>CM019829.1:9793434-12434228 GCA_009763385.1 Coix lacryma-jobi var. lacryma-jobi
CTTACCTATTTGGTTAACAACACTACTACTAACAAGTTATGTCAACCAAAACAACTCTTTATATTATGTTATCTATATATTTCTGTTGTCTTTTTGTTTTGTTTTTCTGTTTTTATATTATGCTATCTATATATTTCTGTTGTCTTTTTGTTTTGTTTTTCTGTTTTTCCATATTTATATGTGATATACAAATTACTATTAAAACTGTTTATATTTAGTTAACAACACTAGCGCAAACAAGTTATGACATTTTTTTATATTGTGGATGACTGAATAGTCACCAACACAACTCTTTATACCATGCTATCTATATATTTTGTTGTCTTTCTGTTTTTCCATATTAGGATGTGATATACGAATTAATATTAAAATTGTTTAGTACTTACAAGCATATATATATATATATATAAATATATATATAAATAAAGAGAGGATACACCAAGTATGTATAACACGTTTTCTAAACTTCTAGTATAATAAGTTAACTAAGCGCTTCAAGGTTACTTTTTTCTCTTTTTGCTAAATGCATTTTAATGTGTATTCATGTTGTAGAAGTAGAACCTAACAAAAACTAGGGTTAGTACTATCAAGATCAGTTTTTTACCAAATGTATTTTATTTTGTATAATGTTATAAAACAAACTAAAACAAGAGCCACTTGAACTTGATATCTCTTTTATTTCTAGTTTATAATATCTTAGATGGATGATATTTTTTTTCAACTGGTTATAAATGTGATTAGTGCACTTATTTTATTATGATTATGATTATATGTTTTGTGATGTTTCCAGGGTCACATACTTCCAAGAGAGATTATGGGACTTTCAACTTTTACTTTGTCCTTGTGGCTGCAAATGTTTTTATGTGTCCAGATAGTGGATCGAATCCTTCTCTTCCTCACCTGGTTTGTTTTCGGCAACACTCGATGCCTTGGTATTCCTCGACCTAGCATAGGTCCAATGGAGCTAAAAAAGTTGTGTGGGAAGACACCTGTGCTTGATGTGGGTACGATAGCAAAGATCAAGTCTGGACACATCAAAGTAATTAGTTAATTATTTTAATTTTATGTTGTTGTCATACGTAACTATTTAATTGAATATCTCATACTATTTTACTTATTGCATATTTTTAGGTGTTTCCAGCAATTCAAAGTTTCCAAGAACATGGTGTAGAGTTTATTGACGGTAGAATTGAATCATTTGATGTTGTGATTCTTGCCACAGGTTACAAAAGCAATGTTCCTTACTGGTTGAAGGTACTATTACTTCTCTTTTGTTGTGATATTCTTATTGTAGATTATGGATTAATTATATATATAACTACTTTTTATTTTTATATATAGGAGAATGAATTTTTTTCACAAAAGGATGGGTTTCCACGCAAAACAAATGAATGGAAGGGAAAAAATGGTCTATATGCTGTTGGCTTTTCAAGACGTGGTCTTCTTGGTGTGTCAATGGATGCCACAAAAATTACAAAAGATATTCTACAATCTTACAATAACAGATATGAGCTATGAAAATTATAAAAACAAATGATATCTGATTTTTTATTAATAAATGTAGTCGTCATCATTTGAATATTTTGTAAATATATGTACTAGTCTACTACAACAGGTGGATATGCTAGAAAACAAATATTAGGCTAGCTTATCTATCAATGCAGTTATTATATAGTTGACATAGGCTAGTACATGTGGCATTTTAGAGGCCTGATAAATAGTCGATTTAATTGATTTGTTATGTGTTTTCTTATTTTCTAAAAATATTTTTGGGCAAGTATTGTAAGTTATTTTTATTGTTATTATTAATTGTAATGAATAATATTTATCATTATATTATATTTGTGGACACTTGTTATTTCTTCTTTATATTTCTGTTACAAATTCAATACACAATATAATTGGATTACATATTTCTATTATATTTTATCTTTTATTATTGTTTAACAATCATTTGTGACAATTATATTAGAATCAAAATTGTTACTCTTTCTTTATCAACAAACATATTATGCTACACTAATTTAGCTGAACTATATAATAATAAATTATTTGAAACACTTCAAATAAGCGTTACAGGTTGTTACATACATATCACACTTCAAATAAGTATTACAACTTGTTGATACATATCACACTTCAAATAAGTATTACAACTTATTGAGGACTTATCGCCAAAAAAAGTATTTTTATCACCAAAAAGATATGGTTATTATGGGAGACTTATCGCCAAAAAAGTATAATTATCACTAAAGAGAGAGGGGTTGTTATGGACTTTTCACACTTCAAAGAGTTGTCACTAAATATACATATCACACTTCAAATAAGTATTACAACTTGTTGAGGACTTATCGCCAAAAAAATATTTTTATCACCAAAAAGATAGGGTTATTATGGGAGACTTATCGCCAAAAAAGTATAATTATCACTAAAGAGAGAGGGGTTGTTATGGACTTTTCAGTTCAAAGAGTTGTCACAGAGTTGTCACTAAAGAGAGATGCCCAAAGAGGGTGAGGAGGTTGAACACTAAAAAAAGGAGACTAAAATCGAGAGATGGGGAGGATCCCAAAGAGGGTGAGGAGGTTGAACACTGAAAAAGGAGACTAAAATCCCAAACAGGGTGAGAAGGTTGAACCCTGAAAAAGGAGACTAAAATCCCAAACAGGGTGAGGAGGTTGAACACTGAAAAAGGTGAGGAGCTTGAACACTGAAAAAGGAGACTAAAATCCCAAACAGAGTGAGGAGGTTGAACACTGAAAGAAAGAGACTATGAGAGTGAGGAGATTGAACACTGAAAAAGAAGACTGAGATGGCCAAGGGTCATTTCCCTTAAAGCCTTTGCGCACCATTTATAGGAGTGGGAGATGGTTGTTTATATTTAGTTCCTCCGAGAGGCTATGAGTTACTAACAAGTCCTAAAACTTTGCAATTAGAACACTAGATGTTTAAACTTTGCAATTAGACCACTAGATGTTTAAACTTTGCAATTATATCACTAGATGTTTATAGATATGGCCTTAAACCTAGTATCTACATTAAACTAGATACACAACCTATCCAACTAGTAGTTGGGGAGACTATGAATAGCCAACAGATTAAGGTATCTATGACAATATGAGAAAGTATAATGGCCAACACGAAGATTCAGGGACACTTTGAATCACCAACAATTAAGGTCTTATTGACAATTACAAGTTCAAATATTGGTCTTATTTCACTATCCAAAAAAGCCCTTTGCTGCAAGTTCAAAAACCTTATCACTGTTGATTTCATGAACTGGTAGTAGGCAAATGGTAAACCTTATCACTATTGATTTCATGAACCGGTAGTAGGCAAGTGGTAGTGATGACGGGGCTCATCACTTAGAAACCCAAATTTGATTTAAAGAAATTGAAAAAAATAATTCTAGTAGAGACCCCACTAGGTAGCCACATGCGCGCTACCATGGTTGTTTATATTTAGTTCCTCCGAGAGGCTATGAGTTACTAACAAGTCCTAAAACTTTGCAATTAGACCACTAGATGTTTAAACTTTGCAATTAGACCACTAGATATTTAAACTTTGCAATTATATCACTAGATGTTTATAGATATGGCCTTAAACCTAGTATCTACATTATACTAGATACACAACCTATCCAACTAGTGGTTGGGGGAGACTATGAATAGCCAACGGATTAAGGTATGTATGACAATATGAGAAAGTATAATGGCCAACACGAAGATTCAGGGACACTTTGAATCACCAACAATTAAGGTCTTATTGACAATTACAAGTTCAAATATTGGTCTTATTTCACTATCCAAAAAAGCCCTTTGCTGCAAGTTCAAAAACCTTATCACTGTTGATTTCATGAACTGGTAGTAGGCAAGTGGTAAACCTTATCACTGTTGATTTCATGAACTGGTAGTAGGCAAGTGGTAGTGATGACGGGGCTCATCACTTAGAAACCCAAATTTGATTTAAAGAAATTGAAAAAAATAATTCTAGTAGAGACCCCACTAGGTAGCCACATGCACGCTACCATTAGTCAGGCAATTTATGCGCGAATAATGTGTGCTTCGTGGCTGCTCAAACCCGTGAACTTAGGATTGCGTGTTCATCCTCTAACCACTCCACCCATAAAGACACTTGTGTTCATTAAGGATATTTGTCTTTCTCATTTCATATTCATTGGTTTTAAAATGAGTATTTGAGACACTAAATGAATTCAAATGAAAGGTTATCAACTATAAAGTCTTATAACTTTTCAAGATCGACAACTTTGCTTTGTATTCATTTCTCCATCCGATGTCCTTTGAAGAATTTGAATTTCAAGTGGGAGGAATGGAATTCAATCATAATTTACCTTGAAAGATGACTTCAAATGAAAAAGTTGTCACCAACAAAGTTGCATTACTTTTTGAGATCTACAACTTTTGTTTTGATCGTTTCTCTATCTGAGGTCATTTGAAGAATTTGAATTTCAAATGTGAAAAAATTCAAACATAATATTTTGCTTACATAAATGACTTTAAATGAAAAAGGTGAACTACCAAGTTGCATAACTTTTTGAGATCTAAACCTTTTATTTTGGTCATTTCTTTATCCAAGATCATTTGAAATAAAATCAAATTTCAATTATGAGGAATTCAAACGTAATTTTTAGTTAATGGATAATTTCAAATGAAAACGTTGTCAACTAAAAGTTGCATAAGTTTTTGATATCTACAATTTTTTGGTGTTTCTCCGTCCAAGATCGTTCCCCACCACTACATACTTATTTGTGTCTATAATCTTGTGAATCAAATATTTTGATACCAAAACAACTTCAAATAAAAAAGTTATAAAATATAAAGTCGCTTAACTTTTTGAGATCTACAAAATACATGCTCAGCCTCAGGGGGTATGGGGCAACTTATATAGGTCGGTGGGATGAACCGTGACCCTTGGATCAAACCGACCTTGAACAAGGGTTGAGATGCGTCGAGGAGGTCGGTTAGGTCACACTGGAGGAAGATGGGCCTCAGAAGATGGGCCTCGTTCCCTGGGGCCCAGGCCGGCCGGCCTGGGGGTGGGGCCGACCGGCCCCACTTTCCAGCCGCCGGGCTCCTCCTTCGTCGTGGTGTCTTCATGTGTCTTCTAGATCCTTCCAGCGTAAGAGTTCGGTTGGTTTGCACAAGTAATTGTGGCGTGATTGGATTCTATGTCGTCATCATCTTGTTTGGTCCCTGGATAATTCTGGTTTACTACAGCTAATGGAATCTTGTCTGTTACACCCTTGGACTTTATATGGATAATGCTTCTGGAGTGTTCCAGAGTCTTCCAAGTCGTATTCATCGAGGACTCATTCTGGGACTCCAAATATGGCAAATGATATGTCTGTTTTGATTATCTTGACGAGCTCTGCACGATGGTGTGCTCTGATTCTTTACTTGAGGTACTTTCTTATGATGAAATATTGGATATTCTGCAAAACAAGTGAGAACAACACAACTCGTAGAACTCGTTAGAATCAAACCCTACAACTATACTCTTTGAGTCATTTCAGGTCATTTATGGGGTTAGTTGATGACTTAAAATAGGAGTTAACTACCGTCAACAAGTTCCCCAAGCTTACCTTTTGCTAGTCCCTTAGCAAACATTAGTTGGAATATTATGATGTATCAGGAGTTGCTACTATGCGTCATGCCTCAAAAGTACACCAGTGTTCAAACAAAAATTCTCCTTTGGATTAGAATCAATTATTTCAACTTTCAAACTTACCCTTTACCTTCGACTGTGGTGCTTGTTGCTTTCACTTGGGTCTTTAGCAATTTGAAAAGCAGAATGATCAAGTTAAACACTATGTCTCAAGTTCTTCGATCTACCTTCATTCTAGAGTTTTGTAGGATTTTCAAAATAAAACTCAGAGATTCCTTCATATGATCCTTTCAAGTCTCTCATTTGTGGTATTTGTGGATTCTCTCCAAGGCAGTAAGTGTTGTGTCTTCTCTCACTCTATAACTAATAGGCTTTTGTGGAGTTCATAGGTGGGAGACAACCTGTACATACTTACATAGCATATATTGTATAGTCAAAGCATGGATCCAGAGAAACTTGGCATACAATCAAATCAAGATGTGTATGTGTGTGGACCTATATGTGGAATGGATGTGTATGGTGGAACATTGGTGATAAACAATTGTAAGGGTGAAAAACACAGTGATGACGATGGAAACGTAATGGTTGTAAACCTTTTCTTACTTTGCTCCTTGTGAAGATACTTCTCTTTCTGTTAGGACTCCTGCTAGAGATAACATGAGCTATTTATTTATTATATTATTTTTAAGTTGGGTATCGAAACACCCCTAATTCTACTTTCGGACACTTGTCCATTCTCTTTTTTATAGATAATCTTTTGCATAGCACATGCATCTTTTTGTAGCACAATATTTGGAGAGATAACAATAATAAACTGGAGTATTTATGAATGGCAATGAAGGCATAAAAGTTCATATGAATGAAGGGAATATTTTTGGTTGTTCACTCTCACGATGGAAGGGGAATATTTTTGAGTGGATCTAAATGGAAGTCATGTTTTTGTGTACTTTCGGTGTAGAAGCAGCATATATGGGTGGAGTCAACGTGATCTTGATTTTAACTGTATGACGAGTCTCTAAGGGTCAACATAATTTGACCACACTCAATGCATATGCAAGTAGTAAATATAGAGAGTGGACTTCCTAGTCTATCAGACATGTATATCAGGATGTGGTAGGAACTTCAAACACTCATCATAGAGGATCTCATCATGTAGTACTTTTTAAGTTTTTAAAGGATAAATTTCCAAAACTCTAGTATCACTAGGAACAAGATAAATAGCAGTTCAACCTTTTCATATCATACTCGTCAAACACCTAGACTTAGGTCAAACTTTTACAACCCACAAGTTTCACATTCAAAGCAAATTTTTATGTTAAAACAATCTTATCCAAAACTCAGGAGAATTCAAGACTGAACACTAGGCACTTGAAAAGAATTACGGTAGAGCAATTATTCATCATCTCCATAAATTAATTATATTCTCTAGAGCTCTATTATTCAGGATAAGTTTTTATTCCAGATCATCATTGTTTATTTATTGACTCTAACATTAAACACGCACACTCTAAGATAAAAGATACTATATGAAAAACTAATAATAAAGACATACCTTAATCACGAAGATAACGAGGGTGCGTCTCTCCCAAGCTAATCCCTTCGATCACGTTGAGCCTTCATGTGCCCGAATATTTTTGTTCTTTTTCTTTTTAAGGGTGAGCCTTCATATGCTCACATATTTTTGGGTTTTTTCTTTTTAAGGGTGAGCCTTCATATGCTCACATATTTTTGGGTTTGTCTGCTTTTAAATGAAATTTCGAAAATACGAGTGAGTCTTTTCCCCCAAGCTAGATGCTCACGTAGTCGTTCTCTTTGTAGCGTAGATGTACTTCACTCCTCTGGTCCTTAGTGGACGGTTGTTGCTTTAGTCCCTCCAGAGTGGATGAAGTTATCTGGCCTTCTCATTGATTCCTGCTAAACTCAAATAGACAACAAAGCTCGTGGAACTAATTAAGCGTTAGTGGTAAAACCATATATGCCTTATTGAGTCTTATAGATGTTTAAGAAAGCATGATTCAACAAGATCTTAATATTTTTGGATTTTTATTTTTATATGCAGATGCAAAAAGCAAGAAATTATTGTTTTTGTGTCTCCACAGAAAACAATTGGATTTGTTCACATGGGGCTTCAAGAGTTTTTTGGATGCAATGTTGTAATGCCACATAATTATTTTTATTTTTTTTCAATGCAATGCAGAAATTAAAATGCTTGTGGATAAAATATAATGATGCTAGAAATGATTGTGAATTAAATATGAGAAATATAAAAACTATGCGAAAAATAAATATGAGGATAACTACCGATTTTTACCTTTTGGCGAAGGTTTGGATATTTAGGTCCGACAAACTGGACCTTCCCTTGGTTCAGACCTCCCAAGGTGTGTCAGATGGTTGAAAAGTTGTTATGGATTCTATCTCTTTAGGTGGTGTCTTTTTCTTCCAAACTTTCTTAGTATGAGTCTTCACTTGCTGAGGTTCACTGTCTTGAGGTTTCTCTTCTTCTTTCTTTTCTGGGACAACATCAACAGCTTCTTCTTCATGATTAGCCTCTCCATTTTTGATGGCTTATTTCCTTCGGCATTGAGAGCGGCGTCTTTCACTTCTGTTCTTCTTGGGTGCTTCATATGTGGTGTAGCTGTTGAAGTAGCAGCGTACCTTCTCTCCAGGAAAGTGAAAGTGAATTTTCCCTTGTTTCATGTAGATGATTGCACTTGTAGTGTGAAGGAACGGTCTTCCTAGCATGAGGTGGACATCATCGTTTTCTCCCATGTCGAGAACCAAGAAGTCTGTGGGGACTTCATGACCTCTAATTTTGACTATGACGTCTTCCACCATTCCTTCCGGAAATCAGAATATTGGTCTGCTAGTCTTACCTGCAAGTATGTTGGGCACAGTGGAATATCACGAAATAAATATTTATATGTTACCGTAGACATGATGTTGACACTTGAGTCGATGTCGCAGAACGTGTTGTAGAAGGTACTCCCCTTGATCATGCAATCAATGGTGGGTACTCCTGGATCATACATCTTTTCAAGGTGTAGTGGAGGAAGAATGAGATCTCTTGATGGTTGTTTACACCAGATTTTGGACCAAGCAGGATTACTATTTTGTAAGCATAAACAGCTGATTTATTAATAAAAGAATCGGCCAGAAAAATAAAAGGGACTTGTTTGGACCCGGACACGACCAAAGCTCATGTGGGCCAGACATGGCAGGCGTTGAAGACGTGACAAGTTCGGCTGAAGAGTTCAAGTTTGGGTCGCCTTTTATTTTATTTTTATGTAACCTAGTCGTGTTAGGACAGGAGTCAACCGGGTTATAAATAGCTAGAAACCCGATTTTGTAGGAATCAATCAATCAATCAATCATCATATCGGCCACCGGCCAAAAACCCTAGGAGTAGGAGTAACGTAGAACTCGGCGGAACCTTCAACCAGGCAGGGCTGTATCGGCTTGACCGACCTCCGGTTTGCTTGTAAGTTTCACCAATGGCTTGTGTTATTGCTCAATAAGGCTGCATTGGCATCGACCAAACTCTTGTTTAGCTATGACATGAGTTAGTTATCGGTTTAAGTTCGTCTTTTGTGAGACTGTCTTGACCCTGATCAATCTCTCACTTTAGTCGATCTTGACTAGTTATCGGCTCTATTGGTTTTGGCAAGCTAATAGATTCATTAAGTTATCGATGTTGTTTATGCTTTTATGCTTTTCTTTAGATTCAAACAACATCTTGCCCAACCAAGATTGACAAACTAGCTTAAGCTTAAAAGCTGTTTAGATCCGGCTGTCCAAAGGCTTCACACGCTTACACCAAGGAAAATAGCCGATCTAAGCCTCCCATCGACTATTTTGCCAATCTTGATTGTTACATGTTGTGCGTTCGAGATATCCGATGAAACTACGGTTTAATCTAAGAAAAAGGTAGATTCGATGTGGCATGTTTGTTACGGCTGTATTTCCGAACCCCACTGACATACATGATGGATTAAAACTGTCTAATCTTAAACCGAACCATGGTTCCAACGGATAGATCTTGTTCGTGCCTCATGGACCCTGTATCGGCTAAAATAGCCGATCCAGTTATGCTTTCTTCATAATGTACGCATTTAAGCGGTTCAAAGCTGATGGATCTGTTTGTCGTATCGGACGTGACTTAATTTGGTCATCATCAAGGCTGCATGGAGACACCCCACTGTTGATGTTCAAGTTACTTTATCGACCTATTTGTTATTATGGTTGCATGGAGACACCCCACTGTTAACAAATAGAATTGCCGATACGATTAGTCGATCTGTTGGTTTCGTGCCGTTCTAATGTGTACATAGACCTTTGTCCTCTTCATATGTTTAAGCTTATCGGCTGTTTTTGTTCTAGATGCTTTCCTTATATACACAATAGCCGTTTTGCTTATATTTTTTATCAATGCTTTTAATCATCTCTTGGGAGTTGACTTTGTAGTCAATGTCCTACAAACAATGGCTATATCGGAGCCACATAATTTGGAACTGTCTGGCATCAAACCGGCAGGTTCCACAATTTAATGTCTTTTTCTTGTCCTTGTCAGTTGTAGGTCAAATTGACTGGCACGCCCCGAAGTCGTTCTCACCAAGATTCGGTACCGCCACCTTTGTGAAGGTTCAGGAGGTCAGGACTTTGCTCTGTACGCCCTCTGAGGACTGTGACCGAGTGTGTTGGTGCTTCCGACCGATTTTTTGCGCTAACACATTCTTTTGGCACGCCCAGTGGGACACAATCATCTGATCATGACAATCAGTAATGATGAAGTGCTGAACGTGACAATGGAGGAACTTCCAGATGAACTTTGACGCATGATAGAAGAAACTGTTGAGCAATATCGATACATGTGTTTGTTGAGCTTCAGTAGAACCACAGATAAAAAGATCATTCATAACTCATAAGACTCATCTTCCAAGGGTGGTTCTAGAAGGACATGAAGACCCAATGATCCAGATACAACACAATGTCATGCAAGAAGTAATCAGCAAGGCTATGTCTACTACCCTGATGAATCATAATGAAGTATTCCTCAACAGTCTTACAAATGCCATTAAGGAAGCCTTCAACTTAGGAGGAGAAAGAAGTGGTCCAGCATATACAGTTAGGGGCAATCAAGGAGCTGGAACTTCTGGTGGACCACAGATGAATAATCCTAATGGCAACAGAAACCAGATGATTGTCAGCCCTGGGGGCATGACACCGCAGCCAACGCAACAGCCGAATATGAGTAATAACATATATTCATCGGCTACAAAAATAGCTCCCCATGCAAGGAGGATTACCAGAGATTTCAATACACCACCCTATCAAGGAAACGTGGTACCTGGTGATATTCCTCTTGGATATCATTATGTTTCCGGTTTTTATACTTTGGATGCTCAGGAAAATCCAGGGTATAACAACAACGCTTTCGGGGGACAGAACATCGGCTATCAAAGGCCGGTGAATCAGATAGATCAGTTGATGAGTAAGGTCACCGACATGGTTCAAAAACAATTTGGTTTGACGCCAAAGACTACATTGACTGGCTACAAGAAGCCGTATACAGAGTGGTATGATCAGGTTGTTTTTCCTCCAAGATATAGAATTCCTGATTTTATCAAGTTCACAGGAACGGGTTTAGTAACAACCATGGAACATATAACTCAATTCCTAGTCCAGCTTGGGGAAGTTGGTGACGAGCTGGCACTTAAAGTTAGGATGTTTCCTCTATCTCTGTTTGGCTCGGCTTTCTCATGGTTTTCATCCCTACCACCCAATTCCATTCAAGGCTGGGATGATCTAGAAGATAAGTTCCATAAATACTTTGACTCTGGAATATTGGAGAAAGGACTTGTGGATTTAGTCGATATGAGACAAGGAAACAACGAGACTGGGTGCCAATATCTTCAGAGATTCCGAGAGATGAAGAACCAATGTTATACCTTGACACTATCAGATCCAGAGGTAATTAGCATTGCAATTCGAGGGCTAATACCAACCATCAGAGAGAAGATTGGTATCGGTTGTACCAGTATGGCTTATTTGACTAAGAGAGTAGCAAACATTGATGCCTAGAACAAATACAATCAATTTTTCAAGCCTAAGAAAGCCTATAATACAGAAAGCTCCTTCTTTTTACAAGACGAAGAAGATTCAAGTGATGAGGAAGTGGTTGCTGTTGATTGGGCTTGGAAGAATAATGAATATATACCTTGGGCAAAAGCTAAAACTGCTGAGAAAGATGTAAAATATAGTTTTGATATCACCAAGGCCGATAAAATATTTGACTACTTATTGGAGAAAGGTCAAATCAAGTTAACTGGGAACCACAACATCCCATCAGCTGAAGAACTCAAAAATAAAAGGTACTGCAAATTTCATAACTCTGGTACTCATACTACTAATGATTGCCGAGTTTTCAGAGACATGATCCAGAGGGCTATTGTTAAAGGAAGAATTGGCTTAGAAAAGGCCAAGGGTATGAGCATCAACGACCATCCTTTTCCACAGAACATGATAGTTCCTGCACCTCGGAGTGAAATCAAAGTATTGACTTCTGACAAAGCTAAGACAGCTGGGACAGTCGATTCAAAGAAGCAACTAACGGCTAAGGAGTATCAGGAGATGAAAGGGAAGAAGAGTACTGATCAACCTGAAACTTCGAAAGCTGGTGAAGCGAGAAGACGTCCAACTGTCAGAATCTTATTAAATAAGTGGCAGCGTCAGAAAGAAAGAGATCAAATACAAAAGGAAAAGGATGAGCAAGAGTATCAAGAGTGGCTTGAAGAGGAAGAGTATAGGAGGTCTTGTGAAGAAGAAAGGCGTATCAGAGAAGCGGAAAAGAATCATTGGGATTGCCCTTTCTTCAGACATTGTTGGAATAAAGGTTTAAAGCTTCCTACTCTTCGTAATTGCCCGGAATGCAGTGAGCAGTATTGGGAGTATAGGCAGTCGAGAGACAACCGCCGATCTATACATGAAAGATTAAGATTTGAAAGAACAGATCAACGCATAAAAAATGAAAGTGTTCATAATCGGCTTGGAGCAAGATTAGCCGATCAAGATCATCCTTGGCAAGAGGGACAATGGTGTCCTGGTGGCTTGACCAAAAGCCAGAAACGACGGGTTCAAAGACTAAGGAATGATGAAATACAGAAAAAGAAACCTAAAGTCTGGCAGGTTAAGCAAGTAGCCGATAAGGGAGATTCATCGACTAATATATCTGCTCTGTTCATGCTACCTGCTGAGTTCAAATCCTCTGATCATGAAGAAGGGTCCGATGATGAAGAAGCAATTGCTCAGTGGATTTATAAAGCAGAAGAGGCCATATTTCAAAGACCCGAGAAACATTCCCATCTGAAAGCTTTGTATTTGAAAGGGTTTGTTGATGGAAGGCCTCTGAGCAGGATGTTAGTTGATGGAGGTGCAGCTGTTAATTTGATGCCATATGCTACCTTCAGGAAGCTTGGAAAGACTACAGAAGACTTAACACAAACCGATATGAGGTTGATAGATTTCGCTGGAAATGTATCAGCTACTAAAGGTGTTGTATGTGTCGAACTAACAGTTGGCAGCAAGAGTTTGCCGACTACTTTCTTCGTAGTCGATGCAAAAGGATCATATAGTGTGCTTCTTGGAAGAGATTGGATCCACGCCAACTGTTGTGTTCCATCAACCGTGCATCAGAATGTGATTCAGTGGATCAGTGACACTGTGGAAGTGGTACCAGCCGATTCAACTGTTAGTATTGCATATTCTGATCCTAATGTTTGGAACTTCAACAATGTGGAGTGTTTTTCCGGGAAGATTCACGAAGGAGACTTTCTCAGAACGTCTGATGATGGTCAACAGCCGATCCAAGCAGTCGGCTTTAAGAAAATATGTTTAATGGATTGTACGATCAACGAAGATGAAAGTAAGATGGGTAAAGGTTTTACATCGGCTAACGAGCTAGAAGCAGTTGATATTGGGAACAGTGATAAACCAAGATTAACATATATCAGTGCTAAGTTAGATCCTGAGTTCAGACAAGAGCTTATTACTCTGTTGAAAGAGTATAAAGAATGTTTTGCTTGGGATTACTCTGAAATGTCTGGTCTTGATCGATCATTGGTTGAGCATCGACTACCTATCAAACATGGGAGTCGGCCTGTAAAACAAGCTCCAAGGAGAATTAGAGCAGAAGTTATGACTGACGTGAAAACAGAAATCACTCGGCTTTATGAAGCTAACTTCATTCGACAATGTAGATATGCCGAGTGGATATCTAGTGTAGTCCCTGTGTATAAGAAGAATGGGAAAATGAGAGTTTGCATTGATTTTAGGGATTTGAATAAAGCTACTCCAATGGATGGCTACCCGATGCCAGTAGCAGACATGCTAGTTGACGCAGCGGCAGGGCACAAGGTAATCAGTTTCATGGATGGCAATGCTGGTTATAATCAAATCTTTATGGCAGAAGAAGATATACATAAAACTGCATTCAAATGTCTGGGTGCTATAGGATTATATGAGTGGGTAGTTATGACCTTTGGGCTTAAAAATGCCGGTGCAACTTATCAAAGGGCCATGAATTATATCTTTCATGAGTTGATCGGCAAGATTGTAGAAATTTACATTGATGATGTGGTTGTAAAGTCCAAGGATTATAAACGACATCTTAAAGATCTCAGAGACACTCTAGAATGTGCAAGAAAACATGGATTAAGAATGAATCCCTACAAGTGTGCGTTCGGAGTGTCAGCTGGACAGTTTTTGAGGTTTATGGTACATGAAAAAGGGATTGAAGTCGGTCAGAAAAGCTATGACGCGATTGATAAAGCAGTGCCACCGACTACGAAAACCCAGTTACAATCTTTGATCGGCAAAATCAATTTTATCAGAAGGTTTGTTTCAAATTTGTCAGCCAGGATTTTGTCATTCTCAGTGTTGTTAAAATTGAAAGATGACCAGGAATTTAGGTGGGGAAGTGAGCAACAGAAAGCGTTTGATGAAATCAAAGAATATATGAAGTCTCCACCAGTTTTGATTCCTCCTCAAAGAGATAAGCCTTTTAAATTATATATTTCGGCTGATGATCATACAATTGGATCGACTTTAATGCAAGAATTTGAAGGGAAAGAAAGAGTAGTGTTCTATCTCAGTAGAAGATTGCTCGATCTAGAAACAAGGTATTCTCCTATTGAGAAGTTATGCTTGTGTTTGTACTTTTCATGCACCAAGCTTCGACATTACTTGTTATCTTCCGAATGCACGGTAGTGTCAAAGTTTGATGTGATAAAGCACATGTTATCTATGCCTATTCTAAACGGGAGAATTGGCAAATGGATTCTTGCATTATCAGAATTTGATTTGAAGTATGAATCGGCTAAAGCAATTAAAGGCCAGGTAATAGCCGATTTTGTTACTCATCATCATGAACAAGGAGTTAAGACTCTGGATTTTACTCCATGGGCTTTGTTCTTTGATGGTTCCAATTGCAAACAAGGCGGGGGTATTGGTATTGTCCTTGTTTCTCCTCAAGGAAGAAGTTTTGAATATGCCTTTTCAATTGATCCAACCTCTACTAATAATCAAGCTGAGTATGAAGCACTTCTCAAGAGACTTCAGCTTTTGTGTGAGGTAAGGGCTGAGACTGTTGAGATTTTTGGAGATTCTCAATTAGTAGTTAATCAATTGCTCGGCCTATATAAATGCAAAGATGACATCTTGAGGAAGCATTATGAGAGTTGTATTGAGTTACTCGACTCTTTCTCTTCTGTTGTTATAAAACACATTCCTAGATGTCAGAATCAAGAGGCTAATCGTTTAGCTCAAAGTGCTTCTGGGTATCGGCACATCGTTGAGATATTAGCCGATGAGATTACTGATGATAATGATTGGAGAGTTGAAATTATTGAATACTTAAAGAATCCATCACGACAAGTATCCAGAAAGTTGAGATATAAGGCTACGAGGTTTGTCTTTCTTGATGATCAGCTTTATCACAAAACAATCGATGGTGTACTTCTTAAATGTATCAGTCAAGAAGAGGCCAAGGTTCTGATAGGAGAAATCCACGAGGGAGTTTGTGGTGCACATCAGTCTGCTCATAAAATGAAATGGATGATAAGGAGAGCAGGGTATTTTTGGCCAACCATATTGGAAGATTGTTTTAAGTACTATAAAGGATGTCAAGAGTGTCAAAGGTTCGGTAATGTTCAGAAATCTCCAGCATCAGCTATGAATCCAATTACAAAGCCATGGCCATTTAGAGGATGGGGAATAGATCTAATTGGCCAAATTTTCCCGGCATCTAGCAAAGGGCACAAATTTGTGTTGGTAGCAACTGACTATTTCACTAAGTGGGTTGAAGCTATTCCTTTGAAGGAGGCTTCATCAGCTGTCGTGATTGAGTTCATCAAGGAGCATATCATCTACAGATTCAGTGTTCCTCAAACCATTACCACGAACCAAGGAAAGAAATAGCATTTTTGGAATAAAATGAATTTTATCCCAAAATTGGGGGGCATGTGTTTACACCAGATTTTGGACCAAGCAGGATTACTATTTTGTAAGCACAAACGACTGATTTATTAATAAAAGAATTGACCAGAAAAATAAAAGAGACTTGTTTGGGCCCAGAGACGACCAAAGCTCATGTGGGCCAGATGTGGCAGGCGTTGAAGACATGACAAGTTCGACCGAAGAGTTCAAGTTCAGGTCGCCTTTTATTTTATTTTTATATAACCTAGTCATGTTAGGACAGGAGTCAACCGGGTTATAAATAGCTAGAAACCCAATTTTGTAGGAATCAATCAATCAATCAACATATCGGCCACCGGCCAAAAACCCTAGGAGTAGGAGTAACGTAGAACTTGGCGGAACCTTCAACCAAGCAGGGCCGCATCGGCTTGACCGACCTCCGGTTTGCTTGTAAGTTTCACTAATGGCTCGTGTTATTGCTCAATAAGGCTGCATTGGCATCGACCAAACTCTTGTTTAGCTATGACATGGGTTAGTTATCGGTTTAAGTTTGTCTTTTGTGAGACTGTCTTGACCCTGATCAATCTCTCACTTTAGTCGATCTTGACTAGTTATCGGCTCTATTAGTTTTGGCAAGCTAATAGATTCATTAAGTTATCGATGTTGTTTATGTTTTTATGCTTTTCTTTAGATTCAAACAACATCTTGCCCAATCAACATTGACAAACTATCTTAAGCTTAAAAGCTGTTTAGATCCGGCTGTCCAAAGGCTTCGCACGCTTACACCAAGGAAAATAGCCGATCTAAGCCTCCCATTGACTATTTTGCCAATCTTGATTGTTACATGTTGTGCGTTCGAGATATCCGATGAAACTACGGTTTGATCTAAGAAAAAGGTAGATTCGATCTGGCATGTTTGTTACGGCTGCATTTCCGAACCCCACTGACATACATGATGGATTAAAACTGTCTAATCTTAAACCGAACCATGGTTTCAATGGATAGATCTTGTCCGTGCCTCATGGACCCTGTATCGGCTAAAATAGCCGATCCAGTTATGCTTTCTTCATAATGTACGCATTTAAGCGGTTCAAAGCTGATGGATCTGTTTGTCGTATTGGACGTGACTTAATTTGGTCATCATCAAGGCTACATGGAGACACCCCACTGTTGATGTTCAAGTTACTTTATCGACCTATTTGTTATTATGGCTGCATGGAGACACCCCACTGTTAACAAATAGAATTGCCGATACGATTAGTCGATGTGTTGGTTTCGTGCCGTTCTAACGTGTACATAAACCTTTATCCTCTTCATATGTTTAAGCTTATCGGCTGTTTTCATTCTAGATGCTTTCCTTATATACACAATAGCCATTTTGCTTATATTTTTTTATCAATGCTTTTAATCATCTCTTGGGAGTTGACTTTGTAGTCAATGTCCTACAAACAATGGCTATATCGGAGCCACATAATTTGGAACTGTCTGGCATCAAACCGGCAGGTTCCACAATTTAATGTCTTTTTCTTGTCCTTGTCAGTTGTAGGTCAAATGGACTGGCACGCCCCGAAGTCGTTCTCACCAAGATTCGGCACCGCCACCTTTGTGAAGGTTCAGGAGGTCAGGACTTTGCTCCGTACGCCCTCTGAGGACCGTGACCGAGTGTGTTGGTGCTTCCGACCGATTTTTTGTGCCAACAATGGTTCAACAGTGTTGACCATCTATACTAGTTCTTGTTCTTGTGGCTTCATCTTGTTCATCCTTCTATTGTTGTCCTTCTTCTTCTAGGCAGCAGGTGTATACTCATACTCATATGATGACTGAGGATATACACGAGTCTTGAGCGTGCAATTCTTGAAACCGAACTTCTCCTTCCTATAATTGATTGTGAAGCAGATCTTGGCACTTTCGGTGTAGATGATGGTTTTAGTTGTACTTAAGAATGGTCTTCCCAAGATGATGGGTGCTCATCATCTTCGCCTATTTCCACAATCACAAAGTCTACTAGGACAGATGAGTGTCCAACTTGTATTTGAACATCTTCAAGGATTCCCTTGGGGTAGCACAATGTCTGATCTGCAAGCTGCAAACACATGGTTGTATACAACAATGGTTGACCATGAATTTTCTCATATATTACCTTAGGCATAATGTTGACACTTGCTCCAAGATCACAGATGGCTTCATCAAAGGTATGGCGTCCAATGGTGATAGGGACGATAGGTCTCCCTGGATCTCCTTTCTTCTCTGGCAAGTTCTCATCTCCCCATCCTTGATATTTTGGCCTTGGCGGAGCTGTGAAGTAGTCTCCTGCATTGAAAATGTCTACAAGATTTGCAGTTTCTAATTCTTATGGATTCCCCGGAATCTTACCTTTTTTGGTCATAGGTATTGAAGCGAGTTGAGAGATTTGTGATTCTATCATCTTATTAAAGCTAAGCTAATTCTTTATAGCAGAAGTAAAGCTTTCCATTCTATTATAAATGATTTCAAGAATTTTATCATTGAAAGCTATATTTCTAGACATGTTATTAATAACTTTTTTTAATTAACAATCATTTCTCTTAAAGGCAGTTAGTTGAAGATAGTTGGGCCTTTGTTGTTGATTCCACCCTTGATTCTGTTGCGGACGATAGTTGTTGTTGTTGATGATGATGATGATGTAGTACACATCCTCTTGGACTTCAGGACAATTGCTTCCTGTGTGGCCAGTGCCTCCACATTCTTCACAAGTCATGCAGGAATCGTGGACATGCATGACTTCCTTCTTCTCATGGTTTCGTTCGTCAAGCTTCTTTATGAGTAGGTCCATCGGAGCAGACAACATGTCTACTTCTTTGAGTTGATGAATTCCTCCTTTCTTCTTCGGTTGAGTGCGTTCTTGCGAACACAAGGTTGATATGTGCCCTTGTGGTTCCCTTCCTGAGTGATGAGTGATTGGTCAACGGGCAACATGTCTCTTGGCTGTGTTGGTGTGCAGGTGCGGAGCTCGGACAGTGGTCGAAGGTGAGGTGAAGGTCAAGTAGAGACGTGTCGTGTCGACGGACCGGGAGCGGTGAAGGGCGGACGTGAGGCTTGGATTGACGGACCGGGAGACCTGAGGACCAGCTGTGGTAGCTGGCACGTGGCATCAGCAAGCAAGAGAACATGGGGATGTGCGGTGCATCGGCCGAGTCAGGAGGAAGGTGATGGTGTCGTGACACTTGGCAGGAGGCCGAGAAGGATGGCGAATGCACTGTGTGCGGATACATGGGTGTATGCCGAGTCTCTGTGTGATGAGTGATTGTCAACGGAGATGATGCGCATGTTCTTTGGCTTGTGTTGTGCAGGTGTCGAGCACGGAGACAGTGGTCGATGGCGGGTGAAGGTCAAGTTGCGACGTGCCGTGCCGACGGACCGGGCGCGATGAAGGATGGGCGTGCCGTGCGGCGGACGTGCCATGCCAATGTATCGGACGGTGAAGGGCGGACGTGGACTTGGACTGATGGACTGGAGGCCGGAGGATCAACTGTGGTGGCTGGCAGCCTGCGACAGCGACAAGCGGAGAAGTGCGATCATGTCGCTGGAAGGGGTGCACAGGCGGTGCATCCCCTCTACGACGCCGGTTTGTTGGTAGAGCCCGGGAAAAACCAACGGTGGACGGTTTCCAGGTTTGGGCCTCAAAACCTGGGTGCTGGGTTTCCAGGTTGAGCCACAAAACCTGGGCGTGACGGTTTCCAGGTTGAGCCTCAAAACCTGGGCGTGGGCCGGTTTCCGAGTTTGGGCCTCAAAACTCGGGCGCTGCGGGTTTCCGAGTTTGGGCCACAAAACTCGGGCTGGAGGCTGGTTTCCCAGTTTGGGCCTCAAAACCGGGGGCTGATGGAAAAGGCTGGTTTCCCGGTTTGGGCCACAAAACCGGGGGTGCAGAGTGGTGGCGGCACGTGGCGGCGATCTGAAGGTTGCGTGGAGGCGACGCAGAAGACCGTGCGAGCGTGGCCGTCGGATCTACCTACCACCAGCGGGTGGACCAGATTAGCCTTAGGGTTTTCCTGGCCCGCTCTGTAATTAGAGTAGAGAGGGGTAGAGTAGGAAATAGACTTAGGCTAGGTTAGTATAAGTAGTCCAGGGGAGACACCCTCCTCCCTATCTCAGTTTTAGCTATTTCAGTTAGTGCCTTCATTTGCTAGGGTTTCCCACTCTCCCATCCCTGCTTTAGCTAGTTGAGATCCGCAGAGAGACTCCACTCTGTGTACTGTTGATTCGAGGAAGTGAGGCCGTATCCTCACCTTGGATCCCATCTCTTGGTGTCAATTCGCGTTTTGATTTCATGTTCATCATGTTCTTCGCGGATTGCTTTGTGCCTTGAGTTTTCCCGTCGCTTGATCTTTGTGCTCGGTTCATCTTTTGCGATTCCGTTTGAACTGAGTTGTTCTAGATCGTGAGGCACCTCTTTCCACCGAAAGAAATCATCTCTAACCTCACGGTCTAGGAGATCGATCAAGTTTTAGTTTCGGGTCTCTTTTTCTTCCTTCCCCCGAATTCCTTCGATTCACCGATTTGGAGTTAGGTTCGAGCCATGATCTCTTAGAGATAGCTCACTAACCTCCTTGTGACTCCTCAGATTGAATCCCAAGCCTAGAGCACTTGATTCGGAGGAGATCGGGTTGAATCGCCGGAGTTTCAGTACAGTTTCGGGGTGACCGGACGCCGGTCACGACTTGACCGGACGCGTTCGGTCGTTGAAGGTTTGAGTGTGTTCTGGTTTTTGCTCTGACCGGACGCTGGAGTTTAGTGGTGACCGGACTCGCCCATAGTCCTGTTCACTACTCGAACGTGCTTGTGACCGGACGCACGGGGATCGACCGGACGCTCGCAGTCACTGCGTCCGGTCAGTTCCAGAGAGGTCCAAAACCGGTTTTTGGCTGACCGGACGCGTCCGGTCCCAGCTGACCGGACGCAGGCAGAGTCCGGTCGATCCAGTTTCGCGCCGTTTCGTTCGCGGTTCGTTCATTCTTGATTGGACTCGAGTTTCGTCTTTTGCGTTGGCTTTCTAGGGTTGTCTGGTGTCCCGCTGTGCTTCGTGGAAGCATCCACCCTACATCTAGGGTCGTGGACATTAGCAAGCTCTAGGGTTCGCTTTTGGGGTTGAGTTTGGGACAGTGGCATCTAGTTTCCGAAAGGAAATTTTGAAGCTCCCATTCACCCCCCCTCTGGTCGCTTTCAGGTAGCTTCTCCGTCCTTCACTGTGCTCGGCGTGGAGGCTGGACATGCTCTGACATCGGTGCTGGAGTTCGGGGTGTGCGAACCACATCCCGTCTACGGTGCGGGTTCGGTAGGTGAGCCTCAAAAAGCTACCCTCGACGGTTTCCGAGTTTGGGCCTCAAAACTCGGGGTGGCCGGTTTCCGAGTTTGGGCCTCAAAACTCGGCGAGGACGGTTTCCAGGTTTGGGCCTCAAAACCTGGGTGCGCGGGTTTCTGAGTTTGGGGCCACAAAACTCAGCCGGAGGATAGGTTTCCCGGTTTCAGCCTCAAAACCAGGGGAAGGCCCAGGTTTCCCGGTTTCGGCCTCAAAACCGGGGGGAGGTCCGCAAAAAGGACGATCGACGCGTGGCGGCGTGGAGAGGCTGGCGCGGCGGCGCAGCTATCCATGAGGAAGGCGCGGCGGTCGACAGGGCGGCACGTGGCGGCATCATGAGGCTTGCGTCGAGGCGAAGCTAAGGATGAGGAAGGCGCGTGGCCATCGGATTGTCAATCAGCAGAGTTAGACCGGGATACCCCTAGGGTTGGCCGCTTCGCTCTTGTATCTAGGGGTAGAAGGGGACTATTGTTATTAGGCTATAAATAAGAGAGGCGCCCCTCCTCTCTCATTATTCTAGCAGCCATTTTGTTCCTGAGCTCTCTCTCTCTAGCCCACGCTTATGTACTAATCATGCCTCGCTGCTAGTGATCCACAGAGAGACTCCAATCATACCTCTGTGCTTTGGAATTTTCAGGAAGTGAGACTGTAATCTCACGATTGTCTCGTGTGGCAGACACACGGTTGAAATCATGATCGATTCGTACTTTGCTTAAATGTTCTTCGCATTTTTGTTTTTGGTCCTCACAGAGATTTTCCTCGTTCTTCCTCCCAGTGAGGTAGTTTGCGATTTCGCTTGAACCATTTTGTGCATGATCATGATTGCGATCTTTTGACCGAAGGAATTGATCTCTAACCACTTGAATCATCATATCGGTCGGTTTCTTCGTTGGATCGTTTTCCTGCTTCCCTTTCCCCGAACTCCTTTGATTCACCGATTTGGAGATAGATTTGAGCCATGATCTCTTAGGAGTAGCTCACTATCATCCTTGTGACTCCCCTCACCAAGTTTGAGCCCTAGTGGATTCTATTTGAGGGAGATCGAGTCGAATCGGTGGACGAACAGGCCTGCGTCGGGGTGACCGGACGCTCGCTGTTCAACGACCGGACGCTCCCTGTGCGTCCGATCATTGAAGGTCGAGCTACACAGTCTGTGTGTTGCATGACCGGATGCTAGGGTTTTTGACTGACCGGACGCAACACATCTCCTATTCACTGCTGTCTGCTCTGACCGGACGCTCGTAGGGTTGTGACCGGACGCTCCTCACTTATTAGTCCGGTCCAACACAGAGACGGTCCTGAACCGTTCTTGACTGACCGGATGCAGGCAGAGTCCGGTCAGTACAGTTCTGCACCGTTTCATCCGTCGTTTGTTCGTCCGACTTCGGATTTGGTTTCCGGCTTTTGCGTTGGACTTCTTGGGTTGTGTAGTGTCCCGCTATGCTTCTAGGAAGCATCCACCCTACATCTAGGGTTGTGGACATTTGCAAACCCATGTCTTGCTTTTGGGGTGACTTTCTGGGACAAGGGCTATCTATTTCTCGAGAAGAAATTTGAGGCTCCCATTCACCCCCCCTCTGGTCGCCAATTTGGTCTTACAATTGGTATTGAAGCCGGTTAAGGATCTTCTCTACCTTAATCGGTTTTGGATCCTAAGGGCGACATGAATCGAGGGAACGGCAAGGCTCCCTGGTTCGATGGAACGAACTATCCCTATTGGAAGATTCGAATGCGTGCTTATCTCAACAGCATCAGTTCTTCTGTTTGGGAGATATGTGAGAATGTTGAGTACGAGGTCCTTGCGGCTCGTGTGGGTCAGGTCCAGATTGACCAGCACGAGGCCAACTCAAAGGCTCGTAATGCTCTTTCGGCCAGCATCTCCCTTCCTGAGTTCGAGCGTGTCTCTGAGCTTGAGACGACACGAGAGATCTGGGTGAAGCTTCAGAGCTATCACGAGGGGACCGTTCAGGTCAAGATCAGACTCTTCGAGAAGTACAAGCGCGCGTACGAGAACTTTGTTCAGTTGAAGGGAGAGACGATTGACGCTATGTTCGCTCATTTCCAAACGATTGTGAACAAGATGCGTGCAAATCGGGCTAACCTACCCTATGACGATCATGAGAGGGCACTCAAGTTACTATATGCCCTGGATCGGAGGGTATGGGAGGTGAAGGTGTCGACTATCATAGAGTCTCCATCTTATGACACCCTTACCATGGACGAGCTGTTCAGCAAGCTCAAGTCCACCGGGATCGATCACCTGACTCAGGCCAAGCTGAAGAATCCATCTTCACATTCCATGGCTTTGGTCTCAGGCAAGGGTGGATCGATTTTTTCTGCTGACGTTTCACCTCCTCTCTTTGCTTTGTCTTCTTTGCTTACAGTTACGGAGGAGCAGTTGGAGGCGTTGGGAGACGATGAACTCGCCCTCGTCATCACCCGGTTCTCGCGGTTTCAGAACAACCGCCTGAATCGCCGGCGTGGTGGCGCACGCGAGGGCTGCTACAAGTGCGGTGACCTAGATCACTTCATGGCAAACTGTCCCAAGCGCAACAAGAACACTTCTGGCAAGAACCGCAACTCCAGGCGCAAGGGCAAGACAGAGTACAAGGCCGAGAAGCAGAAGGACAACTTTTGTCGGGAGGACTTGGAGAAGGCTTTCGACGCTAGTCGGCGTGCTCTCTTCGCCACCAAAAGTGACGCTGACAAGACCTCCGACAGCGACTCCAGCGACGACGGGTCCGAGCACAAGACGGAAGATCGCTTCAACGGACTCTGCTTCTTCGGCAACTCCTCCAAGGGTTTCTGCACCATGGCCCTGGATGAAGAGGACCGCAAGTGCCAGGCGAAGGATGCCGATGACGTTAACAACGACGACGACGACAACGCTTCTGAGGTACCAACCTCTTCTCTTGTCGATCGTCTCACTGATGAGCGCGATAGCTTTGCGGAGTTAGTTCTTGCTTTGGAGAAGAAACTCACGCTTATTAACCAAGAGCGCAGTGAGTTTAAGGCCAAGATGAAAGAGGCGCTTAAGGAGCTTGAGTTTGCTAAGTCCGAAGTGAGGGTGACTGATGAGGAGGAGTGCAATGAGTGCACCACACACATGGCAAACTTTTCCACCCTACAAACCAAGTATGCCTCTTTGATCAAGGTGTATGATGAGCTGAAGAGTAGGCTAGACTTGGTGGGTGAGTGTCGTGAGTGTGCCTCCCTGAAAAAGGAGCTGGAGGAAGTGAAGGCAAGGCCTTCTTTGCTGGGTGAGCGCAAGCTTTGTCCTAGCTTCCGAACTGAGTTGGCAGAAGTTAATGCCAAGCTTGCTAAAGCTGTGAAGGCCAGCTCAGTTAGCACCTTGTCCGCTCCGTGTGAGCGATGCGTGGGGATGGAGCTTGAGATTGCCAACTGTCATCATGATAGGATGCAAACCAAGGAGGAAAACTCATACCTTCGGTCCATCCTGAGTTGGGTGTCATGCAGCGAGCCACAGTTGGGCATGATGATCAGTCAGTTCAAGAGGGGAACTGATTGCTCGGGAGTAGGCTTTGCATCAGGTGGGAAGGGCGATAGCATCTTTGGCAAGATCGGTGAGTTAAGTGGAGTGAGCCCTAGTGAGAAGCCATCCGCTATCCCTAAGCTTACCAAGATCACCCCACCTGAGCATCCCAAGCCTATCACTAAGGATGGTATCCTTGATGAACCTCCCAAGGCTCCACCTCGCAAGCAAGTGTGGGTTCCCAAACCTAACCATCTTAGGAACACACTTGACACCCTTCCTGACGTCTCTAGTGATCCCCTTCCGAGAGGCAAGCAGCCAGCCAAAGTGAACAACCCTCGCTACCATAGGAACCAACAACCCAAGAGAGTGGTGAGGTTCGAGTGCGATTACTGTCACCGTGAGGGTCACCTAGCTGAGTTTTGCTTTCGGAGGAAGAGAGACGCTAGGAAGGAGTTGGAGCTGAACAACCAGGCCAGGCACCACCCTCTCCATGGTGTGCAAGGTCGGGGAGTTCAGAGGCAGGGCGCTAGTCCTGGAGGTGCACCCCCTCAGGCGGCTAGGCCCCAGGCAGCTAGACTACGGGGTGGTGGTCGTGCCCATCGCGGTTCCGGTCATCCTCAATACGATTGTGAGTCGGGTGTAAGAGGCTTTGCTGCACAGTCCCATAGCGGACCACCTTTTCAGCTTGGTGGTGATCGCTTTGCTCAAATGGGACATAGTGGTGAGTTTGGAGGTTTTCCGTTCCATAGCGGACCACCACTTCAGTTTGGTGGTGATCGCTATCCACCCATGGGACGAGGACAACTTGGTGTTGCTTCTAACACTTTTTCTGGGCCTATGACACAGCACTGGTATCCTTCTCAGTATACTAACCCCAGTGTTGTGCCATATGCTCATTTCCTGCCTTTCTATTGATGCAGGAACTTCGGTTGGAGAACATGTGGCTCATGGATTCTGGGTGTTTGCGCCACATGACCGGAAAGAAGGAATGGTTCTCCAGCCTTAACCCCATGGTGTACAAGGAGTACATCACTTCTAATGGAGCTATTCGGCTCAATGAGAACTTCGTTCTTAAGGATGTTGCTTTAGTTTCTAACTTGCATTTTAACTTGCTTTCGGTTTCGTAACTCCTTGAGGATGATTTTGAAGTGCGTTTTAAGAAAGGTTTGAGTTGTGTTTTGGATCCTCAGGGAGATCTAGTTTGTTGGATTGTTCCTTTTGGTCATGTTTTTAGAGCTGATTTTTCTCGTTCTTTCGGCTCTGCTAGATGTTTGATGGCTGGTCCTTCTTCTGATTTGTGGAAGTGGCATAGGAGGTTTGGTCACTTGAGCTTCGACTTGCTTGCAAGGCTTAGCTCACTTGGCCTAATCCAAGGATTGCCAAAGCTTAAGTTTCAGAAGGACATTGTTTGCCATCCTTGTCGTCACGGGAAGATGGTTGCTGCTTCTCACCCACATGTTAATCAGGTGATGACAAAGCGACCTGGCGAGCTTTTACACATGGACACAGTTGGTCCAGCTCGGGTTTGCTCGGCGGGTGGGAAGTGGTACGTTCTAGTGATCGTTGATGATTTTTCGAGGTACTCTTGGGTGTTCTTCATGGAGGGTAAGGATGAAGCTTTTTCTTTTGCTCGTGATTTAATTTTGAGGTTGAAAATTGAGTTTCCCCTTGATACTACTAGAGCTATCTGTAGCGATAATGGTACTGAGTTTGATAACTCACAGTTTGCCTCTTTCTGTTCTTCTCATGGAATCGAGCATCAGTTTTCTTCTCCTTATGTCCCCCAGCAGAACGGTGTTGTTGAACGCAAGAACCGGACCCTTGTTGAGATGGCCAGGACGATGCTCGATGAGCATAGGACTCCTAGGCGTTTTTGGGCCGAGGCGATCAACACCGCTTGCCATGTTTCAAATCGCATCTTTCTTCGAGCTTTCATGAAGAAGACTTCTTATGAGTTGCGTTTTGGACGGGTACCCAAGGTGTCTCATTTTCGGGTGTTTGGGTGTAAGTGCTTTATTCTGAAGCAAGGCAATTTGGACAAATTTGAATCTCGCTCTGCTGATGGCATGTTTCTTGGTTACGCTTCGCATTCGCGCGCTTATTGAGTTCTTAACCTTGAGACTAACCGGATAGTGGAGACCAGCGAGGTCACATTCGACGAGACCATGCCTTGTGTTTCTTCTGCTTTTGATGTTGCAGGAGATCAGGAGGTTGGAGAGACAATCTTTATGGAGGAGTAGTAGGAGAATGCCGATTGGGGTGATCCCGAGCTAACTCCACTGGCTGCCCCCGTTGACCCTGCGACGACTACTTCAGCTCGAGGACCCGATCCCACGATGTTGTCTTCCTGGGGTCCTCTAGAGCCACCTCTCCAGCGAGCACCGGCTGCACCTGAGGGAGCGACAACATCTGGCGAGGGGGAGGCTACTTCGGCGAGGCAGGCGCCCCGAAGTGTTCAGCAGGTTCACCCCCCGCAGCAGATGATCGGCGGCATCGACCAGCGAGTCACGCGGTCGCGAGCGTATGAAATCTCACACTTTGCTCATTCTGCTTTCGTTGCTTCTTTTGAGCCCAAAGATGTTGGACACGCTCTTTCAGATCCTAACTGGGTTAATGTCATGCATGAGGAGTTAGAAAATTTTGAGCGAAACCAAGTTTGGACCCTAGTTCCACCTCCACCAGAATGCCACCCTATAGGTACCAAATGGGTTTTCAAAAACAAACAGGGTGAGGATGGGATGGTAGTGAGGAACAAGGCTAGGCTAGTAGCTCAGGGTTTCTACCAGAAAGAGGGGACAGACTATGAGGAAACCTTTGCCCCTGTAGCCCGTTTAGAAGCCATTAGGATCCTTCTAGCCTTTGCTGCTTTGAAGGGTTTTAAGCTTTTTCAAATGGATGTCAAGAGTGCCTTCTTGAACGGGTATATAGAGGAAGAGGTTTATGTTAGGCAACCCCCAGGTTTCGAGGATCCCAAGTTTCCAAACCATGTCTTTAAACTGTCAAAAGCTTTGTATGGCTTGAAACAAGCCCCGAGAGCGTGGTATGAGCGTTTGAAAACCTTTTTGCTCTCCAAGGGTTTTAAAATGGGACGGGTTGATAAAACTTTGTTTCTCCTCAAGCAAGGCAACGATACCTTGTTAGTCCAGATCTACGTGGATGATATCATCTTTGGTGGCTCTTCTCACGCTCTTGTTGCCAAGTTTGCAGATACTATGAGCAGGGAGTTTGAGATGAGTATGATGGGTGAGTTGACTTTCTTCCTTGGGTTGCAAATTAAGCAAACCCGAGACGGGACGTTCGTGCATCAAGGAAAATACACGAAGGACATCCTGAAGAAATTCGACATGGGCGAGGCCAAGCCTCTTACGACGCCCATGGCGACGACTGCGACGATGGATGCGGATCAGGACAGAGAGCCAGTTGACCAGAAGGAGTATAGGAGCATGATCGGCTCGCTACTGTACCTGACGGCGATGAGGCTGGATATACAGTTTTCTGTGTGTCTGTGCGCTCGTTTTCAGGCATCCCCTCGGACTTCCCATAAGCAAGCGGTCAAGCGCATCATGAGGTACCTCTGATACACTCCTGAGTTCGGACTTTGGTACTCTTCTTCTTCGACCCTCTCGCTTTGTGGTTATTCCGATGCAGATTTTGCCGGCTGTCGGCTTGAGCGCAAGTCTACTTCTGGGACTTGTCAGTTTCTTGGCTCTTCTTTGGTTTCGTGGTCTTCTCGCAAACAGTCGAACGTAGCCCAGTCTACTACAGAAGCCGAGTATGTTGCCGCTGCTTCTTGTGCTTCACAGCTTTTATGGATGGTTGCTACATTGCGTGATTATGGTCTAGATTTCAGTCGGGTCCCTTTGCTTTGTGACAACACTTCTGCCATTAGTGTGGCAAAGAACCCTGTTCTTCACTCCAAGACCAAACACATCGATGTTCGCTTTCACTTTCTCCGTGATCACTACGAGAAAGGCGACATTGATCTTAGGCATGTAGACACCCATAACCAGGTTGCGGATATTTTCACCAAGCCTTTGGATCTCTCAACTTTTGCTAGGTTGAGAGGTGAGCTTGGTGTGTGTTTCCCCTTTTAGATGGGGGAAGCATTTTGTTTAATGTACCATAGACTGACTTTTTCTTACTCTTTTGTTCTTGAGTTTGTTTAGTCTTGCTTTTCTCCGATACAGTTTTCTGCATGCATTTCATCATGTATACATCTTGCATTTTCAAGCTTCATGTCTATATTCCTTAGAATGAATTTATGCTCTGAATAGTCATGCTCCGATGATATATGATAATGCTTGTAGCTTAGGCTCTTTTTGATCGCTGATACATGTTGTGAGCTAAGCTATCTTTCAGAATGATGAACATGCTAAATGAACTTAAAACATGATAAATGTTCACCATTGAGATTGGCAACTAGCATGTGTAGAATGTGTTGAGGTTACTTATGCTATACATATATGCTAGGTTGCTATGTCTCTAGTTCTGAGTCTTTCACTTGCTTGGATTGTTCATATTCTGTTTAAAATGAACCAAGTTTTAGTGATTTGAAAAGATCGAGATGGGATTGCTTTGTCAGCACATCACGGTATCAAGACTGTTTCTCATTGCACATTGAGTTAAACTTGAGCCGTGTAGTGTACGACCGAAACCGATGCTTCAAGCTCCTGATTGCATATGCATAGGCTTAGCTCGGTTGAAAAGTTAGGCAATGACAAGCTTTCAACCTCTCGCAATCACATGCTGAAATTGAACTTGTGTAATAACCGCTGCATATTCTCCGATAAAATTTGAAAACACAAGTGTATGTTTCCTTCTATAGCATGATGATTGAACTTTGCTAGGGGTAGTTCACCCTGTATACATGTTTAGCACTTGTTTGACTTCCTACCTATACATGTTCAGTGCTATTTTGATGGTGAAAACCCTTTTCTGAATGGCTTAAAACTGCTCACTAGGCTTATGCATTCATATTTCGTATTCGGTGATCAGTTTGAGCCTTTGCTAGCACTTTTGCTTGCTGCTTTGTAGTCGGATCAGCACTCTTTAGAGCATTCTTTCACTCTATCGAATATATACCTGAAGCTGCTAACATGCATTCTTGACTCATGTGCATTTGCTTGACTCTGATAGGCACGACCTAGCTCCGTTTTGCTTAATTGAGCTCCTTTCCCTTCTCTTTTGATTGCAATTTGCCCCCAAAGGGGAGAATTTTTCCAAGGGGGAGTGTGTCTTGATGTGGTGACAATTTGCAATTTATGCTTCACTTGTTGAGGGGGAGTTCTTTGAGTGAGGGGGAGTTTTTCTGCCTGCTTTGCTCCGAGTCGGTTTTTATTTGGTATCAATCGTTTCAGCTAGTTGTGTCGAGCCTCTGTGCTCATGATGCTTCTTGAATGGTTTGATTGGTATTGAGCCTATTGCTAGTTGTGTTGAGCCTCTGTGCCTCTATCTTGAGGGACTAGTAGTAGTTTGCTTTCTATGCAATTTTCATTTGGTATCGAGCCTTCAGCTAGTGGTGTTGAGCCCCTCTACCTCTTCTTGAGGACTAGCTTGATTCTTAACTTGGTTGCGTCGAGTCGTTGCCCATGTCTTTGGGAACCAAGTTTTATGCTCCGATTTTGATCGAGTTTTGCTCTTCAATGGGTTGTTGCTCCGATCCCTTGCTTGGCTGTGTCGAACCGTTGCCCATGTCTTTGGGGACCAAGCTTTGCTTATCTCAATTTGTTCTTTTTCGGCCTTTCTCTTGGCTTTTGGACATCTCGAGTGAGTTTTCTCCTTCTATCTAACTTTGCTTTCTTTTTATTTTGATTATAGTTACTATGAGTTGACGATGCACTCATCAAGGGGGAGATTGCGAACACAAGGTTGATATGTGCCCTTGTGGTTCCCTTCCTGAGTGATGAGTGATCAGTCAACGGGCAACATGTCTCTTGGCTGTGTTGGTGTGCAGGTGCGGAGCTCGGACAGTGGTCGAAGGTGAGGTGAAGGTCAAGTAGAGATGTGCCGTGTCGACGGGCCAGGAGCGGTGAAGGGCGGACGTGAGGCTTGGACTGACGGACCGGGAGACTTGAGGACCAGCTGTGGTAGTTGGCACGTGGCATCAGCAAGCAAGAGAACATGGGGATATGCGGTGCATCGGCTGAGTCGGGAGGAAGGTGATGGCGTCGTGACACTTGGCGGGAGGCCGAGAAGGATGGCGAATGCACCGTGCCCGGCGTGGAGGCTGGACATGCTCCGACATCGGTGCTGGAGTTTGGGGTGTGCGAACCACATCCCATCTACGGCGCGAGTTCGGTAGCTGAGCCTCAAAAACCTACCCTCGACGGTTTCCGAGTTTGGGCCTCAAAACTCAGGGTGGTCGGTTTCCGAGTTTGGGCCTCAAAACTCGGCGAGGACGGTTTCCAGGCGCGGCGGTCGACAGGGCGGCACGTGGCGGCATCCTAAGGCTTGCGTCGAGGCGAAGCTAAGGATGAGAAAGGCGTGTGGCCATCGGATTGTCAATCAGCAGAGTTGGACCGGGATACCCCTAGGGTTGGCCGCTTCGCTCTTGTATCTAGGGGTAGAAGAGGACTATTGTTATTAGGCTATAAATAAGAGAGGCGCCCCTCCTCTCTCATTATTCTAGCAGCCATTTTGTTCCTGAGCTCTCTCTCTCTAGCCCACGCTTAGGTACTAATCATGCCTCACTGCTAGTGATCCACAGAGAGACTCTAATCATACCTCTGTGCTTTGGGATTTTCAGGAAGTGAGACTGTAATCTCACGATTGTCTCGTGTGGCAGACACATGGTTGAAATCATGATCGATTCGTACTTTGCTTAAATGTTCTTCGCGTTTTTGTTTTTGGTCCTCATAGAGATTTTCCTCGTTCTTCCTCCCCGTGAGGTAGTTTGCGATTTCGCTTGAACCATTTTGTGCACGATCATGATTGCGATCTTTTGACCGAAGGAATTGATCTCTAACCACTTGAATCATCAGATCGGTCGGTTTCTTCGTTGGATCGTTTTCCTGCTTCCCTTTCCCCAAACTCCTTTGATTCACCGATTTGGAGATAGGTTTGAGCCATGATCTCTTAGGAGTAGCTCACTATCATCCTTGTGACTCCCCTCACCAAGTTTGAGCCCTAGTGGATTCTATTTGAGGGAGATCGAGTCGAATCGGTGGACGAACAGGCCTGCGTCGGGGTGACCGGACGCTCGCTGTTCAATGACCGGACGCTCCCTGTGCGTCCGATCGTTGAAGGTCGAGCTACACAATCTGTGTGTTGCATGACCGGATGCTAGGGTTTTTGACTGACCGGACGCAACACATCTCCTATTCACTGCTGTCTGCTCTGACCGGACGCTCGTAGGGTTGTGACCGGACGCTCCTCACTTGTGAGTCCGGTCCAACACAGAGACGGTCCTGAACCGTTCTTGACTGACCGGACGCGTCCGATCATCCCTGACCGGACGCAGGCAGAGTCTGGTCAGTACAGTTCTGCACCGTTTCATCCGTCGTTTGTTCGTCCGACTTTGGATTTGGTTTCCGGCTTTTGCGTTGGACTTCTTGGGTTGTGTAGTGTCTCGCTGTGCTTCTAGGAAGCATCCACCCTACATCTAGGGTCATGGACATTTGCAAGCCCGTGTCTTGCTTTTGGGGTGACTTTCTAGGACAAGGGCTATCTATTTCTCGAGAAGAAATTTGAGGCTCCCATTCACCCCCCTCTGGTTGCCAATTCGGTCCTACAGTTCTTCATTCCATCCTTGGTTGGAAGCTATCTTATCAATGAGAGTTGTTGCCTCTCGAATAGTGAGTGACAAGAACGATCCTCCAGTAGCTGCATCGATATTATCACGAGCACTTGAAGTGAGCCCATGGTACAATGTCTGCATAAGTAACCAATTCTCCATCTTATGATGAGGGCATTCTGATATATTATCCTGAAAGCGTTCCCATGCCTTGGGGACAAATTCATCGTATTGTTGTTAAAAACTTGAGATCTTTGCACGTATGGCATTTGTCTTGCCTAACTTTGCTAGGAAAGCAGTGGAGCAGATCTCCCATGTAGTATTTCTATCTTTGTTGGCGTAGAACCATTGCTTCGCTCTTCCTGAAAGTGAAAATGGGAATAAACAGAGGTATATGACATCCTTGGTGACTCCTTTGATGGTGAAAGTGCTGCAAATCTCTAGGAAGTGTTGGAGATGGGCACTCGCATCTTCATGTGCTTTTCCACAAAACTGGTTGGCTTGCACCATGCTGAGTAGAGATGGCTTGAGTTCGAATCCATTATCTCCCACATTGACTGTTGGTCCAGTCCTGATGTTGGTAGTGGCTGGAGCGGAGAATTCACAGAGAGTCTTGTCAACCATGTCTTCTAACACTGGTGTTAAGCTTCTTCTAGCCTGAGTGTCTTCGGACAAAGTGGTTGGGTTTTCCTGAGCTTGGCTTTGACTTTTCTGACTAAAACTTCAGGGTCATCAATGTAGTTTGTCTGTCATTCAAATCCAGTCATACATCACCCTGTAATAAGATATTCAAGAAATAGACAAAAAGACAGGGTGAGCCTGTTTGAGTGAAGATCAATAGCGTGTCTCGATTATCATAAACATATGTGTAGAGTTTTTCCTAGGTATTCAACTTATATCCTAATATCTCATGGTCTTCTCTGAGTAACTTAGAAAGGTTAGGTGGGACGTGCTTTTGGAATTACACATCCCCAGCAACGGTGCTAGAAATGCTTGTTGACACTTACTAGCGTCACCACCAAGAGTAGAGATAAACCCTATCCCCAGCAGTGGCGCCAGAAATGCTTGTTGGTATTTATTAAGGCACAAGAGAATATCTGCAAGCACACAGATTAGATACCCACACTTCACCGGATGTAGACCCAGTTTTAATATTGAACCCAAAGGAACAATGTGATTGTCTTAAGTCCTTGGCTTAAACCCTGAGCACTGACAAGGATGAAAAAAATAAAAGATAAAGGGGATAACTAGGGTTTCCAACCCTACTTTCAGGAAGCTATGCGATTATTATCCAACTGTGGATAACGTTGGGAGACCACATCCAGAGTATGGTTGTTCCCAAGTAATATACTCCTGGTCGACCTATAGACGGGAGGTGGACTATAGAAGATTCAAAAAGGCTATAAGAGTCACCCTTGCGAGCTACCACCGGTCCGGAATATAGGGTACACTATGCAAGTAATCGAGTCTAAGCACCACGCCTGCATTGCGGCGACTCCTTTAACCCTAGAGCTACTAGAATTAAAGTACTCAAAAGAGAGTTGCAAGCCAGAAGAACAATAATAACAATGTTGTTTACTGATAAATAGAAGTTGATGACCGAAGAATATCCTGATCCAAGCTCTTGAAGAACTTGAATCCGCAGGTACAAGGCGTAGAAGTAGAACCAACAGGTCAGAACTCCTTCTAGATCTCTTCTACCTCTCTCTCTCTCTCTCTCTTCTAGTTCTAAATAAGACTAGATCTAACCCTAACTAGAGGGGTACTAGGCTTCTCTTGATAACTTGGCTCGGATCCTCTCCTAAAGAATATGAATTAGGGTTTCTGGGACTTCAGATCTCTGCTCCGCCTCAGGGGGTCTGGGGCTGCTTATATAGGCTGGTGGGATGAACCGTGACCCTTGGATCAAACCAACCTTGAACAAGGGTTGAGATGTGCCAAGGAGGTCGGTAAGGTCACGCCAGAGGAAGATGGGCCTTGTTCCTTGGGGGCCAGGCCGGCCGACCTAGGGGTGGGGCCGGCTGACCCCACTTCCCATCGGTCGAGCTCCTCCTTCGTCGTGGTGTCTTCTAGATCCTTCCTGCATAAGAGTTCAGTTGGTTTGCACAAGTAATCATGGCGAGGTTGGATTCTTTGTCGTCATCTTCCTGTTTGGTCCCTGGATAATTATGGTTTACTGCAGCTGATGGAATCTTGTCTGTTACACCATTGGACTTTATATGGATAATGCTTTTAGAGTGTTCTAGAGTCTTCCAAGTCGTATTCATCGAGGACTCTCGTTCTGGGACTCAAAATATGGCAAATGATATGTCTGTTTCGATCGTCTCAACGAGCTTTGCACGATGGTGTGCTCTTATTCTTCACTTGAGGTACATTCTTATGATGAAATATTGGATATTCTGCAAAACGAGTGAGAACAACATAACTCATGGAACTCGTTAGAATCAAACCCTACAACTATACTCTTTGAGTCATTTCAGGTCATTTATGGGGTTAGTTGATAGCTTAAAATAGGAGTTAACTACCGTCAACAGATATGTAAGTAACTTTACATGTTATCCCTAATTTGTCATTTGTCATGTTGAAATTCACAAAATATACTAATATTTTTTTATTGATCACTTGGGCAGGAGTTTAGCAGTTGTGGGACCAAGTAGTCACGGACGCCTTCCCGCTGGCGTTCTTGGTTTTTTGTGCAATTCCTGGGCTTTTTAGCTTTGCCGGATCATTGGAGCTAGCATGGATGTTTGATGAGCACTACGACGCCCTCCCAGACGCACCTGATCTGCTTAACAGGAGAAACACCAACAAGGCAGAGCGTGTCACAGGAGCTATGGGTAAGTCTTTGTCATAGTACATTGCTCAATACATCACATTCAATGCACATTCTTCAAATAATGACCAGATATATCTTGTCTATATGCAGGATTTGATTAGATGTGTGCCGGGAAATGAGGCCAAGGCGAGGCTGGTGGCGCACAAAGCCTATCACAAACTCGTGTCGGACATGCATTACGCGAGGCTCGCATCCAGGTTGTCGTGACATACCACAACCACTACCTTCGAGAGAAGGTTACGAAACATGCAGCAAGAAGCATGTCGCTAAGCAAGGAACAATACATGATGGTAAATATAGAACATTAATATAGTTTTTTGAGATTAAGTAACCTTAATTTGATCTTCTTATATGTCGCATGCTTGATGTCGTGTAGATCCCTCCACGGTGGTGCAATGCGCACCTCCCATGCTGGGAGATGATGGTGAACAAGTGGTGCAACGCCGAGTGGGAGGAGACACACAACATTTGCCGGGAGCGGCATTTGTTGATGTCAAGGCATTCTTAGCCTTCCAGCCTACGCAACTAGATGGGTAAGTCGAATCAATTTCTTTATTCTAATGCTCAATTTTGCATAATTTTTAATCATCCTGGTGTTTCTTTCGCAGTCGGCGTCACATGGTGGCGAGCAAGTCTCCACCTTCCAGACATACGCAATGGTCCTAAGGACAAGGCGAAAGGACCCACTCGAGGCATACAACAACTCGTCCGTCCACATCTGCCTCACTGAGTACACAACGATGACAAAGGAGGTCCATGGACCAGAGTACGACCCCACCACCGAGAACATCGATGGAGAAGTCATCATGAGGGTGGGAGAAGGGAAGAGGCATGTGTGGTACTATATTGCCGATGACACACTAGACATGACCAGTACTCCCACTCTGTCCTAGATTCGAGCAAGGAGCACGAGCTCGAGCACGCCCATACGCCAGTGGACGGACACTACACAACACATGGTGGACGCTCTCCATGTTATTTTTGTTTTATTCATTGTTTTGTACATGCCTTTGCTTTTGTAACACCCTAAATTTTCCTTTTATTCAAAATAGATTAATATGTTTTATTTTAGAGTTAAATACACTGTAGGTCCATTAACTTTTGGTGGTGTGTCGCTTAGGTCCATCAACTCTCAAACTGCATTTTTGGGTCCATTAACTTTTAGTGGTGTGTCATTTAAGTCCATCAACATTCAAACTGCATTTCTGGGTCCATTAACTTTTGGTGATGTGTCACTTAGGTCCATCAACTTTCAAAGTGTATTTCTAGGTCCATTAACTTTTGAGGTGTCACTTAGGTCCATCAACTCTTAAACTGTATTTCTGGGTCCATTAACTTTCATCCTATGTCACTCGCCGCATACCCACGGGTCGCTCGTTGATGAGGCCGCTAAGAGTGGGGCTGCCTCGGGGAGCGCAACATCTGCGCCTATGCTGGGGATGTGGCGCGCAAGTTGGCGTACCTCCGCGACCTATCTCTCATGCACGGGGACATCTGGGGCGGCTCTAGGCCTTCGATCGGGTGCATGGTCATTGAGATGGCCACGGGGCGCGTGCCCTAGAGTGACATGGATGACCTCCTCACTGTGATCCACTGAATTGGGTACACGAATGATGTGCCGGAGGTTCCCGCATGGTTGCCACGCATGAGACTAGTGCCGACGCCTACATTTCTGGTGCTTGCATTTCGCTGGGAAGTCGCCAGAAATGCAGGCGCCGACACTGATCTCATGCGTGACAGCCATGCGAGCACCTCCGGCACGTTGTCTGTGTACCCGATTCAATGGACACAGTGAGGAGGTCGTCCATGTCGCTCCAGGGCACGCGTTGCGCGGCCATCTCGATGACCGTGCTCTTGATCGAGGGCCCAGAGCCGCCCCAGACGTCCCCATGCACGAGTGATAGGCCATGGAGGTACGCCAGCCTGCGCGCCACGTCCCCGGCATAGGCGCGGATGTCGCGCTCCCCAAGGCGGCCCTCACTCCTGGCGGCCTCGTCAGCGAGAAACCCATGGGTATGCGGCGAGTGACAAATTAATGAACCCAAAAATGCAGTTTGAGAGTTGATGGACCTAAGTGACACACCCCAAAAGTTAATGGACCCAGAAATGTAGTTTGAGAGTTGATGGACCTAAATGACACACCATCAAAAGTTAATGGACCCAGAAATACAGTTTGAGAGTTGGTGGACCTAAGTGACACACCACCAAAAGTTAATTGACCCAAAAATACAGTTTGAGAGTTGATGGACCTAAGTGACACACAACCAAAAGTTAATGGACCTACAATGCATTTAACTCTTTATTTTATTTTGTTGTGGGCATTAAAACATAGGAAATTAATATTGTTGGGGAAATAAAATTTGTCATAGCCTAGCAACAAGATGATCCATACATGTTGTTGCATTCTTTTAATTGTGTGGAGTTTCAAAATCTAAATTTGGATTTCAAATTCCTATTTGAAAAGCTTTTGAAATCATCTTTGAAATGAAAAAGAAAAAGGGAAAAACATTTCGTCTCTCCCTCCTTCCTTCAATTCTGGCCCGAAGGCCGCCTTTCCTCTCTTGGGTCGTCCTTCACCCCTTCCCACATGGGCCCGTGTCACACCCCAATTTTAAGAACAAAATTGGAGCATAATATATGTATGCTAGGATCAATTTTCATACATATATCGACATCATAGTAAATATCAAAACAATGCTTTTATTAATATATCGAACATTATTACAAAAATGACCCTCGGTTCCAAAAGAAAAGTACAGACTCTCAGTCTAACTCTAATGTAGACTCGTGGAAACTGGACGCCATCTCCACAGGAAGGTCGACCGGGGGCTGCGCCATCCTAGTGCAAGTCGTCTGGGTCGTATCCACCGTCCTCTAGGTACGAGTTGTCGGGGTCGTATCCGCCATCTTTTGGATACTCCTGCTCTACGTCGTCGACTCCAACGTCTGGGTGGGGTAGCAGGGGGTTCAAAGAGGAAGGGTGAGTACATCGAAATGTACTCCGCAAGTGTAGGAAATATATGCTTGAGGCTAATAACAAAGGTAGGCTGACTCTGTTTGACTCAAGCGCCTAAAGCAACACATCCTATTAAACCTATGCACCTATTTACTAGGTTATAACCACAGTCTCCAACAGTAACAGTAACCACACTCGGAGTCGCACCGAGCAAACCACACTCGGAGTCACACCGAGCAACCAACACTTGGAGTCCACCGAGCAACCAACACTTGGAGTCCACCAAGCAACCACACCTAAAGTCTATCAGGCAAACCACACCTGAAGTCCATCAGCCACCCACAAAGCCGACTCGAAGAGTCCCCCTATGTGTATTAGTTCCATATGTCACGATATAGAAAACTACCTTCCGTAATAACACCAGGTCTGCGCCCGAGCCTGGGAATCACTCCCGTACCAAGCAGTAACCCGCGTAGAAGAAGCCTCTGTACCCATGTCATATGGGACTAATGACCACATAAGGCTTCCCTAACGAACCAGACCCAACCCACCAACTAATCTCGAAGAAGTCCAAGCCCGCTCGTGACCGTGAGCACGGCTGATATATCAGTTTTACACTCTACAGAGGTTGCACATCGTTACCCATGAGTCGTGCAGTTCCCGTCACGCTAAACACTGCTGAGGTGCATAGCGGGTTGCACTGCAAAGCCTTTACAAAGCCCCTCCAAGCCTGTGTTACACGTACTCTAAGGTTTCTCCCTTGTCCATAAGTCAACGACCCCAAGGGACCCCTCTTGAGCCACTATACAACCCCCGTGTAGCATAACTTGGAGGAAACTAATTAATTAGCCAGGTCCAGCCCATCTAGATCTCATGGTTGCGCTGTTTTGCCGGGTTACTTGTCCAAGAACCGGGTCCTAGGGATCCAGGCAGGATAAATCTAGCACAAGCCCAGAACCAAAAACCAAATCCAGCTGCCGAGTCCCACGGCACAAAACCACCAATACGGTCCATCCTGCCGGATTTACCTACTCACCATACTACTCATTACCAGTCCACATGTTCCATAGATCATTAATCAGAATTAATCATTATTAACCATCCCATCCCAACCATGACTGCAGGGCTACGCATGTCTTCTACCCATATTATCCCAAACTAGGTGTCAAGGAAAATATAACAAGTTCTAGTAAACCTTATCATGGGATTCCATTTAAGACTGCATGCAACTACTGGATCTAACTACTCTAACTCAAAATAAAATAAATACAGGTGCAATATGTGCAAGGACACTTGCCTTCGGGCTGGGTCGAATCAACAAGAGCACGGTCTTGATCTGGAGGTTCCACGTAGCGCGCACTCGCTGGATCAAACATCAATACATGGCCCAAACAAAGCAATATAAATAACAGTACATCAACAGTAATAAAATAGAACGTAAATAGTTCTATTGCGTAGAGCTCGTCGGGACAAATCTAACGCGACTTGAATGGGTCAAATCGGAGTTAAAACGCAAAAGTTATGAGCATTTGAATGCAGTGGCAAAACTATAAATAATTTGAACTCATTTTCGTATTTTAAATAAATCAAAACAAAATTAAAAAGGGCGGCTGGACTGGGCCTCATTTAATCCAAACTGCAAGGGCTAGGATGCAAGTTTTGGAAGACTCAGTGAATAGGGAATGGGGAGTGCGGGTTTGTTTCAAGTAAATGAAGGGTCTCTTCTGCGAAAGTGGCGCGGGCGCGGTGTGTGTTGGCGTGGCGGCCACGTGGTGGCCGCGTGGCGCCAGGTGGCGCGTCCTCTTTGGCCCGGTGCTCCGCGTGGCAGTGGACAGGGAAGACAAGGGTGGCATGGACAGGGTCCACGGCTTTATAGGACCAGCTCATACCGGTTCGCCGGGTCTTCTAATTGTGGCCGCTGGTGCAAGATCGAACGGCGCGGAGTGATGGGGAGGGCGATGCTGGTCGTCGGTGGTCTGCGTGCGGCGGTGCCATGGCCTCCCCGCGTTGGCGCCATGGACGCTCGCCTCGGGAGTCGGCTTAGGGCCGGTAGAGACCACGGAAATGAAGGGAATAGGCACGGGAGCTTTAGGCGAGCACGTAGGCGTCCTCCTTGGCACCGGAGCTGGCTTTATGGCAGCAGGCAACGGAGAGGAACGGCTGCGCGCGGACTGCCTACGGCGGCGCCATGGCTGGTGTGTACGGGTAAGCACCTAGATGTCAGTAGAGACCAAGGAAAAAGTAGGGGAGGGGAGCGGAGCTCACCACAAGTCCGATGGAGGGGTTGGCGACGCCTGATGTGGCTCGTAGATGGCCGGCGACAGAGAGGGTGCCGTGGAGGTGATCGGGTGCGACGGCGTGGTTGAGGGATCAGCTCTCCCATTGAAGAGTCCCGCCAAGATCGGGTCCCTGGACGCGTCGCGGCCTTGCGAAGTCCGCAATTTTCAGAGTCGAGGAGTTGGTGGCCTGTTCGGGATGGAGACGAGCTCGCCCAAGCTCGGCGATAGCGATGGTGTTGGCGGCCGGAAGGAGGGGGAGGAGAGAGCGGTGCCACGGAGGGTGCTTTTGTAAGCTGAGGGGGGGGGTGGCGGCGCTGCGTATACTTCGGATCGAGCTCCGGAGGCTACGGAAAGGATGAGGGAGGCTCGGTTGACGTGTAGATAGCGGGGCGGTCTGGTGCGGATGGTTCGAGCGGGGCGTCGCGCGAGAGGTTGGGGAAGGGATGACAGGTGGGCCCTGAGTGTCAGCGAGGAAGAGAGAGCAGCGCGCGGTGGCTTGCTATGGCCTGCGGCGCAGAGTGGAGGTGGAGGGAGCCGGGGTTGGGCCGGCGCACGGGGAAAGTGCATGGGCCGAGCGGGGCGGGCCAGAAAGAGTGGAGGGAGGAGGTGGAGCGGGCCGGCGCTTGGCGGGATGGCGCTGGGCCGACATGTTGGGCGAGGCCCAACGGGAGAGGGAGGAGGGTGAGGAGGAGTGGGCTGACGCGGAGCTGGCCGACGGGGAGAGAGGTGGGCGGGCCTGCTAAGTCCGATGGAGAGGGAGTGGAGGGAATTGGGCTAGATCAAAAGAAGAGGTTAGAGAGTTTGCCCCTTTCTTTTTTTTCTTTTATTTTGCAAATTCTTTTAAATTCAAATCTAAATTGTTTTGAACACAAAAATCACTTTGAAATGTTTTAGAAATATTTTCCCTAGGTTTTGCGAATAAAAGTTTGAGTTTGATTTTGTAAAACTTTTATAAATCTTTTTATTTATTTTCTAAATAGAATAAATTCGATTCGCCCTACTCGGGTTTAATTAAATCCTTTTTCAAACAATAAAAAATTATGCAACGACATGAATGCAACAAACATCTGGCTAGTATTTTTCCTCCATCTAGGATTTTACCCATTTCTTTATTAAATTCTAATTTATGTTATTTGTTTAAAAATCGGGGTGTTACAGCCCGTGAGCGCCAGCACGTTTTACCCCTACGCAACCCAAGCCGGCCCAGCAGTAGAAGCGTGCGCGCTACTCGCTGTCTCGCTGACTGGCGGGCCCGCCTCGCTCTGTTGCTGATGGGTGGGACCCACCTGTCGGAGGCGTCCCCAACCACCGCCCGTAGTCTCCGCTGCAAGCTGACCGCCGCACCCGCCGCACCGCGTCCGATTTTGCCGGCGCCCGTGCCTATCCGTGTACGCCTGGCCTCTATAAAGAGCTTCGCCATCGCAATCGTCTCTCCCTTCCCATCTATGAGCTGCTCCCGCTCTTTCGAGTCGCGCCACCACCGAACCCTAGCAGAGATAGCCGCCGAGTTCTCCTAGCCGTTCCTTTGCTCGATCGTCAAATTCGAGTCCCTAGGGAGACTCACCGTGCCGTAAGAAAGCTCTACAACCCTTAATTTTCTGTTCTCCCTCTCCATCTACTCATTAATTGGTCGCTGAACTTGTAGTGATGCCGCCGCCGCTAAACCTCGTTGAGCACCACCTTCGGTTCCTTCGGGCCTTCGTTTTATGCCTAGGTGAATTCGCCATCTAATCCTCTCTCTCCTGGTCTTGTTCCCGTCGCGTTTGATGACCGGAATGGCCGAACCGAGCTTCTCTGGCGAGCTCTGCCACTGCGGGCATGGCAAACCACCGCGCCAGCTCTGTCCGAGCCAGCGGCGCCGCCACCCATCCCTCCAGATCTAATCTGGGCTGTCTAGTTGAAAGGATCAAATCAGCCTAGAGGGGGGGTGAATAGGTGATTTTTGATAATCTAAAACTTCATAAACTAAAAACTTATAGTTAGATAACAACCAGTACTACCGGTTTGTTTGGGTAGGTACTACCGGGTATGAAACACCGGTACTATCGACACAAAAAAACGACACTACCGGAAACCTAAAGGACAACTACAAATCCAAAATATGTGAACTATGAATGCAAATTAATGAAATACCCCACTTCCCTAAGTATTGTAGATAAGGATTCTAGCCTTTCCAAGCCTTGGTTACTTTCCACAGTGTAGATCGAGCCTTCCCAACCTAAGAAAGAGATGGGGAGAGGAAGAACACGAAGAACACAAGTACAAGTGTGATATCCAATGAAGAAATAACAACAAGCACACGAGACACAGCGATTTATCCCGAGGTTCGGCCAAACCACTAAGGAGTGCCTATGTCCTCGTTGTTGAGGTGACCACCAAGGTCGGAGTCTCTTTCACCTCCTTGCCTCACTCAAGCCACCACAAAGGTTAGCCGAGTTTCTCCACTAGAAATCACAGGCGAAAGACAAACACTTCGGGGAGCCCTCACAAATGAATCAACACGGGCTACCACGAAGAACACCTAACCGGCTAGGGTTCAAAGAACCCAAGAGTAATAGACACAAACCAAGCCAGCTAGATGAGGAACCAAGTGCTCAAGTCATATATCGAAGCTTCCCACTCTCTAATCTCGCTTCCCTAGCACAAAACTTGCATGGGAGTGAATCTAGGAGCAAAGGGGGAGAGAGAGAGGAGGAGTCAATGCTTGGAGAGGAGTTTGTCAGCTGGTAGGTCGCAATAAGTGTGAAGAGTGAGTGGATAACGGTTAGAAGTGAAGTGGGAGGCTATTTATAGTCCCCTAGTTCCGAGGCCTATCGGTAGTACCGACCACCCATGGTCGGTAGTACCGCCCAACCAAGAACCGCTGCGCCAGATCTGAGTTGACCTAGAACCAGCTACCGACCAAGGGTCGGTACCACCGAGGGTCGGTAGTACCGGCCTTATGGCGGTACTACCGCCAGGCCAAATCGGCCGCTAACATAGAGCTCCGCGAAAAGGGACTTGGCTGCTCGGTACCTACCGGCCAAGGTCGGTACCACCGAGCCCGGTAGTACCGGCTTTTATAGCGGTACTACCGCTAAGTCAAAATGCGCACCAATAGAGAGCTCCACAAATCTGCTTTGGGGGCTCGGTACCTACCGACCAGGGTCGGTACTACCGAGCCCGGTAGTACCGACTATTATAGCGGTACTACTGCCAGGCCATTTCGCACACGAACAAAGAGGACTGCAAGACGACCATCCTACCGACCGAGGTCGGTACCACCGAGGGTCGGTAGTACCGGCCTTATGGCGGTACTACCGCCAAGTCATTTTGCGCTCGAACAGAGAGGGTGTTAGAATGGTCTGGATGGTCGGTACCACCGACTTTTATAGCGGTACTACCGACAGTTCAAAATGAACTCCATCCAGAGAGCATTGCGCGCTGCCTCCATGGTCGGTACCACCGACCCCCATGGTCGGTACTACCGACCACACAGAGATACATCTACGTGTTCGTGATCGTGCGGTGACTCTCAAGCAAACTTTTGTTAGTCGACATGAGCACTTTTCTCCACATCTAACCAACCTAATTTATGACCCTCTTAATAGTCCGGCTTACCTATAACTCAAGTTTAAAAGTAAAACGTCGATCCATCTCTTGAGCTAGGCATTCATTGTCCAACAAATTTTTACGTGCTTTGTTCACGGGATATCATCATGGAAATTCTTTCTAAGGACTAACACTTGCATCCATATCTTTACAAAGTTGTTAGTCCCTAATTTGATTGTCATTAATTAGCCAAAACCCACATTGGGGGTGAATGCACTTACAAACTCCCCCTTTTTGGTAATTGATGACAACCAACTTAGGCTTACAATAAGGATAGAAAGAATTTAAGCTTTTGAAATCCAAAATTTAGTTCAAGCTCCCCCTTAGTGTATGCTATGGATTTTGAATTTCAAACCTTGCTTTTAAACAAGGTTATATACACAAGGACAAGAGCTCCCCCTAAATTTTGCAATCCGTGGGGGTGCCTAAGTGTGTGACAACATCATATATAATAATTTGTAATGCATGAACATGATGGCATGGTGATTCACATAACAATAAGATAAGAGAAATCGAATGGCTATGGAAGAAAGAAAGGAACTCAAATCACATAGCCATATCAAAAACAACATACACCAAACATGACATGAGCAGAAAGTAGAGGATTAATTATAAAAGAATATTACAATGAGCTCAAATGTATCAAATCCTCTAACAGCCATCACATAGATCATCACAAATTTAAAAGTAGTTTACCACACTTAGTTCACCCACTCAACTCTCTCAAAAGCGCTAACTATTACATCATGAATAAAGCCTAACACTCCCCCTTTGGCATCGAGTGCCAAAAAGGGTAGGCCACGATAAGCATAAGATCTAATAGTAGCCGCCACTAGAACCATCAAATCCACCATGATAGCTGTTGGAAGGGCCTCCAAAGATAGAAGAGTATACATTTGCACCCACATCACCTCCTGGAAACGACGAAGGAGCAGTCGAAGGGTCGGGCGGAGTCGAGGGAGCACTGAAGCCACCACCACCAGCAGGATCAACATCTGGAGCAGCAAAACCCATGTAGGAGCCACCGCCACCCTGATATGAGGTAGACCCACCACCATGTGATGGACCAGCACCATAATCAGGATAGAAAGGAGGAGGCTGGTACATCGGCGGAGGCTGGAAGGCTGGAGGGGGCTGAGAAAGAGTTGACCCAAAAACACCAGCATCACCTCCACCACCCTGATCATCATCATCATCATCATCACTGTCACCAGCTCCACCACCATGCTGCGCATCATATTTGGCAAAAGGATCCGGAAATGGCCAAAGGGGAGATGCTGGGGGAAGTCCAAGATGCTCATTGACTTGCCTTTGATGACGATCGTCGCGCTCAGCCTTGTAGCAAAACCGCTTGAAGAACTTGCTGAGGGCAAAACAAACATCCCCACCGCCCCCACTCCTACGCCTCTCACAGCGCGGAGGAGAAGGAGCAGCAGCATGCACTCCCTCATGAGCCTCGCCAGGGGCAGCTGCAGCAGCTGGAGCATCACCACCTTCTTCATCTACATCCTTGCCTATGGAGGAGAACTATCAGACATTGTACTCTTTGACAATCCGATCATACTCGAAAGTTGCTCCAACCACGTGCTCAATCACATGCATCAAATATGGAGCATAGGGCAAGTCTTTATGGGGATCATTGTAGGCCTCCGAAATCTTCTGCCACATGAAATGGGAGATGCTGAACCTCCCATTTGGCATTGCAAACCGGCAAAGGACCTTAGGGGCATCGCTTCTCAAGAATGTGTTGTCCCCAACCTTTGGATCCAGGGTGACCCTCATTAAGTTGTTCAACACAAAATAATAAGACTTTAGGCCATTCACCTGAAAGTTGGTCACCTTGCCGGGAAGATAGATCCTGGACTCCTGAATCTCAGAAGGATAGATCCCCTCACCATACATTTCTAACACTCTAGGGGCATTGCAATCTTCACTGTTGAAACCCAACAGCCTAGCAAAGGTCACAAAGTCACATCTGTAATGGACCCCTTGGGTCATCCAATGAAGGACCTTGCCAGGCTGATCAATGTACAATGTCGCCCAGAACTGTGACATGATTTCCTGATTCCAGCTGCGCTCTCCAGAAATGAGCCCCAGAATTCTCCACTCCTCGAGCTTCTGCACCAAGGCATTCATCTGCTCAGAATTCCTGTCGGTCAACGATCGAATCCCCAGGCGCTTATGATCAAAGAGAGGAGGACGCCCCTTCACACAGAATCCTTTCCAGAGGACAGACACATAATAGTCCTGCTGGAAGCGGGACCAAAAGCGTCTATCCACTGAATCATCTCTGACATACAGGTCGGGGTTCTCCAACCGCTGCTCCCTTAGCAAATTGGCCCTCTTCCTATCTGAATAGTCCATGACGTTTCCTGGATACGCTGGACCAATCATCAAAGCACCTGCCTGACCGTGTAGATGAAATACACGGTTGATCAACATCATCCCAGCAGACTGAGGTGAAGGTGGCCCAAGGCGAGGATCCATGACTCGACCCTCCCTTTCGGGACCAACCTCCAGGGTCTGACCGCCCACAAGCACACTGTGCAGCCGACCAGGGGGACCAACAGCAGGAGGCGGTGGAGGAGGAGGTGGAGCCTGCCCACTTCCACCTGCATTGTCTCGTCCCACGCTCCGTCGACCCGTGGACGAACGCCCACGGACGGACCGAGCGAGGTCCTCGCTGCTCCCACCAGCTGGCCGAGCACGGCGCACGGGATTGCGTCGCTGCTGCCCTCCTTGCTCCATCCCAATGACTTCTGCTTCTTCTTCCTCCCTTGCCTCCCTAGCAAGCCTTGCATCACGTGAGGCCCTTCGGTCATGCGACATCTAGAATAGAAGTACATAGACCAATATGAGACACAAGTGACAACAAGACAACCTCAAAGGATGTAGCAAATGGAAGCGACAATACTCGAACGGGGAAGAACAACCATTCACTGCGCGCGGTCGGTACTACCGCCCATAGGGTCGGTACTACCGACCGCACAACAACGTGCGGTTATCTTTGATCCATTCACACAAATCGCTCACAATCTTGCACAAAGTACATCCTAGAAGCATCTATACACTAGAGAGAACAATCCTACCAAAGGAAACGACCTAGAACAAAGTACATTGAGAGATCGGGCAAGAACACCCTAGTACCTTGCTATTCGAGAAGGAGAGGCCGAAATCCAAGGGAAGGAGAGCTTTCGGGCTTCAAGAACACCACCACAACGATCTCCTTGCTCCAACGCACCTTCTCACCGGAGGGATTTGAGTTTGAGTGGAGGAGGAGGGAGATCGAGAGGAGGAGGTGAAAGGCGGCGGCCGGCTGAAGCTCGGGAGTCAAAGGGCTGCGCACGCGGTGAAAAAACTGAAAGGATAAGAAAGAAAACCTTTCACCGCGGCCTTTTATACCCAGGGTAAAACCCTGGTCGGTACTACCGCCCAGAAGGGTTGGTACTACCGACAGTCGGTACTACCTACCCTAATGGCGGTACTACCGACTGTTCACTTCCAGAACAGATTGAGAGCTTTCTAGGTGAACTTTTGTGTGGTATACTACATACACTTCATCCATGTCCAGATTTCATACAATCAGTACATAACTATGGACACAAGTGAAGCATGCAAAATAGATTTTGAAATCACACACAAATTTTGTCAAAAACATTTGTCTATGTCTCTAGGTGAAAACAAATATGTGCAAGTCATCAAACCACGTTACGAGAATCAATGATATTTAGTTCACTCCTCAAAGTACAAAATCTTGACTCATCTAAAGGCTTTGTGAAGATATCGGCTAGTTGTTTTTCGGTGCTCACATGGCGTAAAGCGATATCTCCTTTGGCTTCGTGGTCTCTCAAGAAATGATGTCGGATGTCTATGTGTTTTGTGCGAGAATGGTTTACGGGATTGTTTGCTAGTTTGATAGCACTCTCATTGTCACACAAAAGTGGAATTTTGTTTTCCTCACATCCAAAGTCTTTTAGTGTTTGCTTCATCCAAAGTAGTTGAGCACAGCATGCGCCGGCCACCACATACTCGGCTTTGGCAGTTGATAGAGCAACACTATTTTGTTTCTTAGAACTCCATGATACCAAGGACCTTCCAATAAATTGGCAAGTCCCGGTAGTGCTCTTTCGATCTACCTTGCAACCGGCATAGTCTGAATCGGAATAGCCAAGTAGATCGAAAGTGGAGCCCTTGGGATACCACAAGCCAAGATTCAGAATGTGCACTAAGTATTGAAAGATTCTTTTAACGGCCATGATATGACATTCTTTCGGATTAGCTTGAAACCTTGCACATGCACACGCTAAGCATAATATCAGGCCTAGATGCACAAAGGTAAAGCAATGGACCAATCATAGAATGATATACCTTTTGATCCACTGACTTACCATCCTCATTTAGATCAAGATGTCCATTGGTTGGCATAGGTGTCTTGATAGGTTTGGCCTTGTCTATCTCAAACTTCTTTAGCATGTCTCTTGTATACTTGGTTTGACTGATGAACGTGCCATCCTTGAGTTGCTTGATTTGAAATCCGAGAATACTTCAACTCACCCATCATGGACATCTCGAACCTTTTGGTCATGATCCTACTAAACTCCTCACAAAAAGCCACATTAGTACTACCAAATATTATGTCATCGACATATATTTGGCACACAAAGATATCATTATTGACTTTGCGAGTAAATAAAGTAGGATCGGCCTTCCCTATCTCAAAATCCTTTTTGAGTAGGAAATCCTTTAGGCAATCATACCAAGCTCTAGGGGCTTGTTTGAGCCCATAGAGCGCCTTGTCGAGCTTGTAAACATGGTTGGGATATTTGGGATCTTCAAAACCCGGTGGTTGCTCCACATATACCAATTTGGAGAGGGGGCCATTGAGGAATGCACTTTTCACGTCCATTTGATATAGCTTGAAATCATGGCGAGTAGCAAAGGCAAGTAATATACGAATTGACTCAAGCCTAGCTACGGGTGCATAGGTTTCCCCAAAATCCAAACCTTTGATTTGAGTGAAACCTTGAGCCACCAACCGTGCTTTGTTCCTTGTAACCACCCCATGCTCATCTTGCTTGTTGCGGAAAACCCACTTGGTTCCTATCACATTTTGCTTGGGCCTTTCCACCAAGGACCAGACTTCATTCCTAGTGAAGTTGTTTAGCTCTTCTTGCATGGCCATCACCCAATCCAGATCATCAAGTGCTTCTTCCACCCTAAGAGGTTCCAAAGAGGAGACAAACAAGTAATGTCCACAAAAATTTGCTAAACGAGAACGTGTCATTACCCCACGTCGTATGCTCCCCAATATGTTGTCAATGGGATGATCTTGTTGAATTGTGTGATGAACTCTTGGATGCGGCACGAGTGATCTCCTTTGAATGGGTCCATCTTCATCATATGTGTGTATGCCTTCATCATCTCTTCGGTCATCATGTTAAGCTTGAGCTTGATCTTCAATTTGATGAACAACTTGAACATCATTTGCACTTCCACCATTCGGAGTTGCGGAAGCTTCACCATGTGCATTTGGATGCACATGATGGATAGATGAATCTTGTGGAATGTGCAATGGATCATCTTCATCATCTTGAATCTCAATGGGCCTCACATCACCGGTTGCAAGCTTCTTGATAGCTTCGGATGGAGGCATGCCATTACCTACAAGCTCATCATTGACTTGCTCCTTTTGGGAGCCGTCAAATTCATCAAAAGTCATGTCTACCGTTAACTCAATAGTGTCGGTGGCATTATTGAATACACGGTAGCCATGTTCATTAGTACCATAACCAAGTAGAAAGCCTTCATGTACCTTAGGTGCAAACTTTGAGCTTTTGGCCCTCTTGTTAAGTATGAAACACTTGCAGCCAAAAACTCGAAAGTAGTGCACCTTCGGTTTGTTACCCGTTAGGAGCTCATATGGCATCTTGCCCGTTAGCTTGTGGAGGTAGAGGCGGTTGATTGCATGACATGCGGTGTTCATCGCCTTCGCCCAAAAGCCATGAGACGTCTTGTACTCATCCAACATAGATCTTGCGGCTTCAACAAGGGTTTGATTCTTCCTTTCCACAACCCCATTTTGTTGTGGAGTGTATGGAACGGAGAACTCATGCTTGATTCCTTCATCATCAAGATACTCTTCTATGTTGGTGTTCCTAAACTCGGTCCCATTGTCACTTCTCACTTTCTTGATCTTGAGCTCAAACTCATTTTGAGCCCTTCTTGCAAACTTCTTGAAGATACCTTGGGTCTCACTTTTATCTACTAAAAAGAACACCCAAGTGAAGTGAGAATAGTCATCAACAATAACAAAACCATACTTATTACCACCGATGCTTTGGTAAGCAACGGGTCCGATGAGGTCCATATGTAGTAGCTCCAATGGTCTTGTGGTTGACACGATGTTCTTTATTGGATGTTTCGCTCCAACTTGCTTTCCGGCTTGGCATGCACTGCAAATCCTATCTTTCTCAAATGACACATTGGTTAGTCCAAGGATGTGCCCTTCTCTTTAAAGTTGGGCCAAGTTCCTCATCCCAACATGAGCTAGTCGGTGATGCCAAAGCCAACCCATGCTAGATTTTGCCATTAGGCATGTCATAGGTTCCACCTTACTAGTTGAGAAGTCAACTAGATAAAGCTTTCCCTTCAACACACCCTTAAATGCAATAGAGGAATCCCTTCTTCTAGAGACGGTCACACCCTTATCCGTAAAGAGACAATCGTAACCCATTTCACGAAGTTGAGAAACGGATAACAAATTGTAACTCAACGAATCCATAAGTAATACATTTGATATGGAATTATCGGTTGAGATAGCAATTTTACCCAAACCAAGCACTTCTCCTTTTCCATTGTCACCAAACACAATGTTGTTGCATGAATCATGGCTTGGTTGAAAAGAAGTGAACATTTCCTTTGCCCCGGTCATATGATTGGTGCATCCACTATCCAACACCCAACTTGTCCCACCGGAGGCATATTCCTACAAAACAAGATTATGTCCTTGATTTAGGTACCCAAGTGAGATTGGGTCCTAGGGGGTTAGTCACATAAACTTTGGGGACCCAAACATTTCTCATGATCTCTCTCTTCTTGAGTGCACCAACATACTTCACGACAATCTTGTCGTTCTTGCCCCAAAAACACAAATAATCATAAGTATAGCTTCATGATATGGGCCTTTGTGGTTCAGTGACCTCCACTTGCTTCTTGTTGTTGATCTTGTCATTCGCAAGTGTAGCCTTTGGATTGGCAACCTTGTTTGCCTTGTTCATGAGGTCAAAGAGAGGAACCCCTTTGTTAAAGTTAACAAAGGGTGCCCCGTTGACCATCTTCCTTCCATTGGCTTTGCCACCATACCTATTGTAGCCAATCCCATCCTTGATGGATGGATGTCTTGTGGTCTTGAGAATGTCCTTCGGTTGTTGCACCTTACACTTGCAACCATTTCTCAAGATCATATTCAACCTTTGAATCTCCTTGTCTTTCTTCTCTAGCTCAACAAGGTTAGTTGCACAAGCATTTATATCAACTTTATAACATCTTTTGCAACCATTACTAGTTGAAGCATTAGAGTTATTGGAATCCGAAGGAGTGGTTCAAGAGGTGCTACTCCAAAGAGTGTTGTAGCTTAGTTCAAGAGTTTGATATTTATCTTGTAAGCTTGTGAGGCCTTCTTGAACCAAGCTAGCCTTATTCTTTAGACTAGCAATTGAGTCATTGCTCGTGGAACACTCCTTAGCCAACTTCTTGTTAGAGTCATTGGCTAAAGATAGTTCCACGGTCAATTTCTCAACCTTTAACTTCTCCTCGGCAAGAGAGGCTTCCAATGCAAGGTTCTTTTCTCTATCTTGAGAGATCAATTCCCCTTGCAAAGTAAAACTCTCATTCTGACTCTCTAACTTGGTAAGCAATTTTAGTATTTTTGGTCCTCCTTTCTTACCATATTTCCTTATTATGCTTAGTTCAAATTCATCCATGTCATCATCACTATACTCATCACTAGAACAAGTAGGAGAGTGAGATGATACCTTCTCATCCTTAGCCATGAAGCAAGAATGAGGGAAGTCATCCTCGTCGTCGGAGAGATCCTCGAACAAGCATGATGAAGTGGTCGATGTAGCCATGTTGGAGAAGAGGCTTGGAGAAGAGGTCTTGTGTATGGCGATGTTGGCCGCTCCCTTGTCCTTCTCCTTGCCCTTGCTCTTCTCTTCATCACTTGAGTCATCCTCCGAGAACCATTCTTCACCAAGATGAGCTTCACCACCTCTTCTTCTTCTTTGCTTCTTGTCATCACTCTTGCTATATTTGCTCTTGTTCTTCTTTTGTGGACAATCGGTGATGAAGTGATCATCCGCACCACACTCATAGCAATTCCTCTTCTTTGACTTCTTGAAGTATCCACCTTTGCTCTTCTTGTACATCTTCTTTCTCATGAATCTTCTAAAGTTCTTTACAAGAAGAGCAATCTCATCATCCGAGTCATCGCTTCCTTCACTTGATGATTCATTTTGGGTCTTTCTTCCTTCTTCTTGATTTGCCTTGAGAGCTACCACCTTCTTGTTGCTTGCTTCTTGATCTTCTATGGCTTCATCATCCAAGACTTCATGATGCTTTATCTTGGCAAGCATCTCATGAGGTCCCATGGTTTCATAGTTTGGTCTCTCCATGATAATTGATGCAAGTGTCTTGTTCTTCTTCCTATAGGCTCTCAATAGCTTTCTTGCAGCTGAGTTGTCATCCCATTTTTCATCTCCAAGTGCTGTAATCTTGTTGATCAAGGTCATGTATCTATCAAACATTTGTTGAGTAGTTTCACCACTCTTGATTGTGAAATTCTCGATCTTTCCTTGAAGGAGCTCTATGCTGCACTTTCTCACACTTTCATCACCCTCATATGATATCTTGAGAGTGTCCCAAATCTTCTTTGCAACTACCATTCCATGGACCTTGGTACTCTCTTCGGGCTTGAGGCATGATAGAATTAAGGACGCCGCTTGAGCATTTTGTTGAAACTCAATTGCATCTTGGTCGGTGTACTCTTCGCCTTCAACATGACTTATCCCATTCTCAACTATCTCCCAAGCTCTTGCGGCTAGAAGATGTAACTTCATCTTGTGTGCCCAATCATTGTAGTTGATTCCATCGAAGGAGGGTGGTTTGCCTAGATTGACGCTAGGCAATTGAAGGATCTTGCCCATTTGGCCATAGTCATATGATATACTTGAGAAATCCTTTTCTCTCTTGTCTTTCTATTCATCTTCTTTTGTCTTTTTGTCTTTGGGCTGTGGAGGGACTCCTCCACTTCCTGATGATTCACCTTTGCTGCCCAAAGCTTGCTTCAAGCTCTCAATCTCATCCTTCATCTTCTTCATTTGATCTTCGAATTGCTTTGCTTGCTTTTCTAGCAGCTGATCAGAAACTCTCTTGACAATATCATTGACTTCTTCTTGACTTAGGGTCGACATGATTTCTCCCTTACATGGTGAAGCGCTAACACAAGGGTTAGGCTCCGATACCAATTGAAAGGATCAAATCAGCCTAGAGGGGGTGAATAGGTGATTTTTGATAATCTAAAACTTCACAAACTAAAAACTTGTAGTTAGATAACAACCGGTACTACCGGTTTGTTTGGATAGGTACTACCAGGTATGAAACACCGGTACTACCGACACAAACAAATGGCACTACCGGAAACCTAAAGGACAACTACAAATCCAAGATATGTGAACTATGAATGTAAATCAACGAAATACCCCACTTCCCTAAGTATTGTAGATAAGGATTCTAGCCTTTCCAAGCCTTGGTTACTTCCCACGGTGTAGATCGAGCCTTCCCAACCTAAGAAAGAGATGGGGAGAGGAAGAACACGAAGCACACAAGTACAAGCGTGATATCCAATGAAGAAATAACAACAAGCATACGAGACATAGCGATTTATCCTGAGGTTCAGCCAAACCACTAAGTAGTGCCTACGTCCTCGTTGTTGAGGTGACCACCAAGGTCGGAGTCTCTTTCACCTCCTTGCCTCACTCAAGCCACCACAAAGGTTAGCCGAGTTTCTCCACTAGAAATCACAGGGGAAATACAAACACTTCGGGGAGCCCTCACAAATGAATCAACACGGGCTACCACGAAGAACACCTAACCGGCTAGGGTTCAAAGAACCCAAGAGTAATAGACACAAATGAAGCCGGCTAGATGAGGAACCAAGTGCTCAAGTCGTAGATCGAAGCTTCCCACTCTCTAATCTCGCTTCCCTAGCTCAAAACTTGCATGGGAGTGAATCTAGGAGCAAAGGGGGAGAGAGAGGGGAGGAGTCAATGCTTGGAGAGGAGTTTGTCAGCTGGTAGGTCGCAATAAGTGTGAAGAGTGAGTGGATAACGGTTAGAAGTGAAGTGGGAGGCTATTTATAGTCCCCCAGTCCCGAGGCCTGTCGGTAATACCGACCACCCATGGTCGGTAGTACCGCCCAGCCAAGAACCGCTGCGCCAGATCTGAGTTGACCTAGAACTAGCTACCGACCAAGGGTCGGTACCACCAAGGGTCGGTAGTACCGGCCTTATGGCGGTACTACCGCCAGGCCAAATCGGCCGCTAACAGAGAGCTCCGCGAAAAGGGACTTGGCTGCTCGGTACCTACCGGCCAAGGTCGGTACCACCGAGCCCGGTAGTACCGGCTTTTATAGCGGTACTACCGCTAAGTCAAAATGCGCACCAACAGAGAGCTCCGCAAATCTGCTTCGGGGGCTCGGTACCTACCGACTAGGGTCGGTACTACCGAGCCCGGTAGTACCGACTATTATAGCGGTACTACCGCCAGGCCATTTTGCACACGAACAGAGAGGACTGCAAAACGACCATCCTACCGACCGAGGTCGGTACCATCGAGGGTCGGTAGTACCGACCTTATGGCGGTACTACCGCCAAGTCATTTTGCACTCGAACAAAGAGGTTGTTAGTATGGTCTGGATGGTCGGTACCACCGACTTTTATAGCGGTACTACTGACAGTTCAAAATGAACTCCATCCAGAGAGCATTGCGCGCTGCCTCCCTAGTCGGTACCACCAACCCCCATGGTCGGTACTACCGACCACACAGAGATACATCTACGTGTTCGTGATCATGCGGTGACTCTCAAGCAAACTTTTGTTAGTCGACATGAGCACTTTTCTCCACATCTAACCAACCTAATTTGTGACCCTCTTAATAGTCCGGCTTACCTATAACTCAAGTTTAAAAGTAAAACGTCGATCCATCGCTTGAACTAGGCATTCATTGTCCAACAAATTTTTACATGCTTTGTTCACGGAATATCATCATGAAAATTCTTTCTAAGGACTAACACCTGCATTCATATCTTTACAAAGTCGTTTGTCCCTAATTTGATTATCATTAATTAGCCAAAACCCACATTGGGGGCGAATGCACTTACACCGGTTTAGATCGGATGGCTCAGAGCCATCCATACCCCTGCGTTGGTGTTTATGCAAAAGAGCCCCTCGGTTTCCATCTAATTAACCCGCGGTCCCTGCCAGCGCGGATTAAATGATTTTCCCGATTTATTTTATTTCGAAAATTGTTCTATCTAATTACAGAAATGCCACTGCACCATTTTGTCCATTACTTGCTCATTTTAACTCCGTTTTGATCCATTCAAATTGCATTGGTTTCGTAATTTCGTACTCTACGCAGTAGTATCACTGTTGTTTAGGTTTGCAAAATTTTAATTTTACATTTAAGTCAGTCTTGTTTAGGCCGTAACTTTCGTGTTTTAAATCCGATTTCAGTGATCCAAATGTCTATGTGATCGTAGTGACGTGTAGATCTGTTTTACAACCTTTTATTATTTACTTATATTTGTTGGTGTACTGTTCTAATGTTAGACTTATTTGCAATGCATGTGTGTATGTGGATGCTTGTATGTTGCATTCTGTTCGAGTTCAGACGGTGAGCAGTACGTGGGCGAGCAGGATCAATTCTACGACGACCAGCAGGAGAACCAGGAATACACAGATCAAGGCAAGTATACATGGGATCATCCTTGTTACTTACGCACCTTTAATCTACCAATCATGTGCATGTGTCAAATTGAAAACCATAGGTTATTCCTAGATATTCAACCTTTTTCCTTGTTACCGTGGGATATGCGCATATGGGTAGATCTGCTAGTGCTGTAAACCTACAACTATGAACTAGTAAAAAATGATTAATGATATGCGCAACGTCTGTTCTCATCTTGTTCTTGGTAATGTGAACCTCGGGTGTGGGAGCCTTCGTGCTCTTGCCCCCCCTAAATGATCTTCTGCGGGCAAAAGCTGGGACATACAGTACAACCATAAGGGCTACATGGCTCTAGTTTTAGTTCAGTACGAGGACCTCTCCTCGCTTGATGGTGGTTACCTGAAAGGGCACAAAAGGGGCTCGACGACTTGGATATAGGACGACCACCTGGTCTCATGTGTATAGCCAGGATGAAATGTGCCATCGGAAAGGGGGTTTCTATATCTGCTTGCCGATTGGAAACCTAGTGGCCACTATCATGTTAGGGGAACCTTCGAAAGACTTCATAGTGAACCCTGTCAGCCTTCCTCGGAAGTAGGCTAAGAGGCTAGCTACCTCGGACGAAAGGGTAAATCACGGCTCACGGGTAAAGATGTACAACCCCTGCAGAGTGTTAAAAACTGTTATAACAGCTGTGCTCACGGTCACGAGCGGCTCGGAAAACTTGCAGGCTAATAACTTAAACGAAATTTACTTTATGTTCATGTTACTACTATATATGTTATTCTGTTGATGTTGCTCATATTATTATTCATGTGGTATAATTGGGTTTGCAAGCATAACTTGATGACTACTTAAAGTTGAAATCTTGACCCACTAAAAATGCTAACTGCAGTGAAACCGTGTCAAGCCTTTTGAGCTGCATAACCCCATGTTGCTTGTTGAGTACGAGATGTACTTACGCTTGTTATATTTTTCTTATTTTGGACAAAAATCTCGGATGGGTAATAGATGGCTATGAGTATGAGCAAGATAAGTTTCCAGAGGACTACTAGACTTGCAGTTCACTAGTCGACGTCCCTGTGGAGTGGAGCTACCATTGAGAGATATTTACCTTTCACTTGTTATGATTAGTTTTATTTTATGAGTTGTAATAATAACGCTATGTAATAAGCACAGTGATGATGCCTTTTGTTGTAATTTGTCCCTTATGTGTGCGACTATTTCCTGGGCGCACATAAGTTTATACATTCAATTTTGTTCTTAAAATTAGGTGTGACAGCTTTGCATTGTAACATTGCGGTCAAATATTTAGACCCAGCTGAACGAAGAGAGGATGCAAAGGGAGGCACTTATACAGAGGGTTGAGGATGATCGGCAGAGGATGGAGGCGATGTTTTAGTATATTCAAGGTCTCGGAGCAGCTATCGGTCACAATCCGTCACCGCAAATATTCTCTACTGCAACTCCTCCTGCAAACACTCTTGTGAGTTTGTTTTCTCCAAGTTAGACCATACTTCCAAGTTTTCATAACCTTGTCTGACATGAATCTCTTCTCATTTGTGTAGAATCAATTGACGACATCAAATGATTCGCCTCAAGGGCCACAAGGATCGCCGTGGGACGGTTGGAATGAACAAAGGTAATTGGACGGTTGTGATGCTTGAACTTGTGACGACACTTGGATAGATTATCTATGATGGTTGTAATTCTGGTGGCACTTCGATACATTACTTGTGAAGTTATGGACTATCTGTGAGGACTATTGTGATGTTTGTGGACTGTTGTGATGGTTATGGATGATTTGTGATATTTGTGGATTATATGTGATGGATGTCCGCTATATGTGTTTGTGTGATATATATATATATATATGTGATTTGCATGGCTGGAGTGGAACAATTAAAAAAAATTCCAGCTTTGCCATGTTACACATGGCAAAGGCACCCTTTGCCGAGTGACATGGTCATAACACTCGACAAAGAGCCTGTTCCAGAGTATTCTGGGAATATCCTTTGCCGAGTGCTATGACCATGGCACTCCACAAAGGGCACAGTTATGTTGGGTGCCATAACCAAGGCACTCGACAAAGAATTTTTTTTAAAAAAATCTTTTTGCTCTTTGCCAAGTGCTTCGTCAGCTAGCACTCGGCAAAGAATTAAAAAAAATCCTTTTGCTCTTTGTCGAGTGCCTTGTCAGCTAGCACTCCACAAAGAATTTTAAAAAAGGCTTTTTCTTTTTGCCGAGTGCCCGGTCAGCTAGCACTCGACAAAGCGCCCGTCAACCCTAACCGTACCGTTAGGCATCTTTTTTTTTGCCGAGAGCCTCCTAGGCACTCGACGAAGGCTTCACTGAGTGCCCAATAAAAAACAATCGGCAAAGACTCTTTTGCCTAGTTGACCTTGGCCGAGTGCACTTTGCCGAGTACAACACTCGGCAAAGGCTATGCCATGTGCATTTGGACCTTTGCTGAGTGCCGGCAAAGGGGACGAATCCGGTAGTGAATATTCATCCATCGCAGTCAGTATATGATATGACATTCTATATTATGTTACAGCCGCTGACTAAATTATTAGACTTCTTGCTTGACTTCAAGTCGAACACCATGGACAAGGTACAGATACAAATTCCAGAACGACATCTCAATTCTTGCACGTCTTTTTGAATTTTTTCTATCTGAATCCTTTTTGTTGAAGACTGATGGATCTTCAAAAAATATAAAATTTCAAACAGATGTTCAAAATATTGATGGTATATTTGAAACATAAAATCTTTTTGAATGTTATATTATTTGAGTTTTTAATTAAGCTATTAGCCCCAACATGTCTTCTGAAAATTTAGAAAAATCTATGTAAACTCAAGGTTTCAGAAGTCTAGTGGTATTATATCATATAATTTTTCACAGGCGCGAGATGTGTTTGGTGACTTCATCAATCTAATATCAAAGACCTTTGATTGACAATTTTGTCTCGGCCTCTGTCGAAAGTGCTCATAGGTGTAAGGTATGCGTATATTTGTATAAAAAATACTGAGAAGTATTCCCTCCATTTCATTTTATAAGATATGAGTTGAAATAACACGACCCTCCTGAATTACAATCTGACCATTTATTTACTTTACATTATATTATTATACTATTTGTGCTTATGAACTTATGATTATCAGCTAGTACAAATTGCTTAAAAATCTAACATGTCGGTTTGTATTATAATAGTTAAAAATTATTAGCTAAAATATTGATCATGGTTTTTAAATGAGTTGATATATTTCTGATGTTTGTATTTTTAGAATTTTTTAGACAAATATTGCTTAAAAATCCCACTGCTTCAAGTTCTTTCTTTTTTCTAAAAAAAAGAAATTCCTACCTTCTTCCGATCACCCTCCACTTCTCCCACACGTTGTGCCATCGTTACCGACGGGCGAGGCCACGGGGGCATGTCGCCTCTGGGCGACAAGCTGTGGCAGACGAGCGCGACGCCAGCCAATGGCGCCACCTGGTGTCTGGCGACGTGAGGCTGTACGGGGCCGCTAGGGTTCTGGATCTCGTAGGCTAAGCGGCGACCACATATTTATCCTAAGCTTTTCCACCAAATCTATGTAATATATGTTTATTACATAGCGTTCTGCAGCTCCGTGACACTAATAATTCCTTTAAGGTATGTAATGTTCCACTACTAGAGAACAGACCTTTGGACGATCTATCAATTGAGCTATAGTCTCGACCAAAAATTGTCCCCGGGGCTAAAGACCTTTAGTCCCGGTTGGTAACACCAACCGAGACTAAAGGTGAATCTTTAGCCCCGGTTGGTGTTACCAACCCGGACTAAATGTCCTGGACCTTTAGTCCCGGTTGGTAATACCAACCGAGGCTAAAGGGTGAACCATTAGTCCCGGTTGGTGTTACCAACCGGGACTAAAGGTGCTTTTAGCCCCGGTTGGTGTTACCAACCGAGGCTAAAGGTGCTTCCCGAGTGGACTCAAAAGGAAAACATACAAAACTACATCACGTGGGTTGTGTAGCTCAGTTGGTAAGCGTGTCTGAGGCGATAGGTGCTGAGTTCGAATCTCACAAATGTACATTTATTTTTTATCGTGAGAGGCTTTAGCCCCGTTGGGAAGCACCCGGGACTAAAGACTGGGACCTTTAGTCCCGGAGTGCTAGCCCCGGTTGCAAAATCAGGGCTAAAGCCCCTTCTCCACCGGGGTTAAAGGCCCTTTCTCCAATAGTGTTCTAAATTCCCATTCGATAGCTTTGGTGAACATTGCTATGGTCCAGGGTGGCTGATCTTGCAATTGTACCATCTAATTTGGCTATCTGGGATACATGTCATTCTACGTATGCTATGGAAACCAGCCTCCTATGCAAACTATAGAAACTCTAATCAAGACCACATGAATCTAATCCGATGATGGGTTATTTTAGCACTTAAACCTCTCCACTCATCTCATCTTAATCCAAACAGGCGTGGTCACAGTGGAGGGTTAAGTGCTAAAATAACTCACCTTCACCTCTAACCATCAGATTAGATTCATATGGTCTTGATTAGAGTCTATAGTTTACACAGGAGGTTGGTTTCCATAGCATATGTTGCCTTCTATCTTTTTAGATTGGTGCAAAAAAATTACAGTATTAGTATTTAGATCCTTTTTCTAAACTTTGTTGATAAAACTTATTTACTCAGCATTTAGGTGTTTTGGGCCTAAACATTTTTTCTCACACAGTAGTGTAATGGATGATTGTGTGTAGGAAGATGGAGGATAAATCAGAGGCAACAATAATAGATGTGGGCATAGAAAAGGCATCTCAGCGAGAGCATGGGATGGGGTGGACATAGCAAAACTTTAAGTGGTGTTTTACTTAGGGGTAAAGATTCTGATATTTTTGTAATTAATCCATGTGCAAACATGCCTTTATGCTCTAAAAGTGATGATTGATGCAATTCTGAGATCAATTGCAATCTCTTACCGTGAATTAATTTTATCATTTTAATTTTCAGTTTCTTTGCTAATGCCTTGACTGTCCATGAGTACGTGTTGATCAAACTTCCCTGGTAGGTTACACCAGACAAGGGCGACTTGCTCCTCCGCCAGAACCACCGTCCACGTCGCCCCGAATGTTTCCAGCCGTCAGATCTCCGATCGTGTGGCCACCAGTGTTCGAAGCGGATTCTGCTGTCTTGGTCGCTTCCGTCGGCTTCTTCTTCACTTCTCGCGTCATGTTCCGGCTTCTGCTTCGAGGCCAGCTCGACAAATATATACGCGGGCTTCTAATTCTCCTTCTCGGCTTCTTCTCCCCCTCTCTTCCTCCCGACTCTCCCGAACTCTTCGCTCTCTCCCCGTCCCTCCCTGCCCTCGACGTGGCCGGTGGCGACGGCGCCCTAGCGGCGCGCGCCCCCATGGTGGTCGTCCCCGGCCGCAGCGCGGGCGGGCGGCACGGCAACGGCGGCGGCGGCGGCCAGGCCGGCCGCGGTGGCGCCCCCGCGGCATGGCGCCGTGGCCACGGCGGCGACGTGGCGGCACAGGCAGGCGGCGCGCCGGTGCCGGCGCCGGAGCAGGTGAACCCCTCCCTTCTCCCTCTTTCCGTCTTCACGTTTCCTGACCACGCAGAACGTTTCCCTTCGTCCCTTCACCATGTGCCCTAGGGTTAGGGTTAGGGTACGGCGACGGCGGCGGCCGCTGCTCCCGCGCTCACCATCCTCTCCTATGACGTACAGCGGGCCAGCCCAATGCATGGTGCTGTGTAGTGTTCTTGCTTCGGTCGAAACAATGTGATTCCTTTTTTTTGCGCACAAAGGTAGAATCCTGAGACTTGAAGCGGAGCTTTATATACAGATATCCAAAGAGGCTTTCATAGCAAAAGATAACAATTGAAGCCAGAATACAACACAACAAATTCTGTTGGTTGCTTCACTGCCATCAAAAGAGGCACATGCATAGTAGTATTTCTTATACGCTGATGCTTCCTTGGCTTGAGATCCAGTAAGCAAGGAGCAAGTGGTAGACAATATGCATATGCAACCTCTAAGTGGAGCAAATATAATTGGCCTCCTCCAGATTTTGAAATTATTACAAGGTAATTACATGCATACAAAGCAATGAGGATCCTATAGCCTCCTAGGAGGCAATCAGGTAATCACGCATGAGAGGTCAGAAAAGAAATCTGCAAAACCTGATATTCTCAAAACAATTACTCCTGGTTAGGGGGAAAAAGTCATTCTTCTACTATTTTGATGCTGCTGGTAGATCCCAAAAGACGATTCCATGGAAGTAGTAACTTCTCCAGATTGAAAGATTTTGATGCAATAATAGTTCTAAAGATGTGAAGACAAGATGGTACTGTATTTAATATTAAAACAACATTGGGAAGGCTCAGGTTTGCTTTTGCTTGACCATACAAACAAAGCCTTGTCATCTCTCGCTACATGATTTGCTCATTTTAATATAACTGTAACTGTACTGGTTACTGCCTATCTGAAAGATCATCCTGGGCACATAAGTACAGAATCATAATACTTCCAGAACTTCATTTTCATTTTTTTCATAGATATGGCCATATGGGTCTGTTTCTACATCAAAATATAACCACCCTGCGCCCCATTTGCATATACACATTTACTTAGGCCTCGTTTGTCTCCTCTGAAATGACTATCTGTTAAAATTCTAAATTTGTATTAGCTTCATTAGTTAGAATAATTCCAGAATAGTTCCACTTGAACTGAACGGGCCCTTAGACAGTTAGGATGGCTGGATGGGTACTATGACCAAGCTTGAAAATCAGCTACCTTATCTCACCTGATCTATTTGCCTATTTGCATTTCCATCTATATTAGATTACAACACATAAAGGCACGAATAGCAAGCTTCTTAGTACTTTAATATATAGCATATACTCTATGATCCTCAGAAACATTGAAGAGACCTTTTATTCTTGACTGCAAGAATTCCATCTGTAAGATCACCGGAAGCAGGAGGTAGCGGTCGCAGCCTCACAGGCTTGCAACATCCTGTAGCAGTGCAAGCGAGAGGCAGGGCAGCCTGCGGCGGGCAAGGTTGTCTCGAAGGCGCCCACACGATGCCTCAAGGTTGCTCCCGTCGCGTTTGGCTTTTCCACACCGCACGGGGCTGCTCTCGTGGAAGAGCGGCGGCGAGAGGATGGGGAGGTGGAGGGTGGGCTGCAGCTTGCAGAATAGGCAAAGGGAAGAGGTTGGGGTAGGACTGTGGGAGCTACGGGGCAGGTGGACGATTGGGCAGTCTAACAGGCGGCACGGGCGGAGACAGGAACACCCGAGGCAGCGTTTTGGTGAAAGGTCTAGAAAAGCGGTTGTGCATTGTCCGATTTGAATCAAACCGCTAAAAAATTATAGGTGACGTGGCCCAATCTACTGCTAGAGCTTGACCTGCAAATTCGTGTTAAGAAGATTCTCCCGACTCAGAAATCAATAGTTTGTTTAGTTGAGTTATAGATTGTCAATCCGGCCAAAACCATGACCTCATAGGCTATCGCTCCACTCTTATTATTATTATTATTATCATAAAGAGGTTTTAGTGCTGGAGCTCTGCCAAACAGGCCTTAGTGTGGGAACTGAATTAGGGTGCACAGTGAGGGTTAGCCGGTTAGCTAATATATTAGATGCAATGATTTTATAGTCAAATGAGATGCTGATAATACATGAAAATTATTTGGTAGCTGATAAGTTGCAGTTTTTAATCTACCACCCTTCGAACTACAAATATGTTTGTTGCTTAGCTAACAAAACATTTTTCAATGTCATTGTGGAAGCTCTCAAAATGGACAGTTTGCATAAGCTTTGTTCATCGCTTGTGCCCATTCTCCGAAGAGTTGTGAGTCAAATTTCTGTTGGACTCATTTATAGTTTATATGTAAATTCTGTATACATATCCTTATTGACATATTTGATCCATTCTATTTCTTGTCTTAGGTAAGTGAAGAAGTAGAGCGTGCTTTAGCCAAACTGGGTCCTGCCAGAATTCAAGGAAGGTAAACAAAATCAACTTACTCTTCATGGTGCCGCTTAAGGAGATGTTCTGTTTTGGAATTTGAGACTCATTATTGCTATTGTGATATTACCACATTAAAGCCTCTTGCGATATGAAACTAATATCCATGAAAACAGATCCTCCCCCAAAAGAATTGAAGGCCCTGATGGAAGAAATCTTCAGCTCCTGTTCAGAAGTCAGTTGGCTCTTCCAATCTTCACTGGTGGAAAAGTTGAAGGTGGACAGGGAGCAGCTATTCATGTCGTGCTGTTGGATGCAAACACTGGATGTGTTGTAACTTTAGGACCTGAGTCGTTTGCAAAACTGGACATCCTTGTGCTTGAGGGCGACTTTAATAAAGAGGAAGATGAGGATTGGACAGAAGAAGAGTTTGAAAGTAATATTGTCAAGGAGCGTGAAGGGAAGAGGCCTCTTTTGACAAGTGACCTGCAAGTGACTCTTAAAGAATGTGTTGGAACCATAGGGGAGCTTACCTTCACTGACAACTCCAGCTGGATAAGAAGCAGAAAATTCAGACTTGGGCTGAGGATTGCTCCTGGCTTTTGTGAAGGTATTCGTGTCTGAGAAGCAAGACAGAAGCTTTCCCCGTTAAAGATCACAGAGGAGAATGTATGTGTGACACATTGTTGATTTACTCATTAGATAAAACAAAAATTACCTGTATTTTTAGAATTTGCATCAGTTGCCAAGCATGCTGATTTTGTATTTATTAGTGTACAAAAAGCACTACCCACCCGCGCTGAAGGATGATGTTTGGAGATTAGAAAAGATTGGCAAGGATGGTGCATTCCACAAGAAGTTAAATGCTAGTGGGATCTATACAGTTGAAGATTTCCTCCAGCTTCTCATCAGGGATCAGCAGAGATTACGTAGCAGTTCTATGATACCTGTTACTACTTACTATATTGTGATTTATGGTATTTCCTAATAATCGACGAAGGATGGCAGTCGGTTGCTATGGATCCTGTGGGAATCACTTGATTATCTGATAACTCAGCCAAGTAAGCGGTCCAAACGTATTATATTTTGTCGGTCACACTTGATTTTTGTAAAAAATCTAGAGAGTTAGTTTAGTTTCTGAACTTTACCTATTATGTCTATTAGCTTTGTGACAGCGTGTGTCAATACAATTTGCCAAGGAAAGTAATTCAATGTCCTTATGCATGTAACTCAAAGATAATATGGACCTATACATTTAGGAAGCATGTGAAATTTTCATTTACCTTTTCAAGAGATAATATTATATAGAGGCTGAATATGTCTCCATCAAGTGAGGCTCATGCCATGTTTATATTGTGTTGTTCAGCAGGTTTTGTGAACCCTGCAGTGTGTACGTCTCTAGTTTTGTATAAAGTAAGATCTGATTTTGATGCGTTGCTCAATAAGTTCTGTCCTTTGTCAATTAGGCATGATGACAGTACTTATCTTCATGTCCACATCAGCTGCACCACCGGCAGAGGCAGACAGACCGGCATCACCATTACCGGCTCCGCCATGCTGCCCAATGCACGGCCTCGGCCCGTGCCTGTCACTGGACTTCGAGCCGGAGTCGTCAACAGCTCCCTCAAGCGTTGTTGCTGGTCCGCCGCAGCTGTGCGACATGGTGGCGGCGCTCCCGACACCGACGCCGTCAGCGGAGAGGGTGGCACACAACCCGATCATCGATCCGACGCTGGCTGCTCCACCTCCTCCACCGGCACGCATCACCGCAGCAGCAAACCGTCCTCCTCGCCTCATCCGCACGTGGATCGCAGTCCCCCATGGGCCTTCGGCTCGGTGCCTCCTTCATGGCGGCGCTGCTCCTCTGGCCTGAGTGCCACGAGGGGGAGGGGGAGAGGGGAGGGGGCGGTTGTGGCGGGTGGCTGGCGGCCGGCGGTGGCCAGGCGAAGGCGGCCCCGCGCCTCGCGCCGTCCCCGAGCGGCCTCGCCCCCCACGCCTCGCGGCCCGGCAGCCGGCCCCCGCGCCTCGCGGCCTCGAGCCGCAGAGGCGGCCGGCCACGCGCGCTGCCTCAGGCGGCCCCATGCCGCGTGCCCCGCGGCCTGGCTGCTGGCGGCGGCCGGCTGGCCAGATGCTCCGGGCGGCCCCGCGCGCCTCGCACGCCCCTAGTGGCCAGGCGGCAGCGGCAGCCTGCCCCCTGGCGGCGGCGGCTGGAAGGGTAGAGGCGGTTAGCTTTTCCAAACCCTAACCGCCCACTCTTGTTGGGCGTGCCTCTCCCAACCCCCCCCCCCCCCCCCCCCCCTCATGGGCCGAATGGCCGGCCCAGGCCCAGGTTGGGGCCTGCGAGCTCTCAGCCTGGGCCAGGTGGACCAAAAGTAGCGTTTTCCAGGTGGACCAAAAGTAGCGTTTTTGGGCTGTTTTTTCCATGATTTCAGCCCATCAACGTAGTTATCTCTATTTTATTTAGAGCAGTTCTTGTATTACTTTTATAAGTAATCTTTAAAGTATTTTCTTACTTTATTTACATCAGTTTAGTTAATCTACTTACCGCAGTTTTAGATTCCTGATGTCCTGCATTGTAAATATTTATTTTGCATTGTTAATACAATTTTAGTACTTGTTCAATGCGTTTTGTTCATTATAATTTCCTAATAACATGTACTTATACAAATGCTATGGTCGATCTTGTCTCTCATGGAACATTCGGTGTCACCTTTTTGTTTACTATTAAATTGGCAATCACAAGGTAGTACCACGTACTACCGCGGGATTTATTCCTCAAAGTGCACTTCCAATTTAATGTAAACATACAAGAACTATACCTCGATGTGAAACAACTAAATAAGGTCTACACCTTCATGGTGACTACCTCTTGTTCCAACAATCGAGAAAAATCCCGTTTTCTAAATCAAGTTTACCTTGATACTATTCGCATTTGTATTTAATTATTACAACCATGCCTAAGTTTTTTTTTTAATTAATTAATTAAATCTATGGCAACAGCACATGTAGGAACAATGGCCAATCGAGAGTTTGAGGCACTCGCTCTCGATGGACACAATTTCTCAACATGGGCGATGGATCTCAAAGTGAGTCTGTCGTTGCGTGGAATATATCAGACAATTGCAGTTCCCCAGGAGGGTGCAGCTGCCTTGACTGATACAACTAAGTACAGTGCCTTATTTCTCATAAGGAACCACATCCATCAAGATCTCAAATCTGAGTATCTGTTGGAAGAGGACCCGCGTGCTCTTTGGCTTGCCTTGCAACAACGATATGAACAGCAGAAGGCAGTCCTCCCAGAGGCTTGCCATGAGTGGAACCACCTCCGTATACAAGATTTTAAATCTGTAGGAGAGTTTAACCATGCTGTCCACAAAATCAGCTGCAAGCTGAAATTCTGTGAAAAGGAACCTAGTGATGCGGAGAAAATTGAAAAGACCCTATCTACCATGCTTCCCGCTCACATGATCCTTCAACAACAATACCGTCAAAGGGGGTTTACTGTTTATTCTGAGTTGATTAAAACATTACTCCAGACAGAAAGGCACAATGAGCTCCTCATATGGAACTCCAACCAGCGCCCTGTGGGTGCAAAGCCTTTGCCTGAAGTACATGCTACAGCTCAGAAGCAAACACAAAAGGATGTCACTAAAAATGATAATCCTAAGACCTCTGGCAAGAACAAGCGAAAGAAACAGCGAAAGCCTCGTGGTGCTAAGGGAAAGAACAACTCTAAGTCGAACAAAGACAAGTCCAGCACTTGTGAAAAGTGTGGTTGCTACAACCACCCGACTAAGAAATGTCGTACCCCAAAGCACTTAGTGGATCTGTACTTGAATTCCGTGGGACGTGGACGTTCAAATGATGGACGCTCCAACCAAGGTGGACAAAAGTTTGAAGCGCACTTCAACTACCAACCCGATGCCAATGCACAGGCAGCCCAAGGATGCTACGTATCCGCCCCAGCGGAACCAAGCAACACCAAGGCTCTTCCTCCACCGGGTGGCAACACAGATGACACAGACAACATGATCTTAGAATACACTTCTGAGGATCCATTTGGAGACTACTCTTAGGCTCCTAATCTTTTCATATTTTATTTCCATCATGCCCATGAGTTGTAATAATTGCTATGTGACATTCAACTCTTTGATATTTTCGTTGTATTATGCACGCTTAATATCTATGCCATATTAATATTCTATATTTATTTGTCGAGAATTTTTATTTTATTTATTCTCCATTTAATATAGATTGTACGGGAGTCAATCCGATGGATGAGGAATTATGCCTAGTGGACAGTGGCACCACTAACTCTATACTCAGGGAAATAAAATATTTCCAAACTCTTACAAAGAATAGAGGAAATATTTTAACAATCGCTGGACGCGATGCTGTAATAGTAGGCTCTGGACGAGCCACTATCACGCTCCCTATGGGTACAACGATAACAATCGAGGATGCACTCTTGTATCCTGATTCAACTCGTACCCTATTGAGTTATAGAGATATCCAAAAAAATGGGTTTCATACTGAAACTCATGATGACAATAATGAGGAGTCCCTTCTCATTACAAAGCACAATGGATATGGCAAAGACACACTTGAAAAAATTCCCTCACTCTCGTCTGGATTGTACTATACATATATTAAATCCGTACAACATGTTGCATACAAAGTAATTTTCCAGAATGTCAACACATTCCAAACTTGGCATGATCGCCTTGGCCATCCTGGTGTCGGGATGATGAGGAAAATTATAAACAATTCTGTTGGTCATACTCTAAGTGATGCAAAATTTCCCCATTCTTTGGATTTTACGTGCACCGCATGTGCTACGGGAAAATTAATTTTGAGGCCCTCTTACCTCAAAATTCGAGCCAAACCGCTAAAGTTCCTTGAATGCATTCAAGGAGACATATGTGGGCCCATCCAACCTACATCTGGATCATTCCGGTATTTTATGGTTCTAATAGACGCATCCACGCGATGGTCTCATGTGTGCCTCTTTTCCACACGGAACCATGCATTTGCTAAAATCATCGCTCAAGTTATCAAACTTAGAGCGCAACATCCTGAACATCAAATCCAGTCAATTAGGATGGATAATGCCGCTGAATTTTCCTCTCGTGCCTTCAATGATTATTGTGAGGCACTCGGAATTCAAGTTCAGCACTCGGTCCCATATGTCCGTACTCAAAACGGGTTGGCTGAATCTCCCATCAAGAGAGTAAAACTTATTGCAAGACCACTATTACAGAATAGCAATCTACCAACCTCATGTTGGGGTCACATAGTCTTACACGCTGCAGACTTAATTCTCTTGCGTCCAACCGCATATCATGCAACCTCCCCGTTGCAACTAGTACGTGGAAATCCTCCAAGCATTTCCCATCTGCGAAAGTTCGGTTGCGCCACATACGTATCGATCTCACCACCGCAGCGTACATCTATGGGCCCTCACGGGAAATTGGGGATCTATGTGGGATATCAATCTCCATCGATCATAAAATACCTGGAGCCCCTCACAGGGGATCTATTCACGGCCCGGTACGCTGATTGTACCTTCAATGAGGATCATTTCCCGGCATTAGGGGGAAAATTCAAAAACCACAAAGAATGCCAGGAAATTAATTGGGATGCCACAGACATCTCAAACTCTGATCCACGTACTTCAGAGACTGAACTCCAAGTTCAGAAAATTATTAATTTGCAACACATTGCAAATAACATGCCAGATGCATTTACTGATTATAGGGGTGTTACAAAATCCTATAATCCCGCGAGAAATGTGCCGGAAAGAGTAGAGGTACCAACAAAAACTACTCAACTCCCAAGTAAGAGGGGGACAAGTACGGCTATTTCCACGGATGCAGCTTCCAGCAAGCAAAGAAAAAGGAAGAATAAACCTTCCGACTTAGTAAATGCAACTCAACCCCATGTTGAGGAACATCCAGTGGAGGTTCAACCTTCACATCCCGCATCAACAGTGCACTCTATTACTGATGCTGGGACATCGAAATGCCCGGATGCAACCATTTTGGGAAATGATGTTGCGTCGGAAAGGGTACACGAAATTTCCATCAATTATCTCGAATCTGGAGAGTCATATGACCGAAATACTACAATTGTCGACATTTATTTCTCTGCAATGATTGCAGAAATCCTCCAAAATGATCCAGATCCTAAGACCATGGCAGAGTGCAAAACGCGCTCGGACTGGAACCAATGGAAGGATGCAATCCAAGCAGAAATAACCTCGCTTTCTAAAAGTAAGGTATTCTCTCATGCAATACCTACACCTCCAAGAGTCTTCCCTGTGGGATTCAAATGGGTTTTCATCCGGAAACGGAATGAAAACAACGAGGTGGTGAGATACAAAGCGAGACTTGTAGCACAAGGGTTCACGCAGAGACCCGACATTGATTACAATGAGACATATTCTCTAGTGATGAGTGGAATAACATTCCGATATCTAATATCTCTGGCAGTACAAAATCGCCTATCTATGCAGTTGATGGACGTAGTGACAGCATATCTTTATGGGTCACTCGATTCGGACATATATATGAAGGTTCCTGATGGAATCTCTATACCGAATCAAAACGCAAGTCGCAACATGTATTGTGTAAAACTCCAAAAGTCACTCTATTGCTTAAAACAGTCGGGAAGGATGTGGTACAACCGACTTAGTGAATACCTTCTGCAGAAGGGATACACTAACAATGATGATTGCCCATGCATTTTTATCAAAAAGTCCCAAACGTGATTTTGCATTATATCTGTGTATGTTGATGATTTAAATATCATCGGCAACCAACAAGATATTGATGAAGCATGCAAACATCTTAAGACGGAGTTCGAGTTGAAGGATTTGGGTCATACCAAATTTTGCTTAGGCCTACAACTTGAGCACCTTCCAACTGGAATTTTTGTGCATCAATCTGCCTATACCCAGAAAGTATTGGAGAAATTCAATATGGACAAATCATATCCCTCCAAAACTCCTATGGTTGTTCGGTCTTTAGAAATGAAGACTGACCAGTTCAGACCACAAGACAATGGAGAAGAAATTCTGGGCCCTGAAGTTCCATATCTTAGTGCCATTGGAGCGCTCATGTATCTTGCAAATTGCACCAGGCCTGATATTGCATTTGCAGTGAACTTGCTAGCCCGACACAACGCTGCTCCCACCAAACTACATTGGACTGGAGTAAAACATATCCTCAGATATGTAAATGGCACAAGAGATCTTGGACTCTTTTTCAAAAGGGACCAAAATTCGGATATGATTGGTTACACTGATGTTGGGTATCTATCTGATCCCCATAATGGCAGAGCACAAACAGGCTTTGTGTTCTTACACAATGGCACAACTATCTCATGGAAGTCCTCGAAACAAACTTTGGTGACTACATCTACAAATCATTGTGAGATAGTTACACTGTTTGAGGCCTCACGTGAGTGTGTTTGGCTTCGCAGGATTATCAACCACATACAACAGTCTTGTGGCATTGGTGCTATCGATTCACCAACCATTATCTATGAAGATAATGCAGCTTGTGTTACACAGATGGAGACAGGGTACATCAAAAGCAACATCACCAAACATTTTTCTCCTAAGTTGTTCTATTCTCATGAATTACAACAAAATGGAGAAATTAAGATCTTGCATGCCAAATCATGCGATAACCTCGCTGATTTGTTCACTAAGTCCCTACCAGCTTCTCCATTCGAGAAATATGTCAAAGGAATTGGTATGCGACGACTCAGAGACTTGCAAGGTTCAGGGGAAGAAATCTCCTAGATATTGTCCTGTCCACAACATCATATTGCACTCTTTTCTTTCTATGAGTTTTCCTCACAAGGTTTCTCTTAGAAAATTTTTAATGAGACAATATTAACACAAGGATATGTCATATTTCTTGTTTTCCTCCACAGAGGTTTTTAAAGAAATATCAAAGACATATATTGTCCTCTAGACTATACATGAGTTTTCTCCTGAAAAGGTTTTTCTCATAAGTTTATAAAGGGGCAATAATCATTATGTGCTATGTATTTCTCCTTATTTTCCCACCGGGTTTTAAAGGAGTTTTTAATAGCATATCTACTAGTATTTTTCCTCTTTTTGTCCTACAGGAATTTTTGGAGGAGTAATACTATTCATTGATCTCAAGGACGGATTCAATCAATGGGGAGTGTTACAACTAATTCAGATGGATGATCTCATCCTCATCCTAGGATACTCCTGGTTTACCGGGTCTTCCTTTACGTGGGATGCTTTCCCTTTCCCACGGGGAATCCCACATCCACAGAACGTGGGCACGACCTTGTCGTGCGAGCCTTCCCCGTTCCCACGGGGAATCCCACGCACGCTCTCTACTGAGCTATCACCGTAGGATGTGGGCACGACTCTATCGTGTGACTCATCAACCGGGGCTTCCACCTTCCACTTCCACCCCCATTGTAATATAAATATCGTCTGATTAATGAAAGAAGGCCCTGGGTGTTCATCTCTATTCCCTCTGTCTCATTTACATTACTCGCAAGTTTCTACTCACAACAGTATTGTTGTATTAGAAAAACACTGGACTTTCGGTGCTCAGTTCAATGCTATATAGAAACAACTTTGATAAAACACAATTAGCTAAGTACTTTAAATTTGATAGAATTAACTTTGAACTTAATGTGACCCCTAGCTCTAAAGTACTTAGCTAATTATGTTTTATCAAAGTTGTTCCAAAAGTTTATTCTATCTCAAAAGGGGGAAGGGGAGAGAAAGGCAATCAATGCAATAGAGGATTCATGGCTTATCTCTTATCTCAAACCATTAATCTTTTTTCACTAGTAAACCATGAATCTTTGACCGTCCAAATGTTGATACCATTCATACTTGTCCATTCGGCTATTTTGATGTGTGCTTTTGGTGACATGGACGACGTCAAGTGGTGCTCGACCTATATGTGAGAAATTCAAATATAATTTTGGAACTATTTCTAATGAAAAAAAACATTAACTACAAAGTTGTATAACTCATCAATTCCTCTAGCTTTGGTTTTGATTGTTTCTTCATTTGAGTCCGTTTGAATAACTAGAAATAAAATGAATTTCAAATATGAGAACTTCAAACAGAATTTAGAACATGAATGATTTTAAATAAGAACGTTGTCAACTGCAAATTTTTAGATATCTTCGAGATCTATAACTTTAGTTTTGATCATTTCTCCATCATATCCAACTTTGTTTCAACAATTCAAAAATTTGAATTTTAAAATATAAAAACTTTAGACAACTTTAATACTATACATAATTTCAAATGAAAATCCATCAACTACAAAGTTGTAGATCTCATGAATACATCAACTTCGGTTTTGGTCACTTCTTCATCCAAGTTTATGTCAACGAGTTAAAATTTTGAATTCAAAAATATGAGAACTTCAAATAGAATTTTAGAATCATAAATGATTTCAAATAAAAATGTCATCAGCTGCGAAGTTATAGGTACCGTAAAAATTTTCAACTTTTATATTGGTAATTTCTTCATCTGAGTTTTTTTAAATAATTCAAAATAAATAAATTTCAAAATATAAGAACTTCAAACATAATTTTGAGATCATAAATGATTTTTAATAAAAAGGTTATCAACTACGAAGTTGTAGATAAAAATCTACAACATTGATATTTAGTTCATCTGTCTTGATTTGAGTAGATTTATAAACTTTGAGATCTTACATACTGGCTTGACTACCACTTGTCGTTCATGTGACCAAAACCAATCATCAAAATTCAAAACAGGTGACTTGCTAATATGAACGACATTAATAGTTGGGTGGTGTTAGACTGTAAACGTGACACGGCCCATGGGCCTGCCGTAGGCGGCTCCCCATCGTGCCTACATGTAACCAACTATCGTCTCTAAGGAATGCATTGCGTGTTTCCCAAAACCCTAAACGCTTTCATGGTATCAACGAGCGGTTCGCTCCTGCGGCCGCGCTTCCTCAAACCCTGAGCCACCGCCGAGTCCATCACTGGCTCCTTCCTCTCCCCGGCCGTCGCTGACCTTACGTCGCCGGCCCCTACCCTTCTCGATCTTCCCGGCCGTCGCTGACCTCACGTCGTCGGCCCTCTCTGCCCGTCGAACCGTATCGCCAGGGCACCGTTCCCTTTCTGCCCGTCGATCCGCATCGCCAGGGCAGCTTCTTCTTGAACGCCCGCAGCCGGGTCCCTCTCGTCGGGCGCTTCCTGCCACTGATCCACATCGCCAGGCCTTCCTTCCGCCCGCCGCTGAGATCCTCTCGCCGGACGCCCGCCTGACACTGATCCACGTCGCCCTCGCGTCATGGCCCCTAGCGGTGATGACGCAGCCGCTGCTGCTGCCAAGGCCACCGAGGCCAAGCGCCTCGAGGAGGTGGCCCAGGCTCTCGCCGCCAAGGAAGCCACCAACGCCACTCTCCACACGTAGGCCATCACTGTTCTCAACATCCGGGTCATGGTTCCCGTGGTCTTGGACAAACCGGCGAACAACTATGGACGCTGGCGCTCCCTCTTCCTCATCGTCCTCGGCAAGTACAATCTCAAGGATCATGTGCTCACCGATGACTCCCATCCTGATCGCGCCGCATGGTCGACCATGGACTGATGCGTCCTCACTTGGATACACGGCACTGTGTCCAATGACCTCCAGCAATCCTTGATGCTCCGGGATCCCAACGCTCGGGCGGCCTGGCTCTACCTCGAGGATGAGTTTCTTGGCCAGCGTGAGTCTCGCGCTCTACTCCTTGAAGCTGAGTTCCGGTCCTTCCGACAGGGTGCTCTCTCAATCATGGATTATTGTCGTCGCCTGGAAACAATGGTGGCCTCCCTTGCCGAGTTTGGCGATCCGATCGGTGACTGGCAGCTTGTTCTCACCATGTTCCGCGTCCTCACTCCGCCACATGGTGTCCAATATGAAGATGCAGCAGCCCTTTCCTACGTTCGACGACGCTCGGACCCTACTGCTTCTTGAGGAGCTCGATCTCAATGACATCTCCATCGACAATGCCGCTCCTACTCTGCCAACGCCTATGCCGGCTCTCGCTGCAGCCCCCCAGCAGCGATCTTCTACGCCGGCCAACACCAGCGCACCCTCTGGATCGCGCAACTTCCGTCGCCATGGTCGCGGGGGCAAGTCTGGTGGTGGCAACGACGGTGGAGGCCACCAGGGCGCTGCTGGTGGCGGCCACGGCGCTCCCGGTGGCGGTGACCATGGCGCTGCCCACCCTGGTGGTGGCCCTCGCCCGTTCAGTGCACCGGCCAGTGCAGGCAACCCGTGGTCCGACACAGTTCAGCTTTGGCCACACGGCTATGGCTACGGGCTTCCTGGTCCTGTCATGCACCCTGCGCTTGACCAGTCCCAGCACGCTCTCGTCATGCAGCCCTACTACTCGACGCCAGGGCTCTTGCCAACACCTCCGGGCTACTAGTATGGTGGCGGGTTCGTTCTGTCCTCGGCATCGTCGTCTGCTACTCCACCGCAGCCCTGGACTCCTATGGTTGGGGGGTCTTGGGATCAGGCGTCCCTCGTCAATAACTTCAACACGATGTCCCTGACGCCACCACCCAACCCCGCAGAGTGGTATGCTGACACTGGTGCTGGTTCTCATATGACCGCCCACTCTGGTATTCTCTCTTCTCCTCTGCCTCCCTCTCCGTCTGGTCCTTCCTCTATCATTGTCGGTAACGGTGCCGTACTGCCTGTTACTTCTATTGGATCATTTTCTTTTCCATCACCACGTCGTCCTTTTGTTCTCAATGATGTTTTAGTTTCTCCAAACATTATTAAGAACTTAATTTCCGTACGTCAGTTTACCATTGATAATAACTGTTCAATCGAATTTGATCCCTTTGGTCTCTCTGTGAAGGACCTTCAAACACAGAGCGTGATCGCCAGGCGCAATAGCACGGGTGACCTCTACTCGTTCTTCCCACCCACCAGCAGCACCCCTGTTCTCGCCGCCTGCACCTCCACCCTGTGGCACCGTCGCCTTGCTCATCTTGGCTCTGAGGCTTTGTCCAAGCTAATTAGCTCCCATGCTATTTCGTGTAATAAACCAAACAGTAATCACCTTTGTCATGCGTGCCAATTAGGCCGTCATGTCCGTCTTCCGTTTGGAACATCTTCTTCCCGAGCTGTCAAAATTTTTGATTTAATTCATTGTGATCTCTGGACATCTCCCATTGTCAGTGTGTCTGGTAACAAATATTATCTCATTATAATTGATGACTGCTCTCATTGCGCTTGGACATTTCCGCTTCGCCTCAAATCTGACACTTTTGCCACGCTTTCTGATTTTTTCTCCTATGTACGCACTCAGTTTGGTACTTCCATCAAGGTTGTCCAGTGCGACAATGGCCGTGAGTTTGATCACTTATCGGCCTGCACGTTCTTCCTTTCTCAAGGTACCATCCTGCGTATGTCGTGTCCCTACACGTCCCAGCAAAACGGTAAAGCCGAGCACGCTCTTCGCACTATAAACAATATTGTGCGCTCTCTGCTTTTTCAGGCTAGCCTTCCTCCTGTCTACTGGGTTGACTCTCTTCACACTACCACATATCTTCTTAATCGTCACCCCACTAAGACTCTTGCTGGCCACACACAGTACTTTGCTCTCCATGGCACCCATCCTTCTTACACTCATCTTCGTGTTTTCAGATGTGCCTGCTATCCGAATTTATCCTCCACTACACCACATAAACTGACACCTCATTCCTCCTTGTGTGTGTTCTTTGGTTACTCTTCCGATCATAAGGGTTATCAATGTCTCGATCTCCATTCTAACAGGATCATCATTTCCCGTCACGTGGTTTTTGATGAGTCCTCTTTTCCCTTCTCCGAGATGTCGACGTCTCCTTCTGATCCCACCACCTTGGATTTTTTAGACATCGATGATGTTTCCACTATGCCTATCAGGCCTAGTGTTGTGGCTGCAGGTTCTCCACCCGGCGGTTCGCCCACTCGATCCAGGTGCTCCAGGCTCGCCCAGCTCTGCTCCTGGCGTCGAGCATCACCAGCAGGTGTCGCCCTTCAGCCTGGGCGATCAGGCCACGTCGTCCGGCTCGGCAGCTGGGCTGCCCAACACACCGCCTGCCATCGAGCTCAGCTCTGGCTCGGGTGCTATTCGCTCCACTCCGGCGTCCGGCTCTGCTGCCCCTGCGGATACAACATCCTAGGCTGCTGCCAGTAGAGCTGGTCGCACCGTCGCCACTCGCCCACAAGCCACTGTTCCGGTCGTCAATGACCACGGCATGAGAACCTGTGGCAAAGCTGGGTTCACTCATCCTGTGGACCGCCTGAACCTTCATGCGGCGCTCCTGTCGCCCCTGTCGAAGAAGTTTTGCTCCGCCCTCGCAGATCCCAACTGGCGTGCGGCGATGCAGACCGAGTTTGATGCCCTCCTGTGCAACAACACCTGGACTCTGGTCGCTCGGCCCCCCGGCGTCAATGTCGTCACTGGTAAATGGGTCTATCGTCACAAATTTTTATCTGACGGCTCCCTTGATCGTTACAAGGCTCGGTGGGTGCTTCGAGGTTTCACTCAGCGCCCTGGGATTGATTATGATGAGACCTTTAGCCTAGTTGTCAAGCCTGCCTCTGTCCGTGTTGTTCTCACTTTGGCACTCTCTCACTCTTGGCCGATTCATCAGTTGGACGTCAAGAATGCTTTCCTGCATGGGACATTGACTGAGATCGTCTATTGTGAGCAGCCGTCTGGATTTGTTGTTTCTTCTCATCCCAATTATGTGTGCAGATTGAACAAGTCCCTCTATGGATTGAAGCAGGCCCCTCGCGCATGGCACAACTGGTTTGCTACTCACATCACCTCTCTCGGTTTTGTTGAAGCCAAAGCTAACACTTCGCTTTTCATATACCGTCGTGGTGCCGACACTGCCTACCTGCTTCTTTATGTGGACGATATTGTTCTCACTGCCTCGTCACAGAGTTTTCTCCAGCGGATTATTGCAGCCCTCCAGCGGGAGTTCTCTATGACTGATATGGGTCCTCTCCATCATTTCCTAGGCATTCAGGTTGATCGTCGTGCTGATGAGCTGTTTCTTTCGCAGAAGCAGTATATGCTAGATATTCTGGACCGTGCTGGCATGCGTGACTGCAAAGCCTGCAGCACTCCTGTCGACACTCATGCCAAGTTGTCTGCTGATGGTGTCCTGGTGGCTGATCCAACACAGTTTCGCAGTATAGCTGGCGCTCTTCAGAACCTCACCTTCACTCGTCCTGATATCGCATATGCTGTCCAGCAGGTCTGCTTGTTTATGCATGATCCGCGCGAGCCTTACCTTACTGCCATGAAGCGCATCCTGCGCTACATCCAGGGACCTTGGAGCTCGGTTTTCACCTCCGTCGTACCTTGCCTGCTGATCTCACAGTGTATTCTGACACTGATTGGGCAGGTTGCTCCGAGACTCGTCGTTCCACCTCAGGTTACGGGGTTTTCTTGGGAGACAACTTGGTTTCTTGGTCTTCGAAGTGTCAAGCGACTGTCTCCAGATCCAGTGCAGAGGCCGAATACCGCGCTGTTGCCAATGGGGTTGCGGAGGCGTGCTGGTTACGGCAACTTCTTCTTGAACTCCATTGCCCTCTTCGACGAGCTACAGTTGTGTATTGCGATAATGTCAGTGCCGTTTATTTATCCACCAACCCTGTTCAGCACCAGCGGACTAAGCATGTGGAGATTGATCTACACTTCGTTCATGATCGCGTCGCCCTTGGAGAGGTTCGCGTTCTGCATGTTCCAACCACTTCACAGTATGCTGATATCTTCACCAAGGGATTGCCGACGTCTTTCTTTGTTGAGTTTAGATCCAGTCTCAATGTTCGTGGTGCTCTCAGTTCCGACTACGGGGGGAGTGTTAGATTGTAAACGTGACACGACCCATGGGCCTGCCATACGCGGCTCCCCATCGTGCCTACATGTAACCAACTATCGTCTCTGAGGAATGCATTGCGTGTTTCCCAAAACCCTAAATGCTTTCAGGTGGTTTAAGATTCTTGGTTATTGAGTTTAGTGGCCAAAACAAACTCGGATGATAGTTGTATGGTCTAAAATAGACAAACATTTTTTTAAAACATATACTTTGAACTAGTTGTTGTCTAGTCAGACTTAGACACTTTGAAGTTTCTGAAACCTTTCTTAAATTCATTTGAATTGTTTTGAAAATGGAGTGTCCCAAAATAAAATAAAATCAAATTTTCAAAATAAACTTTATAATTATTTTAGGAGTTTTTTAAAAATTTTATTATTTGATATAAAATTGTATGACAATATAATAAGTATTATGTCACAACACATTGGTTTTTGCTTAATGAGAATTTCATCTTAGTTGGACCCCTGCTATTAGTAGGCTATAATTGCTAGCATGAATGATGCAAGTATTTCTTTATTAGAAAAATTGACAAACGACTATGGTAGTCAAATATGCCATAAATAATATCATAAAAAATGTATCACAAAAATAGGTTATGATGATTTTGAGCTTATGTTTATCGCCAAAACACAAATCTATCATAAAGATATGTTATCTCTAGTAAAATTATCATAATCAGGATCTGTTTGTTACAGAGAAGGAAAGATCTCTTGTAGTGTATAAATGTGTTAAGCCCATTGCTCTCTATGTGAGGCAAGGCAGGCCCACCAGACCAAGGCCGAGAAGAACGTTGTTTGGGAGTTTGATGACATGAAGGGAGAGGCTGAGTGATCAGAAGAGTTGGATTCAATATCAACACTAGCCATTCGTCTACTATGATTGGATAAGGCTTAGAGTCAAGCACACAATTTGCCAAGAATTTTTGTGATTGCTTGAGGTATGTATTCTATTTTCTATGCCATCATCGGTGCACACAGACAATGCACCCATTGAGTGTGGACCCTGAGAATCCACATGATTCGTGGAATCATCTGGAGAATCTTGGCATTTTTCTTGATCCCTATCCTGCATGCATGAATAGGGGCATCCAATGGTTGTACCACCCTCCTAGCTTCCGTTTAACTCCAAGAAGTTGAGTGAAAAGTCTTCGAGTCTTTGAGGACTGACTTTTATCTTGATTATTTTGTAGTGTCTTAATGTGAGGTCATCCGCATAAATTTGGTTTCGTTTTGCACTTCCATTACATTGGCATCTAACACCACTAACAACCACTAGATAAAACCATTTATTTGCTCCTCATGTCTTGTGCACGATATGGTGGATTTTGTTTTTTGCATACCTTTTTAGCGATGATTTTTGGAGTCTTTTCACATCCTCATCCACACTTAATTGCATGACTATGTGTCGTGTTAGTTTAGCAAAAATGGCATAAAGTTAGGTAAACTAGAAGGATACTCCGCGCGTTGCTGCGGGGATTAGGGATGATTTAGAATAAAATTAGACTATATAAGTTGTTACAAAAAAATGCTAGTGGATTGCGTGACATGTTGACATGGACAATAAAATGCTTATGTGTCTTGCCGACGTGGACATTATTTGTGCTAGTGGATTTTAATTGCATAAGATGGTGTATTGCTGAGGTAGGCAGCTTGCATGTTGAGAGAATTGCTAGTGGGGTTTACAATTATAAGAGGTATAGATTTCTCTCTGCCCACTGATAAATATGTATGTCGTTGTAAAACTAGCATTTGATGGAGCGCCATTATATTAGTAACGACTGCAAAAAACTAAATACCGTTCAAGCTAGGTTTAGTCCATCTCTCTCTATATATATGTACTCATGCATCCTGTCTCTCTCCCTAAGGGCATTTTCTTTCATCTCTCCTTTTTCTCAAAGAAGGCGCACCCTAAAGTAAACCTATATATATATATATATATATAGTGTCGTCATATAGGGAAGGACAAATTCTCAGGTTCAAACAAGGAACCAGCATGTCATCTTAGAGCACTAGTACAGAAAAGGGCTTTAGCCCCGGTTTCCCAACCAGGACTAGCAATCCAAATAAATGTGCATCTGTGAGATTCGAACTCAGCACCTCTCGTCTCGCGCACACTTACCAACTCAGCTACACAACCCGCGTGATATAGTTTAGGGCGTTTTCCTTTTGAATCCACTCGGGAAGGACCTTTAGCCCCGGTTGGTAACACCAACCGGGGCTAAAAGGTGAACCTTTAATCCCGGTTGGTATTACCAACCGGGACTAAAGGGTTGGGAACCTTTAGTCCGGGTTGGTAATACCAACCGGGACTAAAGGTTCACCTTTAGTCTCGGTTGGTTTTACCAACCGGGACTAAAGACTTTTAGTTCCGGACGTAATTTTTTGCCGAGACTAAAGCTCAGTTGATAGATTGTCCAAAGGCCTATTCTGTTGTAGTGGAGTGTCAAAATGAATGTTCTCTAATTCTTGAGGGTCATCAGGTAGGAATTTAGTTGAGTAATTTCTAGTGGAAGCAAAGTCGTTTCATGCCCCAAAACTGATGTAATTGAGGGAATTACCTTAGTGAGTTAATGGAAGCAACGATCCAGTAAGAGAGACATGTTTAAGGAGTCACTACAAACAAAAGGCTAACATCCTAGGGAATGTATGCTATCGAAACCAGGTTTCCGTGGAAACTATGGAAACTCGCACGTGGATCGCTGGATCTAAATCCGATGGCTATGACTAATGGTGGAGATTAGCAATTAACCCCTCCCATTTATCTCTCCCTAATATATATAGCCAACACAGGTACAACACAGGTGCACAACACCATTAGCCATAGCCATCGGATTTAGATCCAGCGATCCACGTGCGAGTTTCCATAGTTTCCACGAAAACCTGGTTTCCATAACATAAGTTCCCAACATCCTGTCCCTATGGCGCCCGGGAGGAGATGGGAGGTGGTGGGGTGCTAGGATATGGACATCTGGTGTAAGTGTAGCCATGCCTTGGGATGCAGTTGTAGGGGCAGCTAGAATAATGCTTTTGCATGCTACTCGTCCTTGTCCCTTGCCATGGATCCTAAAGCTTATTTGAACCAAGGACACACGTTGAAGAGGGGACAAATGACCAAAACAACATGTTGTCATACAGAAAAGAACCACAGTAATACAAGTTGTCATAAATAAAACTGAGAATTTCTTATAGGAAAGAACCTTTTTTACATTAATATTTCCTTAAAAATATATTAAAAATTCCAGCTTACAAACGCGAATACTACATGCGCTAGCTTTATGTAAAAGAGCATGCATGATAGATGACAAGAATATTAATCTTTCAGACAATATACTCCATGCAACTTCTATCTAACTATAGCAAAGCAAGCCTGCTATATATATACATTTACTATTTGCCTGCATTCTTGCGGTGTTTCCACATCATACCTGGTAAATGGTAACACGTTCAGGTTCAGTCGCTCTGGCACACGCTGCTACCGTGCCCTTTCATTCGTTTGCTGCTGCTTCTGCTGCTAGAGCCACGAAGACGGTTGGCAGACAGGGCATCTCCAGGCGCTACTGGAGTACTCGTAGGAGCCGCTGCCGCTGCCGGATACAGGGGCATCATCACCGCTGCAGCAGGGTAATGGGGCAACTGAAGCTTGGTCGCCCCGATGGGAACCATGGCAGACGACGACGGAGGGTGGCCGCCGAGGACCATCGGATGAGCTGCCGGAAATGGCATGGCGACCGTCGTCGTCCCCGTAGGCACGCACCGCGGCTGCACCACCGGATACACCGCCTGCGCCGCCAGTCCGGCGACGACGGACATCGCCTGCACCTGGTGCTGCAGTGATTTCATGTATTGGATGGTCTGGTCTAGCGTCGATGCTTGGTTGGACTGAAAATGTTATCAATCAGTCATTTTGTTAGATTAGAACCCACAGGAAACAACTCAACACAGCACAGCAAGCACCTATATATATTCATATATAGCATGGTTAGTTATTAGTCGCACCAGATTCAGATTCACAGCCATAGATGAAAATGTTCTGTCATTATATGTGGATATGCATGCAGCAGTTATTTTTTTGTTTTGTTTTGTTTTTTCTTCTAGAAACTGACTTTGCTTTGGATAATAATGCTAGAGGTGAACTCCTCTCAATCCGCCATGGATGTCGGCGCACCCGGTTACGGAAATCGGAACCCTGAGCTGAAAAGTCTCGATCGGTAGACCCGCCATGGATATGATGTCGCTGCATGCATATGCATGCATCATATACTGCTGCTGCCCCATCCTACCACGAAGGACAATCTCTTGAGTTTAATTTCTTCTTTTTAATTTCCCAGAAGGGCCATATCAGTTGCGAAATCCGTTTTGACGTCTCGTGAAGAACAATGCAATGCAAGAGACCGGGGAGCATATAATTCCTTTTTTTTTTGGCAAAATGGGGAGCTTGGACGCAGTAATTAACGGTGGTGGTGATCGATCGCACTCGAACTCACCTTGCTGCATCCCGGGACGAGCTGCTGCAGGATCTTGAGCCTCTCGTTTATCTTGTGCCTCCGTCTCTGTCAGCAAGCGTATTATTCAGAATTTCAGATCGATCAGTGGCTAATAATAATGCTGTAATCAGTGATGATTTCGAAGTAAATAATCGTGTACGTATGTGTTTGCGCTAGCTGGCTGGCGCTGCGCCGCTGCTGCGTGCGTGTGCGTCATGCATGCTCATACATATACATATACCTTCTCTGTCAGGTTGTGTGCTTCTCCGTGGTGAGACCTCCTTGATGAAGATCCTCCTACGACAGGCGCCTTTCTCATCTCCTATATATATCGGAACCCATGGCAAACACAAAAAGGTAAGAATAATGCAATTATGCATGCACTAAGTAAGCAATAGGATTAGTTAGATGTTGTACGTCTTCAGTTTGTCCATGTATTTCTGCTACTTATATATACAATATGTTTTGAATAATCTACCTCTAAATTTTTAGCTAAGGGGAGGAAATAAAGCTAGGGATTATTATATTTGCATTTTTTTCTTTAACTCTCCTGTGTATAAACATATATATAGACAAAAAAAAACATCGATCCATGATCAAGCTCATAATTAGCTGTGTACATCCCTGCATGCAGAGGCCGGATAATGTTTTATCCCTTAATAAAAAAAAATGATAAGCTCATGGGAGGTGTGTTTGTCCTTATTCGCGATCACGTGGAGCTCCCCTTTCAATGACGTGGAGATATTTCAATTACAGTAGCTAGTCGGACAATGAATTGAATGTCCTCAACTTTTGGAACTCTGAATCTAGCAACCAGCTACGAGTACGTAGGCTTTTGCTGTAGACAGCTAGCGATTAAACAATGCAATATCTAATGAACAGAAGCAAGTTCTAGAGAGGCAGATAAAAGTGAGTGAGGATTCCATGCTGCTGCAACTAGGAACATCCGCCGCCGGCCGGCCACCAGGAAATAATATCTGCTGTAGTATGTTATACTCGCTCCCTCCGTCTCTTAAAAAAAAGTCACTATAGATATGTATTGATAAGACTTTCTCAACTTTAACTACTCTATTCTTTTCTAAATAACTGTCATTATTGGTGTACGTAACACAAGTTTGACTCGATTTGTAACAAATACGTATAACATTTGTATCTTCAAACAAATTTATTAAAAACTAGATTCAAAGATCTTTCCAATAATATTAATTATGTACAATAAATATTGGTATTTTTTAATATACATTTAGGAAAATATGTTTTCCGGAAACGAAAATGATAGATATTCAACGACGGAGTAGGTTTGTAGAAAATACGTGTAACATTTGTATCTCTAAATAAGTTTATTATGAAAGTGTATTCATGGATGCGATGATACTAATTATGTACCATAAAATACTAATATTTTTGTTATATATATTTGGTCAAAGTTGAAGACTGTTGACTTTTGTGGAAGTGAGAATGACTCTTTTTTTAGGGATAGGGGGAGTACTTATTAGCTAGCTAGCTGACAAACTTAGGAGGTGTTTAGATATTCCCTCCGTATCACATTTAGATGACGTTTAGGACAACGATACGGTCTTCAAAGTGCAACTTTGACCACTTGTATTTTTAAAAATATTTGTTGTAAAATGGTATATGTATACTTTTATGAAAGTACTTTTCAAGACAAATTTATTTATATGATTTTTATATCTCTAAACTCAATAATTTAAAAGTTATTCATGATTTATATTCCCAATGTTTGACTCAAATCTTGTCCAAAACGTCATCTAAAAGCGATACGGAGGGATCGGAGTACGTGATTAAAGTCTAGTGGTGTCATATCAGGTGTTCAATACCAATTATAAGAAATAAATATGAGCTAATTATAAAACTAATTACAGAACCAGTGTGACTACTTCGCGAGTTAAATCTATTAAGCCTAATAAATCCATTATTGACACATATTTACTGTAGCATCACATTCTTAAATTATAGACTAATTAGACGACATAATAAATTCATCTCAATCTGTGCAATCAGTTTTGTATTAATACTCTAAATTAATATTCAAACATCTTCTGATATTAGTAAACCTTAAAAAGGAGAAACCAAACATCCACTTAATTTGATATTGGCCACTCGGGGCCCTCGCTCATATATGCATGTAAACATAGTATCCATGCATATAAAATAATAAATACACGTATGTATTTACCTTGTTGTTCTTCCCCATCATCGTCAACCCTTCCGTCGTCGTCGTCGTCGTCGTTGGAACCTTTTCTTCTTTGCCAGAACCGGTCGCAGTCGACGTCCCCATCGCCGGCGGCGCGGGGACTATATCCCGACCATCATCAGCCGTCGATCGGGTGCAGGCAAGTTCCTCGCCTTTGACAATGGTGCCGAGCCATGCCGCCATCTCGTCCTCCGACGGTGGGTCGTCGAACAACCGCACATCGTCGGACGGCTTGCTGCTGAACTTGGGCGACCACAGGCAGGAAACAGCCGGCTGCATCGACCCGGATGCGCCGCCGGCTTGTCCTTCTGCTTGCTCCCACACCAGCTCAAAGAGATGATCGTCTCTGTACGCACGCACATATACGTACAGAAGAAACATAAATTAAATACTATAGTAAATCACTTAATTAATAGAGATAGTTCGAGAATAAATTATTCTATAGCTAGTAACTGAACAACATAGAGAGGCAAGAAAGAAGCTAGGACATCTATATCGGACATCAGAAAAACGATATATCTTGTTATATATTTTTTACCCAAACATATATATACATATATAACACGTCGTACTCCCTGCATGATGAGACGTACTTTAGCAGTCTGATCTCCCAGATCGGCTAGATCCTTTTTACATGGTAACCCTATAGTGAGCATGCATTATTATCCTGGGTTGGAGCTGTGCGCACATATGCTGTTGCGCTGATGAATTCATACCATTATTCAAGAGTAACTCCTATACATATATCCTGCTTATTAGACGGGCATCTCGAAAGTATCAATTTCTTAATTTCCTTCTAACTACCCTAGCTCCATCATGAAATCATGCATGAAACAAATTTGAGTGGGTTTTTTTTTTTACATTATATTGATTGCCAGGCACCGAGCATGCACGACGAGTTCCTGTCTAGATAGACTCCTCCAATATAATCCTCTAGCTATATATATAGAATAGACACTCGCTCACTGGCTCACTTCACATCAAATAATATAATCATAGATCACATACGTTGAATAGTCGTCCGCGACCATGTCAGCGAAGAAGGTGCTGGTTTCGCTCGATGTTGGCACGGCGGCGGCGGCGGCCGCCTCGCCGGCGTCGTTGTAGCAGCAGCACGGATCTGTAGCAGCATCTCGGTAGCTCTTCGTCATCTCAAACTCTCAGTACATATGATCCTAGCTAGTTGAGCAAGCGCGAGATCGAGCGAGCACGCACGCACGCACTTCTGCTAGCTGATGCTGATGCGCTTGTGCCCTGTAGTCTGTAGTATATATATAGTCCTCTTTAGTTTCTTCCCAAAAACTTTTTACCTATCATATCAAATATTTAGACACATACATAGAATATTTAATATAAACTAAAAAATAATTAATTACACAAATTAAAATAACTTTCTAAGACGATTTTTAAACTTAATTAGTCCATGATTTGAAAAATGTTATGCTACAGTAAATATATACTAATGAAGGATTAATTAGTGTTAACAAATTTATTTTAAATTTGTCTTATATAGTTTCTAAACATAATATGTAGTTTGTTTTTTAGTCTATTTTTAATAGATTAAATTAGTGTCGTAACATTATTTGATGCGACAGCCAACGACTTTTCGCCGGTACACGGTGCACGACGTGGCCACCGTGTGAAAGCAGCTAGTGGTGGTGAAGAGCCGCCGCCGCCATGGTGATGGATGCGTGGATCCGCTGGTTGGAGAGATAAAGATCCAGTGTAGTACTAATAGCTAGGCCGGGGACAGAACAGGGGCAGCTAGGCTCTGTCGGGACTCGGGGGACTCGATCGGCCGGGACGGAGTGAGGCAGCCATGCGGGTCCGGAATGTACCTGCTTGGCGGTTCTGATCGAGGCAGCAGAGAGGCAGGGCGAAGCACAAGGTAGAAGACGACGAATCACCACTACTACGTGCTAGTAGCTAGCTAGTAGCGCGCGGGAGTCGCCGGCCGGGAATCCCATGCCGCTGTTCCGGTGCTCCGTTCCGGTAATACTCCGGCGGTGGCGGCTGGTGCGCTGGCGCTGGTCAAGCGCGCGCGGCCGACGGATCAAACTGACCTAGGAGTACGACGGACTGGTGGTGGTGACTCGTTCAGGTGTCGTTTACCCGCGAGGCCACATGATGCAGCGTATTTCGCAAGGATGACGTGCGTACACGATTTGGGTTTTCATTGTCGGTCATATCAGTACGGCCGGATTTTAGAAAACCGACACTTATAGACAGTTATAGTGTCTCTCGGTATATTAATATCAGTTTTAAGCTAAAATCGGTAGCCACACGTGTGGTAGAACCGCCCAATTTAACTTAATCTCAAGTACACTCGTCAGCCATTTGACACTAAATACACTTACACTACGGGAATACCAATCTTTGCCGAGTGTTTTTTTTCGAGTGCCAAATAAAAACACTCGGCAAAGAAAAAACATTAGGCAAAGATTTTCTTTGCTGAGTGTCAGGAAAAAAACACTCGACAAAGAATTCTTTGCCGAGTGCCAAAAAACACTAGGCAAAGAAAATGTTCGCCGAGTGTTTTTTTTCTGGCACTCGGCAAAGAAAATCTTTGCCTAGTGTTTTTTTTACACTCGGCAAAGCCAATTTTTAAATTATATTTTGAAGCAATAAATTAACCCAAATGAAAAAGGTTTTAACTACAAAGTTGTTTAACATATCAAGATGAACAATTTTTGTTTTGGTGATTTCTTCATTTGACAAACCTAAAATAAATTTGTTCACAAATCTTATATATCTCTTCGGTAGTTTATGAAACTACAAGAGTGATATATAATGTTTGTGAATAATATTAGAACCACAATGTCGAATGCACAAATGGTCAAACAACTAAAATAAACTTTGTATATCTTGACAAGTTATGAAAATTTGTAGTTGATAACTTTTTAATTTGAAGTCATCTAGTTATGCAAAACTGCGTTCGAATTTGAAAAATTAAAAATTTGAATTTTTCAAAATACCTCGGATGGAGAAATGACCAGAATGAAAGTTGTAGATCTCAAAAAGTTATGAAACTTTGGTGTTGACAACTTTTTAATTTGAAATCATCTTGTCAACGAAAACTACGTTTCAAATTGTCAAATTTAAAATTCAAATTTTTATAAACGACCTCAGATGGAAAAACTACCAAAATAAAAGTTGTAGATCTCAAAAAGTTAGAAAACTTTGTAGTTGACAACTTTTTTATTTGAATTCGTTTAGGGCCTCAAATAAGCAAGTTACACTCGGTTTAGTATAATATATGGGTAACCGAAACGGAGATCGAACGTATATGTGTAGTGCAGTGGTGGAGGAGGCTCCGCGCGAACGAGAGGTTGTGAGTTCGAATCCTGCTTACTACGTGAGAGAAAATTGTGTGAAAATACCAGGACTTGCGATTTCGAGGGAGACCGGTGAGCGTTGCCTACTAGGCCCCTCCCCCGATTTAATAAAAGTTTTTCTCTATTTTTTTTGGATTTTTTTCATTTTTTCTTTGCCGAGAGCCCTTTGCCGACATTTTCTTTGCTTAGTGCTCTTTGCCGAGTGCGGCACTCGGCGAAGCTTTCGCCGAGTGCAAAAGGCTCTTTGCCGAGTGCTGCCAGCACTCGGCAAAGTCTGATTCTGTTGTAGTGTTAAGACCAAGTCAAATCCGGTAGTCTATCGAGTACACTCAACGGGAGAACTCGAAAATCCATATTTCTCCCAGAATCACAATTGAGGACCAAACATCCAAACTCGAAAATATTTCTTTTATTACAAAATTATATCCTCAGGATACTACAACAAATTAATATACAACAAGATTTAAACATATTAATAGAGTAAGCAGAGATTATACATATGATCAAAGTTAATGCAGAAGTAAACAATTAGATGATAATGGTAGAAATTTATCGTAAAGTTTCCTTTGTAAAATCTTTCAGAGAAGGTTATAAATAAATACTACGGCCACAGAGATAAAAGGAATCCTCTGAGTCTTCCCGTACGAATCCAATAACAAGAGTTATTAGCTCCAATCTCCACCTGCTACCTGCAACAATGGGAATAAAACCCTAAGTACTCAATTGTCCGAAGGAAATAAAAGACTCCAAGGATTATGCAAGACTATTTGGCTTGTGGTTGATTGTGCAAGAAGTATTACTAATAGTTCATCCTATTTCAAATTTTAGCAGCCATTTTAATTTGATTACCTCACCAATCTAGATAAGAAAGTGATAAGCAATCGGTCTCATTTTATTCCATCTCAACTTCTAGTTTATCCTTCGATAATGTATCATAGCCATGTTGGTACTGTTTAAACAACAACAATTCGTGAATCAATAATGTAGCCTAGTTGGGTATCCCAAAACACACGTCTCATCTGCACCGAGGTACAAACAAGACCAACTCGCCAACCTCCTGCCAAGGGGTCTAGGTCCGCGTCCAAACTGGGACTCCAAACCCCCACCTCATCGGCTCGGTCGTGAGTGGTGCAAGGACTTCCACCTATCAAGCATCTAAATAGTTGGTCCGCAAAGAGCCAGAAACCGAGGCAAAAGATCAGCTAGCCTTCCCGCCCCAAGTATATGTTTGGGATAAGAAAATATATGACCTGACTACCTGTTGGGAGAAGGGACCCTCGGCAGTGGCGCCGCGTGGGCTGAGCAGAAAAAAGGACCTCCGCGCGACCCGCGCGCCCTCACAAAGCCTCGCCCTCCCGATAGTAGGGGCTCTTCTGGGTCATTCGCCTTAACCTTCGACAGCCTAACCTTCGGATGCAAATCCAACCCTCGGAGTTCGCTTTGTTTCTCGCAGGTAAAGGCGCTCCGAACACGTAATAAGTAACCTTCGCAGGTTCCGGAGCTTTGTCGTTGAGGCGTCAAGCTTGGCAAGCGGTGAGGGGATGCTGACCCAAGGACCGGCGAAGGCGAAGGTCCGTTTTCCTTTGTTCTCCGTTGAAGGCAGACGGAGCAAGGTGGCGGCGGACAGGAGGAGGACCGATTAGGGTTTCCGCTTCTGCTGTACATTTACGGCTTTGCCCTTTCTGCCTATGTGGTGCCGGGGAATCTTTTTGTACCCTATTGTAATTATGCCAGCACCCCTTGGTATTCCCTATAAATACCAAGAGGTGAACAGTGTAAAGGGGACGACTTTTGGAGGAGAGAAATATTTTCACCGCTTATCTCCGTGTGCCAACGCCCTTACCTTCGCGCATAGCTGACCGTTGTCCACCCTCGCTCCGTGCCCTGTTTGCTAACGGGGGCCGAGCAGGTGTGAATCCAACAGTTTGGCGCCGACCGTGGGGAACGGAGTTCGAAATGGCAGGAAACAGGAGAGCGCCCGCTACCAGAGACCCTCGTGTGACCAGAGAGGCCACGGCGACAATCCAGCCTGTGGAAGAGAATGTAGTATCCTCAGAAACAGAAGAAGTTGCCCTAGGGACGGAGGTCCCGGGCCCTCACACTCGGCCGGGATCACAGCCGCACCCGCATACCTCCGGAGGAGATGGGGAGGGAGATGAGGAGGAGTTGGGCCTCGAAGCTTTAGAAAGACTTCAAGCTGAGTTACAAGAAAAGAAGAGGCGCCTGGACCAGCTTGAAAGGCACAACCGGCTGCGTCTTATCAGACAAAAGGCGGATGAAGCAAGAGAGCAGCTTTGCCGAATGGAGGAGTCCCTCACGGCAGCTGAAGCCGAAGCCGAGGGATGGAACGATGGGGAAATGCCACCACTACAGGAGGGAAATGAGCAAGATCACGACAACCTCCGCCGCCATCCACCACCCCCACCACCACCAAGACACCCAGAACCATACCCCATTAGACAACCAAACTTTCGCCAACTCTACCCAGATGAGATAGAGCCAAACCTTCGCAATCAACGCAGAGCCCAACAACACCAAATGCCCTATGACCCAAAGTCACCACTCTCCCAGATACTACAAACCCAACCATGGCCACCATGCTACAATCCACAAAATCTACCCCGTTACGACGGGCTTACCGACCCTCGCCAATTCATAATGAGCTACGAGGCAGCGGTTGCCGCAGCAGGCGGAGATGAATCAACAATGGCAAAGTCTTTTGTCATCATCCTGCGAGACATTGCACAAACCTGGTACAGCAACCTCTGCCCCGGAACTGTGGATTCCTGGGCTAACCTCAGAGACAGGCTCTGTACAAACTTCCAAGGCATTACACCAGCCCCATCAAACCCCATTGAGTTGTTCAACTGCAAACAAGAAGAACGCGAACCACTTCAAGATTATTGGCGGAGGTTTATTCAAATCAGAGCAAGAACCCCGGGGATATCCGACGAGGCTGTCATCCTCGCCGCAGTCAGCGGTCTGCGTTCAGGCCCATGCTCTTCGAAATTCCCTCGGAAGCCGACAAATACAATCGAAGAATTGCATGAGACAATGGAAAGATACTATAGAGCAGACATGGATTTTCGGGCAAAGTTCGACGCTCGGAGGTCACAACAGAAGCCACAGCCGAGGCCTCAACCGAGGGAAAACAACCCTCGCCAAGAACAAAGCAACGTTGGGGCCATCAACAAAGCAGTACACTACGAAGACCAAAGACGGGGCACTCAACCTCCGAGCAACCAAAGCGCTCAAGGTTTGCCACCCCCGCCGGATCAACGGAACCAGCAAAAAGATCCCGCGAAAATGTATTGTCATTTTTGTGGTCTTGGAAAAGGGCACACTACCAAGCAATGCGAATGCTTCGCCAAGGGAAAAGAGTTCCAGGAGTCCAAAAGAGCCGCTTCGGCAGACAACCGAACCATCAACCACACCAGGAAACCAAACTTTCACCCACCAAATCCTCCATACCACTATACCCCCATAAACTACGACCTACCCTCGCAACAACCCATGTACGCACACCACCCACTTTACAACCAAACCTCTTACCAGCCAACCGTGATCCCACAACGCCAAAACCCACCTTACATAGTCACATACCCAACAACCCCCCAAAACCAAACCCCAACCACCCAACAAGTCAACAATGCTCTACCACCACCACCACCAATACCCGCCTTACCAGCGCCTCAACCCATCAAATCCGAAGCCCAGAACCAAACAACCATCAACAACCCAACATCAACCTTCGGTGTAATACTAGCCATCACCGGGGGTTCAAATGAAGACCATGGCAACAAAAGGCAGAGAAAGGAACATGCCAGACGAGTACACCATGTAGCCGTCGAAGGACCTCACAAATTCGGTCGATGGTCTCACATTCCTATAACCTTCGACTCCAGTGACATGAAACTGAGAGATTACCCTCATACCGACGCTATGGTGATCGAGACCAATCTGGCAGGGTGGACAGTAACAAAAATTCTGGTTGACACAGGAAGCTCCGCAGACATCCTGTTCGCCTCAACCTTCGACAGCATGAAGCTTGACAGGAACCTCCTGCAACCTGCTGACAACCCTCTATACGGCTTCGGCAGTCAACAAGTCAGAGCTGTCGGTAAAATATCGCTGCCTGTGACCTTCGGCGACCAAATGAACTGCAGAACCGAGCACATAACTTTCGACGTCGTCGACATGTTTTACCCGTACAATGCAATATTCGGTCGAGGGGTCACTAACGCATTCAACGCAGTCATTCACCCCGCATACCTATGCATGAAGCTCCCCGCTCCAAAGGGGGTGGTTGCAGTATATGGGGACCAAGACATTGCAAGGGCAGCCGAGGGAACTGTAGCACCAGGACAACGTAATGTCCACAACTTATCCAAGCCTCAAGCTACAGACCTCAGCATCGAAGGTGAAGTTTGCACTGACAAAACGAGGGTATCACCCAAGGAAGATACCAAACAAGTCCAACTTTTCGAGGGCAACACCGAAAGAAAGGTGTTTATTTCAGCTAACCTAGATCCCCAATCAGAAAACAACCTCGTCTTTTTCCTCAAAGAAAACTCCGATACCTTCGCTTGGTTCGCAGAGGACCTAAAGGGGGTAAACAGAACTCTGATAGAGCACAACCTAAACATCAAACCAGGCTATCGCCCCGTTAAGCAGAAGCTTCGCAAAATGTCAGAAGAAAGGAAAGAGGCAGCGAAGGCTGAGGTGAAAAGGCTTTTGGACGCAGGCGTCATCCGCCCAGTCAAATATCCAATTTGGCTCTCAAACGTGGTCCTAGTTCAGAAAAAGAACAAGAAATGGCGAATGTGTGTAGATTTCACATGTCTGAACAAAGCTTGTCCGAAGGACGATTTTCCCCTCCCTAACATAAGCACCTTGGTCGACAGAGCAGCTGGTTGCCAAATGCTGTCCCTTCTCGATTGCTTCTCAGGATACCACCAGATCTGGATGAATGAAGAAGACGAGGACAAAACAAGCTTCATCACACCCTCGGGCACTTTTTGCTTTCGAAGAATGGCAGAGGGCCTAAAAACGCAGGCTCAACCTTCGCACGCATGACATCGGAAGTCTTCAAAGATGAACACGTCGTCTCTGCCTACGTCGATGATCTGGTTGTCCAAAGTGAGCTGAAAGAAAACCATATTTCAGACTTATCGAGAGTGTTCAGCAATCTTCGGTCTGCCGGATTAAAGTTAAACCTCGAAAAATGTGTTTTCAGGGTAAGCGAAGGAAAACTGCTGGGTTGCATCGTTTCAGCAAGGGGAATCGAAGCTAACCCCGAGAAGATTGATGCTATCATCAATATGGAACCCCCAACAACCAAAAAAGCAGCTCAGCGTCTGTCAGGCCGCTTAGCAGCACTCAGCAGATTCATCTCCAGATCCGCTGAGCGAGGGTTACCTTTCTTTGAAACATTGAGAAGCACTGCACCATTCAATTGGGGACCTCGGCAGCAAAAAGCCTTCGAGGACTTGAAAAAGTATCTCACCAACTTGATTGTTTTAACCAGTCTAAGCAAAGGAGACCTATTACTGTTGTATGTCGCAGCTTCGCCTCACGCAGCAAGCGCAGTCCTGATCAAAGAGTTACACGAGAACAACAGGACAAGGCAAGCCTCAATCTACTATGTATCAGAAACCCTCGAAGGTCCCAAGCGGAATTACTCAGAGCTCGAGAAGATAGCATACGCCGTGGTCATGGCATCTAGAAAGCTCAAGCATTATTTCCAGGCATACGAGATCCATGTACCTTCGGCATACCCCCTCGAAAACATTTTCAAGAACAACGAGGCAGTTGAAAGAATAGCAAAATGGGCAGTTGAGCTTAACAGTTACGCCATAACCTTCGTCGGCCGAACAGCAATCAAATCACAGGCACTAGCAGATTTTATAGCTGAGTGGACACCTGATCCTCGCAGCGATGGACCTCAACAAGACCCGTTTTGGATCGTATATGTCGACGGAGCCTGGGGTGCAACTGGAGCTGGGGCCTTGGCCATCCTAGTCTCGCCATCCGGGTCGAAGCTAAGATATGCAAGAAGACTTGATTTCAAATGCACAAACAACTCCGCCGAATACGAAGCCGTAATACTAGCGCTTTCAAGGCTTCGATCATTGTCGGTCCGAAGGGCAGTCATCAATACAGACTCCCAAGTAAACGCGGGGCACATTGAGAAGAACTACAAAGCGAAAGATCCAAAGCTGCAAAAATACTTTCAATATGTCCGAAGGTTAGAATCATTCTTCCTCGGCATAACGGTGAAAGCAATACCGAGGGCCGAAAACAACGAGGCAGACTGCCTAGCTAAAGCAGCAGCACAACAACTTCAGCTACCCCCAGATGTGTTCCACGAGGTTGCGATTCAATCAGCCTTCGAAACCCTAGAAAAGAACACCAAGTTGATCAGCACAATTCACAGCGAGGACTGGAGAGCACCTATCATAGCCTATATCAAAGGGCTCCACGAGCCCGAGTCCAAGGAAGAAGAAAACAGACTAAAACAAAGAGTACGAGGGTACAAGATTGTGGGCAACATTCTGTACAAAGCTTCGGTAACCTCCCCATGGCTCAAATGCGTGTCATAGTCTGAAGGAAACGATATTCTCAAGCTTATTCACGAAGGCATCTGTGGCTCACACAACGGCCCGAGGGCGTTAGTTGGAAAAGCTTTCCGGCAAGGCTTCTATTGGCCAACAGCGCTACGAGACGCAGAAAGCATTGTCAAACATTGCGAGGGTTGCCAACTAACGGCAAAAAATCAAAATGCCCCAGGGGCTCCTACAACTCTCATATGCCCAACTTGGCCTCTGCAAAGATGGGCAATGGACCTCGTCGGTCCACTACCAACAGCTCCAGGAAACCTCCGCTACACTGTGGTAGCCGTGGAATATTTCACGAAGTGGATCGAAACTAGACCACTCGTTTCCATTACATCCCTGGCAGTAAAAAAGTTCTTCTGGCAGCAATTAGTTTGTCGGTTTGGAGTTCCCAAACATTTAACTGCCGACAACGGCACTCAGTTTGATAGCGAGGTTTTCAAAGAATTTTGCGCTCAAATCGGAACAATCTTATGCTTCACATCAGTCCGGCACCCTCAATCCAATGGCTTAGTCGAAAGAGCCAATGCAACAATTTTCCAAGCCATATCAAAAAAGTTGCAAGGCAGGCCCAAAGGAAAATGGGCAGAAGAGCTAACCTCCGTCACCTGGTCTCATAACACCTCGGAGTGCAGAGCCACCAAATTCACACCCTTCAAGCTCCTGTTTGGCGAGGAAGCTGTGTTACCAGAAGAAGTCAAGTATGGGTCACTCAGAACAACCATCGAAGAAAACGAACAAAGCCAACTGCTTGACAAAGACTTACTCGAAGAAACAAGATGCAACGCAGTGCACAACCTTCGCAAGTATCAAGAAGAGACAAAAAAATGGAGAGACAAAAGGGTGAGAATCAAAGAACTAAAAAAGGGTGACCTCGTTCTAATTCGGAAGCAAAACGCCAACATGGCGGGGAAGTTTCAGCCAAAGTGGACGGGTCCATACCTAATAGTAGAATGCAATCGTCCTGGATCATTTCACCTCTCCGACAGCGAGGGGAACACCCTGCCTCACACTTGGAATATTGACGACCTTCGCAAATATTACCCATAGCGGAGCCTTAGCGAGCCCTCGCATTATGTAATCTGTTTTTTCAACCTTGCTTCGTTTTGTTTCCATGCATGTAACAAAAACAAAGGAGCTGCACTCTTTTTCCTTACGAAGGGGCATAAGGTTTTTTAACGAGGCAGTATCCAAACCATCAATACAGGCTAGAATCCCCGGAAAAAGCAAAACTCCAAATTATTGCTTTTAGTAATAAGCATCGAAAAAAGCAGCTCTTCTACAAGAGCATTAAAATCGATGATAACCCTCGGAGATTGCTTCAAAAAACAAACTTTTTTCAAAGCAAACTTCACCTCCACCTAAAATAAGGGGAGGCGCGAAGTACAAAAAATCGAGAACCCTCGCAAAACACGCCATGGGCTCGTAAAAAGCAAACTTCACCTCTACCTAAAATAAGGGGAGGCGCGAAGTACAAAAAGTCAAGAACCCTCGCGGACACACGCCAGGGGCTCGCAAAAAACCAAACTTCACCTCCACCTAAAATAAGGGGAGGCGCGAAGTACAAAAAATCGAGAACCCTCGCAAAACACGCCAGGGGCTCGTAAAAAGCAAACTTCACCTCCACCTAAAATAAGGGGAGGCGCGAAGTACAAAAAGTCGAGAACCCTCGCGGACACACTCCAGGGGCTCGCAAAAAAGCAAACTTCACCTCCACCTAAAATAAGGGGAGGCGCGAAGTACAAAAAATCGAGAACCCTCGCAAAACATGCCAGGGGCTCGTAAAAAGCAAACTTCACCTCCACCTAAAATAAGGGGAGGCGCGAAGCACAAAAAATCGAGAACCCTCGCAAAACACGCCATGGGCTCGTAAAAAGCAAACTTCACCTCCACCTAAAATAAGGGGAGGCGCGAAGTACAAAAAGTCGAGAACCCTCGCGGACACACGCCAGGGGCTCGCAAAAAAACAAACTTCACCTCCACCTAAAATAAGGGGAGGCGCGAAGTACAAAAAATCGAGAACCCTCGCAAAACACGCCAGAGGCTCGTAAAAAGGAAACTTCACCTCCACCCAAGACAAGGGCACCAAAGAGTCGAGTACCCTCGCCAAACACGCACGCCAGGACTTAAAACGCATTTTCCCACCTACACCCAAAATAAAAGGCGAGACACAAACCATACGTCCAGCTTCCTTAACGAAAAGCGAGCCTCACTAAAAAGAAAAGGGGGCGTCGTTGTTTTATCTTCTAAAACATCTCTCAACGCAAAAGCGAGCCTCGCTAAAAAGAAAAGGGGGCATCGCTGTTTTATCTTCTAAAACATCTCTCAACGCAAAAGCGAGCCTCACTAAAAAGAAAAGGGGGCGTCGCTGTTTTATCTTCTAAAACATCTCTCAACGAAAAGCGAGCCTCGCTAAAAAGAAAAGGGGGCGTCGTTGTTTTTTCTTAAAACTTCTCAACGCAAAAACGAGCCTCGCTTAAACAAAAAGGCGGCGTCGTTCCTTTCTGAGCTAAACATTACACACAACAAAACATCGCAGAGCCGGACAGCCAACGAGCCTCGTCAATATCCGATAACGACAAAAAATCCATCAACCAAATTACACAAATGAATCGCAATGACACAAAACAAACATACAGTGTTCCCGTTCATTTACAAAAATAACTTCACAACGACAGTCAAACCAGGAAAAATTACAAAAAATTACAAGGAACCATCGCTCCCTTCAATTAACATCAAATCACCAGAGCCCTCGCTACCCTCCTCGAACTCTGGCTCCACCGCAACGATGGGTCCCCACAACAAAGGAGCTGCCGGAACAATTGGCAGCTCCCCAGACAAAACCCTCGCCCGATACATATATGTACGGCCTACATCACTAACCTCAGAAGGTTCCTCCTTTGGAACCACTAGTGATCCATCCGAACCTAAATCTAGTTTGGTTCGCCCAAACAAGTAATCTAAGGCTGTGTTCTCATCAATATCGTTATCAATACCAACTTGCGAGGACGAACAAGAACCAAACAATTGACGGGTAGCTTGTCGATCAGTATAGTCCGCTTCACGCCAAAAACGACTCGACCGGCTGTTTCTTAAATCGTACCTTCGCACTTTCGACCACCAAAAACGCTCGAAGGCTAGCGAAGGATGTTTTAGCTTAGCACGAGCCCACGATTCACCAGTTATAAAAGTATCTTGATAATTAAGCGTCAGTGGCGTCACATCAAACACGTCTAGCATGGTTCCGTCAGGAACCTGCATTTACACAAAATAGGAAAGTGTCACAGCGTCATTAAGTTTTTACAACGTCCGCACCCCTGACAAAATGACCCTCTCGCCCAAACAACCCTAAGTTCACACCTGCCCGGCCTCACCGCGCTCCTCAGCCACAGCTTCGTCGACAGTAGCATCCAGACCTCCGCCAATGGCAGCACCCGAGCCTTCAGCAGGAGCCCCTTCCGTTGCCACCGCTTCTACAACAGCTTCTTCAGTGCTCGGAGCGTTCTCAGCCAAGGCTTCAGCCTCAACAGGCGCAACCTCCACAACGCCGGGCACAGGAATGGCTTCGGAGCTACCACTAGCATCAACAGTCGCTGGCGGCGAGGGCATCGCATCCTTCCGAGCCTGCAAGGGAAAAATAAATGACAAAACATCCAAAATCAAACACCAAACCCTTCATCACCATAACAAACCCCAAAAAACCACAATTAAAAAAAACTACCTAACTAATCTGACGAGTAGCCTCGACAGCTTCTTCAAAGGCAAGAGCTCGGCCGCCACCAGCAATCCAAAACTTGCGAAGCAATCGCATCGCACAGTTCCGAACGTCGGCGTCATCAGCCTTCATCCGGCGCACCTCGTCAACCGACGGAAAAGCATGGTTTGGCCTTTTGACTTTGCGAAGGTGCTCGCAATCCGCAAGACGAAGCGTGCTGGCCATCGCCAAAGCCCCGGCATAGCCACCAAAGTCGGCTGCATTGCCAACCAACGAGCTAAAGACGTCCAGCTCGTTACTCAGCCAACCTTCAAAGGCCTCTGCGTTAGTTGCAGGCAGCGGTTCCCCGGCAGAACCTCCGGCTTCGGTCAAGCATGTATCTATCTTATGTTTAACCCTCCCCATGCTTTCCCGCCAAGCCTCGGCTTGGGTAGCCAGCTCCGTGGACAGCTCTTCTATGCGCTTGTTCGCAGCCAACAAATCCTTGTCCTTTTGCCGGCTAGCAGCCAGGAGCTCCGCGTTGCTATTCGCAACCTCTTGTGCTTCCTCTCGCGATTTCTTAACCTTCTCCAAAGCAGCTTTGAGCTCAATCTCTTTGTTTTCCAAACTCTGGCGAAGCTCTTTATTAGCTTTCTCCGCGTCACTCAACCGGTCATTCAGATAGTGGAGATTGTAACTAGCCCTCCGGCGCGCCGACCGGCTGAGGAGCATCAGCTCAGCCACTTTGACGTCAATATCATCGTGAAGTCTCTCCAAGGGCTCGTTAGCCAGCCGAAGCTCCGCTTCCGGCACACAGATACGGTTAAACACCCGACCCAGAAAGCGCCTTTCCTCCGGAGCACACTGCAAGTGACACTCTCGAAGGTCCGGACTCGTGAAATGCTCGGTCGCCGGATCGGAAACTCCAAGTTTCTTCGCATAATAAGGAAGACTTGACCGGCTAGCCTCGCCATACGGCCTCTTCCCCGGGGTCCGGACCGATTCGAGGTCACCCTTAAACTCAAAACTATCGACCCAAATGTGCGAGCCAGCAAACTCGGGGAACGACCCTCGCGGAGGACTCTCTGGCTCAAAGTCCCGTATGATGTCATCAATGCTTCGCGCAGCCGCAGCACCAACACTGGACGAGGATATTCCTTTTCCTCGAGCGTCCTCGATGGATACGTCTTCATCGGAGTTACCTTCGCTACTTGACGTATCACTATCCTCGTCGGATGAGTCCTCTTCAGTACCCCCTCCTTTTCCTCTTCCTTCTCTTCTCTCTCATCATCATCGGAGACACCTTCGTCATCCGAGATCTGGATCAAAGCACCAATGCCGCCCACGCGGGGTACCCGTCCTCCAATCTTACCAGCACCTCGGCCGCTCGAGGCAATGGTCGAGGATGAGGAAGTGCCGATAGCATCAAAGCCTACTGCGACCTTCGTCGCAAGTGCCTTCACCCGGCCGCCGGCGCCGCCGCGACCACGGCCGCGACCTCTCTTCGGCCGCGAAACATTACCTCTCTCCTCCGCAGAAACTCGCTTCCTCTTCTTTGGCGCATCCTCGCTCGACGGAGCAGGCCAATCGGCATACTGAATCCCAAGCATGTCAAAAACTCTGTTAACACGACCCCCGCTTCCCACCAAGCTGTGGATAGCTTTAGCCTCAAGGGTAGACAGTTTCCCAACGAGATTTTCAGCCCTCTGCTGAATGCGCTTATAAATGGCGTCAACTCCGTCTTGACGCCTCAGAAACTTATTTAAAACTCTCTCCCAAATCTTGCCCAAATCAAGCTTCGGCTTCTTCAATCCACGACCCTCGTACCTCGAGTCCTCCTCTACCAGAAACCAAGCCTGTTTCCGACTGAGGGGCCACGCATTAGCGCAGCAGTACTCCTCGACCAAATCGCGAGCGCACTGAGAACGCGCGACCACCCTCAGACAGTCAACCGCGGCATGCGCCTCGGGGCTCATCTGAGCTTCGGCACTCACGTCGCCAAGAGGCGGGAGCTCGCCACAAAGCTCGGACACTCCATCAAGCTTATAGTAAAACCAGAATTCTTGCCACCCGCTGGCCCACTTATTTTTCTGAGCCTGCACCGGCAACTCCGACCTAGCGCGGTGACAAAAAGTATACACAGCAAACTGACCCAGACTAGTGTTACCCTCGCGGTCCGTTATCTTGCGAGGTTGCATGTGCACACGATGCGTCCGAATGAAACCCTCGACCTGTGGAACAATATCTTGCGAGCGGCATGCCCAAACATACACTGACATCTTTGTAAAGCACGAAGGTGTAAGCTGATGGAACTTCAGGTTGAACCTCTGAAGAACAGCTGTCACAAAAAAAATCAACAGGGAAGCGTAGCCCAGCCTCGAAAAATTCCTCAAAAACAACAACCTCGTCTACATCAGGCTTTGACACAGTTTCCCCAGCACTGGTCCTCGCCTTCCCCTCCTCGATCCACCCTCGCTTAACATATGCAGCCAAATCAGAGCTACAAACGCGGCTTAGCCCAAACTCAAAGGTCACCCCCTCATCTGCAGCGGAGGGAGAAACAACTCGAGCCATCTGCTTAGACCTAGCCATCTCTCAAGCCAAAACCTTCGAAGAGCACCAAACTCACAACCTTCGAAATCTAGACAAAAACCAACCTTCGCAGAAAGAAAGCAAGCAGCAGCAGGGTGGCTAGAGCAAATGAAGGCACGACTCAATCCCCCCACCAACCCCTCCTATTTATAGGCCATGAGGCGGACACCCCAACCCGACAAAATCGGCACGACGACCGAAAACCATGGCGCAAAAAACGAAACAGGCTTCAACAATACAAACAAACAATGCAACGGCCCAGCCCAAAGCAGCCGCGGGCGTCGCTGCCAAGGGTCTTTTTACTTTTCCCGTCCAAGAGCGCTGCTTGGGCCTAAATACTGTTCATTAGATCCAAGGCAACGAGGGGCTACTGTTGGGAGAAGGGACCCTCGACAGTGGCGCCGCATGGGCTGAGCAGAAAAAAGGACCTCCGCGCGACCCGCGCGCCCTCACAAAGCCTCGCCCTCCCGATAGTAGGGGCTCTTCTGGGTCGTTCGCCTTAACCTTCGACAGCCTAACCTTCGGATGCAAATCCAACCCTCGGAGTTCGCTTTGTTTCTCGCAGGTAAAGGCGCTCCGAACACGTAATAAGTAACCTTCGCAGGTTCCGGAGCTTTGTCGTTGAGGCGTCAAGCTTGGCAAGCGGTGAGGGGATGCTAACCCAAGGACCGGCGAAGGCGAAGGTCCGTTTTCCTTTGTTCTCCGTTGAAGGCAGACGGAGCAAGGTGGCAGCGGACAGGAGGAGGACCGATTAGGGTTTCCGCTTCTGCTGTACATTTACGACTTTGCCCTTTCTGCCTATGTGGTGCCGGGGAATCTTTTTGTACCCTATTGTAATTATGCCAGCACCCCTTGGTATTCCCTATAAATACCAAGAGGTGAACAGTGTAAAGGGGACGACTTTTGGAGGAGAGAAATATTTTCACCGCTTATCTCCGTGTGCCAACGCCCTTACCTTCGCGCATAGCTGACCGTTGTCCACCCTCGCTCCGCGCCCTGTTTGCTAACGGGGGCCGAGCAGGTGTGAATCCAACACTACCATCCACAACAACAGACGGTTTCTAAGCGACATAGGTAGGGAAACAGTGCAATCAAAGCTATAAGTCTTTGGTCATGGGACATAACTCGTCACACCCACCAGAACCAAACCACATCTCTGTCCAGTCTCAGTTTCTTTCCATCATCATCAGCAACCAAGCACACCACAAAGAAGTAGTAAACTTCTACTAGAACTTTTATATTGGCAAAACTTTAAGTGTTTAAGCAAATTATTAATTAAACCGATCCAAAGTGTCAATCAAGCAATTAAACGCATAAGTAGTATTTAGTATTTTTGGAGCACTTTCTTCACAAAAGTTGTAGATGACACCATCATGAAAGTTGTTCACAAACTTAATTAGGATCTAATGGTGTCATGGTTGACCCTTGGTCACATACAAAATATAGAGTTTAATTATTAAGCATGTTTAAGACCTAAAGGTGATTATCATTTCATGTGAGCTAACTTTAGAATAAGAACTTGTTTCGATCCACTAAGATTCATTCAAAAGTTTTTGTTCACTCAAATTTTAGTTTCTTAATCACTCTAAATTATGCATAAACCATTATTAATAAGTTAATAGCAACAAGTTTTATTGTTAAAAGTCGTTCGTAACACCAGGGTGTTAGGATAGGATCAACCGATATTGATATATGCAAGTCTTTACTATCAGTTTCAGTCATGAACCAACAATGATATAAGGTCATCACTGTCGGTTTTAGCCAATAACCAACACCATACTAAAATTATATTTAGTTTCTAAAATTTAAAATTTGAATTTTCCAAATGATCTTGATATAGAAACGCCCAAAACGAAAGTTGTAGATATCAGAAAGTTATGCAATTCTATAGTTGACAACTTTTTCATTTGAAATCATTTACTACTTTAAAATACAATTTAAAATTAAATTTTCAAATTGTTGAAGAACTTTATTTCTTTTTTTAATCTCTAGCTAGAAAGTGTAACTAGTCTTCCTCCTTCATAGTAATTTCAAATTTGATGATTTTTTTCTAAAATTTTCTAAAATCATCCTCTATCAATTTATTATGTTATTACAACTATTATTTTAGCCATCTTTTCATGTGACTGTGTTTTATGTATTTGAACTTTGAATTTCAAAAAATAGCAACTTGAAATGCCATTTTGGAACACTAAATAATTTCAGATAAAAAAGTAATGAACATAGAAATTTTAGAATTTATCAAGATCTACAATTTTTATTCAAGGCATTTCTTAATTTGATAAAATGGTAGTAACATTGTTCTTAAAATTTAGATCTTTCTTGTATAGTTCCATAAACTATAGGAGCGATATGTAATATTTGTGAACAATATTACTACACTATGTTAGATGAATAAATGATGAAATGACCAAATAAAAGTTATAGATCTAAAAAAGTTATAAACCTTGTTAAGAAAAACTACGTTTGAATTCAAATTTTATAAACAACCTTGGATGGAGAAACTACCAAAATAAAAGTTGTAGATCTCAAAAATTTAAAAAACTTTGTAGTAGACAACTCTTTATTTGAAAGTATCTTGTCAAGGAAAAGTGCATTTGTGTTGGGGGAAGGGACCCCCGGCAGCAAAGGAAACCTTCCATCTTTCAATACTCCGTCGGAGAACCTTCGCCTTTCTTGTGCTCCCTGGATTCAAACCACTGTCAATCGAGGCCTTTAGCCCCGGTTATCCCGACCGGGACTAAGAATTTAGGACTAAAGGTCTCAGGTCTTTAGTCCAGGGTACATATAACCGGGGCTAAAGGTTCCAGGAGGAGAAAATAAATGTGTGTTGTGTGAGATTCGAATTCAGCACTTCTCGCCTCACGCACGCTTAACAACTGAGCTACATAATCCACATGATATAGTTCTGGACGTTTTCCTTTTGAATTCACTCGTGAAGGACCTTTAGTCCCGGTTGGTAACACCAACCGAGACAAAGGACCTTTAGTCCCGGTTGGTAAGGTCACCCTTTAATCTCGGTCACCTTTAGTCTCGGTTGGTTTTACCAACCGGGACTGAAAGTCTTTAGTCTCAGATGCAATTTTTTGCCGAGACTAAAGCTCAGTTGATAGATCGTCCAAAGACCTGTTCTCTAGTAGTGTGCGCTCTTCCGCTCCCCTTGCTCTTCAATGACTGAGAGATTGGTACCTAGGAGGGTCACAATGAGCTAATGTGAAATAGAGAGAGAATAAGAGAAATGAAGCGCGCTAGCAAGTCTACAAGGGCTAAGAGCATCTCCAGCAGTTTCCCAATACTTTATCACCAATAAACAGATATTGGGGTAGTCCCATTACCAGTTTTGTGATTATTGGGGGAGTTGTTGTAGCAGTATCCCAATACAGCTCGCCCAATATCCATCTGTCAAGTGGAACCCACGTGTCAGTAGTCTTTCCTTCTCATCGATCTCTCTCTGCTAGCTGCCAACGACGACCGCCCCGAGATCCAACCGCATTTTTGATCCCCTTGCGTGTTGATGAGGGACGGCCCGATCTTCCGTGAAGTAGCTGGTAAATTCGATTGGTGGAGATCTCGACATTGGCGATTCGGCTTCAAATCAGACACGATTCGAACCCTGCAACTGTTACAGCACTGCTCCGTTGGTTATCAACCAAACACAACTTGATTGACCTCGCCAAGAAGGCTAATCCTGCGAGTGAATCGAAGAACACAAGCAAGAAGGTAAAAGCACGCAATCTGAAATTGCAAATATGAATTATGCGAATATCAATAGAGGGTTCAAGAACTCGGTTTCAAAGGACTAATCGACACAGTGGAGGAGATAAAAAACGGGGCCCGGGATCACTGTAAAAGATTCGACACCACAGTTCCAATGAACAATTCACAGTTCCAATGAACAATTCAGTTCGTCGATGGAAAACTAAACTCTAAATAAAATCCAAGACCTAGCGACGACGACGACGGCTAATTATAAGGCTTGTGTCGTCGCCCCTGCGTGCGGCTGCCACTGCCAGTGCGGAGCCCAATGTGGTGGTCGTGTCGTTCCTCCATGAGAAGGTTGACGGCGTGGCATCCGGCAGGCAGCACGCGGGCATCTCCGGCCGACGATTGGCGAGGTCCTTCTTCCTTGGCGCATCTTCTCCCCGCTACGCATTCCAGCCTCGGTGGAGTTTGAATACTGGATTTCTTTTAGCGTTGATTTCAGTTTTCAGGTGGATTTTATTTATGGATTTGTGGTGCGTCTATTTCTCATAGAAAAAATGGTGTCGGAGAAGCAGAGGTTCGAACTGACATGGTGATCATAGTGATTTGGGAGCTCTGTTGAAGGCAACCATGGTGGTCGGACATTGGAGACCTTGAGACAGTGAGCTCTATTTGGCTGACAATGGCGTGCCGGAGGAGATGAAAGTGGTAGTTTGGTGTGGACCCTAACTTATTGGGGGAGATGCATGGGGGAGATATTGGTGGCCACCAAAAAATGAAAGGGCTATTGGGGAACTGCTGGAGCATTGGAAAAATACTCATCTCCCCTAACATGACAGTTTTACGGGGATCAGGAGTGCTATTGGGAGACTGTTGGAGATGCTCTAAGCTCGCAGGCCATCTAATTCACTTGTTCAGGTGCGGAAAAATATTGCATAGTGATACTATAGCACTTTCGTTATTATTTGATAAACTTTGTCTAAACATAGACTAACTAGGTTCAAAAAAATTGTCTCGGCATGAACAAACTAAAAGTATAATTAGTTATTTTTTATCTACATTTAATACTCTATACATGCATCTAAAGATTCGATATGACGGGTACTGTGCAAAATTTTTAGTTAAGCCATACTCTACAGATTATAGTATCTTTGTTATTTTTTTTACTTTTTTATTTTATTTGATCTCTACACGTAGGCTGGCGATTTGGTTGTATTGTTTGAGACGCGCTAATAATAAGGTTACCGTGCCCCAATCAAACAAAAAATAATCATTAATACCACCACAACTTCCTCCATAATCCATTTCCCAAACCGTTTATGGGCCGTTCAGTTATTGTGGAATAGAGCAGGAATCAATCCAACTAATAAATTGCTATACAAGTTACTCAATCATTCCAGTTAAGGAATACTGTAGTTCAGTCCAAAGTGAACCGAACACCTTGTAAATCCCGGCCAGCCGCCTTCCGGCCCGATGAGCCCCGCTCGCTGCCCACACTCCCCTCCGCTCCGCGGCACGACTCTCGCTCTCCGGCCATCATTCCCCAACCCATCTCGTGACCCGTGCAGACCGCGGGATAGTATCCGGCCCGGCCCGCCTCAGGATAGGGGGGCGACCGTACCGCGTGCACGAGGCACGAGCAGAGGCAACAGGCAACGCGCTCCGCAGCGGCGGCCGGCGGCCGGCGCGACGGCACCACTAGCTCCTTCTCAACGTACCAGGGGCGGCAGCAGATCGAGCAGCAGTCCAGGAGCGAGGTCGCGGCGACCGAACTCATGTGATTTTTCTTATGATCTACTGTACGGCTCTACGCACATGCGCGGCGCCTCATCTTTAGTTTTGCTTGCCAACACCTGCATGCATGCACACGTACGTTCACGCGCGTGTGACATATGGCAGATCGAGTCCCGGCGGCCGGCACCGAAGTTGGCCGTCGCGATGCATGAGTCATGAACTCATGATCTGAGGAACCAAGAAATCTGTGCGTGGGCGAGAGAGTGCTACGTACGTACGTTGCCGAGCCCCGGGATCAGAGCAGACAGCAGAGTTGGCCATCGCGCGCGAGGAGTGTCACGACTAGTACGTATAGATCGAGATGGCAACGGATACAAGTCTACTGGGTTTTGCTAATCTAAACACATACCCATAAATAAAAAAAATCTGTCGACTAACAAGAACTATGAATCGTCACGGATTTAATTTTACGTTCAAACACATGCCGTCCATGATGCCCGCAACAGCTGTGTGGAACATAGATCGAGTACAGATCAAAATTATTTTGCAGCTATTGCACTATTGAACAGGAAATCTGTGCTTTCGCTAGTTTATAAGTGCTGCAACTTCGATCTGTTGCCCACTTGGAGACGTGAGGTGTATTTGCGCACTGCGTCTTGCTGCCTCCTAGCGGCCAGGTGTACGTATTTCTCATAACTCTGTGCACCAACTCAGGTTACCGGCCGACAGGGCTCTACTTTTTTTCATTGAGATTCGCACATGTCAAACATCCTTCTCGCGTCCGTGAGCATGAGCAAGATTGAATTTGTTTTCTCACCATAAGAACTCGTCTCCGCCCCCTTTCTCTCTCTTCAACTGTGTACAGCTTCTCACTACAAGAAACTTATTAATCCGTGACAAATTTTTAACTCGTCACTAATAGACACAATCCGTGATGATATATATTTTTTCGTCACGGATGTGCCCAGTGGATATTCTCGGTCCGCTAACTCGTGATGATTTTATTAGAATCATCACAATATATTAAATTCGGTCATATTCTAGTTAGCCTAAAACCAAGAGCCCAATATCATATATTTAGTGCACTAAAATAAAAATTTTATTGCAAAAAACCAAACCCAAAAGATGATTTGTTAAATTATTTGAACTAAATATTTTTTACTTTGTTACATATATTTGGTGTATATAATAATAGAACTAAAAATATTCTGCATATGTGGGATGGAAACAAAAAATTCTACAACATATATGGGATGGCGTGGGCAACATTTAAATGATAAAAAATACATTTAAATGGTTAACTATGTGTACGCATCATACATGGTGCTTGGTTGACCCTTCAAAATTATCAACACCTATAGTTTTATTAATCATTATCAACATAAAGGAGTCATGACATGATTAATTAACTATGTGTACGCATCGCATACATGGTGCTTGCTTGACCCAATTTCTTAATTTCAAAAAAATAATTAATGAAATATGACTAATAATAGCGATGGAATGAGATTGATTCAAGAGGAACAATTTTTACATAGTAGCAAATATAAAACATATTACCTTATTTATATAATGCATATACTTTTAGAAGCTTCCAAATGTAATATGGACCGTTCAGTAGCAGGAAATGGGAAAATTCCGCGCGCTGAAGCGGCTCGGCGGGCTTTCTAGCGCGATGTGCGCCTTGAACCAAAATATTTCATAGTCTGAATTGACCTTACTACCCTAAGATCCATATACGCTTCCATAGTTCCATCAGAGAACTTATGGGCACCTTGGTATGTAATTATCAAACCACACCTCTCCTAACCCATTGCCACTCATTTCCAAGCCGCCACCACCCATCCTCTCCCTCTCATAACCAGCTGCCACCTATCCTCCAAAACCCTAGCCAACACCCATCTCCAAGTCGCACATCCTCCAGCCGCCGACTCATCCTCCAGCCGCCCAACCTCATTAGCGCGGCGGTGCTTCAAGGCCCGCCTGCCGCCACACATCCTCCAGCCACCAACATAGCAGCCCCTCGCCCAATGCCACCATCGACGTCGTCGTTGTTGCTGGCTTTGAAGGTTTGCTCCACCGGTGGCTTCAACCCTACTTCACTGGCGGCTTCAAGTTCTGCTCCACTGCCACCGTGCTGCTGCTGGCTTGAAGGTCTGTTCCTCTGGCAGCTTGAGCCCTAGTTCACCGGCGACTTGAAGATCTGCTCCACCGCCATCGTCGCTATTGGAAGAACCCCTCCGGTGCCAGACCTCGTCGGTGTTATGGCGACGAAGGGTGTGCCAAAGAAACACAACGGAAATCGACTACCAGGTATAGTCCTAACATCACCTCGCTCTTCCATTTGTTGATGATGTGTTTAGTTGCTGGTTTCAGAAGCCAAAGGAAATCTGCTAGTGGATTGGGTTGGAATGGATTAAATGGTTTGGATTGTGCATCGGGTGGCTCTAGGCTGGGACCTGGGAGCAATAATTTTCACGAGTGCCTTGGGCTGAGAGCAATAATTTTCACGTTGCAGCATGGCAGTTCCCAGAACTGCATTGCTCACCTGGTTGCAACAATATGCTTGTATGCAGGCTTAGTTTGGGTTCAAATAGCGATAGGTTTGCTTGCTGGCTGCTACAAGTGTATATTGGGTTTTTTTTGATCTATACCATTACAATTTTTTAACTTCTCAGATATACCACTACTATTCGTCTTTGGAAACTTGTCATTATAATTCTTCCTTAGCTTGAATGGTGCCATTTTCTACGTATTCATGAAAGGATCAAGATGCCCAAGAGGGGGGGTGAATTGGGTTTTTCTAAAACTTTAGCACAAATTAAAACCTATTAAGCCCAATTAACCCCTTGTGCCTAGAAGTGTGTTTCTTTCTATTCTACCGCACAAAAGACAATGTCTATGCCACTCCTATTCTAGCAAATCAATTCAATAATGAATGAACAACAAATATATTGCGGAATTGAATTGCTCAAAGGTAAATACGTAAGTAAAGGAGTAGAGATGACAAGACGATCTTTTTGCTGAGGTATCGGCACACCCCTCTAGTCCTCGTTGGAGCACCCGCGCAAGGGTATCGCTCCCCCTTGATCCGCGCAAGGATCAAGTGCTCACTATGAGCTGATTCTTCGCCGTTCTGGCCCGGTGAATCGCTCCCTACCGGTCACAAGCTTTCTTGGGTCATCCACAATGCCACCGGATGCTTTCCAAGCTTCACGATCACCACCAAGCCGTCTAGGTGATGTCGATCACCAAGAATAACAAACTAGAACTCTCACTTGACCACGACAAGGCCAAAGAGATGGATGGATTCACACTTGCTACTCAATTCTCACTAGGAGGTCACTAATTCTCTCAATTAGCAATTCTCTCAACCTCACTAGGGCTCTTGCTCTTTCTCACACTCACAATATGTTTCTCAACAGAGGAAAGTGTCAAGAACACTCTAATGGAGGAGGGGGAAGAGTATAAATACTCCTCCCAACCGGCCATCCAATAGAGCACTGAACAGGTTATTCTGCGGGGGCATCGGACGCTCCGATGCTAGGCATCGGACGCTCCGATGACCTCGACCAACGGTCAACTGTACAACCTGTCAGACATTTTAAAGGAGCATCAGACGCTCGGCAGCGTCCGATGCCATCACAAAGGACGCGTCCGATGTGATTTTACCCTCTCTGGAACCTCTCTGCATGGACATCGGACGCTGGCCCTCAGCGTCCGATGCCAGCGTCCGATGTGTCCCCCAGGGCACTCTCTCGGAACAGTGGCATAGGCGCGTCCGATGTGACAACATTAGAGCGTCCGATGCCACGCTGCTGACACACTCAAGTCTGAGTGGCATCGGACGCGCGTCCGATGCCACTAAGGCCAGCGTTCGATGCCCTTTACAGGGCCGAAACGACTTCGGATCGCGACGCTGCCTTCACGACTTTTCATCCTCATGACATAAGAGCTCTCTCAAAGCTACCTAAGGCTATGAAATAATAACTGTGCACCACACCTACCTCAATAGACTCATCTAGGTTAAGCTACTGATTCACGCTCCCCTTTATAGTACGACCAAAGAAAAAAACAAAGACCTAAGACTACCTAAGTGTCCTCTAACACCATATGACACTTAGCCTAGTCTACCACCGTCTTCGTCGTCCGTCCTTTGAAAACCGAAACGATATCCATCGCCAGGGGACATGAACTCCATATGCCTGTATCGTCGCCATTACCGTGACCTAACTCATCCCTGTTTCTGCAAAACACACGTTAGTCACAGTAATCTTGTGTTTCATCCAATCACCGAAACCCACCAGGGGCCAAGATGCGTTCAATTCAGCAACATTGAAACCACATATAGGTGACTAAAGGCAAGTGTATTCATGTATGGTCCAAAATACCCCCGTTGCTTCTCCCCTCCACTCGCTGACATGTGGGCTCCACATGTCAGCTTCTTCTTCAACCTCCGGCGTCGTCTTTCCTTCTCTTGCAAGCAGCAGAAGCAAACAAGAAGCAGCAATCAATGCTCGCGACAGCTTGCACCTTGTCATCGACACCATGGCACTCGCGAGCGAGCCTAGCCTCTCGCCATGGTCGTGCGAGAGCTCCCGCCTCGCCATGGCCGTTGTAGGTGGGGGAGCTCGCGGGCGCGATGGAGCAGGAGCAAACCCAGCATGCGTGGTCAGCGTCGGGGTCATGCTTGCGCGGCTAGAAACTCGCCGGTGCTCGCTGTTGGGGCGGGACGACCACGACAGGGGAGGTTGCAATGGGGGAGCTCAACCGCACGATGGGACGGGACGACCTCACGACTTTGGGGTTTATGCGCCATGGCGAGCTCGACGGCGGCGCATCGCGTGGCACCAAGGAGCGCTTTTGTGTGTGTTACAAGTAAAACATAGCTACAAGAGAGGTTTTCTAGTAGTGGCAGCATTTGCCGGCGCTCGCGGCTGGGTCGGACAACTACGACGGTGGTCGCGATGGCTGCTGTTCCTTACCGATTCTGCTGCTGCGTGCTGGAGCTGCTAATGTTGTGTGGCAGACCTGCGTGCAGAGCTGATGCTGCACGACAGAGCTGATGCTGCTTGCAGGAGCTGCGTAGGGAGCTGCTACAGCTTGCCTAGTGACGGATGCAGAACAGAATCAAAGGGGTTGATCCCTTCTTCTTCATCTATTTCTTTATTTTTTCTTGTTTCTCCACTTATTTTTTTCCTTCATTCTCTCTATTTTACATTGATATACAAGCTTTAGGGGGACTGGAGCCCACCCAGTCCCCCCTTTGGATCCGCCACTGAGCTTGCCGATCTGCTACTGCTTCGACCCATGGCCGCATGTGAGCTTCGACCAGTCGTGGAGAAGACAGGAAAGGAAGAAGAAAGAAGATGACTAGTGGGGTCTACATGTAAGTGACATAGAGAGAGTAAGCTAGAAAGGGTAGTTTTGTCCATACGAAAATACAATGACCTCGTGTACACCTACAGTTGGGCCCAAGGTCTCTCCAAACGTATACCATGGTATATTTCAATCAGAGCAAGAATTGTAATGGTAAAGTTCAAAATAGATGAATAGTAATAGTATTTCTCCAAACTTCAAAAGTTGCAATGGCAGCGATCTAAAAAACCCAATATTATGTCTGGTTGTGTGTGGGTTCAGATCAGATTCTAGCCTACTGGCAGCGTGACCAAGTACTAGTGGCCTGTTTTTTATATTTGTGCTACTCATTGTTTGGCTAGTTTGCATTCAGTTAATATTAGAAATGTGGGTGCAGTATAGTCGTGCTTGCTTTGGACGGGGCCAGTGGTGTTCGATACAAATGCTTTGTATATTACATTGTATGTCTGAATCTGGTGGGATCTCCAGAGGTCGGGGTCGTGGTAGTCGTATTCGTCGGAGTCGGAGCTGTTGACGGCACGCCGCCTTGGCCGATGCTGGGACCGCAGCTCGCGGTACCATTCTCCGACGGTGGCTCGCCGAGGTGGCTCGAAGGCTCGCAAGAAGTCGCGGTCGACGCACGCGGGGTGGACGATCTCCAGGCTGGCCATGGCCCGCAGCAGCGCGCCCGAACGCTGCTCCCGGTCCGCACCGTCTGGTCCTGATGGCGCTCGTCGAGGCGGTGGGAGTATACAGCCGCAGGGTTGTCGAGGCCGACCGGGAACCGCTGGCGTCGAGCGCGGCGCGACCCGTGCGGGAGGAGGCTGAGCGGCGTCGACGGCGCACGGCTCGGAGGCCTCTGGCCTGGTTCCTGGTCCGTACGCATGATGAATGCGAAGTCGCTAGGCGGGCGCGGGTGCGCCCTGGAGGTCTCCGGCCGCGCGACGGGCTGGTTTCCCCTTGGGGACCCTGCACCGGCTACGGGGGCGTAGGTGTTTGCCGTGGGCACCGCCTGCGCCCGGCGACGACGGTGACGACGGCGCCGCTCGCGATGTGGCGACGTGTGGTGGTGCGGGCGACGCGTCACGCCCCCCGCGCGGGGTGGCATGACACGCACTCCGCTCAGGCCCTTCGTGGAGAGCAGAGTCAGCTCGTTGCCGTTGCCTGTGGCCAGGAACTCGAGGCTCCCGAACCAGACGACGGTACCAGCCGAGAATGGAAGAGGGGATGAAGCCATCCAGGAATCAACGAGAAATCGGCTCGGACACGCGAAGTCCCCTACCTGGCGCGCCAACTGTCGGTGTTTCGTACCCGGGGGTATCACACAAACGAGTGATATGATCGCGTGCTTCTCTTCCTGGATGGTGATGCAAGAGGACACAAGGATTTATCCTGGTTCGGGCAAAGAAGGCCCTACGTCCAGCGGGGGGATGTTCTTGTATTACTTGCACCTAAGTGCTTGTACAGGGGAGAATACAAGCTCAGTGAGCGTGGACCGGAGTCTGGACTCGTGCCTGTGTGTGGACTTGTGTATTGTGTCCCTTTTTCTTGAATGAGGGCCCTAGTGTCCCCTTTTATAGAGCAAGGGGAGGCCAGGGTTACATAAAGGTATTACAAGTGCCGGGGCGTATGGTGCCCCATACGGAGAAGGGTAGGAACCCTGTCTTGTCGGGGCCACTGGAGCCGATGTGATCGTCGCTGTTGAGGCGTCCTGGGGTCGTGGCTTCCATCCCGGGCGCGGACGTGGTGGCGCAACAAGGCGGGAGCCGTACAGCACCCATCCCGGAATGTACAGTACGCGGCGGGGTACCTGTCTTCCAATAGCATGAAAGTAGTTAGGGCTCGAAGGACGCGGAGCCGGCTTCGAGGTAGCGCCACGGGGGCTCGAGGGGCGCGGAGCCGGCCTCGAGGTGTTACAGTGCAGGGCTCGAGGGGCGCGTAGCCGGCCTCGAGGGGTTGCAGTGCTGGGCTCGAGGGGCGCGTAGCCGGCCTCGAGGGGTTACAGTGTAGGGCTCGAGGGGCGCGTAGCCGGCCTCGAGGGGTTACAGTGTAGGGCTCGAGGGGCGCGTAGCCGGCCTCGAGGGGTTGCAGTGCCTGGCTTGGCCGAACAGTGCTGTACTGGTGCCCTTTTGCCCATGCTTGTGGTGAAAACGAGACTTGACCTTTACACCGAGTTACTGTGGTACATGCTGTGCACTAGCGGACATGACCGGGGTAGGTGAAGGCATTAAATGCGTGGTATGGGCTGGTACGGCTGTCTGTGCAGCTCGAGGTTCGTGCGTTAAGGCTCGAGGTGTGGGGGCGCGCTTCGCCCGAGGCCTTGCTGGGAGGGCTCGGGCGAGACGGAGACAGAGCGTTTGCCCGAGGCCTGGCCGGGAGGGCTCGGGCGAGACAGAGATAGAGCGTTCGCCCGAGGCCTGGCTGGGAGGGCTCGGGCGAGACGGAGACAGAGCGTTCGCCCGAGGCCTGGCTGGGAGGGCTTAGGCGAGACGGAGACAGAGCGTTCGCCCGAGGCCTGGCTGGGAGGGCTCGGGCGAGACGGAGACAGAGCGTTCGCCCGAGGCCTGGCTGGTAGGGCTCGGGCGAGACGGAGGTGTTTGCGTTGATTGGGGGTACCCTTTTTCGTACCACCGACAGCTAGCTTCTGGGTGGCAGAATGCCTTCAATCAGAAGCAGGCAGAGCTTGAAGAGGTATTTGCTAACGCGCAGAGTGCTCTTCAAGAAGCCAAATTGATGCGTGAGGGTGCTGACCGGGACCTTCTGCAGGCTTTGAAGTCTATGAAGGAGTCGCGGGATTCCCTGATGGCCTTGGAGCAAGTTGTCGAGCCCCTGCTCAACATGATTCCGACGCTGACAGGAGTCGAGGAGTCTTTGATTGAACGGGCCAAGGCTGCACCTGGGCGGCTGGCGCAATACATCAAAGATATGTCGATCTCCGTGGTGCAGGGTCTGATGGCAACGCTGCGGCTGCATCTGCCGTCCTTTGACCTGTCTGCTCTGATTACCCTTCCTGAGGGAAAAGGTGACGAGGACCTTGCGGCAATGCAAGAGGAGGTGAAGACCGCCGCGGAGTACTCACAGATATTAGATCTTGTAGAGTAGTCTAGGCTCCTCTCCGTCCCTGCAGCTTGTATCTCCTGGAAACAATTGTTATCGAATATCAAAAATATTGGTTACTTTTGAATCTCATAGATTTCATAAGTGATCAACTCCGTATTGTGAGATATTTCTTCGACAATGAGTTGAGTTTGTTTGTTTGTGGATGTATGACCAGACGTCTGACTAGACGAGTCTATCCGAGTGCTCTCTAGCACTTTAGTGTGGGTCGTATGACTTCGTTGCTCTAATTATTGTGTAGAGAACTTAGTCTTGCCCGAGTACTACTCTTAGTACCCTTGTTCAAGGGATAACAATGATCAAGCACCTCTGAAGGACCGTATCATTGGTTCCTTCTGGGTGAATCATATCCTCTTGACGATCGCAGCTTGAGTGCGAAGGTGGGTGGACCTCTGTCCAAGAAATGTGTAACAGGGTGAGTACTAATCCACCTTGTTATGCCTTATAGGAACTGTTGTCCACTATAGTGGATTTCATATTCGCTATAGGCTGATAGCCGGGTGTTAAGCCGTACTACCTTGTGAGTTGTATTGAGCTCGAAGCTCGTAACTCAAGTATGGCTTCTGCTGAACCAATCTATCCGAGTAATATTATATATTAGTCGGAGGTAAGCCCTGCTATTGCAGAGACTCTTATGCGACTGAATTGTCGTGATGAGGTGTAGAAAATAGCCTGGATAAAAGTTCTTATGTCGTATGAACTTCAAACTTTATTAATATCCGACTAATAAATACAATTGCCCTGAATCAGAATTGTAGCGTAGTCCTTAAGTATGGAATTTCTTCAAGTGCTCAATATTCCATGAATTTGGCAGTGGAGATCCATCTTCAGTGACTAGCTCAAATGACCCGGGTTTTGTTACTTTGGATACAATATAAGGACCTTCCCATGGACTCATGAGCTTGTGGCGTCCAACGGTGTTCTGAATTTTCTTCAACACCATGTCGCCTACTTGGAAGGTGCGGTGATGGACGTTCTTATCATAATAGCGCCTCATCCCTTGAAGGTATCTTGCTGACTGAAAAAGTGCGGTTAGTCGGGCTTCTTCAAGGCTGTCGACTTCTAACCGCCTGGTATCATCAGCTTCGCCCTCGTTGTACTGCTCCGTTCGTGGGGAGTTCCAGATTAAGTCAGCCGGGAGGATTGCTTCAGTGCCATATACCAGGAAGAAAGGAGTGTGGCCTGTTGCCCGACTTCGTTGTGTACGCAGCCCCCAGACTACCTTAGGCAATTTTTTAACCCACTTTCCGTCGTGATCTTTTAGGAGGTCAAATAGCCTTGGTTTTAATCCGGCGAGAATCAGGGCATTTGCTCTTTCAACTTGGCCATTGGACTGTGGATGAGCTACTGATGCGTAGTCTATCTTGATTCCACAGTTATTGGCCCATGATTTGAATTCGATAGCCATAAAGGGGGATCCAAGATCAGTGATGATTCTGTGCGGCATTCCAAAGCAGTGAAAGATGCTCTGCATGAATTGCACTGATTTAGATGCATTGAACTTGACCAAGGGCATGTACTCGATCCACTTTGTGAACTTGTCAATTGCGACGTAGATGTATTCGAACCCGCCTGGAGCACGCTTAAGAGGACCGACCATGTCAAGTCCCCAGCATGAGAAGGGCCATGACGGAGGGATACAAATCAATTCATGTGCAGGTACATGCTGCTGCTTGGCAAAGAACTGGCATGATTGACAGCGGCGGACTAAGTTTTCTGCGTCCTTTAGGGCCGAGGGCCAGTAGTATCCTGACCTGACAATTTTTCCGACTAGTGTCCTTGAAGCTGCGTGATTACCGCAGCACCCAGAGTGGACTTCATTTAGGATTTCCCGGCCTTCTTCTGGTGAAATGCACTTGAGGAGGACTCCTGATGAAGCTCCGCGTCGATACAGCCTGTCCCCGACTAAGACATAGTTTTTGCTACGTCTGGTGACTTGCTCTGCGGCAGTTTTGTCACTCGGTAGTTGATGTTCTTTGAAATAGTCAATGAACACCTGCGTCCAGTCGGGTGCTAGGCATAAGACCTGGGTGGAGGGTGCTGATTCAATCTCTTCTTTCTCTTGTATTGAAGGTTTGGGTAGCTCATGCACGAAGGTACCACTGGGAACTTGTGCCCTGTCAGAGCCCAATTTTGCTAGTATATCTGCTGCCACGTTGAGGTCCCGGGTAACATGAATGAGTTCCAGTCCTGCAAAGTGTTTTTCCAGCTTGCGTACTTCAACACAATAGGCGTTCATTGTTTCCTTGGTACAGTCCCAGTCCTTATTAACTTGGTGAATGACCACGGAAGAATCGCCATAAACTAATAGCCGCTTAATGCCTAAAGTGACTGCTAGTTTAAGTCCGTGGAGCAGTGCCTCATATTCTGCTTCATTGTTGGTGGCTGGCCACAATATTTGCAGAACGTATTTGAGTTGTTCGCCAGCGGGTGATACAAGAAGGACTCCGGCTCCTGCTCCTCCGAGTTTTAGGGACCCATCGAAGTACATCTTCCAATGATCGGGAGTAGCGTTGTCTCTAGTCTGCTGTATTTCAGTCCATTCGGCGACAAAATCAGCTAGGGCCTGAGACTTGATAGCTTTCCTTGGAGTGAACTTGATGTTGAGTGCCCCTAATTCAACTGCCCACTTGGAAATCCTTCCAGTAGCATCACGGTTGTGAAGGATTTCTCCTAAAGGAAAATCCGTGACTACCGTGATCTCATGAGCTTCGAAGTAGTGCCGTAGCTTTCTTGAGGATATGAGTAAAGCATAGAGCAGTTTTTGTACTTGCGGGTACCTGACCTTCGAGTCAGATAGTACCTCGCTGATGTAATAAACTGGTTGTTGGGTGTTGTAGATGTGCTTGTCGTCTTTGCGCTCCACCACGATTGCTGTGCTGACAACGTGTGTGGTAGCTGCGATATACAGCATCATCGGTTCCCTGGGCTCCGGCGGCGTCAGTATGGGTGATTTGATAAGGTAGCCTTTGAGTTGTTCAAAAGCTCTGTCCGCTTCATCCGTCCACTGAAATTTGTCGCCGGCTTTAAGCAATTTGAAGAAAGGCAATCCGTTTTCTCCGAGCCGTGAGATAAATTGATTTAACGCAGCCATGCACCCGGTGAGTTTCTGAACGCCTCGGACAGAGGTAGGCGGCTTCATGTTGATGATGGTTGTGATCTGCTTTTTACTAGCCTTGATGCCTCGATGACTAACGAGGAATCCGAGTAACTGTCCTGAGGGTACCCCGAAGACGCATTTGGTTGGATTGAGTCTCCATTGATACGCACGTAGTCGGTTGAAGGTTTCCTCTAGGTCTGATATCAGGGTAGTCGGATCCTTTGTTTTTATGACTACATCATCAACATAAGCTTCTGCATTGCGGCCAATCTGATCACCCAGGCAATCTTGGATGGCGCGTTGATAAGTAGCCCCCGCGTTCTTTAGTCCAAAGGACATAGTTTTGTAACAGTATGCTCCAAAAGGAGTAATGAACGATGTCTTGGGTTGGTCTTCCTCTTTGAGGGCAATCTGATGGTACCCGGAGTAGCAATCCAGAAAAGAGAGTAAGGCGGAGCCTGCGATGGCATCAACTATTTGGTCTATCCTTGGTAATCCGAAGGGATCCTATGGACAATGCCTGTTGAGGTCTGTGTAGTCGACACACATGCGCCACTCAGCAGAGTTCTTCTTCTTGACTAGCACTAGGTTAGCTAACCACTCGGGGTGGAGGATTTCTCTGATGAATCCGGCCGCGAGTAGATTGGCTATTTCGTTCTTGATTGCTTCTTTCTTCTCTGGTGAAAATCGTCGTAATCTTTGCTTGATAGGTCTAGAGCCTTCCTTTAACTCTAATCGGTGCTCAGCCAAGTTCCTAGGGACCCCAGGCATGTCTGCTGGTTTCCAAGCAAATATGTCTTTGTTTGCTCTAAGGAACTTGGTGAGCGCGAGTTCCTATTCTTCAGATAGGTGAGCACCGATGACCGCTGTCTTGGAGGGATCGCCAGTTTCCAGATCAATAGTCTTTGTGGATACCTCTGCTGATGGTTGGATAGTACCCGCCTTTTTGGTTGGGATTTCCGAATCTCCAGGCTGAGTATTATGCACCATCTGAGCGAGTTCTTGTACTTCCAGGGTGAGTTGAGCTTTTTCAGCGATTTGGACAGCCTCTGTGTCGCAATCAAATGACCGCTTCAAGTCGCCTCTGAAGGTTAAGATTCCTTTAGGACCCGGCATCTTCAATAAGAGGTACGGGTAGTGGGGTACTGCCATAAACTTTGCAATAGTAGGTCGCCCGAATATGGCGTGATACGATGATTCGAAGTCGGCTACCTCGAAACTGATGTACTCCGTTCGGTAATTGGTCGGAGTTCCAAAAGTGACGGGTAGTATGATCCTTCCGAGTGGTACGGCCGCTTTTCCGGGTATTATGCCATAGAAGGGAGCGGTTGATGGTGTGAGCTGGGTTGTAAGATCTAGATTCATCTTTCATAGGGTGCTTGCAAAGATGACATTGAGGCCTGCTCCGCCATCGATGAGTACCCTACCAAGTGTATATCCAGCGACCATGGGATCCAAAACTAGCGGGTAAAGTCCTGCATTGGAAACACTGGTCCATTGATTTGCTCTGGAGAAATTAATCGGATGCTCGGACCAGTCGAGGTATTTGGGTGTCGCTGGTTCAGTAGACATAATCTCTCGCAGAGAAAGCTTCTGAATCCTCTTGCTGTCGCTGGTAGTTACTCCCCCAAAGATGACATTAATGGTTCCTTTGGGGTGCTGAAAGCCACCGGCGTCTTGATGAGGATCCTCAGCTGTCTTCTTGCCTTTGTCTTTCTTGTTTTTGTTGAAATCAGAGTTCAAGCCCCGCTCCTTGAGCTGTCGGCAGTGCCTTGCTTGATGTCCACCTTTCGGATGGAAGGGGCAGGGTCCGTCGAGTAAGTCATCAAAGGTGAACGGCTTGTTTCCCTTCTTCTGAGGCTCCATGGCAGCAACAGTATTATCTCCTGCCCTTTTCCGGGTGTTTTGCTGCGGTGCCTGGTTGCCTCTCGGGTTGTTTCCTCGATCACCTTGCGTGTTTCTATCGGGGAAGCGTTCCTGTGTGCGTTCCTCTGTTGCCATCATGGAGTTTACAGCCCGATGGAACTCGTCAGCGGTGGTCGGGTCCTGCTTGATGAAATCTTTGTAATTGTACCTTCCGCAAATACCGTTGCCAAAAAGGTCAATTACTTCTCTGTCTGTAATGTCGGATACTGTAGAGCGGATTTTTGAGAATCGCCTATAGTACTCCCGCATTGATTCGTTTTTCTGTTGCTTGCTTGCAGGTTCTGAGCTGAGTCCGGGGATCTAATCTCTCTGGGACACTGGCAAAGTTTTCAACGAAGATACTATGTAGTTGTTCCCAGGAGTCGATGGACTCGGATTTAAGCCTGTCAAACCAAGCAAGCGGCATTGTCTCTAGAGCCATTGGGAGGTAGAGTGCTTTGACGTCGTTGCTTCCACCCGCTAGCTCGACTGCTTGAGCATACAGCCTGAGCCACCGTTTAGGTTCTGTCTTCCCGTCGTACTTTTAGTAATTCCCGAGTTTGAATTTTCGCGGGAACAAAACCGCTCGAAGCCTTTGGGAAAAGCAGGGGAAGCGGTCAACTGCGTCGGATGCTGCAACTGCGATTCCTCTGAATGAAGATTCGGCTCCTCCCTCAGCTTGGTCGGGTACTCGGTGGCCCAGACGGCTCCTCGCTGGGATACGACCGAGTCGCTCTTGAACCGGCCGCCTCTGGCTCGGGTGAGATGAAGCTTGCTCATCAGCTAGGGATTCAAGATTCCGCCCCCGTAGTTGGAGTGCGGTAGTCTGAAGCATGACCAGTCGTCGCTCTTCATCAGGGGTGCGATTGGTCTTGGCTCCCATCTCCGTAGCTAGAGCTAGTATGTTTTGATAGGGAGTCTGGAAGACTTTATGGCCGGCGACCCTCATGAACTCGGGTTCAAGGTTGCGAGCACAATCAGGGCGTCATCTGTTAAGATCATCCTGGGAGTGATTTTCTTCAGTGCGAGCTTGACGCTCAGCCTCTGCTTCCAGACGCCTCCGGGTGTTGTATTCTTCTAGTCGTGCATTGTAGCGATCTACAGCTTCCTTGCGGTGAGTTGCTCGCCTTCTGCGGGCTTCCTTAGCTTGATCCCTTCAGATTCTTTCAGCCTTCAAGGACTCGGTTTCCCCGGGTCCTTCCGGATCATTGTCTGAAATCATACTCAGAGTTTCATCGTCTTGAAAGACATCTGGTGGGGTTGGTGGTCGTAGAGATGACTGATGCCCCGCCATGAAGACTTCACGAGTGTAGCCCTGGTTTGATGATCCCGGTGTAACTGACTCCAAAGTAGAAGTACTGGAGATTAGTTCTGTTGAGGAGTCGTGTTCCTCAAAGGGGAGCTGATGTCCGTGCTGATATGGAAGTTGCCGGTCAATTGTGTCAACCAGTCTAGCCGGAGCAGGCTGGATTGGCCAATGGACAATGTTACCCTCCTTGGTAGAGCTGAAAACGAGTCCTTGTTGAGCTCCTGTCAAAGGTATCTGTTGATACTCTTTGAATTTTGCACCAATCAGGTTCTGGAAGTTTTCAGCAGAGTTCCGCAGCCCGAAGGTGAAGCCATAGCAGGTGTCCAGGTCCTTTTCTTCAGGATTCGAGTTGGAGTAGGAATCGGATGCCTTTTTATGGTCCCTGGGATCTTGCGGGTCTTGGATTGTCAGATTTGCTAGGTTCTGAGCGAGGTGTTCCATCTTTGGCATGGCTTGTGGTTCTGATTCCACGGCGAGGTGTCTGTGCAGCTTTCCTTGATCATCCGCAATGCAAGTCCATGAGCCAAAAACGAAAATTGATCCCACCGAGAACATGTTGTCGTGGTTCGCCGGGCTCTTGGTTGTCGAATCGCCGAAAGCCCCTACCTGGCGCGCCAGCTGTCGGTGTTTGTTAACCGGCAACTCGTCTTGAGTAATCTCAGACGATTTGTTCGGTGGGGATCGGCGTTCGTAGGACTCGGCGAGTACACAGGGACAGCGATTTATAGTGGTTCAGGCCGCTAAATAGCGTAATACCTTACGTCCAGTGCGGCGTGTGCCTTGTGTATTGTTATGATTCAATGTTCGATCCTCTGGGGCCTACGCCCGGCTCCCCTTATATATCCGGGTGAGCCTTAGCACAGACCGAGTCCTAACCGGTTACATCAAAGGAGTCCTATTCTAATTACAAGACTTCCTTTTATAACTCGGCTAAGTTACAAATGAGAGTCCTAAACCAAGTACACTTCGTAACAAGTCTTTGGATCTCCCGTGTCGTCCGGGATTAGTCGGAGTAATCATCAACTGATGACATCTCTGATATCCTGGTCCGTCAAGTTCACCATGTTACCTAGTAAACAAGGCACAAAAAGTATCTGTTGTACAAATCTAGTGCCCAGACAAATACAACAGCACATACATGTTGTAAATAGCACACTGCATAAATTACATCAGATTTGGATATATAAAGCGTCATACGAAAAGGACAAACAAAACGGTCTTAGACCCACTTAAATAGGTTGAGCCCACTTTTTTAGTGTCAAACAACATATAATTTCCTACATGTAGCATGGTACCAGAATGAAGATTGGTTCATCACCGGTTCTAAGATTTCAAAGAACATGACAAACATATTAATAATATTAGATAGTTCATGACCAAAATAACACTCCTATAAATAGCTCACTACGATCCATAAATAATTAGTGTCTTCATGGGTTGTTTCTCATGACATGCATTTTTTTAGTAGCAATATAAATCTGTAACCTTTCGAGGACAACAACAAATACGTGGATTTGTTTGTTACTGACCTATCCTTGTTGTTAAGTCAGCTACAACATTTGTCGTCATATTCAAGCAGATTACTACTATTGCTCAAGATTTGTTTGTTCAGGTTAATTCGTCTTGTTGTGTAGTAACTAATAACTAAATAGCTTGCTTGCTTAAAGCTAGCTTCAGAACATCTGAACAGTTAGCTGTTCTTCGGTGTCAATCAAGAGCCTTAATTAGCTGCTAGTAGCTGTGATTTTTTTATTTACTAGCTAGATATCAGTGGCACATTAGTCTTCGATGTAATGGATTCAGTAAGAACATGCATGTCTGAATGAAAATAGCACTCCTAAAAATAGCCTTGCAATTAATGCATATACTTTTAGAAGCTTCCAAATGTAAATTGACCGTTCAGTAGCAGGAAATGGGAAAATTCCGCGCGCTGAAGCGGCTCGGCGGGCTTTCTAGCGCGATGTGCGCCTTGAACCAAAATATTTCATAGTCTGAATTGACCTTACTACCCTAAGATCCATATACGCTTCCATAGTTCCATCAGAGAACTTATGGGCACCTTGGTATGTAATTATCAAACCACACCTCTCCTAACCCATTGCCACTCATTTCAAGCCGCCACCACCCATCCCTCCCCTCTCATAACCAGCTGCCACCTATCCTCCAAAACCCTAGCCAACACCCATCTCCAAGTCGCACATCCTCCAGCCGCCGACTCATCCTCCAGCCGCCCAACCTCATTAGCGCGGCGGTGCTTCAAGGCCCGCCTGCCGCCAACATCCTCCAGCCACCAACATAGCAGCCCCTCGCCCAATGCCACCATCGACGTCGTCGTTGTTGCTGGCTTTGAAGGTTTGCTCCACCGGTGGCTTCAACCCTACTTCACTGGCGGCTTCAAGTTCTGCTCCACTGCCACCGTGCTGCTGCTGGCTTGAAGGTCTGTTCCTCTGGCAGCTTGAGCCCTAGTTCACCGGCGACTTGAAGATCTGCTCCACCGCCATCGTCGCTATTGGAAGAACCCCTCCGGTGCCAGACCTCGTCGGTGTTATGGCGACGAAGGGTGTGCCAAAGAACACAACGGAAATCGACTACCAGGTATAGTCCTAACATCACCTCGCTCTTCCATTTGTTGATGATGTGTTTAGTTGCTGGTTTCAGAAGCCAAAGGAAATCTGCTAGTGGATTGGGTTGGAATGGATTAAATGGTTTGGATTGTGCATCGGGTGGCTCTAGGCTGGGACCTGGGAGCAATAATTTTCACGAGTGCCTTGGGCTGAGAGCAATAATTTTCACGTTGCAGCATGGCAGTTCCCAGAACTGCATTGCTCACCTGGTTGCAACAATATGCTTGTATGCAGGCTTAGTTTGGGTTCAAATAGCGATAGGTTTGCTTGCTGGCTGCTACAAGTGTATATTGGGTTTTTTTTGATCTATACCATTACAATTTTTTAACTTCTCAGATATACCACTACTATTCGTCTTTGGAAACTTGTCATTATAATTCTTCCTTAGCTTGAATGGTGCCATTTTCTACGTATTCATGAAAGGATCAAGATGCCCAAGAGGGGGGGTGAATTGGTTTTTCTAAAACTTTAGCACAAAATTAAAACCTATTAAGCCAATTAACCCCTTGTCCTAGAAGTGTGTTTCTTTCTATTCTACCGCACAAAAGACAATGTCTATGCCACTCCTATTCTAGCAAATCAATTCAATAATGAATGAACAACAAATATATTGCGGAATTGAATTGCTCAAAGGTAAATACGTAAGTAAAGGAGTAGAGATGACAAGACGATCTTTTTGCTGAGGTATCGGCACACCCCTCTAGTCCTCGTTGGAGCACCCGCGCAAGGGTATCGCTCCCCCTTGATCCGCGCAAGGATCAAGTGCTCACTATGAGCTGATTCTTCGCCGTTCTGGCCCGGTGAATCGCTCCCTACGGTCACAAGCTTTCTTGGGTCATCCACAATGCCACCGGATGCTTTCCAAGCTTCACGATCACCACCAAGCCGTCTAGGTGATGTCGATCACCAAGAATAACAAACTAGAACTCTCACTTGACCACGACAAGGCCAAAGAGATGGATGGATTCACACTTGCTACTCAATTCTCACTAGGAGGTCACTAATTCTCTCAATTAGCAATCTCTCAACCTCACTAGGGCTCTTGCTCTTTCTCACACTCCAATATGTTTTCAACAGAGGAAAGTGTCAAGAACACTCTAATGGAGGAGGGGGAAGAGTATAAATAACTCCTCCCAACCGGCCATCCAATAGAGCACTGAACAGGTTATTCTGCGGGCATCGGACGCTCCGATGCTAGGCATCGGACGCTCCGATGACCTCGACCAACGGTCAACTGTACAACCTGTCAGACATTTTAAAGGAGCATCAGACGCTCGGCAGCGTCCGATGCCATCACAAAGGACGCGTCCGATGTGATTTTACCCTCTCTGGAACCCTCTCTGCATGGACATCGGACGCTGGCCCTCAGCGTCCGATGCCAGCGTCCGATGTGTCCCCCAGGGCACTCTCTCGGAACAGTGGAATAGGCGCGTCCGATGTGACAACATTAGAGCGTCCGATGCCACGCTGCTGACACACTCAAGTCTGAGTGGCATCGGACGCGCGTCCGATGCCACTAAGGCCAGCGTTCGATGCCCTTTACAGGGCCGAAACGACTTCGGATCGCGACGCTGCCTTCACGACTTTTCATCCTCATGACATAAGAGCTCTCTCAAAGCTACCTAAGGCTATGAAATAATAACTGTGCACCACACCTACCTCAATAGACTCATCTAGGGTTAAGCTACGATTCACGCTCCCCTTATAGTACGACCAAGAAAAAAACAAAGACCTAAGACTACCTAAGTGTCCTCTAACACCATATGACACTTGCCTAGTCTACCACCGTCTTCGTCGTCCGTCCTTTGAAAACCGAAACGATATCCATCGCCAGGGGACATGAACTCCATATGCCTGTATCGTCGCCATTACCGTGACCTAACTCATCCCTGTTTCTGCAAAACACACGTTAGTCACAGTAATCTTGTGTTTCATCCAATCACCGAAACCCACCAGGGGCCAAGATGCGTTCAATTCAGCAACATTGAAACCACATATAGGTGACTAAAGGCAAGTGTATTCATGTATGGTCCAAAATACCCCCGTTGCTTCTCCCTCCACTCGCTGACATGTGGGCTCCACATGTCAGCTTCTTCTTCAACCTCCGGCGTCGTCTTTCCTTCTCTTGCAAGCAGCAGAAGCAAACAAGAAGCAGCAATCAATGCTCGCGACAGCTTGCACCTTGTCATCGACACCATGGCACTCGCGAGCGAGCCTAGCCTCTCGCCAGGGTCGTGCGAGAGCTCCCGCTTCGCCATGGCCGTTGTAGGTGGGGGAGCTCGCGGCGCGATGGAGCAGGAGCAAACCCAGCATGCGTGGTCAGCGTCGGGGTCATGCTTGCGCGGCTAGAAACTCGCCGGTGCTCGCTGTTGGGGCGGGACGACCAGACAGGGGAGGTTGCAATGGGGGAGCTCAACCGCACGATGGGACGGGACGACCTCACGACTTTGGGGTTTATGCGCCATGGCGAGCTCGACGGCGGCGCATCGCGTGGCACCAAGGAGCGTTTTTGTGTGTGTTACAAGTAAAACATAGCTACAAGAGAGGTTTTCTAGTAGTGGCACATTTGCCGGCGCTCGCGGCTGGGTCGGACAACTACGACGGTGGTCGCGATGGCTGCTGTTCCTTACCGATTCTGCTGCTGCGTGCTGGAGCTGCTAATGTTGTGTGGCAGACCTGCGTGCAGAGCTGATGCTGCACGACAGAGCTGATGCTGCTTGCAGGAGCTGCGTAGGGAGCTGCTACAGCTTGCCTAGTGACGGATGCAGAACAGAATCAAAGGGGTTGATCCCTTCTTCTTCATCTATTTCTTTATTTTTTCTTGTTTCTCCACTTATTTTTTTCCTTCATCTCTCTATTTTACATTGATATACAAGCTTTAGGGGACTGGAGCCCACCCAGTCCCCCTTTGGATCCGCCACTGAGCTTGCCGATCTGCTACTGCTTCGACCCATGGCCGCATGTGAGCTTCGACCAGTCGTGGAGAAGACAGGAAAGGAAGAAGAAAGAAGATGACTAGTGGGGTCTAATGTAAGTGACATAGAGAGAGTAAGCTAGAAAGGGTAGTTTTGTCCATACGAAAATACAATGACCTCGTGTACACCTACAGTTGGGCCCAAGGTTCTCCAAACGTATACCATGGTATATTTCAATCAGAGCAAGAATTGTAATGGTAAAGTTCAAAATAGATGAATAGTAATAGTATTTCTCCAAACTTCAAAAGTTGCAATGGCAGCGATCTAAAAAACCAATATTATGTCTGGTTGTGTGTGGGTTCAGATCAGATTCTAGCCTACTGGCAGCGTGACCAAAGTACTAGTGGCCTGTTTTTTATATTTGTGCTACTCATTGTTTGGCTAGTTTGCATTCAGTTAATATTAGAAATGTGGGTGCAGTATAGTCGTGCTTGCTTTGGACGGGGCCAGTGGTGTTCGATACAAATGCTTTGTATATTACATTGTATGTCTGAATATTGCGACTTGAGAGGCTCTTATGGTGGAATCTTTGTAAGTTTGGGAGAGTAGTGGCGGAGTTGGACTTCTCACTCAGGTTAAGACCAACTAAACTCTCCAACCTTGCCAAAAGACGAAGCACACTCGACACCCTGAGCAAACCTACACCTGGACCTCCAGCAGCACGCTTAAACTGGGCAATCATCATCCCAAGCTGCGGCTCACCACAAGACACCCAAGACAAGATGGTCCGAAGGTATGTGTTTTCCTCCTCGGTTTGCATCTTGTCATGCTTCACATTCGCAATCTCCATCTCCAAACCCTCACACAAAGCTCACCTGGACACAAGTGCTACCCGAGCTGGCCTTCTCAAGAGACACAATCTTGGCATTCTTCTCTGCCAACTCGGATTGCAAGCTGCACAAGACTTGCACGCACCCAACAACACGGTCTAGCCGGAGCTCATCCACCTCTCCAACCAAAGCAGCATACTTACCTCTCAAAGTGAGAAGGTCAGTCATGTGCTTGGTGCACATCTCGCACTCCCTCCTCAAGACAACTACGGTGGACTTGGCAAACTCAAGCTCCTTCACCGTATCCTCCCACTTCTGCCTAAACTCCTTCCGCTCTCTAGCAGCACGCCTAAGAAGCTTATCTTGACTAAGAAGGGCGGCAGTAAGTTTCTTGACCTCAGCAGAAAGCTCATCGGCTGTCGGTGGTACGAAAAAGGGTACCCCCAATCAACGCAAACACCCGAACGCCTATCCCGTCTCGCCCGAGCCCTCCCAGCCAGGCCTCGGGCGAACGCTCGTCTCCGTCTCGCCCGAGCCCTCCCAGCCAGGCCTCGGGCGAACGCTCTGTCTCCGTCTCGCCCTAAGCCCTCCCAGCCAGGCCTCGGGCGAACGCTCTGTCTCCGTCTCGCCCGAGCCCTCCCAGCCAGGCCTCGGGCGAACGCTCTTCTCCGTCTCGCCCGAGCCCTCCCGAGCCAGGCCTCGGGCGAGCACGCTCGCTCTCCGTCTCGCCCGAGCCCTCCAGGCCTCGGGCGAGCGCGCCCCCACACCTCGAGCCTTAACGCACGGACCTCGAGCTGCACAGACAGCCGTACCAGCCCATACCACGCATTTAATGCCTTCACCTACTCCGGTCATGTCCACTAGTGCACAGCATGTACCACAGTAACTCGGTGTAAAGGTCAAGTCTCGTTTTCACCACAAGCATGGGCAAAAGGGCACCAGTACAGCACTGTTCGGCCAAGCCAGGCACTGCAACCCCTCGAGGCCGGCTACGCGCCCCTCGAGCCCTGCACTGTAACCCTCGAGGCCGGCTACGCGCCCCTCGAGCCCTGCACTGTAACCCCTCGAGGCCGGCTACGCGCCCCTCGAGCCCTGCACTGTAACCCCTCGAGGCCGGCTACGCGCCCCTCGAGCCCTGCACTGTAACACCTCGAGGCCGGCTCCGCGCCCCTCGAGCCCCCGTGGCACCACCTCGAAGCCGGCTCCGCGCCCTTCGAGCCCTAACTACTTTCATGCTATTGGAGGACAGGTACCCCAAGACCCGGAGGGACCCCGCCGCGTACTGTACATTCCGGGATGGGTGCTGTACGGCTCCCGCCTTGTCGCGCCACCACGTCCGCGCCCAGGATGGAAGCCACGACCCAAGGACGCCTCAACAGCGACGATCACATCGGCTCCAGTGGCCCCGACAAGACAGGGTTCCTACCCTTCTCCGTATGGGGCACCATACGCCCCGACACCTGTAATACCTTTATGTAACCCTGGCCTCCCCTTGCTCTATAAAAGGGGACACTAGGGCCCTCATTCAAGGGACGGACACAACACACGAGTCCACACACAGGCACGAGTCCGGACTCCGGTCCACGCTCACTGAGCTTGTATTCTCCCCTGTACAAGCACTTAGGTGCAAGTAATACAAGAACATCCCCCCCGCTGGACGTAGGGCCTTCTTTGCCCGAACCAGGATAAATCCTTGTGTCCTCTTGCATCACCATCCAGGAAGAGAAGCACGCGATCATATCACTCGTTGGTGTGATACCCCCGGGTACGAAACACCGACAGTTGGCGCGCCAGGTAGGGGACTTCGCGTGTCCGAGCCGATTTCTCGTTGATTCCTGGATGGCTTCATCCCCTCTTCCGTTCTCGGCTGGTGCCGTCGTCTGGTTCGGGAGCCTCGAGTTCCTGGCCACAGGCAACGGCAACGAGCTGACTCTGCTCTCCACGGAGGGCCCTGAGCGGAGTGCGTGTCACGCCACCCCGCGCGGGGGGCGTGACGCGTCGCCCGCACCACCACACGTCGCCACATCGCGAGCGGCGCCGTCGTCACCGTCGTCGCCGGGCGCAGGCGGTGCCCGCGGCAAACACCTACGCCCCCGTAGCCGGTGCAGGGTCCCCAAGGGGAAACCAGCCCGGCGCGCGGCCGGAGACCTCCAGGGCGCACCCGCGCCCGCCTAGCGACTTCGCATTCATCATGCGTACGGACCAGGAACCAGGCCAGAGGCCTCCGAGCCGTGCGCCGTCGACGCCACTCAGCCTCCTCCCGCACGGGTCGCGCCGCGCTCGACGCCAGCGGTTCCCGGTCGGCCTCGACAACTCTGCGGCTGTATACGCCCACCGCCTCGACGAGCGCCATCAGGACCAGACGGTGGCGGACCGGGAGCAGCGTTCGGGCGCGCTGCTGCAGGCCATGGCCAGCCTGGAGATCGTCCACCCCGCGTGCGTCGACCGCGACTTCTTGCGAGCCTTCGAGCCACCTCGGCGAGCCACCGTCGGAGAATGGTACCGCGAGCTGCGGTCCCAGCATCGGCCAAGGCGGCGTGCCGTCAACAGCTCCGACTCCGACGAATACGACTACCACGACCCCGACCTCTGGGATCCCACCAGGGAGTGCTTCCAACTCGAGGGAGTCGTATGCGATACCGAGGACGAAGGCGACGACGACAGGCCGGCACTCGACCTAGAGGGACCTAGCGACGTGGCCGCGGCAGGCGGATCACGCGTTCAGGGAAGGGACGAACCTCCAGCACCGGCTGTACCGCCTAAGCACGACGATGGCCGGGCGGCGCAACTCGCACAAGTGCAAGAGGCAATCACCAAAGCCGAGGAAGAACGGCGACACCTGCTGCAGCTCCGGCAAACCCTGATGCAGGAACCACCCCAGCCCCGAGGAGCCGGAGCTCGAGGCCGGGCTCGAGAGGTCCACCGGCGGATCCTCGAGGACGGGGCACCAGCACGCCCGAGGTATGTTTCCCGCGAGCTGGGCAGAACGTGGTGGCGGCGGCTATGATGCTCCGTGACCTGCCCGCCGTCTCCAACCCCGATGCCAGGCGCATGCTCGGAGAAATGAAAAACCTCCTCGAGACAGCCGCGGTACAGCAGGCCGAGAGCTCGGCGTCACGCCGACGCGGAGCAGCCTCGGGGAGACCGGCGGACACGCCCCACGACGCTCGCGAGGCATCCGTCCACCAGCCGGACGCCTCTCGAGCTAGGCCAGTCCGCGAACGGATCGTCGACAACCGGCCACCTCGAGACCCCAACGACGCCCGCAACGACATCAACCGACGGCGCAAGGACAAGGGGGCCCAAGAGCGTGGCTATAGCGCCCATCGAGGGGGGCGCTACGACAGCGACGAGGACCGGCAGGTCCTCGAGCCCCCGGGCCCCCGAGTCTTCAGCCGGGCCATCCGCAGCTCGACCCTCCCCGACCGCTTCCGACCGCCGACCAACATCGTGAAGTATGACGGGGAGGTCGAGCCCAAGCTCTGGCTCTCGGACTTCCGCCTTGGCTGCCAACTGGGCGGAGCGAAGAACGACGACCGCGTGATCATACGTCAACTCCCACTTTACCTCTCGGACACCGCCCGCCGGTGGCTCGAGGGGCTCCCGCCGGATCGGATCCATGACTGGGCCGACCTAGTCAGGGTCTTCGACGGGAATTTCAAGGGGACCTGCGTGCGTCCAGGCAACCCCTGGGACCTACGGCGTTGCAGGCAGGCGGCGGACGAGCCCCTCCGCGACTTTGCTCGACGGTTCTCGAAGCAGCGTCTCGAGCTCCCCCACGTGCCTGACGAGGACGTCATCTCAGCGTTCCTCGCGGGCACGACATGCCAAGAGCTTGTTCATGAGCTAGGACGCTACCGTCCCGGGACGGTCGAGGACCTGATGGATCGCGTCACCAGCTTTGCTTCGGGCGACGAAGCAGTGGGGGCCTTCTTTGGCCGTTCCACGGACAAAGGCAAGGCGGTGATCGCGCCGGAGGGCTCCAACAAGGGCAACGACGCCAAGAACGACAACAATGACGGCAACAAAAGGAAGAAAAACAAACGCAAGGGCCAGAAGGCGAAGCGTGGCGCCGATGACGACGACGACAAAGAGGTGCTCGCGGGCGCCCTCGAGCCTAAGAAGCCCCGAGGCCCCCCCGATGGGGCTGTTTTCGACCAGATGCTCGAGGATCCCTGTACCTACCACAGGGGCCCCGTAAACCACAAGTTGAAAGACTGCCGACTGTTGAAGGGCTACTACTCCAAGCTCGGCGATAAGAGGGATGACGCGCCTAAGGGAAAGGATACCGATCGACGCGGCGGCAGGAACGCAGATGGCGACTTCCCCCCGGTGCGCGACTGCTACATGATCTACGGGGGGCCGACCGTCGGGCTCTCAGCTCGAGAAAGAAAGAAGGAGCGCCGGGAAATCTTTTCGCTTAGCCACGACGCCCCCCGGTATCTTGACTGGTCCGATGCGCCAATCACGTTCGACCGTGACGACCATCCGGACCGTGTCATAAACCCGGGGGCTTACCCCCTCGTCGTCGACCCCATCATAATCGACGTTCGGTTCTCCAAGGTGTTGATGGATGGGGGCTCGAGCCTCAACATCATATACCTCGAGACCCTCGACCTCCTGGGGATTTCAGAGGGACAGCTCCGACCCAGCGTCGGGGGATTCCACGGAGTAGTACCAGGAAAGAAGGCCCACCCCCTCGGGCGCATCGACCTGCCGGTTTGCTTCGGCACGCCGGCAAACTTCCGTCAGGAAACGCTCACCTTCGAGGTGGTCGGCTTCCAAGGGACCTACCACGCCATCATCGGCCGGCCAGGCTACGCCAAGTTCATGGCGATTCCTAACTACACGTACTTGAAGCTCAAGATGCCGGGGCCAAAAGGGGTCATCACCGTTGACACCTCCTACGAGCACGCATACCACTGCGACGTGGAGTGCGTCGAGCGGGGGGAGGCCAACGTCCACCTCGACTCGCTCGAGGCCTTGGCAGCTCTGGCCACCGAGGGGGCCCCAGAAGCAAAGCGTCACGCCGGCACCTTCGAGCCGGCTGAGCACACCAAGCAAATACCCGTCGACCCGACCTCGGCCAATGGCAAGACGCTGACCATCAGTACCAGCCTCGAGCCCAAATAGGAAGCAGTGCTCGTCGACTTTCTCCGTGCGAACATCGACATGTTTGCATGGAACCCCTCGGACATGCCGGGCATACCGAGGGAAGTCGCCGAGCACGCCTTGGAGATCCAGGCCGGGTCCAGACCGGTGAAGCAACGCCTGCGCCGCTTCGACGAGGAAAAGCGCAGGATCATCGGCGAGGAGGTGCACAAGCTTTTGGCGGCCGGATTCATCAAGGAGGTATTTCACCCAGAGTGGCTAGCTAACCCTGTACTAGTTAGGAAAAAGAATGGAAAAATGCGGATGTGTGTAGATTACACTAGTCTGAATAAAGCATGTCCAAAAGTTCCATTTCCTTTACCTAGAATTGACCAGATCGTCGATTCCACTGCTGGGTGCGAAGTGCTTTCGTTCCTTGATGCGTATTCCGGCTACCACCAAATTAGGATGAGAAAATCCGATGAAGCTCGCAACCTCTTTTATCACGCCATTCGGTATGTATTGCTATGTTACGATGCCCTTCGGCCTGCGAAACGCCGGGGCAACGTACCAGCGATGTATGCAGCACATCTTTGGCGAGCACATAGGCAAGACCGTCGAGGCCTACGTCGATGACATCGTGGTTAAAACTAAAAAAGTCGGGAACCTCATCAGCGACCTCGAGACCACGTTCGAGTGCCTCCGGGCCAAGAATGTGAAGCTCAACCCCGAGAAGTGTGTCTTTGGTGTGCCTCGAGGCATGCTACTTGGCTACATCGTCTCACAACGGGGGATCGAGGCAAACCCTGAAAAAATCTCAGCAGTCACGAGGATGGGCCCGATTCGTGACCTCAAGGGTGTGCAGAAAGTAACAGGCTGCCTAGCCGCTCTCAGCAGATTCATCTCGAGGCTGGGGGAAAAAGCACTACCCCTCTACCGCCTGCTAAAAAAGACGGAACACTTTGCGTGGACCGCCGAAGCCGAGGAGGCCTTAACCAAGTTGAAGGGGTTGCTGACTTCTGCACCAATTCTCGTGCCCCCGCGACCAGCCGAAGGTGACGATTCCCCCGAGCCCCTCCTCCTCTATGTGGCCGCAACCACTCAGGTGGTTAGCGCGGTCATAGCCGTCGAGAGGCACGAGGAGGGTCATACATTGCCGGTCCAGCGACCGGTATACTTCACCAGTGAGGTACTCTCCGAGGCCAAGGTCCGGTATCCGCACATCCAAAAGCTGCTCTACGGCATCATCGTCACAAGGCGCAAGCTCCAGCACTACTTCCTCGCTCATCCCGTGACGGTGGTGTCGTCCTTCCCCCTCGGAGAGATCGTCAACAATCGGGAGGCCACGGGGCGCATCGCCAAGTGGTCCGCCGAACTAATGGGGGAGACCATCACCTATGCCCCGCGAAAGGCCATCAAGTCGCAAGCGTTGGCGGACTTCGTTGCTGAATGGACCGACACTCAGCTCCCGCCGGCACAGATTCAAGCCGAGCTCTGGACCATGTACTTCGATGGATCCCTCACGAAGACGGGGGCAGGAGCAGGCCTGCTCTTCATCTCACCCCTCGGAGTACACATGCGCTACCTGCTACGCTTGCACTTCCCCGCCTCCAACAACGTCGCCGAGTACGAGGCCCTCGTCAATGGGCTGCGCATCGCCCTCGAGCTCGGGGTCCGACGCCTCGACGCCCGAGGAGACTCGCAGCTCGTCATCAACCAGGTTATGAAGGCTTCAAGCTGCATCGATCCCAAGATGGAGGCATACTGCGGGGAGGTGCGCAAGCTGGAAGACAAGTTTTACGGCCTCGAGCTCAACCACATAGCTCGGAAGTACAACGAGGCCGCAGACGAGCTGGCAAAGTTGGCGTCCACGCGCGGCACGGTACCGCCAGATGTCTTCTCGAGGGACGTCTTCGAGCCATCCGTCGAAATCGACCCGGGGGCTGGCCCCTCGACGCCACCCCTCGAGCAAGACACGGGGGCTCGACTCTCAACGCCACCCCTCGAGAAGGACCCCTCGACGTCCGCGGAGGCGATGCAGGTCGACGCACACGCCTCTTCGTCATCACGGCCCCTCGACTGGCGGACGCCCTACCTCGACTACCTGACGCGAGGCGAGCTACCAGAAGACAAGACGGAGGCCCGACGCATCGCTCGGAGGGCCAAGACCTACGTCATCTACGGCGACGAACGGGAGCTATACCGACGAAGTCCGACTGGGATCCTTCAACGCTGCATCCCACTCGAGGAAGGGCGCAAGCTCCTCGACGATATGCACTCGGGGGCTTGCGGCCACCACGCAGCGCCGAGGGCCCTGGTTGGGAACGCCTTCCGTCAAGGCTTCTATTGGCCGACCGCCATTGGGGACGCCAAGCGTTTGGTCCAAGCGTGCCATGGGTGTCAATTCTATGCCAAGCAAACGCACCAGCCCGCACACGCCCTGCAGATGATCCCAATCACTTGGCCATTTGCCGTTTGGGGGCTCGACCTTGTGGGTCCCCTCAAAGGACAAGTGGAGGGTACACACACATGCTCGTGGCCGTCGACAAGTTCACCAAGTGGATCGAGGCTAAGCCGATAGGAGACCCCACCTCCGAGAGGGCTGTCGAGTTCATCGCCAACATCATGTACCGGTTCGGGGTGCCTAATGTCATCATCACCGACAATGGCACCCAATTCACGGGCAAAAAGTTCACCAACTTCTGCGATGACAACAACATTCGCGTAACCTGGGCCTCGGTCGCATACCCCCAATGCAACGGGCAGGTCGAGCGCGCCAACGGCATGATACTCCATGGGCTAAAGCCGAGGCTGTTCAAGACCCTCAAGAATTTCGGAAAGGGGTGGGCTACAGAACTCCCCTCGGTGCTGTGGGGCCTCAGGACTACGCCGAGTCGAGCCACCGGGTTCACTCCGTTTTTCCTAACCTACGGCGCCGAGGCCGTCTTACCTACGGACCTCGAGTACGGCTCACCTCGACTTCGAGCCTACAACGAGCAAACCAGCGACGAAAGGCTCGCCAACGCCAAGGACCAGCTCGAGGAGGCCCGAGACGTGGCGCTCATCAACTCTGCACGCTACCAGCAAACACTTCGATGCTACCACGACAAGCACGTGCGCAAAAGGGACCTGGCGGTGGGGGACCTCGTGCTTCGACGGCTGCAAGATAATCGAGGGCGCCATAAGCTCACCCCTCCGTGGGAAGGCCCATACACCGTGGCCGAAGTGCTCAAGCCAGGAACATACAAGCTCTACGACGACCAAGGCAGGATCCTGGCGAACGCGTGGAACATATCTCAGCTACGTCGCTTCTACCCTTAAAGGCCTCGAGGCCTTGTTCATTTTATCACTTTGTACAAACATGTCAAAATGAATGAACAAACTCGTGCATTGTCGTTCATGTTGCTTCGCATCTTAAGGTAGCCTCGACCCTGCTTTGCTCAGGGTCAAGCCTCCCTCGGGGGCTGACGGGGGGCCTCCCCCCCCCAGACTCCGGAAAAAATACGCGTTTTCTTTTCTAAAATTTTGACCCTCGTCTCGACTCGTGCCTCGAGTGAACTAGCGACGTCTAAATCCTAAAGTACCTCGAGCCTCCAAGGTCGGGGGGCGTCGACGTAGACGGCCACCTACGCCCCCGGGCTACGGTGCCCTACCTACGCCTCCCCTCGAGGGGCTCGCGACGTATCGAAGGAACACAGACTAAGTTAGCAGAAACTCGAGCTTGCGACAAAGAGAAGTGGTCAAACGCATTTGAAAGGAAAACAACCCCTTTTAAACAAACAAGTCATATATACATTCGGGTCTCGACGTACCCTCATTCACGTCATAAAATTCTTACAAGGGCCCCGGTGCCCAAATTTGGCGCGCAGGCCCTAGTCTTCGTCGGTGCGGTACTCCTCCCCGAGGTCTTCCGCGGCGGGCTCAACCTCGACGCCCGAGCTCGAAGGAGGAGGGCTCCCGACACCGCTGCTGGCGTCAGGAGGCAGCACGTCCTCCTCGAAGATCTTCGCGAGCGACGTCCCCGGCCTCTCCATCTTCTCCAAAATTTTGTCGACACGGCGGTTGTTCCACTCCTCATCCTTCCCCTCGATCTCGATGAAGCCATTCGCGACAACGTGGACCGGGAAGCGGAAACCGGAGCGAACGACCGCGAGTGTCTGCTTGACGCCGTGATGGAGAGCTTGCCGGACACGGTCCCGCGCGGCTGCGTCGAAGAAGCACAAGGCGTCGACCAAGGCATCGCCCCGAGCCACTGCACCTTCTGCCGCGGTCACAGGAGGAGCACCCCACATGGGGCCGAGCCGGTCGAGAGAAGAGCGAGCCCGCTCCGCCACCATCGTCTCGTCTTGGAGTTGGTCCAAGAGAGCCTGGTTCGTCCCGCGGAGCTCCTCGACCGTCTTCTCGACCCCTGCGCAACAAACAAGGAAGAGTGAGACTGCGGCGTAACAAAAACTTCGAGACCCAAACAAGAACAAGGTGTAAGCCTCACCGTCGCAGTGTTGCCCCAGTGCGGCGAGGTCGCTGGTCAGGCCCTCAGCACGCTGCTCCAGCCTGCGCTTCTCGGCCAGCGTGAGGAGCTTCTCGGACCTAAGGTCCTCGATCAGCCGGCCCGCCTCCACCAGGGCCAGATCCTTGCGGATCACCTCCTGCCGCGCCGCCCCCTCGGCAGCTCGGGCGGTGGCGGCACCACTCTCGGCGTCTTCGGCCTCTTTTCTCGCCGCCTCCGCTGCGGTTCGGGCAGCGGCGGCCTCGCCACGGGCGTCAGCAGCCTCCTGCTTCGCCGCCTCGGCTTCAGCCCGGGCAGAGGTGGCCTCGCTTCGGGCGTCCGCGGCCTCCTTCCTCGACGCTTCGAGAACGGCGGCGGCCTCCTCCTTGGATCGAGCGACCTCGCCTCGAGCCACCCGGACCTCCGCCTCCGCCTCGTTAAGCCGGCTCGCCATCTGGGCGTTCCGGCTCAGCTCCGCGCGGAGATCTCGAAGCTCCGCCTCAGCCCGCGCGAGGGCGGCTGACACCTGTGCGGACCGGCCCGCCTCCTCGGAGCAGGACCGCTCCGCCTCCGCCATAAGCACGGCCACCTCCCGGAAGATGGACCGCACCTCGCGCGGGGCCCCCCGCTGGGCCGGCTGCTCGATGGGAACCACGGCAAGGGGCGGGCTCAATGGGACGGGAACGGCCATATCGGTCGGTCGAGCTCGATGTCGGGCAGATCCTCCTCCGCCTCGAGCTGCCCCGACAGCGACCCGCCGCCCGACGGCACGGGCCCCGACTCCCTCCGTCCCTCCGTCGGCACTTCCTGTTGCGGATCGATCGAGGGAAGGCTCGACCCCGGGCCCTCTTCCCTGGCCGGGCCCTCCGGCGCCTTGTCGGCGCTAGCCGGCACCTCGGGCGCCTCCACCGTCATCGAGCCCGCGGCGAGGAGCGGCCCCTGCTCCAGCTCGTTCAGGAGGTCCTCCACCGTCGGCTCCTTCTCCGCCGACGCCTCTCCCCCCTTTCCCTCCTCCGCAGCCCGGCCCGTGCTGGTCGGAGCCACAAGGGGCGCAGTCTCCTCAGCCCCAGACGCCGGCGGGGCCGTGCTCGCCCCAGGCGCTTCCCCCGGAACAGCCGTCGTGGTGAGGGGAAGGATGGCGCTCCCAGTTGGCACCATCGCAGGAGGAGGAGGGGGAGGAGGCAGCGCTTCGGCGGATAAGGTGGTGGCAGGCTCGATGCCATGAGCTGAGGCCCCTGCAATAACGAGATGACGGAGATGTCAGAACCAGGAAGAGTACCTCGACCCCTGTGGTCGATGGCGACGGCCTCACCAAAATTCGCGACGATCATCTGGCCCCCTCGAGCCATGGCAGCTCGGGCCTTCTCCAGCCAAGCGGCTTCTCTAGCGGAGGAAGGTCCCATACCTCGAGGTGCCTGTGCCTCGACAGGGCTCGAGGTCTTGGCCCGCTTGGACGAAGCGAGGTCCACCTCCTGGTAGGAGCGCTTCCCCCTGAGAAGACGGAGATGGCACGCGTCATCAAAAGCAAAGAGGTGAAGCCTCACTACCGACGAGTCCCAAGGAAACTACTCACCCGAAGCGGCGGCTGGGCTTCTTCCCGGAATCGCCGGACCCACTCGGGGGCTTCGAGCCCACCCCACGGCTCGAGCCCTGTGCCTGGGCCGTCTCCACAGGGCTGGGATGGGGGGAGGGCTCCCGACGCCTCCCATGGCTCGACCTCGAGGGAGAGCCCTCCTTCCGCCCCACGTCGCGGGAGGGCGACCGTACCACCCTCGTGCCGACGTCGTGGCGCTCGCCCCGGCGCGGGCTCCGGGACCTGCTCCGGCGCCCGCGCTGGTGGTCGCGCCCTCCCGCGTCCGCTTCCGTGTCCCGGCGGCGGTACTGGCGATGGACTCCGGGGACGCTCGCGCCCCTGGTCACGAAACGCTCGGGGGCTCCCTCCCCGACGCTCGTGATGGCGCGGGCTCGACGCCTCTTCCTGGCGCCCGCTCCTCCGCGGGCTCGACGTCGCCCTTGACGGCTCGCGGGGGTCGGGCCCGAAACCCTTCTCGACCTGTCGACCGCCTCTTGAGGCCCGACCCCTCTCGAGACCCCCCGTCTGGGCTGACACGGGGGCGGCCTCCGTTGGCGCTGTGGCGGAGGCGCTCCGGGTCCGGGGCTTCCTTACGACCAGGGGCACATCCGGCGCGGAGCTCGACGGACCTCGGGCCCCCGACGAGGTAGGGATCGGCGCCGCCTTCCGCGGCTGCGTCCCGCGCGACCCTTTTGTCGGGGGGACCTCCAGTGTACCCTCCTGCACAGAGGAGCGGTCAGCCCTGTCATCAACGAGCCCCACGCGCGTCAAGCGTACATCCATCCCCTCGTCGTCGCCCTCCTCCTCATCACTACTCTCCTCCGCCGAGCTCGAGGAGCTCAGCTCGGGGGACCCGTCCCCAGGTTGACGGTTGCGACGAGCCTTCGCTAGTCTCTGCTCCCGAGCTAAGTGACGCAAGTTTTTATTTTTCTCTTTCTTCTTTTTGGCATCCTTGTTCTCCTTGTCCTTCTGAGCAGAGAGGCGCCTCACCTGAGAACCCGCGGCGTCCTCCCTCACCGGGGGCCTCGACGCGCGACAAGTAAATGCCCCCTGAAGAAAGAAGAAGCGTGATGAGACAAACCACAAGACGGATGCAAACGGATCGAAGGAGGAAAAAGGGGGAGGAGGCTCGAGATAGCTCGACTCGAGGGAGGCTTACCAGGTCGAGACACCCCTCGTCGGGTGCCATCGCAACCAGGTTGGAGTATTCAGGGACGAACGGCCCCTGGATCGTGATCGACACCCGGGAGACGCCCTCGTTCCGAGACAGCCTCTCTTCGGCCATCCTCGAGCGATTGAGCGCCTCGAGCTGAGCCTGTGGGCCCATCTCATGCATAAGACGGGGGCGGTCCGCCAGCGGGAGAACTCTTCGCTGGTGGAACGCCCAAAAGACCGCTTGCACGGTCAGCTTCTTCTCGTCCACCAGCATCTTCATCATCTCCATCAGCGGGGCCAGGTGGCGTTGCCTGTCCGCCGCAACGCCCCAGGTCCACTTCTCCGGGCGTTGAGTGAGGACCCTGCCGGTGTACTGCGGAAGGAGGCCGCCTTCGTTCCGCAGATAGAACCAATGGTCGTCCCACCCGGCATGGTTGGTGGAAAGCTTGTATCGCAGGTACTCGCGGGGGACATTGGCCGACGAGGTCCCCGCCCTCGCGGTAATGGCAAGGGAGCCCATGCGCACGGGCCGCCTCCCGCTGGGCTTCAGGGACTTGATGAAGAGCTCGCCCCGGAAGAGATGGACGAACATCTCCCAGTGCGGCTCCATCTTCAGGTACCCCTCGCACACCGCGGCGAATATGGCGGCGTGCGAGATGGAGTTGGGGGAGAAGTGTTGCAGCTCCACCTCGAAATGGTGGGCCAGCCCTCGCAAGAAGCGGCTCGGCGGGACGCCGAGCCCCATGCGGTGGTAGCGCGTGAAGCTCACCACGTACCCCTCCGGCGGGTGCGGCTCCCGGTGCTCCGCCGACGGGATAACCCACCATGCGGGTCCCTCCTCCGGGTTGGGGCGCAGAAGCCCCTGGGCCACCAGCGAGTCCATTTCGCTCTGCGTCACCTTCGACGGGCTCCAGTCCTCGGCCGGCAGCATCTGTGTCTGGGCGGCCATGACGGTGGCGCGGCGCGGATCCGAGCAGCGGGCGGGCGGCCGGAAATCCCCAATCGACTAGCTCGAAGGAGAGGGCGCGTAAAGGCTACGGCGGCGGCAAAGGCAAAGGCAAAGTAAAGGGTTCTTTTTCCCCTCTTTCGATATTTATAGGGGGAAATCCAGACGGGCGGGATCTCCCACGACGTGAAAAGGTAACCGAATGCATTCAATGCGCCCACCTAACCACGTCTCGAGCCGGATGCAGGGTACACGCGTTACCTCTCCATTCGCTCCACTACCCGGGCCCACCACGACCGTCGCTCCGGCTTCGCGCCCGCCGCTCTCCCCGACGGTTTCCGCCTAAAAAGGCGTGCCCAACGGGCAGAAGGATTCCCAGACGATGGAGGCTTCTTCATAAAGGTAAAAACGGGCCCCGGCCCTAAGTCTCGAAGCACCGAAGGCTGGCGCTCGAAAAGGGTTCGACAGCCGGCTTCGAGCACCCGAGTCAGGGACACCAAGGGGCGCCACTCGCGGCATTACTCGAGGGCCGAGCCCTCGAGGCCCCTCACGTGTATCCAAGGCGGGGAGCTCGACGTGCAGTGAGATCCCCTCGGAGGGAGGCATCGAGCCACCGGGTCCTATCGAATGGACCCGGCACTCCTGCGGACCGAGCCCCCATGCTTTATGAGACCGCCTCCGGGCCACAGTCGACCCCTAACGAACGGGGCACGAGCTCTCACTTGGATTCCCCGTTACCAGCTCACCGGGAACCTCGATACTCGCCCACTCGGGGTAGTACGAGGCATCCCCCCTCGCATCCGATCGAAAGGACTCGCGGGATGACAAGCCAGGGCAATCGGCATGCCGGACAGCTCGAGGAGCCGGCCAGTCGGTTCAGCCTGGCACCCCTCGACGAAAGAGGGTCTAAGAGCTCGGACAGTTACGACTAATCTCTTTTCTTTGTATAAACATGAGATTTTCAGGCCTCGGGCGAACGCTCGACCTCCATCTCGCCCGAGCCCTCAAGGCCAGGCCTCGAACGATCGCTCGTTCTCCGTCTCTCCCGAGGCCTCCAAGCCAAGCCTCGGACGGAGTCTCCCACGACAAAGGAAAGGTAACCGCAAATATTTAATGAGACTACCGAACCACATTTCGAGCCTATTGACAGGTACACACGGCGCCGCGATCTCCGCTCCCTGATGATTTCCGCCTAAAAAGGCGCGCCCACTGGGCAGAAGGTTCCCAAACGACGGAGGATTCTTCAGGAAGCCCACGAGGGGGTTCTAACCACTCCCCCATGGTCCCGGGGGCTACACCCGCGGGTGTCGCTCGCACGACACCCACGGAATCAAATCGACAAAACCCTCGAGACCCGTTAGCTATCCATCGAGATCCCAATCTGGAGCCCCTGCTCGAATGCAAGCACTCAAACAAGGGCTCGGGGGCTACTGTCGGTGGTACGAAAAAGGGTACCCCCAATCAACGCAAACACCTCCGTCTCGCCCGAGCCCTACCAGCCAGGCCTCGGGCGAACGCTCTGTCTCCGTCTCGCCCGAGCCCTCCCAGCCAGGCCTCGGGCGAACGCTCTGTCTCCGTCTCGCCCGAGCCCTCCCAGCCAGGCCTCGGGCGAACGCTCTGTCTCTGTCTCGCCCGAGCCCTCCCGGCCAGGCCTCGGGCGAACGCTCTGTCTCCGTCTCGCCCGAGCCCTCCCAGCAAGGCCTCGGGCGAGCACGATCGCTCTCCGTCTCGCCCGAGCCCTCCAGGCCTCGGGCGAAGCGCGCCCCCACACCTCGAGCCTTAACGCACGAACCTCGAGCTGCACAGACAGCCGTACCAGCCCATACCACGCATTTAATGCCTTCACCTACCCCGGTCATGTCCGCTAGTGCACAGCATGTACCACAGTAACTCGGTGTTAAGGTCAAGTCTCGTTTTCACCACAAGCATGGGCAAAAGGGCACCAGTACAGCACTGTTCGGCCAAGCCAGGCACTGCAACCCCTCGAGGCCGGCTACGCGCCCCTCGAGCCCTACACTGTAACCCCTCGAGGCCGGCTACGCGCCCCTCGAGCCCTACACTGTAACCCCTCGAGGCCGGCTACGCGCCCCTCGAGCCCAGCACTGCAACCCCTCGAGGCCGGCTACGCGCCCCTCGAGCCCTGCACTGTAACACCTCGAGGCCGGCTCCGCGCCCCTCGAGCCCCCGTGGCGCTACCTCGAAGCCGGCTCCGCGTCCTTCGAGCCCTAACTACTTTCATGCTATTGGAAGACAGGTACCCCAAGATCCGGAGGGACCCCGCCGCGTACTGTACATTCCGGGATGGGTGCTGTACGGCTCCCGCCTTGTCGCGCCACCACGTCCGCGCCCGGGATGGAAGCCACGACCCCAGGACGCCTCAACAGCGACGATCACATCGGCTCCAGTGGCCCCGACAAGACAGGGTTCCTACCCTTCTCCGTATGGGGCACCATACGCCCCGGCACCTGTAATACCTTTATGTAACCCTGGCCTCCCCTTGCTCTATAAAAGGGGACACTAGGGCCCTCATTCAAGAAAAAGGGACACAATACACAAGTCCACACACAGGCACGAGTCCGGACTCCGGTCCACGCTCACTGAGCTTGTATTCTCCCCTGTACAAGCACTTAGGTGCAAGTAATACAAGAACATCCCCCCCCCCCGCTGGACGTAGGGCCTTCTTTGCCCGAACCAGGATAAATCCTTGTGTCCTCTTGCATCACCATCCAGGAAGAGAAGCACACGATCATATCACTCGTTGGTGTGATACCCCCGGGTACGAAACACCGACACTAGCTTATTTGCATCTGCATACACAACAGCCAGTTATCATGTCATCCGACTAATATTATGGAGCAGAACGACACAGAAACTCCAAGTATACCTTCAAGCTGCTTTTTAGAACTCTTCTTGAGCTCCTTCAACTTCTGTTCCATGGCAGCGGACTTGGATATCAGCCCAACCTCTCGGTCGTTAGCAGCGTCACGCTCCGCTACCACTTCCTTGAGGTTGCCTTGGAGTTCATTAATGCGATTATGCAAAACCTGGGTGGCTACCTTCTGGCTAATTTGGTCCTGGGAAATATAGTCTCGGAGCTCTTGGTTTTCATGAGATAGCTCCTGGCGGATCCGGGTGACTTGATCTCTAACCTTGAAGTCAAAGGACTACAATACAATAATATCGTGAGTACTCGGATGAGTTTACAGTATAACAAGAAGAGATTGAGACTCTTACCTCAACAAATTGGTGAAGAGCTTCAAAGGGAGCCCTCACCTGGTCCCTCAGTTCCTTCAGCCGAGTAAGGTCCTGGTCGTACCCGGCTACGTCAAGAGTAGCTCCTTGGCGCGAGGACTCGGGTGCATCTAAAGATCCTCCCTGCTGACAAGCTGAAGCCTCTGCATGTATCTCTGTCAAGACCATGTCCAGGGTAGGTTCGTCCGGCTGTCGTGTACGAAAAAATCAGTCATTCCAAACCCGGTCAAACTCCAATTGAGCGGGAGAACGAAAGATGGAGTACGGCCAACCAACCTGAGGCAATGGAAGAATATCCGCGTCAGGAGCAGCATCGGCCCGAGACTTGGACGGAGAAGAGCCAGGCAGCGCATCTACCTGACTGAATGTTGGCGGCACGCTGGAGTCATCCTTGGCCAGCGGCTCCGACTCCTCTACCGCCTGAAGATCAGGAATGGTACTCGAGGCTGTTGCACCTGTTTTTGCCTTCCTGCAAGCAGACAAGTATGCATGTCAGTATCAGAACTCTGTGTACACTCTACAAAGCTGAAAATTTACTTCACGAGCTTCAAAGGCTTTGGTAGCTTCAAGAGCGGCTGTTTCAGAAGCGGGTCTGAAGTCGGAGGTTTCTCAGACACTACGCTGCTTGAAGTCCCTTGCGCTGTCCCAGCATCTGATACAGCGACATATATAAGATAAGAGATTATCAACACTCAAAAGAACTACAAAGTACTTGGGTTTTCCCTTACCAGGAGCACCCGACTTACAGTGCTTTTCAGCCAATTCTTGTGATAAAAGAACTTTGCGACATGCACGACGATTACCAGTACAGGCCCTCTTGGGGATGGGTCCTCCGGCCTCTTGCTGCGGAGTTGGCGACCTCTTCCGGCTACCTTCAGCTTCTAGGTCTATAAGCATGACATCAGAGTCAGTTGATTCTGTGTCAAGCCAGCTAAGATCTTCGGGCGAGCTCGGTTTGTTAGGCAGGTCCTCACTTCTGACGGGACCTTCCAAAATGATGCCTCCGCCTTCTTGAGTCGCCGGAGGCAGTGGAGGGCAATTATTGTTATCTCTCCCCTGGCCCTATAAAACAGAAGGATATCTAGTCAGGTCAGAAGGATATCTATTCCGAACCTTGACGACACGATAAATTAAGTACTTACCTGAGGAGGAGGATTAATGGCGGAGAAGGATGTCATCACTGGAGCAAGATGTTCACGGCTCTTAAGCAGCCGGTTCACTATTCAGAGGACTTCGCAGTCTGACAATTGCTCTACAGCGTGGCGACCCGGGTCGTTCTTACCCAGGTATTTGAACCCAAAGTTGGCTCGCTGCTGAAGCGGGTGGATGCGCCGGGCAACAAAGTCTTGAACGATAGTGTATCCGGTCAGCCCATTGATTATCAATGTGTCTATCATAATGAGGAGGGGTTGGATAGCCCGTACTTCTTCACTTGTGAGCTTCTCTTTCCATTCACGACACTTCTGTGATGGCCATCCATCATGACGACGAAGAGCTGGGGTGGGTTACCCATATAGAACCACCCAGCAGCCCAGTCTTTTACCGACTCTGACAACTCAACAGTTATATATTGATTGGCTACTTCCAATCTAACCTGGAGACTAGCCCCTCCGACTACTTCGGTATTAGCGTCGCTAGGTTGACACTTAAACCAGAAAAAGTAGCGGAAAAGGGTAATAGAGGGACATATCCCCAGGAAAGCTTCACAAAGATGGGTGAAGATTGCAATATGAAGAACCGCATTGGGAGTAATATGGTTCAGAGTCAAACCATAGTAATGCAGCAAGCCACGAAAGAAATCAGAAGCAGGAAGCCCCAATCCCCGCTCCACGAAGGACTTGAACATCACGATCTCCGTGGTGTTGGGGGCAGGAGCGCGATGATCAGTGGGTACCCTCCATCCATCCAGTGGTTGTGCCCGTAGCAATCCTTGCTGCGCCAGGAATGCCAGTTCTGCCAGGGTGGTGTCCGGCTTCTTCCACGCCAAGACATCAGTTGGCGGGTTCGGATGCTTAGGCTTTCCGGTGGTGGTGATCCTAGGTCTTTTCTTGTCTCTTGTAGATTGCCTCTTGGGACCCATGTTGGTGAGGAGAGATTTTCTACGCATCAACTGTGGAATTGGCTAAGGGATTTCTAGCTCCGAAGGCAATGGTTTGATGAAAGCGTGAGGAAAACATAAGCCCGGCGGCGGCTTATTATAGATCTATTTTGATAACCGTTCGGCTTTCCTAAACGGCGTCATGGCAACATCTGTAACCCTAACGGATGGGAACACGTGTCAGACGGCGTCAGAGATAGAGAACAGGAACAGTAAACAGACAAGTTTTTCTTCCGCAAGATACATTTAGTACTCGGGAAACAAGACAAAGGACTCGGAAAATATTCCAAGTACCCGGATCTTTGTTATTATTACTCAGAATTACAACAGAGATGCATGAAAACATCTTGAGATACAACAACTTTCATCAGAAGTACAATCAAGGTATAAAACGCTACTCTAGTGAATTCAAGGTACATAGCCTTGATGTCTATTACACCAAGGACCGGGTTCAGTGAGACGCAGTAAAGCAGACACAGAACCTTGGGTAGACACTATCTTTTCAGTGCATCCCAAGGTGGGTCTTTGGTACTACCCCAGTACTGAAGGAACTCAGGGAAGACCATCACCCTCGCCGCCCTTTTGACAACCTGTGACTCCGAGGTTATCTATGAGTGGTAGTCACAAGAGTTCTTCTAGGCGCACCTCTGTATCCCTCTGTTCGCGACCACTTAGAAACCACCCTAGCGGATGGTCCTTTCACAAGAGTTCTTCTGGGCACTACATCTATTCTACAGAAGGAAGATACCCGGGAGCTCGGTCACCTCCGCTACTGATACTACAATACTCATGGGACTAAGAGAAGTTCTACACTCAAAGGGATGTGAGTCCTTCGCTTCCCAGGCAGGGTATTTATAGGCGGTTTCTCCTTGGTCTATGGACATGGTCTATCAACAAGAATGACTGCTGGAGCAATAATTCAACCAATGTACTGTGGTGCATGTGAAGCTCGGCATCGGTAATAGAGCTGATCTCCACCCGCACTTCAAGACGAAGACGACAAAATTTGCAGTTGCAGAAAACGACAAAAGACATTTATTACGCACAGCTGGAACAGTCACTGGTCAATAATTGCTGGCCTCGTGGTAATTTTTATTCAGTGGGGGGTGATATGGAATGTTTGTTGAAAACATTACCCACCTGAAGCTGAACAATTATTACTCGGACGGTTTAAGCAACAGATTGGTGTCATATTCTGACTCCTCAAGACCTTAATAGATTACCTGATGACTTCATTTAGAAGACCCCGAGAACCGACTACTATGGTACTCGGAACTCAGGCTCGGGGGCTGCAGGGTATAATCTATAAAGGAAATATTTTTTCTTATTCAAGATTTACTCGGAAAAGGCTCCAAAGATCCTCAAAGTTATTATAAATAACAAGAGGCTCGGGGGCTACACCCTATGGGTACACTTTTTGTAAAAAGTGCACACCATGGAATTTCTTTACTCTCGGAGCACTTCAAGATTTCTCAAGACATTACTCGGAGATTCTCAAGAAGAAATTAGAAGATAACGTCATGAAGAAATAATGAAGAGCTCGGGGGCTTGACGGACCAGGATGTCAGAGATGTCATCAGTTGATGATTACTCCGACTAATCCCGGACGGCACGGGAGATCCGAAGACTTGTTACGAAGTGTACTTGGTTTAGGACTCTCATTTGTAACTTAGCCGAGTTGTAAAAGGAAGTCTTGTAATTAGAATAGGACTCCTTTGATGTAACCGGTTAGGACTCGGTCTGTGCTAAGGCTCACCCGGATATATAAGGGGAGCCGGGCGTAGGCCCCAGAGGATCGAACATTGAATCATAACAATACACAAGGCACACGCCGCACTGGACGTAAGGTATTACGCTATTTAGCGGCCTGAACCAGTATAAATCGCTGTCCCTGTGTACTCGCCGAGTTCTACGAACGCCGATCCCCACCGAACAAATCGTCTGAGATTACTCAAGACGAGTTGCCGGTTAACAAATACCGACAGAACTCACCCTTGATTACTGCCATTAATTTTAGGTGATACCTCTGCCCTACTTGACAGCACTCACATGACCACTGGGGCTGATGTAACTAACTGGCCTAATCAGTACAACCAAATGGATGATGGAGGTGATGGATTCTTACTATCATTCTATCAGTTATGTTTGCATAATGAATGCTTTCTTACTTGCTGCCCTTTTTTAGATGGATTCACCCGATGACAACACCCTCGTGGCTAACGCAATTGACGGCATTACCCAACATGGTGAGCACAACGAGATTACCATCGAAGGTGAAAGTTTGTTCACCTGTTTTCCATATTTCGTATTGTCTAAGTGGATCAATTCTTCGAAGCAAAGCTTTAAATTCATGGTCAACTTGGATCAATGTTTGCTTCACCTCACTAATTTTTATTTCAATGTACATTTCCAACTAGGGATAGAGGAAAGAAGGGACCGAGGACTTTTGCCGCTGCTGTTGGACTTTGCATTTTGCTGCTGCTGGACCTTGCATTTTGCCGCTGCTAGAGCTTGCACTTTGCTGCTGCTGGACCTGGTACTTGTATTTTGTTGTCGCTGCTGGTACTTGCGTCGTTGCTGCGCGTGCAGTCATTATGCAGTTGCGGTATGGATTTAGATGTTGTAGTTATGTGTTTTATTTGATGTAAACTGTGAATGAGATGTTGGGTGGAAACTTGTGTAATCTGACTTGATGTTTGATGATAATTTGTGTGATATATGTGGACAACTGCTGGTACTTGTATTTTATTTGTCGTAAATTGATAAAATTATTAGCTTTGTGGGTTGTGCATATGTGTTGTGTATATGAGCTATATTTCTGAAAATGGGCTGCACATATGGCCTATATGTGTTGTAGCGGTGGGTTCAAAAGTGGGCTAAATATTGATGACAGAATTGAGCTTTAAAAATGGTTGAAATTGGGCTAAAAAATGCCTGAAAAAATGCTACGAAAATGGCTGAAATTGGGTCAAAAATTGGCCCATCTTAGATTTTGGCCTCGTAATAAATGGGCTGATGTGTCCACGTAAGCATCCATATAAACATTCATGATGATGTGGCAGTTCATCCGTGACGATTATTTTTCATCAAAGGGGATGGACTTGGGTTGGGTTAACTAGGCCTCGGTCTCTTTCATGACAATTTATTATCATCACCAATTACGTTAATCCGCGATGATTTTGGTCATGAAGCTTAATCCATGACGATACCTGAAATCATCACAGATAATGTTTGGTGACGATTTTTTGTAATCCGTGACGAAAAATTTTCATCATGGATTAGCAGGTTCCTTGTAGTGATGTGCATCTCTCGTCTCCATTCTCTACCTCCCCCCTCTCTTTCTTTCTATCCAAGTTTGTATCTCTTTTCTCCATTTTCTCTCTCTATTCTCTCCCTTTGTCCATTCATGAGCTCTGAAGATTCGATCTCCTGCTACCGCTTCCTTCTATCTCCTCGATTCGACTCTCGTCCCTCATCTCCATGATTCTCTCTCTAAATCCATGAGCTCACATTGCTCTGCTCCCTATGTTCTTGGTTGTTCTTCTTGAATCTGGTAAATATGTAAACTAAATGGTTCTCTGATTTTTGCTACATTGTTTCTCTCTCTTTATCCATCCATGAGCTATAAAGGATTAGGTCTAGTACACACTACTCCCGTGGATTTGTCTCCCCTCAATTTCATCCTCTCAGTCCTCATCTCTTGATGATTTTATTAGCTTATATTTGCTAAAGATTTCAGATTTGTTTTATACTGTATCGCTGTTCTTCACTACAGTATATTTTGGTCTCTCGTATCTTACCTGTTTCTTTCTTTTATATGGTTGCATTTTTTGCTTTTATTTGCCAAAAAATTAAGATCCGCTTTGTACTATATTGCTGCTCTTCACTGTGTTTTTTTTTTGTGATAGATCCGTGCTTTCGTCCAATTTTTCATTTGGTCCACCTAATATTTTTTGGTGTGTGTGTATATATATATATAAAACTGCTATTTAGGATACAATGCTGTAAATATTATTTAGAGCGTCGGTGGAGCACCGCCCAAATCCGGCGAGGCCGGCCAACACATCGCAAATCCCACAACCATAAATATTGTTACCAACAACCATCATTCTATATGCACTAAAAAAGTCATCCCGCAACAGTAAATATTTCAGACCGCAACCATAAATTTTACGGTATGAAATATGTGCACCATCACGTCAGACCAAATATCTACTCCCTCCGTCCATAAAAACATGTAATTATGGGATCCGTGCCGGTCAAGCCAATTCAACTTTGACCAAAGATATAATAAAAAGTATTAGTATTTATATCGTTAAATAAAATTATTATGAAAATATATTATATTACTAATCTAATGGTATATTTTTTGTATCAAGAATGTTAGTATTTTTTTATATAACTTTGGTCAAAGTTTGAATTGTTTGACTCCTCGATAAGTGAGAATTGCATGTTTTGTTGGACGGAGGGAGTACTCCGCAACTGTATTGAACCTCGTAACCATAAAAGATTATTCACAATAGTAAAGGTTCAATATTTAAATAGCTACCGATACTTTTTTTTTATTTTTTCTGCCCGATTCAATTTCGTCCCTATCCAGATCTCAGGCCAGAGTAGTATCAGCGGCGCCTCCTCCCTCACCAGCGACTGCGGTTGCTTCTCTCACGGTGGCGGCTCCTCCTCCCAGCCGACGGTCGCGGCTGCTCCCCTCCAGTGCGCTCCTGCCTCGCGTGCCTCGTGTTGACGGCGTCTCCGGCTGGTGTCGCAGCTAGCCCAGCATGGATGGTGCCTCCCGGCGGCGGCGTTGCAAACCAGTCGTGGATCCTCCTGTGAGATTTCCTGTACATCCTGGCTGCGATCTGTATCTTGCTCCCTCTCTCAACTCCTACCTTGTTTTCTCTTTCCATCCTTACTTCGGGCCATAGATCCATATGGTCGTCGGCAGCTGGCCAAGGAGGGAGCTGTTTCTGCATTGGTGATGTTCGGGCATGTTTTGGTGACGTCACCGGCGACGGATCCAGACGGGTGTTGAGGAAATTCACAAGCAAGCGACGGATTTGCATTCAGTTGCGACTTGAATCCGGTAAAAGTGAGATTTCGCTTGTTTGTGTGTTGCGGATTTGCTTTGATCTTTTGTCTGGCGATGAGATCTAGATAGAAAATTTGTGTGCTTGCTTCTTTCGTGTTTTTTATCTGTTGTCAGATCTGGTAAAAGTGTGTGTGTAATTTTATACCTTCGTGTGGATCTTTGTAGTTCTGAGATAATTTTTACGGCATGATTTATCTAAATATTTTATTCTCTCATCAAACAGTACGAGATTGGTGAATCAAACAGTTCCTTCTTCATTCATTTATTTCGCTCTATCATTTCTTCGGCATCACTGATGGTGAACGTTTATTCAGATTATATTTATTTTATGTTGTCTCACTAATTTTGTTGTTTTGTTCACCTGATAGGTTCTACCTTCAAGATCATCGATCGTGGTTTCTGTGAGACGAGGGGAGCATGGAGTCCAGCCCCAGCAATGCTGATTTTTTGAGATTTCCTCATCAAATTTTATTTCGATTTTCTTCGTGTATTCATTGACGAGCAAAATCCGGTCACCACATATGTCGGCATGCCACCCCTATTTATTTTCTTCCCTACCTGTAAATGTTCTGAAGATTTCAAAAAATGATTCGCATTTGTACACTGATTGGAAATAACATGTAATCTTCGATGTAAAGATGAGATGTATTATGTATAGCTTGTGATGTTGATTTCTTTTTTTTTTGATTTGGAAATCATGTGTACCAGCCCGGAATTGTAATTAAAGGAATAATTTTCTAGACTATTTCGTTTGTTCTGGTATATAAATTGAGTGCTAATGATTAATTACTACTAATGAATCTAGTCATCGATTACTGTTCATAGAAAGTAAAAATTACTGTTTTTTTTATTTTATTACTAAGGAAGACACGTTCCACATAATTAATTATTTATTTTTAGGAAATGTTCCACATAATTTAGATGACACATTTCCCTTTATTTTAATTAGTGTCGAGAAATGAATTTTGCAATATCGGTTTGCATTTTGTTTTGTTAAATTTACTACTTTACTTGGTATAAATTTACTACTTGAAAATATTTGATTAGCTTTTTTCTGTTATTACGGTTTGCAAAAGTCAAACAATTAGTACTTAGCATCGTCAGAATTAATCCTCTAAATATAGACATTTATGGTTAAGTGAGAGAAATCAAATAATTAACTTTCTTAATTATATACATTTATGTATAATTGAAAAGAATAAACAAATAATTAATTTCCTTAATTATAGGCAATCTGCGGCTTCTTGCACGATAGTAGATGAATACAGACTTCAGTAAATATCATTGCTGGTTCTGGTGTCCAAAACATTTACGGTTAATTTTTATGCATTGTATAGCTATTATTGCCGAGCGTTTGAAGGCTGAAGACAAAAAAAAAATACTCTTTAGTATTGATCATTTACAGTATTGCGAGATATAAATAATTCTAAAACTGTTAGTCTGCAGGTAAAGAATCATCAAAGAAACAAAGTGTTTTCATTTTAAAACTATTATTGCCCTCTGAATACTTTTACGGATAAAACTATACTAGATAGGAGATAACGGTTATGGTTGCGGTATTTGCTCACCGGGCCATCTGAGTATTTTTACGGTTAAAAGTATAGATAGGAGATAACAGTTACAGTTGCGGGATGTGTTTACGAGTCATCTGATAGTTTTTACGGTTAAAAGTATAGATAGGAGACAAAATTTACGGTTGCGGATATGCTCACTGAGTCATCTGACTTAGTCGTCCTGTTACGGTTGCGGAACTTGTTTTATGGTTGCGGGATGTGGCCACCGGATATCCTTCTGTGCATGCTTTTATGGTTGCGGGGGGAGATCAGTGATAGTTTTCCGGTTATGGAAGAGGTTGCCGGAGCACCGCCGGCGCTCTAAATAATATTTAGAGCGCTGCGCTCCAAATAGCGGGGTCCTATATATATATAATCCATTCACCCGTGTTTCATTTTGTGTTCCAAACTCAAACTCACAAGGATGCTCATACGAATTTGAATATTGAACATTCAGACATTTTTGCTAGTATTAACCTCTGTTTGATTCTCGGGGCTAAAGTTCAATCCGTGTTACATTGGATATTGTGGCTCTAATCTATAGTTATTAAAAATAGACTAATTACAAATTAAACTAACTTGTGAGCCGGAGGCTAATTCACAAGATGAATCTATGTATTAAACCTTATTAGTCCATGATTTGACGATGTGATTCTACAGTAAATATTTGCTAATGATAGATTAATTTAGCTTAATAGATTTGTCTTATTAATTATTGTACGAGGGTGTAATTAATTTTCTAATTAATCAATTTTTAGTGGACTAAATTAGAGTCCAAGTATCTGATATGACACGGACAAAACTTTAGCTTCTAGATCCAATCACCTCTTTATATAAGGAGAATAAGCGATTAGAGTTTTATAAGATTACATACTACTACAAAAGGAAATCTCAAAGGCGCATAGATTTTTTAATCTATCCACGGGAGTCCACACACTTGCCTTTTAAGGGCCACCTCCTATTTGTCTAAACAACATGACTGCAGGGTGGTGAAGGTGAACCAATGGAAACATGGGCGCAAACTGAATTATAGCCGGGGACCGCCCACGAACAACCATCCCTGCACCGATGTGCCCTCCAGCTGCAACTGACGCTGGCTTCATGCTGCACCTAGACGACATTGCCTGCAAAAATCATAGAGATGATAAGTGTTACAATTATCACTAATTCATGCATCACAGATGTGAACGCATCAGTCATATATGTCTTTACGCGTCTCGTCACTAATCGTGTTTACATCAGAGACGTAGTATAAGTGTTTGCCTTTTTTCCACGTCACTGATGATGCATGTCTAGATGTGTTACTAATCTCTCTCACTGTGTGTGTGTTTGTGTCTGACGATGCCTGCACCTGCTGATGATAACTGACGGAAAAGGTATGCGCGTTCATTGTTCAGAGTTCAGACCTGAATTTGTTGCTGCAGTGACTTGATGTACCGGATGGTTTGGTCCAGAGTTGAAGCTTTGTTGCTCTAAAATGTTATAGAGTAGGCATGGATCATACCATTTCAGAAATCAACTTAACTGAATGACCTATTAGGTCTAGACCTGAGGAACTTAATAAGTGCACCCACAAAAGCATGGTCCGGCCTTGAAGTGTTGCTAGCTGCGTTCACTTTATTTTAACCATTATTTTTCTATTTGAATAAATTTATTTGTTATACATAACATACAAAATTTTGTTCTCAAGTACTGTACGTAGTTATGAACATATATATAGCATGTAATACTGATGTTATTACGTACGTTGTCGCATCCTGGAACGAGCTGCTGCAGCGTCTTGAACTTGTCGTTTATCTTCCACCGTCGTCTCTGCATGTACGTGAGAGGAAGTTAAATTAAGCAATAGTAGTTTATATATAACAGATTAAGCTGATTTGAAAGCCAAGGTAATAATATTTACATCACACATGGCACATTCGATTAATAATAATATAATCGGCTATATATATATACCTTCTCTGTCAGGCTGTGTGCTTCAGCGTGGTGATGAGACCTCCTTCTCCTTCCTCCCGTTGATGATGTCTTCCTCTTCTCCTGTGTCATCAGCAGAGTGATCATCAGACGACGCAAATTAAAAAGCGCTACTATCAGAACGACGAAACACATGCTTGATCCGAGGATACTGAAACATATCTGTGTTACTGTGTTAACAAGAGCGCGCGCTAGCTGCTAGCATGGCCGGAGTGCAAGTAAAATATTAATTAATTAGGCCAACAAAAATAGAGAGATCGATCGAGCACCTGAATTAGAAATAGGGGCTCTGATTCTGCTGGAGTTGCTCGCTCGATCGAAAGGAAGGTAATAACGAGCAAAGCATGAACGACAACAAATATAGCTACTCTGCGTTAATTACATAATTAAGCACGGAGGACTTGCAATCCCCAATTCCGTCGTCATCGTCACCACAACACTACTCACTCACTCACCAGTAACTTGTGATCCGACGACTCCTTCCCCGACCCCGACGACAGCACCACCTGATCATCATCCACGCAGGCACGGCGGCCGGCAACGACGGCATCGCCGCCGCTGGGCCGGCAGACGATCGGGAAGAGCCACGACGCCATCTCGGCCTCGGAAGGGGGCGCTCGTTCCAGTCGTCTCTCGGCCGGTACGGCGGACGGTACCACAGCGGCTGGCTCTGGCCGTGACGGCGACAAGGGTGGGTTGCAGCTGCAGCTCAGCTTCTGCTCCATGATGCTGCCAGTGTGGCCGTTGCCGCCACCGGCTCCTCGCCACACCAGCTCAAACAGATCATCACTGCGATCAAGGCAGGCACGAGTCATACATGATCTCGCCACACCAGCGCAAGCAAGCAACTAATGCTATATATAAATATCTTCCAATTTTATATATATATAAAACAACGTTTAGTATCAGTCAGTACTACACACAACATCAATAAATACTAAATAATACTACACACAACATCAATAAATACTAAATAATACTGACACACGACTACTGAACAATAATATTGAATTTTATTCAGTACAACAATTTGGTGTAAAATAGTATTCTACACCTAGGGTGTACAATAGCATATATATATATATATATATATATATATATATATATATGTGTGTGTGTGTCATGTGGCTCCCTGTGCATATGCATGCCATCGATTTCAATTTTCAACCAACACAATTTGATGTGGTTCGGTAAACGTACGATGAGGAGTGTCCGTCACCGAACAAGCCGAGGAAGTCTTCTGTGCCGCCACCGTCGCCGCCGCCATGACCTCGCCAAGGAGAACCGGAGTCCTGGCAGCTAGTCATCATCTCCATATATATACGGCAAGCTAACTTAGTACTACAAGATCGAGCGCCGAGCTGTATATATAGTGGTATATGTGCGTCTTCGGTGCACTCGTATATATGTGCGCACACGTACATACTGTATATATAGTGAGGGTCTTTTTTCCTCAACATAAAGGTTCCTTTGTACAGAAGAGAGATTTCACTCTGCTCTGAATTTTTATCTCAGTAAACGGGTAGAGAGTGTGCGCCAGCTCCATGACCAGCGTCGTCTATCTCGAGCTAGCATTCGTCTTGTAGTAGCAGGCCAACACACACGTACATACCTGCACATGCAGGCCAGCAGCAACAGTTTTAGATGTCCACGGCTCCTCTCACTGCGCTACAGAATAAAGATTTTTTTAAAAATACCTGCATATTTTCAGTGCACGCGTACATACCTCTCATGGCTCCTCTCACAGCACACGTACATATAACTACGGGAAACACGATCTTCGCCGAGTGCATGCGAGTTTGCCGAGTGCCAAATTTCAGGCACCGGGCAAAGAGCCTCTTTGCCGAGTGCCGGCCACGTGACACTCGGCAAAGCGCAAACACAAGGCAAAGCATGCTTTGCCGAGTGCCACGTGGCCGGCACTCGGCAAAGCATGTGGCCCCGAACTGTGTCACGTGGGCGGTTCTTTGCCAAGTGCCACGTGGCTGGCACTCGGCAAAGGCACCTCTTTGCCGAGTGCCAGCCACGTGGCACTCGGCAAAGAGCTCTTTGCCTAGTGTTTTTTTGACACTCGGCAAAGCCAGTTTTTAAATTACATTTTGAAGCAGTAAATTAATCCAAATGGAAAAGTTTTTAACTACAAAGTTGGTTAACTTATCAAGATGAACAATTTTTGTTTTGGTGATTTTTTCATTTGACAAACTTAAAATAAATTCGTTCACAAATCTTATATATCTCTCCGGTAGTTTATAAAACTACAAGAGTGATATATAATGTTTGTGAATAATATTAGAACCACAATGTCGGATGCACAAATAGTCAAACAACCAAAATAAACTTTGTAGATCTTGACAAGTTATGAAAGTTTGTAGTTGATAACTTTTTAATTTGAAGTCATCTAGTTATGCAAAACTGCGTCGAATTTGAAAATTTTAAAATTCAAATTTTTCAAAATACCTCAGATGGAGAAATGACCAAAATGAAAGTTGTAGATCTCAAAAATTTATGAAACTTTGGTGTTGACAACTTTTTGATTTGAAATCATCTTTTCAACGAAAACTACGTTTCAAATTGTAAAATTTGAAATTCAAATTTTTATAAACGACCTCGGATGGAAAAACTACCAAAATAAAAGTTGTAGATCTTGAAAAGTTAGAAAACTTTGTAGTTTACAACTTTTTGATTTGAATTCATTTAGAGCCTCAAATAAGCAAGTTACAGACGGTTTAGTATAATATATGGGTAATCGAAACGGAGATAGAATGTATATGAGTGTGTAGTGCAGTGGTGGAGGATGCTCCGCGCGAACGAGAGGTCGTGAGTTTGAATCCTGCTGACTGCGTGAGAGAAAATTGCGTGAAAAATAGTAGAACTTGCGATTTCGAGGGCGACAAGTGGGTGCTGCCCAGTGGGCCCCTCCTTCAATTAAATAAAAAATTTTCTCTATTTTTGCGGGGGTTTTTTATTTTTTTATTTGCCGAGTGCCAAATATGTCAGCACTCGGCAAAGCTTTCGCCGAGTGCCCGATATTTGACACTCGGCAAAGAACCCTTTGCCGTGAAATTCTTCGCCGAGTGCGGCACTCGGCGAAGCCTTCGCCGAGTCGGCAAAGAGCGATTCTGCTGTAGTGATACCTGTATATTTTAGATCTCGTCAAGAATATACAACTTTCATATATATAGAGAATATCTCTATCTGAGGTTATTTAAAAATTTTAAATTTTTGAAATTTAAAATGTAAGAACTTAATTTATGGAACCCTAAACGATCCTAAACAAAAAAAAAATGACAACTATGAAGTTTTAGATCTCGTCAAGATCTACAATTTTAATATAGATTTTATCTTCATCTAATTTCATTTAAAAAAAGATTCTACAGCTGTTTTTAAGGATAGTCAATCATATTTGAAAATCCATTTCTAGGAAAGGGGGACTTTAATAAAATCGTTGGTAGAAATCACCTATTTTTAGAGACAGTTGACATAAATAACCGTTCTTGAAAATCTTATTTTTAGAGGTGGTTCATTCAAAAGCCGACCATCCATGAAATTAGGTATATTTTCAGTGATGATTTACTATTTAACAGAACTGTCCCTAAAAATATATTTCGAGGGAGGTTTGTACTCTCGTCGTACTTACATGCAGTTTCTTACGTTGTCCGCTTCTGTTAGAAATGTGAGCCGGTCCAAAAATCATTTATAGTATATACTCTAGTAGTATGACGGTCCAAGAATGGAAGGTAGTATATACAATTTTTTCTCTAGCTATATTTGTCTCCATACTTGCTCCCTGCATGCGCTGCATGCATCCCATCCACGTACACAAGTTCGTGACATGATCCAAATAATACTAACGAATCTGGCGGGATGATGCAGTGAACAATATAGATCCGAACAAACAGGTAGCATGTGCAGCCGGATAAGAACATTCTAGATGCTTAGAAGGTAGACGCCGGTTGTACTACGTCCCAAGCACTTGAGCATGTCTCGCTTTTTCTCTAGTAATTATTTCATACTCTCACGGTATATATCAACTTGTGTGCCATGGATGGATGAGGAATCTCATTTATACTTCATTAAATTGCCACGGTTTTTGAGAAGAATTCTTTTTATCTATGCAACTGAGACAATGCATGCATCAATATTTCGGATATCTCTTTAGTGTGTGTGTATATATCCGCACAAATAAACAGGCTAGGTAGACTGCAATTTAAAAGCCGATTAATTTGATTGATTACAGAATTTAAGTCTATTTTAATACAGCCCATCAAATAGTAATTGCTTTTATATACCAATTCAAATTATGTTAATTTAGGAATTATTCCAATTTGAAACTTGGGATATTATTTTATAATCAACGACATATTTAGTTTGGTTTCAAAAGGCGCTTTGATGGTACTGTAATTATAATTGTCTCATAAATATGTCGTTGCCTAAATCCATAAATAAAATTCATGTTACAATTGTTGCATAAGATGTGGGCTCTTATCGGCCTGGTCACTTTTTACCCAAAACCCGCAAACCGAACCGAACCGAAATATCGGTTTATTCGGTTTTCGGTTGCGGGTTTGGTTTTGGTTTTTGTGTTATTCGGTGTGCGGGTTCGGTTTCGGTTTTGGTGTCAAACCGAACCGCATAACCGAAAACCGAAATATTTGTACTGGTTGGCTAGTTGCTATTGATTTGTGTACTTGTTATATATATATATGTATATATATATGTGTGTATATTATATATATATATATATTGTATATATATATTGTATATATATATATATTGTTGCTTGCATTCATCTCAAATTCTCATGTAATTCTACATTGTTGCTGCTGCTGGCATTATGTTCGGTTATTACGGTTAAAAACCGAAAACCGAATTTACAAACCGAAACCGAATTTTGCGGTTTTTATTTTTTTGGAAAACCGAACGGTGGCTATAGGCTGAAAACCGAAATATTTTTAACCGAACCGAACCGAACCGAATTATCGGTTTTAACCGATTGCCCAGGGTGAGGCTCTTAGGTGTTTTATATTCTTATCTCCCCATTTCAGAATATATTTATTTTTAGTATTCAAACTTTAATCATAAAAATTATAAATTAAAATACATATGAAAGTAATGCTTCAATGCTATTTTGTTATATGTATACGATGACATAAATAACCGTCCATAAAAATCTTATTTTTGGGGTTGTTCGTTCAAGTCACTACTCAGAAACATGCCTTTAACCCCGGTCGGCAAGGGCCTTTAGCCCCGGTTGCCGAGCCGGGACTACGCTTCCGGGACTAAAGGCCCCCCCCCCCCTTTAGTCCCGGCTCCGGCCACCGGGGCTAAAGCCCACCTTTTAGTCCCGTATTACCAGCCGGGACTAAAGGGTCCCCTAGTTTTTTCCTTTTTATTTTCATTTCAGTTCTGTTTTCAGTTTTGTTTATTTATTTAATAGGTTTTCCAATATATATTCTTTGCTGCTAATATATTAGCAACATAACACAATAAGCTTATTGCATGCATATATAATTGAACTATAGAACTATATATATATATATAAATATATGTACATAAAATTACAAGCAATATACATATAGAAGCTGTCAAAATATATATCTACACAAGTTGTACTCCAAATTTAGTACTGTAAACCTATTACAAGTTGTACTCCATCTAAAGATCTACAGGGCATACAAATGATCATCATTGTTTGGAATCAACTTCTCGTTGGTATTATAGTAGAACTCGCCCTTTGGATTTATGACTTGTTCCCGAAGAAATCCTGCTATTGTCTCTTGTATTGCTTTCAATTAGCCTTGTAGCATCACTTTTTGCTTCAACCAGTCAGTCTTCAATTGGAATTAAAGAAGATATTAGTTATATCTATATTATCAATATTAAGTCTATAAAAAATGAAAAGAAACAGGTTACGTACTTTGATGATTTCTTCAGGAATTCTATTTGATTCTATCATCATATACTCGCAAACATAGAATCCGCATAAGTTGTTGCCCTGTTCTTGTCTCAAAATCCACTGTAGAATGAAAAGATTCAACTCGTAATAAAGATATGATATATGACATGATATAATAAAGATACACGTACATTGACGAAGGTGTAAACTTACTGGTAGTCGTGGCTTTATTGTAAGTGGGGCCTTACACTGACTCATATGTTCCCGAGCAATGAATTTTTCCCAAACCCTAATCCGGCCAATGAAACATTAATAGTTGGATCATTATTTAATTAGTATACATATACAAGCTTAGTCTATACTATAAGCATGCAAGGTAGGGATCGAAAAATTACCTTTGGAGGATGTCTATCATATCTTGGTAATCTGCTTGTGGTTTGCTCAACGAGTCATAGATTAACACATTGCTTTGTTTGAGATCGATGACCATCAATATCCAGTGATAGCTGTTCATACACATGATTCATATATATATTATTAGGGTTAAGTAAAATAAAATATGCACATACTTATTATGAACTATATATGTCTCACGCACTTAAAGTTGTATGGGAAGAGAATTCTTTCTCTATCTTTTTGGTTCACGAAGAACCTCATGAGATTCGTACACGACTCATCGCTCCAAGTCGCTGAAGGGTTTGGAGCCTTGAAAACAACATATGGATCAACAAACCCAATAGAATTGTCGTGTTTATCTCTGAGCTGAGTCATCTGATACCTGCAAAATATCGAGTCGATCCACAAGTATGTGTGTAAGAATACTACTATATACACATACTAGAGAGTTCAATGAAAACTATAAAAGAAACACTTACAAACAGTAGCAGCTAAGAAGCGATTTGTCCAGTGCGTCCATATGACATAGCTGGTGTAATTCCTCCATCTGGACTAAGATTAGGTCATCGCCACGGAAGTAGTGATGGTTCCGAATTCGGACAGAAATCCAATTGACATCACCGTCTTTAGAAGCCTTCGTGCACCATTTGTTGATTGCAAACATCTGCGTACCAAGTACATGTAAGTGATTGGGGTTCATTAGACTCCTGTCCGGTGCAAAATTTCTCCTCCATTCATCAACTACTTCCGCTCGTGGAAACTCCAGCCCAGTAGCAATATTTTTAATGGTGTCGTACGGGAGACCGCTGTCAATAAAAAAATTGTCCATTGAGTCCATCTCAGATAAAGTGGTCTCTCTAGATTTCCTCTATACTCTGCCCATGTTTGAACCATACTGATTTTGCACAACTAACGGGGACAAAGGTCTTGATGTTTCCCCGAGCTGTGGAACACCCTTTCCCACTTTCTTCTTGCTAGATTGTTGTTCTTTTGCGGACTTCATAAGAGAGCGTTCGTAATCTGATTTTCGCGGAGCCTTTCGGGCTTCACGCATCTTGATACCATGTTGGTCCACCCTTTTCCTTAACTCCTGCGGGTTTAACAAGAGGTAAGGCTTCTCCGGGTTCCTCTTTGCTTTAGAAGCGGCGTCACATTCCTCTAAAAAATTCCGCACATCTTTTTTCACTGAAATTTCTAACTCCTCATCAGTCTTTTCATAAGCTAATTTCTCTTGGGCTTTTTTTCCTGATGCAGGAGCCTTCTTCTTTGGAGGTGGGGCCTTTGGTTCTGTGGCGGCGGACCGCTTCTTAGGGCCGCACGGTGGAGGCAGCGGTGTTGGAGCCCGCGGTGGAGGAGATGGTGGACCCGGTGGCGGTGTTGGAGCCCGCGGTGGAGGTTGTGGCGTTGGAGCCCGCGGTGGAGGAGATGGTGGGGCTGGTGGCGGTGTTGGAGCCCGCGGTGGAGATCTTTGTGCAGGAGATGGGGTTGAAGCCGTGTCCTCCAACACATCGTCACCGCCCGCAGCACTCTGATGCGCTGGGGAATAATGACGAACTGGACTATAGTTCCTGCTACGCAAAACAACGAATGATGTGAGCATCCAACTAATATATACATAAAGGAAGTTAGTGTAATAAAAATTGTTTCTCATTCACGCGCACACTACCTATGGTGAGGATCTTGATCAGTAGGAGGAGGTTGCGGCGGTGACACTCCAGGAATAATAATGAAGCGCTTGCGCCAGCAAATAAATATCTTCTCTGCTTCACCTAAAGTCTTCTCCCCATCTCCCCCTTCGATTTCCAGTGCCACGCTGCCACAACCTGTCTCAACCCTATCCACCGAAACACTAGCGTATCCGACTGGCACTGGTTGACCATGGATTCTTGGTGTTCTTGTGCGGTCGATAGGGTTTACAACACCGACAGCCACCTTTTTCGTGGCATTTCCATCTGGAATGTGCAGCTCACAAGTAGTAAAAGGTTCTTTAACGTCATCCACGGGAAAGCGTAGCTTGGAGTCATCTTGAATGGTTGGTACTTCCGTGGAGGCGCAGCTGCTTTTCATCTGACCTGGGGGGCTAATGTTCGCTTGAGGATGCTGTGATGATGTACCTTGCCCACTCGTCATTTGACTAAGTGCCGCTTGCACTTGCCTTTTGATTTCCTCCTGCATTCATTCTTCACGAGATTTCTCACGCTCTTGTGTTTGAAGAACATACTCCTCCAACTTGAAGAGTCGCTCTGCCTCCTCGTCCTTCTTTCTTTGGCGGCTTCTATAACTTTCTCGATCCGCTTCGAAGGAATGTAGCCACGAAACGGCCCCAAAGCCTCTCGTACGCCCACCGTGCTCAGGATTCTCCAGCGCGTACGTGAGTTCATCCTTCTCTCTGTTGGGCTTGAACTCGCCAGCCAACACCGCATTTCGTGCTTGAACTAGCCTATGTGCTGCTCTTGAAATTTGCGGGCCCCAATCAAGCTCCCCATCATTAGGGTTTATGGTTCCCCCATGAGCGTAGAACCAATTTCTGGACCGTTCACTCCAATTTCTTCTTATTGTCTCTTGTAACGTAACGGCTCTAATCCCTTGGCCCACTGATCACCGTCAACCACTGACAGTCGATCCGTACAGCCAAGTGATTAAGACCGGTTCCGCTACTGGGCTACATCAGTGCCCGTTGTCCGCAGGATCATCTCACAATTCAGTTACAACCTCTTTAACATTTTGACAAATAACATCGGAGTAAATAGCGGAAGACTTAGATAACAATAGTTTTACAAACCAGGGTTCAACATAAAATTAAAGTGAAGTTATTACAGACCATAGTTCAAATAGATAGAGTTGGCAGAGTAGCATATGACAACAACCGAAGGTAAAGATACTTCACCCAGCCCGAGGGTGAATAATCACTCATCGGCCTCATCGGCCTCTTCCTGAACAACAGTCACACAGCAGGGTCCAAGGCATACTGGGGAATCTGCCATACCTGCAACATGGGTAATAAAACCCTGAGTACAAAGGTACTCAACAAGACTTACCCGACTAAAGAAAAAGGGAGAAGACTCAGGAATGAAAGGCTTAGGTAAGGCTTGAACAAGATCGAGAAATTTGCAGAAAAAGCATTTTGAGTTTTTCCGCCAGCAACAAGCACCTCGGGACTCTAACCCAAGAGTACAGGTCCTGTTTGCAGAAAAAGCATCTTGTAAAACTTGTTTTATTTTGGAAAGGTTCAAGTATTCCTCAGTTCTTCATTGACCATGATTCATTTTACATTTCAAAACATTCCTAGTTGAGAACCACTCTCCGTTGACAGTCAGTGGACCAAGTCTCCATAACCGAGGAGCAACGTTAATCCGGATAAATAATACTCAGCTGAGGATCCCTATCCACACTGCATATGTAGCACCCAAGCTTGCATATGCCAACTCGTCTTCCACGATTCCTCCAAGATTGGGCCCGGTCCTACGCCACCCGGAAGTACAGTACACCACTCCAATCCGGGACTCTAACCCACGTGGGTACATGCTACTTCCGCCATCTCTCCACTCCCAGTGCGCGGTTGTCGGTCCAATAATGGATTTCTCGGAGCCAGAGCTTTCCGTAGTATGTGAATAGTTACAAGTCTTGACCAGCAGGCCCCCATACGGATGGTCCCTACATTTTTCCGCCAGCGACAAGCACCTCGGGACTCTAACCCAAGAGTACAGGTCCTGTCGGTTTTTCAACCCTGTCCCGGTCGGTGTCAACTGTTGAGTCCCGGACTACAACATGACGGCACCGTACGCAAGGACAACCTCTCCTTCCCATTGACTAAGTACGGATCAGATACTTAGCCAATAGTGGGAGTAAAGCCAAAATCCCATAAAGATTCTTAAGTGATCACACTTTTGAAATTGGCATTTTTATTGCAAATCTATTTAATAGCATTGCTAAGCATTTTTCAAATACTTTTGAAAAGCAGGTATCGGGTGAATCAGTGGTCAAGGTGGATAGTGCATCAATTAGGATAGCACACAACTCCTATAAACCTAATGCGGTAATTTAACTCAAAAGCATTTAAGGAAAACATTTTATAAAATTCAAGGGAAGGGTTAAATGCACCGGGGCTTGCCTTGGATGGCAAAAAGAGCAGACTCGGGGTTGGTGGTGTAGGTGCCGGAGCTCGGGGTTGCCTCGGGGACAGATCCTTCGGTGGCTACCTCGACTTCAGGTCCTTCTTCGTCAACTATACGGATGCAATGATGAATGCTCATGAGAATGATGACATGAACTTATGGTGCAAGACAATTCCACTGATTCTAGATTACTTTTAAACAAGGCATAAATGGAATCATAGCATCACAACAGCATAGACCAAAGGGTAGGGGTCTATGAACATCAATCAATCCAAAGATCACATTATCAAACATTTATTACCAACCCTAATCCATCCTTTCTATTTTCTTAATTTGTTTAAAAGGTCATTTTATGAAGTTGCTCCAAAAATTACCAAATTAATCACATAAGTTCATTATGGTGTAGATAGATGGCAAAACAAATTTCATAATTTTTGGAGGTCATTAAGGTGCTCAATTAAATCTAGACATTTAATTAACAAAAGGCACTATTTAACAATTAAAATAAAAGCTCAAAAAAATCAACTTGTTTCAAATGACTTCAAAATTTTACCAGAGACTAAACATGGCATAAGAAGCTCACAAAAATTTGTCTCATGATTTTTGGAGTTATAAATCACTCTCCAAAAATACCAAAACCTTCATTTTTCAATTAAAAAGGGAATTTTATATTTTCAAATTGTTGCACAAAACTCAAGTTTCATATTTTTATAAAATACTCCAGAGCATAAAGAGTCTACCACAAAAATTTCAGAATTTTTGGATGCACACAGAAAATCATACAAAAAAGAGAAAACAGAACACTATTCACATTTCTCAGAAAAAGAGAAGAGCACTGTGCTCTTTCTAGGCCGGGCTCGGCGAATCGCGGGCTCGGGCGAATCGCGCGGGGCTCAGTCGAGACGGGCTCGGTCGAGGCGGGCTCGGTCGAGACGGAAGCGACAGCCTCGTCCGAGGCCTGGCCCGGAGGCTCGGGCGAGACGGAGAAGTGAGCCTCCGTCCGAGGCCTGGCTCGGGCGAAGCGGAGAGCATGCGTCGCCGAGGCTTGGGCTCGGGCGAAGCGGAGAGGAATCAGAGGCCGAAGGCTCGGATGCTTACCACGTGTCGGAGGCAGGGCTCGAGGGTGAGGCTCGGCTTGTGCTCGAGGGTGAGGCTCGGCTTGTGCTCGAGGGTGAGGCTCGGCTTGTGCTCGAGGGTGAGGCTCGGCACGTTCTCGAGGGGGAGGCTCGACACGCTCGAGGGAGAAGACGACAGCGGCGGCGCTCCGGCGGTCCGGCGGTCCTGCGCAGCACATGCGACCGCAAGGGCCGGGTTAGAGTCGCACGGAACCAAGGAACATGACACGGGGGTCGGTGAGAGATGATCACGGCCGGAGGCGGCGAATTCCACGAACCCGAGCTCGCCGGGTTTCTGCCGGAGGTGGAACGGCGAGCTTACGCCGGGCAAACGGAGACGGGGAAGGTGAAATTGAAGGGTGGAAAAGCTTCACGAGCTCAAGGCGGAGCTTTAGGGCTAGCTGGTGGAGAGGCGGAGTGTCTGGAGAGTGCTGGCCACGGTGGCGGAGATGGATGCGGAGCTCGGGGCTCCGGCGGGGCTTTTATAGGCACGGCTATGGGGCGGTAGAGAGCACGGGGGTACGCGGGTAAGGTTTGCGGGGGCGTGCGCACTCGATTGCACTCTGGCGGATAAGCTGTCGCGCAGCCGGGGCTCGGGCGCAAGCTCGGCCGGCGATGGCCACGCGGCGGCGGCGGCTGGGCACTGTAGGGGACGGGAAGGAAGGTCAGCGCTCGCGTGCGGGCGCGGAGGGAACCGGGAGACAGCGGCGACAGGATAAGGGCGCGTGGGGAGCAGCCGCCTGCGCTGCAGCCGCAGCGCCGGCGCCATGGCCGGGCCCCCCCTTTTCCCTCTGGCTCTACGGGAAGAAGAACAGTGCTAGGGTCTAGGGTTTGACTTTTGGCCAGTTTCTGGATTTTGCAAAAAATCTCCCAAAATTTGAACTGTGCGACAAAAACTCAAAATACCAAAGTTGTTCAGAAAAAAGAGATCTACAACTTTGTCAATATGAACATTTTCAAATTCCAAATAGTTTTTGAACTACATTCAAAAACAGAAAAGGGAACACTTTTCAAATTTGATTCAAATTAAAATTACTCTGGATTTCAAACTGAAACTTGAAAATCTTCCAATATGAAAGTTGTTCCATTTGTCAAAAACTACAATTTTGCTAATATCCACTTTTTCTGAAACTCAATAGTTTTTGGATAAATTTTTAAAACTGAAAAGGGGACAAAAACTGGAATTTGAATGAATTTGAAATTACTTCAAATTTTATATAGAACCATGGAAATCTGTAAATACCAAAGTTGTTCCTCTAGGTCAGATTCACAACTTTGCTTTTTGAACCAACTCAAAATTTTGAATTTTGAAAAAGTTATCAAAAAGGGAATAAATCCAGGATTTGGGAATTTAGGGTTTTGCAAAAGGAAAATCAATTCAAATCTGATTTTTGAACTTTGATCAAAGCAGCAAACATCAGGGCACTAAATTAGAACAAGAATTACATAGAACTAGGCACAGAGGTGAAATTACCATTTTGCCCCTATAGGAAGAAGTGGGCTAATAAGGGTTTTTGCAATAGAGATACATCACATAAAATGATACACTAAACAAATGCATACACATGAAATCATGATCAAGATGATTAATGATGCTAATGATGATATGTCAAGTTAATTACATGCTTAAACACCAGAGGTGTTACATCTCTGGGACTACCCCCTGGCAAGCATCTCGTGTTCTTGTCTCTCCCACTTTGGAAGGGCAGTCTTATACCTGATCCTAAATGATGGTGGTATTTCTTCTAAGCTGCATTCAGTTTGTTTACTCTGACCCGGGCCTCGCTCTCTTGTGATCTTTTGTACTGTACAAATTCATCCCAATCGGCCCTTATCTTGACATACGCCTTAGAGTTGAAATCTGGCGTCTCGTTCTTCAGCACAAAGGTGTGGTACAATTTCTTCTTCCAGTCCTAAAAAAGTGTGGCCATCTTCTTCATTGTCCACTCCCGAATTCGCCTCAGCAGCTCCTCATCATCCGTGTCAAACGAGAAATGAGCTTGGACGTCATCCCAGACTAGCTGCTTGTCAAGATTGGAGACATAACTGATCTCGGGAGCACTTCGCCTCTCTTTCCATTCACGGGCACTTATCGGAATCCGATCTCTCACAAGGAACCCACAGTGAAAGACATATTTCTTTGCATTGGGTCCTAGTGGTTGGCCTGTAGCCATATCGAATTCGGAGATTACATGACGACCCTTCAACGGCCTCTTCGGCCCTCGTTTTGGTCTGCTCTGCCCTGTCGCAGACGTCGATCCAGAGGGCTACATATAGGTAAAGACATGAAGATGAAACCCTAATACAAGTTGACATAAAACCTAATCAAGTAATAAAGTAAATGTAAACCCTAACACGACACATTGTATATATACCTCGCCTGTATTGCCTTCTTCCATCTCAACTTGTTGTTCAGGGAGATTTTCATCATGCATGGTCATGTCTTCGTAATTCAATAAGTATTGACTCCCGTCATCGTCGCCGGCTATGATATTCATCATTTCCTCCTCCATCACATTCTCATTTGGGTCGGCCATTTCTGTGAATATTAAAATATATATACAATATGATCGAACACTTAAAAGAGCTTTATACATGTATGTGAAACAAAAACCGAAAACCAAGCTTTATATATACAATATGATTCTCATTTAGGGTTTTGGTCTCGGGGTTTAGGGTTTAAGGTTTCGGGGTTTATGGTTTCAGGGTTTATGGTTTGAGGGTTTAGGGTTATGGTTTCAGGTTTTACGGTTTCGGGGTTTAGGGGTACGGGGTTTCGGGGTTTAGGGTTTCGGGGTTTAGGGGTTCGGGGTTGCGGGGTTTAGGGTTTCAGGGTTTAGGGGTTCGGGGTTTCGGGGTTCAGGGTTTCGGGGTTTGAGGGTTTAGAGTTAGGGGTTCGGGGTTTAGAGTTTTAGGGTTTCGGGGTTCAGGGTTTTGGGGTTTCGGGGTTTCAGGGTTTCGGGGTTTAGGGGTTTGAGGGTTTAGGGTTTCGGGGTTTAGGGGTTTGAGGGTTTAGAGTTAGGGGTTCGGGGTTTTGGGTTTTAGGGTTTCGGGGTTTCGGGGTTTGAGGGTTTAGTGGGTTAGGTTCGAGGGTTTAGGGTTAGGGTTTCAAGTTTTAGGGTTTCGAGTTTTAGGCAATTCATAAAAATAACATGACAATTCATAAAAATAACATGACAATAACATATATTCGTAAAGAGTAAAAAATACATGTTCCGACATGACACATGATTTTCTATGAACACATATTTCTAAGAGTAATAAATACATGTTTAAACATATCCTTGTCACGTGATTTACACACCGTGGACGAGAACGACGACGGCGGACAGCAGCGAGGATGACGACGGTGCGGATGACAGTGGACGGCGGCGAGGTCGGTGCAGCGGTCACCAGGACTACAGGTCGAACACATATTTGTTAGGTTAAAAAAACATATATATGATTTTCCTTTTTCTATAAATATATCTATTCATATTCATTATTTGTATATATCTATTTCTAGAAAAGAAGAAATGAAAAAGTTAAATAGAAAATAATCTATAAATATATATATCTATTTATATTTATTTTATATATATCACTTTCTATTTCTAAATACATATATATTTAGTTTCTATATATATCTATTTATATATCACTTTCTATATTTAGTTTCTAGATATATATTTCTTTTTTTTACACTCTCACACACCCACTGCTGGACACTGCTACACACGCACACCACGCACACTGCACATGCACACACACGCACAGGCCGTACGGCAGCGGCGCGGAGGACGGCGGCGGCGGCGCGGGCGGCGGCGCGGAGGACGGCGGCGAGGACGACGCTGTACGGCGGCGGAGGGCAGTGAGGCCGAGGAGGACGGCGGCGCGGAGCTCGATGACGAGGAGGACGGCGACGCGGAGCTCGACGGTGAGGAGGACGGCGGCGCGGACAGAGGCTCGTCGGCGAGGTGAGGGCGGCGGCGCGGGGCAAACGTCGATCTGGCCGGGAAGATTGGAGGGCATTGTGCCCTATGCCCTATATACCCGGGAGGGCCTTTAGTCCCGGGGCGTATTACGCACCGGGACTAAAGGGTCTTTAGTCCCGGTGCGTAATACGCCCCGGGACTAAAGGGTTGGACCTTTAGTCCCGGGCGGGCTTACGCACCGGGACTAAAGGGTCTTTAGTCCCGGTGCGTAAGACGACCCGGGACTAAAGGGTTCTTTCCCGCCACAGTTTTGGGTTTTCAGTATTTTGGGTTTTGTATTAAGTTTCCACTATATAAATATGTTGTAATTCTTGTTAATTGCATAGTAAATTGAACAGTAGACATAAAATTACTTAAAAATAACAGTTGTATATCCTTTAACCTTATTGTATAGTAGAAAATTTTGTAGCATAAATTCTTTTCTTTTTTTATAATAACGAATATAAATGTAAATAACCATTCATATTTGGTTAATGCAAAAATGTAATGTTCAATTTAAATTTAAAAAATTGTTGGCTTTCAATACAAAATTTATTTTCATATCATTTGGACGTTAATCTTTTGTTTAAAACCTAAACAATCATTGCCCAATTTTGTTATACGCGACAGATGCAGTGGTTTTAGATTTTTAAATTTAGTTTTTTTAAATATATCTTAAATCTTTCTAATTGAACAGAAAATTGAATATTTGATATACTTTCTTTTAAAAATTAGTATGAGATTCACATCTAGAGAAGCACATAAATCAATGATCACTACTACTAAATATATATATAAATCCATTATCAAATAAATGAAGTCTTAATTAATTAATTATTACATAATATATTTACAACCCACTATTAAGCGGGCACAACTGTGAATCTCCTCTTGACATATGTCCCTTGGTTATGATCATTCCTTAACCATGGAGTTTCCTCATTGTTTAACAAAATGCTTGGGTCTTTGTTCACTTTGAATGGCGGAATTCGATCATCTCTTTCATAATCACCTGACATGTCTGACTTGTCCTCAATTCCGACAATGTTTCTTTTCCCTGAAAGAACTATATGGCGCTTTGGCTCGTTGATGATCGAGTTGTTATCATTTTTCCCTCTTTTTGGTTTTGTAGACATGTCTTTCACATAGAACACTTGACTCACATCTGCGGCAAGGACAAATGGTTCGTCTTTGTACCCAATATTGTTGAGGTTCACTGATGTCATCCCATACTCCTTGTCGACTGTTACCCCACCTCCGGTACCGGTCATCTTGACCCATTTACACCGGAACAAAGGGACTTTAAAATTAGGTGCGTAGTCTAGTTCTCATATGTCATGTATGCGGCCATAATATGTTTGTTTGTTCCCATTTGGATCTGTGGCATCCACGCGTACACCACTGTTTTGGTTGGTGCTCCTTGCGTCTTGGGCTACTGTGTAAAATGTATTCCCATTGATCTCGTACCCTTTGTACGTGCTGATATGCCACGATGGTTGTCTGGCCAACAAATAAAGCTGCTCATCTATGTTGTCATCACCCTGAAATTGTTTTCGCAACCAATCGCCGAAGGTTTGCATGTGCTGACGTGTAATCCAAGATTCACTCTTTCCGGGCCACTTGGATCGAAGGAAATCCTTATGTACCTCGATATATGGATCTACCAATGAGGAGTTCTGTAGAACTGTGTAGTGTGCTTTATCGAAGTAATCGTCTCCTGTACCGATATATGTTTTCTTCCCTAGTGTTCCCTTGCCACTGAGTCTGCCCTCGTGTCGCAATTCAGGAACGCCAATCGGGTCAAGGTCTGGAATAAAGTCCACACAAAACTCTATGACCTCCTCTGTTCCGTAGCCCTGGGCGATGCTTCCTTCAGGCCGAGAACGGTTATTAACATATTTTTTCAGGACACTCATGAACCTCTCGAATGGGAACATGGTGTGTAGGAACACAGGACCGAGAATAATGATCTCCTTGACCAGGTGAACTAGGAGGTGTGTCATGATATCAAAGAAGGATGGAGGGAACACCAACTCAAAGCTGACGAGACATTGAACGACATCATTCTGCAAAGTAGAAAGTTCCTCTAGATTGATTGCCTTTTGTGAAATTGAATTGAGGAATGCACATAGCTTCACGGTGGCTAGACGTACATGTGGAGGTAGAATTCCTCTTAGAGCAACAGGAAGCAATTGGGTCATAAGCACATGGCAGTCATGGGACTTCAAGTTTTGGAACTTCTTCTCTGGCACATTAATTATTCTCTTTATATTGGAGGAGAATCCAGATGGGACCTTGATGCTGTTAAGGCATTCAAACATGCTTTCCTTTTCTTCTCTGCTAAGAGTGTAGCTAGCAGGGCTTAAGTACTGGCGCCCGTCATCTGTCTTCTCCGGATGCAAGTTGTCTCGTTCTTTCATGCGCTGCAAGTCCTGTCGTGCTTCAAGTGAATCCTTAGGCTTTCCGTAGACACCCATGAATCCAAGCAGATTCACACAAAGGTTCTTTGTCAGGTGCATCACGTCGATCGCATGGCGGACCTCTAGGACATGCCAGTAGGGTAGCTCCCAGAATATGGACTTCTTCTTCCGCATGGGTGCGTGTCCCGAAGCGTCTTTAGGAACAGGTTCGCTGCCCCGTCCCTTTCCAAATACTACTTTCGTATCCTTCACCATTTCAAGTATATCATCTCCGGTTCGGTTACGAGGCTTGGTTTGGTGGTCTGCCTTACCTTTAAAATGTTTGCCTTTCTTTCTTATTGGGTGGCCCACAGGAAGAAACCGACGGTGCCCAACATACACGACCTTCCGACAGTTTTTCAAAAATAAACTATCAAGGTCTTCAAAACAGTGTGTGCATGCATTATATCCCTTGTTTGTTTGGCCTGAAAGATTACTTAGAGCCGACCAATCATTGATTGTTACGAACAATAAGGCTCGCAGGTCAAAGTGTTCCTGTTTGTACTCATCCCACACGCGTATGTCTGGTTTGCTCCATAGAAGTAGAAGTTCCTCAACTAATGGCCTCAGGTAGACATCGATGTCGTTGCCAGGTTGCTTCGGCCCTTGGATGAGCAACGGCATTATAATGAACTTCCGCTTCATGCATAACCACGGAGGAAGGTTGTAGATACATAGAGTAACTGGCCAAGTGCTATGACTACTGCTTTGCTCCGCAAAAGGATTAAAACCATCCGTACTTAAAGCGAACCTCAAGTTTCTAGCCTCATCTGCAAACTCTGGGAATTCTCTATCTATCGCTCTCCACTGGGATCCATCAGCTGGGTGCCTCAGCATATTGTCTACCTTACGGTCTTCTTTATGCCACCGCAACATCTTTGCATTGTCCTTATTTCTGAACAAACGTTTCAAGCGTGGTATTATAGGAGCATACCACATAACCTTGGCAGGGATTTTCTTCTTGCTTGGACGTTCTTCACCCTCTACGTCGCCAGGATCATCTCGCCTTATCTTATACCGTGATGCTTCACATACCGGGCATGCATCCAAATTCTCATATTCCTCCCCACGGTACAGGATGCAGTCATTAGAACATGCGTGTATCTGCTGGATTTCTAATCCCAAAGGGCAGACGACCTGTTTTGCTTTGTACGTAGTGGTGGGCAATTCGTTCGCTTTCGGAAGCATCTTTTTCATTATCTTCAATAACTGCTCAAATGCATTATCGGATGTACCATTCTTTGCCTTCCATTGCAGCAGTTCCAGCGTAGTGCCCAGCTTTTTTGGCCATCTTCAGTAGTGGGATATAACAATTTCCTATGATCCTCTAGCATGCGCTCAAACTTGACCTTCTCCTTGTCACTTTCACATTCACTTTGTGCATCACGAATGGCATCACCAAGAGCATCAACATCACCTGTCACATCTTCTGTCGTTGCCGCATCTTCTTCACCATCTCCCCCCACTGCATCATCATCAAAGGCACCGTACTGAGCAATAATATCAGCGTGAGCCAATTCTTCTTCACCTTTTTCACCATCATCCATTACAACCCCTTTCTCCATGCTTCGTCCAACAAATATAGTTTGTTACGAAACCCGACTTCAACAAATGCATATGAAGAGTCCTTGGGCATGAATATTCCTTCAAATTCTTACAGACGGCGCATGGGCAGCACATGAAACCATCTTGCTTGTTTGCCTCAGCCACACCTAAGAAATAGTGCACGCCAACAATGAACTCTTTGGAGCGGCGATCGACATTATACATCCAATTGCGTGACAACATCTGCATTAAATATTAAAACCATGCACTTAGTAGTTTCTCATGTTATTGCACAACACTCATGACATCACATGATTGATTAATTCAAACAAGCTTGACTACAACGAAGACTATCGCAGCTAGCACTAAAAAAACTAAAAATAAAATGCACTTAAGCAACATAATTAGATCGCGTCGGATCCCAACTAAAATAGACAGATCATTCGCTTCATCAGCATGGATGGGCTGCTGCCGCTGACTCACTGCCTCATCACCTTCAGCGGCAACCTCCTGTGCAACAGAATTTCGTACGTGCTGAACGTACTCTTCCTCCCAGTACCAACCTTTACATCCGCCGGTGCCCTCCCACTGCAATTAGAACAAAGAATAAGAAATTTAAACAACATCATCAAGCAAAACCGATACGAATGAACCATATTAATCAAATGCGGGTAAATAATAACCCACCTCATGGTCCGGACACTTGTAGAATATACGACCCTTGTTGATTCCCTCTTTTTTCACTCGGTACTCCTTCACAATCTTTTGCTTACACTCGCCGCAAGCAATGAGAGGAAGATCCGGCCGCAAACGCTTCGGATCCCGATGATGAGAGGCTGAGGACCCGGTCACGGTTGCCATCTACTATATCCATGCTCATTTTTAAACTATTACATGCAAATTCCTAATTTTCTAAACAATTATAAATAAAAAAGACTCTAAATTTTTCTATTTGTTTAGATAATCGAAAAATATGATATAACAATACCAATTTCCACATTATCTACTCTCTATATTTATTGTTGCAAACTATTATAAATTCCACATTTTTCTAAAGAAAATATACTAAAAAGACACTAAAATTCAATATTACTCGTCTTGCATAAGTATGAAATATAGAATGGATACTACCTAGCAGTAGAAAAACTATCAAGTGATTGTGATGAACCAATTTAAACTACTCAACTCTCTATGCTTGTTCTTGCAAAGTATATATTTTAATTAAATTCCTCTTATATTCAAAAGACATGGTAGGAGATGAAAATAGTTACCTCTAAACGCAAAGAGACGATGACGGAGTCGAAGAAGATCACCAATTGACGCCGGAGACGAAGAACAATGAAGAACAAGCAATAGCAACAGCAAGAACAAGCAAGAAGCTCACTGAAATTTGAATGTCTCTCGCTCGGGGGAGGAAAAAGTTGGCTGGTTATAAAACCAGGAGCTCTAGTCCCGGTTCGTATTAAAAACTGGGGCTAAAAGGTGATCATTTATCCCGGGGCAAGCCACAAACCGTGGCTAAATCTTTAGTCCCGGTCCGTGGCACCAACCGGGACTAAAGAGTGCCCTTTAGTCCCGGCTGGTAACACGGACCGGGACTAAAGGGTCCCTGCCCCGGCAGCTCTGCGCAGTAGCCGTTGGGGCAGGCCCTTTAGTCCCGGTTCGTGTTACCGACCGGGACTAAAGGGTCTATTAGTCCCGGGCGGCAAAAACGCCGAGACTAAAGGCGATTTTGAGAATCGGCCTATGACCCTGTTCTGTAGTAGTGAGTCGGCCACCTATAAAACTGGTATTTTTTGTGAGACAACTAGGTATATTTTTAGTGACAATTTACTTAATGGTACGACTACCGCCCGGACGTCCAGCTCCTGGGTCGCGGTCCGGACGCACCTCCAACAAAAGCACGACCGAACCAACCAATCCAGCTTCGACAAGCAAGGTGCACGCAAAACTTGGGGGCCCGGTCGCTCCGTCATGGTGCCCCGTCCCGTCCCAACTGCGGCGCCCCGTCGGAACCACGCGGCCACTGAAAGGATCAACATGCCCAAGAGGGGGGTGAATTGGGCTTTTCTAAAACTTCTTGCAATAATAAAACCTATCAAGCCTCAATTAACCCCCTAGTGCCTAGAAGTGTGATTCTATTTATTCTACCGCACAAAAGACCAAGACTAAGCCACTCCTACTCTAGCAAAGCAATTCAATATAGAATGAACAACAAGTAGTAATACGGAATTGAATTGCTTGAAAGTAAATGCGTAAGTAAAAGAGTAGAGATGACTCGACGATCTTTTTGCCGAGGTATCGAGGTGTCGGCACACCCCCCTAGTCCTCGTTGGAGCACCCGCGCAAGGGTATCGCTCCCCCTTGATCCGCGCAAGGATCAAGTGCTCACTACGAGCTGATTCTTCGCCACTCTAGCCCGGTGAATCGCTCGCTACCGGTCACAAACTTGCTTGGGTCATCCACAATACCACCGGATGCTCTCCAAGCTTCACGATCGCCACCAAGCCGTCTAGGTGATGCCGATCACCAAGAGTAACAAGCTAGAACTCTCACTTGACCAACACAAGGCCAAAGAGATGGATGGATGCACACTTGCTACTCAATTCTCACTAGGAGGTGTCTAATTCTCACAATTAGCAAATCACTCAACCTCACTAGGGCTCTTGCACTCACTCACACTCACAAGGTGTTTCTCAGCTGATGGAAGTGGCAAGAACACTCAAATGGATGGAGGGAAGGAAGTATATATACTCCCCCAATCGGCCATCCAAAAACAGCACAAGACAGGTATTCTGCGGGGGCATCGGACGCGCCGATGCCTAGCATCGGACGCTCCGATGACCTCGTCCAACGGTCTACTGTACCTTCTTGTCAGACTGTTTAAAGGGACATCGGACGCTGGGCAGCGTCCGATGCCACCACATCGGACGCGTCCGATTTGGATTTACCCTCTCTGGAACCTCTCTGGATGGCCATCGGACGCTGGCCCTCAGCGTCCGATGCCTGCGTCCGATGCGGCCTCCAGTTCACGCTCACGTGAACAGTGGCATGGGCGCGTCCGATGTGAACACATCGGCGCGTCCGATGCCACGCACCAGACTAAACCCTAGTCGGGGTGGGCATCGGACGCATCCGATGCTCACCTGGCCAGCGTCCGATGCCCATAACAAGGGCAAACTCAACTCGGATCGCGACGCGGCCTAAACGACTTTTGATCCTCTCGACTTAAGGCATTTCTCTGAGCTACCTAGGGCTATGAAATAACAAGTGTGCACCACACCTACCTCAATAGACTCATCTAGGTCAAGCTACTCATTCACGCTCCCCTTTATAGTACGGCCAAAGGAAAAATAAAGACCTAAGACTACCTAAGTGTCCTGCAACACCATATGACACTTAGCCTAGTCTACCACCGTCTTCGTCGTCCGTCCTTTGAAAACCGAAACGATATCCATCGCCAGGGGACATGAACTCCATATGCCCGTATCGTCGCCATTACCGTGACCTAACTCAATCCTGTTTCTGCAAAACACACGTTAGTCACAGTAATCTTGTGTTTCATCCAATCACCGAAACCACTAGGGCCCAAGATGCGTTCACACGACGCCTCCTAACCGCGCGGCCGCGACGCCTCCCAACCGCGCCGTTGCGGCACCTCCCAACCGCGCCACCGCACCACCTCGGCCCACATCCCATCGTCGTGCTGCGTCTCCATCCTGCTGCAGCGCCGACCATCCCGCCGCCGCGCCGCGAGGTCAAGGAGACGTCCTGCTGTGCTATGTCTCATCTACTCTCTTATATGGATTTCGCCGATGGCCGTCGTCCCCCTCCGACTGTTCAAGGCAGTGAAGCCGATCTGCGGTTAGAGGGGCGCAATGATGGCTCAACCTTCAAGCTTGGGGATTCTAGGGGCAAGGCCCTTCTTCGTCAAGAGCTTTTGTAAGCTGTTCTGTTTTGCGATCTGTTCATAAGCAATAGTCAAACTTTTGTTGGAACACTACTGCAACACTACTGTAGTTATTAATTACAGTTGTATTGATTATGTCATTGATTATACTTGATTATATTGCCTTTCTCATACCTGTTTTGCAATATGTGCAATATTCAAACTTGTGTTGGAACAGAACTGAATCATTGAATCAGGTTAAACTAAAGCAACTAGAGATAGTCACTATTGAAACAAAACTGAAATACTAACTGAAACACTGAATTAGGTGATACTAAAACACTGAATTATGTTATACTGAAACAACTTTATAACGCGCAGGATGTGCGAAGAAACATTGATTTGAATGTTCAGATTGATGCAGTTTTAGGCAGAAATATGGTTGTTTCAGAAGTAAGTTTTTGTTGGCACTATAACTTGATAATCTACATTCGTTGCAACCGCAGGGATGCATAGTCTGACAACATAATACATTTGCAATGCAGGGTTCCGTCGGGCCTAATGTTCATGAAAGTGTTTTCCATGGGGATATTGAGGTGGAGATTGCAGATGAAAATGAGTCAGTGTATCAAGAAGAAGAAGACATTGTCAGCTCTCAGCCGGTGGTTCCATTCGAAGGAATGGAATTTGATACAGTAGAAGAAGCATACAAAGTGTACAACACCTATGCATTCAAGATGAGATTCACTATCAGAGTGGGTTCATCGAGAAAGAGCCAAGTGACCAAGGAGTTGATACGGAAGGAGTTTGAGTGCTCACATGGACGGATCACAGAAAAGGAAGACACTGCATCAAACAATCAATCTTCAGTAGGAACGGATGCATCCAAGAAGAAAAGCGCAAATGCAGTGATGACTAGCGCAACAAGGAAGCGCAGCACCTTGAAGAAGGCTGATTGCAAAGCTCATATGGTTGTTGGTCTGCGTGAGGGGAGGTGGAGGGTCGTGGTGTTTCGTGAAGATCACACACACCCTTTGGTGAAGATAAAGGGCAGGGTGAGACAATTACGGTCTCACAGGCAGATTTCATGGGCTGATTATGAGCTTCTCAAGACCCTGCATCATCAAAACATATCTACTATGCAGATCATGGCAGTTTTGGGAGACTGCCATGGAGGCCTTGCGAATCTCTCATTCAACAACAAGGACGTCTTGAACTTGAGGACGCATCTGAGGGCAGGAGTTCGGTACAGAGATATGGGCGCTGTACTGGATTACTTTCAAAAGTTGCAAGTTGATAGCCCTAGCTTCTTCTATGCCCTAAAGCTAGATGCTGAGAACGCTGTGAGGGGTCTATTTTGGGTGGATGGCAGATCTAGGGAGCTTTACAAGTCTTTCAAAGATTTCATATTCTTTGACACAACATTCTGCACTAACCGGTACAACATGCCCTTTGCACTGATTGTTGGCATCAACAATCACACCCAGAGCATCTTGTTGGGTTGTGCTTTGCTTCCGGATGAGACTACTAAAACGTTCGTGTGGGTGTTGCAAACGCTCAAGGCTGCAATGGGTGGGATGGCACCGACTAACATCATGACTGACCAAGACAAGGCCATAAAAGTTGTGATTGCAGAGGTGTTCCCTGGTGCAACACACAGGTGCTGCAAGTTTCATGTGGTAACAAAAGCCTGTGAGAAGTTTGCAATGTTGATCAGGAATACCCCAGAATTTGCAGACGATTTCGACTATTGCATCAACTCCACCGAGTCACCAGACGAGTTCGAGATGTTCTGGCACAACTTAGAGGTGAAGTATGAGTTGCATGCTAATGAGCACTTCCAGAACATGACCTCAACTAGGACTATGTGGGCACCTACATATTTCAAAAAGTGCTTGTTTCCTTTCACAAGCACAACTGGGAGATCTGAGAGTATGAATGCACTATTCAAGAAGATGATACACCCACAGGACTCAGTGCTGCAGTTTCTAACGCAGTATGAGTACATTATGGATACAAGGGTTGAAAAGGAATATCAAGAAGGAGCCAAAGCTGAAACAACAAATCCACCGCTGTGGGGGAGGTCTCGAATTGAGAAGCGGGCTTCAAAGTTCTACACTAGGCTGGTTTTCTTTAAGTTCCAAGAGCTCATGCGTGATTCGATGGCATTAACTATAGGTGGTATTGCTACAGAGGGGAGCCAAATGACAGTGCAGGTAAGGTGTTAGTGCTTTGCTGTATTTTTTAAAAAAAAATTGATGGTGATTATAATGCAGACCTGCTGTTTATTAGGTTGTTTAGTGATGTTGCTATGCCTTCCAAGTTCTATTTTGATCTCACAATAAATATTGATCATGACATTTTGATCATATCAATATATATTCGTTCCTCTTACTTAAAAGAAAAGTAAAATTCTTGCAAGTACAAAAATGAATTCATCAATCACTTAGTATTCATATTAGCAATATCATATACGAATATCAATAGTGTCCAGCTGTCCATATGCAAACTTACATTGTGTTCAGTTTTGGTCATGACCACCAACAATTCCTTTGTTTTAGTATGTTGTTTTTCTTTGCTTCACTAATACATGTCTATTGTTTCATGCCTTTACTCTTTTATTGCATCTCACATTGATCTCTCTTTTCTTATCTCCTATCTATGCTCAAACATTTTGTATGTTCATCCTTGCTTTGTCTAGTGTTGGATACCACCTTTTCAACATGTTTTCTCATTCCACTTGTGTTTTCTGTTTTTTATACCAACGGTCAATATGTTTCAGCTTCCTGTCCTACCTTGTTTCACCATTATATGTCCAGTGTTGCATTCAAATTTTTAATTGGGTGTGTGCATCAACTTTTTTTCCTTGGAAATTGCACATATGCTCTGTTTAGCATTCTGAAACATGTGTTAGAATAGTACTGAAACACTGGAAAAACTATACTAAAACATGAATTCTGGGTGGATTTGTGTTATATAAATTCTTCATGCTTTGCAGTTTCTGAAACATTACAATATTTCACATGTGTTGCAGGTGGTGAAATGTGTATATAACGAAGGTGTGGCGACAAGGAAAACATACAATGTTGATGTGAATCGAGAATCTCAAACATACTCATGCTCTTGCAACATGTTCGACCAAGATGGACTCTTGTGTCCCCACATCCTGAAAGTCTTTACAACGCTTGATGGGCAAGAGATACCACAAAAGTACCTACTGTACCGGTGGCCAGAAGAAGCAACCTTGAGAGTGCCCCAACATTTGGCAGGGCCTGAGCCAGTGTTTGGAGTTCCAGCAACAAATAAACTAAGATACAATTCATTGTGTAGGAAAATGATACAACTTGCAGCTGATGCTTGTGTGGGGGCAGAAGAGTACCTGGTGAAGGGTCGAGATGGCGGACTAGAGGGGGGGGTGAATAGTCCTTTTTAAAAACTTAAACTTAATTGCAGCGGAATGGCTAACCGAAATAAATGCGGAATTAAAACTATCGATCTAGCCAGGACTACACCCCTCTACTTATACTCTATGACACCTTATAAAAGATCCTAAACAATGCAAATAAGGTGTCGTGCTAGCTAGAGCTCACCTAAACAATTCTAGCTTGCAAGGTTACACAAACCTAAGCAACTAGTACTCAAACAACGGGGGAGCTCCTACTCATGCCACTAAGCAAAAGCACAAAGCCTAAGCTCACTAGCAATGCTCAATAACAAGGCTACACAAGCCAAATTAGAGAGCTCAACTTAGCTACACAAACTAAGCAATGTGACTAGCAAGACTACAAGTCAACTAGTCACTCATGGGATCAACTTCTATGCTACACAAGCAAGGAAGGTAACTAGCATGCTACACAAGCTAACTAATCATAAGAGCAACTAGCACATGTATATGAATAAGTAAATACAAGCTAGTGAAAGGAGTATGCAAACCACCGAGAAGATGAACACGAAGTTGACACGGTGATTTTTCTCCCGAGGTTCACTTGGTTGCCACCAAGCTAGTCCCCGTTGTGTCGACCACACACTTTGGTAGTTCGGCGGCTAATAGGCACCACACCTAGCTCGACACTCGAGCGCCGCAAGAACTCACCCACAAGTGAGGGTAACTCAATGACACGCGCAATCCACTAGAGTTGCTCTTCGCGATCCCCGCGGGGCGAGCACAATGCCCCTCACAATCCTTCTCCGGAGCCACGCACAATCTTCACGCGGGCTTCACGACGGAGACTCGATCACCAAGCCGTCTAGGAGGTGGCAACCTCCAAGAGTAATAAGCATCACCGGCTTGCAACTCGAACAGCTAGTGCCACTCGATGCAATCTCTCAAAGCAACGCACTAGAATCGCTCACTCGCAATAGATTCGCGCGCTAGCAAGCACAAGCGAGTTAGAGGGCTCCCAAGCACATCCACACAAGCCACCAAGGCTTTGGAGTGCTCCAACATCAACCTAGGGCCGGCCACAACGACTATATATAGCCTCAAGGGCCAACTAGCCGTTATGCCCCTTCACTGGGCATTCTGCGCTCCGGTCGGTAGTACCGACCCCTCCTGGGCGGTACTACCGGCTTAGTCAAACTAGCCGTTTCCCCACATCCCGCTGATTTAGGCGAGCCACCGACCCCTGGTCGGTTCCTCCGAGGTCGGTAGTACCGGCCCTATGGCGGTACTACCGGCAAGCCAAAATCGGCCGCGAACAGAGAGCTCTGCAAAAAACCAGTCACTACCGACCTTGCGTCGGTACCACCGTGGGCGGTAGTACCGAGGTAATGGCGGTACTACCGACAAGCCATTTTTCAAAACAACAGAGAACCTCGCGAAAAACCAGCCACTACCGACCTTGCGTCGGTACCACCGTGGGCGGTAGTACCGAGGTAATGGCGGTACTACCGGCAAGCCATTTCAAAAACTACAGAGAGCCTCGCGAAACTCCTCAGGGCCACGGTACCACCGACCATCCGGTCGGTACCACCGCCGGCGGTAGTACCGAGGTAATAGCGGTACCACCGCCAGGCCAAAAACGCTTCGGAACAGAGAGGTCTGCACGCTGCATCCTTGGGCGGTACCACCGACAACCCAGGGTCGGTACCACCGACAACACACAGAAAACTCCATTTTCATCTCCGAGTTGATCCAAACCAACTCCAACAACTTCTCCTTTGCAAATGTGCTAACACCAACAAGTGTTCATCATCTTGTGCAAGTGTGTTAGCATTTTCACAATCATTTTCAAAGGTTTTTCTCTTTCACTCATAACGCCACTCGATCCTAGTAACATTGCAAAGTTAGATCGCTCAAGTGGCACTAGATGACCGATATGCAAACAAGTTTGCTCCTCTTAATAGTACGGCCATCTATCCTAAACCCGGTCATAATCTTCTCTACACACCTATGACCGGTGAAATGAAATGCCCTACAAATATACCTTTGCCTTGCGCATTCCATTCCATCTCCTTCGGTGTTGATGCAACACATGCACCAACCTATCTTCAAATGATATGATCCACTTCATATCATCACATGGCCTCCATGGTTCATCGATCTTGACATCACTTGCTCTTCACCATTGCTTCGGTCCTTCGGCGCCAAGTCTTGCTTAAGCCTCCCGACACTCGGTACCAACGGCTTCAAAGCCTCAACTTGCCCTTCACCTTCGCAACCGGTCCATCAAGCCAAGTCTTGCCTTGATCTTCTCCATCTTAGCCATATGACCACATGTCATGTCACATATGCAATAAGCTCCTTCATCATCTTCATGCATGAGCATTCCAACATCCTCCAAGCCATTTCTCCTCTATGGCATATGTTGCTCACACATGATCACCTGTGGACTAATCACCTGTGTAATTCACTTTAAACACATATTAGTCCACCTAAGTTGTCACTCAATTACCAAAACCAAACAAGGACCTTTCAATCTCCCCCTTTTTGGTAATTGATGACAACTCTACAAAGATATGGAAATTAAGCTCCTTTGGATTCTATGTTACTTATCCAACATTAAGACCATATACGAGAATTTGGATAAGCACCATACAACCCGACTTTGTAGTGTTAACTCCCCCTACATGTGTGCTCAAATGGTTTGGTTTCAAGCTTGCACACATGCATAAATATGAAATTTGTGGGAGTGTTAGCACTACTAAGTGATGCTAAGGTATACATGATGAAATTTTACCTTTGAAGCGTGCATACCATATTTTGATTCATCCTTAGCATCGAAGAGTAGCTAGACATCATAAAAACTAGAAAACCCCGTGAGATCAACATTAATAGCAAGGGTCTAGTTTTGCATTAAAAGCACAAGTCTAGCTATTAACCTATGCATGCTAGTTATCAATTCATCAATTAAATCCTATAACTAGCATACACCACACAAGCATGCATATAAAATTTTAAAACTTATGCAATGCAAGCAAGCACATGATTATGCACATATCAAATGCAACAACCAAGTTCATGAGCTTGCTCCCCCAACTTGTGTGCTCTCATTGTCCAAGAATTTTGATCCTTCAATCTTGCTCCCTCTTGATCCATGTCCATCTTCTTTTCTCCCTCTTTGTCCTTGACATATCATAATTGACATATCTTTTCCATAACTTCTCCCCCTTTGTCATCAATGACCATAAAAGGTATGCTCTTTTCTCACAAAGGGTGACATTAGGGTAGATGGTTGACACTTTAGGCTTCATTTTTGATGGACACTACTATATGTGTTGGAATGAAACCCACTTAAAGGATCTTTGACCTTGATACCACTAGGTGGGGCACCTCCCTTATGTCATAGCATGGGTCATCCAATTGATAAACTTGAGCTCTTGTTGGAGAGGGATGCTTTGCTTGATTTGATCACTTATAGTTGAGGATCACTTGAAGTCTTGTAGGATACCACTTGAATGAAAGTTTAAACTTGATATCCATTTGCATTATTGTCTTCTTCTTGAACTCTTGTCGTCTTCATGAGCTTCTCATTTGTGACTTGAACTAGGCAATATTGCATAAGATATCTAACTCGGTTTGCTCTAGAGTAAGCTTCTTCACACATCTTTCAATGGTTATCTTACTCATGTTGAATTAGACACTTGAATGTTCATCTTCTAGATCAAGTACTTGGGTTCACTAGCTCATGAACAAATTCACATACTAACCACTAGATCATATAATCAAACAAGCAATAGTGGTAGGCTATGAATTTAAACTTTTCAATTGTTATGCATGATCCTATTTAGCATGTACTATATGCACTAACCGCATACTAGTAAGGGATGAATATGATCATGCACATTACAATGATACCTTTGCTATCTTGGAGTAGAGGATAGTCATTTGATTCCAATTAAGCTCCAAATAGCAATGTGAAGTCCATGGTGAAGATCAATATATACCAATTGATAGAACAATTCTTCACTCATATGATCAAGTGCATTATCTTGTTGTGGTTGGCTTGCTTCTTCATTTGAACATAGCTTGCATATGAATACCACTTGAATTGACATGATTTGCTTTTCTATCTTGCATGTTGCTTGCTTTGCTTGGTCAATCCTTTCATTGCTTCAACTAAGCATCTCAAATATCCTTTGAATCACCACTTCCATATTAGCCTTCCAAGTATCATACTTGGTTAACCTACAAAGGCGGCAAGCCCCTACAAAAGGGAGAAGTGATCTCTCTCCAAAGAATCATCCTTGATACTCAATTGAATTGACTTTGCTTGATTGATCCATTTGAACTCTTATTGAAATGTGACTTTGAATTCCTCTTTGAGTCCTTTTCTTTCTTCCAAATGATCTTCAATTTGATACTAGAGCTTGATCTTTATCTTCATCTTGATGTTGGTCTTGATCTTCAATTTGAGTACCAAATGTGTGCCAAATACACTTCCCAATCACATGAACTTGTACTCATATTTGCCATACTTCTAGCTCATCTCAAAACCAAACATAGGTCCCTCAACCACTTTATAAACATGATTCCAACTTGAGGGCCTTTCAATCAAAGTGACTCTAGATTAATCCAATAATTGTCACTTTTCTGGCAGATTCTGTCCTTCTCAAAGAAACATGCTTATCTCCCAAAATATAAGTCTAATGACTATGAAATTTGGTGGAGATGTGCCTCTCTAAGTGTTCTAGCAGCCATAAAAATTTGAGCTTCATTGGCTTTCTAGATTGCTACCAGATTTCAATTCTTTCCATAGTACTACATGCTGAAAACTGCTGCACAATAGTTGACAAGATCTACTCCAAAACCAAAGTACATCTTATCCAATAATCATGAATTTTGCACAGCGACTAATATCACAAGTGTAGAGCATGTGTACCAAATTTCAAGCCAATCCAAATAGATTTGATCATTCAAACATGGCTATCTTCTCAGCTCACTTAGATTTCAGATTTTTGACAACTTTGAGCAATTGAGCTATACTCTACCAATATGAATCAAACTTGAGCTAAACTTGTTTGAACATCAACACAAGACATATATCCATTCCAACCACTTACTAAAAGAAGTCTCATGAACATATCCATTCAAACTAACTCAATTTTGATCACTAAGCATCAAATCCATTCAATCATCTTATATCAAGCAACATATGCATATATATATATATCCAATTCAAACATCTCATATGCATTTAAAAGAACATGATCAACTAGAGATATACCTTAGTAGCTCATGATCATCAAATAGCAAGCTTCAACTCAATTGTTTGCAAGCCTTCAAATAATTCCAATCAAACATCACAACTTGATCTTTTGCACTTGTATGTTTTGCACTTGGACTTCACTTCTTTTGTCTTGGCATTGGGTTTGGATAGCACTAGGCTTCATTACTTGAATCAATCACATGATGAATAATATGAAATCAATTGAGTCAAGCCTCCAATGCCATGGTACCTACACACATTCATCCACTTTTTGATGGTACCCAAACTAGTTTGGGTCCTCTCAAGTTAGGAGCAACATACTTAGGCATAGCCTTAGTATGAGTAGCGGGATGAGTTGCAATAGTAGCCTTAGAGGTACCATTTTCATCCTTCCTAAGCATAGAATCATTAATAATTGAAATAGGCTTAGGGGTCATACCTAGGGGACATGAATGAGCCATGTGTCCCCTTTCCCGGCATGAGTAGCAACTTCTCTTGGATTGAGCCTTTTCTTCCTTGCTCATTTGTTGCTTCTCATTGCCTTGCTTCTTCTTGTTTGCTTGATCCTTCTTCTCAAGCTTGTTTGGACAACCCGAAGCTAGGTGGCCCAATTCATCACAATTGTAGCACTTGATGTGAGCTTGATCTTTTATGTTGCTCACAATCTTGTTGGCATCATGGATGTGATTTGGATGCCTTGCTCTTCCGCCCCTTCTTGTTTTCTTCTTCTTCATCAAGTCACCATCATGATGGTTGTTCTTGATATGAACTTGGGGCTTCCTTTCTTGTGGCAATACTTGAGGCTTCTTCTTGTTGGGGCAAGCATTTGCAAGATGTCCCATTTCATGGCATTGATAGCACATGAAATGAGATAGCTTCTTTTCTTCTTGCTTCCTCATTTTCTTGCCCTTGGCATTGCTTTTGTTAAAGCCAATGCCACTCTTGTCACCATAGCTTCTTTGATTCTTCATCATGTGCTCATGGGTGACCTTTGATTTACACCACCTCTCTAACTTGTTGCTCAAGTTCTTTACTTCAAGTTTGAGCTCATTGTTCTCCTTCAAAAGGTTAGTCTCACAAGACAAAGAAGTAGAACAAGCATCTAAATGTGAAGAACATGGCATGTCTAATAAATCATCACAAGAGGTGGATACATTCTTCTTGCCTACATCACATGGGTTAGCAACATTTTGCAATTGATCATTTGATCCATGTGATGAGCTCTCACTAGTTTTAGTTTCTTCATTAGAAAGCTTCTTAGTGAGAAAAACATGGTCTTGTACCAAGTTGTCATGAGCAACACTAAGTTCCTCATGAGTCAATTTAAGCTCATCATGTGAACAAGTAGTGACATAAAGTAGATGCTTTTGTTGTTCACATGCATACTTAAGAAATGAGTTTTCTTTTTCCAATTTTGCATTTTTAGACATCTCATTTTCTAAAGCGATGGTCATGCTAGCATATTTACTCAAGAGCTCCTCATATGCATTAAGATCAATCACATTAGCTTTGCAAACCTTAGTGTCATCGTGTGACATGAAGCAATGTGATGTAGTGGTTGGAGAGCTCGATGAAGTATCACTCTCATGGCCGGAGCATGAACCATCATCATCAAGTGTGCTTGGAATATCATCATCACTTGCATCACTTGAGCTTGAGGCGGAGCAATCTTCCACAATCACGAAGTTGTGGCCTTGCTCATCCATCTCGCGTGCCTCTTCCTTGGGCTCATCAACATCATCTTCATCGGAGATCGCCCCATATTTCTCATTGAGATAAATCCAAATCTCATGGGCGGACTTCAAGTCCATGATCTCACCAAATATGTTATCCTCCATAGATTGATAGAAAATGTTAGTAGCTTGGCAATCGAGATGTAGGCATTTCTTTTGCGCTTGAGTTGCATTCTTTCTATCCAACACAAGAGAAAGGCCCACATCTACGATCCACCACATTTGAGGACTAATAAATTTAAAATTGCATATCATCCAATTTTTCCACTGTGCAAAGTGTGTGCCATCAAAAATGTGTGGACACTCAACATCTAGCCCATAGTTCGCCATCCTCTCGGGTCGGTGAAGACCACAAATGAGAGACCTTGCTCTGATACCAATTGAAGGGTCGAGATGGCGGACTAGAGGGGGGGGTGAATAGTCCTTTTTAAAAACTTAAACTTAATTGCAGCGGAATGGCTAACCGAAATAAATGCGGAATTAAAACTATCGATCTAGCCAGGACTACACCCCTCTACTTATACTCTATGACACCTTATAAAAGATCCTAAACAATGCAAATAAGGTGTCGTGCTAGCTAGAGCTCACCTAAACAATTCTAGCTTGCAAGGTTACACAAACCTAAGCAACTAGTACTCAAACAACGGGGGAGCTCCTACTCATGCCACTAAGCAAAAGCACAAAGCCTAAGCTCACTAGCAATGCTCAATAACAAGGCTACACAAGCCAAATTAGAGAGCTCAACTTAGCTACACAAACTAAGCAATGTGACTAGCAAGACTACAAGTCAACTAGTCACTCATGGGATCAACTTCTATGCTACACAAGCAAGGAAGGTAACTAGCATGCTACACAAGCTAACTAATCATAAGAGCAACTAGCACATGTATATGAATAAGTAAATACAAGCTAGTGAAAGGAGTATGCAAACCACCGAGAAGATGAACACGAAGTTGACACGGTGATTTTTCTCCCGAGGTTCACTTGGTTGCCACCAAGCTAGTCCCCGTTGTGTCGACCACACACTTTGGTAGTTCGGCGGCTAATAGGCACCACACCTAGCTCGACACTCGAGCGCCGCAAGAACTCACCCACAAGTGAGGGTAACTCAATGACACGCGCAATCCACTAGAGTTGCTCTTCGCGATCCCCGCGGGGCGAGCACAATGCCCCTCACAATCCTTCTCCGGAGCCACGCACAATCTTCACGCGGGCTTCACGACGGAGACTCGATCACCAAGCCGTCTAGGAGGTGGCAACCTCCAAGAGTAATAAGCATCACCGGCTTGCAACTCGAACACCTAGTGCCACTCGATGCAGTCTCTCAAAGCAACGCACTAGAATCGCTCACTCGCAATAGATTCGCGCGCTAGCAAGCACAAGCGAGTTAGAGGGCTCCCAAGCACATCCACACAAGCCACCAAGGCTTTGGAGTGCTCCAACATCAACCTAGGGCCGGCCACAACGACTATATATAGCCTCAAGGGCCAACTAGCCGTTATGCCCCTTCACTGGGCATTCTGCGCTCCGGTCGGTAGTACCGACCCCTCCTGGGCGGTACTACCGGCTTAGTCAAACTAGCCGTTTCCCCACATCCCGCTGATTTAGGCGAGCCACCGACCCCTGGTCGGTTCCTCCGAGGTCGGTAGTACCGGCCCTATGGCGGTACTACCGGCAAGCCAAAATCGGCCGCGAACAGAGAGCTCTGCAAAAAACCAGTCACTACCGACCTTGCGTCGGTACCACCGTGGGCGGTAGTACCGAGGTAATGGCGGTACTACCGACAAGCCATTTTTCAAAACAACAGAGAACCTCGCGAAAAACCAGCCACTACCGACCTTGCGTCGGTACCACCGTGGGCGGTAGTACCGAGGTAATGGCGGTACTACCGGCAAGCCATTTCAAAAACTACAGAGAGCCTCGCGAAACTCCTCAAGGCCACGGTACCACCGACCATCCGGTCGGTACCACCGCCGGCGGTAGTACCGAGGTAATAGCGGTACCACCGCCAGGCCAAAAACGCTTCGGAACAGAGAGGTCTGCACGCTGCATCCTTGGGCGGTACCACCGACAACCCAGGGTCGGTACCACCGACAACACACAGAAAACTCCATTTTCATCTCCGAGTTGATCCAAACCAACTCCAACAACTTCTCCTTTGCAAATGTGCTAACACCAACAAGTGTTCATCATCTTGTGCAAGTGTGTTAGCATTTTCACAATCATTTTCAAAGGTTTTTCTCTTTCACTCATAACGCCACTCGATCCTAGTAACATTGCAAAGTTAGATCGCTCAAGTGGCACTAGATGACCGATATGCAAACAAGTTTGCTCCTCTTAATAGTACGGCCATCTATCCTAAACCCGGTCATAATCTTCTCTACACACCTATGACCGGTGAAATGAAATGCCCTACAAATATACCTTTGCCTTGCGCATTCCATTCCATCTCCTTCGGTGTTGATGCAACACATGCACCAACCTATCTTCAAATGATATGATCCACTTCATATCATCACATGGCCTCCATGGTTCATCGATCTTGACATCACTTGCTCTTCACCATTGCTTCGGTCCTTCGGCGCCAAGTCTTGCTTAAGCCTCCCGACACTCGGTACCAACGGCTTCAAAGCCTCAACTTGCCCTTCACCTTCGCAACCGGTCCATCAAGCCAAGTCTTGCCTTGATCTTCTCCATCTTAGCCATATGACCACATGTCATGTCACATATGCAATAAGCTCCTTCATCATCTTCATGCATGAGCATTCCAACATCCTCCAAGCCATTTCTCCTCTATGGCATATGTTGCTCACACATGATCACCTGTGGACTAATCACCTGTGTAATTCACTTTAAACACATATTAGTCCACCTAAGTTGTCACTCAATTACCAAAACCAAACAAGGACCTTTCACCTGGTGGGATCTGAAGGTATCGATCAATTACTTGAAAAGGTGAAGGCAGCCACAAAAGCAAAGCTTTCACGACAAAATGATACACCAAATGCAGTTGGGAATGCCGAACAGGCACAAGGAGGCAATGGAAAGAGGAAGAGGAAGGCCCAGGGAGGCGTCAAGCAAGCTGAAGCAAAGTACAAGAACCCGCCAGCAACTGATGCCAAGGGAAGGCCTATGGAAAAGGTTGATCGATTCAAGACTATTGTAAAGCAATTCAAAGAAAAGGCAATGAAGAAGAACAAGTCCAAGGGTAAGAAGACCAAAGGCAAAGACTCGGCATGCTTGGTTGCCACGAAGAAGGTCATGATATGGAGGATTGTAAGTATTTGCAAGAGTCATTGAAGCTAAAGGACACACAGTCAATGCTATAAGTTATATAGACCAAGTTGTATTTATTATGTGAGACATTATGTCATTGAGAAAATGCAGAAAGAGGGTGTTTGATTGACAAACAATATTGATCACAATTTTGTTTCATGTAACACTGTTATATATAATAAATTTTCTATTGAAACATCGTAATGTCTCTACTGTTACATCTGTCATTGTAATACTAAAACAAACATTTGTCAATGCTGTGACACCTGAATATACAATAATGAAACAACCATGCACCACTGTTGACACAGCAGAAAATGCACTAGTGCAACAACCAGGATTCACAGCTGATACAATACTGAAACCACCAGGTGTGTAGTACTGAAACAACCAGGATTCACTTCTGATACACAAACAAACGCCCTAGTTAAACAACCGGGATTTACTACTGCCACAATTGATAAATGATCAGCATTAGCAGAAATACAGGACAATTGGAAATTTTATAAAAATATTCAAAATCATTCACCAAATAGTGTGATGACCTAAGATCACAGATATTCATATAACAGTTCACATAATTGCCACATAGCATAACACGACTCCACTCCTTCCATATTTACAACAAAAACTGTTGTTTCAAAGAACATTGTTTTCCTGTCTCGTAATTCCTCAGAAAGTCATCTACTGGAGTCCCTAAAACTAGTTAGCATCATCTTCATCAGGTCTCCCTCGTCTCGTAGTTCTTCACAAAGTCATCTAGCTTGACGACATTGTATCGTGATTGAAGTAGTAGTGCAGCAGCGTCCCTTCTCCACGATGCCACGGGTGCCTAGTACATAGAGATAAAACAACAGGTTAGCAGACCAAAAAACTGCAATAAAAAGAAAAGTAGAGAATGGAAACACATACCACACGTACCATTTGTTCTTCAGAAGCCACCATCTTTTTGCCATCTCATGCGTCCATAAAAGCCATAGTGTAGAATCCGCAATCAAAACTTGGAAAAACAAAAAAGAAAACAGTTGAACTTAAAAGTTTTAGTAATTACAAAAAAATGATGAAATAAGAAGGGGCAAAGCTAAATTGAAGAACATACACATTAGATTGTCTAGGTACTGCAGGGTAGATCCACTCAAAGACAGAAACATCAATTTTAAGGAAGCTAAGTTGTTGAGTTGTGGATGCAAAATTCGTGATCTGAAAAATGAATGAAACAATTCAGCAAATAATAATAAAACATATAACCAATAGCTACTTCAACAACTGAAATGAATGGCCGAAACATACAAGAGACAGTGATAAATTAGAATCACAGGGTGACACTAGATTCTAGAAAAAACTCATATTTGCTAACTGTAAGCTTGGTAGGTTAATCAAGTACACTTAAAGGTAAGCAAGAGTTATTGGAAGAGGAAAACAAGAGCTATTGAAACAGGAAAGCAATAGCTATTGAAAGAGGAAAGCAAGAGCTATTTCGACAAAGATGGAATCATTGTGAAATGATAAAAACAGCAACTTACCAAATTCTTGGCACTTTGCAAACATGAGCTATTCTCAGAGGCAGTCAAAGAGTCAAAGAAGACAATTTGCTTCATGAAGATACAAACACAAAGGAGCACCCAATGGTTGTCATTTACTAGGGGAAAGAACATCTGCAATGCATGGAACAGTGGACAAAGATCATTCATCATAATTCACTAGGTGAATACTCGTGCGTTGCTACGAGAATTAAAAATATTGATTATAAAATTATATATTTAGCTATATTAAGAATGGCCACACAAGTGTATTGCCTCCACCAGAGGGCCAGATCATATATCAAGATATGGCCACACAAGTGATATGCATATTTCTTTTTTTTATATGGACCTGGGGCAATATACATCTCCTTTATAATAATTGGTTAGAGCATTAACAAAAAGGATTGATCATATTAGGTTGGTCTCTGTGAGATAACAAACAAAGCAAGGAAAATAAAACTGCATATGTACTAATATGAGAGTGTAGCTCATTTTCTTGGATGCTAGGCAATCAATTAATAAAGCAATGACAAAAATCGACCGCATGCAGAGTCCAAACAATTAGAGATGGACGGTGCAAAACTGTATCCATCCATGATCCAATTGCATCAGACACTGCTAAACCAAACTACACAAGAGCGATGGCTATTAGGGATATGTGCATTCTGAAACCACAAAAACAATCCTTGTATACAATCAGAAAATTCAATGCAAATAATAACAATCCGGTATGCAAGCATGTGCATCTCTTACCTACCCACTGTTAGCAAGCAGCATCGAGTCCCTTCAACAACAATAAAGCGATGCTCTCCCAATGCCATCAACTATTCTTAACAGAACCTATTAACCGTTTAGCATGCAAGCATGTTTGGAACTGAAGTCGATATATTAAACACACAAGATGCATGACCAAATTGAGGTAATCATGCATCCATCTTCTTTGAATTTTACTCTCAAGATATGCTTATGATGGAAGCACAAATGGCCACACATGAATAGAAGATGCTTATATTTGCCAGCCAACTGATTATCCATATCAATGTTAATGACATCACGCAGCAGCACAACTGAGCTAGCTGGGAAGATCTACCTCAACCACTCAACGTCAAAAGGCAATGTTCAAGGCGCTAGGGAAAAAAGGGTATATATTATATAACAAACGATTTTCAGCCAAATTGTACAGCATAATTCAAAAAGGTTGTGTCTAAAACACAGTCTATGCAGAGCAAATGTAGTACTATCATGTATAAAGTATCTCACCGTAGTTACCCTAACATTTGGGGCAGGTAAGAGTCTGTGAGGATAGATGCTACTGTATTCTTCAATTATTTGTTGAAAATTTGAGGTTTTTGCCCAATCACAGACATTGGTTGGTAATATATACTATACAACATTATCCACAAGTAAGGTTTGAGGTGCACATTATTTGCTATGTTGAAATATATACTCCATGCAAAATGAAAAGATAGAAAAAAATTGGAACTTCTCAGAGTAGCAAAAGAAAAAAAATATATGAGGAAACTTATGCTGCTTCCATCAATATGGGCATTTGGGATGATAGCTATCCAAATTAAATGAGAAGCATGCCTGATGAGCTATGTACTATCTCAAATGAAGAAGCTAGCATGGTTGTGAAAGTTCTCTACACAATACTAAATGTAATACATTTCAAGAAGATCAGTGAGTGAACTGAAACAATGACAGCACTACCATCTGTTAAACGAATTGTAATGTGAAACATTTGAAATAAATGAATTTGTTTCAGTAACTAACGAAAACCTCCAGTGAAATTCCCCTGTTCTAGCATACAGTGAGATGGGAAGCACATAATACGGAAATTAACATCAATAATAGGTGACAGTCTCTGACCACAACTACTACAAACATGAAAAGTATGATATCACATTTTTTTTCAATATCATCAAGAGGGGTGACTCAGCCACTCAGGTGAGTAATAATGGATCGGACCTCCGTTGGACAGGGATGACTTGGACTTGGCAGCGACCTCAGCTTCGGTGAGGTAGTAGAAGAGACTCCTCCTGGCGCCCTCGTTGTTGTCCACACAGTCAGTGAACTGCAGGAAAGCCACAGATGGCCGATACCCCGCTCCCCGTACCAGGTCTAGGTCAGGGTACCCCTACACCCCCGCACGCAGACGCAGCCGAGCAGGAGCCAAGGGAACGCCGCCGCCATCAGCGAGGAACCAGCCAATCGGGCGAGGTCGTGAGCGCGACGTCCAACAACCTGTTGGGCCAGGGCGGGCAGAGGCGCGGAGCAGACGTCAGGCAAATCGGAGCGAAAGCCAAGGGGACGATGGCGGTGGCGGTGCCCGAGATTTGGCTGCTGCAGTTCGGAGGAGAGGGGAGGGCGATAATGGACATGCCGAGGGCACCCGTGACGAACCGAGGCGGCCGGCTGTCCGGCCCATGGAGGCGTTGTTGGGTCGCAAGAGGCGGTTGGCAACGGTCTGACAGAGGTGCGAAGCACCGAAGCCGTAATGCTGCGGGATTTCTAGGGTAGGAACACAGGCCGGGGCAGCGCGGCGGCGATGTGTCAGCACTTGGCTGACCATGCCTAGATAGGTCGTGATTGGAGGAGGGGGATTGCGTGATTACGAGTGGAACCGTCGGGTGGACTGCGAGCGAGGGCGTGGAAAGCGCCGTGTGGGTCTACGAGCGAGCGAGCGAGGTTAAGCGCCGGATGGACGATTACCATCGGTAATTTTTAGTTGTAGAGATTGAAACCAAAACATGTGTATGCAGCTGACATACCAGGTCCATCTTTGCAAAGCTGCACCTATCATTTATCTTGGCATGCATCTTCTTGAAAGTGTCTACATGATTGAAAGAAGCTGGATTGACACTTAAGTAATCATGTCCAACACACATAAAACAAGGAAAACGTAATGAAACAAAGATCGACTAATGCATGAGAATGGAAAAATAAACATGTATTGAAACATTACTGAGGCCAACTGGGGGAAAACAAATTTGACATCTCTTGAAGGCTTCTCTTTACGCATATCATTCTGGTTCAGATTGAACTGTACACTCCACAAGGCCATTACATTGTTGCCAACCAATCCACGTGATTTGAATGAATCATAGAATTCATCATAAGTTACATGAAAACCATCAATCTCAATGAAAGGTGACCTTGTGTATATACAAAATAAAAGGCAATATAATCAATAACTAGTTAAGAAAAATGAGCAAAGTGCTAAATGAGAAATGAAGCTAGTTGGAACAGATATGAATAAACTATGGATACAAAGAACAAGAGATATTGAAACAAATAAGAAAGCCTAATGAAACATATAGTAACAGCACCGCATCAAAAAAGGCCATAAGTGTAGGACAAATGAATAAGGCAGAAAATATAGGGCGAGCTCGAGGGGCTGCACTCACGATTGGCATTCACCCTTTATCTTGAATCCCTCAACAAAAGCTCTTTTAGCCAAAAACTTGTCCCACAATTGAACGGAAACATCATCAACCTTGCATTTTTGTTTCTTCTACGCAATCCCAACATCAACTCTTTTCCTCTTCTTTCGATTCCTTTTGTCCAATGTGTTAGGGCCTGTTTCTGCATCACCAGAGCTTGGACCTGGAAAAAAAACAGAGCTCAAATGAGTAGATGGAAACATGTGCAGTTAGATGGTAGAAACATATAAGCTACTACTATTGAAACAATATTAAATCAGGGTGAAGTACAAGGAAATATATCAACTAAGGATAAAGTATATAGAAATATAATAACTGAAACAAATAAAGATAGATGTTGAACCACATCAGTTCATAATACTGAAACAGAATAGTAATACTTAATGAAATCTGAGACAAGGAGCAGAAAAAGTATGTGTGATAAATGAATAAACCAGTAGGAGTAGGGCTTCTGGTTCTTCCTCCACAGATATCCTCATACTCTGGTTCATGTGGTTGGAATAGGTCAAATGAAGGGATATCATCTACATAAGAGAGTGATGGCTTGCTAGGATATTTTGGTGGAGGGGAAGGTACTGGTAGTGTTGTACTCTCAGACGGTGCGTTTGGTGGAGGGAAAAGAACTGCACCTTTTGCTGGTGAACTATCATCCGGTGTACTATCATCCGGCACAGTTGGTGGAGTGGAAGCACTTGCACCTTTCACACTGACATCTAAATCACCTTTAATACCCTCATCCACGTTGGAAGTGTCATTATCTTTCTCACTCGATGGTTTCTTCATCTAGCTCATCTTTCTTGATAAATGAACAACCTCATTGTGATGTTTGTTCAGTTCCATCATTTTAAAAGCCAATTCAGCACCACGTTTTGCCATGATCGCGTTCCCCTGCTGTTTCATTGACTGTGCAAGCTCCTCAAAATCTTTTTGCACCAGAGAATTATGCTCCCCAACTAGAACGTGCACATCTTCAGGAAGGGACTGCAAGGAAAGTAATAAAGTTGCAACATGTCAAACATATGAAGTTCAAGGACTGAAGCATGGGGAAATTACAGACAATGTACAACATATAGGAAGAGAGTCTACAACAAATGTAGTTGGGCAATGAAACATAGAGGAAACATGTAGTGCAAGAAACAAAATAGACATAGTGAAACATGTATGGAATGTAGGAGAGGGTTTTGTCAAAATCACCATAATAGAAACAGAAGTGGCACCTCGACGGCTGCTGGAAGCACCAGCACAATGGAGCCAATGCTGAAGACTTGGTTGCACAAAATCTTCATGTTGTTCAAATATTGGTGGCGGGGATGGCGGGGCTACCTTGAAAGCACCTTCTTTAGAGGAACCGGGTGGTGGTGGAAAGTAACCACGCATGGGCACCGGGATAGGATAGGGGGTGCTCTTCCGGAACTAACAATAAATGAAGATATAATTAAGTTAAGTCAGTAAATAAGAGAAACAAAAAAATGAAACAAGTATCAAACTAACCGGTTGCTGCCCAAATGCATTGAGCTGAAGCCTACTCCTATCAACTATTTGGACAAATTTGAAGTCCTTGTTCGTGACATGGCAAATACGTGGAACAGAATAGTTCATCTTGTGTGAAGCCCGAGCAACAGGGATGTCAAGGTGGTCCATATAATCAATCTATATTAATATAACAAAAGAAAACATGAAGGCCAACAATTAGTGAAACATTGCGGGGCTGCAATACATGCAAAGTGCAGTAGGTAATACTACTGAAACAGTACAATAACAGGGCTAAAACAAAATATACATAAGTACTGAAACAAATCAATATGTACCACTAAAACAAATTATAAAAGTTATTACAAGGGGATGAAGAACACAAGGAACAAAAGAACATACCGCTAAAATTGGAAGGCACGAACCAAGGTACATGCCTGAAGAAGAACCTTCACCTTCATGATCACGCTTCAAGAACTTCCGGATTTGACTAATCAATTCTTCAAGCACATGTCTAGCCCAATCAAAGGATTTAATCTTGGACACATCGAACAAATTGTACAAGTACCGCAAAGTAGTTGCATTATCTGTATGCGGGCATAGAACAGAACCCAAGGCAAGCAGCATGAAAGCCCGCATGAATGATTCCTTGTCCTTAGGCCTGTCCAAAACCTCTATACATTTATGCCACTTTCCTTTGAAAGCTTCCATAAATGGCTCGCAGATCTTGACAAATTCATCATTTTGATCAGCGGATCCAGTAACAACAACACTCTCATCTCCGCTAGGAACACCAAGAATGTTGCATATCAGCTGCTTGTCAAGCACAATAACTTTGTTCTTCAGCCTAAACTCCCGCAGCTCAACATCAACATGCCTCATGATCCATGCAACAAGCTTCACAGGACTGAAAAATCAGATAGAGCAAGCAAAGAACCAAAACCAGCCTCTTCTATCCACCGTTTTTGCTCTTCAGTGAACTTGTGATCACGAATACGGTGGACAGAAAACCTAGATTTGAACTGCAGCTCATCGTTGGCAATGACTTTGGTAGAAGCCCCTGCGTAAAAAAAAAGTTGATGCACACACCCAATTAAAAATTTAAATGCAACATTGGACATATAATGGTGAAACAAGGCAGGACAGCAAGCTATGTTGACCGTTGGTATAAAAAAATAGAAAACACAAGTGGAATGAGAAAACATGTTGAAAAGGTGGTATCCAACACTAGACAAAGCAGGGATGAACATACAAAATGTTTGAGCATATATAGGAGATAAGAAAAGAGAGATCAATGTGAGATACAATAAAAGAGTAAAGGCATGAAACAATAGACATGTATTAGTAAAGCAAAGAAAAACAGCATACTGAAACAAAGGAATTGTTGGTGGTCATGACTAAAACTGAACACAATGTAAGTTTGTATATCGACAGCTGGACACTATTGATATTCGTATATGATATTGCTAATATGAATACTAAGTGATTGATGAATTCAATTTTGTACTTGCAAGAATTTTACTTTTCTTTTAAGTAAGAGGAACGAATATATATGGCTATGATCAAAATGTCATGATCAATATTTATTGTGAGATCAAAATAGAACTTGGAAGACATAGCATGCAACATCACTAAACAACCTAATAAACAGCAGGTTTGCATTATAATCACCATCAAAAAAATTTAAAAAAATATAGCAAAGCACTACTAGTACTCTAAAATCACAGGATAATCATATCTTGAGGCTTCGTCACCTTCTTATTTGGAGATTTGTCCATAAACAACTTGGGTGGTGATTTGCTGGTAGATGGTTGAGCTCCTCCTTGTGCCCTTGAAGTGGATATTTTCCTCACTGCAACACGAGGAGCACGTCTCCCCCCAACATCAAACTCCTCATCACTGCTGCTTTCAGACTCATCATTCTTAGTGGGTGAAACAATACGACCTGATCTCATACGCATGACTGCAAAAATAATAGTGGACAAACAGAAGGGGTGTTACGAGGCTTAAGCATAACTATGAATTACTTGAACTTTTGCTACTGATAAAACTATCGCTATTGGATTAAGTTTCACTAATTTACACAACAAGCACCAATTGGTTGATCATACATATACAATGCAGTCCAAGCAGTTGGAGGAGTGGTTGATTGAATTGATTTGGTGATTCCAAACAATTCCAGTTAAATTTTACACGAAACCTATACATAACATAGTGATTAATCAACATCATGGTACTGAAACAAAAATCTATGGTAGTGAAACAAAAATCTAGGGTACTGAAACAACCAACTGCTGTGGGAACAAGTGGGAGAGAGTTGGGAGAGAGGCAGGCAACCGTCGTCATACCTGCGCCGCTAGAGTTGGGGAGGCAACCGCCGTCGGGATTGCGAAGCCGTAGTGGAGTCGAGCAGCACCGCGCTGGAGAGAGGCGCGCGGCGGGGGTGAACGACGACCGGTCCAAGTGGATAAGGGGCCGCGCTACGGGATGGCCCGCGCTGCAGGCGGACGCCGAGGTTGAGGCCGGGTTGACGTCGGGCGGTCGCCGCAGCCCAACAGGAGTGAGCCGTCCTCCGGTGCGCTGGAGGCCGCACGGTGGAGTACGGTCGAGGCGAGGTCAGAGCGGTGGATGCGGCGCGAGCCTAGATCGGAGCGGTGGAGGCCGGTGCGGGCCGAGATCAGGCGAGGTACGAGCTCTGCAGGTGGCACGAGCGGAGTCGGAGCGGTGGACGCGGCGCGGGCGGAGGTCCGAGGCCGGCGTGGGCCTAGGTCGGAGCGGCGCGGGCGGAGGTCGGAGGACGGCGCGGGCCTAGGTCGGAGAGGCAGAGGCCGGCGCGGGCCGAGCTCCCAGGGCGCTGTGGAGACGGGGTCGAGGCGGCGCGGTGAAGGCACAGTGGAGGTGGAGGCGGCACGGGCGGAGTCGGAGCGGCGGACGCGGCGCGGACGGAGGTCGGAGGCCGCCGCGGGCCTAGGTCGGAGCGGCGGAGGACGGCCCGGGCCGAGCACCTGGGGCACCGCGGAGACGGGGTCGAGTCGACGCGGTGAAGGCACGATGGAGGTTGGGGGGCGGTTCCGATGAGCGACGGCGGTCCGAAGAGATTCCAAAACGGGAAACCGCTGAGTGAGGAGGGGAAGGGGTTAACGGGAAACGGCCAGGAAAACTTCGGACGATGGAGGCCGCGGCAGGCGCTAGTTGGGCCGGTGAGGCCCAGTACACCCGTCCGGACGAGCCGGACGTCTGTAGTGCAGCATTACCGTTTACTTAATAGAATCGTCCCTAAAAATATATTTCGAAGAAGGTTTATAACCTACACCACTGCTCTCGTCGTACTTACAGCAGTTTCTTATGTCGGCCGCTTCTGTTAGAAATGTTAGCCGTGTTAAAAATTATTTTTGTACTAATGTGAAGGTCCAGCAATTGAAGCATCTCCAAGAGTTTGCCAAAATTTACTTGGTAAATCTTGTGTTTTGGCAAGTTACTAAAATATTTAGCAAGTCAAAATTTATTCTCTCTCCAAGAGTTTGCCATTTAGACTAGTTCAAATTAAAATTTAGGCCCACAAATAAAGTTGAGCAGAAAGCCCGAGACCCGATGGCATGGCCCGGAGCCAGGGAATTTGGCCCGGCCCAAGCACGGTCCGTTCCGGGAGCTACCGGTATATATAAATATATATAAAAATATTTATTAATGTAATTTTTTACTGGTGGGTCTAGTGGGCCCGCGGGCCTTTGGGCCGTCCTAAGTCCCGATCGGATCGGACGTGGGCTGATGGCGTGGCCCGGTGGCCCGCTGTGCCTTGGTTGGCCCAGTCCGATCAGGCCGTGCCTAGCCCAGGCCCGGGCCAGATCGGGCCAGGCGGCCCGGTTGCTCATCACTACCCACAAACCTCTTTTATGAAGCTGTTGCAAAAGATAGCGACTTGTCAAAGATAGCAAATTTAGAGCATCTCCAACAACTCCCTATTCTCACTTGTTATTCTTATAAATTTGGTAAAAACACAAATATTCTTCTCCAACAACTCTCTAAATGAACTTGCTATCTTTTCCAACTTTCTATTCCTCCATGCCGCACGCGTAAATTTCCGCGCGCGGAGGTGAGGTTGCTATCCCGTGATTTCACCCTGGCGGGCTCCCGCGCGCTGTTCCCCACCTCTCCTAGCGCAAAATCTTTTCTCCTTCTCTCCCGCGGCAACGCAGATCGGCCTAGGTGGGCCTAGTTTTTTGATTTTAGCAAGTTGGAATAGCAAATTGTTGGAGAGAGGTCTTTTTTTTACTTGCCAAATGAATTAGCAAGTTGCTAAAACTCGTGATATACCAAGTCATTTTTTTCAACTTGTTGGAGATGCTCTTAGGCCTCCGGATGACAACTTGGCAAAGATAGTAACCACTTTTACCAAACTAGTGGAGGGTGAATTTTCATGTTTTACCAAAAAATAAAAGATGGCAAGTTGATTTGAGGAACGCTTCGAGATATTCTGTAGAAGACGATGGATAATACGGACTATATAATGTTGTGCGCCTGTAGCTAGAATGTGTACACGGCTTAGAAATAACCTACTCCCTCTGTTCCAAATTATAAATTATTTTAATAATCTTGGAGAGTCAAAACTTTTATAAATTTGAGACCAAAATTATAAAGATAAATAGAAAGATTTATGACATTAAATAGGTATATTATAAAAATATAACTAATAAAAAATCTAATGATACTTAGTTGGTATCACATATATTATTATTTTATTATATGAATTGGTTAAATTTACGAAACTTTGACTCTCCGAAATTTTTGAAATGATTTGTAATTTGGGACGGAGGGAGTAGCAAGGGCTTCCGGGCAGTGGCGGATCCAGAATCAGCTCACGAGTGGGGCTAAATACACAGAGAATCGAGTTTGGACTGAAATTTTCCTTATATTTTTGGCTCATGAGAGGTTTTTAAGTAGATTTTAAAGTGATTTGAACTGAATTTTCTATTATTTTTCTAGTCCGCAGAAGATTTTAGACTAATTTAAAATAAAATGTTACGTGTATTTTTTGGGGCAAGGGGGCTGCAGCCCCCTCAGCCACCCCTGGATCCGCCCATGCTTCCGGGCCATGTTCCCGATTGAATGCATCCATTTCTCTATATATTTGTCGGGAAAAAAAAGAGGTGAGGACTATCTCCCCATCATGCACTCATTTTTTTTCCATAGCTATTTGTCTCCAGATGCTTGCTCCCTGAATCTCATCCACCCACGTACATAAGTTCTCGTCACATGATTCCAAATAAAACTCCAACGAATCTGACGGGATGATGCAGAGAACAGTATAGATCCGAACAAACATGTAGACGGTGCCGCCGGATAAGAACATTCTAGATGCTTAGAAGGTAGACGGTTCTAAGTCCCAAGCACTTGAGCCTATAGTTCCTATGCTCGCAACTTGTGTGCCATGGATGGATGAGGAATCTCATTTACTTCATTAAATTGCCACGGTTTTTGAGAAGAATTATTTTTTACCTAGGCAACTGAGACAATGCATCAATATTTCACATATAAATATCACTTTATTAGCGTACTTTCTCTGCCCTGAATAAATCGATTCCTAGAATCCATGATAATCAAACTTTTAAAAGTCTGACCAACTTTATAAAAAAGAGTAGGAACATCTAGCCGTCTAGGTGTCAGCAAACACGAAGAGTAACAAGCGAAATCTGCAGTGAAACACAATCGCCAAATGCCTCTAGATGAACACACTCATGCAATGCACTTGGATCTCCCAATATCTTCACTAAATGATTAACAATCAATCAACTCGAGTGAGAGAGATGGCTATGCTCATAATGAAGTTTAGGCAATCGAAATGTCCAAGAGAGTGATCCCAAACCGGCCAAACACCTTATATAGGGCTCCCTCACTAGAGAGAGTTGTTGCCCCCCCCCCCCCCCCCGCCTCAGTTTCTGTGGGGGCATCAGACGCGACTGTCAGTACCATCGGACGCAACACCCAGCGTCTGATGCCTGGATGGAGGCCACATGTCCTCTTCGTTCAACCACAGTCGCTAGATCCGAACGACTAGAATCAACAACGCGTTTTTATGCAGCATCAGACGCACACATCAGATGCAACGGTACAACATCTGATGCCTTGTCAGACATTTTAACGGCTAGCTGCGCCAACATCGAACTTTGCTATAAGATCACATCGGACGCGTTAGGGCCAGCGTTCGAAGTCTATGCAAAGAGCTCCTGCAAACATCAGGCACGTTCGATGTGGCCGCATCGGACGCACCTAAGCATATGATGCTCTTCTGCATGCTCTGACTAAGCCATGTCATAGGCATCAGATGCACATACAGTGCACCCTGTGCGTCCGACGTTGTGTCCGATGCAGCACTGAATATTCTACTAGGCTAGGGTTAGCCATCGGACGCACGGCCCAGCGTCCGATGCCACTCAGGGCAGCGTCTGATGCTACTCAGAGAGCATGAAATCATTCTCCACTTCTTCCCTTGTGAAAATGTGATAACTCCACTAAGTTTCCACCAGTTGTGTGCATGAGTTAGCATTTGACAAGCACTTTTTCAAGGGAAATTAGCATTCACTAGAATCTAAATGCATATGCAAAATGTAGATCATCTAGTGGCACTTTGATAACCGCATTCCACAAACGAGTTTCACTCCTCTTAATAGTATGGCTATCAATCCTAAATGTGATCACACTCTCTATAGTGTCTTGATCACTGAAACAAAATGACCTTGTGCTTATACCTTTGCCTCTAGCCCATTTTGTTTTTTTCTTTTTCTTTCTTCTTTTCCAAGTTTTGGAGCACTTGATCACCATTATGTGGACATCACCATCCATCTAGCTCCATCACTTGTCTTGGACCAACCTGTCGACGAAATATCGGCGATAGTCTACCGAGGGGTATGCCCAAGGTAGTAGATTAGATTGAGGAGGTGTGGAGACGACTGCTCAAGCGTAAACACAGGGACAAGACACGGTGATTTAGACAGGTTCGGGCCAGCAAGTCACTGTAATACCCTATGTCCTGTGTTTTGGTGGCTGGATTGTATTATCAGATGTGATCCAATCTGATGAGATCGGATGATCTGAGGTGAGATGAGAGGGGGTCCCTGCTCGCCTTATATAGTCGGGGAGCAGGGTTACAGTTTGTAACAGATTACAAACGGTTCCTTAAGGCAAGGAATCTGGATCTAACTTAGGATCTTCCTTGGCGGGCAAGGCTTCGTGAGAGTCCCTGGCGGCCACGACAGCCTGGTCGCGTGCCGCAGGGCCTTCAAGCTAGGCTGTCCTTGACGAAGGGCCCAAGTAGGTCCATGGGGGTATACGGAGGTAATATCCCCACAACTAGTCCCCAAGCACTTTGTATCCATTGGCGATGCCGTCTTGAGCTTGTCCGAGCAGGCAAAGTCGATGTCGGCCAAGTAAGGCTTGCCAGAAGGATGTAAGGTGCTCAAGAAAATTTTTGAAGAGCTTTCTTCTAGTGAAGTGTATCCACTTGGAGCTTGCAAGACTATAAGAAACAACGAGGTCCTAGTAGAAGTCTATGCAAGTCCAACTTGACGAAGCGTCCTTGAATTGTCAGAGCAAAAGAAAATACATTCAGTGCAAGGTGAAGTGTATCCACTTAGTCCCCGAGCTTGGTAGTAGGTGTTGAAGACATGTGGTGCCGAGCTTGTAGAGCATTTAGCAAGTGCCCCAATGAGCTGCCCAAAATCAGCACCCTGATCCGAACAGCATGGAGCGACTTGATGCACACCGGCGACGAGGGAAGGCGACGACGAGCGAATGCGGCGACGAGCGAGGGCGACGAGCGAATGCGGCGACGAGCGAGGGCGACGAGCGAAGACGAAGTCCCCGAGCCTAGTCGGCGATGACCGAAGGCAAAGTCCCCGAGCCAGGTCGACGATGAGTGAAGGTAGCGACGAGTGAAGGCGACGAGCGATGGCGACGACGAACGAAGGTGATGACGAGCCAAGATGACGACGAGCGAAGTTAACGAGCCTGGTCGGCGATGAACAAAGGCGAAGTCCCCGAGCCTGGTCGGCGACTTGCGAAGACGGCGATGAGCGAAGGCGACGATGAGCAGAGGCGACGAGCGAAGGCGAAGTCCCCCAGCCTGCTCGGTGACGAACGAAGGTGAAGTCCTCGAGCCTGGTTGGCGAACAAACGAAGGCGAAGTCCCTGAGCATGGTCGACGATGAGCGAAGGCGAAGTCCATGAACCTGGTCGGCGATGGGCGAAGGCCAGGTCGATGAACCTAGTTGGCGATGGGTTGATGAACCTACGACCTTGTGCTTCGGAAACAGAAGGTGGCGACGAGCGATGGCGGCGGCGAGCAAAGACGACAGCGAGCAAAGGTGGCGACGAGCGAATGCGGCGGCGAGCGAAGGTGATGACGAGCGAAGACGGCGACGAACGAAGTCCCTGAGCTTGGATGGCGACGAGCGAAGGCAAAGTCCCCGAGCCTGGACGACGACGAGCGAAGGCGAAGTGCCCGAGCCTGGTCGGCGACGAGCGAAGGCGACGATGAGCGAAGGCGAAGTCCTCGAGCTTCTCAGCGACGAGAGAGGGTGGCGGCGAGCGCAGATAGCGACGAGCGAAGGCGGCAACGAGCGAAGGTGACGAGCCTGGTCAGCAATGAGCGAAGGTGAAGTCCCTGAGCTTGGTTGATGACGAGCGAAGGCGAAGTCCCTGAAAAATAAATATGGAGAGCAGTAGTACATGATGATGTGCAAACAAAATATGGAGAAAAACCAGTGGCGAAGGATGACTGCAGCTTGATGAAGTCCCCGAGTGTAGAGTCGTCGTGATGACATGGAGCATCTGGAGATGGAGGCGGAGCCGGCCGCGGAGGCCCTGGCCCGCGGAGGGCAACAGTAGAACATAGCATAGGAGAATAGTCTGTGAATAGACTCTTGAGCGAAAAGAGGCAAAGCTTTTAACGAGTCGGTATGCTTTGCATTTTCCTCAAATTTCGCAGACCCAATAGCCGTGAGCCAAAGCGATGAACAGTTCGGCCTTTGGTTATCCCATGATCTGTATCGTAGAGCGCGAAGCCCGTTTACGCGTAGGAGTCAAAGGAGTCGCCCAAGGAACCGATGCTGGCATCCCGCAGCGCAGAGGGTAGACGCTCATGCACGCGTAAGGAGGTACCAGAGAGGGCTTTTTCCGAGAGGCTCGATCGAGGCATGACCTGGGCGAATGGAGACCGCTGGAGACCGTTTGGAGACCGTATGGAGATCGCATGACGAGCACGTGGATGGCGCAAATACAGGCACTGGGCGTGTAGCCTCAGAGGTCTCAGCCCGAGCTTAGCCTTCCCTTCGTAGCGCAGAGGGCAGACGCTCATGCACGCGTAGAGAGGTTAGGACGTCACTCGGGAGGACTGCTGGCCGCCATAGCGCAGAAGGCAGGCGCTCATGCACGCGTCCGGAGGTGATAGCAGCCCCGGCTCTGAAGCCCCTTCAGCATCAGCCAGGCTACTTGGAGAGGTCGGCGAATCGTTTAGAGAGGTCGGCGAACATCTGGAGTGGTCGGCGATCGTTTGGAGAGGTCGGTGAACGTCTAGAGTGGTCGGCGATCGTTTGGAGAGGTCGGCAAACGTCTGGAGTGGTCGGCGACGAGCGAAGGCGAAGTCCCCGAGCCTGGTCGGCGACGAACGAAGGCGACGACGAGACTGTTCGGCGATGAGACTGTTCGGCAACGAGCGAAGGTGGCGATGAGGGAAGGCGGCCACGAGTGAAGGCGACGACGAATGAACGCGGTGACGAGCCCGGTCGGCGACGAGCGAAGGCGACGACGAGCTCGGTCGGCGACAGGCCTGGTCGATGACGAGCGAAGGCGGCGACGGGCCTGGTCGACGACGATCGAAGGCGGCGACGAGTCCAGTTGATGATGATCGGAGGCGGCGACGAGCCTAGTCGACGAAGAGCAAAGGCGGCGACAAGCCCGGTCGGCGACGAGCGAAGACGACGATGAGCCCGGACGGCGATGAGGCGAAGGCGGCGACGAGCGACGGCGGCGACGAGCCGGGTCGATGACGAGCGAAGGCGGCGACGAGCCCGGTCGATGACGAGCGAAGGCGACGACGAAGGCGGCGATGAAGACGGCGACGAAGGCGGCGATGATCCTGGTCGACGGCAGCGATGAAGGCAGCGACGAAGGCGGCGATGATCCTGGTCGATGACGAGCGAAGGTGGTGACGAGCCGGGTCGGCGACGGGGGAAGACAGCGACGAGCCCGGTCGACGACGAGCGAAGGTGGCGGCGGGCGAAGGCAGCGACGAAGGCGGCGATGATCCTGGTTGATGAAGAGTGAAGGCGGCGACGAGCTGGGTCGGCGACGGGGGAAGACAACGTTGAGCCCGGTCGATGACGAGCGAAGGTGGCGGCGGGCGAAGGCGGCGAAGAGCCCGGCGAAGAGCCCGACGAGTGAAGGCGGCGACAAAGGCGGCGATGATCCTAGTCGACGACGGGCGAAGGTGGCGACGAAGGCGGCGACGAAGGCGGCGATGATTCTGGTCGACGAAGAGCGAAGGCGGAGTCCCTGAGCCTGATCGGCGACGAGTGAAGGTGGTGGCGAGCGAAGGAGAAGTCCCTGAGCCTGGTCAGTGACGAGCGAAGGCCAGGTCGATAAACCTGGTCGGCGACGGGCGAAGGCGGCGATGAGCGAAGGCGGTGACTGGCGAGGGCGGCGACGAGTGAAGGCGATGACGAGCCTGGTCGACGACGAGCGAAGGCGGTGACGAGCGGGGTCGGCGACGGGCGAAGACAGCGACGGGTGAAGGTGGCGACGAAGGCGGTGATGATCCTGGTTGACGACGAGTGAAGGCGGTGATGAGCCGGGTCGGCGATGGGTGAAGGCGGCGACATAGGCGGTGACGATCCTGGTCGACGATGAGCGACGACGGCGACAGGCGAAGGCGGCGACGAGCCTGGTAGACGACGAGGGAAGGCGGCGACTAGCGAGGGCGGCGACAGGCGAAGGCGGCGACGAGCCTGGTCGACGACGAGCGAAGGCGGCGACTGGCGAAGGCGGCGACGAGTGAAGGCGATGACGAGCCTGGTCGACGACGAGTGAAGGCGGCGACGGGCGAAGACAGCGACGGGTGAAGGCGGCGACGAAGGTGGTGACGATCCTGGTCGACGACAAGCGACGACGGCGACGGGCGAAGGCGACGACGAGTGAAGGCGGCGACTGACGAGGGCGGCGACGAGTGAAGGCGATGACGAGCCTGGTCGACGACGAGCGAAGGCGGCGACGAGTCGGGTCGGCGACGGGCGAAGACAGCGACGGGTGAAGGCAGCGACGAAGGCGGTGACGATCCTGGTTGACGACGAGCGAAGGTGGCGACGAGCTGGGTCGGCGACGGGCAACGACAGCGATGGGTAAAGGCGGCGACGAGCCTGGTCGACGACGAGCGAAGGCGGCGACTGGCGAGGGCGGCGATGAGTGAAGGCGATGACGAGCCTGGTCGACGACGAACGAGGGCGGTGACGAGCGTAGGCGACGACGAGCGAAGGTGGCGACGAGCGAAGGCGGTGATGAGCAAAGGCTAGGTCGATGAGCCGTCTCGACGACGTTGATGCAGTCGATGATCCTCTTATTGGCCCGGTCGATGGCCTCGACCAGGTCATCGCGGCGGATGGATCTTGGCGCGCATGGCGTCGGCGCGATGGGTGGACGGCGAGGCGTCCGGCGCAGGAAGCTGCACGGGTTCCACGATCTCCGGAGCGAGGACGGCGCCACCGGCGGTCCAGATCATAGATCCGATCTGGAAGGAGACGCCGGGCTCGGGAGGATCATGGAGTCGAGGAAGATGACCGCTTGGCAGATCATGGTGCCGTAGCACACACCCCCTACCTGGCGCGCCAACTGTCGACGAAATATCGGCGATAGTCTACCGAGGGGTATGGCCAAGGTAGTAGATTAGATTGAGGAGGTGTGGAGACGACTGCTCAAGCATAAACACAGGGACAAGACACAGCGATTTAGACAGGTTCGGGCCGGCAAGTCGCCGTAATACCCTACGTCCCGTGTTTTGGTGGCTGGATTGTATTATCAGATGTGATCCAATCTGATGAGATCGGATGATCTGAGGTGAGATGAGAGGGGGTCCCTGCTCGCCTTATATAGTCGGGGAGCAGGGTTATAGTTTGTAACAGATTACAAACGGTTCCTTAAGGCAAGGAATTCGGATCTAACTCTAGGATCTTCCTTGGCGGGCAAGGCTTCGTGAGAGTCCCTGGCGGCCACGGCAGCCTGGTCGCGTGCCGCAGGACCTTCAAGCTGGGCTGTCGTTGACAAAGGGCTCAAGTAGGTCCATGGGGGTATACGGAGGTAATATCCCTACACAACCTATCTCCTATATACACTTGAGCATAGAGTTAGTCCAATAGGTTTCATCAATTATCCAAAACCAAACTAGGGCTTTCACCTCTCTGGACCAACACCGGATGCATGCATCAGACGCGCCAGGGCAGCATCCGATGCCTATGCAGAGAGGTTCTAGAGAGCGCCCGGACTCATCGGACGCGTCAGCTGGAACCCTATCGGACACTGAGAGCGTCTGATGCCTCTCTGGTCAGATCAGCTCGCGCCATGTCATGAGAACTGGACGCACGCACAATATTGCCTATCTGTCCAGTGTTGCTCTGATGCTACCTCAACATCTGACAAAACCTAGGGTTTGCCATCGGACGCACCAGGACAGCGTCTGATGCTCCCACAGAGAGCGTTCGATGCCCCTAGAGCAGCACCTCTCTCTTTTCAACTTACGCCCTTGCTTCCATGCGCCAACACTAAAGTGTTTCATCACTTGTGCACGTGTGTTAGCATTTTTCAAGGATTTTGTTAGTCACTCACTAGGTATAATGCATCAACATGTTAGCGATGACCTAGTGGTACTTGAACACCGCATAAATTGTGAACATTCTCCTCTTAATAGAATGACTATCTATCCTAAATGTGATCACACTCGCTAAGTGTCTTGATCACCAAAACAAAGAACCCTATAGGTATAAGTTATACCTTTGTCTTTGTTCCTCCTCTTTTCTTTTCTTCTCTTCTTCTCTCCATTTCACGAAATGCGGAACACTTGATCCATGTGGCCATCACTATCTTCTCCACGATTACCATCTTGCTAGCTCCACTACTTTGCTTGGTCTTAAGACCAAATAGGTTTCATCAATTATCAAAACCAAACTAGGGCTTTCACTCTCCTTGAAGCACGAGTACCTCCCGAGGACCTCCAGGTTCATCTCGTTTGTTCACTTATTCCCTCTGAACTCGATCTCTCGATTCATATTTAATTTATATGTTTATGGTCATATATATCCTTTGATCCTAATTTGCTTACATTTCTTAGATGATTTATATTTTAAACAAACTAGGACCGGAGCTACGTGATGGACGGCGTGGCACTGCCTGTTTCCCTTGGTCGGGCGTGCTAACGAGCGCAGACGACGGGATAGGCGCAACGTCCGGAGGTAGAAGATACGTGAGGCTGGGCAATTACTCCGACGTGTGATTGGACCATGACTCCATGAGCAAACGGATAAGGTAAGGTAAGAAAAAAATCATGCTTTGATCAGGGAATGTAGGAGGGACGCTGTTGAGTTGCTGGTAATGGTGCAACACCGACGCCTTGGGTGTCGATGACGAGGAGCGAATCGAGATTGGGTGGCCAACAGATGTGTCGCATGTCTCGCACTCACCTTTGATCGTTTCGGTGACTTCCTCGTCCTGCCCTAACCTCAATCCAGAAGTTTCATGGCGCACACCCAGTGCCAGGTGAGCTCGACTTCTTGGGGTGTGTTTGGTTGCTCGCATGGCACCATCCCTGCACCGGCCCAAGCGTATATGCTTCAAAAGAAGCCCGTTTGGATGGCTGTCTCCACTGTTCAAGCTCGACTCCACTCGTGCAAGCTTCACTCCTCATCCTGGCCCGACGGATGCAAGCCGCGGAGACGCCCGAGACTCCCTCGCGTGTTTAGGGTTACTCGCTACTCCCTTCCCTCCGTCACCGCACAGCACGGTCACCGCGCCGCCTTCGTGCTCCAGACCGTACCGCCCCCTCGGTCTCAGACCACGCCGTCCTCTCCTGCCTCCCACCCTCCAGGGAAATCAGTCCCCTCCGACGACCTCTCTCGATTTGGGGTGAGTTTTTGCGCTCAATCTCAGTCGGGGTGCACCAGTTCTCCTGGTTGTGTGAGATGGCGCGGATTGTGGTTCCAAAGTCCAGATCTTCAAGTCTTATTCCTCACCTTTTCCTCTAACTGCAGATCTACGACATTTGCTAGCAAGGCAGCCCCTCCACCCCCCTCCACACAGGTTTATTCCTCAATATTTTCTGAATTTGTATCGCCTATATATGTGCCACATAAATAGTATTTGATTAGCATGATGTTACCGTTTGATTTTGGCTTTCCTGGGTACAACAGCGTGAAGATCAGAGTTAGCTCTGACCTATAAATTTGTCCTTTTATTTTTATTGGAAAAAGTCTACATCACCCCCTGAGGTTTGGAGAGGTGTCTACTTAACCCCCTCAAGTATAAAACCGGGTATCGAACACATTAAAGTTTGCAAAACCGGTCAATTAACCCCCTGAGGTGGTTTTGCTAGGCGGTTTTGCTTGCGTGGCAGTGGTTTTGTTTGCTGGCGCGCTGAGGTGGACTCCGATGCTGATGTGGATGATTGATGAGTGGGCCCCGCTTGTAAGTGATAGGTCTTTCTCCCACTGACGGGTGGTCCCCACCTGTCATCCCCTACCTACAGCTCCTCCCGTCATAGCCTAGCCCCGTCACCACGACCACCATAGCAGCAATGATCTCCCGAACCTAGTTGTTGCCTCAGCAGTGTTGCTCCCGTGTGGCGAGGAGCAGCCGAGCTAGCGCTTCACCTCCTGGAGAGCTCCAGCGAGCGGCGTCGGAGGCCAAACGTGGCTAGGCGATCACACTGATGGAGACCATGGTGATGGACTGGTGGGGAGGCAGTGCGGAAGGGGGTCAAGGTAGCACAGCCGCTACTAGCCATGGCAGCCCTGGCGCGTGCGCACGGGCGGTGCTGCTGCTGTCTGGGCTGCGTGCCCACCATGGACCATGGGTGTGTCCTTCGCTCTGCTACAGAGGCAATCGAAGACGTGGAAGAGGTGGCGCGAGGTCGATCCTCGTACTGCACCCTATCCGGTACATGCGCGAGATGTAGTCTAGTCTAGGATGCCACACGCGCCATCTGCGCCCCATGCTTCGCCCTGCAAGGTGCGCGACGCCGGGGGAGGTCGAGACTTCCTCCACTGTCGCTACCGCGTCACGGACGATCGCGGGGTTGCCGCTAATGCTCTGGAGAGCAGCGAGATGGCGGCGCCCATGGAACTGCAGCAGGCTCAGGAGGTAATTAGATTGTGCCGTGGAGCTCTTCTTGGCCTTTTGGTGATGCCTTGGTCCTTGGAGCACATGCTGTCCCGGTCCTCGTGTTTCCTATCTGATAAGCACGCCGCATATGGGATCAGCCACTAGAACGAGATGGACCGGATGCTAAGGCACTCGCAGACCAGTCGATGACTGCGGTTCTCCATGCGCAGCTGCAGCATGTTGTGGCCGCGGCTCAGGTGAGGGAATGGCCGAGGAGGAGGGCAACGAGGCCGCAATGATGTACGACACTACCTGCTTCACCGAACCCGACATAGGATCCTGCTGTGTTCCACGTTCGGCCTCCATGGCCGTGCCTGGTCTGGATCGAGGCGACGATGACGCTTGATCCGTGCCGTGGCCAGGCTGCTGCAGGAGGAGCTGGAGGTAGGGAATGACAGGTGGGGACCACTTGTCGGTGAGAACTGTCACTTACAAGCAAGACCCACTCGTGAGTCATCCACATCAGCATCATAGTCCACCTCAGCACGCCAGCAAGCAAAACCACTGCCACGTAATCAAAACCGCCTAGCAAAACCACTCTAAGGGGTTAATTGACCGGTTTTGCAAACTTTAATGTGTTCGATACCTGGTTTTATACTTGAGGGGGTTAGTTAGACACCTCTCCAAACCTCACGGGGTGATGTAGACTTTTTCCTATTTTTATTAGTTCAATCTTGAAATGTGACGAATGAGATATGCTTAGAAATTTATGTAGTATGGAGTAAATGCATATCTCAGCTACTGAGTGTACTTGTGAAATCAGCAAATTAGGTGGATCTGTGGAATATTAACGACAAGTCAGCAACACTACTGCATAGCTGCATTTCTTTTATAAATTGAACATTGTGATTCATTCAAAACCAATAAATGGTCTTATTTCTGTAGTACTGAAATATGTATGTCACAATATAGTAGAAAAAAATACATTGCGCAATCTGATATACCCCTAGTGTGGCTTTGTTATGATCACTAAATAGAACTTTAATATTTCTGAGCTTGTCTATCCTTTTATCTGTGAATTTCCTATGAATATAACAATTTTTTATTGTAACTTATACATGGTTAAAATGTCTAGATGGACCAGTTGACTATCAAACGGCGTAAAATCATTGCTCAAGCTGCTGGAGTAGTTGCTACAATGTGTGCCTACACACTGTTTATGTACAGGCGTGCGGGTCGCACACCACCTGTCACTTATGGCCCTTTAGCTGAAAGAGACCAAATTAGGATGGCAAACCTTAGGTTCATTTTTCACAATGATGATCGACATTGTGTAGAACAACTTCGCATGAGGAGAGCCCTTTTTTCCATCTGTGCACATTGCTTAGGACAAGACATCTACTTACAGATACAATTAACAGCTCAATTGAGGAACAAGTCGCCATGTTCCTACAAGTAGTTGGTCATAATTGTAGGTTTCGGTTGATTGAGCTTAATTTTAGAAGGGGTCTGGAAACAATTAGTCGTTACTTCCATGAGGTTTTATATGCTATTGGAGAGCTGCGTGGAGAAATGATTCGGCCACCGTCCCTTGAGGTCCACCCTAAAATTGCAAACAACCAAAGGTTCAACCCATACTTCAAGGTACCACTAGTGTCAATGTGCATAGAATATTTTTACGACCATTACAATTCTTAAAGAACTAATCAATTTTTTCTGTTAGGACTGCCTTGGTGCTATAGATGGCACTCATGTGCTAGCTAGAGTACCAGCAGCCATGGCAGCCGCTTTTCGAGGTAGAAAGGGAGTTACGACCCAAAATGTCATGGCTGCAGTGGATTTCAACTTGAAGTTTACCTTTGTCTTAGCTGGGTGGGAAGGATCTGCACATGATGCTACTATTCTAGCAGATGCATTGGAAAGAGATGATGGTTTAAGGGTGCCACCGGGTAAGCCTAGCTAGTTAGGTAACATAAAATAGATATTAGCCAAAAAATGAACATACTTAAATGATATTTATTGTTTCTTAGGTAAATTCTACTTGGTCGATGCGGGATACGCTGTTTGGCCAGGGTTTCTTCCACCATATCGTGGTTGTCGGTATCACTTGAGAGAGTATGGTGGAAGGAACCATCCTCGTGACCAAAGAGAGTTGTTCAACCTTAGACACTCCTCTCTCAGGGTCACCGTCGAACGGGCTTTTGGTGCATTGAAGAATCGTTTCAGAATTCTATATAACAAGCCATTCCATCCATACAAGACTCAAGTCAAGCTAGTGCTTGCCTGTTGTATTTTGCATAACTGGATACTTTCGCATGGCCAAGATGAGTGTATTCCTGGAGAAGAGTGGAGTCCAAACCCTGTAGAGACAGAAGTACACAATGACCATGAATATGACAACAACACTTGGGTAGCGAAGAGAGATGAGTGGGCAGTAGCTATGTGGAACAGTAGGGGTAACATGCACGTGTGAATGATGTGATTGTCATGTAATATTATTTTTTTCAAAAACTTGGAATTTGTAATATCTGGTACCGGTACTTAAGACTTTTGTGTGTCTGAACCTCTATTTGTGCTTTATACTTATATGAGGCATGTAATAGTATATTATATATGCGTATCACCTTTGATGTGCTGATCGAGAGTGCTTGTTATTTTTATTTATTCTAATTTCTGCTTCATGCATGGAAGGTGATGGCTGACCAAGGAGCTAGTGCTGGGGCAAGGACCAACCTGAAGTGGACAGCTCGCATGTCCAATGTCATGCTGCGCAGTTTGGCAGAGTTGATCAAAACTGGCATTAGGACTGAGAAGGGTTTCAAGGAGGTGCACTTGAACAATGCTGCAAGGCAAGTTACTGAGCAAACTGGTGTTGAAGTAAGTGGAAACCAGGTGTACAATCACCTTCGAAAATGGCGTACGAGGTGGGTAAAGATAAGTAAACTACGAGACCTCAGTGGCGCCCTATGGGATGACACCACCAATGCCATCATCCTTGATGATGAGCACTACAAGGGCCACACCAAGGTACAAGAATTACGAGCAACATATCCATCATTACTTTGGAATATGATGTTTCTATACTAGCCTTTGAAAATAGAGAATTGTAAATTTTGACATGCATGTATAGAAGTTAGCAAACTATGAGAAAATAATTTTAACTAACTATCGTTTGTTCTTCCGTTGTAGGATCACCCTGGAGATGCTGAGTATCTGAATGTACCTCTGGAGAACTATGAGCAAATGACTACCATCTTCTCTGCTGGACAGGCCACTGGAAGGTATGCCATGGGATCCAATGAGCCCTTGGGAGCTCCTTCCGATGTGGTGGATAATGAAGGCAATGGTAACCCAATTTCCGGTGGAAATAATCTGGGGTTTAACTTTTCGGAGGGTCTTGGAGAGGCAACAGATCATGAGGACACCAATACCAACACCCCACCCTCGACTTGGACTGCACCAAACACATTTGCACCTGAGGATGCTGCTGGTAGTGGTGCTACTGCGGACAGGGTCAAGGATTCCTCTAGTTCGGTTGGTGCGAAGAGGAAGCGCACTATGATCTCAGAGGAAGAGGCCATCATCTTCAACGGCATGACTGGTGCTGTGAAGGAGATGTCTAGCGCTATCAAGGAAACAGTTCATGCTGAGGCACATCCTGGGGTTTACAATGCTATCATGAACCTCCCTGGGTTCACTGAGGATGCCCTACTAGATGCTCTTGAGTGGCTCTATGACAACAAGGCACAAAGCATTGGTTTTGTGCAAATGAGTGATGAACATTGTCGCAAGTGGATGAATCGTTGGATTAGGAAGCACTACTTTAATGACGCTTAGTTTCAGTCTCATTTTCCACTGACCTTTTGCCTACTCGGTTGGTGGTTGCTGGAGAATCCTCCCCCAACAAGCCCTGACTATTTTTGTAAGATGAAACTATGAACATCTTTGTATTGATTAGCTTACCTTAGTGTATGAGGTGATGATATGGGCAATTCTGTGGTGGTGCGGTGGCTGTAGCACACCCTTATTTTGTAAATATGTTGGGATAATTAAGTGAAGTGTAGGCTAAAATGTGAACTATGCTTATGCTTCAAATGCTATAACATATGGATCTTAATTATATCTTTGTGTGCAAGTGTTATTTTCATGCTCAGTTTTCATGTATATTGCTACTATGGATCGCTAATATGCATGTATGGTTATGCCATGTACATACGCTTCTTACACATGTCTCAACACATAATCAAGCCAACTATCATTACGTGATAAAACAAGTGAAAAATATACAAATAAGGATGATATCTTGTCTATTGTTTCAGACTTAGAAAAAATTGACAACAGCAAACCCAATATGGAGGGAGGTAAACACACCAATTCACAGATGCAGAGTCACCATATCCACCTAATACAACCAACCAAACACCTTCTCAACATATTGCGTCTGCTCATACAACCTTAGATTCACCCTACCAAACACAAACTCAGCTCAGCTTGTATCCATAGCTACAGACAACCAAACACTCTTCTTTTCAGAAATACGGTTCCCCTCAGCCTGCGTCCCTCCAGCCAGGATATACGATACAGGTTTCATTTGGTAACCAAACACACCCTTGAAGGACCCTAATCAGGTCCCTAAACAAGCAATTTTTACATTCGCGATGCTGACCAAGAATAATAAAAAATGGGCCAGTAGTGGGCCTCGGACCTAGTCAGCCATTAGCAATAATAATAAAAAAATGGGCTAGTAGTGGGCCCGTACTTGTATGCTTTCCACTCGTTTAGTTGCTCGGGCCTGCCCAAACTAATTTGTGCGATCCGACCAAACAAAAAGATTGATTCGTTCCAATTATATTTCTTATTTCATTCGTTCCTATTATTGCTCTGATTATTTTTTAGGTCTAAGAATTAGATTAATTAATTAAAATTTAAAAATCTGGATACAATTATAACTCCAAGAATGTTTAGTATTTTTCTAATTTTCAGCTTTCCTTTATATATTGTAATATACATACATTTATTTAGTTGTTTAACTCTTGGTGTGTATATATCTCGTCATATATGATTTTTTTCCGAAGGGAAGGAGGATTATATTAAAATTTGACATTGTATGTTTCCAAATTACACATGACAAATTTTGGAATAAAAAATACATAATTTTCTATCCGGATTTTTTCATCGTCTTCTCTAATAGCTTCACTCTAATGTCGGAGCCAAAGTGCAGTCCTTATGTCGATTTAGCGACCAACCCAAAATACATTGGACATGTTGCAAGATCCAATACTTCGAAACCAGTCCTAAACACATCTGAATTGTTGAAAGACTATCGGCAATTGCATCGTTAGGTACACACACTGGACGCAGATTCATCACCTCCAAACCTTGATCTCTTCATGACTATCGACGATGAGATCGATGCCTCGGAGTAGCTGTCCTCGTTGGAGCGCCCAGAAGCATCCCTCCTGATGCAGATAAAGGCCATCAATTTGTCACCTATAGTGGCAGTTTCGTCGTGGCAATCACCAAAGTCATCGTAGGTGTTAACACCAGATTTTGGACCAAGGAGATTGTTAGGGGCCGTTTGGGAGAGCTCCAGCTTCAGCTTCTCCGAAGAGAATCACTCCCAACCAGCCAAACGCTCAAAGTGTCAACTGATTCAGGTGGAGATCCAGAGACAATCACTTCTCCATTTACACTAGAAGGTGGGAGCTAAAAAAAACCTGCTTCACCCTACTCCCTGTTATATTCTGGTGGGGATCAGCTGAGAATCAATTCTCCTTAGCTCCCCACTCTGCTTCCTCCTAAGAATCCAATAGAATCACTCTATCGGAGAATCATGGAGCAGAGCTAGAGAATCAGAGAGTGGAGCTCTCCCAAACGAGGCCTTATTGTGTGAACATAAATGACTGATTTATTAGGGAAAGAGATCGGCCTAAAAATAAAGAAGCTCATATGGTCAAGCATAATCAAAAGGATTCGTATGGACCAGCACGATGGGCTTCGAAGACGTGTCGGGCTCAACCAGGGAGTTCAAGTCCGGGTCGTCTTTATTTTTCCCTATTTTGTAATCTACTCGTGTTAGGGCAGGAGTCAACCGGGTTATAAATGGCTAGAAACCCGGATTTTGTAAGGACATCCAATCAATCAATACATCGGCCCTCGGCCAAAACCCTAGGAGTAGGAGTAACGTAGATCTCGGCGAGACCTTCAACCAGGCAGGGCTGTATCGGCATCGACCGACCTCCGGTTTGCTTGTAAGTTTCACCAATGGCTTGTGTCATCGTGTAATAAGGCTGCATTGGCATCGACCAAACTCTTGTTAAGCTATGGCATGGCTAGTTATCGGTCTAAGTTCATCTTTTGTGAGACTGTCTTGACTCTGATCAATCTCTTGCTTTAGTCGATCTTGACTAGTTATCGGCTCTACTAGCTTGACAAGCTAGTAGATTCATCAAGTTATCGATGTTGTTCTATGTTTTAATATGTTCATTTATGTTTTAAACAACATCTTGCCCAATCAAGATTGACAAAGTAGTTCAAGCCTAAAAGATGCTTCGTTTCGGTTGTTTTAAGGTTTACACGCTCACAATAGAGAAAATAGCCGATTCAAGCCTTTCATCGACTATTTCGTCAATCTTGGTTGTTACATGTTGTGCGTTCAAGATATTCGATAAAGTCACGATCCGATCTAAGAGCAGATAGATTTGATCTAACACATCTATTACGGCTGTATTCTCGAACCTCACTGATATATATGATAGATTAAGTCTGTTTATCTTGGCTTAAATCATGGCTTTGACGGATAGATCTTGTTCGTGCCTCATGGACTCTGAATCGGCTAAAATAGCCGATCCAGTTATGCTTTCTTTATAATGTGTTCTTTTAAGTGGCTTGGAATTAACGGATCTACTTTTTGTACGAGACGTGATCTAGCTTGACCATCATCATGGCTGCATGGAGACACCCCACTGTTGATGTTTAAGTTATTTTATCGACCTATTTGTTATTATGGCTGTATGCAGACACCCCACTGTTAATGAATAGAACTGCTCGTACAATTAGTCGATACGTTAGTTTCATGTTGCTTAAACGTACATATAGATCTTTATTCTGTTAACATCTTTCAAGCTTATCGGCTGTTTGTTTAATATAAACACTCTTTTATACATATGTCATAGTTGTTACGCCTTATATTTTTTCCAATACTCTTCATGCAATTTCATGTGAGTTGACTTTGTAGTCAATGTCCTAAAGACAAATGGCTATATCAGAGCCGTATAATTTGGAACTGTCTGGCATCAAACCGGCAAGTTCCATGATTTAACGATTTCTTTTGTCCTTGTCAATTACAGGTCAAATTGACTGGCACGCCCTAGGTCGATTTTGCTGAGAATCGGCTCCACCGCTTGCTGAAGGTCCAGGAGGTCAGGACCTGCTCCGTACTCCTCTGAGGATCGTGCGCACGAGTGTGTTGGCACTGACCGACCGAGATTTTGTGTCAACACATTCTTTTGGCACGCCTGGTGGGACCAATCGTCTGAATCATGGCGTTTGACAACGAAGAAGTACTGCACGTGAAGATGGAGGACCTCCTAGAGAAAACTCAACGCTTAATAGATGAGACTATTGATCAGTATCGACATTTGTGCTTATTGAGCTACAGCAGGACCAGGGATAAGAAGATAGTTCAGAAAACTCACCTTCCAAGAGTGGTCTTTGACGGTCATGTTGATCCAATGGTTCAGGTCTAACACAATGCCATGCAAGAAATAATCGGCAAGGCAATGTCTGTCACCTTGACAAATCATAATGGGGTTTTCTCAACAGCCTCACAAATGCCATTAAAGAAGCTTTCAACATGGGTGGTGACAGAAGGGGTCCAACATATACTGTTGGAAACAGTCAAGGGGCTGGAACTTCTACTGGACCCAAATTAATGGCCCAAATGGCGATGGAGGTCAAATGATGATTAACCCTAGAGGCATGACACCGCGACCAATGCAACAGTCGATTATGAGTAATAACATATACTCATCAGCTACAAAAATAGCTTCTCAGGCAAGGCGCATTACGAGAGACTTCAATACGCCGCCATATCAAGGGAATGTAGCATCTGGTGATATCCCTCAGGGGTATCATTATGTCTCTGATTTCTATACGTTGGATGCTCAAGAGAACCCAGGGTATAACGGCAACACCTTTGGGGGGCAGAACATCGGCTATCAGAAGCCGGTGAATCAGATTGACCAGATGATGAATCGGGTAACTGACCTGGTTCAGAAGCAATTTGGCTTGACGCCAAAATCTACAGTGACTGGTTACAAGAAGCCGTATCCAGAATGGTTTGATCAGGTTGTTCTCCCTCCAAGGTATAAAATTCCTGATTTTACCAAGTTCACAGGAACTGGTTCAGTGTCAACCATGGAGCATATAACCCAGTTCCTGGTCCAGCTCGGTGAGATTGGTGATGAGCAAGCACTCAAAGTTAGGATGTTTCCTCTCTCTCTATCTGGTTCGGCTTTCTCATGGTTTTCATCTCTGCCACCCAATTCCATTCAAAGCTGGGATGACTTGGAAAATAAATTCCATAAGTATTTCGGCTTTGGAGTATTGGAAAAAAGCTTAGTGGATTTAATCGATACAAGGCGAACGAATAATGAGTCTGGATGCCAGTACCTCCAAAGATTCAGAGAGATGAAGAATCAATGCTATTCCTTGACATTGCCAGATTCAGAGGTGGTTAGCATTGCAATTAGAGGGTTGATACCTGCTATCAGAGAGAAAATCGGCTTTGGTTGTAACAATATGACCGATTTAGCTATAAAGGTGGCAAGTATTGATGCCCAAAATCGATACAATCAAGTCTTTAAACCTAAGAAAGCCTACAATGCGGAGAGTCATTTCTTCCTGGAAGATGAAAATAATAATTCAGAAGATGAAAGTGATGAAGAAGTGGCTATTGTAGACTGGGTTTGGAGAAATAATGAATACATGCCTTGGGCAAAGGTTAAGAGTACCGAGAGAGATGTAAAATATAGCTTCGATATCACTAAGGCCAACAAGATATTTGACTACTTGCTGGAAAAAGGTCAGATCAAGTTAACTGGGAATCATACCATCCCATCAGTCGAGGAGCTTAAGAATAAAAGGTACTGCAAGTTTCATAATTCTGGTACCCATACTATTAATGATTGCCGAGTTTTCAGAGATATGATACAAAAGGCAATCGCTAAAGGAAGAATAGGTCTGGAAAAGGCCAAGGGCATGGGCATCAATGGTCATCCTTTCCCACAGAATATGGTAGCCCCAGCACCTCGGAGTGAAATCAAGGTGTTGACTTCTGATAAAGCTAATGCAGCTGGGACAATTGATCCAAAGAAGCAGCTAATGGCCAGAGAGTATCAGGAGATGAAAGGAAACAATGATCAACCTGAAACTTCAAAGGCTGGTGAAGCAAGGAGGCGTCCAACTGTCAGAATTTTATTAAACAAGTGGCAACGTCAGAAGGAGAGGAGCCATATGCAAAGGGAAGAGGATGAACGAGAATATCAGGAGTGGCTCAAAGAAGAAGAGTATAGGAGGTCTCGTGAAGAAAGAAGGCACATCAGGGATGAAGAAAAGAATCATTGGGATTGTCCTTTCTTCGGGCATTGTTGGAATGAAGGCTTAAAACTTCCTACTCTTCGCAATTGTCCAGAATGCAGTGATCAATATCAAGAGTATAGGCAGTCAAGAGACAACCGCCGATCTGTGCATGAAAGGTTGAGATTTGAAAATACAAATTGGCGCGTAAAAAATAGAAGTGTTCATAATCGGCTTGGAGCAAGATTAGCCGATTATGATCATCCTTGGCAGGAGGGGCAATGGTGTCCTGGTGGCTTGACCAAAAGCCAGAAGCGACAGGTTCAAAGGTTGAGAAACGATGAAGACCAGAAGAAGAAACCCAAAGTCTGGCAAGTCAAATAGATAGTCGATAAGGAGGACTTTCTCAAGACAACTAACGAAGGTCAACAGCCGATCCAAGTAGTCGGCTTCAAAAAATATATTTAATGGATTATACAGTTAACGAAGATGAGAGTAAGATGGGCAAGGGTTTCACGTCGGCTGACGAGTTGGAAGTAGTTGATATTGGAGATGGTGATAAGCCGAGGTTGACATACATTAGTGCCAAGTTGGATCCCAAGTTTAGGCAAGAACTTATTGCATTATTGAAAGAATACAAAGAATATTTTGCTTGGGATTATTCTGAAATGCCTGGTCTTGATCGATCATTGGTAGAACATCGACTGCCTATCAAACAAGGGAGTCGGCCTGTGAAACAAGCCCCAAGAAGGATTAGATCAGAAGTTATGGCTAATGTGAAAACAGAAATCACTCGGCTTTACGAGGCTAATTTCATTCGGCAATGTAGATATGCTGAATGGATATCTAGTGTAGTCCCTGTATATAAGAAAAATGAAAAAATGAGGGTTTGTATTGACTTCAAGGATTTGAATAAAGCTACTCCAATGGATGGCTACCCAATGTCAGTGGCAGATATGTTAGTCAATGCAGCAGCAGGGCATAAAGTTATCAGTTTTATGGATGACAATGCTAGTTATAACCAAATTTTTATGGCTAAAGAAGATATACATAAGACTGCATTCAGATGTCCAGGCGCTATAGGCTTATATGAATGGGTAGTCATGACCTTTGGGCTTAAGAATGCCAGTGCAACTTATCAGAGGGCTATGAATTATATCTTTCATGAACTGATTGGCAGGATTGTTGAGATTTATATTGATGATGTGGTGATAAAATCCAAGGATTATCAAAAGCATCTTAAAGATCTCAGAAACACTCTTGAATGCGCGAGGAAGCATGGCTTAAGGATGAATCCCCATAAGTGTGCATTTGGAGTGTCGGCTAGTCAGTTCTTGGGGTTTATGGTACATGAAAAAGGAATTGAAGTTGGCCAAAAGAGCTATGATGCCATTGACAAAGCAGTACCACCAACCACCAAAACTCAACTACAATCTTTGATCGGTAAAATTAATTTCATCAGGAGATTTGTTTCAAATCTATCAGCCAGGATTTTACCATTCTCAGTTTTGTTAAAGTTGAAAGATAATCAAGAGTTTAAATGGGGGGATGAGCAACAGAAGGCATTCGATGAAATCAAAGAATATATGAAGTCTCCACCATTTTTTATTCCTCCCCAAAAGGACAAACCTTTCAAGTTATACGTGTCAGCCGATGATCATACAATTGGGTCGGCCTTAATGCAAGAGTTTGAAGGAAAAGAGAGAGTGGTTTTATATCTCAGTAGAAGATTGCTTGACCCAGAAACAAGGTATTCTCCTGTTGAAAAATTATGCCTGTGTTTGTACTTCTCATGTACCAAGCTTCGACATTACCTATTGTCTTTTGAGTGCACGGTGGTATCGAAGTTTGATGTGATCAAACATATGTTATCCATGCCTATACTAAATGGGAGGATTGGAAAATGGATTTTTGCATTATCATAATTTGACTTGAAGTATGAATCGGCTAAAGCGGTTAAAGGTCATGTAATAGCCGATTTTGTTACTCATCATCATAAACAAGAAATTAAAACTTTGGACTTTACCCCGTGGGCTTTGTTCTTTGATGGTTCCAATTGCAAACAAGGTGGGGGCGTTGGTATTGTTCTTGTTTCTCCTCAGGGAGGAAGTTTTGAGTTTGCTTTCTTAATTGATCCAACCTTCACTAATAATCAAGCTGAGTATGAAGCATTTCTCAAAGGACTTCAACTTTTGTGTGAGGTAGGGGCCGAGACTATTGAGATTTTTGGGGATTCTCAATTGGTGATTAATCAATTGCTCGGCCTATATAAATGCAAAGATGACATCCTGAGAAAGCATTATGAAAAGTGTCTTGAATTGCTTAATTCTTTCTCTTCTGTCTTCATGAAACATATTCCTAGATGTCAGAATCAAGAAGCTAATCGTTTAGCTCAAAGTGCATCTGGATATCGGCAAGTTGTTGAGGTACTGAATAATGAAGTTGCCAACAGTGATGACTGGAGGATCGAGATTGTTGAATACTTGAAGAATCCATCACAACAAGTATCCAGAAAATTAAGGTATAAAGCTACGAAGTTTGTCCTTCTTGAGGATCAACTTTATCATAAAACAATCGATGGTGTGCTTCTTAAATGTATTAGTCAGGAAGAGGCCAAAGTTTTGATAGGAGAAATCCATGAAGGGGTTTGTGGTGCACATCAATCTGCTCATAAAATGAAATGGATGATCAGAAGAGTGGGATATTTTTGGCCAAACATTTTGGAAGATTGTTTTAAATATTATAAAGGATGTCAGGAATACCAAAGATTCAGTAATGTTCAGAAATCTCCGACATCAGCCATGAATCCAATCACGAAGCCATGGCCATTTAGAGGATGGGGAATAGATCTGATTGGCCAAATATTTCCAGCATCTAGCAAGGGACACAAATTTGTATTGGTGGAAACAGACTATTTTACCAAATGGGTTGAAGCTATTCCTTTGAAAGAAGCTTCATCAGCTACCGTAATTGAGTTTATCAAAGAGCATATCATTTATCGATTCGGTGTTCCTCAAACCATTACTACAGATCAAGGGAAAATGTTTGTGTCAAAAGAATTTGAGGATTTTGCTGCCGGCACAGGTTTTAAGTTGATCAACTCATCTCCATATTATGCCCAAGCTAATGGACAAGCTGAGGCTTCTAATCAGATTTTGATCAAAATTATCAAGAAGAAGGTTAGGGAGCATCCGAAAAAGTGGCATTTAGTACTCAGTGAGACTTTATGGTCCTACAGGATGGCATGTCATGGTGCGACTAAATGTTCACCATATGAGTTAGTCTACGGCCATGAAGCAGTATTGCCTTGGGAAATCAATATAGGGTCCAGAAGAGTATCACAGCAGAATAGTCTGAAGGCCGATGAATATAAACATCTCATGATGGACAATCTTGATGATTTACACTTTCATCGGCTGAAAGCTTTGGAAAACATCAGAGCTCAGAAGCTAAGGGTGGCTAAATATTATAATCAAAAGGTCAGAGAGAAAAGGTTTGATGAAGGGGACTTGGTTAGGAAAGTTATTTTACCAATTGGAACTAAGGATGACAAATACGGTAAATGGTCACCAAATTGGGAAGGGCCCTATCGGATTACCAGATGTGCTCCTGGCAATGGTTATTTCTATGAGACTCTAGAGGGTATCGAATACTTCAGGGCAGTCAACGGAAAATATTTTAAGAAATATTACCCCAGTATTTGGGTGGATCAGTTGTAGCTAGTTGATCTGGTCAGTAACTGATATATCAATGTTTATATCCGATTGATAGCCGATACTGATATATCGCCTTCAGAACAAAATAGCCGATGCAATCAGAGCATCGCCTTCAGTCCAAAAAAATATGAGATCAAGAATCATTAAAATTAAGAGACCTCGATGGGACTTGTCACAGGGAGATCATAAAGGAGCAGAAACTTTATTATATTCAAGAAAAGTTTATTTAAAAAAAACTCGACCCTAATGGACTACTCGAAGACCTTGTCCACTATGATTACAGACGGGGTAGACTCTGCTATTTCCCCAGCCGCGCCTTCAACACCATCAAAGTGTACTTCCATGGCGTGGCTTATTTCTGGAGTGACCTCGAGGCCACCCAGGTCTTGGTCGGTGTAGGCCTCAGCAGCCCCAAGGGCCATGGCGGCGCCATGGCGGACGCCATGGAGGGCAACTTCATGTACCCTTGCGGGGATGTTGGTCATCCTCTCCACGACGCTGTCACCGGCGGCGTTCACGGAGTCGGCCGCCTCGTTCCCCGCCTCCTGGAGGGCCTCCAGGCGCACGGTCAGGTCTGCAGAGTAAACGAGGTAGGTCGGGATTAAGCAGAGGAAATCTGATCAAATGAAAATTCTTCAGAAGAAGAGAAATACCGGCGACGCGCACATCGGATTCTGTGCACTGTTGAACCGCCCGAGAAGCCCTCGCCTATGCCTCTTCCAAAGCCTTCTGGAGTTGGGCGATGTGGTCTTCGAGGAGGCAGTTCCTGATGGTGGCCTCCGAGTGAAGGTTCTGCATTTCCGTCATCTGACGATAATGGCAAGTGGCCGTCGACTCGGAGCTGTTGGAAGAGGGGTTTTCGGAGACCGACTCCATTCCAGGGGGAGGTGCCATGGCAGCAGCAGCGTTGAAAGGACCCTCGTCGATCCTAGTTGAGAGCAGAGGAAGGAAATCAAGTCAAGCTTTGAGGAATGATGAGAATTGGAATTGATTAAGCATAAAGGAAACATACCTAATACGGCGCTGAGGGCGATAGCGAGAGTTCACTTCTTCTTCCACAGTGCATTTCCCATGGTTGTTGTCTGCCATTGGAAGAGGAGGAGATGGGCTTTTGGAAGGCAAAGCTTTTGGCAAGAAAGAGGGTTTTTGGACGGAAGGCAAAAGCAAGCAAGAAGATGTGCTCCGAATGTGACGGGAGATGGAGACGAAGGGGAAATTTAAATTAGAAAATTGAATCTCAGAAAAGGACAAGATGCTGCTTCGTACCGTGTGTGCAGAGTACTCGAGTGGAATGTTAAATCATAACACGGTTTTCCAGAGAAGAGCAACCGTCTTGCATTAATCGTCAAGATACCATTCAGACTGTTTGCAGTGTCGAGAAGAGAGAGACTCGGCTGATCGGTTAAAGGACAAGGTTAGTCGATCGGACCCCGGAGGAAAGAAAAAGGACATTTTTGGAATAAAATAAATTTTATCCCAAAATTGGGGGGCATGTGTTTACACCAGATTTTGGACCAAGGAGATTGTTATTGTGTGAACATAAACGGCTGATTTATTAGGGAAAGAGATCGGCCTAAAAATAAAGAAGCTCATATGGGTCAAGCATAATCAAAAGGATTCATATGGACCGGCACGATGGGCTTCGAAGACGTGTCGGGCTCAACCAGGGGGTTCAAGTCCGGGTCGTCTTTATTTTTACCTATTTTGTAATCTACTCGTGTTAGGGCAAGAGTCAACCGGGTTATAAATGGCTAGAAACCCGGATTTTGTAAGGACATCCAATCAATCAATACATCGGCCCTCGGCCAAAACCCTAGGAGTAGGAGTAACATAGATCTCGGCGAGACCTTCAACCAGGCAGGGCTGCATCGGCATCGACCGACCTCCGGTTTGCTTGTAAGTTTCAGCAATAGCTTGTGTCATCATGTAATAAGGCTGCATTGGCATCGATCAAACTCTTGTTAAGCTATGGCATGGCTAGTTATCGGTCTAAGTTCATCTTTTGTGAGACTGTCTTGACTCTGATCAATCTCTTGCTTTAGTCGATCTTGACTAGTTATCGGCTCTACTAGCTTGGCAAGCTAGTAGATTCATCAAGTTATCGATGTTGTTCTATGTTTTAATATGTTCATTTATATTTTCAATAACATCTTGCCCAATCAAGATTGACAAAGTAGTTCAAGCCTAAAAGATGCTTCGTTTCGGTTGTTTTGAGGTTTACACGCTCACAACAGAGAAAATAGCTGATTCAAGCCTTTCATCGACTATTTCGTCAATCTTGGTTGTTACATGTTGTGCGTTCAAGATATTCGATAAAGTCACAATCCGATCTAAGAGCAGATAGATTTGATCTAACACATCTATTACGGCTGTATTCTCGAACCTCACTGATATATATGATAGATTAAGTCTGTTTATCTTGGCTTAAATCATGGCTTTGACGGATAGATCTTGTTCGTGCCTCATGGACCCTGAATCGGCTAAAATAGCCGATCCAGTTATGCTTTCTTCATAATGTGTTCTTTTAAGTGGCTTGGAATTAACGGATCTACTTTTTGTACGAGACGTGATCTAGCTTGACCATCATCATGGCTGCATGGAGACACCCCACTGTTGATGTTTAAGTTATTTTATCGACCTATTTGTTATTATGGCTGTATGCAGACACCCCACTGTTAATGAATAGAACTGCTCGTACAATTAGTCGATACGTTAGTTTCATGTCGCTTAAACGTACATATAGATCTTTATTCTGTTAACATCTTTCAAGCTTATCGGCTGTTTGTTTAATATAAACACTCTTTTATACATATGACATAGTTGTTACGCCTTATATTTTTTCCAATACTCTTCATGCAATTTCATGTGAGTTGACTTTGTAGTCAATGTCCTAAAGACAAATGGCTATATCAGAGCCGTATAATTTGGAACTGTCTGGCATCAAATCGGCAGGTTCCATGATTTAACGATTTCTTTTGTCCTTGTCAATTACAGGTCAAATTGACTGGCACGCCCTAGGTCGATTTTGCTGAGAATCGGCTCCACCGCTTGCTGAAGGTCCAGGAGGTCAGGACCTGCTCCGTACTCCTCTGAGGACCGTGCGCACGAGTGTGTTGGCACTGACCGACCGAGATTTTGTGTCAACAGTAGGAATCACGATTCGATCGAAAATCATATGATTTTGTCAGAATAATTATTTGGACTAAACCCTAAGCAACTAGATATAAAGTTACAAAATAAAGGATGGGTCTCCTCTCTTCTTGTCCCGAGCAGACACACAGAAGAGGATGAAGGAGAGGGGCCTTAGACTGGCTGCACCGGGTCCGGTAAAGCCATCCTCCAGGAGCTTTTACCGGACCAGCGGACAGCAGTGGATACTGCAAATGCTACTGGCTGGCTTCTTGGTACGTTAAATACAACGTGATAGCGATACTACGCTATGCGCATGCAGTAGAAGAGAGAGGAGAGAGGTGAGAGTATTTAGCGTGGGTCCCACTTTTTCAACAAACTAAAAAAATGTGATAACTCACAAACCAAAAAACCAAATCAAATTCCGATTGCACCATTGAATTCGTTGCAATTAATTTTTTAAAACTAGATCTCTCATGGATATATTTAGATAATGTGATAAGTAGACCCATAGTGGATAGAGGATGGATGGATGCGGGAAAAATGAGTATAGAGAAGAGAATCTTGATGACCAGACAATATAAAGGATGAAAATAGAGGAACGTGATTGCGGATAGTCTTAGGGCGCCATGACGACGAAGAGCAGAAGGTGCGACAAGCAACGTGGCGGTGGCGGCCCGCTTGTTGCCATCGTAAATGATTGTTGTCGGTTTAAGGGGTTGTTTGGTTACACTGACTAAAATTTAGTCCCTGTTATAAAACTAATTTGACAGCCGGAGGATAATATACAAGATGAATTTATTAAGCATAATTAGTTTATGATTTGACAACATGGTGCTACAGTAAACATTTGCTAATGATGGGTTAATTTGGCTTAATATATTTGTCTTGTTAATTATTGTATGGTGGTGTAATTAGTTTTATAACTAGTCTATTTTTAATAGACTAAATTAATGTCGCAACATCTGACGTGACACGGACTAAACTTTAATCCCTACAACCAAACACCACCTAAATACTCTCTGTGTACAAATCTTAGTTCTGTCCTGTCCCTGCAAGGATGGATGCGTGTTCATGCGTGTACAAGCGACACATGTATTCATATTTTCAAAAAGCGAGATGTTTATTATAGGATCAAGTATGAGGTCGTTACATGATACATATGTTGGCAATCGAAATTAGTTGAACTTCTACGTGGTCTAGGTGTCTAGGTCATAACAAATAATTTGAGTATATACTAACAAATAAACATCAAAAGATAATTATATAAGATTCAAATAATCCCATCAAGACATTATTATAATATAAAGCATGAATTTAGAAGAAAAAAACTATCGTTTCTTTAAGAAAACACTGTTTCTATGGGATTTCTAAGATTTTAGGATTTTTAGTTTCAAAACTTTTTAGAAATTTTTTGAATGTCTTATAGAAAAACTTGTTCTAAATTAGAACTTCTAATTGACTCATGAACCATTGATGAAATTCAACCTATCTCCTTCATGGTTAACGTAGTGTCATAATGTCATATAGCACGGTTGAGATGGCCAAAACCGCCAATAAACCATTCAAACACTTTTCAAAGTTTTTTTTTTGTGAAACAAACACTTTTCAAGGTTAGAGAGGCCAAGAAACAGTTTTTCCAGTCACTGAAGGTTAATCGGAATTAACGAAATCGGAGAAGGTGAGATAGACATCATCTTTTTAATAACTTTTCCTCGTAGGGTGGTGGTGCGCCCTTCACGGCCACACTGACCCCAAAGGCCCAAAGGGTGGTCCCCACCGGCTGCCGTGGAGGGCTGAGCCCGGCCCCATCGTTCAAGCCTATGGGCCGCGCCTGCGGCCTCGGCCTGCGGCGGCTCCGTCGGCCTGAGACTGGTTTAGTTTTCGCAAAAAAAAAAAAAAAAAAAAAAAAACTTTCATCTATCATATTAAATGTTTGGATGCATGCACAGGGTATTAATATAGACTAAGTGAGTCTGTGGTCCAGTGTAGGTCAGTCCAGTGGGACGGTACCCACCAGGGTTCAAACTTTATGAGACGGTTCTTAAGCCTAATAAGTTCATATTCTGATAATATTGTGCTACAGTAAATATATGCTAATGATAAATTAATTAGTCTTATTTAATTTATCTTACGGTTTGTAGGCAGAATATGTAATTTGTTTTCTAATTAGTCTATTTTTAATAGACTTAATTAGTGCTAAAACATTCGATGTGACACGCAAAAACTTTTCACACCCTCAACTAAATAAGGCCTCTAAACTAGACACTCATCAGTTATATGAAAAAAACAACTGGCAAAAACAAAAAAACTTCACCCTGTATTTCCATGGATTGACAGTTTCAGTTCCGTGTGTGTGCGCCTCTCTAGTGTTGCTATGGGATACGTGCTGGTCAAACTTTCTTAACTTTGATTGAGTTTATATAAGATATGTGCAATATTTTTATCTCTAAATAAGTTTATTATAAAAGTATATTAAAAAATCTATCCAATGATACTAATTATGTACCATAAATATTAATATTTTATTATATATGTTTGGTTAAAGTTAAAGTCCGTTGACTTTTAGAGAAACGAGAATGACTTTTTTTTTAAGAGATGGAGGGAGTATATATATATACTACTCCAGTACAGTAAAAGAAGTCGTTTCAGACAGCGACACGGTCTCCAAAATATAACTTTGACCACTTGATTCTTTAAAAATATTTATTGAAAAGTGGTATGTGTATACTTTTATGAAAGTACTTTTCAAGTCAAATTTATTTATATGATTTTTACATCTTTAAACTCAATAATTTAAAAGTTATTCATGATTTATATTCCCAATGTTTGACCCAAATCTTGTCCAAAACGACTTCTTTTACCAAACTGGAGGGAGTATATCCACTATTAGAAAGGCACAGGTATTATTAATTAATTAATTAATGCAATGACACCATAGTCACCATTTCATAGTATTCTTTTTGAAGCTGAGGCTGCTGCAGTGTACTACCCATGACATGTCCCCACTGACCGCTGTCTTTGACTTTGTTGACTCCGAGTCCCAACCGAAAGCGACGCTTTCCCGAAAACACCCCTCCGGATCCTGCAAATTAGCTCCTCATATACCTCCGCCGCGCACTCCCCCGATTCCTCTCTCTCCTCTCTCTCTCTCTCTCTCTGCTCTCCCTCTCCTCCATCCTCGATCCCCTCTGCGCCAGCCCCTGCCGCGGCCAGGGACGGACCACGCCGCCGCCGCCGCTTCCGCCGGCCGTACTACCCCGCGCGTGCCTGTGGTTCTGGAGCGAGCGGATTCGTTCGGCGCGTTCTTGGGCCGCCGCCTGTCCGTGCCGGAGCCTCGCGCTGCGCCGTGTTGCCTCCTCCTCCGGTCCAGGTGCGCAGTCCGGTCTCGTGCTCTTTCCGTGAGCCGAGGATTTGAATAATCCGCCGCTCCTGAATCCTGATAGGCCGTTTCTTTCCTTCTTTCCTGCCGTCTGCGAGTTCCTGTGCAGTTTCCTTCCGAGCCTTTTGAGATTCCCCGGAGATCTGCTTAATTCGTGCCGCTTTCTGGTTCTGATGTGCAGACGCTGCTGCTTGTGAGCGTTGCGAGGAGCTGAGGTCCGTCTGGGTTGGAAGAGGAGCTCGTGGCTCGACGAAAGAACAATCCTTTATTTGCCCACTCGGCCGCGGCTGCTTCTCATTCCAGGTCGGCTTTTCCAGCCATGGAGGAGGTGGAGGTGGCCAACAGGGCCGCGGTGGAGAGCTGCCACCGGGTGCTGGCCCTGCTCTCACAGCAGCAGGACCCGGCCCTGCTCAAGAGCATAGCTTCAGAGACGGTGGAAGCCTGCGCCAAGTTCAGGAAGGTAGCCGCCCTCCTCGGCAGTGGCAGTGGCAGTGGCAGTGGCAGTGGCAGTGGCGGCGGCGGTGGCGGTGGCGGCGGCTGCGGCCACGCTAGAGGCAGGTTCTCCAGACGAGTCAGGCCTATGGGGCTCGTCAACCAGAAGAGTCCATTGGGGAGCGGCGGAGGCGGCGGCAACCCACTGGAGATGATGCCCAGCACAGCTGCGGCAGCAGCTCCATCTCCATCGACTAGCTATGCGCAAATGCGTGCTCGGCTTAACGGTGTGCCAGACTCGCGAGGGCTGGATTTGGCCTGCTCCAGCAGCAAGAGTGGCCCTCATCCATTCGGAGCCCCCAAGCTGGTCCAGCCGCTGTCTGTGCAGTTCCAGATTGGGAACGTTGCGCATAGGTACCCGTTTCACCAGCAGCCGTCGCGGCAGAAGCTGCAGGCCGAGATGTTCAAGAGGAGCAACAGCGGGGTCAGCCTCAAGTTCGAGAGCCCTAGCCCCAGTGGTGGCCCCGCTGGCACTGGCATAATGTCGTCCGCGAGATCATTCATGTCGTCCTTGAGCATGGATGGGAGCGTGGCTAGCTTGGAGGGGAAGCGGCCGTTCCATTTGGTAGGCGGGGTGGTGGCGAGCGACCCAGCAGATGCCCACCGCGCGCCCAAACGACGGTGCACGGGTAGAGGGGAGGATGGAAGAGGCAAGTGTGCCACTACCGGCAGGTGCCATTGCTCAAAGAGAAGGTAAGTTGTGTTCTGGTAGCCATTCTTATGCTTGTTATTGTCTTGTTGGGTGCAATATTGACTCCCTTGAATCGTGCTGCTTTGTTTGACAGGAAACTGCGGATTAAGAGGTCGATTAAGGTGCCAGCCATTAGCAACAAAATTGCTGATATACCTCCTGATGAGTACTCGTGGCGGAAGTACGGGCAAAAGCCAATTAAGGGTTCCCCCCACCCGAGGTATGAACTGAAACAAGAAATATTCAACTAACATGAAAATGTGTATCAAATCCTTTTCAGTCATAATGATTGTGCATTATTCCCCTTGTTGTACCATGAGAGGTGGCATATCTGCATCAGTCTCTCAGGGTGCGCCTTTATCTGTAGAATAATTGTTGGTTGATCCTCCTCTCCACTTTACCTTTTTCTCCCTTCATGCTTCTGCAACTAAGGCCTGTCGATAACTCAGTAGCTAGCACAATTAAATATTTAGTTAGTGGATAACCTCATGGTTCAACTCTTTTTGTGCCCATTTACTGAGAAAGAAATGATCTATCATGGGGGACCTAAAGTAGGTAAATTATTATTGCTACATGCATTTGAATGCCATGTTAGGCTATCTACATCTTAATCTTGATTGCCCTCATTCCCCTACCCCATATCAAGCTTTAATGTCTGCCCTCGATGATAGGAAAATGTAGCTATACCATGAAGGCAAGCACATGGGGGCTGATTGTTCCCCCAGTTTCACATATTCTCATATTCTCTTTGACTTCAATCCAATGCAGGGGTTACTACAAATGCAGCAGCGTCAGGGGCTGCCCAGCAAGGAAGCACGTCGAGCGATGCGTAGACGACCCGGCGATGCTAATCGTCACATATGAAGGCGAGCACAACCATACCCAGTTGCCAGCACAGGCTGCCCAGACCTAGAGGATCAGTAAACTGTCGCTCCTATCAGGAAGCGCAGGGGTCATGCCTTTGCTGAAGGATGACCTAGCTGGTCATGTAGAATCCCAGGCCTTTGATTTTCAAATGCAGCATCGACGAAGATCTGAGAATCTGATGAGCTGCTTGGCCCCTCTTGAGCTACACGCTGTTACAGATGCTATTGTGGGGACTGCCAAGTTGTTCATCTTTCTTGTGAGCTGTGGCATGTAGTATAATTGAAAGATGGTGCAGGAAGGAAAATGCGGCGTCCGATAGCGACCTCTGAACTTTGCCGGTGAGTCTGAAGGGTTGAAAGCAAAGATTGACAAAAGGGAGTGAACAACCGCGCATTGTTGTAAGGGTGGATTAGGATGGCAGGGTTGGCTTTTAGCGTGCACAAGTTCACTTGCCATGACTTGCCTGTGCGCTGTTGCTTTTGCTTTTCTGAAATATCACATCACCTCTTTTGTTGACAAAAAAAAAAGTAGCATTCCAGAATCAGAGGGAGGTCCGTACTGACCGCTGCAAGTTAGGACCATTTGGGTTTTCCAGGTGTAAGCATTCCAGAAGGAAAGGTGCAAAGCTGCTGTTGGTGTGATTTGCCACCCCAGTACTATTGCTCTTGTGTAAAGCATTCTGTGTACTGTGTTAATGATTTCCCTATCAATTTGTGCCATCTGCAATCTCAAGAGGTGACCTGGAAGATGAATGAATGCTTTAACTAAAAATTTGTACGTGGGCAGCAAATTGTTTATTTTGAGTTTTCATTTTATTTTAATTTTTTGGAAGAAGCTTTTTTGTCATCATGGTCATATTTTTATCAAGAAAAATCAGGAGAGCCCATGAGAACAAGAGTAGGCAGGAAATAGTTTATTAGCATTTCCAGCCTCATGTTTGTTCTTAGCTTTCAATGCTTCTAACATGAGGTTGACAATTGGACACGTTAGCTGACGCTTACAAAGGAGGAGTCATCTGGACATAATAATCACGCACTAGCATTATTGGAGCAGCTCACTCGACAAAAATGCGTCACCAACCGATGGTTTATTGCTTGGTCAACCACACTTGAAGTTCTTGTCTTATCCATACAGCGTCCCTAATCTAGGGAGATCTAACAATTTCGTACAGCGAATTTAAGGTGTGTGATCTTGGTGCGAGATCTGTCTCATAAACTGCAATTAAAGTGACATCGTACACTACTGTCTTGAGGTCAAGGATTGGGATTTAGCTTCAAGCAATGGCCCAGCATGGTACACTACTGTCTGACGTCCAAGCAAGGACATGGCATAATGGGAAGCTACTTTATTTTTCCTTATTATATTATACTTTTTTAAAAAAAAAACACATTTTTCTATCTGCCACGTGCAAGTTTGGCACGAGTCATACAATTTTCTGTCAATTTTCCTACGTTCCAAAACATGTACTTAGGTCTTAGGTCTTGTTTGGCTGCATCTAAATACACCTCAATTCACATAGGTTAGAGTGGATTGGAGGGGAATTTAAACTAAATTACACCTCAATCCCTCTCAAACCACGTACACTAAGGTGTATTTGTGTGCAGTCAAACAAGACCTTAATGTATACTCCCTTCGTATTGGTAATAGATGATGTTTTGGACATCGACACGGTCTCCAAAGTACAACTTGACTCACTTTATACTAAAAAATATTTATCAAAAAGTGATATGTATATATTTTTATGAAAGTATTTTTCAATACAAATCTATTTATATGATTTTTATATTTTCAAACTCAACAACTTAAAAGTTTTCATGATTTATATTCCCAATGTTTGACCAAAACCGTATCCAAAACATCGTCTATTACCGATACGGAGGGAGTACAGATGTTTTTTTTTTTTTTTGCCTTGATTCCTTTCTTTATCAAGGTTTCTCACTATTGAGCGACACAACAGGCAACTTGCCATCTGTCGACTGTCACTATTATCTTGCTAATAATGATTATAAGACACTGATAAGCTAAAAAGGAAAAAAAAAATCGATCGAAACATCCTAGCAGATGCACACCTGGAACGTTGGACACATCGACAGACCACAGCTACTTATTATGTCTGACCAAACATTTGATATATTTAGCATAATAAAGTCTTCTTTTACACCTACTATGTGTCTGTACTTTCATCACATTTTTTTTTCAGGGAGCATAATGATTAACGGTTGGCCTATTTGCTGTGACACTTGAACAAATATTTTGATATAAACAATAAGCAAGTTCCAAGGGCCAACTGTAATTTGTATTGATGAACAGATGAACGATGGATTTGAGCGAGTTTTTGGCTTCCTTTTACATATCATATACTCTCTTTTCCTAAAATGATAAGTGTATTTCAATTAGCTAAAAGTCAAGAAAAAAACTATTTTAACTCTTAATTATCTTATAATATGTTGTTTTTCTAAAAAAAACTAATATCATCTCAAAGACACGTTGAATACAAATCGAGTGGTGCAAATTTTGTCCAAAAATTGAAACAGAATTTGAATAGTTCTTGATCAAAGTTTGTAAAAGTTGTCTTTTCCCTATATAAAATATGTTTATCATCTCGAGATCATAGTAAATCAGATTGGACCGGACCAGCGGTCAGACCGCTAAAAGACCGAACCAGAGACTATAGCGGCTTGGTTCACTTAAAAAACCGTCTATGTAATTGAACCGCTAAAAACCATTTGAACCAGCCATTTTTTTAGTGAACCAGTGAACCGGGCAGTTCGTTATGAACCGGAGCGGTTTATTATCTTGACAAAAAATGCTCTTTGTGTGCACGGGAGGAGGTGATCTGTGTACTTCGACACTTATTATTTGATTTTGTGAACCTGTGGGTTGTGGCCAGTGGCCTGTGATGTGTGATTGTGATTGTGAGACACTGAGTCTAAGACTATGTCTGTGTGATGTGTGACTGTGTAAGGGCGAGACTATGTTCAGTATGTTGCTAGTTGCTATTTGCTATGAATCTTATATTTGTGTGTGAAGCATGAATTAAGATGAACCTTATTATGTTATCATGCATCAAAGGCTGAATTATCATGTTTCATCTATCAATTATATTATATATATAATTAAACATCATATATATGTGCACCAGTTCAAAGTATTTGTTGCCGGTTCGATTAATCGGTTCAATTAAAATGGATCGGCGGTTCAATCGGTTCTTAATGGTTGAACCAATGAACCATTGAACCGATCGCCTTGCCGGTTCAATCGATTAATCGGTTCAATTAAAATGGATCGGCGGTTCAATTGGTTCTTAATGGTTGAACCAATGAACCGATCGCCTTGCCGGTTCGATCTCCGGTCCGGTTCGAAAAACTATGCCCGAGACAGAGGAACTACATGTGTGTATATATATTGGTCCTGTTTGGCTGATGGTTTCTTTGGCTGAAAACACCCCGTTTCAACTAATTTGTGTGAGAGAAAAATACTATGTTGGTAACACACTTGCCCAACCTCCGCACACGTGCAGGGGGTGGCAAAGGTGGCCAATCGTCGGACCCAAGCAAAGATGCAACGGGAACAAGACAGCGCGAAGGTATAAGGAAGCGAGAACAGTGTTACCGTGGCTCTAATTCCAAAAAAACCTCGTCTATTACACTGTTCACCCCCCGATTTTTATAGGGGATACCAAGGGGTGCCGACCAAATTACAGTAGGGTACAAGAAAGATTCCTCTGCGCTATACATACAGAAGGGCAAACTCGTACAAACACAGCTGGAGCCGAAACCCTAGCCTACTTTCCATGCGCCCGCCGCCGCTCAGCTCGTGCTCACCCTCGCGGAAATTCAAGGGCTGACCTTCGTCTTGCGGAGATATCAGTCCAGTCGCGAAGTCCGAGTCCCTTCGCCACCACTTGGGCCTGGGCCTCTCGGCGAAGGTGTGCGGATGCGCGAGGGTTGCTCCCAGCGCTCTTCATACCCTTTGCCTGTAAGAAATTGTTGAACACTCCGAAGGTTGGGTCAGTATTCGGGGGTTTGAGCGGTGACTTGAGGGACTTAACAAGATAAAAAAGGGCAGGCGGCGAAGGTGTGCGGGACGCGCGAGGGCCGCTTTGTTGAGTTATCCTGTGTGGTGCCGCTGCCGAGGGTCCCTTTCCCCAACAGTAGCCCCTCGTTGCCTTAGATCTAAAGAACAGTATTTAGGCCCAAGCAGCGCCTTTTAACAGGAAAAGAGACGAGGCCCTCGGCAGCGACGCCCGCGGCTGCTTTTGGGCCGGGCCGTAGTATTGTATTTGTACTGTAGAGGTCCGTTTCGTTTTTGGTGTCGTGGATTTCGGTTTTTGTGTCGGTGTTATCGGGTGAGGTGTTTCGTACCCCGGCCTATAAATAGATGGGGTTGGTGGGGGCTTGGAGTTGTGCCTTCCTTTGCCATAGCCACCTTGCTGTTGCGCATCTATTTTTGCGAAGGTTGCTTTTGTTTTGTTGCGAAGGCTCTGCTTGCTTTGTTGTGCGTGGTTCACTTTTTGAGAGATGGCGAGGTCTAAGCAAACCGCTCGTGTTGTTTCTCCTTCTGCTGCGGATGAGGGAGTGACCTTCGAATTCGGGCTCAGCCGGGTTTGTACCTCTGAGCTAGCGGCTTATTTTAAGCGAGGTTGGATAGAAGACGGGAAGGCTAGGACCAGTGCTTGGGAGACGGTTCCGAAGCCGGACGCAGACGAGGTTGTTTTGTTTGAGGAGTTCTTTTCCGCTGGTCTGCGCTCTCCTGCTGATTCCTTCGTGACCTCGGTTCTGCGAAGGTTCAATTTGCGTTTCCATCAGCTGACACCTTCGTGCTTCACGAAGATGTCAGTTTATGTCTGGGCGTGTCGTTCTCAGGGTATCGTTCCTCATGTCGAGGGATTTGTTCGAACCCATCGGGTGCACATGCAGCCTCGCAAAATTGTTGACAGCGGTGGTAAAGCCAGCCTTGGTCAGTTTGCGGTGTACACATTCTGTCATCGCGCCGGATCGGAGCTGCCGGTGCAGGCCCAGAAGAACAAGTGGACCAGCGGATGGCAGGAGTTTTGGTTTTACTACAAGCTTAGTGATAGTGCCGAGCTTTGTGGCGAGCTTCCGCTCCTTGGTGATGTAGGCGCCGAGGCCAAGATGTGCGCCGAAGCGCATGCCGCAGTTGACTGTTTGAGGGTTGTGGCGCGGTCTCAATGCGCCCGCGACTTGGTCGAAGAATATTGCTGTGCCCAGGTGTGGCCCCTTCTGCGAAGGCAAAAATGGTTTGCAGTTGAGGAAGACTCGAAGTATGAGGGTAGGGGTTTGAAGAAGCCAAAGGTTGAGTTGAACATAGTTTGGGAAAGAGTCCTTAAGAAGTTTCCGAAATGCGAAGATGGCGTTGAGGCTGTTTATAAGCGGGTTCAGCAGAGGGCTGAAGATCTCGTTGGTAAATTGTCTACATTGGAGGTTAAGGCTATCCACAGCTCGGTGGGTAGCGGAGGTCGGGTCAACAGGATGTTCGACATTCTTGGGGTTAAGTATGCTGATTGGCCTGCTCCGTCGAGCGAGGATGCGCCGAAGAAAAGGAAGCGTGCTTCTGCGGAGGAGAAAGAGATCATTTCGCGGCCGAAGAGGGGTCGTGGCCGTGGCCGCGGCAGCGTCGCCGGCCGGGTAAAGGCTCTTGCAACGAAGGTCGCAATGGGTTCTGGCGCTGTCGGTGCTTCCTCCTCCTCGGCCATGGTTTCAAGTGGCCGGGGTATTGGACGGGTTGGAGGACGGGTGCCCCGCGTGGGCGGGATTAGTGCTTTGATCCAGAACTCAGACGACGAAGGTGTCTCTGATGATGATGATAAAGAGGGAGAGAAAGAGGATGAAAGGGAGGGGAGCACTGACGAGGATTCATCTGATGAGGTTAGTGATACCTCTAGCAGTGAAGGTAATTCGGATGACGAAGGTGTTTCAAAAGGGGATGATCAAGGAAAAAACGTTGCTTCGTCAAGCGCTGATGCTGAGGCGGGGCGTCGAATTGATGAGCTGATGCTCGACCTCGAGCCGGAGAGTCCCGAGCGAGGGTCGGTGCCCGAGTTTGCGGGATCACATATTTGGGTCGACGGCGTCGAAGTGGCCGGTGACCTCGAGTCGGAGAGAAATCCGGGCAAAAGGCCGTACGGCGAGGCTAGCCGTTATTCTCTTCCTTATTTTGCTGCGAAGGTTGGGGTTACTGATCTGACGACCGAGCTTTTCACGAGTCCGGACCTCCGTGAGTGCCACCTGCAAAGTGCTCCGGAGGAGAGGCGTTTTCTTGGTCGGGTTTTTAACCGGATTTGTTTACCGGAGGCGGAACTTCGATTGGCTAACCAGCCTCTGGATGATCTTCATGACGACATGGATGTCAAGGTGGCTGAGTTGATGCTCCTCAACCGGTCGGCTCACCGGAGGGCGAGTTACAATCTACACTATTTGAATGACCGGTTGTCGAAGGTTGAGGAGGACAACAAGAAACTTCGGCGCAGTTTGGAGAGTAAAGATATTGAACTCAAAGCTGCTTTAGAGAAAGTCAAGAAGTCCCGAGAGGAGGCGTAGGCGGTTGCAAATAGTAATGCTGAACTCTTAGCGGTTGGCCGTCAGAAAGATAAAGATTTGTTGACTGCAAACAGTCGAATAGAAGAGTTGTCCACTAATCTGGCTTCTCAAGCCGAGGCTTGGCAGAAAAGCATGGAGAAGGTTAAAGATAAAATAGACACCTGCTTGATCGAGGCCGGAGGTTCTGCCGGGGAACCGCTGCCTGTATCTAACGCGGAGGCCTTCGAAAGTTGGCTGAGTAACGAGCTTGATGTCTTTAGCTCGTTGGTTGGCAACGCAGCCGACTTTGGAGGCTATGCGGGGGCTTTGGCGATGGCCAGCACGCTTCGTCAAGCGGATTGCGAGCATCTTCGCAAGATCAAAAGGCCAAGCCATGCCTTTCCGACAGTTGACGAGGTGCGCCGGATGAAAGTTGACGATGCCGAGGTTCGGAATTGTGCGATGCGATTACTTCGCAAGTTCTGGATTTCCGGTGGCGGCCGAGCTCTTGCTTTCGAAGAAGCTGCCGAGGCTACTCGTCAGGTTTGTTATTTTGGTAAAAAAATTGTGGTTAGGTCTGTTTCTGTGGTGATGGGTTTGGTATTGATTTTGGAGGTCTTGTCGTTTATCTTTCCTTGTAGGCTCGGAAGGACGCGATGCCCTCGCCGCCAGCGACTGTTGATGCTGGTGGTAGCTCCGAAGTTATTCCTGCGCCCAGTCCTGCGGGGGTTCCGCCTGTCGAGGTTGGAGCCTTGGCTGAGAACGCTCCGAGCACTGAAGAAACTGTTGTAGAAGAGGCGGCAATGGAAGGGGCGCCTGCTGAAGGCTCGGGTGCTGCCATTGGCGGAGGTCTAGATGCTACCGCCGACGAAGCCGTGGCTGAAGAGCACAGGGAAGCCGGGCAGGTGTGAACTTAGGATTGCTCGGGCGCGAGGGTCATTTTGTAAAAGGTGTGGTGGTTGTAAAAACTTGATGACGTTGAGACACTTTCCTATTTTGTGAAAAATGCAGGTTCCTGACGGAACCGTGCTAGAAGTGTTTGATGTGACGCCACTTACGCTTAACTATCAAGATATTTTTATAACTGGTGAATCGTGGGCTCGTGCTAAGCTAAAACATACTTCGCTGCCCTTTGAACGTTTTTGGTGGTCGAAAGTGCGAAGGTACGATTTGAAGAATAGCAGGTCGAGTCGTTTTTGGCGCGAAGCAGACTATACTGATCGACAGGCCACCCGTTATTTGTTTGGTTCTTCTTTGTCCTCGCAAGCTGGCGTTGATGAAGATATTGATGAGAAAACGGCTTTGGATTATTTGTTTGGGCGAAGCAAACTGGATGTAGGTTCGGATGGGTCATCAGTGGTTCCAAAGGAGGAACCTTCGGATGTTAGTGATGTAGACCGTAGATATATGTACAGGGCGAGGGTTTTGCCCGGGGAGCTGCCAATTGTCCTTGCAGCTCCTTTGTTGTGGGGACCCATAGTTCCGGTAGAGACAAGGTTTGAGGAGGGTGACGAAGGTTATGAAGATTTAATGTTAATTGATGGAGATGATGATTCCTTGTAATTTCATAGTTTTCACTGATTGTTTGTCGTTGTGAAGTTAATTTGTAAATGAACGGGAACACTGTATGTTTTATTTGTGTCATTACGATTCGCTTGAGTAATTTTGGTGATGTCCTTGTCGAATATTGACGAGGCTCGTTGACTGTCCAGCTCTGTGTTGTTTTTCATCGATGCCCCCCTTTTCATTTTAGCGAGGCTCACTTAGCGCTTTCATAGGCTGATTTGAAAAAACAGCGACGCCCCCCTGTCTTTTTAGCAAGGCTCGCGTAGCGCTTTCATAGGCTGATTTGAAAAAACAGCGACGTCCCCCTTTCTTTTTAGCGAGGCTCGCGTAACGCTTTCGTAAGCTGATTTGAAAAAACAGTGACGCCTCCTTTTCTTTTTAGTGAGGCTCACGTAGTGCTTTTGTAAGCTGATTTGAAAAAACAGCGATGCCCCCTTTTCTTTTTAGCGAGGCTCGTGTAGTGCTTTCGTAAGCTGATTTGAAAAAACAGCGACGCCCCCCCTTTTCTTTTTAGCGAGGCTCGCGTAGTGCTTTCGTAAGCTGATTTGAAAAAACAGCGACGCCCCCTTTTCTTTTTAGCAAGGCTCGCGTAGTGCTTTCGTAAGCTGATTTTGTGGAGGGTACTCGACTTTTGGACTTCGCGCTTCCCCTTGTCTTGGGAGGAGGTGAAGTTTGCTTTGCAAGCCCCTAGCGTTTTTTGCGAGGGTGCTCGACTTTTTCGGACTTCGCGCCTCCCCTTATCTTAGGTGGAGGTGAAGTTTGCATTGCGAGCCCCTGACGTTTTTGCCAGGGTGCTCGACTTTTTTGGACTTCGCGCCTCCCCTTATCTTAGGTGGAGGTGAAGTTTGCACTGCGAGCCCCTGGCGTTTTTGTCAGGGTGCTCGACTTTTTTGGACTTCGCGCCTCCCCTTATCTTAAGTGGAGGAGAAGTTTGCATTGCGAGCCCCTGGTGTTTTTGCCAGGGTGCTCGACTTTTTTGGACTTCGCGCCTCCCCTTATCTTAGGTGGAGGAGAAGTTTGCATTGCGAGCCCCTGGCGTTTTTGCCAGGGTGCTCGACTTTTTTGGACTTCGCGCCTCCCCTTATCTTAGGTGGAGGTGAAGTTTGCTTTGAGAAAAGTTTGTTTTTTTGAAGCAATCTTGGGGGGTTCTCATCGATTATGGCGCTCTTGAAGAGGAGCTGCTTTTATCGATGTTTGTTTGTGAAAGTGATAATTTGGAGTTTTACTTTTTTCCGGGGGTTTTAGCCTGTATTGAGAGTTTGGATGCTGCCTCGTTAAAAAACCTTACGCCCCTTCGTAAGGAAAAAGAGTGCAGCTCCTTTGTTGTTGTTACATGCATAAAAATGGAAGAAAACATAAATGAAAATAACAAATTACATAATGCGAGAGCTCGCTAAGGCTCCGCTACGGGTAAAATTTGCGAAGGTCGTCGACGTTCCAGGTGTGAGGCAAGATGTTTCCCTCGCTGTCGGAGAGGTGAAAGGAGCCGGGACGGTTGCATTCTGCTATTAGGTATGGACCCGTCCACTTTGGCTGAAACTTCCCCGCCATGCTGGCATTTTGCTTTCGAATGAGAACGAGGTCACCTTTATTTAGCTCTTTGATTCTTACCTTTTTATCTCTCCATTTTTTGGTTTCTTCCTGATACTTGCGAAGGTTGTGCACTGCGTTGCATCTTGTCTCTTCGAGCAAGTTTTTGTCAAGTAATTGGTTTTGTTCGTCTGTTTCGAAGGTGGTTCTGAGTGATACATGCTTCAACTCTTCTGGTAACACTGCTTCTTCTCCAAACAGGAGCCTGAAGGGTGTAAATTTGGTGGCTCTGCATTCCGAGGTGTTATGGGACCAGGTGACGGAGGTTAGCGCTTCCGCCCACTTTCCTTTTGGCCTGCCTTGCAATTTCTTTGATACGGCTTGAAAGATTGTTGCATTGGCTCTTTCGACTAAACTGTTGGATTAAGGGTGTCGGACTGAGGCGAAGCATAGTATTGTTCCGATTTGTGCGCAAAATTCTTTGAAGACCTCGCTGTCGAATTGAGTGCCATTATCAATAGTTAGGTATTTGGGGACTCCGAACCGGCAAATTATTTGCTGCCAAAAAAACTTCTTCACGGCCAAGGAGGTGATGGAAGCCAATGGTCTAGTTTCAATCCATTTCGTGAAGTATTCCACAGCTACGACTGCGTAGCGAAGGTTTCCTGGAGCTGTTGGGAGCGGACCGACGAGGTCCATTGCCCATCTTTGCAAAGGCCATGTTGGGCATATCAGAGTTGTTGGAGCCCCTGGGGCATTTTGTTTTTTTGCCGTTAGTTGGCAACCCTCGCAACGTTTGACGATGTTTTCTGCGTCTCTTAACGCTGTCGGCCAGTAGAAACCTTGTCGGAAAGCTTTTCCAACTAACGCCCTCGGACCGTTGTGTGAACCGCAGATACCTTCGTGAACGAGTTTAAGAATGTCATTCCCTTCAGTCTGTGAGACACATTTGAGCCAAGGCGAGGTTACCGAAGCTTTGAGCAGAATGTTGTCCACAATTTTGTACCCTCGAACCCTTTGTTTAAGTCTGTTTTCTTCTTCTTTGTTGTCGGGTTCATGCAGCCCCTTGATATAGGCCATGATTGGTGCTCTCCAATCTTCGCTCTGGATTGCATTGATCAGCTTCGCTGTTTTCTCGGACACTTCAAAGGCTGGTTATGTCGTGGCTTCATAGAATACGTCTGGGGGTAACTGATGTTGTTGTGCTGCCGCTTTGGCCAGATTGTCTGCCTCGCTGTTATCTGACCTCGGTATTGCTTTCACTATTATGCCGAGGAAGAAAGATTCTAACCTTCAGACATATTGTAGGTATTTTTGTAGCTCTGGATCTTTCGCTTTATAATTTTTCTCGATGTGCCCCGCGATGACTTGAGAGTCTGTACTGATGACTGCCCTTCGGGCTGACAACGATCGAAGCCTTGAGAGTGCTAGTACCACTGCCTCGTACTCTGCGGAGTTGTTTGTGCATTTGAAGTTGAGCCTTCTTGCATATCTTAGCTTAGACCCGGATGGCGAAACTAGAATGGCCGAGGCCCCTGCTCCAGTTGCTCCCCAGGCTCCGTCGACATATACTGTCCAGAATGGGTCTTGTTGAGTTCCATCTCTGCAGGGGTCAAGGGTCCACTCAGCTATGAAATCTGCTAATGCCTGTGATTTGATTGCTGTCCTCTTGACGAAGGTTATAGCATAACTGTTGAGCTCGACTGCCCATTTCGCTATTCTTCCAACTGCCTCGCTATTCTTGAAAATATTCTCGAGGGGGTAAGCCGAGGGTACATGGATCTTATGTGCCTGGAAGTAATGTTTTAGCTTTCTTGATGCCATGACCACGGCGTATGCTATCTTCTCGAGCTCTGAGTAGTTTCGTTTGGGACCTTCGAGGGTTTCTGATACATAGTAGATTGGGGCTTGCCTCGTTCTGTTGTTCTCGTGTAACTCTTTGATTAGGACTGCGCTTGCTGCGTGAGGCGAAGCTGCGACGTACAGCAGTAACAGGTCCCCTTTGCTTGGGCTAGTTAAAACAGTCAAGTTGGTGAGATACTTTTTCAAATCCTCGAAAGCTTTCTGCTGCCGAGGTCCCCAATTGAATGGTGCAGTGCTTCTCAATGTTTCAAAGAAAGGTAACCCTCGCTCAGCGGGCCTGGAGATGAATCTGCTGAGAGCTGCTAATCGTCCTGACAAGCGTTGAGTTGCTTTCCTGGTGGATGGTGGTTCCATATTGATGATGGCATCAATTTTTTCGGGGTTGGCTTCAATTCCCTTTGCTGAGACAATGCATCCTAGCAGTTTTCCTTCGCTTACCCCGAAAACACATTTTTCGGGGTTTAGTTTGAGTCCGGCGGACCGAAGGTTTTTGAACACTCTTTCCAAGTCTGTTATGTGATTTTCTTTTAGCTCGCTCTGTACGATCAAATCATCAACGTATGCCGAGATGGTGTGTTCGTCTTTGAAGACTTCAGTTGTCATGCGAGCGAAGGTTGATCCTACGTTTCTGAGGCCCTCTGCCATTCTTCGGAAACAAAAGGTGCCCGAAGGTGTGATGAAGCTTGTTTTTTCCTCATCTTCCTCATTCATCCAAATCTGGTGGTACCCTGAGAAACAGTCGAGGAGAGATAGCATTTGGCAGCCAGCTGCTCTGTCAACCAAGGTGCTTATGTTGGGCAGAGGGAAATCATCCTTCGGACAGGCTTTGTTCAGGCTTGTGAAATCGACACACATCCTTCATTTCTTGTTCTTTTTCTGAACTAGTACTACGTTTGAGAGCCATGTTGGATATTTGACTAGACGGATGACGCCTGCGTCCAGAAGTCTTTTTACGTCTGCCTTCGCTGCCTCTTTTCTCTCTTCTGACATTTTGCGAAGCTTTTGCTTAACTGGGCGATAGCCTGGTTTGATGTTTAGGCTGTGCTCGATCAATGTTCTATTTACGCCATTGAGGTCCTCCGCAGACCAAGCGAAGGTATCGGAGCTTTCCTTGAGGAAATGAATAAGATTGTCTTCTGAGTGGGGGTCTAGGTTGGCTGAGATGAGCACTCTCCTTTCTGAATTGCCCTCGAAAAGTTGGACTTGTTTAGTCTCTTCTTTGAGTGATGCTTTTACTCTATCGATGCATTCTTCACCTTCGTAGCTAAGGTTTGCGGCTGGAGGCTTTGACAAATTGTGGACATTGCGTTGCCCCGGTGCTACTGTTCCTTCGGCTGCTCTTGCAATGTCTTGATCTCCGTACACTGCGACGACCCCCTTCAGAGCAGGAAGCTTCATGCAAAGGTATGCAGGGTGTATTACAGCGTTGAATGCATTGGTGACCCATCGGCCGAAAATTGCATTGTAAGGATAGAACATGTCGACCACATCGAAGGTTATATGCTCAGTTCTGCAGTTCAGTTGATCTCCGAAGGTAACGGGCAGAGATATTTTTCCGATAGCTCTTACTTGTTGCCCGCCGAAACCGTATAGCGGGTTATCGAAGGGTTGTAAGAGGTTTCTGTCGAGCTTCATGCTGTCGAAGGTTGTGGCGAACAGGATGTCAGCGGAGCTTCCTGTATCGATGAGAATTTTGGTGACTGTCCACCCAACTAGGTTTGTTTCGATCACCATTGCATCAGTGTGGGGGTAATCCCTTAACTTCATGTCACTGGAATCGAAGGTTATCGGGATATGAGACCATCGGCCGAACTTGTGCGGTCCTTCGACGGCTACATGGTGCACTCTTCGAGCATATTCTTTCTTCTGCCTCTTGTTGTCGTGATCTTCGTTGGAGCCTCCGGTGATAGCTAGTATCACACCGAAGGTTGATGTTGGGTTGTTGATGGTTGTTTGAGTTTGGGCTTCGGATTTGACTGGTTGGGGTGCTGGCAGAGCCGGTATTGGTGGTGGTGGTGGTAGGATGTTGCTTACTTGTTGGTTGGTTTGGGTTTGAGGGGTTGTTGGGAATGTGACAGTGTAGGGCACATTTTGGCGTTGAGGAAAAGAGGTTGGTTGAAAAGATGTGTGGTTGTAATGTGGGTGTTGAGGGTAGAAGGGTTGGTGCGAGGGTAAGCCGTAGTTTATGGGGGTGTAGTGGTAGGGAGGTTGGGTTGAGTTGAAGTTTGGCTTTCTGGTATGATTGATGGTTTTGTTTTCTGTTGAAGAGGCTCTTTTGGACTCCTGATACTCTTTCCCTCTGGCGAAGCACTCGCATTGCTTTGTTGTGTGCCCCTTTCCTAGGCCACAGAAATGACAGTACATTCTGGCCGGGTCCCTCTGTTGGTTTCTTTGGTCAGGCGGGGGTGGAAATCCATGTGGGTTTTGGTTGCCCGAAGGCTGAGTGCTTCTTCTCTGGTCTTCGATTGGATTCGCCTTGTTGATCGCTCCAACGTTGCTCTGATCTTGGCGAGGGTTGTTTTCTCTCGCTTGGGGCCTCGGCTGTGGTTTCTGCTGCGACCTTCGAGCATCGGATTTTGCCCGGAAATCCATGTCCGCTCTACAGTACCTTTCCATTGTATCATGAAGCTCTTCGATTGTGTTTGCTGGTTTTCTGGCGAACTTTGAGGAACATGGGCCTGGGCGTAAGCCGCTGACTGCAGCGAGGATCACGGCCTCGTCGGATATTTCCGAAGTTCTTGCTCTAATCTGGATGAACCTTCGCCAGTAGTCTTGTAACGGTTCGCGCTCTTCTTGTTTGCAGTTGAACAGTTCGATGGGGTTTGATGGGGCTGCCGTGATGCCCTTGAAGTTTGTGCAGAGTCTGTCTCTGAGGTTGGCCCAGGAATCCATAGTTCCTGGGCGAAGGTTGCTGTACCAAGTCTGCGCAATGTCACGAAGGATGATTACGAAAGACTTCGCCATTGTTGACTCATCCCCTCCTGCTGCGGCGACTGCTGCCTCGTAGCTCATTATGAATTGGCGAGGGTCAGCGAGTCCATCGTAACGGGGGAGATTTTGTGGATTGTAGCATGGTGGCCAGGGTTGGGTTTGTAGTATTTGGGAGAGTGGTGATCTTGGGTCGTAGGGCATCTGGTGTTGTTGGGCCCTTCGTTGTATACGAAGGTTTGGCTCTCGCTCTTCTGGGTAGAGCTGGCGAAAATTTGGTGGCGGTGGGGTGGTGGTGGCTGATGAGCGTTGCCCTGTCGCTGCCCAGCATTCTCCTCTTGAAGCGGCAGCATTTGCATGTCATTCCAGTCCTCGGCTTCGGCCTCAGCTGCCGCGAGGGACTCCTCTATTCGGTGAAGCTGCTCTCTTGCTTCATCCGCCTTTTGCCTGATAAGGCGCAGCCGGTTTGTGCCTTTCAAGCTGGTCCAGGCGCCTCTTCTTTCCTGTAACTCAGCTTGAAGTCTTTCTAAAGCTTCGAGGCCCACTCCGCTCATCTCCTTCCCCTCCCTCCGGAGTGTGCGGGTGTGGCTGTGAGCCGGCCGAGTGTGAGTGCCCGGGACCTCCGTCCCTGGAGCAACTTCTTCGTTTTCCGAGGGTATTACATTCTCTTCACAGGCTGGATTACCGTCGTGCCCTCTCTGGTCATACGATGGTCTTTAATGGGGGCGCTCTCCTGTTTCCTGCCATTTCGACTCCGTATTCCCACGGACGGCGCCAAACTATTTGGAACACCTTGCCCAACCTCCCACAAACGTAAGGGGGGTGCGAAGTGGCCAATCGTCGGACCCAAGCAAAGATGCAACGACAATACATCGCTGAAGGACCGAGAACTACCCGAAAGCGACCAGAGGGGGGGTGAATGGGAGCTTCAAAATTTCCTTTCGGAAACTAGATGCCACTGTCCCAAACTCAACCCCAAAGCAAACCTAGAGCTTGCTAATGTCCACGACCCTAGATGTAGGGTGGATGCTTCCTAGAAGCACCGGGACACTAGACAACCCTAGAAAGCCAACGCAAAAGACGGAAATCAAATCCGTCAACGAACGAACGATCGCGAACGAAAATGCGCGAAACTGGATCGACCGGACTCTGGCCAGCGTCCGTCAGCAGGACCGGACGCGTCCGGTCAACAAAAATCGCTCTGGAACCTTACTGTTCGCGACCGGACTCACGAGTACGGAGCGTCCGGTCGAGACAGTGCGTCCGGTCAGAATCAAACACGCCGTGAACAGTACGAGGCGAGTCCGGTCACCCCAAATGCCGAGCGTCCGGTCGGTCTACATGGAACCACGCGCGACTGTCACGACCACGGACCTCAGAGCGTGCGTCCGGTCAACCCGATGCAGCGTCCGGTCACCCCGCGAATTCACTGTTCTCCACCAATTCGACTAGAACTCACCCAAACAAATCCTCTAGATCAAAACTTCGGTGAGTGAAGTCCAATGAGGTTAGTGCTATCTCTAAAGATCATGGCTCAACCTAACTCCAAATCGGTGAACCGAAGAATTCTGGGGAATGGAGGAAAGTGACCCAAACGAAAATCGATCGATTCAATAGTAAATCCTAATTCTAAAACTTCTAACTAAAAATAGATCAAGAATCGCTAACATCGGTGAACGAAATGGGGAACAAAAAAGATGAAAAAAAAAAAAAATCGATTCTCCTAGACCGTGAGGTTTAGGATATTCCTTCGGTGGAAAAAGTGCCTCACGATCTAGAACAACTTGGTTCAAACGGAATTGCAAAAGATGAACCGAGCAAAGAGATCAAGCGACGGGAAAATCGTGGAGAAAAGGATTCCGCGAAGAACACAAGTAAACGGAATCACAGCCACGAACTCGAATCAAGGACGCAAATCAAGCCATCGATCAGTGCTCCAAGGTGAGGATACGGCCTCACTTCCTCGAATCAACAGTACACAGAGTGGAGTCTCTCTGCGGATCTCAACTAGCTAAAGCAGGGGATGGGAGAGTGGAAACCCTAATGCTAGGAAGCAAATGACTGCGCTAACTGAGATTGAGATAGGGAGGAGGGTGTCTCCCCTAGACTACTTATACTAACCTAGCCTAAGCTATTTCCTACTCTACCCCTCTCTACTCTAATTACAGAGCGGACCAGGAAAACCCTAAGGCTAATCGGTCCACCCGCTGGTGGTAGGTAGATCCGACGGCCACGCCCGCACGGTCTTCCGCGTCGCCTCCACGCAACCTTCAGATCGCCGCCACGTGCCGCCACCACTCTGCACCCCGGTTTTGTGGCCCAAACCGGGAAACCAGCCTCCAGCCCCCGTTTTTGTGGCCCAAACCGGAAACCCTCAGCGCCCGAGTTTTGAGGCCCAAACTCGGAAACCGGCCCACGCCCAGGTTTTGAGGCTCAACCTGGAAACCGTCACGCCCAGGTTTTGTGGCTCAACCTGGAAACCCAGCACCCAGGTTTTGAGGCCCAAACCTGGAAACCGTCCACCGTTGGTTTTTTCCGGGCTCTACCAACAAACCGGCGTCGTAGAGGGGATGCACCGCCTGTGCACCCCTTCCACCGACATGATCGCACTTCTCCGCTTGTCGCTGTCGCAGGCTGCCAGCCACCACAGCTGATCCTCCGGCCTCCAGTCCATCAGTCCAAGTCCACGTCCGCCCTTCACCGTCCGATACATCGGCATGGCACGTCCGCCGCACGGCACGCCCATCCTTCATCGCGCCCGGTCCGTCGGCACGGCACGTCGCAACTTGACCTTCACCCGCCATCGATCACTGTCTCCGTGCTCGACACCTGCACAACACAAGCCAAAGAACATGCGCATCATCTCCGTTGACAATCACTCATCACACAGAGACTCGGCATACACCCATGTATCCGCAATCTCCCCCTTGATGAGTGCATTGTCAACTCCACAACAAATCATGAATAAGAAGAAGGAGGTAGGAAGGAGTGGGAAGAGAAACCCAACCAAATGACCCAAAAGCCTAACAAAAGCCAAAGAAGGTCAAGTGGATGAAGCGAAAACTTGGTCCCAAAGACATGGGCAACGGCTCGACGCAACCAAGCAAAGCAAAGCTAGCCCTCAAGAAGAGGTAGAACAGGCTCAACACCGCTAGCAGATACCAATTGAAGATCGGAGGACAACAGAAGCAAAATGCTAGTCCCTCAAGATAGAGGCACAGAGGCTCAACACAACTAGCAAGAAAATCACTCCGAACCAATTGGAAATCAACCCAAACCAAATGGGAAAGCACACCAGACGATACCAATTGAAAGCCAAATGAACAAGCTTATGAAAGCTCATGAAAAGCTAGGAACGTTTGCTAGTCCCTCAAGACAGAGGCAACGGCTCAACACAACTAGCAAACTCCCCCTCGACAAATGCAAGCAACTAGGACAAATGATTTGCATAAAATTCTCCCCCTAGTTGAAAATGCACTTATCAAGGCCAAAAGGTATCGAAAGCAACTCTCTTCACATAAACTCCCCCTGAACACAAGATCTCCTTCCAAAATGCATATGAAGTCAAAATGCAAGTTAGGAGCTTCAAGTATATAGTCAAAAGTGCAAAGATGCTCTAATCAGTATAGCTCCAACATCTCAATTAAGCACTCAAATAGCAAAGGCTCAGACTGATCACTTATACGAAATATGAAGCATATGAGCATGTGAGCAGTTTTAAGCCAAAAGGATAGTCACCATCAAAATAGCACTAGACATGTATAGAAGGAATCCAAACAAGTGCTAAGCATATATACAAGGTGAACTACCCCTAGCAAAGTTCAATCATCATGCATAGGAATGAAGCATATACTTGTGATTTCAAATTCATCGGAGAGTTGCAGCGGTAAAAGAATTCACAAGTTCATTTTTGGCATGTGATTGCGAGAGGTTGAAAGCTTGTCATTGCCTAACTTTTCAACCGTGCGAAGCCTATGCCGAAGCAATCAGAAGCTTAAAGCAACGGTTTCGGTCATACACTACATGGCTCAAGTTTAACTCAAGGTGCAATGAGAAACAGTCTCAATACCATGAGGTGTTGACAAGCAATCCCATCTCGATCTTTTCAATTCAACAATACTTGGTTCAGATTTTAAGCAAGTTATGAACAACCAAGCAAGTGAATGACTCAGAACTAGAGACATAGCAACCTAGCATATATGAAAAGCAGGAATGGACTCAACACACCCTACACATGCTAGTTGCATATCTCAATGGTGAACATTTTCAGATTTATATACATTAGGCATAATTCACCATTCCAAAATAGCTCGCTCATAACATGTAACAGTGATCAGAAGGAGCATAAGCTACAAGCATCATCATAAGTATCGGAGCAATACTAACAAGAGCATAATTACATTCTAGTGAATATAGACATGAAGCTCAGAATGTAAATGCGTATGCCCGACACAAAACTGAAAGAAAGAAGATACCAATTGAAAAACTCAAGAAACTCAAAAGAAAGAGCCTCAAAATAAAAGAGTCAGTCTGTACATCTCAAATGCTTCCCCCATCTAAAGGGGAAACACACACCAAGCTCACCCCTCAACCTATTAAAGGTTGATTCGTCTAAAGGCTTGGTGAAAATATCAGCCAATTGGTGATGAGTATCGACATGGCGAAGGTCGATATCACCCTTCTCCTGGTGGTCTCGCAAGAAATGAAAGCGCACATCAATGTGTTTGGTTTTCGAGTGAAGCACGGGGTTCTTAGCAACGCTAATGGCACTCGTGCTGTCACAAAGCAAAGGAACTCGAGTAAAGCTCAAACCAAAATCACGCAAAGTGGCCATCATCCAGAGTAACTGGGAACAGCAGCTAGCCGCAGCAACATATTCAGCCTCCGTGGTAGACTGAGCGACACTAGACTGCTTGCGAGAAGACCACGACACAAGAGAAGACCCAATAAACTGGCAAGTCCCAGAAGTGGACTTGCGCTCAATGCGACAACCAGCAAATCGGCATCGGAATAACCGCAAAGCGAGAGAGTGGAGGAAGCAGAATACCAAATCCCGAACTCAGGCGTGAAACGAAGGTACCTGAATATGCGCTTCACCGCCTGACGGTGAGAAGTGCGTGGCGAAGCCTGAAAGCGCGCGCACAAGCACACGGCGAACTGAATGTCCGGCCGTGTCGCCGTCAGGTAGAGCAGCGATCCAATCATGCTGCGGTACTCCTTCTGGTCCACTGCTTCTCCATCCGTGTCGGCATCCAGGGCAGTCGTCGTCGACATGGGCGTCGGAAGAGGCTTGGCCTCACCCATGTCAACCGCTTCAGCAAGTCCCTCGTGTACTTGCCCTGGTGCACAAACGTCCCCTCTCGGGATTGCTTAATTTGCAACCCGAGAAGAATCAGCTCGCCCATCATGCTCATCTCGAACTCCCTGCTCATAGTATCTGCAAACTTGGCAACCAAAGCGTGAGAAGAACCACCGAAAATGATATCATCCACGTAAATTTGGACCAAGAGAGTATCTTTGCCTTGCTTGAGGAGAAAGAGCGTTTATCAACACATCCCATTTTAAAACCCTTAGCTAGCAAAAAGGTTTTTAATCTCTCATACCAGGCTCTAGGGCTTGTTTCAAACCATACAAAGCTTTGTGGAGTTTAAAGACATGGTTTGGAAACTTGGGATTTTCAAAACCGGGGGGTTGCTGGACATAGACCTCCTCCTCAATGTAGCCGTTTAAGAAGGCACTCTTGACATCCATTTGAAAAAGTTTGAAACCCATGGATGCAGCATAAGCCAAGAGTATCCTAATAGCCTCCAAACGAGCTACAGGAGCGAAGGTCTCCTCATAATCTATCCCCTCCTTCTGACTATAACCCTTCGCTACAAGCCGGGCCTTGTTTCTCACAATGTGGCCCTCCTCTCCTTGCTTGTTTTTTAATACCCATTTTGTCCCAATAGGTTTACAGTCAGGAGGTGGTGGCACTAGAACCCAAACCCGATTTCGCTCAAAGTTCTCTAGCTCCTCATGCATGGCATTGACCCAATCCGGATCCGTCAATGCGTGTCCAACATCTCGGGGCTCAAAAGACGCAACAAAAGCAGAATGAGCAAAGTGCGAGATGTGCTGTGACCTGGAGCGAGTAACTCGCTCGTCGATGTCGCCGATCATCTGTTCAGGGGGTGCTGGCGCTGGATATGTCGTGGCGCCTCCCGGGAAGAAGTGACCTCCCCCTCAACAGCAGCTGGTTCCACCCCGGGTACAAAAGGTACCGCGCGAGGTGGAGGATCCCACGGCCCCCAGGAAGAAGAAGTGTCGGGGCCGTGAGTCGTCGTCGAGGCCGCTCTTGCGGCACGGCAGGTGGAGGGGGTGCTGGATCATCTATACCTTCAGCACCCTCGTCCTCGTCATCAAAAAGAGGCTCTCCAACCTCATGATCACCTGCACGCTCAAAACGAGAAGAGGAAAAACAAGAGTCTCGTCGAAGGTGACATCTGATGTCTCCATGACTCGGTTAGTGTCAAGGTTAAGTACACGATAAGCTCGAGTGTGAGTGCCATAACCCAAAAACACACGTCAGAAGAACGAGACTCAAACTTGTCCAGGTTGCCTTTCTTCAATATAAAACAGTGGCAACCAAAGACTCTAAAATAACTCACCTTGGGCTGGCGACCAAAACGCAACTCATAAGAGGTCTTCTTCAAAAACGCTCTCAGAAAAATGCGATTCGAAATGTATGCAGTGTTCATAGCTTCGGCCCAAAGCGCCTAGGAGTCCTATGCTCATCAAGCATCGTCCTGGCCATCTCAACAAGGGTCCGATTCTTCCTCTCTACAACACCATTTTGGGGCGGTGTGTAGGGGGAAGAAAACTGATGCTCCAAACCAAGGCGGTTACAAAACACCTCAAAATCCGAATTCTTAAACTCGGAACCATTATCACTTCTAATCGCTCGCATCGAGTTCAAAGGGAACTCGTTCTGAAGACGCAAAATCAGATTGCGAGCGAAGGAGAAAGTCTCGGTCTTCTCAGCTAAAAAGAAGACCCACGAATACCTCGAAAAGTCGTCAACAACAACCAAAACATACCACTTGCCACCAACCGAGCTCACCCGAGCCGGACCAACAAGGTCCATGTGTAAAAGCTCTCCGGGGTGCGAGGTCATGACCTTAGTCACCGGATGGTGGGGAGCAGCAACCATCTTCCCATGTCTGCAAGAATGGCAAACTAGATCCTTCTCCATCGAAAGCTTGGGCAATCCTCGGATTAGGCCAAGTGAGCTAAGTCTTGCAAGCAAGTCGAAGCTTAAGTGACCGAGCCTCCTATGCCACTTCCAAAGATCGGAAGAAGAAGGACTAGCCAAAAGACAGCGAGAAGAACCAAACGACTCCGAGAAATTCGCGCAAAAGACTTTCCCAAAGGGCGAAATCAGACATACAAGATCGCCCTGAGGATCTAAGATGCGACTAAGGTTCGGTTTGAAACGAATCTCATAGTCATCATCAAAAAGTTGCGAAACAGAAAGCAAGTTAAAATGCAGGTTAGAAACAAGAGCAACATCGCGCAACACAAAGTGCTCATTAACCCGCACTGTCCCACGAGACAATACCTTACCTTTACTATTGTCGCCGAAGGTTATGTACTCCTTTCCGGCGACCGGGCTAAGGCTGGAGAACCACTTGGTGTTTCCGGTCATGTGCCTCGAGCAACCGGAATCCACCAACCAAATGTCCTCCAACCGTCTCACCTACATCAATAAAAAGACATAGGGTGAGCATACGGTCCAACACTGGGGTTAGTGAAATAAGGGAAAACCAGTGTTGGGCCGGCTGCTCAAAAGAGGGTTAGTGTAAAAACCATTCCTAGTACGTCTACGAGGGAAGCGATCACCACGCTGAGGAAAACGTGGTCCGCTAGGGAAGAAGCGCTCACCGCGATACCCAAACTGCGGTGGGGGAAAGCGCTCAACTAAGCCTCCGCCACGGGGTCCGTTACCTGCAAAAGCAGGACCCCGTCGGGCACGCTCTCTACGAGGTCTACGCCTAGGAGCCTGGGGCTCAACTGCTCTAGCGTCTCTCCTCGGAGCTCTCTCCTGCCTAGGCCTAACAAACTGAGGTGCTGGACCTCTAGGCCTAGTCTCCCTCCTCGGGCTCTCATCTCCTGCCTAGGCCTGGGACCCTGACGTCCGCCTAGCAGCTCTCCCCTGGGCCTTCGGTACATGTCCACCATGAGCTGGATGGTACATGTCCGGGTTCTCCATCTCCCGAGCCCTGCGCGCCTCTCTCTTGCGCCTAAAGCAGAACTCGCTCAAGTGACCATCCCTCCCACAAAAATCACACTGGTACCTCACCGCACGCACAGGGGGTTGTTGGTGACCAGGGCTGTGGGTGTGCTCACTTTGCCTTTGCCCTTCTGTGGCAACTCCTCACGAATGGGTGGCATAGCATCAAGCTTGTTTCTGAGGTGGTTTGGCTTGGGTGCCCAACTGGGTTCTTGGGAGGAGCTCTCGGGGTTCCTCAACCACACCATCTTGGTGATAGGCTTGGCTGGCTCTTTGAGTGGAAGCTTGGCAAGTTTGGGAGTAGTGGTGGAATTGGGCTTCTCACATGGGTTCAGACCACTAGACTCTCCAATCTTCCCAAAAGCTGAGAGATCAACACTCTGAGCAAGACCTACACCAGGGGCACCAACAGCTCGCTTGAATTGGGAGATCATCATCCCGAGCTGCGGCTCACTACTGGAGACCCATGACAAGATGGACCGAAGGTATGTGTTTTCTTCCTCGGTTTGCATCTTGCCATGCTTCACATTGGCAATCTCCATCTCCAGCCCTCACACAAAGCACACCTCGAGACACAAGTGCTATCTGAGCTGGCCTTCTCTAAAGACTCAAGCTTGGCATTTTTCTCTGCCAACTCAGATTGCAAGACAGGACAAGTCTTGCACGCACCCAACAGCTGCGGCCTAGCACGGAGCTCATCCACCTCTCCAACCAACGCAGCATACTTACCTCTCAGAGTGAGAAGGTCAGTCATGTGCGCGGTGCACGACTCGCACTCCGTCTCCTCCGACACTACCACGGTGGACCGAGCGAACTCAAGCTCCTTCACCGTGTCCTCCCACTTCTGCCTAAACTCCTTGCGCTCTCTAGCGGCACGCCTAAGCAACTTATCTTGGCTAAGGAGGGCAGCAGTCAACTTCTCACCTCGGAGGAAAGCTCGTCGTAGGTGAGAGATACCTGGGAGGTGTCGTCGTCGTCGTCGTTCCGAGGGGTACGCTCTCGGCTCGCCGTCGACCTCATCTCCGAGCGCCATGGTGCAGAAGCCGTCGTCGTCGGCGAAGAAGCAGAGGCCGTTCAGCTTGTCCTCGATCCTCTTCTTCTTCTCGGACTCGTCATCGCTCGAGCTGGCGGAGTCGTCATCCGAGCCGTCGACGTCGCTGAGCGTGGCGAAGAACGCGCGCTGCTCAGCTTGCTGCTTCTCCAAGTACTTCTTCTTGATGTACTCTTTGTCGAAGCCGCCCCGTTTCTTGTGCCTTGGGGGACGTGCTTCTCCTTGTACTTGGAGTCGCGCTTGCGCCCATGTTCGCCCTTGCCCAAGTGCTTGTTCTTCTTGGGGCAGTTGGCGATGAAGTGGTCGGGGTCGCCGCACTCGTAGCATCCCGTGCGTCCTCCTCCTCGACGACGGTTCATGCGGTTGTTGTGGAACCGCGAGAACCGGTTGGCAAGCAAAGCCAACTCGTCGTCTCCCAAAGACTCCAGCTGGTCCTCTGTCACAGAAAAGAGAGAAGAAAGCGCAAAGCCAGCTGAGGGGTTAGAGGAAGAGCCGGAAACCAAAGCCATGGACGGGCGAGAAGGATTTTCAAAAGAAGCCCTCGCCATAGCATCAATCTCACTGGACTTGAGCTTACTGAAGAGCTCGTCGCAGGTGAGGGTCTCATAGTTCGGCGATTCGATGATTGCCTGAACCTTGGAGTCCCACACCGAACGGTCAAGAGTGTGCAAAAGCTTCAAAGCACGCTCATGATCGTCAAATGGCAACTGCTCTCTGTTAGCCCTCATCCTGTTGACAATCACCTGAAAGCGAGCGAATAAACTTTCTATGCTCTCGCCAGGTTGATGTCTAAAGTTCTCATACTCTCGCTTGAACGACTCGTAGAGTCGGGTTTTGACTTGAGAGGTGCCCTCATGAAAACGCATGAGAGTGTCCCAGATCTCCCGAGCCGTAGCGAGGTGAGAAACGCGATCAAACTCACCCATGCTCAAACAAGAGAAAGAGCATTACGGGCTCGGCTATTGGCATCGTGCTCATCGATCTGCTGTTGAGTCACACGAGCAGCCAAGACCACGTAATCAGGGAGTTGCAAATATCCCAGATCGAAGCGCCCAAGCTCTGCAAATAGGCCGACATACGTATCTTCCAATACGCATAGTGTCCCATCGAAAACGGCGGTTTGCCCACGCCGCGATCCATGTCGCCTTCGGTGGATCTGGAACCGGCTAAGGTGGAAGATCCTTAACCTGCTCCGATACCAATTGAAGGACCGAGAAGCTACCCGAAAGCGACCAGAGGGGGGGTGAATGGGAGCTTCAAAATTTCCTTTCGGAAACTAGATGCCACTGTCCCAAACTCAACCCCAAAGCAAACCTAGAGCTTGCTAATGTCCACGACCCTAGATGTAGGGTGGATGCTTCCTAGAAGCACAGCGGGACACTAGACAACCCTAGAAAGTCAACGCAAAAGACGGAAATCAAATCCGTCAACGAACGAACGAGTCGCGAACGAAAATGCGCGAAACTGATCGACCGGACTCTGGCCAGCGTCCGGTCAGCAGGGACCGACGCGTCCGGTCAACAAAATCGGCTCTGGAACCTTACTGTTCGCGACCGGACTCACGAGTACGGAGCGTCCGGTCGAGACCAGTGCGTCCGGTCAGAATCAACACGCGCAGTGAACAGTAACTGAGGCGAGTCCGGTCACCCAAAATGCAGAGCGTCCGGTCGGTCTACAGTGAACCACGCGACGAGCTGTTCAACGACCGGACTCTCAAGAGCGTGCGTCCGGTCAACCCGAGGCAGCGTCCGGTCACCCCGCGAATTCACTGTTCGTCCACCATTCGACTAGAACTCACCCAAAACAAATCCTCTAGGGATCAAACTTGGTGAGTGAAGTCACAAGGAGGTTAGTGAGCTATCTCTAAGAGATCATGGCTCGAACCTAACTCCAAATCGGTGAATCGAAGAATTTCGGGGGAAGGAGGAGAAGTGACCCGAAACGAAAAATCGATCGATCTCCTAGACCGTGAGGTTAGAGGATGATTCCTTCGGTGGAAAGAAGTGCCTCACGATCTAGAACAACTTGGTTCAAACGGAATTGCAAAAGATGAACCGAGCAAAGAGATCAAGCGACGGGAAAATCGTGGAGAAGGATTCCGCGAAGAACACAAGTAAAACGGAAATCATAGCCACGAACTCGAATCAAGGACCCAATCAAGCCATCGATCAGTGCTCCAAGGTGAGGATACGGCCTCACTTCCTCAATCAACTACACAGAGTGGAGTCTCTCTGCGGATCTCAACTAGCTAAAGCAGGGATGGGAGAAGAGTGGAAACCCTAATGCTAGAAGCAAATGACTGCGCTAAACTGAGATTGAGATAGGAGGAGGGTGTCTCCCCTAGACTACTTATACTAACCTAGCCTAAGTCTATTTCCTACTCTACCCCTCTCTACTCTAATTACAGAGCGGCCAGGAAACCCTAAGGCTAATCTGGTCCACCCGCTGGTGGTAGGTAGATCCGACGGCCACGCCCGCACGGTCTTCCGCGTCGCCTCCACGCAACCTTCAGATCGCCGCCACGTGCCGCCACCACTCTGCACCCCCGGTTTTGTGGCCCAAACCGGGAAACCAGCCTCCAGCCCGAGTTTTGTGGCCCAAACTCGGAAACCCTCAGCGCCCGAGTTTTGAGGCCCAAACTCGGAAACCGGCCCACGCCCAGGTTTTGAGGCTCAACCTGGAAACCGTCACGCCCAGGTTTTGTGGCTCAACCTGGAAACCCAGCACCCAGGTTTTGAGGCCCAAACCTGGAAACCGTCCACCGTTGGTTTTTTCCGGGCTCTACCAACAAACCGGCGTCGTAGAGGGGATGCACCGCCTGTGCACCCCTTCCACCGACATGATCGCACTTCTCCGCTTGTCGCTGTCGCAGGCTGCCAGCCACCACAGCTGATCCTCCGGCCTCCAGTCCATCAGTCCAAGTCCACGTCCGCCCTTCACCGTCCGATACATCGGCATGGCACGTCCGCCGCACGGCACGCCCATCCTTCATCGCGCCCGGTCCGTCGGCACGGCACGTCGCAACTTGACCTTCACCCGCCATTGATCACTGTCTCCGTGCTCGACACCTGCACAACACAAGCCAAAGAACATGCGCATCATCTCCGTTGACAATCACTCATCACACAGAGACTCGGCATACACCCATGTATCCGCAAGCGCGAAGGTATAAGGAAGCGAGAATAGTGTTACCGTGGATCTAATCCCAAAAAACCTCGTCCGTTCACTGTTCACCCCCCGGTTTTTAGGGGATACCAAGGGTGCCGACCAAATTACAGTAGGTACAGAAAATTCCTCTGCCTCTATACATATAAAGAAGGCAACTCGTACAAACCAGCTGAGCCGAAACCCTAGCCTGCTTTCCATGCGCCCGCCGCAGCTCGGCTCGTGCTCACCCTCGCGGAAATTCGAGGGCTGACCTTCGTCTTGCGGAGATATCAGTCCATCGCGAAGTCCGAGTCCCTTCGCCACACTTGGGCCTAGGCCTCTCGGCGAAGGTGTGGGGATGCGCGAGGGTGCTCCCAACGCTCTTCATACCCTTTGCCTGTAAAAATTGTTGAACACTCCGAAGTTGGGTCAGTATTCGGGGGTTTGAGCGGTGACTTGAGGGACTTAACAAGATAAAAAAAGGCAGACGGCGAAGGTGTGCGGGACGCGCGATGGCCGCTTTATTGAGTTAGCCTGTGTGGTGCCGCTGCCGAGGGTCCCTTTCCCCAACATACTATTCTACATGAGAAAAGTAGGGCTAATTCTAACAAATAAGCTCAATCGAACAGGCCGAATGATATACTCTATTCGTTCTTGAAAGAATAGAATTCTAGATTATTCGAAGGTCCAACCGTCCAAAATAATCCGCCTGGGCTGAGTGCAAAACGCAAAGCAACAATAGCTGCTCGCCAAACGGTGTAGTTGTAGTTTTGATGAAAGGTGTGGTTGCAGTTGCAACACAGCTGCAGCCATCACAACTGATTGGAGCCAATCCAACTCTAGCTTAGGATTAGCTAGTGAGTCCCAAACTCGAATCCCACGAAGAAGTCTCATGTATTGCTTGATGGCAATAAAATATAGAGTTTTGTGGATGTAATCAGTTACCCTAATTTGACCAACACATGGAAAGAAAAAAAAAAGCAGGGGCAGATCTAGTTGTGACAAAAATGAAATTTGTAAATAAATTACAACAAGCATGAACACACTAGTATATAAACAATGGTAAACAGTACATGAACAATGGTGCAAATAGTACGTAAATAATGAATAATCAAACGCCTCTACTAGCCTCCGATGCTCCGATTCCTGGATTCCTGGGCTGTAATATCCGCAAAAACATCCAAACTATGACAAGTAAAAAAAAAGCGGCACGTGTCGAGGGCAGTCTGACGGACCCATGTGTCAAAACATAATTGGCATCGTATAAAAAATGGCCCTATGAACGTCAATCCTCCTCCCGTGGATATAGATTTTAATATTTTGTAAAATATTGTTAGAACTTCAAAACAAATTTATGCCATGTACAGTAATGAAGTTGATTCTTATTACAAATATCTTGTATACGATGATCTCATCCTCCCCACGCAGATAGGGGAAACTCCCTGCGTCCCCACGTCCATGGAGTCGTGGTTACTTGACGGGGGAGGAAACTCCTCACGTCCCCACGTTTACGGAAGAGGAAACTCCTCACGTCCCCACGTTTACGGAACGTGCGTCGTGGTTACTTGGCGGGAGAGTTTTCCTCCGTGACCTCCTCTCATATTGTATATAGATATGTATCAATGATCAATGAGTTTTCCTCCGTGACCTCCTCTCATATTGTATATAGATATGTATCAATGATCAATGAAAGAGACCGATGATTCATTCCATTCTCCCGTGTCTCATTTATATTTTCTCGCAAGTTACTACTCGCAACTCATCGCTTCCTTCTTCCGAGAGGAAGAATAGCTCAATTGATAGGGCATCGGAGAACAAGAAGAGCAGTTCATTGGTGGAGGCCTTGCGGTCGGCGTCGCTTCCTTCACGGCACCTTCATGGCGGCAAGGGAATTCCTCCCTGCATTCATCGATGAGAAGATTCATGATCCTCCTGCGCCCATGCTGCCACCGCCTGGCATCTTTGCGTGCTCCTGATGGATAACAGCGGCGTCTGCGTACCGGCGCTGCCATGTCCTCACGACTCGGTAGCCTTGCGCTGACAACTCCGCGCCGCAGCCGCCAAACATGGCGGTCAGGCCATGGATCCACCCACGGCCAGCGGCACTTGACGTCAGGCGACCGCGCGGCCAGCCCGCAGTGGTCGGTGCCATCACCATCGCCGCAGCCAACGGCCACGCACGACCACGTGTCGGCGGCCGGTTCCCCAGCAGCTGGCGTCCCACGCGTCGAGGCCGGCTGCCCCCTACGACCCGACACGGCCAAGCCCCGCGGCCCCTAGGCAACGAGCGGCCTTGGCTTGAGCGCCACGAGGGGGAGGGGAGGGGCGGCGCAGCTCGGCATGGCCCCAGCGGCCTCGGTGGACACCACTCCGGCAGGACTTGGCCGGCCTCGCAACGGCCCAGCGGCCTCACCGCGCGCCACCTCCGGCGCGGCACGGCCGGCCTTGGCCACGGCCCCCGCGGCCCCCAGCCTCCGTGCCCGCCCGGCCCCTAGCGGGTAGCTGCAGCGGCCTTCGCACGGGTCGCCTCTGCCCCGGCGGACGGCTCCGGCGGACGGCTCCTGCAGGCACGGCAGCCCCGGCGGCCAACGCCTTGGCCCCCGCGAGCTGCAGGCCGGACCCCGATGGCGGCGGCTTGGCCCCACGCGCGGCCAGCAGCCGTGACCCGACGGCGGGCCGGTGGGCGACGGCGGCTCCGGCGAACGGCCCTCCGGCGGCGGCGGCGGCTGGTACAGGAGGTGGCAGTTAGGGTTTGCAAACCCTAACCGCCCACTTATATATGTGGTCGCGCCCCTCACCCCCTGTTGGGCCCAATGGCTGGCCCAGGCCCAGGTTGGGGCCTGCGAGCTTTCAGCCTGGGCCAAGTGGATCTAAATTTGCATTTTTGGACTGATTTGTAGACTATTTTTGTTCACAATGCAGCCACTTTCATGTATATTTTACATATACACTACATGTTCAAAGTGTTTGCTTACAGCAATTCCCAATAACATGTACCATATGTGTTGAATATATTGTTCAAAGTGTTATCCAATGACATTCCCAATAACAATATGTAGTTCCACTTTATTTGTGTAATTTATTTTTACGCAATTTATCTTATATGCAATTTATTTTATGCATTTTATTTATATGCAATTTATATTTTGTATTTTTTAATTAAGTGTATTTACTTATATTTTTAAGTTTTTCAAGCGCTTAATTTATTTGATGCAAATATTCTGTGATTCCTCATATTGTGTATAATGTTTCTGAATTTTTACATATTGGTCATACCAAGGTAGTACCATAGTACTACTGCGGGATCTACACTATGCTACACATAGTGATCGTCCTCAACGTGCGTATCCAATGACATTTTAGAACAAATGACCTTCACCTTCACTTCACGGTGACAACTTTATTTTATTTTTTAAAATTGGTCATGCACAAGGTATACCGCAGTACTATCATGGGATTTCCATCCTCCTTGTACGAAAACTAAACTTTGAATATGACTACAAAGGGGTCTACACCTACAGATGATTGCCAAATTCATCTTTTAGATTGGTCATGCACAAGCTCGTATCTCAATACTACTGCAGGATCTACCCTATGTCCATCACATAGTGACTATCCTCATGTGCTTTACCCAATCTAAATATGAATTGCATAGGTTTACACACATTCAGGAGTGTGTACACTTTCAAAATAATAGTCCCCTATATTCTAGGTCTACACCATGGTTTCTATATACATAGTGACTTACCCCTATGAGTTGATTCACCCAATAAGGTTTATGTCATGTTCATACATTTGACTACCTTCAAAGTGTGATCAACCTATATTATTATTAGCAACGCACAAAGTAGTGGGATGACATCTACTGCCATACACATATTTGCAGATTATGCTCCCCTACTGCAAGGTCACCAATCTGGTTTGTACCTTCTATGTGTCCAACATGCTAATACATAATGATTGAGACTATTTTGGCAACAATTACTATACACAGTGATATTACCAGTGATTTCTATCACCTATAAAATATGAGGTAAACACTACACGTGATTCAAGACTCATCTTGAATTCACAATATTTGCATGTGCCAATTCAAGACACATCTTGAATCTGAAGTTATTTTAAGTAATAATTTACTAATAAATAGCAATATATAGTGCATTATTTGGGTGACCTCCTTTCTATCACATACATAGTCTATATTTTGGCAAAGATTTTACATCATCTATTCTCACAGGGGTAAGAAGAATCCAAACAATAGCAGCGATTTTGTCGCCTGTTCTTTATAGAATGGTCCGTCTATAATCAAGTATCACCTTGGATCCCAAAATTTTGCCTCATTGCTATACTTTTTATGTCAAGTAAAATTCATACATGACAAACTCATGTTGGACATGACTAATATTTTCAATTCGAAATATTTCCAACCTCGCATTGGATGGAATTTTTATTTTCCTGCCACAGAGCATTAGATATCAACGATATCACTGGGGCATAATGGTATCTTAGATATGCCTGCTCAACCCCAAATCAAATGCTCAATCCCTTCTGGATATTGCCACACTTTGCGTTCATGCATTTTGTATGCAACTCATGCACTTGGATTTTTCAAATCTGAGGTGTTCAAGAGTAAGATCCATCTACCTTTTGCAAGTCCTCGTCGGGATTTCAACAAAGGATGTAGCTTTGCCAAATTATAAATGATTGTTCCATCATTTATTTATCAAGGATCCTTGATCCATGGCAATGCAACATAAATGGATTCTCGTAAACGCAAATATCATTTTTCATTTAGAAAAGTGATCATGTGTGACAAATCTCATATTTTCACACAAATGTGATTGTACAGTCCATGTACACAGAAACGCCAAATCAAATATTTGGCTCAATTATACCTCCAACTCATTGGAGGCAACCGAGTTCTTTGGAACAATTTGGAGTTCACTTCACAAGCAACACTTGTAAAATGTCTCCATATTTCCATGGAAATATTACTAGCCTAAAGTCATACTACTACACATGTAGTATGTGTCCATCATCAAAAATATCATGTACCACATACATGGTATACATATCTATATGAGTGCAATTCATTTGGAATATTGCAAAACTCTATATAGAATCATATGAGATTCCAAGTAGAAAAGATCTGTTTAGTGAACCAATGTACCGTTAACACATTATGAGAGATTACAATCTCTCCATGGGTATTCAATTAATCGTGGATGCTCAATGTATCCTGATTCTACAAAATACCACATGAATATTTGTCATGTATTCAGTTGCATGGTTTTCAAATGTGGAACCCAATACTAAGGAGTGATGATGAAAATCTTTCACTCGCCTTAGATGCCCATATATGAAAACTATATATTGTACAAATTCTTTCCACATCACATTTGGGGTTATTATACATACATCAATCCCATTATACCTGTTGCGTACAAAATAATTTTCTCTCTTGATCCCATCAAGATTGGACATATTTGTCTTAGATCATTCTACATTTAGAATGAGAGAAAATTATTATCAATTCTTTGGTCACAATCAATATGAGTTACACACATTTCTTTCTTGGAGAAATTCCGATCATATATGTGACTCTATTTGCCATTTTATGGACCATAAAGATACTTGGTAATGCCACCTATGCATCTACAATGTTGTCCTAATTGTGGCGCTTTACTCATAAGGTACCACAAATTTACCAAACTCATTGCTCACATTCTTTAATTAGAGCAAATGATCCTGGACGCGGGATCCAATCCATGTAAATGGAATGTTTGGTTTTAGGGGACTACATTATCATTAAGTATCTTTAGTTCATACAAATAATGGTCAAACTAAATCCCTCATTGAGAGAATCAAGTTTGTTATTGATGGACCCAAATAGAATTGTAATTACCAACATCTAGTTGGTAACATGCGGATTTACACAACGCATATAAATCCAAATCCATAACACTGTAATTATACGGCTCCCTCTGTTGCAGTTCGTACGTAGAAATTTGACCTTGTAGTCAAAATATTTCCCATCTGCAAATCGGTAATGTTTTGCACGTACCGATATCACCACCGCAGCGTACATCAATGAGCATTTTGGAGATCGCCACAAGGTATTATTATCCGTCATTCGATAATACCTCAGATCTCTAATTAGAGATTCACTCAATGCCCGTATGCTGAGTATATCTTTGAGGAAGATTTCAGGCATTAGGGGAGCACTTCCCACACATGGAATGCCAGGAATCACAAAGAGAATATCATCAATGATGTTCGATCCTCATATCCACGTACCAAAGAATCTGAACCAACAGTTCAGAATATCTTATATTTGCAACACATTGCAAATAGTCTGCCAAATGCATTTACTTGTCATAATGTTGTCACCAAGTCTGATTTCCGTTCAATGTGCCAAAAAGAGTGGAGGTACCTAACAAAACCACTTAACTCCCGAATCTAGATAAGAGGGGAAGAAGATGGCCACATGGGATACAGCTTCTCGCAAGCACTTTCGGATCAAGGGGAGAGAATTCTCCAGGACAGTACATGCATATCAACATCAAGTTGAAAGACACATTATGGATATTTACTATCCAAAGCCTATGGATGTTCAACATCCAAAAGCCCAACACAACTTGAGCACAACTTTAGGCGCTGGGTCATTGGAACGCCCTAACTTTGTTATTATGGGAAATGACATGGAGTTGACAAGGGTCAGTATTTCCACATGCTAAAATTGGTTCCATTGAATCAATCAACAAAAGACTACAAATTGTCGACATACTCCTCAAAATTGTCATGCACCTTATCTGGATCCGACCAAAGTCCTAGGCAGAGTGTTCAACCACTCACATTTGGGTCAATCAAAGGTGACAATTAAGGAGAACTGCTTTCACTCCATAGTGAGAAGTCTTTACTTCAGTAATGACTCCTCATCACAATACTTGCTTCATGGAAGTATCATTGGATTTTCAAATCCATGTCGTGGTGAAATGTGAGAGCTTGTAGCACATGGTTTCACGCGGAGACCTAGCATAACATACCCATTGGTATGTTGTGGAAATTATTTCCTATACCAATAATTGGCAGATCAAGATTGATTTGGATAGATTCGGATTATAAGTCCCAATGGGACTTTGTATTCTGAATCAAAACATAAATCGCAAACACATTGGTATAACTCAAGTCACTCCATGACTTGAAAGTTAAGTTGTTTGTGGTACAACTGACTAGGTGAGTTCCTTCCACAGAAGGATATCTCCCATTATGATGATTGCACCTATGTGTTCATACTTAAAACCTAATTGGTTTTATACATCTCATATGAACTATCAAAATAGGAAATCATCGTATAAGACGGAATCTGAGATGAAAGATTTGGGTAAACCAAATTATGTTTAAGTCTACAACTTAAGCACACACATCAGTCTTCCAATATCCAATTGATATTGTATACCAATATCCAAATAATATTGGACAATCATACTACAACACTGATCGTCATTCAATCCCTAAACATGGATCAATATCCATTTTTGATCTTTGGGATGATAACCTTAGTGCCATCAAAGAGCTTATGTATCTTGCATATCGCAACAGGCCTGATATTGCATTTGCAGATACTTGCTATAGCTCGAAAAAGCGCAACTTCTATACACCGAAAGGTGGGAGTCAAAGAGGATATCCACAGATATCTATATGGCACAAAGCAGGATCTTGATTTTATCATTTTGTAAATTAAGAAATGATCATGTGGAGTATGAAAGTACTGGCTATTTAATCCCTATAATGCCAGATCACATGCTGATGTTAGTGGTAAAGTTCTCATGAGGGTCATTAAACTCGACTCTAGTGGCTCTTCCACTCCTCGTCTGAGTATTACATGAACATGTATAGCTTCATTGAATGATCACTTTGATTCTATCGAATCGCCAGCCATTATCTTCAAAGATAATGCAAACTTGTGTTGCTTGGATGTCAACAGGTTACATAAGAGCAATATCACTATATTGCCTTCCAGAAATGTTTTATTCTCACCAAAGTGAGGAGAAAAACACCTTGCAAACTAAATCATGTGATAACTCCACAAGATTTATTCATAAAGTCCCTGCCAATTTTCACATTTCACAATGTGTTTTTAAGTTTGGTATGCGATGACTCTGAGAATTGCAAGGTTCAGGGGGAGACTCCTCTTGAAATTATAACCTGTTCAAAACATCATATGGTACTCTCTTTTCCTCTATGAGTTTTTCCTCAAACAGGTTTCTCATAGAAGGTTTTTAATGAGGCAATATCAATACAAGTCATATGTCATATCCCTTATTTTCCCCACCGGGGTTTTGTATGGGGTATCTAAGACATAACCTATGGCATATCTCTTCTGTTTTCCTCCACAGAGGTTTTTAAGAGGGTATCAAAGACATATAATTACAATTATGATCCACAGATCATATTTATTATTCTCTAAACTTGGTCATGGGTTTTCCTTCCAAGGTTTTTTTTCCCATATAAGTTCAATGAGACAATAATCAACATATGCCATATCATTTTATCCTTATTTTCCCCACTGGGTTTTAAGGAGTTTTTTGTGGCATATCTATATACATATATTTCTCCTCATTTTTTCCCCACAGGGTTTTTGGAGAAATAATACTACTCATTGATCTCAAGGACGGATTCGATCAAGGGAGAGTGTTACAAATATCGTGTATACGATGATCTCATCCTCCCCACGCAGATAGGGGAAACTCCTCACGCCCTCACGTCCACGGAGTCGTGGTTACTTGACGGGGGAGGAAACTCCCCACGTCCTCCCCACGCAGATAGGGGAAACTCCTCACGCCCCCACGTCCACGGAGTCGTGGTTACTTGACGGGGGAGGAAACTCCTCACGCCCCCACGTCCACGGAGTCGTGGTTACTTGACGGGGGAGGAAACTCCCCACGTCCCCACGTTCACGGAACGTGCGTCGTGGTTACTTGGCGGGAGAGTTTCCCTCCGTGACCTCCTCTCATATTGTATATAAATATATATCAATGATCAATGAAAGAGACCGATGATTCATTCCATTCTCCCGTGTCTCATTTACATTTTCTCGCAAGTTACTGCTCGCAACAATTCTAAAACCTCGATGTTCTCGATTATATTGACCATGATAAAAAGTATAGGGTTGATGCGTTATTTTACTTTTTTATTAGTTGTTTTCTTAGAAATATCAGAATTTTATTCTTTTTCAGGACTGAGGGAGGAAAGCAGCGAATGCTAATTCAATTTTCTCACATTCAAACCGGGGTTCTTTTAGCTAGGAGACTCATATTCATGAGTGTCTTGCAAGAAATAGAATGTGTCTTGTGCCTCTACTTAAGCGAGCCGTGGCCAGTAATAATTACAAAATAATTGTTGTCCTTACCAGTCCTATCCTATAGTGCTTTGGGTCCAAGTTTTCCAATAACGTGCCGCCAAAGTCTGAGTTTGGGGCCCACAGTCCACTGAAAGGAAGTCAATTGGGGTCGGTAGCAGTTTCGCACAAGTCAAGCCTTGCGTGCAAACTTGTAGAAAATCCAGATGAAAAATGACTCGATCCATATATACGCGTTGATAGCCGCACTTCAAGTATATAATAATTGTACCGTAGCACCTGATAATCTCTAAACTGGTCACGTAAATTCCATGACAGATTTGTAGGCAACATGCCAACATGACACCGCTAGTAGCAAACTAAGCAAGCTTTTTGAATCCCCGCACAGCTAGGGAAAGAAAACATTAGAGTTCTAATATTTTTTTTTTTGGTTTTCTCTTGAATATTAAAATACTAGGTTAAAGATAAATTCAGTAACCATAGAGCAAAGAGAGCATTAAGAGAAGAATCGGCACTGGCGTCAGAAAGCAGCTTACAAAACCAAAAGTTCAGAAGTCCTAACAAGCTTCACTTCGCAACAGATGAACAGACTAGCAAACCCTGAATATAACCTCCTTCCCTAAGTCTGGAGCAAAGCTCTTGCTCTGGATTAGTATCCATAGCTCGGCGGGTATGGCGGAGCGCCATAGCTTCCACCGTTATGAGGGGCCGGAGCTGGGGCGGGAGGAGACCCATATGATGCTCCACCGTAAGGTGGATACGAGCTGTAACCCGTGTCCACTGGTTGAGAGGGTGGAGCTGGACCTGGTGGTCCCTGGGGAGAAGCTTCAGCCATGAAATTCTGCAAGAGGATATATATCACTGCTCAGTTAATGGAAAACATAAGAGTGCGATGGACAGAGATCATGCCAACCAAATGAAAAGGTCATCTATGCTAAGTATTCCAAGTATAGAGGCAGCATGGTAACTCCCAAGTCCCAACATTGGCAGCCAGTGACGTGATATTAAGCCAGTGACATGTGAAGATTATTGACATTGGAAAATGACAAGCATTTATGCTGGTTAAAGTAACAAGATAAGCCAGGTCTATTCATGCGATAGTTGTGTACCCCCAAGCTGTACCAATCCAGGAAGCATCCCACTAGAGGCAGAGTATACTTGGTCGGAGACGTGGCATCGAATTTTAGTGAAGTGCAACAATATCAGAAGGATGGAAATGGATTGCAGCAATATCATGTGTGATAACCAAATTGCTGATGCAGTTTAATAAGGAGGAAAAATACCTTGATTAGCTGTTGAGCAGTTTGTACTTGTGAAGCACTTCCTGTTATCTCCACTGTCATCTCCCCAGGAGCACCTTCTTGAATACTTATAGTTGCTCCACTATGCCTGCGGATGTAGCTGATACTGGCACCAGCTGCCCCTATCACAGCATCAGCATAGGAAAGAGGAACTTGCATGCTGTGTGTCACCTGTCATATAAAATCACACAAAAAAGCTAAATACAAGTACAACTGATCATGAGATAGACATGCAAATAGTTCATCATATTAATAACAGTCAAATGCGAATAAACTAACCTGAGAAGACCCATGTGCTTGGTTTTGATTCCCTGGGGGAGCACTCGGAGGTGCATCGCGTCCATATGAAGAAATTCCATAGTGTGGTTGCTTTTCTACAGGGGGCATGTCAGGAGGAGGATAATAGCTTTCTTGTGGCCGTGGAGGCATGTACTGTGGGTTCCCAACATAACCTGGGCCACCAGGAGGAAGGTTTGGTGGTGGATGACCCCAGGGTGAGGGCGGAGGGGGACCCCATGCCTGTGGAGGAGGCATAGGTTGCTCTCTGTGCACACTGTGCACTTTCATCTGTCAAGGAAATTTGTGTTTTATGATTACCAAATACTTCATGCAAGTAACCAATAAGCTGCACAGTAACAACTTGCCTGTGTTTCAAACAAAGGGAGGACACTGCGGTCAACAAGAAATTTTCTTAAATGGCTTGCAATCAGTTCCACAGCTTTGTGAGCATCAAGAGGTTCACCCTGTATCTCTACAACTCTGTCATCATTTAATGCGACAGGTGGAACATTCTCTGTGATGGTGTGATGGAAGAATAGTATATTAGTGAAATGGCTGATGTGCCATGCAAACATATGCAATCTGGGGCTTCCAATGAAATTACTTGCAAAAATAAGGGTACAAGTACTAATGGGTAATGATCAAACATGATCCAGAACAAGTACTAAAAAATAAAACAAAAAGATTAGATAGCCTACAAAGAAAAGGGGAGCGGCAAATGATGCACCTTTGGATGTGGTTAATTTATCATATATCAGTTCAAAAGTGTAGAATTCTAAGACTGACTTCAGTCAGGAACAACTGGAACATAAACTAAATTGGCCAATCTTATCAAGTCCGTCTATCAAAGATCATCAAAACATCAATGTCTAGTAACTAAGTGTACAAATGAGTATGTGTGGAAATATATTTCATGTGAAAGCAGACAGTACTCCTAGAACAAATAACGAACACGCATTTTCCATCTAAAGATTGACCCTTAGCTATCAAAAAGAATTGCCTCAGAAATCCATATTATCAGCAAGACTGCCAGGACATGGATCATAAAGCCTTGCGTAACAAAGTCAACACAGGAAAAAATGCAAAACCTTACCAACAATTCGGAGAACACACTTTGAAGCATCCTGTATTGATTTAATAGTTTCTCCTTGCTTCCCAATCAGGCTGCCAGCTTGGGAAGCTGGGACAAGTAGCCTTGTCGGCCCAGCAGTGACAGTAGCTCGTTGAGGCTGATCAGTTTCACCATCTAAACCATCTGTTATCCTTTTATGAACTCTAAGCAACCCATCAACAGCTGGAGGTACCACTGCATCTGGTTCATCTTTTGCTGAAATCATTACCTTTGAACAGGAAAGCAGTATCAAGATCTCAGCATTTAGGGACAGAAGTATGTTAGACAGAGAAAGATTAGTTAATAGCAACATGCACAAAGACTCATGAAAGGAAATATAAGGATAGTATTTCCATCCTGCCGTAGCTAGATAAAATGGTAATGGTTATATTTATACACGTTTAGCTGGTTTTCAACTACAATTTCTCAGAAAAAGTACATATTTGCATGCAGTCACTCACAAAGATAACTGAGGCAATACCCCTGCTGCCCCCCGGTTAAAGCAACAGACATGTCCTTAACTGCATCAACAGTTTACCTTATCAAGACTGTTGCTTCCCTCAGGTGATCTACTTCCAATATGAATCATGAATGTTTATTTTATTATATGCCCTCAGGTGATCTATTTTTGAAGTCAGCGTAACGTATTGTTTGATGACATTAACAAACAATAACGTTAGGTTACAGCATTGGTTCAACAAAAACAATTCCCCCAAAATATAAGAGGAAACATTGAGTTGAGAACAATATATTCATATTCTTTGTTTGCAGTTCTTATTTCTTTATAAATATTATAAGCATTATTTAGGAAATGATTAGGACTTAAAATTAAGTTCTGTATACAATATTTTAGTCTTCCATTATTAACGAAACTGATGCCTTTTGGTCAAAAAGTCAAACAGGTCATGGAATTACCCGACAGTATATGCAGCTTCTTCACAGGGACCTTCATCCAATATTCAAAAGACTTAAATCATATGTGCAGCAGAGGAGCACAAGACTGTACTTTGGTAACCATGATTGTACGTCTATTTTGGAATTTGGATACACAAACAACTCAACTTCAGGCTTTAGACAGCAGTAAGAACCTGCAAAGATTAGTTTGTTATATTTGACAAGACTATTATGTTCTGTGCTTGAAAGTCATTTTGCTGATAATCTGTTCCTTGTTAGTTTGAGTTCCTTTATTGTGCACCAACTTTTAGGGTTAGCATCAAGAATATGTGTTAACAAGCTCATAATATACAATTAACTAAAGGAACCATGTCATAGTATTTTTTTTAGTCCGCATTATTAGGACAAATAACTACTGAGTTGGTCAAAATCAGTATACCGTTTGATAACTGATCGGATCTTCTTTTAGAATAAAGGACAATAATGTAGCAATCATAACTATTTGATCCAGTAGACACCAAACATTATTGATAATTCACTAGCGTACGCAATATATTTTTTAGAATGAGATAGATAATTTGGTAAAGCTACAATTTCGGTCTGATAGTCAATTGTGGAGTCATACTTCTTACAGAAGAGAGGTTCTTTTGTCTTTTCCCTTTCATTTGGTTGCATCCAACAGTTTTATGATCATTGTAGAAAATCCAAAATTATGCATATTATTTCCACTGCAAACTTTAAAACGGGTTTCGCTTATTATCTTGAATTTTTTTTGTAAACTATTTACTCCGAGAACATAGCCACTCTCCATGAGCAGCCGAGCAGGTAACCATCGTTACTGGTATACAACTTTCAGTGTAGTAACTTAGATGATCAAACCTCATCTTAATATAAAATTGCACTGAATTAATATGACGACCTGAGTCTAATTATCAGGAGCACTATATGCACCTGATTGCTAAGCTAAATTGTTTGAACTTATTAAAAAAAGTTTAGAAGAGCATTCACTTCAGAAAGGAGGCAATAATCTGCAGCTGCAGATGTACGTCAAATTACAGTGTACAATACAAAATTTCAATAACTAGTTCCTGTTTATTTCTACACAACTTCCAGCCAGTATTCCAGATTCGATAAGGCTTTTACGACTAGATAACAGTTTACATTGTTGAAGTCAACTCAAGAACTTCAAGATAAATAAACATACTAACAACTAAACTATTGCAGATCCATTAATGACCATGTTCACAAAGCATCAATTGACAGAATGCATAGTATCAGCGGTCAGGGAAATATAATAGCAATTTATATACATGTAAACGTTTCTAGCTAATTCAATCTTCAAAACATTTAAAATAGAAAATAATCACCGATATGCTACAAAGTGATCTTCGCACATAAACACTAACATTTCTAGAGGGCTATTACTGGGCATACCAACTGAGAAATCATTTGTAATAGCAATGCAACAAGTTAAATAAGAGAGTGAAATACTTACAGCTCTTTCTGGCACAGCTGGTGGTCCCTCAAGAACCTTGATGCGAGCTCTGGATTCCTCACACATTTTCTTGATGAAATCCCCTTTGCGCCCAATGACTGCACCCACCTTCGTGGTAGGAACCAGTATACGGAACACACACTCTCCAGGCCACCCAGGCCACTTCTTGTCATCAGGAACTGTAGCATACTGCTGCTTCACCCCAGCTTCCGCAACGTGCTCTGTGGGGATAGCTTGGTCTTCTTTGTTCTGACATCCAACAACTTCATTGTTCATGTTTGCATGCTCTTGGTTACCCAACTCGTCTTGCATTGGGTCCTTGGATTCCTCGTCATAGAGCTTTTCTGGTTCTTCCTTGACTTCCACATCAGCATAAGTATTGGCTTCTTCCTCATTTCCAAGGGTACTAGGACTTACAGTGAGGTTGTTCTCTGCAGAGTCATCAACAGGTCCATCCATATTTTCTGGAAACAAACAAGCACCCAAGCTCAAGTTAGTTAAAAAGATGCATAGCTCTCAAATATGAGAGCTGCAGGAGTCGAAAGAGGAGGGAGAAAAAGCTAAGGCAGTCAGGCACCACACACAAAAAAAGGCTGAACTAATAACCACACAATTTTAGTACCCAAATTGATAGAGCTCGTCGCCAGCACACCAAAAAAGACATTCACCCCGCAGATCCACCTATTTCAATCACGGAACAACGCAAAACCGAACGCCTTGGCAACTAGCAGACGGGAAAGAGCGCAGACAGTAAACCCTAATCAGCAGCATAGCAATGAGCTCACACCACGAGACCCCAAACGGGCGCTCACAAATCGATCCAAACGCCCAGCCGAAGTCGCATCCATGAAGCAGGCTATACTACGCGCACGAGCACAAGGGTACCAGCACGCGCACTCAAACCCTAGTAGACAGCCTCGGAGTACTTCGCCGCTCGCTAGGGCTGCCGCGCGACCGCGTACGGATGAAAAGGGAATGTTAGGAGGAGTGGGCGCGAACCTTGTGACTAAGAGGGGGACTCGCCGGAGAAGACGCCTGGCCGCCGCCGCCGCCGTAGGAGGGGAGGGTTTTGAGACGGGAAGAGCACGGGACTTGTGCGGATACGAGAGGGTGTGCTCGTGCGTCTCGGTTTTGATTTTAAGCTGACCGCGGCCTTGCGTTTACTTGTCCTGCCGTGCGCGCGGCCCATGGGCCGAGAATACTGGTCTCTTCAGTGCTTCTCTCGACAGGCCTATATTGGGCCAAACGCTGATACGTGGGTCCCACGAAACCGGATCCTGGGAGGGCCGAAGGATCCTCTGCTCCATCATCGTAGATTCATCAGTGCAGGAATAAGTGGGTTGTTTGGTTGCTAGCCACACCTTGTCACACTTTATCTTAGCCAAGTTTGACCAAGTTAGCAAGTGTTTGGTTGATGACTAAGCTTAGGCAAGATTCTTGTAGGCTCCATATGTCATAGAGTAGAAAAAGTGTGGCAAGATTCCCTTAGTCATGGCAAAGTGTGGCAACCAATTTGTTTGCCACACTTCTTGTGGCTTGCCACACTTGCCTAAAGTTAGTTGTGGTAAACTATGGCTAGCAACCAAACATGTCCTAAGGCCTCGTTCAGTTGACGAAATATTTGGTGAAAAATTACTGTAGCATTTTCATTGTTATTTGACAAAATTTATGTAAACATGATCTAACTAGGCTCAAGACATGAACAGACTAAAAGTACAATTAGTTATTTTTTTACCTACATTTAATGCTTTATGTATGCGTCTAAAGATTCGATGTGACGGGTACTGCGCAAAATATTTGGGGACATTTTGCGAACTAAACGAGGCCTAAGTCCTTGTTTAGTTTCCCTAACTTCCCAAAAATTTTCTAGATTTTCCGTGACATCAATCTTTAGCTATATGCATAGAGCATTAAATGTAGGTAAAAAAATAATTAATTATACTTTTAGTATGTACATGTCGAGACGAATCTTTTGAACCTAGTTAGTCCATGTTTAGACAAAGTTTGTCAAATAATAATGAAAGTACTGCAATACATTTTCTAAATACTCCATCCGTTCACAAAAGAATCAATTCCAGGAATTGTCTTAAGTCAAACATTTTAACTTTGACTGAATTTCTAGAAAAAACTATCAAGATTAATGGTATCAAATTTACATCATTAGATATATGTTCGAATATATTTTCATAATATGTCTATTTTATATCATAGAATAGATGTTATTATTTTTTTCTATAAAATTAGTCAAAGTTAAAAAAGTTTAACCGGGATTCTAGGAATGGATTCTTTCGTGGACGGAGGAAGTATTTCTCAAACCTAAACAACACGAGGGCTGGAGCTGAACACCTGCACGCACAGGGTGCGGTTGCAGGCGCAGGCGATCATCCCCATAGAATCGAATTTTTTTTTATTAATAACCCAATTAAATAAAAATATTTAAAAACAACACTGTCCAATTTTTTTTTTTCAAAACTAACCCTTTTGCCGCGCCATCCAGCATGGCGCGGCAAAAGTCCCCACGGCGCAATTTGCGCGCCATCCCGCCTGGCGCGGCAAATTGCGCCGTGGGGACTTTTGCCGCGCCATGCTGGATGGCGCGGCAAAAGGGTTAGTTTTGAAAAAAAAATTGGACAGTGTTGTTTTTAAAATATCTTATTTAATTGGGTTATTAATATTGAATTTTTTTTTATTAATAACCCAATTAAATAAAATATTTTAAAAACAACACTGTCCAATTTTCCATAGAATCCGCTATGGCTGTTTTTTTCTTTTAAAAAAAAAATAGGATTGCGCTCGTGATCGTGAGGAAGCAGCCACCGCCGCCGTGTCGTCTTCCTCGTCAGCACGCAGCAGTCAGGTCACCATCACCACCAACAGCAACAGCGGCAGTGCCGTCGCGTCGTCTCCCACTCCCACCTCCCCCGCCCGCCGTTCAAATCTCCCTAGCCCCCCGAAGTTTCCATCGAACCCAGCAAAGCTGACAGCGGAAAAACGAAGCATGCCGTCGAAGCCGAACGCCGCCTCGCGCCTCGTCCTCCTGGCGTTCCTCCTCGTCATCAGCGCCGCCGCGGGCCACGATGACGCGGCAGCGCGGCGGACGATGGAGGAGTTCGCCGGCTTCCCCGCCTCCGACGGCGGCGAGGGCCGTTCCAGCGACTTCCGCGTCGACTCCGAGGGCCTGCAGCGTCAGGTGCGCACCGGGGCACCGCACCCTTCGCGTTGCGGCGCGGTCGTGCTGTGCAGACTATGGCTGTGATTCCTGTGAAGTGAGGTGTTGTTGGTTTCCGACGGCGTGTGCTTTTGTTTTTTCTCAGATTGATGAGCTGGCCTCGTTCTCCGACTCGCCCGCGCCGTCCGTGACACGCGTTCTATACACTGACAAGGATGTGCAGGCTCGAAGGTAACCCAGTTGAGATTATCCGTTGTCGTGAGAGCAAGCGAGTGGACGAAAGGACGACTCGGAGTTAGTCTCTGAAGAGTGTGTTTCGCATCGATTTTTGGCCGTAGAACATGACGAGCTTGAGAGATCTTTGATGTACACAGCAATGATCGATCGAATTCAGTTTGCATCATTGTGGGTTCAGATAGTAGTTAATTAACAAAGTGGACATCCCATTTCTGTTGTAATATTTAATTATTTATTTATAGCCACAGTTGCGCTGCAATTATAACACACTTCAATGCCCCCTTTGCTGATTGTTGGCTTGTGATTCTGATGATGTCTAGGTATATAAAAGGGGTAATGAATCAACTTGGTCTTTCTGTTCGGGAAGATGCTGTTGGTAACATATTTGGCCGGTGGTGAGTTGGCCTTTGACAACCCTCGGGTTCTCTGATCTTGGTTCATTTCTTGGATTTAGGAAGCATGCAATGATTCTGCTATAACAGTATATATCTAGTATCTACCTGAAATGTCTCTTGATTTTGTTAAATTTGCTATGTGCTGGAATTATCATGCCCATTGAACATTGCAACCTTCTACAGGGAGGGTTCTGAGCCTGGACTAGGGGCAGTTGCAACTGGATCTCATGTTGATGCCATTCCATTCTCAGGCAAATTTGATGGAGTTGTTGGTGTTCTGGGTGCTCTTGAGGCAATTAGTTTGCTGAAAAGGTAACATTTCTTCCTAAAAGTATTTTTTACCATTCCTGCAGCACCGAGGATGATTCTTTGGCTTGCATTTTTTACTGTTGCAACGTTTTCTATGTGTATTGTGGATTTTCCTCCTCTCTTTTTGTTACTCGAGTGTTTGTTGACCATAATACATCTTATATACAAGATACAACCACATTTTTAGGCTTACATTACGTGATTGAAATCAGCTGAACCGTCCTTAATCTATATGGGGTTGTTAATTTGATCAAACTATTGATCTGCTTGTCTGTTGTGGAATACAACCAAGTATTGTGAAGCATACATTTGATATTACAAAATGGCAAAAGAAAAGTTGTGTGCTTCATCTCATTCTCAAATACATTACAATGTGCTTTAGACATGAAATATTTATTAGTTCAAAGCATAATCAGAAATCTTACATTGTTATTGAACATTGGCAGCATTACACCACTCTGAATTTTAACAGAAGAAGAGTTGACCATGTCAGGCTTTATAAATATTAGACAATGTACTGATTTACTTTGAATCCTTGTAGACTCAGTACATAGTTACCTGATCAATATAACCAGCCAAGATTTTGCTGTTTGATAAAACAAAAAGTAGATCTAGTGGTATTATTCACTTGGCACAACCTTACCTGTTTGGTCTATGTTGTCACACATTTTGAGATCATGATATGGGCTATATAAATATTGGACTTAACTTTGTTTTTCATGTTGAGACAAACCTTACCTGTTTGGCCTGCATGTGCCATACAGGTCTGCTTTCCTGCCGAAAAGGTCTTTGGAGGTTATCATGTTTACATCAGAGGAGCCTACACGGTTTGGAATTAGCTGCTTGGGAAGGTGGGACCATTAAGCAATAAGATTAGTTCTCTTGAGCTAATGGCTGCATTGCTCTAATTTGCTGCTTCTTATTTTTCATCCTTTGAAAAAATGCAGCCGCCTAATGGCAGGGATTGAAGAACTAGCTCAATCCCTCAGAAAGTAGCTGACAATCAGAATGTGTCATTTTTGGATGCTGCAGAATCTGCAGGATATAAGTTGCATCTAGAGGACCTGCATAGCGTATTTATAAAGAAAGACAGCTACTCTGCTTTTATAGAATTGCACATTGAGCAGGGTCCCATCTTAGAAAAGGAAGGTAGGTTCCCAGTAAATTAACATGTTTGCAGTCTCAAATTGATGGTATACAAGTCTTCTCTTACAATAGGTATCCCTATTGGCATTGTTACTGCTATTGCTGCTCCTGCAAGTCTTAAGGTGGAATTTGAAGGGAATGGGGGTCATGCTGGAGCAGTGCTTATGCCTGCAAGGTTAGCATGTTCATTCATTTTATTGTGAATTACTTTCTTGTGAAGGATCGGTTAGTAAGTAAAAGGAGTGCTCTACAGAAATGATGCTGGACTGGCAGCAGCTGAATTAGCATTAGCAGTCGAGAAACACGTCCTGGAATCAGGATCAATTGATACTGTTGGTACCATAGGTATGTTCCCACTGCACTTTAATATGTCCCCATCTTGTTGGATTATATCTTCTCTCCATGCCAAAGAACATATCATATTTAGCCAAGTCAATGGACATGTAACTTAGGTATTCTGTTCTTTAGCTAGTGAAGAGTCTGTTAAGCATGATTTTCTAAATGCTCACGTTTTATTTTATCCCATTGTACGCTAGATACTCAATTAGACAACTTGAGTCCTATTTCAAATTTTAAATGTATATTTATGGAGCTAATTATTAACCAACATATGAAGATGGATTCTTTCAAAAAGGAAAAGTTGAACATTTGAAAACAGACTGTCAAGATATGCTTACCTCAGATTAATTTGACTAAACTATTCTTCTTCAGGTATTCTGCAGTTACATCCAGGAGCAATCAATAGCATCCCAAGCAAATCACACCTAGAAATTGGTATGAGCCTACTTCCTTTCAAAGAAAATATGATGATTTTCCAACTAATGAAGTCATGGTACCCTTGATGCAGATGTAAGAGATATTGATGAGAAGCGAAGGAATGATGTCATTGAGAAGATTCGCCAGTCTGCAACGCAGATTTCAAAGAACCGTGGAGTAGAGCTTTCAGAATTTAAGATCATCAACCTGGACCCACCTGCTCTATCTGACAAATCAGTTGTTGACGCAATGGAATTTGCTGCAAAACAGTTGAACCTGGAGTACAAAAAGATGATTAGCAGAGCCTACCACGATTCACTCTTCATGGCCAGGTGAATTTACTGACCCCTCTGATGTTTCCCATTGCTGAATTATTCTTGTTTTTATTTCAAACTGGAACATTATCAGTAAATATTTCTTTCAAAAAACAACCAGCAGTTTCTGCATTAAAATCTCTGCATGTACTACAGTACTAAATGTTTTAGGTCCCCATGTTAGTATAACAAAATGGAAAAAATAAATAATGATTTTTTTCAATCAGGAAAGAAAGATAATTTTTTTAGAAGATGACTGCCTTGGAATGTGTCAGTGCTACATTTTCTGATTCTATTGACCCCTCAACTGTCCAACTGGGACAGGGCCGCCATCATTTCCAACAGAATTCCAGTCACAAACTGTTGAAAGCTGTGGCTTCACAGGAAATAGAATTAGAGTAGCCCTTTATACATACAAAACATAAAGATTAAGTGACGATATGTCGATATGTAACTGAATAATGACAAAAGATTCAGAATACCAGATTACGATTCCATAACTCTCATGCAGAAACTAAACACTTGGCATACTTCTCTGAATTATCTATCAGACTATTCTGGCTATTCCTTCTGGAATTTATTTAGTAATTTCAACTTTATATCTAACTGGTAAAAGTTTATATCAGTTCATGATAGCTTGAACTCATCTTGAAGTTGTTTCCTTTTCTGTTTGAGAACAATCATGCAATTGTCCCTAGGGACTACCTTATTCAAATAAAAGATCATGAATTCCTTCTCATCCCATCTCCTATCACAGTGGAATGGATTACAGAAAAATTTCGTCCAAAATTATAGAAATTTGACAAAAACATGATGATGAGTTAAGGAGTAAAGGATAGTGACCCATATTGCAATGCTAGAACGTTCTTGTGTTGGTGATGGCAATGTGAATAACCTACAAACACACCTCAGCTTGATTGTGGCATCCACTGCACTGTATTGTGCCTTGGAATCCTCAATGGTGTCATCCTCTGAATTATTGAAGCCATAAGGTGTTGACATCAGGCAGGAGTAGAGATATTGGGCCTTCACCAGGAGGCAGGACGTTGGTGTAGGGGTTGCCAAGGCGACAGAGAAGAAGCTGTTCTGCGGGCGCACCAGCAGGAGGTGCTATGGTCACAAACGTGGCAATTGGACGCAACGAATTGCACCCGTGGCTCCATTCCTCACTACAGAATACAGAGGAGAGAGCAGGAGGATGGTCAACTGTGTGGCAAGGTGCGGATGACTCCAGCATTGGGTGGTGGAGGATAGGTGGGAGGGGCCAATGAGGAAGCAAATATCAGCCACCTGCTCGCCATCCAAAAACAGGGGGCATATTTGAAAAGTTTAAGGGGCTTTCTGCAAAAGTTTAGATCACGATTATTAATCTTGCAATCCAAACCACAGGGGATTTTGAAAAATATTGGATCAAATAACTATGATGTCTTAGTTCACTTCAATGTCTCAAAACACTCCATCCTTGTGATGAACATTGTACCTGAGGTCACAGGCAAACAGATTGAGATTCCCCAATATGAACCAGCTTTTTTTTTTTTTTTTTTTTTTTTGCGAGACCCAGTTACAGACGCAGATGCTCACAAACACGAGATTTGGCTGTTAGTGTTGAGATGTCAAGTAGGAGCTGCCATCTTTTTTTGTGGCAATCTAGGTTACTTATCTTTCTGACTTGCATCATTATATACTAGCAATTAATCAACTATCGTATCTGATTATGTTTTTGGTCTGCAGAGTATCACCAATGGGTATGATCTTCATTCCCTGTTACAAAGGTTTGTACTCCATCTTATATTCCATCACTCAAAATAATAGCATACATACCTATCATAACTGAAGGTGTTAAATAAAAATATATCCTAGTAATATTGTGATTCTTTAGGTTATGTAGAAGTAATAACATTTCAATTTTACCACAGCAACCACTTGCTTCCGTCCCTTTTCAGGTTACAGCCACAAACCGGAGGAGTATGCATCACCGGAGGACATGGCGAATGGGGTGAAGGTTCTAGCCTTGACAATGGCTAAGCTGTCGCTGGAGTGACTTGTGAGCGTTTGGAGGAATCAAGTCATCCGGTGGCCGGTGCCAAAACAAACACCTGTGTTATTTCCAACAATAAGATGCACAGCATTTGCATCATCTTCCCTGCACCAGGCCTGCATATAAACCATCATTCATCAGGGTTTAGGCATAAAGTTGTCATCTGGATGATCTGGAAAAACACTCCAACTGTTTCCACAAGGCAACGTGATCTGGATGCCTTCATCGTAGTGTGCTTAATAGGTGAACAATTCACTGGAAATTTCCTCAAAGGTGTAAGGAGCATTGTATATGAATCAGATTCATCCAATATGAGATGGCAGTTATTATCTTATTGAAAGGATCTAATCAGCCTAGAGGGGGTGAATAGGTGATTTTTGACAATCTGAAACTTCACAAACTAGAAAATGTAGTTAGACAACAACCGGTGTTGCCGATTTGTTTGGGTAGGTACTACCGGGTGTGATGCACCGATACTACCGACACAAACAAACGGCACTACCGGGATCCTAAGAAGGAACTACAAATCCAATGTAAGCGAGCTATGAATGTAAAGTATGAACCTCACTTCCCTAAGTATGATACACAGCGATTCTTGCCTTACCAAGCCTTGGTTGCTTTCCACGGTGTGGATCGAGCCTTCTCAACCTAAGAAAGAGATAGGAAGAGGAAGAACACGAAGAACACAAGTAATATGCACAGTAGAGATAACAACAAGCACACGGGACACGGCGATTTATCCCGAGGTTCGGCCAATCCACTAAGGAGTGCCTACGTCCTCGTTGTTGAGGTGACCACAAAGGTCGGAGTCTATTTCACCTCCTAGCCTCACTCAAGCAACCACAAATGCTAATAGAGTTTCTCCACTAGAAATCACAGGGGTAATACAAACACTTCGAGGAGCCCTCACAAATGAATCAATACGGGCTACCACGAAGAACACCTAACCGGCTAGAGCTCAAGGAGCTCAAGAGTAATAGACACGAACAAAGCTGGCTAAATGGAAACCAAGTGCTCAAGTCGTAGATCGAAGCTTTCTGAAAGGACCGTGACGCCTAAGAGGGGGGGGTGAATTAGGCGACTTAAAACTTCTACTCTAAACTATGGCCTCTAATTTCCACCTAAGCAAAACCTATGCAAGAAAGTAAACTATCTAAAGTGCAACTAAGGTTTTGCTAAGTGTGTTTGCTATCTCTACCGCAAAAGGAGTTATGCTACCTAGTTTCCAAACCTATCAACTAGCATATCAAGCTATGAAAGGTAAAGCACATCAACTAGATAGCAATGTAAATGCGGAAGCTAAAGAGTGTGATAGAGATGCAAACTCCCGTCGACGACTCCGGTATTTTTACCGAGGTATCGAGAAGCGCGCAAGCTTCCCCCTAGTCCTCGTTGGAGCCCCTCGCAAGGAATCCCTCGCAAGGGCCAAGCTCCCGGTCGGGTAACTCTGTGGATAGCTCCGGTTCTTCCCCACGCGCAAGTGGGTCTCCGGTTAAGCCACTCGTGGCAAAGCCTCTCCCGGATGCTCCCCGCCGTCTTCACTATCAAGCTTCCGGCCGAAGCGCCGCGGGCCTTGTTCCCTTCGGTACACGGAGGCGGCCACACCACAAACGCGGTTGGTGTGATCTCGCAAGACTTACAAGCCCCACCGATGTACAATCACGGTGCGCGCAAGCACCGGTAGATAAGAGGTTTTCAAACCTCACTAAACACTAGGCCTAACACCTAGAGCAAGTGCAAAGCGGTGGTCTAACTAGCCTAAGCACTTCGCAAAGCACCTACACTAATCACCTAGTATATTCACTAAGCACTTTGGTGGCTAGAGCAACTAAATATGTGTCTATGCACTATGATCACTTCCTTGAGCTCCAACCTTCTGTTTTGGCCGGCCATGGGGGTATTTATAGAGCCCCAAACAAATAGAGCCGTTGAGCAAAGAGATGGGCTTTTCTGCCATCGACCGGACGCTCGTCACGTCCTGACCGGACGCGTCCGGTCACTCCAACGGCTAGTTGCCAGCCTGCACAGGCACTGATCGGACTCTGACATGAGTCCGGTCACAAACGTTCGGACGCGTCCGATCGCGTTTTCGTGCCTCTGGAACCTCTCTGTTTTCGATCGGACTCAACTGATCTCCAGCGTCCGATCGACGCCGTAGCGTCCGGTCATGCTGCCACGCTGATGAACAGTCGCATCGTCGCGTCCGGTCCAACTGGCGTAGCGTCTGGTCGCTTTTGACGTGGCGCTGTTGACTGGGTGAACTGACCGGACGCATCCAGGCCAGCGTCCGGTCACTGCAGAGCAGCGTCCGGTCACTCCTTCTTCTTCGTTTCTTCGCGGTTTTCTTGCGCCGTCTTGGTTCCGTTCTTGTGCCTTGGACTTTGCTTGATCTTGAGAGTCTTCTATTGAGCTTCAAATGTCTTGCTTGAGGTGTTGATCATCGGATTACCATGTTGCCTTAGTCCAAGTCACTTTTGCACCCTATTGAACTACAAAACAAACACTCGCAAACACATTAGTCCAATTTGGTTATGTTGTTCATCAAACACCAAAATTCAAAGTTAAATGGGCCGAGGTCCATTTTCCTTACAATCTCCCCCTTTTTGGTGATTGATGACAACACAACCAAAGCAAGCAAATAATAGATACAAAATTTTAAAATGCAATCTACTTGCTAGGATGTAATGCAAAGGCAAGATCATATGATGTCAAAAGATACCAAATTGAAACAACACTAATATAACTTATCTTGCCCTTGCCATTGAGTCCCTTTGTGGTATTATGAATTTAAGTCTCCCCCTAACTCCATAAACCACTTCCTCCCTTTCTCGGACCATTCCAAAGATATAACCATAAAAAATTTAAATTTTGGTTTTGGTTATTTTATTTGTTTTGGTTTGCTTTGGTCCCTCAATTTCTCCCCCTTTGGAATCAAACACCGAAAAGGAAGACATTAGTAGCACAAGGGAGGGTCAAATTTTGTGATCCTTTTTGTGTGGAGTGGAATTGATCACAAAACTTGGCTCTTCACATTATATACACTAAGCTCCCCCTAAGTGTATGCATACATGTGATGTATGGCAAAGCATATGCATAACGGCAAATTAATGCACAAAGGAGTTTAATCTATATAGTGCATGAAGAAAGCATAAAAGTATCAAATTGAAATCAACATGATGATATCGGTTAGGAATACCACATGTAGATGCCAATTGGATTATCGCCACACACAATGCTTATCTCCAGGGACTTCATTTTCCTTGCAATGAGACTACTACACACATGATAATCTTGAAAGAAGTGTTAGTCTCAAAGCTTCCAAATTGTAGAGTAAACTCCCCCTAGAAGTGTGCATACAAGTTTGAAATACTTGTAGGAGACATGCACATTGACTTGTAAGGTCAAACTACCATTTTACACGTTGACATCACTAGAAATGTGACACCAATTAAAGATGGTAGTTGGGGTAGTTTATCTACTATTTGGACTTTGGCACATATAATATAAACCAAGTAAGAGAAGCTATGTGCCGTGCTTCTAAACAAATTAAACCATGTAGGTTTGCTCCAAAGATGAGAAAGATACCGAGCAATCCTACCATATGATAAGCCTAATGTGTGCATGACAAAAGATATGAATAAACTAATGCAAACCTAGGCAATTAAGGAACTAGATGCTAAAAGTAATTGCAAGAAATTAAATCTAGTTACCTAACATGGGAGGGGGAACTTGGGTCCAAGGTACCTACTAACCTACTTGGCAATGACATGGTCCAATGTGATGCACCCCATGATGTGCACCCAAAATTTTGCCAAGTCTCCAAATTCCCCGTAGTCCACTTGACTACTTACTTCCCTTTCGGGACCCAAACCTTTTTGGTGCTCTTCATGGTGGAGATGATGTCCTTTGGCACCCAAATGTGTTTGGCCCCATTGTTGGCTTGCTTGTTCACCTTGATGGCCACCACCTTGTCATTCTTCTTCTTCTTCAAGAGATAGGGTGTGGTGGCTTTCTTGTTTACTTTGTTGGTGTAGGTGTTGGAGAGCTTGCTTGTTTGCTTTTGTTTTTCTCTTTCTTCTTTTCTCCCCCATGCTTCACCTTGCACTCATAGGACTTGTGGCCTTCCTTGTGGCAAAGGTAACACACCACGGTTTGCTCCTCATCAAGCTTCTTCACTCCCTTGACGGTGTTATCTTGATGAGTTCGGGTTTGCTTCCCCTTGCTTTTTCCTTGGGTCAAGTCCTTGGTGAGGCGAGAGCTACTTCTTGCCTTAGTAACTCATTCTCCATTGCAACTTCTTGTGTGCAAGTGTCTACAATCACATTCTCAACACAAGCTTGTTTGCACATGGGTGAGTCTAAATCAAGTAAATCAATGCAAGAAGTAGAGGCATCCTTTTTAGGCATATCAAAGATTGATTTCTCAATTTTAGGTGCCTCGATGGGGTTTGCTCCGATGGTTTCAAGATTAGCAACTTTCTTAGTTAGCTCATCACAATGCTTGCACATAATTTCCATTTTAGCAAGCAAATTTTTGTAAGCATCTTGTGTGCTAGCTAACTTTGCTTTTAGTTTTTCATTTTTCTTAGCAAGTTGCTCATCATTACTTGTGCTATCATATGTGCTTATACTAGCCTCAAGTTTCTCAATTTTATTTGATAGCTCAACATTTAAGTTTGAAAAAGTTTCATATTGATCTAGCATAGCATTGTAGGCTTGTTGAGAACTATCTAATTTTTCTTTTAAGATACTAATCTTCTTCTGTTGGCTAGTACAAGCTTTAGCATATTTAAGATTATCTTGCACAAGTTGATTATAAGAAGGTAGCTCATCATCACTATCACTATCTCTATCACTATCACTAGAGATAGGGCTTGTGTTACCTCGTGCCATAAGGCACATACGTGAGGAGCTTGATGATGAGTGCTTGCGGCCATGCCTCTTGTGTTGGATTTCATCATCACTTGATGAATCCTCCCATGTCTTGATGGTGGTGAGAGCCTTGGCCTTGCATCCCTTCTTTTTCTTGTCATTGGGTGTGGGCTTTTGTTTTGGACAATCTTCCATAAAGTGCCCTTTCTTGCCACATCTATAGCAACCCTTTTCTTTGCTCTCTTCTTTGATTGGTGAAGAGGCAATCTTCTATTGTGATGGGCACACCCTTGACATTGAGCTTGCGGATCATCCTCTTCACTCCTTTCATGAGCTTGATTGTTTCTTCTTCTTCTAAGGAGGAATCGGATGAGGTGGAGGCTTGATCATCACTTGACTCTTCATCATCATCATCCTCTTCTTCATCTTCACTTGAGGAGCTTGAGCTTGTTTCAACTTGCTTCTTGCCCTTCATCTTTTTATGCTCATCACATGTGAGAGCAATGTCTTTGCTTGATGAAGTGGCTTCTTCTTGACCCATTTTGCGTGACATCTCAAATGCCACCAATTTGCCAATGACAATGGCCGGGGTCATGGTGCTCAAGTCCTCCATGTTGTGAAGGATGGTGATGATGGTTGCGTACTTGTTCTTAGGAAGCACGGAGATGATCTTCCTCACAATATCCGCATCACCTAGCTTTGTGATTCCGATAGAGTTGAGCTCATTGATAATTAGATTCAAACGCGAATACATATCACGAACAAGCTCATTGTCATTCATTTTAAAGGAATCATAACATGATTTAGCTAGATGATGTTTTTGCTCTCTAACATTACTTGTACCATCATGAAGCTCATGGAGTTTAACCAAATTTCATGAGATGTTTGCAAAGTAAATACTTGGTTAAACACATCCATGCTAAAAGATTCAAACAAGCAATTTTTAGCTCTAGCATTTAGATGAATTTCCTTTTCATCACCCGCGGTAGGCTTTTCGGGATTCTTAATGGGTTTCATCCCGTCGCGGGTGACTCTCCAAACACCTAGATCAACGGCTTCTAAAAGCAAGCCATTCTAGCACTATAGTAGGGAAAGTTAGTGCCGTCAAAGTGTGGAGGCCTAGAGGTGTCCATCCCAACCTCTCTTAGGGGCGTCGGCTCGAAGGCGATTAAGCAAAGAGTCCACAAGAGAGCCAACCGGCTCTGATACCAAATGAAAGGACCGTGACGCCTAAGAGGGGGGGGGTGAATTAGGCGACTTAAAACTTCTACTCTAAACTATGGCCTCTAATTTCCACCTAAGCAAAACCTATGCAAGAAAGTAAACTATCTAAAGTGCAACTAAGGTTTTGCTAAGTGTGTTTGCTATCTCTACCGCAAAAGGAGTTATGCTACCTAGTTTCCAAACCTATCAACTAGCATATCAAGCTATGAAAGGTAAAGCACATCAACTAGATAGCAATGTAAATGCGGAAGCTAAAGAGTGTGATAGAGATGCAAACTCCCGTCGACGACTCCGGTATTTTACCGAGGTATCGAGAAGCGCGCAAGCTTCCCCCTAGTCCTCGTTGGAGCCCCTCGCAAGGAATCCCTCGCAAGGGCCAAGCTCCCGGTCGGGGTAACTCTGTGGATAGCTCCGGTTCTTCCCCACGCGCAAGTGGGTCTCCGGTTAAGCCACTCGTGGCAAAGCCTCTCCCGGATGCTCCCCGCCGTCTTCACTATCAAGCTTCCGGCCGAAGCGTCGCGGGCCTTGTTCCCTTCGGTACACGGAGGCGGCCACACCACAAACGCGGTTGGTGTGATCTCGCAAGACTTACAAGCCCCACCGATGTACAATCACGGTGCGCGCAAGCACCGGTAGATAAGAGGTTTTCAAACCTCACTAAACACTAGGCCTAACACCTAGAGCAAGTGCAAAGCGGTGGTCTAACTAGCCTAAGCACTTCGCAAAGCACCTACACTAATCACCTAGTATATTCACTAAGCACTTTGGTGGCTAGAGCAACTAAATATGTGTCTATGCACTATGATCACTTCCTTGAGCTCCAACCTTCTGTTTTTGGCCGGCCATGGGGGTATTTATAGAGCCCCAAACAAATAGAGCCGTTGAGCAAAGAGATGGGCTTTTCTGCCATCGACCGGACGCTCGTCACGTCCTGACCGGACGCGTCCGGTCACTCCAACGGCTAGTTGCCAGCCTGCACAGGCACTGATCGGACTCTGACATGAGTCCGGTCACAAACGATCGGACGCGTCCGATCGCGTTTTCGTGCCTCTGGAACCTCTCTGTTTTCGATCGGACTCAACTGATCTCCAGCGTCCGATCGACGCCGTAGCGTCCGGTCATGCTGCCACGCTGATGAACAGTCGCATCGTCGCGTCCGGTCCAACTGGCGTAGCGTCCGGTCGCTTTGACGTGGCGCTGTTGACTGGGTGAACTGACCGGACGCATCCAGGCCAGCGTCCGGTCACTGCAGAGCAGCGTCCGGTCACTCCTTCTTCTTCGTTTCTTCGCGGTTTCTTGCGCCGTCTTGGTTCCGTTCTTGTGCCTTGGACTTTGCTTGATCTTGAGAGTCTTCTATTGAGCTTCAAATGTCTTGCTTGAGGTGTTGATCATCGGATTACCATGTTGCCTTAGTCCAAGTCACTTTTGCACCCTATTGAACTACAAAACAAACACTCGCAAACACATTAGTCCAATTTGGTTATGTTGTTCATCAAACACCAAAATTCAAAGTTAAATGGGCCGAGGTCCATTTTCCTTACACTTTCCACTCTCTAATCTCACTTCCCTAGCTCAAATCTTGCAAGTAAGTGAATCTAGGAGCAAAGGGGGAGAGAGAGGGAAGGAGTCAATGCTTGGAGGCTCTTTTGTCTGAAGTTAGGTCACAATAAGTGAGTGCAATGAGTGGGTAACAGTCCAACAAGAAGAGGAGACCTATTTATACTCCCTCAGTCCCGAGGCTGGTCAGTAGTACCGACCACCCATGGTCGGTAGTACCGACCAGTCAAAGACCGTTGCACAGATCTGGATCTGATCTAAAGTCAACTACCGGCCTCAGGTCGTTACCACCGGGGGTCGGTAGTACCGGCCCTATGGCGGTACTACCGCCAGGCCAAAACGGCCGCACACAGAGAGCTCCGCAGAATGAGACTTGGTCTCTCGGTAACTACCGACCAGGGTCGGTACCACCGAGGGTCGGTAGTACCGACTTATGGCGGTACTACCGCCAAGTCAAAATCGAGCCAACACAGAGAGCCCTGCAAAACTTCCTTACTACCGGCTTGGATCGGTACCACCGAGGGTCGGTAGTACCGGCCCTATGGCGGTACTACCGCCAAGCCATTTTGAATCAACACAGAGAGCTCTGCAAATCTGCCTTTCTACCGACCAGGGTCGGTACCACCGAGAGTCGGTAGTACCGGCCCTATAGCGGTACTACCGCCAAGACATTTTGAGTCTACACAGAGAGGTTGCAAAAACTGACTTGCTACCGGCCAAGGTCGGTACCACCGAGGGTCGGTAGTACCGGCCTTATAGCGGTACTACCGCCAAGTCATTTTCGAGTCTACACAGAGAGGTTGTTAGAGCATCGAGCAGAGCAGTCGTGGTCGGTACTACCGACCACACATATTTACCTCTATGTGTTCGTGATTGTGCGGTGTCTTTCAAGCAAACTTTAGTTACTCGATTTGAGCACTTTTCTCCACATCTAGCCAACATAATTTGTGACCCTCTTGATAGTCCGGCTTACCTATAACTCAAGTTTAAAAACAAATTTTTAAACCACCACTCGAGCTAGGTATCTTTATGTCCAAATGTATCCAACGTGCTTTATTCACGAGATTTCAACAGTTCAAATATTTCTAAGGACTAACACCTGCATATATGCTTTTATAAATCCGTTAGGTCCATAATTTGTTTGTCATTAATTAGCCAAAATCCACAATGGGGGCGAATGCACTTCATATGATTTTCGGTGATTTGCCAGGACTGGCAAGCAAGATAATTTGATAGATCAACAAGCACTACATCATCATATTTTTCAGGGTTTGGGTGCCGTGGAATTCCTCAGAGCAAGAGAAGAGACTTCAGTCAGTGTTATCGGATAGTAGGATAGGGTTAAAGTGATGTCAATGCATTTCCTGAACCATTGTGAATCGTCATGCCTTGCTGCCTTGCTGGATGATGAGTAATCCCTCCAGCGTCCGCCCAAAAAAAACTGCACATGTATTTTTTTTGAAGTCAAGTTTTTAAAGTGAAACTAGATTTATTGAAAACGATATCAACGCTCGAATAATTTTTTTTAATTAAAGTTAGATTGGATTTTAAAAAAACAATATTAGCAAAACTTGTAGATAATACAACTCTGCCTGTTGCCGCGAGATTTTCTTAAAATAATCTGTTATGAATTTTGACTTGCTTGTTATTTTATTTTATCAGATGAAAAAAGTCGGTAAGCTAATAGAAAAAAAAACAAAATACATTCTAGAAGAATAGATGATGAAACAATAGCATATGCAAATGACATATATTAATACATTAAAGATTTAAAGTATCATGTGATAGAGAATGTGATAGAGATGTCATGAATACTTTTTTAATAATAAAAGATGACATAGATTTAGTGAAGAATAATGTGGACATCTTATATGAAAATAAAAGATAGAACTTTAGTAGGATCACTTAGTAGAGAATAATGTTGACACCTTGCGGAAAAAAAATTTATTAGAGTTATAGATTAGCATACCACCGTGCCATCAACGATGCATCCTCATCTCTCCGGCCCCTAAACATACAAATCACTCTTGATTCTTGATAGCAAGTCAGCCAAAATTGCCATCCTTCCTATGAGTAAGTAGTGTAGTCTTGAAAACATACATCACCCTGCAGAAAAATGTGTGTGTGTGTGTGGGGGGGGGGGGGGGGGGCTCAGGGGAACATGGAACGAAACTAGATAAAGTTGTGATTACTAATTAGTACTCTCTCCATCCAAAATTACAAGTCATTTTAACTTTATTAAGAGTCAAACTATCTTAAGTACATGTTTAGTTGGTAGAAATTTTGGTGTAAAGTTCATGTAACACTTTTGTTGTTATTTGACAAATTTTGTCTAAATATGGGCTAATTAGACTCAAAAGTTTTGTCTCGACATTAACAGACAAATTATGTAATTAGTTTTTTTTTACCCACATTTAATACTCCATGCATGCATCTAAAGATTCGATGTGATGGAGAATCTTATAATTTTTTGGGAACTAAACATGTCAGTTTAATCAAATTCATGTATAATAAAGTGATAATAGTAATAAGATTATTTATTAATTATATTTCATAGCATAATCGATTCACGACACCATTGTTTTTTCCCTGTTTCCTTCTACCGTGAGCAGGGGCGGATCCACCAGTACGGCGAGCCCGGGCGGCCGCCATACCTCCCCGCCGGCAAGCCCCCATGGATCTGGTAGCCATGACCGACCTCTACAGCTGTTTCTCTTTCTGTACGTTCTTTTGCGAGTAGACTGTAGAGAAAGATGAGCGTTGTGCAGATGGACGAGTGTTCGTTGGGTCTATTGGGCCGCGTCCATGTGATGTGAGACCCACGCATTCAGGGTCCACCGACCTAGGTGGAAGGTGAAGAGCTATGTACTATCTAACGCTCCATGCTCGGCGGTTCTCCTTCGTGAACGCCTACAGGCGTCAGACATCCACCCATTAGTGACTAATCCTAAATGGTTGAATCTCTGATCGCTCCACCACGATTACAAACTGAAGAAAATTCGTCGAATTGGCTACAGTTTTGGACGTTCACACCGGCTACTACTGGGTTAAGCAGTGTGGCAGAAAAAAACGGTCTAAATATAATTTTAAATAATCTATACAACATTTAGATAGACTAAAAATACACTTAAACTGATATTGCTAACTATCATGCAGTGTTTAAATAGATTTAAAGAGATTAAATGGTTGTATATGTAATAATTTTCGCGCATGCTAACTTTTTTATAGAGTTTACTCGTAGTAGTCCGCCATAGGTCAATTTTAATCCTGAATCCGCCACTGACCGTGAGCATTGTTGGTACCATTTCGCCGGTGGCACGGACGCACCGTCGTCGATCCTAGAGTTGTGGGGTCACCACTGGCACTCACCGGTTGGGTTTTCATTTTTGTCAAAGAAACAGAGCATCTAGATACCGCCACCGCGGCGCGAGCCATCTCTTCTCCGGAGCGTCGATGGCGTTGGTGAACCGTGAACGTGCGTCACGGCCGCCAATGGACTCTGGCTGTCGACGCACGGACGTGCGCTGATGGGCAAGGAGCCGAGAACCGACGAGGGAGTTCAGCTCAAGACATCGGATGCTGCCCTGACCCAGGACACGCAGCGGAAACACAACACCGCAATAGCATGCGGCCGCATACGGTATCTGACACCGCTCGCTTCTGCTTTAAGATTTGCGCTGGTCAATGCAGAAATATAGGAATGAGACCGGCACGAATCTTAAAGAGTTGTCCGACGTCCGATAGCATGCGGCCCCATGCGGTTGTGAGAAAACCGGGCTGGTGGTCGTGTCTCATGTCGACGGCGGACGCGCGGCGCGACGTGAGGTGATCACCACCACCACCAGGCCGGCGAGCGGCAGCAACCGGAAGCCGAAGGCCGAGGCCGGTCGTGTACTGTAGTACTCTGCGGCGCCGAGGCCGGGCACGTGGAGCGTCATCTGCAGGAGCTTACGCCTCGTCACCATCTCGATCTCGTCCTCGTCGGACAGCGACTCGCCGGGGAGCATCTCCACCGTGCATGGCGACTTGCCGGAGGCAAGGCACCGTGTCCATGCGCGCGCGTGTCGTACCCGGGTTTTGCCCCCAGGAGGCGGCAGGAGCGCCTCGGCCTCCATCCCGTATGCCGGCTCGGGCGCTGGCTATTCTCAAACACAGCATCAAAATTCAAAAGCGAAGCTGGCAAAGTTCCACGAGATCACAAGGCAAGGATGGCCGGCCGCCGCGGCCGGCCCCCGTCCGTGCTTCCAACGCGCCGCGCCATGGCTTCTTCAACAGACCTGCGCGTTCTACTTCTACGCGTCGGCGACCGGGGGGGACTCCTTGAGCAGGGCAGCGCGCTCGCGGAGCAGAGCAATGGTAGTGAGCAGAGCCATCACTTCCCCAAATAAAGAATGACAGGGTTTGAAAGCGCCTGTCATTTCAAACACAGACATACCGGTCGCCAGGCCATATATTTTTTAATAAAATAAAAAATTAAGTACTGTATAAAAGAATAACAATCAAGTAAGCGTAAACTCAACTCAGATCAGACATTAGCATCAGATTTATTGATCAAAGTGTATACATATACATAATAAGGTAACGATATCTACTTTGACTCGTCAGACTTCTTCCTTGGCCAAGGCTTCGTAACTTTTCTATCCATGAAGAATGACTCGAGATTGAATTTGCTCAGCCTCTTTTCTGTCCAGAAAAATCCCTGAAGATTAACCAACAACATGGGGAAGTAAGCATGTAACAGATTCTCCACTTCTTCAGCCTCATACGACATTCCTCTCTCCAGCAGGGATAGCCTGTGTGCAATTACATGTCTCACATTGTACAGCAGTTGGAAAGGACTACCCCACACTGTTATGCCACCACTTTTGTCCTGATACTTGAGCCACTCCACCAAATAACTGTTGCTGGACGCGATGATTGCCCACAACTTACGATATGGAATGTATTTTGTAACTTTGCTCTTCAATTTAGTGTCGACATTAGGAATGTAGAGGGTGATATAGTCAAAGAAAGCCAAGAACAAAGTAGATCTGTTTCCTAGGGGTAACAATGAGACATGGTTTTGAATCCAATAGCGATACTCATATCCATCGCATTTCATCAAGTCAAAGAGATGTAGGATATCTTTTGGGACTTATCAAACATTCTTGTCCCATTGACCTGACAATGAGTTCTTCCAACAAAGACACTGCAGTTTCGTAATCATTTCTCACACCTTCTTCTGTCAGTACTGTAAATTTAACCTTGCCTTCAATTAGCTCAAATTTTCCAGCACTATTAATGACTAGTGAATCGATCGACAGTCCAGCTATGCAATAACCCATGTCGTGGAACGTGCCAATCAAATCTATCAAACTTTGTGTTTGTGTGTGTACTGCCCTCCTCAGTAATTTTCCAAGAGACTATGCCACTTGGTTCACCAAGAACTGGTACGGCCTCTATAAGATTATGAAGTTTGAGATATACCTCGGGGTCAAACTTGACTAGCAGCGATGTAGCATCCAAGCATGAGTCATGCACCACGCCATCAACCTTAACTTCAGACTTCCAATGCTTACTGCATAATGTATAATGTATAAGTAAACCCCAATCACAATTACTATAGTACCTACAAAATAAAAAATACTAGTAACTAAACAAGACAGAAAAGCGTAATTGAATATGACAGAAAAAGCGTAATTGAACTAATGCTTGATGGATACAGACTACTCACATTGCAGCAGTCTCATCAGGGACCTGAGTTGGCAGAAATGCCGGGCGCTTCAGTATGGTGCGCCCGTTCTTCAGATAGGGTCCGTAGCGCGGCGGGACGCCTCCTCCTCCTCGCCCGGATGTCATGCACCTCCGTTGTTGGTAGAGATGCGGAAACATCCTGATCTCGTGGCGCATGGGGTCAGGCTGGTGGCAGGAAGCCCACGCCGCGACACCGGTGGGCACGCAGCGCGAACCACCCATGGCACGCTCAGGCAGGGGCGGCCTGCTGCTCCTGCCGACGGTGAAGCCTACCCTGTCGTTGCTCGCGCCGACTTGTCGAAGCGGAGAAGCAATGGAGCAGTTCCCGGTCACGCAGAGGTATGGTGGTTCGGCGAGGAAGAAGCCATACACGAATTTTGGTCGCAGTCGCAGTCGCAGTCGCAGTCGCAGCGGGAGCAGAGCAGGGGACGGAGCCGAGGCAGACAGGATGATGTCGCCTGTGGAAGAGAACTCGCTCCAGTTGATGTCGATCGCGTGGCGGGGTAGGTCGAACATGTTTCGCTCAAGGCGGGACGCCCTGCTCCTCCCGCAAGCGCCCTCGCCATCGCCATCGCAGAAGGCGTCGAAGATGATCTCCCCGTTCTCATCACTTCCTCGCTCAAGGCGGGGCGCCCTGCTGCTTCCATTAGCGCTCTCGGCATCGAAGAAGACGCCGCAGGTAGCAGCCCGGAGTCTTCGTGCCAGGTGGTCTACGAACTCGATGTAGGGCTCGGTACTCCCGCCGGCTTGCCGGACTGGAACAGGAACAAATGTCCCCACGACGGGAGCGGCGAGGTGGTGGTTTTGCGGGGTTGTAGGTGGTGAGGGACGAGAGCCCCGAGTCTGCACCGCGACGAAGGAGAGGCGAGGACGGGGCGGAAGGGGTGGAGAAGGGGTGATTAGTTTTCCGGCGAGCCCGCCACCGCAGCGGCTAATCCACTGCCGGAATGCCATGGCGGGCCTCGCACGGGCAACGGCCAGCCAATTCGTAATTTGATGATGTCTTGCCAAGCAAACACGGGGATGGGAAAGGGAGGGAGCAGAGGCAGACGGTTTGGGGGGTGGCCGCCTTTGCCTGGGTTTGGGTTTACTCCTAGGTCCCAAGTGTTTAATTAATTATTATATATAGAAATAAACAAGTACACTCTTCTTCGAATTACCCATCGTTGCTAAGTGTCGGGCCCCATATGTAAGTGGAAGAGGATGGCCCCACCGAGTATCATGGGTCCGCGCCGATTAAAACACTAGCCAGGTGTACTCCGTAAAAGGAAACGAAGGGAGAAGTGATCCTCGCCGCCGACGCAAAATCCCCCAACCCGCCTCCGCGCCGCCAAATCCCGTCCGCCTCCCACACCCCTCTCGGCCCCTCCCTCCACTCTACCGCGGCCTCCTCTCTCTCCCGCGCCCATCCTCCTGTCTACGGTGCCGCCGCCGCCGCCGGCGGCATTAGCGACAGCCTCCACTTCTCCTCGCCTCCTTCCGCCCGCCGTGTCCGTCTTCATCACGCTTCGCGCGACTGCGCCAACGCCGTCGGCCCGGGGAGGCATGGCGCGCTGCCGAACTAAGGGGGCTCGCTTGCCGCGCTGATAGCCGCCGGCTTCGCCGTCGAGCTCTGGTGGGGCTTCATCCGTTCATCGAGTGGTGGCCCACCGGCGGCAGCTCCTTGCGACGTGAAGGGCCCCTTCTCCGTGCCCTCCCCCTCAGCGTGGCCGCTTCGTGTGTGAGGTGAGCGGCTCGTGCTGGAATAGGCGGTTCTCTTCTCTCTTTTCGAAGGGTGCCCTCCTCCTTTGTTTCCCTATCTCAGTTTCAACACGGTTCAAATCTGTTCCACACCTCATCTCCCTATCCCAACCCTCTCTCTCGTACCCTTTGGGGACTCTCGAGCTTGCTTATTTTTATTCCACATATATATTATATCTGGAGAGCAAAAATAATCTGGCTGGCGTAGGTCAGATCTATCCGGGGGAGTGGATGTTAATAATTCGACATTGATGATGAGCTTTCGGCGGCTGGTGCATCTGGTGGTGGATGACATTAGCATCCGCAGCACCTTCAGTTTGCGTAACATCGACATGTTCAGTTTGTTCCGGGATCCTCCACCTCCACCTCCACCTCCATTGGTGGAGGAGCTGAAGCCGTCCCCCTTGCCTGCTCCGTCCATCAGCTTCTACCCACCCCGCCAGAGCCGGCACTCAAGTGGCGGGATGGAGTTCATGCTCCTCGGTGGCAAGCATAACATGGTGGTCGCCACAGACCACATCGGCCGTGCCGCCCTCTATAACCCTGACCAGCACGCAGTCCTCACCCTGCGCAGCCTCGCGACGCCCAAGTCACTGCCCATCTCCCTCACCATCGATGAGAACCACCTCTACATCCTTGACACAATCCCAAGGGAAGGCTCCGAGGACCAATGCTTCGAGTGCCTCGAGTATGACCGTGACGGCAACGAGGACTGGCACCCCCGCGTCGTCCCCGCCACCCCTACAAGTATGAGCCTTACATGTGGGAGACCACCCCCAATGTAGACTCATACACGGCGGTCAGCAGCGGCGGCAGCTCCTCCTGCATCATGATCTCCAAGGCGCACTTCGGCAACTACGCATTCGACACTGCAGCAGAGGTGTGGAGCAAGGCCGGTGATTGGACGCTGCCCTTCAGCGGGCGCGCAGAGTATGTCCCTGAGCTCGGCCTCTGGTTCGGCCTCAGAGACAGACCTGCCGTGTTCTGCGCAGTCGACCTAGGCTCTGCCTCGGAACGAAGGCCCCCCGCGGTGTGCAACCTCTGGAAGGACTTCACTCCACCAGTGGAGTGGGGACTATCTGGTGTTTCACACCTCGTGCACCTAGGATCTGCCAAGTTCTGCATTGCCAGGTTCTTCGACAGCAGCCCGCTTAGCTACCCAGTCACTCATGCAGTGTTCACCGCAGTGGAGGTGGTGCGCTGTGGCAACACAAATGGAGGGATCCGCATGGTGAAGCACGGATCAAAGCTGTACACGCTCCTTCGAGATATGCCGTATTGGGTGCTCTGATTAGCTTCTGTTAGTAGCAACAGCACAGGGCCTTAGATGAGTCATTTGAGGCCCTGATAGATCTTTAGTTGAGGTTCGTGTGATAGTAGTACTATTTAGTGCGCTAGGCTCTTGTAATAAAATTGGACATTTTTTTTTTTGAAAGATCCGGCCAGTTAGCCGGCCTTGATTGATAATAAAGAGAAGTTAGCATACAACAATGATTACATGCGCGAGAGGTGTTCCCTACCACAGCCTAGGCTGCGGAGGTTTTATAGATTTTAGAAACTATAAAATTGGACATCTGAGATCCTCATAGATCTTTAGTTGAGGTTTGTGTGATACAGTGATAGCAGCACTGGCTAGGCTCTTGTAATAAATTGGAGTAACTATTTACAAGGACACAACTAACTTGTTATGCATGTGCGCCTATATGAACTGATATCAGAGATATAGTTTCAACTTGTAGCGCTGCTCTATGGTTTAACAAGCAGAATGTAAGTAAGTGGCGACTGAAGATCTTTTTTTTAGTTTTGGTTACTTTTTTCCTCAAACAAAGTTTTGAGAGCTGTGTACCATTTCATTAAGAAGAGAAAAAAGAGAGTACAATGGAGAGGTCAAAGAGACCATTCCTGAACACACCCAGTGCACATGTGAATCAGATTATGTAAGTGCCACACTAGTTCGGTCCAGTTTGGTGAACAAATATACTGAGCTGTGAGGTCTTGGTGATAGTTAAACTATACCAAGACATTGATGGTACTGCAGCAACTTTATTTATAGCTGTTATACTAATAGATTCAGTTGATGTTGTTGGCACTGTTGATGAGTTTGTATAATATTGTTTTATTTTCAGTCATGTGAATTATACCTTCTTCATTCTTGTGACATTATAATATTCTGTAGCATAGTTCTTAAGGCACCTAGGTAAGGCAGGGCAATGTACCACCGCCTTGACGCCTAGGCATCCGCATTGCCCGCCTAGGCGACCATTTTGCAAGGCGATGGGGAGCGCCTGGACGCCTTGAGAACTACAGTATGTTCTGTAGTGCATTTGAGCATGCATTAATGTGGGCAATCAAAGGCAGAATATGTATGATGTATATAACCATGCATGAGGCTTACAACTTAGGTATTCTGGTATTTAATAATTTTTAAGATTTTGCCCAACTTGTTAGGACTAAAAGGCTTTGTTTGGTTTGTATGAAAGATTCTTCCAATGTTCTCCCCATATCAGGCTAGACGCTTGACTAGAAAATTTGAGTTATGTTCTTTGTAAAGATATCTAGTAAATCATCATCAAGTTGTTCCTCTGAAAATTGAAAAACAAATATATGACGAAGTAGCCAAGAAGTGCTTGCCCATGTGTTCTTGTTGCTAATATACTTTCTTCTTCAAACATTCTGCATCTAGCGGTCTCAACTCTCAACATCATTCCATGCATCAATAGGTCTGATTATTACTTCCCAATGTCTTAATGTTTATAGGGGTAACCCCCCACCCCCCCTCCCCTAGTTCCTTCACTCATTTATGAGTCAAACACTCAAATATTTAACAAAAACATGTTGTAGAAGTATAGCTGGTGAATATCCTTGCCATGAAGGCAGCAAAATTCTGGAATTGAGCCTTTTTCAGTATGGTCCCTTTTTGTATATAGCTCTACATATCTAGAACCCACCTAAATTGTTTGGGTTGTTGAGGAAAGTTGCATAATTGTGAAAAATGTATCGCTATGTACTACACTGGGCACTAGTCATCTTTGATTTATTACATCAGATGTCTACACATGACAATCATATAAAATCTAGCTAAAATACTAGAAAGTGTACCTTTTTTTGCTGCCAATCCTGAACAAAATATTGTGTTTGTCTTCCAGCAAGATTTCTATAGGAGATTGGTTCTTGTATAAATATCAGTTTATAAATCAGTTGGGATAGGATTAGTTTACAATAATCTTATCTGTCTGCTTATGGAACACATTGGGATTTACAATGAGTTGATGACTGACAAGACAAATGAAGGTTCTATTGCACAAGTCCGAAGCTCAGGGAATGTGGACTGTAACCATTTCCTCCTATTCCATGCTGAGGTTTACACACCTTTCATGATACTATGAGACTATAACTTAGTTTTGTGTAGGCACTTCTTGCTGTATTTTGAAGGAGCATTTTGATGGGAAACAATACCTGCAAATTTTTTTCCCAAGTTCCACACCTGGGTAGTAGACCTTCACACCTGAGTTCAGAGTGCTGGACATTTTTCAGTGCCTCTGCATATAAATACAAAAGGTAATTGCTGAAATTGTTTGATAATTTCTGAATATGTGTGCCGCCCGACCCAGTATTACGATTGCTTGAATCAGTTGAGTTCTCTAATATATTTTAACTATTATAAAACGCAGGAAAATACCGCAAATGCCACAGACCCATAGTAAAGTTGGGCATTGTGAATGAGTGACTCAGGCTCTAGCATACAGGCAGTGGTATTAAGCAGTATGCATCTTGCAAACGATGTAACATACATAGCATTTGCTCTTTCTTAGGACATTGCATAACACGTTTCTATGGTTGCTGAAGAAACTATAAATGTTGATACGAATCTGATCGGTTTATATTAACGCTATTTTATTAGTCCAAAATTTTCAGCGTTGGTGCAACACTTATTACACTTGTTCCATTTTTGTTTTTCCTAATGCAGGTGGCTGAATGTTTTAGATAGGTGAATTGAAGGACAAACTTCTGGTAGTGCAATTGCATTGCATTTGAATTTAAACCAAGCTCCAGGTCATGATATCTGTCAGTTTAACCGGTTAAACTTTCAGAAGGCACTAGTAGGTGAAGCTCAGCTGACACCCGGAATATGATGAACCGCCCCACTTGAACTTGTCCATTAATCTGATCAGAGGTCAAAACAAAGGTTCATTTTGCAGTTTATTATAGGTAAAACTGGACCAAAAGCTCGCAACTCGGTAGCTCGCTCGACTCGGATCGATAGTGGCTCGGCTCGTTTAATTTTTCGTACGAGCTGAGCAAGAAGTTTAGCTCGTGTCTTAACGAGCCAGCTCGCGAGCCAGCTCGAGCCAGCTCGCGAGCCAAACGAGCCAGCTGTGTGCTGTCTGCCTGTCTTTTAATATTTGCCCTAGAACTTTATTTTGTATGACTATAAGTTTGCTATGAACGTCTCAGTGCTTTGTGCCCTTGAATCCTTATTATTGTATGCCTAGATCGACATATAGTATGGTAATGGTACGTTGGGATGATGCTAATGGTATGTACATATGGAAGTTGACATTATTATGATTTTTATAACCTATGGAGAGTTTATTTATTATCAGGCTCGCGAGCCAAACAAGCCAGCTCGAGCTTCCAAACGAGCCGAGCCGAGCTGGCCTTCTGGCTCGTTAGGATAACGAGCCGAGCCGAGCTGGCTCGTTATCCAAACGAGCCAAATTATAGGGCAGGATAACCAGCACAGTACCTTGTGGGCTGGGCATGGTGAATTTGGCTTGATGATTTTGCACTGGTCGCCCATGTCGTAGCTAGTAAATGACGAGCTATTCCTTGTTACCTGCAGAATGTACGTGCAACATTGATGAACCACCTGAATTAACTCAACTAATTTGTGTTTTTTTTGACAGAGGTAAAAACCCGGCTTTTATATATAAAGCTCAGTTCCCATCAAAACGTAGTCAACTCAACTAATTTGTGCTATATTAGCAGTAGGTAATTTTCGATTGGAATCAGAAATTTTACTTTCCTGCACAAACCAAATGTGACACGGCCCCGCGGAGGCGGGCTCAAAACCACGGCGTTCGAAATTTGAGTCCATTCCGCCTCCGCCATTCCTATTCCATTCGCTTCCGCCACGTTCTCCGCACAATGGCGTCGCCGCCGCCCGCGCCGCTAGCCGCCGACGCCCGCGCGACCGTTCCGACGGCGGCGCCTTCGCTCAAGTCCGCGCTGTTCATCGTCTTCGGGTTGCTGGTGGTTGCCGCTGCCGCGATCCTGCTGCTCCGCTGCCTCCTCCGCCGCTGGGCTGCGTCGTCGTCGTCGCATACGCATCCACGACGCGCGGGAGGGGCGGCGAGGCGGCCGGGCGTCCCGGCGGAGAGGGATGATCAGGCGGACGCAGGCGCGGAGGGGAGGTCGCTTGTGGAGGCGGCGAGGATGATCGCCGTGGCGGTGGAGGAGGAGGAGGAGAATCCGGTGAGGGAGCAGGCGGAGACGGAGGCAGCTGCAGGCACGGACGACGACACGGAACGCCTCATCGCCTCGCTGCCCTTGTTCACCATGGCGTCGGCGCTGGCGGCGCTGCCGAAGAACTCCCCGGACTGCGCCGTCTGCCTCTCGCCGTTCGACGCCGGGGCCGAGCTCCGGCTGCTCCCGGCGTGCCGCCACGCGTTCCACGCCGCCTGCATCGACGCGTGGCTCCGCACCAACCTGGTCTGCCCGATCTGCCGCAGCACCGTCTCGTCCTCGTCCTCGTCCCCGCTCCCGCCCCTTCCCGTCACCGCCGCCGCGGGGGACCAGGAGCCGCTCGGCACGCGGACGAGCAGCAGGAGCTTCCGCGTCGAGCTCGGCAGCGTCAGCAACCGCCGCACCTCCATAGCGAGTGGCGACGAGCGGCGCACCTACTCGCTCGGCGGCTCCTTCGACTACCGCGTCGACGAGGAGGTCGAGGCCATCGTGTCCCGCGTCGTCCGCCCCGCGGCACCGAGGCCTAGGCCGGCGGCCGCAGAGCCCGGCGAAGCTCTGGCGGAGGCGGTGGGTTCCCGCCGCGAGTGGTGGCTGGGCGAGTACCTCGACCGCGTCGCCGCCTCGGCGACGTCCCTCTCGGGGCGGTGGAGCGGGCGGCTGAGCCTTGACCGCTGCCACGACGACGACTCGAATCGGTGGGATCCAGAGGCCGCGGCGGTGGCCAAGTCGGCGTCGTCCCTCACCAGGCGGTGGAGCTGGCGCTGGGGCCAGGGCAACCGGCGCGACGAGCCCTGCGACACGGAGGCGCCGCGCCGCGCTGAGGGCGAGGAGGTGGAGGAGCCGGCGCTCGTGGCCCTGGGCCGCTGGATCTTCGGCTTGTAGCTGTGATGATCTGCACGATTCTTGAAGCACGTCACTCTGGGTTAGGTCATGACACGAATCATGAATGCAAACCCAACGGCTAAGCATTTCTTTGCTTATTAACTGAGCTTAGCTCGTCAACTGCTACAGTAGAATCTCTATTATGCTTTCTCGTTGAAATCATCACACGATTTTAAGTACACTCGAGGCATAGAAAAGGGGAAAAAAGTCAAAGACTTGAAGTGGAAAGCCAAATAATTGGCGTCTCCCCATTAATCAATTTGACACCGAGCGTAATATTTCTGAAAATAATAGCTTTAGAGAAACTAAAATCAACATCCACATCTCAAATAACTTCTAGGCAAACGGGTTTCTTTGGAGCCTCAAGGCTTTGTTTGGATGGTCATATATTGTCTAATCCATATGTATTAGTAGTTTAATGTGAAATTTAGTTTAAATTCTAGACCAAACTAGTTCAATACACATGGATTAAGGTGGATATATATACATCCAAATAATACCTTAGAGATTAACCAAACATTCTCAATTATAAATCTTAAAGATATATTGTGACGTGAAACATGTAGCAATGATGTCATTCCCACATATGCCGAATGTACAAAGATCAAAGCACATCAACTCCGTAAGTTTTAGAGGCAAAGAGTTACTATTCTTTTCGTTCTAAGAGCATCTCCAATTGTTTGGAAAAATTGACTTGAGAAAAGTTATCATTTAGCAACTTGCTAAAACTTTTGGCAAGTAAATTTTTCATGTATCTCCAATAGTTTAGTAAAAATAACATAGAAAAATAGGCGCGAGAGATTCCAACTTGGTAAAAATAACATAGAAACGCGAGATAGCAAGTTAAGCTGACTTGGTAAATCTAGCAAGTAGATGGTCTCCGATTCCAACTTGGAAAAATTTAGCAAGTTATATACCGATCTGTTGGAGAACGTTTTTTCTTCTTTTCCCAATAAAACAAGGATAACAGGTCATTTTTCCAAACTATTGGAGATGCTCTAAATAGTCATTCCGACTTTATTAAGAGCAAAAATTATCAAGTTTAATCAAAATTGTGTAGAAAATTATAAATATTTATGACATCAAATATATATACTATGACAATATGATTGATGAAAAACTAATAATACTTATTTGATATCATAAATGTTATTATTTTGTTATATAAATTTAGTCCAATTTGAAATACTTTAACTCTCTAAAATGTTAGAAAAACTTATAATTTAAAACAAAGGAAGTACTAGATACTATTTATTAGAGAGTGTAGTCAAATACGTCCTCCGCTCCAAAAGAATATATAATTTTAGACAGTGTTATATTAAAGTATAATAAATTTATAACAAGTTTAACCAAATTTATTATAAATTCTAAATATTTACCGTACTAAATAAATACCATTAGATTCATCATAAAACATATTTTTATAATATATTTATTTGATGTTATAAACATTAATACTTTTATATATATTTGTTCAAACTATGGGTATTTAAACCAAGAATATATTTAGAATTAAATTATTTTTTTGGTGGACAGATGTAGTACATGGATGGAGCATGTCCTGAAGACAAAGAAATATTTGACATTGCAAATAAAAATGGGTTAGACTAAGAGAAACTATGTGAATATTTATTAGTTAAAAAATGAAATAAGCATCCAAATCGAATTGATGAGACTGTGAACCAGGTAGCACCGATAGGAGTCAGGACCAAAGAAAGCTAGCAAAAATGTTCTCCATCTTAAAATAAACACACTTTTAGAGCCAGCAGAAATATCAATACTACTATGAAACAAGTATACCCGTCAAAAATATTAATATATAATTATTACACTGAGAGTAGAAAAAGTAGTAAACCTTATTTCGGGATCCGCAAACTAAAAAGTAAGTGCGATTGGGACCGAGTAAATAATGATATACTCCCTTACCTCCAAATTATATTCCGTTCCAAATTATAAATCTTTTTAGTTTTAATTATGTATCTAAACACAATATATTATACCTAAGAGCATATATTATATCTAAGAGTATAATATAATTTATGAATTTAGAAAAACCAAGACGTCTTATAATTTCGAATTGATTCAGTACCAGTTATCTGTTTTAGACCGTTAGATTACAATTGGATGGTTTACTTCATCCACTGTAATCTGTCATTGAATGAAGAAGAAGAGAAATCCAAACCCCGTAACAAACAGATAACGGGTCCGGTTCGCGCAATAGCGCTCCCGCATTTCGTCGAGCAGTGTGATGCCGCCGCCTCCCATCGCCGCCGCTGTCACCGCCCTCCCGGCGGCCCACCTCGCCAGGGTGGTGGCCGCCTCCGGAAGCGGAGGCGCGGCTCCGCCGAAGTCGGCCCCTCGGCGGGGGCGGCGCGGCAAGCCCGGGTTCTCGCGGCGTTCGGCAATCAAGAAGAGCTTCCACCAGGAGCAGGTCGTGTTCTCCACACCCGTCCCCGCCGACCCCACCGTCGCCGTCATCGGCGGCGGCGCTTCCGGCCTTTCCTGCGCGTCTGCCCTCGCCGCACGCGGCGTCCGCTCCGTCGTCTTCGACACGGTTCGTATCACTCCCCTCCACACCATCCACTAGCGCGGGAGCCTGAGGCTCACAGCACAGGCTCGCTGCTGGTGCAGGGGATGCATGGCCTAGGCGGCAGGATGGCGACTAGGTTCGTCGAGCGCGGCGAGCCGCTGGTCTTCGACCACGCGACGCAGTTCTTCACCGCCAGCGACGAGAGGTTCCAGAGGCTGGTGGACGAGTGGCTCGACAGAGGGCTGGTCCGCGAGTGGAGTGGCTTGGTCGGCGAGCTCGAAGCCGGTGGTCGTTTCAGTCCCATACCTTCGTTGACACCGAGGTACATCGGTGTGAATGGGATGCGCCCACTTGCAGATGCACTGCTGCCTGAGGTATGTATATCTGATTAGCTCCACCTTATTCAAGCTCCATGGAAGTGTAGTAGTATGAAGTGATCCATATTCATTGATATCTGATCCAGTCGCTTTAACCATGAATTCACCAAACATTGCACATCAAATCCTGCTCTAGGGACTTGTCCTGATTTTGTTGTCCGAGCTCAATCCAAGTAGCATGAAGTTACAGAGTTCTATTCAGTTCTTTACTTGGCTCATGAATGTTAATCCAATTGCTGAGGAGCTGCATATTGCATTCTGCAGACTGATATGATTGAAGTTTTGAGGCCTTGTTGGATAAGCAAACTCGAGCCGTTCAATGGCTTGTGGCGCTTGTTTGAGAATGAAAATCCTCGTGGTGAATACGATGCAATTGTGATAGCTCATAATGGTTAGTACAAACTCCTTTTTAATAGGAGAAAAAAAACTGTTTCTGTAGGCAAAGCATGATTACATATTTTTGCTCAGTTTTTTGAAGTTTGGCAGTACATTTCTAAAGCTCAGACTTTCCAATTATGTTTTTTCTGTATTGATCTACATGTTTTACACAACGCCAATGGCCTATATTATTGAATAAAATAGCACATATTAATTTTTTTTTTTGCCTAACTATCACATTGGTATGATAACCTTTATTTCTTGGTGACATGTCCATATTTATGCGTGCACCCAATCATTCTAAATAAATGATATCATATTCCTAGCTGATCCTTCTGTTACATCAATGGATCAGGGAAATGTGCCAACCGTCTGCTCTCTACATCAGGATTGCCATTACTAACAAAACAAATGAAGGTTTCATAGTTTTACTATTGCAATAATTTTGAACTCGTGTCCTTTAATTCCTATTTCTTATCAAGTTTCATGCAATCAATGATCAGAGGCTAGAGCTCAGTTCTATCTGGGCACTCCTTGCGGCATTTGAAGATCCTCTTCCAGTTCCACGTATTGATTCTCTTGGAGCATTTGAAGGAGCATTTGTGAGAGATGTTGATTCTCTCTCTTGGATGGGCAACAATACCCGCAAACTTTTTTCAATGCAGACAGGCATACCGGAGTGCTGGACATTTTTCAGTACTGCTGCTTATGGAAAAAGAAACAAAGTCCCACAGGTGGATTATTTGCTGAAATTTTTAATTTTTTCTTGTTGTACCATTTTGTTGCACCCCCAATATTGATTGCTTGACAGACATGTTAACGGAATAAAGATTCCAATTTATTTCAGCTTTATCGGTTGACGTCTCAATGGGTTAAACTGTTAATTTCATGAAAATATCCCAAAAGTCACAGCAGAAAAGGTGAAGGAAGACATGCTAGGAGGAGTAGAACATGCTTTAGGGTTATCCAAAGGATCTCTTCAGCAACCAATTTACACAAGAGTGCAGTTATGGTATAACAAATCCATTCCTTGAATCTTTTATACTTCGGCTTCTCCACTTAGTTAAAATACGAGTACAAATTAACGTTGAAATCACAGGGGTGCAGCTCTGCCCATGAACACTCCAGGAGTATCATGCATATTTGATCCCTTAGGGCGAGCAGGCATCTGTGGTGACTGGCTCACTGGTTCAAGCATAGAAGAGGCTGTTTTAAGCGGGATGTCGCTCGCAAACCATGTAAAATTCAGATTTCCTTTGCTATTTTTAACAATCTACAGCACATCTTTATCCCTAATAAGATGCTTATTATAGCTGATTAAAAGGAAATAAATGTTAGTTCAATTGCTAATGCAGATAGCTGACTACTTCGTGAGCAACAGAGATCGGCCTGAAGAGTTTGGGATTGGTCTGCATGAGAACCTAAATGCAGTTGATGGGCATGATATCGGTCAGTTTCCTGGGTTAGACACTCAGACACAAGTAGCGGAAGCTCAGCTGACACCAAGCATATGATTTGACTTTGATTGTGATTTTGTAATGATCGTTGATGTAGTTTGTAAATGATGAGCTGATTTTGTTCTATCTCCTTTTTTTGTTGATGTTACGAGGAACTTGTATATTATAGAATGCAAAATATACATGTATTATTGATGTAGAAATTGTCCGAAGCTGGTGTTGCTACGCTTAATTTGTCTGAAGTTTTATTTGGCTGGTGCATGATTTCTCGTGATAGTAAATACAGCATAACAGTAACCACAGCTATATGAAAGATCTGAGTCAAATAAATTTGTTTATGAAATTAGACGACTAAGCAGCAACTCTTTTATGCCAGTCCGCCGACGACACGCTATATGAAAACAAATTTTCTCGAGTGAAATAGAAATTATTCAACAACTAACAATGCTAGAACAAGCAGTATCCGAGTATAATAACCAAAGAAGACCATCTGCAAGCGAGAAGCTTGCACAAGTAGACACTAACTTGCCACAGGAACACTGCAGCTATAATTAATAACCAAGAAGTTCTTAGATGGTGGTTGCGCTGGTATTTTACATTATCATGTCATTGTTCATATTGGAGCAGCACATGTAGTTCTGAAATGTCCAGTCTGGTTGCAGCGGCTGCAATGAACAACTCGCTTGACTCGACCACGATCCTCCGCTCGTACCCTCTTCTTCCTCGGATGTCCTGGGGGCCTCAGCGACTTTGGTGGGTTGATGATCACCTCCAACTTGATCTCTTCAGCCTGTCCTTGATCTGCAACTTCATGATCTGCTGTTTCATTCCAGAGGGTCTTGTCTGGGATTGGGTGTATGGTCTGCGAGTAAGTCTTGCGGTATGTTGCCACCGTGAAGCAGCTCTCAGTGTAGCGGTGGACATTCTGCCTACAGGAGAGGAGCGCCGCCACACCATGAGCACACGGCACACCATAGAGCTGCCACCCTCGGCACAGACAGCACCTGTTGCGGATGTCCACAATGTTTGTTCCCTCATGAGCTGAGATAACCTCGAATTCCGCCTCGTTGGCTCGAGCCACCTGGTAGCCCCGTGCACGCTCAATGGCCTCTTGCACACGACGCTCAGCTGCGGGCACAAGGATTGTGTTCCACTGCATGCTTGCTTCGCGGCGCTCGTTGAACCAAGTCATCAGCTGGCGACGGATGCATTCCATCATCTGAATTATAGGAAGGCCAGAGGCATCCAGTATCCAGGAATTTAGCGACTCCGTGATGTTTGCTGTTAGATGACCATATCTTGTCCCCTCAAAGTAAGCCGTGGCCCAAAGACGAGGAGGTAAGTGCCTTATCCAAACAACAGCTTCTGGTGACGTGTCCTCTATCTCCAGCAGCTTAGTTTCAAACTCTATCACAGTCAAGGCATGAGCAGCTTCCCAGAGAAGGTTGACAAGCACTGGATTGTTGAACTCCTTTTTGAAGGTTTCACTAACATGGCGCATACAGTACCCATGGAATGCAGTTGGGAAGTTGAATTCAACTCCATCAGTAATGCCCTTCCGTCTATCTGACAAGATGGTGAGCCTTGGCATGTTCTCTGTGTTCTTCTCCAGCAATTCATGCAACTCAGACAAGAACCATACCCAATTCTCATCAGTTTCCTCATCAACAACGCCAAATGCCAAAGGAAAGAGAGCACCATCCCCATCAAAACCAGTGGCAAGAAACAAGGTTCCAAGATACTTGTTTTTCAGAAGGGTCCTATCAAGCCCAATAAGTGGACGGCATGCATTGACGAAACCATATATTGATGCATTGAATGATATGAAGAGTCGCCGAAAGCAATTGTCATCTGGGTTTCCATAGACTCGAGCTATACTTCCTGGATTTGTTCTTTCCACCTGCCTACAGTACTCAGGCAGGAGACGATATCCTTCCTCAAAAGACCCTCGAACCGCAGCCATGATCCGCTCCTTACCTCTCCAAGCTTGCTTGTAGGATAGTGTGATGCCATGGGCCTTGTGGATTTCTTCCAAAATTTCCTTGGGCTTGCATTGTGGGTTTTCACGTAGCCTCTCTTCAACAGTGTTTGCAACCCACTGAACAGATGCCTGCTGATGGCCAAGGTGATTGATCCCCACACAGCTGTGGTTGTCATGTATGGTTCTGATGGAGAAGGTGGGCACACCAGGGAGCTTTGCTGCATGTATGCGCCACGGGCAGCCCTCGGCAGAACACTTAGCGGTGAATCGGGTCTTGTCAGACTTCACCGTCTGTATCTCAAAGTGGCAGGCAATGGCGGTGTTGCGGATGGCCCTGCGGCAACTCATAACATCAGGAAAATCCTGCCCCACATGGAGCTGAAACTCAGGGCTCACAACCATGGTCCGTGACTGGACAACAGGAGCGACGGCAAGAGGACCCTGGGAGAGATCATGTGGCTGCAGCGCGAGCTCATGAGCCTGCTCAAGCGAGAGTTGGTCGAGATTCTGATCAACACCCAGGTGGTGCGCCTCTGCAAGCGTCAGCCCGTGGCTCTCCGACAAGTCAAGCTCGTCATGGTGGTGGCCCTGCACTTCCAGTGCCCCAGACCCAGAGTCCCCCTCGTGGCCCTGGCTTAGAGCCAGCTCGCCGGCGTGGTGGCCATGGTGATGGTGGTGGTGATGGTCATGCCCGAGGACCAGCTGGTTGTCGTCATGGTTGTGGTGGCCGAGGACGAGCTGGTGGTCGTGCTCGTGCGACTGGCCTAAGACGAGCTCGTGGTCATGTGCGTGGCCGCCGAGGTCGAGCTCGTGACTGTGGCCGAGCTCCAGCCCGTGGTCCTGGCCGAAGTCGTGGTGGTTCGGGCCCAGAGCCAGCTCCGCGTCCTGCCCGTGGCCAAGGACCAGCTCGTGGCTCGTCATCGCCGCCTATCACCGCGCCAAGAAACAGAGTGCCTGACATGACAGAGCATCAACCGAATGAGTCGAATTGAAAGGAACCAGTGATAAAACCCATGTGCAAGCAGCAGCGAATAAACGGACAAGATCGATGAACAAAGGCAGCAGGGGCGGACCCAGTAAAGGACATACGTGTACACATGTACACCCAATAATTTTTGCAAAGCAATCGAAGTTAGGCCTTGTTTAGTTCCCACCCAAAAACTTTACGCCCTGTCTAGCATCCGCACCATTGTCCTCAGTCAAAGTGCCAGCCATTATCCTGTCACCTGAACAAGTACAGCTTCGTTGCACTTGTCGTTTTCCTTCCTGCAGTTTCAAGAAACTAGAATGGTAAGTCTCACTAGACGACCAGAGATACAAAAAAGAGAAATCCAAAAGCGAGGCTACAGACAATTGCTAACTAGCCAGTTACTGCATGCATCTCATGCCTAGTGGCCGCAAAAGCATGCGTGGTACCAAGCAGGCATCGCAGACTATGAGACAACAAAAGGAAATGGCAATCGAACCCCTGAAATCACATACATATTCAAGACACCATCCAAGCAAAAAAAAAATATCATTCAAAAGAGTGAATTCATGACATGGTATCAGGAATGCTTTCTAATCCCTGTAACACCATTGCAAAACCTCCTCAAATTTCAAGAGGAAGTACCTAGTCTTATCCAAAAGCAATAATCTAGCGTCAAAAGAACTGAAAGCCTCCACGGGATCAAACCATACATAAAAACTGAAAGCCTCCACCCAGGGGCGGACCCAGTAATGTACACCCAATAATATTTGTAAAGCAATCGAAGTTAGTAGGCATAATACATGCATATACACCTGTAACTAGATTCAGATCCGATAGTATGTTAGGGTTTGGGCGCACTGTTTTTACCTACTAATTACGTTAGGGTTTGGGCGCACAGCTTCGCACAGCAGGAAGGGAGGACAAGGGGAGGGAATACCTGGTGTCCTGGTGGTTCTCGTCGCCGGCCAAGGTGGCGAGTGGCGAAGTAGGGCAGCAGCGACGGTCGCGGGGACACCGGGGCTGCAGAGGGCGGACGCCGCGCCGGAGCTGGTCGCGAGGTGGCTGGGGCCCAGGTGGTGCTCGACCGAAGCGCGGTCTCCTCTCCGGGGTTACGGCGCGGCGAGCGGATGGAGGAGATCGGCCGCGGCCCACGGGCGAGACGAGTTCAGGCGGCGGAAGGGTCGAGCCAAGCGAGCAGTAATGGACGGTAGGGGGTGTTCGGAGGCTAGAGTTAATCCGTGCAAAATTGAACTTGCGGCACTAATTTAGTATATATATTAAAAATAAATTTATAAAATTAATTACACCACCGTAAAGTAAATCTACTAAACCAAATTAATCTATTATCAGCAAATATTTATTGTACCGTCACATTGGAAGCGGGCCCTGCGACTAAACGGTTTTGGATGGAAAAGGTAGATGAGAAAGGCTTTCTCCTTAGAGTCTGAAGTCCACTTTTTTTTTTGTCAAATTATGGATCAATTAAGTTTAATAGTTTTATCTCAGAAATTAGTCTCATACTGATAAATTGGCTTGCAATTAGTCTATTTTAAATAGACAAAATTAAAATCATAATATTTGATGTGATAGGAACTAAATTTTAGTGCTGGAAATCAAAAAGACCTTAGAACCAAGTAGTCTAGTTCAAAATTTTATATTGCTCTATACCTATAAATCAAGTCGTTTTGAATAAGATTTGAGTCAAATATTAGGAATATAAATTATAAATAACTTTTAAGTTGTTGAGTTTAGTAACGTGAAAGTCACTCATATGTATACCCAAACAAATATTTTTTTTACATATCCAATACGTCTTGAAATCAAACTCTGTTTCAAGGTACATGCAAGTTGTCCTAACTTATATGGACACGTGTTATATAAACCCGACGGAAGAAAGACTCTAATATCATATAGTTAAGAGGTGGACAACAAAATGATAGACAAAAAATAGACTAAAATTTTGTTTTTTTATTATTATAGATAGATATAGATAGATATAGATATAGATATATTATCTTAAATAAAAGAAAAATAAGAGATTATAGACTTATATGCAACCAATAGTACATATGGAAATCACGCTTTTTTAAGGTGGTCAATTAGGGATTTAGGTTCATGTCGATTGCATGTAAAGAATTTTCGCTATAGAAAAATTCCTAGAGGATATTATTGTGTTCAAGTACATTGCAAGCCCCTCATTACCAGTGAGTCAAGACGTCTTCTTGGATTAGCACTCCTCTTCCACAATGTAGTAGCAGACTGTTCATCAGCAGTCCAGTGATGCGAGATGGATAGGGGTGAATCATCGGGGTCGCGTGACCCCGATGAAACTTCAGCAAATCAGTAGAGAATTACTGTTCATCAACAGTATTGACCATATACTGTGTTAATGAGTTTCTTGGCTAGATTTGACACTAGAGATGGAAGTCGATCGGATTGAGAACCAATTTGATATAGTGTCGTATTTCTCGTGAGGGTAGGTCTAACTCTAATCTTTTTGCTACTAGTAAAAGATCAGTCAAGTGCATTATTTTTTTTCTTCTTTAGATTCACCAATTATTCTTTTTCTATACGCTGCATATCCTATATTTCAAGCTCAATGCGCCAATTTTCCCGTCTTGCCGATTTAGTTACAAGAATCAATTATAGTTGCATTATTTCTTCTTCTTTAGATTCACCAATTATTCTTTTTCTATACGCTGCATATCCTATATTTCAAGCTCAATGTAGGCCAATTTTCCCGTCTTGCCGATTTAGTTACAAGAATCAATTATGGTTGCATTATTCTTCTTCTTTTTAGATTCACCGATTATTCTTTTTCTATATGCTGCATATCCTATATTTCAAGCTCAATGTAGGTCAATTTTCCGTCTTGCCGATTTAGTTGTAAGAATCAATTATGGTTGGTATTGCTCTCAGTTTATGTGCAACACACAAAGCATTTTTCGAACACCAATTGTACCTACACAAGATTTGGATATGCAAGCTATATCGTGCTTGTTACAGCAAAAAAATCATCCATACATTTATATTAAAAAGGATGACATGAAAATTCAGAAAAAGATGGCACAAAACGCAGTTGATCCTATCGCATTTTACTTTATAGCTTATCCATCTATGGAATAAACCATATCTCCAAAAGTTCAGTGTGTGCAGCAAACAATTAGTTTATGCCCATTGGCTATATCCAATATTTACTCTGATACATACAAAGAGAACATGAGGCGATCAACACCTTACTCGTCAGGGGAAGAAACAAGGAATACTCAGAGTCAATGTAGCATCAGCTGAAGCACTGGCATGGCTTAAAAACACCCTACCATTTGCTTGCATCATACACATTTCAGAACAGATTGACTAGATTAGCCAGATCATTTAACCGACTTAGATTTATTACCATTGGGCAAAACTGAACTATAGAAAAGAGGGGAAAAGGATATAACTATTGATTTAATAAGGAAACTGAGGAACCATTCTTTATATCACTGCTATGGGGAACTATTACAATTACACTCAGCTCAGAAGCGAACAGCATGGACTCGACCACGCATTATTATCAATGCAATCACTAAAACTCTCAATGCCCATTGGCAGGGCGATAGGATGGGTACCTGCTTGCTCCATTCGCTGAACTCGGGAAATCCTGCGCCCGATAGGGGTAGCCACTTGTGTCTGACCCAAAACTAGGCATGGAGATGTCAGTGCGGCTGTATGGCCACTGACTCATCATCAGATCGTCAAACTGGCTGCTGCTGGAGTATGAAGGGAGATCAAAGTGTGAATAGCTCCGGTCCCTCAGCCTCCGAGGAGCACTGCTCAATGGACTATAAAACCTTGGAGGCTCCTCGTCAAAGTATTGCTCGGGCTGGTCAAACAAGTATGGCTCACCAAACAAGCCATAATCAGGTGTGCTAGCACCATTAGGCATAGAGAATTGTTGAACAAAACCAGGTTGAAGAACCCTTCTCCTGTCACTCTGCTCCTCATCCAGCAAATCGTTGATGATGTCTAGGTGTGGGAACTCATCAGCGACCAAGCCTTGTGGCTGATAAGGAGTAAATCTGGTAGAAATTTCTGACAACAGTTGCTTGCTTCGTGATCTTCCATTCAAATTGAGCTTCGCAATCTCGCTTCTGATGTTTGAACTCGATGGAGTACAATCACTACTGTTGCTGCTGCTACTGCTGCTCGCTTGCTGTGAGGTCTCTTCTCTGCCCTGATATGGGTTCAATGACTCGGGCTTTACAGTTCCAAATGTAAACCCAGGTCTCAATGATGTTTCCTCTTTCCTAGACAAGGTCTCCGATGACAGAATGGAAGGTTGCGATGTAAACATCGATTGCGATGGTGCAACTGCTGGCTCGGATGAACCTTGCTGATGTGTGGAACTGCTTCCGCCACCAGAACTTTTCTCCATCATGGCATTGCGATATGTTCGTGACCGGGGAATGAAACTAGGAGCATTGGCAGAGGGCTCATTTCCCAACCGCCCAACAGCACTCATAGAACGAGAAAGAAGAGGTGCATTCTGAGCTGTTGAAGTGACTGGTGCACCTTGTTTTGCTGCAGGGACTTGTGGTGCACTCAAGGGCCTTGATACTGAAACGACCTGAGTAGTTGCACTGCCAGTTAGGGAAACCTGTTTCTGCACTTCAGATTTGGATGGTATAAGCACCTGCAGGGGTCTACTTGTAACAGGAACTGGCTTCTCATTCTGGGTTGCAGCACTGGATACAGGTCCTTTATTTGAAACTAACTGAGCTGCCAGGGTTGAAGAGGCACCTGCTGTTGTAGTGGCAGTCACAGCGCCTGAAACTTCGCTTGCACGGTGATTCAAACTATTGGTGCTTTCTAGCAAAAATTTTGGTTGATGAGACAAGTTAGGTTGCTTCTTAACCGGGCTCACAGAAGAAAATGAAGACTCTGCCATTCTTGACTTGGAGGGGCTAATGACATCAATGTGTCGTTGTGCATGTTGCTTCCTCTGCAAGACAATTTTATCATCCTGCAAGGAATTAATTTTTATGCTTATTGAACCAAGCGGAGCACAAATATATGATGCAAAAAAACCCTGGGAGAGAAGACTTTTCTACAACACAACTTTATCTTAAAGAATTAGGGGGGGGGGGGGGGGGGGAAGGTTGCTTCATGGCGCATTTTCACTCAATGAATAACAAGCATTATCTGAGATATCCACAAGATGCATACCTCAGGTTCAAGTCTTTCCTTTGAGTGGCCAGAGGCATTGCTGCCAGATCCTATAAAACCATTATGCGCTGAACTTGATCCACCTTGTGCAAGTCCTGTCCGCGCTTCGGTATCTTTATTCCTCCGGTTGTTTCCTCTGAATCATAAAACAGCATGATCAATACCAACCTATAGTAAAATAGAGGAGCTCATGAAGATATACCTATTGGATGAGGATCTGACGCTTGTCCATGCACCTCCTGTATATGATCCATTCACGATAACTGAAGGGACCGAGTCTGATGAACAAGTCGATGAGCTATCATCCACAGTAGAGGTCCTCTTCCCTGCATGGTCATTTTGCACCTCACCACTTCCAGGAGCAGTAGCTTGAGTTTCTGAAGCATCTGTCTCCCAATTAACAGGGCTAGATTCGCGGTCTTCAATATCAACATGAAGCACATCTGAATTATCATCTCTGCTGTCAGATATATCAGAAACTTCTTCAGGGTTGTCAGCATTTGAGGACATTTCTTCCGTTTGTCCAGAAAAATCATCCAGGATTCTATCATCTGAAGGATTGCTGTCCATAAGTATTTCCTTATTGATGTCAGATTTGCCACTTTTCCCTTTATTACTTTTTCGACTATTTTTCTTCTGTTTAGCCTAGAGAGATATAGAACATCATAAAACTTCTCAACAAGTACAAAAAGGATACTATATAACTTATCATTATTACATTCAAAAAACAAACTAAAGACAACAGTGAGGACTAGGAACAGCACAATCACTAATTTCACATACAAAATAAATGAAACATGCCAGAAAAGAAAGCAGGAAAAGGGTATTATTAATAGGATGGGGAGGACATGCTTGCACCATAAAATAAATGTTAACCTGTTTTTTCTTGGCACGTTTTTCCTTTTCAGCAGCACTACGCTTTGCCTTAAGTTCAATTTCAGCTAGCCCAGCTGCTTCCTCTTCACGAATCAGTTCTTCTTGGCGCTTCAAAGCCACAGCCTCTTGATGCGCCACTTCTATTCGGCTGTTTCAAGACTTCATAAAGTAAGATGAGCATGCATAACCATAACTGGAGTGGGATTTGAATTCACAAATTTCATCAAGAAGATTTATGTCTACCCAAGAAAAAGAATTCTAATACATACTATCATAACCTGAGACAACAATTTACTTTACACAAACAAGAGATAAAACTTCTGCAGCTATGTGCTAACATATAAAACAAGTAACATCAGAAAAAGGCATCTCAAACAAACCATGAATCACTAAGAATCAACAATTTATGTTGCTGACATCAATACAATGTTCAAAAAAGACGCTCTGAGGCGCTCGCCTAGCGCACCTCCGTGCGGGGCGGAGGGGTACCGCGTTGCCTAGGGGGTAGGCTACCCTAGGTGGCACGAGCCGTGGGCAGCAGTATGCACACCGGTGGGGGAGGAGCATCGGGCAGAGGTCGCCGGAGGGGGAGGAGGAGCATCGTGCAGCAGCAAACTGCAGGCGAAGGCGGCAAGCGCGACTAGAGAGAGAGAGGAATACCGGATGTGAGAGGAACCAGCGGCAGCAGCTGATGCGGAAGAACGAGCAGAATCGCAATTTGAGTGCGGGAGCATTCGGCTGCGGTTGCGGCTGGAACTAGGAGGATGATGAAACGGATGGATAAGGTTAGAGTGGGAGATGGGCTGGACTCTTGGGCCTTTCTATCTATCTAAGCCCACTATTCTGCAGTTTGTTTTTTTTCCTTTTAGAAGATAATGTATGCACATTAGTAATATATATAAAACGCCTTAAAACGCTTCTCCTAGCGCCTTCTTGAACATTGCATTAATATATGACTAAGTATGTAGTGGACCAAATATTGGAAAAATCATCTAGAAAAGTTTCCTTACCTGAATATATGAGCTAAGGCAAAAAGCTCCAATGTCTTCCAGCCTAGCTCTATAAGCCGTCTATCATCACGCTCAATTGAATCTTTGCTGAACTCCTCGCCTGAGTTGCCATCCTATAAGAAGAGCATCTGTTAGGGCTCCATACATCAGTAGGATAAAATTCATGGAGAGATAAATTGGATAAGAAAATGGAGATGATGCATACTCTTCTTTTTCAATTCATAACTCGTTAAGATACAAATCATAGATGATTCCTAAGTCCTGGCCCCATTTCAAAGCAATACTGCATAGAAGTGTTTTTTTCTTGGATAGGCAGGAGAGCTGCCTGACATTATATCAAGGAAGAAAACACCTATACAAAAACAAAGCAGGAAAACACACACACACACAGCAGCAGCAGCAGCAACCCAATCAGTAAACACAGATACACGCCACAGCTGAAAGGCGTAGGAATGTTAAGTTCATGTTCTGAAAGTAATTTTCAATTTAATATGAACAACATCTCAAAAACTGTGGGCCTTTGCAGTCTGCACAACATAAAATGCACGTAATGATGAAAACGCTTTCAATTCTGACAATGAACATGTAAAAAAGGTACATCAGTAAATAGCTGCCCTAGTCAACTGTTTACAAGTTGGAAACACCTAGGATGGACGTTAACCTTAATACCTTATAAACGAATGTGTAATGGGTCAAAGAAATATGCCTACCTTTGTACGGTTTTGTGAACTTTTATCATCCTTTGTGGGCAATGGTTGGTGTGGCAGTGTGTCCAATGCAGCTCTTTCAATCAGAGGTATAACGTCACCAGCCAAAACAAACATGTCCTGATCAATAAGTACCATTGGAGTGCTCCGAGCATCTGTCTCTGTTAGTTTAGGTATCCCCTTTTTGTTCTTGCTCTGGTATTCAAGTGCCTTAAGTCCGCTATATAGTGAGTCAATAACCAAGGTTGATGTAACTTCTTTCTCTATAAAGAATTGTTTCACTAGAACTTTCAATATAGTTTCAGTCTTTTCCCTTGTCATGTGTCGACGCACACTTGGATCCATTGCTAGCCAGAATCCACTGAAACTACAACACCCAAAAAACAAAAATTAAAAAAAAATGGCTTGGAAATGAGACTGGTCATAAAACACTAACATGTCGTTCAGAAGTTTATCTAACCTGGACCACCCAGGTTTATCGTCAATCAACCTGCTAAGCTTGCTTCTTCTTTCATCAATAAAGCGCCGGCAAATTTGTTCCACATTTGATAGATACACCCTAATTAGTTCCCTTCGGTACTGGCCATCAAGGCAGCGAAATGGACGGTCTGTCTTCTCCCTCAAATATTAGAATGCAGAAGCAGACATGGTTATGCAAAGTAAACAGATGCTTCCCACTTGAAAATAATTGATGCTAGCATTGAATGTAAGACGCAAAGAAGACAGATACCTGATAACTTGAACTTGGGCTTTGATGGTAAGAACATCCTCAACAATAAAGCCATCATGTAATTTTGACAGCTCCATAAACTTTTTCCACCCCCAATCATGCTCTTTCTTCCAAAACCGATGCAGTGTATCTGAAATGCTACTTTCCGTAAACTACAGTTGTAGAAGGCAAGCAAAAGCTTGATATTTTAGCTGTAGGCACTAGGAAAGCCAGAAAGTAGTTCACTGAACTCACCAGAATACTTAGATTTCTTAGGGTCTCTATTAATTACAGCTATTGTAAATTGCGCAAAGTGACTCCATCCTGAATAAAAGCAAGTCATATTGAAGATATATAGAGGACTCACAAACTGAAATGAGTCAAATACAACGCATAAAATTATGCATCTACCTGGGAGTAGCTTATCATGGTTGGCAACACAAAGAAAGAGCGAGAGGTGATTGCAGACATCGCATCCTTGTGGGTAAATTAAGATATACCTGAAAATCACCTGATAGAACTCAAAATATGATCCAGAAAGCATATAAGCATAAAAACCTAAAGCGATTACAATATCAAATTGAAAAAGTCAAATTGAAAAAGATATAATGAACAAAAAATGGCAACAAAATTATATGCATAACTGCTCATGTCCCCGATTAACCTATTCCATGTGTACTTACAAATATAATAAAATAGGACAAAGACCAGCACTTTCTGCTTTTTTTCTTCAGCATGTAAGGACTAAGGCAACATGAAAAAGAACTTTGTAAACAGAAACTGAAAAGGAAACAGAATACAGTATGCTCAAGACTCCAAGAAAAGTAACTTTGACATCAGTAAACCAAAAAAATATTCGCATAGGGAACATGTCAACAGAAATGGATACCAGCAGAGAAAATACTACTTTTGCTATTACAATGGTATTCCTTCTCCATGACTATAAATGCAAAAATTATGATTTGCTGGCAAAATGCATATCACCATGAGCAGGCAGAACACCAATTACAGCTTAATTGACAAGCTGCCAGTGAGTTCAGCTATTGACAGATGCAGTATGTGGTACCAAATGAGCCTATTCAACAATCAGGCAACTCACAAGGTTACCTGTGCTCAGGACTAGTTTCTTTTCAACATAAGCTGTTCAATCACTTTTCAAATGGATGGTCAACCGTCAGAATTTGTAGTTCAAATAAAACATGCAAACAGTGGAACCTGTGCTGAAAACAAACTGGTTGTGCTCACACCTTCTATAGTTAACAGCTATATCATTGCAAAGACACTAAAAACTACCCTCTCTGTCCCTAAAAGAAAGTCATTCTACTTTGTCCTAAACCAAATCATCTTAAGTTTGACCAAGTTTATAAAACAGAAAAATATCAATATTTATGATATTTATTATGATACCAAATAAGTATTATTAGATATATATATCATGAAATATATTTCCATGGTCTGCCTATTTGGCGTCATAAATGTCAATACACTTCTCTACAAACTTGGTCGATAGGATGATTTGACTTGAGACAATCTAGAATGACTTTCTTTTAGGTACAATGGGAGTAATAGCCGAATCACAAATCGCAAGCAAGTAAGAAGCCCAGATACAGCACAGTGGAAACATGACTGTGGTACAAAAAATCTAAAAAGGAAACAGTCCAATTAATGACAATAAGACCATACCACTTGAATCCACCAACATCAAAGGAATTACTTCTAAGCTCTCTCTTGTTGATTTGGGAGAAATTATCAATTCTCCATGTAAACTTCCCATAAAGCTCAGAAGGCCTAGGTCCTATACAAGATAAATAGATAATGGAATTACTAGGTCAAGCACCAACTGATGCCAAGATCTTTAATATTGCAAAAGGTTGAAATGCAAAGACCATATAAATCAGCTTATCAGAAACATGTAATCCAGTAGAATAAAGACTAGGGTAATCATTATCTCATAATTGCAAACCAATTTTAAGAAAAAAACATGTCCAACTCAGTAATGTTAACACAAAACACAAGAAGGTAAATACTCCCTCCAGTTAGAAATAAGTGGTGCTTCAGGGTTGTCTCAAGTTAATCGTTCCAAACTATGAACTAAAAATACATTTTTCAGGTTGAATTTGGATGTTTGGAAGTGATATGAGTAGATTTGTTTGGAAAAATATGCATTTCCTATAATTTTTTTGATAGGCATTATAACCATGGAATTAAATAGCCCGCTATTTGTGCCGCTATAGCCCGAAATAGCTTGAAAAAAATTGTGCCGCTATTTGCGTTCATGCACAATTCTGCCGCTAAAGTCCGCTAATTACAGTTTATAAAACGCTAAACACTTTAGCTTTAGCTCGCTATTTAAAACCATGATTATAACCGAAAGTAGTACTAAGTTTGGAATAACTGACTTAGAACAACCCAAAAATGTCACCTATCTGTGACTGTAGGGAGTAGTTGTATAATGAAACCCTATAGTTTTCTAGTACAAGCACTTAGGTGCCAACCTTTTAGGACAGTGAACTACAATGCTAAATGTTATTGAATGCAACTTCTGGTGCTCTAACGAAGTTACATGTGACAAATTTCAATGCAGCTTAACTCAGCCCAAAAGGGACCTCAAGCCTGAGCGTAGTTGATCTAAATGACTAAATTTTGGGATTGTTGGAAACATCTTGCACACTAGACACAAACAGCAGATAGAGAGAGAGAGAGAGAGAGATAGCTTTTGGTGCTGCAACTCACAAGGCAGCCTTTTATGTTACACTAGCTTATAGTTATAGTGCAGAAGATTAAGTTGGCTTGACAAAGCGACTTGATACTACAGATCTAACTCTGCCACAATAGTTCAGTGGATTGTGCTCAGCTGCTGTCAACACCTGCTACTGACTTACAGCAAAAAAAAGGACTTGACTTCAAAACCTCCTGCAGCAGGACTATTTTTACAGCTAAGAAAAATCATTTAGTGATCAAGATTTATCTACCACAGACAGACCCCATGACAAAACAAGACACAAGTCAGGACAGTCTCCCTATACAAACTTGCTTTTTAGACAATTCATGACGAGTACCACAGCTATCATCTTTTTAGTGCATCTCTACATCTGCTGTTCTTGCCCATGGGAAACCAATAAATGACCCATCGGTACAAGGCTTCAACAATGCTCCTGATTCCTCAAGAAGCTAGCTATCCTAAACATAAAAAAATTTGTCCCCAACCAACTGCAATAACAAACTAAACTTCCTAAAGGCAATACAGGTATCTAAAGGCATCATCTTATTGCATGGGCGATTAATTAGACATTTAGACTGCACTGAATCATACCTAAATGGGCTAAGTAGGACCTTAACCAAATTAGTTGAGACTCCTCATCATGAAACAAATTACCTAGGAATAGATAAATCTAGCTGGTCCACATAATTCATAACATCACAAGGAATATTAGAAAGATCTAGCTAAAAGCATTTGCAAGGAAGAGATACGGACAAATGTGAGAACAGTTGGGAAACATACCACAGTCATCATCATCAGTGTCTGAGTACGCTGGTGAAGTGGAAGGTGTTCCATTCTCAACTTGCTCACTTGACCTCCACTCAGCTAAAGAATCCCCAGAATGACTCTGTTGATCACTTGGCATCTCTTCAGTTGATGAGGATCTAGCATCCACACCATTGTCCTCAGTCAAAGTGCCAGCCATTATCCTGTCACCTGAACAAGTACAGCTTCGTTGCACTTGTCGTTTTGCTTCCTGCAGTTTCAAGAAACTAGAATGGTAAGTCTCTGTTTCACTAGATGGCCAGAGATACAAAAAAGAGGAATCCAAAAGCGATGCTACAGAGATAGGTCCCAAAAGTAATAAGCTTTCTAGACAGCACAAACAATTGCTAACTAGCCATTTACTGCATGCATCGCGTGCCTAGTGGCCGCAAAAGCATGTGTGGTACCAAGCTGGCATTGCAGACAATGAGACAACAAAATGAAATGGCAATCGAACCCCTGAAATCACATACATATTCAAGGCACCATCGAAGCAAAAATATATAACATTCAAAAGAGTGAATTCATGACATGATATCAGGAACGCTTTCTAATCCCCGTGACACCATTCCTGACCGCCAAAAGCAATAACCTAGCGTTAAAAGAACTGAAAACCTCCACGGGATCAAACCGTACATAAAAACTGAAAGTCTCCACGGGATCAAACAATACATAATAATAATAAATCATAAATCGGAGCTGGATTGCTTTCCGAAACCGCGAGAATTATATACTGCCGCTACCTCCGAAACCATTACCGAATGAGCGAACGAATTGACCGGCAGTCTGGAACAGGGGCCCGAGTAGCCCAGCCCAGCCCAATCCAAGCGCGCGCCGGACCCGTTCCCGCGAGGGAACCCAGCCTACCGCACCGAACGAGCCTTCTCTAGATCGGGAGGAGCCGCGCCGCAATGCTCACCTGGCCGGGAAATCTCCCCGATTCAGCTCGGATCTGACCCCCGACCGGGGAGGCCGCCACGCGCGCCGTGCGTGCGTCCCCAAGGCCCGCGCGGAGATCGGGAGCGCCCCCTCTCCCCTTCCGCTTGTCGTCTTCAGCTGCGGCGGCGGCGGAGGGGGGCGGCGGCGTGCGCGAGCGCCCTAGTCGAGTCGGAGAGGGGGGCGCGAGGGGGGGAGGTGTGGTGAAATGGAGTCGGGGGAGGGTGGCTGTTGAATAATCGGATCGGGTTTAGGTTTAGCTCCCCTTCCCTCTCCTCTCCTGTGTCTGTGTGCTCTGCTTTCCTTCTCCTTCCGTCTCTCTCTAGCCTACTTACGTTTGGCTCGTTTCTGTCTTTGGACTCTTGCTATGGTTCCACGATTGTTTACATTTTTGGCAGTCATTTACGGCCATGGATAATTATCTGTATGTCGCGGTTTGGCCATGATTTATGATGGGTGTATTTTTAGAAGTCATTTGTGGTGCTAGATTACTTCTTTTTCAACGAGTCTATACCTAATACCTAATACCTAATATATATATATATATATAATAATAATAATAAAGAGACAAAATTTCCGCCTCTTTTTTGGTACCATTTTTTTGGTTTGGTCTCCTATAACTAACTCTGTGAATGTAGGCAAAATTTCTCCTCCTCTTTTTTTCGCCTGGTCTCGCATATATATATGGCGGTGGAGACTTGCCCACATCGAACATGCATCCAAATCGAAATCGAAAAAGAACTCCTTCCACCAGAGAAAGCGAAAGAAGGAAGGAAAGGAAGTACATGTTTTCTGTTACCGTCCGTAACTCTGGTTCCGCTCTCCGTCCGTGTCCGTGCAATTGTTATATGGAGTAGAAAGAGAACCAAATATACCGAGGCACAAGAGTAGTATAGAGAACCAAATCAAGATATACCAAATATAAAGTACTTGCAAAATCAAGACCATCGTATACAAACCAGATCTAGACCAAATAAATAAATCAAAACCATCATATGTGAATATAAACTAGATGTAGACCAAAGACGTAGCAAAAACGAGAGGCTACCAATTAGATCTCGAGCACAAACGGACAAAACATCTGCCGATGTTCCTTGCCACAGTCATCGTAGGAGCTGTGACCTTAGGACTGTCGCTAGCGTGAGCTCCACCGCCCGCCGCCCGCCGCGTGCTGGACGTGAGAAGGAGCCATGCTCGCCGACAACAGCCATGAGGCCACAACTTCTCACTGCTCATAGCCACACTGCCACACTCGACGAATCGAAAAAAGGCAGCTTGAGATTGCCAGATCCGGAAAAGTCGATTAAGAAATATTAGTAAAAAGGAGAAGCGAAGGGGGAAAGGGGAAAGCCGAAGAGGTATCCTTCCCTTTGTCGTCATCGAGCTCGAGATCACAGGCGGTCTGTGCTTGTGCTGATGTTCTGAGCTGCCTCCTCCCCCGAGAGAACCGAGACGACGACGGTTTGGCTCGCACTATTTGGGGAGAGAATGAAGACGAGAGAAAAAGGCCGTATGGAAAAAAAATGCGGAGGTCGGATGGGGTCTGCGGGCTGTGCTGCTACTGCTGGGAGGCTTGGACCCACAATGTCAGGTACTGAGGAGGTACGCATATGCGAGCCCTCACCCTACGGAAAATGTCGTTAATACAGTAAATGTTGACTATCTGGTGAACCGTCTCCAAGTTTCCTTTACTATATGTTGTGAAATAATAATAATAATTCCTTTGCTATACAATAATTATCAATCAATAGCTTTTTTAAAACTAATTATCAATCAATAGTGGGTATAAAACAAAGTTCATAACAAACTTGTCAAAAAAAAGTCCATAACCCTAATTGATTCGTTGGCTTGTTCATGACCCAAGCTCAAACCAAGATAAATTTGATATTTTAGTCCTAATTAATTTATATCTCATTTATAATGAACTCATCATATGTGATTTATAAAAGAAATATATCACTGTCAATCACATGGTATATCTAAATTTAGCTGATATAAAAGACTCATAAAACAAAGTAATAATGATGAACTAAAAAAAATAGTAGATGAGTTACCATGATTGTATTTTATTTTTTAATTCCACGTAGCATACCTCAAGCATAGTATTATATAAGCATAAATGTAAACTCACATGGTATAAGTTATCAAGGTGACAATATATATTATATGTCCCGTTGCAATGCACGGGTATTTGTCCTAGTCAAGGATGAATAGTTATATTCAAAAGTAAAATATAGACTATTGTCTATTGATATCGTACATCGAAACAACTTACTAGGTGTTTGGTTCAGTTAGTGACAAGGTCAATGGAAAAGGAATCAAATAGCAGTGCAACGGGAAGATTATGATCTTAGGGCCTGTTTGGCACAGCTCCACCAGCTCCAGATTCACCAAATCTAGCTCCACTCCATGAAAAGTTTGCCAAACACTTCAGATCCACCAAATTCAAATCCACCGAACACATGAATCTAGAGGCCAGATTCACCATTTTGGTGGATCTCCTCAAGGGGTGCTCCACGAATGGACTTTTTGTACCTGGGGATGGAGTTGGATAGAAATTACCCGCAATTGCCACTCGTTACAGACTCCCGTACCCCTTCGTTCTCCTGGATCCCGACTCCCCACCTGCGACTCCACGGGAAAAAAAAGAACGCAGACTCCACGCCGCGACTGCCCACCGCGGTCGCCCCCTCCCCTCCGGCGCTCCCAACCTCGCCGACCCTTCAGCTGCCCAACTCCGGCGAGCAGTCCATGGCCGGATCCGGAAGATCCGGACCTGCCAGACCTCCTCCACCCCTTTCTTCCTCCTCATCCATGGCCAGACCACCTAGGGTTGGGCTCAATCGGCAGCTGTGGACTCCGGCCATCGGATCTTCTCCTCCCGGCGACGAGCTCCTTCCTGGCGGCGTGGAGGGCGACGAGTTCCCTCCTGGCGGCACGGCTGCTGGGACAGCCATGGGTGGCGCAGCCACCAGGTTCCCCACCGGAAGGGGTCGCAGCTCCTCTGTTGGCCCGGCCACGATGGGGAGCGCGGCCGGTGGGGCTCCGACCAGCATGGTTGGCGCTGCCATAGGTGGTCCGGCCACCATGGGTGACGCAGCCGCTAGGGGCCCGACCGCCTTGGATGGTGTGGTCTCTGGTACCCCGACCACCATGCCTGGAACGCCCGGAGCAGCACCATCGCAAGCAAGGACACGTGCTACAGCAACCAAGAAGAGGGCAAGAGATGATGAGGTATTATCTATTCTTCTATTTTTTCTAGCAATGTATATATATCTTTGTGTGAAAAACTTGATTTCGGTGAGGCAAATGTTGTGGGAAATCATGGTCAGGGTGATGCAATGGACTGGACTGATCACTATGTTACACTTGTTTGTAACATGTTTGCTGAGCAAGTTAGAAAAGGAAATAGGCCCAACACTCATTTGAACAATGTAGGCTTTAGTGAGGTGTCTGATAGATTTTTTCAGTGCACCGGAATAATGCTGAGTAAGTTACAACTTAAGAACAAATGGGATAAGTTGAGAAGGGATTTGGTCGCATGGCGGAGATTAATGAGGAAGGAGACAGGAGTAGGTTTCAATTGGGATAAGGGAACAATCAACATGGACGCGGAGTGGTGGAAGAAGATATGTAAGGTGAGTTTTTTATCATATTCTTACTTACATGTTATGTTGTTCAGAAAACTTTCTTATTTTGGTGGTTCTTAAAATATTTTAGGAAATTCCCCATGTTGGCAAGTTCAAGAAGAAGCCACTGCAGAATGAAGATGACTTGAAGGTGATGTTTGGCAACATCGTTAATGAGGAAGTAGATCATTGGAACCCTATGAGTTCCAACCCAGTCATCCCTATTGAAGATGGAAGTCCAGGTGATGGCACAGAGGCTCAGGAGGAACCTAGTGAGTATCCCATGCCTGACAATAATTTTGTTGAGGGAGATGAGGTTGAGGAGGTGGTCGTAACTCCTGTCACAAACAATGCTAAGAGAAGGTCTCAGAAACCCCATGTGATTCTTGACAAGCCCACAAAAAAACCTAAGTCAAGCACGGCTCTTGTTATTCAAGAACACATCTCCAAGATTTCTGAGACAGCTTCCTCTTTTGTGACTAGTAGGCAGTATGAGATCACAATTAACCAAGTCATGGAACATGTTGTCGCTTGTGGTGCAAAACCAAGGTCCGATGAGCACTTTGTGGCAACCGAGTTGTTTGTCAAGAAAGAGCAAAGGGAAATGTTCATGACCCTCCCCCCCGAGGATAGACTCGATTGGCTTACGAGGAAGTACAACATGATGTATGTAGGACAGTGAAGGATGAGTCGTCTAGAGATGTTTTTTTATGATATTTCGCTCATGTCATTTTTATGCTATTTCGGACATCTCATGTCATTTTTATGCTATTTCGGATATATGTTGTTCCATTGTATGTCGGCCATGTATTTTTTTATTATATTTTGTACGTGTCCTTTTTTTGCTATTGCGTACATGTCAAATTTTTTTATTATATATGTTGTTCCATGTCTGTTTGTTGCAGATGTCCAGTGATGATTCTAGTGGTGCGAGCGATGAATTTTTTAAAATTGTGTTAGGTGGTGCTATGCTTGCCCAGATATACTGTGACATGTACCTAGATAAAAACCCACCAAGGACATCAACCACTAGTGGCATGGGGTTTTTGCTAGAGACATGGAACACTCCTGGTGAATGTCATTCTCAACTACGTATGTGCAATGAGATTTTCTTTGATCTTCATGGGATACTGGTGGAGAGGTACGGGCTAGAACCATCGTTACATATGTCTACCTATGAGAGTCTTGGCATGTTTTTATTTACATTAGCCGGAAATGAGTCGAGTCGAAAAGTTCAAAATCGGTTCAAGCATTCGGGTGAGACATGGTCTAGGAAATTTGATGAGGTCCTGAATTCATTGATGGCCATGGCAAAAGATTTTATTAGACCTAAAGACCCAAATTTTCGTACAATTCATAAGAGGATAAGAGATGATAGACGAGCTTTTCCGCATTTCAAGAATTGCATTGGTGCTCTAGATGGCACACATATTCGAGTTTCTCTCCCACCCGATGAACAAGTGAGGTATTATGGGAAAACAGGGATACCCACACAAAATGTCTTAGCAATATGTGATTTTGATATGCGATTCACATATGTATCCACTGGTCAACCGGGTTCTATGCATGACACAAGTGTGCTATACAATGCAATCAATGTGGACGAAAAGTTCTTTCCACATCCTCCACAAGGTATTTTTGATGAATATTTTGTCATTTAAGTCTCTTTTGTTGTCATAGCAAATATTCACTAAAATTGTTACCACAATGTGTAGGCAAATACTATGTTGTCGATGCCGGATATCCTAACCGGCCCGGGTACCTAGCTCCTTACAAGGGTGAGAGATATCATATGCCAGAGTGGCATAGAGGTATGGAACCCAATACACCTAAGGAAAAATTCAATCGCATTCACTCTTCTATTCGAAATGTTATTGAGAGGTCATTTGGAGTTCTAAAAATGAAGTGGCCAATTCTTTACAAGATGCCTAACTACCCAATGTGGAAACAAAAAATGGTTGTTGTTGCTTGTATGGTCCTTCACAATTTTATTCGGGAGCATGACAGTGAAGATGCGGATTTTGCTCGTTTTGATCGTGATCCTAATTTTGTGCCAACAATACCAGAAAGGTATAATCGATGGGCAGTCACATCGGATGGTTCTACTTCGGAAGCTAATGCCGCCACTATGGATGAATTTCGTGATAACTTGGCCACGGATATTGCTCTTGCTTGGAACTAGCATGTAGTTGGAAAAATAGTCTTTACATAATCTTTACCTATTTCTATGATCCGATAAATATTTTCTTGTTGAGATATATTATCATGAACATGTATTAATTAATTATCTATCACTGTTGAGGTCATCCGTTTTTTTTTGGAAAGTAATGTGGAATTGCATACGGTTGTTTATCTTGGAAAAAAAACGTCACCTGGTGTCCGTTCACAATAGCGAACGTGACCTGGAGTACGTGATCTGGATTCCAGCAAAAAAAAAAACGGCATCTCATTTGAACACCGAGGGCAAAATAGGGTAATCCAACTAAACCTTTGTTTCATGAATTTGGAGCTGCTGTTTAGCCAAACAGTTCTTTGATGAATTCACGATGGATCCAAAATTCGCTAGTGGAGCTGATCCATACAGAATCCTAGATCCAGATTCATTTTTATAGAGGTGGAGCTGTCCCAAACAGGCCCTTAGTTTCAAATTGAATATAGAATCAGATGGCATAAAAAGACAAACATATGTAACGGTAATGCATATTCTCTATAATGAGATTGCGTTACACGTTACATTTTAGATCGTGTGATCAAAGCCGTTAAAATGGTTGTAGAGCGCTAATGTCACGTCGTGGTTGTAAAGCGTTAATGTCACCACGTGTTAGCTCATATTATTGTCGGATATAGTAGGAATAAGAGAACAGTTATTAATTATCTCGTGCAACGAATTATTTATTGCCTATGGTTGCAAAGTAAGATCAATGTTGCTGTTACGAGAGGGTTTATTCAAATCTCCTAAAATTATGGTAATGAAAGGTCTAAGACTGTGTTTAGATATAGGATGAAATTTTTTTGAGATATTACATCGGATATTGTGACACTAATTTAGTCTATTAAAAATAGAATAATTATAAAACTAATTGCACCGCCACACAGTACTTAACGAGACGAATCTATTAAGCCTAATTAATCTGTCATTAGCACATGTTTACTGTAGCACCATATTGCCAAATCATGGACTCAGTAGGCTCAATAGATTCGTCTCGCGAAGTATACTTTGGCTGACAAATTAGTTTTATAATTAGTCTATATTTAATATTCCATGTATGTGTCCCAATATTCAATGTGATAGGTGAAAAAATTTAGGGTGACATCTAAACAAGGTCTTAACATATGGATTGAGGGGATTCTTATAATCCAACCATCAAACTATAAGAATCCAATTATCAATCTCCACTCTACTATTTAGATATATCGGGTGTGAAACATCTTTAACCACTATTCTATGGAATCTATTTTTTTTATCTATAGCTAAATTCTATGGATACTATCTAGAATCTAGATTATCAAAATCTTTAAGCGATCTAAACTTAAACATAGAAAACTATTCAGGCTACCAAAGGAAAAACGGACAGAACAACACATAGTTGTGGTTTGGTTACACAGCATCTCTATTAAGCTCTTGTTCGATGTAAAAGCAATCTCAGTAGAGGAAATCATTCATCACATTAGCCACCAAGAACTTAATTTCCAAACTCTTCTTAAGATGAAGCCACCGGCAAGGACAATCAAAGCTATCTAGTGTGAAGCGGTACAGAATCTTCACAAACACAAGAATGGAACCCGAAGGTGGCACTAAGAGAAATCCTTCCGCATGAGTTTGTCATCCTTCACAAAGAAAATACAAGAACAACGGCTAAACTACAATTGAAGTGGTGTGGTTTGGTGTAACTCTCGATGACACTGGTGAGATGCCCAAGAAAGTGTACACAACTATGCAAACTCACTGAACATGTTCACGACGAGAACAGAAGGACGACGGCGACCACTGGTGCGTAGCTAGGGGAGGCCCTTCTTAAACTACGGAGGCCCGACAAACAATAGAGCGCGCTAAAAAATAAAAATGAACAATATTGATCTCAACCCACTTCTTACCCCCACCAGGTAGCTCCTGAAAGGGTTATTGGTGTCAATTAAGCATGGGAGGTAGTGGAGTGCTATGGTGCCAGTGCTACCAGGGTTTTAAGAAAAGGAACAACGGGACACGAGATTATGGCCCTATATAGGTCGATGGAAGGGAGGGGAGAGATTGTGGGGTGTATTGTCATCGTTGTTGCGTCTTTCAAGAAAATCATAAAGACCTGATGATGCCATCATTGCAACTTTGACTATGGGAGGGGCGGGAGGTGGAAGATGAAGTGGTAGGGAGGCTGATAGGTGTGGCCAGGTTGCCAGCGAGGCAAACGAATGTATGAGCCAGCTAGTTTGTTGATCCTCTATTAGGTTGTGTATGAGAGTGTGCCAGCAAGACCAAGCTAAGAAGGCAAGCCAAGCTAAAGAGCGTGGGGGAAAAGGTACACATGTGGTTACGCTAGAACTAGCTAGCTTTGTTGGGCCGACATTGGGTGAGGTGGAGAGTGCATGAGCAGGACCAAGAAGGCATACAAAGCTGAGAAGTGCGGAAAAACAAGAGGATAAGGCAAACACGTTAAGTTAGCAAGTAGAGTTGAGCATTAGAGAAAGAAAAAGAAGAAAAAAATAGGTTAGGTTGAATTAGTTATTGGTGAAAAGCAAAAAAAAAGGAAAATAAGATAAAGAAAACTCCTTTTCACTTTACCGGTTTTCAAGTTGAATTTCATAAAAAAAACCTAAAAAGTTGTTTTATGCACCATCAACAAAAATAGCTCCAAGCGTTATATTGAATTTTAATTTTATAGAAATATATTATTTAGCCTATGTTAAATCATGAAAAAATGAATAAAAAAGACAATTATTTGGTAATTAGGACAATAAATTTTAGGGTGTTACATGGTGCGTACACCTCTAAAAGCCTTCCATGTGGAATTCAAATGGTTTTTATATGAAAATAGAATAAAAACAATGAGTTGGTGAGACATAAAGCATGACTAGTAGCACAAGGGTTCATCTAGAAACTCAATATTTATTTCAGTCAAACCTATTGGTTATGAGTGGAATAACATTCCTCCATTCAATATCACTATTAGTTCAGGATCATCTATCTATGCAGTTGATGGATGTATTGCTGGCATACTTATATGAACCACTTGATTTAGATATTAATATGAATATTTCTAATGGAATATTTATTGCAGCCCTAATGCAAGTCGCACTATGTATTATGTAAATTTGAATAAGTTATTGTATGACTTAAATGAGTTAGGACAAACGTAGCACAACCGACTAATTGAATTTCTTTTACCAAGCATACCGATAATGATGACTATTCGTGTGTTTTCATAAAGAAATCTCAAACATAATTTTACATATATTAACATATGTGGATGATTTAAATACCATTGTAAACCCACGAGATATCAACAAAGCATGTGATCCTTTAAAGACAATTTGAGATGAAGGATTCAGATCAAACTAAATTTTGTTTAGATCCACTCTAAGAAATAGTGATGGCTAAGAGAAGAGGTAAATTAGGCAACTTGAAACTAAACTAGAGAACTCTATTTTTTACTTATCAAGACCTATGCAAGATATATATCTAAATGTGTATTATGATTTTGCTAAATATTGTTATCTTTATCACATAAGAGTATATCATAACCTATTACTAACATAGCAAGCTAAACTAGGAATATAAAGCACACAACCTAGAAAAGCATGCAAGTGCATAAGCTTAAATGAGATAGAGATGCAAACTCCTTTTCGATGACCGTATATTTTACTCGAGTATGAAGAAGCTCAAGCTTCCTCTAATTCTCACTCGAGCCTCTCGCGCGGGCTAAGCTTTTCTGCACTTAACTCCATGGAGCCTATGGTCCTTCTTGCAAATAAGTCTTTGTAGGGTCTTCTCCTGTACTGTTCCCCACCATCTTCACTATCGAGCTTTTGGCTCAAACATTATGAGGCCTTGTTTCCTTCGATACAAGCTAAGCGATAACACCACAAAACATGGTTGTTGTGATTTTGCAAGATTACAAAGTCCCTAGAATACAATAATGGCGCACACAAACATCGAGTGGCAAAAGGTATGCAAAGCTCACTAAACACTAACGCTAAGCCTAGAGCAAAGCATGTTTGTCTAACTAGCCTAAGCACCCCATAGAGCACTACACAAATTACCTAATCTTTTTTAAGCACTTTAAGTGACTAGAGCACTAGAAATGAACCTCAACTCACAAGTAACAATGCTTAGCTCTAACAACACTCAAATGACTGCCCAAAGGGGATATATATAGCCTCCACCCCTTAAAGAGCCGTTGACAAAGGATTGCCCTCAGATAGTACCTTTTAGAAAGCTCTGGTTAGGTCACCAGAGAATTCCAGTTCATTTGAGATTAACTAGTCATTATTGGACTAGTCGTTACTGGTAATTGCAGTAGTTTAAACTTCAATAGGGTCTCTTAGGGACCACCGGATTTTCTAATGACTTTGGGAGCTCTTTCTTTAGCATAGGAAGCTCCTTTTTCCTCTAGTGCAACAATGCTTCACTGAGGCCTCGAGTTTCTCTGCAGAATCTTCTAGGATTACATTACTTTCTCTCGGTGCTTCCGCATGTATACCACCAGAGAATTCTGGTGGGTCCGTAAATCATTTTCAAAACTATCTTCGTCCGAGCCTAAGCTCTGGTGCCTCTACTAAGGCACAACCGGAGAATTTGGTGAATCCGAGCATAGTAGAGCTGATTGGGCTTTGTATCTTTGCATCTTCAAAGCTATCTTCTACTTGATGTTTTGAACTTCTTGCATGTGCTCTAAGTCTTTATCACTAGCTCCTTGTCCTTTTCTTAAGGTGTTGATCACTTGATATTCATGTTGTCTTTGTCCAATACATCCTTGCATCTAATAGACTAAATATCTTGTATAATAGCAAACAACATTAGTTCATTCGATCATGTCTAGACAAATGTGCCATTTCCTTAAATTCATAAATTGACCACCCCCTTGCAAATTTTAGTATATTAATCTACCTATATTAATTTAAGAATGCATTATATTTATTTAAAAATGCATTATATTTACCCTTTCTCTTAAGAGTTTTTAGGGATATCTAAGACATGCAATGTTATTTAAACTTGCTTGTGGTTTTTTCCTAGTACAAGATATATTACAACAATTACAGCAATATAATAGAAATCCATAAATGTTTTATATTATTTTTTTGCTATTTTCCAACTGGGTTTTTAAAAAGCTTAATGGTTTATCAAAGTTATTGCATCATATCTTTCTTATAAGGTTTTTGGAGAATTGAATGCAATTAATGTTGGCCCCCAATTAAAAGGTATGTTAAGGCCATTCTCAGTAGAAGTTTCATGTTGCAGTTTTCAACACGTCCATATTTTGGAAACAGTGCAGAAGAGTTTTATCCTCATAAACTCTCTCTACTCCTATTAAACTCTTTTCATCTCTCTTCATCAATATAGTATCATGTCAACGTATTTAATTCCCATAAAATTATATGAAACTCCTATTAAGATTGACCTTAAGAACTAACCACACGAGGATGATCTCTTCACTCTTATTAAGATCCATATAGATCAGTGACTATGACTAGATCCAACTGTCAAGATTTGGTAATCGCCGACACCACTAGCAGGGTTACATCAGTTAGGGGATAGGCTTTACCGAGCCAAGTCATTCATGCCATGGCAACGATTTAATAACATGTATATAAACCTGAGATCAATCACCGGAAAACACACTTCAATCTTTCTGTTCTCGTTCTTACATTAATTCTCAAAAAGAATGCACGCGATTAGAATCTAAGAACGGCAGCATATAAGTCTATTCATGGCAAATGAGGGATTATAACATATGACAATAGAATTGCATCAGATGAATTATATATTGCTGTGTTTTTTAGAAAATATTCACTTCACATGTTCTTGCCACGCCTTTTCTTATCAGCAGCACCACGCTTTGCCTTGAGTTCAATTCCAGCTCGCTCAGATGCTTCTTCACGAATAAGTTCCTCTTGGCGCTTCAAAGCCATTGCCTCTTGGTATGCCACTTCTGTTCGGCTGTTACAAGAGTTCCAAGATTTTAATAAAGTAGGATGAGCATGCAAAATAATCATTATTGAAGTGGGATTTGAATTTATGAATTTCATCCGAAGGCTAATGTTTCTCCTAGTAAAAGAATTTTAAAACATATTTTTCCATAACCTGATGAAACAATTAGACACAAAACAAATGAGACATATGATATAATTTCTGCAGCTCTGCACTAGCATATACTCCCTCGGTTCCAAATTATAAGATGTTTTGACTTTTCTAGATACATAGTAAAAGCAATGTATCTAGAAAAGTCAAAACATCTTATAATTTGGAATGGAGGGAGTATAAAAATAAGCAACATAAAAAAGGGTCAAGTGAACCATGAATCAACAATTTGGGTGGTTGACCTAATATATGTTCATGAAGCAAAATATCAGAACAAACAACTAGAAAAGTTCCTTACCTGAATATATGAGCTAAGGCAAAAAGTTCTAGTGTCTTCCAACCTAGCTCTTTAAGCCATCTATCATCACGCTCAATAGAATCTTTGTCGAACTCGTCACTTGAGTCGTCATCCTATAATAAGGGGATTTGTTAGGGATCCCTACATACAGTAGAATATATAAAACCCATAAAGAGATAAATTGGATAGGGAAACATGGGTGATGAATAAGTATATCTCATTTTGTAACTACAAAAGATATTAATTAAACGACTCATAGGTTCAGTCTCAATTTCCAAGCAAAATGGTACATATTTCCTCCATGGCTTCATGGCTGAAAGGTGTAGGGCTAGAACTGCTTAGTTCATTTTGTGGAAGTAATTTTGAATATAGTAAATTTCAAAATATGTGGGCCTCTGCACAACATAAAGATGCACACCATGATGAAAATGCTTTCAGTTTTGATATTGAACTTGTAAAAAGAAGTACATCTGGAAATAGCTATTTTAGTCAACCGCCCACAAGGTAGAATCATCTAGCATGGACATATAAAACAATGTGTAAGAGATCAAATAAACATGCATACCTTTGTGCGGTTCTGTGATCCTTTATCATCTTTTGTGGGCAATGCTTGGTGTGGTAGTGTGTCCAATGCAGCTCTTTCAAGCAAAAGTAACACATCATCAGCCAAAACAAACATGTCCTCATCAATAAGCACCATTGGAGTGCTCTGAGCATCTGTCTCTGTTAGTTTAGGTATCCCCTTTTTGTTCTTGCACTGGTATTCAAGTGCCTTAAGTCCGCTATATAGTGAGTCAATAACCAAGGTTGATGTAACTTCTTTCTCTATAAATAATTGTTTCACTAGAACTTTCAATATAGTTTCAGTCTTTTCCCTTGCCATGTGCTGACGCACACTTGGATCCATTGCTAGCCAGAATCCACTGAAACTGCAATATGCCAAAAATAAAATAAAATAAAATAAAATGGCTTGGAAATGAGACTGGTCATAAACACTAACATGCAGTTCAGAAGTTTATCTAACCTGGACCATCCCAGTTTATCCTCAATGAACCTGCTAAGCTTGCTTCTTTTTTCGTCAATAAAGCGCCGACAAATTTGTTCCACATTTGATAGATACACCCTAATTAGTTCCCTTCGGTACTGGCCATCAAGGGAACAAAATGGACGGTCTGTCTTCTCCCTCAAATATTATAATGCAGAAGCAGACATGGTTATGCAAAGTAAACAGATACTTCCCACAATCCCACTTGAAAATAATTGATGAAAGCATTGAATGTAAGAGTAAGATGCAAAGAAAACAGATACCTGACAACTTGAACTTGGACTTTAATGGTAAGAACATCCTCAACAATAAAGCCATCATGTAATTTTGACAGCTCCATAAACTTTTTCCACCCCCAATCATGCTCTTTCTTCCAAAACCGATGCAGTGTATCTGAAATGCTACTTTCCGTAAACTACAGTTGTAGAAGGCAAGCAAAAGCTTGATATTTTAGCTGTAGGCACTAGGAAAGCCAGAAAGTAGTTCACTGAACTCACCAGAATACTTAGATTTCTTAGGGTCTCTATTAATTACAGCTATTGTAAATTGCGCAAAGTGACTCCATCCTGAATAAAAGCAAGTCATATTGAAGATATATAGAGGACTCACAAACTGAAATGAGTCAAATACAACGCATAAAATTATGCATCTACCTGGGAGTAGCTTATCATGGTTGGCAACACAAAGAAAGAGTGAGAGGTGATTGCAGACATCGCATCCTTGTGGGTAAATTAAGATATACCTGAAACTCAACTGATAGATATCAAAATATGATGCAGCAAGTATCAGCTGATAAAACCAAAAGCAAATTAAAATATAGAGATCAAAAGGACATAATAAACAAAAAACGGCAAAAATGCATAATTTTACCATTACAATAGCTTTTCTTCTCCATTGCAGTAAATGTTCAAATAATATCGTTCGGGAAAAATGTTAAAATTATATCAGACCAACAAAGGACATATACCAAACAACATACGACACAAAATTAAAAGCATAATTTTACCAATACAATAGCCTTTCTTCTCCATGCAATAAATGCAAAACCTACAAATTTTCTTCCCAAAATATGGATTGTCAATGGCAGGCATTACAGCAACTACTACATTCATTGACCTACTACCAGTAAGTTAGATTGTTAACAGATGCAAGGTCCCTGTGAGTTTGTGATACCTAATGAACCTATTTTCAACAATCAGGCAACTCACAGGGTCGTGTATGCTCAAGACTACAGTTTATTTTCAACCCAAGCTGTTCAATCACTTATCAAATGGGTGGTCACCTTTCATAATTTGTAGTTCAAATAAAATAGCAATTATGCAAATAGTGGAACCTGTGCTGAATATTAAACAACTGTTGTGTTTACACCTTCCTTACTTAACAGCTATCCTTATAAGGTCACTGAAAACTAACAGCCAAATCATACCCAGCAGCCAGCAGGCAAGTAAGAAGCCCAGATACAGCATAGTAGAAACATGCTGGTAGTAGAAAAAATATAAAAAGGAGATGGGTGAGTCCAATTAATGCAAAAAAAAACAAAAAAACATACCACTTATATCCGCTGACATCAAAGGAGTTACTCCTTAGCTCACTCCTGTTGATTTGGGAGAAATTATCAATTCTCCATGTAAACTTTCCATAAAGTTCAGAAGGCCTAGGTCCTATCCAATAATACAGGACAATGGAATTAACAGGGCACCAACTGATGGCAAAAACTTAAATATTAAGAATGACTGAAATGCACAAATCACACAAATCAGCTTATCCGAAACATGTAATTCAGTAGAATATTAAAAAAGCAAAAGTAATTATCATCTCCATATAATTACAAGCCAATTTGAAGAAATAACATGTCCAACTCATTCATTTTCACATACCATACAAGAAGCTACTATATCGTTTATAATGTAAAACCTTTTTAGAATAAGCATCACCTAGGTCCCAGCCTTTTAAGACAGTGAATTATAATGCTAAAGGTTCTTGAATGCAACAAAACAAGCTGCCAGTGTAACAAATGAAATAGGGCCACATATTTAGTATTCCAATGCTTCTGGTACTCTAAAAAAAGTTCAGCACATGACATATTTCCAAGCAGCTTAACTCTACTTAGTTACACGGAGGCCCAAAAGGGAAAGGGAAACCAATAAGTATAACTGTGTAACCGTAATTGATCTCAATGACTAAATATGGGGAGAAACCCCGCGACCAAAAAGTCAGAATAGCCTCCATATGCACTCCCGCAGACCAGCTTTCTTGGACCTTCATCACGAAGGACACTTCAGTTATCGCCTTCTTACTGCATCTCTAGCCATGCTGTTCTTGCAATCTTGCCCACACCAAACCAGTGAATGTCCATTGGTACAAGGCTCCAGTGATGGCGCAGGTGCATCAGGCAGCTCATTACACAATAACCCTAAGCCTAATATAACCAAAACAAACTGCAGTGACCTACTAAACTCCCTGAAGGAAATATATCTAAGTCAGCATCCATCTTATTGCATTTTGCCTGACCTACTAAACAAGCTGTTCCATGTTATTAAGACTGCCTGAGCCGCTGAATCATACATGAGTCCGGGTTAAGTAGTACTGTAACTAAATCAGTTTAATTAGAAACTTTATGGAACAGCTTAATTAGGAATGGAGAGATCTCATTATCTAAAAATGAAATGGAGAGATCTAGCTGGTCTACTTAGGTCATAACATCAGAAGGAGGATTAGAAAGATCTAGCCAAAAGCATTTGCAAAGTAGAAACACGGGAAAATGTGAGAAGAGCTAGAAAACATACCACAATCATCATCATCAGTGTCCGAGTAAGCTGACGAGGCGGATGGTACTCCATTCTCAACTTGCTGACTGGATCTCCACTCAGATAGAGAATTCTCGGAATCAATCTGTTGATCACTTGAAATCTCTTCAGTTGATGTAACATCAACAGCATTGAAAGCGCCAACCATTATTCTGTCACCTGTGGACCTGTGGAAGTCAGCTTTGTAGCACTCCCACTTTTCCTTCCTGCAGTGTAAGAAGATGGAATAATAAGACTCTGTTTCAGTAGACGACCATAGAGTTAAAAAAAGAGAGAAATCCAAAAGTGAGCCTAAACAATTCCAAAGGGTTTTGTGATCTTGTGGGCAGCGCGCATAATCGCTAACTAGTCAGTCTGTAGAATTCATGCTGCAGGCATCTAGTGCCTAGTGGCCGCAAAACATCCATGGTAGCAAGCAAGCAGTGCAGAGAACAAAAGAAGCATACATATTCCAGTGCCACAATCAACTAATTTCCAGAACAGAGAACTATGTCTAGAATCTTAGGAATACCATTACTAACGTAAAACCTCTGATTCCCAACTAAAGTATAACGAGGTAATCCAACTAAAGTATAACAAGCTAATCCAACTAAAGTATAACAAGCTAATCCAACTAAAGTATAACAAGCTAATCCCAAAGCAGTAGTCTAGCGTCGGAAGAACTGTAAGCGTCCGTAGGACAAAAACCAAACCACTGGATTATTTTCCTACGCAAATGCAGCTGCCTATCGAAACCATCACGGAAGAAACGAATTAACAGGGGGTCCGGACTCCGGAACCGGACCCAACCCACTCCAATCTAAGCGCAAAATGGCACTGATGTCTCGGGGGAGACAAAGGAAGAAGAACCGTGGCGCAATGCTCACCTGTCTCCTGGAATTCCCCCGATTCAGGTCGGATACAACAACCGGCAGAGGAGGCCGCCCCGGCCCCGCGCCTCGTGCGTCCCACACGCCCGACGGAGTTCAAGAGCTCCCTCCCTCCCGGTTCCGCACGAGGCGGTGGAGGGGGCGGCGCCGCGGCGGCGTACAAGTGAGCTCGAGCTCAGAGCTCCTAGTCCTAGTCGAGGTCGAGGCGAACAAATCGGATCGACCTAGGCGCCTTCCTCGTTCTCGCGTGTCAGCTGTTGAGGTTATTTATAGTACTCCCTCCGTTCCAAATTACAAGGCATTTCAAAAAAAAATTGGAGAGTCAAAATTTTTTAACTTTGATAAAATTTATATAATAAATTAATAATATTTATAATGTTAACTAAGTATAATTAGATTCTTTATTAGTTATATTTTCATAATACACATATTTAATGTTATAAATCTTTATGTTTCTCTTTAGAATTTTGGTTAAAGTTGAAACTTTTTGACTCTCCAAAATTCTTGAAATGTCTTATAATTTGAGATGGAGGGAGTAGTAAGTATAGTACGTCCCTCTGTCAAAAAAAGTGATTCTCACTTTCCAAAATTTATTTAACTTGACCAAAAATATATAATTAATACTTATGGTACATAATTAATATTATTAGATCTTTGAATATATTTTAATAATAAACTTATTTAGAGATACAAAAGTTTCATATATTTTTTATTAATTTAATTAAAGTTGAAAAGTTTGACGAACACGTATTTTATAGCGATTTTTTTAGGACAGAGGAAGTATACAATTTGGCAGTTATTGTACAATTATATATGGTTCAGTAAAATTTAGGGCCCGTTTAGTTGAGTTTTTGCTTCAGCTTTTTGGCTCCACTCAAACAAAGGGGTTGTTGGAGATGGTTTCTTCCTAACAGATGTGTTTGTTCGTAGTACATTTTTGAAAACTGCTTTCACCCAATTTTTGGCTTTCAACTTTTTAAAATGAGTGAAACAAAAAATATTTTCATAATTGTTTCAAGAAAAAAATAAAACTAGAAGATATATTTTATATTTATTTAACTAAACAACTTTTAGCTTTTGTACAACTCACAATCCATAATAGTTTTTTCACAGCTTACAACCACAACAATTTTTCGCCACATTATAGCTCAACCAAACTGACCCTTAGTACTCCCTTCATCCTAAATTATAAGTCATTCTAAAAATCTTGGACAGTAATTTTTTTTCAAGTTTGACCAATAAGATAATAAAAATTATGACAATAATTAAGTATCATTGGATTTTTTTTATCAGTTATATTTTCATATTATACCTATTTCATGTCATAAATTCTTATATTTCTCTTTATAATTTTGGTCAAACTTGAAATGACTTATAATTTATGATGGAAGGAGTAGTATATTTGCATTGCGTTTAACGGAGAATAGCGACACCCAAGCCTACCATTTTAGTTTTTATTATTATAATATAAAAATATCTTAGAGCAATTTCAAATATATAAATTTTAATCTCTATGTATCTCTGGTGTCTCCAATAAAGAGGTATTCAATGAATGGTTTCTTTGTATATTTGTCGTGTCTCCATCGGAATCTCCGATTGTTGTTCTTACGTGTACTCCAATAGGTTATTATATTTTTAAGAAATTTATGGAAAAACTATTTATATTGCATTTAGAAGCTACGTAGGGAATATATATAAAAATATTTATATATAAATATATATACATCTATAAAAATAAATGTATATAAATATATATATATAAATACATATGCATATACATATATTTATATACAAGTGTTATTTTACACTCTAGGTGTAGAATACTATTCTACACCAAATTATTGTACTGAATAGAATTCAGTATTATTCAGTACTCGCGGGTCAGTATTATTCAGTATTTTTTTATGCTGGATTTAGTACTGACTAATACTAAACGCTGTTCAGTACTACTCAGTATTTTTTTCTAGTCAAAATTATCTTGTGGTGTAGAATAATATTATGGGTGTAGAATAGCACTACCGTATATTTATATATATATAAATATATAGATTTAAAGGCTAAATCTTACTGCAGGCCTCACGGGCCCGATGGGCCTTAGGGTCGGCCCGCACCCTGCCTGGGTCAGGCCTGGGCTGACACTGGGGCACGAGGCCCGACCTCGGCCCGACCCGGCGGCCCGCCGTGCCTTAGTCGGGCCCGGGCCGGCCCGTTGGCCATGTATACGTAGGGTGATTTTGAAGAGCGAAAAAATAGAGCGTGATTTTGGTTTAAATAGTTTATTTAAGAAGTTTATGGAAAAACTATATATTTGTATTTTTTTGTTTGTTTTCTAAATTTTATGACAAAAGGTCACATAAAGAATCTCTTGGAGATGCTTTAGCGTTTTAAAACGAAATGCACCTGTGCCTCTTGGTTCAGCTAACTATTTACGGTTGAATGTCATTCTAGTTCATTTTTTCACTTTCCTCGAACTACAAAAATATCATCCTAGTTCATTTCATCATTTTTTTGTCGACCCAATGACCCAAAATATTTTAAACTTGCATCCCTAGTACCTCTTTATTTATCGAATAACGTTCGCTTTGAACGAAAGAGTCTGCTTAGGCCTTGTTCACTTCACAATATTACCCAAAATATTTTGTGCAGTAAAATTTTTACACGCATGCATGGAGCATTAAATGTAGGTAAAAAATAACTAATTGTACTTTTAGTCTGCTCATATCGAGACGAATCTTTTGAGTCTAACTAGGTCATGTTTGGACAAAGTTTGTCAAATAACAACGAAAGTGCTACAGTAACTTTTCCCAACATATTTCGCGAACTGAACAAGACCTTAGTTACATGTGGCTGAAAATGTTTAAATGAGATGTGAAATGTTAATACTCCCTCCGTCCCTGAATAAATCGATTCCTAGAATCCGTGCCGGTCAAACTTTTTAAAGTTTGATCAAGTTTATAGAAAAGAGTAAAAATATTTATGATATAAAATTAACATATTATGAAAATATATTCTATGATATATCTAATGATACTAATTTGATATCATAAATCTTGACGTATTATTCTAAAAATTCGGTCAAAGTTTAAAAAGTTTGACTTAGGACAACTCTAGAAATCTATTTATTCAGGGACGGAGGGAGTATCTTCTAGTGTTAGGGTTATGTCACTACAAAATGTAACACCGTACTTCGTTTGTCTCCCCAAAAAATATAGTTTTAGAATTAGGACAAGTCAAACTTTTTTTAGTTCGAATAAATTTATAGAAAATAATATTAATGTTTATATTTTCTACATAGGTTTACTTACTATAAAAACATTTATTATAACTAACCTAATAATACATATTTGGCACCATAAATATTAGTAATTTGTAACTTGAAGTTATTTAACTCACTAGGAGATAAAAATACATTTTGTGTGAGACAGATGGAGTATTTGTTAAGGTGCTTCTCTCGTTTGGGCTATCCGATATATTATTAAACGTAGTAGTAAATTTCGGTAGGCTACATTGATATTAACGGTGAATAGTTCTCGTGTTTTTATTTATATATGTACTGTACCTCGCGTTTAACAGTAGAGCCTCCCTAGGTCACACGTGGCCGAAGATGCTAAAATATCGTAGTGTGTCAATATCTTTCAATGTTAGTGTTACAAATATCTCCCCACGCAGATGAGGGAAACTCCCCATGCCCCCACGTCCACGGAGTCGTGGTTACTTGACGGGGGAGGAAACTCCCCACGTCCACGGGACGTGCGTCGTGGTTCCTTCGTGGGAAAGTTTCCCTCCGTAACCTCCTTCCATATTGTATATAAATATGTATCAATGATCAATGAAAGAACCCGATGATTCATTCCATTCTCCTGTGTCTCATTTACATTTACTCGCAAATTACTACTCGCAATACGTTATCAGCACCATCGCTCCTCGCTTCTTCTTCCGAGAGGAAGAATAGCTCAGTTGATAGAGCATCGAAGGCCAATCTCTTCAATGGGAAGAGTGCACAGGTAACAATGGATCACAGGTACCTGTTCTTCAACTTGACATCGAATCGACGCTCCAAGCACCGACTCCGTCGCCCAGCAAGGATGGATGTGAGAGGGCTCGCAACCGCGACTCTCGCAATCTCCTCCGCGTGGGCACCACACGTTGAGTCGACGCTCTCAAACGTCAACTCCGTCGACTTCCCACCTCCGGCGACACCGGTGGTGACGGCCTACGGCCTTGCGCCATGGCTGGCGGTCCCCATGACCGCGACCCGCCTTAGCCAGGGCCGGCAGCACATACGGGCAAGCAGCATGCGCATCTTGCGATGCGGCTTCCCCCGCTCGCTGTCGGCTCCTACGCCAGCGGCGACTGGTCCGTCGACAAGCGGCCGCGGCCGCGCACCGGCTCGGCATGGCCGGCGGCCTCAGCAGCCGGCTACTCGGTCCCCGCGCCCGGCCAGCAGCCGGCTCCGGCGAGCGGCAGCGGCCACGCCCCAGCGGCGGCGGCCCAGGCAGCCGGCAGCGGCGGCCCCATGCCCGGCCAGCGGCGGCGGCCCACGCAGCCGGCGGTGGCGGCCCCGTGCCTGGCCAGCGGCCGCGCCCCGACGGCGGCGTCCCAGGCGCCCGCGGACTCCGCACCCGGGCGGCCGACGGCCAGCAGCGGGCGGCCCCGTGGCCAGCGCTCAGCCCCGGCGGCCGGCTGCAAGCGGCCCCGGCTGGCAGCTCCGGCCGGCGTCTCTGGTGCGGCCCGCGTGCGCGCCAGGAGCTCCGGCTTGGCCCCGGCGGCCGGCCCCACGCCCGCGCGCGAACCGCGGCGGCCAGGCGAAGGCGGCCCCGCGCCTCGCACCGTCCCGAGCGGCCTCGCGCTCCACGCCCCGTGGCCCGGCAGCCGGCCCCGCGCCAGCCCCACGCGGCCTCGCGCCGGCCCCGAGCGGCGGTGGCCCGCGTCCCGTGCTGCGCGTGCTCCCGCGGCCCGGCTTCGGCCGGCCCCTAGCGGCGGCGGCTGGAAAGGTGGAGGCGGTTAGGGTTTCCAAACCCTAACCGCCCACTTAAATATGGGGCACGCCCCTTACCCCTTGATGGGCCGAATTGTCGGCCCAGGCCCAGGTTGGGGCCTGTGAGCTCTCAGCTTGGGCCAGGTGGATCCAAATTACGTTTGGGCTAATTCCTATGCTGTTTTGGCCCACAGCGCAACCACCTTTATGTATATTTTACATATACTGTACATTGTTCAAAGTGTTTGCCCATGGCAATTCCCAATAACATGTACCATATGTGTTGAATATATTGTTCAAAGTGTTGTCCAATGACATTCCCAATAACAATATATTCCACTTTATTTGTGTAATTTATTTTTACGCAATTTATCTTATATATGCAATTTATTTTATGCAATTTATTTAATATGCATTTTATATTTTGCATTTTTAATTAAGCGTATTTACTTATATGTTTTAAGTTTCAAGCGCTTAATTTATTTCATGCAAATAATAATGTGATTACCTCATCCTTTGTGTATATTTATTTTCTAAAATTTTGTATATTGATCATACACAAGTTAGTACTACAGTACTACTGCGGAATATACACTATGCTACACATAGTGATTATCCTCAACGTGTCTACCCAATATCAACTTTTAGAACAAATGACCTTCACCTTCACGGTGACAACTTTTGTTTATTTTTCAAAATTGGTCATGCACAAGATGTACCACAGTACTGTCATGGGATTATCATCCTCCTTGTGCGAACCAACTTTGAATATGAACTACAAAGGGGTCTACACCTACAGGTGATTGCCAAAATTCATCTTTTAGATTAGTCATGCACAAGCTAGTATGTCAATACTACTGCAGGATCTACACTATGTCCATCACATAGTGACTATCCTCATGTGCTTTACCCAATCTAAATATGAATTACATAAGATTTACACCATCCAGGGTGTTTACTTTCAAAATAATGCTCTCATAATTCGAGGTCTACACCATGTTTCTAAAAACATAGTGACTACCTCTGAGTTGATTCACCCAATAAGGTTTATGTCATGTTCATAACATTTGACTACCTTCAAAGTGTGATCAACTCATATTATTATTAGCAATGCATAGGTAGTGGGATGAAATCTACTGCAAATACACATATTTGCAGATTATGCTCCCCTACTATAAGGTCACCAATCTGGTTTGTACCTTCAATGTGCCAACATGCTAATACATAATGAGTGAGACTATTTTTCGGCAATAATTATTGTACACAATGATGTTAGCAGTGATTTTCTATTACCTGTACAATATGAGGTAAACACTGCATGTGATTCGAGATTTATCTCGACTTCACAATATTTGCATATGCCAATTTAAGACACATCTTGAATCTGAAGTTATTTAAGTAATATTTTACTTAAATAAATAGCAATTTTTAGCGTGCATTATGTTGGGTGACTCCTCCTATCACATATAGAGTCTATGTTTTGGCAAAGATTTTACATCATCTATTCTCACAGGAATAGAATCCAAAACATTAGAAGCGACCTGGTCACTTGTGCTTTATAGAATGGTCAGTCTGTAATCAAGTTTCACCTTGAATCCCAAAATTTTGCCTTTATTGCTATATTGTTTACTGTCAAGTAAATTTATACATGATAAGCTCATGTTGGATATGGCTAATATTTTCAGTTCAAAATATTTCCAACCTCGCATTGGATGGAATGTATTTTCCTGCCACGAACATTAAGATATCAACGATATCACTGGGGGTATAAGGCATGATAGCTATGTCTGCTCCACCCCAAATCAAATGCTCAATCCCTTCTGGATATTGCCACACTTTGCGTTCATGCATTTTGTATGCAACTCATGCTCTTGGATTTTTCAAATCTGAGTGTTCAAAGAGTAAGATCCATCTACCTTTTGCAAGTCCCTCGTCGGGATTTCAACAAAGGATGTAGCATTTGTCAAATTATAAATGATTGTTCAGTCATTCATTTATCAAGGATCTTTGATCCATGACAATTGCAACATAATGGATTCTCATAAACGCAAATGTCATTTTTCATTTAGAAAAGTGATCATGTGTGACAAATCTCGCATTTTCACAAAAATGTGATTGTACAGTCCATGTACACAGAAATGCCAAATCAAATATTTGGCTCAATTATACCTCCAACTCATTGGAGGCAAGCGAGTTCTTTGGAATAATTTGGAGTTCACTCAACAAGCGAACGCTTGCAGAATGTCTCTATATTTTCATTGGAGATATTATTAGCCTAACATCATACTACCACATATAGTATGTTGTCCATCATCAAAAATATCATGTACCACATACATGGTATACATATTCTATATGAGTGCAAATTCATTTAGGAATATTGCAAAACTCTATATAGAATCATATGAGACTTAACCAGGTGGAAAAGAATCTTGTTTAGTGGACCATTGTACCGCTAACACAATTATGAGAAATTACAACCTCTCCATGGGTATTCAAATTAATCGTGGATGCGTCAATGTGTCCTGATTCTATAAATACCACATGATATTTTTCATGTATTCAGCTGCATGGTTTCCAAATGGGAACCCAATACTAATGAGTGATGATGAAAATCTTTCACTCGCCTTAGATGCAACATATATGAAAACTATATAATTGTACAAATTCTTTCCACGTCATTTGGGGTGTATTCTACATACATCAATCTTATTATACCTGTTGCGTACAAGATAATTTTCTCTCTTGATCCCATCAAGATTGGACATATTTGTCTTGGATCATTCTATATTTAGAATGATGAGAAAATTATTATCAATTCTATTGGTCACAAAATCAATATGAGTTACACAATTTCTTGGAGAAATTCAAGATCATATATGTGACTCTATTTGCCATTTTATGGACCATAAAGATACTATGTAATGCACATCTATGCATTTATAATGTTGTCCTAATTGTGCGCCTTACTCATAAGGTACCACAAATTTACCAAACTCATTGCTCAAATTCTTCAATTTAGAGCAAATGATCCTGGACGCGGGATCCAATCCATGTAAATGGAATTGTTTGGTTTTAGGGACTACATTATCATTAAGTATCTTATGTTCATACAATAATGGCCAAACTAAATCTCTCATTGAGAGAATCAAGTTTGTTGTTTGATGACCCAAAATAGAATTGCAATTTACCGACATCTAGTTGGTAACATGCGGATTTACACAACGCATATAAATCCAAATCCATAAAACTGCAATCATACGGCTCCCTCCGTTGCAGTTCGTACGTGGAAATTTGGCCTTGTAGCCAACATATTTCCCATCTACGAATCAGTAACGTTTTGCACGTACCGATATCACCACCGCAGCGTACATCACTGAGCATTTTGGAGATCGCCACAAGGTATTATTATTCGTCATTCAATAATACCCCAGATCTCTAATTAGGGATTCACTCAATGCCTGTATGCTGAGTACATCTTTGAGGAAGATTCCAGGCATTAGGGGGAGACACTTACCACACATGGAATGCCAGGAATCACAAAGAGAATATCATCAATGATGTTCGATCCTCATATCCACGTACCAAAGAGTCTGAACCAACAGTTCAGAATATCTTATATTTGCAACACATTGCAAATAGCCTGCCAAATGCATTTACTTGTCATAAAGTTATCACCAAATCTGATTCTCGTTCAATGTGCCAAAAAGAGTGGAGGTACCTAACAAAACCACTCAACTCCTGAATCTGGATAAGAGGGGGAGAAGTATGGCCACATGAGATACAACTTCTTGCAAGCATTTTCGGATCAGGGGGAGAGAATTCTCCAAGACAGTACATGCATATCAACATCAAGTTGATAGACACACTATGGATATTTATTATCCAAAGCCTATGGATGTTCAACATCTAAAAGCCCAGCAGAACTTGTGCACAACTTTAGGCGCTGGGTCATTGGAACGCCCTAACTCTGTTATTATGGGAAATGACATAGAGTTCACAAGGGTCAATATTTCCACATGCTAAAATTGGTTCCATTGAATCAATCATACAAAAGACTACAAATTGTCGACATACTCCTCAAAATTGTGATGCACCTTATCTGGATCCAGACCAAAAGTCCTAGGCAGAGTGTTCAACCACTCACATTTTGGTCAATCAAAGGTGACAATTAAGAAGAACTGCTTTCACTCCATAGTGAGAAGTCTTTACTTCAGTAATGACTCCTCATCACAATACTTGCTTCGTGGAAGTATCATGGATTTTCAAATCCATGTGGTGGTGAAATAGTGAGAGCTTGTAGCACATGGTTTCACGCAGAAACCTAGCATAACATACCCATTGGTATGTGTGGAAATTATGTTCCTACACCGATAATTGGTGGATCAAAACTGATTTGGATAGATTCGGATTATAAGTCCCAATGGACTTTGTATTCTGAATCAAAACATAAATCGCAACACACATTGTGTATAACTCAAGTCACTCCATGACTTGAAATAGTTAAGTTGTTTGTGGTACAACTGACTAGGTGAGTTCCTTCCACAGAAGGATATCTCCCATTATGATGATTGCACCTATGTGTTCATACTTTAAACCTAATTGGTTTTATACATCTCATATGAACATATCAAAATAGGAAATCATCGTATAAGACGGAATCTGAGATGAAAGATTTGGGTAAAACCAAATTATGTTTAAGTCTACAACTTAAGCGCACACATCAGTCTTCCAATATCCAATTGATATTGTATACCAATATCCAAATAATATTGGACAATCATACTACAACACTGATCGTCATTCAATCCCTAAACATGGATCAATATCCATTTTTTCCTTGGGATGATATTCTTAGTGCCATCAAAGCGCTTATGTATCTTGCATATCGCAACAGGCCTGATATTGCATTTGCAGATACTTGCTATAGCTCGAAAAAAACGCAACTTCTATATACCGAAAGGTGGGAGTCAAAGAAGATATCCACAGATATCTATATGGCACAAAACAGAATCTTGATTTATCATCATGTAAATTAAGAAATGATCATGTGGAGTATGAAAGTACTGGCTATTTAATCCCTATAATGCCAGATCACATGCTGATGTTAGTGGTAAAGTTCTCATGGAGGTCATTAAACTCGACTCTAGTGGCTACTTCCACTCCTCGTTCTGAAGTATTACATGAACATGTATAGCTTCATTGAATGATCACTTTGATTCTATCGAATCACCAGCCATTATCTTCAAAGATAATGCAACTTGTGTTGCTTGGATGTCAACAGGTCACATAAGAGCAATATCACTACATTGCCTTCTAGAAATGTTTTATTCTCACCAAAGTGAGGAGAAAAACACCTTGCAAACTAAATCATGTGATAACTCCACAAGATTTATTCACAAAGTCCCTACCAATTTCCACATTTCACAATGTGTTGTTAAGTTTGGTATGCGATGACTTTGAGAATTGCATGGTTCAGGGGAGACTCCTCTTGAAATTATAACCTGTTCAAAACATCATATTGTACTCTTTTCCTCTATGAGTTTTTCCTCAAACAGGTTTCTCATAGAAGGTTTTTAATGAGGCAATATCAATACAAGTCATATATCATATCTCTTATTTTTCCCACCGGGGTTTTTGTATGGGGTATCTAAGACAACCTGTGTCATATCTTCTGTTTTCCTCCATAGAGGTTTTTGAGAGGGTATCAAAGACATATAATTACAATTATGATCCTCAGATCATATTTATTGTTCTCTAAACTAAGTCATGAGTTTTCCTTCCAAGGGTTTTTCCAAATAAGTTTACAATGAGACAATAATCAACATATGCCATATCATTTTATCCTTATTTTTTCCACTGGGTTTTAAGGAGTTTTTGTGGCATATCTACATACATACATTTCTCATTTTTCCCCTACAGGGTTTTTGGAGGTTTTTGGAGAAATAATACTATTCATTGATCTCAAGGACGGATTCGATAAGGGGGAGTGTTACAAATATCTTGTATACGATGATCTCATCCTCCCCACGCAGATAGGGGAAACTCCCCACGCCCCCACGTCCACGGAGTCGTGGTTACTTGGCGGGGGAGGAAACTCCCCATGTCCACGGGACGTGCGTCGTGGTTCCTTCGTGGGAAAGTTTTCCTCCGTAACCTCCTTCCATATTGTATATAAATATGTATCAATGATCAATAAAAGAACCCGATGATTCATTCCATTCTTCTGTGTCTCATTTACATTTACTCGCAAATTACTACTCGCAATAGTTAGAATCATGTTACTATGACATGTAACAAGAAGGTTATATGCCATTGGTGGAAGCAGTCCAGGCTCCAGCTCCAGGGTTAACAAGATGTAAATGCAAGACAGCGCCACGTCGTGTTTCCTTTCATGCCATCGCTCACTCAATTTCTGCATGTCCCCTCCGATCCTATTGTTTGTCCACTTGTTTCCTGCGTCTTCAGCTCCCTCACAATGCAATACAGACTCTTCATAGGGTCTAAACTTATTTAGGGGGTGTGGTTCCCACCCACTAGAGTTTAGCCACTAAAGTTTAGTCACTTTTAGTCACTAAAGTTCCAAACACCCCCACTAAAAGTCACTTTTAACACTACAACTCTAGTCACCTCCACTAAACTTTAGTGGCTAAACTCTAGGAGGTGGGAACCAACACCCCCTTATTATCTCAAAGATATCACATATTTGAAGTCTAAATAAGACTTGAAGTCCTAATTTTTCTCCCTCCCTCTTCAATAAATATACTATCACATTAACAAAATACTATAGATATAAGGATAATAAATAGACTTAGACTATATGGTAAAGTCTGCATCGTGAGTGTCCTTATTAATCTGATTTTGCCATCTCTCACTTGTTAATCGCTCGAGGTGCTTTCTTTCAATAGTATTATATGAGAGAATAAACCGAAATAGAACTGACAAGACAAACAAACAGGACATCCGTCTACATGGGGATGAAAAGAGAGGAGTGTGGTACCACGAAAGTTCTGGTTGCAGGTTGAATTCGATGGTTGAGTCCACAACATATACATTACAAATTTTGGAGAATAGGACACCTGAATTCCAATATGAGCCTCTAAATATTGTTTCATAGAATAGAATATACATATATGCACAACGAAAATATTTGTCAACTCAGAAAAAAAGCATGGTACTCAGACATTAAAATGCTTGGAGAAATATGCGGAGAAAGAATGAATTGGAGGGGAAAAACACAAATATATTTCTGGAAAACTAACGGAAGCACACAAGTACACACCTTCAACCAAAAAAAGAAATTATGCTCGAGCTACAACTTTAACTAAGTCCAAGCACAATAGAAATCCTCTAAACGCTGTTTCTATCCTGTACAAAAGACAGAAGCATCTACGAACTAGATCCGATTGCGGGCCAGCCAAAACAGGGGGGGGGGGGGGGGGGGGGGGGCATATACTACATATTTTTTCCAAGCGCATCAAGACTCAAGACATGGAAATGAAAGAAACAAGGTTGAGAAAAGATTCGAGGCATCGAATCCACCGTGCAACATACTTCGGAGCACTACAAATCTCAGTCAATCCAACAACCCAATATTGAAAAATGAAAACCATAGCACCCCATGAGCACTGCAATCTTCTGACGTTTCTTGTCAAAATAATCCCATGAATCTCAGTTATCATCAACTTGAGAGTGAAAGACAAAGCTTGGAAATGTAGTAGTGATGTCCCTGTCCAATTATAGCAATGCAAACTTGTGAGGTATCTCAAGAAAAGACAATGGCGATCTATACTATGAACTGACAGCATATGAAATATTAACTCTTGGCAGTCCAATGTCCAATACAGAGAGTAGAAAAGCACAGGTCAGTTTAAAGCATGAAGCACTTTCTTAAGACCATTAGCCTGATACTTCAAGTTCTTATACAGTGGTTTCCCAAAACTCATTAAGCATATTTCCTAATAGAAGCATAACAATCTGGAACTAAGGCATAGTTTTTATATGAGCTACACAGAAGCTCCAACAATTGCAAGCCAGTAAGATGTTGTGTCGTCTATGCAATTTGATTATGTTGTTTTCCTCTCCAAGATATTGAATGCTTGGTGCCAAATTGTGCATCACAAATCTTATCTTATCACTCCTTAACTTCTTTAATTAATAAAAAAATTAATCACCCTATTCAAAAGCAATGATAACCAATGCATATTTTGCGCCCTTGTTAGCTAAAATATCATGTCGTAACTTGTAAGGTTTCAAAACATCATCACAAAAATCATATACATAGTACACATAAAGTTAAGAATAGTTACAACAATTCAGTTTGAAATTCATCCTAGATATCAAGAAACAAAATAGACAAGCAGTCAACCTGGCACTGTTCATCATGTGCTGACAGTGACACTTGTTTTTTTGAATCTCAACACCAGAGATGAATTTGAAACTGATTTTTTGCGATGATTTTTTGAAACGTTGCAACATGATATTTTATCTAGAGTGAGCCAATAAAATTTAAGTCAGAGAAAAGAGCATTGTACTCAGACTTCTTAAGAGAATGAAACTATATATAAAATATGACAGTTGTACAAGCAATAACCACAACCAAGAATGTTCCTTAGTCCTTACTTGAGGTACTGAAGGGTCATGTTCTTCAGCAAAGATGGATGCCGAATGACTAGATTGCGCCACTCTTCCTTGTCAATTCTTCCGTCATGTTTTGTGTCTGCCTCCTCAAATGTCTTATCAGCAAGGAAATTTGATATCAGCAAGCATGAGGAGGACAACCTGACCATTTCTCGTGCAGCAAAACCCACTGAAGCCATACAACAGCAGGGAACAATGCAGCAAGAAAGAAACAGGATACATTCAAGAAATTGACATCTAATAATTTTGATTCTTGACGCAAGTGACTGTAGAAAATAAGAGAGAAACGCTAAAGCACTTTCCCGAAGGATGCACCAAACTTATAACATAACCAAAAATGGTAGAATGGTACATCCAATTGCATTTTCCTGCTTCCCCATCATCTGCTAGATTCAAATAAACAAGAAAGACAGCATCCATTTTGGTACATGTCACGATTTGATAAATGTTTTTACCAGCAAGACCATCAGTTACTATAGTGCTTGAAAATACTCTTCATCAACTCCTGGACTCAAATAAAATAAGAGATAAGCGCTAATGCACTTTCTCGAAGGATGGACCAAACAGTAACAAAAAATGGTAGAATGGTACATCCAATTACATTTGCCTACTTCTGCATCTTATCCTGGACTCAAATACAATAAAGATATGACAAGTGTCTCATAATTTAATAAATGTTTACCAGCAAGGCCCCTCAGTTTACTATAGTGCTCGTAAATACTCTATTGGAAATGTAAGTATGAAACAGTATTATGTAGTTGAATAAACGAAGACATACAACACGTTTCAGGTCAAATTTGCTGTCTGAAACATCATATAATGCTCACTGGAGGAGCACTACACTTATGGGTGGTAATGGATCATGGCCCTTGTCACTTCTTCACAATCCAACTTGGCCCTTTCCATTTTTAGTTTAAAATCATATAGTATTACGGCCCGATCCTTATTGAGCCCGATCCTTAAATTTGCTAAGCTAAATTTTAGGGCCCTTTACCACCCCTAACTACACTATACAGATAAATTGGATATACCATAACATAAATGCACAACTTTAGCAAACCTTGTCAATTATATTCTCTACAATTTCATCTGAAAGATTCATTCCTGACTCAGCGAGTGTCGCAACAACCATCTGCTTAACCTGAAAGCCAAACGCAAGAAACCATTAAGGCTACAAAACAAAGGACATAATTCAACCCAAGGACAACATTTCTTATGAAGAGAAGTACTTTAGAAAAAAAGGAAACAATTCAATCAAAAGAAAGCTGAGTTGTTTCATTTGGTTATTCCTCAAGGAAAAAAACTCTCAGCTCTTGAAAACTGGACACGCAGCAGAGGTAGGTATGATTTTTCATTTGGTCATTCCCAAGAAAAAAAAAATACAATATGCAACTAAGACAGCTGAGAGTTCACTTAATCAAGCTATTAAACCAACTGGATTATTAAAGCTACTGCTGCTACCCCATGATATAAGATTTTAATGATGTTACCATAATTGGGTTGACCACTGTACATAAAAACTAAATCCTACCATGTAAAAACCTTTTACAGTAATACTATCCACAGTTCCATACCTGTTCTCTCTCAATGTAGCCTTGCCGCATGAGATCATACAGCCGGAATGAAACTGCAGTAAATGATACAGGTTTTTTTCTTCAGAATTTAGCGTTCAAAAAAATACAAGTGGAAAGTCAGGAGTATTACATAAACAAGTTTGTCAAACTTCAGCTTTATCATAAACTCAGCATATTACTAAAAGAATGCAGAATAGACTATGCATTAGTGAATCCAAGTATTTTATCCAAAATTTGGAATGGCATTGTAAATAAGCTTTCCAGTTATTGTGTGAATCATCCCTCAACCGCGGGGAAAAGAAAAAAAAACTTGACCACAGGGAGGAAGATGTTCCCTGGGCATCACAATAAGCTGTACCAGGATTTGAACACGGACCGGCAAAGGGAGACCCCCAAGCACACTGGTCTAACTGGTATAACTCGTGAGAAGCTGGCATCTATAGGGAAAAACCACCCCTGCAGCATTGCAATAAGAAACTTCTCGCATGCAGGCCGAGAAACACCCCAAAGGCCAGGATACATGCCTACAGCCATGTGCATCTTGCTGAAATCGACACAGGTGGTTACACGTATAATTCAGGAACAAAGCTGATGAGGGGTGTTTCTTAACCTAAGCCTGTTTAAATTCGCTCCCACAGGATATTGTCATTTTGGCTAAGAAAAAGGTGCTAAACAACACATAGGTGGGGCCCAGTATTGATGCAAGCAGTGTTACTAAGGCTCCTGTGACCATTAGACTAAGCATGTAATAGAACTTGGAATTAAAATTTATAGTGGAGAGCCAAATCATCAATTTGCAAAACAAAGGAGCTCACAGTCAATTTTCGCATCAAGGGGAGCATTAGGATGAAATACTGAGAGAGCACGTGCAAATTCTTCAAATCCTAAAATTCCATTGTGCTTTGTGTCAAACAAATCAAATACCTGCAAGGGACGAAAAAAATATTAAGGACATAATTTACTATTATATGAGTAACCAAAGCAAGACCAAGGATCCACAATTTTCATGCAGCTATTTTTCCTACAGAAAATAAATGATTTTAAACATCTGTAGCTTCTATTGATACATAATTCCATCATAAGTGTCCCATACTCCCCCCATTTGAATAGCTTTGAAGTATCAAGTGATATGCACAGAGCATCATTTTGCTCACAACACATCAGAATTATTGAAGGCAAGAACCTCCCCCAAAACAGAAGCATGCTCGTTGACCAAAAAAACATTGAAGGCATTCCTACTGATGCAAAATAAACTAGTCACCAGAAAGCTCATTTATCCAAGTATGAATTCAGAGTCTATTTAGATATATAACAGCATTGTATCTGTGACATATGAGAATGCTGAATTAAAGAAATCATACAGAAGTACATGCATAATGCATTGTGTAGTGCAACGCAGTGCAGGCATTGGATGGCATAACACATAAGATACTCTACAGAAATCAATCTAGATAAGTCATACATAAGTTATTCACATAAGCCGTACGCATGGTACTCACGTTGAACTTCCATTCAGATATATACAACATTAGAGCTCAGTGCATTTGCATCACACGAATGTGAGGAATCAATAAGGTGACTAGCAACTAGCAAGCATTTCATGTTGCAACATAAGTAGGTGCTATGTGCAATATGTGAGGAAAAAGGTCATGTTGAAATTCATATTACTGCAAAAAAAATTAATAAATAGGAACCTCCAACAGGATAGTCTGTTAATTTGAAACAAGAATTCACATAGAATAATAAAAAAAATTAAGCAAAATAATAACCAAAACTAGGATCTTTTCAAATTGGCTAAAAAAGGTGTTACACAACGCAGAGGCGGGGCGCGGGGCACAGGATTGACGCGAGCCACAAGAGTAGAATCCTAATTCCTAAACCATATCTAGATAGAGGGTTTATATCAGCCTTACATGACTGACTGATGTCGCACTCATTTAGCAAGACAATTGGTGGGGAAGCATAAATAACAATAGATTCTTACAGAAAACAGGTAACTAAAGCATATATCAGTAGGACCCTGGATAGCCCCTCAAAAAAAATCCAATGCAATCAGAAAGACTACAGGAGTCAACTCTCTGCTGAACTCCCACCCGTAAGTTTCAGATAGCTTTCGTCGCCTGTGCAGCATTAACTATCAAGCAATCCTGATTCTCATCGATTTGCAAAATTCCCATTCCCAGAGACGAAATTGTAAATCACACCTAATAGGAACACGCAGCAATCAACAATGTGCAACAAACGAAGACTTACACGATCCGCGAACAGGCTCTCCTTCTTGCTGGTCTTAAATAGCGCCAACTGAAACTCCTCCTGCGCAGAGGTGACAAGCAACAACAGCTATCTCAGCATTGAGCATCACCCACCCACGCACATACCATACCATACCATACAGTCATACAGATTGATAAGAGATTACACAAGAACCAAGCAGTGAGCCAGACACCCATCGCTGACCTTGTTAATCAGCCCATCATCGATGACGGCGCTGCTTATCTTCTTGAACAGCTCGTACAACGCCTCGACCTCGCTCACGCTGACTGCAGGAGCAAACAAGCCACAGGCAAAGCCCACCCGGACCCCCAACCAGGCGCGGGCGTCAGTTCAATCCATTCCCCGGTGGCTGGTGCGTGCGAAATAAAGCAGCGACAGAGCAGCAGGGCTGGGGAGGGGAGCGGATTGGGTGGGGTGGGGCTTACAGACGGTCTCCCTCGCGAGGACCTGGGGGTCCTCGAGCCCCCGCGGCTGCTTGAGCTCGACGTCGCAGCACCTGAGAAGGACCGCAAGCAGCTGCCTCACCCCGTCCAGGCACTGCAACATGATATGGTATGCCCTCGCCGCCGGCTCCCGCACCCGCCTCCCCCACGCCACTCAAGGGTCACCGCCTCATCCCCATGGCCGAGCGGAGGGCCGCGCTCGGCTCCTGCGAGGATCGAGCACTAGATCGATCGATCGATCGATCAATCAGCCAACCAAACTAACCGCCAGTCCCAAAACCGAAGCCAGGCGATGCGGTCGCCGAGGCGCGGGGTTGCTGGAGCGAGAATCGGGTTGGGCGGGCGGGCGTTACCTCGAGGGAGGGAGGGGTGGGAATGGGGGCCGATCTCTCCGGGGGCAGCGGCGGCGCGTGGCTGTGGTAGGGCGCGGCGGTATCGGGGCCCGATGGGAGGGCAATGCAAATCGCGACGGGGAGGTGGAGGTGGGTTCGCGGTTGCGGGGGTTGGGCTCGTCTCTCTCTTCGTCGTCGGTGTCGTGCTCTGCCTCTGGAGACCTGACGCGCGAGGCGCAGGCGTGTGTGTGGTGTGTGCGGTGTGCGCTCGTGAGTCGTGACGCGCGCGCGTTGCGAATTCTCCCGGCGTTCTCGGCGCTGCCGTTTCGGGCTCATCATTGGTGTGGGCCCGGTCTTCCCGCGGGGGAGACGAGGTGGGCCCCACTCCCAAGCGACTCTTCACGCTTGTGAAGGGGAGATATTCCGGGGCCTTGTTTAGATGCTATTTTTTTTTAATTTTGCTACTGTAGCGTTTTTTTTTTCTGTATTTCACAAATATTAATTAAATCATGTGCTAATTAGGCTTAAAAGATTCGTCTCATGATTTATAACTAATCTATATAATTAATTAATTATTTTACTAATATTTAATACTCTATGCATACGTCTAAATATTTTGATGTGACGGAGAGAGAGTCAAGAAAAAAAAAGAGTCAAAAAAAAAAAGGTTGGGAGTTGAAGAAATACCGGTTATCCATCCATCCGGCCGTTGTCGTTCCCCAGCCTACTTCAAGTCAAGGCTACCTGTGAGTGTTGAGTCTGATTGATTGTTACAGGAGCAGATAAATCTTGGTTGTCAAAACTTATTATTATTAGGCAAGTCAAGTTTTTGTCTCCATTTGGTTTGTTACCAAATTTGTTAAGGATCTTCAACGGTTTTTGCAAATGAGTTTTGCATTCTTGTTTTTGCAAAAAAGTCTAAAAATTTCTCATCCAACGGTTTGGCAAATGGACTTGGCATTTTTAGCAATTTGGCAAACACCGGGTGATATTTGATATATATGTCAAGCCGTGGTTCGCTTGGCAATCGCCCTCGCGTGCTACTCCCGCAGGATATTTCTCTCTCTCGCACATTTTTTTTGTTTTGCCAAGTCTAAATGCAAAACCATTGAAGATTGACTCTTTTTATCTTTGCCATATTAATTTGAGAGTTGACAAATATCATATTTTGCCAAACAAAAAATACAAAACCGTTGAAGTTGCTCTTAATACCTCGTATTTAGCTTAAGTAAATCTGTTGCAAAAAAATGTCCAACTTTTACTAAGAGCAACTCCAACAGTTTGCTAAAACTCACTTGTCAAATCTATAGTTTTGCCAAGTCTCAAAACCAAATGTCAAGTGAAAAAAGAGGTCTTCTCCAACAGTTTGCTATTTGTGCTTGGCAAAAGAACTTGACATCCTAGAATTTTTGCCAAAATCATAAAATTGAGCCTCCAACAAGTTGGCAAAACCAGTTGGCAAATTGGGATACACGTGATGTCAAGCGATGGAGGACTTGACATATTTGGCAAGTGAAGGGGGAATTTTGCCAAGCTTGCCAAATTGCCAAGCACTTTTGACAAAGTTGTTGGAGGAGGTTTTTTATGGTTTTGGCGAAAATCCTAGGATGCCAAGTGGTTTTGCCAAACTTCTTGTGATTGCCAAATATTTGGTTTGACAAATTTTGAAAGCCAAACAAAGAGGCCCGTTGTTTATGTCACGTTTCTTTTTGGCACTTTGTAACACATTTCAATTTATTCCTTCAGTCTTCAAATATATATTTAATTCTATTTTTTCAGAGTATATTAAAGCATGCGTTATTAATAATTATTTGGAAAGCAATCAAATAGACAACATACCTTATTATTCAATTATTTTCTAAACAAAAAGTGTATACTACTCTGATTGTTTCTTCATTTTTTCTGACCAAAAAAGAATTATATTATATGGTAGCTGGGTACGTCAACAAGTTAGAAATACTTTGGATTATAAAATTGTACTCACGTTATGGATAGCATAACTCAAAACCTAACATGTTAGATGTTTTGCAGTATGGATGACCGCACAGGTAAACATTTGACAAATAGTCTAAGAACATATATCCAACGAATGATGACCAACATTCGTGTAAGCGGAAATGAGTAACTTTTTCTTTTTGGCGTCTTTCTTCTTCTTCTTTCTGTCATCGAAAAGTTAGGAAATTATTCTATGGCAACCATCCAGAAACAAAGTCTTCATGTTGTCATGTTGGTGAACATGCTGATGTTGAAGTTGTCGCTCCTATCTTCAATGGAGCTGTCATAGATAAGACGATTCCACCCTTTTCCTTCACTGTCGTCGGAGAAGATGAGAAGGAAAAGATAAAACTCTATACTAAAATTTTTGGCATAGAGACAATAATCTTAATGACTCGATCTATATTAAAAAAAACTTGTTAAAAATAATAGATCCACACTCTCTTCAGCCTCCGGCGAGATACTAGAGAGGGGAGACTAGTGGTGGTGGATGACGGCAATGGCAGCGCTAAGGCACCAAAGCATCCACCCATTCTGTTGTTTGCCTCTCTGATTCGCCTTTTTCACCTAATTTATAGGTGCTCACATGAGTCTGTATGCGTCTCTGTCGTGCTTAGTTGGAAATTCGCTACCACTGTTAGATTTTAGGATTGTTTAACGATTTACATTGATTTATAATATTTGTAGCAAATAAGCTTGATAATTGTGTTTGTAGCTCACCGAAAGCTATCTGTACATGTTAGAATAGCCGGTGTGAGTTGCCTACGGTACGGTCATAGGATGTACATCCAAGACTAGTTTTTTCGACCTAAGATCCATATAGAACGTACATGTAACACTGAACTCGACTGAATGTAACCTGATTCACAAATTAGAAAGTATTTTTGGTTTTCTTTTAATTTATTTAAACCTGATATGTAGAAACGGATTGAAGAATTTTGAGACTGAACTAAGTTTTAAGTTATGGGAGTGTGCAATTTTTTAGAGCGTTGTTTGTTTTCAATATATGCAAATAAATATTATTGTCTAACAATGATGTATAATTCTTTAAAAGTAAAGCTTAAGAGCATGAGACTTTTATATGAGTGTTACTATAAAAGTTCGTAATTCCACAGAAGTCACTGCGAAGTTGGAGCGTGCACTGGTGCCATGCACTACGTTGTGTTTTCATTGACACAGTCAAACAACACATAAGAGTATATACTCCTAACAAAATAGGGTCGGTGCCATAGCTGATACGCAGAACCATCTGGGCGCAACAAATATATTCCAACTTATGTATACGTCGACCTTTGCTCAAAAAAATAAAAAAGAAATGTATACGTCAACCTTACACGTTTTACGCCGTCCGCAATAAACTTTTTTTTGTTGGCTGCCATTCACGCGACCCCTGCGTGACCGTGACATACGTTGGCCGTGCAGGAGAAAAAAGATAAAAATTGCTGGAGGCCTGGAGCCGATTCAATTCAGACCACACGAAACGGATTGGATAGCCATATCAGGCAGGGCGAGGTCTCCATCAGCCACGTGGGGAGCGACGGCGACGGCTTTCATTAGGCCGGTAAATAATGCAAGACCCTGACGTGGAGATTAGTGTGATTGTCAAGGCTTAACGGAGACGGCAAGCTTCATCACCCCAAAAAAAAAAAAAAACATGCTGCACAAGTGACAAGCCACCTGCAGCGATGCAAGTAGTGCAGCGTTGCTAAAAAAAAAAAGAAGAGAAAATTCACTCATTGCCACTAAAAATTATAGCACTTCCTTCACTGCCATCAAATTTTCCAAAATTCCCTCACTGCCATCAAATATTTTTTGTGATTCCCTGGTTGCCACTTCCGTTAAAACCTGTTAAGTTATAGTCACTGATAGCTGGGTCCCACTATTTAGCTCTGTTCTGTTATGGTCACGTCACCTAGCGCCTGTTCACGCGTGGTCGTGGGCACGTGCTACGGCCTACGGAGTACACGGGAGGAGAAGACACGAAACTCGACGCCAGCTCGCCCCGCACCGTGTCATGGCTAGCCAGGACGAAGCTCGTCCCAGTGCCACGCGTGGCCGGGCTGCTGCTCGCTCGCGCCGCCATGGCTGAGGTTAGAGCTCGCCTCCGCGCCGCGTGAGGCCAGGCTAGAGCTCGCCCGGGCTGCCATATGGCCGGGGCTCGAGCTCGCCCCCGCGCCGCCATGGCCGGGCCGGAGCTCGCTGCGCCGCCATGGCCGGGACTTGAGCTCGCCCTAGTACCGCGCGTGGCCAGGCTGCCACTTGCCCACGTAGCCATGGCCGAGGCTGGAGCTCGACCCCTCGCCGTCAGGCCGGTCCGGACCTCGACCCCTCGGCGCCATGGCCGGACTGGAGCTCGCTGCGCCACCATGGCCGCTCGCCCGCGCCGCCATGGTCGAGGCTGGAGCTCGCCCCCACGACGCGCGTGGCTGGACTGGAGCTCGCCAGCGCCGCCATGCCGTGGCTCGAGCTCAACCCTGCGCCGCGCGTGACTGGGTAGCAGCTCGCCGGTGTTGGCGTGTCGCCATAGATGGGGCCAGAGCTCGCCCGCGCCGCCATATGGCCGGGGCCCAAGCTTGCCCCCGCACCGCTTTTTGCTGGGCTGGAGCTTGCCGATGTCTCCATAGCCCAGCTGCCCAGGTCGGCGCTTGCCCCCGCTCCGCATGGAGTCGGGCTGGAGCCTCGCGTCCGTCGGTGATGCGGCCCCACTCTCCAACGGACTCGCGTTGATCTAACGGCTTTGTTAACGGAAGGTGACGGAAATGGCAATCAAGGAAACACAAAAATACATTTGATGGCAGTGAGGGAATTTTAGAAATTTTAGTGGCAAGGAAGGAAATGCTATAATTTTTAGTGGCAATGAAGGATTTCTCAAAAAAAAAAGGTAGTGCAGCCGAGGCCGAGCAGGGCCCGGGACCGCTCCCCGTTTGCTGTACGTTTTTTTTTCTCTATTTAAATTTAACGCATAAATAATTGCTAGCCTATGTATGTAATGTATTTGGGCCAGTCATCAACTAGAATGAGATAAAACGATGAATGAAACTAGCAAGAATATGCACCACACAATGCAGTGTTTCATTTCAGCAATTCCAAAGCTACGTAAAGCAATTAATTGTTGTAAAATGATTGGATCATATACATCATATGGCCCTGTGGCCTATACACATACAGTTCTTAGCTATTCAGATTTCAGATTTCACACGTAGCAAAACTGCAGCACTGCATAATAAAAACCTACAACCGCGGGAGTATTCAGGCCTTTGCAGCGCTCGCGTATGTATCACGCGACTGGCCGCCGCATCTACCGCTGCTGCATGCAAATGTTCACCTGACGTGTGAAGACGGTGAAAAACCAGCCTATGGTGAGCACGTAACGTCTTTGCGTCATTGCGTGCAAGACAGAAAAAACAGGAAAAAGGATAATAATTTATCTCTCACTATATTAATGTAATTTGCAATTAAAAAATACAATCTTGCCCTTTTGTGAGTTTTTCTTTCTATTCGTACTGGTCACAATGCTGATAATACAACAGTATTTTAATTTTTCTCCTTCAAATAATTAAACTCAGTTATTACCCCTGATTTCCCAATTTCACGGTGGATCAAATTTTTAGAGTACGTTCAATTTAGTTTCGAGGATGCAAACTTCTAAAATTAGTTTCACCCAAATTTTGGTTTTAGCCTCATCACAACTTGAAATATTTTGCCTCTATTCTCATCATCTCTTACCACTTCATAAGCCATGCACTACCGGAAAACTAATCTTTGTCGAGTGCTTCCCATTTTGTCGAGTATTTTTTCGGGTACTGTTGGTATAAATTAACGCACACTCTACTTTATCCGCAAGCGCACAGATAAAATCTACCGATGTAGCACTTCACCGGAGTAACTCAGTTTTAATATCGAACCCAAAGGAACGGATAGTGATAAGTCTTAAAGTCTATCCCTGAGCAGCTAACAAGGACAGAGAATCTAGAAGCATAGAGGGGATCACTAAGGTTGTCTAATTCTAATTTAAGAGTGATATGTTTGTATTATTCTTAGTGGGGAAGTTGCCATAAAAGGTCACAAACAGAGTATGAGTCTTTTATGCAAATGTATAATCCTACCGAGCCTACACACGGGTAAGTGGACTATAGAAGAATCAACAAGGCTATAAGAGTCACCCTTGCGAACAACCACTACTACCGGCATTATAGGAGGCATTTATGAGCTATCAAGTCTAAGCACCACGCTTACACTATCCAACTACTCTAACTCTAGCGCATCTAGAATTAAAGTACTCAAAAGAGAGTCATAAACCTTAAGAATAATAAGAACAATGACTCAAACTTAAATATAGACGTTGATTGCCGAAACAATCACTGAAGCAAGTTGAAGATGAACTTGAATCCGCAGGTACAAGATGAAGAAGTTGATCCGACATGCCGGAGCTCCTTCTTGATCTCTTCCTCTCTCTCTCTCTCTCTCTCTCTCTCTTCTAAATCTAGTATAAGACTAGGTTCTAATCCTACTAGAGGGGTATCTAGTCTTCTACTTGATAGCTGGCTCTTGATTACAACTAGATGAACTAGATCTAATTCTAGATGAACTAGAAGAGATTCATCTAGGGGACCTCTACTTCTACATTGGTGTCGGTGTTTCGAAACCGGGGGTATGACACCAACGAGTAATATGATCGCGTGCTCTCTTCCTGGATGGTGATGCAAGATGACACAAGGATTTATCCTGGTTCGGGCAAAGAAGCCCCTACGTCCAGCGGGGGAGGAGGTTCTTGTATTACTTGCACCTAAGTGCTTGTACAGGGGCGAATACAAGCTCAATGAGCGTGGACCGGAGTCCGGATTCGTGTGTGTGTGTGTGGACTCGCGTGCTGTGTCTCTCCTTGTGTTGTCCCCACTGGTCTCCCGTGCGCGAAGGACCCTGGCGTCCCCTTTTATAGAGCAAGAGGAGGCCAGGGTTACACAGGAATGATACGGGAATCGGGATGTACAATGCCCAATACGATGAAGGGTAGGAATTATGTCTTGTCGAAGATACTAGAGCCGACGTGGGGGTTGCTGTTGAGGTGTCCTTGAAGCGTTGCCTCCATCCTGGGCGTGGACGTGGAGGCGTGGTGACGTGGGGGCCGTACAGCGCCCATTCCGGCTCGTACAGGACACGGCGAGGTCCCTCTGGGTCTTGGGGTACCTGTCTTCCAATAGCATGAAAGCAGTCAGGGCTCGAGGGGCGCAGGGCCGGCCTCGAGGTGGCGCCTACGGGAGGCTCGAGCCCCCGTAGGTATGGGCAAGTCCCGAAAAGCCTGGCTGAACAACGGGAATCCAGGCCTCGAGAGGTGGCTCGAGCGTGCTATAGTGTGTGGTATGGCCGATCAGTGCTGCACTTGTGCCTTTTTGCCCATGCTTGTGGTGAAAACGAGGTTTGACTCTGGCTCTGGTTCACTGTGGCACATGCTGTGTACCGGAGGACGTGACCGGAGTAAGAGGACGCATTGAATGCGCAGTATGGGGCTAGTACGGTTGTCAGAGCTGAGAAGCAGGGAGCTTCCTTCTTGCGGGAGGCTTGAAGGGTAGTGGAGCGCTCGCCCGAGGCCTGACGCGGAGGGCTCGGGTGAGGCGGAGATTGAGCATCTGCCTGAGACCTAGCTTGGGGGGCTTGGGCAGGACGGAGAACGAGCGTTCGCCCGAGGCCTGGCTTGGAGGGCTCGGGCGAGACGGAGGACGAGCGTTCGCCCGAGGCCTGGCTTGGAGGGCTCGGGCGAGACGGAGGATGAGCGTTCGCCCGAGGCCTGACTTGGAGGGCTCGGGCGAGACGGAGAACGAGCGTTCGCCCGAGGCCTGGCTTGGAGGGCTCGGGCGAGACGGAGAACGAGCGTTTGCCCGAGGCCTGGCTTGGAGGGCTCGGGCAAGACGGACAACGAGCGTTCGCCCGAGGCCTGGCTTGGTGGGCCAGCGTTGTAGGCCTCGGGGGGTTAGACTAGTTAGGTCTGTTATTATTTGGTGTTCTAGGTTTAACCTATTTGTTTGCGTTGATTGGGGGTACCCCTTTTGTGGACCACCGACAGTAGCCCCCGAGCCCTTGTTCGAGTGCTTGCACTCGAGCAGGGGCTCCCGACTGGGATCTCGAGGGTTAGCTAACTGGTCTCGAGGGTTTGGTCGTTTTGATTTCGTGGGTGTCGTGCGAGCGACACCCGCGGGTGTAGCCCCCGAGGCCACGGGGGAGTGGTTAGAACTCCCTCGTGGGCTTTTTGCAAGTGCGAGTGTTAGTTGCGATTTTTAGGTTCGGGAGTGTCGAGCCCCCGAGTTTTTAACCCTCTTTCGTCGAGAGGTGCCAGGCTGAACTGACCGGCCGGCTCTTCGAGCTGTCCGGCACGCCAATTGCCCTGACTTGTCATCCCGCGAGTCCTTTCGATTGGATGCGAGGGGGGATGCCTCGTACTACCACGAGCGGGCGAGTATCGAGGTTCCCGGTGAGCTGGTAACGGGGGAATCCAAGTGAGACCTCGTGCCCCGTTCGATAGGGGTCGACTGTAGCCCGGAGACGATCTCATAAAGCATGGGTGCTCAGTCTGCAGGAGTGCCGGGTCCATTCGATAGGACCCGGTGGCTTGAAGCCTCCCTCCGAGGGGATCTCACTGCATGTCGAGCTCCCCGCCTTGGATACACGTGAGGGGCCTCGAGGGCTTGGCCCTCGAGCGATGCTGCGAGTGGCGCCCCTTAGTGTCCCTGACTCGGGCGCTCGAAGCCGGCTGTCGAACCCTCTTCGAGGGCCAGCCTTCGCTGCTTTGAGACTTAGGGCCGGGGCCCGTTTTTACCTTCCCGAAGAAGCCTCCGTCGTTTGGAAACCTTCCGCCCGTTGGGCGTGCCTTTTTAGGCGGAAAACGTCAGGGAGTGGAGATCGTGGCGCCAGGGCAGCGGACGTGAAGTTGGAGCGACGGCCGCGGAGGGCCCCAGTAATTGAGCGGATGGGATGTTGCCGCGTGTACCTGTCAACCGGCTCGAGACGTGGTTAGGTGGGCGCATTAAATGCGTGCGGTTACCTTTCCTCTGTCGTGGGAGACTCCGCCCGAGGCCTGGCTCGGAGGGCTCGGGCGAGACGGAGAACGAGCGTTCGCCCGAGGCCTGGCTTTGAGGGCCCAGGTGAGACAGAGGACGAGCGTTCGCCCGAGGCCTGAAAATCTCATGTTCACACAAAGAAAAGAGATTAGTCGTATTCCCCGAGCCCCCGAGCCCCTTGGTTGCCGATCGATGGCTTTGGGATTGGGGGTAGTCCAAGGTTTTTTCGACCTTATCTCGGGTGCGAGGCGAGCCCCTGAGCCCTTTTTCGCAAAGGGTTGGTCAGAGGCGGCCTCGTCTTGGTTTTTCGACCCTCACGCATCCTTTTCGCAAGGAAGAGGAGTGGCGACGCCGCGCTACCATCGGTAGGTATCGGCCACGGCATCCTCGATGAGCTATTAATGGGTAAATCCAAGTGCGTGCCCCGTGCCCCGTTCGATAGGGGTCGGCTAGGGGCCCGGAGGCGCACACATGGAGCCAGAGGACAGTTTTCAGGGCCCGGAACCGTTCGATTGGTTCTGAGGGCTAGTTGCCTCCCTTCGTTGGGGTCCCGCTTTGAGACCGCCCTGCTAGCCTCGGATACGACTCTGGATGTCCTGAGCGGTCGTGCTCAGGCTCGGCTCGGGCCATGCGATAGGCGCATCCGTGGCCGTTCCTGACTCTGTTACCCTGGGGCGGCTGTCGAACCCTCGGAGGGGTAGACCTTCGAACCCCTGGATCGTAACGGGCTCGGTGCCCTGGGTTCCTTTGCTGGGAAGGAGTCAGAGGCTGGTTACTTCTTCCGTCAGAGCGGCGGGCACACCTTTTTAGGCAGCTTCCTGGGGTCGTGGGCGGCGCCCGTTGCAGACGTGTGCAAGGGCCCGTGACCAAGCATTTAATGCTTGCGTGCGCACTCGTATCGAGGGGCTCTCGCAATCATGAGATCTCCTAGCGTGCAATGCATTAAATGCGGGTGAATAGCGATCGACCGGGATCTGGCCGTTGGTTTTCACCCTATAAATACGCCCCTTGGGGATTTCAGAGCGGTTCCTTTCCTCATTCGCCCGTCCCCCTTACTCTTTCGTCTTCCTCCACCGTCCAGCCGCACAAAAGCAGAGGCGGGGAGGGAGAGACCGGGCCAGCAGCGGAGTAGAGGGTTGAGAGGCAAAGAAGAAAAAGAGAGAGAGAGAGAGAGAGAGAGAGAGAGAGAGAGATCGACCTTTCCTCTTTGCGACATCTGCGCCTCCGCCGTCTGTCGTTCGGGATGGCCGACGCCGCTGAGCCATGGGGTGCTTCTGCCGCCACCCCGGAGAAGCTAGCGGAGCTGGTGCAGAGAGGACTTCTTCGGGGCCTTTCCGGCTCCGATAGGCCAGAGTGGATCGCCCCCGGTCCGGAGGAGGAGGAGCCGAGGCCCCCGAACGGCTACGTGGTCAGCTTCATCGCTTTCCACGAGCGCGGGTTCGGGGTGCCGGCAAGCCGGTTCCTCCGGGCGCTTCTTTTCTACTACGGGCTTGAGCTGCATCACCTTGCCCCCAACTCTATTTCACAGGCGGCTATCTTCGCGACCGTCTGCGAAGGCTTCCTGGGGATCGAGCCCCACTGGGAGCTCTGGATCCACCTCTTCGGGGCGAGCTCTTCACGAAGGCGGTTTCGGAGGGTCGGCGGAGATTGATGAGGTCAGGGAGCTGCGTGCTCTCCGTTCGCCAGCATAGGTCGGGCCTGTACATCCCGTCCTAGGCGGCCACTTCGAACAAGGACTGACGCATGGGCTGGTTCTACCTTCGCAACGACGACGGGCTGCTGCCAGCATACACCGGCCGTGTCATCGAGTCGCGGCCGGACCTTTGGAACTACGGCGTCGTCGACAAGAGGCAGAGTCGACTCGATCCACTACTTGAGGCCTTGTCGAGGCTACGGAAGGCGGGTCTTATGGCCACGATGGTTGTGGCCTGGTTCCACCAGCGGTGCGTGCTGCCACTGGTGAACCGGCCCCTGATCATGGCGAAGATGAGGGACGACGCGCCTCTCCTGCAGGAGTGCTAGATGAGGGCGTCCACGGTCGCCTATCCCGAGCTCGTTCGCCGGGCGAGGGACGCAGTAAAGGAGGTGAAGGACGCGAGCAAACTGCTCAGTATTCCGATGCGCCCGTTCCGTGGGTACATCAGTTTGGTAAGGGGATCGATCCTGTGGGTGTGTTGCCGCGGAGCTTTCTTTTTCCGCGTTCGATCCTTACTTCCTTCTTTTTGCAGGGTTTACAGGGGGTCAACGCCTCGAAACCTCCCCTTCCAGAAGAAAGGGAGGAGAGGCGGCGCCTGGCCGAGGAGAGGAAAAAGAAGAAGGACGACAGGAACATCAGGCGGGCTAAGCGTCGGAAGGACCGTGACGACCTGGAGAGGCGTCGGCGACAACAGAAGCTCCATGGTGAGCCGGAAGAGTCCTCCCCTACGGAGGAGGATTCCGATGATGAAGACGAGGAGGGCTCGGAGGGGGACTCCGAGCCCCTGGCGGGGTTCCCAGACGTGGACCGCTCGCCAGTCCGATTGGCGAGCCCCGTGAGGGGCGCGCCCGGGGCGCAGGCGGCGGGGAAGAGCCCTGTTCCTGCCCCGGGCGCGGGTGGCGAGTCTTCTGCGCCCCGGGGGGGCGGCGGGTCCGCTCAGGGCCCGTCGATGCCGCCGTCGGTGGGGGTTTCGATGGAGACCCTCGAGACGAAGCTCCCGCCTCCCCCGAGCGGGGTTCCCCCTGCAGGGACACCGCGGCTGCGGACCTCACCCGTGCCCACTGCGAGGAGGGCGCCAAGGGCTGGGTAAGCACTCGTCGCGTGCCCGTCTCGCGTTTGCTTGTGTGGGGATTTTTTCTTCATGATGTGTATCTTTCTTCTCTTGTCTCAGCGGGAAGCGGTCCGTGGAGGCCTTATCCCTCCGTCCTCGGAAGGCGCTGAAAGTGGGCGCGACTTCCTCCACCGGCGCGGTGGTGGCACCGTTCGTGACGCCACCACTGCCGGGGTCCGGCGGGCCGGTCGTTACGCCCGAAATTATCAAGTCCCTAGAGGGGGCTCTGGTCTCTGGTGGGGCGCCCGAGGAGGACCCTGCTTCTGGGGCATCGAGGGATGAAGGCGCCCCGGGGGCCTCGACCGCTGAAGTCGAGGCCGCTAAGGCGGCTGAGGCAGAGCCGTCCCAGGCCGCTGCGCCCGAGGCTGGGGCCGACGTCCTGCCTCAGGGGTCGCGCTTGCCGGAGGAGATCCACAACATCTCTTCTGACGAGACTTCCCCAAAAGGTGGGACAGCAGAGGTGGGGGCGAGGTTACCAGCGTGCCGCCGAGGCTGCCGGTGCCAGAGGTCAGAGGAGGGGGCGAAAGCTCGGCCCTTGCCCGCTTGGGAGGTCGCTCTCCCACCTGGGGCGGCCCTCGAGTGGAGTGGAGGGATCCATCTGATCCTGAGGCCGAGCCGGTATTCGTCCTCAACGATGCCCCCGAGGTCGGAAACTGGAACGACCTCGGGCGGCTCGGCTCGCTCCTCACGCGGTCGTTGAAGACATCTCTGATGATGGTGGAGAGGGAGCTCCCTCGGGCCGTCCAGGTGAGGACCCTTGTTTGGGCGATCCTCATCTTCCCATTTCGTCGTAAAGGGGGGTTAATGTTTGGTTGATTATCCACCTTAGGAGCTCATGGAGACCTCTCGAGCCAAGTCGGATTTCCTCTGTCGGGAGAGCCGCGTCTGGGAGCAGCTTCAGACGTCGAGCGCTGAGCTCGCCCGCACCCAGAAGCAGCTTGCCGAGAAGAGTACCGAGGCGGGCGGGCTGAGCGTCCGCTGCTCAGACCTGACCGCCGCGGTTGCCGAAGCCCAAGAGTACGCCGCCCGGGAGGCAGAGAAGGCTAGGAACTTGGCGTCGCGGTTGGAGGAGTCCGAGAAGGCGGTCGAGGCCTTTCGTGCTCAGGCTGCCGAGGAGGCGTCCAAAGCGCGGGCCCTGAGCACGGACCTCGAGCAGGCTCGGAAGTCTGCCGAGGCGTCGGCCGCTGACGCCCAGAGGTGGGAGGGTGCGGCGAAAGGTGACCTTTTGTTCCGCAGGTCTTATGGTTTCCTCATCGCGTTTTCTTTTTCTTTTGACGAGTTGTATCGATCTTTTGTAGAGTTGAAGGGGAAGCTTGCTGAGGCCGAGGAGGCTTCGGCCGCCCTGCAGTCGGTTTACCAGGCTGAGGCCTCGGATCACCAGGCTCTGCAAGATGCTGCTGCCGAGGCCTGCGCGTCCCTCGGGACCGCAGATGGTCAGTCGGGGAGCTCCCTGATCAGCCGTCTGGCCGCACTGAGGGGTCAGGTGGATGACCGGGTGCGCGGTGCCCTGCATCTTGGGGTGAAGCGGGCCTTCGTCGTGATCTCCAGCCACTACGACGGCCTCAACTTCGACGCCGTCAGCCAAGGATATATCCTGCCGGACGATGAAGACGAAGCCGAGCGGGAGATCGCGGGATTCGCCAGGGCCGTCGATGCCCCTGGGGAGGCCCTGGCTCGGTTCTTTGAAGAGGACGTGGGGCTTCCCCCAGCAGCGTCCTCGGCGCCTGAAGACCCCTCGGTGATTGCTCCTGCGGACGAGCCTCAAGAGGAGAGACGGAGTTAGTTTGGGCCACCGAGCCCTTGCGTTGTGTCCTCCATGGGAGGATATTTTTGTGAGAAGGAACATGCTCGTGGCCTTCGAGGCCCTATGTAAAGATATTTTCGCATTTCATTCCTTGTTGCCTGTTTTGAAAAAGCGAGCAAAAACGTAAGTCTCGGGGGCGTCGGACGTCGGGTCGGAGAGACCCTTCTCTTGATAGCCCCCGAGGCCTTGGAGGAGTGGGAAAGACTCCTTCAAGGGCTTTTGGGGTGAGAGCCCGAGATGATATTGAAACATCTTTGCGCTCGAGTTTTCTTATTTTTCTTTGCTTGAGTTTTGCTTCGACTAAGTTTTCGACACAGACTTGAGTCCTTTGAGGGTGGGAGCGAGTGGAGGTACCGTAGCCCGGGGGCGTAGGCGAGCTCCCGTCTCGACACCCTTGACCCTTAGGGAGCCCAAGGTGTTTTCTTCTTAGTCGTGAGGCGCGTTCGAGGCATAGAAAAATAAAATAACGTCGAGTTTAGTAAGAAACGTGCGAGGTTTTTGGGAACTTTAGGGGGGATCCCCTGGCTAGCCCCCGAGGCAGTCTTGACTCTGATTAGACAGAGTCGAGGCTACCTCTATTTTGAACGAAATAAAGAACTTGGAAACGAACTTTTATTCATTCATGATGCGATGTTTGTACAAAGTACGAGAAATGTAGGAAGCCTCGAGGCTTTAGGGATAGAAAACGACGTAGCTGTTCGATGTTCTGAGCTGGAGTCGGGCTCAGGATTGTCGGGGGATATTGACCGAACTCCTTGGTTGTGCGCATGGCAAAGGCGAAGTTGGAGCTTCCATCGAAGTCACTGGTCGATGCGCCAACCGTCGCGGGGTTGTTTGCTGGTGACACCCTTGGTTGTTTGGCCTCAGACGTAGTACCGTCGAGGTCCCATTGGAGGTTTCACGGGTATTTGACCGAATGCAACAGCGTCACGTCCCGGGCCCCGTCGAGTTGGTCCAGGGTGGCCGAGGCTTCTTTTTGATCACGGAGAGGGATGATGTTCCTCCTTGTTCGAAACGCTTGCACAGTCGTAGGCGGCGTCGCGGGGACTCGAGGCTAGGCCTCGAGGAAGGCCCGTTGGCGCCCTCTTGCGCAGTCGTAGGCGGCGTCGCGGGGCCTCGAGGCTAGGCCTCGAGGAAGTCCTGTTGGCGCCCTCTTGCGCAGTCGTAGGCGGCGTCGCGGGCCTCGAGGCTAGGCCTCGAGGAAGGCCCGTTGGCGCCCTCTTGTGCAGTCGTAGGCGGCGTCGCGGGGCCTCGAGGCTAGGCCTCGAGGAAGGCCCGTTGGCGCCCTCTTGCGCAGTCGTAGGCGGCGTCGCGGGGCCTCGAGGCTAGGCCTCGAGGTAGGCCCGTTGGCGCCCTCTTGCGCAGTCGTAGGCAGCGTCGTGGGGCCTCGAGGAAGGCCCGTTGGCGCCCTCTTGCGCAGTCGTAGGATTACGCCTGGACGTCCCTCTCGCTCTGCCGCCGCCCGGTTCTGACGGCGCACGTCGAGGTGGTGGGCGCCGACAGCTGCGGAGTTATTGAGGCCGAACGGGGGCCGCTGGCGTCGAGCGCGGTACACCCCGTGCGGGAGGAAGCCAGGTGGTGGCGACGGAGCACGGCTCGGGGGCCTCTGGCCAGGCTCCCGGTCCGTGCGCATGACGAACGCGAACTCGCTAGGGGAGTACGCACGCGCCCTGGAAGTCTCCGGTCGTGTGCCGGGCAGGTTTCTCCTCGGGGACTCTGCGCCGGCCGCGGGGAAGTGGGCGTACGCCGCGGGCACCGCTTGTGCCTGGCGACGATGGTGACGACGGCGCCGCTCACGAGGTGGTGACGCGTGGTGGTGCGGGCGACGCGCCACGCCCCCCGCGCGGGGTGGCGTGGCACGCCCTCCGCTCGGGCTCTCCGTGGAGAGCAGGGTCAGCACGTTGCCGCTGCCGGTGGCCAGGAACTCAAGGTTCCCGAACCAGACGACGGCACCAGCCGAGAACGAAGGAGTGGAAGAAGCCATCCAGAAAATAACGAGAAATCGACTCCGACACGCGAAGGCCCCTACCTGGCGCGCCAACTGTCGGTGTTTCAAAACCGGGGGTATGACACCAACGAGTAATATGATCGCGTGCTCTCTTCCTGGATGGTGATGCAAGATGACACAAGGATTTATCCTGGTTCGGGCAAAGAAGGCCCTACGTCCAGCGGGGAGGAGGTTCTCGTATTACTTGCACCTAAGTGCTTGTACAGGGGCGAATACAAGCTCAATGAGCGTGGACCGGAGTCCGGATTCATGTGTGTGTGTGTGTGGACTAGCGTGTTGTGTCTCTCCTTGCGTTGTCCCCACTGGTCTCCCGTGCGCGAAGGACCCTGGCGTCCTCTTTTATAGAGCAAGAGGAGGCCAGGGTTACACAGGAATGATACGGGAATCGGGATGTACAATGCCCAATACAATGGAGGGTAGGAATTATGTCTTGTCGAAGATACTGGAGCCGACGTGGGGGTTGCTGTTGAGGTGTCCTTGAAGCGTGGCCTCCATCCCGGGCGCGGACGTGGAGGCGTGGCGACGTGGGGGCCGTACAGCGCCCATTCCGGCTCGTACAGGACACAGCGTGGTCCCTCCTGGTCTTGGGGTACCTGTCTTCCAATAGCATGAAAGCAGTCAGGGCTCGAGGGGCGCAGAGCCGGCCTCGAGGTGGCGCCTACGGGAGGCTCGAGCCCCCGTAGGTATGGGCAAGTCCCGAAAAGCCTGGCTGAACAGCGGGAATGATACGGCTAAGATGCATCCTAGAGGTCGGTGGAGGAAGCTTGCAGAAGACGGAAGCCAGTGGGCCCGGGGGGAGACCGACCGGTCTCATGGTGGGACTGGTCGGTCCCACCTGGCATCCTCTCATGGTGGTCGACCTCCTGGTGTCTTCTGGTGTCCTCTGGAGTCTTCTAGAATATTCCTGACGTGTCGGTTGCGTTATCTCGCGTCGGTTTCCTTCTAGGGGAAGCAATCAGCGCTGGTTTCCTGGTTTAGTCCCTGTAGAATCACAATTCACCAAAACTCGTGGAATATTGTCAATTAAAACCCTAAACCTTTGTTGGTGATTGAATTCATGCCTGTTAACACAAAATTTTCGCACTATGACAAGTGGGCCAGCACGGCGCAGGTTCGGGAGAAATCACCGCCTGAGGGATTCGGTAGATGGCAAGCGCGGTCGGCTAATCCAATCGATTCGGTAAGGCTGTGGAGGCGACTGGCCAAGCGGGGGATGGATTCGGCAATATGGCGCTGCGGTCGGCTACCTCAGGCTAAGTTGGTTTGCGACAAATACGACATATCGGAGGATTCGGCAACGGGAGGTCTCGTCATTATTAGCACGTGCCGATTATTAAGGGAAGCTTGGAGCAGAAGAAATCATGCTTTAGATAGTTTCCTGATTTTTATCATTGTAATCGTATCCTTCTAGGACTCGTGGAGCACCAGGGTATAAATATAAACCCCGAAACCATTGTAAAGACGTTCACAACCACAATCAATACAACCAAACCGGCCCCGTGCCGTCTTCGAGTCCAAGTCGTGTCGTCGTGTTCTTCGAGAGGGGCCATCGATCCGTCGACCTCCGTAAGTTCCGGCAACCTTGTTATCATGTCTAGTATCGTGCGGCGGATTTAGATATGGTGCAAGTAGTCTCGTACGTTAAGCTTAGTATCGTGCGGCGGATTTAAGCTTATGACGGGAAGTTTTTGCTTATGCCTTGTATCGTGCGGCGGATTGAGTCATGAGTGAAAATAGTTATCGGCTCTGTTAGATTTGGCAAATCTGATAGATTCATTAAGTTACCTTGTGTTATATGTTTTATTATGTTTATTTCATCATAACACTTTTTGCCCAATCTAGATACCGTTCGGATCGGCTTTATCTCTTATAGATCTACTCTGATCTTTCATGACTATCATTGCAAAGTCTTTTATGTAGTAGATCTAATTGCTCACAATAGCCGATTGGATCGTATCTAGGTTGTCACGTGGTGAGGGTTCGTGCACGTTGAGTGTGTTTAATCTATGATATGGCTAGGTGTCGTGCGGCAGGCGCAGGCTTTAGATTAGTTTAATTATTCTCAGTTTGTACGTTCAATCTCCATGGACCCCAACTCGGTTGTACAATCGGGATTGGTTAAGCTTTAATTTATAAAATACATCATGCAAGTACGATTATCATGCGAATGTGTTCGGCAATCTGTTATTTACGTAATTTTGCCTATATAGCCGAACAATCTTTAAACCTGTTGGCAGATAGCTTCCATAGCTATATGTCGTCGTAAGTGGCTTCAGGGCCGTACATCTTGGAACTGTCTGGTCACACCCGGCATGTTCCAGCTTTGTATTTAACTGAATTCTTCCCCTTGTTAGTTGCAGGACAAACTGACTGGCACGCATCGGACCTCCGAGCATCCGGGCCACGTTTGAAGCCAGCTTCTCCGGCTTGCTGTGTGGTTGGCACAGTGCGTCACTTTTTGCGCCAACACACTTTTTGGCACGCCTGGTGGGACCCCTTTCTCCTGCAGCAATGGTCGAAGTCACTGAAGCCGAGGCCAGCAACAAGGCGGGGCTCGTGCAGGTGCAGCTCGCTAAACTACCCGACGAGTACAAAGAGCAGGTGGATAATGCTTGTGCCGAATTCCAGGCCAGGTGCCTAGAGGCCTTATCCAAGAACAAGAGCGGAAAGGTTCGCCGTCTGCACGATCTGCCGAAGCCCGTTCAGCTCAACCCGAATGATCCAGATGAAGCGGAGGCAGTGTTGAAGATGTCTCACATAATTAACGAAGCTGTCTCTGGTGCCATCGGTCGCATGCACGGGGCGTTTCTCAACACTTTCCGCACCATCATGATCACCCAATTCGGCCCCAAGGCCGACGAGCTTATGGAGGCGGAGTTTGGTCCTATAGCAGGACCACATCTTTTCAATCTGCCGAATCACCTCAAGGGGGCAGGAGCTGCTGGTGAGGAGACCCCGCCTAAGGCTCAATCAGGCGGGCTGGCCATTCAAGAGAAGCGCATGCCAGAGGGCCAGTTGCCGACCATGGGTCAGCCCACGTTCGGCACTAAGGGTCAGCCACCAGAGTCAGCGCGCAAGATCTCCCCGCAAACCTATAGGCTCATAAAGGACTACTATGGAAACGGGTACCATGAGATGCTTGAGCCCCACAACATAGAGGGCGCCCCACATCCAGGATATGGGAAGCCGACGGCCGAGAAGACCGCCGACTCTAATGTCGATGTCGTGCTAGAGAGGATGGCAGACATGATGCAGCGCACTTTCGGCCTGAAGCCTAAGGGCACTTATGCGTACAGATCTCCGTTCCCCGAATGGTTCCACCGTGTGGCTCTGCCTCCCAGAGTCAAAGTGCCGACAGACCTATCCAAGTTCTCCAGCTTAGACGACACCAGCACGGTGGAGCACATCAGTCGCTATCTGCTCCAGCTGGGAGAGGCCAATACCGAAGATGCCTTCAGGGTTCGGTACTTCCCGTCATCGCTCACTGGGCCGGCGTTCGCTTGGTTCACGTCTCTGCCACCGGGCTCTATCCTCTCTTGGACGGACTTGGAACAGAAGTTCCATACGCACTTCTATACGGGCACCAAGGAGAAGAAGCTGGTGGATATCATGTATGTGCGCCAGAGGCCAAACGAGACACCGCAGGACTACCTGCGCAGGTTTAGGGAAGTCAAGAGCCAGTGCTTCGGCATGTACCTGCCGGACGACCAGCTTCCACCATTGGCCGTGGCAGGCATGCTCCCGAGCATCAGGGACAAGCTCTTCGGCCAAGAGTTTGAAGACCTGGGTCATCTCTCTCGCCGGCTGAATGAGATGACTATCCAAGTGCAAGGCTTCCGGAGGGAAGGGCGCTTCCAGAAGGACAATGTCGCGGCCCAGATGTATCAGGCTTTCTTGGACGAAGCCGATGACTATACCGATGCCGAAGATGAGGTGGCCGCTGCCGAGCTCAACTGGGACAAAGAGCCGACCCAGGCCAACAGGCAATGGCTGCGCCAGCAGAAGGGGGCATACGACTTCGATGTCACCAAGGCCGATAAACTCTTCGAGTTCCTGGTAGCCGAAGGGAGAGTCAGGCTACCCCCGGATCACCCGATGCTGCGTCCTGGAGGCGTCAAGAACAAAAAATACTGCGGCTTCCATAACACTAACACTCATTCTATTAATGATTGTCGTGTGTTCAGGACGAGAATCCAGAAGGCCATCCAGGACGGCCACATCAAGTTCAATGGCAAGATGAAGATTGACGCCAATCCCTTCGCCCAGAACGCCGCGTTCTTCTCGGTGAACATGGTGGCTCCAGAGCGCCCCGGCGGCAAAGGCAAAGTCAAGGTCCTCACCTCCGACAAAGCGCGTGAGTCTGGCGCGGTAGATCCCGACCAGCAAATCACCGGCGATGAGCTCCAGCGGCGTGCCCACGCCACGAACAGACGATATGAGCACGGAGAATCATCGTCTAAGCGCAGGCCTACCCATAGAGATCTCCTTAATAAATGGCGCCGGTAGAACGAGAAGGAGCAGAGGCGTCTCCAACACGAAGAACAGGAGCTCGCGGAGGAGTATCAGCGTGAAGGCGGTCACACAGAAGAGTACCGGTACCGTTTGGAGGCTCATCACAGAGAGCGGGCCTACCGCTGGGAACAGGAACGCCGCCAAGAGCAGGAGCAGGATCACTGGCACTGCCCGTTCTTCCGTCACTGCTGGAATGAAGGCTTGAAGCTGCCTGCCATCAATAACTGCCCTGAGTGTAGCGACCAGTACAGAGGGTATCGGCAGGGTCGAGTCAACCGCCGTCCCGTCCATGAAAGATTGGGAGCATGTATCCCAACGGACGATCGGCGCCTAAAAATAAGAAGCCCGGATCGGCAGATCAAAAGGTATGCCGATCAAGGATGGGTGCACCACCAGGACAATGGCGAGGGGGCACAGCCTCGCCCGTACAAGTGGCAGAAGGGGCAGTGGTGCCCACCAGGGCTCAGAAAGAGCCAGAAGAGAAGGGTGCAGCGCCTCCGGAACAGGGAATTGGAGGAAGCGACCGCCGACGGGAAGAAGCAAGAGTGGCGCCCGAGGGAGAAACCGGATAACGCTGACAAGGGCGCTGGCGTAGCCATGGCCTTCTTCCTCCCTATGGAGTTCATGGCTCCTGCTGGCCGGGGGGCACAAGATGAAGAGTATTCGGACTTTGATGAGACCGAGTACGACGAGCTCGCGGCACAGCTCGTGTTGTCTCAGAAGGCAGCGTTCGACAAACCAGTCAAGCATCGACACTTAAAGCCGTTGTATGTCAAGGGGTACGTCAATGGTAAGCCGCTGACCAAGATGTTCGTCGACGGCGGCGCAGCAATCAACATTATGCACTATGCCACTTTCAGAAAGCTGGGCATGAATGATGAAGACCTGCTCAAGACGGATATGATACTCCGTGACTTTGCCGGCAATCCTTCTGACACTCGGGGTGCCGTGCACGTGGAGCTGATGATCGGATCCAAGACGCTCATCACGACTTTCTTCATCATTGATGGCAAGGGGGCATATAGCTTGCTCCTGGGCAGAGATTGGATCCACGCCAATTGTTGTATACCTTCAACCATGCATCAGATACTCATACAGTGGGTTGGAGATGACATCGAGATTGTCCAAGCCGACAACTCGGTTAGTGTCGCTGCCCTTGAACCCACTTACTGGGAGTTCGACGGAGTGGATTGCTTCTCCGGTCGTGAGTGGGAGGAAGGTCCTGTCAACGTCTATGGTAGAGATCAACAGCGGATCCAAGCAATCGGCTCTCAAAGCTTCTTTTAGATGGATAATCCAACTGACAGCAGCGAGGGCAAACTAGGACGTGGCTTCGCATCGGCCGACAAGCTGGAAGAAGTGGATGTTGGCGACACAAGTAAAAAGAGGCCGATGTTCATAAGTGCTAGTTTAGACCCTGCTTTCAGATTGCAACTAGTAGATCTTTTAAAAGAGTTCAAAGATTGTTTCGCCTGGGATTACACAGAGATGCCCGGTTTGGATCGGTCCATTGTTGAGCATAAGTTGCCGATCAAACCCGGGTACCACCCATATAAACAACCTCCGCGCCGGATTTACAAGGAGGAGGTATTGGCCGACGTGAAGAAGGAAGTGGAAAGATTACTGGAAGCTAACTTCATTCGGCCGTGTCGATATGCGGAATGGATCTCCAACATTGTCCCAGTGTACAAAAAGAACAGAAAGATGAGGGTATGCATCGACTTCAGGAACCTCAACAAAGCTACTCCTATGGATGGTTATCCAATGCCGGTGGCCGATTTGCTAGTGGATGCTTCGGCCGGTTTTGAAATTATAAGCTTTATGGATGGCAACGCAGGTTACAATCAAATCTTCATGGCTGCAGAGGACGTGGCAAAAACTGCCTTCAGGTGCCCCGGCCATATAGGTTTGTTTGAATGGATTGTCATGACCTTCGGTTTGAAAAATGCCGGTGCTACTTACCAGCGAGCCATGAATTATATATTTCATGAGTTGATCGGCAAAATCGTAGAAATCTATATTGATGATGTGGTGGTCAAATCCAGAGGCGAGAAAGGTCACCTAGCCGATTTAAGGAAAACCTTGGAGTGCACGAGGAAACATGGCTTGAAGATGAATCCAACCAAGTGTGCCTTTGGGGTGTCGGCTGGTGAGTTTCTGGGATTCTTGGTCCACGAAAGGGGTATCGAAGTCGGCAAGAAGAGCATGGAAGCCATTGATAAGGTAGTGCCGCCGACTAATCTCAAAGAGCTGCAATCACTGCTCGGCAAGATCAACTTTGTCAGAAGGTTCATATCCAACTTGTCCGAGCGCGTGTTACCATTCTCTCCACTATTGAAGCTCAAGAAAGATCAGGAGTTCGTGTGGGGTGACGTGCAACAAAAGGCTTTCGATGAAATCAAAGAATACATGAAGGCGCCACCAGTATTGATTCCTCCACAACTCGACAAGCCTTTCAAGTTGTACGTGGCAGCCGGCAACCTAACAATAGGGTCGGCCCTCATGCAAGAATTCGAAGGAAAAGAGAGAGTTGTGGCCTATCTTAGCCGAAAGCTACTGGATCCCGAAACAAGGTATTCGGCTACGGAAAAGTTGTGCTTGTGCGTTTTCTATTCCTGTACCAAGTTTCGGCACTATCTATTGAATGTCGAATGTGTGGTAGTGTCGGAGTTTGATGTAATCAAGCACATGTTATCAATGCCGATTTTAAGTGGAAGAATCGGTAAATGGGTATTGGCTCTTTCTGAGTTCGATTTGCGTTTTGAATCGGCGAAGGCCGTTAAAGGCCAGATTATGGCTGATTTTGTCACTCACCATCGTGATCCTAACGCTAACATAATAACCATTGCCCCCTGGGCGTTGTTTTTTGATGGATCGTCATGCAGCAAAGGTGGTGGAGTCGGGATCATGTTGATTTCTCCCAAGGGGGCACCTTTCAAATACTCTATACCGATCGAGTACCCGGTGACTAATAATCAAGCGGAGTATGAGGCACTGCTTCGAGGATTGCGGTTGCTCGTGGACGTTAAGGCAGACGCTGTAGAGATCTTCGGTGACTCGGAGTTGGTGATCAGGCAGTTAACAGGTGAGTACGAGCGCAAAAATGACACGCTGCAGGAATATCTCGAAGGTTGCCAAGAGCTCCTTAGACAGTTTCGATCAGCAACCTTACAACATATTCCTAGGGGGCAAAACGAAGAAGCAAACCAGTTGGCCCAAGCAGCATCCGGGTATAGGGAGAATCAAAACATTTTTGCACTTGAGGAAGAGCAGATAACCCCAGAAGGCAATCAAGTAATCTCAAGTAGTAGTCAGGCAGTTGAAGACTGGAGAGACAACATTGCCGATTACCTCAGGAGCCCATCCAGAAAAGCCTCCCGAAAACTCAGGTACAAGGCTCTTAAGTTTACGCTCTTGGACAATCAATTGTACTACAGATCCATAGATGGGGTTTTGCTTAAGTGCCTGAACCAAGACGAGGCCAGGAAACTGATGTACGAAGTGCACGAAGGCATATGTGGTGCACACCAGTCGGCTCACCGGATGAAATGGATAATCAGGAGGACTGGATATTTTTGGCCAACTATGCTCGAGGACTGCTTTGAATACTACAGAGGTTGTCGGGATTGCCAGCGATTCGGCAATGTCCAAAGGGCCCCGGCATCAGTCATGAATCCTATTATTAAGCCTTGGCCTTTCAGGGGATGGGGTATTGATTTGATTGGCCAGATTCACCCTCCATCAAGCAAAGGGCATAAGTTTGTTCTGCTGGCCACAGATTATTTTACTAAGTGGGTAGAAGCCATCCCGTTGAAGAAGGTGACGTCAGAGAACATGGTGTCCTTCGTCAGGGAGCATATTGTTCACCGATTCGGCATTCCTCAGTCTATCACTACCGATCAAGAGACTCAGTTCACCTCTTCCGAGTTTTGTGATTTTGCCGAAGAGATGGGGATTAGGCTGTATAATTCTTCACCTTACTATGCACAAGCCAATGGACAGGCAGAGGCTTCTAACAAAATCATGATCAAGATTATCCAGAAGAAGATTGAAGAGAAGCCTAAGAGGTGGCACTTAGTACTCAATGAAGCCTTATGGGCTTACCGAATGGCTTGCCATGGTTCAACTCAAGCGTCACCATACGAGTTAGTATATGGACATCACGCAGTGTTGCCCTGGGAGTTGCAGTCGGGGTCAAGACGAGTTACATTGCAAAACGATTTGGCTAAAGAGGATTACAAAAATTTGATGATGGATGAGCTGGAGGATTTGCATTTGATTCGTCTCAAAGCCTTGGAAAGTATTGAAAAGAACAAGGTGCGCGTTGCCAGGTACTACAATTCGAAAGTGAAAGAGAAAGAATTCGAAAAGGGAGACTTGGTTTGGAAAATTATCCTGCCGATCGGTACCAAGGACAGAATGTTCGGCAAATGGTCCCCTAACTGGGAAGGGCCTTTTCGGGTTCTGAGACGTGTTCCGGGTAACGCATATGTTCTGAAAACCCTCCAAGGAGAAGAGTTCGCTAGGGCAATTAATGGACGTTATCTAAAGAGATTTCAGCCTAGCGTGGAGGTCGGTGCATAACGGAATCAAGGACCAGAGGGCACCGACGACCGATACAAAGTTGTGTCGCCCTTAGCACAAAATGGCCGATAGGATCTATCGCCCTTAGAGGAAAAAATAGCCGACACGGCATGTGTCGCCTTTAGCGCAAGAAACGCAGAAATACAGGGCCAAGTGCGCACGGTGCTGTGCAATCGGCTAGATAAATCAAACACTCAACGAGCACAGAACAGGAGAACGGGTTGTACACACGAAGGTGGTAGAATGGAACATTATTCATAGCAGGGACTGTACAAAGGGTGCAGATCAGTTACCGAATACCCTGTTGATGACCGTCTGTGGGTTGGTGACTATGGCGAGGGCGTGGGCATGATCCTCGTAGGATTCCAGAAAATCGTCGATCTGTGCGACATCTTCTGGGGGTGCCCCGCCAGGGAAGCCAACCGGCACCACGGAGAAGTCCTCCTCCGTGCGGACCGTCAGCGCCGATAGCCCCAGCGCCACGCCATGGTGCACGCCCTGCAGGGCGACTTGCTCGACGCGGCCCTGCACATTGGCCAGGCGCGCCTCGGCGGTGTCACCCTGGGCGTTCACCCGATCTGCGACGGCGTTCGCCGCCATCTTCAGGCGATCCAGCTCTTCAGACAACGCTGTGGACGACGAGTTGGGATGGATCGGTTAAAAGATCAACAAGAACGGCCGAAAGCCGATCTAGGATTGTTCATACCCGTGATTGCGTCGCAGAGTTGCCGGCGCTGGTCCTCCCACTCCAGCTGATCGATCCCGTACTGCTTCGAGACGGCGGCCAGCTCCTCCCGGGACTCATCCCGCAGCGCCATGAAGTTCAAGGCGTCGTTGTGGTCGTAGAGGTCGTCATCGGAATCCCGGTCCGGGCTCGCCTCCCAAGGACGGGAGTGGTAGGAGAGGTCGTCGGAGGAGCTCGACGAACCCGATGGCGGAGATCCTGGCCCTCCTGTTGCCGGAGAAGGCCTGGCGTGCCCGCCGGCGGTGGAGATGATGGGAATCCTGCCGGCAAACAGTGACGGGGCGTAAGCGGGGTTTTCAAGAAAATGCCACAAAGGGCGCAGGCGAGAAGTCCTACCCACGCTGGCGGAGGCGCCGAGCATGACTCCCTTCGGCCTCCTCGGTCGCAGGGCGCTTGCCGCGATCATCGTGGCTCGCCATTGTACTTGGAGAGTTAGGGTTTCCTGGGGTGGAGCGAGCAAGGAAGCCGAAGCGGCGAGAGTACTAGAGAAGCAAAGGCGAGATGGGAAAGAAGGAAGGCCTCCAGGGGCGATTTATAAAATTGGAATACTGATCGTGGCGAATGACCCTGGGTAGCACGCCGAATATCAACCGGCAGATTGGGGTTTTCCTGCTTCCCGAGATGGGCCTCTGCCATATCGGGCTGTGCGAACCGTCTGATGCACCCACGTGTTCGGCGGAGATTAGAATACTTGGCTTCGGCAAAATTGCCGATTTAGGTGTTCGGGACAAACACCGGCCAGATTGCCGAGCAAGTTTGCACGGTTAGTCATGATGTCATCAGAATGGTAACCGATTGGATGCAAAATACAGATATATTACAAGAAGGCGTTTGGGTCATTCTGATACGGGATTGCTGAAATTAAAGGTTTGATTACATAGTCATCTCAGTTGTTCAAGAACTGGTTTATAGCTGCCAGAGCATCGGCTTTAACTTGATTGGCATGCTCCAGTGCCTTTTGGTCCTCTTCTGCGGTGCCTTGTGCTTGTGAGAGCCTTGCATTAAGTTTGATGTCCTCATCGAGCGCTAGTGACAGCTTGGAGGATGCTGCCTCAATGATGTTCGGCAGACCAAACAGTTGAGAGGAGCATGACTGAATGTCAGAGTTGACTTGAGCTAGTTGAGCTTCTAGTTCAGACTTCCTTTTTTGCAATTCTTTTAGCTGAGTTTCCAGAATTCCCTTAGAATTCTTGGCCTCTTGGAATTGGGCATACAGGTCATTAACTTCCTGGGTGCATTTGGACTTGGCAGACTGCAGGTCAGTACTTCTAATCGCTCGTTTCACCCTGGCAAAGCTGTCATCTAGTGTAGACACGGCTTGCAGATGGAGCCTCAGATTTTCTGGAATATCTTCAACAATGGGCTCGAGGAAGTTTTTGACCTCATCGGCGTCTCTGACTAAGGACAGGATATCTTGATTTAGAAAGTTCGTTATGTTGCCCAGGATATCTTGGATGAGTGCCAATGGTCTTTGGGCCACCGTTCTTTTGCTCAGGAACTCGCTAACATCAAATGCATATTTGGAAGCCGGGCTGGCGAAGGTCTGTATTAACTCAGACAGGTTAGCCGACTGGGGTAAGACATGAAGGAGGAGTAGAGTAAGAAATTAATTCTTACCTGATGAGTCGGCTGATTGACAAGGTCTTGATCTGGTTGAGAGCCGGATTGGCCAGCAGGGTCTGGAGTTGCATCAATGAAAGTCTCATCGATTGTGTCATCTGTGAAATTATCGATCAGTCGAGGAAGGCAAAAGCTGCTGGTTGAAGAGGTGATTGAGGAACTTACCGATGTTGGCATCATCCGGATTCTGGGCGATCGTGTCTATTTCTCTGGTGTCTGCATGCTCATCTTCCAGAGTAATAAAGACTGGGGGCATTGTTTGAACATTTTCTTGTTCAGAGGAGGAAGCCTGTAATGACATACAAGCCAATCAGGAATAAGTTAATAATGATGGGAGCTAAAACATCTTACCTTTGGAAGAGGTGTGTTCTGCTTGGCTCTGGTTTGCCTAGAACTGGGGGATTCCTCAGTGGCCTTTCTTTTCCCCCTTTTAGCTGAGGGGATGGTTAATGAAGCTGTCTGGGATTTCATGAACCGAGACAATGAAGGAGCATTGTGTCCCAGGACAGTGATTGGACCAGCTTGGTAATATTGGATAGGCCTGATGACAGGATTGGGTGTGAAGTCCTGTGGAAATTTTAAAAGAGTTAGAAACCCCAAGGATCGAATACTAAAATAGCAGGTGACTTGTTACTGTACCTCGCTGTCAGAGTTGAAATCTGCTTGGACTTCTAGGCACATGGGGTGGACTGGACTGTTGAAGATATGATCATGCCATTCTTGCCACCAGGACTCAAAAAGAGGATGAGCAGACTGAATCAAGTGGAATGGTACTGGTTTGTAGTCTGGCAGATCTTGCCCCAGCCTGAATACCCGATGGGCCTGCATCCCTATTGTAATCTGCTCTTTGGATTGAATTTGTTCCTTGGTCCTGATGACAGTAGAGAAGATGAGTTTTGGAGGGAGCTGTCCACAACCCAATTGTCTGGCTGCTATGTTGGGGTGATAGAACTCATAGGTGTGCTTCACTTGTCTTCCCCTGTTGAATTCGGCTGGTAGAAGGCAGGGTTTGATAAATGAGTTGAAAACTCCCGTGGACATTTCATCTATACAGCCATCATCAAAGCTGAATTTGATAGGGAAAGTGAGGTTGTCATTCTCTCTGTAGGGTAACCAGAGCACCTGATTGAAACCCTTGAAAAATAATTTGAAGAGATTGCCAATACTTTTACTGATGGTTATAGCAGTGGCTGCTTCCCCATAAGTTTGGCAAGCTTTCTCTGTGGCTTCTTCACCCTCAGCAAAGTTGCTGGAGGGAAAGCTGAGGTTGTCCAATGGCACAACAATAATTTGATGCATGTATAGCTGAAACCACATCTGGACAAACCACCAGGGACCATTGACACAATCAATTGGTGACAGTCTGTCTGTGCTTTCATGGGTAGCATGATACATTTGAAAGGAAATTTGATGCATCATGTGGTATATGGATCCCAGGAGGAGTTTGCCTAGAGGAATTTGTTTTCCTTTGGATAATTTGTCAGCCAGTGCAATGTAATTGAGGGTTGGCTCGTTGGATCTCCCACAGAAGATAAATCTGCACAACCACATGTTCAGAAAAGCCCTGTGCTCTGTCTCTGCTATTGGGCCTGATACTTTGTTGTGGATTTCCACATACTTCATCCACCCCATGCTGACATCAATGGACCTCTGGGTGATTTTCTCTAATAGCTCATCGGCATTCATGGTCGAAGTGATGTTTAGACCACTCATCATGAAGACATCAGCCAAAGTGATTGTCATTATGCCATGGCCGAACACAAAAGCATTAAGAGCGTCTGACCAAAAATGAGAAGCCGCTATGAGCAGTGGTTCATTTTTGGGCATATCGGCCAGAGACAGTTCCAGAGCATGATGTATGTCTTGGGTTTCCCAGTGAGGGCCGAATCTCGCCTGGATTCTTCTATACCAATTCCTCCAACCGGTGACAGCAGGCAGGGGCCAGTTCTTGAAGGTGTACCGCCACCTGTTTGATGGAATGACTCCGTACTTGAAGGGGATTCTGGTCTCCATACTGATGATGTTGGTTGGATTAGGGTTTCCCATTGGACCCAAGAAGTAGGAGTCGGGATCCGCATCACAAGGAATCAGAATCTCGTCCCTAAGGGCCTAAAAGGAGATATATGCAGGAAAAGTTGAAAGAACCGAATGCCGATAAGAATTGACCGAATGAATTGAGGGGAGAAGCGAGGATTACCTCTGGAATCTCATCACGGGTTGCCATTACGGAGCTCAAGTGAAGATTGAAACTATTGGCGATTTAGGGAGAATGCGGAGTTTGGAGCAGTGCCGATCTAGGGCGCGTGATGGATTTACGGTCAATTTCAGAACAAATGCCTTTGTTCAGAAATTGAGGGGGCATGTGTTAACACAGAATTTTCGCACTATGACAAGTGGGCCAGCACGGCGCAGGTTCGGGAGAAATCACCGCCTGAGGGATTCGGTAGATGGCAAGCGCGGTCGGCTAATCCAATCGATTCGGTAAGGCTGTGGAGGCGACTGGCCAAGCGGGGGATGGATTCGGCAATATGGCGCTGCGGTCGGCTACCTCAGGCTAAGTCGGTTTGCGACAAATACGACATATCGGAGGATTCGGCAACGGGAGGTCTCGTCATTATTAGCACGTGCCGATTATTAAGGGAAGCTTGGAGCAGAAGAAATCATGCTTTAGATAGTTTCCTGATTTTTATCATTGTAATCGTATCCTTCTAGGACTCGTGGAGCACCAGGGTATAAATATAAACCCCGGAACCATTGTAAAGACGTTCACAATCAATACAACCAAACCGGCCCCGTGCCGTCTTCGAGTCCAAGTCGTGTCGTCGTGTTCTTCGAGAGGGGCCATCGATCCGTCGACCTCCGTAAGTTCCGGCAACCTTGTTATCATGTCTAGTATCGTGCGGCGGATTTAGATATGGTGCAAGTAGTCTCGTACGTTAAGCTTAGTATCGTGCGGCGGATTTAAGCTTATGACGGGAAGTTTTTGCTTATGCCTTGTATCGTGCGGCGGATTGAGTCATGAGTGAAAATAGTTATCGGCTCTGTTAGATTTGGCAAATCTGATAGATTCATTAAGTTACCTTGTGTTATATGTTTTATTATGTTTATTTCATCATAACACTTTTTGCCCAATCTAGATACCGTTCGGATCGGCTTTATCTCTTATAGATCTACTCTGATCTTTCATGACTATCATTGCAAAGTCTTTTATGTAGTAGATCTAATTGCTCACAATAGCCGATTGGATCGTATCTAGGTTGTCACGTGGTGAGGGTTCGTGCACGTTGAGTGTGTTTAATCTATGATATGGCTAGGTGTCGTGCGGCAGGCGCAGGCTTTAGATTAGTTTAATTATTCTCAGTTTGTACGTTCAATCTCCATGGACCCCAACTCGGTTGTACAATCGGGATTGGTTAAGCTTTAATTTATAAAATACATCATGCAAGTACGATTATCATGCGAATGTGTTCGGCAATCTGTTATTTACGTAATTTTGCCTATATAGCCGAACAATCTTTAAACCTGTTGGCAGATAGCTTCCATAGCTATATGTCGTCGTAAGTGGCTTCAGGGCCGTACATCTTAGAACTGTCTGGTCACACCCGGCATGTTCCAGCTTTGTATTTAACCGAATTCTTCCCCTTGTTAGTTGCAGGACAAACTGACTGGCACGCATCGGACCTCCGAGCATTCGAGCCACGTTTGAAGCCAGCTTCTCCGGCTTGCTGTGTGGTTGGCACAGTGCGTCACTTTTTGCGCCAACAATGCCCTTTTCGTATTTATTTATCCTTTAATTTTGATAGATAACCAGCGTCAACAAGTTCCCCCAAGCTTACCCTTTGCTAGTCCCTTAGCAAAGTCAAACTCAACAATGGATCAGGAGTTACTGCAATATCTTCATTTCCAACAAGTACACCTGGTGTTAAACAAAAACTCTCCAAAACATATCATGTTATTATTCATGGGGCTTATTAGTCTTACCTTAGATCTTGAATAATTGAGAGATTGAACGATCAAATCAAGCACTATGTCTCTAGTTCTTTCACTTCACCTTTATCCCAGAGTTTTAATTAATTTTCAAAAGCATTAATACATATGTTGTTAAATTGAACAATAGATCCAAAGAGGAAGTCAACAAACCATTGAATCAAGAAGTGTATATGTATGGAAAAATGGAGTCGGATGCTCTTTTGAATATATTCACTCTCTTCTGTTTATCAGAGACATATGGCTATTAGGCTAATTCTACTGTCGGGCACGTGCCCATTTTTTCTGACATTTTTTTTTTCTTTTTTTTCGAGGTTCCGGACACTTGTCCCTTTTTATTTCCTCGGAATCTATCTTTTTGAGGTTTCAGACACTTGTCCCTTTTTATTTCCTCGGATCTCTCTTTTTTCTCTCTTTTTTTTTCTTTTTTTTAAATGGTAGCCACATGCTTCCAACAAACTTCAGAGAGTATAGCAACAGATAATTATGAGCATTTATGCGGAAGATGGATGAAATGTGTAAGTGATCTCGATTCAATGGTATGATAAACTACTCATAGGGTCAACAATGCTTAATTTAACTCAATGCAATTATTAGTCATGTTTATATTTAGAAATCTCCGGAACTTTAGTGTTGTTTAGAACAAGATAATAGCAGCTCAGATCATCATATGTCATATCTCAATTACCTAGACCTTAGGTCAAGTATTTGCCAACCATGTATTTAATTTTATTTTAAGGCATTATTAATTAGGAGAACTCATGCTTTAAAGGTCAGGTACTTGAAAGAAATTAGATAGAGCAACTATTCATCATTTTCATGCAAAAGATTAGAGAGAGAGGGTTTTTCTTTGGTCATCAACTTCTTAAAACAAACTTGACATACTATTTTATTTATTTAATCTAACACACTTTAAGATAAAAACTAATAATAGTAGTAGTAATAATAAAGTCATACCTGAATCGCGAAGATAACGGAGGTGCGTCTCCCCCAAGCTGGTTCCCTTACTAGCGTTGAGCCTTCATGTGCCCATATATTTTTGTCTCTTTTTTTTAATTAATGGTGAGCCTTCATGTGCTCACATATTTTTTTTCTTATTAAGGGTGAGCCTTCATGTGCTCACATATTTTTTCATTTGTTTTATTTTGAATTTATTCATATAATGAAAAACTTAAGAGAATAGAGACACTTACGTGGATATATGGGGTGCCTTCCCCCAAGCTGAATGTTGACGTAGTCGTTCGATCTTGCAATGTAGCAGACTGGTAGTGGATATGTCCTTCCTCTATTAGAGCTTTGATTGATGTTGATGTTTGTTGAGACAGTGCTCCAACAGTGGATGGAGTATTCACTTGCTCGTTAGCTTTTCTTGGCCTTTCAAATCCTGTGAAACTCAAATAGACAACAAAACTTGTGGAACAGATTAAGCACTAGAGGTTGGCCACTCAAGCCTTAGTTGTCTAGAATTTCAATAAGATCTCTTTCTCAATATTTTTGTATTTTAATATTTTTACGGTGCAAGAGAAAATGCAACAGGATGAATGCATGCATATTTATTTTTATTATTTTTATGCCACCACGGTGAATACCCTTGCAAGTTTTTACACACCATAGAATTATTCACATGGGGCTTTATGGTTTATGATATAGTGTAACAATTGCAACATTTTTATTTTCTTTTTTCTTTTAATGCAATGTAGAAAAATGTTTGTGAATTAAATATGATGATGAAATGATTAAATATGATGATGCAATGCAGAAAAGTAAATATAAGGATAACTACCGATTTTACCTTTTGGTGAAGGTTCGGATATTTAGGTCCGACGAACCGGACCTTCCCTTGGTTCAGAACTCCCAAGGTATGTCAGACGTTTAGAAAGTTGTTATCGATTGTACCTCTTAGGTGCAGATATTTTCTCCCATACTTTCTTGGTCTGAGTCTTCACTTCTTGTGGTTCACTGTCTTGAGGTTTCTCTCCTTTCTTTTCTGGGACGATGTCGATAGCTTCTTCTTCATGATTGACATCTCTATTCTTGATAGTTTGTCTTCTTTGGCTTTGAGAGCGGCGTCTTTCACTTCTATTCTTCTTGGGTGCTTCATTAGGCATGTAGCTGATGAAGTTGCATCGTGTCTTTTCTCCAGGAAAGTGAAAAATGGATTTCCTCTTGTAGATGATTGTACTTGTAGCGTAGAGGAATGGTCTTCCTAGGATGAGGTGGACATCATCGTCTTCTTATGTCGAGGATCAAGAAGTCTGTGGGGACTTAATTCTGACTACGACGTCCTCCATCATTCCTTCTTATTTATGTCTCATGATATGGTGTCACTCATGTCATTTGTTCGTCCAGCAATTTGATGTGAAGCGTTAATTATGGACGTTGGCAGCATCTTGCTCAGTTTGCATGTTCTTGTAGATCTAGGACCTTCACTCTGTAGAATTTGGGAGTGACAAACTTCTCCATGTTTTGCTCAAGAGTGTGTCCTGCTCATAAAGACAAGGTAGAGATCAAGTGCATAGGCTCTGTTGGTGGAAAAACACCAACAAAACCAAAAGTTTTGTTTATTCCTCTCTAACCTTAGGCACATTGCACAAGACAAACTTGTTGTTTATGTGTTCTATTCAATCTTAACATGAGTGATAGGATCAGAGGATGAGCATGAAAGTAGCATCTTAAAATATTTAACAGATCAGATTACTTAAGCTAAGGAAGGATAATCTATGCATAATGTGTCGATCTTTTCATGATCATCTTCCAAAGGTTAGATGCACAACATTTTAGCTCATTTAGTTAAGACAGTGAGATTCAAGAGAGTAAAGCTAGGAACAAAGATCAAAGGACTAAACATGTTGAGTTGATTAGGTTTGATCAAGTGAGGTGCAACTTAAACATGTTTTGTTCTTTATCAATGTTCATACTAGAATCAAGAAGAAGCTTTTAAAGTGATGGTTACTTACCTTGAAATGTTACTTTGTCATTGAAGAGTGATGTGTCGAACCACCTTGTGGAAGCTTCTCTTGTCTAGCTGGCTTGTCTTCTCTTGTTTGTCTCACAGTATGCTTGAGAGGAGGAAGATCACAGTGGAATCATCTTTAGAGGTATCGATCTTCCTTCTCTTATGTCGTCTTATCAGCGAAAGTTCATTGTTCCTCGAGTATGCTGACTAGGATCCTCCCTTTCTTGTATTAATTCTGTATTATGAGGATGTAGGGGCAGTTCCGCATTCTTCTCTTGTCAACCTTTCTTGTTTTCCTTTAATCATTGGGTTGACAAGAGACTTGAATTTAGAGCTGCTGCTCGAGTGCCTCCATGAGAGTCTTTTGTCTTGTAATGTCACAACTGAGACTTGTTCTCTCAATAGTGTCTAGATGATGGAGATCATATCGGCTGTTTTTCTTGATTTGCTAGCTCAGGTAATCTCTTCATCTTCTAACTCTTGTGGTGTAGTGGCTTCATCCTTCATGATGCCCTCCTCAATTCTTGGCAGTTGGTTCTCCCTTCGACGTCTTCTCTTGGTTCTCTTTGGCTGCTCATAAGCGATGCAGATGTTGAAGATGCAGCGAAAGATCCAAAAGTTGACTTCTCCAGGTCCGGAAAAGATGATAACATTGATGGCGTTCAAGAGCAATCTTCCAAGAATGAGTGGTGGATCATATTCTTCTTCTTGACTGGGACAGTATCTAGTGGTTTGTATTGATCAAAGTGGTGAGTAGGAGATCAATATGTTTGAAGTTGGGTTTCTCCTTCCTCCCTTTGATTGTGAAACACATCTAGACAACAGAATTGTCTCTCCCAGGCTGGCTTGTGATGTAGATGGACTCCCAACAACAAGTTCATATGTTTGACTTGTAGATCTTGCTATTGTTGCAGTGGTACCATCTTGTCTCCAAGCTAGCTCTTGATTAGAAAAGAGGATAACTTCCCACTTCTTGTCTTGATGTCTTGGGCAATGATGGTTGCATGCATAGGTTGTCTCATATGAGGTAAGTCGCATCCTGTTTGTCATCAGCGCCCAAACAAGACTCAAAGCTAGGCTAGCACCTTTTGTGATCTGAGAGTAGGTTTGTGTGTCTATGATTTGAGTTTTGGATCTTCAATGTTCACACCAAACCATGGATGAGCAAAATTTCTCTCCTGCATAATGTTAGTGGACATATACCCGAAGGATTGCAAGAATTTGAAGCATGGATTGTTATCCATAACTTATGTATTTTGCATCTATGCTATTAAAAAGATGTTTTTAGGATTGTTTTAGCATAGACTATTATGTGTTGGCTGCACTTTAACATGATTCAAGACAAAAGATAACTTGTAGTAGAAGACAAAATAAATAAAGTTTGATACTCACAGTTCTTTCATCCATGATGAATGAGCTGAGTCTTCATTGTGCAAAGTTGTTTGAAGTTCATGTGTCTCTTTATCTCCAGCGTGAGTTCATCTCTGGACTTTCCCAAATTGATATTGAAAGTTTCCCTGCAGGGGTTAGTCCAACAAATTATCCAACATCCACTATAGCATACTGTCGGCTCAGAAACCAACCTAGACACCACGTCTAATTTGATTTAAGAGGGCATTCTAACCTAAGCATGCTTAAATTAAAAGGCCTTTGAAAGCAAGATCACCCACTCCTAAACTAGGCACCATGCTTCATTTAAGAGATGTATGAAAGTACTTCAAACCTAAACATATACTATAGCAAATAAAGGTAACATGAAGGCATTATAGAGATTTACTCAGATGAAAGAGCATGATGAGCATATCTTAAAGGTAGGGACAACCAACATAGCAACATGGCAAGAGATGTTCTTAGAAAGTCTATTCCCCAAGCTTGGATTTTGCACAAATCAAGATTGGATGAATGTAATTCAATGTTGCATGATGATTGGTTGGACATACCATGTGTCTGTTGTTCCTTCGTTCTTTTCTGCTCCAGACCTGGAAAGGTTAGTGACAAAATACCCGAAGGAATATTTTCATAATTATATTTCTATGCTTATTACAAGGACAGTGCAACAGAAAGGTAGGCATAGCTCATAACCAGGTATTATGATGGGGTGTAAGGATTCTACTGGTTATGGCTTGCTCATGGAGTAGTGATAGATAAGAGTGGAATTCAAAAACAACATTCATAAGAATGAAAACAAAAATAATGAAAAGACTGGGACAAAAAGGAAAAAGATAAAAGTATGATTACAAGGTTAGACTAAGACTTAAGATGATCTACCGTCCCCGGCAATGGCGCCAGAAATGCTTGTTGGTATAAATTAACGCACACTCTACTTTATCCGCAAGCGCATAGATAAAATCTACCGATGTAGCACTTCACCGGAGTAACCCAGTTTTAATATCGAACCCAAAGAAACGGATAGTGATAAGTATTAAAGTCTATCCCTGAGCAGCTAACAAGGACGGAGAATCTAGAAGCATAGAGGGGATCACTAAGGTTGTCTAATTCCAATTTAAGAGTGATATGTTTGTATTATTCTTAGTGGGGAAGTTGCCATAAAAGGTCACAAACAGAGTATGAGTCTTTTATGCAAATGTATAATCCTACCGAGCCTACACACGGGTAAGTGGACTATAGAAGAATCAACAAGGCTATAAGAGTCACCCTTGCGAACAACCACTACTACCGGCATTATAGGAGGCATTTATGAGCTATCAAGTCTAAGCACCACGCTTACACTATCCAACTACTCTAACTCTAGCGCATCTAGAATTAAAGTACTCAAAAGAGAGTCATAAACCTTAAGAATAATAAGAACAATGGCTCAAACTTAAATATAGACGTTGATTACCGAAACAATCACTGAAGCAAGTTGAAGATGAACTTGAATCCGCAGGTACAAGATGAATAAGTTGATCCGACAGGCCGGAGCTCCTTCTTGATCTCTTCCTCTCTCTCTTCTAATTCTAGTATAAGATTAGGTTCTAATCCTACTAGAGGGGTATCTAGTCTTCTACTTGATAGCTGGCTCTTGATTACAACTAGATGAACTAGATCTAATTCTAGATGAACTAGAAGAGATTCATCTAGAGGGACCTCTACTTCTACATTGGAACCCTAATTTCTGATGTGGAGATGAATAATGAAGAGGGAGATGCCTGGAGAGGGGGGTCTGAGGCTGCTTATATAGCCCTGAGGGATCAACCGTGGCCGTTGGATCAAACCGACTTAAGGTACGACTAAGATGCATCCTAGAGGTCGGTGGAGGAAGCTTGCAGAAGACGGAAGCCAGTGGGCCCGGGGGAGACCGACCGGTCTCATGGTGGGACTGGTCGGTCCCACCTGGCATCCTCTCATGGTGGTCGACCTCCTGGTGTCTTCTGGTGTCCTCTGGAGTCTTCTAGAATATTCCTGACGTGTCGGTTGCGTTATCTCGCGTCGGTTTCTTTCTAGGGGAAGCAATCAGCGCTGGTTTCCTGGTTTAGTTCCTGTAGAATCACAATTCACCAAAACTCGTGGAATATTGTCAATTAAAACCCTAAACCTTTGTTGGTGATTGAATTCATGCCCTTTTCATATTTATTTATCCTTTAATTTTGATAGATAACCAGCGTCAACAGGTACTCGGAAAAGAGCTTCTTTGCCGAGTGCCAAATAAAAACACACGGAAAAAACACTCGGAACACTCGGCAAAGAAATTCTTCTATTGTCCCTTGCTGCATCTAATCACGATACTATTACTGCACATGGTTTGCATATTTCAATGTCATGGCTATACCATTACTGTAGATACACACGGTTTGCATATTTCAATGTTATGGATAGGCTAAATTCAAGAAGCACGAGTACTCCGTATTAACGGTGTAAATTTTGGCTTCACGTGACTTGCTTATTAATATATATGTGCTTTCTTCCATCCATTTTCCATGGTTATCCTACCCATAGGACCCCACGCATCATACGAGATGATTTGTGAGATAATTTGCACATATATTCTATATATTTCACATATATTTGTACTCCTTATATAAGGTCATCAGATTTTTGTCACAGCGAAGCAGAGACACCTATGACTACGCATGAGGCGGCGCGACAAAGCGCGCTAACCGTTCTAGTATTATATAAAGGGCAAAGTTGACAAACATTCAGTTTTCACACACTAATCAGTACGAAACTGCATTCACACAGGATTTTAGATAACTGGAATAGCAATAAAATTAAGACGATATGTCACTCAAACTGCAGACTATCACTCGAACGGACACCATTCAACGCTAGCATTCAACTGCAGAACTGACACCCTGCAGGGCAGGCGAAGTGTGGGCGGGATGGCCTGCGGTTGCGCCCGCAGGAGGATTGATGCCCAGCGCGGGAAGAAGGCAGCGACGATGGCTGCCTGGCTGGCTCTGCCCGCACGGGATCGGCGAGTACGAAACGAACGCCCTCAGCGCAGGTTTCACTCGGGTTACCGAGTCGTCTAGCTCGTTTCACCGGGATAAAACGTTTTCTTCTTTCTCCTTCTCATTTCATGCAAAGATTCTCTTTTTGCTGATGTATCACTATATTAAATGTGCATAACATCCTTATCAAATACCCATTAAGACTGACCTTAGGGGTGGTAATAAATCTCATTCATAATCCAACTTAGTCCTTTCTATTTTTAGTTCAAAATCATATAGTATTACGGCATGATCCTTATTGAGACCGATCCTTAAATTTGTTAGACTAAATTATAGGCCCTTTACCAACGGTACTGTATAGGACAGGAGCCAAGTGGTTGGTTCGCTAGCTAGGAATTCTGCAATGGATCTCATGAAAATGATAAACAGATAGATCACCCAAATCTAACCCAGCTTTTACTAGATTCCAAAAATTTACAAGATTCTCCATCACATCAAATCTTTAGACGTATGCATGAAGTATTAAATATAGGTAAAAAGTATAACTAATTATACAGTTTATCTGTAAATGTCGAGACGAATCTTTTAAGCCTAGTTGGTCCATGTTTGGACAAAGTTTATCAAATAACAACAAAAGTGCTATATGAACTTTACACCAAAATTCCTACCAACTAAACACCCCCTTAGAATTAGCAAAGGATACAGTATCGGTCAATCATCAGCCAGGTGCCAGAGCTAGGGCAAATACGAGGAAGGTGTGTTTGTCTTAGTGGCATCTGACACAGACAGACTGATCAGGTTTTTGACTACATAAATGTCTGATTTAGAATCAGCTCGATCAGAAAAAAAAAGTGGATACATAAATGTCATCATACAAAAAAAAAATCAGACATATAGAATATAGAAGAAATGTCAAAATAAACCAGGATATTCAGTTGGTCATGCAGGAGAGGATCAAAGAGGTCCGGACAGATCTGGGTTGAGAAAAAATAGAAATGAATAAACACTGATGGGCCGTTACCTAATATGGGCCTTAAACCTTTCATGAGACTGCCCATGATCGCGTTATCACCCGAAAATCACTCACTCCTCATCACCGCGGCGAGCGGTGGCGACGGCCGGATCCAACGACACTCCTGAGTTGGGGACTTGGGGTCGCAAGCTGCCTTAACTGAAACAGAACAAAAGCCACCATGTATTATTTACACATAATAGCTTGCACTTGATGCTTCATCTATTAGGCTTTGTTCAGTTCACAAAATATGTGGCGAAAAGTTACTGTACCACTTTCGTTGTTATTTGACAAACTTTGTTCAAATATTGACTAACTAGACTCAAAAAATTTGTGTCAACATGAGCATGTCAAAAGTACAATTAGTTATTTTTTATCTATATTTAATGCTCCATGCATGCGTGTAAAGATTTGATGTGACGAGTACTATGCAAAATATTTTAGGTGATTTCACAAACTAAACGTGACCTAAGGTGATGATGGGGCCCAACTTAGAAGAAAACTTGCCTTCTTAGAAGATGATGATGGGGCCCAACTTCTGACTCAGACTGCCTCAGGTGCATAAACTGAACTTGAAGTAAATGATTTCTCTTTTGGAACTCTATTTCCTGTCACAAAGAGGAACCCTGGTCTGGTTCTGGCCTCCATGTGGTCCGAAGTTTGCAACTCCAATTCAATGGAACTTGCAAAGACTCCTCTAGTGCTAGCAAAATTAATGGCAACTGGATTGTCATTTGCAAGGGTGTGTGGATGCATCGAGAAAATTTTACAGTGCCACATTTAGTATTTGTGAAAACAAAAAAAGCATGGACCTGCTAGGAGCCTAAGATATCAAAAAATTAGAGTAGCTAAGACAATGGACATGGAACAAACAAAAGCTGAAAGAAAGGTGATGCTAGATACAAATCCTATGTGGGCCTCATCTCCACAGGGTATGCGCCATGCAGCTTTTTCCAGGGGTGCAGCTTTGACATTCTTAATCGCCCAAAGACAGGAATCAGAATGGATTTCCTTTTTTCTGTAGCGGAGGAACAGATCTGGGCTACCAAACTCCACTGTGGCATAGCCACCAGCATCAAGAGGCTGCAAATAAGCATCACAGTCAGCAGTCAACAAAGTTTATTCAGAAATGTTCTGACAAGTGATTACTATTAAATATGCCTATGACAAATTGACCAAAATAAACAATGAAACATGTTTGTAGAATTGCAGAACATGGAAATGGCAAAGGTGGGCAACAAAATACTAAACATGTCATGATTTTTTTGATTCAAATTTCTTGGAAACCTTTAAAGGTACCATGCAAAAGGGGTGGCCCATCACAGTCGCATAAATCCATAGAAACTGTCAAGATATTATTTTGCACTAAAAGCAAAACTAAACAGAAATTAATAAAGCCGTTGGATAGCTTATCTACATACTAGGCCCATGCTCTGTACAAAACATGCCAAAGGGAGATGCAAACATACATGATATATCTACTATTATTATGCATTAGCATGGCCCAATATAAGAGCTTCTATGTTCCAGCATGCATATTTGATGTCCATCATGGAAACAACATACCACCAATCATTCATGCAAATCAATTTCTAGGCAAACCTGAATGTTCTATTTGCATACAGCATTTTCAGTACAGAAGCATATCCTAAGCTAGTAAGTTACAAGTAATGTTCGAATGCAGATAGCAAGAACTAAATAATTAAGTGAACATTATTTTTAGCCACTGGAGGTCTAAAGAACCTTACCGGGTATCTAGCATGGAGAGGCATGTCTATTACAAGGTTACAGTTGGTTGAAGTGATTAGCCTGAGATCAAAATGAATCTCAACAGATGAACGATTGGATAGAGCTGTGGGCAGTTCAAGGTTCGTGTCTCCAAAAACAGCAACATCAACGAAAACTGCGAGATTTTTACCCAAAAAATTAGCAGAATGCAAATAATATGCAGTTCTACATTCTATCTCAGATTCAGATTTCACCTTTGCGCTCAACAAAATGCTGTAGCTCAAATGGGTCAGCAAACACCCCATCCGGGAGTTTTTCAAATATCACCAGATGGGCATTATAGCCATCAAGGAAATTAACCATAGCACCTTCACAGGCACGAAAATCCACAGAATAGACTAAACGGCGGTGAGAACCTTCACCAACCAGTTGCCGGCGCAATTTTGAAAGCATAGGCACTTCAACATCATCAGCAAGTCCTTTGCACAGTTCACCAGAATCAGACATTTCCACTAAGTCACGACACTGAGCAAGCTGGCCCGTCAAGGCGTCCAGATATGCATCACCAATGTACGTCCTAGAGCAGGGCATGCATTTGACAGATTTGTGGCTGCTGCTTACCTGTGCCATGCAATAATTAAAACTTACCCACATTAGCATCAACCAGCTCTGAACAAAAAAAGAACCAAAATTCGAAGTACCGCTTACATTATCAGAAATAGGTGCATCTTAAAATCCAAACGAGATACAGATAAGTACCCTCAGATCACCAGACTCAAACAAAGCAGACATTTAAATAGATTGATACATAACTTACACTACAAGTGCAGTAAAGTTCAGCATTTACATTGTTGAGTATTCCATCTTCATTACTCAAACCACATAACTGAACGTCTGAACCTAACAACTATGCAGCTAAAAACCAAACAATTTCCAAATCCATTCCATGCCCTATACATGAAAGCATACTACAGCCCAAGCTCTGGCAAATCTGAATCAACATAACAAGGTGTCGCAAATTCCATAACAAAACAAGCTGCACATAGTAAATCCCCCGAACCAGGAGCACCTCATCCATCCCCACGTACCTGCTCAGCCGACGAAGAGGTGGCAGCTGCACCAGAGATCCAAGCAGCAGTGAGCGCCACAACGAGGAAGCACGACCTGCCCCCCGCCACCATTTGTGGAGAGGAGGAGAAGGCGGTAGGAGGAGCTTGGGGGAGAGGCCAGAGAAGGAAGTTGGGGGTGTACTGCAGGGGTAGTGGCAGAGTTGGCAAATCCGCACGCCTAGGACCAACCAATCCACATAACGATAGTTAACAATGGTATAATAAATCATAAAATGCATCATCTATAGCACATGCCAATCAAAAGTCTAATTGTACAATAAACTTGGTAAAGAAAAAACAGGTAGTGTTGCAAAAGAAAGACCAAACTAGTGCCGATTTGGCTCCCCCACCTATCATGTATTCATCAACGGTAGGTTATCTCTAATCAGGGGTGGACCCAGTAAAGGACATGGGTGTACACATGTACACCCAATAATTTTTGCAAAGCAATCGAAGTTAGTAGGCAAAATACATGCATATTCACCTGTAATTCAGACCCGATAGTATGTTAGGGTTTGGGCGCACGGTTTTTACCTACTAATTACGTTAAGGTTTGGGCGCACAGCAGGAAGGGAGGACAAGGGGAGGGAATACCTGGTGTCCTGGTGGTGCTCGTCGCCGGCCAAGGTGGCGAGTGGCGAAGTAGACAGCAGCGACGGTCGCGGGGACACCGGGGCTGCAGAGGGCGGACGCCGCGCCGGAGCTGGTCGCGAGGTGGCTGGGCCCCAGGTGGTGCTCGACCGAGCGCGGTCTCCTCTCCGAGTTACGGCGCCGCGAGCGGATGGAGGACATCGGCCGCGGGCGAGACGAGTTCAGGCGGCGGACCAAGGGTCGAGCCAAGCAAGTCCAGCAGGGAAGTTTAATCCGCACTAATTTAGTCTATTATTAAAAATAGATTTATAAAACTAATTACACTGTATTAACAAGATGAATCTATTAAACTAAATTAATTTATCATTAACAAATATTTATGGTAGCATCATATTATCAACTTATATGGACTAATTAGGTTTAATAGTTTCGTTTCGCAATTTAGTCTCCGGCTGACAAATTAATTTTATAATTAGTCTATTTTAAATAGACAAAATTAAGATCACAATATACGATGTGATAGGAACTAAATTTTAGCTCGAAGAACCAAACAAGGTCTTAGAATCAAGTAGTCCTCGTCAAAAATTTATATTGCTTCATACCTGTGAATCAAGTTGTTTTGAATAAGGTTTGAGTAAAATATTAGAAATATAAATTATAAATAACTTTTAATCTGTTGAGTTTGGTAATGCTAAAATCATAGATTTGTCTTAAAAAAAATACTGAAAGTGTATTTGTTCCCTACGTGGGTTTTGGTGTATTGATGATATTCAAATTAGGGACTAATATGATCCTATTAAGATACATTATAGAGATTAGTCTCTTGAAAGAATCAAAAAGCTAATAAAGATGGAATGACGTCCCTCAATCCTTGGAAGCGAAGAAGGAATCGAACTCGAAGCAGACTTTCAAATTTATCCTTTACGTCTTTTGAGTTTAGGTATATCGTATTATAAAGAGGGACGTGAATTTAAGCGATCTAAGGAAGATAGAGTGCTCAAGTATACTTATAAAATCAAAAGAGAGACACTCTCCATGAACACATAGAATGGTTTTCTGGTTCTGGATGTGTCAGAAGTTCCGACGTGCGTCAGAACTTCCGACGGTCGGAAGTCCCATCATAGGACGGACTACAAACGCCCAATTACTTGTCTGTGCAGTGACTGTGTACGTTAGAAGTCCCGACCTAAGCGTCGGAAGTTCCAACATTGTGGGTTGTTTCGACTCAGATCGGAAGTCCCGACACATGGTCATTCTTGTCGCCAGGCTGCAGCCGTTCGAAGTTCCGACAGGATTGTCGGAAGTTCCGACCATCAGAACTTCTGACGTGAGATGTCTTCAACCCTTTCTCAGCCACCATGAACAACTTTTGGTGTATGTCAGAAGTTCCGAGATCTATGTCAGAAGTTCCGATGTAGATCTGAATGGGCAGATTTCTACTTAGAGTATAAATAGCACTCCTCTCACATCCAACCATTACTCACTCATTCATTACAACCTAACTTCAGACAAAACAGCTCGCAAGCATTGAAGGCTCACCTCTCCTCTCCCCTTTGCTCCCAACTTCAATTCCCCCAAGGATTTGAGTAGAGAGTGAGTGGAAAGAGTGAGAAAATCACTTTAGCAAGCTTGAGAATTTGATCTCTTTGTCAAGCTAGTTGGATTTACGTTTATTGCTCTTCGGTTCTTGGAGCCCTAGTCAGCTAGGCGTCTCCGAAGAGTCTCCATCTTGTGGAAGAACCTTAGCAAGTTTGTATTACCCTTGATTTCTTTGTGAAAACCTCTAGTGACCTTTGTGGTCGCTTTGAGAGAGGCAAGGAGGTGGAAAAGACTCCAACCTTTGTGGTCACCTTAACAATGAGAACGTAGGAGCTCCTTAGTAGGGTTGCCAAACCTCGGAATAAATTCTTTGTCTCGTGTGCTTCTTGTAGTTGTGATTTGATTGGATATTACTTGTATGCTTGTTGTCTCTTTCTTCATCAAGTTCATTTCTAGGGTTTGAACTTGAACTACGTTTGGAGGCTTTCCAACGCCAAGGAAGTGACTATACATCTTCACCTTACCACAAGAAAGTGGAGTTGTAAGTTATTGGGCTCACAAAGTTCATTTAAGCACTTGTAATTTTTTCATAGGCGTCGAAACTTTTGATAGTTTGAGCCATAACTTCTGACGACGTCGGAAGTTCTGACCCAAACTGCCAGAACTTCCTACATTCACTGATAAGTGACTTTGAGTTTTGTGTAGAACTTTTTAATACGCCTATTCACCCTCTCTAAGCATTGTTAAGGTCCTTTCAAATACTTTTATAAAAATAACATATATCACTTTCTGATAATTATTTTTGTAAAAATAAGAAATCAAAGTTATGTTTTGAAGACCGTATTGTTGTCCAAAATGATTTCATTTACACGTACAAAGGGAGTATATGATATATGATAAAATTCTAATAAAAATTTCGATACACATAACTGTAAATTAATTAAATTATGGTATGCTTTTTATGACAACTTTGAAAAAATATATTTATTTTTCTTTGTGACTCATCTTTCTGAAAAATAACAATACATTTTATACATTCAATTATATACTCTAATTTCATTCATACCAACGAGCCCTTAACTAATTTTACAGTTTCATGTCCAAATTCAAAGCCTTCAATTATATACTTTGATTTTATTCGCATGAACAAGCCCTTAACCAATTTTTCAGTCCAATACCCAATTTCAAAGCCCTAGACTAATAGCTAGTAAGATAATCGCCCTGTTCAGTTGAAAAATTCTACGGTTGATAGGTCGGCTGATAGTGTTTTATTGTGTTATAAAAACATTGTACCAAATTAATAATAGGCTGAATGAGGTTTGGTCATTTAGAAGACGACGATATGGCTCAAAACTTCACAGGACCAATGACGCTAGTCTTGGTTTGGCGTACCCAACAGATATAGCTAACGGCGCGCAGTCTACGCTGCGGCCAATGGGGGGGGGGCAACTTGCTGCTCGGATTCAGATATGGCTGCTAGGCGCAACCGTGCAAGACGGGGTAGCAGTCAGCAATGCTTACTTCGCGCTCGTGGAGTCCGCCTGTCTAGAGTCTAGACTTCAAAGTCCGCGAGATTCGCTAGCTTCGGGCTGAGCAGTATCGTTTGCTAATATGAACTCTTGTTGGTTGAGCTAAATTATGTATGAGCTAAAAATATCAAAAATATTGTGTACTAAACAACTATTGAGAGGATTGGGCCCAACTATACCTGTTGGACCTGCTACTCGAGCCAAGGTTAGATAGAAAAGACGCTATCTAGATAGCCACTTGCAACATACAATTTAGGGGCACCTAGATATTCTCTAAGTGTCCTATAGTTAAGATATGGAAAAAATGATAGACAAAAAAAAAATAGATGGACAAAAAATGAACACGTGTAATATAAGCCCAATGAAAGAAAGCCTCTAATGTCTGATAGTTAAAAGGTGGAAAAAAAATGATAGACCAAAAAATAGATAGACAGAAAATAGGCTAAAATTTTATCTTTTAGTTATTAGGTATATATGTGTTATCTTAAATAAAAGAAAATTAAGAGATTGTAGACTTAAAGTAATACAGAAAGACCTAAGAAAAGCCTAGTTTATATTATCTGCTACACCTTATCCTTTGCGACATAAAGCCACCACCATCCAACCTTATCCATTCACTTCCCGCGCTACTCTGCTTGCGCCTGCGTCTGTCTCCTCTCGTCCGCACTCCTCACCCGCCGACACTGCTTCTATCTCATCTAGACTGCACCCATCGCCTATGCAACCATGCGCCCCATCACCTCTGCTCGTCCTTCTTCTAGCCTCCACTCGCTGCCTCCAGTTACACCTAAAGCGTGTCTTCTTCCTAGCTGTGCCCACCGTTAGCCTCCTCCTCGCGCACTCGTCGCCTTGGGCACGTGCCACCATCTATGGTCCCTCCCTCAAGCAACGTAGCCCTAGATCAGGGGCATGCGCAGTGGCGAATCTAGACCAGATGGTTATCGGGGTCTTACTTGGAAATAAATAGAATCATTAATAAGTATTAGCATTATATATAGTAAATTTCTATTAAAAATTTTAAAATCACCGATGATATACACTAGATTCGCCCCTGGGCATGCGGCCTAGCTATTTCCACCTACCCGCTTGGGGTGAGATGATGCCCCTCTTCCTAGTACATAAGTAAGCCTAAGCGAACGCCTAATAATATTGGTGTTGTTTGGCTAGTCGTTTGTATGACTGATTTTGATTGTTTTAATAATGTTCTGTGAGAGAGAATAAGTCGAAGCACGACTGATAAGTCGGCTAATACGGGCAAAAGAACGGGACGATTATTGTGGAACATTGGATTGAGCTCGGCCACCAGAAGAGAGCAGATGACTGTCACCCTCTGTAGATGGACCAGGAGTAGGAGAAACCGATTAATGAGAGAAGAAAGAAGATAGAAAGACTAGGTTCACAAAGAGATTCACATGTCTAATGTATCATCTTATATTTTTGTTAATAAACTTGAGGACCATCATGTTTATATAAAGAAGTGATTTCATAAAAATATAGAAGATGAAAGAAGAGCAGTACTTGTCACTAAAGTAGAAGTCTGGATGGCAAATCATAAAAGATTTAAAGATAGTACACGCGACTAAATATATATTAAATGGTAGTGCTAAAGATAGCTATGTATATTTACGACACTTTCTAGATAAATAATGAGCATATATGTGATATGTTTGTTATGTTTCATAGTGAAAATAAGAATATTCTAGATCTAGATGTTCTTATATGATAAAAATATATAAAAAATAAATAAGTATTAAAAATTTTGCTATCATAGTGACCATGAGCAACTGTAAATAGACATGTTTATTAATGTGTTCCATTGACATCTATAACAAGCTACTATAGAGCCATAAAATAGCCACGCTATTTACCTTATTTCAATATAATAAGATTATAGTGTTCGTACATAAAATTATATATAAATATACATGACTCTAATGAATAAATTATTAAATTTTTTTAATAATATAATATTATTGTTATTAATACTATTTATTAGACATAGTCTTAAGAAAAAATGTAAAAAAAATATTATGTAAGCTGTGTCTGTCATTGTCTCTAATCATGTTTGAACTGCACGTTGGCTTGGTAGAATCAAAGGCACAGCCACACAAAAGCACAAGAAAGAAAGGATTTCAATGTCGTGCGACTTTTTTTACCGTGTAATTCTAGTACAAGTCTATAAAATCCGGTATATAAATGTCTCAAAAATGAATTTGTTCAATTGAATGACAGACAAAGGATGGATCATGGGAATTTAAGGATTGTGAAAATGAAACGAACCTACTAGTCTACTACATCGCAAGGATCCAGCACTGCACCGCATCTAGACGTCTCTTGCACGCGGCACGCTCTCTGCCCGCTGCCCGCACGAAGCTGGTCGCTCGCCGGCCACCATGGGCCACTAGCAGAGAACAGTCATTTGGACGATCTATCAATTGAGTTATGTCTCGACCAAAAATTGTATCCGGGGCTAATCACTAAAGCAACCAGTCACATCCTCTGCCAATCAGCTGGACTAGAGCCTTCGACAAGTTCCTTGTCATCGACCTCGACTCCATTCGCTTGAGCTATAAGCTGATTTTAATCCGTACAAATCAGTTATAGAATAATATTTTCTCTCACAACAAATTAGCATCACAGATAAGCAGAAGCCTAGGCCACAACCATTGATTAGATCTAGTACGTGTAATCACGCCTAAACACCCAGGTTGTAACCCCAAGGTCCATATATACAAGCTCTCAGACTGTACATGTGTGGTGTATGCGTGCGTTTGAGGAGAGTACCCATGTTACTTACTCCATGCATTCCAATTTTAAGTTATTCTGGTTTTTTAATACATAGTTTATCAAAATATACATTATATCTAGATATATAGAAAAAATTATGTATCTTGAAAAGCCAAAAATAACTCACAATTTGGAATAAAAGGAATAATTGATTTCCAATCATCGTCAACTCCGTTGTCTTGATAATTTATAAAAATTGATGAAGCATGAACATAGTTTTTTACTTGTATAATCTCTTCTAAAGTTTCTCCTTAATTATTTTCTAATCTTTATTATTTAGTTTTCTATATTGCACACTGGGATGCTAAGGTAGCAAAAAGGTAAAGAACCTAAGTTGCAACAAAATAAATTTGAGTATCTCGGCTGTCACATTGCTTAAAGTAGATGATTTTGTTGTGGAAGTAAACCTTTAGACCTAATAGCTTCTCAATCTCACGAGTACCAGTGCCTCTCTTGTAGTGTCGGTTCAAATTCAGTGCCTAGTGTCAGTTCAAATAAGAGGCACATATGAGGTGTTTCTCGTAGCAGTACAAAAGATCTTTGGGAGGCGTTATCTCAGTTTCCATGCAGTTTTCTCAATGTTGCATGGAAAATTCATATATGAGGATTCCACTGGAACACGATAAAGCTGGAAAATTCATAAGACAAATTAGGGTAACATTTAAGTAGACTAGGTAAATATATGCTTCAAATTCTGATAACTATGCCACAAATGGTCTTGTGTGAGCACAGAGCGGCAATGGAAGCGACCAAACGTCTAGTGTGCGTGAAGAAAAAAGACTGATCCTGACGAAGTCACGCGCTTCACTGTTAACGCTAACATAAAAAAAAACCGAGCACACATGTTAAACTTAAAACTAGGTAGATATAGGTTCCACCACAAGTAACACTCAACTAATTGAGCCGCGTTCAGTTTATTTGCATTAATCACAACTATCTTTCCATTAATACTTGCAAGGATTACCTATCTGACACCGTAATCATCGTCAACATCTCATCATCAACACATCAGATAGCTGTCCTAAAAACGCCCATATATACCAAACATGAACCACCTTACTAGTTATTAATCAAATTAAATGTCAAATGACTGGATAAGCCGTCACACTCTTGGAATAATATTAATTAACTACTAACTCAAACAGTGTCTTCAAATTGTAGAGTCAAAAAACATATCCAAACTCTACGGCTCTACATCCGCAAGGATGCAAATGGCCGTGAATTATTACAAGTTTGAGGCATATATATGCTCAATAAAGTAGCTAGAAAAGATTTTTTTTTAAAAAAAACACAAGCCATGCATGAATGGAACTGGAGAGCAACATGAAACCCCAGTTTTATTGCCAAACCTCCATCCATGTTTTGTAAAATTCTCCATAAAAGAAAGGTACGGTTCATCTTGTCCACGTCTTCATCCTCCTGGAGTAGTATACGTGGCCAGAAATGCATTAAAAGACTGTAAATTTTTGGTATGATGATCAGATGATACTGTATTATTTATGTATGGATCTATATATATGACGACTCATGGTCAGACCACCGAGTCTTCGATCCAATTCAGGATCTCCGAGACGGACAAGAAGTGTCAGCATTTCCGTGAGATAGGCAATACTTCTCCCCCGAGGGACGTACACCCCATCTGATTGTGCCGTCCTTATCTGATGGAATCTGTTGAAGAAAAACATTACAAACAGAATCACACACTTATAAAACAAACTCTGATCAACACATTAATCCTTATTATCCATGTATATACAGCTGAAATGTTGTGGGTCTTACAAAGTTCTTGCAGATCACACATTTTAGATTGGAATGCTCTTTGTAGCACTGTTCGTGGTATCGCTTATCATCTTTGGTAAAAAATTGCAAAAGATAAGCACTAGCGTCAAATCATTTGATCCCATTTAAGAACATTGATAAATGGCAATATACAACAATATATACCTTAGTTCCAGCTGATATGGGCTTATTGCAAGTAGAACACCCCTGGTGACTACTACAAAAATAACATATAGAGAATAGTTAATTAAACTACACAACATGCGGTCAAATAATTAAGGCTGAAAAGGAAGGTGAACAAATTAAAGTGAATCATGTATTTGAAGCAAATATATTATGGTGCATGCACTTGATGATTTCACGAGTCACTGGGTCACTGCTAACATACTTGTGAGTTAACTGTTATCTTCTATATTCATTAGTATTCATTTATATTTATTTTGTTATTAAACCATCAGTTGTGACCAAGAACGGCATGAACCTTGGAGTGCCACGATTGTTATTGTCATGGGACGGGCAATACTTCTCACCCGACGGACGTACACGCCATTCTATTTTGCCATTGCTATCTGATGGAAGCTGTTGAAGAAAAACATAACGAACACAATTCACATACCTATAAAAAACAAACTATAATCGATACCTAAATTGTGTGTGTGTGTCCAAAGTTGAAATGTGGAACTTACAAAGTTGTTGCAGACAACACATTTCAAATTGAAATGCTCTTTGTAGCACACTTCGTGATATCGCTTATCATCTTTTGTAAAAAACTACAAAAAGAAGCACTGACGTCAAATCATTTCATCCAATTCTCAAAAATACTAATTGTTGGCGCAAAAAGTGGCGCGCTGTGCCAACACACAGCAAGCCGGATAAGCTGGCTTCAAACGTGGCCCGGATGCTCGGAGGTCCGATGCGTGCCAGTCAGTTTGCCCTGCAACTAACAAGGGGAAGAATTCGGTTAAATACAAAGCTGGAACATGCCGGGTGTGACCAGACAGTTCCAAAATGTACGGCCCTGAAGCCACTTACGACGACATACAGCTATGGAAGCTATCTGCCAACAGGTTTAAAGATTGTTCGGCTATATAAGCAAAATTACGTAAATAACAGATTGCCGAACACACTTGCATGATAATCGTACTTGCATGACGTATTTTATAAATTAAAGCTTAACCAATCCCGATTGTACAACCGAGTTGGGGTCCATGGAGATTGAACGTACAAACTGAGAATAATTAAACTAATCTAAAGCCTGCGCCTGCCGCACGACACCTAGCCATATCATAGATCAAACACACTCAGCGTGCACGAACCCTCACCACGTGACAACCTAGATACGATCCAATCGGCTATTGTGAGCAATTAGATCTACTACATAAAAGACTTTGCAATGATAGTCATGAAAGATCAGAGTAGATCTATAAGAGATAAAGCCGATCCGAACGATATCTAGATTGGGCAAAAAGTGTTATGATGAAATAAACATAATAAAACATATAACACAAGGTAACTTAATGAATCTATCAGATTTGCCAAATCTAACAGAGCCGATAACTATTTTTACTCATGACTCAATCCGCCGCACGATACAAGGCATAAGCAAAAACTTCCCGTCATAAGCTTAAATCCGCCGCACGATACTAAGCTTAACGTACGAGACTACTTGCACCATATCTAAATCTGCCGCACGATACTAGACATGATAACAAGGTTGCCGGAACTTACGGAGGTCGACGGATCGATGGCCCCTCTCGAAGAACACGACGACACGACTTGGACTCGAAGACGGCACGGGGCCGGTTTGGTTGTATTGATTGTGAACGTCTTTACAATGGTTCCGGGGTTTATATTTATACCCTGGTGCTCCACGAGTCCTAGAAGGATACGATTACAATGATAAAAATCAGGAAACTATCTAAAGCATGATTTCTTCTGCTCCAAGCTTCCCTTAATAATCGGCACGTGCTAATAATGACGAGACCTCCCGTTGCCGAATCCTCCGATATGTCGTATTTGTCGCAAACCGACTTAGCCTGAGGTAGCCGACCGCAGCGCCATATTGCCGAATCCATCCCCCGCTTGGCCAGTCGCCTCCACAGCCTTACCGAATCGATTGGATTAGCCGACCGCGCTTGCCATCTACCGAATCCCTCAGGCGGTGATTTCTCCCGAACCTGCGCCGTGCTGGCCCACTTGTCATAGTGCGAAAATTCTGTGTTAACACTAATAGATGGCAATATAACCAAAATTGTACCCTAATCCCAGCTGGTATGGGCTCATTGCAAGCAAAACACCTGAAGCAGCCAGGAAGCCCATTTGAATCCGTAGCATCAAGATGTGTACCGTGGGCAATTGGATTATTGCATCCCACAGAAGTACAAAAAAGTAACATATAGTTGTAATTAGTAAATAAAACAACTAAACTATACAACATATCTGGTCAAATAATTAAGGCTGCAACAGAAGACAGAAAAAGGGACACCACACATACATGTGCGCACAAAGATATATATATGCTAAAAACCATTGATTTCTTCTCTAATACTGTATCTAAGAGGTGGACTAAAAACCATTGATGAATTCATTACATTTGCAAGTCGACACAAGTCTATCTCACATATATATTTACTTATGTTTATTGAACCATATTTGTCCAATTAGCATTCTATTTACAGTTGCTCCCATAAAATCTATCAATCTGATGGGGTTGGCTCTCTTTTTTGAGGGCGTAAAAGACTGATATTTTAATTAATATATAATGTACATGACTTTTGGTAAAATTCCTAAATATATTCATGCTATGGCCTGTGAAGGGCGAGTTGAGGCTTGGCACCGAAGGGAAGGGATCTTCTGTTCTGAGAAGCCATGCTGCCATGGGTGATCTGCATCACTCACATAGATAGTGCAAAAATACATGTGGACAAGAGGATGTTGAAGATGGCATCAGCTAAGGCAAGGAAGAGGACGACAACATCTAGCATATGGCGGAAGTCGGGCACTAGGATGACAAGATGGTGTCGGTCAAGTCAAGGAGAAATGCGAAGATGTCGAGGCCATGGTGGAGGTTGGACACTCTGAGATTGAAGAATTGCACCTTGCTAGGGGCCTGTTTGTTTGAGCTTTCTAAGAGCTTCTGGTCCTAAAAAATTAAAAGCTAAAACAAACAATCACCTTCTTCTGGGATCAACTTTGCAAAGACAGAAAGCCTACCAAAGCCAAGAATACACAAGAAACCAAGAAGCTCATCTGGGGCCGCTCCGCACCTTTTGAGCCAAAAATTGTCCACTAGCTGCCACCTAGATGAATCGTAATTTTCACGGGATCTTCTTTCTCCGCTCACCCTTTCTCGCTTGGGATAGGATCCACCGCCGCCCTGCCATCACTGTAGAGCGCCACCGCCCCTTTGATTGATTGACAAGAGTTCGCCTTCACCATGGAGGGTCAGAGCCTGGGCTTAGACAAAAGGGCTCAACCATATGAGCCCGTGCTTGTCGCCTCCATGGAGGGCCACCACGAGCAGAGCCTTCCCTCAACTGGAGGGCCCCCTTGCTCTCACCATAGAGGGTTGTGATCGACCCGCTGTAGCCAGTCTTGCCACAGTCGCCGCTGCCACCCTCGTCGGTGACCCCCACACTCAATGCACGCAGCCTGCTGCAACCACCCTAGCTAGCCATCCTAGTCCCTTTTGCTCATATTGGGGGGCCATGGCCGAAGAAATGGGGGCGGGAGGAAAGCTAGGTTGCCAAACATGCTTTTATTTTGTATAAGTTAGCTTTTAGAAAGCCAAATCTAAAATTTACAAAGTTAAAAGCTAAAGCCGAAACAAATCAGGTCTAGGTGTGTAATAAGGTTTGTTGGTTTGGTTCTCAAAACTAGACATTGATAGTTTGGTAGTTTGGTCCTTAAAAATGTAGACAATGGTTTGACTGATTTGGGTTTCCGGGATGAGAGTTGGAGGAGGCATGACACAATCGTGAAGATTGCATTAGGGCAAAGTGAAGTTGCATCCGTTCGATGAACTAACAAAAATATGGACAGTTGTATATTATGCCTAGGTAGTAATTAATTGGATTGTATACTCAATTAATGTAATGTCATTTTTGTCTTTGTGCTGAGTGGAGTGGCTGGTTGGGACAGCCATATCTTAAAAGTGTGTCTCTCCTGGATTTGTGTTAGGCTAGGAGAGAACTATAATTGAACATCTTGAGTTAATTTAAGTTTCGATCTTATGCAAGTTTGTTCTGCGCTAAATCTAAATTATATATTTTTGTCGCAGCTAGGTTGTGTTAGAGCCGATAGTGATTCAACTTTACTAATGGGTCATAAGTGTAGGATTTGGACAATGATTGGGATCCTATTAACACGATGGTGAATCCATATCACTGTCGGGTTAAGCCATGACCCCACAGTGATTCGGCGGTTATATGCCAATGTTGGGTCATGGCTTCACTTGACAGTGGCAACACGATATCATTGTCGATTTGTGATCAACCTGATAGTGTCCTAGCTACACTATAATACGTCATCACCCTTCTTTCTGCTCCCTCTCATCCCAAGCACACCCCTCTAAGGAGGCGTCTTTCCCAGCCTCTATCTCGATCCTTCCATCCATTTTCAGCAAAATACTTAAAGAGAGGAGTGGCTTTTGAAGAATGGGCATGATCTTCTTTCTTCATGGTGTGGGTAACTAGCAATCATTTGAATTTGTAGCATGTTGTTTTTTATTCTCATGCTTGTTCTTTCTCCATTTTAGAGAGATTTTTTTCATAGAATTCTTCATGAAGGAATCTGAATTTTAGTGAATCCATTTGGTATTGGAAATTTAAAGTTATTACCCCTATGAACCAATTTAATTTGTAGCTAGTTTGGTTCATTAGCAGGGCCATCCCAACAATTTATAGGGCCCTTGGGCAAGTATGACACTAAGGGCCTGCAATCTAATATTTTAGTATGACAATTGAAGGATATAATAGTAATAATAAAAGTTAACTTGCAACATACATTTAGTTTATGAAAAAACAACCGTACATAAAAAACCTAAAAGAACGTAAAATAACTATTATGGTTACCTTAAATATAATTATTATGGTTACCTCAAATAGAACTATAGTGCTTCATTGCTTTTTACAATTTTAGAAAATTACCATTTTATAAAATTAGAAACCTATCACAGTAATATGAAATGACTCTAATTTAAAATAAATTACCTAGAGCCTGTATGGCTCAAAGAATTAAATAAATAATTAATGGATCAACTATTGTCTTCGATCCCTTGATGCCTAATAGATTAGATTATAAGCGAATTGGAAGTTGTCACTTATCAGATCAAATAGACAATAAAACTGCAGTAAGTGTTGGCCGTCATGCCCTCTATATGGCTATACCTGATAACTGAAGTTTTAGGGAGACAAAGACGGAAGGAAACAGAGCAAAGCAAATGTTGGTGCTGGCCAAATCTGATCACCATCAGTCGATCAAGGCCGAGTGGCAGAATGACCGCAATAGTTGTGCAGTACGCTCTCACGTGAGTCGAAGGGACGAGAAAATACCACTCATCGGACGTCTCGACCGCGCAGACTAAACTTAGAACATGACTCAATATAGTTGGTACGAGCCAAATAAACAAATACGTACTCTATATACTAAGGATTGAGCCCCAAGCATCGTGGGCCCCTGGCCGTCGCACCTGGTGCCCTCCCCTCTGGGACGGGCCTGTTCGTTAGATAGCTTTTGATTATCTAGTAAATGTGATGGCTTAGTTGGTTACTTTAGTTTCTCCATTTTAGTGTAGCATATAATAGAATTATTCATGAGGGTTGCTAATTTCTTATTATGAACCCATATGACACTAGTACTCTAAGGCGTAGCAATGATGCCATTATTGGTGGTATTTTTTCAGCAAAATGATGTCCTTAGTGCCCCATCACTGCCGAATCCGATTCCAACAATGATGCCAGGTTTAGACCCTACTGTGATCCATGGATTTGAAGTAGTGTGCCATGCATAGAAGTAATGAAACATCAAATTTCTCTAATGGGGATTTAATTATATGCTCGTATAGTCATAGAAGAAACAAGAGAATAACCTAAAAAAATAACGAAACAACAAATAAGAGAGAAGAAAACTAGGCACCTGGATCCACTTGATTGGTAGACATCTTGGGGTGGGTAGTGCTCTGGAGTATTATCTGACGGGTCGTTGTGGACAGGAACATTCTGTCTAGAAGACCCAGCATTATTATTCAGGTTCAGCTGATCTAACTGAGGAACGGTATCCTTGTCGGTAACTTGCAATTTTATGAGGATGTCCTTTGACGTGGGCCTCTCTTTCCGATCAATTTTCACACAGTCAAGACCTATTTCAGTGCATATTTTAATTTGTTGGCAATCCTTTTCCAGGAATGATCTGCGCCTCGGTGTGCTCAATCGTTTCCTCCACTTTTCTAGCACCTGTGTGCAATTGCATTGGAATTTAGAGGTAGAACAGTGTGAAAATAGATGAAACGAGGATACCTTGCCTAGGTCCTCGGTGTTTCATTATATAGCCCAGAGGGTGGTGTACAACAGGAGTACAGAGAGGATACGACATGTATCCGATATATACAGGAGTCCTAGACGTATACGTCAAGTACTACAATAAGAGCCATATACACCGGTGTATTACCATAACAAACCTTATCATCTAATACCCTACCTCAATCTCATCCACCTACAAGGTTGAGATTGTATCTGAATTCCTGTAGCTTGGATGCAGTGATGGGTTTCGTGAAGCCATCTGCCAATTGATCACCGGTGTTGATAAATCGAATGTCAAGGAGCTTCTGAGCAACTCTTTCTCGTACGAAATGAAAATCTATCTCAATGTGTTTAGTGCGGGCATGAAACACTGGATTTGCAGATAGGTACTTGGCTCCCAAGTTGTCACACCATAGCCGAGCTACTGGTGAGTGAGGTATCCCAAGTTCAGATAACAATTTCTGAATCCACATCATCTCAGCCGTAGCATTAGCTAGAGCCTTGTACTCTGCCTCTGTGCTAGACCTTGAAACAGTAGGTTGCTTTCTGGCACTCCATGATACTAAATTTGGTCCGAGGAACACTGCAAACCCACCAGTTGAGCGCCGATCATCCACACATCCTGCCCAGTCAGCATCAGAGAAAGCACTGACAAGTGTTGAGTTAGACTTTCGTATCTTCAGCCCCATGCTCAGAGTGCCTTGTACATATCGAAGGATGCGTTTAACAGCTGACCAATGCACCGTGGTAGGCGAGTGCAAGAACTGACAGACCTTGTTCACTGCAAAGGACACATCCGGCCGAGTGAGAGTAAGATATTGCAAAGCACCAACAATGCTTCTATATCGGGTTGAATCTTCCACATCAAGCCGAACACCATCAGAAATACTGAGTTTGTCCGTGGTCGAGATAGGCGTGTCAACAGGCTTGCACTTCTCCATATTGTCTCGCTTCACAACGTCTTCTGCATATCGGCGCTGAGACAACACAAGACAGTCAGGCGATCGTGTGACTTCAATGCCAAGAAAGTAATGAAGATCACCGAGATCCTTCAGGGCGAATTCTCTCTCTAGATCCCGCAGGAGAGCCTTAGTTGCATCCGAAGAGGAGCTGGCCACAATGATGTCATCAACGTATACCAACACGAAGATAGTGTTGCCTCCTTGATTGTAATAAAAAAGTGACGTGTCACCTTTGGAAGGTGTGAAACCGAGCTGCTGCAATTTTGTACAAAGCCGTGCATACCAGGCACGAGGTGCTTGTTTCAAGCCATAGAGCGCCTTGTCCAACCTGCACACAAAAGTGGGATGCTCCTTGTCTTCATAACCAGGTGGTTGAAGCATGTACACTTCTTCATCAAGAAAGCCATGGAGAAACGCATTGTGCACATCAAGTTGCCTCAAGGACCAACCTCTGGACACTGCAATGGAGAGAATCAGTCGAATAGTCGCTGCTTTGACCACCGGACTGAATGTGTCCTCATAATCAACTCCATAGCGCTGCCTATATCCCTTGGCAACAAGGCGTGCTTTATATCGATCAATGGAGCCATCAGCTTTCTTCTTAACTTTGTAGACCCACTTACAACCAATGACATTCTTGCCCCGCGGACGTGGAACGAGATGCCATGTTTGATTTTTCTGCAATGCTGTGAACTCCTTATCCATGGCCGAAACCCATTTGTCATTTGCAAGAGCTTCCCCAACGGTAGATGGCTCAAGTGCTTCCACAGAACTGTGCATACCCCAACGAACTGTACCATCTGTATAGATTTTGGGCTTAGAAATACCATGCTGAAGACGAGTACTCGGTCGACTCACAATATCCGTGGACGAAGTCGTAGCAGAGTCGGGTGCTGTGGAGGGAGCTGCAGAGATAGCATCCGTACCAGATCCAGGAGCTGCCCCGACCAGCCCTGATGCCGCGTCAGGTGCTGGATCAGCATGCGCCACCGGGCTTCCGTGTGGCACAACGTTGGAGTGAGCAGGTACCGGATGAAGGGGCTCGCGCGCCGTAGAAGATCCGGAGGAGATAGAGACCTGCGCGGGACCCGAGTCCGCACCGGAGCTGGGCGCTGAGGACGAGGGCGATTCTGCGACAGGTGAGAACGCCGATCCCGAGGCTGATGCTGTCGCAGTGTCAGCGCCAGGTACGAGCGAATCCACCTCGATCCGAGGGATGTCGCCAGCCGGGGCACACACCAGATGACGGGGGTGAGGCGCCGGTTCTGGATCATTTTCACCAGGATTTTTTTCTGCATAAACATCAACACCAGGAGGTCTGGTTGCAACATTAGTAGGGGCATGATTAACCACAGATTGATCAGATACAAATGCACTCCCAAAATCGGTAGATGGATTCTGCAAAACATCAGGGAGAAGGGCCAACTCGGACCGAAGTCTAGCCCCTGCGTTTTTGTGGAGAGTACTGAAGGGAAAAACATGCTCATCGAATACTACATCACGCGAGATGTAGATACGCCCCTCAGCGGGATCCAGACACTTGAAGCCTTTGTGAAGGTTACTATAACCAAGGAAGACACATCGTTTGGATCTGAATTGCAATTTTCGTGAATTGTAAGGTCGCAAATTTGGCCAAACTGCACAACCAAAAGTGCGTAGGAAAGCATAGTCGGGTTTAGTCTGAAACAAGCGCTCATAGGGTGTATGATTATCGATCACCTTGGAAGGTAAGCGATTTATTAGAAAGACAGCAGTCAAAAAAGCTTCATCCCAGAACTTTAGAGGCATGGAGGCGTGTGCAAGAAGAGAGAGGCCAACTTCGACAATATGTCGATGTTTGCGCTCTGCCGACCCATTCTGTTGGTGGGCATGGGGACAAGAGACCTGATGGATTATTCCTAGACGCTTAAAAAAGGAATTGAGAGACTGGTATTCACCTCCCCAATCAGATTGAACAGCAAGAATTTTACAACTAAATTGTCGTTCAACCATGGACTGGAAATCTCGAAAACACTGAGACACTTCAGATTTATAGCGTAATAGGTAGATCCATGTGAATTTGCTAAAATCATCAATAAAGCTCACATAATAATCATGCCGACCAACTGAAGTTGGAGCCGGACCCCACACATCAGTAAACACAAGCTCAAAAGGTTTGGATGAAACACTAACTGACTTTGGATATGGAAGTTGATGACTCTTCCCTAACTGACAAGCATCACAGACTGAAGTACTATGCGACTCTTTAGAAAATAAAAGACTATGCTGTCTAAGGATCTGCTGGATAACTTGTGGCGACGCATGTCCTAACCTATTATGCCAAACTGACACAGAGGGCTTGTAGACACCGAGCACTTGCTTATTGGTTGATGTGGACGGATCGGTTGGATGAGGCTTCAAAGGATAGAGACCACCCTCACATCTGCCTTCGAGGAGTGTCCTCCTCGTCACCTGTTCCTTAAGGGAAAAATGCTTGGGGTGAAATTCAAGGAAGGCATTATTATCATTAACGAGACGATGAACAGAGAGGAGGCTCTTATTTGCAGTGGGTACATGGAGAATATTTCTTAGATGAATATCACGAATTGGAGAGTGCAAAGTACCATGACCAATGTGATTAATTTTCATACCTGCCCCACTTGCCGTGTTGACTTGATCTCCACCATGGTACTTGTCACGCACAGAGAGCCTCTCTAGTTCTCCAGTGATATGGTCCGTGGCTCCGGAGTCCACGTACCAGTTGGTGTCGACGCCGTACGACGTTGTAGCTGAGGATGCGGTCTTCTGAGGTGGTCCGGTGAAGGAAGCATCGAAGCGTTTATAGCACTTGAGGACGGTGTGACCCTCCCTGCCACACAACTGACAGGTGACACCGGAGGAGTTGCCCCCGCGGCCTCCATTGCCACGACCTCCTCCTCTTGGTCCTCTACGCCCGAATCCGCCGCGGCCTCCACGGCCACGTGAGTTGTTGCCACCGTTGTTGCCACCGGCGACCGCCTCCCTTGGCAGCCATGTTAGCAGAAGATTGAGAGCCTCCTCCACGGACCTCTATCCTCTGCTCGTGTGCAACAAGCTGGGTGAAGAGTTCATGAACCGTGATTGGCTCAACTCGTGCTGCAACAGCTGAAACAACAGGGTCAAAATCTTGATCAAGCCCTGTTAGAACATAGGATACTAGCTCCTCATCATCAATCTTGCGACCAGCCGACGCCATCTCGTCAGCTAGATTCTTCATCTTGGAAAAATACTCCGAGATGGTGGACGCCCCCTTGGACGCCGTAGCTAGAGCCATCCGGGTACTGATAGCCCGGGCGCGCGATTGCGAGGCAAACATAGCTTCTATCGCCGCCCAAGCTTCGGATGCAGTCACCGATGTGGACACTTGGGCAAGGATCTCCTTCGACAAATTTGAGAGGAGATAGTTGAGAACTTGTTGATCCTTCGCGATCCAATCCTCATATTCTGGATTAGAGACCGGTTCTTCACTTGAATCTGCCTTGTCTTTCTTCGGCAGGAACTCATTCGGGGAAGCAGCATCCGACTTGATGAACTTGGCTAGACGTGCTCCTTTGATAGCCGAGAGCACCTGGGACTTCCATGCTTGATGGTTAGCGCGTGTTAGCTTTTCGCTCGGGGGACAGAAACCAAGCGACGGAGCGACAGCAAGCAGAGCGGCGGCGGCGGAGGAGGACATGGCGTGATTCAAACCTAAGCTCCGATTACCATGTGAAAATAGATGAAACGAGGATACCTTGCCTAGGTCCTCGGTGTTTCATTATATAGCCCAGAGGGTGGTGTACAACAGGAGTACAGAGAGGATACGACATGTATCCGATATATACAGGAGTCCTAGACGTATACGTCAAGTACTACAATAAGAGCCATATACACCGGTGTATTACCATAACAAACCTTATCATCTAATAAACAGTACAGTACTGTGCAAAATGTAACTTGCAACATAACAGTACGTAGCAAGGTACTAATAGCATGCATATTGTGGGCAAAATTTTCTTACACTCGTAACGAAGTCCTCCTGCATAGACGCTTCCGTAATCTCCATGTGGTAATTATTTCCCGTGATTATCTCTAGGACTATTATACCCAAGCTGAATATGTCTGCCTCCTTTGATAACATTGTTTGGGAGTGGCATTCCGGTGCCATGTAACAACTGAATAGTACAGTAATTGACAACATTCAGGACCATGAATGCATTTCATTTATACTCTCTCCGTCCCTAACTGACTAAATATATATTAAAAAAAATATTAATATTCATATCATCGGAAAGATTTTTTAATCTATTTTTTTTAACAAAATTATTTGAAGATGTAAATGTTGCATGTATTTGCTATAAATTGAGTCAAACTTGTGGCATGATCACGACGACAATTAACTAGGGACCGAGGGAGTATAGCTAAATAAAAGCGCACAATTAATACGGGAGCATTCAGCTTACCGTGTTCCTGCCACTTTCTTAGTGAAAATTTGAGATTGGTCTACATCAAAGAGTCTTGATAGACCAAAATCTGTAATTTTCGGTTCCATCTCGTTCGTCAGCAGTATGTTGGCAGGTTTTAGGTCCAAATGTGTGATAGGAGCATTTAGGTGGTGAAGGTAGTGTATACCGCGACAAATCCCCTTGATTATTTTATAACGCTGCTGCCATTCAAGTCCACAGGATTCATCTGTAGATTGAAAGTGCAATAATTTAAAGCAGACAATATACACAAATTAAACGTCGGAAATATAATTGATCTCATGGTTTTGCAGAGTGAAACATATACAGGGGGTGTTTGGGACTGCTCCACGAACTCTGCTTCGCAAACTCCATCATGAAGCAGCTCCACAAAAAACTGGAGTTTGTGGAGTACCTCTTTAGGTGCTCTCACAACTCCATATTTTTTCTCGAACTACGTATATGGAGCTGAAACCGTTTGGCTAAAAAACATGCAGCAAAGCTGAAAACGTGGGAGCAGAGCAGTTTGAAACAGCCCGATAGTACTCTGCAATGTTTTAAATTGTGGTACGATAAAGTGCTTCCGTGACGTAGCATAGTAGTAGATTATTAGAGGGGTGAATAAAATATCCTACTATGGGTAGGAGCTAGCAGGGCCAATATTTTTTTTTAGATTATGAGGAGCAAATAAGATGTTGAAGTGTTATACCTGTAATTTGTTTGTCGAGGCTTCCTGTTGGCATATATTGCAAGCAAAGCAACTTCTCTTGTTTGTCGGCAAGAACGAATTTCCCGTCCATGTCTACAAATTCCCTATGCGTTTCAGAGCAGTATCCTAGAAAGCGAACTATATTTTGGTGCTTAACGGCCACAAGAAGACTTAAGACCTCATTTTTGAATTGTTCACTCACATCACTAACATTGGCCTCTCGGATTGTCATCTTCTTCACAGCAACTGTTTTCCCATTACCGAGCACTCCCTGTCCAAATATTCAGGCATTTCAATGTTGGCGTGTTTGTGATTTACCTGAGACTCTGGGAGTGATTGTACTTTTCTTTCTGAAATTCATATCGGAAAGAAAACAATTTGCTTTATTACCTTGTAAACCACTCCAAAACCACCTCGGCCAATTACTAGCTCATCCGAGAACTGTCTGGTGATATCTTTTAAAAGTTGTAATGGTAGAGCACAAGGCTTTGCTTCTACGTCTTGTAGCATGGTCTCCAGTTTTCGAAGCATGTTAGTGCTAGGTTCACCAGCCATTTTCCTTTTTTTTTCCTGTTTATTACAAGAACACAAAATCACATATTATACCAAGCATTAAACATATGTATTTACCGCGAGGAAACTCTCGGTAAATAATTAGAAAATAAAGCATTAAACCCACTAATAAGGGTCTGTACCTAAAAAGCATGTTAGTGCTAGCGTGTTTGTTGGGTCTACTTTCTGTAGTACTATTTAAAACATACTCTTATTCTCTCTCTCTTTTTTCAGCACGTTTACCCTCTATGATCCTCATTTTCCCTCCACAATTAAACAAAAAAAAAATCTAACACGAGCATAATATAAACCAACATAGGCTTAACATATTATTACAACACAACTAAAATATGAATTCCAAATTTCAACACAAATTGTTCACTCCAACATGTGGAACTAAAACATTGTGCGTCGCAAATACAACCACAATTTCACAAAACTTGTTATTTCCAAAGAAACAAAATTTTGGACATAGACGTGGTTTAAAACTTTTAATTGGTAATGCTTTATTTGAAACTATTTAGAGGCCAAAAAGATCATTTCAAGTTCTTACATTTAAATTTTAAAATTTTGGACAACCTTGATGTTGATATGGTCTACACAGTACGTAGTTCTCAATATGAATGGGATGAAACATTGACATGATCAATACTAAAATTGTAGTTGGCAATGCTATCCATAACTTTGCACTTACAAGTTTTTTTATAAATATTTAGGGACCAAAACAATTTTTTTAAAAATTTTGAGATTTAAATTTGTAAAAAATTTATACTATCTTGGTGGAGACACACCTATATTAAAACTATAAACCTCGACAGATCTAAAACTTCGTAGTTAGAGTTTTTTATTTAAAATCATTTAGAGGATAAAATATTCAATATAAGATGACAAAATATTAAAAAGGATAACATATTATACTTATACTCATAAATGAATGTGTAACATAGTGGTAGAGAGATGTTGTGTGTGTTGAAGGGTTGCAAGTTTAAATTTTGATGGACACAAATTTTGTTTTTTAGGTTTTCTGAATACCATTTATTTCCTCTGGTCCATTAATAGAAAACTATATTTATGGCCTACACTCTAATCACCTTTGACAATAAAATCCATACAATATATTGTACCCACCTCAATAATTGTGTAAAACCAATGGTAGAGCCAAGAATTACACATAAGGGGGGCTGACCGAAAATAAACAACTTGTAAAGCTGAGCACAACTTAACTAGTTAGACTTCTCGGGGTGATCATCTGAATTAATAAATCGACGTGCACGACTGTTCCTATTTTGTACATGTATTCTAGGATCTAATACGATATTCTTCGAGTGACGGGCGACATGCCCAACAACAACAAGCATATGTGGTGATTTCAAAAATCTTAAGACCTATCAGCTTAATATTTTGGGAAACCTTAGGGGGGCATGGCACCTGCTGGCCCCTCTGGCTCCACCAGTGTGTAAAACAATAGAAGGCAACACATAAATCTATATTCAAATTATCCCTATGACATGAAGAAAAATAAACTAAAATAAACCTAAATTTACATCTAACTATCTACATTCATTATAATCTTTAAATTTGTATGTAAATTACCAATTATGTCAGTATTTAAAAGCTAAAGTATCCCCTAGTTCTACATCTAAATTATCAATCTCAGTGGTGAGTTTTGTTGCGTTGTTTCCAAACTTGAATGAAACTTTGCATTGAGTGCGATAGTTTCATTCTAGAGTTTCATAAACATTAAATTTCATGACTTATAGAGAGTTGGTATTCGTGTCAAGAGAGTTTCACCTAGATAAAACTTATTTCTTCTCTTTTCTCTTAAGTACATTGTTATGTCATCAAAAACACTTATGTGGTAGAATATTTAATGCAAATGAAATTCAGATGAAACTCTCACTGAGACTGCTAGTCTTATGTCGCCAAGATTCTAACTGGTGCAAGAGCACAAGCTAATAGACTGGTAAGTCGTAATTTTTGAAAGAAGCTTGCAAGTCGTAGTAAGATTATTAAGACCAGAAATTGGAGACAAGGTTGAAGGTGTACGTCCTCCAAGTCCGGGGTTCGATCGATTTGGCAACAAGATCATGCAGGTTACAAGAACAGCCGGAGCACACAGCATTTTTGAAGAATAAGAAATCTCTACCTGCGGCTGCGGAAGGCCAACGCTGCCGGCAGCCTTTCTTCCTAGCTAGCTAGAGCTCTGCTGCTGCTCCTAGCCGGAAGGCCGAATCGAACTCTAGCTTCTATTCTGCAGGAGGTTCGCGCCGGTGACTCGTTGAGGCCGGCGTTCTATAGTATATATAAGGACCTTGGTGGGTGGTGAGATAAAGACTCGTTCAGCTTTTACTTCAGTACGTAGTTGACCTTGGAAGGATGGCTGGTTGCAACTTGCGAACTTCTCCAAAGGAAAGAGGAAGGTGGGCTGAGTACATGCAGATGCGGATAGCTCGCGCGCTTCAGCAATAGAACTGGTCAGCAAGAGTCATTGACTTCACTCAAAATATTATGTCCGCCTGTACAGCAGTACAGCAGAATACTTCACTAGAAAGGATTCCATCCGGTGCAAGAGGACTAACAAGCAAAGATTCATATAAACTAAGAAATGAGTTTATAAATAAATATATACGGGCTTCACTGATGGTAGGAGTGTATTCTTGTTCTTGAGTTGGTGTCGGGTTTTGAGTTTTCTTTGGGGGCTTGTAGAGCACAGTCCGTAGCAAATTTTCTCAAATCCCTTTTTGAATCCCTCTGAAATAATCTTAGCAAAATTGGAAAAACCTAAGGCTATGTTTGGATCAAAAGATTTTCAAAGGAATTGGCATTCCTATAGTTTTAGCTGCTGTTGCTATGTTTGGAACAAAAGATTCATCGATTCCTTTCCAGAAGTACGTTTTGGAGGAAATTTAAAATCCAATTCAACCTCTTGGTTTCTTTTCCTTTGCCAAGTTTGTGAAGTTCCAGAGAAACTCTGCTCATTAAGGCACACTGCATGCGCGTCATCTGTGGGAGTATGGGAAAAAAAATAGGGTATGGACCATCCCTATACGAATCTGGTGCGGATTATGCGGCTGCAACGTGGGTCTTTACACTGCCGTGTTTAGTTACGGTCCACTTGCGATACACTCAATCCTTACAATGCTCTGTGCGGATGGTCCTCACCAGATTTGTTTCCGGGAGTATGACCATGCATGCACCTTGCAAGTACTTGATTAGTAACATCTAATACGTCAGTGAAGCTTTGATTTATAAGCATTGTATTCATGTGTTCCAAACACCCACACTACACCACAACATCAAATCACCGTCAGACATCTGACGCTACAACTTATATTTATGGTTAGATCATCTGGCGCTAATTCTTCATTTAGCGATATGTTGTCTGACGCTATAGATATTGACATTTAACGTCGACGAGGTGTCTGACGCTAAAGCCTTATACACCGTCAATCCATCTGACGCTAAAGAAAATAGGGCCCACCCCATGTAGGTTATTGATATAACACACAAGCAAAGAAAAAAAAGAGAAAACCCCCACGACCCTCCCTCTACCTCTCCCTCTCTCGTCCTGCACCAGCGTCGCGTCCCTCCCTCTCCCATCCTGAAGGTCGATCCGACCGCACGCCGCCAGGGGCCGGGCCCGAGGCGCCACGCCGCCCAAGGCGTGTTTACCCCGCCGCCAGGGGCTGGGGCCGGGGCGCCGCGCCGCCCGGGGCGGGTCCGCCCATCGCCAGGGGCCGGGGAGGCGCGCCGCGCCACCTGAGGCCAAGGTGTCGCTGTTGGAAATATGCCCTAGAGGTAATCATAGAGATGATGATATTTCTATTGTATTCATGATTTATTATATGTTCATTGAATATCCATTAAAGACAACTTGTATTGATTGACAATTATGTGAATTGTCTGTGAGACTCTTTTACTTGTATGGTTATTCAATAGTTATCCCTGATCGGAGTTCATGTGAGGACACACATGAATATTAGATCAGCACATGTATTAGTTGATGACTATGTTTCACAAGTCATTGACATGGAGATGTCAAACTAATAATGTGGGCACATGTATGACATGGGGCTGGACTGACCCAGCATGAGATGTTCTTATTATCTCTTTACACATGTACGTTATGTCCTTCGACCTGAGATTGTGGTATGTTCTCAAGATATGAATCGACTTACTTAGGGACTGTCAAACGCTACTTCGTAACAGAGTAGTCATAAAGATAGTCTTCGGGTTTGTCAGGAAATATGTTGTGAGACATAGACGATCAAGATGAGATTTGCCCCTCTCTGTGAGAGAGATATCACTGGACCACTCAAATGATTGGATCATAAAATGCATGGACGTGCTTAGGTTAAGTGTTAACCTATGAGTTGGACCAAATATTGTGTGGCAAGGGAATTACGTATATGTGATCGTGGTGGTTCGTCAGATATGATCTTTGCGTATACATAGGAGTTGACACGTCTTGCTAGAGGCCGCTGTCAACTATCGAGCGAGTAGGAGTACTCGGGCCGTGTCTATGTGTGCGTGAACCCATAGGGTCGCACGCTTAAGGGGCTGGAAGCCTGATTCGAGTTGGACTCGAGTCAGACCGAGATTTGGGTTTGCTAATGGGCCTCCAGGTCGGTGGGCTCATTAGGGACACCTATATAAAGAGGGGTGGGGCAACCAGGGTTTAGAGTCATCATTAGATAGCCGTCGCCCACCCTACGCCCGCGCCTATTGCTCCTCGCAGACCTAGTAGTCTGGAGGCGTGCCGCTTCCTCCCTGTACGTGTGGGATACCTCGGAGGTGCTGCATCTAGAGCACAAGGACGAACCGCACGTGGAGACGTGAAGGTCGGACGTGAACATCTACACGGCATCGCTGCGACGCGCACGTCTACACCGAGACGTCTTCCGCTGCATGTGCGCGTCTAGTGGTAATCCCGTGATCTATAACTAGCAGTAGTTCCTGGTTTATGGGATCGAAATTTTTTTGTTTTCGGCTAGCGTAGCATCCTCGTAACCCTACAGTCGCGCCACCTGAGGCCAAGGTGCCGCGCCGCCTGAGCCCAAGTGCAGCAGGCGGCAACTGCTGTTCGGAGGTATGCTAGCCCCTTCTCATTCGTTCCTGCTGTGCGAATCCGAGCACCCAACCCTAACTTTAGCTAATCGGCTATTTCTATTCCGATCTGATATAATTACATTTGCGTACCCATGTCCTTTATTGGATCTGTGCCTGCAGTTTCGTGTGCTTTCACGAAATGTTCTGTGCACTGGAAGTTTCCCAATCAAGAAAAATTGCATAAGTGCTGATTTCAGAACTTGCATTAGGGGCATATTGATATTGAAATTGAAGTTACCAGTATCCAGCAGCAGAACTATCTAGTTTTGCGAATAAGGAATGTCCAGTGCTTCCTCTGTCATGTAATATATATGTCTTAGGATTCTTAATGGTTAGAGTGTTTATTGTTTTAGTTTAATTTAGAGTTTCACATATCAGTGCTATTTTTTCCTTACAAAAATATACATGTTTGCATTAGTTACGTTGATACCTGAATGAGAACTGTATGATTTGTATCAAATAAAAAATACATGTCATTCTATATTTTACATTTAAGAATTCCCTAAAACATTCTAGATATAGGCCCTGATTTAATTATTCAACTTTAATTTTAAATATGTTATCCAAAGCACGAGACCTTGGTGATAATGTGCTTGCATGTTCTGACAAGTTGTCTTTCTAAGATAGGAAATCACATGTTTCTGCTAGAGTTAAAATTCCTTGCTCTGTATTCTGTAATGACAATAGGCAATAGTGCTAACTCATGACAGCCTTGTAGGACAAAGAAATTTAGGCAATGTTAGTAGGACAAAGAAATCATATAAGATCCTTAGTTTATCATTGCAGTATCTATGCTATTTCTGTTTATAGCTTTAGTATAAATAATATTATAGCCAACCCATTCTTATGTCGTCTTTAATGCTTCATGGCTTAGATTTGGAGCGTGTTCTTTATGGATGGATGTCGTTGTGTTCTAGTACTGGCACTGAACTCAAGCAAATTAACTTTATTTTTTCACATGATCAATATAGATAGATAGCTGAAAGAAATTTAACTTCCTTTGTTCTTCCTAGTAGAGGTGAGTTGTCCGGGCCGCCCCTGATTGTGAATATAGGTAGATAGCTGATTTGGAATTGTATTATACAATTGATTATGGGAATTAGTCCCTTTAGAAGTATAAACCTGTTATTGCTAGTTATTGCAAATTCTCTAATTATAGATATATTTTTCTATTCAGGCAAATAGCTTCTTGAATGAGACTGTAAAGGGGAGAACTTATTTGTGTTATATATATATATATATATATATATATATGACTCTGCTATTTGGAGCGCAGCGCTCTAGATAATATTTAGAACACCGGCAGGACTCCGGCGACCTCATTCCGCAACCGTAAAAGATATTACTCATTCATCCCGCAACCATACAATATATTCTCGCGAAGTCTGACTCAACAGAGGATCTAGTCATCCCGTAACCGTAAAAGGTATTACTTATTTACCCGACAACCGTAAAATATATTCTCGCGGAGTCTGACTCAACATAGGATCCGGTGACCACTCTCCACAACCGTAAATTATCATCACTATTTCTTTCTATAACCGTAAAGGTAGCCGTAAAGGTAATATTCACGGATGTTGAGTCAACAAATGACCCGTGACCATATCCCATGAACCTTTTATATTTATATTTGTATAAGCCTAAAAGTACTCGAAAGACACCGCATTAGTAGTATTAGTTGGCAGTTTGCTGATGTTTGAGGCGAGGAATAAGGCCAGTGTCAATGTACGATTTCATCTCCCAGTTTCCAAGACACTTTCAACATAAAACAGATCTCTTTCTCAATGTAAATTTTATTGCACAGTTTCACATAATATTTTAATTTATTTGGGTCCCACCAATCTCTCTTTTCCTCCTCTCTACTTTTTCTTCTCCGCAGCAGACGGCGTAGTAGTAGTACGCGACGGCGGACGCTACCGGAGGATAGCAGAGTGCTGCGGCTCCAGCACCCGGCCCTCACGGCCGTGGTCGCTGCACGCGGCCGCCGAAGCCCGTGCGGCTCGCGCCCGTGCAAGCGGCCGGCGGAGCCTATGGTGCTCACTCCCGTGCACGCGGCCGGCGGAGCCCGCGTGGCTCCCGCTCGTGCTCGCGGCCGGCAGAGCCCGCGGTGCTCCCGGCCGGCGAAGCCCGCACGGCTCCCGCCCGTGCTCGGAGCCGGCGGAGCTCGTGCTGCGCCCGCCCATGCTCGCGGTCGGCGACCGCGGCGGAGGAGGCCGCCCACGTCCACGGCAGAGGAGTCCGTCCACACCGATGGTGGAGTTGCCCCGCTCGCGACCGCGGTGGAGGAGGCCGCCCACGCCCACGGCGGAGGCAGCCCCGCCCGGGCCGCGACGGAGGCAGCCCCGTGCCCGACGGCGGAGGCGCCCCGCCCGCGCCAGGCGGCCTCACCGGCGGCGGAGGCGCCTCTTTCGTGCCAGGCGGGCTCGCCGGCGCCGGAGGCGGCCTCGACCACGTACGATAGCCTTGCAATCCCGGATGAAACGCGTGAATCGCCTCAACGCTCGTTTCGTGCCGGTTTCACGGTGTTGGAAACGTCGCAAAGCTCGTGTGGTGGGGTTGAAACGAATCCCTTCTCTCTCTCCTCAAAGTTTTATGTAAAAAAATACAAATCTGCTGACGTGACAGACTATTTAATGTGCATGACACTTCCATGAAACCTGCATAGAGTGGAGTGCATGCGACGTGTATCACCCCTTATTACGGAAATTAGTGACTACATTCAATGGTCCTATCACAAGTGAAGACTCTTTTTTAACTACTTAACCGTGATTACGTAAACTCATCACTATTTCAAATTTTAAGTCGCTTGAACTAGTAATAAGTATTACTACTCATGGCTGGTTTAGTTAATTATATTTCTGAAAATAACTGGTTTCACGTACCAGCAATGGTGTAATTTCATTTTCTTTTACGGTAGTAATAAGTATTACTACTCATGGCATCTACGTGACAAAAAGTAATCAGTTTTTATTTTTGTAGGTGATGTATTTTGTAATGATTAATGAACCGTAATCTCTAAAGCAAGTAGTAATTACCGAAGCAATTATAGTAATTAAAAAAAGGTTTCTAGCATCGGGTAGCATATTGAGCAAAAATGATCAGAATACGTAAAAAAATATCTCAGTAATATTGAAAACATTCACCATCTGTACATTTATCCTCATATCCATCGTATTTGTACAAAATCAAATTCACCCTGAACAAAAATCTTCCTGGAATCCAACAAAACAGTGAGACAATTTATGTGGAAGAGTTGACGCTTCATGAGATTTGTAACAAAAATTGAACGAATTCAACAGCAAAATCAATGGCATGCATCAACCACAGTACATAGGAAAAGATGCTCTTCTGCAAGATCCAGCCATCGATTTGTTTCCTCCTAATGAATCAAACTCCATCTCAACATGCAAGCATCGGATCCACAAGGAGAACCTACAAGCACTGGATTGGCACACGAGGCCACCGCCGTGGTTGTCAATGACATGGAAGCATCGGATCCACTCAGGAGAGAACCTGCAAGCACCGGAGCCAGCTTGAGCAGGGATGAACCGTGGTTGTCGAGGAAGGGGCCGCCGTCGGGGTGGAGGACCACCGGGCCGCTGCCACCACCACTATGGGAGGCCGGATCCGCGAGGAGGGAGCCGCCGTCGACGCTGGATCTTGCAACAGCCGGCACTAATGTGTCGAGGAGACACCGCCGGACAATGCACAAACAACGGCCCTTGACGTCGCGCCCCAAGATGCCGCATGTGGGCGGAGCAGTCGCGGCTGCCAGTTGAATGGTGGAGCCGCTGGCTCTTTGGCGGAGGTGGCGCCGCAGCTGCCGGTGCGGGAGGAGGCATCGTCGCCATTGCTACTCTGCTTCAGATGCGGATGGAGAGAAAATGAGTGGAGAAGAAAAATAAAAAATAGGGATTATAGCTATTTATATACGAAGCAAATGAATATTAGGGCCCGTTTGGCAGAGCTCCCAGAGCTGATTCTTCGCTGAATCCAGCAGGAGCTCTGATTCTTCGCTGAATCCAGCAGGAGCTCTGCCAAACAGCTTTTTAGTGAGAAGTGATTCTCTGCTGATTCCATGAAGTGATTCTCTGAAATGAACTAAGAGGCTGAGAGCTGAAAAAAGTAGCTTCCCCTGATTCTGTGAAGTGATTCTCCATGCTGATTTTAAGAATTTATGCTAAAGAATCAAAGAGAATCATTTTCAGCCATGGAATCACTTCTCTCAAACAATCAACTTCTATAGAGAATCAGAATCAGATGGAGCTCTACCAAACTGGCCCTTAGTAATACGCGTCACCACTATACACGTAATGAATGCAGTCGATAGATTTATGGGTCTAGAAAAATCAATTTCGTGCCATGTACATCAAAGAAATAAAAGAATTAATACTAGTACGCGTAAACCCGATTGGTAGTAAACTTTATGATTGCGGGATTTATCAATTGATCTTGCGAGCTGGTGGTGTACTATAAAATCCAATTGGTAGCAAAATTATGGTTGTGGGGTTTGGGTTGGGCTGGTATGCCTCGCCGGACCCAGGCGGCGCTCCGCCGACGCTATAAATAATATTTAAAGCGCTGGTAACTAAATAGTAGTTATATATATATACTCCCGGGAGTAGTTTACTCTCACTTTCAATAATCAACATTGTGTATGGATATATACTTATTTATCACCTTGAGTATGTTTATATACTTATTTTAAGATACTCGAAATCTTACTGCCCAAAAAAATGTAACATAGCCTATATTTTTTAATATATTACTATAAATGTTATTACAGTACTATATAAAATAAGTATAACCATATACTCTATGTATACATAAATACTCAACATAAATATTGTTGTAGATATTTTAGTATGATTATATACTCCGCGTACATATACTTCGTTAAGCTATATACATCATAAATCTAGAGATATACCACATGGGAGTAACTACTCCCAGGGAGTAGGAAATAATTATCCTATATATATATATAATTCATTATGCAGAAAAATTCATTGCTGAAACTAGGGCTACTGTTGTAGCTTAACCCTTTAGTTACAGTTTTATTATGCAGAAAAATTCGATTTGTCCATTACTTTCTCTACTCGCCATTTTTTATGGGCTTCTTTTTCAACATTGCAATTACTTTCAACCTGCAGTTTTATTTTTGGAACTCCATGAGGATGTGTGTTCAGAGTTAAACTGCAGCAGCTCGTTCAACTTTCAGGTTAAGAGAACTACTAGCTGTTTTTTTTTCTTAGTTTGGCTAGTTTGGTCCCTACGACAGTTGTAGTTGTGATGTTTAATAAGAATTCCAGAGTAGGTATAAAACATAGCACTGGTCAAAAAGACAATTGCTTAGACAATTATACTATCATTCAACTTGTTCACTAAAAATACTTTCAATATGGTTTCATTTAGTAATTTTAGTACGAGATCTTTTTTCTGAGATTTATGTATAGGCAACTATTATAAGTTATTTTTTTTTATGTATAGGCAAGTGGAGATGGATCCTCTCATGGCCCATCAAGAAATTATCTAGTTACTGCCATCTAGAATGTAGGTTATGTTAGTTCTGCAACAAACACACTTTATTTTGCCAAGTCAGTGCCTATGCTATGTGCTAGTGTGAAACGCTGTTTAGGAAACAGTAGTTTCACGTTGCTTGATCTGATGTATGACTTAGGATATATTAGCATTATACTGAGATGTAATAAATATTAACAGTAATGTGATATGTATGTGTTCTTTTGTCACAAAAAATGAGATATATATGTAAAGTTTTGGTCAAATTTGTGAAGATTTATCTTTATCGAAGTTGAATTCTAGTTGTGTATTTAAATAAACTTTTAAAGCTTAATGTGATATTTGTAATAATTGTTGATAGATTAATTTTTATTTTTTAAACCATTTAAAGCTATCTTGATGGACCATCTGACGCTAAAACGATCTATAGCAGCGTGCAGTCTGTCGCTAAAGCGTAGTAGCTAGCTGTCTGACGTTAAAAACTAGTTGCGGACTGTCTGACACTAAAAATATTCAGGGCAACAGACTGTCTGACGCTAAAAGTCCTGTCTGACGCTACTTACAGCAGTCCGACGCTATATGTTTTTAGCGTCAGACAGCTTGTCGTTGTAGCCGCTTTTAGCGTCAGATCGTCCATCGCTAAAGACGGTGTTGTGGTGTAGTGCCACTTCTATGAAATTTCTGTGCGTTTTTTCTTTCTTCTATTTTCTCACTTGATTCCTATCTTTTCCTGTATTTTCGTCTTTTCCTCTATTTTTTATTCCTTTATTCCAAATAGGTTTTTATATTTTTTTAAAAAAACAGAGAAAAACTCATCTTCAAAAGTTCCTCTTATCTCTTCTCTATCTTTTGAAAATTAGAAAGGATCCCGCTTCCATAGTTCCATGCATATATTTGCGCGTATATGAGTGGTAAAGAACCTCTAATTTAGCCTAGCAAATTTAAGGATCAGACCCAACAAAAATCGAGTTATAATACTATATGATTTTGAACTAAAATTAAAATAATATTAAATTAGATTATAAAGGAAAGATAGGGGTCATGATCCATTACGACCCATGTGCAACTTTCTTCCTTCCCGAGATTCATGCAGTCTGCTCTGCTGATTCATGCAGTCTGCTCTGCTGCTACCTGCCTGCTTGCATGCTGGACCGCCTGCTGTTGCTTGATGGCTACCTGATGGCGCCTAGATAGGGAGTACTCCCTCCGTCCACGAATAAATAGATTTCTAGAGTTGTGCTAAGTCAAACTTTTTAAACTTTGATCGAATTTTTAGAAAAAACTATTAAGATTGATGATCTCAAATTCGTATCATTAGATATACCATAAAGTATATTTTCATAATATGTTTATTTTATATCATAAATGTTATTACTCCGATCTTTCCTATAAAGTTAGTTAAAGTTTTAAAAGTTTAACTGACACAAATTATAGGAATTGATTGTTGCGTGGACGGAGGGAGTACACATGATGGCCAGCCCGCAGCACACAGTGAGAAGGGGTGAAGCTGAAGGCCGGCTCGAACTGCTCGCCAGCCACGACCAACAAATTAGGCGGCGGCGGCGTAGAAACTAGTGACCCGGAAGTTTTCGTGCCAAAAAAATGTCAAAAAAAAAATAATCTTAGGACCATATTTTCATATTTGGCAAGTTAAATATAGGTTACTTTTAGAGATACTCTTTTTTCTCTCCTCATACTTATTTGGGGATTTGACAACAAATACCATGGTTTTTGACAACATAAAATATGAAACTATTAGAGATACACTTAGGCTCCAAACCTCCCCAATCAACCGACCACTCTTTCACTCGCTCGTTTCCTTCTCTTCCTAGGCCAGCCGACCTCCTGGCCTAGCTGCGCCACCACCAACTCGCTTACCTCCCCTCTTTCCCACTAGCCATCTCACGCGTAAGGCCCAACCTGTCTCCTACGGCCTAGCTCACGCTGCTCTCCCTCCAAACCACGACCCGCCTTCGTGTCCAGCAGCATGCATGTGGTCTAGCCGACCCAACCACAGGCGCCACCACACCCAAACCCTAGGAGCGCAAGGCTCCTAGGCGCCGCCGCCGCTCCCAATGCAAAGCGTGCACTCCGCGGTCTAGACGTTAGCATCCGCACACCCCTCCCTTGCTCCGCCCCCAAAAATGCTACTTCAAGTTTCCTTGTGTGTTTGTGTGGTTGGTTTTTGTGTCGTTTGTTTGCCTATGGACCATGCCTTCGAGTCGATTGAGAAGTGATTTTCTTGAGTGTTGTGATCGCGTGTTCGTCTCACCATGGCCATAACGTTGAGCATATCCTTTCTCTCATGTTTTAGTTGCCTCCATCGAAGTACGGTTGTAGTGACCCTATTCGGTCCTAGGACGTGGCCATTATATGGATCCGATATCGATATCGACGCGGTTCTTACCTGCACATCACGAGCCCTCTATGATCTAGTCTAGCAGGATATATGAATTAGGAAAAACAACCATCATGGAACTGGCGAATGCCAACTTGCACAGGTGTAGCTTGTGGTCATGAGTTCGTCTCACCGTGACCATGGAGTTACATCTCTCTTTGCTTCTTCATGCTGAAGCCTCTTGTATGCTTGTACCTATTTTAGATCCTAGTATTTCTTAGGATCTCATGGTGACAACCGCATCGCTAAGACCCCTAGGGATGTCTTGGTACCATTTAGTGCACGTAGATCGTGGTACCCTACGAGTGGCTTGGGTGTTTATGTTCTTTCCTCTGTCGCTCCTTGGGTGTTAATGTTCTCTTGTATGTCGCTCCTTTTGGTGCCATGCCTTTTGCCACAACATATGTGGACTGGAAGTAGACCTCTACCCCTCTCTTTCCTCCTCCTGTTCCCCTCCTCTTTTCGGTTCCCTCTAATTACGATGGCGTATGGATTGCGAGAGAGATTGAAACTGCTCCCCTTTCCCCTTAGCCCGCTCTGTTTGATCCTGTCCTTATCCATGATGACCGGATCAAAGACTAGACTGTCCATTTTAGTTAGCTAAGCTAATAAGCTCTATACTATGTTTTCAGCAGCGTCATGGGAGTCGACCCAATCAACCGTTAGAGTGCCATCTTTAGCGAGGACGTGATATGGATGTGCTTAGCCAACGCCACTTCCTCTTTCAATCGTCATTGATCTAGTATGATGTGGATTGATCCCTCTTGTTCCACTTCTTTCGATTCCTGTCTTTTCTATGACATGTGGATTGAAGGATAGTGGGACCCTTTCTCTCTTCCCCTGTTGTGCTACTTTCTTCTCGGCTCCCGACATTGATGTGTACACTGTGGATCAAGAGGACCTGTAGCTGCTCCTCTTTTCTCTTGTTCCAATCTATTTTGCTTCCGCTAATTGCCGTAGCATGTAAGTCGAAGTGCCTTGGAAACAAGTCACAATTCTTCTGCTTCCAGTGGTTGTTTGTTCTTGCATGTTTGTTACACTCTGATTTAATTTTTTTCAAAATTTATTAAAACAAAATTATAAAAATAACTAAATAATTAGAGGAGGAAAATAAAATTTAATTTATTCATGTTGCATTCTTGTCTTTGCATATTTTAATTGGATGAAAAAGAATTTACTAAAATACGAATTAGAACTGAATCGATTTTTGCTCTATTTATAAAATAAATAAAAAGTTTACAAAAACAATATGAAAATAAACTCTAAGTTTATTTCTAAAACCTAGGAAAATATTTCTAAAAATTTTGCAAATAGTTTTAAGTTCAAACTAATTTTGATTTAATTTCAAAATTAATTTACAAAAGAGAAAAAAATGAAAAAATGAAAAGGGCAAACCTCAGATCTCCCTTCATCTCAGCCCATCACTTCCTCACTCTCGGCCGGCCCAGCCCGCCTCTCCCCCCCCTCTCTTCCTTTCTCGTGCACGCTTCCACCCTGAAAGGATCGAGATGCCCAAAAGGGACGGTGAATTGCGCTAAACTAAAATTTCTCGCAAGAATTAAACCCTACACTAGCCCACTTCATCCCTTATGCATAAAAGTGTGTTTCAACTGTTCCACCGCACAAAAGACTTGCACCTAGGTTCCAATCCTACTCTAGCATGACAATTCTAGAAATGTAAATTGCAAGAAATGAAATACTCAAAGTAAAAGCTTAAAGAGAGGAGAGGAACATGACGATGTTTTCCCGAGGTATCAGCACAACCCCTAGTCCTCGTTGAAGCACCCGCGCAAGGGTATCACTCCACCTTGGTCCGCGCAAGGACCAAGTGCTCACTACGAGCTAATTCTTCGCCTCTCTGGCCCAGTGAATCACCCACAACCGGTCTCAACTTGAGTAGGGTCATCCACGAGCTCTCCAGATGATCACCGAGCTCCCAATCACCACCAAGTTATCTAGGTGATGCCGATCATCAAGAGTAACAATTCAGAAAGAACTCTCACTTGATCAACACAAGACCAAAGAGAAGGATGGATGCACACTTGCTACTCACAACTCACTAATGAGGTGTCTAATCTCACGATTATCAAATATCTCAACCTCACTAGGGCTCTTGGACTCACAAGGGTTATGTCTACTATTTAAATGAGCAGTAGTACCTCCATGAATGAGAGGAAGGTCTATTTATACCCCCAACTCAAACCATGTCTGAAGTAGTAGAACTCAGCTGTTATGTGCTGATCGAACACGTCCAGTCAGTGCCTAACGGCTAGCTGACACCACTTTTGACAATCGTACTTTGCCCTGATCGGACTCTGCCCGCGTCAGATCCTTAAAAACCCTCTCTGGAACCTATCTAGACGTGACCGGACGAAGTCCTCAAACGTGTCCGATCACTCTGGATTATCGAGCATCCGGTCGCAACCAAACCCTAGCTACAGGTGTTTAGCATTGACCGGACGCACTGACCCAGCGTCTGGTCATAGACCTCTCAACGTCTGGTCTATCAAATGAAGCCCCATTCACTTTCGAATTGAGACACCTTATGAACGGACTTTCTTCCAAATGATCTTTGGGCACGTTCTAGGCTACCTAGGGCTATGGTTAACAAGTATGCATCATACCTAACTCAATAGTCTCACCTAGGTCAAGCTAGCCACTCATACTCCCCTTAATAGTATGGCCAAAGGAAAAACAAAGTCCTAAACTACTCTTTTTTGCGAAAAGTCCTAAACTACTCTAAGTGTCTCTCTAACACCAATCAACGCTTAGAACTAGCCTATCTCCAACCTTGTTGTCCATCCTTTGAAAACCAAATCGATTTCATCGCTAGGGGGCATGAATACCATATTGCCCAAACAATCACCATTATTACGACCTAACTCAATTATTTCTGCAAAACACATGATAGTCACAATAATTTTATGTTGTCATTAATCACTGAAACCCACTAGGGGCCTCAATGCTTTCACACCCCCTGGCTAGGCCAGGCCCATTGGCCGAGCCGGCCTAGCGCAGCCGCCCACCATAGCTCATCATGCTCCTCCCCTCTCTCCCTCGCTAACACCCGAGGCCCACCCATCAGTCCCTTCCCCTCCCCCCGTGCACCTCCCGTTGCCCCCGATCCGCCACAACCAGGCGACCTCGATCGAGCCTGATAGCGGACTAAGCCAACACCGAGCATCGCGCGTAGCTGCTCGTCCCCTCCTCCGCACCGCCCGTTCACTTCCCCCAATCTCGATCCGAAGTAGGCGGATCACGCCGCCACAGATGGCACTCCAGCGATCGCTTCCCGCCGCTCACTCCTTTCCTCTCTCTCTTTTACAAAAGCAGGGGCCTACCGAGCGCTCCACATTCACGAGACCAATCCCAAGCCCCTCTCCGCTCCCTAGGACCACAATACCGCCACCACCGCTGTCGATTCCTCCCTATCGAGCCATCTTCGGCACCGAGGAGCCCTCCATCGAGTTTGCGGTGAGCCATCTACCTCCCCATGCCCTCGCCTTGGCCCGCCGTGCACTACAACGCTACCCCGGTGAGCTTTTGCTAACCCTCCCATGGCGCTGTTGTGCCTCTACCTCGCCAGCCGCCATGTGTTCCTCCCCAACCCCTCTGAGCCATCAAGACCAAGCGGACGACCGAGATTAGAAGATCCCCGAAGGGGTATGCGTCGTGCGCACCGACCCGTTGATCTAGTCCACCACCGGCATGCACCAGCCCACGACACAGCTGGTGCACCACACCTATCATGCGTCTCCATCTGGTGCCACGCCGCCGCCACACGCCCGCACCGACCAGTTCTACCTTTTTTTGCAAAAGAGCCCTTGTGGTTTGCCCAAATCAACCCACCGTCCTATTTGACTGTGCACTGAGTCTCGGTTACATTTTTATCTAGCCCCTGTGGTTCCACCGAATTGAGGTCAGGTCCAGAGCCCTTTTCTTTTTCAGTTTCTATTTATTTAAATTACGAAAATCAGTTCAATCTATTTACAATTTTGCCACTCACTTGGAATGCTTATAACTTTCACGTTTTAGCTGTGATTTGACCCGTTTAAGTCACGTTGGATTCGTATTAACGAGCTCTACGCAATAGCATACCTTTTAATCTGTTGTTCCACTATATGTTGTACTATTACTTATATGCTATGTATGGGCCATGTTTGATGTTTGATCCAAAGAGTGCAGGTTTTTAGGTTCCCTAGGACTGTGCCTTCGCCAATCCTACCCAGCCTGAAGGCAAGTGTCCATGACCATCTTGCACCATCTTGCTCGACCCACTTTTCCATCGATACTAACTGATTAAGGGCGGCACGATTGGTGCATACTTTCATTCATGTGATCCTATCCCCGTTGTTCTGCCTTCGTGCAGGTGGACGAGCAACCCAATAGCATTTCCATCCTGGACGTATCTTGTGCAACAATTAACAACCTCCTCTGTTGTGTATGCCTCAACCTTGGAGCCATCCGGGTAAGCATGGTTATGGACGTATCTATTGAGGGTGGACACGAACCGCTCGTACATCCACATCTGGTGCAAGTAGATGTTGAGCTCACTAATGCTCATAATTAACCATCACTCCGAACATCCACTTGCACCACACTTCCATCCGGTCATCGACCGAACATCCGGCCATACAGCCATCCATCCATCCACACATCCACACATATCACCACACTCTCACTCTCTAGGCGGCAAGGACGACTCCCACTCGTACCCTGCCTCAACGGCCAGCGCCGGACCTATCAACCCAAAGGGAGAAGAAGAAAGGACACCTCTCACTAACTTCGAGGGAAACTGGGCACCATAGTGTTGTCCATGACCGTGGACACGGCTATACGTATAGATCGATCAACTCTGCAGAGCGTGTACACCTGGAACCACATGTTAGCTATCATCGACGATTCGGCTCGTCTAAGCTGATTCCGAACTTCCCCCTAATCCGCAACGATGCCATCCTACCTCTCAGCCCTAGGGCACCCCGGAAATCCACCGTAACGCTGAGACTCTGAGACGTGGATCCTGGCGTACTAAATAAAATACAACGTTGTCTTAGGAGGGTGTGGGTATCCAACCCTTACCTCCCTACACTTATCACCTTCCAGCCTAGCAGTAATGGCATCGCTTCGCCCAGGGGGTAGGAACGGTTCTGTGCCCATACAAGAACAAGTGGTGCGCACGAAGGTACTATGGTCTGATCACCCCAGCGCAATCGGGCCCTAAGGACTAGACAAGACATCTCCTCCTCGGGGCTTCCATCGCCCCCGTGCTGACACAACACCTCTATCCCGGGGATTCGTCCCACAAAGACACTCCTCCCCGGGATCTCTTCTCAAGATCATAATGTACCCGCCATAGGTACTCCCCAGGGGATGCCCAGGTCACATCCCCTCGGCAAGACTCGTCACCGGACTCGTCGTAGATCTTGTTCAGTCGACTCAACCCTCACCACACGCACCCAAGACACACGCCAAGATCTCCCCAAGTCATCATCCCGTTATTACGGCACCAAGTGCCTTAGCCACCCACAAGCAAACATCCACCAAGCATCACATCACAGATATAATGCATAGTAGAAGTGAGTAGCAAGTATGTAAAGTAAGCGGTGTCTAGCCTAACAGCGGGTGTGCAGGGGAAAGGGTTGCGTCAAGATATAGGCTTCACAAGCAATCTAACATGCAACCTATCAAAGTTCATTTGTAAATAGTAAAGCACTAGCAACTACATTATTGCATGTCTAATAGGATTCTACGAGGTTGGATGGATTGTGGCACCTGTTACGTTGTTAGTCCGAGATCTCCGATGTCCTTGTAGCTGTTCTCCTCAGGTCCTGGTGTCGTCCTCGATCTCCTCCAGCGAGTTCCGATCTGACCCTCATTACTCCTGGCGCAACTACCTCGCGTGACCGACAAACATAACAAAGGAGCAATCAGAACAGTGACACGACAACTAGACCCGAAAGACGCTATGGACACTAAGTAGAGGAAGGACTCAGCCCTTGCGGAGGACATCCGATCCTCGGGCTCAGAAAGACGCAGGAGCGGATGCTTGCTAAGCACAAGCTCGAGTCACAACCTAGCTCGTACTTCCTGGGTCGACCGAGTCGACCTGTACGGCTCAAGTAAAATGGCTAAGACTTGATCCCGACTTAAGCAACCATCACGCAAAAACAATACTAGCCCTCACGAAGTGAGTTCGTTTTCCTTGGGCTCAAAAGAGGCGAAGGAGAATCTCGGCTAAGCACGTCTATGTCATGTTCTCGGTGTAAATGTTTTCCTACAGTCGATCGAGTCGACTTACACGGAACCGAGGTCATGATATGGACCTTAGCTTTGTCGACTAGAATAAGGGTCCAATCTTTGATCCAATCATCATGGCTAAGGACGAGATTCAATAGATCGACCATCGAGAAAAAGAGAGTAGTTCCGGTATCTCTCGATCCGTACGCCATTGTAATCGACGAGGACCGAGATGAGGAAACGAAATGAGAAAATAGAGGCAACGGTGGTCTAACTCACTCCCATGCACGTGCCATAGCGAAAGACGGGCATAAGCGGGAGTGACACACCAAAAATCACAAGCACTCAATCCACTCGTAGGGTACATCCACCCATGTGCAGTAAATGGCACTAGACGTTCCTAGAATCTGCAGCGGTGCGGTTGTCACCGCGAGGATCTAGGAGCGCTTCGGCCTAGAATAGGTACAAGCATACAAGGGCTTAAGTGCGAAGAAGCAAAAGAGAAAGTAAAGCAGGATCCACCTTCCTTTGATCCACACGCCATAGCAATAGACGGGAATCACATGAATGGGATCAAGAAGCAAGACTACTACACAAACACGACTAACACGCAAAAGAGACAGACTAAAAGCGGGGAACTTGGTTCCACGAGGCTTCGACCCATGGTCATTGCATTTGACTGGGATCGGAGTGACGGGAAAACAAAAGGGGATCGATCCACACCTTACTGGATCGGCGGAGATCAAACTTAAAGGGAGAAAAGAGAAGAGCGATCCCACATTCATTCAACCAACATGCCATGGCAAAGGCGGTAGCCGAAGAATGAGAGATCCTCGACCTAAGCCAACTCGTAGGGCACCACAACCTCCATGCAACTAAATCAGCACGACACTATTCCTACGGCTCATAGCGGTGCGGTTGTCACCGCGAGAGTCGAAGGAATGCTACGGTCAACACAGTGCAAACATACGAGGTGTCTAGGTCAGAAGAGTCAAACGGGTGGAGCTCGATGGTCATGGCAAGGCAACTCGCGGGCATGAGCCTCAGCCACACACGTCGACACCCGTCGTTTCATGATCGTCGTCTTCCGATCCTTCTCCCGCTAGACTAGGTCACATAGGGTTAACACGTGCAGGTGATAACCGCAACGATATCGGAACCGATATCAAGCCCGCAGTGGCCTCGCCCTAGGGCTAAGGATGGGAGCCAACGCTCTTGTCAACTATGGGGCCAACTAATCACACGACGACTACCACTACTACTATTACAACCATGAGGGACGAGTTACGCTCGGCGCTACGACCACAGCAGGGCGAACCCACGATCGTGATTTCTGAGTGAGGGATGATCCCTCGACCGGCTTGAAGGCACGGTTCACAAACAAAACAAACGAGGATCGGCTGGAAGGCACGGTCAACCACTGACTACACTGACACGACGACAACTAGCACATGTCCACAACTAGGGAGTAGCACATGTCCATAGCAATAGAGAAATAGACCGGCACGAAGGCACGACGCAGGCATATATAGATCATACGAGTATGGGCGACATGATATGAATAAGAAGGAAAACAATGAAGTTGTGTCGACGTCGAAGATGGCGTCAATCAGGGTTCCAAAGGTTGGACCTTGGCAATGGCACGAAAGGTGGGACTTCCGTGGAGCGACGCCGGAGGTGCTGGGACGCGTCGAGGTCAGCCAAGGAGGGCTCGGCCAGCTTTAGCCAACCCTGGCTGACTGTTGCTTGCTGCTGGCCGAACGTGGCTGCAGGTGGCCGGGTGCTAGCTGCCGCTGCCCGGACGCGGCAGCAAGTGTCCAGGAGGCGCCACAGCTCCGACGGAGGCTACACAACATGACCACTATTGCTGCAACAATGAAGACAATGACACGAAGGCCGAAACTCAGAGGATTGTGATACCAAGAAGGAAAATAAGGGCTTTGGGGTGTAGTGGGCTCACCGACGATGCAAGGGAAACTCCGGCGAGGTTGTTGAGGGCAGCGGGAACGATGTGGCCCGCTGAGAAGGCTCCGGCCAGCTAGTGGTCGGCCTTGGCCAGCTGCTGCATGCTCTGGCCAGTTGGGTGTGGCGTGGCCAGCGCGCACGGCGAAGGCTGGCCAATGTCCTGGCAACGAGGCTCGACCAGCTGACCATGGTTGTGCACGGGATGGAGCACGCTGGGCTCGACGAGGGCGAGGCCAGGGCCGAGCAGTGGAGTGGCCAGTAGTCAGCCGGAGAAGGAGCGTCGGGGCGGCACGTTCGGGCTCCGCACGGGCGGCCGTGGCGTGGCGCGGACATGGCCGGCCGGGAGCGTAGATGATCGGCTGAGGCCGGTGGTGCTGGCCAGCCAGGCGGCTTGCACAACCAGCTGCAGGGCGGAGGGGGCGGCCGACGCTGACTTGCTCGTGGCCAAGCCCTGCGCGGCTGTGGCCACGACAACGCCCGCTGCCAGCGTTCGGCATAGCGTGGCGCGGCCTGGCGAGGAGCTGTCGAGCGGCCGGAGCCGCGGCGCGGCACTGCCGTGAGGTGCAGGGAGGGTGGCTGGGAGAGAGCAGAAGAGGAGTGGCGGCGCAAGAGGGGAAGAGGAGGGAGCAGTGGCATCAGCTTCAATTCTTATAGGCGCGAACGTCTAGGGTTCGTGGGGATCGACGGCGACGCCTCGGCGTCCGTACCCAGGGGACGCGTGGAGGGCATCAACACGGACACTGAGTACGCAGGCGGGAGCGCACACGGAGCGGCGGCGGCGGCCGGGAGTCCTGGGCGCAACACGCCTAGGGTTTTAGGGAAAGCAGCAGCGACTTGGGCCAGTAGGCCTTGCGCGCGCTTGCGGGCCGCAGATGGGGGGGCGTGCCGGTGGGCCAGCTAGGCCTGGGTGCCGAGCCCGATCGGCTGAGGGGAGGGAAGGGTGCAGGGCGAGCTGGGCCAGGCCTAGTCGGGTGATGGAGAAAGGAGGAGTTGAGCAGGTTTGGGAAGGAGAGAGAGAGAGAGGGTTTGGGCCCAAGAGAAGAAGGGGTTTGCTCATTTTACCTTTTTGGGCTAGAGGGATATGAAGTGGAGTTTGAAAAAGATTCATGGGTGACTCTGGAAAGGTCCAAAAATGGAACGCGAGTAAGTTGGGGGTTGAATTCAAAGGATAATTTGGGAAAGGTTCAAATAGAAGATTTGGAGTGAACTCGTGAACGGGGTTTTAAAGGAGTTGAAGCAGATTCAGAATCCGTGGTTTGGAAGGATTCCGATAAACGTTTGAGGGGATCTCAAGAGAGGTCAGGCGAAATTCAAAGGAGTTCGGGAAGGAGTTGAAGGATGTCGAGAGAGAGACGAAGAAGGATATTCAACGGGGGATTTGAAAGAGACATTGCTTATGGATCTGCCCACTTCAACACTAAAACGACTCAAACCCTAATCCGACTCGACAACTTGAGCACACTCCTACAAGCAAATCTATATGTATGCAACGTTTCTTGAGAAAACAACTCCACGTTGACTAATGTTTGACATAGCAGCTACATGCTTCACGCATTGCAGGAAAAAGTTTTAAAAAGCTCGTATTTTTGGTTGGTCAAAAACCCGGGTTGTTACACCACCGCCTCCTAGGATGCATCTCCACCGTCCCTGAAGTCGGTTTGATCCAAGGGCTCACGTTCCATGCTCCGGGCTATAAAACCAGACCCAGACCCCCAGAAGGCCATCTCCATCTTCATTATTCATCTCCACATCAGAAACTAGGGTTTCAATTAGAAGTAGTGGTCCCTCTAGATGAATCACTTCTTGTTCATCTAGAATTAGATCTGGTTCTAGTTCTTCTAGTTCTAGTTCTAGTTGTCTAGATTATCTAGTTGTAATTAGAGATCGGATTAGAGAGAGGAGGAGGAGAGAGCTGAGGAGGAGCCGGATCTGTCGGATCTTCCTCGACATTGTAATGGTGCAGCATCTGGTTCGTCTTCAAGTAATCTCCAGGTTCATTCTTCATTTATCACTTCTAAGTATTTTATTTAATTTCAGTTCTTGCTTTATTTTATTTACTAGATCTCCGCTCGTATTGAGTTCTCTAGTTATTCATGGTAATTAGAGTAGTAATCATTAGTGTAGACGTGGTGTCTAGACTAAGGTTTACCTGAGTTTGTGTCCAATCCTCCGGTTAGTTGTGGTAGCTACAGGGGTGACAGCTTTGTAGATTGTTATAATCTACCACGTTAGGATTGGTGTTTCGTAGAGATTTTTGGCAGCCTTCTCTCGATTACCCTTTTCCCAGTCTTTTTTGAGAATCGGAAGGTACTGTTGCTCCGAAGTAAGTAAAGTATAGTAAGCCTTTGATTAGATAGACCTGATTAGAAAACCCTATATCCCTCTCTAACCACATTATCATTCTTTTCTTGGACGTTCTTAATTCTTCTAGTGCACTTCACGTTCCCCGTGGAAATCGATACTCTGGAATACTCTTGGGTGAAAGTTACATCGGTATGCGTGCACTTGCGGATTATCCTGAGTGATTATTTTTCTGTGTACGTTTAAAATACCCAACAGTAGACAGGCCCCAATCCCTGTATCTGATCGACCATTTGCATTATTAGGTGTAGCATAATATCAAAGAAAGATGATGGGAAGCACATCTCTAACTGGCAAAGAGTCTTCGCCACAGTGAACCGGAGTCAGAGTCAAACCTCCTTTTTACCATAAGCATGGGCAAAAAGGCACAAGTACAACACTGTTCGACCATACCCTACACTGTGGCATACTCCGGTCACGTCTCGAGACCCGGATTCCCGCCGTATGACCAGGTTCCCCGGAACTCGCCCATACCTGCGGAGCTCGAGCCTCCTGCAGGCGCCGCCTCGAGGCCGGCTCTGCGCCCCTCGAGCCCTAATTGCTGTTATATGATTGGAGGACAGGTACCCCAAAACCCGGAAGGACACTGCCCCATCCTGTACGAGCCGGAATGGGCGCTGCACAACCTCCACGTCGCCACGCCTCCACGTCTGCACACGGAACGGAGGCCACTCTTCAAGGATGCTTCAAACAGCAACCCCCACGTCGGCTATAGTGTCTTCGACAAGACAGAGTTCCTACCTTTCACCGTATTGGGCACCGTACGCCCCGACGCCTGTAATACCCTTGTGTAACCCTGGCCTCCCTTTGCTCTATAAAAAGGGACACCAGGGCCCTCATTCAGCCGGTTACAGACACATTCGGATAGACGGACACGTTAGAACACACATACGCCCACACACCCTCACACGCGAGTCCGGACCCCGGTCCACGCTCACCAAGCTTGTATTCGCCCCTGTACAAGCACTTCGGTGCAAGTAATACAAGGATCTCCTCCCCCGCTGGACGTAGGGCCTTCTTTGCCCAAACCAGGATAACTCTTGTGTCACCTTGCATCACCATCCTGGGAGAGAGCACGCGATCATATTACTAGTTGGTGCTATACCCCCGGGGTAAAAACACCGACAGTTGGCGCGCCAGGTAGGGGGCGTCGCGTGTCGAGTCGGTTTCTCGCTGTTTCCTGGATGGCTGCTTCGACTCCTTCGTTCTCTGCCGGCGCCGTCATCTGGTTCGGGAGCCTCGAGTTCCTGGCCACCGGCAACGGCAACGAGTTGACCTTGCTCTCCACGGAGGGCCCGAGTGGTGGGCGTGTCACGCCACCCCGTGCGAGGGGCGTGGCACGTCGCCCACACCACCACGCGTCGCCACCCCGTGAGCGGCGCCGTCGTCATCATCGTCGCCAGGCACAGGCGGTGCCAGCGGCATGCACCCACTTCCCCGTGGCCGGCGCAGAGTTCCCGAGGAGGAGCCTGCCCGGCGCACGACCGGAGACTTCCAGGGCGCGCTCGCGCCCACCCAGCGACTTCGCGTTCATCATGTGCATGGACCGGGAGCCAGGACAGAGGCCTTCGAGCCGTGCACCGTCGACGCCACCCGGCCTCCTCCCGAACGGGGTGTACCGCGCTCGACGCCGGCGGTTCCCGTTCGGCCTCGATAACTCCGCGGCATCCTACGCCCGCCAGCTCGACGAGCGCCGTCGGGACCGACCGCCGGCAGAGCAGGAGGAGCGCCCGGGCGTGCTACTGCAGGCCATGGCCAACCTGGAGATCGTCCACCCCGTGCACGTTGGCCGCGGCTTCTCACGTGCCATCGAGCCACCTCGGCAAGCTACCGTCGGGGAGTGGTACCACGAGCAGCGATCCCAGCGTGAGCCAGGGAGACGCGGTGCCATCAGTTTCGACTCCGACGAGTACGACTACTACGACCCCGACCTCTGGGATCACACCAGGGAGTGCTTTCACCTCGAGGTGCACGTGAGCGACACCGAGGACGAGGGCGACGACGGCAGGCCGGCGATCAACCTCGAGGCTCCCAGCGACGTGGCTGCGGCGGGCGGATCGCGTGTTCAGAGGAGGAACGAACCCCCGACGCCACCACCACCGCCTCCGCACGACGACGGCAGGGCGACGCAACTCGCGCAGGTGCAGGAGGCAATCACCAAAGCCGAGGAAGAACGGCGGCACCTGCTGCAGCTCCAGCAAACTCTGATGCAGGAACCACCCCAGCCTCGAGGAGCCGGAGCTCAAGGTCGGGCTCGAGAAGTCCACCGGCAGATCCTCGAGGACAGGGCGCCAGCACGCCCCGAGGTATGCTTCCTGCGAGCCGGGCAGAACGTGGTGGCGGTCGCAATGTTGCTCCGCGATCTACCCGCCGTCTCCAACCTTGACGCCAGGCGCATGCGCGGGGCGGCCTCGGGGAAACCAGCAGACACGCCCCGCAACGAGCGCGAGACGTCCGTCCACCAGCCGGACGCTTCTCGAGCTAGGCCGGTCCGGGAACGGATCGTCGACAACCGGCCACCTCGAGACCCCAATGACGCCCGCAACAACATCAACCGTCGGCGCAAGGACAAGGGGGCCCAAGAGCGTGGCTATAGCGCCCATCGAGGAGGGCGCTACGACAGTGACGAGGACCGACAAGTCCTCGAGCCCCCGGGCCCTAGAGTCTTCAGCCGGGCCATCCACAGCTCAACCCTCCCCGACCGCTTCCGACCACCGACCAACATCGTGAAGTATGATGGGGAGGTCGAGCCCAAGCTCTGGCTCTCGGACTTCCGCCTGGGCTGCCAACTGGGCGGAGCGAAGAACGATGACCGTGTGATCATACGCCAACTCCCACTCTACCTCTCGGACACCGCCCGTCGGTGGCTCGAGGGGCTCCCGCCGGATCGGATCGACGGCTGGGCCGACCTAGTCAGGGTCTTCGATGGGAACTTCAAGGGGACTTGCGTGCGCCCAGGCAACCCCTGGGATCTACGGCGTTGCAGACAGGCAGCGGACGAGCCCCTCTGCGACTTCGCTCGGCGGTTCTCGAAACAGCGCCTCGAGCTCCCCCACGTGCCTGATGAGGATGTTATCTCAGCGTTCCTCGCAGGCACGACATGCCAAGAGCTAGTCCACGAACTAGGGCGCTACCGTCCCAGGACGGTCGAGGACCTGATGGATCGCGTCACCAGCTTTGCCTCAGGCGATGAGGCAGTGGGGGCCTTCTTTGGCCGCCCCACGGACAAAGGCAAAACAGTGGCTACGCCGGAGGTCCCGAGCAAGGGCAACGACGTCAAAAGCCGCGGCAACAACGGCAAAAAGAAGAAGAGCAAGGGGAAAGGTCAAAAGGTGAAGCGCGACGCCGATGATGACAACGATGAAGAAGTGCTCGCAGGCGCCCTCGAGCATAAGAAGCCTCGAGGCCCTCCAGACGGGGCCGTCTTCGATAAAATGCTCGAGGATCCCTGTACTTTTCACCCGGGCCCCGTAAACCACAAGTTGAAAGACTGCCGACTACTGAAAGGCTTCTACTCCAAGCTCGGCGACAAGAAGGAAGACGCGCCCAAGGGCAAGGACAACAATCGACGCGGCGACGGGCACGCGGGTTTTCCCCCGGTGCGCGACTGCTTCATGATCTACGGGGGGCCGACCGTCGGGCTCTCGGCTCAACAGAGAAAGAAGGAGCGCCGGGAGATCTTCGCACTCCGCCACAACACCCCCCGGTACCTCGACTGGTCTGATGCGCCGATCACGTTCGACCGTGACGACCATCCGAATCATGTCGTAAATCCGGGGGCGTACCCCTCGTCGTCGACCCCGTCATTGTGGGCGTGCAGTTCTCCAAGGTGTTGATGGATGGGGGCTCGAGCCTCAACATCATATACCTCGAGACCCTCGACCTCCTAGGGATTTCGAGGGACCAGCTCCGACCCAGCGTCGGGGGGTTCCACAGAGTCGTACCAGGGAAGAAGGCCCACCCCCTCGGGCGCATCGACCTACCTGTCTGCTTTGGCACGCCGGCCAACTTCCGTCGGGAAACGCTCACCTTCGAGGTGGTTGGGTTCCAAGGGACCTACCACGCCATCATCGGCAGGCCAGGCTATGCCAAGTTCATGGCGGTCCCCAACTACACCTACTTGAAGCTCAAGATGTCGGGCCGAAAGGGGTCATCACCGTCGACACCTCCTACGAGCACGCGTACCAGTGCGACATGGATTGCGTCGAGCGCGGGGAGGCCAACGTCCACCTCGACTCCCTCGAGGCCCTGGCCGCCCTGGCCACAGACGAGGCCCTAGAGGCGAAGCGCCACGCCGGCACCTTCGAGCTGGCAGAACACACCAAGCTGATACCCGTCGACCTGACCTCGACCAATGGCAAGACGCTGGCCATCAGCGCCAGCCTCGAGCCTAAATAGGAAGCAGTGCTCGTTGACTTTCTCCGCGCGAACATCGACATGTTTGCGTGGAGCCCCTCGGATATGCCGGGCATACCGAGGGGGGTCGCCGAGCACGCCTTGGAGATCCAGGCCGGGTCCAGGCCGGTGAAGCAATGCCTGCGCCGCTTCGACGAGGAGAAGCGTAGGATCATCGGCGAGGAGGTGCACAAGCTTTTGGCGGCTGGATTCATCAAGGAGGTATTTCACCCGGAGTGGCTAGCTAACCCTGTACTAGTCAAGAAAAAGAATGGAAAAATGCGGATGTGTGTAGATTACACTAGTCTGAATAAAGCATGTCCAAAAGTTCCATTTCCTTTACCTAGAATTGATCAGATTGTCGATTCCACTGCGGGGTGTGAAGTACTTTCATTTCTCGATGCGTATTCCGGCTACCACCAGATTAGGACGAAAGAATCCGACCAGCTTGCTACCTCTTTTGTTACGCCCTTTGGTATGTATTGCTATGTTACAATGCCCTTCGGCCTTCAAAACGCCGGGGCAACGTATCAGCGTTGCATGCAGCATATCTTTGGCGAACACATAGGCAAAACCGTCGAGGCCTACGTCGATGACATCGTGGTTAAGACCAACAAAGTTGGGGACCTCATCAGCGACGTCGAGACCACGTTCGAGTGCCTCCGGGCCAAGAATGTGAAGCTCAACCCCGAGAAATATGTCTTTGGTGTGCCCCGGGGCATGCTACTTGGCTACATTGTCTCACAATGAGGGATCGAGGCCAACCTCGAAAAAATCTCAGCGATCACGAGGATGGGCCCAATTCGAGACCTCAAGGGCGTACAGAAAGTGACAGGCTGCTTAGCTGCACTCAACAGGTTCATCTCGAGGTTGGGGGAAAAGGCGCTCCCTCTCTATCGCCTGCTGAAGAAGACGGAACACTTTGCATGGACCCTTGAAGCCGAGGATTTCCTAACCAAGTTGAAGGGGTTGCTGACTTCTGCGCCAATCCTCGTGCCACCACGACCGGCCCAGGGTGACGATCCCCCCGAGCCTCTCCTCCTTTACGTGGCCGCAACCACTCAGGTGGTCAGCGCGGTCATAGCCGTCGAGAGGCACGAGGGGGGACATGCGTTGCCGGTCCAACGGTCGGTGTACTTCACCAGTGAGGTGCTCTTCGAGGCCAAGGTCCGGTATCCGCACATCCAGAAGCTGCTCTACGACATCATCATCACGAGGCGCAAGCTCCAGCACTACTTCCTCGCGCACCCCGTGATGGTAGTCTCATCCTTCCCCCTCGGTGAAATCATCAACAACCGGGAGGCCACGGGACGCATCGCCAAGTGGTCTGCCGAGCTGATGGGGGAGACCATCACCTACGCTCCGCGGAAAGCCATCAAGTCGCAAGTGCTGGCGGACTTCGTTGCAGAATGGACCGACACCCAGCTCCCACCGGCGCAAATCCAAGCCGAGCTCTGGACCATGTACTTCGACGGGTCCCTCATGAAGACGGGGGCAGGCGCGGGTCTGCTCTTCATATCACCCCTCGGAGTCCACGTGCGCTACCTGCTGCGCTTGCACTTCCCCGCCTCCAACAATGTCGCTGAATACGAGGCCCTCGTCAATGGGTTGTGTATCGCCCTCGAGCTCGGGGTCCGACGCCTCGACGTTCGAGGGGACTCGCAGCTCGTCATCAACCAAGTTATGAAGGCCTCGAGCTGCATCGACCCTAAGATGGAAGCATACTGCGGAGAAGTGCGCAAGCTGGAAGACAAGTTCTACGGCCTCGAGCTCAATCACATCGCTCGAAAGTACAACGAGGCTGCAGACGAGCTGGCTAAGTTGGCATCCACACATGGCATGGTCCCACCAGACGTCTTCTCGAGGGACGTTTTCAAGTCATCCATCAAGATTAGCCCAGGAGCCGACCCTTCGACACCACCCCTCGAGCCGGGCACGGGGGCTCGGTCCTCGACGCCACCCCTCGAGCCGGACGCAGGGGCCTGGCCTCCGACACCACGCCTCGAGGACGATGCCTCGACACCCGCTGAGGCAATGCAGATCGACGCACCCGCCTCTTCTCCAACACGACCCCTCGACTGGCGGACGCCGCTCCTCGACTACTTAACGCGAGGCGTGCTGCTGGAAGACAAGACGGAGGCTCGACGCATCGCTTGAAGGGCCAAGACCTACGTCACCTACGGCGACGAACGGGAGCTGTACCGACGAAGTCCGACCGGGATCCTTCAGCGCTGCATCCCCCTCGAGGAAGGACGCAAGCTCCTCGACGGCATGCACTCGGGGGCTTGCGGCCACCACGCAGCATCGAGGACCCTGGTTGGGAACGCCTTCCGTCAAGGCTTCTATTGGCCGACCGCCATTGGAGACGCCAAGCGCTTGGTCCGAGCATGCCATGGGTGTCAGTTCTACGCCAAGCAGACGCACCAGCCCGCACATGCCCTGCAGATGATCCCAATTACTTGGCCATTCGCCGTTTGGGGGCTCGACCTCGTGGGTCTCCTCAAAAGGACAAGTGGAGGGTACACACACGTGCTCGTGGCCATCGACAAGTTCACCAAGTGGATCGAGGCTAAGCCGATAGGCGACCCCACCTCCGAGAAGGCTGTCGAGTTCATCGCCAACATCATGTACCGGTTTGGGGTGCCTAACGTCATCATCACCGACAATGGCACCCAGTTCACGGGCAAAAAGTTCATCAGCTTCTGCGACGACAGCAACATCCGCGTGAACTGGGCCTCGGTCGCATACCCCCAATGCAATGGGCAGGTCGAGCGTGCCAACGACATGATACTTCACGGGCTAAAGCCAAGGCTGTTCAAGACCCTCAAAAACTTCGGAAAGGGGTGGGCTGCCGAGCTCCCCTCGGTGCTGTGGGGCCTCAGGACAACGCCGAGTCAAGCCACCGGGTTCACTCCGTTCTTCCTAACCTACGGTGCCGAGGCCGTCTTGCCTACGGACCTCGAGTACGGCTCCCCTCGACTTCGAGCCTACAACGAGCAAACCAACGACGAGAGGCTCGCCAACGCCAAGGACCAGCTCGAGGAAGCCCGAGACGCGGCGCTCATCAACTCCGCGTGCTACCAGCAAATGCTTCGACGCTATCACGACAAGCACATACACAAGAGGGATTTGGCGGTGGGGGACCTCGTGCTTCGACGGCTGCAAGACAATCGAGGGCGCCACAAGCTCACTCCTCCATGAGAAGGCCCATACACCGTGGCTAAGATGCTCAAGCCAGGAACATACAAGCTCTACGACGATCAAGGCAGAATCCTGGCGAACGCGTGGAACATCTCTCAGCTACATCGCTTCTACCCTTAAGGGCCTCGAGGCCCAGCACATTATGTTGCTTTGTACAAACATGTCAAATATGAATTAACAATCTCGTGCATTGTCTTTCGTTTTACTTAGCAACTTAAGGTAGCCTCGACCCTGCCCTGCTCAGGGTCGAGCCTCCCTCGGGGGCTGACAGGGGGGACTCCCCCCCCCCAGACTCCGAAAAAAGCGTGTTTTCTTTTCAAAAAAAAAATTCGACCCTCGTCTCGACTCGTGCCTCGAGTGAACTAGCGACGTCTAAATCCTAAAATACCTCGAGCCTCCAAGGGTCGGGAGGCGTCGACGTAGATGGCCACCTACGCCCCCGGGCTACGGTACCCTACCTACGCCTCCCCTCGAGGGGCTCGCAACGTATCGAAGGAACACAGACTAAGCTAGCAGAAACTCGAGCTTGCAACAAAGAGAAGTGGTCAAACGCATTTGAAAAGAAAACAACTCCTTTAAACAAACAAGTCATATATACATACGGGTCTCGACGGACCCTCATTCATGTCATAAAATTCTTACAAGGGCCTCGACGCCCAAATTTGGCACGCAGGCCCTAATCTTCGTCGGTATGATACTCCTCCCCGAGGTCTTCCACGGCGGGCTCAGCCTGGACACCCGAGCTAGAGGGAGGAGGGCCCTCGACACCGCTGCTGGCATCAGGAGGCAGCACGTCCTCCTCGAAGATCTTCGCGAGCGACGTCCCCGGCCTCTCCATCTTCTCCAAGATTTTGTCGACCCGGCGGTTGTTCCACTCCTCGTTCTTCCCCTCGATCTCGATGAAGCCATTGGCGACAACGTGGACCGGGAAGCGGAAGCCGGAGCGGACGACCGCGAGCGTCTGCTTGACGCCATGGTGGAGAGCTTGCCGGACACGGTCTCGCGCGGCTACGTCGAGGAAGCACAAGGCGTCGACCAAGGCGTCGCCTCGGGCCACCGCACCTTCTGCCGCAGCCACCGGAGGAGCACCCCACATGGAGCCGAGCCGGTCGAGGGAAGCGCGAGCCCGCTCCGCCACCATCGTCTCGTCTTGGAGTTGGTCCAAGAGAGCCTGGTTCGTCCCGCGGAGCTCCTCGACCGTCTTCTCGACCCCTGCGCAACGAACGAGGAAGAGTGAGACTGCGGTGTAACAAAAACCTCGAGGTCGAGGCAAAGACAAGGAATGAAAATCACCGTCGCAATGTTGGCCCAGAGCGGCGAGGTCGCTAGCGAGGCCCTCGGCATGCTGCTCGAGCCTACGCTTCTCAGACAGCATGAGGAGCTTCTCGGACCTAAGCTCCTCGACCAGCTTGCCCGCCTCCACGAGGGCCAGATCCTTTCGGATCACCTCCTGCCGCGCCGCCCCCTCGGCAGCTCGGGCGGTGGCGACATCACTCTCGGCGTCTTCGGCCTTCTTCTTCGTCGCCTCCGCTGCGGATCGAGCGGCGGCGGCATCACGTTGAGCATCCTCAACCTCTTTTCTCGCCGCCTCCGTTGCGGTTCGGGCGGTGGCAGCCTCGCCTTGGGCGTCAGCGGCCTCCTTCCTCGCCGCCTCCACTTCGGCCCGGGCAGAGGTGGCCTCGCTGCGGGCGTCGGCGGCCTCCTTCCTCGATGCCTCGAGGGCGGCAGCGGCCTCCTCCTTGGCTCGAGCGGCCTCGCCTCGAGCCGCCTGGACTTCCGCCTCTGCCTCGTTGAGCCGGCTCGCCATTTGGACGTTCCGGCCCAGCTCTGCACGGAGATCTCGAAGCTCCGCCTCCGCCCTCGCGAGAGCCGCTGCCACCTGCGCAGACCTGCCCGCCTCCTCAGAGTAGGACCGCTCTGCCTCCGCCATGAGCTCGGCCACCTCCCGGAAGATGGACCGCACCTCGCGCGGGGCCCCCCGCTGGGCCAGTTGCTCGACGGGGACCGTGGTAAGGGAAGGGCTCGACGCGTCGGGAAACGGCCATACCGGTCGGTCAAGCTCAATGTCGGGCAAATCCTCCTCCGCCCCGAGCTACCCCGACTGCGGCCCGCCGGCCGACGGCATGGGCCTCGGCTCCCTCCGTCCCTCCGCCGGCACCTCCTGTAGCTCCGCCGCCTCCCGAGGCGGCGTCGCAACCTCGCGTGGGGGCGAAGACTCGAGCGGTGGTGGGTCGATCGAAAGAAGGCTCGACCCCGCCCCCTCTTCCCTGGCCGGGTCCTTCGGCGTCTTGTCAGCGATAGCCGGCGCCTCGGGCGCCTCCACCAACGTCGAGCCCGCGGCGAGGAGCGGCCCCTGCTCCAGCTCGTTCAGAAGGTCCTCCACTGTCGGCTCCTTCTCCGCCAACGCCTCTCCCCCTTTCCCTCCTCCGCAGCCCGGCTCATGTCGGTCGGGGCCTCGAGGGGCGCAGTCTCCTCAGCCCCAGACACCGGCGGGGCCGTGCGCGCCCCAGGCGCTTCCCCCGGAATAGCCGTCGTGGTGGGGGGAAGGGTGGCGCTCCCAGCTGGCGCTCCCAGCTGGCGCCATCGCGGGAGGAGGAGGAGAGGGAGGAGGCAGCGCCTCGGTGGACGTGGTAGTGGCGGGCTCAATGCCGTAAGCTGCGGCCCCTGCGATAAAAAAGACAACAACGACGTCAGAATCCGGGAAGGATGCCTCGACCCCTGTGGTCGATGGCGACGGCCTCACCGAAATTTGTGACGATCATCTGGCTTCCTCGAGCCATGGCAGCTCAAGCCTTCTCCAGCCAGGCGGCCTCTCTAGCGGAGGAAGGTGCCATACCTTGGGGTGCTTGCGCCTCTGCGGAGCTCGAGGTCTTGGCCCGCTTGGATGCGGCAAGGTCCACCTCTTGGTAGGAGCGCTTTCCCCTGCGAAACCGGGGGTGACGCGCATCACAAAAAGCAAAGGGATAAAACCTCACTACCAACGAAATCCAAGAGGATTACTCACCCAAAGCGGCGGCTGGGCTTCTTCCTGGAATCGCCGGACCCACTCGGAGGCTTCGAGCCCACCCCACGGCTCGAGCCCTGCGCCTGGGCCGTCTCCGCAGGGCTAGGATGGGGGGAGGGCTCCCGATGCCTCCCGTGGCTTGACCTCGAGGGAGAGCCCTCCTTCCGCCCCACAATGCGGGAGGGCGACCGTACCTCCCTCGTGCTGTCATCGTGGCGCCTGTCCCGACGCGGGCTCCGGGACCTGCTCCGGCGCTCGCGCTGGCGGTCGCGCCCTCCCGCGTCCGCTTCTGTGTCCCGGCGGCGGTGCGGCGATGGACTCCGGGGACGCTCACGCCCGCGGTCACGAGACGCCCGGGAGCTCCCTCCCCGATGCTCGTGGTGGTGCGGGCTCGACGCCTTCTCCTGACGCCCGCTCCTCCGCGGGCTCGACCCTGACCTCGATGGCTCGCAGCGGTCGGGCCCGGAGGTCCTCCCGATGTGGTCGCTGCCCCTCGAGGCTCGGCCCTTCTCGAGGCCTCCCGCCTGGGCTGACGCGGGGGCGGCCTCCGTTGGTACAGTGGCGGAGGCGCTCCGGGTTCGGGGCTTCCTCACGACAGGGGGCACGTCCGGCCGGGAGCTCGACGTGCCCTGGGCCTCCGACGAGGCGGAGCTGGGCGTGGCCTTCTGCTGCTTTACCCCGTGCAGTACCTTCGCCGGGGGGACCTCGTAGATGTCCTTCTGCACAGGGGAGCGGTCAGCCCAGATGTCGCCGAACCCCGCGCGTCTCAGGCGCGCATCCATCCCCTCGTCGTCACTCTCATCATCATCATCATCATCCTCCTCCGAGCTCGAGGAGCTGAGCTCGGGGGACTCATCCCCAGGCTGCCGATTGCGGCGAGCCTTCGCCAACCTTTGCTCCCGAGCCGACCGACGCAGGTTTTTGTTTTTCTCTTTCTTCTTTCTGGAATCCTTGTTCTCTTTTTCCTTTTGAGCAGAGAGGCGCCTCACCTGTGTCTCCGCGGCGTCCTCCCTCACCGGGGGCCTCGAGGCACGACACGTGAACGCCCCCTGCGAAAAAAGGAAACGTGATGAGGAAAAAACATGAAAAGAAGGTGCGAGGTTCGAAGAAGAAAGAAGGAGGGGAGGCTCGAGACGGGCTAGCTCGATGGGGACCGACCAGATCGAGGCACCCCTCGTCGGGCGCCATGGGGATTAGCTTAGTACTCTCCGGGGCGAACGACCCATGGATCGTGATCGACACCCGGGAGATGCCCTCGCTGCAGGGCAATCCCTCCTTGGCCATCCTTGACCCGCTCAGCGCTTCGGCCGTGGCCTTCTCCCCCATTTGGTACAGGAAGAGAGGGCGGTCCGCCAAAGGGAGGACCCTCCGCTGGTGGAACGCCCAGATGACCGCCGGGATGGTCAACCCCTCCTCGTCCACCAGCTTCTTCATCAGCTTCATCAACGACACCAGGTGGCGCTGCCTGTCTGCCACGACGCCCCAGATCCACTGGTCCGGGCGCCAGTCGAGCACCCTGCCGGTATACTGCGGAAGGAGCCCTCCCTCGTTCCGCAGATAGAACCAGTGCTCGTCCCACCCCGACTGGTTGGTCGAGAGCCTGTGGTGGAGATACTCGCGGGGGACGCCGGTCGACGAAGGCCCGATCTGCATGGTGATGGTGAGGGAGCCGGCGCGCACAAGCCGCTTCCCGCTGGGCTTCAGCGTCTTGGTGAAGAGCTCGCCCCGAAAGATGTGAACGAACATCTCCTAATGCGGCTGCATCTTCAAGTACCCCTCACACAACGCAGCGAAGATGGCGGCGTGCGAGATCGAGTTGGGGGAGAAGTGTTGAAGCTCCACCCCGTAGTGGTGGGTTAACGCCCGCATGAAGCGGCTCGGCGGGACGCCGAGCCCCAAGCGGTGGTAACGGGTGAAGCTCACCACGTACCCCTCCGGCGGGTGCGGCTCCCGGTGGTCCTCCGACGGGATGACCCACCACGCAGATCCCTCCTCTGGGTTGGGACGAAGAAGCCCCTGAGCCACCAGCGAGTCCATCTCGCGCTGCGTCACCTTCGACCGTCTCCAGGCCTCGGCCGGCTGCGGCGAGGTCTTGTCGGCCATGGCAACGATGGCGTGGGCTTTGACGGCGGACAAACAGCTAGGAGGTTGCTGGCTGCGGGCTCAGGAGGGAGGGGTGCGGGAGCTGTGGCGGCTATGGAGGCAAAGGCAAAGAGAGGAGCCCTCTCCCCCTTTCTCGGTATTTATACGAAAGAACCCCAACAGGCGAGGTGTCCCACGGCGACGAAAAAGGTAACCGCATAGCATTTAATGCGCCCACCTAATTACGTCTCGAGCCGGATGCAGGGTGCACGCGGCGGCTCCAAACTCGCTCCTCTACCCGGGCCCACCACGACCGTCGCTTCGACTCTGCACCCACCGCCCTTCCTGGCAGGCTCCTCGACTGTTTCTGCCTAAAAAGGCGTGCCCAACGGGTAGGAGGATTCCGAACGATGGAGGCTTCTTCAAGAAGGTAAAAACGGGCCCCGGCCCTAAGCCTCGAGGCAGCGAAGGCTGGCCCTCGAAGAGGGTTCGACAGCCAGCCTTGAGCACCCGAGTCAGGGACACCAAGGGGCGCCACTCGCAGCATCGCTCGAGGGCCAAGCCCTCGAGGCCCCTCACGTGTATCCAAGGCAGGGAGCATGACATGCAGTGAGATCCCCTCGGAGGGAGGCATCGAGCCACCGGGTCCTATCGAATGGACCCGGCATTCCTGCAGACTGAGCACCCATGCTTTATGAGATCGCCTCCGGGCTACAGTCGACCCCATAGAACGGGGCACGAGGTCTCACTTGGATTCCCCGTTACCAGCTCACTGGGAACCTCGATACTCGCCCGCTCGTGGTAGTACGAGGCATCCCCCCTCGCATCCGATCGAAAGGACTCGGTGGGATGACAAGCCAGGGCAACTGGCGTGCCGGATAGCTCGAAGAGCTGGCCGGTTGGTTCAGCCTGGCACCCCTCGACGAAAGAGGGTTAAATAACTCGGGAGCTCGACACTCCCGAACCTAAAAAACGTAATTAACGCACACACTCAAAGCCCACGAGGGAGTCCTAACCACTCCCCCGTGGCCTCGGGGGCTACACCCGCGGGTGTCGCGCGAGCGACACCCGCGGAACCAACACAGCCAAAACCCTCGAGATCCAGTAGCTTACCCGCAGGATCTAGGTTAGAGAGCCCCTGCTCGAGTGCCAGCACTCGAACAAGGGCTCGGGGGCTACTGTCGGGGGAACGCCAAAGGGGTACCCCCAATCAACGCAAACCCAACAAGCCGAGCCTAGAACACCAATTAATAAAGGACCTAACCATTCTAACCCACCTATCGAGGCCCACAACGACGGCTTACCACGGGGTAGCCTAAGCTCGCCAAAGCCTCTCAAACCACCTCGTGGTAGCCAGCCCCTCGAGCCCTGGCACAGAGGGTTCGAGCCCGCCACCGCCATACACCACCCCTCGAGACCCGGCGCAGGGCCCTCGAGCCTCACTGGCCCGGCTGCCTACCCATCGAGGGCACATCACGCCCCTCGAGCAGCGCCAAACACCGGATGCCAACCCCACACTGAGCATTTAATGCGCTCACCTACTCCGATCACGTCCTCTGGTACACAGCACGCGCCACAGTGAACCGGAGTCAGAGTCAAACCTCCTTTTTACCATAAGCATGGGCAAAAAGGCACAAGTACAACACTGTTCGACCATACCCTACACTGTGGCATACTCCGGTCACGTCTCGAGACCCGGATTCCCGCCGTATGACCAGGTTCCCCAGAACTCGCCCATACCTGCGGAGCTCGAGCCTTCCGCAGGCGCCGCCTCGAGGCCGGCTCTGCGGCCCTCGAGCCCTAATTGTTGTTATATGATTGGAGGACAGGTACCCCAAAACCCGGAAGGACACTGCCCCATCCTGTACGAGCCGGAATGGGCGCTGCCCAACCTCCACGTCGCCACGCCTCCACGTCTGCACACAGGATGGAGGCCACGCTTCAAGGACGCTTCAAACAGCAACCCCCACGTCGGCTACAGTGTCTTCGACAAGACAGAGTTCCTACCTTTCATCGTATTGGGCACTGTACGCCCCGACGCCTGTAATACCCTTGTGTAACCCTGGCCTCCCTTTGCTCTATAAAAAGGGACACCAGGGCCCTCATTCAGCCGGTTACAGACACATTCGGATAGACGGACACGTTAGAACACACATACGCCCACACACCCTCACACGCGAGTCCGGACCCCGGTCCACGCTCGCCAAGCTTGTATTCGCCCCTGTACAAGCACTTCGGTGCAAGTAATACAAGGATCTCCTCCCCCGCTGGACGTAGGGCCTTCTTTGCCCGAACCAGGATAAATCTTGTGTCACCTTGCATCACCATCCAGGGAGAGAGCACGCGATCATATTACTAGTTGGTGCTATACCCCCGGGGTAGAAACACCGACACCATCCCATCACCACATGAATTCCACTCCTATCTTTAAATTCTGTGCTCCAAAGGGCGACTTGTTGGAGTCTCCACCATCATCACACCCCATTCTTACAGATGGCTATGAGCTTCGCTCTGCTCTTATACCATGGTTCGGGAAAAATACTTCTCTAGGTCAGAAAACGAAGATCCATACACCCACCTTAGGGAATTTGAGCAGATGTGTTCTTGTCGGACTATTGCTGGCATGACACAAGGGACCATTAAATGGAAATTATTCTCGTTCTCCCTTTTGGGAAGAGCGAGAAAATGGTATGATCATTCCGTAAGGGGCCTAAATCGAAATTGGGATGAACTTCGGGACAACTTTTTTCTTATTTTCTTCCCTCTTTTTCGAATCACTGATCTTAGAATCGAAGTTCTTACCTTTAAACAAAAAGATAAGGAGACACTAGGAGCAGCTTGGGCTAGGTTCAAACACCTTACCAATTCTGGCCCAAACCTTCCCTTGTCAGACCATGTGCTACACTATCACTTATATCGTGGTCTTAACAAGGAAGCTGCTCTACATCTTGATTTAGCTTCTGGAGGATCATTCTCACATAAACTTGTTAGTGAAGGAAGAGACATCCTAGAGAAAATCCTTGAAAACACTCCTTACACTAGCAGTTTTGATGAATTCCTAGAAGAAAAAGTCAAGCTTGATCCCGACCAACACGAGGAGGAACACACAACCGAATTTGAAATTCCTTCAAATCCTTCCAATTTGGTTGTCACAGAACCTTCTCTAGAGAAAACACCCTACACTTTAGAAAATAATGAACCCCATCCTTCGGTGTTCTTCTCTGAAATCGAGGAGGATGATATCAAAGAGCATGGAAGCTACTTCATAAACACCTCTTTAAATCCATGCTCATATGAAACATCTCCTGATTCAATAGGTGTGTCTAACATTGCCACACTCGAGATTTTCAACCCCCTCACACTTTCTGTTTACAAAAACTTCAAAAGGGTGGTTGTCGATGTATATGTTTATCACAAATTTTGTAGATCTCGTTGTGCTCTTAAGTTGGTGTTGGAGGGGAAACCACTTCACCAAATCACATCTTGAAGGTTTCCCAAGAACAAGCTTAGTGTCCTAAAACAAGCACTTTACAAAGCAATGTTCACCTTCCTAATACACTGCCCTTGTGTAATGAGCATAAGGATATAATTGTTAAAATATTCCTTCCGATATTCTTGTCGCGAACCTTTGCAGGTCTGGAGCAAAAATATTCGAAGGAACGACAAACACAAGGTATGTCCAACCAATCATCATGCAACATTGAAATAATCATTCAATCTTGATTTTTTATAAAATCTAAGCTTGGAGGATACACTTTGTAAGAACATCTCTTACCATGTTGTTATGTTGGTTACCCCTATCTTTAAGACATGCTCAAGTGCTATACACTAATCATGCTCTCTCATCACCATTTGAGTAAATCTCTTTAATGCTTTAATGCTACCTTCATTTGCTATAGTATATGCTTTGATTTTGAAGTATTCTCATACACCTTTTAAATTAGGCATGGTGATTAGTTTAAACTATTTTCATGAATTAAAGTAAGACATGGTGTCTGGTTTGATTCTTGAGCTAAAAGGTGTCCTAGTTTTACCTCTAAAGGCTTTTAAATTAAGTATGGTGCTTAGGTTAAAATGTCTTCCTAGATCAAATTAGACGTGGTGTCTAGGTTGGTTTTTGAGCCGATAGTATGCTATAGTGGATGTTGGATATTTTGTTGGACTAACCCCTGCAGGAAAACTTCCAATATCAATTTGGGAAAGTCCTGAGATGAACTCACACTGGAACTGAAGAGATACATGAACTTTAACAACTTGCGCAAGGGAGACACAGCTCACTGATCATGGAGAAATGAGATCCATGGAACAAGATAAAAGATGAGTGCCACAAAACAATACCTACAATCAAAGCACTCACTCCATGGAAGTAGCTGAACAAGTTTGAGCTGGGTCACTAGAAGATATATACCATCGTGGGAGGAACAACACACCTTCACTGATAGGTTGACACATAGAGAAGGAAGGTTGATCCCTCTAAAGATGATCCTACTATACCTTCCTTCTCTCAAGCTCCCATCACTCAGGCTCACTATGAGATAAGCAAGAGAAGACAAGCTATTCATGAAGAACAACCAACCAGATAAGAGAAGCTTCCACAAGGTGGTTTGACACATCACTATTCAATAATAAAGGTAATATCTCAAGGTATGTGACCATCACTTTAAAAGCTTCTCCTTAATTCTGGTATGTGCGTAAATAAGAACCAAACATGTTTCAGTTGCACCTTATTTGATCCAACCTAATCAACTCAACATGTTCAATTCTTTACTCTTTGTTCCTAGCTTTACTCTCTTGAATCTCACTATCTTAACCAATGAGCTAAAATGTTATGCATCTAACCTTTGGAAGATGATATATCACAATCATGAAAAGATCGACACTTTATGCATATATTATCCTTCCCTGGGTTAAGAAAACTGATCCGTTAAATATTTTAAGATGCTACTTTTATGCTCATCCTCTGATCCTATCACTCATGTTAAGATTGAATAGAACACATAAACAACAAGTTTATCTTCCGCAATGTGCCTAGGGTTAGAGAGGAATGAACAAAACTTTGGTTCTGTTGGTGTTTTTCCACCAACAGAGCTTATGCACTTGATCTCTACCTTGTCTTTATGAGCAGGATACACTCTTGAGAAAAACATGAAGGAGTTTGTTAACTCCCACATTCTACAGAGTAAAGGTCCTAGATCTACAAGAAGATGTGCACTAATCAAGATGCTGCCAGCTTTCACAACTAATGCTTCACTTTAAATTATTGGGCGAACGAAGAACATGAGTGACACCATATCAAGAGGTGTAGTTATCAAGGTCTACCTATCAAGATAAAATGATGTACCTCAAGAATGAACATGGTGAGAAGTCCTGTTCAAAGGACTTAAAACATTGAACCCTCGCCAAAAGATAAAATCGGTAGTTATCCATATTTATCTTTTCTGCATTAATTTCTCTTTTTGCATGTTTACTTTATATCATTTGCATAATTATTTCTTCATAGCATATTTACTTTTCTGCATTATCATTGCATAAAAAAAGAGAAAATAAAAATATTACACTATATCATAAAACTTAAAAGCCTCATGTGAATAATTCTATGGTGTGTAAAAACTCGTAGGGATATTCACCGTGGTGGCATAAAAATAAAAATGCATTCATTTTGTTAGACTGTCATTGCATCATAAAAATAAAAATATAAAAATATTGAGAAAAAGATCTTACTGAAACTCTGGACAACTAAGGCCTAAGTGGCCAACCACTAACGCTTAATCTGTTCCACAAGTCTTGTTGTCTATTTGAGTTTCACAGGATTAAAAGACCAAGAAAAGCTGACGAGCAAGTGGATGTTCTATCCACTGTTAGAGCACTGTTTCCACAACCATCAACATCAATCAAAGCTCCGACAGAGGAAACACATTTCCACCGTCAGTCCGCTACATGGCAAGATTGAATGACTATGATAACATTCAGCTTGGGGGAAAGCACCCCCGTGTATCCAGGTAACTATCCTTGTCCTCTTAAGTTTTCTTTCTATACATAAATAAAATAAAATAAAAAAATGTGGGCACATGAAGGCTCACCATTAATTAAAAAGAAAAAATATGGGCATATAAAGGCTCAACGTTATTAAGGGAACCGGCTTGGGGGAGACGCACCCCGTTATCTTCGTAATCCAGGTATGTCTTATTCACTATCTTCGTTATTTTTAATAAGTATGTGTTAGGTTAAATAAATAGTGTGTTAAGTTTGCTTAGTTTGTTTTAAGAAGTTAATAATAAAAGAAGAACTCTCTCTCTAATCTATTACATGAAAATGATGAATAATTGCTCTATTTAATTTCTTTCAAGTACCTAACCTTCAAAGCATGAGTTCTCCTAATTAATAATGATGCTTAAAATGAAATTAAATGCATGGGTATCAAATGCTTGATCTAGAGTCTAGGTAGTTGACAGATATGACATGTGGTGATCTGAGCTGCTATTATCTTATTCTAAACAACACTAGAGTTCCGGAGATTTCTTAATATGACTAATAATTGCATTGAGTTAAATTAAGCTTTGTTGACCCTATGAGAAGTTATCATACTATTAAATTGAGATCACTTACACATTTCATCCATCTTCCGTATAAATGCTCATGATTATCTGTTGCTATCCTCTCAAAAGTTTGTTGGAAGCACATGGCTATTCAAAAAAAAGAGAAAATCCGAGGAAATAAAAAGGGACAAGTGTCTGAAACCTCAAAAATATAGATCCCGAGAAAATAAAAAGGGACAAGTGTCCGGAACCTCAAAAAAAAAGAAAAAATATTAAAAAAATGGGCACGTGCCCGATAGTAGAATTAGCCTGATAGTCATGTGTCTTTAATAAGCAAAAGAGAGCGATATATTTCAAAAGAGCATCTGACTCCATTTTCCATACACATGCACTTCTCGATTCAACAGTGTGGTTGACTTTCTTTTTTGCATCCATTGTTTAATTTGACAAAATATGTTTTTAATCTTTTTATAAAATTCATAAAAACTCTGGGATAATGGTGAAGTGAAAGAGCAAGAGATATAGTGCTTGATTTGATCGTTCTATCTTTCAGTTACTCAAGATTCAAGGTAAAGTACTGAGCCCCGTGATAAATAATATGATATCTTTATGAGAACTTTTGTTTGAATACATGTGTACTTGTTGGAAGTGAAGATATTGCAGCAACTCCTCATCCATTGTTGAGATTGGCTTTGCTCGGGACTAGCAAAGGTTAAGCTTGGGGGAACTTGTTGATGCTCACTAATGCTCATAATTAACCATCAACTACTGCATAGAATGATTTGAACTGAACCATAAAGCATAGTTGTAGGGTTTGAAACTAACAAGTTCCACAAGTTTTGGTGCTCTCACTTGTTTTGTAGGACATCCATGTTTTTACCATATAAAAGTATCTCAAGTGATGAATTGGAGTGCACCATTGCAAAGAGCTCATCGAGACGATCAAAACAGACATATCATTTGCTATATTCGGAGTCTCGAATGAAAAGATATTAATTTCGCAAGGAAACCTGCAAAAGAAGGATCTAGAAGACACCGGAAGATAGCACGAGGCGGTCCGCCACGGTTGCCCACTGGGCCAGACCGACCGGTGGGGCCCACCGACTGACCGGTCGGCCACGGAGGCCGTTTTGCCTCCGCCTTCTAGAACCTTCTTCCACCGCCTCCTAAGATGCATCTCCACCGTCCCTGAAGTCGGTTTGATCCAAGGGCTCACGTTCCACGCTCCGGGCTATAAAACCAGACCCATACCCCTAGAAGGCCATCTCCATCTTCATTATTCATCTCCACATCAGAAACTAGGGTTTCAATTAGAAGTAGTGGTCCCTCTAGATGAATCACTTCTTGTTCATCTAGAATTAGATCTGGTTCTAGTTCTTCTAGTTCTAGTTCGTCTAGTTCTAGTTCTAGTTATCTAGATTATCTAGTTGTAATTAGAGATCGGATTAGAGAGTGGAGGAGGAGAGAGCTGAGGAGGAGCCGGATCTGTCGGATCTTCCTCGATATTGTAATGGTGCAGCATCTGGTTCGTCTTCAAGTAATCTCCAGGTTCATTCTTCATTTATCACTTCTAAGTATTTTATTTAATTTCAGTTCTTGCTTTATTTTATTTACTAGATCTCCGCTCGTATTGAGTTCTCTAGTTATTCATGGTAATTAGAGTAGTAATCATTAGTGTAGACGTGGTGTCTAGACTAAGGTTTACCTGAGTTTGTGTCCAATCCTCAGGTTAGTTGTGGTAGCTACAGGGGTGACAGCTTTGTAGATTGTTATAATCTACCACGTTAGGATTGGTGTTTCGTAGAGATTTTTGGCAGCCTTCTCTCGATTACCCTTTTCCCAGTCTTTTTTTAGAATCGGAATCCTTTGATTAGATAGACCTGATTAGAAAACCCTATATCCCTCTCTAACCACATTATCATTCTTTTCTCGGACGTTCTTAATTCTTCTAGTGCACTTCACGTTCCCCGTGGAAATCGATACTCTGGAATACTCTTGGGTGAAAGTTACATCGGTATGCGTGCACTTGCGGATTATCCTCAGTGATTATTTTTCTGTGTACGTTTAAAATACCCAACAGTAGACAGGCCCCAATCCCTGTATCTGATCGACCATGTGCATTATTAGGTGTAGCATAATATCAAAGAAAGATGATGGGAAGCACATCTCTAACTGGCAAAGAGTCTTCGCGATGAACACTTTCAGGGCAGGTAGCTCAGCTTCATCGATGACCTTCTGTGTGATGCAGTTAAAGAAGCCAGACATGCGCGTGATGACCATCTTCACGTACACTGGACCGATAACCCTGATCACAACCACAAGGAACATTGTCAGCATGATGTGGCATTCATGGGAGTTGAAGTTGGTTATTGTTAGGTCTTTCATTGAGACCTGACTTTTTATGTTGGAAGAAAAACCGGTCGACACCTTAATAGCGCTAAGCCGTTGGTAGAAAGCCCTCCTCTCATCCCTCGTCAGGTTGTAGCTCGCGCCAGGAAGGTTGACTTTATTTTCGCTCTATCCCGTCGGTGTCGGGTGGATTTCGTGCCTAATGTCCTAGTTCACAAGGTCCAGACATGACTTGAGACCATCTTTTGTTTGTCTTCATGTTGAGCAGGACCCCTATCGTGCTCTTAAAGACATTCTTCTATCTAGCTCCTTCCAGTATGATAGATACTTGAAGAAACACGACTGTTTCTTGAATGGAACTTTTGCGACCTTGGCTTCTTCTGCCCATCTTCCTCCTCTTTCTTCTTTCCAAACTTGACGTCTATGCCCTTCACCATGTCAAACACCTTCTGCACATACCTTGTCCTCTCTGGCTCGTCAGTCTAAGGCTCGAACTGGTTGTCAAAGTATGGATTCATTGAAGACTGCAGGTGCTTGTGCTTCTTGAGGAGGAATCTCCTATGCCTCATTTACACCATCTTCTTAGATCCACTAAGGTAAGTGTAGCAGGTACCGTCAATGCAAACTACTCAACCAGTCTTCCCTTTTATTTGCTCCGATAGTGAAAAAAGACCAGGGATATGATACGGTGTAAACACGTTATGTCTTGTATGGCTGCACAAAATACACGTCAATCCATATGGGTTGAAGTGAAACTTGAACTAAATTTTACCTCCAATCTCTCTCAACCACTACTATAGAAATGACATTCACTACTGGTACATCACTAGCAGTTTCTATTCAACCGCCACTGATGTTTCTTCACTGGCGGTTTGAAGATTGAAAACCAGATAATGATTGGGGGATGCCACAAACCACCAGTGAAGATAGCTAACAGTGGCGGTTGGTGGCTCAAACCGCCAATGAAGCTTCACTATCCGTTCGTAGCTCAAACCGCCAGTGAAGATAGCTAACAGTGGCGGTTCATAGCTCCAACCGCCAGTGATATTTTGGTATCACTAGCGGTTTGGTTTTAAACCGCCGGTGATGAATCCTGTATAAAAGGTCATTCCCTTCCCCTGCTCTCTCCCAGCTCGAGCTCCATTGTTGTGGCCATTTTTCACCAAATGCTCAATGCGGATCTTGTTTGTCCACACATGGGCATGATCTTCTTGCTTTAAGGTTAGTAATAAAAAGTCTCAACTCCTTTGATTTTATAGCTTTAGAGTGTTTTGCATGACTACATTGTCATTGTAATTATTTCTCCATTTTAGAGAGCACTTTTCAATTGGATTTTTGAGGAAGGCATCCAAGTTGTGGTGAATCCATCTTGCAAAAGGTTGTTGTTTATGAGTCCATCATATTTACTAGCTAATTGTATGGTTGTTTGGATGATTGCTACTATGTCATGCTTTAATTAGCTCATGGATTATTTATTTTGATGAACAAAATCTATGTGCTACCGAGCCATTTATGTTTAGCTAAATTGTTTTTGTTGATTAAGTGTATAAATTTAACCTTTTATATTTAGTGACTCCATTTGTTCTCAATTTTAAATTTACCATGCTAAGCTAAGTGTAGATTATTGTTTCAAAAAAAACAATGACCAATTTAAATAAGTGGAATATATACTACTGTGGGCATGGAGTTAGAAGCGCAAATTCTTGATAATGAAAGGACCATTTTTTATTTCACTGTAATTACTCTCTTAATTCTTATTTTGATGAGGAAAATCTATGTGACACTTACCGACCCATTTGTTTGGAGCTACATTGTGTTGTTGATTAAGAGACCAATTTTAACTTTTTATAATTAGGGACTCTATTTGGTCTCAAATTTAAATTTGCCATAATAAGCTAGGTGTAGAATTAATTTTGTTCAAAAAATAAGGAGCAAAAAATAAGTGGAATATACTGTGGGCATGAAATTAGGAGCTGAAATTCTTGATCATTAAAGGACCATTTTTATTTCACTGTAATTACTCCCTCAATTTTCCTGTATAGAGATGGATCGAGATTGGATGTACGGTCTGGCACCGACGGACGAGCGGTACTTGATGAGCATCGGCACATTCATCACTGAAGCCGTAGCCAACGCTATGGATGAAAAGCTTGTATTTTGCCCATGCAGAGATTGCAAAAATAGAAAGAAGGAAAACATGGAGTCTATACGATGCCCAAACTGGAGGTTTACAGGAAGGTGAGCTGGCTTAGGTTTCCTAGCTCTTTTGGAATAGTACCAGTGAAGCTACATCCTTGCAGATCCCTGCATGTATTTTATACGAGTAGGTTAATATATGTTTTTTCCCCTGCTTATGATCTCTACTTTTTACCATCTCTGTTATTTTGTTGAGAAAATACTGAAGTTTCAAACTGAGGAGTAAAGTACTCACAAATATGTCAAGTCAGTGAGTTGGTCTATGGCATTGCTTAATATACCATGCAGATTCCTGCTTGGTAATTTCCTGCAAACATGAAATTTCAGCAGAGTGTTGTGCGGTTTTTTTTTACTACAATAAGGTTATTCAAGTACTCACACTTTGGTCACCCTCCCATTAGAACAAAAAATTCCATCCCAGGAGGTACAGGGATCGGTTGGTCCTGTCCAGTTTTGTGGCACATTCTCTCAGTTCTTCTTCAATGCCTGAAGCACCGCAACTGTAGAATTCATTAATCTAACATTAGCTGGGCACTTTTGTATCAACAGCTACATCTATCTTAGATCATAGTATCAACAAAACTTATAAGTATGAGAAGTATGTCTGTGGTCATTTTACAGGTTTTAAAAATAAAACTCAGTCAAAGAAACAAAGGGTAACTTTTGTTGCACTCTCAACTTATTTCTTTTACTCTAATTTTATAAAGTTTATTATTAATTAACAAGGACTTTGTGATTGCAGGCATCATTTTGTACTCGTAGATGTCATATTTGGAGAAGATCGCATAGAGGTGTGGGACTCGAAGAAGAAGCCACTTTCGCAGATTGATCCCCTAGTCAGGTTCCTGAATGAGTAAGTGACTCCATTATCATCAGATTATTGAATTAACATAACACATTTTAGGCCTTTTACACCCTATAATTTGACGTAGTATCAAGGCAGAGTTGGACGAGCACAAGAACCGACTTTTCATGGTTCATCGTTTGGAGCTGATGTCCCTAGACCAATCGGCGGGGAACAATCATTGTGGCCGTCATGATGGGCTCCAACACTTCCATTGGAGATGAGATGGTATGTATGCTTCGCACTAAACAAAAGAATCCACTATTTCGTCCTCAATTGATGCAATTTAACATTTTCTTACTTACAGCGCAACAAGTTAGGCCACAATAAGTTGTTACACTTCGAGATTAAAGGACTGAGTAGGGACCTAGCAAAATTCTTATGTGAAGAGGTATTGAGTAAGGAAGGATCATTCTCAGTTGCTAAGACTAAGAAGTTCAAGGCTCAATATGGTCGAGAGCACATGGATAGGCTACCGTAATTCTCGTCTTTAAGTTCTAGACTTTCAATGTAACATTTATGATATTTGTTTTAATAGGATTCTATATGGATTGTAATACTTTAATTAGAACAATTTCGATGTAATTGTAATCTCGATGCATTTAGGATTTCATATCTATGATATTGTATCTTGATATCGTATCTAGCAATGTGGTAAATAAAAAACAAACAAAAATAATTAAAACCAATACAATTAAGAAATGGCAGATCACTGTCAGTTTATTTCAAACCGTCAGTGATTTGTTTGAAACACTGGCGGTTTGTATCATAAACCGCTAGTGTTAACTTTGCCAACACTAGCGGTTGGTTATATGAACCGCGAGTGTTGGTTATATCAACACTGGCGGTTTATGATACAAACCGTCAGTGAAGACCCCCCTTCACTGGCGGTTTGAAATAACCGCTAGTAATGGAAGACCCCCTTCACTGTCGCTTTGGTTGTGGCAGTTCAAAATCTGCCAGTGAAGGGGGGTTTGAACCGCCGGTGATCCCCTGTCCTGGAGTAGTGAACTTAAGGATTACTGGAGTAGTGAACTTAAGGATTAGAGTGGATTTATGTGCAACCAAATAAGATCTTACTTTGTGATATGGACCGGAGATGCGCGTAGGGTGGACTTCGGCACCACCGTTCATATGATGAGCCATGATAGAGGTTAACCGTCCGACTGTCTCCATTCCATGCATCTACCGCCGGTCACCGGATCCAAAGATGGGGTCAGACCTGCTTCGTTTTCTACAAAAGGGTAACTTTGTACAAAACGATTTCAAGCCTAGCTACCTCCAGAAATAAGGAAATAATAAGGTGTGGCCAGGCTTTTTGTCAATAAGTGAAACGGCCGTTTGTCGATGGTTCTCTTTCAGTTGGACTTGGACCCTTTATATGCTGATTTCACCGTAAACATAGAAATCCATTTTTAGTCCACTTGCACTAGATGGAATCCTTAATATTTCGAATAATTAGGGTCAACAACCTTCATAGAGTCGTTGGCCTCGACGCTCTGTATTCGTTGCAATTACAGATTTGATTCGGTTATTGTTTTCCAACTCGCTTGCTTACCACTACTATTCTTGAAACGAGCGTGCTCTTTCCACTGAAAGTACATTCTATTGGTTCAAACTCATATACGAGTACTTTCTACGCTGATTTTACCGCCATAGCAATCCATTTTCAGTCCAATTGCACTGGATGGAATCCTTAATATTTTTTTGAGGGAAGGAATCCTTAATATTTCGAATTAGGGTCAACAACTTCAGAGTTGTTGGGGGTCGATCAACGCTCTGTTTTCATTGGAGTTACAGTTTGATTGGATCAATGTTTTCCAACTCTTACTGACCAGTGACCACTAGTATTCTTGAAACGACTGCTCGCTCTTTCAATTCCACCGAAAGTACATCATCCTATTGGTTTAAACTCTCATATACTTTTAACCACATGCTATCCGATAACGGGGATCGGTCATCAATTGCCTCTTAACTTAATTGCGCACGTCATCGTGTTGCCAGGGCCCGGGGACGAAGGTCTGACCCCATCTTTGGATCCGGCGGTAGATGCATGGAACGGAGACACGGTCCGACGGTTAACCTCTATCATCGCTCATCGGCCAGTCTCAATGAGAGTTTTACGAAAGTGTTATGCACATTAAATAGACTGCCACATTAGCTGATTTATACTTTCTGTATAAAACTCTGAGGAGAGAGAAGACATTCGTTTCATCCTCACGACACGACCTGGGCGACGTTTCCAAGACCGTAAAACTCGAACGAAATTGGCGTTGAGGGGCTTGGGCGTTTCATCGCGAGGCGGAGGTGAGGCCACGGACGCATGCGCGAGCGCCGGCCATGCGCAAACAGAGGTAAGATAAAGGCATGTGGGACCTATAAACAGTAAAATAATCTATGAAACCGTACGTTGAAACTTTGTACTGTGGGAGAGCTCCGTTTCAATGTAAAGTTTCGTATGTTGGAAACTGAGAGGTGAAACTACCCATTGAGACTGGTCTCGTATATATATATATATATATATATATATATATATATATATATATATGAATGGTGGTGCTGAAGTCCATGCCACGCGCATCTCCAGTCCACACCGTCTAATGCCTTATTTGGGTGCACATAAATTCATTTCAATACTTCAATTCTTAAGTTGAAAAAGATTAGAGATAGAATTTAGTTCAAGTTTCACTTCAACCCACGTGAATTGAGGTGTATTGTGTGCAGCCAAATAAGACCTAACGTGTTTACACCGTCCCCTGACATTGATGATATCAAGTTTTTACTTTTTTGTGACCTTCAGTTGTTATTATCCAAATATATTCTTGCATTTGTGTTGTCTGTTATTTTTTTTTTTTTACTTGTGATGATACTCTAAAAAAAATTGGATTATTGTATTGCATTGAACATCCTGTTAAATTAATGATCAGATTTGTAGTATTTAAATTGGTAAAATAGATTTCAACACTGTACCGGTAACCAAACGACCGTAAAGGTGGATACCTTTACCATATCAATCAAACAAATAAGTAAACAGTATCGCATCTCAATACCTCTACGATCTGTTTCCCATTATGTTTCCATTAGCTCTAGGTGAACCAAACAGTTTGCTAGTACTATCGGTATTTGGTTGGAGGGCACAGAGGTATGTGTCGCCCTCAAGCAGAATATGACGGCCCGATGTGGTACGCCCCTGACCCTCAAAAATGAGCGGACGGGGTCGTCTCGGATTGACGGCATGTTTGGCCATTATGACTCTTGCTTGCTGACCAGTTCTATTCTTGAAGCGTAGCGATCCTGCATGAACTCAGCCCACTTTCCCCTTTCTATTGGAGAAGCTCCTTGCAAGTTGCAACCAGCAATCCTTCCGACCTCAGCTGCTGAAGAAAAAGCTGAACGAGTCTTTTTTTTCACCAGCGACAAGGTCTTTAGGGCGCCCTTAACGGTGTCAAATTCGCTAGCTGGGAGAACAAGGAAATTTACCGAGCTCGTCCGTGTACAAGACTACAAGAGCCTAGCTCGCACACCGTTCTCCGCTAAAAGCCGCCTCAATAGCTTTATCAACAAAGTGACGCGTAAAAGGAACTCTCAACTGATTCGTGAGTCTCCCAAGTAAGGATGGCAATCTTACCCGCGGGTACGAACACCCACGGGTTTCGTACCCGATGGGTGCGGGTATGAGCATGAAAGTTTACCCGCGGGTACATGAGGGTCGGGTACCCGCAAATATACGGGTAGGGTGCGGGTATAAACTTTTACCCGCGGGTACCCGATGGATATACCCGCAATTTGTGAATATATATAAATATTTGTCATTTATGTTATATAAATATCATATTGACTACCTCATTTAATATAAAATTGTATCATATACATAGCATGTTGAGTAGTAAAGATGATATTTTTATAGATGGCTAAATAAAAGTGATTATGTGAGTTATTATTAATTTATTATTGTAGTTCGTGTAATTTTTTATGTCATTTGTATGAGCATGAATGTTTGAATTATGAATAATCTATGATCTATCGTGGCTTGTGAGCTTCCATTTATTGTCATATTGAACTAAAAGTGAGATTTACATATTTGTGTATTGTTTAACTATGAATTTATCGATTCATATCACTATGATTTTATTATTTGATCTCTTTTAGTTAGACCCGACGGATACCCGATACCCGCCGGGCACGGGTACGGGTACGAAATCTTACCCGCGGGCATGCTCGCGGGCGGGTAAAAGTAAGGGTCGCGGGTATAATCGCGGATGGGTAAATGCTCTACCTGCACCTTACCCGACCCGTTGCCATCCTTGCTCCCAAGCAGCCTTTTGTTAAGCTGGTGTTGTCGTGGTGGAGCAGACGGTTGACGGCTTAAAACATCTCCCGAGTATGTACCTGCTTCTAAGCGCGGTGAGGTGCTGATCATGCAGGATATAGGCTACACCAAAGGTTCAGAAAAACATATAATTCTAATATGGTGTCACAATTTAGTATCTCAAATTTGATTAATTATATACATATATAAATATTTTAATATTTATAATATTAAATAAATATTATTAGATTTGTTATGAAATGTATTTTTTAATAAATTAATTTGGAGTTATAAATATGAGTAGTATTCAGCAGAAATTTTATCAAACATAAATTATTTTTACTGATACTTAACTTAACTTATAGTTACATGTTTTGTTGGACGGAGGGAAGTAGCTATCATCATCTAGTCTTTTAGTTTTAAATTATATAGTCTCCACGTCTCAGCAAGCGTTTTGTAAGCGTTGTTGAGGCCGGACGCCCTTATATAACGCCTCATAGAGTCACCGGCGGGATCCTTCCTATGCAGAACAGAAGCTATAGGTGACCTTCCTGGCAAGGAGCAGCAGCTTTCTGGACCGAAAGGCTGCCGGCAAGCTGACCTTCGGCAGGTACAGATTTCTATTTGTGGGTATCCTCATAAAAAAATATGTGCTCCGGCTGTTCTTGTAGCCTGCATGATGTGCCCTTACACGAGGTGATAGAATCTTAGCCCATATAAATATTAGCTAGTTATCGTTTATATACATCTGTTGATAAAAATACTTATATTAAATGGAATGTTTTCTCCCTGTTTATTTGTTAACACAATGGTCCTATCTAGTTATGATAAACTTATCAATTGCTGACCTATATATTTCTTCCATTCGTGCCTATAGTTTTTTCTTATTCGTATGGCACCTCTATTCATCTTCAAAATGCATTTAGTACGTTAAAAGCCTAACTTAAACTATGATGTCTCTTCTTGTTTTGGTCCATATCTTATGATATCACGAATCTAAATTTTGGATCTTCAAATATTAGTCTTATTAGTTCATACATATTTTTACCCTTAGGTTAAGTTGCAACTGTCGTACTTACTAACTTATATTAACAATATCTTTTACTTTTAAAATTAATGACTTCATGTCATAGACTACACTCTTAGATACTACTCTCTCCATTCCAAATTATAAGTCATTCTAAAAATCATGAAAAGTCAAAGTTTTTCAAATTTAATCAAATTAATATAATAAGATAATAAAATTGGATTTTTTTCATTAGTTATATTTTCACATTATACCTGTTGAATGTCATAAATCTTTGTGTTTCTCTCTATAATTTTGGTTAAATTTAAGAGTTTTTTGCTCTTTAAAATTCTTGTAATAACTTATAATTTGGAACAGTAGAAGTGCCATGAGATAAGTAGTAATTTAAAATTTACACCATGTTTCTAAAGAATAGTGATACCCGGTGTGTTGCCGCGGAAACTTTGTAGTGTTTTACTGGATTATTGAGCAAATTTCAATTTTTCAAGCTGAAAACAAAAAAAGAATGAATAAAGAAAAACAGGGGAAATGATGTAATTACCATGCGTACCGATACAAATAAATTCCAGTTTTCTGGGAATTCTTCTGAGTAAAATATGGGCAACGACCCATTAAACTCCGAGGCTCCGACTTTCTTTTGCGCATGATGGCATGGAAAAAAAAAATCCCCACCTCTCTCTTCTCGCTCCTGGAGGAACTCAACTCGCACAAAAATACCCCAAATCGATCTCCTAATCTCCCACAAATCAAGAGTCTCAAGACTGCAGGAACCGTGACGAAGGGCGCATGCACGGATCTGCTGCTGCAAGCTCCGCCATGGCCGATCACAGAGAGGCAAAGGGTGCCAGAGCAGGGAGCTGCACGCGGAGGGCCTAGACCCTAGAGGCAAACGATGTTGTACTTGCTAGACGGAGGAAGTCCAGGTCCAGCCGTGTCCAGCTAGCGGACAGGAATGGCTGTGGCTCTCGCTCGCTCTTCAGTTAGATGAAAATTTGTAGGAACGACAACGGACTTTTTTTTTTCTGAAAACACACGTGCTTCATTAAGAGAGGTTAGAATGTTTAGTACAAAACCGAATGTTCGAATGGCGAGTTGCCAAGGGAGCAGCCGAGGGAACACTAGCAGAAGACGCCGACTTTAAGAGTGATGCATCGGTAGTCGTACTAAATAGGCAACTAACTGCACGATTAGAATTAGAATCACTACACTACCGAAGCCGAAAGAAGGGTTGCCAGGTCCCGCCTGAACCCGGACAACACCCAGGCCTCACCCTCCTCCCTCATGTGCTGGAACTTACTGTTCACCGAGGAGGCAATGCCATCGAAGGTCCTCCTATTCCTCTCCTTCCAGCATATTCAGGACACCAACATCACTAGACTGTCGAACCCGCGACAGAGACTGTGGAGGTATAAACCCAGGTACCCTCACGGCTAGACTTGGGTTGCTTCATGAAGGCCAGCCCAACTCGCTGCGAAGGCTTGTGGCGTCAAGGCCCAGCTGGTCGGACAGGCGGCCCAGTTGGTCGGACGATGACACGGAAGCCTTCTTAGGATTGGAAAGCAAGGAAGCGTAGTCGGTTAGGAAAGATATCGTGTCCTTCACGATATGAAATTGTAATCGACTAGGTTTCCTTATTCTACCGTGAGATCCGATCTTTTAGGATCTGTAACCCTGCTCTCCACGACTATATAAGGCGAGCATGGATCCCCTCAAAAAACACGTTCATCAATATACAGAATAGACAGCTCGACGCAGGACGTAGGGTATTACGCTAAACTCGGCGGCCCGAACCTGGATAAACCCTGGTGTTCATCTAGTTTCGTTCCTGTGTCACGTCTGGATCGTCGTTCCACGCGCCTTCCCCGCTAATCTACCACCTTGGGTATACCCCTAGGTGGGCTATCGACCATATTTCATCGACAGTTGGCGCCCACAGTGGGGAGTGTGTGTGCGGACGTTATGACGACTCGGATGGTTTCTTTCCCTCATCCCTCATGTGCTGGAACTTACTGTTCACCGAGGAGGCAATGCCATCGAAGGTCCTCGTATTCCTCTCCTTCCAGCACATTCAGGACACCAACATCACTAGACTGTCGAACCCGCGACAGAGACCTCCTGGGATGCTGGCGTGGCGGTGTAGCCACTAGTCCATCAGGGCCTCCCCCTCAATGGGACAGAGCCATTCAAGGCCGGCCCGTGTGAGGATGCGATGCCAAAGCTCTCGCGTGAAGACACAAGAAAGCAGTAGATGATCCACCGTCTCTGATTCTTGGGCGCAAAGGGCTCAGACGTTAGTCTATTGCAGTCCATGCCTCATACGACGCTTCGCCGTCCAAAGGCGGCCTTGGAGCGCAAACCAGGAGAAGAACTTGACCTTCGGTGCACTACTAGAAACGGCCGCTTTGCCGAGTGCCTCTAGCACTCGACAAAGGCTCTTTGACGCTCGGCGAAGGATTTGCCGAGGGCTGCTCTCGGCATAGAGCTCTCGGCAAAAATCCTCTCGACAAAGAGATCTTTGTCGAGGGCCATTTGTCGGGCTCTCGACAAAACCTTTACCGAGGGTCCGAGCGGCTCTCGGCAAAGAAAAGTGGCCGTTAACGACGCGTTCCTGTTGACGGTTTCTTTGTCGAGAGCCGGCTAACCTGGCTCTCGGCAAAGGCAAAGAAAAACTCGGTCGTATGTCAATACCCCTTTATTTCAAGCAGTTTCTAATTCATCAATCAGAGGCTCCATGTACACACCCATGTTATTTCTCGGGTGTCCAAGAATTATCAATGACAAGAAGACAATATGACGTTGAAATAGGACGCCGGGGGGGGGAGATTGAGGGGGATAACGAAGACGGGCCAACAGGTGTACGGGACAACCAAGAGTCCATAGGGATTGAAACCGTCCATAACCTCACATGCGATGATATGCGGAGATCTCAGAGTTTCAACCATCTTGCGCCACCACTTTCTCCAAGCATTCCTAAATTTTTTTCATAGCCTCTACATGCGATGTCAAGGTCACTCGTCCATTTTCATGATTTTCTGACTTCATTTGTATTTTTAATAATTTTAAATCCAATATCACGCAACTTGGTCGCCGTTTCTCGTGCACGAGACAGTCGAGTCTCCGTGCCTGTCCCTGGACACGGTGTCGAAATACCCTCCAAAGAATGAATACCATTTTTTGAATCGCTGAGTTTCATTACTTCATGCACCTGCAGTTCAAACGTGCGTCCCGCGGAAAAAATCATCAAATTAAAGAAAATGCGCGAAATATAGCAAGAAATATGGAAAACACACCAAATTTGAAATCGTGGCTTGTAGTACTGTAGCAAGGCCACAGAAAAAATTGGGAGCAAAAAAACAAAAAAATAATTAATAATCTTTGCCCTGGCTCTCGGCATAGAGTTTACCAAAAAAACCAAGCCTTTACCGAGAGCCTAAGAGGTAACGGCGCAGGGGGGGGCCATTCGCGAGGGTTCCGTTTGCCGAGGAGTATTCTATGCCGAGGACTCGGCTCTCGGCATAGGTTCTCTTTGCCGAGAGCCAGACTTCGCCGAGAGTCGGGCCCTCGGCATAGGAATCGTTGCCGAGTTTCTTACGGTGCCGAGGGTTGGCTCTCGGCAAAGAGCTCTTTGCCGAGCGCCCGTGTTTTAGCCCTCGGCAAAGAACTGGACGTCTCCGGTAGTGGTGGTGTTTTTGACGCCCAAAGCTTCTTGGCGCCGCGCAGCACCGTCTTGCCGTGAAAGAACGCACTCTAGGCAGAGGAGCTGGAGTAGTTCCCATCTGTCGTCTAACGCCACACTATACGGTTCTGGACAGCATGCTAAAGCTGGACGCCCTCCAATAATGTCCATAGACGCAAGAACTGGGTGATCAGCCTAGCGGTTGGCGCCGCGGCCACGTCCCGAGCTCACTGGTTGCCAAGAAGCGTCTCACTGACTATTCTGCAACACCGTCTGCTGGGAACGGCCCGGAAGACGTCCGAAGCGAAGAGAGCTAGCGTTCTCACCGAGTGCCAACGGTCGGTCCAGAAGAGCGTCAATTCGCCATTGCCGACGACGAAGCTGGCTGAGGTGGTGTTGAACATCGCCTCGACCTTTTTCTCCCTGGCAGCTGGCACCTGGCACCTGGCAGTTTTCTCCAAGGTGCGTCGCTGGAAGTTCGTCGTAGCCATTCCCAGCGCAACTACAGCGCCATGCCAAGAACTCGGAGGTCCGGCAAACCAAGACAACCTAGGTCACGCGGAGAGCAAACCACCAAATCCAATTGACCTTGCATTTACCGCCACCAACCGCAGTCATGCCCGCCCAGATGAAGGCACGACGGGCCTAGCTTGTCAATGGCTTGTACCGCCCATCCCAAAGAGAGCGTAGCAGATGGAGACGTGGACCGAGATAGCCGAGAGTGTGGAACAAGCTAAGAGTCGTCCTCCCTGCCGCATTTAGTAGGCTGACCTTCCAGGGACTTATGATATTTCCTATCTGTATGTATGTAGCATGGTGCTGCTGATATATATATATATGGCGCCGCGACCCGATGATGCTGTTGTAAGTAACAATAACGCGCAGCATCGTGTGTAAAGTAGGGTACACTGATTTCATCATGGAGCTGCGTCGGGAGCTCCCCCCTCCCCACGCTGTGGACGACGTCTTGAGGGAACACCCCGGCGGCGCTTACCCCGTGCTCAGAAGGCAATCCGGATCGTGCTGCAGGCGCGAACGTTCACGACAACGCTGGCCGTCCGGGACGACAACGTCTACTGCAAGGGCTTCAGGAACCAGCGGGGACGAGCTCTCCGGCGGCGAGCGGGCCGTTCCGATGCTCCCGTCGTCGTCGTCGTCGGGCGCAGAGTGGGGCCGCGTGGAGCAGCTGCCAGCAGGGTGGGGCGTCAGCTGCAGCAGCATGCTGCGAGCGGAGAACCGCGAGCAGGTGGAGCATATACTGGTCGGCGAGGGGCTGGGGCTGGGCAGGGCGTTCGCGGAGACGGCCGTGCGCAGGCTCGCGCAGTACCCGGTGCTGGACGGCAGGGATGACGAGTACCTCACCTGCAGGGTGGCGCTGGCGGGCCTGATCGTCATGGTGTGCGAGTCCGCGAGGTTCAACGCCGTCCTCGACACCTGACCTTCGTAGGTGGCTGGGACAGCGGGACGGGGCTCACGCGCCGCCTCGCTGGCTACATGTGGGAATGGAAGAAGATGTCACACGGTCTGCTCCAGTGGAGGACGCATGACTACCGTCCGCCGCGCTCACATCAGGGCCGCCGCAGGCCATGCGCTAGCGCACATTCACCTTGTGCTCAACTACCGCGAACTTGGTGGCGGCCACTCCATCAGGAACAAGCCTGCCCACGGCTCTGCTAGCAGTAGAAGAAATAGCAAAGAGTGATGACGACGATCCTGAACAGGACAAGCAGGGCGGCCCTGTTAGCAGTAGCAGGCAACAACAAGGCCCGGACCCGGACCAACCAGGGGAGGATGACGACGACAGCTCCCAGCCCAGCAGGGTCTTGATGATGCCAATACTGCTCTCAGCTTCGACTTTGGCCATTTCAGTCCGACTCTTCCACCGTTGAACAATATAATATGACGACAGTAGTGAGGAAGTTGAAGTGAACGTCACATGGCGGCCTCAACAGAACAAGGTAATAATAAATTAACATGCATATGAGAACATTAATATCGTCTGATATATGTGCATGGTTGATGATCATATACACACACACTACAGCACAAGGTCCAAGTAAAACCTCACCAAGTGTGCACCATTGGGGATAAACAAGAGTTCTCTGCATTCATCGAGAACCTGCGCCGCGTGCTCGCGGACCACCATCCTGCAGACCGCGAGGACGATGCCTACTACAAAGGCACCGGCGAGCAGCACGATCATCAGCACCCAACGCCAGTACCAGTGCTCGCCAGGCCACGTGCTAAACAGCCAATGCAAGACGGTGGATCCACATCGAGCTGCAAGCCAGAGCGGGGTTACGGAGCTGGGTTCATGAGCCAGAGCGGGGTCTGGTACGATCTTGGCAACCGGCGCGGCGACAGGGCGCTCCCGCCGGAATACAACTCGGTGCTCCTAGACTGGGGCGTCTCCTACAAGGACATACTGCACGCCGGCAGCTGGGACGAAGCCGTGGAGGAGCTGCACTCCGCGAGGCCTGCCAAGGGCTTCGCCGAGATGGCCGTGCGCACGCTCTCGCGCTACCCATATGTGAAGGACGAAGGTGAGACCGGCGGCGGCGCTAGGCTGGCGCTGGCAGGCCTGCTCGTCATGGTATGCGAGTCCGCGAAGCTCGACCCTCTCCGCAAACACTTCGTCGACGGCTGGGACACTGGGACGGGATTCCCCCGACAACTCATGGATTGCATCAGGAGCTGGGGTCACGTGTCCCGCGCTCTGCTGCGTCATTATTCCGGGCAGCAACCGATGGGAATCGGTGACCCCGAAATTGCGAATTTTTTTTATTAATAACCCAATTAAATAAAAAATTTCAGAAACAACACCGTCCATTTTTTTTTTTTTTGCAAAACTAACCCTTTTGCCGCGCCGTCCCGAATGGCCCGGCAAAAGCGTTAGCCGCGCCATGCATGGCGGCGCGGCAAAAGCGCCAGCGTGGCACCGCCCGGCCACGCAGGCCCGGGCGGGCCCCGCCTGTCAGTTTGTCGCGTCAGGCGGGCTGGCGTGTCTAGTGCGTTTGCCGCGCCAGGCGGCCTGGCGCGTTCATCGGCTTTGCCGCGCCAGGCGGGGTGGCGCGGCAAAGCCGATCTAGATCTGGCCGCGCGGCCTGCAGCAGCCTCCTCTTCATTCCTCTCTTCTCCTCTCAATCCAATTCAATCCATTCCATTTCATTTCTCCTCTCTTCATCTCCCTCAATCAAACTTGTTGTCTCTGCACAAGAGGTATTTTGATCTCCATATTCCTGTTCTTTATCTATATTTGCAGTGTTTGATTGAATCATTTTTTTTCTAAGTTAGGGTTTGTAGACAAAATTTGTTTTGAAATTGTCGTTACGTTAGTTGTTAACTAATGATGATGGATTTGTTCATGTATTAGACTTTTTAGATCTGTTTTGCTTAATATTTTGTTCAATTTGTGTACATTTATTTGTGTAATATTTGTTAGGCCATTACGTACATTTATAATTAATCATGAATGTATGTGTAATGTTGACATATTTTTTATTGTTAGGATGCCGCGGCGTGGCAAAGCTAGTAAGGCAAGGTAAGATCGGTACATTGTTTATTTGTAATGAAGTAATTTTGTGTTATGTTTATTTGTTATTGCGTTGATGATTGTAGGCAGCCTCTCACGGGCAATGCCTATGCCCGTTTGCCATTGCCTAGCGGTGTTCCGGTGCCCATGTGCTACTGCGGCGATGATTGTAAGGTCGCAATATCTGATGAGGAGCACACATACGGTCAGAGGTATTGGATGTGTGAGAATTATGCCTTTGACCCTACACCTAAACAGATCTGTATTGGACTGATGGGGAGAAGCTGATGGCTTGTTCTATACATGAATGACAAATCATTTATATTTTATTACCTAATTGACTTAGTCGTATTTTGCAGGAGCTTCCACCACTATGTGACTTCGAGCAGTGGATCGACACTGAGATGAAGCCAGAGGACAAGGAGCACGTAGAGAGGATGAAAAAGTGGGCTGCGGAGGACAAGGAGCGTTTGGAGAAGAGACGCAAAGAAGAGGCAGCACAAAAGCAGCATGAGGAAGAGGCAAGAATGAGGGATGCAGCTAAGCGTAGGGGGGAGAGGGAGAAGAGGCTTGAGCGTGTGCGCCGTGCCAAGGCTGCCATGGAGCAGGATCCGGATGCTGTGAGGAAGGGAAAGTGGCCTCGTTGCACTCAGTAGTGTGGTAGGTTCAGTAGTCATTATTGAGTAATGAACATTGTTGTCATTTGGTGGACTTGTTAGTGTATTGTACTGTTGGTTTATACTTCCGTGTACCGTTTATTTCGGATCCTCGATTATGTAGTCTTGAACTGCATTTTGTTCGGCTTTATTATATGTTGTTGTATTGTTTGCGGTAGTTCATGTGTCATTGATTTTTTGTGGGATAAAGTATGAGAAATAGAATAGAGCAAACCATTACACGAACAACAAACTAGTACATGGCATGTGAGGACCATTTACCGTAACATAGTGGTCTAAGTAGTCTAGAAGTCGTCCCACATAGCAAACTGAGTAGACCCTTCTCCGTAATAGCCTCCCATTGCGGGTGGTGGTGGTGGCGGCGGTGGTGGGGGCGGCGGTGGAGGCCCCTTGTTCTTGTGATGCGGGCAATTGCAATATGGATCAAGGCATATTGCTTCATCTGAACCGCCTGCATCGCTGTCGTCATCATCATAGTCCTTGAGCATGCTTTTAACTTCTCTTTCAAGATCGTCGATACGACGCTGCAGATAATAGATGTATTCCTGATGCGGCCATATTGGAGGAGGATCCACCCATCTGGTGAAGCCGCAGTTTTCTTCGAAAATAGAAGACTGACATTCACAAAATGACTAAGTATTAGCAAACATGAGAGGCATAGCAACAACAATTAAATAAAGTTACCCATGCTCGCGGGCATTTGAAGAAACGTCGGCCTGCCTCCAGGTCGTCGTGGAGCATCTGCACCAAACAGTCCTCACCATGACGGCATTTTGGCCAGTTCTCTAAACGGTTATCGTATCCCCTAAGAGGACGGTCCCGGCTGAAATCCTTTTTCCTCTCAACGGGAAAGTCATATAGTGCCTCTAAGAAGAAATCAGGACCAAGAGATCCCTCCCACACAATGGGAGGTCCCTTCCTCCCACCCTTTCCTCTCCCGCCTTTGGACGAACCTCCAGACATCTCTACTACGAACCTCGCAAGCTCTGCTGAAGTTGTTGAATATGCAAGGCGCTGATGGGTTTATATAGGCAGAGCCCTGGTTTTGAACTTGTGAATTATCTCAGCTGCATTGTGAGTGTGTAGTTATTGCAACTGAAAAGGCTATTCGCTGAAAAATCTAATCACTGAAAAGCCTATATACTGAAAAGCCTATACACTGAAAAGTCTATGGGAATCAAAACTGCAGAGCACTTATGAGGACAGGACACGACACTGAAAAGGCTGTGCAACAAGATGCCAGCTTTTGCCGCGCCAACCCTGGGGGCGCGGCTGACGCTTTTGCCGCGCCAGGCGGGATGGCGCGGCTAATGTATTTGCCGCGCCAACCCGCCTGGCGCGGCAAAAGCGTCAGCCGCGCCCCCAGGGTTGGCGCGGCAAAGCCTCAAGAAGTTTTGCAGCAGGCAAAGCCCCAAGGTTTCCCGCCGACCGATCGAGTTCCCGATCGATCTTTGTTCTAATGTGTTGTCTCTGTTTGATCGAATGTGTTTTTTCCGTTTTTCCTGTCTTTTTCTGCAAACGCAATAACAAGGAACCAAACATTGACACAATTTGAATAAACGAAAACGTAATAGCGGTCATAAAAAAACAAAGTGGCTCAGGCTCCACGAAGTACATAATAGGGTTCTCAAACAAGTTATCTAACAAATACATCACCTATCCATATAGTCTAACACTAAGCCTAGCTAGGTGTGTACGGCTGACGAGGCCGCCTCCGACACTTCGGCTGCGACAGGTCCATGTTCGGCGTGAACGTGACGTTCGTGCGGTCTCGTGCGCGTGGCTGCCCGCGTGGTGACCCCTGCGTCTGACTAGGTCCCTGCAACATTCAAAATAATTGTTAGCAAACAACTTAAATATATCTGACGAACTTAAATATATAGCGGTCAACTTATGTACCCGCACGTCCTCCTGAGTAGGTAGTGGAGCTCCACCTAGCTGTGAGTACCCCAGCTCCTGTGTTGCGCCCTGCTCTGGCCAAGGCTGCCAGCCAGGGCCAGTGTAGTAGCCACTAGGGTAGTCGTAAGCACCAGGTACCTGCCACGTCGTGTCGTCCAGGCCACCTCTGGAGGAGGACCCTCCAGCGTAGTGCGAGCTATGGCCGAGGGCCATGTAGCCTGCACTAGCCGTGTAGGGTGGTGTCGTGCGCTCGACGTACTGCTCCTCGTCCTCCTCCTCCTCCCCCTCCTCCTCGGGCTGCTCCTCTGCAGTGGGGCCCTTTCCGCGTGGATCCGCAGAAGTGCCTCCCGTCCGAGCGTCGGACGACGCTGCTGCTGCTGGGACAGTGTCTGACACCAAAGGGCTCGAAGGCTGAGGAAGGTGCGGTGGGGCCCACGCTGTGTCCATGCACCCAAGCTTCTGAGCAAGCTTCCTGCAGCCCTTCCTGATTTTCTGCAAATAAGAAAATAATATATATTAGTACAGTTTATGAATTCTTAAGATTTACAAGTGCGGTTCGAATGTGTTATGATACCTGCAGAAAAGCCTGTACCGGGCCATGGTCCCCAGTAGAGCTGGTGTGGTGTATAAGCGCGCTGCCTCGTCGGAGTACCGAGACAGCTGCGACGCCTGCCGACACAAGACCAGGGGGTAAGTCCACCAAGTACAGAAACACAAACAATAGTTGAAGGGCATGATATATTACCACGTAGCTTTGTAGAGGGGCTCTGTCAGGCTGAGTCAATGCCCTAGTGACAGCATCGTACGGGTCCTCGTCGTCGTCCGACTCGTCCTCAGCGGTGGCCTCGTAGTACGGTGGCTTAATGTGCAACCTGGTGCTCCTGTGCAGCCACTGTAGGTACTGGTCGAAGACGCCCTGGTCGTACGGCTCGCCGTCCTGAACGTCCTGCTGCTACCTGTTTGTCCAACTCAGGACATGATCGGCGTGCTCCACGCGCCAATCAACAGGATTCTTCCGTCTACTTTGGCGCTTCACCCTGCATTGCAAAGGATACCCATCTGTTAGAGCATAAGATAGAATTTACTAGAGTAATTGAACATCACTGCGGAGGATACTTACTTGTGCAACCTTTGATCCGTGCTAATCAGAGGTGGAGGAAACTCCTGTCGTAGGCCGAACTGACGCATCACCCTGATGGGCAAGTGCATCTCGACCACGTAGAAGCAGATAAGAGGGACGGTGCAACGCCAATCTACACGGTCCAGCTCCGTGGCGGGGTCGAGCATGTTGTCGTACAGGTCCCAGGGCTCCCAACTGACCTGTTTGTAATAAACAAACATAGTTAGTCATGTTCCTTTGTCAATATAAAAAATTGAACTCATTCCGGAGTTACCTGGTACTGTGTCAGGACATCCAGCAAGTCCGTGTACAGGTGGTAGCGGCGCTGGGGGTTACCTCTAACTGCCTCTGCCGTGGACCAGACAAACAGAGCAGTGGGCCGGGTGTCCACGTGCCTCCACACCTGCATTCCAATTTGAATCAGTTAAATAAGTGTAAATTTGTAAAAGCACACGCACGCAAGAGGTATGTACTTATGGCATCCTCTCGTACATGGGGACGACCCACAGGCAGCCGCTGCCAGGCCCAAACCTGGAGCAGGGGCAGACACCCTCCCAAGCTAGAGGAGGCCTGCCTCCGCCGGCACCCCTCGCACAGCTGTCTGTACAGCCATGCTAGAACAGCGCTCCCCAGCTGTAGCCGGCGATGTTCTCCCACGGCTGTGCAAGGATGGGGACGAACATCCAGCTGATGGTGTTCCCCGATGAGTCGGGAAACAGGAAGGCCCTAATAAAGTGCCACAGCCACACTCTGGCATACCTCTCGACTACCTGTGGGTCAGCGTTGAGGGGGCAATACGAAAAGTGCTGGGTGATCCACGACGAAGGCACCCCAGTAGTCTTCCTGTTTGTTTACAAAAAGTAAAAGTTAGGACATGATAGTAGCTTCAGTTTGCAACTAAATTAGAAAAAAAAAATTAGCTTACTTGTTCCTCTTAGCGTCTGCGTCGTCGGGGGGCCTACGGCCACAGAACTGGTGGACGGTGTCCATCCACGTGTCGGTGTCAACAATCCCCGTCACGGGGAGGCCGCCCAGGCGTAGACAAAAAATCTTGGCCACGTCCTGTAACGTCACGGTCATCTCCCCACAGGCTAGGTGGAAGGTGTGCGTCTCGGGACGCCACCTGTCCACCAGCGCGGCGAGGAGCGCGGGGTCGAGCTGCAACACCACGTCGTTGGCAACGCGGGCTAGCACCAAGAAGCCCGTGCGCCGTAGGAAGGGTGCGTAGCGCTCGTCCCACCGGTGCCAGAGGTGGGTGCACGGCCTCAGCAATGACAACCTCTCCGGAGGGTCAGAGTCCGTGAGCCTGTGCGCCCGGTGCTCGCCGTCGTAGAACGGCTCAAGGAGAGAGTACGCCAGAGGGTTCGCCATCCTATTTAAACAAAACATGGTAACAGGTTAGTACAGCGTCATAAAAAAAATAATAAAGCATTAAAACAAATGAAAGACATATGTATAAAAATAACAAAAACATTCAAATAATTAATATAAGTAAAGATACAAATCAAGTGGTGTCGTTGTACACCTGTTGTCTTTATCTACGATGGAAGGCTGCATTATGCCCTGGCATGTGGCAAACAGAGCATAGGTTCGTGCTCGGTGTCTAGTCAAAGTCCCCCCCTCCATACCTATCCATATTGTCCATGTCCCCCTTTAGTCTCTTCTTCCTCCTCCTACCCTTACCTACCTTCAGTAGCTCAGGATCAGGCATAAAGTCTCTACCCAAGTATGGAGGCCATTAAGTGGGATCAAGGTAAGGCTCGAAGCTGTTCTGCCATATTGCGACGGTGTTGCTCCGGCGATAGTAGTCGGACATATATGGTAGGGCCTTGTAGTTATATCCGCGCGCTCTACAGGACGCAATCATGTGAGAGCAAGGGGCATGCATTATCTGCGGCACGTTACAACTGCATTCCACTCTTTCAAGATCGATCCGATAGTTGCGACCACCATAACGTTCCCCGCCCATGGTAGTTCCACCCTTTGCTCGAACATTATAGATTTGTCTGGTTGGTCCATAAGCCTCACAAGTTAGCTGCGTTGCCCAAATCTCATTTTCCTGAATGTGCTCCTTTCCCGCCTTTCCAAATTCACCATCCGTTTGTAGGTTGTCTTGAGCAATGGACCACCTTTTCACGAAGTACTCGTTGGTCTTGTGAAACGAGTACTCAACGATTCCAGAAACGGGCAAGGCTCTAACACCGGTGAATACCTTGTTGAAAGACTCCGATGAGTTGGTGGTCATTATGCCGAACCGAAAACCGCCCTCATCGTAAGCAAGCGCCCACTTCTCCTTGTGTTCCATCTGTCTCTCGATCCAGGCCCTGGCAGCACTGTTTAACATTTTGTCCAACTCTTCCATTGTTTCTTTGAATTTGTGCTCAGTTTTAACACAACATAGCTCTTTCACCTTGAAACAAACCTCCTTTTTTCTCTGCCGACGCCAGAAATTGGCGGCAAAGTGACGCATGCACCATCTGTGCACTAGAGGAGGACAACCCTCTATCTCCTCCTCTGCGGCACGAAGCAACCCAACATGACGGTCTGAAATCAAACATATTGTCCGAGAAGGCCCTAACACTTGTATCCGTAGCAGGGCCATGAACCAAGACCAAGACTCAACGTTCTCCCTCTCAGCCAAGGCGAAAGCAATTGGAACTATCTGGTCCTCAGGATCAACAGCCGCCGCCATCATCAACACACCCTTGTACGCTCCGGTCAAGAAAGTACCGTCCACAAGTATGACTGGACGACAGTACTGATATGCATGCTCTGTTTGTGCAAAAGACCAAAATACACGCTGAAGCACATGTGTAACCTTGCCGGTGTTGCGGTCTATATATTGCCCATTGGTGTGTAGAAACCATTTAAGGCCAGGGTTATAGTATGCCATTGCACACAAAATCCGAGGAATCCTGTTGTACGCTTCATCCCAACCACCCCAACGAATTGCAAGGGCGATCTGCTTCGCACGCCACGCCTTTCCATAAGTCACCTTATAGCCTGTGAATCCAAATATGGAGATAAGCAATTGTGAAACAGATACATCGGCGTCATCATCAACAAATGCCAAAATGCGCCGTGCAAGGTATCTTGCCATCAATTGATGATGTTTTTCTTGTCCCTTATTTATAAAACAGGTATGCGGTTGTACTACTTTACTGATCCTCCACTTGTCATCAGTTCTCTTGCGAGCATTCAGCCTCCACGGACAACCAAGACTCAAACACCTGATGTGGTACCTCAAACTAATATCAGAATGGCTGACTGTGTATGGTCGATGATGATGCACAGCATAGTTCTCAAGGAAAAGCTTCAGCTCAGTCATAGTGTTGAAAATCATACCCTTCTGAAGAATCCAATCTGTATGGTTATGCAGTGTTTGCTTGCACAGATTCAATCCAGTATCACAAACTGCCTGGTCCACCATACTGACATCTCTATAACTTGGAACGCCTCTAAACTGCATGTTCACCGACCTCAATTGCTGCAGCTCTGTCTCAGTCAAAGGATCGGGCGGAACATAATACCTCGCTTCGCTGAAACGCCGTCACGCATCAAAATGTGTATGATCCTCTGGTATATCAGTGACTAGTCTCCCTAGAGGATGCATATTTTGAGGAACCGGTTGTGACATAGCACGAACCGGCTCAGGCATAGCAGAAATATAACTGTCCTCTTCTTCGTCATAATCTGAATCATCATCAGAATCATAGTTTTCATCAAACAATTGTGCCTCCTGCTCCTCCTGCTCCTGCCGCTCTATGTCGGCCACATCAAAATCATTGTTTATTTGACCGACGTCAGCGTGGGCATTTTCAGATGGATACACCGTCTCCTGCGTGGGGTGACCATCAACGTCCATAGTCATCGGAGCTGCATCGTCATCATCCCCTACCTCCTGTGCTTCACCTTCGTTGCCATCATTGGACGCCTCTTCCTGCTTCCTCCAACCATCCACTACCACGATCTCAGCCATGGTCGAATTGGATGCCATAACGATCGTCTGGTATTTTGCCCAGTCAGCCTGGTTGCGCAAGGGCATCAACGCATAGTTCGCCCTAATCTTGCCACTGTCAAATCTCCCTTTCAACGAGAAATCACCATCAAACTTCTCCTTCAGACGCAACATAAGCTCCGTAAAACGAGGACGCTCATCAAATACTTCGAGTTCTTGTTCCATGTTATCATCAAACAACCCATCTCATTTACTAACTGTGCCTCCATAAAATAATCTGAATACAGTGTCCATCTACAAAGTCAATAGTGGAATTAAGGTCAAGTGATTGTCTTCTCAAAAGTAAAGAATGGCGTAACTACTTACTAAGTTGCCTTCACTAACTACCTATACACTAACATGTCTTCAGTAATTACCTATTACTCTAACTACAGCATACCCTAACTAATATATCTTCACTAATACCCTAATACTCTAACTAAACTAAAATCCTAACTAAGTAACTAACTAAACTAATACCTAAACTAACCTACCTATAACTAACTTACTAACCTAACCTAAAGCACTAAACTAAACCTAGGTCACTAACTAACCCTAAGTAACTAACTAGCTAACATAACCTAAATCAATAAACTAACTACCGTAAGTCACTAACAGTTTGCTAAATCAACATACAAAAAACAAAAAAAATAATGAACTAAGTAAAAAAAACTAACCTGAGCTTGGCCTGCTGAAGCTGGGGAGAGGAAGAGGGGGATCCGGCCTCCGGCCACTGCCTGGCCGCCGGCGAGCTCGCCTGGCCGGCCGAGTGCAAGGGAGGGGACTGGGAAGGGAGGAGCTAGCTGTGGAGGCCGAATGGGGACGATGGCCTAGGCTGTGGGGGCCGGCTGGGGCTCCGGCGGAGTCCGTCGGACTCCGGAGCTCTCCGGCGGCGAGCTGCGGCGGCGGTCGCGACGGCGACGGCGAGCAGGAAGGCGGCGGCGCGCGGGCGAGCAGGCAGTGGGCGAGCGAGCAGGCAGAGGAGAGGAGGAAGAAGGAGGCCGACGTCAGATCTAGATCGGCTTTGCCGCGCCACCCCGCCTGGCGCGGCAAAGCCGATGAACGCGCCAGGCCGCCTGGCGCGGCAAACGCACTAGCCGCGCCAGCCCGCCTGGCGCGGCAAACTGACAGGCGGGTCCCGCACGGGCCTGCGTGGCCGGGCGGTGCCACGCTGGCGCTTTTGCCGCGCCGCCATGCATGGCGTGGCTAACGCTTTTGCTGCGTCATTCGGGAAGGCGCGGCAAAAGGGTTAGTTTTGCAAAAAAAAAATAGACGGTGTTTTTCTAACATTTTTTATTTAATTGGGTTATTAATAAAAAAATTCGAAATTGTTGCGATAGATGTTGTTCGCCTCGTGTTCAACAACAGGGAAGCTCCGCCAAATCAGGTACTACTGTCGTCTCTCTGCAAAGAAAAACAACCCAACTACGGCCTTGTTTAGTTCGTGGACGAAAAGTTTTTAAGATGTCATATTAAATATTTTAGTACTAGTACTAGTTTAGTCAATTAAAAATAGACTAATAAAAATAAATTATCCGTAAGACAAATTAATCTGTCATTACTACATATTTATTTATTGTATCATAATATTATCAAATCTTGAATTAATTAAGTTTAAAAAATTATAAAGTTATTTTTTAGGCTTATATGTTAGTTTTTAGTCTATATTTAATACTTCATATATCTGTACAATTAGTTATTTTTTAGTCTATATTTAATACTTCATATATGTGTCAAACATTCAATGTGATGAGTGAAAAGTTTTTAGGCCTATATGTTACGGAGTACTCCCTTCGTCTCTATATATGGTGTATGTACTATAAATTTAACTCTATTTGTAAAAAAATAGTTGTGATATTTGTGTCTCTAGATAATTTTGTTAAAAACTAGATTCAAATATCTTTATAATAATACTAATTATGTATCATAAATAATATCTAATACTGTTTTCAGTTATACTAGTACTCCCTCCATATGGACATAGAAGTCGTTTAGGACAGCGACACGGTCTCCAAAGTATAACTTTGATCACCTGTTTCTTTGAAAATATTTGTTGTAAAGTGGTATATTTATATTTTTATGAAAGTACTTTTCAAGACAAATTTATTTATATGATTTTTACATCTCTAAACTCAACAATTTAAAAGTTATTCATGATTTATATTCCTAATATTTGACTCAAACTTTGTCCAAAACAACTTCTATTTCTATATGGAGGGAGTAGTTTTTATTATTATCCTGAAAAAAGCAAGACGAGACAAATAAATTAAAATGTATGAACTTATGATAAACTTTACACTAATACATTATAAAAATGAGTAGTACCGAATTCATTCTAGACTTTACACTTTCGTCTATATGCCAAAAAATGAACTACCATATTAAACTGCTAGGTTCAAAACTTTACGCACAAATTAAATCTATATACTTTGAACTATTACATTACAAACTAGATTGAAATATCACATTATAAACTTTATACTGCTAGGTTCAAAATTCTACACTTAAAATTTAAAACTTTAAACTATCATATTACAAACTTTAGAGTACTGATGGTAGAATCGTAATTTTGAACTATCATATTATAAACTTTGTATTGGTAGGTTCAAAACTTTAAACTAACATATTCTATACTTTCTACTACTATGGTCAAACTGAGAGCCGTCGGCCCCCACCCTCTTTATATGCGCAGTGCGACGGGGCCCACCAGCCATTAAGCGGGTTGGGCGCCCCCGATCAGGGCGCGAGGTCAAGGCCTAATGGTCGTTAGGCCATTAGTGGAAGAGATCATACTAACAATCTCCCCCCTTGATCTCACCAGTTCTTTTTACTTTACTTTTCTCATTCCATCATAGATTTGCGCAAGAGGCATGCCTCATCGTCACGGTCTTTTATCGATAGACTTAACAGCCATAATGTTCATCTCTGTTCTGAAATAGATACTTTTACTTTTGGGCCCTTTAGTCCAGGAATCATAGGCTTTCCATTAACCCCATGTCGGCAATGTGTTCCTTGAACACAGTGGGTGGTAAGCCTTTTGTTAGCGGATCCGCGAGCATCTTACTCGTACTGATATGCTTGAGACTTATGGTTTGATCCCGGACTTTATCTTTCACAATATAAAACTTTATGTCAATGTGTTTGGCAGCACCACTTGACCTATTGTTGTGAGCATATTGTACTGTCGGATTATTATCACAGTATAACTTTAGTGGCCTATAGATGTCGTCAACCACTTTCAAACCGGGTATGAATTTTTTCAGCCAATTCACCTGCCCAGTTGCCTCATAACATGCTACAAACTCGGCGTACATTGTGGACGATGTAGTGACGGTTTGTTTAGAGCTTTTCCACGATATTGCTCCACCGGCGAGAGTGAACACATACCCTGATGTGGACTTTCTATCATCTTATATTGAATATTTTATCCTCTAAATGATTTTAAATAGAAAGCTCTAACTACGAAGTTTTAGATCTGTCGAGGTTTATAGTTTTAATATAGGTGTGTCTCCACCAAGATAGTATAAAATTTTTACAAATTTAAATCTCAATTTTTTAAAAAAAAAATGTTTCGGTCCCTAAATATTTATAAAAAAAACTTGTAAGTGCAAAGTTATGGATAGCATTGCCAACTACAATTTTAGTATTGATCATGTCAATGTTTCATGTCATTCATATTGAGAACTACTGTATAGACCATATCAACATCCAAGGTTGTCCAAAAGTTTAAAATTTAAATTTGAGAACTTGGAATGATCTTTTTGGCCTCTAAATAGTTTCAAATAAAGCATTATCAATTAAAAGTTTTAAACCACGTCTATGTCTACAATTTTAGTATAAAAGTAGTCATTTTTAGACGCAGATTGCCTTAGGATGCTTGCCTCTGTTAATAGTCGATTAAAAATAATAGTCACCTTAGGATGTATGTCTTTAAAATGATTATTAAAAATGATAGTCACCTTAGGATGTATGTATGTCTTTGAAAATGATTAAAAATAAAGGTCACCTTAGGATGCATGTCTTTGAAAATGATTAACAGAAGCAAGCATTTGCTGCCTCGCCATTTATAGAGAAGTCTCCACAAAATGTTTGGCTCAGTTAATCATCAAGGGGTTGTCTCATAAAATTATTTTTTATAGTGTGCCGGATGCCCTGTTAACAAAATTTTGTTTCTTTGGAAACAACAAGTTTTGTGAAATTGTGGTTGTATTTGCCGCGCACAATATTTTAGTTCCACATGTTGGAGTGAACAATTTGTGTTGAAATTTGGAATTCATATTTTAGTTGTGTTGTAATAATATGTTAAGCCTAGGTTGGTTTATATTATGCTCGTGCTAGATTTTTTTTTGTTTAATTGTGGAGGGAAAATGAGGATCATATAGAGGGTAAACGTGCTGAAAAAAAGAGAGAGAATAAGGGTCTGTTTTAAATAGTACTACAGAAAGTAGACCCAACAAACACGCTAGCACTAACATGCTTTTTAGGTACAGACCCTTATTAGTGGGTTTAATGCTTTATTTTCTAATTATTTACCGAGAGTTTCCTCGCGGTAAATACATATGTTTAATGCTTGGTATAATATGTGATTTTGTGTTCTTGTAATAAACAGGAAAAAAAAAGGAAAATGGCTGGTGAACCTAGCACTAACATGCTTCGAAAACTGGAGACAATGCTACAAGACGTAGAAGCAAAGCCTTGTGCTCTACCATTACAACTTTTAAAAGATATCACCAGACAGTTCTCGGATGAGCTAGTAATTGGCCGAGGTGGTTTTGGTGTGGTTTACAAGGTAATAAAGCAAATTGTTTTCTTTCCGATATGAATTTCAGAAAGAAAAGTACAATCACTCCCAGAGTCTCAGGTAAATCACAAACACGCCAACATTGAAATGCCTGAATATTTGGACAGGGAGTGCTCGGTAATGGGAAAACAGTTGCTGTGAAGAAGATGACAATCCGAGAGGCCAATGTTAGTGATGTGAGTGAACAATTCAAAAATGAGGTCTTAAGTCTTCTTGTGGCCGTTAAGCACCAAAATATAGTTCGCTTTCTAGGATACTGCTCTGAAACGCATAGGGAATTTGTAGACATGGACGGGAAATTCGTTCTTGCCGACAAACAAGAGAAGTTGCTTTGCTTGCAATATATGCCAACAGGAAGCCTCGACAAACAAATTACAGGTATAACACTTCAACATCTTATTTGCTCCTCATAATCTAAAAAAAAATATTGGCCCTGCTAGCTCCTACCCATAGTAGGATATTTTATTCACCCCTCTAATAATCTACTACTATGCTACGTCACGGAAGCACTTTATCGTACCACAATTTAAAACATTGCAGAGTACTATCGGGCTGTTTCAAACTGCTCTGCTCTCACGTTTTCAGCTTTGCTGCATGTTTTTTAGCCAAACGGTTTCAGCTCCATATACGTAGTTCGAGAAAAAATATGGAGTTGTGAGAGCACCTAAAGAGGTACTCCACAAACTCCAGTTTTTTGTGGAGCTGCTTCGTGATGGAGTTTGTGGAGCAGAGTTCGTGGAGCAGTCCCAAACACCCCCTGTATATGTTTCACTCTGCAAAACCATGAGATCAATTATATTTCCGACGTTTAATTTGTGTATATTGTCTGCTTTACATTATTGCACTTTCAATCTACAGATGAATCCTGTGGACTTGAATGGCAGCAGCGTCATAAAATAATCAAGGGGATTTGTCGCGGTATACACTACCTTCACCAACTAAATGTTCCTATCGCACATTTGGACCTAAAACCTGCCAACATACTGCTGACGAACGAGATGGAACCGAAAATTACAGATTTTGGTCTATCAAGACTCTTTGATATAGACCAATCTCAAATTTTCTCTAAGAAAGTGGCAGGAACACGGTAAGCTGAATGCTCCTGTATTAATTGCGCGCTTTTATTTAGGTACACTCCCTCTGTCCCTAGTTAATTATCGTCGTGATCATGCCACAAGTTTGACTCAATTTATAACAAATACATGCAACATTTACATCTCCAAATAATTTTGTTAAAAAAATAGATTCAAAAATCTTTCCGATGATATGAATATTAATATTTTTTAATATATATTTAGTCAGCTAGGGACGGAGAGAGTATAAATGAAATGCATTCATGGTCCTGAATGTTGGCAATTACTGTACTATTCAGTTGTTACATGGCACCAGAATGCCACTCCCAAACAATGTTATCAAAGGAGGCAGACATATTCAGCTTGGGTATAATAGTCCTAGAGATAATCACGGGAAAGAATTACCACATGGAGATTAGGGAAGCGTCTATGCAGGAGGACTTTGTTACGAGTGTAAGAAAATTTTGCCCACAATATGCATGCTATTAGTACCTTGCTACGTACTGTTATGTTGCAAGTTACATTTTGCACAGTACTGTACTGTTCTACCTCTAAATTCCAATGCAATTGCACACAGGTGCTAGAAAAGTGGAGGAAACGATTGAGCACACCGAGGCGCAGATCATTCCTGGAAAAGGATTGCCAACAAATTAAAATATGCACTGAAATAGGTCTCGACTGTGTGAAAATTGATCGGAAAAGGAGGCCCACGTCAAAGGATATCCTCATAAAATTGCAAGTTACCGACAAGGATACCGTTGCAGCGCACTACACACCCCAAGATGTCTACCAATCAAGTGGATCCAGGTGCCTAGTTTTTTTCTATGGTTTATTTGTTGTTTCGTTATATTTTTAGGTTATTTTCTTGTTTCTTCTATGACTATATGAGCATATAATTAAATCCCAATTAGAGAAATTTGATGTTTCATTACTTCTATGCATGGCACACTACTTCAAATCCATGGATCACAGTAGGGTCTAAACCTGGCATCATTGTTGGAATCGGATTCGGCAATGATGGGGCACTAAGGACATCATTTTGCTGAAAAAATTCCACCAATGACATCATTGCTACCTAATAGCCTTAGAGTACTAGTGTCATATGAGTTCATAATAAGAAATTAGCAACCCTCATGAACAATTCTATTATATGCTACACTAAAATGGAGAAACTAAAGTAACCAACTAAGCCGCCATCACATTTACTAGATAATCAACAGCTATCTAACGGACGAAACTAGCTACAAATTAAATTGGTTCATAGGGGTAATAACTTTAAATTACCAATACCAAATGGATTCACTAAAATTCAGATTCCTTCATAAAGAATTCTATGAAAAAATGCTCTCTAAAATAGAGAAAGAACAAGTATGAGAATAAAAAACAACATGCAACAAATTCAAATGATTGCTAGTTACCCACACCTCGAAGAAAGAAGATCATGTCTATTCTTCAAAAGCCACTCCTCTCTTTAAGTATTTTGGTGAAAATGGATGGAAGGATCGAGATAGAGGCTGGGAAAGACGCCTCCTTAGAGGGGTGTGCTTGGGATGAGAGGGAGGAGAAAGAAGGGTGATGACGTATTATAGTGTAGCTAGGACACTATCAGGTTGACCACAAATCGACAATGATATCGTGTTGCCACTGTCAAGTGAAGTCATGACCCAACATTGGCATATAACCGTCGAATCACTGTGGGGTCATGGCTTAACCCGACAGTGAAATGGATTCACCATCGTGTTAATAGGATCCCAATCATTGTCCAAATCCTACACGTATGACCCATTAGTAAAGTTGAATCACTATCGGCTCTAACACAACCTAGTTGCGACAAAAATATATAATTTAGATTTAGTGCAGAACAAACTTGCATAAGATCGATACTTAAATTAACTCAAGATGTTCAATTATAGTTCCCTCCTGGCCTAACACAAATCCAGGAGAGACACACTTTTAAGATATGGCTGTCCCAACCAGCCACTCCACTCCGCACAAAGACAAAAATGACATTACATTAATTAAGTATACAATCCAATTAATTACTACCTAGGCATAATATACAACCGCCCATATTTTTGTTAGTTCATAGAACGGATGCAACTTCACTTTGCCCTAATGCAATCTTCACGATTGTGTCATGCCTCCAACTCTCATCCCGGAAACCCAAATCAGTCAAACCGTTGTCTACATTTTTATGGACCAAACTATCAATGATGTCTAGTTTTGAGAACCAAACCAACAAACCTTATTACACACCTAGACCTGATTTGTTTGGGCTTTAGCTTTTAACTTTGTAAATTTTGGATTTGGCTTTCTAAAAGCTAACTTATACAAAATAAAAGCATGTTTGGCAACCTAGCTTTCCTCCCCCATTGCTTCGGCCATGCCCCTGTTGATGGTAAAACAGGTGTTTAAGGACCATCAACAAGCTCCTCCAAGCTAACCTGTTGCTCGTCCTCGAGCAACAATGCGGTTTAAGCATTGAGCATGAAATAGATAGCAACTTAAGATGTATACAAGTGCATATTGTGTAGTGAGAAATAACTTAGTGTATATCATAAATCATAGCAATGTGGGGCTTATAGCTTTTCACTTCAAACATGCAAGAGTGAAATAAAGCAGTAGATAGGAAACTTTTATCTTGCTTAGGTTTGACTAGGATTCTGTCTGGAGGTTTTTTAAGGTTTTCAAAAGATAAAAACTTGCTTAAGTCCTCCAAGATTCTCTCAATCACTCAATGTTGTTTAAATCCTCACTTAGGCCAAAATGTAGCCTCTCCTATTTCTAAAGAATGATATGTGGAGTTATAGGTAGGCTAAGAATCATGAGCAAATTGTCTAATGTTTATTGTTAAGCTAGACACTCAGATCATAAGGAGCAGCAAATCATAAAAATTGATCAAGATGTGCATGTGTGGTTATGTAGAAGTGTATAGAGAGATATTTCATAATCCTTCCTAGTTAATTTCTGGGGTCTAGAGCTAATGATAACTCTCTCTCTCTCTCTTTTCTTTTTTTTCTTTTTTTTTGAAATGATACATAGTGAGTAAACAAAAATGTGTCCTCACATTTTCTTAGGACATAGTCCTCTCTTGAGCTACTTTGCTCACTTTTTTTCATATCTCTCTTTTTTTAGCTCTAGATTTCCCCAGATATCTATAGGAAAGGATTTTAGAAATGAAAAGGAGGAAGAGAGGGAAATGCTTATTCCCAGTGTAGGAATAGCATAAGGCTAGCAATGGAACGTTTGGCAAGGTATTGCATATCTCCAGTGTAGAGAATGAGCAATTTATTTGGTGGTTGCAAACTTCCAAAGTGGAGAGTAAGCAATTTATGGTGGGTGTGTGTATCTTGATCAAAAGATATGATAAGCTTCTCTACTAAGATCTATGAGGTCTAACAAAGCTCAACACAAATAAAGCTCTTTGTGGTTTTGACTAACAAATATTTGTCTAGTGGTGGGATGGGATAAAATCCAGGAGAAACTTTTAGCAAGGTTTTCATGATTTTTAACAGAAATCCTCCAGATTAGGTCCTAATTTCACCTTAGCAAGTTTAAAGAATTACTCCATTTCCAACTAACTTTATTCACTAAGCATGATTTTAGTTAAAACATGTGCAACCCACAAAAGCTACAACATAGATAAAACTAGTTATTCTAACTATAACAATAGCATTTGCATGGCATATTTTATTTCTTATTCAGGTTCCAACATTTTTAAGAAGATTTTATCATTTTTATTCATGGGATAATTACTTAGGCAAGCATATAACATTCAAAAGATATAGAATTTAAGAACCGAACATAAAGAGTAAGGTTAAAACATACCTTATTGGCGCGAGGATCTCCCCCAAGTTGGCTTCTTGCTTGGTGAAGGGTCTTCATCTTTCTCGGTCGGAGCTCTTGTTCTTATTTTATTAAAAAGGAAACTATCTAATGTTGTGAAAAAGGGAAACTATCTTATTATGATATTTTATTATTCTAGCTAAGTTAACATATACTTATGCATATAACTAATGATAACTGAATTTTTTTTAGTTACATGCATGACATATGTTATTTATTTGAAAAAGGGAAATTTGAAGGGAAATTTAAAAGTAAATCCATACCTTAAATCCATGGAATTTCATCCTTATTGGGTGGATCTTCTTCCTTGGGTGCTTCTTCTTTAAGTACTCCATCGGGTTCTTCTTCTTTTGGCACCTCTCCTTTGTTATGTGAATTACACAACTCGGGAGAAGGTGGTTCTTTCTTTCTGTTCCACCTCGTTCTTAGGCGCCTCTTCTTGGTACGAACGGGTTTTGCTTCCTGCATGTTAGCGGCATATGCGGGACTACGGGAAAAGGAGAATATTGCCTTCCTCCCTCCTAATGTCATTTGCATTTTACCACTCCTCACATATATGCAAGCATCAACAGTGTTCAAGAAAGGTCTACCTAAGATTAGAGGCACATCTTTCTTATTTCCCATATCTAGTATTATGAAATCAACAGGAACATATGAACCTCTAATATGAACAGATAAATCAGTGATTATTCCTTCTACATAGCATGTTGATTGATCAGCTAGCACGACATAGACAGATGTGGATGACATGGGTGGAAAGAACGAGTTTTCATAGAAATCCTTAGATAAAATGTTCACACTCGATCCTAAATCACACATGGCATTTTTAAAGACTTCACCAAAGATTGAGCATCTAATTATGGGACTACCAGGATCACCTTTTTAACAGTCATGGTTTGATTTTCATAATAGTTACAATATTTTATTTCAACCATATTTGGAGTTTCCATGTTAGGTTTAGCCGGAATTTTGCCAGTTTCAAAAATGGTATGATAGCAGCAAGTTGAGCTAATTGGATTTCTAACATCTTATTAAAGCTAAGTTGATTTTTCAGAGCAGATGAGAAATCTTCCAATTTAGCATTTATGTTCTCAAGCATTTTATCATTTGACATTAATTTCTTATTCAAAAATTCAGTAGTTCTACCTTGAGAGTAGACTAGATTCTTTAAGAACGAGAAATTATCAGTACTTTGGAAATTAGAGCGAGGGAATGAATTATTACCTTGAGAGTTGGAGTGCTGATTCCATCCTTGATTTTGTCGGCGAAAACCGTTGTTGTTGTTGTTATTGATGAAGTTCAAATCTTCATGTAACTCGGGGTAGTGGTTCCCAGAATGTCCGGTTTCTCCACAGACTTCACAAGTCATGTAGGATTCCAGAGATTGGACACTCTCTTGTTGGTTCATCTTCTCACAGCTGTCCAGCTTCTTGGCCAGCAGGTCCATCTTGGCCACGATCATGTCGGCCTCCTTAAGGGAATGCATACCTCGCTTACGGGGCTGCAGCCTCTCGTCATTCCATCCTTGGTTCGACACCATCTTCTCTATGAGAGCCTTAGCATCTGCAACATTCAGAGAAAAGAATGCACCGCCGGCGGTGGCATCCAAATGGCTTCTAGAGAGTGGGGTGAGGCCATGGTAGAAGTTCTGGATCAACAGCCAGTCCTCCATACCATGGTGTGGACAAGCAACAACGTACTCTTGCATTCTCTCCCAAGCCTCGGGAATAGATTCCTCGGCTTGTTGCGTAAAGCTGGAGATTTTGTTGCGAAGAGCGTTCATCTTGCCCACCGGAAATAATTTAGCGAGAAAAGCATTGGAACACTTGTCCCATGTGTCTACAGCGTTGCGGTCGGTATAGAACCATTGCTTCGCTTTTCCTAGGAGAGAAAAGGGAAAGAGACGAAGATGGATGGCTTCTTGGGTTATCCCCTTAATGGTGAAGGTGCCGCAAATCTCCAAAAATTGTTGGAGGTGAGCATTGGCATCCTCATGAGCTTTGCCACAGAACGGGCTAGCTTGGACCATCGTGATCAGAGCCGGTTTCAACTCGAAATTGAGGTTGGCATCGATCACGGCTGGTCCTGTCGCTACATTGGCGGCAGAAGGAGCAGAAAACTCACGAATGGTCTTGTTGGCCATCGTGAAGGTAGAACGAGATAACAAAGAAAGAAGTTGAAGAAGATGAAGGAAAAAGATAAGAAGGACTAAGGAAAGAAAGAATGGGGAAAGATGGGATTCGCTAAGCAGAAGCTTAAGCGAAGATAAATTCGACAAGGACTCGAAGGATACATCGATTGCCTTCCCCGGCAACGGCGCTAGAAATGCTTGTTGGTAGTTCTTAACTTCACTAAAGATAGAGCTAGGCAACTATCCCCGGCAATGGCCCAGAAATGCTTGTTGACACTTGCTAACGTCGTTACTAGGAGTAGACTATGGAATCTATCCCTGGCAACGGCGCCATAAATGCTTGTAGCAAGTCTAGTCACTATACCTAAAGGAGTGAAGCTAAAGCAGCTATCTACTAATGTCAAATGGGGTTGTCAATCCCAACACTAGTAGGAGCTAGCTAGAGAGATTGCAATCTACCTAGAGGAGATTCTGCAAGCGCACAGAACTATCGTAGTAGCACTTCGCCTGGGAGTACCATGTGTTGATTTATTTGATCCCAAAGGAAGGCTAGGGTGGTGTATGAGTCGAGTCAAGGAGGGGATGAGAGTCGAAGAATAAGAAAAGGGAAAAGGAGAGAGGAGAAGAGAGGAGATGAAAGGCTAGAAAGAGTTTATGAGTGGATAGGTAAGGATGAAATGAATGGTTAAGGTAAGGTGGATGGATAGGTAGATAAGGGGAATAAGATAACTAAGGATAACTAATATAACTAACTAGTAATTAATAACTACTCCTAGATAACTATGAAGCAAGATAGGCAAATGCCAAATAAGCAACCAAGTTAAGTATAGTTTTATTCCTATCTTGTCAAGTACCGAGGCGTACTAGCCTTTACCACTGACTTAGGTTGAACGCTAGCACATCGAGCCTTACTATTAAACTAGACCAACTACGTGGTGGAATTCAAGGCGCACATGGCTGTCACCACCTGCTTGCTACCACAGCTATCCGGGGGTCTAGCCGTATCTAAAGGTAAGTCTATAACTAAGAACCATGCCTAATTATATTCTAACTATCTCTATCCTGGCCTAGAGTAGAGACACCCTTGCGGACATCAGAGCAAATACTTGACTTAATAAGATAAACACTAAACTAACTAAGCAACCTATTGGCAAAGATCAAACACTAAGCACACTAGAGATTAACTACTATGGCTAAGTGAATTGAACTGTAGGATAGCTAGGTACTCAAGCAATCAATCAAGTATACTACTCAATACTAGTAAGTAGGATAAAGTAATACTTGAAATGATGAACTAGAATATAGTAAAGTGCTTGAGTAACAAGAGCAAAACCTGAACCGGAGATGAAGGAAGACTCTTCCCAACTCTAGGACTGATTACTCGCACGCCTCTACTCTTGAGCTAAGCCTTGAGCAGCGCTTCCGCGAGGGCAATGAGGCAAGGATGCCTTGCTCTACTAGCTACCTACTTGCCTAAGCTTGGCTAAATCCTAAGCTATTAGCTCTCTGGCTCTAGCCTTGCTTTCTTTGCTTCCTTTCCTTCCTTGCTTGATATGAAGTGACGCCTCCAGGGGGGTATTTATAGCCCAAGTGAGTGAGGGGGGTACTTATAAGGGGCAGCCAACCGACCTAGGGCAAACCCTAGTGGCGGGCGCCAGCCCTAGGTGGCGGCCGCCACCCCCCTAGCCCTTGGATGCACCGTCATTGATCCTAAGGTCTCCAAGGACTCCTCCAAGGCGGTTGCATGTCGGTTGCATGTCCAGATAACCGTCATTAGGTCATGATCCACGCCACTCCCCTCCTGAGCCCTCTGATGCCACTGACCTAGTGACCAAGGGCCAAGATTTGGCCCTGGGTTGGTCACACGAATCAGTGACGTGGCAGGGGGGAGTTTGGGCCTCTCCCTGGTGGCGGGCGCCACCTAGGGGCCGTGTCACACCCAATTTTAAGAACAAAATTGAATGTATAAACTTATGTGCGCCCAGGAAACAGTCGCACACATAAGGGACAAATTACCAAGAAGGCATCATCACTGTGCTTATTACATAGCGTATTTATTACAACTCATCAAATAAAACTAGGCATAAACAAGCGGAAGATAAATAACTCTCGACGAAGCTCCACTCCACAGGGACGTCGACTGGTGGTCCGCAAGACTAGAAATCCTCGGGAAACTTATCTTGCTCGTACTCATATCCATCTGTTACCCATCCGGGATTTTTATCCAAAAAGAAGAAAATATAACAAGCGTAAGTACATCTCGTACTCAGCAAGCAACATGGGGTTATGCAGCTCAAAAGGCTTGACACGGGTTTACTGCGGTTAGCACTTTTAGTTCGGTCAAGTTTTAGCATTAATTAATCATTAAGTTGTGCTTGCAAACCCAATTAATCCACATGATTAATAATTAAAATATGGCAACATCGTCCGAAAACATAAACATGATGGTAACGTGAACAAAAGTAAATTTCGTTTAAGTGGTTAGCCTGCAAGTTTTCCGAGCCGCTCGTGACCGTGAGCACGGCTGATATATCAGTTTATTACTCTGCAGAGTTTGTACAACTTTACCCGTGAGCCGTGATCCCCATGTGCCAGGGGTTGCAAATCCCATATCACCTCTTCCAAGGAGGTGCGGCAGGGTACACTATGAAGTCTTTCGAGGTTCCCCTAACAAGATAGTGGCCACTAGGTTTCCAATCGGCAAGCAGATATAGGAACCCCCCTTTCCGATGGCACATTCCTTCCCGGCTATACACATGAGACCAGGCGGCTGTCCTATACCCGTCTCGTCAAGCCCCTTTTGTCCCCTTTCAGGTAACCACCATCAAGCGAGGAGAGGTCCTCGAACCAACTAAAACCAGAGCCATGTAGCCCTCACGGTTGTACTGTATGTCCCAGCTTTTGCCCACAGAAGATCATTTAGAGGGGGCCAAGAGCACGAAGGCTCCCACGCCCGGGGTTCACATTACCAAGAGCAAGATAAGAACAGACGTTGCGCATATCATTAATTATTTAATTAGATCATAGTTATAGGTTTACAGCACTAGCAGATCTACCCAAATGCACATATATATCCCAAGGTATCAAGGTACAGGTTGAACATCTAGGTATACCCTATGGATAACATTTAACACATGCACATGATTGGTAGTTTAAAGTGTGTAGGTAACAAGGATGATCCCATATATACTTGCCTTGGTTTGCGTATTCCTGGTTCTGGTCCTCCTGCTGGTCGTAGTAGATCTGATCTTGGTCACCCACGTACTGCTCAGCGTCTGAACTCGAATACGACGCAACATACAAGCATCCACGCACACACATGCATTGCAAACAGATCTAACATTAGAACAGTACACCAACAGATTTAAATAAATAAAAGTTGTAAAACAGATCTATTCGTCACTACGATCACATAGTCGTTTGGATCACCGAAATCGGATTTAAAACGCGGAAGTTACGGCCTAAACAAGATTATAAAAGGTCTAAACGAGACTGACTTAAACGTGAAATAAAACTTTTGCAAATCTAATCTACAGTGATACTACTGCGTAGAGCACGAAATTACGAAACTAACGCAATTTGAATGGATCAAAACGGAGTTAAATTGAGCAAGATATAGACAAAATGGTGTAATGGCAATTCTGTAAATAGATCAAAGTATTTTCGAAATAAAATAAATTAGAAATTCGGATTTACTGCGCTGGCCAGGGATGGACCGAGGCCAGCGGGGCTCTTCCCCGTCTCGCCCGAGGCTGAGGCCAGCGGGCTCTTCCCGTCTCGCCCGAGGCTGAGACCAGCGGGCTCTTCCCGTCTCGCCCGAGGCTGAGACCAGCGGGCTCTTCCCGTCTCGCCCGAGGCTGAGGCCAGCGGGCTCTTCCCGTCTCGCCCGAGGCTGAGGCCAGCGGTGTACCACGTGTGCCACGGACCGGCTGACGCGGCGCAGGTGCACCGAGTTCACGGCTCCATGAGCCGGGCGCATAACGGTTCAAAAGAGAGATCTAATCTAATCCGTTGAACTCGCATCCGACGGTCAGTGCGAAAAGGGAAACGGTCAACAGCGGCCGGTGTCAGTCGACCGCGGCGGAGCGCCATATCTGGCAGCGGGAGCTCGCCGGAGTTGGCGGTGTTGGCCATCCCGACCACCATTTGCCAAGGGAAAAGGACCGGGAGAAAGAGGAAGGGATGGCGAACTCACCCAACCACAAAACGAAGACGGAGATCGATCGAGGACGGCGCACGGCGGAGCTTAGCGCTCGGTTGAGACTGCAAAAGACGGCGAGAGATTAGTTGGCCGACAGAGATCGATACAAGGAATGGAGGTAATTCCTATGCTTCTTACGGCACGGCGGAGCTTCGGAGGAGGTTCAATTCGACAGTCAATCCGTCGAATCGCGGAGACTAGCACGGCGTAACAGCGGCGGCTAGGGTTTAGCTGGCGCGGAGCTCGGTTCGGTGGCTCTGGCGGCTTGATGATTGGAAAAAAAAAGATGGCGGCTACGATGCGGAGCCCTTTATAGAGCTCGAGCACCCCTGGATAAGCATCCACGCCGGAGAAAACGGACGCGGATCGGCGGCGGCTCGCGGCGGAGAAAGCGGGCGGAGGTTGGGGATGCTTCTGACAGGTGGGCCCCACCTGTCAGCGACTGCGCGACGCGGCGCTGAGCGCGCGGTTGGGCCGCTGCGGCGCTGCGGTGCGGAGGCGGAGGCGGCGTGCTGGCTTGGGCCGGCCCAGTTGCGGCCGCGCGAGAGGGAGGGAGAGGGCCTTCGGGCCAGATTAGAAGAAGGGAGGGAAAGGAAAATGCTTGCTCTTTTCTTTTATTTGCAATTGTTTTTCCAAATCCTTTCCAAATCAAATTTTGAATCCCAGTTTTCAAATTTGAACTTCACCCAACCAAAAGAATGCAGCAGCATGTATGCATCAACTTGTTACTAAACTAGGATAAATTTTATTTCCCCAACATTCATTTATTTTGCCTATGTTATAATGCCACAATAAATTTAAATAAAACATATTAATCTATTTTGAACTAAAGAAAATTTTAGGGTGTTACAAACCTACCCCCCTTAACATGAATCTCGTCCTCGAGATTCGGCTGATGCTTACTCGAACAACTGCGGGTAAGCCTTTCTGAGCTCATCCTCTCTTTCCCAAGTAGCCTCTTCTGCGGTATACCGATTCCACTGCACTTTGCACATCTTAATAGCACGGCTCCTGGTAATCCTTTCAGCTGTCTCCAAAATTTTCACTGGATATTCCTTATATGTTAGATCTTCCTTCACAGTCAGTTCCTCCAGCGGTATTTGTTCCTCTGGAACCCGTATACATTTTTTAATTGAGAGACATGGAACACATCGTGTACTCCTGACAAACTCGCGGGTAAAACCAACTGGTATGCCACTTCCCCACGTCTTTCTAAAATCTGGAATGGTCCCACATATCTGGGTGCTAACTTACCTTTCATGTTAAACCTCTTTATACTGCGCATAGGAGTTACTTTTAGGTACACAAAATCCCCCACTTTAAAGGTTAAATCCCTTCTTCGAGTGTCAGCATAGCTCTTCTGACGGGACTGGGCTATCCTCAAATTATCCCTGATTTTTCTCACATGTTCCTCAGCATCCCTGAGCACATCGGGTCCGAACACTTGGCTCTCCCCTGTTTGATTCCAGAATAACGGAGTCCTACATTTCCTCCCATACAAGGCCTCAAATGGTGCCATTTTAAGACTCTTTTGGTAACTATTGTTGTAGGAGAACTCTGCATACGGCAAACTTTTGTCCCAACTAGTCCCATACTGCAAAGCACAAGCTCTCAACATGTCCTCCAGAATCTGATTAGTCCGTTCCGTTTGTCCATCTGTCTGCGGGTGATAGGCTGTACTAAAAGTCAACTGTGTTCCTAACGATTCGTGGACTTTTTCCCAGAAATGTGAGGTGAACTGAGTGCCTCTGTCAGACACAATCTTTTTGGGAACTCCATGCAAACACACTATTCTTTCTATATATAGCTCTGCCAATCTTGCCCCTGTATAGGTGGTCTTAACTGGTAGAAAATGAGCAACCTTAGTGAGTCGATCCACGATCACCCAGATTGAGTCATATCCTCGTTGGGTGCGTGGTAAACCAACTATGAAATCCATGCCCACTTCTTCCCATTTCCACTCTGGTACTTTCATAGGTTGAAGTAATCCGGCAGGTCGCTGGTGTTCAGCCTTTACTCGCTGACAGGTATCACATATTGCCACATATTCTGCTACATCTCTTTTCAGGCCATACCACCAATACTTTTCTTTCAGATCCAAATACATCTTAGTGCTACCCGGGTGAATGGAGTAGGCTGACTCATGTGCCTCTCTCAAGATAGCCTCCTTAATGGTCTTCACATCAGGTACACAGATCCTCTTACCAAACCACAAGGTACCATCCTCATCTAGCTTGAAACCGGGTGCCTTCCCAAGTACTATATTCTCCGATATCTCCTTTAACTTTTCATCCTGCAGTTGAGCTTGACGTATCTCCTTCTCAAGTGTGGGCATTACTTCCATCTCCACTGCACTAGCGACAAAACCCAGATTTAGATATGCCATTTCCTCACATAATTTCTTGGACCATTCTGTGATTAAGAGTTCATTCACATGACTCTTCCTACTCAGGGCATCTGCTACAACATTCGCTTTCCCTGGATGATAATGCACCTCCAGGTCATAGTCCTTAATTAACTCCAACCATCGGCGTTGCCTGAGGTTCAGATCTGGCTGAGTGAAAATGTATTTCAGGCTTTTATGATCTGTATAGATGTCACTAGGGTGTCCTATCAGATAGTGCCTCCAGATCTTCAATGCATGGACCACTGCGGCTAACTCCAGATCATGGGTAGGATAATTCAACTCATGTTTCCTCAACTGCCTAGATGCATAAGCAACAACTCTACCTTCCTGCATCAGAACACAACCCAGACCCATACGGGAAGCATCACAGTAGATAGAGAACTTCTTACTCAAATCAGGTAAGACTAGTACTGGAGCTGTAGTCAACCTCTTCTTCAACTCCTCAAAACTGTTTTGGCACTTTTCAGTCCATTGAAATTTGGCATTTTTCTCTAACAGGGTGGTCATAGGTTTAGCTATTTTAGAAAACCCCTCAATGAACCGTCGATAGTATCCTGCCATTCCCAGGAAACTACGAACCTCACTTACATCCACAGGTGGATCCCAATCCAACACATCCTTAACCTTGCTTGGGTCCACAGCTATTCCTCCATTAGAGATAACATGACCCAGAAAAGCAACTTCTTTCAACCAAAACTCACACTTACTCCGCTTTGCATACAACTTATGCTCACGGAGTTTCTGCAAAACCAGCCTTAGGTGTTCTGCATGTTCCTCCTCATTCTTCGAATATATTAAAATGTCATCGATGAACACTACCACGAACAGATCTAGGTACTCCATGAAAACCTTATTCATCATGTACATAAAGTGTGCGGGGGCATTAGTCAATCCAAAAGACATAACAGTATACTCATATAGCCCGTATCTAGTAACAAAGGCTGTCTTAGGGATGTCGGTAGCTCGAATCTTGATCTGGTGGTATCCCGATCGAAGATCGATTTTAGAGAATACACAAGCACCTTTTAACTGGTCAAAGAGGTCATCAATTCTAGGCAAGGGATATTTGTTCTTAATTGTGACTCTATTCAAGGTCCGATAATCAACACACATACGCTGACCCCCATCCTTCTTATCAACAAAGATAACTAGTGACCTCCAAGGTGAGGAACTAGGACGAATAAAACCTTTTTCTTGTAACTCTTTTAATTGTTTCTTTAATTCTTCTAGTTCATCTACCCCCATTCTATATGGCCTTTGAGCTATAGGTGCAGTTCCAGGCAATAACTCAATAATAAATTCAACATCTCGGTCTGGTGGCATACCTGGCAGATCATCGGGAAAAACATCCTGGAATTCTTCCATCAGCCGATCTTGAGGTTGGTTATCTTTCTCTAACTGATTCACCACAGCCTTTGGCTGCTCCTTCATGACCACATCAATTCTGAGTCTGTCCCCACCAGGAGTTGTCAACGTCACTACCTTCTCCTGGCACTGAATCTCTGCCTGATGTTGCATCATCCAATCCATTCCGAGAATTATATCGATTCCCGCTGTTCTCAACACGATGGGTCTCACTTGGAACTCTACCCCCCTTAGACTCACACTAGTTGAAAGACACTGATATGCAGCTCTCATATAACCCCCAGGTGAATTTACTGCTATAGGATTGTTCATGGCACACAAAGGCACACTATGTATTCTAACAAAATCTTACGAGATGAAAGAATGCGAAGCACCAGAATCGAAAAGAACTGTAGCAGGGATGGAATTGATACTGAACGTACCCATCATTACTTCTGGCGCCTCCTGTGCAGTTTCAGCAGCTACATGGTTCACGCGCCCAACATTTGGTGCAGGCTTCGGGTAGTTCCCCTTCTGGTTGTTCTGCCCCTGAGGTGCGGGTTGATTCTGCTTCCGGGGACAATGATTAGCATAATGTCCCTGCTCTCCACAACGAAAGCACACATTGGGGTTATTTGGAGCTCCCCCTCTTGCTTGATTGTTGGTAGGCACTCCCTGACGAGGCACCTGTTGACCTCCCTGCATCTGTTTCTGTTGTCGTTGCTGTTGGAACTGATTCCGCTGCTGGTTCTGTCCGCCTCCCCATTGGTTCGGGGGTCCTTGAATACGCAGTTGGTTTTGGGGTGGAGGATTCATGCGGGGGCGAGTGTTGTTGTTAGATGTCTGCCCCAAGAACTTCCTTTTCTTGGCCTCCATTTCCCTGCGCTTATTGTCTATAACAATAGCGCGATTGACCAGTGTCTGGTAATCAGCATATACATTGGCCATAAGCTGCAGCTGTAGGCCATCCTGCAACCCCCTTAGGAAACAGCGTTGCTTGTCCTTGTCCTCTGCCACATCTTTGGGAGCATAACGTGACAGCTGTGAGAACTTGTCACGGTACTCCGCCACGGACATTGACCCTTGCTTCAGGGCCCTGAACTCTTCTTGCTTCAGTTCCACTAGACTATCCGGTATGTGATAGGAACGGAACGTTTGCTTGAATTCTTGCCAGGTAAGTACAGGCGCATTGTTGGGACGTCCATCCTCGAAAGACTCCCACCACTCCTGGGCAGCTCCCTGAAGTTGCCCTGATGCATATAGGACCTTCTCGAGGTCAGTGCACTGAGCTATGTTCAGCTGCTTTTCAACTGCTCGCAGCCAATCGTCAGCATCCAGTGGGTCTACTGCGTGGGTGAACACTGGAGGGTGCCCCTTCAGGAACTCTCCCCTCTTGTCCCTCACATGCAATGGCGGTGGTGCTCCTGCTGGCTGGTTGTGCATGTGTTGCATCATTGTTTGCATAAACTGGGCCTGGATGCCCATCAGCTGTTGGATGTCCACTGGGGGTGGTGGTGGTGGATTCACTGGTGCTCCACGACCACGTCCACGTCCACGTCCACGTCCACCTCCAAAACCAGCTCCTCTGGCAGCCATCTGTGATCCAAAAATATGCAAATTTATTTAGTGATCAGGGAATAGTTTTGGGGTAAGCATATGGAATAGAAGTGAAACCGTTTCAGCGGTAACAGTCAGGTAAATCAGTCATATCTCGAGTTCCAGATATCGGATTAAGGCGTTCTTTAAACCCTTGGAAAGATACTGAAATTATCTACAACTTTTATTCAGGTCATGTTCCCAGATTCTGTCGTTATCTTACCCAAAAACAGCACACAAGCGAAACTGTTCTGTCTTCCAGACTGCGCAGAAACCTTAACTTGTGACAGCTATATCTCACAAACGAAAAATGCCTTTTAGGTGATTCCAGTGGGGTTTGTTAGATATGGAAGTCTAGTTGTTACCATAAAAATTTCACTGCATTTGGTCATACGGATCTGGAGATATGTCGAAGAGAACGCAGACTGCTCCAAGCAGAACAGCAGAAACAGCACATATGAAAACCCAGAAACTTTACTAACTCACATGAAAACTTAACTAAGAGATTTGCGGACAAGTCCACAATCTCACAAGCATAGAAAGATCCAAATCAAACATGTTTCATAATGACAAGCAAATGATCATCAAGTTCCACAACTCACTAAAAGACACGACTATCGAACTACTAACGATTTTTACAAAGCATGGCACTAGTCTATGGCGCAGTGTCGATGTAAGTGTAAGGTTCTTCATTCTCCTTGTAAAGCGGGGGCATCCCTAGCTGCGCCCTGAGGTGGTCGATCTCATCTTGATGTCGCCGTGCAGCAGCTTGAGCATTGCCTAGCTCAATCGTCAGATTGTCCTTGTGAACCTGCACCTCACACAGGTGATCCACTGCAGCATCCATGGCGGGGTTGACGCCAGGGGTCATCAACACAGCCCAGGTGTCCTCCTCGGGTCTGTTGCGCGGCAGGTACCGGTACTTGTCATGCCTCATGGCCTCGAATCGACGACCATGGTAATGCAAGTAAGCCACCTCCGCAGCATCTTCTAAGCTGGAGTGCAGTGTCTGACGTCTGGCTCCATGGGTGTGGGTAGACTCATGCTGCTCAGATCCCAGACCTTCATTCCAGGAAGTGATGGTCAAGAAAGTCTCCCAGCAGGTAGCCTCCACTGGGTGGTAATGCTCAACGCTCATGTAGCGAAACTTGGCCTTCAAGTCGGGGTAGTACTTCCCCAACATCTCCTTCAGCAGCTTGTGGTAGTAGGCGTTGCCGGAGGCCTTCGGGAACAGGGTCCTGCGATGCCAGCCCGCCTCGTCGTCTTCCGGCTCAGGAGTTGGCGACGGAGTTGGTGTACGTGTAGACACCACGGGGTACACCGGCACAACTGGTGGCGCCGACGCAGGTGCAGGTGTCGGTGTAGGCAGCGGCGTCGGTGTCGGGGCAGGTGCTGAAGCAGGTACTGGAGCAGGTGCCGGCGCAGGTGCTGGAGCGGAGGTGTACTCTGGTGACGCATCTGGTGTCAAGTACCACTCCTCGCCGTCACGTCCAGTGATGTCATGGACCAACACCATATCCTCCACAGGCTCCTCCTCCATGGGTTCCATCTCTTCCTCATCATCAGAGATCATGATGATGTCGTCCTCCTGAGGCACGTAGGGGACTGAAGGTGGAAGCTGTCCTCCTGTGCTGATGCGGGCAGTCTTCTGGGCACGAGGCATCTATCAAAGTTTTAAGAATAAGTTGAGATTAGATCAACAATTTTATAATAGAGTGCGAGAAAGTAGAATAAAATTTTGACAATTAACAAGAATAGAATGCAAAAGCATGATCCAGAAGAGTAAAAAGAGACTAACGCGACCCTTCCTACCTAGGCTTGCGTCCTACAGTCAACACGGCTCCGATACCAATTTGTCACACCCAATTTTAAGAACAAAATTGAATGTATAAACTTATGTGCGCCCAGGAAACAGTCGCACACATAAGGGACAAATTACCAAGAAGGCATCATCACTGTGCTTATTACATAGCGTATTTATTACAACTCATCAAATAAAACTAGGCATAAACAAGCGGAAGATAAATAACTCTCGACGAAGCTCCACTCCACAGGGACGTCGACTGGTGGTCCGCAAGACTAGAAATCCTCGGGAAACTTATCTTGCTCGTACTCATATCCATCTGTTACCCATCCGGGATTTTTATCCAAAAAGAAGAAAATATAACAAGCGTAAGTACATCTCGTACTCAGCAAGCAACATGGGGTTATGCAGCTCAAAAGGCTTGACACGGGTTTACTGCGGTTAGCACTTTTAGTTCGGTCAAGTTTTAGCATTAATTAATCATTAAGTTGTGCTTGCAAACCCAATTAATCCACATGATTAATAATTAAAATATGGCAACATCGTCCGAAAACATAAACATGATGGTAACGTGAACAAAAGTAAATTTCGTTTAAGTGGTTAGCCTGCAAGTTTTCCGAGCCGCTCGTGACCGTGAGCACGGCTGATATATCAGTTTATTACTCTGCAGAGTTTGTACAACTTTACCCGTGAGCCGTGATCCCCATGTGCCAGGGGTTGCAAATCCCATATCACCTCTTCCAAGGAGGTGCGGCAGGGTACACTATGAAGTCTTTCGAGGTTCCCCTAACAAGATAGTGGCCACTAGGTTTCCAATCGGCAAGCAGATATAGGAACCCCCCTTTCCGATGGCACATTCCTTCCCGGCTATACACATGAGACCAGGCGGCTGTCCTATACCCGTCTCGTCAAGCCCCTTTTGTCCCCTTTCAGGTAACCACCATCAAGCGAGGAGAGGTCCTCGAACCAACTAAAACCAGAGCCATGTAGCCCTCACGGTTGTACTGTATGTCCCAGCTTTTGCCCACAGAAGATCATTTAGAGGGGGCCAAGAGCACGAAGGCTCCCACGCCCGGGGTTCACATTACCAAGAGCAAGATAAGAACAGACGTTGCGCATATCATTAATTATTTAATTAGATCATAGTTATAGGTTTACAGCACTAGCAGATCTACCCAAATGCACATATATATCCCAAGGTATCAAGGTACAGGTTGAACATCTAGGTATACCCTATGGATAACATTTAACACATGCACATGATTGGTAGTTTAAAGTGTGTAGGTAACAAGGATGATCCCATATATACTTGCCTTGGTTTGCGTATTCCTGGTTCTGGTCCTCCTGCTGGTCGTAGTAGATCTGATCTTGGTCACCCACGTACTGCTCAGCGTCTGAACTCGAATACGACGCAACATACAAGCATCCACGCACACACATGCATTGCAAACAGATCTAACATTAGAACAGTACACCAACAGATTTAAATAAATAAAAGTTGTAAAACAGATCTATTCGTCACTACGATCACATAGTCGTTTGGATCACCGAAATCGGATTTAAAACGCGGAAGTTACGGCCTAAACAAGATTATAAAAGGTCTAAACGAGACTGACTTAAACGTGAAATAAAACTTTTGCAAATCTAATCTACAGTGATACTACTGCGTAGAGCACGAAATTACGAAACTAACGCAATTTGAATGGATCAAAACGGAGTTAAATTGAGCAAGATATAGACAAAATGGTGTAATGGCAATTCTGTAAATAGATCAAAGTATTTTCGAAATAAAATAAATTAGAAATTCGGATTTACTGCGCTGGTCAGGGATGGACCGAGGCCAGCGGGGCTCTTCCCCGTCTCGCCCGAGGCTGAGGCCAGCGGGCTCTTCCCGTCTCGCCCGAGGCTGAGACCAGCGGGCTCTTCCCGTCTCGCCCGAGGCTGAGACCAGCGGGCTCTTCCCGTCTCGCCCGAGGCTGAGGCCAGCGGGCTCTTCCCGTCTCGCCCGAGGCTGAGGCCAGCGGTGTACCACGTGTGCCACGGACCGGCTGACGCGGCGCAGGTGCACCGAGTTCACGGCTCCATGAGCCGGGCGCATAACGGTTCAAAAGAGAGATCTAATCTAATCCGTTGAACTCGCATCCGACGGTCAGTGCGAAAAGGGAAACGGTCAACAGCGGCCGGTGTCAGTCGACCGCGGCGGAGCGCCATATCTGGCAGCGGGAGCTCGCCGGAGTTGGCGGTGTTGGCCATCCCGACCACCATTTGCCAAGGGAAAAGGACCGGGAGAAAGAGGAAGGGATGGCGAACTCACCCAACCACAAAACGAAGACGGAGATCGATCGAGGACGGCGCACGGCGGAGCTTAGCGCTCGGTTGAGACTGCAAAAGACGGCGAGAGATTAGTTGGCCGACAGAGATCGATACAAGGAATGGAGGTAATTCCTATGCTTCTTACGGCACGGCGGAGCTTCGGAGGAGGTTCAATTCGACAGTCAATCCGTCGAATCGCGGAGACTAGCACGGCGTAACAGCGGCGGCTAGGGTTTAGCTGGCGCGGAGCTCGGTTCGGTGGCTCTGGCGGCTTGATGATTGGAAAAAAAAAAGATGGCGGCTACGATGCGGAGCCCTTTATAGAGCTCGAGCACCCCTGGATAAGCATCCACGCCGGAGAAAACGGACGCGGATCGGCGGCGGCTCGCGGCGGAGAAAGCGGGCGGAGGTTGGGGATGCTTCTGACAGGTGGGCCCCACCTGTCAGCGACTGCGCGACGCGGCGCTGAGCGCGCGGTTGGGCCGCTGCGGCGCTGCGGTGCGGAGGCGGAGGCGGCGCGCTGGCTTGGGCCGGCCCAGTTGCGGCCGCGCGAGAGGGAGGGAGAGGGCCTTCGGGCCAGATTAGAAGAAGGGAGGGAAAGGAAAATGCTTGCTCTTTTCTTTTTATTTGCAATTGTTTTTCCAAATCCTTTCCAAATCAAATTTTGAATCCCAGTTTTCAAATTTGAACTTCACCCAACCAAAAGAATGCAGCAGCATGTATGCATCAACTTGTTACTAAACTAGGATAAATTTTATTTCCCCAACATTCATTTATTTTGCCTATGTTATAATGCCACAATAAATTTAAATAAAACATATTAATCTATTTTGAACTAAAGAAAATTTTAGGGTGTTACAGGCCGGTGGCGGGCGCCACCCCAATAGGGCCCAAATGAGCCCTGGTGATTGGGCTCGGCCCCTGGTGGGTCCATTCTCCAAATTTGGTCCAAATCCTGCATTCAAATAAAAATCTATGGACATGTGGAATTTGGTTAGTTTGAAACCTATTTGACTACTTTTCATGCCTTTTTGGTGAATTTTTGGGTAAAATGTTGATGGTAAAACAGGTGTTTAAGGACCATCAACAGCCCCCCCCCCCAATATGAGCAAAAGGGACTAGGATGACTAGCTAGGGTGGCTGCAGCAGGCTGGGTGCATTGAGTGCGGAGGTCACCGACGAGGGTGGCAGGGGCGACTGTGGCAAGACTGGCTACAACGGGTCGATCACAACCCTCTATGGTGAGAGCAAGGGGGCCCTCCAGTTAAGGGAAGGCTCTGCTCGTGGTGGCCCTCCATGGAGGCGACAAGCACGGGCTCATATGGTCGAGCCCTTTCGTCTAAGCCCAGGCTCTGACCCTCCATGGCGAAGGCGAGCTTGAACCCCTTGTCAATCGATCGAAGGGGTGGTGGCGCTCTACAGTGATGGCAGGGCGGCGGTGGATCCTATCCCAAGCGAGAAAGGGTGAGCGGAGAAAGAAGATCCCGTGAAAATTACGATTCATCTAGGTGGCAGCTGGTGGATAATTTTTGGCTCAAAAGGTGCGGGAAGCGGCCCCAGATGAGCTTCTTGGTTTCTTGTGTATTCTTGGCTTTGGTAGGCTTTCTGGCTTTGCAAAGTTGATCCTAGAAGAAGGTGATTGTTTGTTTTAGCTTTTAACTTTTCAGGACCAAAAGCTCTTATAAAGCTCAAACAAACAGGCCCCTAGCAAGGTGCAACTCTTCAATCTCAGAGTGTCCAACCTCCACCAAGGCCTCGACATCTTCGCATTTCTCCTTGACTTGACCGACACCATCTTGTCATCCTAGTGCCCAACTTCCGCCATATGCTAGATGTCATCGTCCTCTTCCTTGCCTTAGCTGATGCCATCTTCAACATCCTCTTGTCCACATGTATTTTTGCACTATCTATGTGAGTGATGCAGATCACCCATGGCAACATGGCTTCTCAGAACAGAAGATCCCTTCCCTTCGGTGCCAAGCCTCAACTCGCCCTTCACAGGCCATAGCATGAATATATTTAGGAATTTTACCAAAAGTCATGGACATTATATATTAATTAAAATATCAGTCTTTTACACCCTCAAAAAAGAGAGTCAACCCCCCTCAGATTGATAGATATTACGGGAGCAACTGTAAATAGAATGCTAATTGGACAAATATGGTTCAATAAACATAAGTAAATATATATGTGAGATAAAGCCTTGTGTCGACTTGCAAATGTAATGAATTCATCAATGGTTTTTAGTCCACCTCTTAGATACAATAATACACAATACTCTTGTGTATTCGAGAAGAAATCAATGGTTTTTAGCATATATGTATATATATATCTGTGCGCGCATGTATGTGTGGTGTCCCTTTTTGTGTCTTCTGTTGCAGCCTTAATTATTTGAGCACATATGTTGTATAGTTTAGTTGTTTTATTTACTAATTACAAATATATGTTACTTTTTGTACTTTTGTGGGATGCAATAATCCAATTGCCCATGGTACACATCTTGATGCTACGGATTCAAATGGGCTTCCTGGCTGCTTCAGGTGCTTTGCTTGCAATGAGCCCATACCATCTAGGATTAGGGTACAATTTTGGTTATATTGCCATCTATTAGTGTTTTTGAGAATTGGATGAAATGATTTGACGTCAGTGCTTCTTTTTGTAGTTTTTTACAAAAGATGATAAGCGATATCACGAAGTATGCTACAAAGAGCATTTCAATTTAAAATGTGTTGTCTGCAACAACTTTGTAAGTTCCACATTTCAACTTTGGACACACACACACACAATTTAGGTATCGATTATAGTTTGTTTTTTATAGATATGTGAATTGTGTTCGTTATGTTTTTCTTCAACAGCTTCCATCAGATAGCAACGGCAAAATAGAATGGCGTGTATGTCCGTCGGGGGAGAAGTATTGCCCGTCCCATGACAATAACAATCGTGGCACTCCAAGGTTCATGCCGTTCTTGGTCACAACTGATGGTTTAATAACAAAATAAATATAAATGAATACTAATGAATATAGAAGATAACAGTTAACTCACAAGTATGTTAGCAGTGAGCCAGTGACTCGTGAAATCATCAAGTGCATGCACCATAATATATTTGCTTCAAATACATGATTCACTTTAATTTGTTCACCTTCCTTTCCAGCCTTAATTATTTGACCGCACGTTGTGTAGTTTAATTAACTATTCTCTATATGTTATTTTTGTAGTAGTCACCAGGGGTGTTCTGCTTGCAATAAGCTCATATCAGCTGGAACTAAGGTGTATATTGCTGTATATTGCCATTTATCAATGTTCTTGAATGGGATCAAATGATTTGACGCTAGCTAGTGCTTATCTTTTGCAGTTTTTTACCAAAGATGGTAAGCGATACCATGAACAGTGCTACAAAGAGCATTCCAATCTAAAATGTGTGATCTGCAAGAACTTTGTAAGACCCACAACATTTCACCTGTATATACATGGATAATAAGGATTAATGTGTTGATCAGAGTTCTTTTTTTATGTGTGTGACTCTGTTTGGAACGTTTTTCTTCAACAGATTCCATCAGATAGCGACGGCAAAATCAGATGGGGTGTACGCCCCTCGGGAGAGAAGTATTGCCTGTCTCATGGAAATGCTGGCACTTAATGCTGGCACTTCTCGTCCTTCTCGGAGATCCTGAATTGGATTGGAGACTCGGTGGTCCGACCGTACCACTAGTCATATAGATCCATACATAAAAAATACAGTATCATCTGATCATACCAAAAAATTTACAATCTCTGGATGCATTTCTAGCCACGTATACTACTCCTGGAGGATGAAAACGTGGGCAAGAGATGCACCGTACCTTTCTTTTATGGAGAATTTAGAAAACATGGATGGAGGTTTGGCAATAAAACTGGGGCTTCATGTTGCTCTTCAGTTCCATTCATGCATGGCTTGTGTTTTTTTTAAAAAAAAAAAAATTTGCTAGCTACTTTATTGAGCATATATATGCCTCAAACTTGTAATAATTCACGGCCATATGCATCCTCGCGGATGTAGAGCCGTACAGTTTGGATATGTTTTTTTGACTCTACAATCTGAAGACACCGTTTGAGTTAGTAGTTAATTAATATTTTCTTGGGTGTCAAATCAAGGACTTTTAGTTTCGGTTGGTAACACCAACACAAACTAAAAGGGGACTATATTAGTCTCGGTTGGTGTTACCAACCGGACTAAAGTAATTCCGGTTAGTGTTGCCAACCCAAACTAAAAGTCCTCTGATGGGTGTGGTGGAAAGACCGCACCACATCTAAAGTTATACATGCAATGTAGGTGTGGTGGAAAGACACTCGTGAGGTAGTGCATGAGGTCTTGATTTTGAATCCCACATGATGCGAGGCACAAACGTGAGAGGACTTTTAGTCCGGGTTAGAAGCAACCAGGACCAAAGAGTCAGTCCTTTAGTCCCGAATTCGTAGTCCCGGTTAGAAAACCGAGACTAAATGCTATTTCTAACCGGACTTGTGTCATCTCTCTACTAGTGTATTATTGTCTCATATGAACATTACAGGTCCATAAGGGCTATGTCCAAACAAAAATATATGGGTTTTTAGTAATAAGGCTATGTCTTTCCTTAATTTGTAGATTATTTCTCGCTTGTCTTATATTATGGAACTAAAATCCACTAGAGTATGAATGGACATGCAACACATGAAGTAATAAGATTGACATGGTCTTTCACTTTAATTTTATCAATAGGGTAAAGACCATGTCATCTTAATATGATCAAGGGTATTTCTCAAGACATAGTGTTCAATGACCCAGGCACAATCTCGGAACACTACTAGAGAACAGGTCTTTGGACGATTTGCAAAATCAGCTTTAGTCACGGAAAAATTTGCGTCCGGGACTAGAAAAGTCTTTAGCCCCGGTTGGTAACACCAACCGGGACTAAAGTCCCCCTACGCAACGGCACATTTGCCAGAGGGACCGGTTGGTAACACCAACCGGGACTAAAGGTTTTGCCTCAGTTGCTGTACCCAGCCGGGCTAAATGTTGGCATTTAGCCCCGGCTGGGTACAACAACCGGGGCTAAATGTCCCTTCCTATATTTAAACTGTTCTTCCACCTTCAGCCGTGCCCGCGAGCTCTTTTCTCCAGTGATTGATCTATTTCATCACATCTACGTCGTCATCGACTCGTTCAAAGGTTACTAGCTTCATTTTCTCATATTTTTAGCTGTCATATATATATATATATGTATGTATGTGTGTGTGTGGTTTTTAAGCTATTTTGAGTTCATTCACTTGGTAGTTTAAATTAATACCCTATAAACAAAACGTGACCAGTTTAATTAGTTTATTTTAATTTTTTGGGAGAAATAGAGATCATTTAAATCATTTGTTTTAAAACATTAGAAATATATAATACTTTAGTTTACAAAATGTGACCGGTTTATTTAGTTTATTTTATTTTTTTTGGAGAAATATAGATCATTTAAATCATTTGTTTAAAGAAAAATAGAAATATATAATACTTTAGTTTACAAAATGTGACCAGTTTAATTAGTTTATTTTAATTTTTTTGGAGAAATAGAGACCATTTAAATTATTTGTTTTTAAACATTAGAAATATATAATACTTTAGTTTACAAAATGTGACCAGTTTAATTAGTTTTTTTTTTTTTGGGAGAAATAGAGATCATTTAAATCATTTGTTTAAAGAAAATTAGAAATATATAATACTTTCGTTTACAAAATGTGACCAGTTTAATTAGTTTCATTTACTTTTTTAGAAGAAATAGAGATCATTTAAATCATTTATTTAAAGAAAATTATAAATATATAATACTTTAGTTTACAAAATATGACCAGTTTAATTATTTTATTTTAATTTTTTGGGAGAAATAGAGATCATTTAAATCATTTGTTTTAAAACATTAGAAATATATAATACTTTAGTTTATAAAATGTGATCAGTTTAATTAGTTTATTTTATTTTTTTGGAAGAAATAGAGATCATTTAAATCATTTGTTTATAAGAATGAGAGATATAATTATGTTATATATATGTCATTTTATAATTTTATTTGTTTATAAGAATGAGAGATATAATTATGTGATATGTCATATAATGCAGATGATAACACGTCACTGGATGTATAATGTCGACTGTCGCTCAAAAAAGTTCATTGATGGCATGCATTATTTCTTAAGAGTGGCCGAGGCAAACAAGCGAGATGGTTTTATGTGCTGCCCATGTGCCCTGTGTAATAATTCGAAGGAATATTCTAGGTCAAGTAGTCTTCACTCACACTTGTTGAAGTTGGGTTTCATGTCAAACTATATTTGTTGGACAAAGCATGGAGAAACTGGGGTTATGATGGAAGAAGGTGAAGAAGAACAATTGGACCCTGACGATGACATTATTGCTCAGTACGGTGACTTTGGTGATACTGCAATGGGGGAAGATGAAGAAGAGGCAGGTGCAGAAGACACACTCGTTGAAGATGATGCTCTTGGTGATGTCATTTGCGATGCACAAAGAGATTGTGAAAGTGAAAAGGAGAAGGCTAAGTTTGACTGTATGCTATGGGGAGGTGTCGTGGGAGCATGTCTTCCCTCGGGACAAAGAGACCTATAGAAGCCGCGCGAGAAAGAAGGAGGAGGAGGCAGAGCGGATGCAAAAGTTAGAGGAAATGGTTCTTCAGTCACAGGTCGCGGCTCGTGAAGCAGTTGAGCGAGAAAAAGCACTTGCAGACAAAATGAGCGAGAAAATAAAAAGGCAAGTGCAGTTAGCAGTAAGTTCGATGCAAAGGCAATCTGCATCAGAACCGGGAGTCAACATCAGCTCCCTGATCAAATGAAAAGCATTTGCGCTTCCACAGAGGTGCCAGACACATGACTGCGCTTTCCCGTGGATGACATCACCGAGCCTCTCACGACATGTGAACTGCACATTCCACAGGGGAATGCCACAGTCATGGTGGCTATAGGTGTTGTATCTCCTATCGATCCTACGAAGACACCAAAATGTCATGGGGCAATAATACCTCCTGGATATGCTAGCGTCTCGGTGGATAGGGTGGTGAAAGGTTACAACAATGTTGCACTTGACATTAAAGGAGGTGATGGTGAGAAGACATTAGGAGAAGCGGAGAAGACATTCATATGTTGGCGCAAGCGCTATATCATAATTCCTGGCGCATCACCTCCTCCTCCTCAACAACCTAACCCTAGGTGCGTATGAAAGTGAATGATAGTTAATAGTATTGCTAGACTAATAGTATAAATGGATACTCATACCATGTTGTTTTCGCAGCAGGACATCCCCCAACCTAAGTCCAATTATCCATTCACCACATGATCACAGTGTTGCGGGCGATGACGATCAAGATCTAACACGACGGGATCCATCACCGCCACCGGCCCCACCATCTCCTCCACGACGGGATCCAACACCGCCACCGGCCCCATCTCCCCCACGGCGTGATCCAACACCGCCACCGGCCCCACCATCTCCTCCACAGCGGGCTCCAACACCGCCACCTGCCCCATCCCCATGGCGGGCTCCAACACCGCCACCGCCAACAAAGAGGAGGTCTGCCACACAAACAAAGGCATCATGCTTGTCGATGACTAAAGTAAACTTCTAGCAATTTCATTTTGGAGGAAAGGCTCCTAGACAGCTAGCCACCAATGTTTCTAATAATAAAATCTTGTCAAAAAATGCTTCTAATAATTTGATCTTTTTATGCCATTTGTTTGTTTGCCTGCTATTGAGAAAGCACAATGGAAGTTGTTTACCAATTTGTCAATACCATTTTAGAAGTAAGAAAATTTTATTTTTATTGCCAATTATTGTTCTCTATAACATATTATTTGTATTTGCAATGATGTTTCATATTTCTTACCGAATAGTCATTTGATTTATCTACAAGAAATAAACATATGGTCTTCACCAGGAAATTGGTAGGCTTCTAATTATATACATGGTCACATATTATTGTGTGAAGCTTAAACTATAGAAAAGAAAAATATGTTTGATTGTTTTAATATGGAACCCTTAAATAAAATCGTGGCATTAGCACGAGCATTATATTAGTGGTATTAAATAGAGAAGTTTAAATAACTAAAAAATGTAACACGTTTTATTGAGCGTCGAAGGAGGTCGACCTAACACAGTTGTAGCTGGACCAACCTAGTAAGAGATCTCTTATTTCGATATTACATAAAATGAAACAGTCGACATCGACGCAACAGTGTGACCTAGGAGGTGGCCTTGCGTTTTCACGACTGCATGGATGAGCTCTTTCGAACGGCCAGGAAGAGCACATCTAGCACTTTGGCGTTGGATGCAGTCATGTTGTCGTCGAAAAGCTTGTTAAAGGCTTCCAGCTCTGACACGGAGGGCGCTGATGAACCCTTGGTGTAGCCTATACACTGCATGATCAGCATCTCACGATGCTTGAAAAGATACATATATACTTGGAAGAATCCCTGAGCCGTGAACTGTCTGCTCCGCCACGACAGCACCAGCTTAACAGGAGGCCGGAGAGAGTCCCTTTTACGCCTCACTTTGGTGATAATGCTATTGAGGCCGCTTTTAGCGGAGAACTGTGCGAGCTAGGGTTCTGTACACGCGCTAGCTCGTTAAATTTCCTTGTTCTCTCTCCTTCCGTTTAGATAGACGACGCTGTTGCGAGCTAGCGAATTTGACACCGTTAAGGACGCTCTAAGAGCAAGTATAGTAAGAGGCTGTAAGCGGGCTGAATACTGAGGTGGAGGAAAGAGAAAAGAAGAGAGAAGAGAAGCGGGATGTAAGCTTACAGTCGGCTTGGACACAAGAACCAAGAAAGTTTAGAAGAAAGACAGGTGGACCATGTATTAATAGTGAAGACTCAACCACTATATTAGTGGGCTAAGAGATGGCTGCAAGAATTCCTTGCAGCCCACAACGGGCTGTATTATTAGCCTTGCTCTAAGGACCTTGTCGCTGGTGGGCTAAAGACTCGTTCAGCTTTTTCTTCAGCAGCTAAGCTCGCGGAAGGATTGCTGGTTGCAACTTGCAAGGATCTGTTCTTCCTCCAAACGGAGGGAGTAATAGCCTTAGCTTGAGGCTAGGAAGCTAATTTTAGCTATTAGTTAGACACTTAGACTGTTAACTAGGACATTTGAAACCACTAGTGCTAACGTTAGCTGTTTTTTTTTTTATGAAGTGCTATGAATCCGAACCATTCCTTGGTTTATGGTTTCAACACGTTAGGTCTTATTTGCCTGCACATAATACACCTCAATCCACATGGGTTGAAGTAGAACTTAAACTAAATTTTACCTTCAATCTCTCTCAACTTTAAAATTGAAATGGATTTATGTGCGGCCTTAGGTGGTGTGGACTGGAGATGCGCGTACCGTGGACTTCAGCACCACTGTACCGTTCATATGATGAGCAATGATAGAGGTTAACCGTCGGACCGTGTCTCCGTTCCATGCATCTACCGCCGGATCCAAAGATGGGGTCAGACCTTCGTCCCCGGGCCCTGGCAACACGATGACGTGCGCAATTAAGTTAAGAGGCAATTGATGACCGATCCCCGTTATCGGATAGCATGTGGTTAAAAGTATATGAGAGTTTAAACCAATAGGATGATGTACTTTCGGTGGAATTGAAAGAGCGAGCAGTCGTTTCAAGAATACTAGTGGTCACTGGTCAGTAAGAGTTGGAAAACATTGATCGAATCAAACTGTAACTCCAATGAAAACAGAGCGTTGATCGACCCCCAACAACTCTGAAGTTGTTGACCCTAATTCGAAATATTAAGGATTCCTTCCCTCAAAAAAATATTAAGGATTCCATCCAGTGCAATTGGACTGAAAATGGATTGCTATGGCGGTAAAATCAGCGTAGAAAGTACTCGTATATGAGTTTGAACCAATAGAATGTACTTTCAGTGGAAAGAGCACGCTCGTTTCAAGAATAGTAGTGGTAAGCAAGCGAGTTGGAAAACAATAACCGAATCAAATCTGTAATTGCAACGAATACAGAGCGTCGAGGCCAACGACTCTATGAAGGTTGTTGACCCTAATTATTCGAAATATTAAGGATTCCATCTAGTGCAAGTGGACTAAAAATGGATTTCTATGTTTACGGTGAAATCAGCATATAAAGGGTCCAAGTCCAACTGAAAGAGAACCATCGACAAACGGCCGTTTCACTTATTGACAAAAAGCCTGGCCACACCTTATTATTTCCTTATTTCTAGAGGTAGCTAGGCTTGAAATCGTTTTCTACAAAGTTACCAGCTTAGAAAACATTTTTAAAGACATCTCTAAAATAACTTTTGTCGTAAGTGTAACTGAGCAAACCATGACAAGCATGTTCCCACGAAAAAATTCCAAACAAAACACACCGTGTCCTTTAAACACCAATTCGTCAACGTACTTTTTTGTTTCTTAAACGAATGCAATTCTAGGTTTTGAATAAGTCAAACTTTTAAGTCTGACTGTGTTTTAGGGAAAATTATCAATATTTATGTCTCTAATTTGATTTATTAAAATACATATTATGAAATTAATCGAATGATTTTTATATTGGATTTAATTGGGGTTTTCAATTTATTCATCCATTAAATCAAAGAAAATTTCAAGATCAAAGTTAGTACTCCTAGAATGATGTGAAAACTGTGGTCCTTGGTTTAGACGACTCCGATTCTTGGAGAATTTTTTTCGATAAGATGACTTCGATAAATGGATGGAGGGAGTAATTTGTTGGGTCCTTTACTCAGCATAACTAACAGCTTAATGAATATTATGTATATGATGACCATTCTATGATGTCTTAGTTTTTTCGGTACTAGTAATAGACAAGTAATATGCCAGTTTTATGAGTTACTAGTAACGGATAATTCAATGATGGACATTATCTTTTTTATATGTGTTTTTTCATCTTTGTCTTGCATGGTTGCTACACAAAAGGCTCACTCCTCTTGTTCGCGAGAGAAGAGACCGAACCAAAAACACCATATTGTTGTGTTGTTATTTATCACTCATGTCTCAATCCTTTGCGTGCATAGAGAGATGACAGAGCAGGCCTCCAGAACTATCATTTGCATTTGAGACACCTGCTCAGGTATGTGGGTGATCAAGTTTTTGGAGAGCGTATCTGTGACTGCTCTTTGTTCATGATCATCTTCTTCTTGGTGGTGTTGCTGACCAAATCATCTTCTTTCTCTTCTACCTAGTCGATGCCCAAGAGATTGCATGGCGAACACCTTTCTGCATCGACTGTAGTATACGGCTTCGAACGACACACAATGACAACTCGTGTGAATGAAGCCACCAGTGTCTTGAGCATAGGTGCCTCTGCTGGGGTATAATTACTTCTTTGGATTCGTTAAATTCAATATCATTTCCGCTATGATTAGCATGTTCATCATGGTTATCACTGGTAGCTCTTGTTACGAATTTACTATTGTTTTTCCTAAATTAAATTAAACATAAAAATAACTAAATACCTGCTGTAGCAAATTATTTGTATCATAAATATTTATAATTTTTTGTGTGTGTAGATTTAGTTAAATTTAAAATTGTTTGACTCCAAGGGAATTGAGAATTGCATTATTGTTCTCTTTCTCTCCCTTTTACTAGTTACGGCGTTGCCTAATCATTCTGCTGCTCCACCCCTTCCCTGAGTTCACGGAGGGAGCTCCCGCGGGAGAAGAAGGGCCGGCCGGCGAGGATAGGAGGGAGCTCCCGCGGGAGAAGAAGGGCCGGCCGGCGCGGGACGAGCGCGCTCAGCATTCCCGCCCATGATCGCGTTCTGTCTTCTCTCGTCCCCAGAATTGGACCCCAATCACTCACTCCTCTCGACGGCACCACCGTGGCCAGCCCGGATCGCCGCCACCACCGACCGGTGAGAAATGATTAGAGCTTGAGTTATGATTTGTACTAGCACAGTACGCATTCTCCTACTTCGAAGTTGTGAAGATTCTCGAGAAACCAATCAATCATGTTTGCAGAATACTTGCTTGATTGACCTAAAGTTTGATGCTACAACAGTTTTCATCAGTGTGGTAATCAGTTATTTGGAAATGGGGCGTCTCCTGCTCATGATCTTATTCTTCTACTTATTATTACGAGTTAACAGAACATTAGTGACGTTCCATCCATACTTGATGGAAGACATGGAAATTAGATATATACTCGTAGACACAAAGGAAACTTCAAAGACGTTAATTCTCCTGTTAGAAATCCTCAAAATCATAGGGAACACGAGCCATTCCTCTGTTCCAAACGGGCTCTATCGGAAAATTTCCTTTGTGTCTATAATGGTTGAAATCACTTAATGGAATGAAAGATTATAAATACATCAGATGTGCATGGTACTAAATGATTTTAATGCATGCATGGTAGTACTCAGATGGTTGAACCCATGGCATCAATTTCATACCATTGAACGACTACCGAGCCAAATATCCCCTACAGAAGCCAGTGGTATTGGAACTGGTAGTAATTTGATGCCATACATGCCATCAAAACAAAATAAATTAATCTCTGAGATGTGGCTATTAGTGATTCTGTATCGATAAACATTGTGCTCTGCAATCATGTTGTCAACACAATCTAATCAGGTTTCCTCCTGCAAATCCAGCGACACTCCTGAGTTGGGGACTTGGGGTCGCAAGCTGCCTTAACTGAAACAGAACAAAAAGCCACCGTGTATTATTTACACATAATAGCTTGCACTTGATGCTTCATCTATTAGGCTCTTTTTTTTAAAAAAAAAAAAAGTAAGAAGAAAACTTGCCTTCTTAGAAGATGATGATGGGGCATTGCAACTTCTGACTCAGACTGCCTCAGGTGCATAAACTGAACTTGAAGTAAATGATTTTTCTTTTGCAACTCCTTTTCCTGTCACAAAGAGGAACCCTGATCTGGTTCTGGCTTCCATGTGGTTCGAAGTTTGCAACTCCAATTCAATGGAACTTGCAAAGACTCCTCTAGTGCTAGCAAAATTAATGGCAACTGGATTGTCATTTGCAAGGGTGTGTGGATGCATCAAGAAAATTTTACAGTGCCACATTCAGTATTTCTGAAAAGAAAAAAGCATGGACCTGCTAGGAGCCTAAGATCTCAAAAAATTAGAGCAGCTAAGACGATGGACATGGAACAAACAAGAGCCGAAAGAAACGTGATGCTAGATACAAATCCTATGTGGGCCTCATCCCCACAGGGTATGCGCCATGCAGCTTTCTCCAGAGGTGCAGCTTTGAGATTCTTAATCACCCAAAGACAGGAATCCGAATGGATTTCCTTTTTTCTGTAGCGGAGGAGCAGATCTGGGTTACCAAACTCCACTGTAGAATAGCCACTGGCATCAAGAGGCTGCAAATAAGCATCACAGTCAGTAGTCAACTAAGTTTATTCAGAAATGTTCTGACAAATGATTATTCCAAAATATGCCTATAAGAAGTTGACCAAGATAGAGAATAAAACATGTATTTTATTTAAAAACACCATGCATTTCAGGCATGCTTGCAGCATTGCAGAACATGGAAATTGCAATTTGTTTTCTTTTTCCCATCACTTGGACCATCATCAATCTCTCCTAAACATTGAGCATGAGCATCTCATATATAAGTATTCCACCACCTATTATTCCCTAGCAAGAGGAATCAAGTGCAATAATAGTACTTTCTGTTCACGATCCGAGTTGCCTAATCACATAATTCAGTTGTACATTCTGTGTATCCCAACTTTAATACTTTCCAAGATATAAATTATGACAGATACAAAGTAGAGCAAAATACAAGGATATACAATCCAGCAAACATTTTAAGCTCAAACTTAATTTAGATAAGTAGGGTATGATAATAGTCATTTTCAGTTCATTACTCATATAATCATCTAACCTCTCACTTCCCTGTCTCCCAGTTGACTGTACGACTGAAATTATTTTTACAGTAACCCATCAGAATTCTAAACAATGCCAGGATTTTTTTTTTCTTAAATTTCTTGGAAACCTTTAAAGGTACCATGCGCAAGGGGTGGTCCATCATAGTCGCACAAATCCATAGAAATTGGCAAGATAGTATTTTACATTAAAAGCAGAACTAAACAGAAATTATTTAAGTCATTGGATAGCTTATCTATATATTAGGCCCATGTAACCATGTTCTGTACAAAATAGTCCAAAGGGGGAGGCAAACATATAACTACTATTATTATGCATTAGTGTGGCCCAATATAAGAGCTTCTATGTTCCGGCATGCATCGTTTTGATGTCCATCATGAAAATAACGACCACTAAACACCACCAAGTTGTTGAATATTTTAAGCATACATGCAGATCAATTTCTAGGCAAATCTGAAAGTTCTATTTGCAGACAGAATTTTCAGTACAGAAGCATATCCTGAGCTAGTAGGTTACAAGGCAAAAACAAGTAGTGTTCAAATGCAGATAGCAGGAACTGAATAATTCAAGTGAACTTTTTTTTTTTTGCCACTGGAGGTCTATAGAACCTTACCGGGTATCTAGCATGAAGAGGCATGTCTATTACAAGGTTACAGTTGGTTGAAGTGATTAGCCTGAGATCAAAATGAATCTCAACAGATGACCGATTGGATAGAGCTGTGGGCAGTTCAAGGTTCGTGTCTCCAAAAACAGCAACATCAACAAAAACTGCGAGATGTTTTTTAACCAAAAAAATTAGCAGAATACAAATAATAATGCAGTTCTACAGTCTATCTCAGATTCAGATTTCACCTTTGCGCTCAACAAAATGCTGCAGCTCAAATGGATCAGCAAACACCCCGTCCGGGAGTTTTTCAAACATCACCAGATGGGCATCATAGCCATCAAGGAGATTAACCACAGCACCGTCACAGGCACCAAAATCCACAGAATAGACTAAACGGCGGTGAGAACCTTCACCAACCAGTTGCCGGCGCAATTTCGAGAGCACAGGCACTTCGACATCACCAGCAAGTCCTTTGCACAGTTCACCAGAATCAGACATTGCCACTAAGTCACGACGCTCAGCAAGCTGGCCTGTCAAGGTGTCGAGATATGCATCACCAATGTACCTCGTAGAGCAGGGCATGCATTTGACTGGTTTGTGGCTTAAGCCTGCCTGTACAATGCATTAATTAAAACTTACCCACATACGTAAGCATCGACCAAATCGGAGCGGAAATATTATTAGAAGCGTTGGGTCTTAAAATCCAAAGGAGATACAGGCGTACATACAGCTAATTACCCTGGCCGCCCAACTCAAACAAGCATACATTTACTTGGAATAGATCGACACTTACACTAAAAAAGAGAACATACACAGTAAATTTCAGCATCAGCTAAAAACAAACGATTTCCAAACCCCTTCTAGACCCTATATACATGACCGCGCACCACAGCCCCAAGCTCCGGCAAAACCGAACCAACAACGCATCATAATTTCCACACAAAACTGAGCACAAGTAAATCCGCGTGAACCAGAAGCGCCCATCTTGCCCCCCCCCCCCCCCCCCCCCACCCCACCCCACCACGTACCTGCTCAGCCGACGACGAGGCTGCGGCCGCCGCGCCGGAGATCCAAGCGGCGGCGAGCGCCACGGCGAGCAAGCACCGCCTGCCCGCCGCCGCCATTTGTCAGGGGGAGGAGAAGGCGGCGCAAGGAGGTTGGGGGTAGAGATCGGAGAAAGAAGTAGGGGCGCACCGCGCACCCCTCTCGGCTCTCGCAGGCGTCGGAGAGGCGGAGGCGTGGAGCGTCCACGCGCGGATCTCGTCGCGGCGGACGGCGGAGGGGGAGCGCCGGCCTGGTCCTGATCGACGGCGATGGCGGGGTCTGCCTTGGGCCGAGCTGGTCCGTCTCGATCAATTTGGCTGGGCCAACTGAACCCAACTGAACGTTTGGGGTGGTTTGCCTGCTTTGACCAGGCCATTTGCACGTGGCTGTGGTTGATACTGTCTCCATTTCAAAATGTAGGCCTATTATATTAGCAGGGTTTTTTTTATATACAAAAAACAAGTATCGTGAACTTTTTTTTTTTTTGCAAAATACTTACATGATTGATCTCAACATGAACATACGAGCACCTGCATTAAATGAAAGACTTAAACTCAGATGAGAAGTTTCGCCACCAAAAACAGATGAGCTATGAGCTATGTATAGTTCGCTAGTATCAACTTTGGCAATTAATTAAGATAAAAAAAAACTTTGGCAATTAACTAATCAAAACATGTGTACGCTGAGTATACAAACGTTACGTCATGTATCTCTCATTAAAACGTTGATTTCTCAGTGACTAATAACATACTCCATCCACTCCAAATTATAAGTCATTCTAACTTTTCTAGGTTCGTCGTTTATAATATATACATTAATGTTCAAAAAGCATGTGTTGAATCTTGAAACGATAAATCAACACACTATCTCCGTTCTAAAATAAAAGTCAAATTATCTTAAATTTGACCAACGGAAGCTACTTTTGGATTGGCAGTAACTAGTTTGGCGACAGTGAACTGATTAGCCTTGCAATTTCTTAATCTGAGATAATGAAATTCGAGTTTTACCCGTTGTGGGGGATAAATGTAAATGTGTATAAGGGAAGTGAATTAGAGAACTGAGCAAAGAGTTCATTACATATGATCTTTTCAATTTCGCTATCTGAAAACTTACATGTATCGTTTTCCTATAAAAAGACACTTTGCAACAAGTTTTCGCAGTGGCGGAGGGTTCTTTCTCCTCCTGATTTACAGCCAATTTCCCTCATTTGATATGTATACCAGTATATGTATGTAATAACCCGAACCAAAATCCTCCAATGTGGAGTATTCTCACAAATGGAAGAATCACCCTCTACTTCAGCTTTTAATATGGGAAAGACCCTGTCAACTTCATATGATCAAGGGTTCTTTTCAAGCCATAGCGCTCAACAGCCGGATAGCCAGCTCTAAAACCACCTCCATATGCCTCTGAAGAATCCGTTTCGATCTGGTGCTTGATGAATGCCCCAAGCTTTTTCTCGAATTCGGTCTTTGCACCTTTCTTTGAAGAGGTAGGAGCTGAGGATGACGAAGATGATGATGCTTCTGAACTGGATGCGACGTTGCTACTAGAACCAGCGATGATTTCTGACTCTAGCCACAGGTGAGACAGAACTTGGCAGATGCCTTCTTCAACTTCAATACTAAGATTTCGGAATCCTACAGAAAGAAAAATCATGTCAGCAACAAGAGTAGAAATTGTCTATCTTTTTTTTGGAACAAAAAAAATGAGTGCAGAAAGTGATAGTGATACATGTGAGGCCCAAAAATTATTAGCATAAATAAACTACCTTTGAGACGAAGATATGCATGCATCATCTCGTGGGCAAGAATGGAACCAGTTTGTAATCTGCGCAGCCATCATATTAACAAGTAAGTAGATCTACTTAGCTATGCTTCAAACATAAGAACATCGTGACTTCATGATCCATTAAAGGTTCATTCACAATGGAAGTGGCAGAAGCCTTGAAGGATGACCCTAATAAAACAATCAAGGAGGAAAAAATAAAGGTAAAATAATTTACCTTGGCAGACCATATAATATAAGGATTGCAGTCACTTCACACCGCCGAGACAACTTGTATGGTCCTATAATCATATCTATGATTCTGTTTCCTGGTCCAATCTGTGGTCTTTTTAAGATCTGGAAGAATTATATCACTCAGTACATGCATCTCTTAAAGTTGACCTGTGTTAGTAGTCAAATAAGCAGAGAAATGCAACTAATAAACTCACCGTTCTAACAATTTGCTCTTCAGAAAGACATAGACCTCTGGTTTCTGGTAGGTGGTGCCCCTTAAACAAAGCAAAATAAAATGTCATAAGTTAGGGAGTATGTCAAGTATTGTGCACCAAATAACCAGTTCATGTCACTTACATTTTTCTCAGCTTCCAAGGCTTCATTCAGAGCCTGCCTCTCAACCAAAAGTAATGGAATTTGCTGTTCTACTTTCATGTTCAAACCTTCAAAAAATTCCTGAATATCCATGTAAAGATGTTGACATTCTGGAGTATCCATTACAGAAGAATTGAGACATTCCAAGCAGAGTTTCCTCCCATCGTCTAATGTTATGTACTTGATCTCCCTTGGCTGAATTTCAGGATGGAAGGAGCATTAGAACATAGACACACAGGGAAAGCACAGTTGAAAATGAATAATTGCAGAAGAAATAAAAGAACCAATAAAGGCACAAAACCTAATTGCAAAAGAACTGTGTACTGCCTCCATATGCTGAACCCACATATTGCCTGGACTTAGAAAGAGTACCCATGCTTACACTTTTGTCGTCATTTTGCAAAAGGATTGAGAGGTCAGAACTCAGAAGCTAGGCTATATGCTAGCTCCAACATATCTAAAATATCCATGCAGATCTCTATTTTTCAGACCACACCATAACAACAGGTGACACAGGCCAATACCACTAGTTGGCTGGGGTATTACATACTATGCTGGCATTCTAAAACTAGCACTGAAGTGCAATGGTCACAACTGAGAATTGTAACAACAAAATGACTAAATGATGTAGCTCTCAATCTATTCAGCAATGATGTATGATCTACACTGATTCCAAGAAAATCTGCTGTATTTTCTAAATGTTAGTCAAAACTGACTGGCTTCCAAACAGGAATTGAACAGGGAAATTGGTTTCACTGACAGATATAAAACCCTGTACTGACCTCCATCCGTTCACAACTGCAACACCTAGGAGTGCCATCGTCTTCATGGGAGGGACAGTACTTCTGCATCCAGAAAGGATGTGCTCTGTATTCAATGAGGCCATCTCTGTTTGTTGGAATCTGGGGAATAAAGACATAATAATTGCGGTTATACAGACGGTTCAGAAATATAATTCTGATTAAAATACCTTCATGATTATCCATACACTTGAATTGTGGGCACTTACAAAGTTATCGCAGACATCACATTTTGGATGAAAAAACTCTTTGTAGCAGGATTTGTGGTACGGCTGATCATCATGCATAGCAAACTGCACAAAGATGCATTATCATCAATTAGTTGATCAATTCGAAGAACACTAAATGAAAAAAATACTACTCTGGTACTCTCATACCTCATACTCTGATATGGGCTTGTTGCAAGCAAAACATCTGAAGCATTGAGGATGCCAAACTGCATCCATACAGCTAAGGAAACGTCCATGGCCAATTGGGTTTCGGCATCCAGCACAAATCCTACACAAATAACAGGACTTCTGGTTAAGTCAATGCTGGAAAAGAACTACTGACATCTGACGATGATAATAGACACACGGAATGGGCCACGACACTGATATATGCAGGTAAGCATATGATGACTTAATTACACATGCTGTGCTAGCATATGTGCAGAGCTAATCATTCCATGAGTTCTTTTGGTACTACCAAGATGACACTAACAGCTACTTCTATATGTATTGTCATCCAATTATCAGTAGAATTCAGATCACCTAAGAGGGTAGCATTTAGACCATTTTTTTAAATACGGAAACGAAGCAGAAGGAGACTTGTATGACTTCTTAGTTCTTACAACTAAAATATCAATTAAAGCAGCGCAAAAAATAAGTACCTGGATCCACTCTGTGGGTAAATGTGTGGAGCTGGTTCATTCGCTGGAACATACTGCCGAGGAGGCACACGCTCAACAGGAACATCCCATCGAGGAGGCACTGGCACATCCTCAATAGGAACATTCCGTCGAGGAGGAGACTCTGCATTCAGGCTCTCCTGCAGAGCCCGTGCAAGTTGTTCATCTTCCTCCAAATTATAGTCAGTATCTACATTAAAATTCAGCAATGGTGTAGTCTAGATCAATTTCATTTAGAAAGCTACTGTTCCCAAGGAGATGAATTCTATCATATGGGACAAGATGGTCAACAATGATGGCATAAACAAAGAGGTAAAAACAGGATAAGAATAGCTAGGCAAACACTAACCAATAACCACAGCCGCCTTTCCCTTCTGATCTTCCTCAGCTAGCGACAACGCAATAGCGCGATCTATATCTTCATTATCACTGTCATCGTAAGTATCCTACAGTAGTGAGGACAAGCAACATTGAATGCCATTTCTTTTGTCTCAGGATAATGCATTCTATAGAACATGAACAATCGCATTAAAAGGTGTAAGATTAAAACATATTTGTTTAGGCATAAGTTATATGAACGCATACGACCAGCTGCAGTAGAAACTAGGAAAGATAAAGGAATCCACATGGCAGATTTTGTTCAACAGCAGAGCACATGGGGTAGAGGCTTTACTCTGGCGTGATCAGATGAATGGCCTTCATGCCAGTCTCCATCATAGTGACCCCTTGAAACTCTTCTGTTTACTGAACCCCTGAAAATTTCTTTGAACCAACTCATGATCTTGAGCTTATGTGATGATCAAAAGTTCCTTTAGCCTGCAGCGAAGAACAGAATGGATCCAGAAGAAATTAGAGAAACCTTTGTAGTCACAAATCACAAATTGAAAAGATTCTCATTCATCACTGAGCACTGAGCACCTTTTCTGTACTATTAGCAAAAGGCATACCGTGACCTGAAAAAAGGGAAGACCTTTTTAACCCCTTGCCTTAGGAAGAGCCGAAGGATATAAAACATAAAGCAGCCAAAAAATTCTATGAACACTTGTTCTCAGCAATTCACACGTGTACCAGAAGTCTAGAACGGAAGCCACACGTGTACCAGAAGTCTAGAACGGAAGCCAAATCAACACAGTAAAGACAAGCTACTGATCTGAAGGGACAAAAGGGAACAACAGCTCAGAATTGACCTCACACGAACAAGACGAAGGAACATGGATACCAATCCTTGGCTCCTGATCAACTACGAATTCAGTCAACAAAGGGACTCAGCGTTCTCTCCAAACAAGCCCAAATCAGCGGCGATCACCCTATCCCCCGAGCCCGAGCGATTAACCAGTAGTATCACACCGCTACGCCCAGTCCCAGGACACCATGAAAAGCTTCACAATTCAGCAAAGCTGCTCACCTCGAAGTGATCCGGAGCCCCCCAAAACGGAGCTCGAGTTCCGTATCGCGCTTGGCCACACAACAAGAGTCAAGAGGGCGCGGATGCAGCCGCTTCAGTTAGCGAGCGACGGGCGAACCGCCGGCCACAGAGAGAAACCACTGATTTTTTTTTCCTCTTTTCTTTTTCCTTGATCCGAGAGCAACGACCGCCCCACCCCACCCGGCCACCCGCCCCGCCCGCAGGATAAAGAAAACGGAGACGGGAAAGCGAGAGAGAGAGAGAGAGAGAGAGAGGGCGACGAGTAGGTGCGCGGCCAGATTCCGGAGGGGGTGGGGAAGAGGACAAGGGGCAGGAGGAGGCAGGAGGCGGGAGGCGAAAGGAAGGAGCCGAGGCGTGACATGGACGGCAAGGGGGGCGCGGGAGGCGGAGTAGTGGAGACGCAGCGTAGCATCCGGGTCAGAAAAGCTACGCGCGGGGGGCAGGGCGGGCGAGGAGGTGACGTCCGCCTCGCGCTGGCACAGCGACGCCTCCTCCCTCGTGCCCGCGAGCGACGGCGCGAGGCCGGGTGAGGAGGAGGAGGAGCGGGGGGAGACGGCTGGCCACATGGGCGCGCGCCGCGCCGCGCGGCGTGGCGTCACATTTCGCCGAACGCCTCGCGGACGTCGAGATGAGATGGACCGGGAGAGATGCCAGATGGAGAAGGGCAGTGGTGGTCTGGTGAGTTGACTAGTCAACCATTTTTTGGATGCTACTGCTAGTACGTAGCAGCAGCAGTACTTGAAAAGGGATGGTTCATCCACTGTTTAATTGAAGGAAGGTTTATGTTGGTGTAAATTCTCGTGTAACCAGATGAAAAGTTCATCAACTGTACTTTGCAATCGGTTATTAGCTTATTATTATAGGTCGATCAATATGAAGTCATGTGTGAAATGCAAAGGTGGTTGTAATTATTGATTCACTAGCTAAGGTGGCATAAGTGTTTTTTTTTTTTTGCAATCTACTATTAGCTAGGTTAGGAAAAATAGTGAGATAGTTGTTATTTAAAATTCTAACAGACGATACTTTTTATTATCATACATGTTATTTATCTACTAGTCGTACTTGTATTTTTCAAACCTACCACATATATATCCGTATTTTGAATAATTTTATGTCTGTAATAAGATAGATTTAAAAAGAAAAGAATATGCGAGTACAGCTTCAGTGGGCGACAGCCTTGACATCTGCATAGCGAGTATGACTTTAACGGGTGGTAGCCTTAGAGCTTGCGCGATTAGTATGACTTTAGTGGCTCGATGGATAGTATACTTTTAATTTGATAATTATTAAGTGCAAGGAGATGACACAGAGCCACATTTTAGTGGCTCCATCCGCACAAGAGGAAAATTGCTTCAGCTTCTTGCCGCTTCTCTGTCGAAGTTGTTTTTTTGTTTTGCCCATTTGGCAAGGCTCCGACTGCTCTAAGAGTCCTACCAAACTAGGCCTTAGTACATGAGAAAAAATTCATGACATGATGAACAAATAACTCAGGCATACAACATGTTGAACTATATACAGAGAGCAATAATGCCAATCATATAATGGGTTAACATGTGTCTCTCGATAACCACTAACAAAAGTTCTGCACTTGCATTGCATAAGACACACACAAGTATAGGTACATGTCTTATTTTCTATGCTTGTCATATTACTTAACTGGCAAGTTGCAACATCATGTTTGTTTGTTTTTTCACAAGTCAGTTAGATGCAACGGTCATGCTCATATGCATACTCAAGCAACGACTTTGCTGGCTCTACGGTACACCATATACCATGTGACTACGTGAGCAGTAGTGTTAGTTGCTTCTGCCCATGTTAGGTACCTGCTCATGAGTCACAAGAAGCATATATTATACCTACCAAAAAAAAAAGCATATCATTAAACTTCCACGCAACATCTATCACATCATGACAAACACGGCAAAATTTGTTGCCAAATCTTGTCCTGTCGGTACATGTGGCCGTGTGGGACGAGTGGCTGGATGATATAAGCAATTTTACATGCTTTCCAAGTCTTTCTATCTTTTAGAAAAAAAGAAGTTTTTTGTAACCATAGATTATCAACCCAGCCAGTTGATCCTTATTACCTCCCACAACCTTTTATTTTCAGATTTTTTTTTCTTTTCTAATTTTGACTGATGATGACTTCAAGAGATAGCTATAAGAAGAAGAATGTGCAGGTGCTATGATGTGATTTTTTTTTGACAAAGTCAATCGACAAGCTTTATTCATCAGCTAAAAGTGTTACATCATTTGCTAGAAGTGCAATAATAAATGTGTGTTGTGAATCAACCCAAATACTAAAAACTTTTGCAACTAAAGCTTGCCGAGCTAGTTCATGAGAAACTTGATTGGCTTCTCTATCACAATGCTCAATCGTAGCTCATGTGCATGATATGATGTGACTTTGGTATGGAGCTCGGGGCTAGAGCATGTATATGGTTTTTGGATAACCAAAGAATTAACGTGGATGCAAACTTCGTGAATCCTTGTTAGTAATAATTAACTAATCACAATACTCTTCAAGTCATCACTTGCAAAAAGATATAGGCGTCATCAAAAAGAAGGATAATGCCTATTTATTTTTGTGTATTATGTATTTGGATGTACTCCCTCCGTATAGAAAATAGATGGTGTTTTGGACATCGACACGGTCTCCAAAGTATAACTTTGACTTCCTTTATACCAAAAAATATTTATCAAAAAAGTGATATATGCATATTTTTATGAAAGTATTTTTCAAGACAAATCTATTCATATGGTTTTATATTTTCAAACTCAATAATTTAAAAGTTATTCATGATTTATATTCCTAATGTTTGACCAAAACATTGTCCAAAATGTTATCTATTTCCTATACGGAGCGAGTATCGTATGGACATAAACTATGATTGTTAGAGATTAGAGATAACCAAGAGTTAATGTGAATGCTTTGCATTGGGGACGACTCCCATTAATCATCTCTACTCATAATCTCGAGTCTCTACAATCCAGATGTCCAACCACAGAATATAGTACTACCCATCATGAAGTCATTAGTCTCGTCGACATTAAAGTGGTTTGGCGAAAGATGACGACCCAAATACCATATTTTTGAAGCTGATCGATGTGCCCCAGCCACTTTTCCCCTGCTAATCATACCCCAGCTGCATGCATTGCCATTGCAGCCTCTCCAGCTCAACTCTATCCAATCCAATGCAAATAAAACCAAGACAGCGGAAAAACCACCCCACGGGCCCACAAAAAAGAATATATTTTTTGAGTCCGCACTCAGCACACACAACGGACACGAGCACACGACCAAATTCAAGAAAAGCTAAAAAGACTCCTCTCGTGCTGAAAGAAACATCTGAAGAAAGAAACTGCACGATTTCTCGTCATAATTTAAATGGAAAAGCTGGGCTTTAACAGGGTACTTTTGCGTCTATATATTGTCATTATATTGTCGGCTTCATTCTCTTGACCTCTTCAACGGCACGACATCTGGCTCTGTCGTTTCTTTTATGATGATGAAATTCAGCTCGTTCAGAAATGTTTCTCCAGTGTTTGCCTAAATGCTAAATAGTGAGTCACCCATTGTTTATTAGGGTAATATAGACTTTAGACCAAACGGTCTGTACACGGCCATGTTTTTTTATGGCACTGACACATGTTCATATATTCAAGCAAGCAAAACTTAAAAAAAAAACAGTAAAAGATGACTTCGAATCTTTGAGGCATAATCGAAAAGCGCCCACTCTGAAGCAAATTAGTCATAGCAACAAATTCTCTCCTCTGCCACTCTAGAAACTTATCACTTGAAAGATGTTACTCTTGGATTTGATGAATCGTAGACAGAAAGAAGTTAATTGATGAAGCACCCAAGCGTTTATGGAGTGCTCCTGGAAATTTGTATCACCCTGACAAATTTAGTAATAAGAACTATCGAGCCAATCTTCATGAATTGCTTTAGAAGAGGATAAGGATGGAAGAGACCCAAGGCCTTGTGACCTCCTCAACAACGAGGATAAGTTGTTCCTCTGTGGTTTGGCCAAAACTTTGTGTTAAATATCGTGTCTCTCATTTGATTGTGTGTTTTGTGTCCTTAAGCTTGTTGCAGTTGATTTTTGAGGAATTACACCGATCTACTTGTTCAACCATATTTGAGTGTGTATGATACTTGGAGCTACCTCTACACCTCCTAGAGGCTTTGATAACAAGTGATTCAAACTTAGTCATTCAAATTCATAGAATTTCATTAGGGGCTTTTCTATCGGATGCTCGGTTTTCGGTGGATATATAGTTTGGCACTAGACGTCGGTTGAAATCAGAGCTAAATTCTGCAGCCAGCTTGTTTGAATTTTAAGATAATAGTCCCTTCACCTCCTCTACGTCTAGTTGTTGTCTTCAATAATCATTCTCAATTCATTCATCATCACAAGAAAGCTATGCCCAAAAAAATCTGAAACATCCTTTGATTAACTTGGGCAAGGGCCAAAAACAAACTGTTGCAAAAAAAAGGGCCCATCATGATGCTAGGCCATCAAAAAGAAAGGCCCAAAATCACCGCCGCCGCCCCTGCGCCGTCTCCTTCCCGGCGGCGGCGCAAAGTAAAGGCAGCCCATCCTATCTCCGGCCGCCGCGCCGCCCCTGAACGGCAACGGGTATGGTTGTATGGAGGAGACGGCGAGGCAGCTCATCGCTCGCCTTGCCGCCACTCCGGACTCCGCCGTGCGGGACCTCCCCTTCCTCCACCGCGCTCTCACTCTCCCACTCCTCTCCGCCGCGTCCGCCGCGCTCCGCCTGTCCCTGCTCCTCTCGCGGCTCCGCCCGCGCCGCGCGCTGCCCGTGCCCGTCGTCAGCGTCGGCAACCTCACTTGGGGTGGCAATGGCAAGACGCCCATGGTCGACTTCTTGGCCCGCAGCTTCCACCGCCACGGCGTCTCGCCACTAATTCTGACAAGGGTTAAGCTCCTGCTCTCTTCCTTCTCTTCGCCATTTTCTTCAAAAACTAGTTTACATTGTCTTTGGTTTCTGTATTGGTGACCAATCCTGACACTTGGTGTCGCAGGGTTATGCAGGCGGCGATGAGCCAAAGATGCTCCGGAGGCGCCTTTCCGATACTTCGGCCAAGATTGGTGTTGGTGCAAATAGAACGGCTGTGGCTTCTTCAATGCTGCAAGAATATGGGTTTTTCCGCCATTTTCAGACCACCTGTGCCACGAAGAAGCTTTCATCAGCCTGCAAACTGGACTCTGGTAGTAGGATTGGAGTAGCCATATTAGATGACGGTATGCAGGTACATATGGAGATGCATTTTGTCTTCTGTTTTCTGACAACTTTATATGGAATTATGGATCAAGCTGTCATTATGGCAGTTTACTTATATGCTCTTTCCATACATCGCTTTCCTTTTAGGCAGCATTGGAGCTTGCTCCGAGATGTGGAGATTGTGATGGTCAATGGGTTGGCTCCATGGGGAAACTCCCATTTCATTCCGCGAGGACCCATGAGAGAACCTCTGAGTGCACTTGGTCGAGCTGATATTGTGGTCGTTCATAATGCTGACATGGTATGCAGTAATAGAGAACTTGCATCTTGTTTTGCTTTCAGCCTACTGTTATAACATTTACTATACACTCATGGTGTCGGTCATAACTCTGGCAGATGTATAAAACTATGCTGTTGAAGTGTGTAGTTGACCTTGTCAAGAAATTTAAGGGACATGTTACTGCTTCTTATTATTAATTGTGCTTCTCTGTTTTCAAGTAGCATGGAAGAGCATCGAGTTTGTTCCAAATTTCCAATGTGCATCCTCCTACTTTGAAAATTAATCATCCATACAATAAATAGTAATTGCCTTGAGGGACCAGTTAAGTTAAAGTAGTTTGAGAGTTAACATGACCTAAAGAAATGAGAGGTTTTCTCCCTCATTTTTCCCTTTTCATGGAATTGCCTGTTTGAACTTGAATCAGTATGTTACACTCCCACCTTCCCTTTGAGTTTTTTGCCCTCTATAAAGAAAATTGTTGTTAGATATGAGTGATTGTAGTAGATTAAAATATGTTTACTAGGCCAGAAGCAATTGATCATTGCTTGAATTGTTCTCTAAATTACCATTTTCTACTTCACAGGCTTCTGAAGCGCAACTTAAAGCAATAAGGTCCACAATAGAGGATAATGGCGCAACATGCTCAGTGTTCTACAGCAGATTGGCTCCATCACATTTTTTTGAAGTTAAGGAACCATTACAGAGGCATCCTCTTAATCTGTTGAATGATAAGATCGTGCTATGTGTTTCTGCAATTGGCTGCCCAAATGCTTTCATTCATACAGTTAGAGAGGTACTATTTTTTATTTCACTTGTGTTTCTTTCCATTGTGCAGAACCCTTTGGCATCACATATCCTCTGTTGGGTAATCCTGTTTGTGGTGGGAATACAATATGCACTGTTGGCAACATGTTATTGTTAGCAAGGGTTAAACCTTGAATGTCCTACTTAGTAATTTGTTGTAGCCTGCACTAGTTATGACACCTGTTTCCTCAATCAATCAGAAGTGTTTGATCCTTGCCTGTACTAAACATAAACTGTAGTGATTTCTTGAAAGCATAAAATCCAAGTCGATTCTATCCTTACAATCGTAACATCTATCTATCCTTGTTGCTGCAGATTGGTCCACTCAAAATTGATAGGTTGGATTTTAGTGATCATCATTTCTTCAGTGCTCATGTAAGTGCAGCCATCTCTTTTATTTTTCTCGCCACTGCTAAATTCTGCACAAACAAATCAAGATGCCTACTTTCAAAATGAGTTATGAATCAGAAAGCACACCAATATGGCAATATGTAGTCCAGCATGTATATGCAACCTGTCCTGCTTATTTTTCTGCAAAATATATGAACCACTACTTGCATTAATGCAGCAAGCTACTTCTGTTTTCTGCTAAAGCAACAGAATACTCATAGCGTCTGTGAAGGTGTATTTTGTTAGTGATGGCTATTTTCCATTCATGTCATGGTTGCCTTTTCTCTCATTATTTACCTCCAATAGAACCTAGAGATAATCCAAGAAACAGTGAGGAATCTCGTGGACCAGCACAGCAAAGATACCATAGTCTTAGTTACTGAGAAGGTAGTGTCTTTTGAATCCTTAGTGTCTAATCTTTTTCTTGATCATCCATTCTAATTCCAAACTATTCTTTATTTGGGCGTGCAGGATTATGACCGTGATCCAGAAGCCCTTATGACATTGGATGCAGAGGTTTGGGTCCTGTCTTCTTCATTGCAGATTATGCCTCACAAGAAACAAGGAGAAGATGAATTCATGAGTAAAGTTAACGAGATTATCACAATTACTGGGTGCGCAAAGTCACATGTGGTGGATCGGGGCACGGATTGCTGATGGTTTGGTTTTATATGGTCGTAGCTGAAAACAAGTGATAGCAAAACAGTTTTGCCTGAAAATATGAACATTAGCAGGGTATAGTTTTTACTTACCATTGTGCCAGCGTCCTGAGTTCTTAATTTACATTTGTGGCAACGTGTTAAATGTTTATGATCATCATTGAATATTGATTTGTGTATAATGAAATGAGTTGACAATGAACGATGCTACTAAATTCATGCATTCAAACACCATTGCCACAAGCTATCTTCTACACTTTGAGACAGTTATTTTTTGATGGGCAAGTCATCTCTTTTTCCAGTTTCCAGTATGTCATATCGTATGGAAAAAACATAACGTGTTAATTTCGTAAGAAATTTATAAAGTATATGTTGCAGTTTGCACTGCTCAAATCTCTAGCTTCCTGGCTGTGGCGGGAACAACGTGGCGGTGTGTTTAACTGTTTATCCACGACAAGAACATTCCCAGACAACTTACAAGATTTGAACATGACCAAGCAATCATTTTTTTCCATTCTAAGAATTCATTAATATTCGACTAATTCCACCTGATGTTTATGCTGCTGAGTGCTAACGAATAAGGTTATGATCTGCTGATGATGACCTTGCAAACTACTATCTCAGGTATGTAGTTTCCCAGTCCTGGCACAAGCATGGTCTTCATGGGCACAAGAGGTGCAATGGAGCAGTAGAATCCACTGATGATGATTTTCTTCTTACAAACAGAGAAAATCATCTGAGTTTACACTCAGTTAAACACGTACATAGCCTTGCAATTGCAAACTACTGAACTTTACACATGGACTAGAAAAAACACCCAAATTCTTTCCAACTCTCATGTCAGATGAACTACTAACCAAGACAATACCCTCAAGATTCAGAAACGGTTTCCGTTTCTCCCAAACATTCTATGATCAGCAGCTAAGTTTAACTTCTGCTAACATTTCAGGACGAGCTTCTCTCCAATGGCAAAACCTCATCACCTGCGTCAGAATTCGGCTGAAGATGAACATACGGCCTGACGAAAGTCCTCCTCCACCACACCTCGAACGCCCTCTGCAAATTCGGGCAATCGTCGCCGAGCTTCAAGAACCTCCCGAACCACGCCAGCAGGATGGATCTCTGCTCCTCCAGCGGCAGCGTGAGGATCGTCTGCCCGATGCCGTCCTCGACGAGCCTCCTGTCGAACGACGCCGACGCCGACGCCGGCCGGCAACCGCCGCCGCAGCCGCGCTGCAGCCACGCGTAGTCGTCGATGAGCGGCTGCAGCCAGACCTGGAGGAGGCGGAGGCGGGCGTCCCTGGGCGGGAGCAGCTCCCGTCTCCCGACGCCGACGAAGAGGCGCGCCGTGACGCGGCTCACGGCGTGGCGGGACGCGGCCGGCACCCTGGCGTGCGACGCGGCGAGGTCCGCCTGCCCCGACCACAGCGCCACGAAGCCGTCCCCGGCGCGCTGGCTCGCCAGCAGCTCCACCAGCCACAGGAGGTTGTCGGTCTCCAGCGCGATCCGCCGCGTGACGGCGGCGGGGGAGGAGTAGTGCTGCTCCGGCTCGGACGACGACGACGCGTCCGCGAACAGTCGCCGGAGCCGGTCCAGGCAGCCCCGGGACGAGCCGTAGAGCGTTTCGGAAGAGGAGATGGAGATGTCGTCCGGTGGTGGCGGTGATCCGTCGGCGCCGCCGCCGCCGACGCCGACGCCGCCATGGCTGCTGTCTTTGAGGAGGTTGAGGACCAGGGCCTTCATCTCGCGGCGGCCCCGCTCGTCGGTGCTCGTCAGCACCATCTCCGTGATGCTCGCGAACGTGTCGCGGGGCGGCGGTCTCAGGCAGTCGTCGTCGGAGGCGATCCTCTTCAGCAGCGGGCTGACGACTCCGCCGTAGTCGCAGTAGCAGTCGCCGCCGTTCCTGTCCCTGTCCTTGCTCTGGAGGAGACGGTGGACCGAGGACACGACGCTGCGCTCCTCGTCGTCGCCGACCCACGGGACGGCCTCCAGGTAGTCGAGGCAGGACCGGACGCAGGCGCGGAAGCCGAGCGCGTCGGCGGCCTTCATGATCCGGAGCACGCGCGGGACGCTCTGCTTCAGCAGCCGGTGCTTGTTGGCCTCGCCCTCGTCGCAGTACATGAGGCCCACCGTCTCCACGTAGATCTCCGCGTCGTCGCAGTCGTGGATCTCCACGCAGGCCGCCGGCGGGGCGGGGGCGTCGCCGGCGCCGGCGAGGCGATGGGCGAAGAAGGCGCTGCTCCGGGAGAGCACGTCGCTGTGGACGCTCATCCTCACCGCGATGCCCTCCTTTCCGTAGAGCATCACCGTCAGGTCGCTCGTCTCCGGCCGCCCGAACCCGACGCAGACCTTGTGCTGCTGCTGCGGTTGCTGCGGCGGCGACGGCTCCTGCAGCCCGCCGGCGGGAGCCGGAGCCTCGGCGGTCGCTTGGCTGTGGTGGTGGTGGTGCTCGTCGGGCAGAGTGGGCGCCGGCTCGTCAGTCACGGACGGCGCGGCCTGGACGGAGGGGGCTCTGGACGGCGGGGCTGAGGGGGTCTTATGCGTCGGCGTCGGCGGCGGTGGGTGCTTGGCGTGGTGGTGGTGGTGGTGGTGGTGCGGGTTCTTGAGGAGGCTCTTGTGCAGCGCGGCGGGGGACGGGCAGCACCAGAAGCCCTCCGGCGTGACGGCGATCGGCACGGTGCGGGGCCTCCCCGTTGCCGCCGGCGACGGCGACCCTCTCCTCCTCCTCCTCTGCTGCTGCTGCTGCGGCGGCCTCGATCCGTCCATCTCTACTGGGGACGACGACGGAATGGAGCCTGCCCCGATTCACATCCGATCCGAGTGACTCGTCCCCGCCTTCAGAAGAACCTGCGCGGCCGGGGCGATTGCAATTGCAGGATCAGAGGCCGCTCCGAACAAGACGAAGACGAAGAATTGGTGAATCGGCGCAAGATCACAAGACCCCCGAAGGAACTGAACAACAACGCAACGTCGCAAGACGAGACGAGACTGGTGGCAGCGGTCCACCATGATTATCGATTGCATTGCATCCACTTCATCAATCGAGCAATCAACCAGTAGAATTTTCATTCCGAAAAAAAAAGAAAATTCAAAGAAAACCACATGCCATGCCCCCCGCATCTCTCTGATCTATCCACATTGCAATCATCAACTGACTGAACAATCGAACAGGAAGAACACCTGCAAAGTGCCTAGCAGTACTCGTCTGACAGCGACATGCCGGCAGCATCAAGAAACACACACGCAGTGACAGGAGGAAATGGCTGGCTGGAGGGCGAGATTTCACCTGGGCACGCACAGGGATCGCCGGCCCAACGATTCCACGCTGCTGCTGCTGGCTGTGAAAGCGAAACGGACTGCTGGTGGCCGCGTCCTTCCTCCTGCTCTACCTACCACTTTGGGTAGGAGTAGCCGAGTAGGAGTACATTCCGGCAGGTAGGACGGTCTCTCTCAAAATCCGTGTTTCCCCGATAATTAAAAAGAGACGGTGTTTCCCCGATAATTAAAAAGAGACGGAGAGAGTACTCCGTATAAAAGCACCCACAGTGTACATGTCTAAGAGGTGTCTATGCATTAAATGCTGGGTTAGAACCAAGTCCTTCACATTGTGGGGTGGTGTCCATGAAGAAGCAGGTTCCAACCATAGAACCAGTGTCCATTTGAATAATAAAAAAAAGACTCTGACATACAAAACAACATCAACGGCTCCAACGGTCATGATTCAGATTTCAACGGTCAAGTGAATACAACGGTCTACAACGGTCAAGTGAATGCAGTGTTTCACTTGACATTTGCCTTGAAAAAAAATACATTTTTTCTTGGCTGCAGCCCAGTGCTTCTTCAAAAGGAGTCCCAGCGGGTCTGCTTCCTTCCTCCCAACAATCCTCCCTACCTCCTTGTTCCCAGCAGCAGCCTCCTTTTGTTCCCAACAATTTTTCCATGTCTCCTTGTTCCCAACAGCCTACACAAAAAATAGAGAAGCAAAATCAGAAGAGCAGAATACTCATATTTGTTAGTTCATATGGATCTCTCAGAGGGAAGTTTTAGTAGGCTCCTCGCCACTGATCCTAGAAATCCAAGACTAGATAACACAAGCTTCTAGCACATGCCAAATTTCACACCCAACACTTTCAACCAGACTCAGTTCCCCACCCCACCACCAACATTCAACCACTCCCATTATCCCCAACATAGTCCACCTAGTAATGTCATGCACGGCTTGAATCCCTTTGGTGGTGTAGGCAACCTCCAACAGTATGCCCATTTTTCACCAAGTTATCAAGGTTTTCAACCACTACCCAACTTTGGATTCCCAGGTGGAATGTTTGTAGGTGCTGGTGGTGGTGCATCTTCACATGGCTCAGATTCAGCAACCCCTCAATCACAGATAAGAGAGGTAGATCAAGGTGGAGAAAAGGAAGATTCAAGCGGTAGCAGCCCAGATGAAGGAAGGAGGGCTGTGAGAATTAACTACACCGAGGAGGAGAACCTACGCCTTGTAAGTGCTTGGATAAAGCATTCAGTAGATCCAATCCGTGGCATAGATCAGAGTGGAGAAGCCTACTGGAACAATGTAGCAGAAGCGTTCAATTCAGGCAAGCCTGAAGGTGCAAGAACAAGGTCAAAGGGACAACTCAAAAGCCATTGGAGAAAAATTAATGCAGCTGTTACTAAGTTCAATGGTGTCTATGGTCGAATGACCTTTTGCAGTGGGGAATCTGATGACATGCTGATGGACAAAGCACGTGCTACATTTAAAAGAGAAAACAAGAAAAAGCCCTTTATACTTGAATATGTCTGGAAGATTCTGAGGAAGGAACCCAAATGGTATAGAAGCATACCTGGTATGGATTGTCAAGAGAAGAACAAGAGGACAAAAGTAGATGAATCTGGGGCATACACTTCATCTTCTAACCAAGATACAGATGAGGGGGATGCATTTAAAGAAGTGCGTCCAGAGGAGCAGAAGAAAGCAAAAGCTAGAATGAGAGGAAAAGGAAAGGGAAAGACCATACCACAATCTCCCCTAGGCTCGCAACCAGATGAAGACATGGTTCTATTTCACGATGCTATGTTGAAAAGAGCAAGTGCACTAGAAAAAACAGCAGAAGCATCAAAGGAGCAGGTTAGAATGGAGAAGATACAAAAGTACATGCAACAGTTGGATAAGGATACTTCCAACATGAGTCCAGCAATCTTAAAATTGCATGAAGAACTCTTACAGGCTTTAGCCAAGGAACTATTTCCATCTTCAAACAACTAAGTAGATTAGTCTGTACTATATGTGGCACTTCTATTATGTCTTATTGTATGAATTTAGTTTGTACTAATTTTTCACATTAGTTTGTACTAAATGTATGTGGCACTGCTATTATGTACTATTTTTCCATTATTAGTTTGTACTAAATGAATTTGGTAATATTAATATTGGGTTGTACCTGTTTATGCATTATTAGTTTATGCAGTGTGCCACCTCCACTCCTTGTTCTCAACATCTGAAAAGGAGATATATAACTTATAAGAAAAAATATGTGTTCGACAACTGACATGAAAGCTGCAGGAAGTAGCTGTTGGAAAAGTATCTGTTGGACAACTGACATGAAAGTTACAGGAACTAGCTGTTGGAAAAACTAGCCGTTGGAGAAGAAGCCATCTATAAGTACACTCTGAAGGCCAGCTAACACACCACTCATCATTTGCATATGCTACACTTCTACTCCATCCACCAAACCAGACCTCTAGCAAGTAATGGCTGAAGACTCTGGAAATCAGTCCATCACTAGTGAGTACCTCCAAAATCTCATGTTGGAGGAAATCAATGACCCAATGGTGGCTCGTGTTGAGGCAAAAATGCAAGCTCGGATTGAAGCTAAACTTCAAGCTCGGACAAGTAGCAGTAACAACTCTCGAAGGTACATTAATAGGGATCATGAAGTTGCACATGCAAAATTAGTTGCTGAATACTTTGCTGAGAATCCTTTGTATACTGAGTACCAATTCCGTAGAAGGTTTCGAATGAGAAAGCACATATTTTTGTAAATTGTTGAAGCATTAGAAAATTGGTCCCCATATTTTCAGTTAAGGAGAGATGCATTCGGTAAGGTGGGTCTTTCACCGCTGCAGAAATGCACGGCTGCCCTCCGAATGTTAGCATATGGATCACCGGCAGACCTCATGGATGAGGCATATGGAATTGCTGAAACCACAACTTTAGAGTGCCTAATCAAGTTTGTTCAAGGTATTAGACACATATATGGGGAAAAATATCTTAGAAGACCTAATGATGACGATATCCAACGATTACTCCAAGTTGGGAGGCACGGGGGTTTCCAGGGATGTTGGGAAGTCTAGATTGCATGCATTGGCGATGGGGAAATTGTCCAGTTGCATGGAAGGGACAGTTTACGCGTGGTGACTACAAGGTACCCACTATCATGCTCGAAGCTGTTGCCTCCTATGACCGCTGGATTTGGCATGCCTTTTTTGGCACACCTGGTTCCAACAATGATGTAAATGTGTTGAACCAATCGCCATTGTTCACACAAGTGCTACAAGGGAGAGGTCCAGAAGTTAAATTTACAATTAATGATTCAGAGTACAATATGGGTTACTACCTAGCTGATGGAATTTATCCTAAGTGGGCAACATTTGTAAAAACAATTACTTTACCTCTTACTGAAAAGGATAAACTCTTTGCTCAGCATCAAGAGGGAGCAAGAAAAGATGTCGAGTGTGCTTTTGGGATTCTACAGAAAAGATGGGCCATTATACGTCATCCAGCACGTCTATGGGATAGACAAGAGCTAGAAGATATTATGATGGCATGCATTATTCTGCATAATATGATAGTTGAGGATGAGAGGGACTCATATCAGTTGCATGTGGACACCACATATGAAGAGGGTCGAGCTACCAGACCAATTGAAGGACTTGACCATGGACCAATTCATGGATTTACCAGAATTCTAGAGATCAATGACATGATTCATGACAGAGAGACTCATAAACGTCTACGGGCAGATCTAGTGGAACACATATGGCAAAAGTTTGGTGGTCGGCAATCTTAGAACCTGTAATGTAGATGTCCTTTGCATGTATCTTGTTATTTATAGTTTTTCATTATTGTTGCTGTGAACCTAAATCGATGGAAACTTATATGTGTAACTTCAATATATTATTAGATGGGAGAGATAATAATGCAAAACCGAGCTACTATCACAGAACACCAAATCTATTATTAGATATTCTAAAAAAAATCTATTATTAGATGGAGAGGGACAAACCATGCTGCACATCACGAAGGGGAAGGCAGAGGCGGCGTTCATGCATGACACCATGGACGCCCACGCCGTCGCGTTCTCCTTATTGCGCTGGTGTGTCCTCCTTGTTGCATGGCAACATCGCAAGGGCGGGGAAGGGAAGCCCGGTCGCAATGCGCAAAGGAGCAGATCTGGCGGCGCATGCCGAAGATGAGGGGGCGGCGCATGATGAGCCGAAGGCGGAGCAGCATGAGGGAGATGAGGCGGCGGCGGACGGGGAAGTGCATGGGGCGCCATGGTGGATGGGGAAGTGCATGGATTGGGGGCCTTCGGCGGAGCGACGGATTCAGAGGAGGAGTCGCGGCTGTTTCGGTGGAAGGTGGAAGAAGAATGTGGAAAGAAGATTGCGGGAAGAAACGCTCCTCTATTTTTTTCCATGTAGGTGGGTCCGGCTATGGACACGGATCCGGTTCCCTACGGTGTGAGCCTCCGAACAGATCAGGTCATGTCATCTGTGGGGCCCACGATAGGCACACCCCCGATCGTCAACACTGCGGGTGCTCTAAGTGTACTACGAGGCCCGGCGGCCGCTACCTAGCAGCAGTGGCCAGTGGAGTGAAAAGTGGCGCAGAAGCGAGCTGCCATGGTTGCTCCGAATCCAATGCCAAGGTCTTGGGTAAACGTACTGTGAACCCAGAGGCCAGAAGCGTGGGTCTTTGTGCCGTCCGTCCTTCCTTCTGCGCCCCCCTGCACTGTTCCTGTTCCGTTCCACACGCACAGTCTGCACTGCACTGCACTGTTCCAGGCGAGCACGCACGCAGCTGAGAGCTTTTCTTGACTTCTTCACAAGACCGGCCGTGTTTTTTTTTTTTTTTTTTTTGGCGGAGAAGGTTGGACAACGGGCAGAGATAGACCGATGTCATGGAAGAAAAACACATCAGGGTCTTTCTTGAGACGTGTAAGAACAGAGGCCAAGAACGCGGCTGTTCACCGTTCAGTATGAAAAGGACTGCAAGAAGCAGCAAAGTGAGCATGCATGGGACCATTGCACACTGCTGCTGCTAGTCCGTGAGAGGTTGCTGTTGGCCGTTGCGGCCTTGCAGGCCAGCCATGGAGGTCTCTGAGTCCTGCGAGCGAGGCCACAACAGAACAGACAGCAGCAGCAGGGAACAGTGATGCACTGCTACCAGCTACCACTGCCCACTGTGCTGTGCGATGTGCATGACTGCATGAGCATGAAGGAAGGAGGACCATGCCATTCATCAATCTTGAACAACCATGGCGACCTTCTCCCCTTGTCTTCCTTCCCAATCATTCGTCCGGAGCGAAACTGGAAGGAGATCCAGCAGGAGATGATGGTCGTTTTGATGGTGTGTGAGTGTGTGTGTGTGACAGTGACGTGGAAGATCGAGCTGTCTCACCGCGCACGAGAGTAGGCCGGCCGCCCCCACCCAGTTTGCGCTTCTCAACAAAGCAGAGCTGCGGGCATGCGTGGTCTTTGCCCTTTGGTTTCTTTTCACACACACACACTAGCTTCTTCCTTTATAGTAGAACAAGAAAGAGAAAGGAGGCTGTGCTTCCTTTTTCTGAAACGGAAAAAAAAAACTAATGAAAATTAAGGAAAGGGGGGCATCATGCTGTCTCACTTGAATCCTGGCAACAGTAGTTTCGGCACGGAAAATGAGGTGTGCATCAGTGTAGCTGGCCAACTGCAGAAAGTTTTTGGTAGCTAAAGCCAGAGGTTTCTGGGGGAAAAAATGACTTTATATAGATATTTGGTACGTACCCATTATTACTCCTATTTTTGTGCTAATAGTTGTGTTCTGGGCGTCTGTTTGATATGTTTATTAGTAGAGTTCGTTGTGCACTCTTCCATCAAATCCATTGTCGTCTAGTCCGGTTAGGATACCTGGCTTTCACCCAGGCGACCCGGGTTCAAATCCCGGCAATGGAAACTTTTTTTTTTCTCGCGTTCAGTCCAGTGTTCTTCGTTTCAGTCTTTCAGCATTTTTTTTTACTCAATTTCACTTTTTAATTTCTCGTTCAGTGTCCAGTATACTTCAGACCCGGGTTCAAATCCCGGCAATGGAAACTTTTTTTTTTCTCGCGTTCAGTCCAGTGTTCTTCGTTTCAGTCTTTCAGCATTTTTTTTTTACTCAATTTCACTTTTTAATTTCTCGTTCAGTGTCCAGTATACTTCAGTCGTTCATCTACATTTTTTTACTCAATTTCACTTTTTTATTTCTCGTTCAGTGTCCAGTCTACTTCAGTCTTTTTTTTCGCGTTCAGTTCAGTATACTTCGTTTTTCAGTCTCAAACAAAAGACGTTTCAGATATGTCCACCCTACGTTTTTTTCCTTGTCACTGTTCATCTACATTTTTTTTACTCTATTTACTTTCCAATTTCTGCAAGGACACTCTGGATTATTTCAATATATTGTTACTGCAATCAATGTAGTGGAGATCAGCATTGTAGACTTGTAGTTTAATTCGCCAATTGGAAATTTGGGATACCAGGTACATGAAAGATTTACTTTTCTCAGGTAACACACGTCCCAACAGATGCATGAAAATTGAAACGGGACACAGGCTTCACCAAAACTGGAAGTCTGGAACCATGTACAAGATTTTGCTTCAGTCAGTGTAGGATAACAGAAGGTCGACAACTAAAAAGGAGAGCCTAGTAAAGACGAGCACGGATTCCATCTCACAGTATGCTGAATCACAGGGTTATACGACGGTAAGAATCTACGAACTTGTAGATGTTCTTCACTCTAGCAGCTGTTCTAACTCATCAAAGTCGTCCTCGTCCTCGTCATTTTGTACTGCTGATTCATCATTGTCAATCACGGTGAGCTGATTGCCACGTGATCCGTCCTCGTGATATTGCACTCGTGGTTCATCAATGTCAATCACCATGAGCTGATTGCCAGGGGATAATCCTGTTCTCTCGTAGAACCCCTCCTTCTGGGCATCCCATTCTTTGACGACTTCATCTATCTTGTCACCCAACAGTTTGTCGCTCTGAAGGAGGTGCTTAGCATCTTCAACTTCCACAATTTGGTTTGCCTCTGTCCAGGTGATAGGGGCAAACAGATAGCAGTTGGGTTAGAAACAGTGTTTTTGTTAGAAAAGCTCCAGAGTTTTACACAATTGACAAGCACCTGCAAGAGCTAATTCCTTCGCTTCTGCATACTCCTTTGACAATTTCTTGATGCTATCAAGCTCAAACTCAGCACCCTAGAGGAAGATGAATAAATCAGTAACAAAAGCACACCTGCATAATGTTTGTATTATAAATAAAAGAAAGGATTGGCAGGTTTCCCTTAGATTTTGTGATGATATATTTCCAAACCAACACAGCATCATAATTCTTTAATAAGATCTTATGGAAAATAAGAGGAAGCACAGGTCCATTTTACTCAGTTCTATGTTATGGAAAATAAGAGAAAGCACAGGTCCATTTTACTGAGCTTGTATTAAAACATAAAACTAGAAGGATCATGTTCTCGCATGCATGTGCAAACCACGGAATCTTGTCATTGCCATGCCACCATGATAGGAACACAACTATATAAAATAGAAGCACTGAACTTACCAAGTCCATGTGCATATAACTTTCTGCTTGGGTATTCGCAAATAACCTGCAACCATAAAAGTTACAAGGAAAATATCAGCAGGCAATAAATTTAGCTTTGCTTTTTTCATTGACCAAATTATAGTCTTGTTTGCAGAGGAAGAAACATGAGTGATAACCTGCACTTTGTAACAACAGGCAAGACAGTGTAACAAGGAGAAGGAACTTAAAGTGAAAAAATGTGTCACTAATCTTATTTGTTAGGCGTGATTGCTTACAGTACTAATACTCACATAAACATCATATTACATCACTAATCTTGTTTAGACGTCTATTCGTGCAATTTACTCACAACAAGAATACTAATGCTAAAGATCACAGTGGCAAAAGTTACACATACTTGTCACACGCAAATTTTACTCGCTTGTTCTGCAATGCAGTCAACTCCTCAACCTGCTTATCCCCATTGTCATCAATCAAATTCATGTAGCCAAACAAAAACATGCCCTTAACCAGCATCCTTTTGACAAGTGCAGGCACGAGCTGCAATCCATTTTGCTTAGCCATAACAACGAAATCTTTCAGTTGCTTGGACTCCTCTGTTTCCAACAGAAGAAAATATTAATATACTCCCTCCGTCCCATTGAAAGTGTCGTTAGAAAACCGTGTCCCTCTCACAAACACGCTTCCCGGGCGACACTCTCAATGGGACGGAGGGAGTAAGCATTAAAGAATAGTTTCAACATGCACCAGATTATTGGCTCGAATATATGTGCCTCACCGAGAGACAGATAAATCTTGAACTGTGGCTTGTATGGCTGGCACTCATACAGACAGTAAAGGCAGTAAATCCCAGCCAATCTTTGGGGCAGTGAACTTTGAGAAACCAAATGACCTGGACACACAATTAAGTGGAAAATAGTTCAGTTTTGACCACAATAAGGATTATTGGCAAGTGTGGATTCAGTTCAGAAATACTAGTATGCGTTTTCAGGAAGCCAGCACCTACCAATACAATGCAGAAAGAGGGACTGCATGAATAAACCCGAGTTTGTCTTAGGTCTGCCTTCATAGATATAAGAAAATTTCTTGGCCATACACACTAGTTTGAATTCAGCGAGTGACGTATAGTTCTCCTACCAACCATGAACGAACAGATGTTATTATTCATCTGATGTTAATACGCGCACAACACAGAGAGAGAATTTGACAAAATTACCTTGGCATAATCAGCTATCAGCTCGTCTATGTCCAGCTTGAAAGGAGTAATATCTATATTTACAGGCATGGCCAAGCCTGAAACTGTATAAGAAAATTATAGTTCAGTTGATTGGAGATAAGACCAAGAAATCGGCAACAGCCAGCAGCGCGCAATGGAATTGTAGATAAATAAAGCAATTTCGGCAAACACTAAGACACTAAACTAAGTAGGCCACGGCGACAACACTCTGCAAAGTCCTTGCGTTGGGCGGGAGCGGGGGCGCTGAACGCTGACAGAACTTACGCTACGAGGCTGGATGAGTGGACGGAGGACGGGAGGAGTCAGGCCGGGCCGCAACTGGTGAGCGGAGGCGGAGCCGCGCAAGTGCGGCGTCTCCTTCAGGGCCGTCCCTTGACTGGATTTTTCAGTACCGCCGACCTGGCGGCTGGCCGGAGAGGGAGACGGCGGTCAGCCGAGGCTCCAAGTCGGGGCACGGCACCAAAAATCCAGACGGCGGCAGTAGGGGCGGCGGGCGTGTCTCGCCTCGCGGCTCCGTCCTCTCCTCGTGCGCGCGGGCGTATGGTCGGAAGGCGGCGGCAGGTCGTCTCCGTTTCGCGGGGAGCGGAGCGGAGCGGACGACGGTGAAGGAAAAAGGAAAAAGAAAATTATTGTCCTCGGCTTTTCGCTTGGGCCTTACGGGCCGTTTTTCTCCTTAAGAAATATTGGCCCGTGTGATCTGGATTTCGGGCCTTGAATACCTACAACCCACTGTCCGGCCTAAATAAAGTATCTATACTTCTCCCGTATGCACGAACACAATGGGCTTAGTGCCATGTCGGGTCCGTGTCGTACTTTTTTTGGACTGGGCACATGCCGGGCCCATTTGGAACACCGGAAACTCACGTGTGCAACTGTGAGCTATGTGATTCTAAAAAAAAAGAAAAAACTGTGAGCTCTGTGAACGAGCGAAATAGCATTGAAGGGCAGGAATCCTGGATGGACTCATCACAATAGTTCTGTCCCTGATAATGTTCTTGTAATCGTTTCTGATGACTTATCAGTCGAGTAATGAATTTACCAAGGTTAAAAAAAAGAGAGAGGCTGTGGTCAAGACTCAAGAGAGCCAGGTGATTTCTTTTTATAACAACAGCATATCGTTGCGGATTTACTGTCCACAGTAAATTCGGCACCAAGTGTCTTCTACCTACGTGGCCGTGCATGCACGCACAGCGACGGCGGCGCCCGTATACGTACATTTTTTTTTCCATGATCGAATCGAAGCTCGATCACGCATGTTTCTGCCCTTATAGGCCAGCGCGTCCGTGAGTCACCGAGCGATGAGCGAGCCTATAACGCCGGCGATGAGCGCGGTGGGGTCGCCGAGCACCGCCGAGATGACCACCTGCGCGGCGAACCCGGCGATCTCGCAGCAGCGCTTCACCTTGCCCTTCTTTCTGCCCCAGTACGAGTACCGTCCTCCGCCGCCCCTCGCGTGGTGGCTGCTCTTCGCCGCGCCCCTGATCGCCGGCACCCTGTACCCGCCGCTCCCGGGCACCACCATCCCGCCGTCGTACACGTTGTTGCTCGCGCCGCCGGCGCTGCTCGCCCACCACCCTCCTCCTCCTCCGCCGCCGCCAGCGCCCTTGTGTCGCCCGACGCCGTGCCAGCTCTCGACGAGCATGTCCATGACGCACGCCACGTGGAGGCTGTAGCACCGGCACTGGCTGCGGTAGCTCCAGCTGCGGCCGCGGTGGCCGCACCGGTGGCAGGGCGGCACGCCGGCGGCCCTGGAGTCCGGGTGCAGGTACAGCCGGACGCCGCCGCCGGCGTCCAGCGCGTGCGGGAGCGCGGCGCAGCACGGGTGCAGGTCGAACCCGCAGGCGCGGCAGTGGTAGACGTAGCCGGCCACGTCGCGGCCGCACGCGTTGCAGTACCGGGACCCGTGTCCCCCCGGCGCGCGCGCCAGGAACACGAACGCGCAGCTCGGGTAGAACGGGTGCCGCAGCGGCGGCGCCGACGGCGACGACGGCAGCGCGCACTGCCGGTGCAGGTCGTGGTCGCAGCCCGGGTGCGGGCAGCGGAAGCGCGCCCCGATGCCCACCTCGCGGCACCCGTCGCACCGGAACGGCGTCTCCAAGTGGTCCAGCCGCAGACGGTGCTGCGGGTGGCTGAAGTGCGCCACCTCGCCGTACCTCATCGATCGCCGCCGGCGGGCAGAGCGAGTCCGAGCTGCTGCGGCGGCGGCGGCGCGGCACTGCCCGTACGTGGCTGCTTGCTGCTGCACTGTTGTTGTTGGTCAGAGAGTGGATAGTGGTGTGAAGGTTTATAAGGAAACAAACAATGGAGTGAATGGCAGTTGGATTGGGTGGTTTGGTTCTAGGAGGCTTGGACAAGAAGGGTGTCGAGGAATGCAATGGAATGGAATTTATTCTTGTAATCTTGGTACGTGTCCTTCGAATTTTGTGGGGATTTTGGATGATGTTTGTGATCATTGTATTCTTGGATTGGGATTTGAAATATGAAAGAGTTATATATGATTGTGCATTGCATGGTCAATATGTTTGTTTAAAAAGGGATCATGGATACATATATATACATGATGACTAGTCTAAGGAAAAGTGACATGCTGCTTGACGATATAGATACGGGTTTGTCACAGACTCAGAGCACCACAACGCAGGGCATCTCAAGCTTTTCGTGTGCTGGTGCAGGCATCTGTTCTTCCTCCAATCCTCCTCATCCTCCCATCCCACGTCAGATTGTTCAGGTTCTTCTCTTAACTAACGCAGCTGGTGGTAATCCCGCACGGCGCACCCTTCTCTTAACTATCTCCTCGGTGATCTTTGCCGTCGTGATGGAGGCCAAGCAGAGGATAAGAGCGCACAAATTCCATACTGCATAAGCATAAGATTGGAATTGGAATGTTCCCAACAGACTGCAAAAAACGAGACCTGTAGTCATCAGGGGTTAATTTCAGTGCAGCGAGAATCGCTTGCACGGGCAGGCAGGAATTTAGTGAGGAACGTGTGGGGTGGAAATATCTGAAACAATTATTGGGACATCGTCATTCATCAACATGTTGGAATTCTTGGCGACATTTCTTCAGTTGAAGCCATGAAATCTGTACTTGTAGGTTTTTCATGCATATCCGTGTCAGTATGTGTGTCACACACATTGTGCCCAACATAGTGCTAGAAGTCTTAACATTTTTTTTTTTACATGAACTAGTTGTTACCACAGTGTCACTAGTGTTCAAAGTGCAGAAACCGAATAGAGGAGTTCTGAACCCTCCTTGGCCAGTCGGAGAAGCATAGACTGATAGGCAGTTCATCAGGATCAAGTTGTCAGCTCTGCTTTGGCCATATCTGATGGAAAGTTGGGAACCCGGAGCATCCGATCTTCCTCTGGATACTCACTCTACTGTCGTGTTAAAACTTGCTATTATCAGACTGTTCATGGTGCTCATCGACCAGGATTAAGCAAGGAATTGGTTCTGGGGACTGGAATATTGCCCTCATCCGTCAGTATGTCAAAAAGTGGAGAAAAAAGAGCAATGCTGTGCAGTAATAATGCACTGAGAGCGAAATTATGGAGCACAGAGAGAACATTGCAATTTGCAAAGCAGGAGTCTCATAGCTACCTAGGGCACTTATTGATTGATATCTCCGCTTTATCCTGATTCCCAGTTCTTTCCCAAAAGCAAGACCCAAATGGCCAACCTGAGTCCTGAGAATGAGAGACCCCTTCTTTTTTTTGCAGGGACCAAGGTTGAGGAGAATGTGTTCTGCAGGTTGAGGAGAAGCCATTCCATTTGTGATCTACCGGTGCCTTACAGACAGGATTGTCCTGTCCTCCTCGTCGATGATTTTGTCTGAAGCCATCATGTTGTATTGTTGCAGCAACCAGCAGACAATTTTGCATTTTGGTTCGACCTTCGCCTTCCATATATATTCTTAGCCCTATCATATCAAAAATAGATTAATTATAAAAATAGTTTATCAGTCGAAGGCTAACTCACGAGACGAATCTTAAAAAAAAAACTCGACCCGCAGGGGGTAAGACAGCCCTCGGGCATTATGCTTAAAAACAAGACTTTCTCACGCAAGTCGAGAAAAAACCCCGAACCCCTGCCCCACCCATACATAGCGGCACCGCAGCTCCCGTGAGACCGGGCAGGCCTTAGACCTGTGCTTTGGCATGGGGCAGACGAGGAGATTTTTTTTTCAACGCGCAGATAAACTGCGCCTCCTCCGACCAACAAATCCACCCCGGTGGGGGTTCGAACTCTGGCCGGCAGGGTGCAAGGAGAACAGTTAGACCAACCGATCTAGCGATCACTTGCACGAGACGAATCTATAAAACTTAATTAGTCCATGATATAATTTCCATCAGTTTCGAATCGCCAGGTAATCTCATCAGTCTCAACATTCAGTCGCGTGTACCTCCCAAAGGAACACATAGTGCCTTAACTCTTGATCGACTGACATCTCTAGTACACCACACATCCATATATTCGTAGCCAATGCCAGAGGTAGAAGAGGTACATGCCCTGAATAATTCCAGTTCTGCACTTGTGGTGTGAAGTCTGAACCCAGTCCAAGAACTGTCTAGTTCCGTCACTTTAAGAACCAACGTAAGCTCAGGGCAATGTTAAACTTTTGTAGGTCCCTAATTCCGAGGCCCCCAAAATCCTTTTAGCGACAAGCTCTCTTCCAGGTTACCGAGCAATGTACTCTCCTTGTTCAGCCCGTTCGCTTGGACTTATCGGCCAGATTCAGCCCTATTTTTCAGCCGATCAATTTTCTTGGCGGCCCATTTAGAAAGGGGAAAAACTATCTTTTCTTGGCGGCCCATTTAGAAAGGGGAAAAACTATCATGTGATAAGTAGGAATGGTACATAATACGGACTATACTAACTATAACCTCTTATCGAATAGCAGAGGTCTGGGAGACTTGGCTAAACACAGGTATTCGGCTGAACTAGTTAAGGAAGAGCAGATTGATTTTATTGCTCTCTCCGAAACAGGACAGGACTCATTCCCGGATCATGTTCTTAAAAATCTTTGTGGAGGATATGATTTCCTTTGGCACACTATGGCACCCCACGGTAGGTCGGGGGGTATTTTGCTAGGTGTGGACATGAATGTCTTTGACATTGGAGGTATTCTGGAGGGAGACTATTATGTCAAATTCACCCTTCGAGTCAAATCAAATGACTTCAAATTTGTGCTATATTCGGTCTATGGACCAGCACAACTTCAGCATAAGCGTGATTTCCTAGTTGAAATGGCCAACACGTGTTCCAAAGAATCCCTCCCATATATTATAGGAGGAGATTTTTAATATAATGCGTTGTCGTGAAGATAAAAGTACTAGGGACTTTGATCCTAAATGGCCAGACTTTTTTAATGATGTGATTGAATCTCTAGATCTTAAGGAGATTAATTTGGGCCGCCAGTACACTTGGGCGGGCCCAGAGGATAATCCAACACTTGAGAAGTTAGGCAGAGTCCTCGAGAGCACAGAATGTGAGACCATGTTTCCTCTATCCACAGTATAACCAAGGGATAGGAATATTTCAGACCATACTCCTTTGTTGCTTAATACAGGTGCGTCAACCCACCGGACCCAATGCCGCCCTTTCAAAATTGAGAGAGGATGGCTAATACGAGATGGATTTCATGATATGGTTGCAAATATTTGGCAATCTCCATGCTCGGGGTCCACCCCCCTTGAATGTTGGCAGTTTAAAATCCGTAGACTCCGACAGTATCTAAGGGGATGGGCGAGACACACAACAGGGTCCTATCGAAAAGAAAAAAAAGACTATGTTAGCTCGTTTAGAGAAAATTGATAAGAAAGCTGAGATCTCTCCCCTATCCGACCAAGAGATTAATCTAAAGCATTGTCTAAAAGAGGGTTTGGTTACCCTTCTCAGAGAGGAGGAACTAAAATGATACCAGAGAGCCAAAGTTAAAACCCTTTTGGAAGGGGATGCTAACACTCGGTTCTTTCACTTAGTTGCCAACGGGAAACATCGCAAACAACATATCTATAGACTTGAAGATGCTCAAGGTGCTGTGATCGGCGATGATAATCTCAAAAGTCATATTACGACATACTATAAAGATCTCTTTGGCCAGCCAGCGAATCTTGAGATTTCCCTTAGGGAAGACCATAACCTGGACATTCCACAGGTTTCGCCTGAGGAAAATGACATCCTCCTTAGCCCATTCACTAAATCTGAAGTGAGGGAGGCGATTTTCCAAATGGAGCATAATAAGGCTCCAGGTCCAGATGGTTTTCTGGCAGAATTCTATCAGGTGTTTTGGGGAGTGATAAAGGATGACCTTCTTTCCTTATTCACTGAGCTGCATAGAGAGGCTCTTGACCTCTATAGTCTGAACTTTGGAATTATTACTTTAATCCCAAAATTTAATAATGCCATAAGAATCCAACAATATAGGCCAATTTGTGTTCTTAACGTGAGTTTCAAAATATTTTCAAAATATTCACTAAGGTGGGCACAAATCGGCTTAATATGGTAGCTAAAACTGTAGTGAGACCAACACAAACTGCCTTTATGCCAGGTAGGAATATAATGAAAGGTGTTGTCATCTTACACGAAACCATCCATGAGCTTCACACCAAGAAAAGAAACGGTGTCATTTTCAAAATTGACTTTGAAAAGGCATACGACAAAGTGAAGTGGTCTTTTCTACAGCAAACCCTACAGATGAAAGGATTCTCCCCCAAATGGTGCCGATGGGTTCAAACGATGGTTACAGGTGGAAGTGTGGGAATCAAAGTCAATAATGACATTGGACCCTACTTCCAAACTAAACGTAGACTCATACAGGGAGATCCAATGTCACCTATCTTATTTAACATCGTCACGAATATGCTAGCTCTACTTATTAACAGAACAAAAGCTGACGGTCAAATAAGAGGTGTTATACCCCACTTGATAGATGATGGGTTGTCCATATTACATGTAACACCTCTGGTGTTTAATCTGTAATTAACCTGACATGTCATCATCATTAGTCATAATCATTCTTGTCATGCATTAATGTTTGTCTAGTGGTTGCTTGCCTTTACCTTTTCCTAAAAGGTATTTTGTGTGTAGTGATCCCTTTTTCTAAAAACCCTAAAAGCCCAAATCTTCCTTTAAGGGCAAAATGATAATTTCAACTCTATGCCTAGCCTTGTGTAATTCTTGTTCAATTTGATGTCTTGAAGCTTTGTTGTGTTGTTCAAAACCCAAAATCAAAAACAGATTTCAAATCCCTTCGAAAAACCCTAAATTCCAAACCCTGGTTTTTACCCCTCTTTTAATAAGTTAAAAACTATTCCAAATTCGGACTTGGTCCAAAAAGCAAAGTTGTAGATCTTGTCAAGAGGAACAACTTTGGTATTTGCAGATTTTCAAGTTTCTTTGTAAAATAAAAAGTAATTTTGAAATTATTCAGATTTCAAAAGTGTCCCCTTTTCTGGTTTCAAATTTAATTCAAAAACTGTTTGGAATTTGAAAATGTTCTTTTTGACAAAGTTGTAGATCTCCTTTTTCTGCACAACTTTGGTATTTTGAGTTTTTATTGCTCAGTTCAAATTTTGGAAGTAATTTGCAAAATACAGAAATCAGTTCAAAGTCAAACCCTAGACCTAGCCCTGTTCATCTTCAACCTAGAGCTACGGGGGGCCCCGGCCGTGGCCGAGCCGCCGGCGCTGCGCGTGCCGCACGGCTGGCCGCTCCTCGCCTGCCACCAGTCTGCCGCCGCTGACACCGTGCTCATTCCGCACCCGCACGCGAGCGTCGACCCTCTCTCCCGTCCCCCACTGCTCCCAGCACGTCGCCGCCGCGTGGCCGTCGCCGGCGAACGCACACCCGGTCCCTGCGTACCTCCCACGTCCTTCCTCATCATGTAATCGCAAGTACGCGCCGCAGGCAACCTCATCCGCACCTCCGCGCGCTCTCTAACGGCCCCTGGCCGCGCCTATTTAAGGCCCGCCGCTGGCCGGAGCTCCGCACTCACCCCGCCACCGTGGCCAGTCCATTCCAGAGCCTCCGCAGCTCAACCAACTAGCCCAGCAGCTCCGCCTTGAGCCCGTGCAGCTTCCCCACCCCTCAATTTCATCTCTACCGTCTCCTATCGCCCGGCGTAGCTCGTCGTTCCAAACTCCGGCGAAACACCGGTGAGCACGGGATTGAGAAATACTCTCTCCCCGGCCGTGATCTTTCCTCCCCGACCCCTGCTTCATCTTCCTCATCTTGGTGCGCTCTTAACCCGCTCCTGGTGACCGTGTCTGGTGTACAGGGTCGCCGGCACGCCGCTCGCCGCCGAGAGAGCTCCGCCGAAACACCGCCACGTCGAGCTCCCTCCTTCAACCCTTGTTCCGTCCCGCCGAGCCCTGCCTCCGACCCGTGGTAAGCACTCGAAGCCCCCGGTCTCTGCTTCCACTCCGCTTCGCCCGAGCCAGGCCTCGAGCAAGCACTCGCTCGAGCCAGGCCTCGAGCAGACACGTACCCTCGCCACTTCACCGAGCCCAGCCTCGGAGCAGACTCACACACCCTCACCGCTTCGCCCGAGCCTAGCCTCGAGCGGACTCACGCACCCTCAGCTTCGCCGAGCCTAGCCTCGAGCAAGCATGCACCCTCCGCTTCGCCCGAGCCTCCCGGCCAGGCCTCGGACGAAACGATCGTTTTCCGTCTCGCCCGAGCCTCCCGGCCAGGCCTCGGACGGCCGTTTGTTTCCGCTTCGCCCGAGCCCTGCGAGGGAGGAGCACAGTGCTCTTTTCCTTTTTGGAAGTTGTGAATAGTGTTCCTTTTTCATCTTTTTGTGTGATTTTCTGTGTTGCTCCAAAAATTCTGAAAATTTGATGGTAGACTCTTTATACCATGTAGTATTTTAGAAAAATATGAAACTCGGACTTTGTGCAAAAATTTGAAAATAAAAAATCTCCCTTTTAATTAAGAAATGAATGGTTTTAGATTTTTAGAAAAACATGTGTAGCTCCAAAAATCATGAGATAATTTTTTATGTGCTAGTTATGTCATGCTTAGTCTCTGGTCGATTTTTGAGGCCTTTTGGAGTAACTTCATAAAATGACCTTTTTATATAATTAGGAAAAATAAAAAAAATCAAGTAGAGTTCATGTTGTATGCCCTGTGTTGCATTGTTCATGCTAGCATACTCATGTGCATACATCATTGCATCCGTATAGTGACCGAAGGAGAAGGAATCAAAGTCGAGGCAGCCGCTGACGAACCTACCCCTGAGGCTACCCCGAGCTCCGACACCTGCACTGCCGACCCCGAGTTTGTCCTTTTTGCTCTTCAAGGCAAGCCCCGGTGCATTTAACCCCTTTCCTTGAATTTATAAAAGGATTTCCTTAAATGCTTTTGAGTTAAATTATTGCATTAGGTTTATAGGAGTTGTGTGCTATCCTAATTGATGCACTATCCACCTTGACCACTGATACACCCGATACCTGCTTTTCAAAAGTATTTGAAAAATGCTTAGCAATGCTTATTGAATTAGACTTTGCAATAAAATGTCATTTTCAAAAGTGTGATCACTGAAAGAATCTTTATGGGAATTTGGCTTTACTTCCCGTTCGATGACTGCTTGCCTAGCTAGCATGTGGTCATTGTCGAGAAGAGGTTGTCTGCGCGTACGGTGCCGTCATGTTGTAGTCCGGGACTCAACAGTTGACACCGACCGGGACAGGGTTGAAAAAAACCGACAGGACCTGTACTCTTGGGTTAGAGTCCCGAGGTGCTTGTTACTGACGGAAAAACTTTAGGGACCATCCGTATGGGGGCCTGCTGGTCAAGACTTGTAACTATTCACATACTTCGGAAAGCTCTGGCTCCGAGGAATCCTTTATTGGACCGACAACCGCGCACTGGGAGTGGAGAGATGGCGGAAGTAGCAAGTACCCACGTGGTCGTCGTACCTGGATAGGAGTGGTGTACTGTACTTCCGGGTGGCGTAAGACCGGGCCCAATCTTGGAGGAATCGTGGTAGACGAGTTGGCATATGCAAGCTTGGGTGCTACATATGCAGTGTGGATAAGGATCCTCAGCTGAGTATTATTTATCCGGATTAACGTTGCTCCTCGGTTATGGAGACTTGGTCACTGACTGTCAACGGAGAGTGGTTCTCAACTAGGAATGTTTTGAAATGTAAAATGAATCAGGAACGATGAAGAATTGAGGAATACTGAATCTTTCCAAAATAAAATAAGGTTTACAAAATGCTTTTCTGCAAAATACCTGATCTTGCTTAAGCCTTACCTTGACTACCCTAAGCCTCTCATTCCTGAGTCTTCTCCCTTTTCTTTAGTCGGGTAAGTCTTGTTGAGTACCCCAGTACTCAGGGTTTGTTACCCATGCTGCAGGTATGACTGAGACCCCGATGTGTCTTGCGCCCTGCTGCATGACTATCGTCCAGGAAGAGGCCGATGAGGCCGAAGAATAGTTGTGCACCCTCGGGCTGGGTGATTATCAGTATCTTTATTTTGTTGTACTCCGCTACGTTGCCTTTGTCTATTTCTATTATCAGAACTTGGTTTGTAATAACTGCACCTTAATTTCTATTTGGAACCCTGCTTTGTAAAACTAATGTTATTTAAGTCTTCCGCTCTTTATTCCGATGTTATTTGTAAAAGTATGCAATGCTGTAACCGAATTGTGAGATGATCCTACGGACATTGGGCACTGATGTAGCCCGGTGGCGAACAGGTCTTAATCACATGGAACATGGGTTCGGCTGTCAGAGGTTGACAGGGACACGTGGGCCATGAGATTAGGGCCGTTCCGTCACATTACAATACGCGGATGACACCATTATCTTTCTTGATCATGACCCAGAACAAGCACAGAATCTGAAACTGTTGCTTTGTGCTTTTGAACAGCTATCAGGGCTGAAGATCAATTTCCACAAGAGTAAAATTTTCTGCTATGGAGCAGCAAAAGAGATGGAATCATTTTATACTAATCTCTTTGGATGCAATGCGGGTGAATATCCCTTCCGATATCTTGGGATTCCAATGCATCATAGACAACTCCTAAATTCTGAAAGGAGTAAAGTAGAAGATAATTTTAAACAAAAACTCTCTTGTTGGAAAGCGAAGTACTTGTCTCATGGGGAAGACTGGTATTGCTTAATTCAGTCCTGAGCAGCCTACCCATGTTCATGATGTCTTTCTTTGAGATTCCCAAGGGGGGTCATAAAGAATCTGGACCATTATAGATCAAGGTTCTTTTGGCAAGGATCCTCGGACAAACATAAATACCGCCTTGCCAAATGGGACATTATATGCCGTACCAAGGACCAAGGAGGAATGAGTATCCTAAATTTACAATTGCAAAATAAATGCCTCCTGGCTAAATGGCTGGTTAATCTGTTGAATACAGAAGGCATATGGCAATCACTTTTACGGAAGAAATACCTAAGCTCCAAAAGTCTACCCCAGGTTACAGCTAAGCCTAATGACTCTCATTTTTGGAGAGGTCTCATGCGTATCAAAGATGAGGTGTTGGCAAATGGTTCTTTCAATATTAAGGATGGAACCACAACTAGATTCTAGGATGATACATGGGTAGGGGATAAGCCTCTGAAAGCTCGTTATCCATCATTATATAATATAGTGAGAGATCCTCACGCTACAGTCTCAAAAGTTATGATAACTCGCCCACTGAACATATCGTTTAGGAGGGCTTTGGTGGATAATAAACTTACAGAATGGCTTCGGTTAGTAGCAAATATCTCTCATACCGCACTGGTGGATGGATTAGATTATTTCAGATGGAGTTTAACCAGATCTGGGTTATTCTCTGTCCGGTCCATGTATCTCAATCTTATAGATACAGATACACCTTTTCATCATAGGAAGATCTGGAAGATAAAAGTTTCTCTCAAAATAAAAAATTTTCTTTGGTTCCTGCAAAGGGGTGTCGTTCTTACCGATGACAACCTTGCTAGGAAAAATTGAAAAGGAAGTCAAAAGTGCATTTGTTGTAATGGGAATGAAACTATACAACATTTATTCCTAGACTGTCCTCTTGCCAAAATGATTTGGAGGATTATCTTTTTTGCCACTAGCTTGTCTCAACCTAGATGAATCAACCACATGTTTGGTATTTGGTTATCTAACCAAAATAAAAAGATTAGAAACTTGATTTGGGTAGGAGTGGCTGCTATGTTTTGGGCTATTTGGAGATGCTGCAATGATGTTGTTTTTAATAAAATAAAATCTAACTCTATTATGCAGGTCATTTTTAGGGGAGCGTACTGGTTACGTTCTTGGGCCCAGCTGCAGCGTGACGAGCAAGCCAAGGACATGCTCTCGATGATGAGTAAGAAATTAGAAGTCATTGCTTTAGAGATATCCAATAAAGGATGAAAACATTTATATTGTTTAAATTAGTGTCCTGGTCAACTTATAAGACTATGACTTTCTCTTTTTATTTGATCAAAAACTTTGTAATAATGGGTTGTGTACATCCTAGGAATTGTTTATCCATTATCTAAAAAAAACTATAACCTTCTCGTTTTGCTATGCGATGGCCCCTTCCATTCAGCTAATCTAGCCCCAATTAATCTTGTCAACTAGAGTTTGGTCATCAGCCCGTCATGTGCATCCCAAATGTAAAGGCAGGCCAAGGCACTTTACGTTATTTACACAGGACGGAGCATGTTTGCCCTCCAAAATGCATCATTACAGGGTCAAAATCAAAGCCATCACAATGGATACAACGTGTAGTTTGAATGTTAGCGTCCACGTCAAACAACCCAAAAGCATTTACCATTGAGCTAAGGTTCAAGGACATGAAAACCGCAGATGAATACTTCAAGTATCTAAGGCAACATAATCGAGAGTTTAGAGAATTATTATAGGCCATAGTAGATACTTTACCCTTAAAATAAAATAAAAGTGTACCTATGATATCAAATAGGTATCATGGGCTTGTTATACAATACTACACCCATTTTATTTTGTGTAAAAAGTATTGATACATTTTGCTGAGGATAAAAAGTAAAATTGTATTTATATTAGAACAGAGGGACTGAGGTAGAGCCAATATTTTTTTGTTTAATACTCCCAAGGTTGTTTTGTTTAATCTATACCAAGTTTATACAGGACATATCAATATTTTTATACCAAGTAAAATTCATTTGTTTCTTTGCCAAACAATATTTAATATACCTATTTTGTGTCATAAACATTTAATGCATATTTTATTAAAAAAACCTCGACCAGTGAGAGGCAAGACAACCTCGGACATTGTGCTTGAGAAGAAAAGCCAAGACCTGCGGAGTCCCGTTGAAGGACTCTATTCAGTTGGGTGAGAGGCTCGTTGGCTACGTCTTTTTATAAATATAGTTAAACTTATAATAACCTTTAGATAGTTTAACTGAACACAGGATTGCATTCGGTGGAGGTGTAGTATCCATCCATCTTTCCGTGATTGAGATTTTTTCAAAGTTGTTTTCCTTAGGCCGTCCGCAATGGTGTTCAAATCGCTAGCTATTTGATCTCCAGAAAGAATGTTATTGGCTCTCAATGACAACTTACAAATAGCTAGCTAGATGAGATATATAAATAAATACTATTTTGATGAGGCAACTTACAAAAGTAGCACTCTTATTGGCTATCGAGAAGAGAGATCAAATAGCTAGCTATTAGGAAGTCGCTAGCTATTTGATCTCTCTCCTCGATAACCAATAAGAGTGCTACTTTTTTATTATTTTTATACATCATCTCGCTAGCTATTTGTAAAGTGCTATTGAGAGCCAATAGAATTCCTCCTAGCCAGCTATTTGACAACCATTGCGGATGACCTTATGGTCATCAACCAGTTATGCACAGTAGTAGCTCCACATCCTCACTCGCGATCCATTCGAGATGATGTCCAGTGGATGCAATACAAGAGTTGATCTCTGCGAGGGAGTGGGAGATCCAAATCCAATGGTGCGTGCCCTGCACCTGCACCGGTGGAATGGAAATAAATGAAACCCGGCATTCCATAATAAATCAGCGCACCAACCCGCTGTACGCTGGTGTTGAGTGGTGCCGGTGCTCGGCGGCTCGCATCGCAAGCGCCCCGGTGCAGGAACCACCGATCGCATCGCACTCCAACCACGCCCACGCGGCCACGCATCATGCCGCGCCGCTGCTGCTTCCTCACTTTCACTAGCAGCAGCAGCAGCCGACGCAGCCGCAGCTATTGCCGCCGCGCCATGTGCTCGCCTTCGCATCCGACTCCTCCTGCGCACTGCTGATCCAGCCAGCAGGAAGACAGCGCCAGCCACGACACGACGGCCATGCGCGCGCCGCGCAGGCGGCGGCCGTCGTCCCCTGCAGCCCCGGCGCCTGCTCCGTCCGCCGCCTCGCCGCCCTCTGGCGCCAACGTCAGCTCGCCGCCTTCTCCCTACGCGGCGCTGGGCCCAGGCCCGGCGCCGGGTCCGGGCCCGGCGCCTGAGCCTTCTGCGGCGGCGGCGAATGCGTTCGCGGGCGGCAGGCGTGGCGGTGGCGCCGGATCGAGCCTGAGCCCGCCGCTCATCGCGATGCTGGCGGTGGTGGGCGCGGCGCTGCTGGTGGTGCTGTACGCTCGGCTGGTGAGCCGCGTGTTCCGCGCGGCGCGGCGGCGGTGGCGGCGCCGGCGCCGCCTGCGGCTGCTGATGATCCCGGGGTCCTCCCCCTCGGCGCGCGGCGTCGGGGACGACTCGTTCGCGTCCTTCACCACCTACGACAACTACTACCACACCTTCTCGCCCTACTACGGCCTGGACGACGCCGCCATCAAGTCGCTCCCGTCGGCGCAGTACCTGTCCGCAACCGCCGGCGGTTCGAGCTCGGCGTCGGCGCGGGGCTCCGGCGCGTCCAGGGAGTGCGCGGTGTGCCTGCTGGAGTTCGCGGACGGGGACGAGCTCCGCGCGCTGCCGCTGTGCGCGCACGCGTTCCACGCCGACTGCATCGACGTGTGGCTCCGCGCGCACGCGTCCTGCCCGCTCTGCCGCGCCGCCGTCGCGCTGCCGCCGCCCGTGCCGTCGCCGCCGCTGCACCGCGCCGCCGCCGCCGCGGCGCGGAGGGTGCGGCCCAGCCTGGACGACCTCCTCTTCTTCCACCCGGTGCCGCTCGCGCTGGCCGCACCCGCGCCGGCTTCGGCGGAGCAGCAGCAGGGGGAGATCGCGCTCGCGCCGGCCAGCCCGGACCAGCAGCTGCTGCTCGCGGCCGCCGCCGGCGCCAGGGACTTCCTGCTCAAGCGCTCCTACTCCTTCGGCTTCGAGCGCAGCCTCGCCGCCATGGATGCGGCGACGGCGGCGTCCACGGCGTCGCCGCCGTGGCGGTTCCGCGTGTCCGCCGCGACCGACGGCGGGACCTCCCGCGGCCGCGGCGGCTTCTGGAGCAAGCGCTGGCCGTCCCCGTTCGGCGGCGGCGGCGCGGGCGGCGGGTCCGCGGCCGCCCGCGTCTTCTCCTTCCGGTCGTACCGCGGCGGCGGCGGGGGCGCGGCGTGCAAGCCGTCCCCGTTCTCCCGCCGGTTCCGCGGCGGCGGGAGCGGGTTCTTCATGTCGCTGGCGTCGGAGCCGCCGTCGGTGCTGGCCGCGGCGAGGCGGAGCAGCCGCGCGGCCGCCGCGTCCAGCCGGCTCCGGTGCGGCGACCCCGAGGCGCTGCTCTCGCCGGACCGCCTGAGCCGCTGAGGTCCCCCGGGGCGGGGGGAACGGCGGCGGGCGGTGACCGGATCTCGGGCTCCGGTCCAACCCCTCCCGAGTCCCCTCGTGGGACGACGGTGGTGGGCCTGGCGCCTGCGTGGAGACGGGGGCGGGCAGTAATGGCGCGATAAATGCGAGGCCCTGCCGCGGTTTTAATGGCGGGAGGACGTGTGTGCCCAGGACCGCGTGGTGTCGCTTCCTGGCTCCTGCAGCCAGCCAGCAGAGCTGCTCAGCCACCACGCGCTCGGGCTCCGTCTCATCCATTATCCACCTTTTCAAATCTCCCTCGCTTCCGTCCGCAGCAGCTCTGTCTCATCTCGTCGTCGTCGTCGCCCGGCAACGTCGGTTTGGTTTGGTTTAGTTTGACGCGGTGCGGTGCGGTGCGGGCCGCGGGCGTGTAGGGCCGGTGGGGCACAGGCGTGTCTGGGCCGTCCGATCAGAAAACGACGGCATCTGGGTCGAGCCCTCGTTTTCTCGCCGGACGGCTCATAGTCATAGCTAGGCGGGGGGGAATGGAGATCATGCTTTCCCTGTTTCCTTAATCTCAACCCTTTGGTTCGTCCGTCTCATGCGTGGCCTCGACTAGGCTAGAGTGTCTCTTGTTTTCGACATGCATTTCCAGCGGCAATATATTGTAATACTAGCTTGTTTTTTTTGTAAGCTATTAAAACCTAAAGGGAGTAGGAGTTCCATAACTTTTGATCATGGCTTCTTCACTTGAAATATTTTCAGCTTGTTTTAGCTTATTTTTCTATAATAAAATACTACGTATTGAATTAGCCAAAATTAGTCGAAAAACGTATCAGCCGAACAAGCACGTGCAGTTAATACTAACTCAATAATAGCCAAAATTATACAACCGTGAGATTACATTTGGTCGACTTCACTGAATTTGATTTTAGTTTATACTAAATATTGTTAAGTGTCAACATTTACGTTTTCTAAATATTTACGGTATAAAAATATATTTCATGGTAAATCTAATTTAATTATTTGATATCACAATTCATGCTAGGTTTTTTATGTGTATTTGGTCAAAGCCAAGATATTATTGACTTGGTAGGAACTAAGAATTGTATACTTATCGGGATGGAGAGAGTACAACATATGTGTGCATTGTTACAAACAACCAAGTTTTTTTCCCATCGGAATAAACTATAGACACGAGCATCATATATGTGTATACACACTTACTCTTATAAAGAACACTCAAAACCTACAAAAGATGTCTAAGCGAGCAGATCTCGAGATCGAGAGTCATTGTGTACCGTCTCGTTGTCTATGAAAAATAATAATGCAACTAAATCTATTCTGAAATAAATTAAAGAAAATACAAACACACATATCAAGTCGGGGACACAAACCCCAGATAAACAAGTTTCACCACAATAAACCTAAAACTAGTTGTGCTTGTCTTTTTAAGAAGGAAAAATACTCACGAGGTACTTATCTTTGTTACTAATTGGAGGTTCCAATAAAGCCTCGTATTAATCCTCACGAGATGCTCTAGAAAGATAACTTTTGAAGAAAAAAAAATCTCGCAATGTTTTGAAAAGTAAGGTCATTGATTCAGTAAGCTAATCAGAACTGATAATAACAACCACTACATATGTGTGTTTTCTTTTTGTTTTTTCTAAAAGAAAATATCCACCTGTACAACATAGAGTAGATATCACCTTAAATATGCATTGAAACTACTTACATTCTCGTATATAATCTTAAATATAATAGTATCCTCTAAATTTGCATCTAAATTACTCAGACTTCCATTACGATATGTCTAATTTAAGTAACCACTTAATTTTCTTGACAAATATATATTTTCTATAGTGAAGAATTATGAAAAAGATTCCTCTGATCATTTATGTACCAAGAGTTATCTTTTGAAACTCTATTAACAATACCATGACAATAAATCAGGTAAGTTGTTCTTAGACAACTATAGAGCTTTTGACATCTCTATATTTATGGTATAATTATAAACAATTAATTTTCTAAAAAGGTACCGGTACACATATAGTTGTAGAATAGAGAAAATTCAAAATCTGGTTGGCAATGTCCGCCTATTTTTTTATAAAAAAATCAATAGAGTAAACTCTGGTGGAGGTAAGGTTTAAATATTAGTATGAGTAAAAACAAATTAAGAGAGGGGAGAGAAATCATTTTGTTTGGTACGTATATATATAGGTACTCCCTCCGTATAGGAAATAGAAGTCCTTTAGGACCACTTATTTCTTCAAAAATATTTATTGTAAAGTAGTATATGTATATTTTTATGAAAGTACTTTTCAAGACAAATTTATCTATATGATTTTTACATCTCTAAACTCAATAATTTTAAAGTTATTCATGATTTATATTCCTAATGTTTGACTCAAACCTTGTCTAAAAGGACTTCTATTTCCTATATGGAGGGAGTATAAGTACGAACTGCGTTTTATGTCTTGGAAAATTTAGAGACCATGAAGCTTTATCTATGGTTAGTTTTCTTTTGAACCACGATTATTGCATATATTTTATACTAGATAAAATTACAGATTTTGTTTACTGCAATTTCTGTAGACACAACTGTATTTTTGGTACCAAGAATAAAAACCTTGTTAAACAAAATCATAAACCCAATAAAATCAGTTTTATGTTAACATAAAAACAATTTACAATTATTTTTCCTATAGGTAGATAAGGACAAAAAAATTGTTATGTAATGATACAAAAACAAATTACAAAAGTAACAACTTACTTATACTAGGTAGTTGTACAAGAGTATTGCCTGAAATCATTTTAAACCAAAAAAAATATAGAAAAATGGGTTTATTTATTTAGGCCTTGTTTAGTTTCGGGTTGTAATTTTTTTTAAATGTCATATCGGATTTTATATGAGGTGTTATTGCATGAGGTGTTCGGATATTAACAAGAAAAATACATAATTCGTTCGTAAATCGCGAGACAAAATTTTTAAGGCTACTTAATCCATCATTACCATATGTGTGTTTTGTAGCACTTTAGTGTAAAATCACAAACTAATTAGGCTTAAAAGATTCATCTCGCAAATTACACGTAAATTATGTAATTAATTATTTTTTAGTCTATATTCAGTGCTACATACATGTGTTCCAAGATCTGATATGACAGAGCTTTTAGGTGGTAAGTAAGGGCGTCCCTAATAGTTGGCTATTTAGCTAGCTAATGTAATGTGGCAATGAAAAAAATAGGGGACAGTAGACACTAGCGATGAACAAATAGTCTATCTATTTCACGTAGTCTAGATATATGAGAGAGAAACATACGGATCCCATTGTATATAGAAGAATAAAATAGTTTTTACTTCTGTCTCTCACCTCCATCTCAGCTAGCTAGCTTAGCTAGTACCATTGCGGACGCCTAAGTCATTATTATTTATTCAGGGGGTGTTCGTTTCATAGCAAAAAAAAAAATTGGTTTACCACATCGTATGTTACGGTACTAATTTAATCTATTAAAAATAAATAATTAGACAAATTCAATCTATTTAAAATAACTAATTATAAACTAATTGTTTAGCTAATTTAATGTATTAAAAATAAATAATTAGACTAATTTAATCTATTTAAAATAAACTAATTATAAACTAATTGTTTAGCTCCAGGATCGAGGAAGCTGCATCGATGTTGGGGAGCACCACATCAGCTTGACATGTTGACGACATGTTGTCGTAGTTTTTGTAGCACGGCACTCCTATACTGGTCGGAGCACGGCGGATACGGCACGGCAAGCCGTGCAGGCGTGCAGGCTTGGGATGGCTGTGATGTCAATGGTGTGGACGGGATGCAGTGCAGCAGCAGATGCGATTGCAGCAGCACCGAAGTCTGGACGCATGAGGCAAGCCGATGTGAATCAAGGAAGAGGAAGGAAGATGGAAACCAAGGAGGTTGTGGGGGAGCGCGAAGCGCGGAGCGGCGTAAATTGGCTGTCGCGTAAAGCGGCGGCGGCCCCGGCGGGGCCCAGCGTGGACGCAGACGCGCCAGCCTGGGTGGTGGGCTGTGTGTGTGTGTGGCCCATCATCCTCCGTGGACGCGCGCAGACGCAGCCCGCCCAAGCCATTGGATCGCCCGCCTGCTGCCGCTGCCTGCCGGGCCCCCCTCGTCGTAGTGCTGCTGCCCGCTGCCGGGCCCCGGCTAAGCTCGGATCACCGTCAGCGTCAGCATCAGCGGCTACTAATAACTAGTACTCGCAGCGGAGGAGTAGTACTAGCTGCTGTTCAAATCGATGGCGTGGGGATCATCGTGATGGGATGGAGGAAGATTATACTACTCATGATTATTGATTGATACTGTATTTTGGAGTCCCCAGCATGTAAGGACCACCTTCTAACCAGGTGTTTTTTTTTTAATTTTCGTGTGTGTTTTCGCTACGATTTATTTCAGTTTAGCTTTAAATTTTTGAGTTCCAAAAAATTGCGGTGATAGCTCCTAGCCCCGTTCATAGGCTAATAGTTAATTCTTTCAATTTTAATGCTAACCTGTATATAGTTTTTTTGGGAGTACTTAAATAGTCCCGGTTAATAACTTTAAATTAGATATAAATAATTTAATTTTTCAAGATACTTTAAATTAGATATAAAATAAGTTGTTTTTGTAAGATGTTATCCGAGGTATTTGATCCACCCAAGCAATTTAATTCGCGAGGTATGGGATCCAAACAGGCCATCAATGGATGCCAGCCCATGCATGATCCGTGCTACAAGGTCCTAGCCCATGGCCCATCGACCCTCCGTGGGCCGGATCCTGACTTCCTAACCGCACGGGTTATGAGTTAATGGTGTTGCTTCCTTCAAGTTTTGGAAGAACAAATGACTAGCCTCTCAGTCTCAGTGCTCGCTTCAGCTGCAGCTTGATAGCTGTGCATACTGTAGCATATCATATGCCGTCCTGTTTGTTTGCTTTATCAGCCATACTTCGGCTTATTCTCTTTTACAGAACACTACTGAAAGAGCCAAAATCAGCCTAAAAACGACCAGACGAACAACAATGTAGCAAGGCCATGATTGTTTTCCTAAACAACTGATTTATATACAATCCAACAGGGTAAAGTCTAACGTGAGTACGTGACTATCAGTTTCACCATTGACAACACCATTTTAAATGATTGATCCCTGTGGCAACCATGGGGAGAGATGATGACACAGGAGGATCTGGTTCAGTGACACGTTACTGATAGATATGATATCGCATATAATTCTTTGAATCAAATATTTTTCTCAAGTCCCACACTCTCTCTAGACCTCGGCCTTATTTGGAGTCATCAGCAACGCAATAATTTGCACTAACTTAACATTGTTTTATTGCACTTCTGTAGAAACCAGTACACGCATATATAGGTAGATAAATAATAACAGAGACAAACACCATTTTCACAAATTATTGCCGGGCAAAGCTCCTGCGCTGCCGTTGTTTTTTTTTTTTTTAAAAAAAACATCATTTCCTCAAAGGGTTAAAGCTCCTTCAATCGAATAGCGGCAAAACTAGTGGATCTCTTCCATCGAATTCAAGCTTTCGCTTCACCTGCAAACCATCCACGACAATCGAAGTTCAGCAAACTGGTCGGTCAGCAAACTTCAGACGAGGAATTCAGCAAAGGCGCCTCACCTTCCTTCGCAGACGATGTGGATCCCTCTGCCTTGGCGTCGACGCCCGGCCATGGCTTGCAGCTGCAGTGCTTCCCCTTCTCGATGCCTTCGTACACGGACGCGGCGTGCTTGCCGCAGCCGTTCCAGGTGAACTTGCCGCACTTGCTGCACTCTACCTTGTAGCACATCTTCTTCTTCTTCTTCTTCTTCAGTTCAGAACTTCAGATGCAGCAACGGGATGCTGTTTTCAGTTCCTGGACCTGGAGTGGGTTTCCTTCGGTGCCTTCAGTGTCTTTGCAGGATTCAGTATTTATATAGCTTCATGTTCTGCTGGTTCCTTGTAAATTCCAGTGTATTCCGCAATGATTCCATGCGGTCCAGCGCAATTGGTGAAGGAAACAAAGTGTGGATATTGTTCTTGTGTTAACATTTTGTGTTCTGATAAAACTATGGAGTTCTGTTCTGAGGTACTCCGTATCTTGTGGCCAGCTAGCCAAACTAATGTTTTCTTGCTTGCATGGTAAATTACGACCATTCCATGGGCAGTTTTTTGTACTGTACTAACTAATGCCAGTGAGATTTTAAGATAATGCTGTACAGTACATTATTATTTTTTTTAAAAAAAAAAGTAGCTATACAACAATGGATGTCATCTTGTACAATGTACACTGAACTTTACTAGAGAAAATCAGGGACAAAATTGTTGTTAAATCACATTGGTTTCCTCATCAGTGTACAAAAGAGCTATAGCTTACGCTATGCAGCAAAGCGAGGCATGGAGCTGTTGGTCGACGGCGAGCTCTGGTCGCTGATCCACACATCCTGCACCGACACCGGCGAAGCCGCCTTCTTCGCCATTGCGCCTCGGCCGTCCAAGCTCACGTCGATCTGGATGTCCATCATGCTCATAGGCCTGATCCTCGACCCGGGCTCCTCGGAGTCGCCGTCGCCGTCCGGGGCGGCGCACCTGATCCGCTGCAGCTCGGCGGCCACCTCGCTCATGCACGGCCGGACGTCCTTCTGGAACGCGAGGCACCGGAACGCCAGCTCGCTGACGTGGCGGACCGAGCCCATGACCCACTCCTCGGCGCCGGCGCCGAGGAGCGCCGGGTCGACGATCTCGCTCACCCTGCCCTTGCCGATGCGGTCGAGCGCGAGGGACGCGAGGTTGACCTCGGCGGCCGGGCGGTCGAAGTCGACGACCTTCATGGCGGTGATGAGCTCCAGCAGCACGACGCCGAAGCTGTACACGTCGCTCTTGTCGGAGAGGTGGAAGTTCTGGTGGTACTCCGGGTCCACGTACCCGGGCGTGCCCTGCGGCGCCGTGGACACGTGCGAGCGCGCCGCCTCGGCGCGGTCGACGGCGCGGGACAGGCCGAAGTCGGCCAGCTTCGGCCGGAGCGCGGCGTCCAGGAGGATGTTGCTGGACTTGACGTCGCGGTGGAAGATGGGCGGCCGCATGCCGTGCAGGTACGCGATGGCGGCCGCCGTCTCCGCCGCCACCCCGAGCCGCGCGCGCCACGTCAGCCTGCTCGCGCTGCGTCCCCCGGCGCCGGCGCCGGCGGCGAGGAGGTGCTGCGAGAGCGTGCCGTTGGGCACGTACTCGTACACGAGCACCTGCTCGCCGCGGTCGAGGCAGCAGCCGAGGAGGCGGACCAGGTTCGGGTGGCTCACGGAGGAGATGAGCTTGATCTCGTTCAGCAGCTGCGCCGCCTCCGCCGCCGCGTCGCCGTCCTCGTCGTCGTGGTGGTGGTGGCGGCAGCGCAGGCGCTTGATGGCCACCAGCGCCGCCGGCGCGCTGCTGCCCGGGAGCTTGCCGACGTACACGGTGCCGTACGCGCCCGTGCCCAGGCGGTGCGTGTGCGAGAAGGAGTTGGTCGCGCGCGCGATCTCGGCGTACGAGTACACCGGCACGCCGCTCGACGTCGCCGCCTCCGACAGCAGCCGCATCGCCGCCAGCCGCTCCGACGCGGAGCGCCCGGCCTTGTGCCGCCGGCATTGCAGCCAGCACAGCAGAATCGCGCCGCCGGCCGCCGCGACGATCGCCAGAACACTTGCTGTTGGAATTGACAACAGAAATCTAATTACTCCGTTCATTCTAAATCATAAATCATTTCAATAATTTTGGATAGTCAAAACATCTGACCAAAATTATAAAAAAATATGACATCAAATAGACATATTATAAAATATAATTAATTAATAAATTAATACGGAGTAATACTTATTCGACATTGTAAATATTTATCTTATATTATATAAATTTAGTTGAATTTGGATAATTTGACTCCTCAATATTTTTGAAATAACTTATAGTTTAGGTTAGAGGAAGTACTAGTAAAATAAAATCATTTTCTTGGGTAAAAAATGCAACAAAAATTTGACTTCACTATATAAAAGACTTTCCTTTCATTTCTTTTATTTATTTATTTATTATATTTGCAGAATTATTCCAGGTCGTCTAAGCAGTCAGCAATCAACGTGCTTGAAACTGTACGTAACCGGCAGCGCAAAAGATAGAGAAGAATAGAGTGGGGACGAAACAAGCTGACTTGACTGGACTCATCTCGCTGTTCTCAGCGTGCCGTACACAACAGGATTACTGCCGTGTTGTACTGACAAACAGTAATTAATAAAAGTCAAAGCAGAAGAGTCCGTTATTTTTTTTTCTTCTTGTTTTACCTGCAGCTATGAGTAAAACCTTCTTGGAGCTCCCTGCAAAAGCAAAGATGAAAAAGTACAGAAAAAGATGTGAGCATTACAATGTAAAGTTTGTATTTGTTTTTGATAAAACAAAAGCTGTAAAATGCATTGACTTGGTAAGATGATAAATTGGGGCAGATTCTGGTACTTGGTGGCAGTTGTTAGGTTTTCTGTTGAGGAGTAGTACCACTAAAAATGCTTCATTTATACTGTATGACCTGTCTGTCTGGCTCCAATGATTCTGACACATTCATACTCTCAGATCACAATTTGAATTTATTAGGGTTTTGGTCAGATAGCAGGTGGGATCTTGCACACTATAGTTCCCTTGGTCATATCATATCCACCTAGTAGCATATGATAATGTTTTATATCTGTTGTCCATACAAAAAAAACATTTCCTTTTGGAAACAGTAACTAGAAAAAAAAAGATTAGTGCACAATAATTCCGAGGCTATGGAATTACACTACCATACCGGTCTTTTTTGACAGCTCGATTCTGGCTAAGACACGTTTGCCACTTGAGACAATTCAACTGGAAAATCTTCCAGACACAAATTGTTGGACCCGGAAGAGTCACCGTGGAAACATATACAAAAATACAAATCCCGTTTCGTAACTTATGCCGGCGGGTTTGAATTCACGAAAGAGTATGGAACTAAAAAAATGTGGTGCATTTTCACTGAAGATTCAGGTTATTATTCTATGGTCAAGGGTTCCATGCGGCCATTTATCAGTTGGCTGGCTGCCTTAAGGATCAAAGTGCTGTTTGCTCAAAAAAAAAAAAAGGATCAAAGTGCTGTGTGGCTGTTTTCAAACACGTGGAAGACTGCTATCCTATTTGTCAAACCCAGTCTCCATCTTTGGCACCTGTCTTATTTAAAGCACTACTGCAAAGTCTAAATGACACTACTATGAAATTAGATTAGAAGAAAGAGTGACAGCCATCCTAGTATCTAATCTGCAAAACACAAAATCAGAGTTGCTTTTGTTTTTTAACGAAAAAAAAAGGTAATAGAGCCAACTAGAAGTATGAAATCGCTGGGCGGTGTTGTTGCATTGGAGTTGGAGATGAGCATAAAAAATCTAGTAGCGGTGCTCGATGAATTAATCAAGCTAGCAAGGTTGAACTCATTGGCACCCCGCAGTGCTATGAGCTAGCTGATAGCTCTAAGTCAACCTCTCCAATAATACTAACTCTTCCCGATAGCTCATAGTATAATTAGACCTACATTTCATTCACACATAGTCTTGGAATGTGTGTATGAGCCTAGCTCTTGAGCAAGAGCTAACTCTTCTCTTTCTCTTATTAAAATATGACAAATATTTTAATGACAAAATGCCGCCACTATTGCTATTGCTACATCAACTTGGTGGGTGGGTTAGTGAGTGTGTGAACTATGATTAGGTAGCTCGCGCATGGTTGACCGCAGGGAGGACTTTCCGGGCCCGGCTGACGTGGCACGCCGGGCCCCGCTCACCAGCACTCTACGGGGATCCTCTGTGGCACGCGTGTGGATCCCTGCGACGAACGTACGTACGTACTCTTTGACTGATCAGGGAACGTGTACTCACCCGCGCCGAAGTGGCATCCATCGCCGGCGGCGAATCCGTCGCCGGACATCCCGTCCACGCACGCGCACCGGTGGCCCAGCGCGCCGCTCGGCGTCTCGACGTCGTGGCACGTCGCGTTCTGCGCGCAGCGACTCACGACGGCCGCGGTTGCGTTGGCGCCGGCGCCGGCGGTGCCGTTGCACGCCCCGCTCAGCCACCACCCGAGCTCCGCGACGCCGAACTCCACCGAGGCAAGCCCCTCCGGCGTGTACGCGTACACCGCGGACGTCAGCGCGTCCTCGCACCCAGCGGCGCGCACCTTGTCCCACGGCAGGAACTGGCCCATCAGCTCGCCCGTCTCCGCCGCCCCCGCCGCCGTGCTGTTCGGGGCTGGCGCGGGCGGCGGCGGCGGCGTGGCCACGCACGTCCAGGCGGTCTCGTTGCCGCGGCCGCCGCACTGCGCCGTTCGGAGCAGGCCTGACAGGACTTCGTCGTTGACGCTGCAGCTGGAGGACGCGCCAGCACCCGGGACCCGGCAGCCGCCGCCGAGGAAGAGCCCGGTGCGGGAGGAGACACCGTAGGAGGCGCCGGCGAGGGACGCGCGGGCCTTGGATACGCTGCGGTTGCACGAGGGCGCGACGGTGATGACGAAGGTGGAGGCGGTGGAGTTGAACGAGGTGATCGGGTACGCCGCGGCGGCCGCAGTGCTGTTCGGGAGGAGCGGCGTGGACGAGGAGGCGTTGCAGCCCAGGTGGATGGGGCAGTCGCCGGAGAAGCCGAAAGGGTACGGCACTGAGGTGCTGCCGCACCGCCGGTCGCTGCAGCTGCCGCCGCCGGCGGCGCCGGCAGCGGCTGAGGAGGTTGCATGGAGGAGGAAGGGTAGGAGGAGGAGGAAGAGGAAGCAGAGCAGGCGGCGCATGTAGGCAGACAGTTGACGCCGCCGGACGAGTGGGGTTTTGATTGCTTGCTTAGCTAGTCATGTACGCCGGCGGCGACCTGCTGCCTAATATTGCAATGCAAAGCTGGAGGAACAGGGGCAGCCGTGATTGATTTGCTTGCGTAGTCGTCACTCGTCAGGGCAGTCAGTCAGAGAGCCGCGTGATTACGACTGTTGGGCCTCGTTTGGGGTAGCCCAATCCAAAATTCCAAATCCTCATGAGGCCCCAGCCCAGGTTACCACCATTTGGATGTTGTTGCTCGGGCTAAAATAGCCCCACACCCCCACTAAAATTGATGAAGTAATTTTGTAGGATTGTAAACGTAATATAGAAATGTTTCCTATGTGGCCATTTGGAACAAAAGTTGGCCTTGGCCATCCTGAAATTTTACAAAATTCTTATGGAATGGCTCAATCTATCTATAGGAAGTTTAGAGAGAATCTAAAGCTAAGGTCCGACTTCTAATTCATATATTTGTGTTTTTGTATTTGTATCCAAGTGCTCTATATATCAAAAAAAAAATCTGTGTTTCAATTTCAAGATAAGGAGCATCTCCAACGGGTAAAAGAGATTGTCATCCTCACAATTTGGCAAAACAAGCAAAAAAAAAATTATTCTCCAACAGTGTGCCAATTAAACTTGTTATTTTTACCCAGTTGCCAAAACTCATGTCCACACGCGGATCCTACTTCACATCCGTTGCGCTCAGCCGCCGCTCCTCTTCCCGCGCGCGCGATGACACTTCCTCCTCTTCCCGCGCGATCTCATCGAAGGTACGAGTAGCCCGGCCTCCGTCGTCACAATTTCATCCAGGGCAAAGTCGTCCGGCCTCCGTCGTCGCGATACGATCTGCTGTTGCCGCCTTGGCCCTAGAGATTCGATTTGCTCCTTTCTTGGCCGCTTCAGCCTGGTGGTTTCTTGGTTGGCGCGCGCGGGGTGTTGTTGGCTGTCGGAGGTCCTGATTCCATCAGGCTCAGATTGCAGCGACGGATGATTGCTCTGTGCAGGTCGAGGCTGCTGCTCGCCGGGTGATTTCGTGCTCGCCCTTGGTGTCGGGCGGGCGGGCGGGCGGTGTCCTGGTCTGATCCGTTTGTTCGGGAAGGCTTTCGTTGTGGTGAGTCCGTGTCCCCGAGCCCCGCCGCTGTCGCCGAGGACAAGCCACCGGTGTTCCAGAGGATCCTGGAAGCTGTTGTTGCTCTTCATGTGGCGGGTCCTTTTTTTTTTTTCATTTGGCAAGTTAAAAATAGAGAATTATTTGAGACAATCTTTTTTTTTTACTTGGCCTTGTTTAGATGCAAAAAGTGGGATTTTTTTTTGTAACTATAGCATTTTCGTTTGTATTTGACAAATATTGTCCAATTATGTGCTAACTAGGCTCAAAAGATTCATCTCGTGACTTATAACTAATCTGTGTAATTAGTTATTTATTTTACCAAATTTAATGTTTCATGTATGCGTCCAAATATTGATGTGGTGGATAGGGAGTGAAACAAAGTTGATAGTTTGAGCGAATCTAAACAAGGCCCATATTCTTTTAAATATAACAATTAGCAAGTTATTTTTTTTTTCAAACCGCTCGAGATACTCTAACAAGTGACTTTCGAGCTGTTCGTGTAGCCTGTTTCAAGCATACGCACGTGGACAAACGCGTTTGTCTGGCCCAATAGCAACGACTTCTTCTATAATATCGAAGGTAAACTCGAGAGCAATTTTCTAGGGCTCTAGCCAGCTAGGCTCATCGATGTACGTACAGTGTTGTGTACTACGTATGATTGAGGTTGAAGACTTTCGAGCCGGCTGGGCTCACGTGTCAGTGTCACGCGTGGCCCCGCTTACCACCAACAAACACAAAACCGCTCGAGAGTGGAGACGAGAGAACAACCTCCGCGGCACACGCAATGACGCCATGTTCACACCGTGACGTACGAGAGCGACGATAATTGACGACGAAACCACGAGCAAAACAACTCTGTCGCAAGTCTGCGTCTGCATGCACACACTGACTCACCTCTCGGCGCGACGTCGTCGTAGCGGCACCCTTCGCCGGCGGCGAACCCGTCGCCGGCCATCCCGTCGGCGCACGCGCACCGGTGGCCCCACGCCCCGCCCGGCGTCCGCACGTCGTGGCAAGTCGCGTTCCGCGCGCACCGCTGCCCGCCGGTGCCGTTACCGCCGCCGCTGGTGTCGTCGTCGTTGCACCTCCCGTCGAGCCACCAGCCCATCTCCGCGATGCCGAACTCGATGGACGGCACGCCCTGCGCCGAGTAGGCGTACACGGCGGAGGTAAGCGCGTCGTCGCACCCGGCGGCGGCCACCTTGTCCCAGCGCATGAACTGGCCCTCGCCGCTCGCCGCGGCGCGGCTGCCGGGCGCCGGCGGCGCGGAGAGCACGCACGTCCAGCTGCCGCCGGTACTGTCGTTGTTACTGTTACCGCCGCCGCCGCACTGCGCCGTGCGGAGGATGGCCGCCATGACGCCCGAGGGCACGTTGCAGCTGCTGCTGCTCGCGTTCGACTGCTTCGACCCCGTGCAGCCGCCGCGGAGGAAGAGCCCCGTGCGGGAGGAGACGCCGTAGCCTGCGCCGGCGAGCGCCGCGCTGGCGCTGGGCACGCTGCGGTTGCACGACGGCGGGAGGGAGACGAGGAACGTGGAGGCCGTGGAGTTGAACGAGATGACAGGGTACGACGGCGGCGGCGGCTCCCCCGCGGTGCTCCGCGGGAGCAGCGCCGCGGACGACGCGCTGGCGTTGCAGGCCAGGACGATCGGGCAGCCGCCGCCGCCGCCGCCGCCGCCGCTGCCGCCGGAGAAGCCGAAGGGGTACGGCACCGTGGTGCTACCGCACCGCCGGTTGCACGACGACCCGGCGGCGGGTGCGGAGAAGGCTGCATCGGGGAGGAAGACGAGGAGCAACAAGAGGAGCTGGTGGTGCATGTAGCTCACTGTGTGCTGGTCGTCTCCGGTAGCTCGACTTTACTTGCGGCGAGTAGAGTGATGTTTTGATTGCTTGATTAGCTAGCTAGTCTTATACACCTGCACCCTGCCAATGGAGAGAGAGAGAGATGGCATCCGTGTGCTCGATGTGACCAGAGAGGAGAGGTGAGGAAGAAGAAGAAGAGACCACCGGGGCCCGGATGATTTTGGAATGGGAAAGCTGCAAAGCAAAGCTTGTTTAGTTCAGTCGTCAGAGAGGACGTGTAGTGTTAGTGATGGATATGGTCAACAAACTAATACTGAAAAAACCAATATCTATTGGGCCCTAGTCTTGATTCCCCGACTTGTTTTTTGCTGCACTTTTGACTTGGCGACCGTGAATCACTGTGAATTGAGAATGCACCTGCGCCTGACTGACCGTAGCACTCTGCCATGACTCCATGAGCGTGCATACCAGTACTCCCTCAGTCCAACAAAACATGCAATTCTCGCTTATCGAGGAGTCAAACAATTCAAACTTTGACCAAAGTTATATAAAAAAATACTAACATTTTTGATACAAAAAATATATCATTAGATTAGTAATAGAATATATTTTCATAATAATTTTATTTAACGATATAAATACTAATACTTTTTATTATATCCTTGGTCAAAGTTGAATTGACTTGACCGACACGGATCTCATAATTACATGTTTTTATGGACGGAGGGAGTACCTTTCTGCCCTTCTGGCGTGCACTGTAATCCCAGCTCCTGGAGGCTAGAAGTACTCCATCCGTCCATAAAAACATGCAATTATGGTATCCGTGCCGGTCAAATTGACTCAAGTTTGACCAAAGTTATAATAAAAACTATTAGTATTTATGTCGTTAAATAAAATTATTATGAAAATATATTCTATTACTAATCTAATGGTATATTTTTTGTATAAAAAATATTAGTACTTTTTTATATAACTTTGGTCAAAGTTTGAAATGTTTGACTCCTCGATAAGCGAGAATTGCATGTTTTGTTGGACGAAGGGAGTAGCTAGCTAGCAGTGTTTTTTTTTTCAGAAAAAAAGTGTGTATTATTTCAGGGTTTCGTGACACTGAAACTATTCATCAACCTGGTGCATGTCAATTGTCAACGGTGAAGGCTGGCCCTTTTCCAGCCATCAAGCGAGGAAATATATAGAGGCTCTCTCTCTATATATATAGTCAGTTTTTAAAATTGTAACCTCCTAATCACGCCGTATAGGTTTGACTTTTAAGCCAACCCCTTCGGCCTTTTGCTTGGTCAATCAACCAGCAGCGTGGGTCCAAGACTTGAAGTAGATACGGATAGAGCTAAGATAGCATGTAAACGGAGGGATTTATTATTAAATCGTGGAACAAAATGTTTACTACAGCCTACAGGGCCACAGGGGAATGCTCCGTGTGTTGCCGTGAAAATTGCTAATAATTTAGAACAAGTAAGTATATATGTTAGTGAATGATGTGGTACGCCGATATGGACAACTAAATATATGTTAGTGGATAATGTGTCTTGCTAACATGTAGATCGTAATTGTAAATGCTAGTTGACCATAAATGCATCCAATGAAAGTGGACTGAGCTGATAACATGGATAGCTTGCATGTTGAGGGAAATAGCTAGTTTGACCACAAATGCATCCGATAGTGAACTAATAAGGTGGACTGATAATGTAGATAGTTTGCATACTGAGAGAAATAGCTAGTGAGATTTTGCTTTATAAGAGTTATATATACCATTAGACCACAATGCAGCCTAGGTTGATCCGATGTTTTTAGTACGGGGAGCGCAAAGGGCGGCTTGATCGAACAACGAGTCATTTATGCACAGGGCGGCTGGGTTCGATCCTCATTAATTCCACTGGTTCGTTAGCTAAACTTTAGCTGAGGGTGTTTAGATCCTCTAGCTAATTGAAAACCTTGATCATGCTATTTCTCATTAATTTTTTTGGTTAGCTAGATAAACTTTAGCTGCTGGTGCTTATTAGATCCTCTGGCTAATTGAAAACTTTTTTTTCGAAGAGTTGAAAATCACCTTGACCATGTTATTTCTCATTAATTGTATTGGTTAGCTAATTGGCTGTCACGTACTATGTTCCAGCTCCCTACACTGTAGACAGTACTCAACTCCAAGGGAGAAGGGACGACGTGTTTTTTTTTTCTCAAATAAAAAAAAAAAAGCGTTGCCGTGAGGCCTCCGCTCCGCGTCCGCAGTCGGCAGTCCGCCCGCCCCCACGGGCCACGCACGGGCCTCACCTCGATCGCATATGCCCGCCGGGCGCCGCCTCCGCCGCGGCCTTCGTTGGCGAGGCGCAACCGCAACATGCATGCAAGCAGGTAGGTGACTCGTGGGCGCGCCGTGCGTCTCGCGTCAAAGTTAGTCAAACATACGGGGCATTATTATAAGGCTCTGTTAATGCATACAAATTATTTGAATACGTACAAATCAGGCGTGAAACAACTCACAACAAATTAAGCTTTTCAACTTATCTGCCGACTCAAGAGTTTTGTCAAACAGAGTCTAACTTTAGAGTACGTGTGCAGTACGAGTAGCTGGAGCGATCACATCCATAATTACTTCCGTCAAAAAATAATAGCCAAATTCAGAAGTATTAATGGAGCAAGACTAAAGGGGTATTTGGTTCCACCCCACTAAACTTTAGTCATTAAGCTTTAGTTACTTTTAGTGGCTAAAATGCCAAACGCCCCCACTAAAAGAGACTAAACAACATGTAATACAACGGGAACAACGAGTATGAGTATGCGACATTTATATCTTCAAATAAATTTATTAAAAAAAACTACATCTAAAAACATCTCCAATAATTCTAATTATTATATATAATAAATATTAATAATTTTTAATATATAGTTAATCAAATATATTTTTCGAAAACAATAATTATTTAGAGACGGAGCGAGTAACTACTCGCTAGTAGTAGCAGCTAGCGCCTAGCGAGTCGCTTTCCTTTCCTAGCTCTGAAATTTGAATTCATTCGTCAGTTCAGTTCAGTGACGCGGCTGGCCTTTTCCAGTCATGGAGCGAGGAATAATGCATGTTTTTATATGATATCAAACTATAATTTATGTCTCAAACGCTAACCTGAGATGTCATATATCCCTTTTTCATCGCTGCGAGGGTGCCGGGGTTCACATGCAGTACATGCGTAACTGTCAACTGTACAAGTGCAACTGATGAAACGCCAGCCGTAGTATTGACTTGACAGTGGACAGGTGCTTGGTAACCACTGATGGCAGCTCCTCTCCTTGTCGAGCGAAAAAATTATATAATATTGTGGTTAATGTGGGTGGTTACCGGAATAACAACCTGTTTCAGGAGGAGACACACTCTGTGGAGTGTAATAAACAAACACAGGGTACTAAGGTCATATCCCTAAACGCTAATCATTTCATTCATCTGAACAAGGAGATCTTGGATATCAAGTTTTCTTTATTATTGGTCCGGGAGCGGTTATCATCATCGTCAGGGGGTAAACCAGACGTTCTGCGCGGGCCGGGGTGCGTGTGCGTTCCGTTTTGTCTGCTGTGATGATTAGCAGTTGCTTGTTGGACCGCCCCTCCCCCCTCTCTACATCTCTGTCGCCTGGTACTCTACTGGTAGGTCTTGTTTAGTCCCCCAATTTCCCAAAATTTTCCATCACATCAACCATTATATCAATGTTCGGACGTATGCATGAAGCATTAAATATAGATAAAAAAATAACTAATTGTACTTTTAGTATGTACATGTTGAGACGAATCTTTGGAGTCTACGTAGTTCATATTTGGACAAAGTTTGTCGAATAACAACGAAAATGCTACAGTAAACAAGGCCGTAGTATCTTCTCATCAGCGACCGGGCAGATTATTTGTCAATTTGTCATCATCGATCAGGGTCTTGTCTAGATGCCACCAAACTATCAACTTTTTTCACTTTCTCTTCATCACATCACTGTCACATCAATATTTAGACGCATGCATGGAGCATTAAATGTTAGTAAAATAAATAACTAATTATAATTTTAGTATGTACATGTCGAGACGAATCTTTTGAGTATACATAGTTCATATTTAGACAAAGTTTGTCAAATAACAACGAAAGTGTTACAGTTGAGAAAAATTCTTATCTTCTTAACCTAAACAAGGCCAGTTCCTGATGAATTCCAATGCGAATGCGACGCCGGCCGGCCGGCGGGTGATTCATCGATTGGCGTGCGACGACGACGACGACGACAAGGGACTTCCATTTGCCGCGAGCCCTGTCATACGACTGGCCTGCAGGAGAATGGTACCATTAGGATGCATATGCATTTTCTTCCACCGAACGTCAGATACTAGGGTGTATTTGTTTCCAGTACTAAAGTTTTAGCGGTATCACATCGGATGTTGTGGTACTAAATTAACAAAATAAATCTATTAAATTAAATTAATTCATCATTAGCGAACAATATATTATCAAATCATAGATTAATTAGGCTTAATAATAAATTAAATTAGAACCGTAACAGGAGATGTCAACTTGACGAGATATGCACCCGCCAAGGTAAAGCTGGGACATACATGAAGTTTGTACGCCGAATGCTTCTTAGAAACAAAAAAAAAAAAAAACTTGACCTTCTTTTTCCTCTTAACATCATTCTTCATTTCTCCTGTCCTGTAGACCTATATACACGCATAGGGCTAGGGGTAACGAAAACAGAAACAAAACGGGAGATCTGCTAGTACACTTTTGGCCTATTTGTTGTAGCTCATAACAACTGTTTTTTTTTACCAAACACTTTTTTCCAAAACAGCTTCACTCATGAAGCTGTTTTATTTCCCCTCTCATAAAACAATAAGCTGAAATAAAGCTGAAAAAAGTAGTTTTTTCACAGCTTACACCTTTATTTCTCTCTTCTAACCATACATGAAGTTTTTGGTAAAGCTGTTTTGTCAATCACTTTTTTCAAAATAGCTCAGCTTCACCTAGTAAATTGCTCATGAAACTATTTTTAGAAAAACAGCTTTACCAGTGAAGTTAACCTGTACCAAACGAGGCCTTCTTCTGTCTGGAAACTAGTTCTAGTATATATGCATAGCGCAACTGTTTACAGGCTACGGTTTGCTCAATTGGCAAACTCACAGCTCATTTTACACTACAAAGATCTTACATGCCCACTCATTTACACTTCATCAAATCTTACATGCCCACTCATTTACACATCATCAAAGATCTTACATGCCATTAGTAGACACCCCATCCATTACCCTTCTGCCCCAACCTTTACTGAATCTACCCTAAAAGGAAGACAAAAAAAAAGACTAATCATACATTTTCCTAGACTGTGGAGTAAACAAAAAAAAAAAACAAGGCCCCCTGCTTCTGATTCTCACTGGTGAGGAGGAAGAGGCAGAGACTGGGATGGAGGGGGGCTAAGATTAGACTGCCATGATGGTTTGGAAAGGATCCTTGTGTAGAGTATTTGGTTCCACACGTCCGGCACGCCCGGAAGGCACCAGTGGATGCAGTCGGCGAACTTCTCTGGGTCCGCCTTCTGCTTCGGCGTCAGCAGCTTCCCTTGCCGGATTGAGTACAGCGACGTGTGGGCATCCTTCCGGTAATCCGACATCTTCGTGATGTTGATCACTGTCACCGGAACCTTCTCCATGGAGCTGGCCACCTTTACTACCAGGTCATACATCCGCATGTCATGGTACAGGTCCAGGGGCTGGCTGTAGTTCTGATACGGAAGTGTCTCCTTTACGCACCTGATCCCGTCTGGGTTTCCCCAGTTATGTGGGCTGTTGTCATAGAAAGGAAGCAAGTTTAGCAAGACCAGCATGTATAAATAAATGAGTGAAATATGGTGTGCTCTTATTTTTATTCCTTTCCTTTTTCATCTGAGACACGATTGCATCAAAATAAAATCAACTGATACTAGAAGAAAGCAATGTGATTCAGCACCAAAGGAGAAGCTAATTTGCATCTATATGGTCACATGAGGTGTGAAAACAAATTCAAAGTACAGCATGCAGCAAATGGTGCCTGCTTTCTCTCGTGATGTCCAGGGCATGACAATGTGGAGGCAGGCATGTGGGGTAAGCTTTCTATGAAACATTAGTTTTACAAGTGAGTGGGCCGGTCGTTGGGCCGGGCCAGATGAAAAGAATGGAGAGAAATTTTGCCTCTTTATTATTAGGTATAGAATAGATATAGACACCGACACTCACTTTTGTAGATATGGGCTATGAAGCACTCAAGACTCACATGATTCTATGTTTTACTCTGCTGATCTGTTCCAAGGGCACTCACTATGAGCTTGCCAACTAAATTTATATGCCATGGGTAACAGAGCACATCTATGCTATTTAAATAAGCCATTCAACATACATTAACGACGTATATTTTTTCAAACTTAAAATAAATACTACATTGGTTAAGATAACATGAGGCTAATCAGTATGTAACATAGCACATCTATACTTATAGATGGGGGATGTAAGTATGTAATGTACGCAAATAGTAAAAGACTCTGGCTAAGAGAGGCTAAACATTCAGCAAAATGGCTGGATTACTGAGATGGGTGTTTAACTCACTGCATACTACATTTATAGTATCACACATCCATATTTAACTGCTGTATATTAGTTGATGATTTCAAAATTTGAAAGGATTTGACTTCCAGCATTTATAGTATTGCATTCATATTTAACCGGTCGTTGCTACTTCACTTTATAGGTTTGTTAAGAAGTTGAAATCAAAATGCTGATTTTTTTAGGCCAATCATAAGTACACAGAGAACTTCCCTTCAACTTTGCTGCTAGTCAGTATCAATTTTAAACATTCATTGTATTTCAGAAAATCAGTGTTCTGTTCCTGAGACTGAGATGTGCATACTGCATACTATAAAGCCTAAGGTTTTCTATTCAGTTTGGGTGTAATTTGTGCTCACATGTTTTAAATTCTCTAGCGGCTGGTATAGCAATGGGACAGCAGGGAGCAAGCAGAGCTTTGAGACTACTCAGGCACAGTTCCTAGTTCTTCTCACACCAGGGCTCGAGGTCCCAATAGCTTCCAGGGTGCATCAAGATAAGGGACATCTTTGAGGTCCTTCAAATTTCAAAACAGGGAGCTTCGATTTTTTTTTTTTTTTACATGTTGCATTGCATGCACATCTCTGAACCCTCAAACACTGCTGCACTGTACAAGCAACTTTCTATTCATGCCTTAGAGATCTGTCTTTCTCAGCTTCCTACAAGATAGTTTTCATATACGAATATGGAAGTGTATTATATACTCAGATTATTGATCATTAGTTCATTACTATACCCACGCCAAAGCGTGGGCTACAGAGTAAATCTAGATTGTGAACTTGTTGCCTGCCAAGTACACAAATGTGCCAATAGTGGTCTACCTACTTCTGGACCTATTAGGGTGTGGCAAAGCCGCAACTGTTTTTTCTAGTGTACTACTATAAGCAGCATTGAAGTAGATAAGTATTTCAAATTTTCCTAGCAGAAGTAAAGTTTTGTAGGAGCGTGGTTCATATCAACCTAATTTCAAATACTCCAACATCACAAGTTCAACATACAATGGCATCAGGTACCCAATTGTTTTAACTGAATAAGAGGTCACTTCTTTCTTATAAGTACAATAAGACTTTTCATAAATATGGCATGACGTAACAAATTTTAACAGGTTTGTCCATTATCTAGTATGCATCCATGTATAGATATTTCTCAACCTGTAAGAGGCCTGATGGAAGGGGCCTCCTAGGGGGTGGCGGCTAGGGTTGGGGAGGTACAGGAGACACGGTACAGGGAGGGAGGAGAAGGGGGCGGCTAGGGTTAGAGAGGAGGCTGGCGTGCGGCTAGGTCAGGGGAGGGGTGCAGGGAGAGAGGGCGGCGGCGCTGGTGAGGGAGAGGAGTGGCAGAGAAGGCAGAGGAGGAAATAGAAGGTCTTAGGGCAATTCCTTGCTTGAGTAAGCAATCTAATCTAATCAAACCCTAATCTTGCGACTGCGGCGGGCGTGTGTTACAGTGCCACGTGGCTACTGTTCACACCGGGCCTGCTTTTGGGCCAAGCTGGCCCAGCTGGGTGCCACAGCCTGGCTCCTGGCCATTAGGCACCTGACACAACCGTTAAAAAACAACCATATCATCAGTACCCAAAGAGTCATACTCTAAGTCTCTGTTAGGAATCAGGACAGATACTGAAGCCAATTCCAGAACAGCAGGGCTCCTTTCTCTTGTCAAATCCTGATTTTCATGTTGCTTGTGATGCAAAAAATGGCTCAGAAGTCTCAGCTAACCTCCACATGTGAAACATTATTCCTTTTGCTGTTGTACCAAATAGTGCCTTTTGCCTTCCTAATTGCGAACCATATCCACATAGAAGTTTGTTGAGATCATAAAGAAAAGTCTCCACACCATTCCTAAGTGCTAGTTTTGGTGTAAGTCTACAGATGCTTCTTACCTTCAAATTTTCATATACCATTTGAACCACACCACCTGGAATGCAGTGAGAGGTTTCAATGAAGTTTTAAATTTTGTTTGGTCCATTCATCTTTAGTTTTGCATATGCTCAAAACCCTAAGTTTAGTATCATCTATGTACCATGCTACCAAGTCTACAATACCCTCCTTTTTTATTGCATAATGCAAATACGAGAAATCTGAGAAATATCCAACCAAAATCTGCTAGTGAGTACAGTGAAGTCCGTAAAACTGAACTATATTTGGATTTTGTATCCATGTAAGAGTATTCACTATCAGATCCACAAGCTAGACCATCACTTTCCTTGTGGGCCATGAACCAGCCTGACAGCTGAGCCTTATTCGTTGACTGATTGACCACATAGTTTGGTTGAGTGGATAATGACATTGTGCCCTACTGAATAGAAAAGGAGGAAGCTTGCTGCTCTAAAAGGCAATTTGGGCTTAACAAACCCCTTGGATCAAGCCTATGCATGGGTGTCCAATTGGATCGGCAGTGGCCCACAAAAGCTCAAGGTTGCATTGCATCAACAGTGGCCCACAAAATTCAAAGTTGCATTGCAAATCACTCGTAATGGCACTAATCAACCAAAGTCCACAGCGAACCACCACTGCTTGTACCAGAGAGGAAAATAAAGGAAATATAAATGCAGCAGCTTTCAGTTACCTGATGTGAAGTGGAGAAATTGTCATGAAGAAGACAGACGTGCGGGCAGGATCGATGTTTTCATTGAGCCAATTAGACCACGTCTTAAACACCCGGCCATAAGCCTCAATCCTGGGAACCTCGTCGTGCTCAGACCAATACCTCGAATTTGGTCTCCTGAAAGAAAAAAAAAAACATCCAGCATCCTCAGAACACGAACCGACCCATTGCTTTATATTACAATATGCAAAAGGCAACGAAGACGCTACACATTTGCAGTCCAGATGGAGCAGGAGTCAATCCAGTCAATCAGAAAGGAAGCAGTGAAGGGCCGAGGCTGACCTGACTTTCATGTCGGCGGTGTTCATCCACCAGATGTAGGTGTTGAAGATGAGGTAGTCGACGCCCCTCCAGTACCTGGCGTGCCCCTCTATCCGCTCGGGCCTGATGATCCGGTGCTCGATGCTGTGGATCTTGGGGTTATCGGAGTTGGACTCGACGAGGAAGGGCGCCCAGTAGAACTCGAGCGTGGCGCGGTACTCCTTGGCGTGGAAGACGGTGAGGGAGCCCCGCTTGACGACCTTCTTCCTCCCCTTGGACAGAATGGGCTGCACCAGGCACACCAGCGACTCCCACTGGTTGCGGTTGAGCGAGTCCCCCACGAACATGAGCCGCTTCCCGCGCATCGCCTCCATGAATCTCCGAGCGTCGAACCTGCTTAGATTGTGGAGGCATTCAGTCGAATCGATTGGAGTGGAGGGCAACAAAGACGCAACCTTTCGCAAAACCAAGCGAAATGCGAGCTCGCAATGAGGAGAGGTAACTGGCGCAGATCTGGACTGGAGTGGAGGGAGGAGACGTACGCAGGGAGGGAGCAGTCGTCGGGCTGCCATTTCCAGTACTGCCACAGATCGTCGGGGCGGCCGTTGGCGAGGCAGGTGACCTGCTTGGTGAGGAAGGTGCAGTCCTTCTCGCGGTACGCCGGGAGGGAGACGTTGTCGAACACCCAGCGGCCGATGGAGAGTTCGCAGGATGGCGGCGGCAGCGCGAGGGGCGGGAGGCCGGAGACGTTGTACAAGTCGGCGTCGGGGTAGAGGTAGTCGTCGATGGAGAGCTCGGCGATGGTGCGGACGTCCTCGCCGTACATGAAGAGCGCGAGGAGGAAGAAGGCGGCCACCAGGGTGGTGACCGGGGAGCGGCGCGCCGCGGCGAGGAGGGAGCGGGCGGAGGAGGAGAGCGAGGCGAGGAGGCCCCCGGTGGTGGTGGTGGGTAGCGGCAGGGGGTCGGGGGCCGAGGTGGATGTGGAGGTGGGCGGCGGCGGCTTGGTCATGGCTGCTGGGGAAGGGGATGGTGTATTGGTGTGGTGGCGCAATGCCGCGCCCAGGCTGGTGAGTGGATCAGTGGAGGCGACGCGGGGACAGGTGGGAGGAGGCCGTGGCTGAGGTAGAGGATGGTAGCACCGACGTGAGCTGCTCGCGCATGGCGACGGGGGCGTTGGCCGCCGCCATAGCGACGAGTCGAGGTCTCTCTCTCGGCTAGTCTGGAGCGGAAGGGAAAAAGGGGAACTGAGGGGGTGTCTTTAGCCACTAAAGTTTAGTTACTTGCACCCCCACTAAAAGTCACTTTTAACACTACAACTCTAGTTACCTCCACTAAACTTTAGTGGCTAAACTCTAGGGGGTGAGGAACCAAACACCCCCTGATTCTCTCTGGTCCGAGGAGGGGACAACCACGAACCAGCTTACCAGCATAGCAGGGCGGCAGTGAATGCAGGGAAGAAAGAGGAGAGGGGGAGAGAGCACGAGGCGTAGTGGCGTACCGTCAGCAGGGTGGGGTTTAACCGCACCTAAAACCCTCCTCTAATCTAGGGAGAGTGTCTGCTTCCTTCGTCGTGTTAGGGTTGAGTTTTCGGTTTGTTATTAGCATCAAAATATGCTTCCACCACCCTAAAGTCGAGATTTATAAGACATGATTAGCTTTCTCCATTCCATTTTAGGTTATGTTGAGTGTTGGGATCATTGTGTCTTCATCTTACTTATCTCGTGATATCAAACATTGCGAGATCATATCGAGGGATCGAGCTTGTCATGGACTATCAAGAAGAAGAGAAAAAACACGAAGATGTTAAGAGATGAGAACTCAGAAATGTGATGTTTCTTTTGATTAATTGTTTGATCCTGGGTCAACAACTACTCCCTCCATTCTAGTGGCTTCATTATGTAAATATTTACTTGACATATTATAGTGTTTTGATGCAAAGAAAAAAAAACTTTTGAACTTTGCTGAGCAGCCCAGCCGACCGTCTGCTAGCCACCGCTTCACTCCAAACTATAAGATATTTTGGCTTTTGCTTTTGTTATACACCTAGATATACATTATATCTAGACACATAATAAAAAGATATATTTAGCAAAAACAAAAAACCTTATAATTTAGAAATGAGAGAGTAGCAGTTAAAAAATAGCGCCGACTCATCTAAATGGTAGGGTTAATGGAATAATGGATGGGTAGCTGGCCAACATCATTAGTTTAAGCTAATAGAAGAACCAGAATGGAAAATTTCCAAAATACCCTTCCACCTATCTTCTTTAGCCATTTCTCTCTCCTCTCTTAGCCACAAGCACCCTCTGCACCTACGCCTCCTTGTGCGATGTCGCACCTATATTGGTTGACCATCCGTGACATCGTCACGAACCTCCCACCGCGCCGAGATAGTAGACGAGGAGGTGGTGCTACGTAGCAAGAACGCTGAGCTCCATGTCGCCCAACCAAGATCTCATGCGTCGCCTTGCAGGAGCGACATCACCTACGAGGTCCAGTAGCTCCGCTTCGCGTTGCATTAGTACTAGGAAAAGAAAAAGAGCATCGTTCTTGCATCTGCCAGCCATGGCTCTATGTGGCAATAGCAAAAAGGAAAATGGGAAGAAAAGAGGGGTGCGTGAGAGATTTGCTCGCCCGCCTTGGGTGTGAATCCACCACCATATCCCTTAGCTTCGCCCGCCTCAGCCAAGAGGAGCCCTGGCCTATCCCGTCAGGGAAGGCGGCGAACAGAGCCGTGGATAGGCCATGGCTCCTCTTGGCTGAGGCGGGCGAAGCTAAGGGATATGGTGGTGGATTACTACACAAGGGTTTGCATTCGCTCTTCGTCTAGCTAGAATGATCTTTGAGCCGTGGCCACGAGAGGTACCTACATCTAAGGTTGAAAATGGACGAAAATTATCCTGTCCCGATCCATCTATTTTTCTACATTTGACCTGCCCGTTTTCGTATTCTCGGAAAAATCCGAAAACGAGATGGCTGCCGAGACGGAAGTTGACGGGATCAGGACAGAAATGGGAGTGCTCATTCTTTGCCCGTTTCATCGGGTCCATATTTCACCCGAAAAAACCAGATTTTACAAATATGGGTTAAGCCCAATAACAAAGGTAAGGCCCATCCCATCCATCCAGCCAGCGGGCCCCCAAGGACCCCATCGCTCGCTCCGATCCCAATGGCCCCCGCCCCCTGCCAATCTTTGCCCCACGACCTCCGCAACGCCCACACAGGACACAACGACAACAACTCAGAAAGGTCCTAAATGGCTAGAGGGGGGGTGAATAGCCTAATAAAAAGAATTCTACAAGACACTAGAGCAAGTGGTTAGTAAGACAAAAAGTGAAATGCAATTTTGCTCTAGCTCTATAAGGGTTGCAAGCCACCTACCAACAATTCTAGTCAATTATGATCTCTAGGGCACACAAGAGCTATGTCTCTACTTCTAACACTAGTGAGCTAGCTAGGTAAACTAACTAAAACAACTAATTACAACTAGAGGTACTCAACTAAGCAAGAGAGACAAGAGCTACTACTACACAAGACAAGAATGACCAAATGTAATACAAGAGAGTAGTGAGGTATACCAATCCCGGCAAGTGACAATAAATGAATTACCAATGAATATCCAAGGAGACAATTGACACATAATTTTTCTCCCGAGGTTCACTTGCTTGCCGGCAAGCTAGTCCTCGTTGTGAAGGCCGATCACTTGGTGGTTCACACGCTAATTGGCATGCACAAGCCAAACCCTACACAAGGGTGCCATAAGAACCAACACAAATGAGGGCACTCAACTTCATGAGCAATTTACTAGAGTGGCTTTTGGCGCTCCGCTGGAGAATAAGCCCAAGAACCCCTCAAAATCATAATTGGGTGTGGCCAAGAGCAATCACCAATACTAGCCAATGCACCTCCGCTGCTCCAAGCCATCTAGGTGGCGGCAACCACCAAGAGTAACAAGAAAACCGCAGCAACAACGATCCCCAAGTGCCACTAGATGCAATCACTCAAGCAAATGCACTTGGAATCACTCCCAACTCGCTTGGATGCACAAGCAAGCAAGAGAATGAGTGGGAGGGTTTTGGCTTAGCTCACAAGGATATATCATTGATGAAAATGTCCAAGAGAGACAGCCCAAGGCTGGTCAATACCTATTTATAAGCCCAAGCCAAGCCACTAGCCGTTACACACTCGAAGGGGTACCGGACCATGGTCCGGACCACCGCTCGAGGGCGTTCGGACCATGCCTTCTGGGTCTGGACCCCTCTGCCGCCAACCAGAGGCCACCACGTCTCCCGTTAAAATGACACTCTGAACGGACCGGACTCGCCTCCGTCCGGACCAAACGCCACCACTGTCCAGAGCAACACAGAGAGCTCCTGAGATGGCAAAATCCATTCAGACTCAGTCCTGACCAAGCATCTAGACCAACGACCAGGGTTTAGACCTCCTTCGCCTATTGTCCTCGCGCCACGTGTTCAACAACACCTCAACCGGACTTGGAGCACATGGTCCGGACGCCCTGAATAGTAGGGTCCAGACCCAACGCTGCCACAGTGCCAACCTAGGGTAAGGTTCCAGATCCATGCACCATGGTCTGGACCACCCAAAACCCCAGGGTCTGGAGCACTTTCCTTCTCCTTTCTCAACTCTGTCTTCCACCCTGAAAGCCCTAGTTTGGTTTTGGTTAATTGATGAAACCTATTTGGACTAACCTAATTGCTATGTGTGTGTAGCTAAGAGAGGTTAAGTACAAGTCAAGTGATGGAGCTAGATGATGGAAACCATGAAGTGGAGATGGAGATGGCCAAAAAATATGATCAAGTGTTCCACATTTGAAAAAGAAGAAACAGAAAAACAAAAGGAAGCTCAAGGTGAAGGTATAAGCATAGGGGCTCTTTTGTTTTGGTGATCAAGACACCATAGAGGGTGTGATCACATTTAGGATAGATAGGTGTACTACGAAGAGGGGAAATTTATGGTGAATGCGGTTATCAAGTGCCACTAGGTGTTGTCATTTCATGTTGATGCTTTAAGACCTAGTGAGCAACTAACAAACCCTTGAAGAATGCTTTGGAAAATGCTAACAAACGTGCACAAATAGTGAAACACTTTAGTGTTGGCACATGAAAGCAAGGGTAGAAGATAGAAGTTGAAATGGAGAAGAAAAAGGGTCCAAACCATAGGGTGTCGGGTGGTCCGGACCAATGGTGAAGATCCAAAACCTAACCCTAGTCAGCGTGTTGATCCGGACCATGGCGCAAAGTGGTCCGGACCATTGGCTCTTGGTCCGGACGAGCAGAGGTGAGCACGTGGCTTAAGTAGAGGAGGTGAAGGTGCTCCGGACTATCTCCTTGATCCGGACCAAGTCTGGATGACTTTGTAGGCTTGGGAAGCTCTCTGTGTTGCTCTAGACTGAGGTGGTGCTTGGTCCGTACGCAATATTGTTGGAGTCCGGACGGGGAGCCTGGACGCGCATGCGAGTTGGCCGCTAGGCGCCAACGTTCGATTTCAAATGGCTAGGACACGTGGCAGGCACTGGTTGGACGTTGAGGTGGTCAGGACCATTGGCGATTGGTCCGGATGCCCTGACTCGATGGTCCGGACCATGGTCCGGACGCCTCTGCGTGGGAGTAACGGCTAGTGATTGGCTTGGGGCTTATAAATAGATGTTGGCCAGCCTTGGGCTGGTGCTTTTGGATACTTTGATCATTGATACATCCTTGTGAGCTAAGCCAAGCCTTTCTACTCATCTCCTTGCTTGATTTGCATAAGTCCAAGTGAGTTTGAGTGATTCTAGTGCATTGCTTTGAGAGATAGCATCTAGTGACACTAGTTCTTCACATTGGCTGTGGTTTTCTTATTACTCTTGACACTTGCCAGTGCCTAGACGGCTTGGAGCAGCTTGGTGGAGTTGGCAAGAGTTGGTGATTATTCTTGGCCACCACCGGATCAAGATTATGAGGGGTTTTAGGGCCTATTCCCTGGTGGAGCGCCAAAGGTACCTCTAGTGGATTGCTCGTGTTATTGAGCTACCTCACTTGTGGTAGGTTCTTGTGGCGCTCAAGTGTTGAGCTCGGTGTGGTGCCAATTAGCCATCGAACCACCAAGTGTTGGTCGACACAACAGAGACTAGCATGCCGACAAGCACGTGAACCTCAGGATAAATCTCTTGTCTCCCGTGTGTTGATCTTGTGATTGATTGGTTCATCCATTGGCTTCTTGGTGATTGATGCCTCCGAGTGGTATTCATTGTTGATCACGAGAAGGCTCGGTGATATCCCTCTAACTCAAGCTCTTTCATACCACAATTACCTTTGTGCTTAAGTTAATAGCTTGTGTAGTTGTTCTCTAGTGTAGAGGTAGAGCTCTAGCTTGTTTGTTTGTGTGCCTTAGAAATATTAGGACTAGAATTATTATTTTAGGTGGCTTGCAACCCTTGTAGAGCTAGGCCAAAAGCATCGCTTTGTTGTTTGCTAACAAGGTTGTTTAGTGTTTCGTAGAATTTTTAATTAGGCTATTCACCCCCTCTAGCCATTTAGGACCTTTCACACCCTTGCTTCCATATGCCAACACCAACATGTTTCACCACTTGTGCACGTGTGTTAGCATTTTCCAAAGTATTTTTTAAGGATCGAATTAGTTCACGCTAGGTCCTAATGCATATACATGATTGACATCACCTAGTGGCACTTTATAACAGCAATTACCATGATTTTTTTCTCTTTATAGTACGACTATCTATTCTAAATGTGATCACACTCTCTATAGTATCTCGATCACCAAAGCAAAATGGCTTCTATCAAATATATCTTTGCTTTGAGCCCATTTTATTTTTCTATTTCTTGTTTTTCAAATATGGAGTACTTGATCACCATCTTTTGGCTATCACCATCTATCTCGTTGCCACCTAGCTACACCACTTGGTGTGTACCAATCTATCTCATACACACTTAAAGCCAAAGCAGGTTAGTACATTAAGATTTCATCAATTATCCAATTCAAACTAGGGATTCCAAACTCCTGCCGGCCACCTCCCGCCTCCTGCGTGGTGTTGCTCATGTCGCGTCAGGCCACAGCAACGCCATTGAAGGTGAGTGAAAGTCCTTGTTTGGTTTTGGATAATTGATGTCACCTAGAGTACTAACCTTGTCATGAAGCGTTTATGAGCTAGGTTGGTACGCACCAAGTGCGGGAGCTAGATGATGATCATGATAATGGTGGTGATGGCCAAAAGATAGATCAAGTGCTCCACATTTGGAAGAAGAAGAAGAGAAAAGCAAAATCCTATGGAAATCAAGGCAAAGGTATAAATAGGATTTTTTGTTTTGGCACTCAAGACACCATAGAGGGTGTGGGTGCGTTTAGGATAGATAGCCGTACTATTAAGAGGGGAATATCTCAGTGATCGCGGTTATCAAGTGCCACTAGGTGAATTCATACATGCATATGCATTAGGACCTAGTGTGCTAACTCGAATCCTTTGAAAATGATTGTGAAAATGCTAACACACTTGCACAAGATGATGAACACTTGTTGGTGTTAGCACATTTGCAAAGGAGAAGGTGTTGGAGTTGAATTAAATCAACTCGGAGAAGTTTCGGAGATAGTTTTGGTTGAAAAAGAGAAGCGATGGATCTTGGATTGGAATTCTGTTCTAATCCTTTGTGATTTGGATCTTGTATTCATGTGGGATGTGTAGCCCTCTGAATAAGCTTTCCAAAATGTCCAAGATCATCAAAATCAGAGTTTGGAGTGAGGAGTTATGGCTATTCTAGCGCGGGGAGTGCAGGCTGGTGTAGTCGGTAGTACCGACCCTGGTGGTCGGTAGTACCGACCCAAGAGGGCTGTTTGCAGCCTCTCTGGATGTGGCCCAGTTTGGCCTGGCGGTGGTACCGCTATCACCTCGGTACTACCGCCGGAGGTGGTACCGACCAGAGGGTCGGTGGTACCGTGGCCCTGAAGGGTTTCGCGGAGCTCTCTGGAAGTGGCCAGTTTTGGCCTGGCGGTAGTACCGCCATTATGTCGGTACTACCGGGCTCGGAAGTACCGACCAGGGGGTCGGTAGTTCAAAGGTCTGGAGGAAGTTTCTGAATGCGTTCTGTGTAGATCCGAAAGTAGCCTGCCAGTAGTACCGCCATAGGGCCGGTACTACCGACCTCGGAGGTACCGACCAGAGAGTCGGTGCCTCGCCGAAATCAGCGGACCTTGTGTTAAACGGCTAGTTTGACCTAGTCGGTTCTACCGCCCATGAGGGGTCGGTACTACTGACCAAGCGCAGAATCGTGGGGATCGGGCTGCCGTCCTCCCCTCTCTATATATAGGCCGTGGCCGCCTTTGGGGATAGCTTCTTGACCTTCCGACTTCTTGAACATCCTCTTGAACAAGATCTAATCCCTCCCTCCGATCTCTTTGCTTGTTAGTGCGAATCCAAGTGAGATCGAGAGATCCAAGTGCATTTGCTTGTGAGTTTGCATCTAGTGGCACTTGGCGATTGTTGTTGCTGCGGATATTCTTATTACTCTTGGTGGTTGCCGCCACCTAGACGGTTTGAAGCAGCGGAGGAGATTAGGCACGAGTGGTGATTGTTCGTGGCCATCTCCCGGTGATTTGTAAGGGGTTTCTTGTACCTTCCCCGGTGGAGTGCCAAAGGTAACTCTAGTGGATTGCTCGTAGCTTGTGGATTCCCATCTTGTGTTGGTTGTGCGGCACCCTATTGAGGGTTAGGCGTGTGATGCCTATTAGCGCGTGAACCTCCAAGTGGGTGTATCGCTACAACGGGGACGTAGCTTGCCGGCAAGCAAGTGAACCTCGGAGGAAAAATTATTGTGTCAACCTGTCTCCGTGGTATTCTTTGATATTCATTTTAATCTCTTGCCGGCTCGGTATACACACCTCTATCTCTTGTACTTACATTTGTTACTTTCTTGCAAGATAATATTATACCTTGTTGTTAGTTACATTCTCTTATCTTGTGTAGTGATATACATTATTGCTTATTTAGTTGTTGAATAGTTCCTTTGATATTGTGTGACTTAGAGTTTGTGGTTATCTAGAATTGTGAATAGGTGGCTTGCATCTGTGTAGAGCTAGCGCAAACTTCGCTTCGCCATTTAGTTGTCTAACTAGGTTGTTTAAGTGTTGTTGTAGAAATTTTTTTTTATAGGCTATTCACCCCCCTCTAGCCTTTTAGGACCTTTCAATTGGTATCGGAGCAAGGTCACCGTCTATTTGAGGCTTAACAACCTTCGGTGTCAAAATGGCTCATATCAACAACACCAAAAGGCCACCCCAATTTGATGGCACAAACTATGGCTATTGGAAGGCAAAAATGACCACTCATTTAAAGTCAATCAATAGAAAGATATGGCAAGTTGTGGATGTCAAGATTGAGATAGTTGATCCGGAGCATCTCACCAATGCCGAAGAAGAGAAGATGCAGAACAATGACATTGCTCTCAGTGCTATTCATGATGCCGTTGATGAGAGGGTATTTGAGCAAATCAAAAATTTGGAGATGGCATATGATGCTTGGAAGAAATTGGAAGAATCATTTGAGGGCACTCAAGCAGTGAAAGGAGCAAAAGCATACATTCTCAAAGAAAAGTTTGCTAGCTTCAAGATTGTGACGGAACGACCCTAATCCCATGGCCCACGTGTCCCTGTCAACCTCTGACAGCCGAACCCATGTTCCATGTGATTAAGACCTGTTCGTCACCGGGCTACATCAGCGCCCATTGTCCGCAGGATCATCTCACAATTCGGTTACAGCATTGCATAATTTTACAAATAACATCGGAATAATGAGCGGAAGACTTAGATAACAATAATTTTACAAACCAAGGTTTCAAATAGAAATTTAGGTGCAGTTATTACAGACCAAGTTCTGGTAATTCAAATTAGACAACGTAGCGGGGAACAACAACATAAAGGTACTTCACCCAGCCCGAGGGTGCACATCTATTCTTCGGCCTCATCGGCCTCCTCCTGAACGAAGGTCACACAGCAGGGTCCTAGACATCTTGGAGACTCAAGCATACCTGCAACATGGGTAACAAACCCTGAGTACTGGGGTACTCAACAAGACTTACCCGACTAAAGAAAAAGGGAGAAGACTCAGGAATGAAAGGCTTAGGGTAGTCAAGGTAAGGCTTTAGCAAGAACAAGTATTTTGCAGAAAAAGCATTTGTGAGTTTTTCTGCCAACAGCAAGCACCTCGGGCCTCTAACCCAAGAGTACAGGTGCACCTCGGGCCTCTAACCCAAGAGTACAGATCTTGTTTGCAGAAAAAGCACTTTGTAAAACTTGTTTTATTTTTGGAAAGGTTCAAGTGTTCCTCAGTTCTTCATCGTTCATGATTCATTTTACCATTCAAAAACATTCCTAGTTGAGAACCACTCTCCGTTGACAGTCAGTGGACCAAGTCTCCATAACCGAGGAGCAACGTTAATCCGGATAAATAAATACTCAGCTGAGGATCCCTATCCACACTGCATATGTAGCACCCAAGCTTGCATATGCCAACTCGTCTACCACGATTCCTCCAAGATTAGACCGGTCCTACGCCACCCGGAAGTACAGTACACCACTTCAATCCGGGCCTCGAACCCACGTGGGTACATGCTACTTCCGCCATCTCTCCACTCCCAGTGCGCGGTTGTCGGCCTCAATCAAGGATTTCTCGGAGCCAGAGCTTTCCGTAGTATGTGAATAGTTACAAGTCTTGACCAGCAGGCCATCATACGGATGGTCCCTATTTTCCAGCCAGAAACTACACCTTGGTCATATCTCACCCAAGAGTAATAGTCCTGTCAGTTTTTCAAACCTGTCCCGGTCGGTGTCAACTGTTGAGTCCGGGACTACAACATGACAACACCGTACGCGCGGACAACCTCTTCTCGCCATTAACTAAGTACGGATCAGATACTTAGCCAGCAGTCGAGAAGTAAAGCCAAATTCCCATAAAGTTCCTTAAGGTGATCACACTTTTGAAATTGGCATTTTTATTGCAAAGTCTAATAAGCATTGCTAAGCATTTTTCAAATACTTTTGAAAAGCAGTATCGGGTGTATCAGTGGTCAAGGTGGATAATGCACCAATTAGGATAGCACTCAACTCCTATAAACCTAATGCAGTAATTTACTCAAAAGCATTAAGGAAAACATTTTATAAATCCAAGGAAAGGTTGGATGCACCGGGGCTTGCCTTGAAGAGCAAAGAGAGTAGGCTCGAAGGCGGCAGGGCAGTTGTCGGTGCTCGGGGTAGCCTCGGGGACAGGTTCGTCGGTGGCTGCCTCGAACTTGACGCCTTCTCCTTCAGACACTACACGTATGCAATGATGTATGCTATGAGGATGCTGACACGAACAATAGCCTAGCTAAGGTGCAGGACAAATCCACTGATTCTAGCATCGACTTTCAAAAGGTGAAAGTAACTCCTAGAGTGGACATTTAGTTACTTATCTTTTACCCTTAAGCAAGATTAATCAAACCCATAAACCATCACCTAGCAAACCTAAGCAAAAGTCATGCATGGCATCACAAACATCATAGACCAGCTGGGTGGGGGTCTATGAACAGCAAACAATCCCAAAAGTCACACCATAGGGTAGGCAACACAACCCTAATCACTTTTCTATTTTTTCTTAATTATTTAAAAAGGTCATTTTATGAAGGTGCTCCAAAAATTACCAAATTAATCTCATAAGTTCATTAAGGTATAACTAGATGGCAAAACAAATTTCATAATTTTTGGAGGTCATTAAGGTGTTCAAATAAATCTAAGCATAAATTAACAAAAGGCACTATTTAACAATTAAAATAAAAGCTCAAAAATCAACATATTCCAAAAGACTTCAAAATTCCACCAGAGACTAAACATGGCATAAGAAGCTCATAAAAATTAGTCTCATGATTTTTGGAGTTATAAATAATTTTCTAAAAAATCCAAAACCATCCATTTATTAATTAAAAGAGGGAATTTATATTTTTAAACTTTTGCAGAAAAGTCAGGTTTCATATTTTTATAAAATACTACACAGTACAAGGACTCTACTGTAAAATTTTCAGAATAATTAGAACAACTCAGAAAATCATACAAAAAGATGAAAAAGCAATACTATTCACATCTTCTAAAAAGAAAAGGGAGCACTGTGCTCTTTCCCGCGAGGCTCGGGCGAGCGGGAGGCTCGGGCGAAGCGGAGCGACTGCTCCGTCCGAGGCCTGGCCCGGAGGCTCGGGCGAAGCGGAGAAGCAAGGGTCTGCCCGAGGCCTGGGCTCGGGCGAGACGGAGACACAAGTGTCTGACCGAGGCTTGGGCTCGGGCGAGGCCGAGGCCTGGGCTCGGTTGAGACGGAAAGGCAAACGTCTGCCCGAGGCCTGGGCTCGGGCGAGACCGAAACTCAAGTGTCTGCCCGAGGCTTGGGCTCGAGCGAGACGGAGACGCGGGTGTCTGCCCGAGGCCTGGGCTCGGGCGAGACGGAGGGAAAACAGAGACCGGAGCCTCGGGTGCTTACCACGTGTCGGAGGCAGGGCTCGAGGGTGAGGCTCGGCGCGTGCTCGAGGCTGGGGCTCGACACGTGTTCGAGGCTGGGGCTCGGCGCGCGCTCGAGGCTGGGGCTCGACGCGTGCCCGTGGGAGAGGCTCGGGAAGAAGATGACCGCGGCGGCTCTCCGGCGGTCCGGCGACCCTGCGCAACACACGGAGCCGCAAGGGCCTGGTTAGGGTCGCGCGGAGCCAAGGAAGCTGACTCCGGGGTCAGTGGAAGGCATCAGCGGCTGGAGAGGGAGTATTTTACGGACCCGAGCTCGTCGGGTGTCCGCCGGAGATGGGGACGACGAGCTTACGCCGGGGGACTGGAGGCGCGGGAGGTGAAATTGGAAGGTGGGGAAGCTTCACGGACTCAAGGCGAAGCTTTCGGGCTAGGAGGTGGAGCGGCGGACGCTTCCGAGCGAGCTGGCCACGGTGGCGGGGTTGGGAGGAGAGCTCCGGCTCCGGCGGCCTTTTATAGCCGCGGGGCTGGCGCTGGTGGGCGTCCGGGCGAGGGGTGGAAGCGTTCGCGCGGCCATTGCGGAAGTAGGGAGCGGGGGTAGGGCGGCTCGGCATGGGCGGGGGCATCGCGCGCGGCGCGGCGGCTTGCCGGCGGCCGACAACGGCGCGGTGTCCGCGGCGGAGGGGAAAAACGAGGGAGGGTTAGGGAATGGGCGAGCGGCGCTAGGTGGGGGTCCGGGGTCGTGCGGCCGCTCCGGTCGCGCGCGCGGCACGGGCGCGGGTCAGCCGGGATGGCGTGACCGTCGCTTCCGCCGCCGGCGGCCGGGGGTCCCCCCTTGCTTTAAGAATCGTGCAGAGAGACAATACCAAGCCTTTTCTGTAATTTCAAAATTACTCCCAAAAATTGAACTGAGCAACAAAAGCTCAAAACACAAAAGTTGTGCAAAATTTTGAGATCTACAACTTTGTCAATAAGAACATTTTCAAATTCCAAACAGTTTTTGAATCAAATTTGAAAACAGAAAAAAGGCATTTTTGGAAGTTGAATAATTTCAAAATTACTTTTGATTTTATATTGGAACTTGAAAATCTGTAAACATGAAAGTTGTTCCTTTTACCAAAACCTACAACTTTGCTATTATAAACTTTTTCTGAAACTCATTAGTTTTCAAACTAATTTTGAAAACCAAAAAGGGGACAAAAGTCGGAGTTTGAAAGAATTTGAAATAACTCCAAGTTTTGTACTGCAACTTGAAAATTTGTAAATACCAAAGTTGTTTCTCTTGACAAGATCTACAACTTTGCTTTTTTGGACCAACCCCAAATTTTGAATAATTTTTGAGTTACAAAAAGAGGGATAAAATCCAGGGTTTGAAAATCAGGGTTTTGAAAAAGGATTTGAAATCTGATCTTGATTTTTGAACCTTGGTCAACACAACAAAACTACAAGATACCAAAGGAACAAAAATCACACCAAGCTAGTCACAGAGGTGAAATTACCATTTTGCCCCTTTAGGAAGGTTAGGGCTTTTAGGGTTTTTGAAAAGGAATATCTACACAAGCATTAATAAAGCTTAAATGCAAGGCAAACAATATGATTAATGACTAATGATGATGACATGTCAGGTTAATTACAAATTAAACACCAGAGGTGTTACAGCCTTCCCCCTAAAAGAAATCTCGCCCCGAGATTCCACGTCTTAAGAAGGAAAGAACAAACTTACATCTACAGAGTACTGAGAAAGTCGGGATAGCTCTTCGCTAAGAAGTCTTCAGATTCCCAAGTGGCTTCCTCTTCAGAGTGTTGGTTCCACTGGATCTTGTACCATCTCGTGGTAGTTCTTCGGGTAACACGATCCTTGTGATCCAACACGCGAACTGGATACTCAGTGTATGACAGATCTGGTTCTAGCTCAACACCTTCAACTTCAACCACATGCTCGGGCACTCGGAGACACTTCTTGAGTTGGGAGACGTGAAACACATTATGAACTGCTGAAAGATGATCGGGCAATCTTAGCTTGTAAGCTACCTTGCCACAGCGATCTAGAATCTCAAAGGGACCAATATAGCGAGGTGCTAACTTCCCTTTAACTCCAAAACGAGTGACTCCTTTTGTAGGTGAGACCTTCAAGTATACATAATCCCCGATCTCGAACTGCAGAGGTCGACGTCTCTTGTCAGCATAGCTTTTCTGTCGAGACTGTGCAATCTTCATGTTCTCTTGTATTTGCTTGACTTTCTCTTCCATATCTTTTACTAGATCAACTCCAAAGAATTCTCTTTCTCCGGGTTCAGACCAACTGAGAGGTGTACGACAACGGCGGCCGTACAGTGCTTCAAAGGGTGCCATTTTGATGCTCTCTTGGTAACTGTTATTATATGAGAACTCTGCCAAGGGCAAACAGTCATCCCAAGTATCTGCGAAGGTGAGCACACATGCTCTCAACATATCCTCTAACACTTGGTTGACTCGCTCAGTTTGTCCATCTGTTTGAGGATGATATGTTGTACTATGCAAGAGCTTGGTTCCAAGTGAGGCATGGAACGCTTTCCAAAACTTGGCGACAAACTGGGTACCACGATCAGAGATAATGGTTTTGGGTATACCATGGAGTTTTACTATGTTGTTCTTGTACAACGTGGCATAAGTGGGAACAGTGTAGCTGGTCTTCACTGGCAGGAAGTGAGCTTGCTTAGTGAGGCGATCCACGATCACCCATATGGAATCAAAACCTCTTGATGTCTTGGGTAGACCATTGATAAAATCCATACTGATATCGTCCCATTTCCAAGCAGGTACAGATAACGGTTGCAATTCTCCTCCGGGCTTCATGTGCACGGCTTTGACTTTCTGGCAGGTATCACACTGAGCAACATACCGGGCGATCTCAATCTTCATCTTTGTCCACCAGAATTGTTGCTTCAAATCCTGGTACATTTTGTTGCTGCCGGAATGGATAGAGAATCTAGTCAAGTGTGCTTCATCAAGGATTAACTTTCTTAACTCAGGCACTTTAGGAACTACTAACCGATTCTTAAACCATACCACTCCTTCATTATCAATCCTGAAACAATCAGCCTTTCCGGACTGGACCTTTTCGATGATGTGATTGATTCCAGGGTTATCTTTTTGTGCAGCGATGATCTGCTCTCTGATAGGGGTCTCTATTCTGATATTATTTAGAGTTCCTTGTGGAATCATTCCAATATTCAACCTTTCTAGCTCATAACACAAAGAAGGAACATAGGGCTTCTTCATCAGACAATTGCAATAAGACTTGCGACTGAGTGCATCGGCGACCACATTCGCCTTACCCGGATGGTAATGCACTTCAAGATCATAGTCCTTAATTAACTCAAGCCATCTTCTCTGTCTCATGTTCAGGTCCTCTTGAGTAAAGATGTACTTCAGGCTTTTGTGATCAGTGTACATATTACAGGTACTGCCCAACAGATAATGACGCCAGATCTTCAAGGCATGCACTACTGCTGCTAACTCGAGATCATGAGTTGGGTAATTCTTTTCATGTCGCTTGAGCTGTCGGGAGGCATAAGCGATCACTCGACCTTCTTGCATCAAAACACAGCCCAAACCAGTACCAGATGCATCACAGTAGACATCAAAGGGTTTTTCGATGTTCGGTTGGGCTAGCACTGGTGATGTAGTTAACAGTTTCTTCAAAGTTTGAAAGGCTTGCTCACAGGCTGGTGACCAGACAAACTTCACATCATTCTTTACTAACTCGGTGATAGGCTTGGCGATTCTTGAGAAATCTGGGATGAATCGACGATAATATCCAGCCATTCCCATAAAGCTGCGGACCTTGTGAACAGTGGTAGGTGGCTCCCAATCCAAAATGTCTGCCACTTTTCCAGGGTCAACTGACACACCTTCAACGGATAAGACATGACCAAGGAACTGTATCTGATCTAACCAGAACTCACACTTACTGAACTTGGCATACAGCTGATGTTCTCTGAGACGGGATAGAACGATACGAAGATGCTTGGCATGATCATCAGGGGTTTTCGAGTAGATAAGAATGTCGTCAATGAACACGACCACGAATTTATCAAGCTCTGGCATGAATACAGAGTTCATGAGATACATGAAATGAGCAGGGGCATTGGTCAATCCGAAGGACATGACCAAGTACTCATATAGGCCGTATCTGGTGGTGAAAGCTGTTTTTGGAATATCTTCTGGACGGATTTTTATTTGGTGGTAGCCAGATCTGAGATCAATCTTGGAGAACACCTTGGCTCCAGTTAGTTGATCAAAGAGAAGATCAATGCGAGGCAAAGGATATTTGTTTTTGATGGTGACCTCGTTGAGAGGACGATAGTCAACGCACAATCTGAGACTTTTGTCTTTCTTCTTTACAAAGATTGCAGGACAACCCCAAGGAGATGAGCTTGGGCGAATGAAACCCTTGTCCAACAATTCTTGTAACTGAATTTTCAACTCTGCCAACTCTCTGGGAGGCATTCGATAAGCTCTGCGGGATATGGGAGCAGTCCCGGGCTTTAACTCTATGGCAAACTCAACATCACGGTCAGGAGGTAGACCAGGTAGATCCTCTGGAAAAACATCAGGAAATTCACAGACCACGGGGATGTCTCTGGTTTCCAGAACATAGGTGGTGTTTATATGAGTGGCTGCTGGTTTTTGAGGCATAGGAAGTTGGAGAAGGAGTTTGGAGGTACTGTTAGGAATGTCCACTCTCACAACTCTATTCAGGATGTCGATCATGGCTTTATACTGACACATCCAATTCATGCCTAGAATGACATCTATCTCTTGATCACACAGTACTATCATAGTGGTGGGAAATGAATGTTCCCCCAACATTACGGGTATACTGCGAACCACTTCCTTAGTACTTATACGCCCTCCAGGCGAAAATATGCAGAAATTTTCTTTTAAACCTTCAACAGATATCTCATGCTTGACGACAAAAGTACGACTGATGAAGGAATGCGATGCACCAGAATCAAACAACACAACTGCAGGATGGTTGGCAACAGGAAACCTACCGATCATGACGGGCTCTCCCTCTGGGATGTCACTGACGGTGGTGTAGTAGACTTGCCCGTGCTTCTTGACGAACTTGCCCTTCTGAGCGTGCTGCTGCGGGGCACGATGCTGCTGCTGCTGAGGTCCTCTAGGACCCCTCTGCGCATACTTCTTGGGCTTTGGGCAATCTCGAGACCAATGGCCAGTCTGGCCGCAGTTGTAGCAAGGATGGTTGTAAGCTGTTTGTGGAGTGGTGATACGAACACCTGGGGCGTTCGGCTGCGTGGCACTCTGCTGGTTGGCATTATGGGTGGTAGCCGCAGTACGGACAACCACTTGCTGGTGAGGGTAAGGTGGACGATTTTGGTGGTGGCTGGGGTGATAGATGATTCTCTGGCGTTTGTGACCGCCAGCGAAGCTGCTTGACCCTGCTTTCTTCTTCTTCTTCTCTTCCTGGTACTGGTGATTGCTTTCTTCAAAAGCAACAGCCCGGTCAACAACATCATGGTATGAACCGGTCAGGTTATTGGACAAGCTTCTGCGGATCTTCGGGTGTAGTCCTCTGAGGAAACAATCCCTCTTCTTCTCATCCGAGTTGACATACTCTGAGGCATACTGACTGAGATGGTTGAATTGACCCACATACTGCATAACGGTGGAGTCTTTCTGTTGGAGAGCCAGGAACTGATCGAGCTTCATCTTCATTAGTCCCGAAGGGATGTGATGTGCACGGAAAGCTGTGCGGAACTCCTCCCAGGTCAACTGATGACCTTCTGGCTGGGCAGCTACCAGATTAGCATACCAAGCACTAGCTGGTCCACGAAGCTGCTGAGAAGCAAACCGAGGCTTCTGGATGTCGGTGCAGTTGATAAGACCAAACTTTTGCTCCATGGTGCGGAGCCAATCATCAGCTTCTAGAGGTTCATCGGCCCTCGTGAAGACTGGTGGACGTGTTTCGGTGAAGTCCACATACGTGGCCTCATGGTTGACGTTGTGGCGACCACGGTGACCAAAATTCTGCTGCCCCTGGTTCTGAGCCATCAGGTTAGCAGCGGCTGCCAAAGCTGCAATGGCATCTGCTAGTGTAGCTGGTACTGGTGGAGGATTGGGAAGGTTGGCATCTCCGGAACCTCCAGCTCCAGCGCGGGTGTTCACAGGCATCTGTTAAGCAACTTAGAACTTAGCATTCATAGACAAAGTTCTGAAACAACTGACTGCCAAGCTTCATTGATTCAAAGGTAGACGATGGATACAAAAGACTGATAAGGGGAAAAGGTACGAAGGAAAGATACAGACTCGACTTGACAGAAGACAGACTAACGCTCCCAAACCTAAACTAAGGTTTTAGGTAAGCAGGTGGTACAGATACACAGGATCTCCATCTCCTAGCAACGAGCCTAGTCTTCATCGATGATGATCATGTCGTCGCCATCGTCTTCTTCTTCGAGGATGAGCTCAGGCTCTTCCTCCTCGTCCTCGTCTTCAGCGTGGATGTTCTCGGCAGGTTCAACCTCCTCGTTCATGCTGGTCTCCTGCTCCATGTCCGGCTCTTCCACTATTCCGTCTTCAGGGTCTTCCATGACTGGAGGTACCAAGGGGTGAAGTTGATCATGCAACTGGTGCACTTCTTCATGAAGCATGTCGTTGAACTGTTCGATCTGAGCGGTGTACTGCTGCAGACCGTGGAGCTCGGCTCTGGTGGCGTCTTCGCGGTCCCAAGCTTCATTGCGCTGCTCGATAGCGCGAAACGTGTTCCGGTTGGCCTGCTCCAGGGAAGCTTGTGCTTCATAAAACCCCAAACGTGAGTGGTAGAAGTCACGCTCCAAGTTCTTCAGCTCAGCCTTCAGGTCCTTGATTTCCTCCTTCAGGTTCTTACGGGAACGACGGGGAAAACGACGTCCGTTGGAAGGTTCGGCAGTCTCTTCTTCAACGCGTGGTGCCAGCTGGTGGCGCGGCACACCATGCGGTCCGGTTGACTTGCGAGCAGTCAACTTGAGACGAGCCATGTCTGAACAAGAGAAGATAGATGAGAGAGGCTAGCAAGAACAGGTAAAGGCATACTAACCCAACACACTTAGTTAGCTTAAGTGAATATGATATGATGCATGAATCGTTCCTACGGAACAAGGCAATGCAAGATACATAACATATATAGGGCTTAATACACGTTGTCCTGCTACTAGTGTTGCCATCAAGAGATAAGATGAGAAAAGCAATTTGGACTCAAAATAGTCAAGTTTGTTTGGACTCAAAAATCTTTTGAAGTTTTCGCAAAACTACTGCAACGTTAAAGTGAGATGCTCCGATACCAAATCTGTGACGGAACGGCCCTAATCCCATGGCCCACGTGTCCCTGTCAACCTCTGACAGCCGAACCCATGTTCCATGTGATTAAGACCTGTTCGTCACCGGGCTACATCAGCGCCCATTGTCCGCAGGATCATCTCACAATTCGGTTACAGCATTGCATAATTTTACAAATAACATCGGAATAATGAGCGGAAGACTTAGATAACAATAATTTTACAAACCAAGGTTTCAAATAGAAATTTAGGTGCAGTTATTACATACCAAGTTCTGGTAATTCAAATTAGACAACGTAGCGGGGAACAACAACATAAAGGTACTTCACCCAGCCCGAGGGTGCACATCTATTCTTCGGCCTCATCGGCCTCCTCCTGAACGAAGGTCACACAGCAGGGTCCTAGACATCTTGGAGACTCAGGCATACCTGCAACATGGGTAACAAACCCTGAGTACTGGGGTACTCAACAAGACTTACCCGACTAAAGAAAAAGGGAGAAGACTCAGGAATGAAAGGCTTAGGGTAGTCAAGGTAAGGCTTTAGCAAGAACAAGTATTTTGCAGAAAAAGCATTTGTGAGTTTTTCTGCCAACAGCAAGCACCTCGGGCCTCTAACCCAAGAGTACAGGTGCACCTCGGGCCTCTAACCCAAGAGTACAGATCTTGTTTGCAGAAAAAGCACTTTGTAAAACTTGTTTTATTTTTGGAAAGGTTCAAGTGTTCCTCAGTTCTTCATCGTTCATGATTCATTTTACCATTCAAAAACATTCCTAGTTGAGAACCACTCTCCGTTGACAGTCAGTGGACCAAGTCTCCATAACCGAGGAGCAACGTTAATCCGGATAAATAAATACTCAGCTGAGGATCCCTATCCACACTGCATATGTAGCACCCAAGCTTGCATATGCCAACTCGTCTACCACGATTCCTCCAAGATTAGACCGGTCCTACGCCACCCGGAAGTACAGTACACCACTTCAATCCGGGCCTCGAACCCACGTGGGTACATGCTACTTCCGCCATCTCTCCACTCCCAGTGCGCGGTTGTCGGCCTCAATCAAGGATTTCTCGGAGCCAGAGCTTTCCGTAGTATGTGAATAGTTACAAGTCTTGACCAGCAGGCCATCATACGGATGGTCCCTATTTTCCAGCCAGAAACTACACCTTGGTCATATCTCACCCAAGAGTAATAGTCCTGTCAGTTTTTCAAACCTGTCCCGGTCGGTGTCAACTGTTGAGTCCGGGACTACAACATGACAACACCGTACGCGCGGACAACCTCTTCTCGCCATTAACTAAGTACGGATCAGATACTTAGCCAGCAGTCGAGAAGTAAAGCCAAATTCCCATAAAGTTCCTTAAGGTGATCACACTTTTGAAATTGGCATTTTTATTGCAAAGTCTAATAAGCATTGCTAAGCATTTTTCAAATACTTTTGAAAAGCAGTATCGGGTGTATCAGTGGTCAAGGTGGATAATGCACCAATTAGGATAGCACTCAACTCCTATAAACCTAATGCAGTAATTTACTCAAAAGCATTAAGGAAAACATTTTATAAATCCAAGGAAAGGTTGGATGCACCGGGGCTTGCCTTGAAGAGCAAAGAGAGTAGGCTCGAAGGCGGCAGGGCAGTTGTCGGTGCTCGGGGTAGCCTCGGGGACAGGTTCGTCGGTGGCTGCCTCGAACTTGACGCCTTCTCCTTCAGACACTACACGTATGCAATGATGTATGCTATGAGGATGCTGACACGAACAATAGCCTAGCTAAGGTGCAGGACAAATCCACTGATTCTAGCATCGACTTTCAAAAGGTGAAAGTAACTCCTAGAGTGGACATTTAGTTACTTATCTTTTACCCTTAAGCAAGATTAATCAAACCCATAAACCATCACCTAGCAAACCTAAGCAAAAGTCATGCATGGCATCACAAACATCATAGACCAGCTGGGTGGGGGTCTATGAACAGCAAACAATCCCAAAAGTCACACCATAGGGTAGGCAACACAACCCTAATCACTTTTCTATTTTTTCTTAATTATTTAAAAAGGTCATTTTATGAAGGTGCTCCAAAAATTACCAAATTAATCTCATAAGTTCATTAAGGTATAACTAGATGGCAAAACAAATTTCATAATTTTTGGAGGTCATTAAGGTGTTCAAATAAATCTAAGCATAAATTAACAAAAGGCACTATTTAACAATTAAAATAAAAGCTCAAAAATCAACATATTCCAAAAGACTTCAAAATTCCACCAGAGACTAAACATGGCATAAGAAGCTCATAAAAATTAGTCTCATGATTTTTGGAGTTATAAATAATTTTCTGAAAAATCCAAAACCATCCATTTATTAATTAAAAGAGGGAATTTATATTTTTAAACTTTTGCAGAAAAGTCAGGTTTCATATTTTTTATAAAATACTACACAGTACAAGGACTCTACTGTAAAATTTTCAGAATAATTAGAACAACTCAGAAAATCATACAAAAAGATGAAAAAGCAATACTATTCACATCTTCTAAAAAGAAAAGGGAGCACTGCTCCGTCCGAGGCCTGGCCCGGAGGCTCGGGCGAAGCGGAGAAGCAAGGGTCTGCCCGAGGCCTGGGCTCGGGCGAGACGGAGACACAAGTGTCTGACCGAGGCTTGGGCTCGGGCGAGGCCGAGGCCTGGGCTCGGTTGAGACGGAAAGGCAAACGTCTGCCCGAGGCCTGGGCTCGGGCGAGACCGAAACTCAAGTGTCTGCCCGAGGCTTGGGCTCGGGCGACACGGAGACGCGGGTGTCTGCCCGAGGCCTGGGCTCGGGCGAGACAGAGGGAAAACAGAGACCGGAGCCTCGGGTGCTTACCACGTGTCGGAGGCAGGGCTCGAGGGTGAGGCTCGGCGCGTGCTCGAGGCTGGGGCTCGACACGTGTTCGAGGCTGGGGCTCGGCGCGCGCTCGAGGCTGGGGCTCGACGCGTGCCCGTGGGAGAGGCTCGGGAAGAAGATGACCGCGGCGGCTCTCCGGCGGTCCGACGACCCTGCGCAACACACGGAGCCGCAAGGGCCTGGTTAGGGTCGCGCGGAGCCAAGGAAGCTGACTCCGGGGTCAGTGGAAGGTATCAGCGGCTGGAGAGGGAGTATTTTACGGACCCGAGCTCGTCGAGTGTCCGCCGGAGATGGGGACGACGAGCTTACGCCGGGGGACTGGAGGCGCGGGAGGTGAAATTGGAAGGTGGGGAAGCTTCACGGACTCAAGGCGAAGCTTTCGGGCTAGGAGGTGGAGCGGCGGACGCTTCCGAGCGAGCTGGCCACGGTGGCGGGGTTGGGAGGAGAGCTCCGGCTCCGGCGGCCTTTTATAGCCGCGGGGCTGGCGCTGGTGGGGGTCCGGGCGAGGGGTGGAAGCGTTCGCGCGGCCATTGCGGAAGTAGGGAGCGGGGTAGGGCGGCTCGGCATGGGCGGGGGCATCGCGCGCGGCGCGGCGGCTTGCCGGCGGCCGGCAACGGCGCGGTGTCCGCGGCGGAGGGGAAAAAACGAGGGAGGGTTAGGGAATGGGCGAGCGGCGCTAGGTGGGGGTCCGGGGTCGTGCGGCCGCTCCGGTCGCGCGCGCGGCACGGGGCGCGGGTCAGCCGGGATGGCGTGACCGTCGCTTCCGCCGCCGGCGGCCGGGGGTCCCCCCTTGCTTTAAGAATCGTGCAGAGAGACAATACCAAGCCTTTTCTGTAATTTCAAAATTACTCTCAAAAATTGAACTGAGCAACAAAAACTCAAAACACCAAAGTTGTGCAAAATTTTGAGATCTACAACTTTGTCAATAAGAACATTTTCAAATTCCAAACAGTTTTTGAATCAAATTTGAAAACAGAAAAGAAGGGATTTTTGGAAGTTGAATAATTTCAAAATTACTTTTGATTTTATATTGGAACTTGAAAATCTGTAAACATGAAAGTTGTTCCTTTTACCAAAACCTACAACTTTGCTATTATAAACTTTTTCTGAAACTCATTAGTTTTCAAACTATTTTGAAAACCAAAAAGGGGACAAAAGTCGGAGTTTGAAAGAATTTGAAATAACTCCAAGTTTTGTACTGCAACTTGAAAATTTGTAAATACCAAAGTTGTTTCTCTTGACAAGATCTACAACTTTGCTTTTTTGGACCAACCCCAAATTTTGAATAATTTTTGAGTTACAAAAAGAGGGATAAAATCCAGGGTTTGAAAATCAGGGTTTTGAAAAAGGATTTGAAATCTGATCTTGATTTTTGAACCTTGGTCAACACAACAAAACTACAAGATACCAAAGGAACAAAAATCACACCAAGCTAGTCACAGAGGTGAAATTACCATTTTGCCCCTTTAGGAAGGTTAGGGCTTTTAGGGTTTTTGAAAAGGAATATCTACACAAGCATTAATAAAGCTTAAATGCAAGGCAAACAATATGATTAATGACTAATGATGATGACATGTCAGGTTAATTACAAATTAAACACCAGAGGTGTTACAAAGATGAATGAAGATGAAAGTGTTCCAGAGATGTTCCATAGGCTTCAAGTGCTTGTCAATGATCTCAAAGCACTTGGAGAAGAGGTGAAGGACAAAGACTTCTCTCATAAATTCTTGAGATGTCTTCCCAAGAGATTTGGCATGTTAGTCACATTGCTTGTAAGAAGCGGTTTGGACACTATGACACCAAACCAAGTTCTTGGAGATGTAATGACCGATGACACCTACAAAGATGAGAATGATCAAGAAGTGAAGAAGGATGAGAAGAAGAAGAGTGTGGCATTCAAAGCCACAACATCATCATCAAAGAGCAAGGGCAAAGTAAAGAAGGAAGATTCTAGTGAAGATAACTGCTCCAATGATAGTGATGACGAAGATGAAGAGATGGCTCTATTTGTTAAAAGGTTTGGTAAATTCATGAAGAAGAAGGGCTACCGGGCAAGGAGGAAGAAGACTTCATACAAGAACAAGGATGAACCAAGGAGGTGCTTCAAGTGCGGTAGCAAGGACCATCTTGTTGCTCAATGTCCGTACAACAGTGAGAATGATGAAAATGACAACAAGAAGGACAAGAAGAAGGAGAGGAAAGAAAAGAAGAATTACACAAAGAAGAAAAAGGGGCAATCATATATGGTCACTTGGGATAGTGATGCATCCACAAGTGATAGTGATGAAGATAGTGATAATGAAGATCGCAAGACAAGCAAGAAGAAGGCACTTGCAAGTATTGCTATCAACAACAAGCCTTCAATCTTCGACACTCCATCATGCTTCATGGCTAAGGCCACAAAGGTACTATCTGATGATGATGAGAGTGATAGTGATGATAGTGATGATGATGAACCCACTAAAGATGAATTAATTGAAATGCTTGATGATGCTAGAGAACACTTTGATAAAAAGAGAAAGGAGTGCAAAGAATTGCAAAAGAGACTAAAAGCTCTTGAGCAATCCTTTGAGGAGCTCAATGCTACTCATGAGAGGCTAGTGGAAGCCCATGAGGAGCTTGGCAATGCTCACACTAAGCTTAAGGAAGCTCATTCCTCACTTGTTGATCAAGCTAAAACTGAAAAAGTGGTTAAAACATGTGACATAGGCATAGCTTGTGATATAATCGATGAATCTTTCTATAAGCCCGTTATTATTGCTGCTACTAACCCTTCATGTAGCTCATCATCTACCATTACTACTTCATCTATGGATGATGGCTTCACTTGTGATGCCTCACTCATGGTTGAGAATGAGACATTGAAGAAGGAGGTAAATGAGCTCACTCACACCTTAGGTAAAGCCTATGGTGGTGAGGCCCGCTTGCTTAAGTGCTTGGGTAGCCAACACTTTTCTCTCAACAAAGAGGGATTGGGCTATACCCCCAAGAAAGGCAAGGCGGCTTTTGCTACTCACAAGACTAGTTTTGTGAAGAGCAATGGTCGGTTTTGCACTAGATGCAAGCAAAGTGGGCATATAGAGCAATACTGCAAGAACAAGAACAAGAACGCTAATGTATCCTCTATTAAATTTGATTCTTGTTATTTGCTTACCAAGGGTGTAAATGGTTTGAAAGCTAAATTCATTGGTACACCGATTGTGGGCTCAAAGAAGAAAGCTATTTGGGTACCAAATAGTTTGGTCACTAATCTTGGAGGACCCAAAAAGGTTTGGGTACCTAAAAAGGATTAATTTGTTCTTGTAGGTCAACTATAAAGCCGGAGGGAGGCATTGGGTGCTTGATAGTGGGTGCACTCAACATATGACCGGGGATTCAAGAATGTTCAATTCAATAAATTCAAGCGGCAATCATGGTTTTGATTCTATCACATTTGGTGACAATGGCAAAGGCAAGGTTAAAGGGCTTGGTAAGATTGCAATATCCAATGACATGAGCATTTCCAATGTGTTGCTAGTTGAGAGCTTGAACTTCAATTTACTGTCAGTTGCTCAGTTGTGTGATCTTGGTTTCAAATGCATTTTTGGAGTTGATGATGTAGAAATCATAAGTGTAGATGGTTCTAATTTGATATTCAAAGGATTTAGATATGAGAACCTATACTTGGTTGATTTCAATGCTAGTGAAACCCAGTTGTCAACATGCTTGTTCACTAAATCTGGTTTGGGTTGGTTATGGCATAGAAGGCTTGGTCATGTTGGAATGAAACAGTTGAACAAAATAGTGAAGCATGATTTAGTTAGAGGCTTGAAAGATGTCACTTTTGAGAAGGATAAACTTTGTAGCTCTTGTCAAGCTGGCAAACAAGTTGGTAACTCCCATCCTAAGAAAAGCATGATGAGTACTAGCAAAGCATTTGAGTTATTGCACATGGATTTATTTGGACCAACATCATACACTAGCATCGGTGGAAGTAAATATGGCTTTGTGATAGTGGATGATTACACTAGATACACATGGGTCTTCTTTCTTAGTGATAAAAGTGAAACTTTTGATATCTTCAGAACTTTTGTCAAGAAATGTCAGAATGAGTTTGAAACAACAATTAAGAAAGTTAGAAGTGACAATGGGAGTGAATTTAAGAATACAAGAATTGATGAGATGTGTGATGACTTTGGCATTAGACATCAATTCTCACCCAAGTATACTCCTCAATCAAATGGGATTGTTGAAAGGAAGAACAGAACTTTGATTGATATGGCAAGGTCTATGCTCAGTGAATACAATGTCAGTCATTCCTTTTGGGCCGAAGCTATCAATACGGCTTGCTATTGTAGCAACCGTCTCTATTGCCATGGCATGCTAGAGAAGACACCATATGAGCTATTAAATGGAAGAAAGCCAAATATCGCATACTTTAGAGTTTTTGGTTGCAAATGCTATATATTGAAGAAAGGTACAAGATTGAGTAAATTTGAGAAGAAATGTGATGAAGGATTCTTACTTGGATATTCAACAACAAGCAAAGCATATAGAGTTTGGAACTTGGCTAGTGGTATTATTGAAGAAGTACATGATGTTGAATTTGATGAAACTAAGGGCTCTCAAGAAGGAAATGAAAATCTAGATGATGTGAGAGGCACTCAATTGTCAAATGCAATGAAGAATATGGATGTTGGTAATATTAGGCCAAGACAAGTGGATGAAAATGAAGATGATCAAATGTTCTCCTCCAATGTGCAAGTTGATGTAAATCAAGCAAGTGGTTCTCATGATGAATCAAGTGCCTGTGAAAATCAACAAGCTAGTTCATCTCAACAAAACAATCAAGTGCAAATACTTCAACCAACCAATATTGCAAGAGATCATCCTATAGATCAAATTGTTGGGGATATTAGAAGTGGTGTGCAAACAAGATCCAGATTGGCTTCATTTTGTGAGCATTATTCATTTGTGTTATCATTTGAGCCAACCAAGATAGAAGATGCATTGATAGATGTTGATTGGGTAAATGCTATGCATGAAGAGCTAAACAACTTCACCCGCAACCAAGTTTGGGAACTTGTTGAGAGACCAAAGAATTACAATGTAATTGGAACCAAATGGGTATTTCGCAATAAGCAAGATCAAGATGGGATAGTAGTGAGAAACAAAGCAAGATTGGTAGCTCAAGGTTACACTCAAGTTGAAGGTCTTGATTTTGGAGAAACATATGCACCGGTTGCAAGAATGGAAGCAATTAGAATTCTATTGGCTTATGCATGTGCTCATAATATCAAGTTATATCAAATGGACGTCAAAAGTGCATTTCTCAATGGGTATATCAATGAGTTAGTATTTGTAGAACAACCTCCCGGTTTTGAAGATGACAAGAAGCCCAACCATGTTTACAAGCTCAAGAAGGCGTTGTATGGTTTGAAACAAGCACCAAGAGCATGGTATGAGAGGTTGAGAGATTTCCTACTCTCTAAAGGGTTCAAGATGGGCAAGGTTGATACTACTCTCTTCACCAAGAAGATTGGCAAAGACTTGTTTGTGTTGCAAATATATGTTGATGACATTATCTTTGGGTCAACCAACCAAGAGTTTTGTGAAGAGTTTGGGAATATGATGGCAAATGAGTTTGAGATGTCTATGATTGGAGAGCTTAGTTACTTCCTTGGTCTTCAAATCAAGCAAATGAAGAATGGCACTTTTGTGAGTCAAGGCAAGTACATCAAAGATATGCTCAAAAAGTTTGGTCTAAATGATGCAAAAGCTATTAGTACACCTATGGGAACAAATGGACATTTGGATAGTGATGCTAGTGGCAACATGGTGGATCAAAAGTTGTATCGGTCTATGATTGGAAGCTTACTCTATGTGACCGCTTCTAGGCCGGACGTCATGTTTAGTGTATGCATGTGTGCAAGATTTCAAGCTTCACCAAGAGAGAGTCACTTGAAGGCAACTAAAAGAATATTGAGATATTTGAAGCATACACAAAATGCTGGATTGTGGTATCCCAAGGGGTCAAACTTTGAGTTGATTGGATATTCGGACTCCGACTATGCAGGATGCAAAGTTGATAGAAAAAGCACATCGGGCACATGTCAATTACTTGGAAGATCACTTGTATCATGGTCATCGAAAAAGCAAAATAGTGTTGCACTTTCAACCGCCGAAGCTGAATACATATCCGCAGGGAGTTGTTGTGCACAATTGCTATGGATGAGAGCAACCTTGGATGATTTTGGAATCAAGTTCAAACAAGTGCCATTGCTATGTGACAATGAGAGTGCAGTGAAGCTCACTAACAATCCAGTACAACATTCAAGAACAAAGCACATTGACATTCGCCATCACTTCATAAGAGACCATCAACAAAAGGGTGATATTTCAATTGAGAATGTTGGTACCGATGATCAACTTGCCGATATATTCACCAAGCCACTTGATGAAAAGAGATTTTGCAAGCTAAGGAATGAATTGAATATACTTGATTTCTCAAATATGAGTTGATGCACCCTCCATTATATGACATGCCTCTCCTTCGACAAAGTAAAGGTAAAAATTGTTTGGCATGACATTCATTCTTGCTAAGGATAGGTTTAGTGCATTTAGTCATTCCTTGCATCTTATAGGCTCATTCATGAAAATAAAATACTTTTGATGTACATATGGTACCACTATTGCTTCTATGTTTGATATGATCTAGTGGTAGCATATGACATGTTTGTGAGCTTGTGAACCTAGTGTTTGATCTTGGAAACAAGCATTCAAGTGTTTAACCAATGTGAGTAAGATAACCATTGAAAGATGTGTGAAAAAGCTTACTCTAGAGCAAACCGTGTTAAATATCTTATGTTTGTTTGCTAGGTTGAACCATAATATGATCTTGATCACCCTATTGATTAACTTAACTCCTACTAAAATTGGTGTGCCTTTTATGGTACTTAATGACAAAGGGGGAGAAATGGTTACTAAGATAGATATATATAACAAAGGGAGGATCAATTAAATTTTGATCATATAAGTCGGGGGAGCAAGCTCATGAACTTATTGTTGCATTTGAATGTGTATATTCATATGAGTGATTGCATTGTAAAAATTTAAATTCAATATACATGCTTGTGTGATGTATGCTAGAAATAAATTTTGAATGATGATTTGTGAACTAGCATGCATAAGTGGTAGCTAGATGTAATCTGTTTTTGCAAAGTGGTACTAGAACCTTTTATATAATGTTGATCTCATAAGGTATCTAGTGTTTTTTGTAAGTCTAGCTAACAATGGTGCTAAGGATGGTATACATTGGCAACTCCGATTGGTATCACGCTTCAAAGGTCCATTCTTTACACCTTAGCATCATTTGATAGTATTACTCTCCCACATTTCATATCCATGCATATGTGCCGAACTTGAACCAAACACTATAGCACATATGTAGGGGGAGCTAACACTAACAAAGTGGTGACTCAAATTTTCAAACATATATCTTTGTGAAAGGTTGTCATCAATTACCAAAAAGGGGGAGATTGAAAGTCCTTGTTTGGTTTTGGATAATTGATGTCACCTAGAGTACTAACCTTGTCATGAAGCGTTTATGAGCTAGGTTGGTACGCACCAAGTGCGGGAGCTAGATGATGATCATGATAATGGTGGTGATGGCCAAAAGATAGATCAAGTGCTCCACATTTGGAAGAAAAAGAAGAGAAAAGCAAAATCCTATGGAAATCAAGGCAAAGGTATAAATAGGATTTTTTTGTTTTGGCACTCAAGACACCATAGAGGGTGTGGGTGCGTTTAGGATAGATAGCCGTACTATTAAGAGGGGAATATCTCAGTGATCGCGGTTATCAAGTGCCACTAGGTGAATTCATACATGCATATGCATTAGGACCTAGTGTGCTAACTCGAATCCTTTGAAAATGATTGTGAAAATGCTAACACACTTGCACAAGATGATGAACACTTGTTGGTGTTAGCACATTTGCAAAGGAGAAGGTGTTGGAGTTGAATTAAATCAACTCGGAGAAGTTTCGGAGATAGTTTTGGTTGAAAAAGAGAAGCGATGGATCTTGGATTGGAATTCTGTTCTAATACTTTGTGATTTGGATCTTGTATTCATGTGGGATGTGTAGCCCTCTGAATAAGCTTTCCAAAATGTCCAAGATCATCAAAATCGGAGTTTGGAGTGAGGAGTTATGGCTATTCTAGCGCGGGGAGTGCAGGCTGGTGTAGTCGGTAGTACCGACCCTGGTGGTCGGTAGTACCGACCCAAGAGGGCTGTTTGCAGCCTCTCTGGATGTGGCCCAGTTTGGCCTGGCGGTGGTACCGCTATCACCTCGGTACTACCGCCGGAGGTGGTACCGACCAGAGGGTCGGTGGTACCGTGGCCCTGAAGGGTTTCGCGGAGCTCTCTGGAAGTGGCCAGTTTTGGCCTGGCGGTAGTACCGCCATTATGTCGGTACTACCGGGCTTGGAAGTACTGACCAGGGGGTCGGTAGTTCAAAGGTCTGGAGGAAGTTTCTGAATGCGTTCTGTGTAGATCCGAAAGTAGCCTGCCGGTAGTACCGCCATAGGGCCGGTACTACCGACCTCGGAGGTACCGACCAGAGAGTCGGTGCCTCGCCAAAATCAGCGGACCTTGTGTTAAACGGCTAGTTTGACCTAGTCGGTTCTACCGCCCAGGAGGGGTCGGTACTACCGACCAAGCGCAGAATCGTGGGGATCGGGCTGCCGTCCTCCCCTCTCTATATATAGGCCGTGGCCGCCTTTGGGGATAGCTTCTTGACCTTCCGACTTCTTGAACATCCTCTTGAACAAGATCTAATCCCTCCCTCCGATCTCTTTGCTTGTTAGTGCGAATCCAAGTGAGATCGAGAGATCCAAGTGCATTTGCTTGTGAGTTTGCATCTAGTGGCACTTGGCGATTGTTGTTGCTGCGGATATTCTTATTACTCTTGGTGGTTGCCGCCACCTAGACGGTTTGGAGCAGCGGAGGAGATTAGGCACGAGTGGTGATTGTTCGTGGCCATCTCCCGGTGATTTGTAAGGGGTTTCTTGTACCTTCCCCGGCGGAGTGCCAAAGGTAACTCTAGTGGATTGCTCGTAGCTTGTGGATCCCCATCTTGTGTTGGTTGTGCGGCACCCTATTGAGGGTTAGGCGTGTGATGCCTATTAGCGCGTGAACCTCCAAGTGGGTGTATCGCTACAACGGGGACGTAGCTTGCCGGCAAGCAAGTGAACCTCGGAGGAAAAATTATTGTGTCAACCTGTCTCCGTGGTATTCTTTGATATTCATTTTAATCTCTTGCCGGCTCGGTATACACACCTCTATCTCTTGTACTTACATTTGTTACTTTCTTGCAAGATAATATTATACCTTGTTGTTAGTTACATTCTCTTATCTTGTGTAGTGATATACATTATTGCTTATTTAGTTGTTGAATAGTTCCTTTGATATTGTGTGACTTAGAGTTTGTGGTTATCTAGAATTGTGAATAGGTGGCTTGCATCTGTGTAGAGCTAGCGCAAACTTCGCTTCGCCATTTAGTTGTCTAACTAGGTTGTTTAAGTGTTGTTGTAGAAATTTTTTTTATAGGCTATTCACCCCCCTCTAGCCTTTTAGGACCTTTCAGTGAGTAGGTGAGCCGGTGGCACAACCCCGCTTCTCCGACCTATAAGGCCTACTTTGGCAGCGGCAGGGTTATTAGCCCTGGGAACTGCTGGGGGGAAGAGATTTTTTTTGCAACATCGATTCCCCCTCCATCCCCCTCCACCATTTCCCCGTATGGGAGAATGTCCCTGCGGCTCTTTGGAAGCCATATCACAGCCTCGCCTCGAGCAGAATGAGGAAGCAGCGCCGGAGCGAGGGTGCGAGACGGGATCGACGCCCGGTGTCATCTGGCCGGGCTCCTTACCGCGTGGAAATCGGGTGGAAGCAGGCCTCGAATCCACGCCCGTTGGGCTTCCAAAGAGCACCGTAAAATGTCCCGGGGAGGCTGCCCGGCGGTGTTTCTCGCCCGTGGAAAACACAGGGATCCCCGCGTGGAATTGTGCTGCCAAAGTAGGCCTAAAAGGGTACGCTGGAGCACCTCTATGCCACCACTGATCTGCCAAGCCAGCTCCCTCCACTGTCCGACTCTCGCTTCCCTAATATCTCTCGCTTTGTTTCCAAAGTTCAAGCTCGCTTCATCGATCTCCTTCTCTAAGTTGCACTAAGCAGAGGTGAGCAGCTAATAAGAATCCCCTCCTCACCCTCTACCTCCCCATGCTCTTCGGATTTCTGAACCATGGCTGGAATCGCTGTCCCGAGAAACTGCCGTCGTCCGTCCATGGCGGCCGAGCTCACGAGCACGAACACCCTGTACTCTCTGTCTCACTCAACAGCACATATCCCTTCGTTACTTTTAGTCTTAGTCCACAACAGCAATAAAAAGGTCATGGCCCAAGTACTAGTCGGAAAGTCCAAAACTCTGCCACGTCATGCATGAGCCCCTAAGCCACATCCTTTGATGATGTGATTTTAATTTTGGAATTTATTTAACAACCACCTTATATAAAATTAATATATGCCACATACGAACTCCGATTCCATAGATTTTTCTTCCTAAATTTATCTAAAACCATGCTCTATCCTCCATACAAGTGATTGTGACTCCCACTTAAGTTTCCGGTTTCCTCCCATTTTTGTCGTCTTTCCGTCCATATTTGTCTGTTTCCGAATACTCGTATTTTCTGCTCCCGCATCCGATCCAGATCCCGTTTCCGGTGATAAAATATAGAGACAAAAATAAAAAGGGAGTTTTCCGTCCGTTTTCAATCTGGCTACATCCGCATTGGAGGAAGCACCGTGGTTGATGTAGGTGCCTCTCGTAGCCGCGGCTCGTTATCATTGATGTATGTGCTGACCCTAGAGAGAGGGAGGTAGAAAAGGGGGTTGGAGGGGTGCAGATGCCACCCGGGGGGGGGAGATGGGGGAGGATTGGGGCCAAGTGAGAGAGTAGGGGCAAGACGAGGAAAGAGCCATGCCAATAATCGAAATAGGTATGGCTAATTTTTAGCTGCAATTGATTATTAGTCCTAACCGATCCACCACTACAGGACGTTTAGACTTTGCCGAGTGCTGGCAACACTCGACAAAGGGCCTCTAGCACTCGGCGAAAGTTTTACCGAGTGCTGCACTCGGCAAAGGGCACTCGACAAAGATTTCTTTGCCGAGTGCCAAATATCGAGCACTCGGCAAAGGCTTCACTGAGTGCCAGGTCAGCACTCGGCAAAGCAAACGGGAGCCATCTACTGACGGCCTCTTTGCCGAGTGCCGAACGGACTGGCACTCGGCAAAGGGGGTCTTTTGCCGAGTGCCACGGGGGCCGGCACTCGGCAAAGAGGCCTTCTTTGCCGAGTGCCGAACGGACTGACACTCGGCAAAGGGGGTCTCTTTGCCGAGTGCCACGGGGGCCGGCACTCGGCAAAGAGGCCTTCTTTGCCGAGTGCCACGTGGACTGGCACTCGACAAAGAGAGCCTCTTTGCCGAGTGCCACGTTGGCCGGCACTCGGCAACGAGGCCCTCTTTGCCGAGTGCCACGTGGACTGGCACTCGGCAAAGAGAGCCTCTTTGCCGAGTGCCACGTTGGCCGGCACTCGACAACGAGGCCCTCTTTGCCGAGTGCCACGTGGACTGACACTCGGCAAAGAGGGCCTCTTTGCCGAGTGTCATGGTCTCGGCACTCGGCAAAGAGGCCGAGCTGGGGAAAATTATTTGTTCAGCTTTGCCGAGTGCCGTGGCATCTTTGCCGAGTGTGGCACTCGGCAAAGCTGGGAAAAATTGAATTTTTTTTCTGTTTTCAATTTCCTGCACAGAAAACATAATATATATATATCACACATCCATATTCCATCACACAGAACTCAATATATCACATGCATATCCATTTCAGACAAATATCACACATTCAGTCTCCATGCATCACAAGCTCACAAGTTTATCACAAGCTCATCACAAGTTCATCACAAGCTCACAAGTCCATCACATCCATCTCACAAGTCCATGACAAATCTAAGTCGACCATCACTGCTCACCTTGGTGCTCAGATTGTGAAGAACCCCCACATTGCCACCTGTGCGACGACCCGTCCGAAGGACCACCTTGCCAACCTTGCCACCCGGGCGGCGGAGGTCCAGATGGCCACCGGGTGTACCCCGACTGGTTAGGAAGGTAACCTGGCCACCCATAGGGCGGAGGAGGGCCACCGGGGAGCCACCCAGACTGCGAAGGAGGGCCACCAGCGATGTACTGAGTGTGCAGAGGAAGGCCAGGTTGAGGAGTCGGCGTCGAACCCTCTGACTGTGAGTGCACAAAGGAGAAGCAAATTCGTTAGCACCTGGAGGATGGTCATAAAAGTTAAGGCAATATAAACAACCATATATACTCACCGGAGTCCTTGTCGAAGAAGTACTAGGAGGCACAAAAGGAGTGAGCAGCGAGGGAGGCACGACAACACCCGAGATGTTCAGGCTCCCAAAGAAGTGAGCTATGTCCTGCGTCCTCTGCGCCTCCCGCTCGTGGACAGCCAGTAACTCGCGGCGATGGGCCTCCGCCTGGGCCTCGTGCAGGGCCTGTAACCTCTGCACCTGGTCCGCCTGAGCCTGCATCTGGGCCTGCAATATTCCTCCCTCAAGGTTTAAACAATGGAAAGGCGGTATATGTGTAAAAGCAATGAACGACGAATAGAACAATACTTACCTGAAGTTGTGCCATCATCTGCTGTGAGGTCGGCTGCCGAGGTCGTATGGGGACGGAGGAGCTTGTGCTGGCAACTCGAATCTCGGCGAGGTTGGGAATAGAGGACGAGTCAACTGCGCTGTTGGCTATCCAGTACCGGCTGTGCTGCTTCCCTCCTCCCAGCCTCTTCACCAGGTCTATATCTAGCGGCTGGGTGGCCGGATCGAAGTCCTCCCCATGGCGCTCGCGAGCCGCCGAGGTGTACTCAGTGACCTTGGTGTAGGCGTTCACGTTGGTGTACGCATCGGGCCCGGCGTTCGGGTTGTACTGGGTGCTCGCCGCAGTCGCCTTGCCCTGGTGTGACAAGTTGTACGCCTTGAAAGGGGGGCACTCCTCACCACCATGCGACTGGGACTGCGAGGAAAACACACAGATGATTACAAGTAATGAGTAATTGAGTGTTAGAATAAAAAATCAGTAGAGCATACCCATCTGTCGGCGTACGCGTTGAGGCTAAGGTTGCCTTGGTGGTGTGGCACCCCAGGCATCTGCAGGAGGCAGTCTCGGCGGGCACTGTGCCTCTCGTACCAGTCGTCTAATTTCCACTTGTCCACAATGGACAACCAGCAGTCTAGGTGATTGGTGCACCAACCAGGACAGAACTGCAAGACATTAAGTATTTAATATGTTAGAAGAGCCGCTAAGTGATGGATGGACCAATCAGTATTACTGTTTTGTACATACCTGGATGTACTGCTCCCTAGTGAGGTCGGTCTCCCTGGTGAGCATCATCTGCCTGGCGTCCGCCTTCTTCACCGCCTTCCCTAACACGTCAGCATTGTAGTTGATGACGTACTGGATCCGCGCCTCGTGGTACAGATCCGCGAGCCGGGACCTGCAGACCTTGTCCTGCACGTGCAACGCCTCGGCCACTTTACCCGCCTCACACGCAAAGTACTCCTGCATAAAGACAACATGTATCCTTTCATTATTTCAAGAACGTCCAACAAATACGTATCATTGAGAAATGTTGTGAGAGCAAGACTCACCCAGAACTCGGCCCTAATCCGCGCTGCAATGGTGGTGTACGTGGGGTCCGCAGCGGCAGCGAAGTGGTCCCACGTCCAGGGCGGTGACCTAACCCCGGTGTAGGTGACCAAGCCAGGGTAGTTCTTCCGAATCAGAATACTTAACATGCCATTGATATGGCGTGTCTTGCCCCCTGCCACAAGTTCTCAGTTCCTGCATGAGTCATTAAGAACAATTGTTAGTCAGAAGTTCAATTTTGAACATGTCATGTGAACAAGTAGTGAAAACATTAATGGTAACTTACTTGTCGCCGTAAGGTCGAATCACCGGGCGGCGGCTAGGTGCGATCCGCTGCTGCGGGAGCTGCGAGGGGCCGCGCAAGTAGACTCTGCTCGAAGTAGAGGAAGTGGAACCCCCTCCTGAGGCACCTACGATCTCGCCACTCTCGTCCCCCTGGTCCCCCTGGCCACCCTCCGAGTCCGAGGAAGTGCTGTCGTCGTCCGACGTCCTCCTGGTCGTCCCTCTGGCGTCCCCCTGGTCATCATCCAAGGAGGTCTACGCCGGGTCGGGAGTCGGGTCAGGAGTCGGCTCCCTCCTAGGACGTCCGCGGGGGCGGCCGGGCCTCGCCCTCCTCGTCGACGGCTCCTCGGCTGCGGTGGGTGGTGAGCTGGACCTCTGGTAGCGCGAGTTGACCCGTCGCTGTTGCCGCCTTCCGCCCGGCATTTTGTCGAGTGCCTGCCATTACAAAGATAAAATCAATTAGCATAAATAAACGATAAGTATTTATAAAGAGATACAAAATGAACGAAACATAATTGCAAAATAATTATAACAATATAGCATTGCATGAATTAAAATTATCTCCGCGATTGTCAGTGGCTAGTGCCCCTCGTGTGTTGGCTCGTGGCACACGTGTGTCGTCATCACTGTCAATATTGTCGAAACAATCGGCATCGTCTCCATCATCCTCATCACCCTCGTCCTCATCAATGTCACCACCAAACTGTAATCGCTTAAGCATTCTTAAGTCCTTGGCATTGTGCACCTCATCACCCTCGTCCTCATCAATATCATTGTCATCGTCTTCTTCCATGTCCATCAGCTAAAAAATGTCAATGTCAAACCTCCCTTCTAGCCCCTCAGGTTGAAAGAACTCTCCACTATATGTGTTTGGGTCAAAGTTGTAATCATCATCGTTTGGGAGAGGCGCTTTACCGCGCGGCGATACTAACTGCACAAGGTACCAACCCATAAGATTGTCATCTTCTTGACACGCCCATGGGAGATAATAAACTTGTGTGGCCTGTTGAGCCACAATATAGACATCGTCTCCCTTGTAAACGGAATCCTGTCGAATTTTGACTAGCCCAATCTCAGGGGCTCTTCTCATGACATCAGGATCGAACCAATGACATTTGAATACCACTGGATTAATAGCTTTGGTACCCTCAAAGTTGAGCTCATATATTTCTTCGACTATGCCGTAATAGTCGCGCTCATCGGTGCCGGGCGTACGAACTCCGGTATTCGTGGTCTTTCGATTGGGCTGACTCTGCTCGTAGCTGCTTGTGTGAAAGCGATAGCCATTCACATCATAAACGGTAAATGACTTGACCCTATAGTCGAAGCCATTGGCAACCTGTTTCAACTCATCCATCATTTCCGCATCTGTGCGGGTCTGTAAGTTGAGACAGGGTAGATTGTTTCATGAAATAAAACAAGAAATGAAATGAAATACGAGGTTATTTGGGTGGTACTAAACCACGAAATGAAATCGGGCACACCATTTTTGAGAAGATGGTCTTGTTCTTCAGAGGAAGGTTCCCTATCCTCTCTCCAGTATTCATCAATAAATTTCCTTAAAACAAGGGGGTCGAATCAATAGATTGAAGATAGTGACGGCGCATGTAACAAGCTCATTGAGAACTTACTGCACATAAGGAGTCACTTCGTCAAGGTTCAACAACACATACAACATGATAGTGTGCCACTCATCATGCCGCAACATCTTGGTCCTCGATGCGCTTGCTCTTCCGAGTTGGCCTTTGAAAAGGCTGAGGTTCGATAAACTCTCGTCGACGTTGTAACGAGAGGGTGGATTGTGCACGCTAGGAAGGTTATCCTTATAATATGTTGTTGTGAAGTTCGACACCTCCTCCAGAATAAATGCTTCTGCCATGGAAGCCTCTATTTTGGCTTTATTTCTACACTTTTTTCGAAGAACCTTTAGACATCTCTCGACTGGAAAGCACCAATGGCACTGCACGGGCCCCCCCATCCGTGCCTCGTATGGTAGGTGCAAAATCAGATGCTGCATCGGCAGGAAGAAGCCGAGTGGAAAGATCATCTCCAACTTGCAGATCAACACAGGTGCCACTTCCTCTAGGTTAGCAATCACGTCATGAGATAGCTCCTTGGCACAAAGCTGGTGAAAGAAATAGCTCAACTCTGCCAGCACGCGCCACACAGGCTCGGGGAGGTATCCCCGGGTCATCGCAGGAAGGAGCCGCTCGATCCATATGTGGTAGTCATGACTCTTCATCCCTAACACTCGCATAGTAGACAAGTTCACTCCCCTCCTCAGATTCGCCGCATACCCATCAGGGAACCTTAACGCATGGATCCACTGTAGTACTTTCTTCCTATGGTCTCTTTTCAATATATAATCGGCTGGACCTCTTTTCCATTTCTTGCCAGCACCAGGAGCCTTCATCACTAGCTTTGGTCTATCGCACATCTCTTGCAGGTCCAGTCTAGCCTTAACGTTGTCCTTTGACTTTTCTGTGTCCATGAGTGTTGCAAAGAGTGCCTCAGCGATATTCTTTTCTGTGTGCATTACATCGATGTAGTGCGAACAAAGAAGGTCATTGAAATAGGGGAGTCTAGTCAAGCCCGATATATGGGTCCACATGTGTTCCTCTCCGTACGTGAAAAAATGACCGTTGTCGTTATCAAACTTCAGAGCCTCTATATCGGCACAGACCTCGGAACCTCTCTTGAACTGAGGAATGGGGTTGGTGACTTGAACACCTTTCCTGAAGTGCTTGATGTCACGTCTGAACGGATGGTCAAGAGGCAAGAATTGACGATGCTGGTCGAATGAAGAATACTTGCCTCCCTTCTTCAACCAAGTGAACTTCATAGCTGCCTTGCATATTGGGCATGGGAACTTCCCGTGAACACACCAAGCGCTAAATAAGCCATACGCCAGGAAGTCATGCAGGGAGTACTGGTACCACACATGCATTTTTTGAAGTTCTTCATTGTTGCCCGGTCATATGTCAGTACCGGGTTTTCCCAAGCTTCGAACAATTCATCCAACAAAGGCTCCATGAACACACCCATATTGTTCCCCGGGTGTCTAGGAATTATCAGCGACAAGAATACGTTCTTAGGGTCAAACATAACACCGGGTGGGGGGGGGGGGGAGATTGAGGGGATCACGAACACAGGCCAACAAGTGTACGGGGCCGCCATCATTCCATACGGGTTGAACCCATCTGTTGCCAGCGCCACACGTACATTCCGAGCCTCCATAGCTTTGCCAGGATGCATGGCATCGAAGTGCTTCCATGCTTCACCATCCGATGGGTGTACCATCTTGTTAGGATTGTATCTTTTGCCATTCTTGTGCCATGTCATCTGTTTCGTAGAGTCCTCTGTCATGTACAGTCGTTGGATCCTAAGTATGAAAGGAAGGTACCGTAGGACCATCTCGGGGATATTAAGTTGTTCCTTCTTGCCATCTCCATGGTCTACCTCCACATAGGTTTTGCACTTTGGACAGTGTGTTGTTTTCTCGTGATCTTTTCTGAATAGGACGCACCCTTTTGGACAAGCATGGATCTGCTCATACGACATCTTAAGTGCACGAAGAAGTTTCTGTGACTCGTACGTGTTCTTCGGCAGAATGTGACCCTCCGGCAACAGGGTGCCCAAAATTGCCAACATGCCATCGAAGGCGTCTCGACTCAAGCTATATTGCGACTTGAACCCCATTAGGCGTCCAATGGCATCCAGTTGTGAAACCATTATCTTTTCGTGAAGGGGCTTCTGTGTCGAAGACATCATGTCATAGAACGCCTTTGCGGTTTCCTCTGGCTCCTCCAATCCTTCACTGAATTGTGCCTCTTGAAAGTCTCCCATCATGTCTGCTACCCCAGCATCTCCATCATACTCCTCGAGGCGTTGTCTCACCACCTCCTCTCTAATCCGATCGGCTTCACCATGGTGGACCCAACAAGTATAGTTTTCAACGAATCTGTACTTGTAAAGATCTACCCCCACGTTATTCTTATATTTTCTTTTCTCGTTCCCACATTTGCTGCAGGGACACGACATCCGACTCGACCCTTTAGCAGCCGGACCAAATGCATGCTCTAGGAAAGCATTGGTCTTAGTAACCCATTCTGTGCTCTAACTTGCGTGGCCCGTGTACATCCAGTCACGGTTATCCATCCTCTGGCATATACATATGTAAGCGAGTAATAAAACCAGCAATTGCATCTACACGACGTTCCTACCATCTAATAGGTGAAGGATAGGTCCTAATCCCACCCGAGGATGCGTAGATGGGTTAGTTTCCATGTTCTACTCCTACTCGAGACAGAATTTCAGCAGCACCTCCTCGCTGTTCTCCCGATACACGTCCTGGCAGAGAGAGTGTGTATCCGGAGAACAACGGGGAGGTGGTGCCAAAACTCCGACTCTGACAGGAGCAAAACATGGAAACTAGCTCATCTACGCATCCGCGGGCTGTCCAAAATACGTGGACAATCCGAAAGAGATACGGTTGGAATCGTATCTCTTTCGAACGGGAGACGCCTAACTGGGTGATGAGATGTACGACCAACGTACGGGTACAGGGGTTATACCTAGGGTGGCGGTGCAGACAGGATAGCGGGGCGGTGCCGAGTCGCTGCAGTGGCTAGACGACACTGTGCAGGCAGACCGACACGGCGCGAGGCTACTCCCGATCCGGTCTTCTCTGCAAAACAAGAAAATACTATCATTTAAAAAAAATTCGACAGAACCTCCCCTGCACGGTGAGGTTCCCAAAACCTACAAAAAATCATCGGCACGATGGCCGGCAACCATAGTAACATCCACCGCAAGCATATACTTTAATTATAAAGTCACATATACTACCGCCTCCTCCTCCATAACCACCACCACCACCTCTATCTCCTTCATGATCTACCTAAACCACAAACTCAACCACCACCACAATCACATTGCCACCACCTCCACCACAACCACAACACCAACACATTCACCACCACAAATATATAACAACATTTGGCACAAGAAAGAAAAGGGAATGATGGATAAGGCCATACCTACGGCGGTGAGGGTCGAGGCCGGGATGCGCAGTTGAGTGGAGTGGCACGGGGCAAACTCGGTGATTCTCCTCGTCGTCTTCTTCCCCTTCCTCCTTCTCTTCTTCCTCCTCTCCTCTTCTCCTCCTCTCCTCTTCTCCTCCTATCCACCACCACCAGGCGGCCGGCACAGTGGGACGGGTCGGGGTAGGGGCGCGCCGGGGCTGGGGCGGGTGGCCGCGGCCGGGGGGGGGGGGGGGGCGGCCTGCACGGCGGGGCGCGGCGGGGGCGGGGCGGTCCAGGGCGCGGCGCGGCCGGGGGGCGGCGGCCGGCGCGCGGCTGCCGGAGCGCGGCGGGGCCGGGGCCGGAGCGGGGGTGCGGCGGGGCGGGGCGGGGCCGGGGCGCGGCGGCGGGCGGCGCGTGTGTGAGTGTGTGTGTGGGCGCGCGCGTGTGTGGTGTGTGGCCGCGGAGCGCGTGTTTTATATTTTTTTATTTTTGAATGGCTTTGCCGAGTGCCAGATCGGCTGACACTCGGTAAAGAGGGGACCTTTGCCGAGTGCCAGCCGATCTGGCACTCGGTAAAGAGGGGCCACGTGGTAGACATCCCCCGGCCAGCGGACAACGCTTTGCCGAGTGGCTGGCACGACACTCGGCAAAGAGCCTCTTTGCCGAGTGCCAGGGCTGACACTCGGCAAAGTTTTTATTTTTTTTAAAAAAATTTTGACACCAAATTTTTTTTGAGGCACTTCCACACTACCATAGACCACATGTTCAAATTTGACACTTTTTCAAAGCTTTTTGTTATATTTTTTGACTTTATTTCATTTTCTTGAATTTTCCCGAAAGACCCAAGTTTGAACTGCGGGTGCATCGAATAATGAATTTTCATGATTTAAAAAATATTATTCTTGTTCTTAACCGTATGTTGAGGCCAAATCCAAAAACTGACCCGAGGTTTCGATCAACGTGCTCACGGGGCAACGCCTCCAAATTACGTGCGGGCGGTTTTTTAATTATAAAAAATGCAAATGAATTCCAAAAATCGCGAAACTTGGCGAGATGTTGTTACATCATATGCGTATGCCGTGAAAAAAATTTGAGAAAGTTTCGAGCAAGTTGTCATGTATGATGCTTACAAACCAGTATATCTCAACATGTGATATGATGAGATATGGTATCTGCCTCTGATCCAAAGTCTGCAATGGTAGTCCAAAGATTAGTTTAAGCTGCTATATTATGAACAAAATTTCTAGTTGGTTAGTTTTCTCGTATTGAGGTTTGGCCCTGAAACTACAACTCTTTGTTCCTGTTTGGATTTCCTTGCCCTAGATTATTTTAATAGGCTAGTTTTCAATTGTGAATATTGGAACAGGTTCATGGCCATCGGCAATTCCCTTTTCTCTGGTTTCATACCCCAAACATAAAATTACTGCAAATAATTCTCCAGCTGTCTCTAGATTGGTTTTAATTTGTGTATCTATTGTTAACTTACTGAAGAAACTTTACTTGATGGATTTTGTGTCATGTATTCTATGGTTTGATAATTTACAAAATCGATGAACACCACCATGATGGAGACGAAGTACCTGGGAGATGACGTCTGGGAAGCCCGACGACTCGATTTGGCTTGTGGGCGCTTCCCCTCGTGTACAGTCGGGACAGTTGGAGTTGCCGGCGATGATGGCTGAAGGTAAGCCAATTTACGGTTCATGCTCCTCATTAACATGGATCTGAATGTATGCATCAGATCCAAAGCAAATACGAAATTTACTAAACATAAGCCAATCGGTTAACCTCTCTGAATCTCTAAACATGAATCATTGATCCTTGATCTGACTGAATTTATTTACTGCCCAATAAAATTCGTTCAATAACCATGGGCAACTACCATGTTGCCAGGGCACACCAGATGATAAACAACGGAGTCAACATGCATACCGGAATGAAGGAGGATGGAACCGATCTCCACTTGGTGGCTTTGGCGCCGACGATCTTGCGACCTTGCGGCGATTCAGTCCGCGCGTTGGCGATGGTGATGGTGATTCAACCGGTGATCGATGATCGTGCAGGGGCGTGAGGCATAGGGCGCGCGGCGATGGCGACCTTGCGGCGATCGATGACGTGCTTGATGGCGTTGGCGATTGAGTCGGCGATCGATGATCCAGGGGGGCGTGAGGCATAAGGCACGACGATGGCGACCTTGCGGCGATCGAGATGACGTGCTTGAGTCCCGCCGATGGGGAGAATGTTTTAGGGGGCGGCTGTTTAGCGTGACTTTCCTTAGGGGAAATCGCGACTTTCCTGAAAGGTGAACGCGTTGGAAAAATCCACGGTGATTAAGATGGAGAAAAACCGGTTCGCGAGATTGGAAAAGAAAGCCATGGAGCGTCGAGCGGGGCCTAGCTGTACGGAATCCTCACGAATGTTTTAGTTGTAGAGATAAGAGCAACTACAAGAGATTAGCCAAAATGAGATTTCAAATTTAATGATTTTAGCTATTGTGTAAAATAAAGCTCACCCGACAAAACTAGACTAGTCCAACAAGGTATGTAAAAATTGACATTCTCTATTTTCAAACATGCCATCTCATCGGGACTTATTATCATCCCGGCCGTTGCTAGATCGGCTCTGTTCGTTTGAACTGATTTTGGCTGTTTTAATAGTATTCTGTGAGAGAGAATAAGCCCGCAGAATACATGGAGGGGGCGGGTCGCAGCCACTTGCAGCCGGCCATGTCCAAGTGTGGCACCTGCAGTACGCCCGCCCGTGCGGCCAAAATCGGCAATATGTGCAGTTTTTATCTCAAGGTGCCGATAGTGTTGGTAAGGATGCAAGTGGGTACCCAATGGGTATTTTGGGTCAGCTAGCTATTTACGGTTCAATGTCATTCTAGTTCATTTTTGCACTTTTCTCAAACTACGAAAACACCATTCTAGTTCATTTGATCAATTTTTTGGATCAACCCAATGACCCAAAATATTTTAAACTTGCATCCCTAAGTGTTGGTGCACCCGCCGGTCCCCGCCCGGTGCAGGTTGTAGAACTTAGAACAGCGACGAGAACCCGCCCGGGGTCAGTCGGAGCCCGCCCGGGAACGCCTCCCGCACGGTCGCGTCAGCCGCGTCACCGACGTGCCCGAGTCCAGGATCACGCCGCCATGCCCGGTGGACAGGTCCAGGCGGAAGTCCCGCTTGCCAACGCCACGGACGTGCACGCTGTCTACGCTGTGAACCCCACTACACACAAGTACTAGAAAGTCGCCGTCTTGGGTTGTTCCTCACCATCGAGGTGTTGCCTTGCGGCCTTTTTTTTCACAGCCTTGCAGCCTAGTTCCGGTTGCATGCAAAGGAGGCAACCAGCAACCTAGCAGGCAGCAGCCCATGCGCATGGCTGCAGCCACAGGGGGGGGGCTGTATTTTACAAATCCAGGTATAATACAGGTTAATCCAATGTTCCAAAAGGCGCTGCTAGGCGCCTGCCTACGCGGGCTTATGCGCTAGGCGGAGGGCCACCGCCTCGCCTAAGGGGGTAGGCGGAGGAAAGGCGGTGTGCCCCCAGATCCAGGGCTTCGCTGCCTGCAGGAGGGACGACGGGTAAGATTAAGAACGGAGCTTGTCTTCCTTCGTAACTATATTCTACGTGCTTCTCTATATTCAGGGAGTGGACTACACAGGACTGAATGAGAGTGTCACATCTGCGATCTACCACATGACCCGGAACATAAGGTGTATCCGCAGGTACACAACGTATAAGCACCATGCTTACACAATATCGATGTCACACCCCAATTTTAAGAATAAAATTGAGACAACGAACTCATGTGTGCTCAGGGATTAGTCGCACATATAAGCTTGACAAATTATAAAGAAGGTACCATCACAGTGTTTATTACATCACGATAGTAACAAATCAAAGTCTTACATTAGCGGAAAGAAAAACTAGATACAGCTCTCACGGGCAATCATCACAGGGACTGCCGACTGGGGGAAACACTAGCCTAGAAATCTTCTGGGAAGTCACCAACTCCAACATCATCTGTTACCCATCCGGGATTTTTATCCAAAATAAATAAAACAACAAGCGTAAGTACTCCTCTTACTTAACAAGCTAACATGGGGTTCATGAGGCTCAAAAATGTTGACTCGGTTTGACTGCAGTTAGCTTTTATGTTGACAACATTTTAGCATTAGAGTAATCGTATGTTGTGCTTAACCTGAAAACCCCTGATCTAAATTGTCCACCATAGAAAACTAATTTAACATAGCCAGTACCATTAACAGAAAGAATTAAACAAGTTAGTAACCATTAAGTCTGTCAGTTTTCCGGGCCGCTCATAACCGTGAGCACGGCTGTTATAACAGTTTGTTTACTCTGCAGAGTTTGTGCATCTTTACCCATAAGCCGTGTTGCCCAGATGCCCGGGGAAATGACCCCCATAACACTACCAAGGTGAACGGGCAGGGTACACTATGAAGCTTTTCGCTGATTCGTCTAACAAGTTAGGGCCGCTAGGTTTCCTTGGCAGACAGATGTAGCAAACCCCCATTTCCTATGGCACAAGGTCATCACAGCTATACACATAGGAACAGGAGCAGCCCTACACCCAAAGTGGCAAGCCCCTACTACGCCCTTTCGGGTAACCTCTAACAAGCTAGAAAAAGTCCAGGTTACTAAGCTAAAACCAGAGCCACATAGTACTCATGGTTGCACTGTCAATCCCAGCTTTTGCCAACAGTTAGTTCATTTACCAATTTGCATCATTCCAAACATAAGATTATTTATCAGTGGACAGGATCAGTTAGAATAAAGCTAGCACTAGCATTCTACCCACATGCAGTTAACCCACTGGTGTCAAGAATATCACAGGTAAAAAAAAGCTAAGTAGATCTTTAGGGTTGCTCAATTATACACATGCAATATGAAATGATTAATAAAGTAAGTAGGTCAACAAGGTGGTCCCATGCTATACTTGCCTTGGTCGGTGAACTGATGGTCTTCTTGCTGATCATCAAAAGCGGGCTCCTGCTCGTACCAACCTTGCTCACCGTCTATACTCGATCACATAAAATCACACACGCATTCCAGGTGCACACATGCATAGCAAACAAGACTATTAATTAGAACAGTACACCAAACAGTAATAAAATGAAATTTAAAGTTGATAAAGAAGAGGTACTCGTTCCTACGATCACAACGATATTTGGTTCACTGGAAACGGACTTACGACGCAAAAGTTACGTCCGAAACGGTGTTTCTAAAGCCCTAAACTTGATTAGCATAAACTCTGAAACTAAACTACTCTAAACTATCTAACAGAGGCATAAACAGGTAGAGAACTAAATTACAAACCTAACGCAATTTGAACGGATCAAATCAGAGCTAAAACGTGGATTTTATAAGCGAAACAGTGCAGTGGCAGTTTTGTAAATAGCCTGAAATCCATTTGAATTTAAAACAGAATTTAAATCAAATTTTAAATTGATTTTAACCCGGCCAAGGACTGCGGGTTCATTTCTGGACTTCCCGGGGACTCTTTAGCAAAACTTCCCCCGAAGGGGTATCGGCCATCAAGGGTCGTTGGATCGAGCATGAAGGGCTGGGATTAGATCCTGGCCGAGTAGGGATGAGCGGGCGCCGTCGGCGCGCACTGGCCGCGACGTCGCAGACACGTCGCGACGCCGGGCGCGCACACTCCATGGCCGACGCATGGGAGCTCGGCGGCTCGGCCACCAGGGCCTCTGCCGGTCACAAGAGGGGTCGAGAGGGGACGGGGATAGCAGGCGAATCTCACCGCGGAGAAACAAAGAGAAGATGACGCACGGGGATGGCGGACCACGGCGAACGGCGGGTGACGACCGGCGGTGGTGCCCTGCACGAGTTCACCGACGGTTTGGGTGAACTGGCGACCAAGGAAAAGAGAGGAGGGGTTTGGTGGCACCGTTACCGCGACGCGGAGCTCGGCGAAGCGTCGGTCGGAGACGGGGAGGACGAGGCACAGCCGGACGGCGAACGGCGGTGCTCGGCGTGAAGACGGTGTGCGGCGCTGGCTCTGTTGTGCGGTGCTGCGAGTGCGGGTGTGGGGGAAAAGGAGAGCGGGGAGCGGGCGCGTCCGATAAATAGCCGAGAGGGGAGGGGAAACGTGGGAGCGGGCGCTCCCGGGAGGAGCGGGGTCGTGCGGCCGCGGCGGTTGCGCCCGGTGCGGCGTGCGGGAGGAGGGAGAGGACAGCTGACAAGCGGGCCCGTTCGGTTAGAGAGGGAAGGGGAGGGAGCGCGGCGCACGGGGCCGAGCTGGGCCGCCTGCTGGGCCTCGCGGTTGAAGGAAAGAGGGGGAGGGGCGCTGGCCCAGTGCGGGAGAGGGGAGTGAGGAGGGGGAGCCGGTGGACTGGGCCACCAGGCCAATTGGGCCAAAAGCGAGGGAGAGAAGGAGAAAGAAATGAACTCCCTTTTCTTTTTATTTTCAACACTTTTCAAACCTTTTTCAAAAGCAATTTGAATTCAAATCAAATTTGACAAAAACCACCCATCTCAATAAATAGAATGCAGAGGCATGAATGCAAAAACATGTTTCTAACATGATTTTAACTTTATGGAAATTATTTAATCCTTATGTTAAATGCTTAAATAAATTCAATAATAAAACATTTTCACCTATTTTAAATTGAGGAAAAATTTTAGGGTGTTACAGTCGACCACCCACCCATGGATACATAGAGTGAGCGCTATACGAACTTATGCATGAACATGATGATAATCTAACTATACTAAGTATATAATCAAAGTAGATGAATGAACATTATAACAAAGAACATGAATAAGATGAATACTAATATTGTCATAACAATTGTAGCAAGCATATAAAAGTAATGGACATACAAAAGAGAGGGGGGGGGGGGTGCAAAGATTATACCAAACCACGCTCTTGACACGATTAGGAATCCAAGCGAAGCCTGCTTGCTTCCCTCTAGACCTAGCCTAACTAGCTATACCCTAGAATATGGTGGAGCTCTGAGGATGATTAGGGTTTCTGTCTTCTCAAATGACTTGATCTCTTCTAATGACTTCTCCTCTCTCCTGGGGGGTGGCAGGGGCTGGTATATATAGGCCGGAGCATCCATCGTGAGCCCTTGGATCAAATCGACTTAATGAATGGCGTAGATGCAACCTAGGAGGCGGTAGTTAACACCTATTATAAACCGTCAATGAAACATGTATAAGGGCATAAATATGATCACCAACAAAGGTTTAGGGGTTTAAACTGACGAATTCCACGTGTTTTGGTGAATTTGTATTTTCTGCAGGGTTTATCCAGAAAACCGTCAAGAGAGGACCCACTCGTCAGGATTAATTGTGTATTCCACACGGGCACCAACTCCAGAAGACTCTAGAAGACACTAGAGGACACCACACCGTGGCAAAGGGCGAGTGGCCGCCAGGTTTGTAGGCCGGTCGGCCCCTGGGGGGCAACTGCTCAGCCTCCCATTGTAATGTCGGTTCTCCACCGTCAACCACTCCCCCAAGCTTAACCTTTGCTCGTCCCTGAGCAATGCTAAACTCACCAACCGGATTGGGAGTTTTAAAGATTTTGGGCTCCAACAATTTGTTTGAGAAGACATCACGCCCAACATGCTGCTACCCTCGCGGCTGCTAGGCCACCCTCATCGTTGACATCATTCTTGCTTAAAACTCTTGCAACCAGCCAAGCGCGACCCAAGCAAACCCTGTGTCCGGACCCCATTTGTCTTCAAGCGCAATACCAGCCTCGACCGATGTAGCACCCTCGTCCAGCAGGGCCGAGGCAAACCAAGCTTGGCCTTTGGCATAGCATCTGCTGCAACCACAAGCTCCAAACCTTCGACCCGTGTAGCACCCTCGGATAACTACTATAGGTGTACAGGCTTTTAGGCAGGATTCAACTAATCTGCATAGTCGTCACTGTTTCCACTCCCAATCTTTTAAGCCTTTGCTCAAGAAAACTTATCTTGATATATTCGTGCAATAACATCTTCGCTCGTGAAACTATAATAACTAGTCCATCAACTCATGCTCTCGCACGGGTTAGAATCTTATGAGACAAACATTGGCTCGTAAAAGTTACTTATATTAAATTGTACTTTTTTGTTTATTTTCTAACACAATTACCATAAATAGATAATTTATAACCTCTATTTAATTGTGATAAACTTATCGATCATGATCTATATTTTTTCATTCACATCAATATTTTTTCCTTTAATTTGCATGATAATTTGGTGTATCTTAAACGTGGATTTAGTAGTAACCTTAGGTTAAACTATGGTGATCTTGTTGCAGCCCATATCTTATGACAACGTGAATCTAAAATCTTATTAGTCTCTATATATTCTTACCCCCCTACTTAAGTTGAAACTCTTGTGCTCATTAACTCTTCATTTTACCTTATAAAATAGGTATTTTAGGTCATAGATTGCACTCTTAAGTATTATGACGACTAAAGAACCATTTAAAATCTACACCATTGCCTAAGATCATTGGTAGAGCTTGATGCAGGACCTAGGATTGGATAGTGGTGCTATTGTTAATATTTAAGCCTCGTAACGACTGTTTACTCTAAATGAATCTCGAAGGCTAGAAATATAAAGCCACCTTTGGTCCACATAAATCTCTTTCACTTCTCATGACGCTTGGATTTTCATATAAAGAAATAATATGTACCTTAATGGTTCTATTGTTAATATAGATATATCAAGAAATGTCTAAATATATCTAAGAGACAACTTAAATAAATATTATCTCATGATTATTAATACAATTTTAAATAATTAGTTAGTATGATTGGTATATGAGTTAAAGAAATATTTTCATGATTGCTGAAACATAACATATATATTTATTGATCATGCGTGCATGTGAAGTAGATTTGCATGATATGGCACAAAATGTATGTTTACGATTATAAAATTTTAATGTATTAGTATTAACAGAAGTAAGTAATGTAGAAACATATGTGCTTTATGGTTATTAAATTTTTAAGAGAAGATTATGACAATTTAGATGTAGATTTGAGGGGATATTTGAGTTTTTATACAGTTTAAACATTTTCTAAAATACATAGTGCTTAAATAGAATTACCATATTGATATGGCATAAGGTTTCGGTCCAATTTATAAATTATTTTAAATAATAACTTACAAAATTTGTTATCATAGAGTATCATTGTAGCTTAAAGTGAACTGTTAGTATCGTTACTATGTATTTAGTTAAGACAACATTTTTCACGCTTGATAAGATATTAAAATAAATATTTACCTTGATGTATATATCTTTATTTGGTGGATATGGTGCATAGCACTATTCTTTCTTTTAAATTTGCAATGGTAAAAATGTGTAATTTATAAATATATGTACCATAATTTATAGATATTTAATTATTGTTTGCAATAGCTTATAGTACTATTTAGATGTAGAATGGAATGATATTTTTGTTTTTATAACAATGATATTTTTGTTTTTTATAACAACTGAGGTGGATAATTGAGATACAAATTAAAAGATGTTACTATATGTTATCTTTCATAAGCATATATGAGTAATTTGAATGCATTAGGGCTTACTTTGCATTAACATTCGTAGTAGCGAGGTGGGTAATTTATAAGAATATTAGGGGGTTATGTTAAATTATTTTTCATAACGGTAGAAGTGCGTAATTTAGATATTATTTTAGTTATTATTTTTGAAGTATCTTTCACAATGACTGAGTTGGGAAAATTATATACAAATTTAGTGGGTTATTATGAAATATCTTTTGTAATGGCAAGAGTGGGCAATTTAGATATAAATTTAGGGGATTCTTTTAAATTATTTTCATAATGATAGAATGGGTAATTTCAATATAAATTAGGGGCTTATTTTATGTATTTTTTAATAATGGTAGATGTGGGAAATTTCCTATAAAGCAGATTCTATTATTGATGACGACGATGATATTCTACCAAATTAAAGGATATTTTTTTTATTATTGTAAGAATTTATCTCCTTTTCTAGCTTCTAGCGCATTTAGTGAGAATTAACATGAAGACTTTGTTAGGGCCTCCAATCAGTAATGGTAAGATGGTAGAGGTCGGTAATTTTTTTATAGAACTAATCTATACATAATAATAATAATAATAATAATAATAATAATAATAATATAATAATAATAATATAATCTATACCTAATAATAAAGAGGCAAAATTTCCGTCTCTTTTTTAGTACCATTTTTTTGTATGGCCTCCTATAACTAACTATGTGAATGTAACGTCAAAATTTCTGCCACTTTAAGATTTTCGTCCAACATAGTAATTGTATTCGTACTGTGTTCGTGTTTTTTTATTTCCGTTTCGGTCTCTGTTTTTACTCCCGTTACTTTCTCCTTTTTTTTATTTATAGTTTCTGTTACTGTCCACCGCTCAGGCTCCCTCGGCTTTGGTCTTGAGTGTTTTTTTTTTCCTTCTGTGTTTCTGTTACCGTATCTGTTTCACTCAGATTTTGTTGGGCGCAGCCTCGCTACTATCGTGGCCACGGTCGCGGTCGCGTGTGGCTCTGCCCGCACTTCGCCGCACGGTGGCTTCGCCTAGACGTGTCCTACCTTGTCGTGTACCTCCAGATGGTCGTCGTCTGCTCCGTGAAACTAAAGAAGCAAAATTTATGCCATAAATAAGTTTTGGTAGTTTTTCTTCACTTTTTATCTCCAATTTTTTTGTTATAAACAAAAATATAAATAATAAATATATTATAGATCTTCCATGTTTTTTTTTACTTTTCAAAATATGCTCACACCCGTATGTGAGTATAGACTCATGATCTATATTCATACAAGTAACCACAACTCATATTTCTTTATGGGTGCAAATTGGTGACCCTTAGGGATACCTCTGACCCTCTTTAGTTTAAATATTTATACTACAATATAAATATTTGAACTAAAGAGGGTCAGAGGTGCCTTAAAGGTTACTCGTTTACACCCTTGCATTTCTTCTCTTTTTTATCTTCCACTTTTTTCTATAAACAAAAATAGTAAAAAATAAATATATTATGATTGTGCTATTTTTTTAGTTTCTAAAATATGCTCACGTCCTCCGTGTATTTGAGTGTGGACTCATGATTCGTGCACATACAAGTAACCAAAACTTGCATTTAATAATGATACATAGTCCAATTATAAGATGTATTGGGATCCATAGCAACACACAAGCGTAACTGCTAGCAAAATAAAAAAATGTTAATTCGTTAGTAGTCTACACTGGATCGGTAAGACACGCAAAATATACATGATATCGGAGTGACTACTTCATCGACACATTTTTATGTTTTATCATTTTCTTTTCCCGGGCATAGTTTGGTGTGTTCTCCCGTGGTTTTTGTATTTTATTTTTTCCAGCACAAACTCCAAAATACAACGGGTCGTGAGTTCGTGCCCCGCCAAACAAGAAGAAGAGTCACCTGGTGCCGAGGGTCACGATTCCATGAAAGAATTCACTCATCGACGAGTATGCAAGAGGGTTTGGGTTGGTGGTCACAACACGGCGATGGTGGCAGACAAGACGATGTGGGCATTGCCCGCCGGGGCAGTAGGAGATGACGGTTTGCACAGTGCTAGAGGCAGGGGCATCATGTCCATGAAGTCAACAAGAGCTGTATGCTTAGGTAGGGTGGCATAGGAGGTGGGTGGGTCAGTGATCATGTGTGTCGCTGATTGCGGGTGCTGAAATCCCAATGGCGGGGACAACGGATGAGGGTTGCGTGAGGTAATGTGCAAAAACAAGAATACAAGCAGAGGTGGCACCGAGAAGGAGGAAGAAGGATCACATGGTTTCCAACCACGCGACCTTTCTCCCGTAGCAACATACGTATATATTTGCTATATAGGTAGTCTTGAAAATAATGCAGTAAAACTTCTCAAAAACTAACCTTATAATATAGATCTCGTGCATCGCACGAGCATTTGTGCTAGTAATAATAAAGAGGCAAGATTTCTTCGCTGTTTTTGGTCTGGCCGTTTTCGTCTGGTCTACTTATATTGACCAACAAGGATTCTCGTATCGTAAGATTAGTGGACCGATATGGGATTAATAGGATGTTACTGATACCTGTTCATTTGTTTATCCCGCAAGGATATGATGAGCTCGGCCCAAAAAGAAAAGGCCCACAGTTCTTGACCGACGGAATTTCGTCTCGGCCCGGACCTCTTTGCAACGAAATCGGCCCGAGCTTGAAGGCCCAGTCTTGGTAGCCCACGAGACCTCAGCGGCAGTAGAACGGAGACGAGCGCTCGTTCAGTTTCGGTCTGGGCGTTTAGCACCACCTCACCGGCTGAAGGCGGACGAGCCACGAGCTCACGCTATAAGAAGAGCGCCCCGTGCCCCGTTGCTCCATGTTTACTTGAACGGGGTCGACGTGAGATCATTAAGGCTCGTGTACCACTGCCAAAATTAACAATTTAAACTTTGGTCTTTCTGCATTTATTTGTTTTCGGGATTTTTGGGATTGGGTCAACCTAAAAGTCACCAGCTGAAGGCGGACGAGCCACGAGCTCACGCTATAAGAAGAGCGTCCCGTGCCCCGTTGCTCCATATTTACTTGAACGGGGTCGACGTGAGATCATTAAGGCTCGTGTACCACTGCCAAAATTAACAATTTAAACTTTGGTCTTTCTGCATTTATTTGTTTTCGGGATTTTCGGGATTGGGTCAACCTAAAAGATTTTTAGAGTCTCTTTTTTCTCCCGTTGCAACGCATGGGCATTTGTCCTAGTAGTTCTAATGATTGATATTGGTGATGACGATAAGAGTCTACCAAATTATTAGCCAAATATTTATGATTATTGTGAGATTTTTTAGAATTTATTTTTTCTAGTATGTCTAGTGAGAATAAACGTGGGAGTACGATGAAAAAAGAATGATGAATGCCAAACTGATGGATTCCTATTTCTTCATGGTTAAAAATTGTCTCCTTATTTTTTATATTTTTATATATAGTAAGTGCATCCTCACACACATGTAAGTTGTTTCTTCATGTGTCTCTCATATTTTGTTAATAGATTAGCGTTCAATCTGATTTATTTTGGTTTAATAGGTTAATGAACGTGATATATACGGCTATTACGCTAAAAGAATATTTAATTACTTAACCAAGTGAACGATAGTTGGTGGGCCCCATATGATAGGTGCACTTTTTAGCGTATTGGGAACGTGGATGGTCATGATTTTCTATGTACTATTAATATATTTGGCTTTTGTTAATAATAGATTAACCGACTATAAACGTGTTGGTAGTTGCCGTTGCCCTAACAATAAGATTTTGGACTATCTTTTTATCTATAATCGCAGATGTGGGTAATTTCTTAGAAAACAAAACAGTAGATCCAATGGTTAATTAACATGAGAATTTCTAGCATTTATCTTTTTTTCTTAGCACGTCTGATGAGAATCAACGTGGAGCCTCCGTTAGGGCCTCTAATTAGTAATAGTAAGATAAGAAGTTTGTATAGGTTCATTATCTTTCAAGCATGTCATTATGAACCCGCAGGCGAAGCTAAAAAGGGTTTACGAAGGAAAACCCAGTAGAGAGAGAAGGGGGAATCCGGCGAAGGTGCACCAGCAGCCAAAGCTCAAACAGCCTTAGCCACTAAATTAAGCTAAGAGAGCTCACGAAGGTTGAGCCCATGCATGATTTCTTCCAAGACCAAGCGAAGGCCCACATCGCGTTCGGCAAAGGCCCCTGAATCGTGAAGAGGGCTCACTAAGCGACCAGGGCCAGGAAGACAAGCCTAAAGCTACTCACACCACATTGAAAAGTTTGGCTGTAGGGCTCGACCAAGGGTCTGACGACGACACCACACGAAGACTCCGCAGCGGCCAGTAAGTACTCAGGCTTGACGCTTCAGGTTTTCTGAACCTCCGTTTGGAGCTCCACCGACAAAACTTGCCGAAGCTTCAACATTCCTACTTCCAAGCGGAGCCACAGGTTCCCTCGTCTGAACTTTTTTCTCAACTAGCAGAGCTTACCTCGCAAGCAAAATAAAAATATATATTGCACCTTTAACGGCTTCAGTACGAATACAATTTTTGTGCATTGTTATTGATCAACAATTTACAAGACCCAGAATAAAAATCCGCACGTGAAATCAGTCTAACGTGCAGGTTCTGCGAGCCTATATAAATCACGTGTCATATGAACCTCTGCTAAAAAAAAAATCAAAAATCAAACTTATATATGTTATATATTTTCTCGGCTATTAGCACACTTTTGCAGGCTGAAACACCTTCGTCAAAGGACGTCGTCAGGCCTAAGCCCCAGCTACAAGAAGTAGCCACGACGGCTCAGGAAGGTCGAGCCTATACCCCAAGGCCTCACTACCGGAGACACCCCTTTGCCAAGAGCTAGCTCTCAGTAAAGCCTGGCTCTCGGAAAAGCCAGATATGCCGAGAGCTCGACTCTCGGCAAAGACACACTCTCGGCACACAAGGCCTCTCGGCAAAGGTGGAGCTCCACAGACGGCCGCACAACGCCGTCAACTTTGCCGAGAGCTTAGGCTCTCGGCAAAGATTTTTTCTTTTTTTAAGAATTTATTTGCTGAGAGCCTCGGCCCAGGCTCTCGGCAAAGAGCCTCTTTGCCGAGAGCTTTAGGAGGCTCTCGGCAAAATATTTTTTTTGGATTTTTGCTCCCAAATTTTTCTGGAGCCTTGCTACAGTACTAGATGGCAATGTTTGAAATTTGGTGTATTTTTTATTCTTTTTGCTATATTTAATTGATTTTCTTCATTTTCTTGATTTTTTTCGCAAGACGTACATTTGAACTGCAGGTGCATGGAATAATAAAACTTAGTGATTCAAAAAATAATATTCATGCTTCCGAGGGTATTTCGACATCGTATCTAGGGACAGACGCGAAAACTCAACCATCTCGTGCACGTGACATGACGACCAAGTTGCATGAGATATGTTTTAAAATTATATATAATGCGAACGAAGACAGAAAATCACGAAAATCGACGGGATGTCTTGACATCGCATGTGGAGGCTATGGTAAAAATTTGGGAATATTTGGAGCAAGTTGTGGTGCAAGATGGTTGAAATCCTGAGATCTCCACCTGTGATATCTTATATCACATGCGGAGATATGCTGGTTTATGAGCATCGTACTTGGCAAAGTGCTTGAAACTTTCTGAAATTTTTACCACAGTATATGCATACGATATCACGACATCTCGATAAGTTTCGTAATTTTTAGAATTCGTTTGGTTTTTTTAGAATTGAAAAACCATCCGCACCTAAGTTGGTGGCGCTGCCCCGTGAACACATTTATCAAAATTCCAGGTCTGTTCCTGGATTTGGCCTAGCCATATAATCAAGAATAAGAATACCATTTTTTTGAATCATTTAAATCGAATATTCGATGCACCCGCAGTTCAAACTTACATTTTCTCGAAAAATTCAACAAAACGAAATAAAAATAAGAAATATACCAAAAAGCATTCAAAATGTGCCAAATTTGAAGTTGAGCATGGTACCGTGGGAATGCTTCACAAAAAATTTGGTGGCCAAAAACCAAAAAAAAAATTACTTTGCTGAGGGCCAGTGCTGGCTCTCGGCAAAGAGTGCCTTTGCTGAGCGCCGGGGCAGGTGGTGCTCGGCAAAGAGTTCTGCCACGTGTCGTGGCTTTGCCGAGAGCTAGATCTGGCAGCTCTCGGCAAAGTGTGGCTCTTTCCCTAGCGCCATGAGATCTGGTTCTCGGCAAAGCCATTCGACCAAAAAAAAACTGTCGGCCCTGCCTGCACACACGCACACACTGCCACCCCTGCCGCCGCCAAGCCCGCCACCCCTGCCGCCGCCGAGACCGCCAGCCGCGCCGCCGGCCGCCGAGCCGCCCCCGCCCGGCCAGCCCCACCACCGAGCCACCGAGCCGGCCGGCCTCGCCCCCGCCTGGCCGCGCCGCCAGTCCACGCGGACGCTCTGCCGCCGCCGCGCCGCCGGCCCCGCACCGCCGCTCTGCCCGCCCGGCCGGTTGGAGAGGAAGCCGAGAGGGGGAGGAGGAGGAGGAGGAGAGTAGGAGGAGGAGGAGGAGGAGGAGGAGAGGAGAAGAGGAGGAGGAGGAGGAGGAGGAGGAGGAGAAGAGGAGAAGAGGAGGAGGAGGAGGAACCAAGTGCGCCCCCCATTTCGTCCTCGCGCCCTCGAGGACGAACCCGTTGCGCCCCCAAGTTTGTCCCCTCCGTCATCATCGATCGCCCCACGTCGTCACCTGTAAGTCGTCCTCAATCGCCCCATCGTCCTTGCACCTCTGCCACTTAGTTGTAGTAAGTAGTAGTAGTAGGTTGTAGTTGTTAGTAGTAGTAAGTAGTTGTTAGTAGTAGTGGTATGTATGTGAATGTGTGTGGATGTCGGCCATCGTGCCCTGACATATATGTGGATGTCGGCCATCGTGCCATTGTTTCTTGCAGGTTTTCGAAACCTCACCGTGCAAGGGAGGTTCTGTCAAAATTTCTAATTGACACTAACTTTTTGCCTTTTATGTAGGAGAAGGACTTGTCGGAGCCGAGCCGGAGATCCTCGGTGACCCCGATCGTCTTCGTCGCCGTTGCGGGTCTGCCTGCACCGCTTCGCCTCGCCACTGCACCGACTCGCCACTGCGCCGCTAGCCTGACTCCATCGCTACCCTAGGTATAAATAACCTCTCCTCCCGGATAAGGGTCGTAGGTCATGAACCTAGTTAGGCGTCTCCCGTCCAAAAGAGATATGGTTGGAGGTATGCAGATCTCTTCATATCGATAACCGTATCTGTTTTGGATTGTCCACGTTACTTGGATAGCCCACGGATGCGTAGATGAGGCTAGTTCCCATTGAAACGACCCACGATTTCCTCGAAGTGAAATCCGCAGATTACATCATAATGTGACAGTTCAGAAAGTCCCAAACCATCACATTATCATTATTCAGTTGTTACCATAGTTCATACAACGCGGAAGTACAGATTACAAGACATTACATCACATGGGAACACCACCTAGTACAAACTATAACGGTAACGCACATCTAATGACACTAGAGTCGGCGTAGTGCATCGATGGGTGAAGGCTCCCCCTTCACGGGCATCATCAAAGTTGTTGTAGCAGCGGGCGAAGACTCCATCTTCATCTTCTCATCCAAACTTGCGTATATGAACGAGACCTCCTAATCCGTCTAGCTTCCACTGCTATCACGGTAGAAGTCGTCCAAACCTGTTGAATAACTATCAGTACGATTTGTATTGGCCACTAGCTCCCATCCTATGCTTTGCATTTGCTTTGTGGTAAGTGGAATGCAAGGGTAGAGCAAAAGGAATCTATTTATGGCTGTAGTTTTCCGATGCAGGTAATCAATATTTTATAAATATAACCATCAAGTTTTCATCTAGATACCTGACCACATGGCCTTCCATTCAGTCATCGACCAAACATCTGGCCATACGGCCATCCATCCATCCATCCCATCCACACATCCACACATCTCACCACACTCACACTCTCTAGGCGGCAAGGACGACTCCCTCTCGCTCCTTGCCTCAACGGCCAGCGCCGGACCTATCAACCCAGGGGAGAAAAGAAACACCTCTCACTAAGTCCGGGGGACTCTAAGCACCATAGTGTTGTCCATGACTGTGGACACGACTATACGTATAGATCGATCGACTCTACAAAGCGTGTACGTCTGGACCCACTGGTTAGCTATCATCGACGACCCGGATCGTCTAAGCTGATTCTGAACTTCCCCCTAACCATCACGATGCCACCCTACCACTCAGCCCTGGGGCACCTCGGAGATCCACCGACACGCTGAGACTGTGTGTTGGGGGAAGGAACCCTCGGCAGTGATGTCACGCAGGCTGACATAGGAAATGACCCTCGCGCACCCTGCACACCTTAGTGAAAACTCTCGTCATTCGTTAAGTCCCTCGGGCCTTTTCTTTTCTAACCTTCGGATACTGGCTCGACCCTCGGGATATTTTGCGACTCTTGCAGGCAGGAGGCGTGAAGAACACAGAAATGACCCTCGCGCGTCCTGCACACCTTCGCAAGAGGCGTTAAGCTCGGCGGATGGCAAGCAAACGCGGGCCTCGCGACTGAAGCAATGGTTCCACAAGCCAAAGGTCAACCCTCGCGTTACCGCGAGGGGGTGCATGAGCCGGGTGGCGGCGGACGTATGGAAGGCGAGTTAGGGTTTCGCGCACCATCTGTGTTTGTACAATTTTGCCCTCCCGATGTACAGCGTTAAGGAATCTTTCTTGTACCCTTTTGTAATTTGGTCAGTGTCCCTTGGTATTCCCTATAAATACCAGGGGATGAACAGTGTAAAGAGGATGATTTTTTGGGAAGAGAGAAGAAGAACACCACTGTCCAATTTTTCCGCACCTTCGTCTTTGGTTCTGACAGTTGGCCACCCTCGCCACTCCCCTGCACGTGTGCGGAGGTAAGGCAGGTGTGATTCCAACAGTTTGGCGCCGACCGTGGGGAAAGGAGTTCGTAATGGCTGGAAACAGAAGGGCGTCCTCAACTAGAGACCATCGCACGACCAGAGAGGCCACGACGACGGTTCAACCCGTGGAAGAGAATGTGGAACCCTCGGGAGCAGAAGAAGTCCCTCCAGAGACAGAGATCCCGGGCCCTCACGCCCGGCCGGTATCACAGCCGCACCCGCACACCTCCGTAGAAGGTGGGGAGGGAGATGAAGAGGAGTTAGGCCTCGAGGCCCTAGAAAGAATTCAAGCTGAGTTGCAGGAGAAGAAGAGACGCCTAGACCAGCTTGAAAGACACAACCAGTTGCGCGCCATCAGGCAAAAGGCGGACGAAGCGAGGGAACAGCTTCGCCGGATGGAGGAATCCCTCGCGGCAGCTGAGGCCGAAGCCGAGGTTTGGATTGATTGGCAAATGCCGCCACTCCAGGAGGGGAATGACGAGCTGGATCAGGGCAACGCCCGTCAGCCACCACCACCCCCGCCACCACCAAATTACCTAAACAACCCATACCATGAGAGACCACCAAATTTTCACCAACTTTACCCAGATGAGAGAGAGCTAAACCTTCGCAACCAGCGGAGGGCCCAACAACACCAAATGCCCTATGATCCAAAATCACCACTCTCCCAAATACTGCAAACCCGACCCTGGCCACCATGCTACAATCCACAAAATCTACCCCGTTATGACGGACTTACTGACCCTCGCCAATTCATAATGAGTTACGAAGCGGCAGTGGCCGCAGCAGGGGGAGATGAATCAACAATGGCGAAGTCTTTCGTAATCATCCTTCGCGACATCGCGCAGACTTGGTACAGCAACCTCCGCCCCGGAACTGTGGATTCCTGGGCCAACCTCAGAGACAGGCTCTGCACAAACTTTAAGGGTATCACAGCAGCACCATCAAACCCTATCGAGTTGTTCAACTGCAAACAAGAAGAGCGCGAACCGCTGCAAGATTACTGGCGAAGGTTCATCCAAATCAGAGCAAGAACTCCGGGGATATCCGACGAGGCCGTGATCCTCGTAGCAGTCAGCGGTCTGCGTCCAGGCCCATGTTCCTCGAAGTTTGCTAGAAAACCGGCAAACACAATCGAAGAACTACATGAGACAATGGAGAGATACTGTAGAGCGGACATGGACTTCAGAGCAAAGTCCGACGCTCGAAGGTCACAACAGAAACCACAACCGAGGCCCCAAGCGAGAGAAAACAACCCTCGCCAAGATCAAAGCAACATTGACGCAATCAACAAGGCAGGCCCACTTGAAGACCAAAGAAGGGGCACTCAGCCTTCGGGCAACGAAAATCCACAAGGATTCCCACCTCCGCCGGACCAACGAAACCAACAGAAGGATCCCGCAAAAATGTATTGCCATTTTTGTGGTCTAGGAAAAGGCTACACCACCAAACAATGTGAGTGCTTCGCCAAGGGCAAAGAGTACCAGGAATCTAAAAGAGCCGCATCGGCAGAAAACCGAACCATCAACCACACCAGAAAGCCAAATTTCAACCCCACTCATCCTCCATACCAGTACACCCCTATAAACTATGGCCTACCTTCGCACCAACCATTCTACGCACATCACCCACATTACAACCACACCTCATATCAGCCGTCCTCCATCCCTCAACGCCCAAACATACCATACACTGTCACATACCCAACAACCCCTCAAACCCAAACCAACCAACAAGCGAGCAACGCTCTACCACCACCACCACCAATACCAGCACTACCAGCCCCCCAACCTGTCAAATCCGAAGCCCAAACCCAAACAACCATCAACAACCCAACATCAACCTTCGGTGTAATACTTGCCATCACCGGGGGCTCCAACGAAGATCATGGCAACAAAAGGCAAAGAAAAGAACATACTAGAAGAGTGCACCACATAGCCGTCGAAGGACCGCACAAATTTGGGCGATGGTCCCATATCCCAATAACCTTCGATTCCAGTGACATGAAGTTAAGGGATTACCCTCACACTGATGCTATGGTGATCGAAACTAATCTAGCAGGGTGGACAGTGACCAAAATCCTGGTCGACACAGGAAGCTCTGCGGACATTCTGTTCGCCACAACCTTCGATAGCATGAAGCTAGATAGAAACATCTTGCAACCCGCCGGCAACCCCCTGTATGGTTTTGGCGGTCAGCAAGTAAGAGCTATTGGAAAAATCTCTCTGCCCGTAACCTTCGGAGACCAAATGAACTGCAGAACAGAGCACATAGCCTTCGACGTGGTTGACATGTTCTATCCCTACAACGCAATCTTTGGCCGAGGGGTCACCAATGTCTTCAATGCAGTCATCCATCCTGCATACCTTTGCATTAAGCTTCCTGCTCCGAAGGGGGTTGTCGCAGTGTACGGAGATCAAGACATTGCAAGAGCAGTTGAGGGAACAGTAGCACCTGGGCAGCGCAATGTCCACAATGTGACAAAGCCTCAAGCAACGAACCTCAGCATCGAAGGTGAATCATACAACGACCAAAGAAGAGCTTCACCCAAAGAAGAAACCAAACAAATCCAACTCTTCAAGGGCAACTCTGAAAGAAAAGTGTTCATCTCAGCTCACCTAGACCCCCAGTCAGAAAACAACCTTATCTGTTTTCTCAAAGAAAACTCTGACACCTTCGCTTGGTCTGCGGAGGACCTCAAGGGAGTGAACAGATCTTTGTTTGAGCACAGCCTGAACATAAAGCAAGGATACCGTCCAGTTAAGCAAAAGCTCCGCAAAATGTCAGAAGAAAGGAAAGAGGCAGCGAGGGCAGAAGTAAAAAGACTCTTGGATGCAGGAGTCATCCGCCCCGTCAAATATCCATCATGGCTCTCAAATGTGGTCCTAGTCTAGAAAAAAACCAAGAAATGGAGAATGTGCGTAGATTTCAGGTGCTTAAACAAAGCGTGCCCGAAGGATGATTTTCCCCTACCAAACATAAGCACCTTGGTCGACAGAGCAGCCGGATGTCAAATGTTTTCTCTCCTCGATTGTTTCTCGGGGTACCATCAAATCTGGATGAATGAAGAAGACAAAGAAAAAACAAGCTTCATCACCCCCTCGGGCACTTATTGCTTTCGAAGAATGGCAGAAGGCTTAAGAAACGCAGGGTCTACCTTCGCTCGCATGACATCCGAAGTTTTCAAAGATGAGCATGCCATCTCTGCCTACGTCGATGACCTAATCGTTCAAAGCGAACAAAAAGAAAATCACATTTCAGACTTGGCAAGAGTGTTCAACAACCTTCGGTCAGCCGGACTAAAGCTAAACCCCGAAAAATATGTTTTCGGGGTAAGCGAAGGAAAACTGCTAGGTTGCATCGTCTCAGCAAGGGGAATCGAAGCCAACCCTGAGAAAATTGACGCAATCATTAACATGGAACCCCCAACAACCAAAAAAGCAGCTCAACGTTTGTCAGGCCGCTTAGCAGCACTCAGCAGATTCATCTCCAGATCAGCTGAGCGAGGGTTACCTTTCTTCGAAACTTTAAGAAGCACCGCTCCATTCAATTGGGGACCTCGGCAGCAGAAAGCTTTCGAGGATTTGAAAAAGTATCTCACCAACCTGACCGTCCTAACCAGCCCTAGCAAGGGGGACCTACTACTATTGTATGTCGCAGCTTCGCCTCATGCAGCCAGCGCAGTGCTGATTAAAGAACTGCACGAAAACAGCAAAACCAGGCAGGCCCCGATCTACTATGTGTCAGAAACCCTCGAGGGTCCCAAGCAAAACTACTCAGAGCTCGAGAAGATAGCGTACGCCGTGGTCATGGCGTCAAGAAAGCTAAAACACTATTTCTAGGCACACGAGATCCAAGTACCCTCAACATACCCCCTCGAAAATATTTTCAAGAACAACGAGGAAGTCGGCAGAATAGCAAAATGGGCAGTCGAATTGAACAGCTACACTATAACCTTCGTGGGAAGAACAACGATCAAATCACAGGCCCTAGCAGATTTCATAGCCGAATGGACTCCAGACCCTCGCAGAGATGGAGTCGAAACAGATCCATTTTGGACAGTGTATGCCGACGGAGCTTGGGAGCAGCTGGAGCAGGAGCATCGGCTATCCTAGTTTCGCCATCTGGGTGAAAGCTACGATACGCCAAAAGACTCGACTTCAAATGCACAAATAATTCTGCAGAATATGAAGCTGTAGTACTGACACTTTCAAGGCTTCGAGCATTATCAGTTCGAAGGGCAGTCATCAACACAGACTCCCAAGTTATTGCGGGTCATATCGAGAAAAACTACAAAGCAAAAGATTTAGAGCTGCAAAAGTACTTACAATATGTCCGAAGGTTAGAATCTTTCTTCCTCGGCATAACAGTAAAAGCAATACCGAGATCCGAGAACAGCGAGGCAGACAACCTGGCCAAAGCAGCAGCACAACAACTACAGTTGCCCCCAGACGTTTTTATGAAATAGCATCACAGTCAGCCATCGAAGCCTCTGAAAAAACAACGAAGCTGATTAATGCAATTCAGAGTGAAGATTGGAGAGCCCCAATCATGGCCTATATCAACGGGTTGCACGAGCACGATTCCAAAGAAGAAGAAAACAGGCTCAGCCAAAGAGCTCGAGGGTATAAAATAGTGGACAACACTTTATTCAAAGCCTCGGTGACCTCCCCATGGCTAAAATGCGTATCACAGGAACAAGGAAAGAACATACTCAAACTCATTCACGAAGGTATCTTTGGCTCCCATAACAGCCCGAGGGCGCTAGTTGGAAAAGCTTTCCGTCAAGGTTTCTTTTGGCCAACAGCATTACGAGATGCAGAAGATATTGTCAAGCACTTCGAGGGATGCCAACTAACAGCAAAAACACAAAACGCCCCGGGTGCCCCCAACAACTCTGATATGCCCAACATGGCCCTTGCAAAGATGGGCAATGGACCTCGTCAGTCCACTACCAACAGCTCCAGGAAACCTTCGCTACGCAGTGGTAGCCGTAGAATACTTCACGAAGTGGATTGAAACTAGACCATTGGTTTCCATCACCTCGCTAGCCGTGAAAAAGTTTTTCTGGCAGCAAATAGTTTGCCGATTTGGAGTTCCAAAACACCTAACCGTCGACAACGGCACTCAGTTTGACAGCGAGGTCTTCAAGGAATTCTGCGCTCAAATTGGAACAATCTTGTGCTTCGCCTCAGTCCGGCACCCTCAGTCCAACGGCCTCGTCGAAAGAGCTAACGCAACAATTTTTCAAGCAATATCCAAATAATTACAAGGCAGGCCCAAGGGAAAATGGGCGGAAGAGCTAACCTCGGTCACCTGGTCTCATAACACTTCAGAATGCAGAGCCACCAAATTCACACCTTTCAGGCTACTATTTGGGGAAGAAGCTGTGTTACCAGAAGAATTGAAACATAACTCTCTCAGAACAACCCTCGAATCAGATCAACAAATCCAGCTGCTTGATAAAGATTTGCTCGAGGAAACGAGATGCAACACAATTCACAACCTTCGTAAGTATCAAGAAGAAACCAAAAAATGGAGAGACAAAAAGGTGAGAATCAAAGACTTGAAGAAGGGCGACCTCGTCCTCATTCGGAAACAAAACGCCAACATGGCGGGAAAATTTCAGCCAAAATGGACGGGACCATACCTCATAATAGAATGCAACCGCCCTAGATCCTATCACCTCTCTGACAGTGAAGGAAACAGCCTGCCACATACTTGGAATGTCGACGACCTTTGCAAATACTATCCATAGCGGAGCCTTAGCGAGCCCTCGCAGCATGTAATTTACCTTTTCTCCTTTGTCTCTTTTCAATACCATGTTTGTAACAAAACCAAAGGAGCTGCGCTCTTTTTCCTTACGAAGGGGCGTAAGGTTTTTTAACGAGGCAGCATCCAAAGCCTTAATATAAGCAACAACCCCCAAAAAAACAAAATTCAAATTTTTTCTTTTTCCTTAAACATCGAAAAAAGCAACTCTTCACCAAGAGCGCTTATATCGATGAAAACCCTCGAAGATTGCTTCGAAACACAAACGTTTCGAAACAAACTTGTAAAGCAAACTTCACCTCCGCCTAGAACAAGGGGAGGCGCGAAGTTCAAAAAATGCAAGTACCCTCGCAAAAACGCCAGGGGCTTGTAAAGCAAACTTCACCTCCACCTAGAACAAGGGGAGGCGCGAAGTCCAAAAAATGCAAGTACCCTCGCAAAAACGCCAGGGGCTTGTAAAGCAAACTTCACCTCCACCTAGAACAAGGGGAGGCGCGAAGTCCAAAAAATACAAGTACCCTCGCAAAAACGCCAGGGGCTTGTAAAGCAAACTTCACCTCCACCTAGAACAAGGGGAGGCGCGACGTCCAAAAAATACAAGTACCCTCGCAAAAATGCCAGGGGCTTGTAAAGCAAACTTTACCTCCACCTAGAACAAGGGGAGGCGCGAAGTCCAAAAAATGCAAGTACCCTCGCAAAGACGCTAGGGGCTTGTAAAGCAAACTTCACCTCCACCGAAGACAAGGGGAGGCGCGAAGTCCAAAAAAAACTCAAGTACCTTCGCAAAAAATGCCAGAGGCTTGCGATTCCAACTCGCGCCTACACATTAGACAAGGAGAGGCGCCAAGCTACGAAAGATACATCACCCTCGCAAAAAAACGCCAGGAGCTCGCAAGGCAAGCATCACCTCCACCTTATACAAGGAGGCGACCGTAATCGCGTGCTCGACATCCAATTTTCCTTTTTGCAAACAGCGTAAGCGAGCCTCGCTAAAAAGAAAGGGGGGCGTCGCTGTTTTCCTAAACAGCTTACATAAACGTCAAAAGCGAGCCTCGCTAAAAAGAAAGGGGCGTCGCTGTTTTCCCTAAATAGCTTACATAAATGTCAAAAGCGAGCCTCGCTAAAAAGAAAGGGGGCGTCGCTGTTTTCCCTAAACAGCTTACATAAACGTCAAAAGCGAGCCTCGCTAAAAAGAAAGGGGGCATCGCTGTTTTCCTAAACAGCTTACATAAACGTCAAAAGCGAGCCTCGCTAAAAAGAAAGGGGGCGTCACTGTTTTCTCCAAACTTCTTACATAAACATCAAAAGCGAGCCTCGCTAAAAAGAAAGGGGGCGTCGCTGTTTTTCCTAAACAGCTTACATAAACGCCAAAAGCGAGCCTCGCTAAAAAGAAAGGGAGCGTCACCGTTTTCCCAAACAGTTTACATAAACTTTGAAATCGAGCCTCGCCATGAAGACAGCGAGGGTCAAATGTCTTTCTTCGTCGAATTACAAAAATGAACCACAGCGGCACAAAACAATCTTACAACTTTTTTCCAACTTTTTTCGCATAAGTACAAATACACCACAGTATGGTACACATCTTCTAAAAAAGTACAAAGTTACAAGGAACCCTCACCATTTTCAATCAACATTACATCTTCACAACCCTCGTAACCCACTCCAAATCCCATCTCAATCGGGACAATAGGTCCCCACAGCAAAGGAGCCACAGACACAATTGGCAGCTCCCCGGGTAACACCCTCGCTCTATACATATATCGTCGATCTATGTCACTACTCTCTAAAGGTTCCTCCTTCAGAATCACAATAGAACCGTCTGCATCCAGACCAAGGTTGCTACGCCCAAATAAGAAATTAAGAGCCGTGTTCTCGTCAATGTCATCATCAACAGCAGGTTGCGAGGCGGAACCAAACAAAAAACGCGTAGCTTGCCGATCCGTGTAATCCGCGTCACGCCAAAAACACCTCGAACGACTGTTTTTCAAATCATACCTTCGCACCTTCGACCACCAAAAACGTTCGAAAGACAGCGAAGGGTGTTTGAGCTTCGCCCGAGCCCATGATTCACCAGATATAAAAGTATCCTAATAATTTAACGTGAGAGACGTCACATCAAACACCTCAAGCACGGTTCCATCAGGAACCTGCATTGTCAAATAGTCAAACTAAATCTCAGTGTTTTACATCAGCATCTCCCCCTCGCAAAATATTACAAAATGACCCTTTTTAAACCATCCCTAATTCTCACACCTGCTCGGCATCCTCATGCCTCTCCGCCTCATCCTCGTCAGTTGCAGCATCCTCAGCTTCGCCAGTTGCAGCAGCTTCAGCCATAGATTGGCCAGCAGCAGATGCTTTGACCGCGACTGTTTCCTCAACATTAGTCCCTTCAGCGGCAGGGGCCTGTTCGACCGAGGGAACCGCTTCAACCGGTGGAACCTCCGCAGAACTGTGCGCAGGTGCAGGCTTGGAGCAACCGACAGCGTCATCAGTTGCAGTCGGCGAGGGCAGCGCATCTCTCCGAGCCTGCAAAAAAGGACACAAAAATAAATACTAAGATATTCATCCATAAATAAAATTAAAAACAAACATCCCATGCCATCATCACCTGACGAGTAGCTTCGGCCGCCTCCTCAAAGGCAAGAGTACGACCACCACCACTGATCCAAAACCTTCGAAGTAAGCGCATCGCGCAGTTGCGAACCTCCGCATCATTGATCTTCATAGCCCGCACCTCGTCAACTGTTGGAAATACATGGCTCGACCTCTTAACCTTGCGAAGGTGATCACAATCAGCTTGGCAAAGAGTACCGGCCATGGCCAAAGCTCCGGCGTAGCCCCCAAAGTCGGCTGCGTTACCAACCAATGAGCTGAAAACATAGAGCTCATTAGAGAGCCAACCTTCGAAGGCCTCCGCATTAACAGCAGGTAGCGGCTCCCCAGCAGAGCCGCCGGCTTCAGTCAAGCAAGCGTCAACTTTGTCCTTAATCTTTCCCATGCTCTTTTACCACGCCTCGGACTGAGAAGCCAGTTCAGAGGTCAGTTCATCTATGCGACTCTTCGCATAGGCCAAGTCCTTGTCCTTTTCACGGCAAGTTGACAGCAGTTCAGCGTTACGGTTCGCAACCTCCTGCGCTTCCTCTCGGGTTTTCTTGACTTTTTCTACAACACTTTTAAGCTCAACCTCTTTATTTTCCAAACCTCGCCGGAGATCTTTATTCTCTTTCTCAACCTCGGCCAACCGATTGCTTAGATAATCATGGTTATAACCCGCCCTTTGGCGCGCAGAGCGATTGAGAAGCATCAACTCAGCCAATTTAACATCAATATCATCCTGAAGTTCGCCCAACGGCTGGTTGGCCAGTCGAAGCTCGGCCTTCGGCACACAAACACGACCAAACACCCGACCAAGAAAACGCCTTTCCTCCGGAGCGCATTGCAAATGGCACTCTTGAAGGTCCAGACTCGTAAAAAGCTCTGTCGCTGGATCTGAAACCCCAATTTTCTTCGCAAAATATGGGAGACTCGAGCGAGTCGCTTCCCCATATGGCCTCTTTCCTGGAGTCCGCTCCGCTTCAAGATCCCCGGGAGCCTCGAAACCATTCACCCAAATATGCGATCCAGCAAACTCGGGTATCGACCCGTACTCGGGACTATTGGCTTCGAGGGTCCGAAGCACATCATCAATATTGGCCGAAGGCGAGGCAACCCCCTTTCCTCGTTTGTTTTGATTAGAGGACTCCACTTTTTTCGAATCACTCCCAGAGGTTTCAGAATCTCTCGCTGAAGAGCTAGCTTCGGAGCTGGATCCCTTCTCAGCGCTCTTCTCCTCGTCTCCCTCATCCTCGACATACGCAACTTCGTTATCAGAAATCTGAATTAGAGCTACGATTCCGCCAACGCGCGGCACACGCCCCCTCGCCACATTGCCAACCCTAGCAGCACCTTGGTCTGCCAAGGCCGAAGGTGACGAACCACTGGCAGCGTCAGAAGATACAGCGACCTTCGTCGCAAAAGTTTTCACACGGCCGCCGCCAACACCACCGCAGCCTCGACCACGACCCCTCTTCGAAACAACAACTACATCTTTCTCCTTCTCGAACGCGCGTTTCCTCTTCTTCGGCGCATCCTCACTCGAAGGTGCCGGCCAATCAGGGTACGGGACCCCCAACATGTCAAAAAGTCTGTTGATCCGACCACCGCTTCCGACCGCAGCATGAATGGCCTTAATCTCCAGAGTCGAAAGCTTTCCAACAAGATTTTCAACCGCCTGCTGAACCCGTTTCAAAATAGCTTCGACGCCACCCTTCCGACTGGGAAATTTCATAAGAGTTTTCTCCCAGATCTTGTTCAAGTCCAACTTTGGTTTCTTCAAACCCCTCGCTTCATAGGCAGAGTCATCTTCAACCTCGAACCAGGCTTGCCTCCGACCAAGGGGCCAAACCTTAGCGCAGCAGTACTCCTCCACCAAGTCACGAGCGCATTGAGAGTGAGCAATCACCCTCAAACAGTCAACAGCCGCATGAGCCTCTCCGGTCATCAAGGCCTCGGCACTCACATCTCCGAGGGGTGGAATCTCGCCACAAAGCTCACCAGCTCCGCCAAGCTTGTAGTAAAACCAGTGCTCCTGCCACCCACTGGTCCACTTATTTTTCTAAGCTTGCACAGGAAGCTCCGAACCAGCCCTATGGCAGAAGGTGTACACTGCAAACTGGCCAAAACTAACGTTACCCTCGCTGTCAGTAATTTTCCTCGGCTGCATATGGACACGGTGAGTCCGCACAAAACCTTCGACATGCAGAACCACACCCTGAGAGCGGCAAGCCCACACGAAAATGGACAACTTCGTAAAGCACGAAGGCGTCAGCTGATGGAACTTCAGTTTAAAACGCTGAAGCACCGAAGTTACAAACGAGGTCGATGGAAAGCGCAGACCGGCTTCAAAGAACTCTTCAAAAACCACAACCTCATCGGCCTCCGGCTTGGGAACAGTCTCTCCAGTGCTGGCCCTCGCCTTCCCTTCCTCAATCCAACCTCGCCTGACGTAGGACGCCAGATCCGAGTTGCAAACCCGACTAAGTCCAAAATCGAAGGTTACTCCGTCATCCGCGACAGACGGAGACGCAACATGAGCTGTCTGCTTGGACCTAGCCATCTCTCTAGCTCAAAACCTTCACAGAACTGACGAACCACTAAACCTTCGCAGAAAACCTAACAACCCTCGCAACAAGCAAAAAACGGCAGCAGGATGGCTACAGCAAAAGGATGGCTCAGATTCAAACCACCCATCAACCCCAACTATTTATAGGCCAAGGAACGAGCCACCCAACCCGACAAACTCGGCACGTCCCCCAAAAACACGGCACAAAAAACGAAATGGACAATAACAAAACAAAACATACGGCCCGGCCCACAAGCAGCCGCCGGCGTCGTTGCCGAGGGACACTTTTCGTTTCCAAACAAAGGGCGCTGCTTGGGCCTAAAGATCGTTTTTTAGATCCAAGTCACCGAGGGGCTACTGTTGGGGGAAGGAACCCTCGGCAGTGACGTCACGCAGGCTGACACAGGAAATGACCGTCGCGCACCCTGCACACCTTAGTGAAAACTCTCGTCATTCGTTAAGTCCCTCGGGCTTTTTCTTTTCTAACCTTCAGATACTGGCTTGACCCTCGGGATATTTTGCGACTCTTGCAGGCAGGAGGCGTGAAGAACACAGAAATGACCCTCGCGCGTCCTGCACACCTTCGCAAGAGGTGTTAAGCTCGGCGGATGGCAAGCAAATGTGGGCCTCGTGACTGAAGCAATGGTTCCACAAGCCAAAGGTCAACCCTCGCGTTACCGCAAGGGGGTGCACGAGCCGGGTGGCGGCAGACGTATGGAAGGCGAGTTAGGGTTTCACGCACCATCTGTGTTTGTACAATTTTGCCCTCCTGATGTATGGCGTTAAGGAATCTTTCTTGTACCCTTTTGTAATTTGGTTAGTGTCCCTTGGTATTCCCTATAAATACCAGGGGATGAACAGTGTAAAGAGGATAATTTTTTGGGAAGAGAGAAGAAGAACACCACTGTCCGATTTTTCCGCACCTTCATCTTTGGTTCTGACAGTTGGCCACCCTCGCCACTCCTCTGCACATGTGCGGAGGTAAGGCAGGTGTGATTCCAACACTGTGAGACGTGGATCCTGGCGCACCAAATAAACACCACGTTGTCTTAGGAGGGTGTGGGTATCCATCCCTTACCTCCCTACACTTATCACCTTCCAACCTAGCAGTAGTGGCATCGCTCTGTCTAGGGGGTAGGAACGGTCCTTGCCCATTCAAGAACAAGTGGTGTGTACGAATGTACTATGACCGGTTGCCCCAGCGCAATCAGGCCCTAAGGACTGGACAGGACATCTCCTCCTCAGGGCTTCCATCACCCCCGTGCTAACACAACACCTCTATCCCAGGGATTCGTCCCACAAAGACACTCCTCCCCAGGATCTCTTCTCATAATCACAATGTACCCGCCATAAGTACTCCCCAGGGAATGCCCAGGTCACATCCCCTCGGCAAGACTCATCACCGGACTCGTCGTAAACCCTGCCCAGTCGACTCAACCCTCACCACACACGCACCCAAGACACATGCCAAGATCTCCCCATATACCAACCCATTATTACGGCACCACGTGCCTTAGCCAAGCACAAACATCATCCACCAAGCCTCACATCACAGATATAATGCATAGTAGAAGCAAGTAGTACGTAAAGTATGCGGTGTCTAGCATATCAGCGGGTGTGCAGGGGAAAGGTTGTGACAAGGTATTGGTTTCACAAGCAATTCTAACATGCAACCTATCACAGTTCATTTGCAAAAAGTAAGGCGCTAGCAGCTACATTATTGCATGTCTAATAGGATTCTACGGGGTTGGATGGGACGTGGCACCTATTATGTTGTTAGTTCAAGATCTCTGATGTCCTCATAGCCGTTCTCCTCGGGTCCTGTTGTCGCCCTTGGCCTCCTCCAGTGGGTTCCACACCAGCAAATGTTGCTCCCGACGCAACTACCTCACGAGACCGACAAACAAGACAAAAGAGTAATCAAAACATAGACTCGGTAGCTAGACTCAGAAGACTCGAAGGACACAACACAAAGAAGGGACACATCCCTCGCGGAGGACATTCGCTCCTTGGGCACGAAAAGACGCACGAGCGGATGCTTGCTAAGCACAAGCTCGAGTCGCAACCTAGCTTGTACTTCCTGGGCCGACCGAGTCGACCTGTATGGCTTGAGTAAAATGGCTAAGACTTGATCTCGACTTAGGCAACCACCACGCAGAACAAGACTAGCCCTCCCAAAGTGAGTTCGTTTTCCTCGGGCTCAAAAGAGGCGAAGGAGAAACTCGGCTAAGCACGTCTACGTCATGTCCTCGGTGTAGATGGTTTCCTACAGTCGATCAAGTCAACTTGCACGGAACCGAGGTCACGACATAGACGTTAGCCTTGCTGACTAGGTCAAGGGTCCAGTCTTTGATCCAATCATCGGGATTGAATAGATCGGCCATCGAGAAAAGAAAGTAGTTCCGATCTCTCTCTAGGTTCATATGCCATTATAATCAACGCGAACCAAGAAGAGGGAACGGAACAAGAGGGGAAGAGGAGGCAATGGTAGTCTCACTTCCTTCTATGCACGCGTCATGGCAAGGACCGACATTGAAGGGAGTGACACACCGAGAACACGAGCACTTAAACCACTCGTAGGGTACCTCGACCCGTGTGCACTAAATGGCATAAGACATTGCTAAGGTCTGCAGTGATGTGGTTGTCACCGCGAGGATCTAGGAGTGGTAAGGTCTAGAATAGGTACAAGCATGTGAGGGCTCAAACGCGAAGAAGCAAATAGGAAAGAAAAACCAGGATCCATCTTCCTTTGATCCACACGCCATAGCAGCCGACAGGAATCGTAGGAATGGGATCAAGAGAGCAAGCCTATCACTAGAGAACACACAAACAAGAGACGAAACTTTGGTTCCAATGGGACTTCGATCCACGGTCATTGTAATTGACAGGGATCGGAGCGGCTGGAATCAGAGGGCTCGATCCACACCTTACTAGATTGGTGAGGTTCGAAACCGGAAGGACAGTAGAGAAGAGCGGTCTCCGCATTCTCTCAACTGACTCGCCATAGCCAAGGGCGGTAGCCGAAGAATTAGAGATGCTCGACCTACTCCAACTTGCAGGGCACCACGACCTCCGTGCAACTAAACTAGCACAAGGCTATTCCTACGGCTCATAGCGGTGCGGTTGTCACCGCGGGAGCCGATGGAATGCCACGGTCAAAACGGTGCAAGCATACGGGGTGGCTAGGTCAGAAAAGAGTCAAACGGGTGGAGCCCGATGGTCATGGCGAGGCAACTCACGACCATGAGCTTCACCCAAACGAGTTGGCACTCGTCGTTCCATAATTGTTGTTACCCGTTCCTTCTCCCATTAGACTAGGTCACGAAGGGCTATCGTGTGCGGGTAATATCCGCATCGATACCGAATTTGATATCGAGCCCACCATGGCCACGTCCTAGGGTTAAGGACAGGAGCCAACGCTCGTTTCGCGACGGGGACAACTAAACACACAACTAGCACGGCTATAGCTACAACTACAACTACGATTACGACACGAGGGATGAGTTATGCTCGGCGTTACGATCATGGCGGGACGAACCCACGACCGCAACATTCGAGCGAGGATCAATCCCTCGACCGGCTCGATGGCACTATCCACAGACAAACAAAACACATGACCGACTGGTAGGCACGGTCTACCACCTCTAGACCAGCTGGAAGGCACGGTCCACCGCCACATCACAGACATGCGACTAACACCTCGACATGACAACGGGGAGCACATATCCATAGCACAAGTGATAGACCGGTGCAAAGGCTCGGCTCAGGCATATATAGATCATATGAGTAAGTAAGGATGACAACAATATGAGGATGAAAAAACTGAAAGGATCTGTGTCAACGTCGAGGGTGGCGTCAACTGGAGTTCCAAAGGCTAGACCTTGACGATGGCGGAGGAGGCGAGGCTCCAATGAAACGGCACCGTCGACCGAACAGGGCACGCCTTGGCCGAACAGCGGCGCGCGGCCTGCCGAACAGTGCGGCCCGCGGTCGGCCGAACAACGGCGCGCGGTCAGCCGAACAACGGCGCGCGGTCGGCTGAATCAGCAGGGCGCCGCAAGTTCGCCTGCTCCTCTGTGGCAGTGAAGGAACACGACACGAAGGCCGGGGGTCAGGCATGCAGTCGATGAGGAGGAAAAAGGTGGGATTTTTGGGCTATGGAGGCTCACCAATGACGTAGGGAAACTCTGGTTAAGTGAACAGTGGTGGTGGATGGTGTCACAGCCCCTGGTTGGCGACGACCAGGCGCAGATCGCCATGACGGGCTCGGCGCTGGCACGAGCGGCGGGCGACGTCACGGCTAGCTGAGGCTGAGGGAGTCCTGGTGGGGCTGTGGCCGTACTACCACGGCATACCGACCAGCTGGGTGCCCCCGCAGTCATCTGGGACGAGGTCATGGCCGAGCAGTGGCCTGGAGTGGCGCGGCTGCGGTGCAGGTCATGGCTGGCCCTTGCTGGCCAGCGAGGTGGTCGACATGCAGACGCTCGGTGAGAACAAGCAGAGGCTCTGGCGCGGTCGATTGGGCCTGGCGACTACGGCGAAGGGAGCTCTGGGGCAGTCGAGTTAAAGGGAAGCATGCTATCACGGAGATGGCATCGGGGGCGAGCTCGGGCACGGCGCAACGCCACGCGGCGCGGTAGGCGCTCAGCATGGCGCGGCCACGGACCGCGCTCGGTGCAGCGTGGCCGACGCGGCTACGGCCATGGCCGGCATGGCCTAGCGCACGCTGCGACATCGTGGCCGAGTGCCTGTGCGGCCGATCGCAAGGCCCGCATGGCCGGCTGCGGCCAGACGCGAAGAGGCGAGACGAGGCCAAGGAGAGGCCAGGCTCCGGCGTGGCCTGGCGGCGACATCGAGGAAGTGGCACTCGGCGCAGGTGGTGGCCAGTTGGTCTTACGCGTGGCTGGCCACGACGCCATGGGCGCGGTTGGTGGAGCAGAAACAGGGAGGAAGGAGAAGAGGAGACGGGCGGCGGCTTCTGTTCTTATAGGCACAGATGTCTAGGGTTCGTGGGGATCGACGACGGTGCCTCGACGTCCGTACCCAGGGGACGCGTGGTGCGCATCGGGAGGCGTGGGCGGCGCGCTACGAAGGGCGAGGCACAGACACGACGGCCCTCCTGGCGGCGGCGCCTAGGAGTGCTTGCACTCCTAGGGTTCGGCAGAGGAGCGGCGACTGGGAGCGCAGCTGGGCTGGCTTGGGCTCGCACGTGCGCGGGCCTGTAGGCATGCTGGGCTGAGGCCCATGCGACAGCTGGGAGGAGGGAGAGGGAGCACGGGTGGGCCGGTGAGCGTGAGGCGAGAGGGGCGCGAAATAGGCCTGAGGGAGAGAGGTGTTGGGCCGACGAGGCTGGTCTGGGCCCATTCGGCTGAAGGCAGGGAGGGAGAGAATAGAGGGGAGCTGGGCCAAAAGAGGGAGGGAAAAGGAGGTAGGACTTTCTCCATTTTAGTTAGGAATGTGAGAGGGATTCAAAAGGGAGTTTTGGGAAGAAATTCGAAATGCATTTGGGTGGAGTTCGATTGGAATTTCAGAAGTAGATTCACCCCTTCATCACTTGGGAAAAAGAGGGATGGTTTCTCCAAGTTGGTCAAATGAATTTAAAAGCGGAGATTGAGATGGATTAAAAGAGAGGATTTGAGGGTAAATCACGTGGGAGGTTGCAGTGAGGATTCAAAAAGGGGAAGAAAGGGGAAGGGACTTTCCCCGAGTCTCAAATTGTTATGCCTCATTATGCCTCGAGGATTCTTGGAGATGGAAATGAGGGAGATCGAGAAGGTCTTTAAAAAGAAAGAGAGGAGGTTGCTGCGGATCTATGCACTCCAAACTCTAGACACGACTTAAACCCTAAACTGACTCGAGAACACTAGCACATTCCTACAAGCAAATCTATATGAGTGCATCGTTTTCATGTGCAAACAACTCTACGTTGACTAGCGTTTAACCTAGTGACTATATGCTACACATATTGCAGGAAAAAGTTTTAAAAAGCTTGTATTTTTGGTTACTGGAAAACCGGGGATGTTACACCCATGGTCTACCACGATTCAAGATGGAGTTTCGGCACCACCTCCCTGCTGTTCTCTGGATACACTCTCTCTACTGGGATGTGTATCGGGAGAATAGCGGGGAGGTGATGCCGAAATTCTGTCTCGGGTCAGGGCAGACAATGGGAACTACCCTCGTCTACGCATCCACGGGTGAGATTAGGACCTATCCTCACCTATTAGACAGTAGGAACAACATGTAGATGTAAGTACTCGGATGGATGACAGTAGGATGGAGGACCATCGGTGGATGTACTCAGGCCACAGAAGTAAGAGTGATTTCACCGATGAATGGTTGCACAAGACAGATGCTTTCTTGAACCATGCATTTGGCCCAACTCGGCAAGGAGAGATGAAAGTATTGTGCCCATGTAGCAGATGTGGGAACCGGAGAAGGCAAGACAAGGAGAACATGGGTAAACATCTTCTGAATCATGGATTCACGCCGGACTACACCCGATGGATCTATCATGGTGAAGCACATCGTTTGAGAGAGGAGGCGGTGAGACCACGTCTAGAGGACTTTGATGCTGATGCCGAGGTAGCAGACATATTAGATGACTTCTAAGAAGCACAGTACGCTGAAGGACATACGAAAGAGGAGATGGAGAAGACCACAAAGGCGTTCTATGACATGATGTCTTCGGCACAAAAACCCCTTCACGATTGGACAACGGTTTCTCAACTGGATGCCATTGGCCGTGTGATGGGGTTCAAGTCCCAGTTCAACCTGAGTCGAGAAGCGTTTGATGGTATGTTGGCCCTATTTGGCAGCATGCTTCTGGACGACCACATATTGCCAAAGAGCCTGTACGAGTCACAGAAACTGCTTCGTGCACTGAAGATGCCGTATGAGTAGATACATGCATATCCAAATGGGTGCGTTCTCTTCAGGAAAGATCTCAAGGATGCAGGTTACTATCCGAAGTGTAAATCGTCGAGATACCAGGAGGTAGATGATGGTGAAGGCCCGAAGAGGCAACTTTCTATCCCCATGAAAGTCCTGCGTTACCTGCCATTCACACCGAGGATCCAACGTCTCTACATGACCGAGGAATCCACGAAACAGATGACATGGCACAAACAGGGCACACGATACAATCCTAAGAAGCTGGTACATCCCACCGATGGTGAAGCATGGGCCCACTTCAATCGCATTCATCATGACAAAGCTAGAGAGGCTCGTAATGTTCGTGTTGCATTCGCAACAGACGGTTTCAATCCCTTTAGACTCATGGCTGCCCCATACACCTGTTGGCCTGTCTTCGTTATCCCTCTCAATCTTCCCCCCGACATCCTATTTCAACGTCATACCGTCTTGTTGTCGTTGATAATTCCTGGACACCTGGGGAATCACATGGGTGTGTACATGGAGCCTCTGATTGATGAATTGGAAACTGCTTGGAATGAAGGGGTATTGACATACGATCGAGCTTCAAAGTCAAACTTCACAATGCATATTTGGTACCAGTACTCACTGCATGACTACCTGGCATATGGGATATTCTGTGACTGGTGTGTCCATGGGAAGTTCTCATCCCCGGTTTGCAAGGCGGCTATGAGGTTTATCTGGTTGAAGAAGGGTGGCAAGTATTCGGCGTTCGACAGACATCGACAATTCCTGCCTCTTGACCATCCTTTCAGACAAGACATCAAGAACTTCACCAAAGGTGTCGTGGTGACAGATCCTCCACCACGGATGATGACCGGTGCCGAGGTTCATGCTCAGATAGATGCTCTCAAGTTCAATGAAAGAGACAGTCATTTTGCGGGGTATGGTCAGGAACATATGTGGACTCATAAGTCAGGCTTGGAAAGGCTCCCCTATTATGATGACCTTCTTCTACCACATAACATTGATGTCATGCACACTGAAAAGAACATCGCCGAGGCACTTTGGGGAATACTCATGGACACTGAAAAGTCCAAGGACAACCCTAAGGCCAGACTTGGCTTGGCAATGTTGTACGATAGACCAAAGCAAGAGATGCGGCCTCCTCAAGCCAGCAAGAGATGGACACAGCCCAAGGCCGATTTTGTGTTGAGCAGAGAACAAAGGAAAGAAATACTTCAGAGGATCTAGACATTGATGTTCCCTGATGGATATGTGAGAACATATATGATGAATGATTGACATTTGTGAGGAAGGTTTGAGGCTTTTCCCGGTTGAGTCATTATTCGTCTATGCGCTTAATGTTTATGACTAACCGGTGGCGTTGAGTTGTGGTGTGTTACCGTGTTGGTGTGCATGTGCAACATGTGTCTCTTGGCTGTGTTGATGTGCAGGTGTTGAGCTCGGAGACAGTGGTCGATGGTGAGGTGAAGGTCAAGTAGAGACGTGCCGTGCCGACAGACCGGGAGCGGTGAAGGATGGGCGTGCCGTGCGGCGGACGTGCCATGCCGATGGACCTAGAGCGGTGAAGGGCGGACGTGAGGCTTGGACCGACGGATCGAGAGGCCGGAGGACCAGCTGTGGTAGCTGGCACGTGGCATCGACGAGCAGGAGCACATGAGGATGTGCGATGCATCGGCCGAGTCGGGAGGAAGACGATGGCGTCATGGCACTTGGCGGGAGGTCAGACACAGGCTTGCGTGCGGCACAAGTGCCGTCGGCCGAGTCAAAAAGGAAGGCGAAGGCGTTGTGCCCGACATGAAGGCTGGACATGCATCGGCATCGGTACCGGTGGTCGGGGTGTGCGAACCACATCCCGTCTACGGTGCGGGTTCGGTAGCTGAGCCTCAAAAAGCTACCCTCGACGGTTTTCGAGTTTGGGCCTCAAAACTCGGGGTGGCCGGTTTTCGAGTTTGGGCCTCAAAACTCGGGGCGGACGGTTTCCAGGTTTGGTCCTCAAAATCTGGGCTCGCGGGTTTCTGAGTTTGGGCCTCAAAACTCGGGGTGGACGGTTTCCAGGTTTGGGCTTCAAAACCTGGGCTGGCAGGTTTACCGGTTTGGGCCTCAAAACCGAGCGGAGGTTCCTATGCGGAACGGTCGACATGTGGCGGCACCGAGAGGCTTGCGTTGCGGCGAAGCTATCGGTGAGGAAGGTGCGGTGGTCGATGGTGACGGCACGTGGCGGCATCCTGGAGCTTGCGTCGAGGCAAAACGAAGGATGAGAAGGCGCGTGGCTGTCGGATGGAAACTGCCAGAGTTGGACGGTTTTACCCCTAGGGGGTATTTGGGTTAGTACTTCATGTTAGGGCGTTTGTGTCATTCGGACGTGCGCCTATATATAGATGAAGGGGCTGTGTTGGACAACCATCCTTGGACGGTGTCACTCTCATTTTGTTCTTGTGAGAGAAGGCTAGGGTTAGAGGACGATCGACTCTTGTTCTTGAGCTTTTTGCCATCCATGCTTTGTTGTTGCGAGGAGTGGCTTGTAACCCGACACCAAGTGCTTAATCAATCCTTCATCTTGCTGAATCCAAGGATCAAATTCGTTCTTTACTTTGTCTTGCGATTTTGTTCTTCGCGTTGCACGTTTTCCCCTCTTTTGTTCTTCACGAAATCGGTTGTTTCGAGGGATGTTTTGCGAATCCGTTTGAACCATCTTGTGTAGCTTCGTGAGAGTCTTCTTTCTACCAAAGGAATTTCTCTAATACCTCACGAACTCACAGATCGGTCGGATTTAGTTTTGGGATCGAGTTCTTGCCCGTTCTTCACCGTTTTCTTCGATTCACCGATTTGGACTTAGGTTCGAGCCATGATCTCTTAGGAGTAGCTCACTAACATCCTTGTGACCCCTCACACGAAATTTGAGCCCTAGCGCTTTTGATTCGAGGGAGATCGGGTCGATTCGGTGGACGAACAGAGGGCCGCTCGGGGTGACCGGACGCTGCCTCATAGCGACCGGACACACCGAGTCAGAGTCTGGTCTTTGAACACTAGCACTGTCCAGTTCGCGCGTAGTGACCGGACGCCGACTGGGAATTGACCGGACACACCTAGTCTAGAGTTCGGTCAGTTCCATAGAGTGTTTTGTGTGATCGGACGCTGGCTTTTGTGTTGACCGGACGCTCGGGAATCACTTGACCGGACGCGCTGCTACTACTGTTCATCGAGTAGCAGTGACCGGACGCTCGCTAGGGAATTGATCGGACGCATTCTCACTCAGAGTCCGATCAGTTCCAGAGAGCTCCCGAATCGGTTTTTCTCTGACCGGACGCGTCCGATCGATACTGACTAGACGCACACCAGAGTCCGGTCAGTACAGACAGCGCGCGTTTTAGTTCGTATCTTTTGTGTTCGAGCTCCGATTTGAAATCCACTTTTTGCGTTGGATTCCCGACTTCGTGCTCTACATAAATCGGGCTTCACGCTTTGCGAAAAAGCCTGAATCCCCCTTGCGTTGCTCGGGGGAGGTTGAGGTTATCCAAAGTCCATCCTGTCACTAGTTGACTTGCGTGAACTTGGGTGAGGAAGCTTTTGTGGTGTCCCGCTGTGTTCCTAGGAAACATCCACCCATTCTCTTGGGTCGTGGACATCACGCGCATCGGCTTTGCTCTTGGGGTTGATTTTCTGGGACAGAGGCCTAAACATTCTGAAAAGAAATTTTACGGCTCCCATTCACCCCCCCTCTGGTCGCCAATTCGGTCCTTCAATATGCAGCGAATCTGAGGAGAGGAGTCAACTTATCTAGTCTGCGAGTCCTAGGGATGAAGAGTCATGACTTCCACATATGGATCGAGCGGCTTCTTCTGGCGATGGTTCGAGGCTATGTCCCTGAGCATATGTGGCTTGTCCTGGCAGAGTTGAGCTATTTCTTTCGCCAGCTTTGTGCCAAGGAGATATCTCGGTCCGTCATTGCTGACTTGGAGAAAGCTGCACCTGTGTTGGTCTGTAAGCTAGAGAAGATCTTTCCACCCGGCTTCTTCACTCCGATGCTGCATTTGATCGTACACCTTCCTTATGAGGTTCGAATGGGAGGGCCTGTGCAGGCCCGCTGGTGCTATCCAGTCGAGAGAAATCTGAAGACTTTTCGCAAGAAATGTAGAAACAAAGCCAAAATTGAGGCTTCCATTGTAGAGGCATTCATTCTGGAGGAGGTGTCAAACTTCACTGAACAATACTACTCTGAGAACCTTCCTAGGGTGCATAATCCACCCTCTTGTTACAATGCTAGAGAAAATAAATCGAGCCTTAGCCTTTTACGAGGCCAACTCGGGACCGCAAGTGGATCGACAGTTAAGCAGTTGAACAATGAAGAGTGGCGAAAGATCATGCTATATGTGCTTACCAACCTTGATGAGGTGCAACCGTACATGGGGTAAGTTCTCAACTACCTTCATTCAATTCGCAGTCACTATTCTGCATCCAACACCCTTGCTTTCCTTTCGTATAGGGAATTTCTTCATCAGTTCTGGAATGGACCAAGGGCTCCTTCCGACCTAGAAGCTGATACCCTTCTTGCAAATGGTGCGGGGCAAGGGAGGCCCGATTTCATTTCTTGGTTCCGATAGAAGGTACCGTCCAACTGAGGTCGTACTTAGTCCGACATTCCAACTTGCTCTTACCGTCCAGCTGATACCCATCTTGCTTGACCTTGCAGGCTCAGACCGATGCATCTATGAGTCAAGAGCTGAGACAGGTTGCAAACGGCTTTGACCGTAGGGTCAAGTCATTTAACGGTTACAACATGAATGGATATCGCTTCCACACAGCAAGCTACGAGCAGAATCGGCCCAATCGAAAAACCACAAATAGCGGAGTTTGTACTCCAGGCAATGACTTCCGCGACTACTATGGAAGATTGAAGAAATATACGAACTTTCATTTCATGGTGACAAGCCTCTTAATCCTGTCATGTTCAAATGCCATTGGTTCGACCCTGGAGTAACGAGGCGGACACCTAGTCTTGGGGTAGTCGAAATTTGATAGGATTCTATCTACCCAGGAGCCGATGTGTATATTGTGGCTCAACAGGCCACACAGGTTTATTACACACCATACGCGTGCAAAAGCAAACCGCATCTCCTGGGTTGGTATATCGTCCACAAGATATCGTCACATACAAAACTACCTATCCCCAACGATGAGGATTATAACTTCAACCCAAACACGTATGACAGAGAGTTCTTTCAAGAAGAGGGGCTGCAAGGGACGTTTGCGATAGACTTAACCGAAGCGATGGGAATGGAAGTAGAGAATGAAACGGTTGATGACGAGAACGCTGGGGATGAGGTGGTAAATGAGAAGGACTTACAAATGCTAGAACGATTCCGTTTAGGCGAAGCAAATGAAGACGATGTTCCTCCTTCGGATACTGATGAGTACTTAGACATGGTTGACAGTGTTGATGAGACTTATGATCCAGCTAATCCCGATGATGCAGATTATTTCTAATACATGTAATATTATGTTATATTGTACTCCTTTTATGTTATTTCTAATATTCTTAAGGTTTAGGGTCTAGGGTCTAGGGTCTAGGGTTTAGGGCTTTATTTATTTTGTATATATTTCATTATGTTATTTTTAAAACAACATTGTTTGTTCTTTTTAATTGCAGGAGGTCAAGCCAAGATATCGGGTGGACATCAGAGATCGATGAGCTCGCTGTACCAGAGCTCGCACTCTGGAGTGGACGGTTCTGCTGTGGAGCCGGCGCAAAGGAGGAGGAGGGGCTGCCACCGGAGGGAGCCGACTCCACAAGAGACGGTCGAGGAGGAGGTGCCGGCCACGCCCGAGGACGAGGCTCAGGCAGACGAGGGACAGGAGGAGCCCGAGAAGGAGGACGAGCAGGCGAACGAGGGAGACGAGGCGGAGGAGCAGGAGGGTTCAGCAGCCTCAGGTGCGTCCATGCCCTACTTGCGAGGTCCTGCCAGCCTCCCGGCGCGACCGATACCACGTCACCAATGCCCAGTGATACGCCCCGTTGGGCAAAGGTATATGTTCTAACTACTTGTTCATATGATATGTTCAAAATTGAAATAGAAACTAATAATCTTTCCAAATCACTTGTGCAGGCACTGGGAGTTTGTGGAGGGTTGCGGCCGCAAACCCAACTGCATCCTGGGTCTCCTATGCCACCACCACTACCCCGGCATAGTACAGTATGCCAGGAAGATAGAGCCGGCCTACACCTTTGACCACTACACTGTCGCCCCAGACTCGGACTACCCCAACAAGGCGGCGAGGGTTAGAGCGGAGCTATGGGTAAGTCTTCATCACACAACATCGCATTCATCGCACTTTTCTTGAATTACTTAGTGTTTGCATTGCGTCTGTATGCAGGACTTCTACAGGTGCCAGGAGGGGATGGAGGCACAGGCAGAGGTGGTGAGTACCAGGGCCTGCAGGAAGCTCATCACCGACATCATCTACGAGGCAAGAATCCAGGCCATCATCACCTACAACACCACGGTCGAAGGACAGAGGGTGACGAAGGTCGAGGCGAGAGGCATGACGCTGAGCCGGGAGCAGTACATTCAGGTAAGTGATTCCTTTTGAGATTAAGTTATGCTCATTTGATCTGATGCTTATATGTGAAATACTTGATGTGCAGATGATTCCCAACTGGTGCCAGACGTATCCTGAGTGCTGGGCCCAGATCGTGGACCGGTGGCTGTCCGAGGAGTGGACCGCCCAGCATGCCGACGCCCGGGCGGCGCGTATGCTAATGCCAGGTGTACCACACCATCAGGGCAACCGCAACCTCACCGAGTACGCACAAGCTTGGGTACATGAAACACTTTATGTATTCTAACGCTCAAATGTTGCCTGATTACTAATCATCTTGTTGTCTTCCTCGCAGACGTCGTCACACGGTGGCCAGCCTTGCAGCACGTTCATGGCATACGCCATGTCCCACAAGGGCAAGGCCACCGCACCGGAGACCTCCTATAACCCCGATGACCCCCCTGAGGCATACACCAACTCCAGCGTCCACACCTGCCTCACTGACTACACAGAGGCGGCAAGGTCGGTCCATGGGGCCGACTTTGATCCGGCCAGCGAGGACCTGGACGGAAGCCTCGTGATGAGGGTGGGAGGAGGCAAGAAGCATGGGCGGTACTGGCTTGGCGACGGCGTCATCGACACGGCCTCCACTCCCTCTCTGGCCCAGCTCCGAGCACAGAGCACGAGTGGGAGCGTCCCCATATGCCAACGCCCGTCAGCTTCGCAGTCGCGGGTCGCCGACCTCGAGGTTATTCCTGTTTTACTCGTCGTACATTGATCTTTAAATGTTTGCATTGTTCTAACATTACCTTTGTATTATCGTAGGCCCGCCTGGAAAGAGAAAAGGAGGAGCGCCTGCAGATGGAGGCCCAGATGGAGGCCGAGCGGGCGACCCAAGAGAAGAAGATGGCGGACCTCATCGCGTTCATGGCCTCCCAGGGTATGCAGGTGCCCGCGGCGCTCATGCCTCCTCCACCGCCGCCTCAGAACGGGAAGCTACTCTTGTGAGTATGAATACCTTAGCATTTCGTTTCTGCATTTGCTTGTCTGACACAGACGTCTACCTTTTGCAGCCTCCGTCGGTGGGTTAGAACAACCCGACCGCGCCTGGATGGAACACGCCTGGCGGGCAAGGTGGCTCTCCTTCACCGTCTCCGAGGTGGCCAGGGCCAGGTTGGTAGTGAGGGCCAGGTTGTTTCGAGGACTATGACATTGTGATGAACTTGTGATGTACTTGTGATGAAGTTGTGATGAACTTGTGTTGCTTGATGACATATTGTGATGAATGTTATATATGTTGTGCTTGTGATCTATATGTGGTGCTGGATGTGATATATATGTGGTGGATATGATTATATATTGCTGGATGCAATGATGTGTATGTTAGTTGTGATGGAACAAGAAAAAAATAAAAAATAATAATTTTTGGGCATTTTGCCGAGAGTGGCCCTCGGCAAAGGCAACCTTTGCCGAGCGCATTGACCATTGCGATCGGCAAAGCTGGGAAACAGGCCACCAGAATAGCCTGTTCCCCGGCCATTGCTCTCGACAAAGGTGCAAGGTTTGCCTAGAGCCAGGCCAGAGGCTCTCGGCAAAGAAATTTTTTTAAAAAGGGAAGACTTCTTTGCCGAGAGCCGCCTAGCCCGGCTCTCGGCAAACATTTTCCAAAAAAAAATTAAAACCCTTTGCCAAGAGCCAGCCCAGCCCGGCTCTCGGCAAACATTTTCTAAAAAAAAAATTAAAACCCTTTGCCGAGAGCCAGCCAGCTCAGCTCTCGGCAAACATTTTCCAAAAAAAAAAAGTTAAACCCCTTTGCCGAGAGCCAGCCAGCTCGGCTCTCGGCAAAGAGGCCGTCAGACCCAGCCGGCCATTAACGGCCACTTTTCTTTGCCGAGGGTTCTGCAGGCTCTCGGCTCTCGGCAAAGCCTGCTTTGCCGATAGGACTTTCGCCGGGCGTCCTTTGCTAAGAGCTGCGCTCGGCAAAGCCTTTGCCGAGCGCGGCATGGGCTTTGGCACCTCCTGTAGTGCCTCCTCGAGCCTGTGACGATCGATGTGGCGAGCGTCCAACGGTCTCCACAGACGATGGAGGTTCCTATACAAACTGTTGTTGTTCTTTCTGTCCAACAAAGCAAAACATACATATTTCAACTTCGCATCTGTGTGGGCTGAGCACCTTTCGGAAAAGAAAGAAAACAACATATGCAGGCTATCTCAACCTGGACGTACACGAAGGTCCACGAGACTTGGCCGATAGCTCCACAGCGGGAATGTGAAAGTTCACCATCAAGCAAGACCAGTGTATAGCACGACCCATGTGCACAGCCATATGAAGATGCTAATCGAAGGTTTATTAAATTCTTGGCCAGTTCCTCATCCATTTACAATTTTATAACCCCTTGTCCATAGAATAATACCTAATATCACTCTGTTGTGTCTAACTCCCACATGCGGGTTCCTAACCCCTTTTGCATATTATTAATTTTCTGTCGAGGTATTCACCATGACCTATATAACTCTCACATATTATGCCCAAAGGGCAACTTTCAAGTGTCATAAAAATTTAAATTATATTGTGCTAACATGCAGGTTGTCAGCGCTGTGAGTATACTCCGGCCTACTCAAACTAACCCCTTGCTAGAACCACCTCTGTGCTTGAGTGCCGGTTTCCACTTTTCATGAGGTAACATTCTCTCGCACATATCCCAAAACCTTCATGCCTATCTCGGTCACCTTCGCGAATGACCACCACTCTATCCTGAGCATGAAAAATTTTAAAACAAGTAAGTAGTTGTGCTAATCTTTGCCTTGAAGGACAATGCGTCTAAATTGCAGGTCTCTACGCCTCACCTGAGGTAATGGATTTCTACCACACAAAAATACCAAACTTGACATCATATCTTATTTGTCCAGACAGTTATCACTTTGCTTATCTTGGACTCTAACTACTTATGTCCCATGCGCGAAGGTTCCATATTACAAACTATTTTGTAGAATTGCACTTTTGGCAATATGTCAAAGTTCTTATGTGGTTACAAATCATCGAAACATCTATATAGGATAACCTCTATTATGTGAAGCTCCATTCATATTTAACGGACTTCACAGGGATCAAATTATCTGTTTTGACTATCACAAACACATATTTGTGCCATAAATATCACATTTGCGCTATGAAAATGCTCGGCTTATGTCGACGAAATATGGTCGATAGCCCACCTAGGGGTATGCCCAAGGTGGTAGATTAGAGGGAAAGGTGCGCAAGACGACGACCCAGACGTTGACGCAAGACAAAATTAGATGAACACAGAGGTTTATCCAGGTTCGGGCCGCTAGGTTTAGCGTAATACCCTATGTCTTGCGTCGAGTTGTGTATTCTATATGAGAACGAATCTGTTTTTGAGGGGGTCCCTGCTCGCCTTATATAGCCACGGGGAGCAGGGTTACAAATCTCGGTAGATCAGATCTATCGAAGAGGATAAGGAAACTAAATCAGTTACGATCAACATACCGCACAGGACGTGGTATTTCCTCTAACCGATCAGGCTTCCTTGATCGCGAATCCTGCGGGGTCCATCGTACCGCCGCCCGACCAGGTGGGCCTCCCACGCGATCAGGTGGGCTTCGTCACATAGGGCCTCTACAGCGAGTTGGGCCACCTTCTTCGAAGTAACCCAAGTCTAGCCTTGAGGGTATATGGGTTCATACCCCCACAGCTAGTCCCTGAGCATGATGAATCTTGAAGTGGTGCAGCACCTTGGCGATATTCCTGACAGCATCAACCTGGTCGCAACTCCTGAACCAAGCCTCTGACCAGGTTGCGTCGCGATACTCTGATATCTGCCAGTTCATGGAACCCACAAGATACATTGTGCTCTTTTTTGAAAGAAAAAGAAAAAATAGCCCTGTAGCGGCCATGGTGAAGTGTGCTCACTTTATACTATCAAAGTATAAGCAAGCGTTCCTTGGTAAAGATCCTGACTGTAGCAAGCTCCGTTGACGAGCATACTCACCGACCAGGTGAAGTGTGCTCACTTAGTCCCCGAGCCTGACAGCAGAGCTGGATTTACGTACATGCGCAGACGAGCGCCATGTATACACGGTAGTCCCCGAGCTTGGTAGCAGGTGACTCGGTCACGTGGTACCAAGGTCAGAAAAATGAAGAAGAACCCATATACATGCGTGGACGAGCGCCATGTATACACGGTAGTCCTCGAGCTTGGTAGCAGGTGACTCGGTCACGTGGTACCAAAGGTTAGAAAAATGAAGAAGAACCCATATACACGCGCGGACGAGCGCCATGTATACATGGTAGTCCCCGAGCTTGGTAGCAGGTGACTCAGTCACGTGGTACCAAGGTCAGAAATAAGAACGCATCGATGAAGAATACGCGGCTCTGCCATGCGTTGGCCTGTAACTGGTGCTCGGACCAGTCCCCAGCTTTGCTGAGAAGGCTAGCGAAGCCGTCAACTAGTTCCCAGCGTAGCTGGCGAGCCTGGTCATGAAGAGTACGCTGCTCTGCCACATGTCGGCCTGTAACTGGTGCTCTGACCAGTCCCCAGCTTTGCTGAGAAGACTAGCGAAGCCATCAACTAGTCCCTAGCGTAGCTGGTGAGGCTGGTCGTGAAGAATACGCGCAGGTGAAGTCAAAACTGACCAGCTCAGCTGGTTCGCAGACATCGAACTTGCCAGAAGGATGTAAGGAGCTAAAGATAAAATTTGAAAATCGTCCACCGAGACCCCCGACGTGCTGTCCAGGATCAGAACCCTGATCCGAACAGCATGGAGCAACTTAATAGCACACCAGCCCAATCAGAGCGAAGCGAAGGCGTAGCAAAATTTGACCACCAAGTGAGTCCCCAGCTCAACTGGCGATGTTTGCGCGAATAATCCGAACACCAAGGAGTCCCCAGCTCAACTGGCGATACTCAGTGCAGCTGACGATGAAGTCCGAGCACTAGATGTTGAGCACCGAGCGAGGCGACCAGCGCAGCTGACGATGTTGGCGCGAAGAATCTGAGCACCGAGGAGTCCCCAGATCAGCTGGTGGGCTCTCGGTGTAGCCGTCGATAAACGTCGAGGAGTTCGGCTAGCTGGTCGGCGATGAAGTCCGAGCACCGGGTGATGAGCGCCAAGCGAAGCGACCAGCCAATCAGCGACAAAGTCCGGGCACCAAAGAGTTCCCAGGTTAGCTAGTGATCTCTCGGTGTAGTCATCGATGAGTGCCGAGGAGTCCTACCAGCTGGTCGACGATGAAGTCCGAGCGCCGGGTGGTGAGCACTGAGCGAAACGACCAACTGGTCAGCGACAAAGTCCAAGTGCCGGGTGGTGAGCACCGAGCGAAGTCTAAGTTCGTCTTTGTAAGACTGTCTTGACCCTGATCAATCTCTTACTTTAGTCGATCTGGACTTGTTATCGGCTCTATTGGTTTTGGCAAACCAATAGATTCATTAAGTTATCGATGTTGTTCTATGTTTTAATTTGTTTCTTTATATTCTAAACAAAATCTTGCCCAATCAAGATTGACAAAGTAGCCTACGCTTAAAGATGTCTAGTTTCGGCTATCCCGAGGCTTTGCACGCTCATAATGAAGAAAATAGCCGATTCAAGCCTTTCATCGACTATTTTGTCAATCTTGATTGTTACGTGTTGTGCGTTCGAGATATCCGATAAAACCGCGATTTGATCTAAGAACAAGTAGATTTGATCTAGCATGTCTATTATGGTTGTATTTCCGAACCCCACTGATATATATGGTAGATTAGATTTGTTTGATCTTAAGTCGAATCATGGTTTGAACGAATAGATCTTGTTCGTGCTTCATGGACCCTGCATCGGCTAAAATAGCCGATCCAGTTATGCTTTCTTCATAATGTGTGCTTTTAGACGGCTTGGAATCAATGGATCTGCTTGTTGCATTGGACGTGATCTAGTTTGGTCATCATTATGGCTGCATGGAGACACCCCACTGTTGATGTTCAAGCTATTTTATCGATCTATTTGTTATTATGGCTGCATGAAAATACTCCACTGTTAACAAATAGAACTGCCGGTGCAATTAGTCGATACATTGATTTCATACCGTTTAGACGTACACATAGATCTTTACTTTCTTAATATGTTTAAGCTTATCGGCTGTTTATCTGTCCTAAATGTTTTTATATCATAGCCGTTTTGCTTTATATCTTTATCAATGCCTTCACGCAATCTTTTGGGAGTTGACTTTGTAGTCAATGTCCTATTAACAATGGCTATATCAAAGCCGTATAATTTGGAACTGTCTGGCACCAAACCGACAGGTTCCACAATTTGACAACTTTTTCTTCTCCTTGTCAATTGCAGGTCAAATTGATTGGCACGTCCGAGATCGATCTCACCAAGATTTGGCACCGCCACCTGTTGAAGGTTCAGGAGGTCAGGACCTTGCTCCGTACGCCCTCTGAGGACCGTGCGTTCGAGTGTGTTGGCACTACCGACCGAAATTTTGCGTCAACACATTCTTTTGGCACGCCTGGTGGGACACAATCGTCTGAATCATGACGATCAATAATGAAGACATATTGAACGTGACAATGGAGGAGCTTCCAGATGAACTTCGACGTATGATAGAGGAAACTGTTGAGCAATATCGTTATATGTGCTTGTTGAGCTTCAACAGAAACAGGGATAAGAAAATTATCCAGAAGACTAATCTTCCAAGAGTGGTTCTGGAAGGACATGTTGATCCAATGATCCAGATCCAACATAATGTCATGCAAGAAGTAATCAGCAAAGCAATGTCTACTACCTTGATGAATCATAATGAAGTCTTCCTCAACAGTCTCACAAATGCCATTAAGGAAGTTTTCAACTTAGGCGATGATAGAAGAGGTCCAGTATATACAGTTAGAGGCAATCAAGGAGCTGGAACTTCTGGTGGACCTCAGATAAATAATCCTAATGGCAATAGAAATCAAATGATTGTCAACCCTAGAGGCATGACACCACAACCAATGCAACAACCGAATATGAGTAATAATATATACTCATCGGCTACAAAAATAGCTCCCCATGCAAGACGTATTACCAGGGATTTCAATGCACCACCGTACCAAGGGAACGTAGTACCTGGTGATATTCCTCCTGGATATCATTATGTTTCGGATTTTTATACTTTGGATGCTCAAGAGAACCCGGGATATAACGACAATACGCTCGGGGGGCAGAACATCGGCTATCAAGGGCTGGTAAATCAAATGGATCAACTAATGAGTCGGGTCAATGACTTGGTTCAAAAGCAGTTCGGTTTAACACCAAAGTCTACATTGACTGGTTACAAAAAGCCGTATCCAGAATGGTATGATCAGGTTGTTTTCCCTCCAAGATATAGAATCCCTGATTTCACCAAATTCACAGGAACCGGCTCGGTAACAACCATGGAACATATAACTCAGTTTCTAGTCCAGCTTGGGGAGATTGGTGACGAACCAGCATTAAAAGTCAGAATGTTCCCTTTGTCTCTATCTGGTTCGGCTTTTTCATGGTTTTCATCTCTGCCACCCAACTCCATTCAAAGCTGGGAGGATTTGGAAGATAAGTTCCATAAATACTTTGACTCTGGAGTATTGGAGAAAGGCCTGGTAGACTTAGTCGATACGAGACAAGGAAATAATGAGACTGGATGCTAGTATCTTCAGAGATTCAGAGAGATGAAGAATCAATGGTATACCTTGTCATTATCAGATCCAGAGGTGGTTAGTATTGCAATTCGAGGGCTGATGCCTGCCATCAGAGAGAAAATTGGCTTTGGTTGTAACAATATGGCTGATTTGGCTAAAAAGGTGGCAAATATTGGTGCCCAAAATAGGTACAATCAAGTCTTTAAGCCCAAGAAAGCCTATAATGCAGAAAGTCATTTCTTCTTGCACGAAGAAGACAGTAATTCAAGTGATGAAAGTGAAGATGAAGTAGCTGCAGTAGACTGGGCTTGGAAGAACAACGAGTACATACCTTGGGCAAATGTTAAAAGTACTGAGAAAGATGTGAAGTATAGCTTTCACATCACTAAGGCCGACAGGATATTTGACTACTTGCTAGAAAAAGGTCAAATCAAGTTAACCGGGAACCATAATATCCCATCGCCCGAGGAGCTCAAGAATAAAAGGTACTGCAAATTCCATAACTCCGGTACTCATACTACTAACAATTGCTGAGTTTTTAGAGATATGATTCAGAGGGCTATCGTCAAAGGAAGGATTGATTTAGAAAAAGCCAAGGGTATGAGCATCAATGGCCATCCTTTTCCACAAAACATGGTGGCTCCTGCACCTCGGAGTGAGATCAAAGTATTGACTTCTGACAAAGCCAAGGCAGCTGGGACAGTCGATCCAAAGAAACAACTGACAGCCAAGGAGTATCAGGAGATGAAAGGAAAGAAGAATACTGATCAACATGATCAACCTGAGACTTCAAAGGCTGGTGAAGCAAGAAGACATCCAACTGTCAGGATTTTATTAAACAAGTGGCAACGTCAGAAAGAAAGAAACCAAATACAGAGGGAAAGGGATGAGCAAGAGTATCAAGAGTGGCTCGAAGAAGAGGAATACAGGAGGTCTCGTGAAGAAGAAAGGCATATCAGGGACGAAGAAAAGAATCATTGGGATAGCCCTTTCTTCAGACATTATTGGAACGAAGGCTTAAAACTTCCTACTCTTCGTAATTGCCCAGAATGCAGTGATCAATATTGGGAGTATAGGCAGTCAAGAGACAACCGCTGATCTGTACATGAAAGACTAAGGTTTGAAAGGACAGATCAACACATAAAAAATGAAAGTGTCCATAATCAGCTTGGAGCAAGATTAGCCGATCAAGACCATCCTTCGCAAGAACGACAATGGTGTCCTGGTGGCTTGACCAAAAGCCAGAAGCGACGGGTTCAAAGACTAAGGAATGATGAGATTCAGAAAAAGTAACCCAAAGTCTGGCAAGTGAAGCAAGTAGCCGATAAGGGAGAGTCATTGACTAATATAGTTGCTCTGTTCATGCTACCTGCTGAGTTTAGATCCTCTGATCATGAAGAAGAGACTGATGATGAAGAAGCAATTGCTCAGTGGATCTATCAAGCAGAGGAGGCCACATTTCAAAAACCCGAGAGACACTCCCATCTAAAAGCGTTGTATTTGAAAGGGTTTATCGATGGAAGGCCTCTGAACAGGATGTTAGTTGATGGAGGGGCATCTGTTAATTTGATGCCATATGCTACCTTTAGAAAGCTTGGCAAGACTGCAGAAGACTTGACTCAGACCGATATGTGGCTGACTGACTTTGCTGGCAATGTATCGGCTACTAAAGGTGTTGTGTGTGTCGAGTTGACGATTGGCAGCAAGAGTATGCCGACGACTCTCTTTGTGATCGATGCAAAAGGATCCTACAGTGTGCTTCTTGGAAGAGATTGGATCCACGCCAATTGCTATGTTCCATCTATCATGCATCAGAATGTGATTCAGTGGGTCGGCGACACTGTAGAAGTGGTGCCAGCCGATTCAACTGTTAGCATTGCTTATTCAGACCCTGATGTTTGGAACTTTGATAACGTGGAGTGCTTTTCTGGGAAGACTCTCGAAGAAGGCTTTCTCAAGACAACTGATGATAGTCAACAGCCGATCTAAGCAGTCGGCTTCAAAAATGTGTCTAGTCAGTTCATTAGAGGATTTGCATCGGTTTAAGTGATTGAAATGAATTAAAGCCGATGTATTTTTAGGTAGTCAAAGTTATTTCTTTTTGCAGAGATTAGCTTTGCCTCGACTTATATGGCCGATACTGATGTATCGCCTTCAGAACAAAAATAGCCGATATGTGTATATCGTCTTTGGTTTCCAATTGATAGCCGATACTAAGGAAGTATCGCCTTTAGAACATTCGATAAAAGAAATAGATCAAAGGAAGAATTTTGGAAATTCAGTGACAACACAAAGGATATTTAACTGAATTATTCAAGCCTGACGATGCAGGAACAGGCTTATATTTGTTCAGTTTGTTCGGCCAAAAGGCTGGATTTACAAAAGAAACATTAAATTGAAACTAATCTAAGTGCAGCTTGTTCAGGAGGTCCTCCAGGTGCGACACCTCCATCACGGCAAGCCCCAAGGGTTGGAACTCCACCAGCTCCCTGAAGTCTTCCCTCGTCCTGGCGCCGACGAAGGAGGGAGAGACTTCCCCGGAGATCTCAGCGCCGCTGAGTTCTTCTCCGGCGAGGGCGAAGGTAGCGCCGTGGCAAATGGCATGGAGGGCCAGCTCCCTGATGCGCGTCCCAACGTCCTCAAGGCGCGCCTGCAAAGTTTCTCCTCAGGCATTCACAAAATCAGCGATTGCTGTGGCCCGCCCTGGGAGCCAGTCAAGCTGGTGTTGGAGTTCTATGATTAAACGAAAAGTGATCAAAGTTAAGGTAGCCGGTTTAAATCAAAGAACAAATCCGCTAAGTATTCAGACAGACAGTTACCAAGGATTGACTAGAACAGCTATGCAGGGGTAATTGAAATAATGAGATAAATGATTTGGAAAAATGTACCAACGACCCTGGCATCGGACGCCTCTAAGTGTTCCAGAACACTGTTGAGGCGAGCGCGGAGGACCTCTCGCTCCTCCACGACACGGGCAGTTCGGCGGCGCTCTTCCTCTAGGAGACGCCAGGTGTCGGAGTAGCCCCGGATGAAGGCCCAGGCGTCGTCATCTAGTGCTAATCCATGGCCCGTCGGAGGTCGGCTAGGACCTTGGCCGTCCACCGGAGGAGAGGGACTGCAAGGAGGTTAGGGTTTTCTTCGGATGAATGAAAAGTTTTTGGAGCGTGAGAAATCGCTAAAGAGAAAATCGTTACCCGAGCACACGACGACGAGTCGCCGGAGGGCCGTCAACAGACTCCGATTCCTTGGCGGGATGCTTGCCGCGGTTATCCGCCATTGGTTTGATTGCAAGTTGAAGAAGAAGAGCAGTCGGCAGTTGGAAAGAGCAAAGGCCGAGGAGTAAGGCAATGAATGCGTAGTGTGTTCGGGAAGCCGGCGTTGTGTATTTATGAGTAAGGCTCGAGAAGGTGAAAAGGCGTCGGTTCAGGAGCACCCTCAGATCCAGATCCTAAGGTGAATCGACTAATAAACACGAGAAGTCATTTTAAATACTGATCGGCTAAATGATGAAGGATGAAACGAATAGATAACATCGGCTAAAGGAATAGCTGATAGAGTATCTTAAACACCAACTGACCTATGAAAAATATGAATGTTTACAAGGAAGGATTGAGAGTTAAAGATTATAGGCAAGCAAGAGTTACATGTTCAGTACAGATTTTAATACATTCAGAGCATTCAAACGGATGGCATCTATATCGGCTATCTTCTTTTGATCCTCTTCGATCGAGCCTGGAATTGGCTTCTTCTTGCTCTTAATGTGTTGAAGATCATTGCGAAGGGATGCCATTTTTCTCTTCTTGTCTTGAATTGTATTTGGAATCTTGGCCAAGATTCCTTCCTTCAGTGTGATCTGTTCATTGATTACCCGAAGCCTTTCAGTCAATTGATCCCTCTCAGATTCTAGGGAAGATAGATCACTAATAAGAACGGTGGAGTTGTTGTTCAGTTGATCTATTTCATTCTTCATAGACACCATATCAGAGATACATTGTTGCTCCTGGTTTGGAAGAATGGCCTGGGCTTCACGTGCCGTGAGCTTAGCTTTGGCTTCCATGAATTCTGACCAAAGGAACTCTATATGAGCAACAGGAATCAGAGCTTTGTTGAGATCATCTGGTATGTCATCTTTGATCAAGTCAAAGATGTTTCTGATTCCTTTTGCGTCATGAACCAGATCGGCTATATTGGCCTCCAAATGAGGGAGTAACGGTTGCAGCCGAGCCTTGGTCTCTTCAGAGGGTTTTTTGGGATAATCTAGTACAGGGTCTTCTTCTTCATCCATATAATCTTCTAAGTCAAAAGGGATGACAGGGGAAGAAGGTTCTCCTTGTTCCTGCATAGATAGATGTATAAATAACTACAAAAGGGAAGGAGTTGAAAGAAGAAGTAGTGTTGTTTAAAGCACCTGGTCAGATGGGATAATTTGAGATTCAGGAATAGCCGATGAAGGCTCAGGGAGAGCATCTGAAAGAAGTCTTCATCAGTTTTCAAGATCATCCACCAAGGAAGATAAAATTATTGGCTAAAACTGTACCTGGCTGAGGAGGCTCTTGATCAATGTCAGGAAGAGGGAGTATTTCAGGTTCAACATTTGGAGTATCAACCTGCTCTTGAGGAAACTCAATATTCTGAGTGTCAGTTTGCTCCTAGAAATTAAAGGACAAGAAGAGTTACAAACTTGATGATGAGAACAGGAAGAGGGGTTTTTCTTACCTCTATATTGACATTTTCAATTAGGGATTGGCTACCATCAGAAGTGTCCTTCTTTTTCTTCTTAGATATAACCTTAGTGGTTGGCTTGTCAATTTTCTGCTTCTTAGAAGAGCCAATTTCTTTTATGAAGGTACTAAGAGTCTGATTATCTGGGATATCAAAGACTTTTCTCTTCATCAAGGTCTTGATGGTAGGAGCATCAGAGCCAATCCTTGGATTTGGACACCATACATTGTAATCTATTTTTGGTGGGTCCAGAGTGATCAGATCCTGCAGGTATTTGCCATATGACATCAAGAAGGAAGCTGATGGTAGGAATATATAACTTGAGAAAATTAAGTCATACCTCATCGATTACTTGGAAGTCTGGATTCAGCTTGAGGCAATAGGTGGCCATAGCTTCATTGAAAAGATAAATAGTCCATTGCTGCCACCAGTCTTGGAAAGAAACTGAAGAGAAGGGTCTGCAATTCCATTCTTTGACCATCTTCAGGGAAACAGATTGTTCTAGTTGGAATAGTCTATTGTATTCTAAAGCAAAATCTACTGCTTCCCTTGGTCTGAGCTTATCAGCAAAATAGAGAGCTGGGGGCACTTGGCCAAAACCTATTTGCCTGGCTGCCATGACAGGGTGATAGAATTCATAGGACATGAGAGGTTTTTCCCTACCATGCCTAATTTCAGTGGGTAGGAGACAAGACTTCATTATTTGGCATAAAATTTTCAGTCCTTCATTATCACGTTCTCTATGGAATCTGAAAGTGTATGGATTCTCAAAATCTGCAATGTCTGGATATTGAAACCAGTCAAAGATGGCTGCAGGGAATCCTTTGTAGAAAATCTTGAAGAAGAAGCTGGCTAATTCATCAATGAATATCATGGCGGCAGCTTCTCTAAATGAGGTGCATCTTCTCATTTTAGCATCATCAGCCAGTAGCTTTTCTTGGCTATCTGGATATAATTTTGGGAAGGTTAAGGTTCTCAGGTCTGGGGTGATCAGTATGTGAAGATGGAGATTGAGCCAGAGCTGAAGCAACCACCAGGGACCTATTATTGATGGAATGCCTTCGTTTTCCATCAAGCTTTGGGCTACTTTATTCAACATGCTATACAAGGCACCCAGGATATACTTTCCCAAAGGTATGTCTGAGTTCACAGGCAGTTTTTCTGCTAGTGCCAAGAAATTTGATGTTGGGCCGCAGCTCTGCCCACAGAATAAATACTTCTCCAGCCACATGTTCAAGAAGATGATGTGCTCTCGTTCTGAAACACTAGACTGAGAGGTGTTGAAAGTGGCAATGTAATTGGACCAACCACCAGTCTTGAGATTTCCAAGTTTAATAGAAGGCTTGATTTGAAGACTGTGGGGGTTGATTGACCCAGTGATGTTTAAGCAGGTCAGCATGTGCACATCGGCTAAAGTTGGGGTCATGAGACCCTGCCTGAACATGAAAGTGTTGAAGGTTCCAGACCAGAAGTAGCAGGCAGCCTTCAGCATCTGCTCATTCCTCTTCATGTCAGCTAAGGACAGAGTGATGCACTGGTCTAGGCTACGGAGAATCCAATCTGGCTTCTTTTTGGCCTCTACCTTGATCAGCCAGTCTCTCCAGCCTGAAATAATCGATGGCCAGTTCCCGAAGGGAGTTTTGCCCCAATGCTTTGAGGTGAAGTCTGAATTCTTGAAGGGGATCCTCTGGGTTTCAGTAGTGATGGCCTCGGTAGGGTCAAGATTGCCTACTGGACCAAGGAAGAAGTCGTTCAGACTATCTTGAATTGGGATGAGGATTTGGTCATGAAGCGCCTGAAAGTTCAAATATGGGGGAAAATGCGAGAGTGGAAGATCATCAGAAAGGAGAGATGCTAGGGAGCCCGAATTTTACCTCAGGGATAGAATCTTGAGTCGCCATTTGACCTGCGGAAGCACCGAATTTGAGTTCTTGAAGGATTTTTTTGTTTGAATTTGAGTTCGAGAATGGCCCTAAAGGAGAAGAATAATGGTTGGGAGAAGACTCGGCTGATCAACTAAAGGGAAGTTAGTCGATTGGACCCCAGGGAAAGAAGTAGCATTTTTGGAATAAAATAAATTTCATCCCAAAATTGGGGGGCATGTGTTTACACCAGATTTTGGACTGAAGAGATTTTATTTCATAGGCACAAACGGCTGGTTTATTGATAAAAGAAATCGACCAGAAAAATAAGTGTTTGGACCCAGACACAAACAAAGCTCGTGTGGACCAGACGTGACAAGCTTCGAAGGCATATTGGGTTCGATCAAAGAGTTTGAGTCTGGGTTGTCTTTTGTTTTAATTATTTTGTAAACCTAGTCATATTAGAACAGGAGTCAATCGGGTTATAAATAGCTAGAAACCCGGATTTTGTAGAAGGATCCAATCAATCAACACATTGGCCACCGGCCAAAACCCTAGGAGTTGGAGTAACGTAGAACTCGGCGGAACCTTCAACCAGGTAGGGTTGCATCGGCTTCGACCGACCTCCGGTTTGCTTGTAAGTTTCACCAATGGCTCGTGTCATCGTACAATAAGGTTGTATTTGGCATTGACCAAACTCTTGTTAAGCTATGACATGGCTAGTTATCAGTCTAAGTTCGTCTTTGTAAGACTGTCTTGACCCTGATCAATCTCTTACTTTAGTCGATCTGGACTAGTTATCGGCTCTATTGGTTTTGGCAAGCCAATAGATTCATTAAGTTATCGATGTTGTTCTATGTTTTAATTTGTTTCTTTATATTCTAAACAATATATTGCCCAATCAAGATTGACAAAGTAGCCTACGCTTAAAGATGTCTAGTTTCGGCTATCCCGAGGCTTTGCACGCTCATAATGAAGGAAAGAGCCGATTCAAGCCTTTCATCGACTATTTTGTCAATCTTGATTGTTACGTGTTGTGCGTTCGAGATATCCGATAAAACCGCGATTTGATCTAAGAACAAGTAGATTTGATCTAGCATGTCTATAATGGCTGTATTTCCGAACCCCACTGATATATATGGTAGATTAGATTTGTTTGATCTTAAGTCGAATCATGGTTTGAACGAATAGATCTTGTTCGTGCTTCATGGACCTTGCATCGGCTAAAATAGCCGATCCAGTTATGCTTTCTTCGTAATGTGTGCTTTTAGGCGGCTTGGAATCAATGGATCTACTTGTTGCATTGGACGTGATCTAGTTTGGTCATCATTATGGTTGCATGGAGACACCCCACTATTGATGTTCAAGCTATTTTATCGATCTATTTGTTATTATGGCTGCATGGAAATACTCCACTGTTAACAAATAGAACTGCCGGTGCAATTAGTCGATACATTGATTTCATACCGTTTAGACGTACGCATAGATCTTTACTTTCTTAATATGTTTAAGCTTATCGGCTGTTTATCTGTCCTAAATGTTTCTATATCATAACCGTTTTGCTTTATATCTTTATCAATGCCTTCACGCAATCTTTTGGGAGTTGACTTCGTAGTCAATGTCCTATTAACAATGGCTATATCAGAGCCGTATAGTTTGGAACTGTCTGGCACCAAACTGGCAGGTTCCACAATTTGACAACTTTTTCTTCTCCTTGTCAATTGCAGGTCAAATTGAGTGGCATGTCTGAGATCGATCTCACCAAGATTTGGCACTGCCACCTGTTGAAGGTTCAGGAGGTCAGAACCTTGCTCCGTACGCCCTCTGAGGACCGTGCGTTCGAGTGTGTTGGCGCTACCGACCGAAATTTTGCATCAACAGTAGTACATGACGTACACACAAAATATGAAGAAAACCAGCAGTGAAGAAATAGCATATGCTGCTCAGTGGTCAGTCAGCTGGTATCAACGTTCAACATTAAATAAAATGCCTCGAGCAGTTTGTTTGTAACTGAGTTGCTAGCCTCGGCTAGCCGATAACTCCGGAGCATGAGACGCGGAGCCCAGGCATGCGTAAGAGGACCAGCATCATTGAGGAGCCACTTCCGACCACCCGTAACGCAGAGCGTGGAGCTGCATTCACGTGTAGGGAGGAGCCGGAGACAGGGCCGTCTCTGGAAAGCATGAGTGTAAACATGACTGCTCGGAAAGTCACATATGTCATCCTCAGGATGGTATATATGGTGAAAAATAATGAAGAGCTGTTGTGAAAAATAATATGACCGCAGAGGCACATGATAAAATCCGGTGTGACCACGGAGGCACACGACGATATCCAGAGATATATGACAATCGAAGGAATATTTAATTGATGTAAAAGATAATATTTAGCTTCTTGTTGGAGACGTCATTGTTGTAGCTGAGCAGTTGGGCATGACTCGAATGGCTTGCTTGCGTCTCGACGCAGCTCGGTCATCGGCTCGCTGGTGGCTCGTCGGCTCGCTGGCGGCTCGTCGGTGGCTCATCGACTCATTTTTGGCTCTATGACGACGTGATTGCTCGCTTCTGGCTCGTTTTTGGCTCGACGATGACGTGATGGCTCGCTTCTAGCTCGTAGATGATCAGAGCAAGCATAGGGCTCGGGTCGTCGAGTAGCTTCTTGGAATCCTTGTCGTAGATGGATCTACCGTGTGGCTGATCAGCCGAGCCAACGATGTCTTCTTGATGTCTTCTTGTCGATGACGATAGAGTTGCCTAGCCCTTGATCTTTCCTACCAGTCGTCATAGCGTCGGTCGTGGTCGTCATAGCGCCGATTATTACGACGATCATCGTTGTGATGCGGTTGGAGGTCGGAGCAAGAGGTACGGGCGACATCATCCTTGTGCTGGTCGACGAGTTGGTGATCGAGACAAAATAGCCCATGCGGCGTCCTTGTGCTCCTAGCTGATTTGAGTGGTCCTTTGGGGCTTTGAGGTCCCTCGGCCTCAGGCTGGAAGCAGGAGCTAGTCGATGGTGCATCGTCCGCCCTTCAGGAGCAGCGGCGATGATGAGGTCAGTGCCGAGACGCCTCTAGCGGCTGGCCCAAATAGGGTGCTTGGGCAGATGCCATTGGCCCTGATCGATGTCATGCTCGGGAGATTGATCTCTGATCAGATCTACCAGAGCGAGAGTGTCGGCGATGCCTGCCATGACCCGATCGATGGATTCGATCAGATCGGTGTTGTGGATGCGCTGCCCCTGATAGCGAGGAAGCGCCGGCCTGCTCGGTGGTGACGACTTCAGGGGTGATCCCAAAGCCGACCCCACCGATGCCGGTGAAGAAGATCAGGATGCAGGTGGCAGCCGCACTGCCTCCATGCTCCTGGTGGTGCCGTCGCCACCAGTGGTCCAGGAAAAATGATTTGACGGTGAGCGTCCAGCCCGCCGGGAGGTCCATGGAAGCGGGGAAAGAAACCATCTGACTCGCCATTAAGCCTATACGCATGAGCCCCACGGTGGGTGCCAGCTATCGACGAAATATGGTCGATAGCCCACCAAAAGGTATGCCCAAGGTGGTAGATTAGAGGGGAAGGTGCGCAAGACGACGACCCAGACGTTGATGCAAGGCAAAACTAGATGAACACAGAGGTTTATCCAGGTTCGGGCCACTAGGTTCAGCGTAATACCCTACGTCCTACGTCGAGTTGTGTATTCTATATGGGAACGAATCTATTTTTGAGGGGGTCCCTGCTCGCCTTATATAGCCACGGGGAGCAGGGTTACAGATCTCGGTAGATCAGATCTATCGAAGAGGATAAGGAAACTAAATCAGTTACAATGAACATACCGCACAGGACGCGGTATTTCCTCTAACCGATCAGGTTTCCTTGATCGCCAATCCTGCGGGGTCCATCATGCCACTGCTCGACCAGGTGGGCCTCCCGCCCGACTGCGGATACATGGGTGTATGCCGGGTCTTGAGTGATGAGTGATTGTCAACTGGTTTGATGTGCATGTTCTTTGGCTTGTGTTGTGCAGGTGTTGAGCACGGAGACAGTGATCAAAGACAAGGTGAAGGTCAAGTAGAGACGTGCCGTGCCGATGGACCTGGAGCAGTGAAGGGCGGACGTGAGGCTTGGACTGACGAACTGGTGGCCTGAGGATCAGCTGTGGTGGCTGACAGCCTGGGACAGCAACGAGCGGAGACTTGCGAGGCACCGTGTGGCTCGGGTCGTGGACCTGAGGACACGTGTCGGTGGATGGGGTGCACGGGCGGTGCATCCCCTCTACAGCGTCGGTTTGGTGGTTGAGCCCCAGAAAAACCACCGGGTGGACGGTTTCCAGGTTTGGGCCACAAAACCTGGGCGATGGCCGGTTTCTGTGTTTGGGCCTCAAAACTCGGGCTGAGGACGGTTTCTAGGTTTGGGCCACAAAACCTGGGCGCTGGCGGGTTTCTGAGTTTGGGCCACAAAACTCAGTCGATGGACGACAGGTTTCCCGGTTTCGGCCTCAAAACCGGGGGAGGTCCGTGAAAAGGATGAGCGGCGCGTTGGCGGCACGTGGTGGCATCGGGTGAGGTCGCGTCGAGGTGAAGCTACCAGATGTGCGGGTGTGGCCGTCGGATCGACTACACTCTCGAGTTGGTTAGGAATACCCTTAGGGTTAGCCTGCCCGCTCATCAACAGTAGAGGTAGAAGGGGAATAATTGTATTAGGCTATATAAGGAGAGGCCACCCCTCCCTCCATTCTATCTTAGCCATTTGCTACTTTCAATTAGGGTTTCCTGTTCTCCCACATCCCTGCTGTAGCTACTGAGATCCGCAGAGATGGTGAATCATACCTCTGTGTATTTGTATTTTGAGGAAACGAGACCGTAATCTCGTTGTCTCCTCGTGTGGAGGAGTTCCGTCTGATTTGAGATCGTCTCACATTTTGCTTGTGTGTTCTTCACGTTTTTGTTTTTGCCCTCATGGAGATTTGCCTCATTCTTCCTCTTCGGGAGTTGGTTTTGGATTTCGTTTGAACCACTTTGAGCACGAACGTGATTGTGATCTTTTGACCGAAGGAATTGCTCTCGAACTTCTTGAATCGTCAGATTGGTTGATGTTTGTGCTTTGGTTTGGTTTCCTTTGTCTTTCCCCTGAGCTTCTTCGATTCATCGATTTGGAGATAGGTTCGAGCCATGGTCTCCTAGGAGTAGCTCACTATTCTCCTTGTGACTCCTCTCACCAAGTTTGAGCCCTAGAGGTTTCGTTTTGGGTGAGATCGAGTCGAATCGGTGGACGAACAACACTGTGTCGGGGTGACCAGACTCTAGCCATGGGTTGACCGGACTCTGACCAGTGAGTCCGGTCGTTGAAGGCTGAGCAAGATTTTTCTGCACAGGACCGACCGGACGCACTGAAGTTGATCGACCGGACTCGCCTGTCGCACTGTTCACTGCTTTCTCGCAACTGACCGGACGCTCTGTACAAGTGACCGAACGCTCCTATACCGTGAGTCCGGTCCAATACAGAGAGGTCCCAAATCGGGTTTTGCCAGACCGGACACGTCCGATCCCTACTGACCGGACGCTCTAGTGAGTCCGGTCAGTGCAGTTTCACACGTTTTCGTTCGTGGTTCGTTTGTCCGTTGTCGGTTTTGGTTTCTGGCTTTTGCGTTGGGTTTCTAGAGTTGTGTAGTGTCTCGCTGTGCTTCTTGGAAGCATCCACCCAACATCTAGGGTCGTGGACACTATCAAGCTCTAGGTTTGCTCTTGGGGTTGATTCTCGGGACAGTGGCGATAAGTTTCTGAAAGGAAATTTAAAGCTCCCATTCACCCCCCTCTGGTCGCCTTTGCATAGCACTTTCGGTCCTTCAATTGGTATCAGAGCAAGGTTAAGGATCTTCCACCTTAGCCAGTTCCAGATCCACAGAAGGCGACATGGATCGCGGCGTGGGCAAACCGCCGTTTTTCGATGGGACGAACTATGCGTATTGGAAGATACGCATGTCGGCCTATCTTCAGAGCATGAGTGCTTCTGTCTGGGATATTTGCAACAAGGCCGATTACGTGGTCTTGGCTGCTCGTGCTACTCAACTGCAAATCGATGAGCACGATGCCAATAGCCGAGCCTGTAATGCTCTTTTCACCTGTTTGAGCATGTCTGAGTTTGATCGCGTTTCTCATCTCACCATGACTCAGGAGATTTGGGCTACTCTCATGCGCTTTCATGAGGGAACCACTCAAGTCAAAACCCGTCTCTACGAGTCGCATAAGTGTGAGTATGAGAACTTTCGACACATGCCTGGCGAGAGCATAGAAAGTTTATTCGCTCGCTTTCAGGTGATTGTCAACAAGATGAGAGCTAACAAGGAGTTGTTGCCTTTCAACGATCATGAGAGGGCTCTCAAGCTTTTACACACTCTCGATCGGTCGGTGTGGGACTCTAAGGTTCAGGCGATCATCGTATGGTCTAACTATGAGACTCTCACGTGCGACGAGCTCTTTAGTAAGCTCAAGTCTAGTGAGATTGATGCCATGACGAGGGCTTCTTATGAGAATCCTTCTGGCCCATCGATGGCTTTGCTTTCTGGATCTTCTGCTAACCCCTCTGGAGGCTTTGCACTTTCTTCTCTTCTTTCTGTTACAGAGGAGGAGCTGGAGTTCATGGGAGACAACGAGTTGGCTTTGCTTGCCAACCGGTTCTCGCGGTTTCACAACAACCTCATGAATCATCGTCGTGGAGGAGGACACGCTGGGTGCTACGAGTGCGGTGATCCAGACCACTTCATCGCCAACTGCCCGAAGAAGAACAAGCAAGCAGCGGGCAAGGGCGATCGTGGCTACAAGTACGACTCCAGCTGGCACAAGGAGAAGCACACCCCTCCCAAGCACAAGCGGAAGGGTGGCTTCAACAAGGAGTACATCAAGAAGAAGTACTTGGAGAAAGCCCAGGCCGAGCAGTGTGCTTTCTTCACCACGCTCAGCGACGTCGATGACTCGGATGATGACTCCGCTGCATCAAGCGATGACGAGTCCGAGAAGAAGAAGAAGATCGAGGACAAGCTGAACGGCCTCTGCTTCTTCGCCGACAACGAGGGCTTTTGCACCATGGCCCTCGGCAAGGAGGTCGACAGCCAGCTGAAGGAGATCCCTCGGAACGACGACGACGACGACACCTCCCAGGTATCTCAAACTCCTGAAGAACTCTCTGCTGAGGTCGATAAGCTTACTGCTGCTTTGCTTAGTCAAGACAAGTTGTTGAGACATGCAGCTAGAGAGAGGAAGGAGTTTAGGCAGAAGTGGGAGGACACGGTGAAGGAACTTGAGTTTGCCAAGTCCACTGTTGTAGTCTCTGAGGAGGGCGAGTGTGAGATGTGCTCCATGCACATGACTAACCTTCTCACTTTGAGGGGGAAGTATGTTGCTTTGGTTGGAGAGGTGGATGTGATTAGGGCTAGACCCTCGTTGCTTGATGCGTGCAAGTCTTGTGCAGACTTGCAATCCGAGTTGGCAGAGAAGAATGCCAAGGTTGTGTCTCTTGAGAAGGCCAGCTCGGGTAGCACTTGTGTGTCTAGGTGCGCTTTGTGTGAGGGTTTGGAGATGGAGATTGCGAATGTGAAGCATGACAAGATGCAAACTGAGGAAGAAAACACATACCTTCGGACCATCTTGTCATGGGTGTCTTGTGGTGAGCCGCAGCTTGGGATGATGATTGCCCAGTTTAAGCGTGCTGCTGGAGGTCCTGGTGTAGGCTTTGCTCAGGGGATGGAGAGTGCTGCTTCTTTCGGCAAGGTTGGAGAGTTTAGTGGTCTTAACCCGAGTGAGAAGCCCAACTCCACCACTACTCCCAAACTTACTAAGATTCCACCCAAAGAGCCTTTCAAGCCTAACACCAAGGATGGGGTGTTTGTGGAACCTCTGAGAGCTCCACCCAAGAAACAAACATGGGCTCCAAAACCAAACCACCTAAGGAACAAGCTAGACACAATGCCACCAATCCAAGAGGAGCTCATGCCACAAAAAGGCCAAGTGATCCACACCCACTACCGTGAGTACCAAAAACCCCCTATGAGAGTGGTGAGGTACCATTGTGAGCACTGTGGGAGAGATGGACACTTGAGGGAGTTTTGCTTTCGATGCAAGAGAGAGGAGCATTGTGCAAGGGAGATGAACAATGTGGACATGTACCATCCTTTCCATGATGTACATGTGCCGAATGTTCAGAGGAGAGCTGCTAGGCCTAGAGGACCAATGCCTCAAGGTCCTAGGCCTAGGCCACAAGGAGGTTTTGCCCGGCGGGATCCTAGTTTTGTAGGCTATGGACCCCGTGGCGGTGGCTTTGTTGTTGAGCGTTTTCCTCCACTGCCCTTTGACTATCGCGATGGACGGTCTTCCCTTAGCGGACCATGTTTTCCTATGCGTTGTGATCGCTTTCCCCGTAGGCGTGCTAGGAATGTTTTTCCTACTAACTGTTCTTTTGAGCATCCGGGACAACATTGGTACTCTTCCCATTTTACTCACCCCAGTGTTGGACCGTTTGCTCACCCTATGTCTTTTTATTGATGTTGGTAAAACGATTGGAGGACATTTGGTTGGTGGATTCCGGGTGTTCGAGGCACATGACCGGAAATGCCAAGTGGTTCTCCAGTCTTAGTCCAGTTGCCGGAAAGGAGTTTATCACCTTCGGCGACAATAGCAAAGGTAAGGTGTTGTCTCGTGGGTCTGTGCGAGTGAATGAGCATTTTGTGTTGCGTGATGTTGGTCTTGTTTCTAACTTGCATTTTAACCTTCTTTCTGTCTCGCAACTTTTCGATGATGACTATGAGATTCGTTTTAAGCCGAATCTCAGTCGTATTTTGGATCCTCAGGGCAATCTTGTATGTTTGATTTCGCCCTTTGGGAAAGTCTTTCGTGCGAATTTCTTAGAGTCTTTTGGCATTTCTCATTGTCTTGTGGCTGGACCTTCCTCCTCTGATCTTTGGAAGTGGCATAGGAGACTTGGTCATTTGAGCTTCGACTTGCTTGCAAGGCTTAGCTCACTTGGCTTAATCCGAGGATTGCCCAAGTTACACATGGAGAAGGATCTTGTTTGCCATTCTTGTAGACATAGGAAAATGGTTGCTGCTCCCCACCATCCAGTGAATCAAGTTATGACCAAGCGCCCTGGAGAGCTTTTGCACATGGACCTTGTTGGTCCGGCTCGGGTGAGCTCGGTTGGTGGGAAGTGGTATGTGCTTGTTGTTGTTGATGACTTTTCGAGATATTCGTGGGTTTTCTTTTTAGCTGAGAAAACTGAGACTTTCTCTTTCGCTCGCAATCTGATTTTGCGTCTTCTGAATGAGTTCCCTAAGAACTCGATGCGAGCTATTCGTAGTGATAATGGTACCGAGTTCAGAAACTCGGACTTTGAAAAGTTTTGTAACTCTTTGGGTTTGGAGCATCAGTTTTCTTCCCCCTACACACCTCCACAAAATGGTGTTGTAGAGAGGAAGAATCGGACCCTTGTTGAGATGGCCAGGACGATGCTCGATGAGCATAGGACTCCTAGGCGGTATTGGGCCGAGGCTATGAACACTTCATGCTATATTTCCAATCGCATTTTTCTCCGAGCTTTCTTGAAAAAGACTTCTTATGAATTGCGTTTTGGAAAACAGCCCAAAGTGAGTTATTTTAGAGTGTTTGGTTGCCACTGTTTTATACTTAAGAAAGGCAACTTAGACAAATTTGAGTCTCGTTCTTCTGACGGTGTCTTTTTGGGCTATGGAAACCACACTCGTGCATATCGTGTGCTTAATCTTGAGACTAACCGAGTCATGGAGACATCCGATGTCACCTTCGATGAGACTGTGCTTTGTCCCTCTTCTAGTTTTGAGTGTGCAGGTGATCACGAGGTCGATGAACCTCTTTTTGATGATGAGGAAGAAGGTGCTGAAGGAATTGATGACCCATCACCACCTCCACCTGCTGTGCCAATGAGATCGGCTTCGACTACGTTGACTCACGGTCCAGACCCCTCTTCGTCGACTACTTGGGGGCCGTGTGATCCACTACCTCAGGCTGTACCACTTGTACCAGAGGAGGCACCAACTATCGTTGAGGGGGAGGTCACTTCTTCCAGGGAGGCGCCACGACACATTCAGCGTCAACACCCTCCTCAACAGATGATCGACAACATCAACGAACGTGTCACTCGGTCAAGGTCACAACAAATCTCTCACTTTGCTCATTCTGCATTTGTTGCTGATTTTGAACCCCGAGATGTTGGACATGCTTTATCTGATCCGGATTGGGTTAATGCCATGCATGAGGAGCTAGAAAATTTTGAGAGAAATCGGGTTTGGGTTTTGGTTCCACCTCCTCCAGACTGTAATCCTATTGGGACAAAATGGGTTTTCAAAAACAAACAAGAAGAGGATGGCCACATTGTGAGAAACAAGGCCAGACTTGTTGCCCAGGGGTATAGTCAGAAGGAAGGGATAGACTATGAGGAGACTTTTGCTCCTGTAGCTCATTTGGAGGCAATTAGGATACTCTTGGCTTTTGCAGCATCCAAAGGGTTTAAACTTTTTCAAATGGATGTCAAGAGTGCCTTCCTAAACGGCTACATAGATGAAGAAGTTTATGTGAAACAACCCCCCGGTTTTGAAAATCCCAAGTTTCCAAACCATGTTTTTAAACTTCACAAAGCTTTATATGGTTTGAAACAAGCCCTTAGAGCCTGGTATGATAGGTTGAAAACCTTTTTGCTTGCTAAGGGATTTAAAATGGGATGTGTGGATAAAACTCTCTTTCTCCTCAAGCAAGGCAATGACACTCTTTTGGTTCAGATTTATGTGGATGATATCATTTTTGGTGGTTCTTCTCATGCTTTGGTTGCCAAGTTTGCAGATCTTATGAGCAGGGAATTTGAGATGAGCATGATGGGCGAGTTGACATTCTTCCTCGGGTTGCAAATCAAGCAATCCCGAGAAGGGACGTTTGTGCACCAGGGAAAGTATACCAAGGACATCTTGAAGAAGTTCGATATGGGTGAGGCCAAGCCTCTTCCAACACCCATGTCGACCACGATAGCCCTGGATGCGGACGAGGATGGAGAAGCTGTGGACCAGAAGGAGTACCGGAGTATGATCGGGTCGCTGCTGTACCTGACGGCGACACGCCCAGACATTCAGTTCGCGGTGTGTCTTTGTGCACGCTTTCAGGCGTCGCCGCGCACTTCTCACTGTCAGGCGGTCAAGCGCATTATGAGGTACCTTCGTTTCACTCCAGAGTTCAGGATTTGGTATTCTGCTTCTTCTACCCTTTCCCTTTGCGGTTATTCTGATGCCGATTTTGCTGGTTGCCGACTTGATCGCAAGTCCACTTCTGAGACTTGTCAGTTTTTGGGTTCTTCTCTTGTTTCTTGGTCTTCTCGCAAGCAGTCTAGTGTCGCCCAGTCTACCACAGAGGCTGAGTATGTTGCTGCGGCTAGCTGCTGTTCCCAGTTGCTTTGGATGATGGCCACTTTACGTGATTTTGGTCTGAGCTTTTCTCGAGTACCTCTGCATTGTGACAACACGAGTGCGATTAGTGTTGCTAAGAACCCCGTGTTGCATTCTAAGACCAAACACATAGATGTGCGCTTTCATTTTCTGCGAGACCATTTTGAGAAGGGTGATATCGACCTAAGACATGTTGATACTCATCATCAGTTGGCCGATATTTTTACCAAGCCTTTGGACCAATCAAGCTTTGCTAGGTTGAGAGGTGAGCTTGGTGTGTGTTTCCCCTTTTAGTTCGGGGAAACATTTTGGTTATTGTATCATAGATTGACTTCTTCTTTTGTTTTGTTTTTCAGTTTGTTTTAGTTCGTTTTGCATTTTCATCATGTTTACATCATGCATTTGAGCTTCATGACTATAATCCTTAGAATGGATCTATGCTCTGTTTAGTGTTTGCTCCGATGCTATATGATGATGCTTGTAGCTTAGGCTCTTTTTGATCACTGATACATGTTGTGAGCTGAGCTGGTTTATGAATGGTGAATATGTTTAATAAACTTAAAATTTGAAACTTGTTCATCATTGAGATTGGCAACTAGCATGTGTAGAATGTGTTGAAATCACTTGTGCTTTTCATATATGATAGGTTGCTATGTCTCTAGTTTTGGGTCATTCACTTGCTTGGTATGTTCATATTCTATTTTAAAATTGAACCAAGTATAAGTGAATTGGAAAGATCGAGATGGGATTGCTTGTCAGCACATCACGGTATCGAGACTGTTTCTCATTGCACATTGAGTTAAACGTGAGCCAAGTAGTGTAAGACCGAAACCGATGCTTTAAGCTTCTGATTGCTTCTGCATAGGCTTAGCTCGGTTGAAAAGTTAGGCAATGACAAGCTTTCAACCTCTCGCAATCACATGCTGAAATTTGAACTTGTGTAATTTCACCGTTGCAACTCCGATAAAATTTGAAAACACAAGTCTATGTTTCATTCTATAGCATGATGATTGAACTTTGCTAGGGGTAGTTCACCTTGTATACATGTTTAGCACTTGTTTTGACTTCCCGTCTATACATGTTCAGTGCTATTTTGATGGTGAAACCCTTTCTGAATGGCTTAAAATTGCTCACTTTGCTCATATGTTCATATTTTCTATTCTGTGATCAGTTTGAGCCTTTGCTAGCATTTTTGCTTGTTGATGAGTACTCAGACCAGCACTCTTTAGAGCATCTATTCATTCTATCGACTATATTCCTGAAGCTGCTAATCTGCATTTTTCTGACTCAAATGCATTTGCTTGATAGTGCATTTTCAACTAAGGGGGAGAAATTTGTCAAATCATGTCTTAGTTGTGTGCATTATTGAAGGGGGAGTTCATGTCCAGGGGGAGTTTGCTCGTTTGATGAGTTTTCAATTGGTTTGGAGCTAGTTGTGTTGAGCCTTTGCCTCTTTCTGGAGGGACTAGCTGGGTTACTCAGTTTTGGCTTATTTGCTCTGAACTTCTCGCTAGCGTGTTGAGCCCGTTCTGCCTCTTCTTGAGGGCTAGCTTTGCTTTGCTTGGTTGCGCCGAGCCGTTGCCCATGTCTTTGGGGACCAAGTTGTTTTGCTTGCTCCACTTGACCTTCTTTCAGCTTTGTTATGCTTTTGGGTCATTTGGACGAGTTCTCTACTATTCCTTCTTCCTCCTTCTTCTACCTTCATATGATTTGTGTTGGTAGTTGACAATGCACTCATCAAGGGGGAGATTGCGGATACATGGGTGTATGTCGGGTCTTGAGTGATGAGTGATTGCCAACTGGTTTGATGCGCATGTTCTTTGGCTTGTGTTGTGCAGGTGTCGAGCACGGAGACAGTGATCAAAGGCAAGGTGAAGGTCAAGTAGAGACGTGCCGTGCCGATGGACCTGGAGCGGTGAAGGGCGGACGTGAGGCTTGGACTGACGGACCGGTGGCCCGAGGATCAGCTGTGGTGGCTGACAGCCTGGGATAGCGACGAGCGGAGACTTGCGGGGCACCGTGTGGCTCGGGTCGTGGACCTGAGGACACGTGCCGGTGGATGGGGTGCACGGGCGGTGCATCCCCTCTACAGCGTCGGTTTGGTGGTTGAGGCCCAGAAAAACCACCGGGTGGACGGTTTCCAGGTTTGGGCCACAAAACCTGGGCGATGGCCGGTTTCCGAGTTTGGGCCTCAAAACTCGGGCTGAGGACGGTTTCCAGGTTTGGGCCACAAAACCTGGGCGCTGGCGGGTTTCTGAGTTTGGGCCACAAAACTCAGCAGATGGACGAAAGGTTTCCTGGTTTCGGCCTCAAAACCGGGGGGAGGTCCATGAAAAGGACGAGCGGCGCGTTGGCGGCACGTGGCGGCATCGAGTGAGGTCGCGTCGAGGCAAAGCTACCAGATGTGCGGGCGTGGCCGTCGGATCGACTACACTCTCGAGTTGGTCAGGAATACCCTTAGGGTTAGCCTGCCCGCCCATCAGCAGTAGGGGTAGAAGGGGAATAATTGTATTAGGCTATATAAGGAGAGGCCACCCCTCCCTCCATTCTATCTCAGCCATTTGCTACTTTCACTTAGGGTTTCCTGTTTTCCCACATCCCTGTTGTAGCTACTGAGATCCGCAGAGACGGTGAATCATACCTCTGTGTATTTGGATTTTGAGGAAATGAGACTGTAATCTCGTTGTCTCCTCGTGTGGAGGAGTTCCGGCTGATTTGAGATCGTCTCACGTTTTGCTTGTGTGTTCTTCACGTTTTCGTTTTTGCCCTCACAGAGATTTGCCTCGTTCTTCCTCTCCGGGAGTTGGTTTTCGATTTCGTTTGAACCACTTTGAGCACGAACGTGATTGTGATCTTTTGACCGAAGGAATTGCTCTCGAACTTCTTGAATCGTCAGATTGGTTGACGTTTGTGTTTTGGTTCGGTTTTCTTCATCTTTCCCCCGAGCTTCTTCGATTCATCGATTTGGAGATAGGTTCGAGCCATGATCTCCTAGGAGTAGCTCACTATTCTTCTTGTGACTCCTCTCACCAAGTTTGAGCCCTAGAGGTTTTGTTTTGGGTGAGATCGAGTCGAATCGGTGGACGAACAGCACTGCGTCGGGGTGACCAGACTCTGGCCATGGGATGACCGGACTCTGACCAGTGAGTCCGGTCGTTGAAGGCTGAGCAAGATTTTTCTGCACAGGACTGACCGGACGCACTGAAGTTGATCGATCGGACTCGCCTGTCGCACTATTCACTGCTTTCTCGCAACTGACCGGACGCTCTGTACAAGTGACCGGATGCTCCTATACCGTGAGTCCGGTCCAATATAGAGAGGTCCCGAATCGGGTTTTGCCAGACCGAACGCGTCCGATCCCTACTGACCGGACGCTCCAGTGAGTCCGGTCAGTGCAGTTTCGCACGTTTTCGTTCGTGGTTCGTTCGTCCGTTGTCGGTTTTGGTTTCTGGCTTTTGCGTTGGGTTTCTAGAGTTGTGTAGTGTCTCGCTGTGCTTCTTGGAAGCATCCACCCTGCATCTAGGGTCGTGGACACTATCAAGCTCTAGGTTTGCCTCTCGGGACAGTGGCGATAAGTTTCTGAAAGGAAATTTAAAGCTCCCATTCACCCCCTCTGGTCGCCTTTGCTTAGCACTTTCAGTCCTTCACTGACCAGGTAGGCTTCATTGCACAGGGCCTCTGCAGCGAGTAGGGTCGCCTTCTTCGAAGTAGCCCAAGTCTAGCCGTGAGGGTATATGGGTTCATACCCCCACAGCTTACCTTCGCACTTATTTTGTGCAAGTACTTGTCATAAACGCATCAAGCATACACATTCATCATACCATCGCATTACATGAGCATATTGCATACCAAACCTCACTTCACCCTCTGAAAGACAAAGGAGGATGAAGAGGGAGGTCACAAACTAAGCACCCTCGCAAACAAGCACGCAAGGGGCTCACCACAACCAAACCTCACTTCATCCTCTGAAAGGCAAAGGAGGATGAAGAGGAAGGTCACAAACTCAGTAGCCCCACAAACAAACATGTGAGGGGCTCCCCACTGGATAATAAGATTCTTCAACAAAATCGATATATAAAAATAACTTTATCTTGTAGGGCTGCTCGTCTGCATAACTTTCGCAATGCAAAGCAAGTCGAATGTTTCTATCCGAAATCTTATCGACTTCACAACAGTTATGAGATTCCCTTGTAGGTCTTCTCCATGTCTACAAGGGAAACTCCTCGCCCAACAAATTTGAAAGAAACATGAGCCTCGATTACATCCCGAATACCACCATCACTTTCGGTTTGACAAGCCCAATGAATACACTGTCGCCTTCTCCAACATCAACATCAACCGCACCCTCACCAACACTTTTGCAAGGGGCTCGCCATCGACCTCGGCGACATCAACCGCACCCTCGTCAATACTTTGGCAAGGGGCTTGCCATCGACCTCGGTGACATCAACCGCACCCTCGCCAACACTTTTGCAAGGGGCTCACCATCAACCTCGGCGACATCAACCGCACCCTCACCAATACTTCTACTAGGGGCTCGCCTTCGACCTTGGTGACATCAACCTCATCCTCACCAACACTTTTGCAAGGGGCTCGCCATTGACCTCAGTGACATCAACCGCACCCTCGCTAATACTTCAGCAAGGGGCTGTAAGTGCAATCAAGCTCTATTGTGGGTTTTGGTGTTGATGACCACTTAATTAGAGGACTAATGAGATTTATCGAGATGACAAGCAGGGAACAGTTGAAGGGCCAGAATTGGCGACCAAAGGGGGGGCGTGAATGGGAGCCTCAAATTTCTTCTCGAGAAATCAACGACCTCTGTCCCAGAAAGTCACCCAAAAGCAAAGACACGAGAGAGCGGCTAGTTCACGATCCAACAGGTGTGTGGATACCCTAGGAGATGTCCTAGAGGTATAGCAGAACTGCCGAAGAAGCAACACGAACAAGCGCCAAACGAGCGAGGGAAAACAGCACAAACAGCAGGGTGCCGGACTGTCCGGGACTGAGGCTCGGACTATCCGGGGTACACTGCCGGACTGTCCGCGGTCAGCGCCGGACTGTCCGCAGGCCAAATCCCGAAAATGCAACTGTGCTGGAACAACACAGGACTGGTCCTGGACTGTCCGCGGTTTGCACGCCGGACAGTCCGCGGTTCCCGTGAACAGTGGAACCCTAGCGTCCGAGGCTACCTCTGTGCAGCATTCGATGTGACCCCGGACTGTCCGCGGGTCACTGGCGAACTGTCCGCCGGTCACTTGACCTAGAACAGTGCCTCGCTGCACTTCACTGAACCCCCAAAATCCCGAGTCCCGGAATGTCCGCAACTTGGATGGCGGACTATCCGCGGATGAATAGAAAGCAGTTTTCAGCTCGGGTCAAAACCAAAATCGATTGGAACTCAACCAAATCGAACGGGGTTGGAACCAAACTTCTCCCAAGTGATCCTATACATGTTGGTGAGCTAATCCTAGGAAATCATCGCTCGAATCCAACTCAGTCAAGAGATATCCCCGATCACAAGAAAAGGGGATGAAAGGAAGAATGAAAATGATTTCAGCCCGATCTATGTGCTCGTGAGGTTTCGGAGAAAATCCTTTGGTAAAAAGATGACACTCACGTCCTAGCACAAGATGATTCAAGCGGAATCACAAACCATCCCTCAGATTGGAAGAACGAGCAAAATCTCCAAAGGGGAAAAGAGAAGAACGCGAAGAACAAATTGCAAACGCGAATTTGATCTCAATTTCAGCAAAAGCCCCCGAGGAGACAAAGGGATTACGGTCCCATTTCCTGGAATCAAAATACACAGAGGAATTATGGCATCTCTGCAGATCACAAGCAGCTACTGAGGAAGAAACCCTAACAGAGGAATGATTAAGTCTACGAATTGAAATGCTGCTACTTGGATAGAGAGGATGGAGGGGCTGCCATCCTTATTTATAGTCCTAATACATTAGTCCCCTTCTACCCCTAGATACAAGAGCAAACTAGCTAACCCTAGGGGTATTCTAGTCCAACTCTGTCAGAGCTTCATCTGACGGCCACGCGCCTTCTCATCCTTCGCTTCGCCTCGACGCAAGCTCCAGGATGCCGCCACGTGTCGTCTCATCGACCGTCGCGTCTTCTCACCGCTAGCTTTGCCTCGACGCAAGCCTCGCGGTGCCGCCACGCGCCGACCCATTCCACATAGGAACTTCCGCCCAGTTTTGAGGCCTAAACCAGTAAACCCGCCAGCCTGAGTTTTGAGGCCCAAACTCAGACACCCGCAAGCCCAGGTTTTGAGGCCCAAACCTGGAAACCGTCCACCCCGAGTTTTGAGGCCCAAACTCGGAAACCGTCGGGTAGCTTTCTGAGGCTCAACTACCGAACCCGCGCCATAGACGGAGCGTGGGTCTCATGCCCCGACCACCGACACCGATGTCGATGCATGTCCAGCCTCTCGCCAAGCACAACGCCTTCGCCTTCCTCCTTGACTCGACCGATGGCACTTGCATCTCCCATGCAAGCCCTTGTCCGGCCTCCCGCCAAGTGCCATGACACCATCGTCTTCCTCTCGACTTGGCCGATGCCATCGCACATCCCCATGTGCTCTTGCTTGCTGAAGCCAAGTGCCAGCTACCGCAGCTGGTCCTCTGGCCCTCCGGTCCATCGGTCCAAGCCTCACGTCCGCCCTTCACCGCTCCCGGTCCGTCGGCACGACACGTCTCTACTTGACCTTCACGTCACCATTGACCACTGCCTCCGAGCTCCACACCTGCACAACAACACAGCTGAGAGACATGTTGCCACTCACCCCTCCCGGTGAGCCTGTTGATCAATCACTCATCACAAAGGGCCGAACCACAAGGGCACATATCAACCTTGTGTTCTCAATCTCCCCTTTGATGAGTGCATTGTCAACACTTCGTACCAATTAATCAAAAATAAAAGAAAAACAGAAGAAGATAGAGAGAGAGCTTACTCAAATGCCCAAAAGCCAAGAATCAAAAGCCAAAAACGGGCGATTTGAAATAAGCAAAACTTGGTCCCCAAAGACATGGGCAACGACTCAACGCAACCAAGCAAAGGATTGGAGCCACAACTCTTAGAGAGCAAAACTCGATCACACAGAAAAGGATCGGAGCAAAAACTCAACAAAAGAGCAAAAAACTCAATCTCAAGAGCGAGAGACTTGGTTCCCAAAGACATGGGCAACGGCTCGACGCAACCAAGTCAAGAACAAGCTAGTCCTCAAGAAGAGGCAGAAAAAGCTCAACACCACTAGCTAAAAAACTCCAAACCAATTGGGCAAAAACCAAGCAAAAACTGCTAGTCCCTCCAGACAGAGGCAAAAAGGCTCAACACAACTAGCTGGCTCGATACCAATCAAAATGGAGTAACAGCAAACGGAGCACGCAAAGAAGCAACAAAGCAAAGCGACTCCCCCTAGACAGGTGCCAACACCAAGACTCTCCCTTGCAAAGTGATGCACTAAAGATTGCAATATGCCACCACTAAAGCACTACGAGCAAATTCTCCCCCTTGGGGGCATATGCAATCCACCAAGACAAGAATCAGAGCACAAACAGAAGTATCGGAGCTAGGACATGCCTATCGGAGCAAAGCAGCATGCACTCGAAGTTAAAATGCATGAAATGCACAATGCGAAAGCTTCAAGTATATAGCAATTAGAGTGAAAAGATGCTCTAAAGAGTGCTGTCCTGATAACTTAGCAACAAGAAAAAGTGCTAACAAAGGCTCAAACTAATCAAATGAATACAGAATATGAACAATTAAGCATTGTGCAGTTTTAAGCCATTCAGAAAGGGGTTCACCACTGTTGGTAGTTCTTAACTTCACTAAAGATAGAGCTAGGCAACTATCCCCGGTAATGGCCCAGAAATGCTTGTTGACACTTGCCAACGTCGTGACTAGGAGTAGAGTATGGAATCTACCCCTGGCAACGGCGCCAGAAATGCTTGCAGCAAGTCCAGTCACTATACCTAAAGGAGTGAAGCTAAAGCAACTATCTACTAATGTCAAATGGGGTTGTCAATCCCGACACTAGTAGGAGCTAGCTAGAGAGATTGCAATCTACCAAGAGGAGATTCTGCAAGCGCACAAAACTATCGTAGTAGCACTTCGCCTGGGAGTACTAGGTGTCCATTTATTTGATCCCAAGGGAAGGCTAGGGTGGTGTATGAGTCGAGTCAAGGAGGGGATGAGAGTCGAAGAATAAGAAAAGTGAAAGAGGGGATGAAAGGCTAGAAAGAATATATGGATGGATAGGTAAGGATGAAATGGATGCTAAGGTAAGGTGGATAAATGGGTAGATAGAATGGGATAACTAAGGATAACTAACTAATAACTACTCCTAGATAACTACGAAGCAAGATAACTATGAAGCAAGATAACTACGAAGCAGGATAGCTAGGAAGCAGGATAGCTACGAAGCAGGATAGGCAAATGTCAATAAAGCAACCAAGTTAAGTATAGTTTTATTCCTATATTGTCAAGTACCGAGGCGTACTAGCCTTTACCACTGACTTAGGTTGAACGCTAGCACAACGAGCCTTACTGTTAAACTGGGCCAACTACATGGTGGAATTCAAGGCGCACAGGGGTGTCACCACCTGCTTGCTACCACAGCTATCCGGGAGTCCAGCCTTATCTGAAGGTAAGTCTATAACTAAGCACCACACTTAATTATATTCTAACTATCTCTACCCTAGCTTTGAATAGAGACACCCTTGCGGACGTCAGAGCAAATACTTGACTTAATAAGATAAACACTAAACTAACTAAGCAACCTATTGACAAAGATCAAAACTAAGCACACTAGAGATTAACTACTATGGCTAAGTGAATTGAACTGTAGGATAGCTAGGTCACACTCAAGGTACTTGATAAAGTAATACTGAAAGTAATACCGAAAGTAATACCAAAGTAATACTGGGATAATGATAAGTGTACCTGAGATACAAGAGAGCAAACCAGACCAGAGACGCCGGGAAATCAACCGACCTCCGATGCCAGTCACTTGCACCCGCTTCTCTCTTAGCAAGCTCTACGCTACTATACCACTGGTCAGGGCTGAGCTGTGCTAAACTAAGAGCCGCGCTATAGCGAGGGCAGTAGAGCTATACTCTCTCTACTAGCTAACCTACTTGCCTAAGCTCTCAGAGCTTCTTTGCTTTGCTTGCTCTTGCTTCGGTGTCTATTGCTTCTACTTGCTTGAAATGAAGTGGTGCCTCCAGGGGGTATTTATAGCCTTGTGGAGTGAGGGGGGTACTTATAGGGGGCAGCCAACCGACCTAGCGGGCGCCAGCCCTAGGTGGCGGCTGCCACCCCCCTGGCCATTGGATGCACTGTCATTGATCCTACGGTCTCCAGGGGCTCCTCCAAGGCGGTGGTTAGGTCGGTTGCATGTCCAAGTAACCGCCATTCGGTCTTGATCCACGCCACTCCCTCCTGAGCCCTCCGATGCCACTGACCTAGTGACCAAGGGCCAAGATTTGGCCTTGGGGTGGTCACACGGATCAGTGACGTGGCAAGGGGGGAAGTTGGGCCTCTCCCTGGTGGCGGGCGCCACCCCACTCGGGCCCAAATGGGTCCTAGTGAGTGGGCTCGTCTCCTAGTGGGTCCATTCTCCAAATTTGGTCCAAATCCTGCATTCAAATAAAAATCTATGGACATGTGGAATTTGGTTAGTTTGAAACCTATTTGACTACATTTCATGCCTTTTTGGTGAATTTTAGGGTAAAATGTTGATGGTAAAACAGGTGTTTAAGGACCATCAACAAGCTCCCCCAAGCTAACTTGTTGCTCGTCCTCGAGCAACAATGCGGTTTAAGCATTGAGCATGAAATAGATAGCAACTTAAGATGTATACAAGTGCATATTGTATAGTGAGAAATAACTTAGTGTATATCATTAATCATAGAAATGCGGGGCTTATAGCTTTTCACTTCAAACATGCAAGAGTGAAATAAAGCAGTAGATAGGAAACTTTTATCTTGCTTAGGTTTGACTAGGATTCTGTCTGGAGGTTTTTTAAGGTTTGCAAAAGATAAAAACTTGCTTAAGTCCTCCAAGACTCACTCAATCACTCAATGGTGTTTAAATCCTCACTTAAGCCAAAATGTTGCCTTTCCTATTTCTAAAGAATGATATGTGGAGTTATAGGTAGGCTAAGAATCATGAGCACATTGCCTAATGTTTATTGCTAAGCTAGACACTCAGATCATAAGGAGCAGCAAATCATAAAAATTGATCAAGATGTGCATGTGTGGTTATGTGGAAGTGTATAGAGAGATAACTTTCTGGGGTCTAGAGCTAATGATAACTCTCTCTCTCTCTCTTTTTCAGTACATAGTGAGTAGACAAAAATGTGTCCTCACATTTTCTCAGGACATAGTCTGCTCTTGAGCTACTTTGCTCACTTTTTTTTTGATATCTCTCTTTTTTAGCTCTAGATTTCCCCAGATTTTCTATAGGAAAGGGTTTCAGAAATAAAAAGGGGGAAGAGGGAGAAATGCTTATTCCCAGTGTAGGAATAAGCATTAGGCTAGCAATGGGATGTTTGGCAAGGTATTGCATATCTCCAGTGTAGAGAATGAGCAATTTATTTGGTGGTTGCAAACTTCCAGAGTGGAGAGTAGGCAATTTTATGGTGGGTGTGTGAATCTTGATCAAAAGATATGATAAGCTTCTCTACTAAGATCTATGAGGTCTAACAACGCTCAACACAGACAAAGCTCTTTGTGGTTTTGACTAACAAATATTTGGCTAGTGGTGGGATGAGATAAAATCCAGGAGGAACTTTTAGCAAGGTTTTCATAATTTTTAAAAGAAATTCTCCAGATTAGGTCCTAATTTTACCTTAGCAAGTTTAAAGAATTACTCCATTTCTTACTAACTTTATTCACTAAGCACGATTTCAGTTAAAGCATGTGCAACCCACAAAAGCTACAACTTAGATAAGACCAGTCATTCAAACCATAACAATAGCATTTGCATGACATAATTCAAATCTTATTCAGGTTTCAACTTGTTTAAGCAGATTTCATCAATTTTATTCATGGAATGGTTACTTAGGCAAGCATGTAACATTCAAAACTTCAAAAGATATAGAAATTAAAAACTGAGTATAAAGTGTAGGCTTGAGACATACCTTATTGGAGTGGGAGTCTCCCCCAAGCTGGCTTCTTGCTTGGTGAAGGGTCTTCATCTTTCTCGGTCGGAGCTCTTGTTCTCATTTTATTAAAAAGGAAACTATCTAATGTTGTGAAAAGGGAAACTATCCTATTATGATATTTTATTATTCTAGCTAAGTTAACATATACTTATGCATATAACTAATGATAACTGATTTTTTTAGTTACATGCATGACATATGTTATTTATTTGAAAAAGGGAAATTTGAAGGGAAAAATTAAAAGTAAATCCATACCTTAGATCCATGGAATTTCATCCTTATTGGGTAGATCTTCTTCCTTGGGTGCTTTTTCTTTAAGTACTTCATCGGGTTCTTCTTCTTTTGGCACCTCTCCTTTGTTATGTGAATTACACAACTCAGGAGGAGGTGGTTCTTTCTTTCTGTCCCACCTTGTTCTTGGGCGCCTCTTCTTGGTACGAACGGGTTTTGCTTCCTGCATGTTAGCGGCATATGCGGGACCACGGGAAAAGGAGAATATTTCCTTCCTCTCTCCTAATGTCATTTGCATTTTACCACTCCCCACATATATGCAAGCATCAACAGTGTTCAAGAAGGGTCTACCTAAGATTAGAGGCACATCTTTCCTATTTCCCATATCTAGTATTATGAAATCAGCATGAACATATGAACCTCTAATATGAACAGGTAAATCATTAACTATTCCTTTTACATAGCAAGTGGATTGATCAGTTAGCACAACATAGGCAGATGTGGATGACATGGGTGGAAAGAACGAGTTTTCATAAAAATCTTTAGATAGAATGTTCACACTCGATCCTAAATCACACATGGCATTTTTAAAGACTTCACCAAAGATTGAGCATCTAATTATGGGACTACCAGGATCACCCTTTTTAACAGTCATGGTTTGATCTTCATAATAGTTAAAATTTTTTATTTCAACTATATTTGCAGTTTCCATGTTAGGTTTAGCAGGAATTTTGCCAGGTTCAAAAGATGGTATGATAGCAGCAAGTTGAGCTAATTGGGTTTCTAACATCTTATTAAAACTTAATTGATTTTTCAGAGCAGATGAGAAGTCTTCCAATTTAGCATTTACATTCTCAAGGGTTTTATCATTTGACATTAATTTCTTATTCAAAAATTCAGTAGTTCTACCTTGAGAGTAGACTAGATTCTTTAAGAATGAGAAATCATCAGTACTTTGGAAATTAGAGCGAGGGAATGAATTATTACCTTGAGAATTGGAGTGCTATTTCCATCCTTGATTTTGTTGGCGGAAACCGTTGTTGTTGTTGTTGATGAAGTTCAAATCTTCATGTAACTCGGGGCAGTGGTTCCCAAAATGTCCGGTTTCTCCACAGACTTCACAAGTCATGTAGGATCCCAGAGATTGGACACTCTCTTGTTGGTTCATCTTCTCACAGTTGTCCAGCTTCTTTGCCAGCAGGTCCATCTTGGCCACGATCATGTCGGCCTCCTTAAGGGAATGCATACCTCGCTTACGGGGTTGTAGTCTCTCGTCATTCCATCCTTGGTTCGACACCATCTTCTCTATGAGAGCCTTAGCATCTGCAACATTCAGAGAAAAGAATGCACCGCCGACGGCGGCATCCAAATGGCTTCTAGAGAGTGGGGTTAGGCCATGGTAGAAGTTCTGGATCAATAGCCAGTCCTCCATACCATGGTGTGGACAAGCAGCGACGCACTCTTGCATTCTCTCCCAAGCCTCGGGAATAGATTCCTCGGCTTGTTGCGTAAAGCTGGAGATTTTGTTGCGAAGACCGTTCGTCTTGCCCATCGGAAAGAATTTGGCGAGAAAAGCATTGGAACACTTGTCCCAAGTGTCTACAGCGTTGCGATAAGTATAAAACCATTGCTTCGCTTTTCCTAGAAGAGAAAAGGGAAAGAGACGAAGACGGATGGCTTCTTGGGTTATCCCCTTAATGGTGAAGGTGCCGCAAATCTCCAAAAATTGTTGGAGGTGAGCATTGGCATCCTCATGAGCTTTGCCACAGAACGGGCTAGCTTGGACCATCGTGACCAGAGCTGGTTTCAACTCAAAATTAAGGTTGGCATCGATCACGTCTGGTCCTGTCGCTACATTGGCGGCAGAAGGAGCAGAAAACTCACGAATGGTCTTATTGGCCATCGTGAAGGTAGAACGAGATAAGAAAGAAAGAAGTTGAAGAAGATGAAGGAAAAAGATAAGAAGGACTAAGGAAAGAAAGAATGGGGAAAGATGGGATTCGCTAAGCGGGAGCTTAAGCGAAGATAAATTCGACACGGACTCGAAGGATACACCGATTGCCTTCCCCGGCAACGGCGCCAGAAATGCTTGTTGGTAGTTCTTAACTTCACTAAAGATAGAGCTAGGCAACTATCCCCGGTAATGGCCCAGAAATGCTTGTTGACACTTGCCAACGTCGTGACTAGGAGTAGACTATGGAATCTACCCCTGGCGACGGCGCCAGAAATGCTTGCAGCAAGTCCAGTCACTATACCTAAAGGAGTGAAGCTAAAGCAGCTATCTACTAATGTCAAATGGGGTTGTCAATCCCGACACTACTAGGAGCTAGCTAGAGAGATTGCAATCTACCAAGAGGAGATTCTGCAAGCGCACAGAACTATCGTAGTAGCACTTCGCCTGGGAGTACTAGGTGTCCATTTATTTGATCCCAAGGGAAGGCTAGGGTGGTGTATGAGTCGAGTCAAGGAGGGGATGAGAGTCGAAGAATAAGAAAAGGGAAAGAGGAGATGAAAGGCTAGAAAGAATATATGGATGGATAGGTAAGGATGAAATGGATGGTAAGGTAAGGTGGATAAATGGGTAGATAGAATGGGATAACTAAGGATAACTAACTAATAACTAATAACTACTCCTAGATAACTACGAAGCAAGATAACTATGAAGCAAGATAACTACGAAGCAGGATAGCTAGGAAGCACGATAGCTACGAAGCAGGATAGGCAAATGTCAATAAAGCAACCAAGTTAAGTATAGTTTTATTCCTATCTTGTCAAGTACCGAGGTGCACTAGCCTTTACCACTGACTTAGGTTGAACGCTAGCACAACGAGCCTTACTGTTAAACTGGGCCAACTACGTGGTGGAATTCAAGGCGCACAGGGCTGTCACCACCTGCTTGCTACCACAGCTATCCGGGGGTCCAGCCGTATCTCAAGGTAAGTCTATAACTAAGCACCACACTTAATTATATTCTAACTATCTCTACCCTAGCTTTGAATAGAGACACCCTTGCGGACGTCAGAGCAAATACTTGACTTAATAAGATAAACACTAAACTAACTAAGCAACCTATTGGCAAATATCAAACACTAAGCACACTAGAGATTAACTACTATGGCTAAGTGAATTGAACTGTAGGATAGCTAGGTCACACTCAAGGTACTTGATAAAGTAATACTGAAAGTAATACTGAAAGTAATACCAAAGTAATACTGGGATAATGATAAGTGTACCTGAGATACAAGAGAGCAAACTAGACCAGAGACGCCGGGAAATCAACCGACCTCCGATGCCAGTCACTCGCACCCGCTTCTCTCTTAGCAAGCTCTACGCTACTATACCACTGGTCAGGGCTGAGCTGTGCTAAACTAAGAGCCGCGCTGTAGCGAGGGCACTAGAGCTATACTCTCTCGACTAGCTAACCTACTTGCCTAAGCTCTCAGAGCTTCTTTGCTTTGCTTGCTCTTGCTTCGGTGTCTATTGCTTCTACTTGCTTGAAATGAAGTGGTGCCTCCAGGGGGGTATTTATAGCCTTGTGGAGTGAGGGGGGTACTTATAGGGGGCAGCCAACCGACCTAGGGCAAACCCTAGTGGCGGGCGCCAGCCCTAAGTGGCGGCCGCCACCCCCCTGGCCGTTGGATGCACCGTCATTGATCCTACGGTCTCCAGGGGCTCCTCCAAGGCGGTGGTTAGGTCGGTTGCATGTCCAAGTAACCGCCATTCGGTCTTGATCCACGCCACTCCCTCCTGAGCCCTCCGATGCCACTGACCTAGTGACCAAGGGCCAAGATTTGGCCTTGGGGTGGTCACACGGATCAATGACGTGGCAAGGGGGGAAGTTGGGCCTCTCCCTGGTGGCGGGCGCCACCTAGGGGTGGCGGGCGCCACCCCACTCGGGCCCAAATGGGTCCTAGTGAGTGGGCTCGTCTCCTGGTGGGTCCATTCTCCAAATTTGGTCCAAATCCTGCATTCAAATAAAAATCTATGGACATGTGGAATTTGGTTAGTTTGAAACCTATTTGAGTACATTTCATGCCTTTTTGGTGAATTTTAGGGTAAAATGTTGATGGTAAAATAGGTGTTTAAGGACCATCAACAACCACCAAAATAGCAATAAGCATGAATAGACAGGAAGTCAAACAAGTGCTAAAACATGTATGAAAGGTGAACTACCCCTAGCAAAGTTCAATCATCATTGTATAGAATGAAACATAGACTTGTGTTGATCAAATTTTATTGGAGATTTGCAGCGGTATAAACACAAGTTTCAAATTAAGCATGTGACTGCGAGAGGTTGAAAGCAATGTCTTTGCCTAACTTTTCAATCGGGCTACGCCTATGCAAGAATGCAATTGGAAGCTTGAAGCACCGGTTTCGGTCTTACACTACACGGCTCAAGTTTAACTCAAAGTGCAATGATAAACAGTCTCGATACCGTGATGTGTTGACAAAGCAATCCCATCTCGATCTTTTCAATTCACTTAGACTTGGTTCAAAATTTTAAGCACAAGCTGAATATGAACAAACTAAGCAAGTGAAGGACTCAGTGCAAGAGACATAGCAACCTAGCATATATGAAATAGCTCAATTGAACGCAACATATCCTATCCATGCTAGTTGCCAATCTCAATGGTGAACAACTTAAAGATTACATAGTTAATTAGTCAAATTCACCATTTGCAAAGAATAGCTTGGCTCATAACATGTATCAAGTGATCAACAAGAGCCTAAGCTACAAGCATCATCATGAGTTATCAGAGCATACCAACAAGAGCATAATTTCCTTCTAAAAGCTATAGACATGAAGCTCGAAAATGCAATGATACACATGATGAAATGCATGCAAAAGCTACTCTATCGGAGCAAAACTAAAAACTAGAAACAAAAAGGTATCAGAGAAAACTCTGTACAAGAGTCAAAATGCTCCCCCCAACTAAAAGGGGAAACACACACCAAGCTCACCTCTCAACCTAGCAAAAGTTGAGAGATCCAAAGGCTTGGTGAAGATATCGGCTAGCTGATTGTGGGTGTCTACATGCCTCAAGTCAATGTCGCCTTTCTCGTAGTGATCACGAAGAAAGTGAAAGCGAACATCGATGTGTTTGGTCTTAGAGTGAAGGACTGTGTTCTTTGCTACACTAATGGCACTCGTGCTATCACAAAGCAAAGGGACCTGACTGAAATCTAGACCAAAATCACGCAATGTAGCAACCATCCACAAAAGCTGCGAAGCACAAGAAGCGGCAGCGACATACTCGGCCTCGGTGGTAGACTGGGCTACGCTAGACTGCTTGCGGGAGGACCAAGAAACGAGTGAAGAGTCAAGAAACAGACAAGTCCTAGAAGTAGACTTGCGCTCAAGCCGACAGCCGACAAAATCCGCATCGGAGTAACCACAAAGCGAAAGGGTCGAAGAAGAAGAGTACCAAAGTTTGAACTCAGGAGTGTATCGGAGGTACCTCATGATGCGATTGACCGCCTGCTTGTGGGAAGTCTGAGGGGATGCCTGAAAGCGAGCGCACAGACGCACGATGAAGTGTATGTCTGGCCTCGTCGCCTCAAGTACAGGAGTGAGCCGATCATGATCCTGTTCTCCTTCTGGTCCACGGGCTCTCTGTCCTTGTCTGCGTCCATCGCAATAGTCGTTGCCATGGGCGTTGTGAGAGGCTTGGCCTCACCCATGTCAAACTTATTCAGGACGTCCTTCGTGTACTTGCCTTGATGCACGAACGTCTCGTCTCGGGTTTGCTTGATTTGCAACCCGAGGAAGAAGGTCAACTCACCCATCATACTCATCTCAAACTCCCTGCTCATAAGATCTGCAAACTTGGCAACAAGTGCATGAGAACAGCCACCAAAGATGATATCATCCACGTAAATCTGAACCAAAAGAGTGTCGTTGCCTTGCTTGAGGAGAAATAGAGTCTTATCTACCCTTCCCATTTTAAAACCCTTGGAGAGCAAAAAGGTTTTCAGTCTCTCATACCACGCTTTCGGGGCTTGTTTCAAACCATACAAGGCTTTGGAAAGTTTGTACACATGTTTTGGAAACTTGGGATTTTTGAAACCTGGGGGTTGCCTAACATAGACCTCTTCCTCTATATACATATTCAGAAAAGCACTCTTGACATCTATTTGGTATAGTTTGAATCCTTTCAAAGCTGCAAAAGCTAGAAGGATCCGTATGGCTTCTAATCGGGCTACAGGGGCAATAGTCTATCCCCTCCTTCTGACAAAAGCCTTGGGCCACTAACCTAGCCTAGTTCCTCACTACCATCCCATCCTCACCCTGTTTGTTTTTGAAAACCCATTTGGTACCTATAGGGTGGCATTCTGGTGGAGGTGGAACTAGTGCCCAGACATGGTTTCGCTCAAAGTTCTCTAACTCCTCATGCATGGCATTGACCCAATTTGGATCCGAAAGTGCATGTCCAACATCTTTGGGTTCAAAAGAAGCAACGAATGCAGAATGAGCAAAGTGAGAGATTTCATACGCTCGCGACCGCGTGACTCGCTGGTCGATACCACCGATCATCTGTTGCGGAGGGTGGATCAGCTGAACGCTTTGGGGCGCCTGCCTCGCCGAAGTCGCCTCCCCCTCGCCAGATGCTGTCGCTCCCTCAGGTGCAGCCGGTGCTCGCTGGAGAGGTGGCTCGAGTGGACCCCAAGTAGTGGAAGTAGTGGGATCGGGTCCTCGAATCGAAGTCATCGTCGCAGGGTCGACGGGGGCAGCCGGTTGAGTCAGCTCGGGATCACCCCAATCGGCATTTTCCTGCTCCTCCTCCGCAAAGATCGTCTCTCCAAGCTCCTGATCTCCTGCAACATCAAAAGCAGAAGAAACACAAGGCATAGTCTCATCGAATGTGACCTCGCAAGTCTCCACTATCCGGTTAGTTTCAAGGTTAAAAACACGATAAGCTCGAGAATGCAATGCATAACCAAGAAACACACCATCAGCAGAACGAGATTCAAACTTGTCAAGATTGCCTTGCTTCAGGATGAAGCACTTGCACCCAAACACCCGAAAATAAGACACCTTGGGTACCCGCCCAAATCGCAACTCATAAGAAGTCTTTTTCATGAAAGCACGAAGAAAGATGCGATTTGAAACATGGAAAGCGGTGTTGATCGCCTCGACCCAAAAACGCCTTGGAGTCCTATGCTCATCGAGCATCGCCCTGGCCATCTCAACAAGGGTCCGATTCTTACGCTCAACAACGCTGTTCTGCTGGGGGACATAGGGAGAGGAAAACTGATGTTGAAGTCCATTAGAAGCACAGAAAGAGGTAAACTGAGAGTTATAAAACTCAGTACCATTATCGCTACGAATAGCTCTAATGGTATCAAGAGGAAATTTAATTTTCAACCTCAAAATCAGATCTTGAGCATGTGAAAAAGCCTCGTCCTTGCCCTCCATAAAGAACACCCAAGAGTACCTCGAAAAGTCATCCACGATCACTAGAATGTACCACTTCCCACCCGCTGAGTAGACGCGAGCTGGACCAACAGTGTCCATGTGTAAAAGCTCGCCGGGTCGCTTTGTCATCACCAGATTCACAGGTGGGTGAGAAGCGGCAACCATCTTCCCGTGGCGACAAGGGTGACAGACAAGGTCCTTCTGAAACTTAAGCATGGGCAATCCTCGGATTAGGCCAAGTGAACTAAGCCTTGCAAGCAAGTCGAAGTTCAAATGTCCAAGTCTCCTATGCCACTTCCACAAATCAGAAGAAGGACCAGCCGCCAAACACCGAGAAGAGCCGAAAGCACGAGAAAAATCGGCTCGAAAGACACGGCCAAATGGGACAATCCAACAAACAAGATCGCCCCAAGAATCCAGAACTCTGCTCAAGCCGGTCTTAAAGCGCACTTCGAAACCGTCCTCAAAAAGTTGCGAAACAGAAAGCAAATTGAAGTGCAAGTTCAAAACCAAAGCAACATCCTTGAGAACAAAATTCTTGTTAAGTCGGATCGACCCACGAGAAACATCCTTACCTCTACTATTGCCCCCGAATGTGATGTATTCTTTGTGGGACACGGGGGTCAGGCTGGAGAACCATCTATCACTTCCGGTCATGTGGCGTGAACACCCGGAATCCATGAGCCACATGTTCTCGAACCTGAGTTCCTGCATCAATAAAAAGGCAGGAAATGAGCATATGGCACAACACTGGGGTTAGTATACTGAGAAGGATACCAGTGTTGTGTCATAGGCCCAGAAAAGGTGTTAGGAGGAACACCAAACTGACCTCGTCCCATGGGGGGATAGCGATCACCACCAAACTGAAGGGGTGGTCCGCTATGGAACGGAAAACCTCCAAACTCACCTCGTCCCATCTGAGGATAGCGATCACCACCAAACTAAAAAGGTGGTCCGCTATGGTATGGTGCAGCAAAGCCTCTTACATGAGGCTCACGGTCATATGGAACACGACTAGAATCACGCCGGGCATGACCACCACCCCGTGGTCTAGCTGCTTGGGGCTTAGTTACCTGAGGGGGTGCACCTCCAAGCCTAGCCCTCTGCCTCTGAACTCCCTGACCGTGCACACAATGGAATGGGTGGTGCATGGCTCGGTTGTTCAGCTCCAACTCTCTCCGAGCGTCTCTCTTGCTCCGAAAGCAAAACTCAGCTAGGTGACCCTCACGGTGACAATACTCGCACTGGAACCTCACCACTCTCTTGGGTTGTTGGTTCGCTCTGTTGCGGGGGTTGTTCACTCTAGCTGGCTATTTACCTCTCGGAAGGGGATCACTAGAGACGTCTGGTAGAGTGTCAAGTGGGTTCCTGAGATGGTTAGGTTTTGGAATCCACACTTGTTTGTGAGGTGGAGCTTTGGGGGGTTCTTGAACTGACTGATCATCATGCCTAACTGCGGCTCGCTGCATGACACCCAACTCAAGATGGACCGAAGGTATGTGTTTTCCTCCTCGGTTTGCATCTTGGCATGCCGGCAGTTGGCAATCTCAAGCTCCAACCCCTCACATCGCTCACATGGAGCAGAAATGGTGCTAACTGAGTCGGCCTTCACAACTTCAGCAAGCTTGGCATTCAACTCTGCCAACTCAGTTCAAAGCCTGGATAGGACTTGCACGCACCCAACAAGGAAGGCCTAGCCTTCACCTCCTCTAGCTCCTTCTTCAAGGAGGGACACTCTTTGCAATCACCCACCAAGTCTAGCCTCGCCTTCAGCTCATCATACACTTCAATCAAAGAGGCATACTTAGTTTGGAGGGTGGCAAAGTTTGTCATGTGCATCGTGCACTCCTCACACTCATCCTCCTCGGTCACTCGCACCTCAGACTTAAGTGCCTCGGCTAGCTTGGCCTTATACTCGTTTCGCTCTCTATCGGTGCGCCTAAGTAACTTGTCTTGGCTAAGCAACGCGACATTCATGGTCTCGAGTTCGGCAGAAAGACGATCGACAGTGGAAGAAGTAGATACCTCAGAAGATGTGTCATCGTCGTCGCCGGGATGCTCGACTGAACGCCTCCTCGCCCAACGCCATGGTGCAGAAGCCCTTGGGAACGGAGTTGCCGAAGAAGCAGAGTCCATTGAGACGCTCCTCCGTCTTATGCTCGGACTCGTCGTTGCTAGAGTCGTCGTCAGAGTCACCGTCAATGTTGTTGTAGGAAGCGACGAGGGCACGACGAAAAGCTTGAGTGGAGGCCTCAAGCGCCTTCTCGTACACCTCCTTATTGAAGCCGCCCTTGGTCTTCTTCTTCTGGGCCTTATGCTCGCGCTTGTCCTTGCGCCTGGAGCGGTTGTTCTTGCCGGTGGAGACTTTCTTGGGGCAGTCTGTGATGTAGTGGTTGGGATCACCACACCCGTAGCAGCCGTCCTTGCCACCACCATGCTTGCAGTTCAAGCGGTTGTTGTAGAACCGCGAGAACTTGTGGGTGACAAGGCCGTGCTCGTCATCGCCCAACACCTCCAACTGCTCTTCTGTAATTGAGCAAAAGCAGGTGGAAAAGTGTCAGCAGAAGAAGTCGACCCACTCCTGCCTGAGACCAAAGCCATGGTATGTGAAGATGGATTCTTCAGCTTGGCCTGAGTCAGGTGGTCAATATCGGTGGACTTGAGCTTGCTGTAAAGCTCGTCCATGGTGAGGGTGTCATAGCTTAGCAACTCAATGATAGTTGACACCTTCACCTCCCATGCCTTCTGATCTAGGGCATATAGCAGCTTGAGTGCCCTCTCATGATCGTCATAAGGTAGGTTGGCCCGATTGGCACGCATCTTGTTCACAATCGTTTGAAAACGAGCAAACATAGCGTCAATCGTCTCCCCATCCAACTGAGTGAAATTCTCATACTCGCGCTTGTATGTCTCAAAGAGTCTGGTCTTGACCTGAATGGTCCCCTCGTGATAGCTCTGAAGCTTCACCCAGATCTCTTGAGCAGTCTGAAGCTCGGAAATACGCTCAAACTCAGGGATGGAAAGGCTGGCCAAAAGAGCATTGCGGGCCTTGTTGTTCACAGTGTGTTGATCAATCCAGTGCTGACCAACACGAGCTGCTAAGACCTCATACTACTAATCCTCACAAATTTCCCACACGGAAGAATCGATGCTGTTGAGATAAGCACGCATCCGAATCTTCCAATAGGGGTAGTTGGTGCCATCGAAAAGCGGTGCCTTGCCTGACCCTCGATCCATGTTGCCCTTGTGGATCCAAAACCGATTAAGGTAGAGATCCTTAACCGGCTCTGATACCAATTGAAGGACCGGAATTGGTGACCAGAGGGGGGGGGTGAATGGGAGCCTCAAATTTCTTCTCGAGAAATCAACGGCCTCTGTCCCAGAAAGTCACCCAGAAGCAAAGACACCAGAGAGCGGCTAGTTCATGACCCAACAGGTGGGTGGATACCCTAGGAGATGTCCTAGAGGTACAGTGGAACTGCCAAAGAAGCAACACGAACAAGCGCCAAACGAGCGAAGCAAAACTGCACAAACAGTAGGGTGCCGGACTGTCCGGGACTAAGGCTCGAACTGTCCGGGGTACACTGCCGGACTGTTCGCGGTCTACGCCGGACTGTCCGCAGGCCAAATCCCCAAAATGCAACTGTGCTGGAATAGCACTGGACTGGTCCCGGACTGTCCGCGGTTTGCATGCCGGACAGTCCGTGGTTCCCATGAACAGTGGAACCCTAACGTCCGAGGCTGCCTCTGTGCAGCGTCCGATATGACCCCGGACTGTCCGCGGGTCACTGGCGGACTGTCCGCCGGTCACTTGACCGAGAACAGTGCCTCGCTGCACTTCACTGAACCACCAAAATCCCGAGTCCTGGACTGTCCATGACCTAGACGGCGGACTGTCCGCGGATGAACAGAAAGCAGTTTTCAGCTCGGGTCAAAACCAAAATCGATTGGAACTCAACCAAATCGAACGGGGTTGCAACCAAACTTCTCCCAAGTGATCCTATACATGTTGGTGAGCTAATCCTAGGAAATCATTGCTCGAATCCAACTCAATCAAGAGATATCCAGGATCACAAGAAAAGGGGAAGAAAGGAAGAACGAAAATGATTTCAACCCGATCTATGTGCTCGTGAGGTTTCAGAGAAAATCCTTCAGTAGAAAGATGACACTCACGTCCGAGCACAAGATGATTCAAGTAGAATCGCAAACCATCCCTCGGATTGGAAGAACGAGCAAAATCTCCAAAGGGGAAAAGAGAAGAACGCGAAGAACAAATTACAAACGCGAATTCGATCTCAATTTCAGCAAAAGCACCCGAGGAGACAAAGGGATTACGGTCCCTTTTCCTTGAATCAAAATACACAGAGGAATTGTGGCATCTCTGCGGATCACAAGCAGCTACTGAGGAAGGAACCCTAACAGAGGAATGATTAAGTCCGCGAAATGAAATGTTGCTACTTGGATAGAGAGGATGGAGGGGTTGCCATCCTTATTTATAGTCCTAATACATTAGTCCCCTTCTACCCCTAGATACAAGAGCAAACTAGATAACCCTAGGGGTATTCTAGTCCAACTCTGTCAGAGCTTCATCCGACGGCCACGCGCCTTCTCATCCTTCGCTTCGCCTCGACGCAAGCTCCAGGATGCTGCCACATGCCGTCTCGTCGACCGCCGTGCCTTCTCACCTCTAGCTTCGCCTCGATGCAAGCCTCGTGGTGCCGCCACGCGTCGACCCATTCCGCATAGGAACCTCCGCCTGGTTTTGAGGCCCAAACCAGTAAACCCGCCAGCCTGAGTTTTGAGGCCCAAACTCAGAAACCTGTAAGCCCAGGTTTTGAGGCCCAAACCTGGAAACCGTCCACCTCGAGTTTTGAGGCCCAAACTCGGAAACCGTCGGGTAGCTTTCTGAGGCTCAACTACCGGACCCAAGCTGTAGACGAAGCGTGGGTCTCACGCCCCGACCACTGACACCGATGTCGATGCATGTCCAGCCTCTCGCCAAGCACAACGCCTTCGCCTTCCTCCTTGACTCGACCGACGGCACTTGCATCTCCCATGCAAACCCGTGTCCGGCCTCCCACCAAGTGCCATGACTCCATCGTCTTCCTCTCGACTTGGCCGATGCCATCGCACATCCCCATGTGCTCTTGCTTGCCGAAGCCAAGTGCCAGCTACCATAGCTGGTCCTCTAGCCCTCCGGTCTGTCGGTCCAAGCCTCACGTCCGCCCTTCACCGCTCCTGGTCCGTCGGCATGACACGTCTCTACTTGACCTTCACCTCGCCATTGACCACTGCCTCCGAGCTCCACACCTTCACAACAACACAACCAAGAGACATGTTGCCACTCACCCCTCCCGGTGAGCCTGTTGATCAATCACTCATCACAAAGGGCCGAACCACAAGGGCACATATCAACCTTGTGTTCGCAACAGTAAAGAAGGATGTTGAACAGATTTGAGGGCCCCTCAATTACTTAAGATGGCTATCTTAACTCATGGAGGTTTAAATTCTTTTATGTTTTGGAATATTTGCGGATACATGGGTGTATGCCGAGTCTCTGAGTGATGAGTGATTGTCAACGGGTTTGATCGCATGTTCTTTGGCTTGTGTTGTGCAGGTGTCGAGCACGGAGACAGTGATCAAGGGCAGGTGAAGGTCAAGTTGAGACGTGTCGTGCCGACGGACTGGGTGCGATGAAGGATGGGCGTGCCGTGCGGCGGACGTGCCATGCCGATGTATCGAGCAGTGAAGGGCGGACGTGAGGCTTGGACTGAGGGACCGGAGTGCCTGAGGATCAGCTGTGGTGGCTGGCAGCCTGGGACAGCGACGAGCGGAGACTTGCGGGGCACGGTGTTGCTCGGGTCGAGGACCTGGGGACATGTGTCGGTGGACGGGGTGCACGAGCGGTGCATCCCCTCTACAGCTTCGGTTTGGTGGCTGAGCCAGCGAAAAACCACCGGTGGACGGTTTCCAGGTTTGGGCCTCAAAACCTGGGCGTGGACGGTTTCCGAGTTTGGCCACAAAACTCGGGCTGAGGGTTTCCGAGTTTGGCCACAAAACTCGGGCTGAGGACGGTTTCCAGGTTTGGGCCTCAAAACCTGGGCGGTGCGGGTTTGCTGAGTTTGGGCCTCAAAACTCAGGCAGGAGGCTGGTTTCACGGTTTGGGCCTCAAAACCGGGGGGATTGCTGGAAAAGGCTGGTTTCCCGGTTTGGGCCACAAAACCGGGGGTGCAGAGCGAGGACGGCACGTGGCGGCAATCGGAAGGTTGCGTGGAGGCAACGCGGACGAGTTGTGCGGGCGTGGCCGTTGGATCTACCTACCACTTGAGTTGGTCCAGAATAACCTTAGGGTTTAGCTGGTTCGCTCTGTAATTAGAATAGAGAGGGGTAGAGTAGGAAATAGACTTAGACTAGAATAGGATAAGTAGTCAGGGGAGACACCCTCCTCCCCTATCTCAGTTTTAGCCACCTCATTTGCTCTTTGCACTTAGGGTTTCCTGCTCTCCCATCCCCTGCTGTAGCTGAGATCCGCAGAGAGACTTGCAACTCTGTGTACTGTTGATTTTGAGGAAAGGAGGCCGTAACCTCCTTGTCGTAGCGTGTGTTTGCGCTTCGGCTTGCAATTCGTGGGTGTGATTCGCGTTTTGTTCCTGTTCTTCGCGGAATCCTTTTTCCCCACGATTTTCCCGTCGCTTGATCTCTTTGCTCGGTTCATTTTTTTGCAATTCCGTTTGAACTGGTTTGTTCTAGATCGTGAGGCACTTCTTTCCACCGAAGGAATCATCCTCTAACCTCACGGTCTAGGAGATCGATCGATTTTTCGTTTCGGGTCAAGTTTTCTCCCTTCCCCCGAAATTCTTCGATTCATCGATTTGGAGATAGGTTCGAGCCATGATCTCTTAGAGATAGCTCACTATACTCTTTGTGACTCTTCTCACCAAGTTTGATCCCTAGAGGATTTGTTTTGGGTGAGATCGAGTCGAATCGGTGAACGAACAACCTGAATCGGGGTGACCGGACGCTGCCTGTTCAACGACCGGACGCTGTCAGTGAGTCCAGTTGATGAACACCTTCGCTGTGTTCGGTTCGTGACTTGACCGGACGCACCTTTCGCTAAGTGACCGGACTCGCTCATTGTACTATTCACTTGGCTTGTATTTTGTGATCGGACGCACTGCTCTCGACCGGACGCTCGTCTCTGGTGAGTCCGGTCAGAAACAGTAAGCTCCGAAAACTGTTTTTGCACGACCGGACGCGTCCGGTGGTCAGCGACCGGACGCAGGCAGAGTCCGGTCAGTGCTGGTTCGACGCGTTTTCGTCCGCAGTTTGTTCGTTCGTCTTTCGATTCGAGATTCGTTTGTTGCGTTGGATTCCTAACTTCGTGCTCTACAGAATTTGGGCTTCCCGCTTTACAAAATAGCCTGAATCCCCCTCGCGTTGCTCGGGGGAGGTTGAGGTTACCCAAAACCCATCTCGTCACTAGTTGACTTGCGTGAACTTGGGTGAGGAAGTTTTTGTGGTGCCTCGCTGTGATCCCAGGGATCATCCACCCTCTTCCAAGGGTCGTGGGCATCACGTTTTTGGTAGTAGCTCTTGGGGATTGATTTTGGGACACTTGGCCAAAGTTTCGTGAGAAATTTTATTGGCTCCCATTCACCCCCCTCTGGTCGCCTTGCTTTTGCATTCTCGGTCCTTCAATTGGTATCGGAGCAGGTTAAGGATCTTCCACCTTAGCCGGTTCCAGATCCACAGAAGGCGACATGGATCGCGGCGTGGGCAAACCGCCATTTTTCGATGGGACGAACTATGCGTATTGGAAGATACGCATGTCGGCCTATCTGCAGAGTTTGGGTGCTTCCATCTGGGATATTTGCAACTCTGCCGATTACGTGGTCTTGGCCGCTCGTGTGACTCAGCATCAGATCGATGAGCACGAAGCCAATAGCTGAGCCCGTAATGCTCTCTTTTCGTGTTTGAGCATGGGAGAGTTTGATCGCGTTTCTCACCTCTCTACGGCTCGGGAGATTTGGGCCACCCTCATGCGTTTTCATGAGGGCACCTCTCAAGTCAAAACCCGACTCTACGAGTCGTTCAAGGGAGAATATGAGAACTTTAGACATCAACCTGGCGAGAGCATAGAGAGTTTATTCGCTCGCTTTCAGGTGATTGTCAACAGGATGAGGGCTAACAAGGAGCAGTTGCCTTTCGACGATCATGAGAGAGCCTTGAAGCTTTTGCATACTCTTGATTGGTCGGTGTGGGATTCCAAAGTTCAGGCGATCATCGAATCACCTAACTATGAGACCCTCACTTGCGACGAGCTCTTCAGTAAGCTCAAGTCCAGTGAGATTGACGTCATGTCGAGGGCTTCTTATGCGAATCCTTCTGGCCCGACTATGGCTTTGGTTTCTGGCTCTTCCTCTAACCCCTCAGCTGGCTTTGCGCTTTCTTCTCTCTTTTCTGTCACAGAGGACCAGCTGGAGTCTTTGGGAGACGAGGAGTTGGCCTTGCTTGCCAACCGGTTCTCGCGGTTTCACAACAACCGCATGAATCGTCGCCGTGGAGGAGGACGCTCGGGCTGTTATGAGTGCGGCGACCCCGACCACTTCATCGCCAACTGCCCTAAGAAGAACAAGCACTCGGGGAAGGGCGATCATGGGCGCAAGTACGACTCCAAGCACAAGGAGAAGCACGTCCCCCCAAGGCACAAGAAGCGGGGCGGCTTCGACAAAGAGTACATCAAGAAGAAGTACTTGGAGAAGGCCCAAGCTGAGCAGCGTGCGTTCTTCGCCACGCTCAGCGACGTCGACGGCTCGGATGACGACTCCGCTTCATCAAGCGACGACGAGTCCGAGAAGAAGAAGAAGATCGAGGACAAGCTGAACGGTCTCTGCTTCTTCGCCGACGACGATGGCTTCTGCACCATGGCGCTTGGTGATGAGGTCGACGGCAAGCTGGAGCACTCCCCTCGCGACGACGACGACGACGACACCTCCCAGGTATCCCTCACTCACGATGAGCTTTCTGCTGAGGTTGAGAAGCTTACTGCCGCGCTCCTTAGTCAGGACAAGTTGCTTAGGCGTGCCGCTAGAGAGCGCAAGGAGTTTAGGCAGAAGTGGGAGGACACCGTGAGGGAGCTTGAGATTGCCAAGTCCACCATGGTCGTGTCGGAGGAGGTTGAGTGCGAGTCGTGCACCACGCACATGACTGACCTTCTCACTTTGAGAAGTAAGTATGCTGCGTTGGTAGGAGAGCTGGATGAGCTGAAGGCTAGACCTTCTCTGTTGGGTGCGTGCAAGACTTGTCCTGTCTTGCAATCTGAGTTGGCAGAGAAGAATGCCAAGATTGTGTCTCTTGAGGAGGCCAACTCAGGTAGCACGAGTGTGGCTAGGTGTGCTTTGTGTGAGGGTTTGGAGATGGAGATTGCGAATGTCAAGCATGGCAAGATGCAAACCGAGGAGGAAAACACATACCTTCGGACCATCTTGTCATGGGTCTCTTGTAGTGAGCCGCAGCTCGGGATGATGATCTCCCAATTTAAGCGAGCTGCTGGAGGTCCTGGTGTAGGTTTTGCTCCGGGTGTTGATCTTTCTGCTTTTGGGAAGATTGGAGAGTCGAGTGGTCTGAACCCTAGTGAGAAGCCCAACTCCACCACTACTCCCAAACTTGCCAAGCTTCCACCCAAAGAGCCCGTCAAACCTACCACCAAGGGTGGGGTGTTTGAGGAACCTCCGAGAGCTCCACCCAAGAACCAAGTGTGGCATCCCAAACCCAACCACCTAAAGAACAAGCTGGATACAATGACACCTATCCAGGAGGAGTTGCCACAGAAGGGCAAAGTGACCCATACCCACAGTCCTGCGTACCAACAACCCCCTGTGCGTGCGGTGAGGTACCAGTGTGACTTCTGTGGGAGAGATGGTCACTTGAGCGAGTTCTGCTTTCGGCGCAAGAGAGAGGCGCGCCGTGCTCGGGAGATGGACAACCCGGATATGTACCACCCTTTCCAAGGTGTGCATGGGCCGAATGTCCAGAGGAGAGCTGCTAGGTCTGGAGGTCAAGTTCCCAGGCCTAGGGAGACGAGAGCTCTGAGGAGAGAGGCCAGGCCTAGAGGTCCAGAGCCTCAAGTGCCAAGGCGTAGGCCTCGTAGAGAGCGTGCCCGACGGGGTCCTGCCTTTGCAGTTGACGGACCCCGTGGCGGAGGCTTTGTTGGGTGCTTTCCCCCACCGCAGGTTGAGTATCGCGGGGAGCGCTCCTTCCCTAGCGGACCATGTTTTCCTGTACGTGGTGATCGCTACCCCCGTAGACAGGCTAGGAATGGTTTTTGCACTGACCGTTCTTTTGAGCAGCCGGCCCAACACTGGTATCCTTCCTATTTCACTAACCCCAGTGTTGGACCGTTTGCTCACCCTATGTCTTTTTATTGATGTAGGTAAGACGGTTGGAGGACATTTGGTTGGTGGATTCCGGTTGTTCGAGGCACATGACCAGAAACACCAAGTGGTTCTCCAGCCTTAGCCCGGTCGCCGGAAAGGAGTACATAACCTTCGGCGACAATAGTAAAGGTAAGGTGTTATCCCGTGGGACGGTGCGGGTTAATGAGCACTTTGTGTTGCGCGATGTTGCTCTTATTTCTAACCTGCATTTTAACTTGCTTTCTGTTTCGCAACTTTTTGATGATGACTACGAGATTCGTTTTAAACCGAACCTTAGTCGCATCTTAGATCCTCAGGGCGATCTTGTATGTCTGATTTCGCCCTTTGGGAAAGTCTTTCGAGCGAATTTCTCGGAGTCGTTTGGATCTTCTCGCTGCCTTTTGGCTAGTCCCTCTTCCTCCGATCTTTGGAAGTGGCATAGGAGACTCGGTCATTTAAGCTTCGACTTGCTTGCAAGACTTAGCTCACTTGGCCTAATCCGAGGATTGCCCAAGCTTTCGATGGAGAAGGATCTAGTTTGCCATTCTTGTAGACACGGGAAGATGGTTGCCGCTCCCCCACCTGTTGGGGGAAAGGACCCTCGGCAGAGGCGCCGCCCGAACTGGTGGTCTAAATCAGCCCTCGCGCAACGCCTGGTGTGCTTGCGAGGTCCCTCTCCTATTGGAGACCGTTACCCTGACCCCCGGATGCGGGGACAACCCTCGACGCTTTGTTGCACTTTTGTGCAGGTCCAAGGCGACGGTCGCGCTGCAGGAAACCATCGCTGACTCACGACGCCACCTTCGCTTGGAGCGAAGGTCCAGGCAAGCAGCAAGCGTGTGTCGCCCCAAGGGTGGGCGAAGCCGAAGGTCCGGCGAGCACGGCCAAAGGCTAAAACTTTCGTCTTTCTCCCGGGAGGCAAGTGAAGCCGGAGGTCCGCCAGATGGCGAAGGTGCGCGGGCCCAAGGGCGGGCGCGGCCGAAGGTCAAGACCGCTGCACCTCTCCCCGAAGGTGAACAAGGGCCAGGTGGCGGCGCGCTGGGGTGTGACCGATTAGGGTTTCCGCTTCAGCTGTGTGTTTACGCTTTTGCCCTTCCTCCCTGCGTGGAGGCGAGGAATCTTTGCTGTACCCTCTTGTAATTTGGCCCGTACCCCTTGGCATTCCCTATAAATACCAGGGGGATGAACAGTGTAAGGACGACTTTTTGGGGAATTCGAGCACTTTCCACTTCCGTTTCACCTTCGTTGCTGCATCCGACACTTGGCCACCTTCGCTCCTTCCCCTGCACAAGTGCGGAGGTTGGACAAGTGTGTTCCCAACAGTTTGGCGCCGTCCGTGGGGACTGAAGTCTGAAATGGCGGGAAACAGGAGAGCACCTTCGACGAGGGACCAGCGCGTTGCAAGAGAGGTGGCGGCGGTGGTCCCGCCTGCGGAAGAAATTGTGCAACCCTCGGGGGAAGAGAATGTCACCCCAGAACCCCAATCCCTGGGCCCTCAGGTCCGAATGGCGACGCAGCCGCACCCTCACACCTCGGGAGAAGGAGGACGAGAAGAAGAGGAGATGGGCCTCGAAGCCCTCGAAAGGCTCGAAGCCGAGCTGCAAGAGAAGAAGAGGCGCCTGGAACAGCTAGAGAGGCATAACCGATTGCGCTCAATCAGGCAGAGGGCTGACGAGGCAAGGGAGCAGCTTCGCCGTATGGAGGAATCCCTCGCTGCGGCAGAAGCCGAAGCCGAAGGCTGGAACGATGAGGAGATACCCCCGCTGCAAGAGGGAAACGAGGAACAGAATCAAGATAACCATCGTAACCATCCTCCACCCCCACCACCACCAGCACACCCAGAGCCATACCCTGTGAGACACCCAAACTTCCGCCAACTCTACCCAGATGAGAGAGAACAAAACCTTCGCATTCAGCGGAGGCATCAGCAACACCAAATGCCCTATGATCCAAAGTCACCACTCTCCCAAACACTCCAAACCCAGCCCTGGCCACCATGTTACAATCCACAAAACCTACCTCGCTACGATGGGCTTTCCGACCCTCGCCAGTTCATCATGAGCTACGAAGCGGCAGTCGCCGCAGCAGGCGGGGATGAATCAACAATGGCAAAATCCTTCGTCATCATTCTGCGAGACATCGCACAAACTTGGTACAGCAACCTTCTCCCTGGAACTGTGGATTCCTGGATCACCCTCAGAGACAAGCTGTGTACAAACTTCAAGGGCATTACCCCAGCCCCGCTAAACCCCATCGAGCTTTTCAATTGCAAGCAAGAAGAGCGCGAACCGCTCCAAGATTACTGGCGAAGGTTCATTCAAATCAGAGCAAGGACCCCTGGGATATCTGACGAGGCTGTCATCCTCGCTGCAGTCAGTGGCCTGCGCCCAGGACCATGCTCCTCAAAATTCGCCAGGAAACCGGCAAACTCGATCGAGGAGTTGCATGAAACAATGGAAAGATACTGTAGAGCTGATATGGATTTCAGAGCGAAGTCCGACGCTCGGAGGTCTCAGCAGAGGCCACAGCCGAGGCCTCAACCGAGAGAAAGCAACCTTCGCCAAGAGCAAAGCAACGTCGGTGCAATCAACAAAGCAACAAACTATGAACATCAAACACGGGACGCTCAACATCCGAGCAGCCAAGCCCCGCAGGTTTTACCACCTCCGCCTAACCAGCGCTACCAGCAGCGAGATCCTGCCAAAATGTATTGTCACTTCTGTGGAATGGGAAAGGGGCACACAACAAAGCAATGCGAATGCTTCGCCAAGGGAAAAGAATACCAGGAATCCAGGAAACCTGCTTCGTCAGACCCCCGAACCATAAACCACACAAGGAAACCAAGCTTCCACCCACCAAATCCAACATACCACTATACCCCCATAAACTACGGCCTACCTTCGCAACAACCCCCTTACACCCACCACCCACTCTACAACCAAACACATTATCAGCCAACCACCACCCCACAACGCCAAAACCCACCATACACAGTCACATACCCAGCTACCCCCCAAAACCAAATTCCAACAACCCACCAAGCCACCAGCGCTCTGCCACCACCACCGCCAATCCCCGCGTTACCAGCACCACAACCCGTGAAAGCCGAAGCCCCGAGCCAAACAACCATCAACAACCCAACTTCGACCTTCGGTGTGATTCTAGCTATCACCGGAGGTTCAAATGAAGACCATGGTAACAAACGGCAGAGGAAGGAACACGCCAGACGCGTTCACCACGTGGCCGTCGAAGGACCACATAAATTCGGCCGTTGGTCCCACATCCCCATAACCTTCGATTCCAGTGACATGAAGCTAAGAGATTACCCTCACACAGATGCCATGGTGATCGAAACCAACCTCGCTGGGTGGACTGTCACCAAAATACTGGTCGATACAGGTAGCTCCGCTGACATCTTGTTCGCCTCAACCTTCGACAGCATGAAGCTTGACAGAAATCTTTTGCAACCGGCCGACAACCCCCTATACGGTTTCGGTGGTCAACAAGTGAGAGCCGTCGGGAAAATTTCTCTGCCCGTGACCTTCGGCGACCAAATAAACTGCAGGACGGAACATATAACATTTGATGTCGTCGACATGTTCTACCCATACAATGCCATTTTCGGCCGAGGGGTCACAAACACGTTCAATGCGGCCATCCATCCCGCCTACCTATGCATGAAACTTCCCGCTCCGAAGGGTGTGGTCGCAGTATTTGGGGACCAGGACATTGCAAGGACAGCTGAAGGGAACGTAGCCCCGGGGCAACGTAATGTACACAATTTGTCAAAACCTCAAACCCCCGGTATCAGCGTCGAGGGCGAGGTCCGCAACGACAGAGTGAAGGCGGCGCCAAAGGACGAAACCAAACAAGTCCAACTCTTCGAGGGTAATGCCGAAAGAAAGGTGATCATCTCAGCCAATCTAGACCCTCAATCAGAAGGCAACCTCGTCACATTCCTCAGAGAAAATTCCGACACCTTCGCTTGGTCCGCCGAAGACCTAAAAGGAGTCAACAGATCAATGATCGAGCATAGCCTGAACATCAAAGCAGGTTATCGCCCAATCAAACAAAAGCTTCGCAAGATGTCAGAAGAAAGAAAGGAGGCAGCGAAGGCTGAGGTAAAAAGACTTCTGGACGCAGGCGTCATCCGCCCAGTCAAATACCCAACTTGGCTCTCAAATGTGGTCCTAGTCCAAAAGAAGAATAAAAAATGGCGAATGTGCGTCGATTTCACCTGCTTGAACAAAGGCTGTCCGAAGGATGACTTCCCCCTCCCGAACATAAGCACCCTGGTCGACAGAGCGGCAGGCTGCCAAATGCTATCCCTCCTCGATTGCTTCTCAGGCTATCACCAAATCTGGATGAATGAAGACGACGAAGAAAAAACAAGCTTTATCACACCCTCGGGCACCTTTTGCTTCCGAAGGATGGCAGAAGGTTTGAAAAATGCAGGATCAACCTTCGCTCGCATGACCTCCGAAGTGTTCAAGGATGAGCATGCTGTCTCCGCCTATGTCGACGACCTAGTGGTCCAAAGCAAACTAAAAGAGAACCACATACCAGACTTATCGAGGGTATTCAGCAACCTCCGGTCCGCCGGACTGAAACTAAACCCAGAAAAATGTGTTTTTGGGGTAAGCGAAGGCAAGTTGCTAGGTTGCATCGTCTCAGCCAGAGGAATCGAAGCCAACCCTGAGAAGATTGATGCCATCATGAACATGGAACCCCCGACGACCAAGAAAGCAGCTCAGCGTCTGACCGGTCGTTTGGCAGCACTTAGCAGATTCATCTCAAGATCCGCAGAGCGGGGGTTACCATTTTTCGAAACACTCAGAAGCAACGCTCCATTCAACTGGGGTCCCCAGCAGCAAAAGGCCTTCGAGGAGTTGAAAAAGTATCTGACCAGCTTGACTGCCCTAACCAGCCCAAGCAAGGGAGACTTATTGTTACTTTACGTCGCAGCTTCGCCACACGCTGCAAGCGCAGTCCTCATCAAGGAGCTCCGCGAAAACAACAGAACCAGACAAGCCCCAATCTATTATGTTTCAGAAACCCTCGAAGGCCCAAAGAGAAATTATTCGGAGCTTGAGAAAATAGCATATGCCGTCGTCATGGCATCAAGAAAGCTAAAGCACTATTTCCAGGCGCACGAAATACATGTACCTTCGACGTACCCTCTCGAGAACATCTTCAAAAACAACGAAGCTGTTGGAAGAATAGCAAAATGGGCAGTGGAGCTTAATAGTTATGCTGTAACCTTCGTTGGTAGAACAGCGATCAAATCGCAGGTGCTGGCTGATTTCATAGCAGAATGGACACCCGACCCTCGCCCCGGCGAGCTGCAGCAGGACCAGTTTTGGATCGTCTACGTCGACGGGGCCTGGGGCGCAACCGGAGCTGGTGCCTCGGCCATTTTAGTCTCGCCCTCCGGGTCGAAGCTGAGATACGCACGAAGGCTGGACTTCAAGTGCACAAACAACTCCGCTGAATATGAGGCTGTGATTCTGGCACTTTCAAAGTTGCGATCGTTATCAGTCCGAAGGGCACTCATTAACACAGACTCTCAAGTCATTGCGGGGCACATTGAAAAGAACTACAAAGCAAAAGATCCAGAACTTCACAAGTATTTTCAATATGTACGAAGGTTAGAATCTTTCTTCCTCGGCATAACAGTAAAAGCAATATCGAGGACTGAAAACAGCGAAGCAGATTGCTTAGCCAAAGCAGCCGCGCAGCAGCTACAGCTCCCTCCGGACGTGTACTACGAGGTTTCCACTCGGTCAGCTTTCGAAGCTTCCGAAATCAGCATCAAGCTGATCAACACAATTCAGTGCGAGGATTGGAGAGCACCTATCATGGCCTACATCAAAGGACTCCATGAACCCAGCTCCAAAGAAGAAGAGAACAGACTAAAGCAAAGAGTGCGAGGGTACAAGATTGTGGATGACACCTTGTTCAAAGCTTCGGTAACCTCACCTTGGCTCAAGTGCGTGTCACAGTCCGAAGGTAACGACATCCTCAAACTCATCCACGAAGGTATATGTGGTTCACACAACGGCCCAAGAGCACTAGTAGGAAAGGCTTTCCGGCAAGGTTTCTACTGGCCAACTGCGCTGAGAGACGCGGAAACCATCGTCAAGAAGTGCGAAGGTTGTCAACTGACAGCAAAAAACCAAAACACCCCAGGGGCTCCCACAACCCTCATATGCCCAACCTGGCCCCTACAAAGGTGGGCAATGGATCTCGTGGGCCCACTACCGACGGCTCCGGGGAACCTTCGCTATGCGGTGGTGGCCGTGGAATATTTCACCAAATGGACCGAAACAAGACCGCTGTCCTCCATAACCTCCCTCGCAGTAAAAAGGTTTTTCTGGCAGCAGATAGTTTGTCGCTTCGGAGTCCCAAAACATCTAACCGTCGACAACGGCACCCAGTTTGACAGCGAGGTTTTCAAAGAGTTCTGTGCACAAATCGGAACAATACTATGCTTCGCCTCAGTCCGTCACCCGCAGTCCAACGGCCTAGTCGAAAGAGCCAACGCAACAGTCTTCCAATCCATATCCAAAAAATTGCAAGGCAGACCCAAAGGCAAATGGGCAGACGAGCTAACTGCAGTCACCTGGTCTCACAACACCTCTGAATGCAGAGCAACCAAGTTCACACCCTTCAAACTGCTGTTCGGCGAAGAAGCTGTGTTACCAGAGGAGCTAAAATTTGTTTCACCAAGAACAACCCTCGCAAGTGATGAGCCAGCCATACTAACTGACAAGGACTTGCTAGAAGAGACAAGATGCAGCGCAGTTCACAACCTCCGCAAGTATCAGGAAGAGACCAAGAAGTGGAGAGATAAAAAGGTCAGAATCAAGAACCTGCAGAAGGGTGACCTCGTCCTCATCCGTAAACAAAACGCCAGCTTGGCCGGAAAATTCCAGCCTAAGTGGACAGGCCCGTTCCTGATCGCAGAATGCAATCGCCCAGGCTCTTTCCACCTCTCCGACAGCGAAGGTAATATCCTGCCACACACCTGGAACATCGACGACCTTCGCAAATTCTACCCATAGCGGAGCCTTAGCGAGCCCTCGCGTTATGAAATTTTTCTTACTTTTTATGTTACATACTCTCATGTACTTAACAAAAACAGGAGCTGCACTCTTTTTCCTTACGAAGGGGCGTAAGGTTTTTTAACGAGGCAGCATCCAAAGCATTAATACAGGCTAGAACCCCCAAAAAAGTAAAATCTCCAACCCTCTACCCCCAAACATCGAAAAAGCGGATCTCTTTCAAGAGCGCTACATTCGATGAAAACCTGCTAAGATTGCTTCGAAAAACATTCCTTTTCTTTTCAAAGCAAACTTCACCTCCGCCTAAGATAAGGGGAGGTCGAAAAAGTCGAGCACCCTGGCACAAACGACAGGGGCTCGCAAAAAAGCAATTTCCACCTCCGCCTAAGACAAGGGGAGGTCGAAAAAGTCGAGCACCCTGGCACAAACGACAGGGGCTCGCAAAAAAGCAATTTCCACCTCCGCCTAAGACAAGGGGAGGTCGAAAAAGTCGAGCACCCTGGCACAAACGACAGGGGCTCGCAAAAAAGCAATTTCCACCTCCGCCTAAGACAAGGGGAGGTCGAAAAAGTCGAGCACCCTGGCACAAACGACAGGGGCTCGCAAAAAAGCAATTTCCACCTCCGCCTAAGACAAAGGGAGGTCGAAAAAGTCGAGCACCCTGGCACAAACGACAGGGGCTCGCAAAAAGCGAATCCCACCTCCGCCCAAGATAAGGGGAGGCGCGAAAGCCCAAAAACCCGAGCACATCCGCCCGAGCCCTCCAAGCTAGGCCTCGGGCGGACCCACCTTTTCCGTCCCGCCCGAGCCCTCCAAGCTAGGCCTCGGGCGGGCCCACTTTTTCCGTCCCGCCCGAGCCCTCCAAGCTAGGCCTCGGGCGGGCCCACTTTTTCCGCCCCGCCCGAGCCCTCCAAGCTAGGCCTCGGGCGGGCCCACCTTTTTCCGCCCCGCCCGACCACTTTTTCCGCCCCAGCCCTCGGGCTAATTCAGGCATCGGGCGGGTCCAAAAAGCAGAACACTCTCGCACAACACGCCAGGGGCTCGAAAAGCAGCACCCTCGCAAAACACATCGCCCAAGTTACGTGACGCGCGAAGCCCTAAAAAGCTCATCACATCTATTAGCTTAAAGCTCACGAGAGCAAATGCGCGAGCCTCGCTAAAGAAAAAGGGGGCGTCGCTGTTTTTTCAAAACAAGCTCACGAGAGCAAATGCGCGAGCCTCGCTAAAGAAAAAAGGGGGGCGTTGCTGCTTTTTCAAAACCCGCTCACAAGAGCAAATGCGCGAGCCTCGCTAAAGAAAAAGGGGGCGTCGCTGTTTTTTCAAAACAAGCTCACGAGAGCAAATGCGCGAGCCTCGCTAAAGAAAAAAGGGGGGCGTCGCTGTTTTTTCAAAACAAGCTCACGAGAGCAAATGCGCGAGCCTCGCTAAAGAAAAAAGGGGGGCGTCGCTGTTTTTTCAAAACCCGCTCACAAGAGCAAATGCGCGAGCCTCGCTAAAGAAAAAGGGGGCGTCGCTGTTTTTTCAAAACAAGCTCACGAGAGCAAATGCGTGAGCCTCGCTAAAGAAAAAGGGGGGGCGTCGCTGCTTTTTCAACACAAGCTCACAAGAGCAAATGTGTGAGCCTCGCCAAAAGAAACGAAGTGTCGTTGTACACAACTATTACATCTTTCCCTGACAGTTCATAGAATATTTTTACAACCACAAACCAAACAATGCAAATTACAAAAGATTACAAGGAACCGTCGTTCCCTTCTATCAGCATCAAATCATCAGGGCCCCCGTTAAATTCCTCGAACTCCGGCTCAACCGCAACTATGGGCCCCCACAACAAAGGAGTTACCGGCACAATCGGCAACTCACCAGTCAAAACCCTCGCCCGATACATATACGCGCGGGGCACTTCGTCAACCTCCAACGGTTCCTCCTTCGGAACCACCAGCGACCCGGCGGAGTCCACTGCAAGATTGCTTCGCCCGAATAAATAGTCCAACGCAGTGCTATCATCGATATCATCATCTAACACGGCTTGCGAAGTCGAAGACGAACCAAACAAATAACGCGTAGCTTGCCGATCAGTAAAGTCAGCATCACGCCAAAAGCTGCTCGACCTACTATTCTTCAAATCGTACCTTCGCACCTTCGACCACCAAAAACGCTCGAAGGACAACGAAGGATGTTTTAACTTCGCACGAGCCCATGACTCACCAGTTATAAAAACATCCTGGTAGTTAAGTGTTAACGGCGTCACGTCAAAAACCTCAAGCACGGTTCCATCAGGAACCTGCATTCACATAAAACATTATAAAATGTCTCAGCATGCATCGAAGTCATTACAAGCATCATGGCTACTACCAACACATCCCCATCTACACAATCCCACGCGATCACACCTGCCGGGCTTCTTCAACCTCAGCCGTCACAGCTTCGCCAGCAGCATTCTTCGCATCCTGCGCGGTTTTGCCACTCGCAGCCGCATCTTGTGAGGTACCCTCGCCGACGATTGTCTTTTCCACCGCCACCGGCAGCACCTCCGCAGAGGTGAGAGTCTGAGCGCCTTCGGAGCTGCAACCGGCCTCTTGAGCAGTAGGCGGCGAAGGCATCGCATCCTTCCGAGCCTGTAAAAAACCAAAAGGACCAAACAGTTCAATTCTCAACTCCAAACTCACAATCATCAAACAATACCGAAGAAACAACACCCTCAACACAAACCTGACGAGTAGCCTCGGCCGCCTCCTCGAAGGCAAGAGCCCGACCGCCGCCTGCAATCCAAAATCGGCGAAGGAACCGCATTGCACAATTCCGGACCTCGGCGTCATCAATCTTCATCTGTCGAACCTCTTCGACGGTTGGAAAAATGTGGTTGGGCTTCTTTATCTTGCGAAGATGCTCGCAGTCTGCTTGGCGAAGCGTTCCAGCCATCGCCAGCGCCCCAGCATACCCGCCAAAGTCAGCAGCATTCCCAACCAACGAGCTGAACACATCTAGCTCGTTACTTAACCAACCTTCGAAGGCCTCAGCGCCAACCACAGGAAGTGGCTCCCCAGCTGAACCCCCGGCTTCAGTTAAGCATGCATCTATCTTGGTTTTAACCCTCGACAGACTACCACGCCAAGCTTCGGCCTGGGCCGCCACCTCCGCCGACAAATCCTCCACGCGCTTTTTCATAGACACCAAGTCCTTATCCTTTTGCTGACCCGCGGCGATGAGCTCCGCGTTGGCCTTCGCAACCTCTTGCCCTTCCTTCTTCCATTTCTCAGCCTCCTCCAAGGCGGCCCTCAGCTCACCATCTTTATCTTGCAAGCTCCGGCGAAGGTCTTTGTTCTCTTTCTGCACGTCTTTCAACCGGTCGTTCAGATAATGCAGGTTATAGCTGGCCCTTCGACGTGCCGACCGGTTGAGAAGCATCAGCTCCGCCACTTTCACATCAATATCATCGTGGATATTGTCCAAAGGCTCGCCGGCGAGCCGAAGTTCCACTTCCGGCAGACAAACCCGGTCAAATACACGGCCCAAGAATCGCCTCTCCTCCGGAGAGCAAGGCAAGCGGGTGGCTTGAAGATCCGCACTTGTATACAAATGAGTCGCCGGGTCCGTAACACCCAGCTCCCTCGCATAGTAAGGAAGGCTCGCCAGGCTAGCTTCGCCATACGGCCTCTTTCCAGGGGCCTGGTCCGGGCCAACATCACCCTTAATTTCGGACCCCTCGACCCAAATGTGTGAACCAGCATAATCGGGCACAGACCCCCGTCGTGGGCTCACCCCCTCCACATCCCGCAGCACTTCCTCAATATCTTGGGTAGCCGCATCAACAGCGCTGGATGCAGCTATCCTCTTGCCTCGGCTGTCCTCCTCAGAAACGTCTTCATCGGAGTCATCCTCGCTACTGGATGAAGTACTGCCCTCGCCGGAAGACACGACATCCTTTTCCCCTCCTTTCTCTTCCTCATCGGAGTCCTCGGAAACGCCTTCGTCTTCCGAGGTCTGAACTAAAGCCCCGATACCGCCCACGCGAGGCGCTCGCCCTCCAGTTTTTTCAAAACCTCGACCACTCGAGGCCACGGCCGAGGATGAAGTTCCTACGGCACCAGAGCTCATAACAATCTTCGATGAAATAACTTTTGCCCGGCCGCCGGTGCCACCCCGACCTCCGCCGCGACCCCTCTTCGGCCGCGAAACCACACCGCTATCCTCCGCAGGAACGCGTTTCCTTTTCTTGGGCGCGTCGTCGCTCGTCGGCGCAGGCCAATTTGTATATTCTATCCCAAGCAGGTCAAACACCCTGTTAATACGACCCCCGCTCCCCACTGAGCTGTGGATAGCTTTAACCTCGAGGGTGGTCAACTTCCCAACGAGATTCTCAACCCTCTGCTGAACTCGTTTGTAAATAGCATCAACACCATCCTGACGTCTCGGAAACTTCTTAAAAACCCTCTCCCAAATCTTGCCCAAATTGAGCTTCGGCTTCTTTAATCCACGAGCCTCGTACCTCGCATCGTCCTCCACCGGAAACCAAGCCTGTCTCCGGCTTAGCGGCCACGCGTCGGCGCAGCAATACTCTTCGACCAGATCACGAGCGCATTGGGAACGCGCAACCACCCTCAAACAGTCAACAGCGGCGTGCGCCTCGGGGCTCATCTGAGCTTCGGCACTCACATCGCCAAGCGGAGGAAGGTCGCCGCAAAGCTCCGAACCCACATCAAACTTATAATAGAACCAAAACTCTTGCCATCCGCTGGCCCACTTGTTCTTCTGCGCCTGCGCCGGTAGCTCCGACCCAGCACGGTGGCAAAAGGTGTACACTCCAAACTGTCCCTGCCTCGCAATACCTTCGCTGTCAGAAACCCTGCGAGGCTGCATGTGCACACGGTGTGTCCGAACAAAACCCTCGACCTGGGGAGCAATACCTTGCGACCGACAGGCCCAAACATACACCGACATCTTCGTAAAACACGAAGGCGTTAGCTGGTGAAATCTAAGCTTAAACCTCCGCAGAACGGCCGTAACAAACGAGTCAACTGGAAAACGTAGACCAGCTTCAAAAAACTCCTCAAACACGACGATTTCATCTGCACCAGGCTTCGGAACCGTCTCTCCAGAGCTGATCCTCGCCTTTCCCTCCTCGATCCACCCTCGCTTCAAATAGGCCGCCAGTTCAGAACTCCCAACGCGGCTCAAACCAAACTCAAAGCTGATGCCCTCGACACCAGTAGAGGGCGAAACAGCGCGGGCAGTTTGCTTCAGCCTCGCCATCACTATCTAAGCCTCGCAAGATGCCGAACAAACAGAACCCTCGCAAATCACTAGAACACAACCTTCGCTACGGGCAGACAGCAGCAGCAGGGAGGCTAGAGCAAAATGAGGGCACAAGGTCTCCACATCCCAGCTACCCCTCCTATTTATAGGCCAAGTAGCGGGCACCCCCCGCGACAGTATCGGCACGACAACCAAAAAACGCGGCGCGAAAAACGAAACAGGCCTCAATAGTACAAAACAACACAACGGCCCAGCCCAAAGCAGCCGCGGGCGTCGCTGCCGAGGGCCCCGTTCTGTCCCCATTAAAAAGGCGCTGCTTGGGCCTAAACACGGTTTTTTAGATCCAAGACAACGAGGGGCTACTGTTGGGGGAAAGGACCCTCGGCAGAGGCGCCGCCCGAACTGGTGGTCTAAATCAGCCCTCGCGCAACGCCTGGTGTGCTTGCGAGGTCCCTCTCCTATTGGAGACCGTTACCCTGACCCCCGGATGCGGGGACAACCCTCGACGCTTTGTTGCACTTTTGTGCAGGTCCAAGGCGACGGTCGCGCTGCAGGAAACCATCGCTGACTCACGACGCCACCTTCGCTTGGAGCGAAGGTCCAGGCAAGCAGCAAGCGTGTGTCGCCCCAAGGGTGGGCGAAGCCGAAGGTCCGGCGAGCACGGCCAAAGGCTAAAACTTTCGTCTTTCTCCCGGGAGGCAAGTGAAGCCGGAGGTCCGCCAGATGACGAAGGTGCGCGGGCCCAAGGGCGGGCGCGGCCGAAGGTCAAGACCGCTGCACCTCTCCCCGAAGGTGAACAAGGGCCAGGTGGCGGCGCGCTGGGGTGTGACCGATTAGGGTTTCCGCTTCAGCTGTGTGTTTACGCTTTTGCCCTTCCTCCCTGCGTGGAGGCGAGGAATCTTTGCTGTACCCTCTTGTAATTTGGCCCGTACCCCTTGGCATTCCCTATAAATACCAGGGGGATGAACAGTGTAAGGACGACTTTTTGGGGAATTCGAGCACTTTCCACTTCCGTTTCACCTTCGTTGCTGCATCCGACACTTGGCCACCTTCGCTCCTTCCCCTGCACAAGTGCGGAGGTTGGACAAGTGTGTTCCCAACACCACCATCCAGTGACTCAGGTCATGACCAAGCGTCCTGGAGAGCTTTTGCACATGGACCTTGTTGGTCCGGCTCGAGTGAGCTCGGTTGGGGGGAAGTGGTATGTGCTTGTTGTTGTTGATGACTTTTCGAGATATTCGTGGGTCTTCTTTTTAGCTGAGAAGACCGAGACTTTCTCCTTTGTTCGCAATCTGATTTTGCGTCTTCAGAACGAGTTCCCTTTGAACTCGATGCGGGCAATTAGGAGTGATAATGGTTCCGAATTCAAAAATTCGGATTTTGAGAAGTTTTGTAACCGCCTTGACTTGGAGCATCAGTTTTCTTCCCCCTACACACCGCCCCAAAATGGTGTTGTAGAGAGGAAGAATCGGACCCTTGTTGAGATGGCCAGGACGATGCTCGGTGAGCATAGGACTCCTAGGCGCTATTGGGCCGAAGCTATGAACACTGCATGCTATATTTCCAATCGCATTTTTCTGAGAGCGTTCTTGAAAAAGACTTCTTATGAGTTGCGTTTTGGTAGACAGCCCAAGGTGAGTTATTTTAGAGTCTTCGGTTGCCATTGTTTTATTTTGAAGAAAGGCAACCTGGATAAATTTGAGTCTCGTTCTTCTGACGGTGTGTTTTTGGGTTATGGCACCCACACTCGAGCTTATCGTGTACTTAACCTTGACACTAACCGAGTCATGGAGACATCCGATGTCACCTTCGACGAGACCATGGTTTGTCCTTCTTCTCGTTTTGAGCGTGCAGGTGATCATGAGGTTGGAGAGCCTCTTTTTGATGACGAGGACGAGGGTGCTGAAGGTATGGATGATCCAGCACCCCCTCCACCTGCCGCGCCGCAAAGAGCGGCCTCGACGACGACTCACGGCCCCGACACCTCTTCTTCCTGGGGGCCGTGGGATCCGCCACCCCGAGCGGTACCATTTGTACCCGGGGAGGCACCAGCTGCTGTTGAGGGGGAGGCTACTTCAGCTCGGGAGGCACCACGACACATCCAGCGCCAGCACCCGCCTCAGCAGATGATCGGCAACATCGACGAACGGGTCACTCGGTCCAGGTCACAACAAATCTCGCACTTCGCTCATTCTGCTTTTGTTGCTAATTTTGAGCCCCGAGATGTTGGACACGCTTTGACGGATCCGGATTGGGTTAATGCCATGCATGAGGAGTTAGAAAATTTTGAGCGAAATCGGGTTTGGGTTCTAGTTTCACCCCCACCTGACTGTAAGCCTATTGGGACAAAATGGGTTTTCAAAAACAAGCAAGGAGAGGATGGCCATGTTGTTAGAAACAAGGCCAGGCTTGTAGCGAAGGGTTATAGTCAGAAGGAGGGGATAGACTATGAGGAGACGTTTGCTCCTGTAGCTCGTTTGGAGGCAATTAGGATACTCTTGGCCTTTGCTACATCCAAAGGTTTCAAACTTTTTCAAATGGATGTCAAGAGTGCCTTCTTAAATGGCTACATAGAAGAAGAAGTTTATGTTGAGCAACCCCCCGGTTTTGAAAATCCCAAGTTTCCAAACCATGTCTTTAAACTTCACAAAGCTTTATATGGTTTGAAACAAGCCCCTAGAGCCTGGTATGATAGGTTAAAAACCTTTTTGCTTGCTAAGGGTTTTAAAATGGGATGTGTAGATAAAACGCTCTTTCTCCTCAAGCAAGGCAAAGACACTCTCTTGGTCCAGATTTACGTGGATGATATCATTTTCGGTGGTTCTTCTCACGCCTTGGTTGCCAAGTTTGCAGATACTATGAGCAGAGAGTTCGAGATGAGCATGATGGGCGAGCTGACATTCTTTCTCGGGTTGCAAATTAAGCAATCCCGAGAGGGCACGTTTGTGCACCAGGGCAAGTACACGAAGGACTTGCTGAAGCGGTTCGATATGGGAGAGGCCAAGCCTCTTCCAACTCCCATGTCGACGACGACTGCCCTGGATGCGGATGTGGATGGAGAAGCAGTGGACCAGAAGGAGTACCGCAGCATGATCGGGTCGCTACTCTACCTGACGGCGACACGCCCGGACATTCAGTTCGCGGTGTGTCTGTGCGCGCGCTTTCAGGCGTCGCCGCGCACTTCTCACCGTCAGGCGGTGAAGCGCATCTTCAGGTACCTTCGTTTCACTCCTGAGTTTGGGATTTGGTATTCTGCTTCCTCCACCCTCTCGCTTTGCGGTTATTCCGATGCCGATTTTGCTGGTTGCCGTATTGAGCGCAAGTCCACTTCTGGGACTTGCCAGTTTATTGGTTCTTCTCTTGTATCGTGGTCTTCTCGCAAGCAGTCTAGTGTCGCCCAGTCTACCACGGAGGCTGAGTATGTTGCAGCGGCTAGCTGCTGTTCCCAGTTACTATGGATGATGGCCACTTTGCGTGATTTTGGTTTGAACTTTTCTTGCGTGCCTTTGCTTTGTGACAGCACGAGTGCCATTAGCGTTGCTAAGAACCCCGTGCTTCACTCGAAAACCAAACACATTGATGTGCGCTTTCATTTCTTGCGAGACCACTAGGAGAAGGGTGATATCGACCTTCGCCATGTCGATACTCATCACCAACTGGCTGATATTTTCACCAAGCCTTTAGACGAATCAACCTTTAATCGGTTGAGGGGTGAGCTTGGTGTGTGTTTCCCCTTTTAGATGGGGGAAACATTTTGGATCTTGTATCATAGACTGACTCTTTTATTTTGAGATTCTTTTCTTTGCATTTTAGCATACGCATTTACATTCTGAGCTTCATGTTTATAATCACTAGAATGTAACTATGCTCTGTTTAGTATGCTCCAATGCTTATGTTGATGCTTGTAGCTTATGCTCCTTCTAATCACAAATACATGTTATGAGCTGAGCTATTTTTGAATGGTGAATTTGCTTAATGTATATAAATCTGAAAATGATCACCATTGAGATATGCAACTAGCATGTGTAGGGTGTGTTGAGTCCATACCTGCTTTTCATATATGCTAGGTTGCTATGTCTCTAGTTATGAGTCATTCACTTGCTTGGTCTGTTCATATCATGTTTAAAATTTGAACCAAGTTTTAGTGAATTGAAAAGATCGAGATGGGATTGCTTGTCAACACCTCATGGTATCGAGACTGTTTCTCATTGCACTTTGAGTTAAACTTGAGCCGTGTAGTGTATGACCGAAACCGTTGCTTTAAGCTTCCGATTGCATATGCATAGGCTTCGCACGGTTGAAAAGTTAGGCAAAGACAAGCTTTCAACCTCTCGCAATCACATGCTGAAATTAAACTTGTGTAATTTCACCGCTGCAACTCCGATATAAAAATGAAATCACAAGTATATGCTTCATTCCTATGCATGATGATTGAACTTTGCTAGGGGTAGTTCACCTTGTATACATGTTTAGCACTCGTTTGGATTCCTGTCTCTACATGTGTAGTGCTATTTTGATGGTGACTATCTTTTTGGCTAAAAACTGCTCACTTGCTCATATGCTTCATATTTCGTATGCGTGATCAGTTTGAGCCTTCGCTATTTGAGTGCCTAGTTGTGCCATTGGAGCTATACCGATTAGAGCATTTTTGCACTCTTTTGATTATATGCCTGAACCCCCTAACTTGCATTTCTGACTTCATATACATTTTAGAAGGGGGAGTTGTGTTGGCTCAAGGGAAGAGTTTGTGCTTGATAAGTGCATTTTCAACTAAGGGGGAGATTTTTGCAAATCATATGTCTCCTGGCGTTCAATTAAGGGGGAGCTTTTGCTAATGGGGAGATTTTCAGATCGTCGAGGGGAGTTTGCTAGTTGTGTTGAGCCGTTGCCTCTGTCTTGAGGGACTAGCAAACATTTTCCTCATTTGGCGTCGAGTTTGATTTCGATTGGTTCGGAGACCTTTCGATTGTTTTTCAATTGTTGTGGAGTGGTTTTCATGCTAGTTGTTTTGAGCCTCTGTGCCTCTATCTTGAGGGACTAGCATTTTTGCCAGTTTTTGCTCCAACTTTCGATTGGCTTTTGCTAGCGGTGTTGAGCCTGTTCTACCTCTTCTTGAGGGCTAGCTTTGCTTTGCTTGGTTGCGTCGAGCCGTTGCCCATGTCTTTGGGAACCAAGTTTTCACTTCTTCCACTTGACCTTCTTCGGCTTTGCTATGCTTTTGGGTCATTTGGTTGAGTTCTCTTCCTCTCCTTCCTCCTACCTTCTTCTTTCATTTTATGATTTGTGTGTGTAGTTGACAATGCACTCATCAAGGGGGAGATTGCGGATACATGGGTGTATGCCGAGTCTCTGAGTGATGAGTGATTGTCAACGGGTTTGATCGCATGTTCTTTGGCTTGTGTTGTGCAGGTGTCGAGCACGGAGACAGTGATCAAGGGCAGGTGAAGGTCAAGTTGAGACGTGCCGTGCCGACGGACTGGGTGCGATGAAGGATGGGCGTGCCGTGCGGCGGACGTGCCATGCCGATGTATCGAGCAGTGAAGGGCGGACGTGAGGCTTGGACTGAGGGACCAGAGTGCCTGAGGATCAGCTGTGGTGGCTGGCAGCCTGGGACAGCGACGAGCGGAGACTTGCGGGGCACGGTGTTGCTCGGGTCGAGGACCTGGGGACATGTGTCGGTGGACGGGGTGCACGAGCGGTGCATCCCCTCTACAGCTTCGGTTTGGTGGCTGAGCCAGCGAAAAACCACCGGTGGACGGTTTCCAGGTTTGGGCCTCAAAACCTGGGCGTGGACGGTTTCCGAGTTTGGCCACAAAACTCAGGCTGAGGGTTTCCGAGTTTGGCCACAAAACTCGGGCTGAGGACGGTTTCCAGGTTTGGGCCTCAAAACCTGGGCGGTGCGGGTTTGCTGAGTTTGGGCCTCAAAACTCAGGCTGGAGGCTGGTTTCCCGGTTTGGGCCTCAAAACCGGGGGATTGCTGGAAAAGGCTGGTTTCCCGGTTTGGGCCACAAAACCGGGGGTGCAGAGCGAGGACGGCACGTGGCGGCAATCGGAAGGTTGCGTGGAGGCAACGCGGACGAGTTGTGCGGGCGTGGCCGTTGGATCTACCTACCACTTGAGTTGGTCCAGAATAACCTTAGGGTTTAGCTGGTTCGCTCTGTAATTAGAATAGAGAGGGGTAGAGTAGGAAATAGACTTAGACTAGAATAGGATAAGTAGTCAGGGGAGACACCCTCCTCCCCTATCTCAGTTTTAGCCACCTCATTTGCTCTTTGCACTTAGGGTTTCCTGCTCTCCCATCCCCTGCTGTAGCTGAGATCCGCAGAGAGACTTGCAACTCTGTGTACTGTTGATTTTGAGGAAAGGAGGCCGTAACCTCCTTGTCGTAGCGTGTGTTTGCGCTTCGGCTTGCAATTCGTGGGTGTGATTCGCGTTTTGTTCCTGTTCTTCGCGGAATCCTTTTTCCCCACGATTTTCCCGTCGCTTGATCTCTTTGCTCGGTTCATTTTTTTGCAATTCCGTTTGAACTGGTTTGTTCTAGATCGTGAGGCACTTCTTTCCACCGAAGGAATCATCCTCTAACCTCACGGTCTAGGAGATCGATCGATTTTTCATTTCGGGTCAAGTTTTCTCCCTTCCCCCGAAATTCTTCGATTCATCGATTTGGAGATAGGTTCGAGCCATGATCTCTTAGAGATAGCTCACTATACTCTTTGTGACTCTTCTCACCAAGTTTGATCCCTAGAGGATTTGTTTTGGGTGAGATCGAGTCGAATCGGTGAACGAACAGCCTGAATCGGGGTGACCGGATGCTGCCTATTCAACGACCGGACGCTGTCAGTGAGTCCGGTCGATGAACACCTTCGCTGTGTTCGGTTCGTGACTTGACCGGACGCACCTTTCGCTAAGTGACCGGACTCGCTCATTGTACTATTCACTTGGCTTGTATTTTGTGACCGGACGCACTGCTCTCGACCGGACGCTCGTCTCTGGTGAGTCCGGTCAGAAACAGTAAGCTCCGAAAACTGTTTTTGCACGACCGGACGCGTCCGGTGGTCAGCGACCGGACGCAGGCAGAGTCCGGTCAGTGCTGGTTCGACGCGTTTTCGTCCGCAGTTTGTTCGTTCGTCTTTCGATTCGAGATTCGTTTGTTGCGTTGGATTCCTAACTTCGTGCTCTACAGAATTTGGGCTTCCCGCTTTACAAAATAGCCTGAATCCCCCTCGCGTTGCTCGGGGGAGGTTGAGGTTACCCAAAACCCATCCCGTCACTAGTTGACTTGCGTGAACTTGGGTGAGGAAGTTTTTGTGGTGCCTCGCTGTGATCCCAGGGATCATCCACCCTCTTCCAAGGGTCGTGGGCATCACGTTTTTGGTAGTAGCTCTTGGGGATTGATTTTGGGACACTTGGCCAAAGTTTCGTGAGAAATTTTATTGGCTCCCATTCACCCCCCTCTGGTCGCCTTGCTTTTGCATTCTCGGTCCTTCAATATTGAGTTTAGGAAAAGCCGTACTATAAAGGGGGAACCAGGGACAGTTGGTCAAAGGTTGAATCAGATGCTCATATTCCAAGATTAACATCCTCGCACCCAGCCAAAACAACCAGCAAAATCCTGACAATCAATTTCTATTTTGGCCAGGGCGGCAGTGCCGCCCTTTGATGACATGGATTTTTTCATAATATAAATACCCATCAGATTGTCCACAACGGTCATAGTTTCTTCCTCCTCGCATCAGACCGTTACAGAATAGACCAGAGCTCAGCTCTCTCTCCTCCATTGTTGCTCCTTCACCCCTCAAGAGATCCATTGATTCCAACCATCAAAACTTGAGAGAAAAGACAGCAAAACTGGATTAGAGAGCAGATCCACTCTTCCCTAAAGTTTGAGAGCAATTGGTTCACGTTTGGCCGACGGTTCTAGAGTTCATCACTCTTGGAGCTTGCTCCTAGCCGGCTAGGCGTCGCCCTTGAGCTTGCCAACTCTTGTGGCAGCCTTGAGAGGTTTGTAAACATCTTGTGCAGCTAAGAAATCACCCCTCACTTCAAGAGTTCACTCTCTTGATTTGAGAATGAGGGAAGGGGCAAGCCTCGGTGGCAAGCTAATCCTTTGTGGATACCTCAACAATGTGGACTTAGGCAAACCTTTATGGTGAGCTGAACCACAGGATAAATCCTTGTGTCTTGTGTGCTGATAGTTAGTTGTTGTTTATTCTCATTCATATACATTGCTAGGGTTTGAGAGATTGACTACTAGTGTGCTAGTTTTCTGTGATATCCAGTCTTCGAGCTGGCTCTTACTATTCTGTTGCAATATAGAGTAGCTCTTCAGATCTAGTTTGTGCCTGCAAAATCTCATCCTTGTCGAGATCAATTTTGAAGAGCGGCAGTGCCACCCTATAAGAGCGACAGTGCCGCCCTCTGTTCTAACAGAACTATGAGTTGAATTTTTACAGGCCTATTCACCCCCCGTCTAGGCTACATAACCTTCCAAAAGATCCTACAAGTGGTATCGTAGCCGGTTACTTCGCTCAGCACTTAACCGTGTGAAGTATGGATGTTGGAGGTGGATCGATTCCCATCATCGAACCGAATGACGGTGAAGTGCTGATAGAAGACCTTGGTAGCAGCAGCGAGTTGTCCATGTCAACAGCCGATGATGCTACCGTCAAGGAGGACAAGACCACCGATGCCGAAAGGAAGAAAGCAAGAAGAGATTGAAAAGCCACCAAGATTGCAAGAAGAGAAGCTAGAGAAAAGAAGAAGGCACAAAAGTTACTCCAAGAGAAGAAGGAGAGAAAAGAAGCAAGAAGGAAGATAAGAGATGAAAGAGCCAAGAGAAGGGCAGCTAGAAGTCAAGAAAAAGGCAAAAAGAAGGAGTATGATGCATCATCTAGTGAGCTATCCACTAGCTTGGATGATGGTGATGATGATGTGTCATATCATGCCTCCAAGGGCAGCAAGGAGATGAAGGACAAGAGCAAAAAGAAGGATGACAAGGACAAGGGCAGCAGCAACAACAAGAAGAAATATGCCGTTGTATCCTTTAATTATTCTTATTTGACTAACCATGATCGAAAGTCTTTTATCAATGTGCCCGCGGGCAAGTTGCCTCATTTTGATGGGACAAACTTTGCCAAGTGGAAGCACTTGATGAGTGCTTATCTTGTAGGTCTTCATCCCGGACTTTGGGAGATTGTTGTGACCGGATTTCAGCCACCGAAAGATCCCGAACAACCCACCGATGAAGAGCTAGCAGCTGTCCATCTCAATGGCCAAGCCACAAGTATCCTACTTAGTGCCTTGGATGGAAATGAGTACAACCGTGTGATGAATGTAAATGTTGCAAAGCAGATTTGGGACACTTTGCATATAGCACATGAGGGTATTGACAAAGTGAGAAAGGCAAAGATTGATTTGTTGTTAGCCAAGCTAAATAGGTTTGTGATCAATGATGGAGAAGGGCCACAAGAGATGTTTGATAGAATGATGATTCTAGTGGGCAAGATTAGAGGCTATGGATGTGAAGAGCTTGATGATCACAAGGTAGTGAAGATTATGCTAGAAGCCTACTCACCAAGAAATCAGACCATGGTCACCTTGATTAGAGATAAGAAGAAGTTTGAGTACTTCACTCCAAATGATGTACTTGGAAGATTTGACTTTTGACATGCAAAGAGAAGAGGCAAATGAGAGAAGAAAGCTTGGAGAGTTGCAGGCCAAGTTAGAGGGCATGAAGATGAAGGAAGTGGCTCTCAAGGCAAACAAAACATGCAAGCAATCAGCTGCTAGCAAGTCTAAGGGCAGCAAGCAAGCCTCAACTAGCAAGCCAAAGACACTCAAGCAAGTCAAGGTTGATGAAGATCCAACATCATCATCAAGTGAGTTTGAAAGCAATGATGAACAAGGTGAAGAAATTAGTGACATGGCCCTATTCATGAGAAGATATGGCAAAGGGATCAAGAAAGAAGGCTACAAGGTAGTGAAGAGAAGATTCCCTAACAAGAAGAAGAGAACACGTTACAATTGTGGAAGCACCGAGCACTTTGTGGCTGATTGCCCAAATGAGAAGAAGGAAACTAAATATCTCAAGGGCAAGAAAGAGAGCAAGGCTGATCATAAGAAGACAAAGAAGTATATGGGAGAAGCACACATTGGGCATGAATGGGATTCCACAAAGGAAAGCTCAAGTGAGGAAGATGTCAAGATGGCAACTATGGCGGTCCACAACACATCCTCCACACCTAAGCTTTTCAACAACATGTCCGATGATGATGATGAGTGCAGCCCTCACATTTGTCTCATAGCAAAGGGTGAGAAGGTACAACCAAAATCTAAACCTAAACCTTCTCCTCCTAGTGATGCATCTAGTAGTTATCTTAGTGACTCCTCTAGTGATGATGACTCTAGTGATGAGGAAATAAACAACATAACTAAGAATTTGGATAGAAAGACTAAGTTATTTATTTCCAAACTAATGGAGGATTTAGAGGCAACACAAGTTGAGTTAGAGAGTAGAGAGAAGACTCTAACTAAACAAGAAGATCTCTACATTGCTTGCAAGGAATCTCTTGCATTGGAGAGAAGTGAGATGGACATTTTGCGCAAGGCCTTGGGCAAAGAGCAAGATGCTCATGCTCTTCTAAAGAAGGATCATATTGCCCTTCAAGATAAGTATTGTGGCTTGGATGGCAAGCACAAAGAACTTGAGGAGCAATATAGTCTTCTTTGGGAGAGCAACTCACATCTCCCCAAAGCAAGTGGAACCTCTACTCCCTCCACTAGTCAAGGTTGTGGAAAATGTTATAGTCTTGATTTAAATGTTTATTCCACTAACCTTGCAAACATGGAAGCAATGAAAAAGGAGATCACTATGCTCAATGCTTTGCTCGGAGAAAAGTGTTTAGAAGACAAGAAATCTGCTAGTGGCAAAGAGAATCAACAAAAGAAGCCACAATACAAAAGTGGAAGACATCCTTTCATCAAGGATGGACTTGGGCATACAAAAGGAGGTAAAACAAATGGAAGAAAGGTTGTGAATGGATATGAGTTTGTTTAGTTCATGAGCAAAAGAACATTAGGTACAGAGAGGCCTGCAGAGATGGTGACACAAACGCAGCCCCGAGCAGCACAGCTGCTGAAGGGCGGCAGTGCTGCTGTGAAGGGTGGTAGTGCCGCCCCCCACAGAAAAGGGAAGGCCACCTACTGTTTTGATGCTCATGACAAGCCCAAGAAGTAGGTCTACATGGTGAAAAATGAGGTGCAGAAACCAAACAAATCAATCTGGGCCACTCCAAATAAGTATTCTTATCAACCAAAAGCCCAAGCACCTCGACAAAGTTTGAGTTCTTGTTTTATGTTGAAGAACAACAGCAAGGGAGAAGTGATTGCCAAATATGTTGGCAATGGGAAGAATGTTTATCTTAACACTTCTATTTGGGTTCCTAAGGTTCTTGTGACTAACATGCAAAGCCCCAAGAAAGATTGGTGTCGCACCCGGTTTTCCAAAGAATACCAAGCGCTAACTATATGTGTGCCCAGGATGTCCACACGACACATATAGCGACAAATATGGAGAATATCAAGAACAATGCTTTATTACATAGCGGAGCATATTTACATTAAGACTTACATGTATAACAAAGCACAACAAAAACTATTCTTAATCTTCATTCTTCGGGACTCCATACTCCACAGGGACGGTTGACTGGGGGAGCACTCGACTAGTACTCTTGGAAACTCCTTTGGAAAACTCATCACTTGACCGCCATCTGGTACCCATCCGGGATTTTTGTTCATTGATTGTAAAGCAAGCGTCAGCGCACCATGCTCAGCAAGCATAACATGAGGGGATGCAAGGCTCAAAAGGCTTGACTCGGTTGAACTGCGGTAAGCACTTTTAGTTGATCATGTTTTATTTATTAGCCTATGTCACTAGGTTTTGCTTAAGCACCTAAGGTGAATGTATAATAATTATCATCATCATTTATCATCACCAAAACCATCCATAGAACCATCTGTCTCAAAAAGGATCCAGGCCGCTCATGACCGAGAGCACGGCTGATATATCAGTTTTAAATAACTTTGTAGAGTGTGTACAACTTTACCCATAAGTCGTGTTGCCCATACGCCCGAGGTGATCAGCCTCTTGACTCACTTCCGAGGTAAGTCGGCAGGGTTCACTACAAGGCCTTTCCAGAGTCCCTCTAACAAGTTAGTAGCCGCGAGGTTTGGACGTCTAGGCGAATGGAGGTCCCCTTCAAGATGGCACACCTGACAATCGACCAGCACACATCTTGACAGGCAAGGAAGCCATTCTACAACCTAGTACCCCCTCTTGTGCCTTTCGGTAATCACTAACAAGCTAGAGTAGATCAAATTACTTAGCCAAGGCCAGAGCCATATAGCCCTCATGGTTGTACGGTAAATCCTGGGTTGCCGCTTTAATATTCAGACCTTAAGAAGGGCAGACTAGAGCACCCGAAAAGGCCCAATGCTCTAGCCCCCTTATGTCCATCATTTTAACATTGATTCCATAATCATTAATCAAAATTAGCATTATTATACTGGTGATTGCAAACTAAGCAAAGCTACCCATATGCATGAACCCAGGGTAACAAGGAACTGAAGGACCGAAAATGCTAAAGCAAGGCGACAAGAGGGGGGTGAATGGGAGCCTAAAATTTCTTCTCGAAACTTTGGCCTTTTGTCCCAAAATCAACCCCCGAAAGCTTCGATTGAAACTGTGATGCCCACGACCCTTGGAAGAGGGTGGATGATCCCTAGGATCACAGTGAGGCACCACAAAGTGACAGCAAACCAAACGCCAAAAGCACCGGCACAAGTTTGACCCTTGAAAACCGAGTCCCGAACGTAGATGGAAGGCTACGTCGAGAAATCCCCAAATACCGATGCTAACAAGTAGCAAAGATACCTAGAGAGGTTTCTTGGTTAACTATAGGGCCAAACGAGAAGTCCGGAAACCAAGCGGAAAAGCCGGGAGAGCAAACACACTAAAACGCAACACTCAGCAGGATCCCGGACTGTCCGCGGGTACGGTCCCGGACTGTCCGGGGTATTGCCGGACTGTCCGCCAGGAAGGGGCGGACTGTCCGCCGGCCAAGTCCAAAAATAGCAAAGTTGCTGATGTCTCCCTGGACTGTCCCGGACTGTCCGCGGTTGACAACGGCGGACTGTTCGCCGGTCAAACCGAGACAACACAGCCGAGCCGCGCGACCACTGACTCGGTCGGAGCCCGACGCGTGGACTGTCCGCGACCCCAGCAGCGGACTGTCCGCGGATGAACAGAAAGGGCGATTTTGGTCGCCCTCAACACAAATCCTCTCCAAATCGATCCAAACCAAAATCCCTTAATCCCAAACTTGGAGAGGATGATCACGAGGTAGTTGGGAGACTATCCCCAAGAAATCATCCGCTCAAATCAACTCAATCAACGGGAAATCGAAGGGGAAGGTGTATGAACCGACAAAGCGCCACGAAAACGAAATCGACCTGATCTACTTGTTCGTGAGGAGTTAGATGAATTCCTTAGGTGGAAATGATCTCCTCACTATAAAGAACAAGTTGATTCAAGTGGAATTCGAAAAGACGCAGTAGAGAGGGAGATCGAGTGACGGGAAAATCACGGAGAAACGAAGAACGCGAAGAACACGAACAAAACGCGAATCAAGTCATCGATCTGCAACCGTGTGGCTACCACACGCTATAATAGTGAGATTACGGTCTCACTTCCTCAAAATCTCCAGTACACAGAGGTATGGTTCTCTGCGGATCTTAGTAGCTACAGCAGGGGATTGGGAGAGCAGAAAAACCCTAAGTGCAAAGAGCAAATGACTGAGATAGTTTGGGAGGTGGGTGTCTCCCCCTACTTATCCTAATTCTAATTCCCACTCTACCCCTACTTAATTACAGAGCGAACCAGCTAAACCCTAAGGTTATTCTGGACGAACTCGAAGTAGATGCTGATCCGACGGCCACGCCCGCACAACTGGTAGCGTTGCCTCGACGCAACCTCACCGATTGCCGCCACGTGCCGCCACCGCTCTGCTCGTCCTTTTCACGGACCTCACCCCCGGTTTTGAGGTCGAAACCAGGAAACCTGTCTTCACGACCAACCCCCGATTTTGAGGCCCAAACCGGGAAACCAGCCGTCCATCGCCTGAGTTTTGTGGCCCAAACTTAGAAACCCGCCAGCGCCCAGGTTTTGAGGCCCAAACCTGGAAACCGTCCTCAGCCCGAGTTTTGAGGCCCAAACTCGAAAACCCGCAGCACCCAGGTTTTGAGGCCCAAACCTGGAAACCGTCCACCCGATGGTTTTTCTCTGGCTCTACCACCAAACCGAGGCTGTAGAGGGGATGCACCGCCCGTGCACCCCGTCCACCGACACGAGTCCCCAGGTCCTCGACCCGAGCAACACCGTGCCCCGTAAGTCTCCACTCGTCGCTGTCCCAGGCTGTCAGCCACCACAGCTGATCCTCAGGCCACCGGTCCCTCAGTCCAAGCCTCACGTCCGCCCTTCACCGCTCCCGGTCCGTCGGCACGGCACGTCTCTACTTGACCTTCACCTTGCCCTCGATCACTGTCTCCGTGCTCGACACCTGCACAACACAAGCCAAAGAACATGCGCATCAAACCCGTTGACAATCACTCATCACTCGAGACTCGGCATACACCCATGTATCCGCAATCTCCCCCTTGATGAGTGCATTGTCAACTACACACACAAATCATAAAGGAAATAGAAGAAGGAAGAAAGAGAAGAGAGAACTCGACCAAATGACCCAAAAGCATAGCAAAGCCGAAGAAGGTCAAGTGGAAAGAGCAAGACAACTTGATCCCCAAAGACATGGGCAATGGCTCGACGCGACCAAGCAAAGCAAAGCTAGCCCTCAAGAAGAGGTAGAACAGGCTCAACACCGCTAGCAGAAAAGCTCGAACCCAATTGCAGCTGAAAAGCAAAAGAAAGCTCGATACCAACTGAAGTGAATAACAAAACTGCTAGTCCCTCAAGATAGAGGCACAGAGGCTCAACACAACTAGCAGAAAGCTCGATACCAACTGACAAGAACAAGAGCTCGATACCAATTGAAACACTGAAAGGCGTATGCTAGTCCCTCAAGAAAGAGGCAAAGGCTCAACACAACTAGCAAAAACGCTCCGAACCAACTGTTACCAGCTCAAAAACTCGTCAGCGAGCAAACTCCCCCTCGAATGGTGCACACAACCAGGAAATCTCCCCCTTAGTTCAACTCGGAAAGCTCATGATTTATCAATATTTTCTCCCCCTTAGTTGAACACAAGAGAGCACTCATGATTTGTCAATATTTTCTCCCCCTTAGTTGAAAATGCACCATCAAGCAAAAATGCATCAACAAGCAAGTTTCTCCCCCTTGACAGAAAATCTCCCTCTTCAAAATGCATATGAGTCAGAAATGCAAGTTAGCATCTCCAGGAATATAATCAAGAGAATGCAAAGATGCTCTACAAAGTATAACTCCAATGACACAACTAAGCACACATGCCAGCAAAGGCTCGAACTGATCACCAAATACGAAATATGAACATATGAGCAAAGTGAGCAGTTTTAGCCAAAAGTATTCACCATCAAAATAGCACTACACATGTATAGACAGGAAGTCAAACTAGTGCTAAACATGTTTACAAGGTGAACTACCCCTAGCAAAGTTCAATCATCATGCTATAGAATGAAGCATACACTTGTGATTACAAAATTTAATCGGAGTTGCAGTGGTGAAATTACACAAGTTTAAACTCAGCATGTGATTGCTGTTGACGTTTGTTAACGCAAATAGAATATGAAAGATTCCACAAGCGCACAAAACATCATTGTAGCATTTTACCGGGAGTATTCCAGGATGTTATTTATATTTTACCACAGGGAAGCTAGGGTCAAGAATCTGATAATTCACTATCATGCATCTACTAACTCAGAGTACTAATTAGACTAAAGCAGGAGTAATTGATATATGATATATATAATAAGGAAAGCACATCAAAGAGAATTTAATGATAAATGTATAGATCACTATAGTGGGAGGACAACGGGAGAGATCAAGGTTCCTATGCACTTCTCTATTACTTGGGTTCTAAGGTAACAAGGATGAAAAGATATAGCAGTTATAAACATTGGCACTTTGGAGCAACAGTACCTTTCCGATTCTTGAAAAAGACTGGGAAAAGGGTAATCGGGAGAAGGCTGCCAAAAAGCTCTACGAAAACACCAATCCTAACGTGGTGGATTATAACAATCTACAAAGCTGTCACCCCTGTAGCTACCACAACTATCCGGAGGATTGGGCGCAAACTCAGGTAAACCCTAGTCTAGACACCAAGTTTACACTAACGCTTACTACTCTAATTACTGCATATAACTAGAGCACTCAATACGAGCGGAGATCCCATGCCAATATATAACAACTATACTAATCATATATGAAAGGCATAAAGTAATTAGAGAAGATAAATATATTTAAAGCATAAGTCTTACAAAGAAAAGATACAAAGGCATACCGAACCTCTGAAGACTCCTCCGGAACCGGAGCGCAGCTCCGCTCTCCCTAACTCCCGACTAAAGCTAAGCTATTACATTGGAAAATCTAAACCTAATTCTCTAGGGAGGAGAGGTTGTCCTTCGAGGGACGCCTCTGCAAAGACTCCCAGATGATGATGATCTTGTCTTAGGGGGGTCCTGGGTTTATTATATAGGGGCTCCTGGCCTCCCTTCCACCTTGGGCAAGCGATGTGGGACTAAATCCTTCGCCATATGCACATGGGCCTTAATGGGCCAAACGTATTGGAGAGGTCGGTTGGAGTGCGTCATGCGAAGGAGGAGCAGATTGGGCCCAATAGCTGACCGACCGGCCTAGGAGGGAGACCGATCGGTCTGCCTCTATGGCAGGTGGGCCCCACCTTCCGTGGGTCGCCTTCTCATGTCTTCTGGAATGTTCTGGAATTTTCTAGAATCTTCCAAGTCGTATCCATCGAGGACTCGCTCCGGGACTCCAAATATAGCAAATCATATGTCTGTTTCGATCGTCTCGACGAGGTCTTCGCAATGGTGTGCTCTATTTCATCACTTGAGATACTTTTATATGGTAAAAACATGGATGTCCTACTAAACAAGTGAGAGCACCAAAACTCGTGGAACTTGTTAGTTTCAAACCCTACAACTATGCTTTATGGTTCATTTCATGTCATTCTTTGCATTAGTTGATGGTATAATATTGACATTAAGGACCGTCAACAAGTTCCCCCAAGCTTACCCTTTGCTAGTCCCTTAGCAAAGCCAAACTCAACAATGGATCAGGAGTTGGTGCAATATCTGCACTTCTAACAAGTACACATGCATTCAAACAAAAGTTCTCATTTGGATTAGAAAAAGATATCATATTATTTATCACGGGGCTTAGTACTTTACCTTGAATCTTGAGTAATTGAACGATAGAACGATCAAATCAAGCACCATGTCTCTAGTTCTTTCACTTCACCATTGTCCCGGAGTTTTTATGAATTTTCAAAAAGCTTAAGAACATATGTTGCCAAATTAAATAATGGATCCAAAAAGATAGTCAACCATACCATTGAATCAAGAAGTGCATGTGTATAGAAAATTGAGGCGGATGCTCTTTTGAATATATCACTCTCTTTTATCTATTAGAAACACATGGCCATCAGGCTAATTCTACTATCGGGCACATGCCCATTTTTTTAATATATTTTTTTATTTATTTATTTTTCTTTTTCGAGGTTCCGAACACTTGTCCCTTTTTATTTCCTTGGGATCTTTCTTTTTAAGGTTTCGGACACTTGTCCATTTTTATTTCCTCGGATTTTTTTTTCTTTCTCGTTTTTTTCAATAGCCACATGCTTCCAACAAACTTTTGAGAGGATTGGAACAAATAATCATGAGCATTTATGCGGAAAATGGATGGAATGTGTAAGTGATCTCAATTCAATAGCATGATAACTTCTCACAGGGTCAACAAAGCTTAATTTAACTCAATGCAATTATTGATCATATTAATATTAGAAATTCTTGAGAACTCTAGTGTTGTTTCAGAACAAGATAACAGTAGCTCAGATCATCACATATCATATTTGTCAATTACCTAGACTCTGGATCAAGCATTTGCTACCCATATATTTAATTTCATTTTAAAGCATCATTAATTTTTTAAACTTAAGAGAACTCATGCTTAAAGGCTAGGTACCAGAAAGAAATACAATAGAGCAACTACTCATCATTTCCATTTTAAGAAATTAGAAAGAGAGTTCTTCAGATTAGACATGTTTTATTTATTTAATCTAACACACACTATAACCTATTACTAAAAAAACACTAAGATAATAGTAAGACATACCTGAATCATGAAGATAACGGGGTGCTCCTCCCCCAAGCTCGATGTTGTTGTAATAGTGTTGATCCTTCATGTGCTCACATTTTTTTTGTATTTTGAATTTATTTATAGAAAGAAAAACTTAAGAGGATAAGGATACTTACCTGGATACACGGGGGTGCTTCCCCCAAGCTGAATGTTGACGTAGTCGTTCGATCTTGCAATGTAGCGTGCTGACAGTGAAAATGTTCTTCCTCTATCGGAGCATTGATTGATATTGATGGTTGTTGAAATAGTGCTCCAACAGTGTTTGGAACATCCACTTGCTCGTCAGCTTTTCTTGGTCATTCAATCCTATGAAACTCAAATAGACAACAAAACTTGTGGAATAGATTAAGCATTAGTGGTTGGCCACTCAAGCCTTAGTTGTCCAGAGTTTCGGTAAGATCTCTTTCTCAATATTTTTATATTTTTATATTTTTTATGATGCAAGAGAAAATGCAACAGGATGAATGTATGCATATTTATTTATTTTTGTTTTTATGCCACCGCGGTGAATATTTCATTTGGGTTTTTACACACCACAGAATTATTCAATGAGGCTTTAAGTTTTATGATGCAGTGCAAAAAGTAAAATATTTTTATTTTCTTTCTTTTTTATGCAATGCTAATGCAGAAAAGTAAATATGCTATGGAGAGATGATGATGAAAACTAAACATGCAAAAACTAATGCAGAAAAGATAAATATGGATAACTACCGATTTTACCTTTCGGCGAGGGTTCAATGTTTTAAGTCCTCTGAACAGGACTTCTCACCATGTTCATTCTTGAGGTGCATCATTTGATCCCAATATGTAGACCTTGATAACTACACCTCTTGATATGGTGTCACTCATGTTCTTTGTTAGCCCAACAATTTGAAGTGAAGCATCAGTGGTGGAAGCTGGCAGCATCTTGCTTAGTGTGCATGTTCTTGTAGATCTAGGATCTTCACTCTGTAGAATTTAGAAGTTGACAAACTCCTCTATATTTTGCTCAAGAGTGTGTCCTGCTCATAAAGACAAGGTAGAGATCAAGTGCATGGGCTCTGTTGGTGGAAAAACACCAACAGAACCAAAAGTTTTGTTCATTCTAACCTTAGGCACATTGAACAAGATAAACTTGTTGTTTATGTATTCTATTCAATCTTAACATGAGTGATAGGATCAGAAGATGAGCATGAAAGTAGCATCTTAAAATATTTAATAGATCAGATTGCTTAACCCAAGGAAGGATAATCTATGCACTTTTCATGATTGTGATATATTATCTTCCAAAGGTTGGATGCACAACATTTTGGCTCATTTAAGTGAGATTCAAGAGAGTAAAGCCTGGAACAAAGAACAAAGAACTGAACATGTTGAATTGATTAAGTTGGATCATGTGAGGTGCAACTTTAAACATGTTTGGTTCTTTATGTATGCGCATACCAGAAACAAGGAGAAGCTTTTAAAGTGATGGTCACTTACCTTGAAATGATACTTTATCATTGAACAATGATTGCGTCGAACCACCTTGTGGAAGCTTCACTTGTCTAGCTGGTTGTTGTTCATGAGTGGCTTGTCTTCTCTTGCTTATCTCACAGTGGGTCAGCTGAGTCTTGTTCTCAATAGGTCCAGACGATGGAGGCTTTGTCAATTATTCTCTTGATTTTTTTAGGCTCGGGTACTATCTCTCCATCTTTGAATTCTTGCAGTGCAGTGGCTTCATCCTTCATGATGTCTCCCTCAATTCCTGGTAGTTGGTTTTTCATTTGTCGGTTGAGTCAACGTCTTCTCTTGGTTTTCTTCGGCTGCTCATAAGTGGTGTAGTTGTTAAAGAAGCAGCGACCCTTTTGATCGAAGATCCAAAAGTGGACGTCTCTAGGTCTGACATAGATGACAACATTGGCGGTGTTCAAGAATGTTCTTCCAAGAATGAGTGATGGATCATATTCTTTTTCTTGGCTAGGGCAGCGTCCAGTGGCTTGTACTGATCAAAGTGTTGAAGCTGGATTTCTCCTTCCTCTCCTTGATCGTGAAGCAAATCTAGACAACGGAATTGTGTCTCCCCCAAGCTGGCTTGTGAAGTAGGTGGATATTTCTTCAACAACATGTTCATGAGTTGAAATTGTAGGTCTTGTTGTTGTTGAAGTTCTTCCACCTCATCCCCCAAACTAGCTCTTGTGTTGAAAAAATTAGAAGTGAGGAGAACTTCCACTGCTTGTCTTCATAGTGAACCACCAACAGACTTCCTTTGGACGACACATAGATGTTATAATGTAGTGATATATCGTCACCTTGATATTTGTTGTTGGTGTCGGTGTTGATGTCTTTGACAATGCTGAGTGTAGGCATAGATTGACCCATACGGGGTGAGTTGCATCCTATTCGTCATCAGTGTCCTGGCTTAGGCCTTGGGATGGCTCAAAGCTTGGTTGCCTTCGACATCACTAGTGACTTGTCCGATGATGAGTTTTGTCTATCCACGGGTTGGGTTTTGGATCTTTAAGTTCACACCATGAATAAGCAAATCTCATCTCCTAAAAATGTTAGTGGACATATACCCGAAGGATTGTGCTAAATTTGAAACATGAGTTATTATCCACAACTATGTGTTATTCATCCATGCTAATGAAAAGATAATTTTAAGATTACTTTAGCATAGACTAGTGTTTTATATGTTGGCTGCATTTTAACATGGTTCAAGGCAAAAGATAATTTGCAGTAGAAGATAAATTGAAATAAACTTTAATACTCACAGTTCTTTCATCCATGATGAATGAGCTGAGTCTTCATTATGCACTTCACCGTATGCCTTGCTTCATCTCTGATGTGAATTCATCTCAGGACTTTCCCAAAGTGTATTTAGAGTTCTCTGCAGGGGTTAGTCTAACAAAATATCCAATGTCTACACTAGTAATTTTCAGTTCAATAATCAAACTAGACTCCATGTCTAATTGGATTAAGGAATGCATTTTAACCTAAGCACCACGCTTAATTTAAAATCCTTTGAAAGTACTCTCAAAAAGCACAACCAAACCAAAGCATACTATAGCAAACACAGGTAGAATGAGAGCATAAAAGAGATTTATTCAAAAAGAGATGACAGAGTATGATCACAGTGAGGAATATATATATATTTTTTAGTTGCGGATGACATGAATGCATATAAGGAACTAAACATGATGTGGATTTGATAACAGAAAACCTAAACTTAATGGAATGGATGCAAGGATGATTCGAAGTAAACATGCAGTGGAATGCAAGAAATTAAAAAGATAACTACTCATAAAGTTTAAAGTCCATGAGCAAGACTGTCTCACCTCGATCATACTTACCATGACTCACAACTGGGATTTGTGAGTGGCGTAGCGTAAATATCCGTCATATGGGATGAGAGTTGAATTGTTGTGACAACGACCTTTTCTCCAATCTACACATGGTTAGAATAATATATATGTATGCACAAACCTGTGAGATGGCAGGGTTCTAGGATTAATGATGGATCTTGAATGTTCAGGCACCCTGAGTTCTTCATTCTCGTGGAATCTTACCATAAGGTCGAAATGGCATATGATGTCTTGTCTATTCCACACTCAACAGAACAAGGGGTAATCCTACTAAAGCTAGTGGTACACTAAATTAGCAGACATCAAGATCATTATCAAAATCTTTACACCAATTGCTTCCCCAGCAACGGCGCCAAAAATGCTTGTTGACGTTTGTTAACGCAAATAGAATATGAAAGATTCCGCAAGCGCACAGAACATCATTGTAGCATTTTACCGGGAGTATTCCAGGATGTTATTTATATTTTACCACAGGGAAGCTAGGGTCAAGAATCTGATAATTCACTATCATGCATCTACTAACTCAGAGTACTAATTAGACTAAAGCAGGAGTAATTGATATATGATATATATAATAAGGAAAGCACATCAAAGAGAATTTAATGATAAATGTATAGATCACTATAGTGGGAGGACAACGGGAGAGATCAAGGTTCCTATGCACTTCTCTATTACTTGGGTTCTAAGGTAACAAGGATGAAAAGATATAGCAGTTATAAACATTGGCACTTTGGAGCAACAGTACCTTTCCGATTCTTGAAAAAGACTGGGAAAAGGGTAATCGGGAGAAGGCTGCCAAAAAGCTCTACGAAAACACCAATCCTAACGTGGTGGATTATAACAATCTACAAAGTTGTCACCCCTGTAGCTACCACAACTATCCAGAGGATTGGGCGCAAACTCAGGTAAACCCTAGTCTAGACACCAAGTCTACACTAACGCTTACTACTCTAATTACTGCATATAACTAGAGCACTCAATACGAGCGGAGATCCCATGCAATATATAACAACTATACTAATCATATATGAAAGGCATAAAGTAATTAGAGAAGATAAATATATTTAAAGCATAAGTCTTACAAAGAAAAGATACAAAGGCATACCGAACCTCTGAAGACTCCTCCAGAACCGGAGCGCAGCTCCGCTCTCCCTAACTCCCGACTAAAGCTAAGCTATTACATTGGAAAATCTAAACCTAATTCTCTAGGGAGGAGAGGTTGTCCTTCGAGGGACGCCTCTGCAAAGACTCCCAGATGATGATGATCTTGTCTTAGGGGGGTCCTGGGTTTATTATATAGGGGCTCCTGGCCTCCCTTCCACCTTGGGCAAGCGATGTGGGACTAAATCCTTTGCCATATGCACATGGGCCTTAATGGGCCAAACGTATTGGAGAGGTCGGTTGGAGTGCGTCATGCGAAGGAGGAGCAGATTGGGCCCAATAGCTGACCGACCGGCCTAGGAGGGAGACCGACCGGTCTGCCTCTATGGCAGGTGGGCCCCGCCTTCCGTGGGTCGCCTTCTCATGTCTTCTGGAATGTTCTGGAATGTTCTAGAATCTTCCAAGTCGTATCCATCGAGGACTCTCGCTCCGGGACTCTAAATATAGCAAATCATAGGTCTGTTTCGATCGTCTCGACAAGGTCTTCGCAATGGTGTGCTCTGTTTCATCACTTGAGATACTTTTATATGGTAAAAACATGGATGTCCTACTAAACAAGTGAGAGCACCAAAACTCGTGGAACTTGTTAGCTTCAAACCCTACAACTATGCTTTATGGTTCATTTCATGTCATTCTATGCATTAGTTGATGGTATAATATTGACATTAAGGACCGTCAACAATTGCGAGAGATTGAAAGCTTGTCATTGCCTAACTTTTCAACCGAGCGAAGCCTATGCATATGCAATCAGAAGCTTAAAGCGTCGGTTTCGGTCATACACTACACGGCTCAAGTTTAACTCAAAGTGCGATGAGAAACAGTCTCGATACCGTGATGTGTTGACAAGCAATCCCATCTCGATCTTTTCAATTCACTTAAAACTTGGTTCAGATTTTAAACAGAATATGAACATACCAAGCAAGTGAATGACTCAGAACTAGAGACATAGCAACCTAGCATATATAAAAAGCACGAATGAATTCGACACATCCTACACATGCTAGTTGCATATCTCAATGGTGAACATTTTCAAGTTTTATGTTCATTAAGCAGATTCACCATTCAAAAATAGCTCAGCTCACAACATGTATTAGTGATCAGAAAGAGCATAAGCTACAAGTATCATCATATAGCATCGGAGCATACTAAACAGAGCATAGTCACATTCTAAAGATTATATATATGAAGCTCAGAATGTAAAGACATATGCTGAAATGCAAAAGACTAAACTAAAAGGAAACAAAACAAACGAGAAAATAGTCAGTCTATGATACAAGAACCAAAATGTTTCCCCCATCTAAAAGGGGAAACACACACCAAGCTCACCTCTCAACCGATTAAAGTTTGATTGGTCCAAAGGCTTGGTGAAAATATCAGCCAACTGATGATGAGTATCGACATGGCGAAGGTCGATATCACCCTTCTCATAATGGTCTCGCAAAAAATGAAAGAGCACATCAATGTGTTTGGTCTTAGAATGCAGCATGGGGTTCTTAGCAACGCTAATGGCACTCGTGCTGTCGCAATGTAAAGGCACGCGAGTAAAGCTCAGACCAAAATCACGCAAAGTGGCCATCATCCAAAGCAACTGAGAACAGCAGCTAGCCGCAGCAACATATTCAGCCTCTGTGGTAGACTGAGCGACACTAGACTGCTTGCGAGAAGACCAAGATACAAGAGAAGAACCAATAAACTGGCAAGTCCCGGAAGTGGACTTGCGCTCAACTCCGCAACCAGCAAAATCGGCATCAGAAAAACCGCAAAGGGAGAGGGTGGAGGAAGCTGAATACCAAATCCTGAACTTAGGTGTGAAGCGAAGGTACCTCATAATGCGCTTGACCGCCTGACGGAGACAAGTGCGCGGCGACGCCTGAAAGCGCGCACACAGACACACCGCGAACTGGATGTCCGGGCGTGTCGCCGTCAGGTAGAGCAGCGACCCGATCATGCTTTGGTACTCCTTCTGGTCCACAGCTTCTCCATCCACATCCGCATCCAGGGCCGTCGTGGTCGACATGGGTGTTGGAAGAGGCTTGGCCTCACCCATATCGAACGTCTTCAGCAAGTCTTTTGTGTACTTGCCCTGGTGCACAAACGTCCCTTCTCGGGATTGCTTAATTTGCAACCCGAGAAAGAATGTTAACTCGCCCATCATACTCATCTCGAACTCCCTGCTCATTAAATCTGCAAACTTGGCAACCAAAGCGTGAGAAGAACCACCGAAAATGATATCATCCACGTAAATCTGGACCAAGAGAGTGTCTTTGCCTTGCTTGAGGAGAAAAAGCGTTTTATCCACACATCCCATTTTAAAACCCTTAGCAAGCAAAAAGGTTTTCAACCTATCATACCAGGCTCTAGGGGCTTGTTTCAAACCATACAAAGCTTTATGAAGTTTAAAAACATGGTTTGGAAACTTGGGATTTTCAAAACCGGGGGGTTGTTCAACATACACCTCTTCTTCTATGTAGCCATTTAAGAAGGCACTCTTGACATCCATTTGAAAAAGTTTAAACCCTTTGGATGCAGCAAAAGCCAAGAGTATCCTAATAGCCTCCAAATGAGCTACAGGAGCAAAAGTCTCCTCATAGTCTATCCCCTCCTTCTGACTATAACCCTTTGCTACAAGTCTGGCCTTGTTTCTAACAATGTGGCCATCCTCTCCTTGTTTGTTTTTGAAAACCCATTTTGTCCCAATAGGCTTACATTCTGGAGGAGGTGGAACCAAAACCCAAACCCGATTTCGCTCAAAATTTTCTAACTCCTCATGCATGGCATTGACCCAATCCGGATCCGTCAAAGTGTGTCCAACATCTCGGGGTTCAAAATCAGCAACAAATGCAGAATGAGCAAAGTGAGAGACTTGTTGTGACCTGGACCGAGTGACACGTTCGTCGATGCTGCCGGTCATCTGTTGAGGCGGGTGTTGGCGCTGGATGTGTCGTGGCGCCTCCCGAGCTGAAGTGATCTCCCCCTCAACAGCAGCTGGTGCCCCCTCGGGTACAAAAGGTACCGCTCGAGGTGGCGGATCCCACGGCCCCCAAGAGGAAGAAGTGTCGGGGCCGTGAGTCGTAGTAGAAGCTGCTCCTTGCGGCACAGCAGGTGGAGGGGGTGCTGGATCATCCATACCTTCAGCACCCTCATCCTCGTCATCAAAAAGAGGCTCACCAACCTCATGATCACCTGCACGCTCAAAATGAGAAGAAGGACAAACCATGGTCTCGTCGAAGGTGACATCGGATGTCTCCATGACTCGGTTAGTATCAAGGTTAAGTACACGATATGCACGAGTGTGAGTGCCATAACCCAAAAATACACCGTCAGAAGAACGAGACTCAAATTTGTCCAGGTCGTCTTTATTAAGTATAAAACAGTGGCAACCAAAGACTCTAAAGTAACTCACCTTGGGTTGTCTTCCAAAACGCAACTCATAAGAAGTCTTTTTCAAGAAAGCTCAGAGAAAAATGCGATTGGAAATATAGCATGCAGTGTTCATAGCTTCGGCCCAATACCCCCTAGGAGTCCTATGCTCATCGAGCATCATCCTGGCCATCTCTACAAGGGTCCGATTCTTCCTCTCTATAACACCATTCTATGGAGGTGTGTAGGGGGAAGAAAACTGATGCTCCAAACCCAAAGAGTTACAAAACTTCTCAAAATCCAAATTCTTGAATTCGGAACCATTATCACTTCTAATAGCTCGCATCGAGTTCAAAGGGAACTCGTTCTGAAGATGCAAAATCAGATTGCGAGCAAAAGAGAAAGTCTCGGTCTTCTCAGTCAAAAAGAAGACCCACGAATACCTCGAAAAGTCGTCAACAACAATAAGTACGAACCACTTCCCCCCAACTGAGCTCACCCGAGCCGGACCGACAAGATCCATGTGTAAAAGCTCTCCAGGGTGTTGTGTCATGACCTGAGTCACTGGATGGTGGGGAGCGGCAACCATCTTCCCATGTCTGCAAGAATGGCAAACAAGGTCCTTCTCCATGGACAACTTGGGCAATCCTCGGATTAGGCCAAGTGAGCTAAGCCTTGCAAGCAAGTCGAAGCTCAGGTGGCCGAGCCTCCTATGCCACTTCCAAAGATCAGAGGAGGAAGGACCAGCCACAAGACAGCGAGAAAATCCAAACGACTCCGAGAAATTCGCACGAAAGACTTTCCCAAAGGGCGAAATCAAACATACAAGATTGCCCTGAGGATCTAAAATACGACTGAGATTCGGTTTAAAACGAATCTCATAGTCATCATCAAAAAGTTGTGAAACAGAAAGAAGGTTAAAATGCAAGTTAGAAACAAGAGCAACATCACGCAACACAAAGTGCTCATTAACTCGCACCGACCCACAAGACAACACCTTACCTTTACTATTGTCACCGAAGGTGATAAACTCCTTTCCAGCAACAGGACTAAGACTGGAGAACCACTTGGCGTTTCCGGTCATGTGCCTCGAGCAACCGGAATCCACCAACCAAATGTCCTCCCATCGTTTTAGCTACATCAATAAAAAGACATCAGGTGAGCATACGGTCCAACACTAGGGTGAGTGAAATAGGAAGAATACCAGTGTTGGGCCGGCTGCTCAAAAGAACAGTTAGTAGAAAAACCATTCCTAGCACGTCTACGGGGAAAGCGATCACCACGCACAGGAAAACGTGGTCCGCTAAGGAAAGAGCGTCCATCGCGATACTCAAAACGTGGTGGAGGGAAACGCTCAACAAAGCCTCCGCCACGGGGTCCGTATCCTGCAAAAACAGGACCCCGTCGGGCAACACCTCCCTGACGCCTAGGACCTTGAGGCACTGCACCTCTAGGCCTAGCAGCTCTCCTCAGAGCTCTCCTCTGAACATTCGGCACATGTACATCATGGAAAGGATGGTACATGTCCGCATTGTCCATCTCCTTAGCACGGCGCTCCTCTCTCTTGCGCCTAAAGCAGAACTCCCTCAAGTGTCCATCTCTCCCACAGTGCTCACAATGGTACCTCACCGCTCTCAAAGGGGGTTGTTGGCACTCACGGTGGTGGGTGTGGATCACTTTGCCCTTCTGTGGCATAAGCTCCTCTTGGATAGGTGGCATTGTGTCCAGTTTGTTCTTGAGGTGGTTCGGTTTGGGAGCCCATTGCTGTTTCTTGGGTGGAGCTCTCGGAGGTTCCTCAAACACTCCGTCCTTGGTGTTAGGCTTGAAAGGCTCTTTGGGTGGAAGCTTGGTAAGCTTGGGAGTAGTGGTGGAGTTGGGCTTCTCACTCGGGTTAAGACCACTCGACTCTCCAATCTTCCCAAAAGAAGAAACATCAACACCCTTAGCAAAACCTACACCAGGACCTCCAGCAGCACGCTTGAACTGGGAGATCATCATCCCAAGCTGCGACTCACCACAAGACACCCATGACAAGATGGTCCGAAGGTATGTGTTTTCTTCCTCGGTTTGCATCTTGCCATGCTTCACATTGGCAATCTCCATCTGCAAACCCTCGCACAACGCACACCTAGTCACACAAGTGCTACCCGAGCTGGCCTTCTCAAGAGACACAATCTTGGCATTTTTCTCTGCCAACTCGGATTGCAAGCCTGCACAAGACTTGCACGCACCCAACAACACGGGTCTAGCCCGGAGCTCATCCACCTCTCCAACCAAAGCAGCATACTTACCTCTCAGAGTGAGAAGGTCAGTCATGTGCTTGGTGCACATCTCACACTCGGCCTCCTCAGTAACGACCACTGTGGACTTAGCAAACTCAAGCTCCCTCACCGTGTCCTCCCACTTCTGCCTAAACTCCTTGCGCTCTCTAGCAGCACGCCTAAGCAGCTTGTCTTCACTAAGAAGCGCGACAGTAAGTTTCTTGACCTCAGCAAAAAGCTCGTCGTGGGTCTGAGATACCTAGGAAGCGTCGTCGTCGTCATCGTCGTTCCGAGGGGTGTCCTCCAGCTGACTGTCGACCTCCTTGCCGAGGGCCATGGTGCAAAAGCCCTCGTTGTCGGCGAAGAAGCAGAGGTCGTTCAGCTTGTCCTCGATCTTCTTCCTCTTCTCGGACTCGTCGTCGCTTGAGCAAGCGAAGTCATCATCCGAGTCATCCACATCGCTGAGCGTGGCGAAGAACGCACGCTGCTCAACCTGGGCCTTCTCCAAGTACTTCTTCTTGATGTACTCCTTGTTGAAGCCGCCCTTCCGCTTGTGCTTCGCGGGGACGTACTTCTCCTTGCGCTTGTCGGAGTTGTACTTGTGCCCATGATCGCCCTTCCCAGATTGCTTGTTCTTCTTGGGACAGTTGGCGATGAAGTGGTCGGGGTCGCCGCACTCAAAACAGCCCGAGCGTCCTCCTCCGCGGCGACGGTTCATGCGGTTGTTGTGAAACCGCGAGAACCGGTTGGCAAGCAAAGCCAACTCATCATCCCCCAAAGACTCCAACTGCTCCTCTGTGACAGAAAAGAGTGAAGAAAGTGCAAAGCCTCCAGAGGGGTTAGCAGAAGAGCCAGAAACCAAAGCTATAGTCGGGCCAGAAGGATTCTCATAAGAAGCCCTCGACATGGCGTTAATCTCACTAGACTTGAGCTTACTAAAGAGCTCATCGCAAGTGAGGGTCTCATAGTTAGACGATTCGATGATCGCCTGGACCTTTGAGTCCCACACCGACCGATCGAGAGTATGCAAAAGCTTCAAAGCTCTCTCATGATCGTCGAAAGGCAACAGCTCCTTGTTCGCTCTCATCTTGTTGATAATAACATAAAAGCGAGCGAATAAACTTTCTATGCTCTCGCCAGGCATATGTCTAAAGTTCTCATACTCCCGCTTGTGCGACTCGTAGAGACGGGATTTGACTTGAGTGGTTCCCTCATGGAAACGCATGAGGGTCGCCCAAATCTCACGAGCCGTGGGGAGGTGAGAAACGCGATCAAACTCGGACATGCTCAAACAGGAGAAAAGAGCGTTACGTGCTGGGCTATTGGCTCCGTGCTCATCGATCTGAAGCTGAGAGACACGAGCAGCCAAGACAACGTAATCGGCCTTGTTGCAAATCTCCCAAACAGAAGAGCCCATGCTCTGGAGATAGGCCGACATGCGTATCTTCCAATACGCATAGTTCGTCCCATCGAAAAACGGCGGTTTTCCCACGCTGCGATCCATGTCGCCTTCTGTGGATCTAGAACCGGCTAAGGTGGAAGATCCTTAACCCGCTCTGACACCAATTGAAGGACCGAAATTGCCAAAGCAAGGCGACCAGAGGGGGTGGTGAATGAGAGCCTAAAATTTCTTCTCAAAACTTTGGCCATTTGTCCCAAAATCAACCCCTGAAAGCTTCGATCGAAACCGTGATGCCCACGACCCTTGGAAGAGGGTGGATGATCCCTAGGATCACAGCGAGGCACCACAAAGTGATAGCAAACCAAACGCCAAAAGCACCGGCACAAGTTTGACCCTTGAAAACCGAGTCCCGAACGTAGATGGAAGGCTACGTCGAGAAATCCCCAAATACCGATGCTAACAAGTAGCAAAGATACCTAGAGAGGTTTCTTGGTTAACTATAGGGCCAAACGAGAAGTCCGGAAACCAAGCGGAAAAGCCGGGAGAGCAAACGCACTAAAACGCAACACTCAGCAGGATCCCGGACTGTCCGCGGGTACGGTCCCGGACTGTCCGGGGTACTGCCGGACTGTCCGCCAGGAAGGGGCGGACTGTCCGCCGACCAAGTCCAAAAACAACGAAGTTGCTGATGTCTCCCTGGACTGTCCCGGACTGTCCGCGGTTGACAACGGCGGACTGTCCGCCGGTCAAACCGAGACAACACAGCCGAGCCGCGCGACCACTGACTCGGTCGGAGCCCGACGCGCGGACTGTCCGCGACCCCAGCGGCGGACTGTCCGCGGATGAACAGAAAGGGCGATTTTGGTCGCCCTCAACACAAATCTTCTACAAATCGATCCAAACCAAAATCCCTTGATCCCAAACTTGGAGAGGATGATCACGAGGTAGTTGGGAGACTATCCCCAAGAAATCATCCGCTCAAATCAACTCAATCAATGGCAAATCGAAGGGGAAGGTGTATGAACCGAAAAAGCACCACAAAAACGAAATCGACCCGATCTACTTGTTCGTGAGGAGTTAAATGAATTCCTTCGGTGGAAATGATCTCCTCACTATAAAGAACAAGTTGATTCAAGTGGAATTCGAAAAGACGCAGTAGAGAGGGAGATCGAGTGACGGGAAAATCGCAGAGAAACGAAGAACGCGAAGAACACGAACAAAACGCGAATCAAGTCATCGATCTGCAACCGTGTGGCTACCACTCGCTACAATAGTGAGATTACGGTCTCACTTCCTCAAAATCTCCAGTACACAGAGGTATGGTTCTCTGCGGATCTCAGTAGCTACAGCAGGGGATTGGGAGAGCAGAAAAACCCTAAGTGCAAAGAGCAAATGACTGAGATAGTTTGGGAGGTGGGTGTCTCCCCCTACTTATCCTAATTCTAATTCCCACTCTACCCCTACTTAATTACAGAGCGAACCAGCTAAACCCTAAGGTTATTCTGGACCAACTCGAAGTAGATGCTGATCCGACGGCCACGACCGCACAACTGGTAGCGTTGCCTCGACGCAACCTCACCGATTGCCGCCACGTGCCGCCACTGCTCTGCTCGTCCTTTTCACGGACCTCGCCCCCGGTTTTGAGGCCGAAATCGGGAAACCTGTCTTCACGACACACCCCCGGTTTTGAGGCCCAAACCGAGAAACCAGCCGTCCATCGCCTGAATTTTGTGGCCCAAACTCAGAAACCCGCCAGCGCCCAGGTTTTGAGGCCCAAACCTGGAAACCATCCTCAGCCCGAGTTTTGAGGCCCAAACTCGGAAACCCGCGGCACCCAGGTTTTGAGGCCCAAACCTGGAAACCGTCCACCCGATGGTTTTTCTCTGGCTCTACCATGAAACCGAGGCTGTAGAGGGGATGCACTGCCCGTGCACCCCGTCCACCGACACGTGTCCCCAGATCCTCGACCCGAGCAACACCGTGCCTCGCAAGTCTCCTCTCGTCGCTGTCCTAGGCTGTCAGCCACCACAGCTGATCCTCAGGCCACCGGTCCCTCAGTCCAAGCCTCACGTCTGCCCTTCACTGCTCCCGGTCCGTCAGCACGGCACGTCTCTACTTGACCTTCACCTTGCCCTCGATCACTGTCTCCGTGCTCGACACCTGCACAACACAAGCCAAAGAACATGCGCATCAAACCCGTTGACAATCACTCATCACTCGAGACTCAGCATACACCCATGTATCCGCAGGAACAAGATATAAAAGTTCTAGGTAAAGTCCTTAGGGGTTCATCATATTAGACACATGCATATGAAAGTGATTATAAGATTATTAGGTAGCAAGGAAACTCATGTTACACTTGCCTTCAAAAGCTTGCTTAAACTTGTCCAACTTTCCTTCCGGATCATCCTCACATAGCTTCTTCTATCGATAGAACCAACCAGCACAAACACCTGAAGATGACCCTAAAAATAGTACACCAAACATTATAAAGAAACAACTATAAAGGTTTTGAAAGCATATGGGTCATTCTATGATCGTGTGAGCGCAAAAACTAACAAAAATAGGAACTACGATTAAAAGATATGAGATTTGAAAGGTATATATGGAAAGGACTGGATTCAGGTGGTCAAGGTGGAGTTTGGACTAGTAGAAACATATTCTTCAAAACAAAAGGGACGTATGTGTGTTAGGTTCTAACATAAACATAGGGGTTGGCTTGGGAGAGCATGATATATATTATGGAGTACAATAGGGATGGTTTGAGAGACTAGAATATATTGCATATATAGGACAGTAAGATTGAATTGATATACATCATGTGCCATGATCTATTGATATCTAAACATCAAAGTTATGATGTCCCGTGATTGAGCTAGAGTGAGACATCGAGGTTGATAGATGAGATAGCTATGACATTGTGGTGATAGTGTGGATGTGGAGAGTTGATATAGCATGACTTGAATAGGATGGGTGTATTTGGTTATCACTTGCTCATGCTGGAAAGGTATAACATGAAAGGGTTCAATGGATCAACGGGAACGTCGTTGCCAAAAACAGGGTCAGTGCTGTTTGGACAGCAGGGGTAGTAGGCGCTTCGGTCTCTATATCTCGGTCATCGTGAATTGCATAGCCGAACCAACTTGTGGGATCATGTGCAGGGATGTCATGAACATGTGTATTCAAGGGCTTGGTGATTTGGACAGTGGAATAGCGGGGAACGCCAAAACCACTCAGAGCTGTAAACTGGCCAGACAGCAGGAACAGCGGGCATGGAGATGACCATATCTCTAGTTTATCAACACCTATGGCCAAACCATTTTACAGAGGCATGTTCAAGGATATTATCTACAATTTCACCAAAGGGTTTGATGGTTAGACCAATGAAACAGCGAGGAACGCCGAATCCGTCAATAGCAGCAAACTGATCACGTGTACAGCAACACATACCATGGATAAACTTCGCTGGGGATCAACCATATGTCATCTAAGGTACATGATATGCATATAGAAACATGAAAACAGTATAGGGGAGATGATGGAGTGTTCTCACCATGGGGCATGGTGCGGTGGAGCGAGGAGACACATCGCGATGGCCGGTGACGACGATGTAGTGCACCGGGGCATCCTTCTTGCATCGCGGTTGATGGGGCCAGCCATGGGGGAGGATGAGGAGCTGCAGGGGTGTCCCTCCTCTGTTCTTGATGTGGGAAATGTAGGGGGAGGCGTGAGGGGGCTGAGGGGGAGTTATATGTGAAGGGGAATGAAGGGGAGACCAAGGGGTTGGAAGCCAAAGGGTCATTGGTTGATATTTTCTTGCTTGGTGGATATTTTTGTTGTGCAATATGGAGAGGGCTTCAAGGGGGTGACGTTGGAGAGGGGAGAGGGAGAGATAGAGGGCTAGTTGGGCTTGATGTTGGTCCACATAAGAGAATAGGATGGTTGGGCTTCGACCGATGGCGAGAGCTAAGGCAAGGTTTGGACCGGATTCAGCCCGGAACGATGTTGGAGGATCAAACGAGTTAGGTTGACCCATTAGTAAAAGAGATATATGTGGGGATGGTTTACTAATGTTCTAAGCTTATGGATTTGACCCAACAAAAGAGAATATGGAAGGGGAGAGTAGGGCTCGGCCCGCTAAATTGTCGGAGACACGATTAGGGTTTCCCGAAAACTTAGGGTTTTGAAAAGGTGGAACCAAGGCAATAGAGATTTCATGAATGGGTAGAAAACAAGTTTGGCTTTGATCAAGAGGAGAAAAGGTGGAGGGAAAAGAGACCATGTGGTTGTTGCCCAAGGTGAGAAAACAAGGGAAAGTCAAAGTTGAGATTAACATGGGTACACAACATGCGATTGATTTGACTTGAACAAGGCGATGATAGAATTACATGAGAGAGAAGAGATACAACAATTGGTCATCTAGCACAGATTTTGGGATTTGGAAAAGACTCAATCAAAAGGATTAGTATCTCAAATATAAGGATGAAAAGGAAAGGTTAAAAAGAGAGCAAGTTAGGATACAACTAGTTAAGGTTTTAGAGAACGTGAGTTTGGGTGTTTGGCAAGATGAATGCTAGAAGATCCATCAATGTTTTTCGAACAAGGATCAAGGTGTATGGTTTTCAAGGATTTCATCATGGTTTTGAGGTCATGGAAACTTGGTCAAAGATAAAGTGAGATTTGCTTTGGTTCAAACCCTAAGGCGCATTTGAAAAACTTTAAATTCATTTTTCATATATAAACACTATGCAAAGGCATGATATGCAACAAACCATTAGATTGGATTCTTAAAACTTTTTGGAAACTCATATTTTCTAATATATAAATTGTCAACAACTAAATAAAGGTTGGAAAATTTTTAGAAAAATACTAAATCATATGTTTTATTAAGTGTTTTCTATTCACATCCCAAAATGGAAATTTTGGGGTGTGACAATTGGGGACCTAAATCAAGGAACTAAACTTGTTTTGCAGGAATACTCCTCCGGTGGGTCAAGTTGGGTGCTTGACAGCGGCTGTACAAATCATATGACCGGAGAAAGGAGTATGTTCTCGTCATATTCCCCGATGCCAAACTCAAGTGAAAATATTGTCTTCGGTGACAATTCAAAAGGGGATGTGATTGGTCTTGGTAATGTTGCAATAACTCTTGAGCATTCAATTACAAATGTTTTACATATTGATTCGTTGAGTTACAATCTGTTGTCCATCTCATAATTATGTGAGATAGGCTACAATTGTCTCTTTACGGATAAGGGTGTGGAAGTCTTTAGAAGGGAGGATTCCTCTATTGTCTTTACAGGTCGGTTGAAGGGTAAACTTTACCTAGTTGATTTCAACAAAGGTAAAGTAAAACTTGAGAATTGTTTAGTGGCAAAATCTAGCATGGGTTGGCTATGGCATCGTCGACTAGCTCATGTTGGGATGAGGAACTTGGCCAAACTTCTAAAAGATGAACACATCCTTGGACTAACAAATGTTCACTTTGAGAAAGATAGGATTTGCAGCGCTTGCAAAGCTGGAAAGCATGTAGGCGTACCACACCCACCAAAGAGCATCATGACCACCACTCAACCCTTGGAGTTGATTCAAATGGATCTCTTTGGACTGGTTGCCTACCTTAGTATAGGGGGTAATAAATATGGACTAGTTATTGTTGATGATTATTCCTGCTTCACTTGGGTGTTCTTTGTCTATGATAAGTCACAGGTATAGGAAAAGGTGAAGACATTTGTGAGAAGAGCACAAAGAGAATTTGGTCTACCCATCAAGAAGATTAGAAGTGACAACGGGACCAAATTCAAGAACACTCTTGTTGAAGAGTTTCTTGATGATGAGGGCATCAAGCATGAGTTTTCAACTACATACACCCCTCAACAAAATGGTGTAGTAGAGAGAAAGAATCGGACACTGCTTGATATGGCAAGGACAATGCTTGATGAATACAAGACGTCGGATCTCTTTTGGAATGAAGACATCAATACCGCTTCTCATGCCATCAACCGTCTCTACTTACACAAGAAACTCAAGAAGACTTCATACGAGCTTTTAACTGGTAACAAACCCAAGGTGTCATATTTTAGAGTATTTGGGTGCAAGTGTTTCATACTTAACAAAAGGCCCAAAACCTCTAAATTTGCACCTAAAGTTGATGAAGACATTCTTCTTGGTTACGGATCAAATGAGCATGCCTATCGTGTCTTCAACAAAACCATGGGCAGAGTTGAAGTCACGGTAGATGTGACATTTGATGAATCTAATGGCTCTCAAATAGAGCAAGTTTATTCAAGTGTTGTAGAAAAGGAGGATCCACCATGTGAAGCAATCAAGCAAATGGCTACCGGTGACATAAGGCCTCTGGAAGATCAAGCCACTAATGATGAGGGTCCTCAAGATGTTGCTGCATAGACTTTCGCTGACGTACTCAGACCAGGGCAGCACACACCTGCTGGAAAATAGCAGGGCAGTAGTGCCGCCCCCACTACAACCATAGCAACGCCATAAGCTTCAACTACACCACTTCAAGGGCTAAATTTAGAGCCCATCTTTGAACAAGAAGAAGTTGAAGGTCCAGCAGAAGAATAAGAAGCTGTTTAGCATCCAAGGCTACGACAAACCATACAACGGGATCATCCCATTGACAACATTCTTGGGAGCATTCAAAAGGGGGTAACAACTCGTTCACATTTGGCAAACTTTTGTCAATTTCACTCGTTTGTTTCCTCTTTGGAACCTCTCAAGGTAGATGAAGCACTTGGAGACCCGGATTGGGTCATGGCTATGCAAGAAGAGCTCAACAACTTCGAGAGAAATCGAGTGTGGACCTTGGTGGAGAGACCTAATACAAATGTGATAGGTACCAAATGGGTCTTCCACAACAAGCAAGATGAGAATGGCATGGTGACAAGGAACAAGGCAAGATTGGTGGCCCAAGGCTTTACTCAAGTAGAGGGCTTGGATTTTGAAGAAATATATGCACCGGTGGCAAGACTTGAAGCAATTCGAATGCTTCTAGCCTTTGCTGCCCATCACGACTTCAAGCTATACCAAATGGATGTGAAGAGTGCATTCCTCAACGGCCCTATACAAGAATTAGTGTATGTGGAGCAGCCACCGGGTTTTGAAGATCCCAAGTTCCCCAACCATGTCTACAAGCTCCAAAAGGCGCTCTATGGGCTTAAGCAAGCACCAAGAGCATGGTATGAATGCCTTAAGGAATTCTTGCTCAAACAAGGCTTTGAAATAGGCAAAGCCGATCCTACCCTCTTTACTCATAAAGTTGGAAATGACTTATTTGTGTGCCAAATATATGTCGATGACATAATATTTGGTAGTACTAACCATGTGTATGTTGAAGAGTTTAGTAGGATCATGACCAAGAGATTTGAGATGTCCATGATGGGTGAGCTGAAGTTCTTCCTTGGTTTTCAAATCAAGCAAATGAAGGAAGGGACTTTCTTATGCCAAACCAAGTACACCCATGATATGCTCAAGAAGTTTGACAAGGTGAATGCCAAGCCTATCAAAACTCCCATGCCAACCAATGGACATCTTGATCTAAATGAAGAAGGAAAAGCCGTGGACATTAAGGTATATCGTTCCATGATCGGCTCACTTCATTACTTATGCGCATCTAGACCAGACATAATGCTTAGCATGTGCATGTGTGCTAGATTTCAAGCCAACCCGAAAGAGTGTCACTTAGTGGCTGTTAAGAGAATCTTGAGATATTTAGTGTTCACTCCTAACCTTGGCTTGTGGTATCCTAAGGGCTCTAAGTTCAATCTACTTGGGTATTCGGATTCTGATTACGCCGGTTGCAAAGTAGATAGAAAAAGCACTTCGGGGACATGTCAATTCCTTGGAAGGTCCCTAGTGTTTTGGAGTTCAAAGAAGCAAAATTGTGTAGCCCTTTCCACAGCTGAGGCCGAGTATGTTGCAGCCGGTGCATGTTGTGCGCAACTACTTTGGATGAGGCAAACCCTTCGTGATTTCAGATGTCAATTTACCAAAATCCCATTATTGTGTGATAATGAAAGTGCCATAAAGCTTGCAAACAATCCCATAAGCCACTCTAGAACCAAGCATATAGACATTCGACATCATTTCTTGAGAGACCACAAACTCAAAGGAGATATCAAAATTCGCCATGTGAGCACCGATAAACAACTAGCCGATATCTTCACTAAGCTCTCGATGAGTCAAGGTTTTGTGCTTTGCGTAGTGAGCTAAATATTCTTGATTCTCGTAACGTGGTTTAAAACTTAGCATGCCTCTGATTGTCAACCTAGTGACATAAAAAAGGATTGAAAAGATTTAATACTGTGTTTCAAAATGTTTTTCAAAAAGGTTAACTAAGGGTCATGACCATTGTCTATATTGTTGTATGCTTACTGGTCATGACACTTAGGGAATATATGTCCATATCTGATAGAAAAGAGGTTGAATTGGAATCAACTTAATCCCTGCCATCTGGGCAGGGCGACAGTGCCGCCCTTTAAGGTCGGCAGTGCCGCCGTGCTCGTTTTTGTCCAGTTTTGGCTGACAGGAACGGCCCACTTTTTTCTTCCTCATATTCTCGGGCCATTCTGTCTTCTTCATTCCTTCCTCCTCGAACCAGCGCCTCTCTCTCTTTCTCTCTAGGAGAGGCACTAGGAGCTCCATTGCCGGTCTTTTCCCCGGCAGTGCCACTCCCTCCTCCACCAAGCTCTTGGCGTCGTTGGTGGAGCTGTTGCTTGTTGGTTGCAAGCCCTCTCTTCTTTCCCCATCAATCCACGTTCTTGGAAGCAAGGTGAAACCCAAACCCTAACTTTGTTTTCCACTTGATCTATGTAATATGATGGTTCTGGTCAAGGATTTCAGTTTCTAGGGAGAGTATGAAGGTACTGAAACAGGTTTTAAGGGATGGATTTGGTCGATTTGGGGTTGCCCCATTCAGATGAACAGGGAAAGGGCGGCAGTGCCGGCCATGGCTGGATCCTCCAGCCAAATCCCAGTTTCTCTGAATGGGTTCCTCAAACCGAGCAGATCTAAACCCTAGAACTTGTCTCAGTTGTTCTTCATATTCAATCTTTCAAATCCTTGGCTAGCGCATCATAGTTATCATTTACAGACTGTGATTCTGGAATTGTGATGAGGAATAGAAGTAGTTGGATACAGGATCTATCAAGAAAGATAAATTTTGAGATGAACTAACAAAGAAGCTGAGGGCGGCAGTGCTGCCCTAGCTACACTGATTCAAACAGTGAGCTTCTTCTTGGGTCATCTTCCAAATTTGTCCTTCTTGATAAACCCTATTTGCAACTTTGTCTAACGCCTTATCAAATTCAATTTCTTATCTAGTCTCTATTTATTTGCATAGATGGAGCAAGGTGGTGGGAGTGGTGTTGGAAAGAGAAGAGCCTCATCCAAGCAGCCGTCTCACAGAGGCAGGGGGAGAAGTTCATATGTTCCTCAGGACAGAGATGATGTATTCACTGATGAGGAAAGAAATCAAAGGGATGGTTACTCCATTGCTGTTATGCCTGATTCTCCATTGCATATTCTTGAGTTTGATGATAGCTACATGAGGGACAACAATGATGAGTTTGAGATTCATGCTCCACAGGACACTGTAAGGCATACAGTGATTGACTATTCCAAGAGTTGGAAAGGCACTAGTGATGCAAGAGAGATTGATCCATATTCATCTAAGAAGCTCTCTGGCATTGATTACAGGTTTTGGAATGTGTTCCATTCCAACTTTTATGCTACTGCCATTCTCTCTAAGCCTAAGGGCAAGATTTGCAAGATGCAGTACATTGATTTCAGTGATCTGCAGGATAGAAATGAGCGTGAGTTTGTAGCTGCCATTTAGATTTGTGATAGATTTGGGTTGATAGACATTATGAGTTTTAGGTATGACTAGAACAGGGAGGTTCTTGCTCAGTTTCATGCTACTTACTTCTGGAACAGGGACAATGATGAGGTTCATTGGATGACAGATGGTCGACACTATCGTATTGATTTTGTCACCTTTTGTCGTGTTCTTGGTTTTGGCCACGTGCATAGAGGGTACAGTCGCATACATGATGTGCGTCATGTGGAGCCACATGAGGTGAGCTATATGTGGCAGGATCAGGATCTCACTGTGCCTGATTGGTCTAGGACAAAGCTGAAGAGTCTCTATTACATCCTGAACAACCTAATTAGGCTCACCCTCAACCCTAAGGACAATGCCACTGATCTAAATGGATACATCACCAATGTGCTATCTCATTTTCCTGATGGTGAGAGGTTCAATGTTCGAAGGTTCATTTGGGTTGAGTTGGCTTATGCTTTGGATGAAGGCAGGAGAGGGTTGCCCTATACTCCCTATCTCATGTTCATGGTTGAGAGGGTCTCTGGAGTGAGATTTTCAAAGGATTGTGTTCACATAGCCTACAAGATCAAGAAGACCCGTGGAGGTGCACCAGGTGGTGTGGCAGCACCCTTCGCTCCTGGAGGATCTTTCTACCCTATGGGGGATATTCCTGAGAGTTCTCGCTCTCATGTTCGTTCCAGGAGTGAGAAAAAGATGAAGAAGTTTGGTGAATGGATCAAGGCCATATTCACCACATGCACCTATGCAGCAAGGACAACATATGAGCATTGGTTGGAGAACTGAGAGGCAGTTAGGTCAGCTAGGGAGATGGCAGGACTTCCACCTCTTCCACCAGTTGAGCCACCTCCTCAGTTTACAGACTTGCCCCGCCTATCAGTATCCTATTCAGAGGATGAGCAGCCATATGGACAGTAGTATCAGCAGCCTTATGATCAGCAGTATCAGCAGCCATATGGTGATCAGTTTGAGCAGCACTATGGTCATCCTTTTGAGCAGCATGGTGGTGTTGAGGAGGTGCGGATACATGGGTGTATGTCGAGTCTCGAGTGATGAGTGATTGTCAACGGGTTTCATGCGCATGTTCTTTGGCTTGTGTTGTGCAGGTGTCGAGCACGGAGACAGTGATCGAGGGCAAGGTGAAGGTCAAGTAGAGACGTGCCATGCCGACGGATCGGGAGCGGTGAAGGGCGGACGTGAGGCTTGGACTGAGGGACCGGTGGCCTGAGGATAAGCTGTGGTGGCTGACAGCCTGGGACAGCGACGAGCGGAGACTTGCGGGGCACGATGTTGCTCGAGTTGAGGACCTGGGGACATGTGTCAGTGGACGGGGTGCACGGGCGGTGCATCCCCTCTACGGCGTCGGTTTGATGGTTGAGCCACAGAAAAACCATCGGGTGGACGGTTTCCAGGTTTGGGCCACAAAACCTGGGTGCTGCGGGTTTGCCGAGTTTGGGCCACAAAACTCGGGCAGGGGATGGTTTCTAGGTTTGAGCCTCAAAACCTGGGCGCTGGCGGGTTTATGAGTTTGGGCCACAAAACTCAGGCGATGGACGGCTGGTTTCCCGGTTTGGGCCTCAAAACCGGGGGTTGGTCATGAAGACAGGTTTCCCGGTTTCGACCACAAAACCGGGGGCGGAGTCCGTGAAAAGGACAAGCAGAGCGGTGGCGGCACGTGGCGGCAATCGGTGAGGTTGCGTCGAGGCAACGCTACCAGTTGTGCGGGCGTGGCCGTCGGATCAGCATCTTCTTCGAGTTGGTCCAGAATAACCTTAGGGTTTAGCTGGTTCGCTCTGTAAATAATTAGGGGTAGAGTGGGAATTAGAATTAGGATAAGTAGGGGGAGACACCCACCTCCCAAATGATCTCAGTACTCTCTCAGTCATTTGTTCTTTGCTTCTAGGGTTTTCCTGCTCTCCCTATCCCCTGCTGTAGCTACTGAAATCCACAGAGAACCATACCTCTGTGTCCATGAGATTTTGAGGAAGTGAGACCGTAATCTCACCATTGTAGCGTGTGGTAGCCACACGGTTGCAAATTCGTGGTTGTGATTCGCGTTTTGGTATTGTTCTTCGCGGGTTGCTTTTCTCCACGATTTTCCTGGTGATCGATCTCCTTACTCGTTGTGTCTCTTTCGATTCCGTTTGAACCGAGTTGTTCTAGATCGTGTGGCACTTCTTTCCACCGAAGGAATTCACCTTTAACCACATGAGCTAGTAGATCGGTCAATTTTTGTTTCGAATCAAGTTTTGCTCCCTTTGCCCCGAATTCTTCCGATTCACCGATTTGGAGTTAGGTTCGAGCCATGATCTCTTTGGGATAGCTCACTAACCTCCTTGGAACTCCTCATACCAAGTCTAAGCCTTAGAGCTTTTGATTCGGAGGAGATCGGGTTGAATCCGCGGAAGAACAGTGTTTTTTCGGGGGCATCGGACGCTCGAGTCGGGGGCATCGGACGCGTCCAATGCCACGTGTCATCTGATAGCATTTTTGAAGGAGCATCGGACGCTGACCATCAGAGCGTCCGTTGTCATCGGACGCGCCGGGGGTCTAGCATCAGACGCTAGGGTTTCACTGTAGCCAGCGTCCGATGCCTGTCCAGTAAGGTTTCAGACAGGGTCTTTTCGCATCGGACGCGTCCGGTGCCTGACCATCGGACGCAGGGCAGCGTCCGATGTTGTGTCTTCTGCGTTGTTTCGTCCACAGTTCATTCGTCCGTTGTCGGTTTTGATTTCCTGCTTTTGCGTTGGGTTTCTAGAGTCAAGTAGTGTCTCGTTGTGCTTCTCGGAGGCATCCACCCTACATCTAGGGTCGTGGACACTATTCAAGCTCTAGGTTTGCTCTTGGGGTGATTGTCGGGACAGTGGCAACAAGTTTCTGAAAAGAAATTTTGAAGCTCCCATTCACCCCCCCCCCCCTCTGGTCGCTTTCTGGTAGCACTTTTGGTCCTTCAATTGGTATCGGAGCAGGTTAAGGATCTTCCACCTTAGCCGGTTGCAGATCCACAGAAGGCGACATGGATCGCGGCGTGGGCAAACCGCCGTTCTTTGATGGGACGAACTATGCATACTGGAAGATATGCATGTCGGCCTATCTTTAGAGTATGGGTTCTTCTGTTTGGGAGATTTGCAACAAGGCCGACTACGTGGTCTTGGCTGCTCGTGCTACTCAGCTTCAGATCGTTGAGCACGATGCCAATAGCCGAGCCCGTAACGCTCTTTTCTCCTGTTTGAGCATGTCTGAGTTTGATCGCGTTTCTCACCTCCCCACGGCTCATGAGATCTGGGCGACCCTCATGCGCTTTCATGAGGGAACCACTCAAGTCAAATCCCATCTCTATGAGTCGCACAAGCGGGAGTATGAGAACTTTCGACACATGCCTGGCGAGAGCATAGAAAGTTTATTCGCTCGCTTTCAGGTGATTGTCAATAGGATGAGGGCTAACAAGGAGTTGTTGCCTTTCGATGATCATGGGAGGGCTCTTAAGCTTTTGCATACTCTCGATCGATCGGTGTGGGACTCTAAGGTTCAGGCGATCATCGAATCGTCTAACTATGAGACTCTCACGTGCGACGAGCTCTTTAGTAAGCTCAAGTCTAGTGAGATTGACGCCATGACGAGGGCTTCTTATGAGAATCCTTTTGGCCCGTCTATGGCTATGGTTTCTGGATCTTCTGCTAACCCCTCTGGAGTATTTTCACTTTCTTCTCTTCTTTCTGTCACAGAGGAGCAGCTGGAGTTCATGGGGGATGATGAGTTGGCTTTGCTTGCCAACCGGTTCTCGCGGTTTCACAACAACCGCATGAACCGCCACCACAGAGGAGGACGCTCGGGATGTTTTGAGTGCGGCGACCCCGACCACTTCATCGCCAACTGTCCCAAGAACAACAAGCAAGCATTTGGGAAGGGCGATCATGGGCACAAGTACGACTCCGGCAAGCGCAAGGAGAAGTATGTCCCCGTGAAGCACAAGCGGAAGGGCGGCTTCAACAAGGAGTACATCAAGAAGAAGTACTTGGAGAAGGCCCAGGCTGAGCAGCGTGCTTTCTTCGCCACGCTCAGCGATGTGGATGACTCGGATGACGACTCCGCTTCCTCAAGCGACGACGAGTCCGAGAAGAAGAAGAGGATCGAGGACAAGCTGAACGGCCTCTGCTTCTACGCTGACAATGAGGGCTTTTGCACCATGGCTCTCGGCAAGGAGGTCGACAGCCAGCTGGAGGAGAACCCTCGGAACGACGACGACGACGACGACACCTCCAAGGTATCTCTGACCCCCGACGAGCTTTCTGCTGAGGTCAAGAAACTTACTGCCGCGCTTCTTAGTCAAGATAAGCTGCTTAGGCGTGCTGCTAGAGAGCGCAAGGAGTTTAGGCAGAAGTGGGAGGATACGGTGAGAGAGCTTGAGTTTGCTAAGTCCACTGTGGTCGTTTCTGAGGAGAGTGAGTGCGAGATGTGCACCAACCACATGACTGACCTTCTCACCTTGAGAGGTAAGTATGCTGCTTTGGTTGGAGAGGTGGATGAGCTCCGGGCTAGACCCATGTTGTTGGGTGCGTGCAAGTCTTGTGCAGGCTTGCAATCTGAGCTGGTAGAGAAGAATGCCAAGATTGTGTCTCTTGAGAAGGCCAACTCGGGTAGCACTTGTGTGTCTAGGTGCGCTTTGTGCGAGGGTTTGGAGATGGAGATTGCAAACGTGAAGCATGACAAGATGCAAACCGAGGAGGAAAACACATACCTTCGGACCATCTTGTCATGGGTGTCTTGTGGTGAGCCGCAGCTTGGGATGATGATTGCCCAATTCAAGCGTGTTACTGGAGGTCCAGGTGTAGGTTTTGCTCAGGGTGTTGATGCTTCTTCTTTTGGCAAAATTGGAGAGTTTAGTGGTCTCAACCCGAGTGAGAAGCCCAACTCCACCACTACTCCCAAGCTTACCAAAATTCCACCCAAGGAGCCCCTCAAGCCAAACACCAAGGATGGAGTGTTTATTGAACCTCCAAAAGCTCCACCCAAGAAACAGACATGGGCTCCAAAACCAAACCACCTCAAGAACAAGCTAGACACAATGCCACCCATCCAAGAGGAGCTCATGCCATAGAAAGGCCAAGTGATCCACACCCACTACCGTGAGTACCAACAACCCCCTATGAGAGCGGTGAGGTACCATTGTGAGCACTGTGGGAGAGATGGACACTTGAGGGAGTTCTGCTTTAGGCGCAAGAGAGAGGAGCGTCGTGCAAGGGAGATGAACAATCCGGACATGTATCATCCCTTCCATGATGTACATGTACCGAATGTTCAGAGGAGAGCTACTAGGCCTAGATGTGCAGTGCCTCAAGGTCCTAGGCGTCAGGGAGGTGTTGCCCGGCGGGATCCGAACTTTGTTGGTTTTGGACCTCGTGGCGGTGGCTTTGTTGAGCGTTTCCCTCCACCGCGTTTTGAGTATCGCGATGGACGCTCTTCCCTTAGCGGACCACGTTTTCCTGTGCGTGGTGATCGCTTTCCCCATAGGCATGGTAGGAATGGTTTTTCTACTAACCGTTCTTTTGAGCAGCCGGCCCAACACTGGTATTCTTCCTATTTCACTCACCCCAGTGTTGGACCGTATGCTCACCCTATGTCTTTTTATTGATGTAGGTAAAATGATTGGAGGACATTTGGTTGGTAGATTCCGGTTGCTCGAGGCATATGACCGGAAACGCCAAGTGGTTCTCCAGTCTTAGTCCTGTTGCCAGAAATGAGTTTATCACCTTCGGCGACAATAGCAAAGGTAAAGTGTTGTCTCGTGGGTCGGTGCGAGTTAATGAGCACTTTGTGTTGCGTGATGTTGCTCTTGTTTCTAACTTGCATTTTAACCTTCTTTCTGTTTCACAACTTTTTGATGATGACTACGAGATTCGTTTTAAACCGAATCTCAGTCGTATTTTAGATCCTCAGGGCAATCTTGTATGTTTGATTTCGCCCTTTGGGAAAGTCTTTCGTGCAAATTTCTCGGAGTCATTTGGGATTTCTCGCTGTCTTGTGGCCAGTCCTTCCTCCTCTGATCTTTGGAAGTGGCATAGGAGACTCGGTCACCTGAGCTTCGACTTGCTTGCAAGGCTTAGCTCACTTGGCCTAATCCGAGGATTGCCCAAGTTGTCCATGGAGAAGGATCTTGTTTGCCATTCTTGTAGACATGGGAAAATGGTTGCCGCTCCTCACCATCCAGTGACTCAGGTCATGACTAAGCACCCTGGAGAGCTTTTACACATGGATCTTGTTGGTCCGGCTCGGGTGAGCTCGGTTGAGGGGAAGTGGTATGTGCTTGTGGTTGTTGATGATTTTTCGAGATATTCGTGGGTCTTCTTTTTGACTGAGAAGACCGAGACTTTCTCTTTTGCTCGCAATCTAATTTTGTGTCTTCAGAATGAGTTCCCTTTGAACTCAATGCGAGCTATTCGTAGTGACAATGGTTCCGAATTCAAGAATTCGGATTTTGAGAAGTTTTGTAACTCCTTGGGTTTAGAGCATTAGTTTTCTTCCCCCTACACACCGCCACAGAATGGTGTTGTAGAGAGGAAGAATCGGACCCTTGTAGAGATGGTCAGGACGATGCTCGATGAGCATAGGACTCCTAGGCGATATTGGGCCGAAGCTATGAACACTGCATGCTATATTTCCAATCGCATTTTCCTCCGAGCTTTCTTGAAAAAGACCTCTTATGAGTTGCATTTTGGAAGACAACCCAAAGTGAGTTATTTTAGAGTTTTTGGTTGCCACTGTTTTATACTTAAGAAAGGCAACCTGGACAAATTTGAGTCTCGTTCTTCTGACGGTGTATTTTTGGGTTATGGCACTCACACCCGTGCATATCGTGTACTTAACCTTGATACTAACCGAGTCATGGAGACATCCGATGTCACCTTCGACGAGACCATGGTTTGTCCTTCTTCTCATTTTGAGCGTGCAGGTGATCATGAGGTTGGTGAGCCTCTTTTTGATGAAGAGGACAAGGGTGCTGAAGGAATGGATGATCCAGCACCTCCTCCACCTGTTGTGCCGCAAAGAGCGGCTTCTACTACGACTCACGGCCCTGACCCTTCCTCCTCTACCACTTGGGGGCCGTGGGATCCGCCACCTCGGGTTGTACCATTTGTACCCGGGGAGGCACCAGCTGCTGTTGAGGGGGGGGGTATCTTCAGCTCGGGAGGCGCCACGACACATTCAGCGCCAACACCCGCCTCAACCGATGATCGACAGCATCGACGAACGTGTCACTCGGTCCAGGTCACAACAAATCTCTCACTTTGCTCATTCTGCATTTGTTGCCGATTTTGAACCCCGAGATGATGGACACGCTTTGACGGATCCAGATTGGGTCAATGCCATACATGAGGAGTTAGAAAATTTTGAAAGAAATCGGGTTTGGGTTTTGGTTCCACCTCCTCCGGACTGTAATCTTATTGGGACAAAATGGGTTTTCAAAAACAAACAAGGAGAGGATGGCCACATTGTAAGGAACAAGGCCAGACTTGTAGCCAAGGGTTATAGTCAGAAGGAGGGGATAGACTATGAGGAGACTTTTGCTCCTGTAGCTCGTTTGGAGGCTATTAGGATACTCTTGGCCTTTGCTGCATCCAAAGGGTTTAAACTTTTTCAAATGGATGTCAAGAGTGCCTTCTTAAATGGCTACATAGAAGAAGAGGTGTATGTCGAACAACCCCCCAGTTTTGAAAATCCCAAATTTTCAAACCATATTTTTAAACTTCACAAGGCTTTATATGGTTTGAAACAAGCCCCTAGAGCCTGGTATGATAGGTTGAAGACCTTTTTGCTTGCTAAGGGTTTTAAAATGGGATGTGTTGATAAAACGCTCTTTCTCCTCAAGCAAGGCAATGACACTCTCTTGGTCCAGATTTACGTGGATGATATCATTTTCGGTGGTTCTTCTCATGCTTTGGTTGCCAAGTTTGCAGATCTTATGAGTAGGGAGTTTGAGATGAGCATGATGGGCGAGTTGACATTTTTTCTCGGGTTGCAAATTAAGCAATCCCGAGAAGGGACGTTTGTGCACCAGGGTAAGTATACCAAGGACTTATTAAAGAAGTTCGATATGGGTGAGGCCAAGCCTCTTTCAACACCCATGTCGACTACGATGGCCCTGGATGCGGATGAGGATGGAGAAGCTGTGGACCAGAAGGAGTACCGAAGCATGATCGGGTCGCTGTTGTACCTGACGGCGACACGCCCGGACATTCAGTTCGCGGTGTGTCTTTGCGCGCGCTTTCAGGCGTCGCCGCGCACCTCTCACCGTCAGGCGGTCAAGCGCATTATGAGGTACCTTCGTTTCACTCCAGAGTTTGGGATTTGGTATTCTGCTTCTTCCACCCTCTCCCTTTGCGGTTATTCTGATGCCGATTTTGCTGGTTGCCGACTTGATCGCAAGTCCACTTCTGGGACATGTCAGTTTATTGGTTCTTCTCTTGTATCTTGGTCTTCTCGCAAGCAGTCTAGTGTCGCCCAGTCTACCACAGAGGCTGAGTATGTTGCTGCGGCTAGCTGTTGTTCCCAGTTGCTTTGGATGATGGCCACTTTGCATGATTTTGGTCTAAGCTTTTCTAGAGTTCCTTTGCTTTGCGACAGCACGAGTGCTATTAGCGTTGCTAAGAACCCCGTGCTGCATTCTAAGACCAAACACATTGATGTGCGCTTTCATTTTCTGCGAGACCATTTTGAGAAGGGTGATATCGACCTTCGCCATGTCGATACTCATCATCAGTTGGCTGATATTTTTACCAAGCCTTTGGACCAATCAACTTTTAATAGGTTGAGAGGTGAGCTTGGTGTGTGTTTCCCCTTTTAGATGGGAGAAACATTTTGGCTATTGTATTATAGACTGACTCCTTTCTTTTGTTTTGTTTTCGTTTTTGATAGGTTAGTTTTTGCATCATGCATTCTTACTTTCTGAGCTTCATGTATATAATCCTTAGAATGTGATTATGCTTTATCTAGTATGCTCCAATGCTATATGTTGATGCTTGTAGCTTAGGCTCCTTTTGATCACTGATACATGTTGTGAGCTGAGCTATTTTATATGGTGAATATACTTAATGAACATAAAACTTGAAATTGTTCACCATTGAGATATGCAACTAGCATGTGTAGAATGTGTTGAATTCACTTGTGCTTGTCATATATGCTAGGTCGCTATGTCTCTAGTTCTGAGTCATTCACTTGCTTGGTATGTTCATATTTTGTTTTAAAATTGAACCAAGTTTTAAGTGAATTGAAAAGATCGAGATGGGATTGCTTGCCAACACATCACGGTATCGAGACAGTTTCTCATTGCACATTGAGTTAAACTTGAGTCGTGTAGTGTATGACCGAAACCGATGCTTTAAGCTTCTGATTGCATATGCATAGGCTTAGCTCGGTTGAAAAGTTAGGCAATGACAAGCTTTCAACCTCTCGCAGTCACATGCTGAATTCTAAACTTGTGTAATTTCACCGCTGCAACTCTGACTAAAATTGAAATCACAAGTGTATGTTTCATTCTGCAGCATGATGATTGAACTTTGCTAGGGGTAGTTCACCTTGTATACATGATTAGCACTTGCTTGATTTCCTGTCTATACATGTTTAGTGCTATTTTGATGGTGAATACCTTTTGGCTAAAACTGCTCATTTTGCTCTAATGTTCATATTTCGTATTTGGTGATCAGTTTGAGCCTTTGCTAGCATGTTTGCATGCTTGTTATCAAGTCATCGGATGTGCACTTTGTAGAGCATCTTTTCATTCTATTGACTATATTCCTAAAGCTGCTAACTTGCATTTTTGACTCATATGCATTTTGGAAGGGGGAGAAATGTCAAATCATAAGGGAGAAATTTGCTTGTTAGTGCATTATCAACTAAGGGGGAGATATATTGTCATTGACAAATCATGCATTTTCTAGTTGTGTGCACTATTGGAGGGGGAGTTTGCTTTGCTCGTTTGATGAATTTTTGAATCTTTCTTTGGTTTGGAGCATATTTCCAATTGGTTTGGAGCGATTTTATGCTAGTTGTGTTGAGCCTCTGTGCCTCTATCTTGAGGGACTAGCAGTTTTGCTTTGAGATTATGGTTCCCAATTGGTATCGAGCTTTTCTATTCTTCAATTGGTATCGAGCTTTCCTGCTAGCGGTGTTGAGCCTGTTCTACCTCTTCTTGAGGGCTAGCATAGCTTTTGCTTGGTTGCGTCGAGCCGTTGCCCGTGTCTTTGGGGACCAAGTTGTTTTGCTCCTTCCACTTGACCTTATTCGGCTTTGCTATGCTTTTGGGTCATTTGGTTGAGTTCTCTCTCCTTCTTCTTCCTTCTTCCATCTACATTATGATTTGTGTTGGTAGTTGACAATGCACTAATCAAGGGGGAGACTACGGATACATGGGTGTATGCCGAGTCTCGAGTGATGAGTGATTGTCAACGGGTTTGATGCGCATGTTCTTTGGCTTGTGTTGTGCAGGTGTCGAGCACTGAGACAGTGATCGAGGGCAAGGTGAAGGTCAAGTAGAGACGTGCCGTGCCGACGGACCGGGAGCGGTGAAGGGCGGACGTGAGGCTTGGACTGAGGGACCGGTGGCCTGAGGATCAGCTGTGGTGGCTGACAGCTTGGGACAGCGACGAGTGGAGACTTGCGGGGCACGATGTTGCTCAGGTCGAGGACCTGGGGACATGTGTCGGTGGACGGGGTGCACGGGCGGTGCATCCCCTCTACGGCGTCGGTTTGATGGTTGAGCCACAGAAAAACCATTGGGTGGACGGTTTCCAGGTTTGGGCCACAAAACCTGGGTGCTGCGGGTTTGCCGAGTTTGGGCCACAAAACTCGGGCTGAGGACGGTTTCCAGGTTTGGGCCTCAAAACCTGGGCGCTGGCAGGTTTCTGAGTTTGGGCCACAAAACTCAGGCGATGGACGGCTGGTTTCCCGGTTTGGGCCTCAAAACCGGGGGTTGGTCGTGAAGACAGGTTTCCCGATTTCGACCACAAAACCGGGGGCGGAGTCCGTGAAAAGGACAAGCAGAGCGGTGGCGGCATGTGGCGGCAATCGGTGAGGTTGCATCAAGGCAACGCTACCAGTTGTGCGGGCGTGGCCGTCGGATCAGCATCTTCTTCGAGTTGGTCCAGAATAACCTTAGGGTTTAGCTGGTTCACTCTGTAAATAATTAGGGGTAGAGTGGGAATTAGAATTAGGATAAGTAGGGGGAGACACCCACCTCCCAAATGATCTCAGTACTCTCTCAGTCATTTGTTCTTTGCTTCTAGGGTTTTCCTGCTCTCCCTATCCCCTGCTGTAGCTACTGAGATCCATAGAGAACCATACCTCTGTGTCCATGAGATTTTGAGGAAGTGAGACCGTAATCTCACCATTGTAGCGTGTGGTAGCCACACGGTTGCAAATTCATGGTTGTGATTCGTGTTTTGGTATTGTTCTTCATGGGTTGCTTTTCTCCACGATTTTCCCGGTGATCGATCTCCTTACTCGTTGTGTCTCTTTCGATTCCGTTTGAACCGAGTTGTTCTAGATCGTGAGGCACTTCTTTCCACTGAAGGAATTCACCTCTAACCTCATGAGCTAGTAGATTGGTCGATTTTTGTTTTGAATCGAGTTTTGCTCCCTTTGCCGCGAATTCTTCCGATTCACCGATTTGGAGTTAGGTTTGAGCCATGATCTCTTTGGGATAGCTCACTAACCTCCTTGGAACTCCTCATACCAAGTCTAAGCCTTAGAGCTTTTGATTCGGAGGAGATCGGGTTGAATCCGCGGAAGAACAGTGCTGTTTCGGGGGCATCGGACGCTCGAGTCGGGGGCATCGGACGTTGTGTTCATCACATCGGACGCGTCCAATGCCACGTGTCATCGGACAATGTTTTTGAAGGAGCATCGGACGCTGACCATCAGAGCGTCCGTTGTCATCGGACGCGCCGGGGTCTAGCATCGGACGCTAGGGTTTCACTGTAGCCAGCGTCCAATGCCTGTCCAGTAAGGTTCCAGACAGGGTCTTTTCGCATCGAACGCATCCGGTGCCTGACCATCGGACGCAGGGCAGCGTCCGATGTTGTGTCTTCTGCGCTGTTTCGTCCGCAGTTCATTTGTCCATTGTCGGTTTTGATTTCCTGCTTTTGCGTTGGGTTTCTAGAGTCGAGTAGTGTCTCGCTATGCTTCTCGGAGGCATCCACCCTACATCTAGGGTCGTGGACACTATTCAAGCTCTAGGTTTGCTCTTGGGGTGATTGTCAGGACAGTGGCAACAAGTTTCAGAAAAGAAATTTTGAAGCTCCCATTCACCCCCCCCCTCTGATCGCTTTCTGGTAGCACTTTCGGTCCTTCAGGAGGAGATTAGAGCGGCTGAGGAGGATCCATAGGTTCAAGAGACTTTGCTTCGTGTTTACTCCAGGCGTCCGTGTCCTCCTAGAGACCAGGTCGGCACCTCTTCTTCAGCCCCTCCTCGGCGTTCAGCTCGCTTCACTTCGCACACTCATGTTCAGGGGCGTGCTCGCATTGACAGTGATTCTGATGATGAGTGATTCCTCTTCTTTTATCTGCTCTTTTTGGTACTTGATGCCAAAGGGGGAGAAAATTAGAGGGGTCAAATCTTTTTTTTGTCACCATGTGTTTGCAGCTGCAGAGCTTCATGTCTTCTCCATTGAGAGTAGTTGTTAGGTTGTGAGTTTGAGAGTCTCAAAACTCTATTTTGTAATATTGAAGGACCGAAAATGCTAAAGCAAGGCGACCAGAGGGGGGGTGAATGGGAGCCTAAAATTTCTTCTCGAAATTACGGCCTCTGTCCCAACAAAATCAACCCCAAAAGCTTCGGACTCAAACGTGATGCCCACGACCCTCGGAAGGAGGGTGGATGATCCCTAGGATCACAGCGAGGCACCACACAAAAGAGCAAATCAAAACTCTCAAAACTCCGACTCAAGTTCGGCCCCAAAAACCGACTCCCGAACATAGATAGAGGGCTACGTCGGAATTCCTCCAAATACCTATGCTAACACGTAGCAAAGATAATTAGAGAGGTTCCTAGGTGAAGTCTAGGAGCAAACGAGAAGTCCGGAAATGAAGCCGAAAAGCCGGGAGAGCAAAAGCACTAAAATGCAACCTACAGCCGATTCGCGGACTGTTCGGGCTACTGGTACCGGACTGTCCGCGCCAGGGGCGGACTGTCCTCGAAACCCTGGCGGACTGTCCGCCGGCTAAACAGCAAAAATAGCAAAGCTGTTGATCCTCCCCTGCGCGACTCGCGGACTGTCCGCGCCAGTCAACGGCGGACTGTCCGCCGGTCACCCGAGAGGAAAAGGCCTGAGGCCAACAGCCACTGCTCGGCTGAAGCCCCGATGCGCGGACTGTCCGCGACCACTATGGCGGACTGTTCGCGGCTACGGCTGACTATCCGAGACCCCCACGGCGGACTGTCCGCGACCTCCCAGAAAGCCCAAAAATAGCTCAGGACAAAACCAAAATCGATTGGATCTTCACCAAATCGAACGGGGCTGCAAACAGACTTCTCCCAAGTGTTCTTCTACGTGTTGGGAAGCTAATCCTAGGATATCATCGCTTCAACCCAACTAATCCATGAGAAATCCAAAGAACACTAGAAAAGGGGAAGAACGAAGAACAAAAACAATTTCGACTCGATCTACTTGTTCGTGAGGGTAGAGATAAATTCCTTCGGTGGAAATGTTCTCCTCACTTCAAAGAACAAGTTGATTCAAACGGAATCGCAAAAGACGCAGCGTAGAGGGAGATCGAGTGAGGGGAAAATCATGGAGAAAAGAAGAACGCGAAGAACAAATTCAAAACGCGAATTCAACCACGAATTTGATCCTTGGATTCAGAGGAATGGATGATTGATTAAGCACTCGGTGTCGGGCTACAAGCCACTCCTAGCAACTCAAAGCTTGGATGGCGAAAAGCTCAAGAACAAGAGCCAACTCTCCCTAACCCTAGCCTTCTCTCACAGGAACAAAATGAGAGAGACACCATCCAAGGATTCCAAGGATGGCTGCCCTAGCAGCCCCCTTCATCTATATATAGGCGCACGTTCGAAGACCAAAACACCCTTACATTAAGCACTCAACCCAAATACCCCCCAGGGGTAAAACCGTCTAGTCCTGGCAATTTTCATCCAACGGCCACGCCCGCACATCCGGTAGCTTCGCCTCGACGCGGCCTCCCTGATGCCGCCACGTGCCATCATGTCGACCACCGCGCCTTCCCCGTGGATAGCTTCGCCGCCGCGCCAGCCTCTCCACGCCGCCACACGTCGACCGTCCTTTTGGACCTTCCCCCGGTTTTGAGGCCCAAACCGGTATACCCGCCAGCCCAGGTTTTGAGGCCCAAACCTGGCAAACCGTCCACCCCGAGTTTTGAGGCCCCAACTCGGAAACCCGCGAGCCCGAGTTTTGAGGCCCAAACTCGGAAACCGTCGAGGGTAGCTTTTTGAGGCTCAGCTACCGAACCCGCACCGTAGACGGGATGTGGTTCGCACACCCCGACCACTGGCACCGATGCCGATGCATGTCCAGCCTCCACGCCAGGCACAACTCCTTCGCCTTCCTTCTTGACTCGGCCGACGGCACTTGCGCCGCACGCAAGCCCGTGTCGGACCTCCCGCCAAGTGCCACGACGCCATCGTCTTCCTCCCGACTCGGCCGATGCATCGCACATCCCCATGTGCTCTTGCTCGTCGGTGCCATGTGCCAGCTACCACAGCTGGTCCTCTGGCCCTCCGATCCGTCGGTCCAAGCCTCACGTCCGCCCTTCACCGCTCTGGGTCCATCGACATGGCACGTCCGCCGCACGGCACGCCCATCCTTCACCGCTCCCGGTCCATCGGCATGACACGTCTCTACTTGACCTTCACCTCGCCATAGACCACTGTCTCTAAGCTCAACACCTGCACATCAACACAGCCAAGAGACACATGTTGCACACGCACACCAACCCGGTAAACACACACAACTCAACGCCACCGGTTAGTCATAAACATTAAGCGCATAGCATATAATGACTCAACCGGGAAAAGTATCAAACCTTCCTCATCAAAGTCAATCATTCATCATATATGTTCTCAAATATTGCTACCTATTTGACTCTATTTGTATCAGATATGGACATGTATTTGTAGTTTCTATTCTAGATTGTCTTGTTCTGAGTTTTAGTTGTTCTTTATTCTTATTATCTGCTATGAAATTCTGAATGTCACCTGACTAATATAGTCAGGGCGGCAGTGCCGCCCTGTGCTATGACAGCCAGGGTTGAGTGCTTATTTCCTGTGTAACCTGTCATATGCATCACGTATATTCTTGTGACACTGCTTTAAGCACCCCACAACAGGCATGGATGTAGGGGGAGGTCCCTATCACACCTAGATTGTGAATATTGGTCTCTCATACCAATTTAAGAATTCAAAACTCAATTCACATATTTAGGGGGAGGCTCTTACACCTATGGCTCAGAAATCTTAGCTTTATTTTATATCTTTTGTAAGCTCTAATTGGGTTGTCATCAATCACCAAAAAGAGGGAGATTGTAAGTGCAATCAAGCTCTATTGTGGGTTTTGGTGTTGATGACCACTTAATTAGAGGACTAATGAGATTTATCAAGATGATAAGCAGAGAACAGTAAAGAAGGATGTTGAATAGATTGGAGAGCCCCTCAATTACTTAAGATGGCTATCTTAACTCATGGAGGTTTAAATTCTTTTATGTTTTGGAATATTGAGTTTAGGAAAAGCCATACTATAAAGGGGGAACCAGGGACAGTTGGTCAAATGTTGAATTAGATGCTCATATTCCAAGATTAACATCCTCACACCCAGCCAAAACAGCCAGCAAAATCCTGACAATCAATTCCTATTTTGGCCAGGGCGGCAGTGCCGCCCTTTGATAACGTGGACTTTTCCATAATATAAATACCCATCAGATTGTCCACAACGGTCATAGTTTCTTCCTCCTCGCATCAGACCATTACAGAACAGACCAGAGCTCAGCTCTCTCTCCTCCATTGTTGCTCCTTCACCCCTCAGGAGATCCATTGATTCCAACCATCAAAACTTGAGAGAAAAGGTAGCAAAACTCGATTAGAGAGCAGATCCACTCTTTCCCAAAGTTTGAGAGCAATTGGTTCATGTTTGGCCGGCGATTCTAGGGTTCATCACTCTTGGAGCTTGCTCCTAGCCGGCTAGGCGTCGCCCTTGAGCTTGCCAACTCGTGTGGCAGCCTTGGGAGGTTTGTAAACATCTTGTGCAGCTAAGAAATCACCCCTCACTTCAAGAGTTCACTCTCTTGATTTGAGAACGAGGGAAGGGGCAAGCCTCGGTGGCAAGCCAATCCTTTGTGGATACCTCAACAACATGGACTTAGGCAAACCTTTGTGGTGAGCTGAACCATGGGATAAATCCTTGTGTCTTGTGTGCTGATAGTTAGTTGTTGTTTATTCTCATTCATAGACATTGCTAGGGTTTGAGAGATTGATCTACTAGTGTGCTAGTTTTCTGTGATATCCAGTCTTCGAGCTGGCTCTTACTATTCTGTTGCAATATAGAGTAGCTCTTCATATCTAGTTTGTGCCTGCAAAATCTCATCCATGTCGAGATTAATTTTGAAGAGCGGCAGTGCCGCCCTATAAGAGCGGTAGTGCTGCCCTCTGTTCTGACTGAACTGTGAGTTGAATTTTTACAGGCCTATTCACCCCCCTCTAGGCTACATAACCTTCCAAAAGATCCTGCAGGGGCTCGCCTTCGACCTCAGCGACATCAACCGCACCCTCGCCAACACTTTGGCAATGGGCTAGCCATCGACCTCGGTGACATCAACCGCACTCTCGCCAACACTTTTGCAAGGGGCTAGCCATAGACCTCGATGACATCAACCGCACCCTCGCCAATACTTTTGCAAGGGGATTGCCATTGACCTCGATGACATCAACCACATCCTTGCCAACACTTTTGCAAGGGGCTCGCCATCGACCTCGGCGACATCAACCGCACCCTCGCCAATACTTCGGCAAGGGGCTCGCCTTCAACCTATGTGACATCAACCGCACCCTCGCCAACACTTTGGCAACGGGCTAGCCATCGACTGCACCTTTGCCAACACTTTGGCAAGGAGCTAGCCATTGACCTCGACGACATCAACCACACCCTCGCAACATTTTTGCAAGGGGCTCACCATCGACCTCGGCGACATTAACCGCACCCACGCCAATACTTCGGCAAGGGGCTCGCCTTCTGAAACATCCTCAATTTTCCATGAAGGGAAAATCCACAGAATGAGTTATAATATGATAAGCCAGGAACTGATCTTATCATATTATCATATATCAGTCGATTTCACAGTCATACATCGTAATAACATGGTTATAAGCATTACATCAATGGGGTATCACCTATTACAGAGTTTATTCTAGCGGAAGTCTATCGAGTGAAGGCTCCTTCTTCACGAGCATCATCAGAGTTGTTGTAGCGCAGCATCGACTCCATCATCCGAACCCAACTTGAGCGTAGGCACGAAAACTCCTAATCCTCCTAGAGTTAGTACTTCTGAAGCAGGAACCTGCCAGATGTGTGCAGGCCATGGTCAGCACCGATGAGCTTTAGTGGAAAAGATAAAACAAGGGATCTGGTGATCCTAAGATTTGGCTGTGGTTTGCATCCTAACACATGATCAGTAAGCAATAATCAATGTAATAATGTTATCAAGTTTTAACACATTCCCATTCACACACATCCACATCCATCCACCATATCCATAACCATATCCATATCCATATCCAATCATCATCACACCATCACCTCATCTCATCTCACACACTCAGGTCGACAAGGACAGCTCCCTCCCGTCCTTGCCTCAACGGCCCGCAGCTCAACAGCTCACAACCGGCAGTATCATACCAGGGGGAGAAAGAGAAGGACTCATCTCACTACTCGGTACCACAGACATCCAGGAAAGGTCCATAGCCAACAAGTTGGCATATGTATCGATCGATCAACCATACACTCTGCAGAGGTTTACTACACCACAAGATGTGCCATCCTCGTTGGATATCGCCAACTAGGCTCATTCCGACCGTCCGGTCCAGCTTAGGGTTGCCACTCTACCTTTCAGCCCTGGTACACCCCAAGTCTAGTCTGGGGTGGCTGAAACTGTGACGTCCTTGTTCCCTCTCCCGAAGTGGAAGCCAAGACATGTTCCCTCTCCCGAAGTGGGAGCCATGACATGTTCCTGCTCCCGAAGTGGGAGCCATGCTCATCTTAGAAGGGTGTGGGTCCCCGTGCCCGTACCTTCCTCACACTCTCTCGCCTAGCAGTAGTGGCAACTCCTACATAGGGGTCTGGTCGTCCCGTCCCATTCCAGGCGAGTGGTTTCATAAGGGCATCATGTTTGTAGTTGAGTACCACGAACAGTTTCCTAAGGGTGACTAAGCCAAGATGTCTTCTCAAAAGGTTTTCGTTATCTGTGCCACCACAACACCTCCTCCCTGGGCTCCACCTCTCACAGGCTCACACCTAGGGCCACCTCATCACATCACATCATAGGCCTGCCACAGGCTTAAGTTACCCCTCAACGGGTATTCCACATTCCTGGTGCCCAGGTAGCACCCCGGCATGACTTGCCCCATTGGCTCGTCGTATATCTCGGCTCCGTCGACACAACCCTCACCTTCCACACACCCAAGTCACACACGCAGCACGCTCACCCATCACTGAGTCCGGCATCCCTCGCCAAACCATTCCCAAGGGTTCACCATCCGCATCACATCTCAGATATAATACAAAGTGGAGTTAAATAGTATAATGGTGAAACATGCAAGCAAGCAGGCGAGTAAGCAGGAATAAGTGAGCGATTGCGCAAAGCAGGGTGTTGTGGTAGAGTGGGTTGCAATCAGGTAATAATGGCTTAGGTAATATCATGCATCAAAATACTAGCAAAGGAATAAATATAAAGCGCTAGCAAGTCTACATATTTGCAATGTCTAATAGGATTCTCTAAAAAGAGGGTGCTGCCATGACACCTGCGAAGTAGTCGTAGTCGTGGTTAATTATTCCTCGTTGGTGTTCCATTAGCAAGGTCGTCTCCTCTTGAGTTGACTCCATCTCGCAGTCCTTGTTGTCGTCCATGCTCTCTTGGTCCAATCGTATGCTACTCCACGAAACGGCACACAGGGCAAGAGAACACTCACACCAGAAAAGACAACAGGATATAGGAAGATCCATTAACCCCAACGAGACACTAAAATACACAAGGTTTAGCTCTCTCGGCGGTTGTCCGATTTCCTCGAGCTAGGAACAAGGTGGTGGTTTGCAAGTTTAAGTCTTGGTCAAGCCAATACGGCTTTATGACATAGGGTCCAAACCAAGGCCTATTCTTAGCAAACACCACGGCTCACATCCTTCAATTTGGTCGTCATTTAAAAGGGCGAAAATTGGAGGACGGGCCTAACGAATAAAGAACGACAGGGTTCGGCTCTTGTAGCCTTATCCCAAAGGTCAATTGATCATAAGAACGATTAACACCATTGTGACTCGACTCCAAGGTACCTTGGCTTGCCCGCTATGGCAGAAGCGGTAGCGTAAAAGGTTTGGAGATCTACCATCCTCTCGATCCACATGACACAGTACGTCGGGAACCAAGACTCAGGGTCACTCACTTATACTTGGAAGAGTGGGGTTAGCCCAGCATATCTATGCCATGTTCTCAGGCACATTTCTAGAGAAATGTGTTTAGGTGGTCGATCGAGTCGACGCACGGAGTCCTGAGATACAACATAGACCATAGCTTTGCTAACAAAAGGGATAGCAAGAGTACAAACAAATATATAAGTCAAAGGTTCATTCTTTCCAACGCACACATCATGGTAGAAGACGGGGCATTGGAAGGAGTGGCACCATATAAGATGCAAGTGCGCAAACCACTCGTAGGGTACCCGACCAGGGTGCTCTGGCACTAAGTCATTTCTAGATTCGTATCGGTGCGGTTGTCACCGCGAGAATCAAGATATGCAGTGGTCAACGGGTACAAGCATACAAGAGTTTGTGCACGAAGAAGCATTTATAAAGCATGATTATATAAGTGAGAAAGAGCATAGCTCCATGGTCATGGCGAGGTGTACTCGCGACCACAAGATACAGTTACATTTGGTGTCACGGCCGTGGCGAGATGGGTCTCGCGATCGTAACGTCCGAACGAGGTACAATCCCTTAGCCAGCTTAAAGGCTTGGCACACAGACAAACACACGAATATCCATCAATATTACGATAAGAATCATAGAGCGACACAAAGACACATCGAACCAAATAAGTGGAGTAGCACATTCCCATAGCATGAGATTGGATGGATCCTGTATCACAAGTGCATATACAGGTCGTCATAAGAACAAGGTACAACATGAGTACAGATAGATAAATAAGAGACTTTCCAAGGGGCTCGGTAGGTCGATAAAGGTCCCAGAGGGTCATGGTGGCAACAGGCATGGCGTCGAGGTCAAGGCCAATGCATAGCGCGACACGGTCGAGGCTGAGGCCAGAGCACTGCGTGGTGCGGTGGAGGCCAGTGCACGGTGCACGCGGTCGAAGGGTGCCTCTCGAGGGGTGTCGAGGGAGGCTCGAGGCTCGGCTGACGTGTCGGTCACTGGTTGGTCCACGTGTTTTGGCTGACGTCAGCATGACATCAGCAAGGGCCCATGGTGTGATGATGTCAGCGTGACGTCATGATGACATCGGCTCGAGGGGGTGGTCGAGGCGACCGAGGCCCATGCCTCATTCGCTCGGAAGAGTTTCGTAATCGAGGGGTGCCTCGTTCGCTCGAGAATCCTCCGTAATCGAGGGGTACCCGAGGAGTGCTCGAGGGGTGGTCGAGGCGCTCGAGGGTGTCCGAGGTGCCTTGTTCGCTCGGGAATCCTCCGTAATCGAGGGGTGCCCGAGGAGTGCTCGAGGGGTGGTCGAGGCGCTCGAGGGTGTCCGAGGTGCCTCGTTTGTTCCGGTAGTTTCCGTAATCGAGGGGGGGTACCTCGATTAGGTATGCTCCCAAGGCCAGCTCGTTCGCTGGGGTTGTTTCCGTGTTCGAGGGGGCAGTCGAATAGGTGTGCTCCTGAGGAGGGTCTCCTCGAGGGTGGCGTAGGCTGAGCTGTCGAGGTCGTTCGTGGACCAGCCTCGAGGGTGCGTTGTTCGGGTCGGTGAGGGTCTCGGTGGGGGTCAATGAGCGACGACGGCGGTGTGGGTTCACCGAAACATGTAATAGGGCTTCGGTGGTCCCCCAGAGTTGCAATTAGCTGGACGCGAAGCCTCTCCGGTCCTTGGCTGGTTTCGTGGGCCTTGGTGTAGTGCTCGTGAGTTCTGATCATGGCTGGCCATGGAGGCGGTGGCTGTTTGATGCCGGCGGACAAGGCCGGTCAGGTCTTGGGCTCTGTGGAGTCAAATTGAGGCCATGATCCATTGATTCGAGGTTTAGGTTTGTTCTAAACCTCACGTTGGTGACTAGTTCTCGAGGTGGTGATCTGTTGCATGATGGCGACTCCGTAGAGGTCTCGACCTTCAAGGCTCGGCGATTGTGGTGCTTCTCCAGCCGATATTTCTAGGTGGTTGGGCTCGAGACGTCATGGTGAAGCTTGACGACCAATCCTCGTCTATCGAGGCAGCCGGAGTTGGCCGGAACGTGGTTGTCGTGGCGGCATATTGTGGCGACGCGGCGGTGGCATGGAGGTGCAGTCCAAGTGCCTGGGGCTCATGCTCGGTCTCTATCATAGCGCCCCGTGTGTCCGCTGCTATGGCGAGTGGTCTGGCGAGATGGAGATCTTCTACGGCTACTGGTCTTACCGGAATGGCGTCCTTGTCATGACGTCGCAGTTCATCAGCGTGGCGATCAGGTTCGCAGTGGCGCGTTTCTCCGTTTTGGTCGGGGTCAGTCTCGTGCCTGTGCGGTGCTTTGTGTGCCTTAGCCGGCAGCGGCTCGGTCTACGCGCTCAGGTGCAAAGCGCCATGACCAGAGAAGAGGCATGGAGGTTTGGAACGGCGGCGATGTGTGCTCACTGTCGGTGTTGGGGAGGTAGGATAGTGGAGCAGTGAAGGGTTGATGTCGTGCAGTGTGATCGCAGTGCCGTGCCGCTCCGCATGGTCTTCCTTGCTCCGGTGGCTCCCTTCCGTCTTCTCCTTCTTCTCCGGTGAGCTCCGCGGTGGCGCAGTGCTCGGCTCCGCTTTGCTCCGGCCTCCTTGTCCCTCTTCTCACCGAATTGGGGGCACTGGTGTGGCCACAGAGTGGCAGCGTATTGGTTGGAAACCTTAGAGGAGGCTTGCGTTGGCTTTTATAGGCCGGGGCGTGATCATGGCCACGGCGGACGGTGATCGGGCCATGACCTAGATCGTGCAGCTGTGGGGCGCTTAGGGGGCTTCTTGGGTGCCAAGATAGTGCCGACATGGGGGCGACAACTTCTGACACAGCGTGGGCCAGGGGTTCATGTCCCTTGCGTGGGGTTGTCGGGCGGTCGCGCGGGATGGGCGAGCGGCGAGGGGAGGAAGAAAGCACTTTTCACGTGGCTGACAGGTGGAGTCTGCTGGTCAGGCAGAGAGCGTGCGCGTCGGGCAAGTGGGTGCGCGGCGCTGGCGTGGGGAGCCGTCGAGGGCTGGGCGTCGAGGAGGTGGCTCGATGAAGGAGGGCTCGACGAAGGCTCGACGAGGAGTGGCTCGGCGAAGGCTCGACGAAGGAGGGCTCGAGAGGTGCCTGTGGAGTGTTCGAGGGTCGGGGCGCCAGAGTCAGACAGAGAGCGTCCGCGTCGGTCGAGTGGGTGCCGTCGAGAGCTCACGTGAGTGCGGGCGTGTGCGTGGGTTCGTTGCGGGACAGCTCAGTGCAGCGCATGGAGAGGGGGGTATCGTCGAGGCTCGGGCCGAGCAGGCTGGCTGCGGTCGAAGGGACGTCGACGGGGGCATCGAGGGATGCAGCGCGTGAGCTCGAGGGTTGTGGAGGAGGTGAGGCTGGGCCGATCCGGTTGGGCTGAGGAGCAGGCCGTAGGAAAGTGGGAAGGTGTGAATTGATCATGGATATGTGAGAGAGACCGGGAAGAGTTGGGATGTGGTCTTGATAGAGATTCATAGAGAGGTTTCATAGGGACATGTCATGGATTAGGGTAGGGACTCGAGAGTTCTTGGAGGTAGTACTTGCCTTATACCAAGGTCCTTTATGCATGAATGATTATCATGCTAACTCATCGTGGAGGTCCACTAGAGGTCGTTAGGGCTAGGGCAATCCGGTCCGAGGGTGGTCATAATAGAAGGTCGGGGATCATTGAGAGAGACTCGAGATAATCCCAAGAGAAATACAAGGAGGTTGCTATGGTCATGTGCCCTCCAACAAAAGACTTAAGTTGTAAAAAGAATCTCCGGCAAACTCCTACAAGCAATACTATATGAATGCAATAGTTTATTTATAAATTGTTCCCGGTTCAGCTAGCAACTACATGTTCCACACATTCACATAATTTTTTTTAAAAAGTCCAAATTTTTGGGTTGTTACACCTTCAACCTTGGTGACATCAACCGCATCCTCACCAACACTTTGGCAACGGGCTAGCCATTGACCTCAGCGACATCGACTGCACCTTTGCCAACACTTCGGCAAGGGGTTGGCCATCGACCTTGGCGACAACAACCGCACCCTCATCAACACTTCTGCAAGGGGATCACCATCGACCTCGGTGACATCGATCGCATCCTCGCCAATACTTCGGCAAGGGGCTCACCTTTGACCTCATTGATATTGACCTTACCCTCGCCAACACTTCATCAACGCCCCGATCTCACATTTTGGTTGAGGATTTACACCCACCTCTGGCACCATCGGCATCACCATCACCTCACTCGTCTACTTCGGCGTCAACTTTGGCTCTGTTAGGCTACCTTTGGACCAAGGGATCGCCATCATTGTCAACATCAACTATAACTTCGCTCAACCAAAATTTCTGCCAAGGGCCCACAACCATTTTCAAGGATGATGTCAACTTCGCCCTACCATCACCCCCGGCTCAAGTGAAGAACCTCTTCCAAAGTTCATCATCAACACCATCGACAACTAGCCACGAAGCCCCCGCCTGCTCATAAGCACCACCCAAGAGGTGCTAAGGGGGGTCCATTGGGGGACCAATTCAACCCAGAGGACATGTCTCGCCTGCTGCTCATGAGCCAGAGGAGGCAAGACCCGCCTATGACAACTACTCCATCCGCGTCTACCTCGACAAAATGTGCCATCATCGTCCTTCGGTGGCAACTTCTGTGTCTATCAGCGTCTGACGACCTCGACCACCAGAACGTCTCCTTCTGCTATGATGACTACTTCGGCTATAGGGAGTTGCTCCCTACACGGCGAAGACCCTCGCAGTAGATGAGTCTAACGGGGGCTAAGCCACGGACCTCCGCAATCGATGAGCTTTCATCACCATATCATGAACTCTGACCTTTGCTACCAAAATGCATCTTGCTCCAAGGGCACCTATCCAAGCTCGAGATAGACTAGGGACTTGTACTCTTGGGTCTTTTTCCTACTTATGTAGCAACTAGGTTTTGTTGTATCAGCCAAAGCCTAGTGGCTAAGGGGCTACTGTTGGGGGTAGGGGTGGCTGCGCCCACCCTCCCACCATGCAAAAGACCTAACGCTTAATTGGTCCAAGGGTCTGCATGTAAATTCATGAACCAAAGAGGGTAGGGAGGAAGATTGCCTCCTCCCACCTCCCTTATAAATAGAACCCAGGGGCAAGGACAAAGGGGGGCTCTCTCCTGATTCTCCCAAAACCCTAATCTCTGGGTATTCACTCTCTTTCCTGTGTGGATCTATCTCCCGAGCTTTCCCCTCACCCTGACGGAGAAACCCTCGTCCTGTCTGGTGAGGGCACTAGCGAAGGGCTATAACCCCACATATGACACTCTCAAGTCTCTCAATATATGTGGTATTTGTGGATCCTCACCAAGGCAATGATGATGTTATGTCTTTCTATTTGTACAACTTTCGTACAACTAAAGCTTATGTGGAGCTCATAGGAGTGAAGAAAGCATGAAAGAGCATACTTGCAATACATGTATTGTAAAGTCAAACCTCAGATCCAAAGAGAGTTGAGTCATACAATCAAATCAAGATGTACATGTACATGAAATATATGGTGTATATATATGGTAGCTAACCTAATTCTACTATACTCCTTGAAAACATATCTCTCTTTTAAAACTTGGAGAATAACTTTACGAGAAAACATGGGCTATCTTATTCATCTCTCTTTTTTCAGACGAGCATCTGAGTACCCATTGTTTTCTCTCAGGCGGGCATCGAAGTACCCATTGTTATCTCTTTCACTCTTTTTTCAATATCTCGGACACTTCCATTTTTTCAACTCTTCTCCCTTTTTATGAATAACTTTTGCATAGCCCATGTATTTTTCTGTAACAAAAACTTTTAAGAGATAGCATCAAGAACTTTGGAGCATTTATTTGGTGGATGAAAAACCTATAGGGTATATTTTTGATGTTCACTCCCAGTGTAGGAGTAAAATATTTTTAGGTGGATCTAGATGGAAGGCATGTGTTTGCGCCTACCCCCAGTGTTTGAGTAGTGCATATGTGAGTGGTGTGTACGTGATCTTTATTTTAAGAGCATGACAAACCTCTCATAAGGCATTAACAAAGCTTGACAAAACTCAATGCAAATCAAGCAGCACGAGTAGAAATTTATCTAGACTAAATATCATATATGGCTCTGGTAGGAATTTAAGCTTTGTCATACAGGAGCTTATCATGTAAGATTTTATATTTTTTTCATAAGATAAATCTGCAAAACTTTAGTATTACTTGGAACAAGATAAATAGCAGCTGAGACATTCTCATATCGTATCCGTCAATTAACTGATTTAGATCAAGCATATGCTACCCACAAAGTTTCAAATTCAGAGTAAATCCTTATATCAAAACAGTCGTATATAAAACTCAAGAGAATTCAAAGTTGAAAACTAGGTACTTGAAAGAAATTACAATAGAGCAACTATTCATCATTTACATTTTGACAAATTATCTTAAGAATCCATTTTATCTATCTATACTATAAAAGAGCGAATGAATTGAAAATACACTCTCACATGAAAATTTACTACCCACCCTGATTCTTGTCCTTTAGATCGTCTTTAAATTTAGATCCAACACATCTAAATCTCCACCCTAATTTAACAGGAAGTCTATGTTACACTTGTGTGTTTTTCTCTTCTCAACACATGAATTTTGTGTCCGTTGGATCAGCCATCGACGTCTCCTGGCGTCTAGTTTTTTTTTTGTCGCTGATTTGTTGGGCCCACTCTGGGATTCCCCATTTCTCATTTCCTGATTCCCATTTCCCCGTCTGTGTCCGTCGTCGTCGTCCGCGCTCTCCACCTCACTCCCACACCTCCTGCCCCGCCGCTCCACCTCATTCCCCTCCTCCGCCACCACCGTCTCCCTCCCCGTCGCTACTTGCACCGCCCTTCTGTATGGTGGGAACGAGGGCGAGACGCAGCGACCTTCGACTCCGGCGCGCGGGCTAAACCCTAGCCGGGAGGTGGATGGTGGGGAACGAGGGCGAGCCGCGGCGACCTTCGACTCCGGCACCCGTGCTCATCACCTCCCCCATTTTTGCCGCCCCCTCTGACCTCGTCATCCTCTTCTCGCAATCTCGCTCCGGTGAGTGCAGATCTCTGTTGTCCTCTGTAGTTGGATTAGGCTCTTCATCTGCTCGTCCCAGTTCGTCAGTTGCCCATGTGAGTAATCCGATCTGATCCATCCCCATCCATACTCTGTTCCTTGCGGTCACCTCTCGCTGATCTGTATCCAAGCATCGCACGTGGATCAACCGTGTTCCTGTTGACGATGCTCAGATCGGTCGTGCCTTTAGAAATTCATGGATTTACTTCCTGCCAGATCTGTGGATGCTTGTTTACTCCCTAAGAAATTCGTGGATGCAATGTAATGGATTTGATTGACGAGCATCAGGCGCGTTGGTTATTGGTGATGTGCGTTGAATCACCCGTTGTTCGGTCTAGGGGTGCCAGCCTCACACAGCCTGCACTCGCAGGATCGATAGGATGAAGCATGGGTCACACCACTCACTAGATAAAGAGTTGTCTCGTATTTGTTTATGTGTGACTCCTGATGTTTGTGTTTGTGCCATTGTTCTTTGGTATGAAGTGTGAATGCTTTCATCGGTACTGATCTGTGTTGTAATTACTATTTAGATGCTAGGAAGAAGGTTAGGAAGCTTGTAGCATCTAGTCAGGGATTAGCTAATGGCCAGTTATTAGGTGATGGGCAGAAGAGAGATTAACACGACGAAAATGGTGCGGCACCTGTCGTCCGTCTTGGCCAGGTGCTACAATATTTAATTTGTGTTAACTGAATATAGAGCATAAATATTAGCAAAAATGTTTTGAGCTTAGAGTCTAGTTCTGTAGTTCTGTTCAGAGTTGTGTTTTTTAACAGAATGTGGAGCTTCAATTTTTCTAATTTGTTGTGTTGATCTGATTTTCTAATTCAATTATTCCATTCTTTCTGGTTAGTATATCCTCATATTCCTCTGTCTCTATAAGACAACGTAAGGACTGGAAAGCTTGCGTGAACTATTAAAGGGTATGTTTATGTCATGTATTTGATCATCTATACTGGCTAAAATTTGATAAAGCCTTTAGGTGCTCTGTTTTTAACTGAATCTCTATATCTCTGTCAGGTAGACTGAAGTGTATCTGTTGTCCTATCTGTTAGTTTCTGAATTTTTAGTTAATTGTGAATGTGAACCCTATCTGTGATTGTGTTATGCATGTTAGTGTTAACCATTGTTTGAATAATATTGGAGTTAATGTGAACCCTATCAGCTTATCAACAATTGTATGTTCTTATGTGGCTGTCTGGAATGACCACTCTATTGTGCAATATCAAATACAAAACAAAAGATATGACACACATTCAGAATGTTGGTTCTTGCAATATGCAGAAGATGCTTGTAGTTTGAATTTCAGAACCCGGTGTCATGGGCGCCTAGCTACTCGCATATTTTCATTTATTATAATAAATTCCTAATTATTGTTAGCTGCTTGCAATTATTTACTAAGGATATGTTGTACTTTCACTGCAAATGTCTAAGTACCTAACTATCATCTATACTATCAAAGAGACTGTACTAGATTCTTGTTAGTGTACAAAAATATCTAAATACGTAACTATGGCTGGAGGAGGGAATCCAAATAGATTAACCACACGTCTTACTTACAAAAAATACTTTTACCCTCTAATTTTCATTGTGTCTAGTGCTGTTATTTACTAAGGATATGTTATACTTCCGTTGCATATTGCTATTAGTGATAGATTGTTATTAGTGTAGATTGTTATTACTGTGGATTACATAATTACGGCCATCGATAATGTAAATTGCAAGTACCTAACCGCGCAATTGTAGTTTTGATTATGTGTAATATTGTGGTGTTGAACCATTTGCCTTGCTGCTGCTTTAGCTGCAACGCCAGTGTCCATCTGTATTATTTGGTGAGAACTTAGAAAGTAGCCTTATTTGGTTAGCTCTTCTTGTTTTAGCAAAAGTCACTATGATCTTTACTTGTCCATCTGCCTTCTATAGAAAAAAATGTTTGTTTGTGATTTTTGATTGTGGTTCCTTAGTAATCATTTGTCATTTGTCCTTCCATAGATAAAGTTATCTATTTGTGATTTCTGATTGTGTTTTCTTAGTAATCATTTGTCATTTGTCCTTCTATAAAAAGAATTGTCTATTTGTGATCTATTATTGTGCTTCCTTAGTCATCATTTGTCATTTATCCTTCTATAAAAAGAATTGTATATTTGTGATATGTCATTGTGCTTCCTTAGTAATCATTTGTCATTTGTCCTTCTATAAAAGAAATTATCTATTTGTGATCTGTCATTGTGCTTCCTTAGTAATTATTTGTCATCTGTCTTTGTGATTTGCATATTTGTTGTTAAAAGTTTTTAACTCTGCCTTTGGTGGGCCGCCTATGGTGTCCCATTGTAGCAGGTCCCAAGCCATGGTAAAGGAGGAGGGTTGAAACTGTTTTTCTTCTTATTTATTGCATTGTTGTTTTATCTTTTGTTAGGAATTTTATTGTCTTCGTACCTTCCTGAAATAAAGTTTTTTATAGCTGCTTTATAATTGATACCTTGCTTTCTTTTTCGACAACTTATTTATTGTTTTATCTAGTGATTAAGAATCATAGGAGCTCCGTTGAATACGTCAACTTTGGCAGATCTGTCTAATATGGTGAGCTGGTCTCCTTTCTTTCTCCTTTCTTTGTTGATTTGGTGAGTGTGTGTATATGAAAATTTTGGAGAACAATTCAATTTAGTTTTACATAGAGTTATTAGTATTTACCTCTTGGATTGCACATTTATAAGTAGTAAATTGCACACTAAAATTATTGCAATTATGGTGTTTTCATGTGCAATATCTGGTCTCTGTTGCGTGTTGTACAAGTAAAAATACACAGAGTATAAATACAAATACAAATTCATGTGCTACTTGCTAGGAAAGCACATAGTTTTTGCAGCTCCTTGTTTTTGTGTGCTAATTTGAGAAAAAACACATGAATTTTTCTTTTGTGCTGTGGACTTGCGTAGGTTGCCAGCCAAGCAAAATTCATGTGCTAGGACAGACCAAAACACACAAATTTTAGGTTTTCTACAATTTGTGTGTTTCTTTGTGGAAAAACACTCGTGTGTTAGTTCCACCTAAAACACACAAGTTTTAACTAGACAAGCCCTAATTTAATAAGTGGATCCGATCAGAAACTCTATCCTAAGCTCTTTACATTGACAACTTTGTGTCTCTTACAAACTATCCTTCAGAATTCTTTTCTCACCGCATCTTCCACCCTACCCGCCCGCATACCCGCTCAGCGGTTCGCCTTCCGGCTTCCGCGCTCCCTCCACCGAAATGGGCCAAAGCGGCGTAACTCCTCACCCTCGCCCACGAAAGTCGGCGTAACTCCTCGCCCCCCGTCGAAAGTCGATTCGCTTGACGAGCGTCGGACTTTTTTTTTGCGAGACAAGGACGAGCGTCGGACTAAACGAGCTGTTTACCCGCTGCGTGACGCGACGACGACGAGGCGAGGCGACACCGTGACGGTGACTGCCGGTCCGCGCCCCTCTGCCTGCGGCTCGACGCTGACGCCGCCTCCACCTGACGGGGAACCCGGCGGCGAACGCGACCTCGCGCACAGGAACCCAGCGGCCGGACGCGCCTGCCAGCACGGACGAGGACTGCGACTGTGACCCTGCGTGCGTGAATCGTGGTGCTCGTTTTGATCCCGGCGGCGCTGCTAGTAGAACCATTCATCGCCAGGATGGTGGCGGCGTGGCTGCCAGAGACGGAGGGGGCCGAGGTGCAGGGTGGCGGCGTGGCTGCCAGAGACGGAGGGGGCCGAGGGGCAGGGCGTCAGCCAGGTGCTGTCCGGCGACTACGAGTTCACCGGGAAGTTATCGAGGACGTGCTGTCCGGTGACTGTTAGACGGAACGGTGCGAGTCGCGCAACTCGCGAAAACCCGAGGAAATCGAATCGGCAAAGGCGTCGGCCGAGCGACGTACTCCTATCAGGCTACGGCGATCGGGATCCCAGGCTCCCGGTGTTCCCGATGCCGATCGCGGATCTTTGGTGGCAACCGGCAGGCGGTAGTGTGGCACCTTGCAGGTGTGTGTGGCAGCCCGCAGGCGCAGGCAGCTGCTGGCTGCATCATCGCAGTAAGGCACTCCCATGCAAGCACGTTTGTTCTTCGTGGCAGTCTGTTGCAGTCCTGCTCTCTTGCGGTTCAGGTGTTCAGGCATTCATCGTCAGCACTCCAGCTGTTCAACAGTTCTACTTTGGACTGTACTATTGATTGGCCGGCCTGTCTATTATTCTTGGTTTCTTGTCCCATGCTTTTGGACTGGAATTGGTATGTGTTTGGGTTTGGTTCTACCAAATGTGCATCTTCATGTAAAGGTTAGATCTGAATCACAAGCAAATTTTGTAACTTTTTTGGCTACTATATGAACTTTATGTTGATTTATTCATCGCTCACTAAGTCGATATGATTATTGTGTTCTTATTCAGTGACTACAAGCCTGACGACCTGAGGGCTAGCACCCTTGATCCACTGGCTGGGCAGCCAGTCATCATACCCTCACTAACACACCAGTAGAATGATCATCATGAGCCAGATAGCACTTCAACGCTAGCCATTGCACGCACACACACACCCTAGCTTGTCGATGTTCAGTTTTAGGGTACTATATTTATTTGATTTTAATCATTGCTAACTTGTGTTGAAGGTATTGCTTTAAGAAACGAGTCTGTTAGGATAGGCATGGACATTTGCTCTTGCCAAGCACTTTCTTCTAAAAAAGGAGTGACAAACAGTACAATTACTATCTCGACTTTAATTATTAATTAAATTACTTACCTTTAGTTTAGTTAGTAATTACTTATCTTGAGATGAATTGGTAATTGGTCTTCAGCTCAATCACCTGTTTTATTTTTAGTTTTGCCACAAATGTATTAACATACATAAGTTCCTATTTGCAGTCCGCTTTTCCAAGTCACTTTCAGGAATCGCACAATGGTATAATACCCAAACATTGTGCATGAGGAGCAGTGGTTAATAATATATATATGCTCTCCAATTGTTAAATGTTAGACAAGATGGGAACAGGTGGTTGAGCGACACATATTGAGTTATTGTTTTACTTATATTTGTTAATTTTGATTATAGTTTCAAAAGAGCAACTCTGTTGGAGGCATACCATCAAAATACCATCTATCCATATCTTGGGATATGCTACAGTTATGCAGATGCAAATAGTTGTGGAAAAAGGCATGAAGCAAGAAATATTTATCAAAAAGGTGTCAGCATCTCAATCACTGCTATTTTTTCTTATTTTTTCATATCAACATGATGCACTCATTGTTTTAGAAAATTATGGCCTAGGCATAACATTTCTAGAAAGGGAAATAAAAATTAGCAGCAAGGACTGGAGCTTTCTTCTATGCTGCATTGCCATTTCATTAGTTTTCTTCGAGATGCCACATAATTTCATTATTTGCTGAAAACGAAAGAGCTTTCCTATGTCTCTGGCAAACAAAAATGTATCTAGCTTATTGTTTGAATGGGTGCTGAGGTGATTGGAGTTGGACCTGTTTGTTTTCAGATATTATAGTTATTTTTTCAATTTTCTTCTTCAAGTGTAGTGCACTTTATTGGCAAAATTTCCCTCCTTGAGCTCACAAAAAATGGTGCTCATTGAAACCAGAGAGAATTTGAAAGAAGAGCAGCTATGATGGGTGGAGGGAATTTCGTTGTTCCTGCACATTGCTAAAACTTTTAAGGTAGCAACTAATCATTTAGTTTTCCTTTTTCTTTGATTAGCCTGGTAATATTCAACCTTTAAAAAAATTGTTTATGTTTTGATTTCATTAGGTTTCAAGGCTAAAAAGGACAAGGGAGTCCCACTGTAATATTCACACATTCAAATATTTCAAATGCATATATACTGATTGTTGTTTCGGGTCCGAGACCTCGAAACAGCGGGTTGTCGCATGAACGAATGCACAGAGCGAAAGCGGAAGTAAACGGAAGAGAATAGGAAGTTGGGTGAAGTGAACAGTGCTCCTCCTCCCCCCGTGGGGAGGTCGGGAGCTTTTTATATTGAACTAGATCCACGTGAAAGTACAAGATTGCCCTTCTCAATCACTCTACTACAATTACAATGATGCCCTACTCAACTACTCTGTAGCCGTTCAGCGCTCCTTCCGGCGCTGGGGGCACCATCGTCACTTCGGCCTCTGGCGGGCCCAGCGTCCCCGGCTCTCTTCCCGACCGGTGGGCCCGCTCTCCCTGACCCATGCTTCCGGCGACCTGCGAAAAACTCACGGACAACCAAATCGTAAAAGACGAAATCTCTCGCCGGAGACGCTGGGTTCCTTTCATACGAATGCTCCCTTCCGCGCGGAGCCTCTGTCGTACGCCTGGCCGCGAGCCGAAAGGCGCGCTACCGCGCGAATGCATCCTTTCGCGCGAAGGCGTTGCCTTCCCTTGATCCGCGGGCCGAAAGGCGCGCTACCGCGCGAATGTTGCGCTACCGCCCGAAGGCGACGCCTTCCCCTGGCCAGCGAGCAGAAGGGCGCGCTACCGCGCGAAAGTGGCACTACCGCGCGAGTGTTGCCTTCCGCTCAGAGACCGTCGTCGCTTGGTGTTGCGGGTCTGAAGCGCTTGCTTGCGTGATTCGCTGAACGAGCATTGAGGTATATAAGCGTCGTCTTCCTCGAAAACCGTGTATCATGATGGAAAGCCTCTGCGACGCTTCGAATCTCGTGTCAGGCGTCTCTTCGCCTCTCTTGGTAACCGTGTCGCTGTTGCTCGTATATAAGCGCGGTGGCTTCTGGTGAACAAAGGCGCCCGGTCAGTCGACGCCTTCCCCCCCCCCCCCCCGCCGCTGTCTCTATCTCGTGACGGTTTGCGCCATTCGCCTGACGTGATTCACTTTCGACGAGGGGTGCATTCGCCAGCTTGCGTGATTCGCTGAACGAGCATTGAGGTGTGTAGCTGTCATCTCTTGTATTTTTGTCTCTTTTCGGCTTATGTCCTGCGAATTGGTTGTCTAAGCTTGTTGATTCCGCTTCTATTCTCGCTATTTTTTGCTTGCATTGTTTGTTTATATGTCTTTCGCACCGTGTTAGATGGCGTCTTCCAGCTCGACGTCGACCTCGAGCTCGGCTAGCGAAAGTACGAGTGCTACCGAGTCCTCCCGCCGCGAACGTAGCGCGGAAGTATCCGTCGGATCTGGGGCTACTCCGCGAGTTCCAGATCATAGTGGAAGCCTGTCTAATGATGGTGACTCCGGTTTGGTTTCGGTCCCCACGGATTGTTCTTTTTACCTGGGCGCATCGCGAATGACGGCCGCTGGCTTACAAACAATGGTCGAAAAGGGGCCTCTAAGGAGAGATCATCTTGCGAATTGCCGCGTCCCTGGAGACGAGGAGGTGCCTATATTCCGCGGCCTAACGAAGCCGTCGTCTTTCGCGATTACTTCGTAGCCGGACTTGATTTTCCTCTCGAGGAATGCGTCTCTGATGTCTTGTCGGGGTTCGAAATACAACTCCATCCGCTGACGCCGAATGCGTTTGCCAGACTTAGTGTTTTCGCCCACGCAATGAAGATGTTGGATTGCACACCGCGGGCCGACGTTTTCGTGCGGTTCTATGATATCCACCGTCGTCCGACGAAAGTGAACGACCCCTTCCTTGGATGTGAGCTGCCAAGCGAAATTCGATGCATTAATTTCGTTCCGCGGAAGACATGGGGCAGTGTTTCCATTTCACTCACGTATTAGAACAAGTGGCCGGATTGGAATCGCTTCTGGTTCTACTATCGCGTGTGCTCGGACGAAATCGTTGCCGCTGAACTAAGTAAAGGAGAGAAGAAAGGCTCTCCACTTGTATCGGTTTTGGAGAAATGCCCTGGGAGGCATCTTCCGCCCGTCGTGCTAAGTGACCCGGATGCTATTCGTTGTGGGGATGCATTCGCGCTCACTGCACGGTTTCAGATCAGCCGAGATTTGGTTGAAGAGTGGATGGCCATTGGGATGAATCCGCTCTGCAGCGCCACTTCTTTCGAAGGCTTTTCAGAGAAGGATGGATACTGGGGCCCCCTTCTACTACTAGAGAGGCCCGCGGATTCTCCGATGATGATCTTTATGTGAAGCATATCGAGAAGGAGGCCAGGAAAGTTTGCGGCCCGTACCTATGCAAAGAAAGCGAATTCCAACTCGGCAATCTCGGCCGAAGCCGCCGCCTGAACCGAGCCTTCGACGCTATGGGAGTCGAATACGCCGAAAGGCCTCTAGTTGACGAGGGCAAGGAAGAGGTTGAAGGTTCGAAAGAAAAAGGGAAAGGCGTAGCTTGGCGCGGTGGGCGGAGCGGCGTGGTTTCTCGGCGAAGAACTACCGATCCTGGGGACATTCGCATCGGGCGGTTAATTGCCAAGCCGATGCTTAAAAGCCAAGGAACAGTGATGGAGTCGATCCCCGACGTTGATCCTTTCGATCATCCGAGGGTGGTTAGTTTCTTTGCCTCTCTTTTGCTTTGTCTTTCGGTTTATTCGCGTTCTTTGCTTTTCCCTTTCGCTAGAACAGTTCCTTTATGATATTGATGATGCGCGCGTGACCTGTCTTATCTTGTCGTTTGTTCTGCAGAGCTCCACTCTCGCTGCTGGGATGGCGCAGAAAAAATCGAGCATGCCTCTTTCGCGCGCAGCCTTTGATGATGATGCTTCGGTTGCTGAAATGCCAATATTCGCGAAGGTCGACACCCGAAAACCCTCTGGTCCACCCAACGTCGCGGAGCGCCCGGCGAAAAAAGCGAAAGTTTCTCGCCCCGACACCTCTGCACGGGCGTCAGGCGACAAGACCGCTGCTGGCAAAAAGGAGAGCGCGTCCCTGAGAATGCCTGCCCCTGCTGCTACTGACAAAGGTAAGCTATGCCTTTCGCCGCGCTGCATTTGTCTGACCCAGGAAATGGTGGAAGGGCAGCTCCTGGGTTACGGGCGGCTGGTTCTCGACAGGGTGCCCTCGGACTACGAGAACCCGTGCTTATATACTGGCTTGAGCTCATCGAATGATATTGACAAGGCGAAAGAGGAATCTTATCGCGTTGCTCGTTCTTTAGGTGCGCCTTCTGACGCCCAACTCGCTTGCCGTCTTGACTATCGTCGGGCTGAAATTCTTCCTGGCGGTAGCGAGGAGGCCACTAAGTTTGTGGAATTCTCACAAAAAACTTTCATCGCGCCGGAGATCGAAAGGGATCTCCTGAAAGTTAACTGTCTGAAACTCGACGACGCCATCTCTTTTCACCTGGCAAGCGTGAGTGTTTGATTTCGCTGCAAGTTTTGTAGCTCTTTCGATCTTTATTTTCACCGCTATTTCGCTTCTATACATAGGCTGCCGTTGTCACTCGCAGCCAAAGCAATCAACGGGATCTATATATTCGCAAGCTCGAGCGTGAGAAGCAAGAGCTTGACACTCAAGTGAAGAATTTCGACACCCAAGAGAAGGAGCTCGCCGCCGACCTTGAGCAGTAGACCAAGAAGGCCGACGCTGAGCGCACCTCGAGGAAAACAAGTCAGAAAGAGGTGGAAAACCTCAAGAAGAAGCTTTCGCAGCTGCGGGCCACCCAAGCCGAAAGGGAAAAACTGCTTTTAGCCAATGCTGAGGAGGCCGCGGCTCGCTTCCGCGAATGCCTTCGCAGCATCGGCGTCGAGGCGGATGGTCCCTCAGAACGTAACGTCGATAGCCTCGTTGGCTGGATTCGCTCCGAGATGGAGTCGCTGGAGGGGCACATGGCCCTTGGCCGAGACTACACCGCTGTTACCGGCATCAAGGCGATCGGTCATAGCCTTGTGGACGCCGGCTGCTCCCATATCATGGAGCTTTCGGTCAAGGAAGTTGACTACTATTGGCGCACCCCCGAAGCGGCGAAAGTTCTAGGGAAAAGATTTTTTGATGAGTTCTGGCTGGCAGGCGGGAATGATATGTCACTCATGCAATCCGCAGTGGCTCGCGGAATGGTGTCTTCTACCGACCGCCTGAGCTTTCGCTTGACTTCTGTGTTAGCTATCGCTTTTTCTGCAGCATCTTGCGGCTTAAGTGGAGTTTCTTCTGAGATTTCGCTCTTTTGTGCAGACTCCAGAGGAGAAGACGCACATTCGGCAGGTGTTTTCGGATTACATTTCCGAAAAACAGGCGCGCGAGGCCGAGCCGGAGGACGAGGCGAGTCCGCCCCAGCCTAATGATGAAGCCCCCGAGAGCTCGGCCGCTGCTGTTCGCGATGCGAATGCCTCTCAAGACGCAGCGGTAGACGAATGACTTTTCTAGGGCCCGTTTTTATTGTGCTGGTAGCTTGTTCTTGGACCTTCTATAAACTTTGGGACTTAAGTTCAAATGTTGTATCTTGAACAGGGCGCGGGTGCGGGAACGTCGGACGTTCTCGACATCTGCCCGTTAATGATTAAGTCAGGCGATATCTGTGTTGGCGGTGACTTGTGGAGGAGTTTTCGCTCTAGGTTTCCGACGGCGTCGCTTTCGGCTTACATGAAAAAACGTGCTAAGAAACTTAGGCGCACAGAAGAGCAGCTACGCGCTTTTTATGAAAACTTCGATCGACGCGAACTTGAGTCGAGGCGAATGAGGCGCAAGGCTTCGCGCGTGCCGCCGGGCTTTGGGGGTGCCGCATTCGTTAAGTTGGAGCCCGAAGACGCCGTGCCTTCGCCAGATGAACGGCGATACAGCATTTTCCTTGGCCGCGGAAGTAGTTCGCGGCCCTGAATTACGTTGTACAAACTTTACCTCTCAAGTCCGGTGTAATGAAGAGTGTCGCAGTGGGTTGTATCTTTAGGTGTTGATCGTTATTTGCGAATGCGCGACTTTTTTCATTCTTTCGCTTAATTTTCACTTGGACGGTCGTATGATTTGCTACCTCGCGCGGATTGCTATTTTTCGCTGTGTCTTTCGCTCGATAGGTGAAGCGGGAGTCTTTTGCCGAATGATTTAGTCACTGTCATCCTACCAGTTCGCGCAATAGCGCTTCCGTTGCGGGTCCTTTTTGGCCGATGGCTTGGACGCGCCCGCCCCCGAACACTTAGACGAGGGGCGGCAGCTTTCGCGCTGGCACGAGTGAGCTTCCGGTGCGAGCCCCTCGGCCGGTAGTAAAGACGCGCCCGCCCCCACACACTTAGACGAGGGGCGGTAGCGTTCGTGCGAGGGAGCTTTCGGTGCGAGCCCCTCGGTCGGTAGTTCAGACGCGCCCGCCCCCCGCACGCTTAGACGAAGAGCGGTAGCATTCACGCGAGGGAGCTTTCGTTGCGAGCCCCTCGGCCGATTGCAAAGACGCGGCCGCCCCCACTCACTTAGGCGAGGGGCGATAGCATTCGCGCGAGGGAGCTTTCGGTGCGAGCCCCTCGGCCGATTGCGAAGACGCGCCCGCCCCCACTCACTTAGGCAAGGGGCGATTGCATTCGCGCGAAGGAGCTTTCGGTGCGAGCCCCTCGGCCGATTGCAAAGACGCGGCCGCCCCCACTCACTTAGGCGAGGGGCGATAGCATTCGCGCGAGGGAGCTTTCGGTGCGAGCCCCTCGGCCGATTGCGAAGACGCGCCCGCCCCCACTCACTTAGGCGAGAGGCGATGGCATTTGCGCGAAGGAGCTTTCAGTGCGAGCCCCTCGGCCGATTTCAAAGACGTGCCCGCCCCTACTCACTTAGGCGAGGGGCGTTAGCATTCGCGCGAGGTAGCTTTTGGTGCGAGCCCCTCGGCCGATTGCAAAGACGCGCCCGCCCCCACTCACTTAGGCGAGGGGCGATAGCAGTCGCGCGAGGGAGCTTTCGGTGCGAGCCCCTCGGCCGATTGCAAAGACGCGGCCGCCCCACTCACTTAGGCGAGGGGCGATAGCATTCGCACGAGGGAGCATTCGGTGCGAGCCCCTCGGCCGATTGCGAAGACGCGCCCGCCCCCACTCACTTAGGCGAGGGGCAATAGCATTCGCGCGAAGGAGCTTTCAGTGCGAGCCCCTCGGCCGATTGCAAAGACGCGCCCGCCCCCACTCACTTAGGCGAGGGGCGATAGCATTCGCGCGAGGGAGCTTTCGGTGCGAGCCCCTCGGCCGATTGCAAAGACGCGGCCGCCCCCACTCACTTAGGCGAGGGGCGATAGCATTCGCGCGAGGGAGCTTTCGGTGCGAGCCCCTCGGCCGATTGCGAAGACGCGCCCGCCCCCACTCACTTAGGCGAGGGGCGATAGCATTCGCGTGAAGGAGCTTTCGGTGCGAGCCCCTCGACCGATAGTAAAGACACGCCCGCCCCCACACACTTAGACGAGGGGCGGTGGCTTTCGCGCGAGGGTGCTTTCGTTGCGAGCCCCTCGGCCGATAGTAAAGACGCGCCGGCCCCCACACAATTAGATGAGGGGCGGTAGCTTTTGCGTGAGGGTGCTTTCGTTGCGAGCCCCTCAGCCGATAGTAAAGACGCGCCCGCCCCCACACACTTAGACGAGGGGCGGTGGCTTTCGCGTGAGGGCGCTTTCGTTGTGAGCCCCTCGGCCGATAGTAAAGACGTGCCCGCCCCCACACATTTAGACGAGGGGCGGTAGCTTTCCTGCGAGGGCGCTTTCGTTGCGAGCCCCTCGACCGATAGTAAAGACGCGCCCGCCCCCACACACTTAGACGAGGGGCGGTAGCTTTCGCGCGAGGGCTCTTTCGTTGCGAGCCCTCAGCCGATAGTAAAGACGCGGCCGCCCCCCCCCCACACTTAGACGAGGGGCGGTGGCTTTCGCGCGAGGGTGCTTTCGTTGCGAGCCCCTCGGCCGATAGTAAAGACGCGGCCGCCCCCACACACTTAGATGAGGGGCGGTAGCTTTTCAGGGTTTACATTTGAAAATGTTTTGTGGCTTTGGATGGTTGGAAAGGCTTGCTCTTTGGTGTTTATTTATATCGCCTTGCCCCTGCTGTGGGAGGACTGCATTTACTCCCTTGGTTGTGCTTGTGTGCGTTTGGTAGGTGAAAAGTTAATATGACGTTTATGCTTTTGCAGCTACTATTGCCTGCCAGCTGTCTTTCTTGTCGCCCCACGAGGGCTGCTCAACATGGCCTCTGCTACCGTTCTCCCCTTTTGCTTGGAGGGGGGTCGGTTTTGTATTGCCCGTAGGCTTTCGTTCCGCCCTCTCGTTTTGTCGGAGGGTCGGTTTTTGTATAGCCCGCGGGCTTTCGTTCTGCCCTCTCGTTTTGTCAGAGGGTCAGTTTTTATATTGCCCGCAGGCTTTCGTTCCGCCCTCTCGTTTTGTCGGAGGGTCGGTTTTTGCATAGCCCGCAGGCTTTTGTTTCGCCCTCTCGTTTTGTCGGAGGGTCGGTTTTTGCATAGCCCGCAGGCTTTCGTTCTGCCCTCTCGTTTTGTCGGAGGGTCGGTTTTTGCATAGCCCGTAGGCTTTCATTCCGCCCTCTGGTTTTGTCGGAGGGTCGGTTTTTGTATAGCCCACAGGCTTTCGTTTCGCCCTCTCCTTTTGTCGGAGGGTCGGTTTTTGTATAGCCCGCAGGCTTTCCTTCTGCCCTCTCGTTTTGTCGGAGGGTCAGTTTTTGTATAGCCCGCAGGCTTTCATTCTGCCCTCTCATTTTGTCGGAGGGTCGGTTTTTGTATAGCCCGCAGGCTTTCGTTCTGCCCTCTCATTTTGTCGGAGGGTCGGTTTTTGCATAGCCCGCAGGCTTTCGTTCCGCCCTCTCATTTTGTCGGAGGGTCGGTTTTTGTATAGCCCGCAGGCTTTCATTCCGCCCTCTCGTTTTGTCGAAGGGTCGGTTTTTGTATAGCCCGCAGGCTTTCATTCCGCCCTCTCGTTTTGTCGGAGGGTCGGTTTTTGCATAGCCCGCAGGCTTTCGTCCCGCCCTCGCGTTTTATCGGAGGGTCGGTTTTTGCATAGCCCGTAGGCTTTCGAGATTGTCGGTGGATGTGGAGGATCTCTTTCGCCCACCCAACCGACATTCTCGTTCATCACATCGGAATGACGAATGTCTCAACCTTATTTTCGGTTGATTTCGTCCTTTGGCATGCCACATAATATTTTTGGGGAATTACGAGTACTTTCGCAATGTAGCGGTTACATTCGGCTGCCTCGTTAAAAAATCTCGCACCCCAATGAAGGGCTTCCCCGGCGAGGAAAAATGGTGCAGTCGATTTTGATTACAAAAAGGTGAAAGCTGAAATCCGTCAACGCCTACGACTTGATTGCGGACCGGTGTTGGAAATCGATCACGTATTCGTTTAGCTCCGCCGACCACTTGCCAATTCGGCCGATAGCTTCGTTGTTGCGGAACAGAGCTTCCAATGGTTGAGCCGATAAGACTATGATGTGGTGAGATTGAAAGCAATGCTTTAGCTTCCTAGAAGCCATTACCACCGTATATGCTATCTTCTCCAGCTCTGAATAGTTCAGTTTTGCTCCCGACAGGGCCTCGGAGACGAAGTAGATCGGGAACTGCGTCATCTTGTTTTCGTGTTCCTTCTCTTCCATCAATACTGCGCTTACGGTGGTGTGAGATGATGCGAGATACAACAAGAGCGTCGCTTCTGGCGACGGTTTGGATAACGTAGTTAGCCTTGTCAGGTACTCCTTTAGCTGCTGGAATGCCTATCGCTGTTCTTCCCCCCAATCGAAGGGGTCGGAGCTACGCAGAGTTCTGAATTAAGGCAGCCATTTTTCGGCGGATCTTGCGATAAATCTGTTCAGAGAAGCAAGCCTTCCTGTCAGCTTCTGCACTTGCTTTCAGCTCGAGGGCGGTTGCATGTTGATGATCGCCGTTATTTTGTCGGGATTGGCTTCAATTCCCCTTGCCGACACCAGGCAACCAAGGAGCTTGCATTTCTTGATGACGAAAGTACACTTGTCAGGGTTGAGCTTCAAGCCGCTTTTGTGGAGGTTGCCGAAAGTCTTGAGTAGGTCTGCTTGATGATCTTCCTGTCTGTCACTTTTGACCACTATATCGTCAACATAAGCCAACGAGTCCTTCTTCTGCTTCTGGCTTTCGAAAACCTTGTCGGTCATCCATGAGAAAGTTGGGCCTGCGTTCCGCAACCCTTCCGGCATCCGCCGATAGCAATATGTGCCTGTTGGGGTGATGAAACTGGTTTTCTCCTCATCGTCGGGATGGAGCCATATTTGGTGATAACCTGAAAAGCAATCTATCAAACTCATTATTTCACACCCGGCTGCAATGTCGATGAGCTTGTCGATACGAGGCAAAGGATACGGATCCTTCGGGAAGCATTTGTTGAGGTTGGTGAAATCGACGCACATTCGCCACTTCCCATTCTTCTTTTTCACCAAGACAACGTTCGCCAGCCATTCGGGGTACTGGACTGGTCGGATTACTCCCGCATCGAGTAATCTCTACACTTCGGCTTTCGCTGCATCGGCCCATTCGTTTGACATCTTTCTCAGTTTTTGCTTTCTGGGCTTAGCGCCGCTTGCGATGTTCAAACTATGTTGGGCAAGATCTCTGCTAACGCCTTGCAAGTCGTTTGCTGACCAAGCGAAAATGTCATCGTTGTTCGCGAGAAATGATGCCAGAGTGTTCCTTTCTTCTTCCGGCATGCTTGTCCCGATGTGCACAGTTCTTTCGGGCCTTGAAGATGCAAGTGGGATTCTCACTGTTTCTTCGGCTGCCCCGGCCTTATATTCGGTCGAGCTAACGGCGACGTGCACTTCGACGGTTGCTTGCATTTCGTCATTTTTCGCCACCTCGTTTATGAGACTATAGCCTGGGGTCGGCCTACCTTCGATTCTCCTGGATGCTTGCTGATCTCCGTGCACAGTAATGATGCCAAAAGGTGATGGCATTTTCATACACAAGTAGCTTTGCTTGATTATTACATTGAACCTGTTTGTGAAACCTCTGCCGAAAATGGTTGTGTATGGGTAGTCCATGTTCACTATATCGAACGTCACCATCTCGGTGCGTACTCTATCTTCCTCGGCGAAAGATACCTGGATTTGTTTCTTGCCGATAGCGTCGATCTTTCTTCCCCCAAATCCGTACAAGGAATTGCCAGCGGGGTCCAAACTGCACCTGTCCATTCCCATCGCCTCGAAAGCTTTGACGAACAAGATGTCTGCCGAGCTTCCGGTGTCGATCAAAATGTTATGCAATGTGAAACCGGCCACATTGGCTGTAGCGACGAAAGTGTCACAATGCGGGTAGTCGCGAACTTTGAAATCTGACTCATCAAAACATATCGGCGCTAGTGACCAAGCTGGCCTGTTCAGCGGAAGCCTTGGTGAGACCGTCTGGACTCTTCGATGATAGTCCTTTCTCGCCCTTTTACTTTCGTGCTCCAGATTGGATCCGCCCGTGATGGCGAAAATGTGGCCTCTTGATGGGAGGATGTTGTTGATTGCGCTAGTTTCGTTTTCTATGTCCTGTCCCTGCTGGTAACTCGGTTGTGCTTGCTGCCCCTGGGGTTGGGCTAGAGCCGGAAGCGCTGGTGGCGGTGTTGGTCGGCGCTGATAGTGCATGGGTGACGAAACTGCCACCGACTATGGCGCAAAAACCGGGAACTGGTAACCCTGATATGCCGGATTGTACCAATGCAAATTCTGGGGAGGCATGTACTGTGGGGGGTGCATAGTCGTGCTTGCGTAGTTGTTGCATGTTATCGCTCCTGTTGCCGGATCTTGCGAATTGTGAAAAACGTGCTTGGAGCCTTCGCTAGAAGCTGAAGCTTGATCCTTGTCTTTTAGCTCTTTCGCCATCTTGCTGTATTTACAGTCTCGGGTGGTGTGACCGAAATTGCCATCGCAGATGACACAGTACGGAGGCTTGGCTCCTCTTCCGCGGCCTCTACCGTCTCGGCCACCACATCCTGTCCTTCCACCGCGCCCTCCGCGGAATGGTTGATCGAATCCCCTTTGGGGCTGAAAGTTGGCCACGTCCGGCCTCTCCATGCCCGCTGCTGACTGTACTGGTTCTTCCTGCAGAGTGTTGATTGTCCGGAAAGGTCTAACCATCCTTTGATTCGGCACTTGTGGCGGTCGACTCGCTTTCGTCGCTTGTCTCTGCATCAAGCGGGCGGCTTTGCGCCGCCGAAAGTCATCATCTGACCTTGCATATGCGTTCATCACATCGAACAATTCCTTGACAGTTTTCAGCGGTTCTCTGGACAGGTGAGCGGCACACTGTCCGGTTCCCAAGCCCTCGGTTGCTGCTGCAATCACCGCGGCTTCCGGCACATTCAGAGCTTGAGCTTTCAGCTGTATGAAGCGTTTGAGGTACTCGGATAAGGGTTCGTCGTCTTGCTGGGTGCAATTCATGAGGTCTCGCGTGGTCTTGACATCCGGCCGGAATCCTTGGAAAGTGGCGAGCAATTCGGCCTTCAACTGAGCCCACGAATAGATGGATAGTGGCTTGAGTGTGGTGTACCAATCGTGCGCCACGTCTTCGACTGCCAGAATGAGAGATTTCGCCAGGGCCTGATTGTCCCCGCCTGTCGAAAAAACGGCTGTCTCGTAGCTCGCCAAGAATTTGCGCGGATTCGTCTTGCCGTCGAAAGTCGGAATGCGTGGCTTGTAGTTGAGTGGTCACGGATGGGCTTGCAATTCTCTTGAAAGTGGGGAGGTTTCGTCGATTGCATTGTCGAAAGCTGGTGGCTGTTCTCGCCTTGGCACGAACACATTCTCTTGAATTATTGGGATCGGGCCTCCTCCAGCCTTTCGCAGTTCCTGAATTTCCTTTTCCAGTTGCATCCTCTGCGCCTCCACATGACGAAAGGCGTCGCGAGTTTCATCTTCCCTTGCTTTTGCCGCAAGCTGCCGCTGCAACTGATCTCTTTGCTGAACCAACCTTTCGATTTCTTCTTGCTGCTCCGTCAGTATTCTGATTGCTTGGGCATGCCTGGTAACTTCAGCATCATCGTCTTCTTCGTCTCCGGGCTCGTCTTGGACGTTCCCTTCCGGCGTGTCATCTCTGCCGAAAGGCTGCGAGTCACGGCTTGAGGTTGCTATCGGCGGTAGCTGGGTTCCCGTCGGGAGCGTGCTGCCGAAAGCTTGGGTGTTTTGGGCTGTATTCGGTGGTATTTGAGTGGTTAAAGCGGATGCCGCGATTGTACCATGGCCATCCTTGTTCGCGGCAACCGTCTCGGGATTGTCGACCGTCCTCGGCGCCTTCCTCGGTGGCATGGCAAGCTCGGGCAACAACCACGGTGGGCGCCAATGTTGTTTCGGGTCCGAGACCTCGAAACAGCGGGTTGTCGCACGAACGAATGCACAGAGCGAAAGCGGAAGTAAACGGAAGAGAATGGGAAGTTGGGTGAAGTGAACAGTGCTCCTCCTCCCCCCCGTGGGGAGGTCGGGAGCTTTTTATATTGAACTAGATCCACGTGAAAGTACAAGATTGCCCTTCTCAATCACTCTACTACAATTACAATGATGCCCTACTCAACTACTCTGTAGCCGTTCAGCGCTCCTTCCGGCGCTGGGGGCACCATCGTCACTTCGGCCTCTGGCGGGCCCAGCGTCCCCGGCTCTCTTCCCGACCGGTGGGCCCGCTCTCCCTGACCCATGCTTCCGGCGACCTGCGAAAAACTCACGGACAACCAAATCGTAAAAGACGAAATCTCTCACCGGAGACGCTGGGTTCCTTTCATACGAATGCTCCCTTTCGCCCGGAGCCTCCGTCGTACGCCTGGCCGCGAGCCGAAAGGCGCGCTACCGCGCGAATGCATCCTTTCGCGCGAAGGCGTTGCCTTCCCTTGATCCGCGGGCCGAAAGGCGCGCTACCGCGCGAATGTTGCGCTACCGCCCGAAGGCGACGCCTTCCCCTGGCCAGCGAGCAGAAGGGCGCGCTACCGCGCGAGTGTTGCCTTCCGCTCAGAGACCGTCGTCGCTTGGTGTTGCGGGTCTGAAGCGCTTGCTTTCGCGCGAATGATACCTTCCACACAAAAGCATCGTAATCTTTCGGTAACGCGGGTCGGAGGCGCCTGCGGTCTGGGTGCCGCCCCAACACTGATGATGACTGGCATCATGGTCGCTATGCCACATGACTTCTTCAAAGAGGTTTGCAACAAAAAGAAATTGAAAAAAAAGCAAAACTGTTCTTTTCAGCTAATATTCAACCTTTAAAAAAATTGTTTATGTTTTGATTTCATTAGGTTTCAAGGCTAAAAAGGACAAGGGAGTCCCACTGTAATATTCACACATTCAAATATTTCAAATGGATATATACTGATGATGACCGGCATCATGGTCGCTATGCCACATGACTTCTTCAAAGAGGTTTGCAACAAAAAGAAATTGAAAAAAAGCAAAACTGTTCTTTTCAGCTAATATTCAACAACAACAACCAAGCCTCTTAGTCCCATACAAGTTGGGGTAGGCTAGAGTTGAAACCCAACAAGAGACCCTAGTCACGGTTCAGGCAATTGTTTATGGCTGAAAAGGAGTCCCACTGTAATATTCACACATTCAAATATTTCAAATGCATATATACTGATGATGACTACAGACAAACTAGAGAATGACAAATAAAAACTACAAATGTTTTCTAGATACGTGCATGCCGCATGTGCATGTTCACTAGTTTAGCAGGAAAAACAAACTTTTGTACACACTCTCTTTTTATTTTGTTTCCAAATTTTAAGATCACACATACTTAATATTATAAAGAAGATAAATTTTTATTTTGGTTTTAGTTATGCATTTTTTTTAACTACGAATAAAGCAAACTTAATCAAACAAAAAAGGGAAAGAAGTACTTATCTAGATACAGGGGATGCCCTTCCCCTAAGCTAGATGTTGACGTAGTCGTTCGATCTTGTAGCGTGATGTGAGCCATACTGACAACGGTGATGTGCTTCCTCCCGCGGAGCATTGATTGATGTTGATGATTGTTGAGGCAGTGCTCTGGCAGTGGATAGAGCACTCTCCTGACTGTCAGCTCTTTTTGATCCTTTAAATCCTGTGGAACTCAAATAGGCAACAAAACTTGTTGAATAGATTAAGCGTTAGTGGTTGGCCACCTAAGCCTCAGTTGTCCAGAGCTTTTGAGATTGATTATGATTTTGATATACAACAACCAAGGATGAATGGAGGAGGTGCCACTGCCACGAGCATGTCGCAAGCGGCTGGTGTTGCTCTTGGCAACCTCACGAGCACGGTGGTCGGTGCTGGAGACGATGCGTCATGGAGGATACATGCGGCACGCATCCTGGAGGATCTGTGCCAGGATTACACCAAGGATGATGAATACCTCAAGGAGACCAAGAAAGCCATGTGCACTGCAATGCCACTGATATTTTTAATTTCTGCCAATGCAATTCAGTGTGTTCAATTAAAATAAAACGCCGCATAAATTAGTTCCAGTACTAGTTATTTGTATACTAATATTATCATCATCGGTCCCCGGCCCTTAATTTGTGAGTGAAACTGAACCACTACTGTGTCACCGTAGCTGGCTAGCCTACGGTTGATGCTTCAGAAGACAAGGAAACGGAAGCCCACCTGAAGGGAGGACGCTCTGGGCCGCAGCGAGCTAGGAAGATCAACACTAGAGTCTTTGGGCCGGACTGGGCCTAGAGAACAGGGACCCTGCGTGACCCAATCTGGAAGTGGGTCGTCGGATCCCTTCATGTATCGGAGAGAGATGAGGAAAGAGACCGGAACACGACGACTTCCCTGAACCGAGCCCGTAGGCGGCGGTGGCGGCGGACGACGGCAGGTTGCCGGAGTTCGAGTTCGTGTATCCAGTATCTATCAGGAAATATAGAGTGACGTTGAGTGTAACAACTGGTATCAGAGCCGTTCCGATCCACCAGAAATTTTCCCCTCTTCTTCGCCGTCTTGATCTCGAGCTGTGATTCCCGACGGCAGGCTCTCTTCTGGATCCACCTTGAGTGTCGATCTAGAAGATCCATAGGTCCGTGTCGAGGTCTGCTTGATCGGCAGCGACGATTGAGTTGGAGAATTCCTACACTGGCCAACCACCCATATCTCACGCGCCGCCAGATGGCTATGGCTTCTCCGGAGGAACAAATGGGTCAAATCCTGGCCATATTGACGGAGAACTCCAAGGGAATCAATGAGCTGAAGACCTCCATGTCGGAGATGCGAAGTTTGCGCACGGAGTTCCTCACATGGAAGCCGGATGTCGACAGCAGAGTCCATGAGCTGGAGCACGTGGTGCTAGATCTCGGTGAACGTGTGGACCAGGTGCTGAGCTTTCTCCCATCCGCGCAACCCAAGGCGTCTGATACGGCGGAGCAACCGGACCCCGGAAAAGCCTCTGAAGCTTCCCCTCCGCTTACTTCGGCGACACGGGAGGATCACTTCGCCTTTCCGAGTGCCAAGGTGCCAAGCTCCGCGCACCTGGAGCCTCCCCCGCCAAGGGCGGCATCAGGGTCGTTAGACCACGGCAAGACATCTACTCACCGGGGTGTTGATTTCGGGGCGGTATACACCGTCGTCCCGGAAACAGACCCGGTCACAGGTGCGACGAACCTTCCAAAAATATTTTCCCGTGCTTTCAATTCTGATGGTTCGGCGTATCGTGATCGTCTGGTTTACCCCCCTGTTCATCCACCCATACCCAATATTGAGTTTCCCACTTTTGATGGCTCTAACCCTAGATTATGGATCAAACACTGTGAAACCTTTTTCGATGTGTATGCTACTGATCCTCAGATTTGGGTTCGTTGCGCAACCATGCGTTTAGTGGGTTCTGCAGCTCTCTGGTACCAAACTATGCAAACTGCTATTAGCAACATGACTTGGGACACTTTTGCAAACACCCTGTGCAATAGGTTTGATAAAGATGAACACAACCATTTGCTCAGACAATTTTTTCATATTAAACAGACCACTTCTGTCTTAGAGTATGTCGAACAATTCAGTGATTTAGTTCACCAACTGTTAGCTCATGACCCATCCTTTTCACAATCTATCATCACCAATCGTTTTGTTGATGGTTTAAAGAAAGACATTCGTGCTGCAATTATGCTTCATCGACCTCAAGACCTAGATACTGCTAGTTCCTTGGCATTTTTGCAGGAAGAAGCCATTCAAGATCAAGTGTCTCGCAGGTCTGAATTGGGGACTTACTCGAAGAGAAGTTCTGCTGACAATGTCAAACCATTTTATCAGTCTATCACTAGCCCGGTTAAGATTGCTGAAGACATGAAACAGTTTGATTCAGCTAAACCCAAGACTGGTGATGAGAAGCTTACAGCATTGAAGCAGTACAGGAGAGCCAAAGGGTTATGTTTCAAGTGTGGTGAAAAATGGAACCCACAACATAGATGCCCAAATACAGTCTCTCTCAATGCCATGGAAGAAATCTGGAAATGTTTCTCAGACGAAGAAGACAATGACATCCGTACTGCTCCACCTGAAGGTTCTGACTCAGGTGATGACCTGATGGCCCTATCTGTACAAGCACTGACTGGAACTGAAGGATCTAAAACTATCAGACTCAGAGATCACTTGGGAGATCAAGAAGTCTTCATGTTAGTTGACTCTGGTAGCTCCAACAGTTTCATTAATGATGACATTGCTCGACAGCTAGTTGGTTGGCAACCACTGTCAGTTCCAGTTCAAGTACAAGTGGCCAATGGGGAGAAACTTCTTTGTACTCATCAATTGTATAACCAACTGTGGGGAATTCAGGGGCACTCTTTTAACACCACCTTCAAGATTCTGCCACTTCAGGGGTATGATATCATCCTTGGCATGGACTGGTTAGAGAAACATAGTCCTATGAACATACACTGGACTGAAAGATGGCTTCAATTCACTCACACCAACAAAACAGTCAAGCTCCAAGGTCTGCCCCTCACTCCAAGGTTGGGACCACCAGTGTCCACCTCCCAAATCCAAGCCATGAGTCGAACTGATTCTATTTTGTACATAGTTCAAGTTCAAGCTGCTGAAGCTTGTATTTCAGTACCTCAGTCTCTGCCTCAGGAAATATCACATATTGTCAGTCAGTACTCTGCAGTCTTTTCTCCACCAAAAGACTTACCCCCATTTCGGCAGGGAGATCATAGCATACCTTTATTAGATGGCACCCAACCATTCTGTTTAAGGTCGTACCGCTACAATCCTGCGCAAAAGACTGAAATAGAAAATCAGATCAAAGAAATGTTGGCCAAAGGGTGGATTCAACCTAGCTCCAGCCCTTTCTCCTCCCCAGCACTCTTGGTCCGAAAGAAAACTGGAGATTGGCGTCTATGTGTTGACTACAGATGTCTCAATGCTCAAACGGTTAAAAATAAATACCCACTTCCTATCATTGATGAGTTATTAGACGGGTTACATGGTGCTTCCTGGTTCACTTCTTTGGACCTTTGTTCTGGCTTTCATCAAATTAGAATGCAACAAGGAGAGGAATATAAGACTGCTTTTCAAACACACAATGGGCACTTTGAGTACAAGGTCATGCCTTATGGAGTCACTGGGGGGCCAGCAACATTTCAGGCAGTAATGAATGTGGTACTAGAACCATTCTTGAGGAAATTTGTTGTGGTCTTCATTGATGACATCCTCATCTATAGCAAGTCATGGTCTGACCATTTACAACATATTTCTGCTGTCCTTCAGCTGCTGCAACAGCACCCGTTCCATGTTAAACTATCAAAGTGTTCTTTTGCTAAAGAACAATTATGCTACTTGGGACATATCATTAGTGCACAAGGGGTAGCTACTGACCCAACCAAGATTGAAACAATTGTGAACTGGCCTCAACCCAAAACTCTCAAGGAACTCAGAAGCTTTTTGGGGATGGTAGGATACTACAGGAAATTTATTTCCAATTTTGGCCTGATTTGCAAGCCCCTTACAAACATGTTGAGAAAGGATAGTTTATTTGTGTGGACCAGTATTACTGAAACATCCTTTCAGACTCTCAAGACAGCTCTCACATCTGCATCAGTCTTAGCTTTACCCAATTTTGACATACCCTTCACAGTTGAAACTGATGCATCTGCCAAGGGAATTGGAGCTGTTCTTCAACAACAAGGGCATCCTATTGCTTTTGTCAGTAAGGCATTGGGTATTAAGGCTCAGGGTCTCTCCACTTATGAGAAAGAATGTCTAGCAATTCTTCTGGCTGTAGATCACTGGAGACACTATTTACAATCAGCCCCCTTCATTATTCTTACTGATCAGAAAAGCCTAACCCATTTAGATGATCAGAGGTTGTCTACTCCTTGGCAACACAAAGCACTTAGCAAGCTCATGGGCCTCACTTATCAGATCCAGTACAAAAAGGGCACTGACAATAGAGTGGCTGATGCACTCTCTCGAGTTTCCCAAGCTCCTTCCTATGAGCTCCTGGCACTCTCAGTTCTCAAACCTGCATGGTTAACAGACCTTCAACAAGCTTATGGTCAAGACCCAGCTGCAACTCAGCTCCTCTCGCAGTTATCTATTTCTTCCCCGCAAGGCTATTTTGCTCTTAAAGATGGCATTATTAGATTCAAAGATAGAATTTGGGTGGGTACTCTACCTTCTCTCCAAACCAGAATCTTATCAGCCTTACATTGCAGTGCCATTGGTGGCCACTCTGGATATGAGGTAACTTACAAACGAGTAAAACAACTGTTTGCTTGGCCAAAACTCAAGAAAACTGTTCAGGATTTTGTGGCACAATGCACCGTTTGTCAACAAGCCAAACACGAAAGAGTTGCTTACCCTGGTTTGCTTGCGCCCCTACCAATCCCTGATGGTGCCTGGCAAATGGTAACTCTGGATTTCATCGAAGGACTTCCGAGATCAGCATCATTCAACTGCATTCTGGTGGTTGTGGATAAATTTTCCAAATATGCACATTTCTTGCCATTATCTCACCCTTTTACTGCTCTTCAAGTTGCTACTGTTTATATGAACCATGTTTTCAAACTTCATGGCCTTCCCGAAGCCATGGTTTCTGATAGAGACAAGGTTTTCACAAGTACTATCTGGCAAGAACTGTTCAGGCTCCTTGGAATTGATCTTCGCATGAGTAGTGCGTACCACCCACAAACTGATGGTCAAACGGAACGGGTAAATCAATGTCTTGAAACTTACCTCAGATGTTTCCTTCATGCTTGTCCTACACGTTGGTCTCATTGGTTGTCCCTTGCTGAATACTGGTACAACACCTCTTTCCACTCATCACTGGGCAAAAGTCCATTTATGGTACTATATGGTCATGAACCTCGCCACTTCGGAATTGACATATCACAATCATGCCAAGTTCCTGATCTACAGAAATGGCTGAATGAGCGTGAGCTAATGCAACAGCTGGTCAAACAACATCTATACAGAGCACAAAACAAGATGAAACATCAAGCTGATAAAAAGAGAACCTTTCGGGATTTCCAAGTTGGCGATTCTGTTTATCTTAAAGCCCAACCTTATGTTCAAACTTCATTGGCGCCCAGATCATCAAACAAGCTGGCATTCAGATTCGTCGGGCCATTCACTGTGTTGGAGAAAATTGGGTCTTCAGCTTATCGTCTGCAACTTCCACCCTCTTGTTACATTCACCCTGTCTTTCATGTCTCCCAACTCAAACGGGCGGTGTCTCCCTCAACCATGGTAAGCTCTGAATTACCTGACAGTACTAATGAGTTACAGGTCCCTCTCCAAATTCTGGATCGTCGTCTCCAACAGCAAGGTGACTCCATGATTCCACAAGTGTTGGTCCGATGGTCTCATCTTCCCGCGGCACTGTCTACTTGGGAAGCTGAAGCTCCTCTTCGACAAGAATTTCCTCGCGCACCAGCTTGGAGACAAGCTGGTTTTCAAGAAGGGAGGGATGTCACCGTAGCTGGCCAGCCTACGGTTGATGCTTCAGAAGACAAGGAAACGAAAGCCCACCTGAAGGGAGGACGCTCTGGGCCGCAGCGAGCTAGGAAGATCAACACTAGAGTATTTGGGCCGGACTGGGCCTAGTGAACAGGGACCCTGCGTGGCCCAATCTGGAAGTGGGTCGTCGGATCCCTTCATGTATCGGAGAGAGCTGAGGAAAGAGACCGGAACACGACGACTTCCCTGAACCGAGCCCGTAGGCGGCGGTGGCGGCGGACGACGGCAGGTTGCCGGAGTTCGAGTTCGTGTATCCAGTATCTATCAGGAAATATAGAGTGATGTTGAGTGTAACATACTGATACTTCTGCAGGTGATCAAACAGCTACTTGATGGCTGTGTGTCGACAACGCAAGCTGCAACTGTACACTATCAGGCACCAGCAGCCGGCACCGACTCAGCAAGGTGTTGTTTCAGATGACGACACCATTGGCGAGGAGACCGCCTCTTCTCCTCATCGTCAGCAGGCAAAGGATGATGAGCAACCCGCCGAGGGAGTAAATTGAACCAAATGTTAGTTTAGGGGTTATCTGGACACGCAACAAACTTTGGAGGAGTAATTTTGATTTTTTTCTTCTAGGAATTTTCGGATAAATTATTGGGTAATGTAAATGACGCATGTAACCCTCCCTTAACTATAGGTAGACTTTGTGCTTACCATATTTTGAGCTTGGTGGTTGACACTAATGGAAGGTATACGGAGGTGATTGAGACTTTGAGGGAATTAATTCACCTAGAATACCTTATGATATGGGACAAAATTTGAATGCGCCAATACCTTATATTTGAGGACGGAGGAAATAAAAGACATGCATGAATTAATACACGCATAAGGTTTAAAAGAAAGACATCCATAGATAGGGTTGACCAATATCTAGAATGCCTTCGGGACAAAATTTGAACATTTGATACCTTATATTTTAGGACGGAGATTACTTCTAATTTTAGTTAGTATAACTGTAAGGACCTGTCTTTTTAACAAATAACTAACCATAATTAAATAAACAATAAGTTCCTCTTAATTACATCAAGCTGGTAATTTAATACACCTTGACATGAACATACATAAATCATATGTTAGTATAACATAGCCAATAAAGAAAGGCACCATGTTAATCTAAAATGCGAGAAATTAAATTTCCAAATGAATATATGTAATGTACCAATTGTATTAGCCGAATTGTAAAATAATAGAAAAGTAATTATAATGTGACTAAAAGAGAATACGAGAGATGCATGGACAAGAGATAGCTGGCGAGGTTTAACGAGCTATTCTAGCAATGAGAAATGAAAGGTCCAGATTGATCACCGGAGGATCTGGTGATAAACAATTTCAAGCAGCAGATCATGCATTTCATGCAATGAGTGAAACCCTAGATTTCATCCTAAACTAGCCGAATGGTCCGACCCAAGCAACAAAATGTACATCGAATCAATTTTCCAAAGAGGGTGTCTTTGTTTTCCTCGTCTCATTGGGGCTCGCGAGTCAAGGGTCAGGCTCGAGGTCAACTCAAAATCAAAATTGAGTTAGGCTTGAATTGACCTCCCTAATTGTACGACCAAAGATAAAAAAGCTCAAATACTAAGGGTCTATTTGGTTCGGCTGTGTGCTGTGAAAAAACTATGAGTTGTAAGCTGCGGAAAAACTGTTATGAGCTATGTGCTGTGAAGAAGTTGTAAACAGTTTGGTTAAAACAACTATGAAATCATCCCCTCCCTTTTTATCTCCCTTAAACAACTGGAAAAGGCAAAAGCAGGGTTCAAAGTGATGCAAAAATTATATTGCGCGAAAGCAGCTGCTTCTAGAAAAACAGTTGCTTCTGAAAAATCAGCTTTTGGTTCTCCTATTTGATAGGCATTCTACCTTTTGGCAGTAGAAGCATTTTTTTATAAGCTGAACCAAACACAACCTAAGTCTAATTGCTCCCAACACATACTTAGATACTATCGTGTCCCTAACCTTCACGAATATCCTTGCAACATAAACCAAATCCAATCACTAGGGCCCAGAAAACCAATTGAAACTCAATGTGGACAACTCCTTATCCTTTACCCTACAAAATAAAAATAGTCACATGTCCTTGTGTTCCTCAATCAATGAACCTGAGGGGCCTCGATGCGTTTAGATGTGGCGTAACTCAGTGGCGGTGTTGGGGGCGAAGCCTCGCTCCCGAAGGCTTGCTAATGATGATTGACTCCCGTCTTTCACACTCTGTAACTACCAGAAAACCGAATATCCTTGGGGGGCCAACAATTTCCTTGAGGAGCGAAATTGAACCCCAAAGAATATATCATTACCTTGGGGGTTGTATGAAACCTCCAAGGAAATGCATATTCTTGAGTGCTAACCCCAAACCGCCAAGTTAATTCCATATTTCCTTGAGTGCTAGTCTGAACCACCAAAGTAATTCATATTTCCTTGAGTGTTATTAGAAACCGCCAAGGTAATTCTCATTTCCTTGGGTGTAACTAGAAACCGCCAAGGAAGGGCTGGTTTCCTTGGGTGCAAACCCTCAAGTAAATTATTGTAGCCGCTAAGGAAAAAAATTCAGTTTATAGTCATATTTCTCTTAACCACCGATATATTAAACTTATTGCATTCTTCTTAGTTAGACATTGCATTTTATAGACACAAATGCTCCGTTGACATGTTTGTGGAGTGAAATACATTTTTTCTTAGTACATTAATCCAACAAAAGGTATAATTTTGTGTCATCATACATTAGAGAATGCATACTGGCACTTAGCTTGAGATGCCTAGTTAGTTTTAAAGCTAACATGCAACATACTAATATCGTATGGAGGAAAAGTTTATATCAAAGTTGTAGAGCCTAAAGAGATATACAACTTAGTAGTTGATGACTTTTTCATTTGAAATCGTTTGGAGTTCACAAACTATGTTTTAATTTCTTAGAGTTTTGAATTTCAAATTTTTTGAATCTTTCAAATGACCTCAGATGGAGATACAATCTAAACCAAAGTTGTAGTACTCTACGAGATATAAAACTTTTCAGTTCAAACTTTTTTCATTTGAAATTGTTTAGGCCCTCTAATATTCATTACAAGATTCACTAAAATCAAAACAAACCGAAAGAAACATTCTCTTAGTCACAAAAGATTTCGTGGGGTAGTGGTAAGTGAGTTTCACGCGAAATTTCAGGTCATGAGTTTGATTCCTAGCTACAACAAATATGTGATTATTTCTCTTTTTTCCTATACATATCCTCAAGGTATATAGTCATTGGCACTCAAGAAAACATACATCCTTGAGGGGTGTTACATTTTCTTGGGTGTCATCGGCACTCAAGGAAATCTATATCCTTGTATGTTGTTACATTTCCTTGACTCTGTTAAAAATCTGACCACTTATTTACCACTTATTTGTTTCCTTGGCAGCTCAACCCTCAAGGAATTGATTTGTGGCAGACAGCCCTCAAGGTAATAGCTATTTCCCTAACTCTCTACCCTTGGCGGTCCTTTCTTGAGTGTTGGCCGCCAGGAATTATTTCCTTGACAGTTTTGCTGCTTTCCTTGAGGGTTTTTGACCCTCAAGGCTATTCCGTTTTGTGGTAGTGTGTGGTTGCAGGTGCATTTGAGGCTTCCGGCGTTCGGCCTGCGAAGGCTTCCCGGGCTGAACGCCAAGATTGACCACGAAGGCTCCACACAAGACCTTCATCCGACGGTGGAAGTTGGAGCCTTCAAACCAAAGGCTGAAGGCAAGGACCAGAGAAGGAACAATGGCGAAGGCTCCATGAAGCCAGCCGAAGCCTCGGCCCCAAAGACGTTTGGAGGAACCTTCGGGGGCTCTATGACAGAGACTCTTCGAGGCGGGGTGTGAGCCGCCTTCACCTTCGAGGTCTCCCACACAGGCCGACGGCCTAGCAAGCCTGGCGACAGCTCGACGAAGGACCATTAGGCAAGGCGGTTGTAATAGAGAATGACCCTTCAGAACCATGATGAGTTTATGACTAGCTGTTGCCATTTAGGACAGTCGGACGATGACAAACAATGATCGATCTACAGATCCTCTAAGACATGCATGATCGTGTAAATTGTTGGGATAACAGAAGTAATCCAGATTATATATGAAGCTAGCGTCGTCTGAAAAAGGCTGGTCTTCCTTTATTGGAGAACAAAGGATTTATTTTGCTTTATTTACATGTACTGCGTCCACGCACTGGGCTGCATGGCTTTGCCTGCCCAATTGTTTTGATTCCAAGCTTAATGCTTAAGAAACTTGCCTGCAGCTAGAAAAGAGAGCTTTTCTTCTTGCGGGGGTTGTGGTTGTGCAAGATAGCAAAAGGTGGTAGGGGTGCGGTGAAAAGAAAGTGAAATAACCTTTAATGTGCTTCTTACCCTTGAACTAACTTGTGTCAGCTAAACTTCCTTTTCCACATTTGCAGCCTTGATCCAGAGCACGAAAAAAAAAATCATGTACAAATACCATACACCTTCTCAAGCATAGGCTCCATCAATAGCAACATTTTCTTGTTAAAATATACAGAAAGGACAAATGTTCATATGGCTGCCTCTCAAATGAAGAGATCACCATTCAGTATGGCAATTCCAGTATATCCATAGAACATGTAACAGAACTGGAGTGCTAGAGAAACTGACCATGATACTAAAGCTTTATTCTTTGATAAATTTACATATGCCATATAAGGAAATAATTTAACATGCTAAACCTTAAGGGAGCAGCAGTAACTTTAGAACAGGAGCACGAAAACACATGCTAACATTAATCCTCACACACCTAGGCTATAGTAGACAGATAAATTTGACTAAAAATCAAATTCAGTTGTATAACAGTTTTTAGATGTGTAAAAACAAAGAATTATGTAGGCTTCATCTTGCAAGCCTAGCGATACACAAGAAAAGTGGACCAGTAATCAAACCAATAGAGAATTGGGAAATTTTTGTTGGCCTGAACTCAAATTTAGAAACAATACAACATAGGAAAATTATGCAATCTTTTTTGTCCATAGTCCATACACCTACTACAAATTATCATTTCTACAAATCCCAAAGTCAGCAAATCTAGATTTTACCTTCGCTTCCAAGTTATGCATTGGGTCTTGTTTACTTGATGCAGAGCAAATTTGCATATCTAAATTTGCTGATTCATGTACTGTCCAATTTAAGCAATCCATATGGATATATTGTAGTATCCAGGATATTGGACACCACACCAACTAAGATTAATTTGAATGAATTATCCATATCTGATGTTGACACATTTGTTCTATGCTCCTACCTATGTTCCTTGTGTTAGGATTGATCTCCCACCGTTTAGGCCCAACGGCCTAACGGGCCTTAGATCTGCGCCCTGATTGGGGGCGCCCAACCTTGTGGTTGGTGGGCCCCCGTCGCACAGCGCTATATAGAGGAAGGTGGGGGCCGGGGCACGCATAACAAAGTTCACTGCGCCGCCAGTCACCCCACCTACATCTCTAAACCCTAATCCAATCTAGAGGGGTGCTGCCAGCGGTGGGATTGCTCACCGACGCCGGCGCTGCAACCCTGGATGTCCACTGCACCGTCTACGACGCCAGCAACCTCGTCCACTCCGTCATCCAACGCTGCCTGCGAGCAGATCCCGCCGATGAACGTGATGGCCGCCTCCAGCTCCTCTGCCACACCAACTAAAGCACTCGGTCTATGTCACTCACTCACTCTCTCTCTCTCTCTCTCTCTCTCTCTCTCTCTCTCTCTCTCTCTCTCTCTCTCTCTCTCTCTCGTTGTTCTAGTAGATGCGCACTAGGAACACCCTCTGTTACACACACGAATTAGTTTTTCCCCTCTGGATCTACTGCTAAGGGATCCGAATAAACTATCAATGGTATCAGATAAGCTAGGCTAGATCAGTGGATCTAGATTGGGGAAGAAACAAATCAAAGAAAAGGAAAGCACCGATCCGATGCGGATCGGGGAAGAACTTCGAAACCCTAACCCTAACTTGAAACCCTAGCCCAAGAACAAGAAGCCGGTCGGATGATTGGGGCCTACCTGGACCTTCTCTGCCGGTGGAGCCGTCATTGCGCGGAAGTAATTTCTTAACTACCAGTAATTTTAGAATACCAATAATTAACTTTTGTCACCCTAAGTGGACTTCTATGGTGACTAGAGTCATTGGTCTGTATAAGTTAACAATGGCTTAGGAGAATGGGCAAGTTTTCTCTTATATATACTCATCTTTGTCTTAATTGTTTTTTAGCGATCTTAGCTGGAATCAGTTGAAGGTTCATACATCTCGGTCTTACTGCCCTATCCTACTTGCTTTTTCTCCAGCGTGTTGGCTTGATTTGCTAAAAACTTGAAAAATTATTTGCACAGGTGATTTCTGATATGATTTTTATAGGGGTGATTTTTTTTAGGAATGGATAGCCATGAATTATGCAACCAGCTGTCTTGTGGTTTATGTTTTATTTGCCATAATGTTATATATTTGTTGGCTACTTGAATACATGTGGCAATCTTATAACTTGGGTCGTGATATTCTAGAGAGATAGCTAGGATGAGTTAGTCCTCATTTTGTTGGTTCCTTGAATACATGTGGCAGTCCTATAACTTGATTCTAGACATAGCTGTGATGAGTTAGTCTCAATTTGTCAGTAACTTAATTGACAATCCTATAACTTGTGTTATCATCATGTGCTTATTGCAACAATTGATTCCTATCTCTACAACAATGTTGCTAGGTTTGATGCAGGATGAATTATTGTTAACTATCAGTTGAGATAATATTGCTAGGTTCATTTAAAGTATATTCATATGTGGTGTTATATTATATAATCAATAATATGTATGGGGAGAACTCTGATTCTCAAACATAAATGCGATTTTTTGTACATAAACTTTCAGATGAGCCTCACATTATAACTAAGGTATTGAATGCCTATAATATGGTGCCATAGTGGCTGTTAATATTTTTTTGACTTCCCCTTCCATATTCATAGGCATAACAAATATTTTCATTGGCGCCGAAAAATGCATTGATCTATATGGGGAGCATAATACTTTATGTTCTTGGCCACATATAATTCCAATTTATTATATCATCCCATTATAGATGAGGTAATTATATACATTTGTCTTATGCACAGGATGGCCAGACAACTACGGAAGAACTTTGTGATCGACATATTGACATATGATGGGAATTCGCAGCGGTGTATGATTCTTACATCTGCACGAGAATATCTTAGCCGCATCATAAACAAAAAAAAGTTATGAAAGAGATATATAGTTGTGAAGAACTTGTATATCATGATATGTTCTTGCTTCATTTAATTTGAACTATGTACTCGATGAATTATGTGCTTTAGTGATCTTTGATCTCACTTGTTTTGACACACTGTTACATAAAATTGATGCTTATTTATATGAAAGTGGTACTCCGTCAGTTCCAAATCGTAAGTTGTCTTAGATACACGCTATGTCTAAATATGTAACAAAAACTATGAATCTAGGAAAGCTAAATGACTTGCAATTTAGAATGGAGGGAGTATGTTGCTAAGCTGAGTTGACACATATTTATTTGTCAATTGCTATTTTTCATGCTCTTATTGTGTTTAAATTTTTTGCGTTTACGAAACGCACGAGCAACTAACTAGTTAAAATATGAGAAGTGGAGAGACCTCGAAGGGCATCCTCAACATGCACAACTGTGATCCCTAGATGAGGGGGGAATAAAAAAAAGAAAATAAAAGTTGTCAACGCTAGATTCATGGTGAAGCATGCGAGCTGAGCAACGACCTCATCGCGCGCGATCAATTTTTCTTCCATGTTCCTTCAGCTCCATGCCTCCATCCACGTAATCAAAATACTGTAGCTAGCTAGGGAAACTTTGTTGGGACTAGGGATGAAAACGGTCGGAAAACTTCTTAACCGTTTTCTACTTTTACATTTGAATACGAAAACGAAAACGAAAGCGGTAACACCGGACACGAAAACGAAAACGAACTTGTGGAATACCCAGAATTTCGAAAATGAACCAATTCGAGCGGAATTATACCGAACACGGACGGTATTCGAAAAATCTATACGGAATACCGACCCACAATGCATAACAATATTAACAAGTGTCATTGTGGCAAATTTCGATCGCAAGAAAGAACACTTATCAATTTAATTTCTTTCACAAGAGAAAAAAACAAGAGAAAAATTTGAGATGTCATCATGACTAGACTACAAAGGATAGCAACAGCCGTGCAACACCGTACGAGTGATTAGTCCCGCCTCAGCGACTTAGGGAGGCATGACGGGGTGAACTACCCATATAATACGGTCCATGGACATCAATACTCCACACTTACCTTTGCCTATTTGCCTGGACAATAATGACCAACAACCAAATTCGGTTTAAAATGAATTTTGAATTAAGGATATTTCGGATTAAAAGTAGAAAAGTAGAAAACGGTCGAACTCGGTCGAAAAACTCCTCAACCGTTTTCTACTTCTACATTTTAATACGAAAACAGTAAAAATCGGATAAGAAAATACGAAAACGATGCGGTTCGGTTCGGGATATTTCCGTTCCGTTTTCCTCCTTAGTTGGGACGCCTGCCTGATGGTGGTGCGTTCTGCGTTGGGCGTGGGCGCCGGCATTGCCCCGTCGTGACGTTGCTGGCCTGCTGCCGGGTAGTGTGCTGTGGGCCTGTGGCCCAGTGCACAACATGCGACGGACCGGACGGGTGGCCCGCCCTCCTGTCCGTCCACTCAGGCGCTGGACGAGGAGTCGTCTTTTCTCCCCACCCAGGCACCCAGCGAGCGGGCTGGCTGGCTCTCAATCATCGCGCACTTCCAGTTCCTTCTCCCCTTCTTAAGGCCCAGGCAGCAAGACGCAAAGCTTACCGAACCACCATTGCTGAAATCCAAGCTACTTATATATCAGTTCTTTTCTGCCGCAGTCTACTCCGATCCTATCCATCGTCGTGGAAGTTCCGCCATTGTTGCGCAGAACTCTCTAGCTAGCTAGCTACCTACCTACCTTGCTGACAAGCAAGCAACAGCAAACCTGTGTGTTTCTGGGGTGGAATAAAATCGAGCAATAACAACAATGGCCGATCTGAATTCAATCGACGACGACTCCCGTTGGCCTGAAGTTGACAACATCAACAGCTATGCCGTGTTCATGGGGTACCTGACTATGGCCGTGCGGGGGTTGGGACTCCTGGTGCTTACGTGGGCCACGGTTGTCCTCCTTGGTGGCTTCGTCTCCGACCTAGGGGACGACGACTTCTGGTGTCTCGCCGTCATCACACTCGTCCAAACCGCCAGGTTAGTTTCCCTCCTCCTTATTATTACCATATCTGATTTGATGATTACTGACCTACACTAGTAGTTTTGTTTTGATTTGTGCTCACTTGAATACACTGGAGAATATTTCAGCCTTGGAGCTCAATTGAATGCACCCGTAGCCGTAGGAATTGGAAGAGAACTCAATCCAACCTTCTCTTGTCATATATATATAGAAGTATACCTCAGCTTGTTATTGCCAAGTTTTCCATCTATATATTTGTGCCGCTAAATGTTTTGGTGTGATAAGATTACTGATTTTTCTCCGCGTGGCCGTGCCTAGGCATGTTTTTATTAAGAAGAGGAGAGAATTACAACACATAATCCTCCTAGTAAGTCTAGGCTCACCGGGATGAACATGATCCTTGCGAGATGGAGTAAGCCTCACAAGGATCACTAACAAAGTTTGTACTCGGTTTTATTTAATAAGGGAAATGAATCCGGTTTCGTCTCTTATGTCCAAGAGAATCATACCACTTACTCCAAAACTATAAAATAAATAACAAAATCTACCTCAAAACTCAATTCTAGAGTTATTTGACCGTCTGAAGGAAGCAAAGAACTGCATAGCAGACGCCTCTAGCAATTGACAAAATTGAAGAATGTATGTTCCTTGTCAGCTTCATCTCCGATCTCACCGTAACTATGCCCATTGATGTAACAAATGCCTTCACATGAATAAAAACCTGCAAAAAAGTTATGGATTGATATTTCTCAAAAACAACTTCATTCTTGTAAGCCATAGTGCCCAATAAATGGCTGCACCTCCAATCAATAACAAGGATAAGAGAACTCCCCCCCTTATTTGTTCCACCGTACCCATGAAAAAGTTCATGAACATTACTTAGGGTTTCAAACCTAATACAATAAAGATTGTTCTCCAAAGGAATTCAGCGTAGATGCAATAAAAACAATTTAAAAACAGTTTATGGCTGGACGAAGCTTAGCACTAAGAGAAGCAAACAGAAACAACCACACGACTAGTCCCAGGAGGTGACACTCCTAAGTAGCAAAGAGCTCCATATATGCAACCTACCAACCGAAACAAGCTCGATGAACCCATTAATCACTCCCTCGCGAAGAATACACAATATTTTCTTGAAACACAACTTCTTGAACACCTTTGCCAATGAAGATCTAGGGTCGAGTGTGGTGGTGCTAGTAGCGAGGGAGGGGCAGTGGCACCACATCCAACAACGAACTAGGGGTTCAATAATCTCAAATGATGCCCCAATTATGGTAGCCAACAATGATGGAAATACATCCAACATTAGTGCCCCCACAAACAAGACAAAAGGTGCAGCCTGGCAACCATCCGGGACCACCAAAGCTGTGTGTGTGGTGCCACGATGACCGGCAGTCCAACAACAACCACAAGCAAGGGCAACAGCGACCTCAAGTTATCACAAAGCAATATTTGGTTGACTATGAGCCTTCGTGACCTGAATGCTAAATCGCGGAAGAGAAGCACTTCCAAAGCAAATTTTACCTTAGGTGAAGGAGGCCTATCTGGTAAAAAATAAAAAACTTAGAGGATAGCATGAGGCGACACTGACAACCAGCCCGTCATCAATGGAGATGGCGTCTGATGATAGCAACAAAGAAGAACGAGCCATATATATAGGCGGTGAAAACAGTAAAGGGTCCATGTGACCCTAATAGGCGGCGGCGACAATAAGTGGGTGGGCGGCCTCGTCAACGTAGAGGTTAGCGGCCACATGTAAAATAAAAATGATAACCACAATTTTATGGCCATTATTTATGAGAGGCTTATTGTATCAAATAAGTGCATGTTGGCAATTGATCATAAACAAAGGAATAATAGAATAAGTACATGTTGGCAATTGTTCCTAGAGACCTAGGAAGGTACATTGGTGGGTTTGTGTATGTGTGCAGTTCTAGGCCATCCATGGCTATCCTACATACCATATATGTTTTGGGGTTCTAAGGTGAATCTTATGGTGAAACCTTTAGAGCTTGGCCAAGAACTTAACCAAGCTTGATCAAGATATCGTCTTAGGGCCCTTGGTTGGTATAGATTGCTTCTTGGCTTTGCAACTAAAGATTTCCATGATGCAATGCATAGGTTGAGGAAATGCACACCGGATCATTACATATAGTAACTTGATCGTTTCCTTTATAAGAGCAGCTGCAGCAGCTTATGGTTTTAAAGATGCTCAACGCTGGAGCATGGTAGTGTGCTAGGAAGCATCACCTTAGTTAATTAAGTGCATATTTTCTGCGCGTGCTGCTATAAATAGAATAATATTTCCTATACCATCATCATTATATTACTGTACTTTTTAGAGAGAATTGAAGAGAGAAGATATTTCTATTTACAAACATGATGTTCATCTTAGCTAGCTTATACGTACTGTACTATAAGTTTATAAGCCGGAGAAATTTAGCCCACAGCGCTCGCGCTATACTAGCTGATGTGTCTTGCTTACCAATTTCTAACTAGAAAACTTATACGCCGGCCGCAGAGCTGCTCAAAGGCACACCGCTTCGACGCTCCTATATATATTCTAGCCCTGCAACACACACATGTTATTACTACTACTTAACGTGGTACAGGGTCTTTGGATTATCTTAATCTAGAATTAATAAGCTTGCAACACACTCGTGGTGTATTGCTTATTATTACAGGGTCTTCGATTTCGTTTTGACGGAAAGGACAAGTGACATTGCGAATTTTGTGAGGGGTTTGTTGGCAGTCGTAAAAGCCACGTTCTTGAGGCCATCCTCCAGCAAGGAAAAGAAAGAGAAAGCCCTGTCGGCCACATGCTGCGTACTAAGGTCCGTGGTATCTATTGTTCAGCACATGGCGATCTGGGAATTTGTGGTGTATCCTCTAGTGCTTCTATATGTGTTTGGGCCGTGGATCTCCACGGGGCTTTCCTTGTGGCGCCTTGCGGTGCATGACTACTACGACAGCGCCGACGGAAAGGTGCACGTGCACCTAACGCCGGCGCTCACCGTCCTCTACTCCCTGGGAGTGGCACAGAGCGCCTTCTTCGTCTACAGGGGCGTGTGTGATCGGGTGGCGAGAGCCGGGCTAGTGGAGGAAGTGGCTGGGGACTATAGGCTGGACGCAGGAATTGTGTCCGAGTACCTAGACGAAACCGTGACGGGGTGCATGAAGGACCCATCCTTTGCCAGAGGGAGGAACCTCGTCACGTACGCTGTGGACTTGCTGCTGATGGTGATGGAACCCACATCCACATCCACATCCACATCCTTCCCAGCATCCACATCCACCACCAGTAGCAGTAGCAGTAGCAGTAGCAGTAGCAGGTCAAGGTCAAGGTCATGCAGCAGCAAGCACTACCTCTCCGGGCTTGCCATCCTCGGCTCCATCCTCCAGCAGCGGGATGACGACACGGACACCACCCGCACCCGGCCGTGGCTCCATGGACAGGCAACCATGATGAAGCACCTCCTGACAGCGTCGGCGCCCTTTGGCCAGGTGATCCACAGGCTGCTAGAGACGCTCGGCCCTGGAAGCCCGTACAGCGGAGCGGTGAAGGCGCGCGCCGCCAGGATACTCGCGGAGGTCGCCGGCAGCGTCCGCCTGGAGGAGTTCCCCGGAGCGACGCGGTGCGTATCTTCTTCGCTGCTCGGCACGTTCGAGGAGCACTGCTGGAGGCCCGAGGGGTACGAGCGGGACGGTGACCTGCCCGAGGAGTACGAGCGGGACTGGCTGCTGAAAGAGCAGGAACGCTCCTACGTACTCGAGGTTGTGCGCCGCAGCCGCACGCCCTCTCTTCTTCGTCGTCTCTTGATGAAACCACTGATCCAATCCCAATCCGACCACGCCGCCAGCAACGGCGACGGATCCGTTGCGCCGCCGCCGGGAAGTGACGTCGTCGTCCGCGGCTACGTCGGGCTGGTGGTCTCAGGCCTGCGCGTGCTTCAGGCGCTGGCCGCCAGTGAGGACAACTGCAGGTTCATCAGCAGCAGCAGCACACAAGGTGGTGAGGTGTCCAGGCGGACCATGATGAGGCTTCTGATGGCCTCGGATGATGGATTCCACAGGGACCACCACGACGAATGGTGCATGGTAGCAGAGGAATCGCTCAAGCTCCTGAGCCTGCTCACGGCTGCTCCGGGAGAGGCGCTGCGGGTTCAGATCGCCGGGGACGGCGACACGGCGGGAGCCGTCGCCGCCCTCGATGCTGTTCTTGGGTGCCCCAGATGCCAAGTGGCGCTGAAAAGACAGGCGGCGGAGGTCCTCCTGCTCCTGGGCCTGCCGCCGCCCGTGGACACGTCCTCCATTATTGTTGTGCCCCGTGGAAGCGGAAGCGGAAGCGGCAGCAGCACAGCAATAATATTCATGGGCATTCTGCTGCACATTTTCCTCCTGCCGGATCAATACTTCGGCGGCATGTTCGGTCCCACCCATGTTCTGAAGAAGAGAAGCTGCACCAGAAGATTGGCAGGCGAGAAGCTGCTGGCCATGGTTTCTGATCTGCAACAACCAAGTGAGAGCATGTTGCAAGCGGCTGGTGTTACTCTTGGCAACCTCACGAGCACGGTGGTTGGAGCTGGAAACGATGCGTCATGGAGGATACATGCGGCACGCATCCTGGAGGATCTGTACCAGGATTACACCAAGGATGATGAATACCTCAAGGAGACCAAGAGAGCCATGTGCACTGCAATGCCAGAGGTACGGTATTTCAGCTTCTGCCAATGCAATTCGATGTGTTCAATTAAAAACAAAACGCCGCATACATTGATTCCAGTATTAATTACTTGTGAGTGAAACTGAACCACTATGACTGATACTGAATTACTGATGCAGGTGGTCAAACAGCTACTCGATGGCTGTGGGTCGACAACGCAAGCTGCAACTGTAATAACAGAAACAAATAAGGTCGTACACTGTCAGGCACCAGCAGCCCGCACCGACTTAGAGCAAGGTGGTGTTGTTTCAGATGACACCATTGTCGAGGAGACCGCCTCTTCTCCTCGTCGTCAGCAGGCAAAGGATGATGAGCAACCCGCCGAGGGAATGGAACTGTACCAAGCCTTGGTGTCCCTGTGCCATGGGATACCCAACAGCTGGATCGAGACAGACAAAGATTTGGCCAGTGAACTCAACGGCATCGCAGCTGAGATATGTGCCAAAGACAAAGAGGGGCATGCCCTCAGTACTTTCGTTTCGCTACGGGCCGAATTGAAGCGTAGATATTGTTGGGAGGAGAAGAATGCTCGCGTTCGTACCAATTAAACAGACCCCTTCATGTAAAACTGAGTACTAGTGTATGCAAGGCCGTGATCAGCATCTGATCGTCGGATGCAAGGCCGGCGTGTTTACTGTCCTGTAACGTTTAATTTATCTCGTCTGAGTCGCCCCCAGGATGCTGCTGCAGACAAGATTGTGCTGGTTCTCTGTTGCTTTTATTCGTCTTCGTGACAATAACAAAAGGGAGTACAGCCGTGCGGGTTTAATTTTGCCCGTGATCAGAAATCTTAGTTACAAAGGTATGCTGTCCATCTGTCCTAAAATACAAGATATTCAAGTAATTTTAGAATTAAATAAGAAGACTAACAAAAGACTAACTTATCTCTCATTAATTATTTAGTTCTGTTGTTAACTTATTTAGTACCCTCCCTTATCATTTGTAGGGCGTACAGCCATTTTTCATTTCAAAAGTTTTGTTGGGCACGGGGGTTCACTACTGGATCCTGGAACTTTGCCGAGTGTTCCAGGTACTCGGCAAAGGCCGAAATACACTCGGCAAAAAATACACGACAAATTTGGGTCGGCAAAGCCATCTTTGCTGCATGTTTTTTTTGACACTTGACAAAGTACTTGCCGAGTGTTGCCGAGTGTTGAAAATACACTCGGCAAAGATCTGGACCCAAAAAAACCCCAAAAAATAATAGGAATTTTTTTTTTAATCGAGGGAGGGGCCTCATCGACCAGCGCCTGTCCGTCTCCGTTGCAAGTCGCAGCATTTTTCACGACTACACGGCCGGCAGGATTCGAACCCACAACCTCTCTCTCGCGCGGAGCCTCTTCTACCATTGTACTACACACTCACATGTGTCCATACTACGTTTCGATTCGCCACATATTATACTAAACCGAGTGTAAATTGGTTGTTTGAGACCCTAAACAAATTCAAATCAAAAAGTTGTCAACTATAAAGTTTATAACTTTTCGAGATCTACACTTTTTGTTTAGGAAGTTTCTCCATCCGAGATTGTTTACAAAATTTGAATTTCAAATTTGAGAAATTTCAAACGTAGTTTTCATTGACAAGATGATTTCAAATTAAAAAGTTGTCAACTATAAAGTTTCATATTTTTTGAGATCTACAACTTTCATTTTGGTCATTTTTCCATCTGAAGTATTTTGAAAAATTCAAATTTCAAAATTTTTAAATTCAAATGCAGTTTTGTATGACAAGATGATTTCAAATTTAAAAGTTGTCAACTACAAAGTTTCATAACTTTTCTAGATGTACAACTTTAGTTTTGGTCATTTCTCCATCCGAGGTCTTTTGAAAAATTCAAATTTCAAATTTTTCAAATTCGGACACAGTTTTGCATGACAAGATGACTACAAATTTAAAAGTTGTCAACTACAAACTTTCATAACTTCTCAAGATCTATAAAGTTTATTTTAGTTATTTGACCATTTGTGCATCCGACATTGTGATTTTAACATTATTCACAAATCTTATATATCGCTCTTGTAGTTTCATAAACTACTAAACTACCAGAGAGATGTGTAAGATTTATGAACAAATTTATTTTTAGTTTATCAAATAAAAAATCACCAAAACAAAAATTATTCATCTTGATGAGTTAAACAATTTTGTAGTTGAAATTTTTTCATTTGAATTAATTTACTATTTTAAAATGTGATTTGAAAATTAGCTTTGCCGAGTATAAAAAAAACACCCGTCGTGCTTGGAGTAGTTTGGTGGAGTTGGCAAGAGTTGGTGATTGTTCTTGGCCCCCACCGACCGAGTTTTGAGGGGTTTTTCAGGCCTAATCCCCGTCAGAGTGGCGAAAAGCACCCCTAGTGGATTGCTCGTGTCATGGAGCTACCACTCTTGTGGTAGATTCTTACGGCGCTCGTGGAGCTTGGCGTGGTGCCAATTAGCCGCCGGATCACCAAGAGTTGGTCGACACAACGGGGAGTAGCGTGCCGGCAAGCACGTGAACCTCGGGATAAATCGGTGTGTCCCGCGTGCTTGATTGTGATTGCTTGATCATCTTGGCGATTGATCTTCGTCTAGTATTCTCGGTGATTGGCTTTTCACACATGGTTTCCACCGATGATTGGTTCTTCAAGACGATCCCGAAGGCTCGATGAAACCACTCCTCTCTAGCTCTTTGTTCATTACTTTACATTCAAAGTTGAGCTAGTTACTTTGTGTATATTCATTGTGCAAGTTATCTTGAGACATCTTACTTGTGTAGTTGGTTCATTTATTCATTCTCTTCCATCATTTATTCTCGTATAGCTATACTTGTTTGAGTGACATAGAAATATTAGGTAGAATTGTTGGATAGGTGGCTTGCAACACACCCTAGGCTAGTGCAAAAAGCTCTGCTATTTGTGTTGCTAATTAGTTTGCCTAAATGTTTTGTAGATTTTTAATTAGGCTATTCACCCCCCTCTAGCCAATTTGGACCTTTCAAGTGTTCTGTTTTTTCTCTTGGATATAGAGAAGAGATGTGGCGCTACATCACAAGGTTGTTGGCCGTTTAGCCAAGCACTCTTCTAGAACGACGCCCTTTTCCCATCTCCAACTGTGAGCGTTGTAGAGGCCGCAAAGAGGAGCTTGTCTACCTTGTTACAAGGTGTTTCTTGTCCATCCCAAGGTCCATCAATATTTGTTGGCCATTCTCGCCACAACAACCGCAACCTGAGGACCCTTGCAAACTTCCCAAGATGGAGGATGCCTAAGCCTCCGAAGTATTTGGGTCTTGCTGAACGAGGCCAATTTACCTTGCACTTTCCTCCAGTTAGCACTTCGGCTCCCGCCGAGAGGAATTTTTTCCTCTGTCGATCAATGTCCTTGAGTGTTTTCTTTGGGACACGTAATGATGTGAGGAAGTACACTGCCTACGAGGTGAGGACGACTTTAACCAAGGTCAAGCGGCCTGCTAGGTTGATCTGACGCCCGTTCTAGAGGGTGAGCTTGCTGACCGCTTTGTCCACCAATGGTTGGAAATCCACTCGCTTCAAGCGTTTGACCGTTAGTGGCAATCCTAGATATTTGATGGGGAAGCACGAGACATCTGTAGGAGAGCCGGCCAGAATATTGTTTAGGTTCAACCCTTCACAGCGAATAGGGATGATTATTGTTTTTTGAAAATTCTGTCGGATAATTCTGATAAGCTACCTTCTGCACGATGTCGTCAATATCCTTCGGCATGCCTCTGCGGATACATGGGTGTATGCCGGATCTTGAGATGATGAGTGATTGTCAACTGGTTTGATGCGCATGTTCTTTGGCTTATGTTGTGCAAGTGTCGAGCAAGGAGACGGCGATCAAAGGCAAGGTGAAGGTCAAGTAGAGACGTGTCGTGCCGATGGACCCGGAGCGGTGAAGGGCGGACGCGAGGCTTGGACTGACGGACCGGTGGCCGGAGGATCAGCCGTGGTGGCTGACAGCCTGGGATAGCGACAAGTGGAGACTTGCGGGACATGGTGTGGCTCGGGTCGTGGACCTGAGGACACGTGTCGGTGGACGGGGTGCACGGGCGGTGCATCCCTCTACGGCTTCGGTTTGGTGGTTGAGCCACAGAAAAACCACCGGTGGGCCAGTTTCCGAGTTTGGGCCTCAAAACTCGGGCTGAGGACGGTTTCCAGGTTTGGGCCTCAAAACCTGGGCGCTGATGGGTTTCCGAGTTTGGGCCACAAAACTCGGGGCGGACGGTTTGCTGGTTTGGGCCACAAAACCAGTGGCGGAGTTCGGCATCGGGTGAGGTCGCGTCGAGGCGAAGCTACCGGATGTGCGGGCGTGGCTGTCGGATTGACTACATCTTCGAGCTGGTCCAGAATAGCCTTAGGGTGTTAACACAGAATTTTCGCACTATGACAAGTGGGCCAGCACGGCACAGGTTAGGGAGAAATCACCGCCTGAGGGATTCGGTAGATGGCAAGCGCGGTCGGCTAATTCGGTCGATTCGGTAAGGCTTTGGAGGCGACTGGCCAAACGGGGGATGGATTCGGCAATATGGCGCTGCGGTCGGCTACCTCAGGCTAAGTCGGTTTGCGACAAATACGGCATATCGGAGGATTCGGCAACGGGAGATCTCGTCATTATTAGCACATGCCGATTATTAAGGGAAGCTTGGAGCAGAAGAAATCATGTTTTAGATAGTTTCCTGATTTTTATCATTATAATCGTATCCTTCTAGGACTCGTGGAGCACCAGGGTATAAATATAAACCCCGGAACCATTGTAAAGACGTTCACAACCAATACAACCAAACCGGCCCCGTGCCATCTTCGAGTCCAAGTCGTGTCGTCGTGTTCTTCGAGAGGGGCCATCGATCCGTCGACCTCCGTAAGTTCCGGCAACCTTGTTATCATGTCTAGTATCGTGCGGCGGATTTAGATATGGTGCAAGTAGTCTCGTACGTTAAGCTTAGTATCGTGCGGCGGATTTAAGCTTATGACGGGAAGTTTTTACTTATGCCTTGTATCGTGCGGCGGATTGAGTCATGAGTAAAAATAGTTATCGGCTCTATTAGATTTGGCAAGATTTAATAGATTCATTAAGTTACCTTGTGTTATATGTTTTATTATGTTTATTTTATCATAACACTTTTGCCCAATCTAGATACTGTTCGGATCGGCTTTATCTCTTATAGATCTACTCTGTTTCTTTCATGTTTATCATTGCAAAGTCTTTTATGTAGTAGATCTAATCGCTCACAATAGCCGATTGGATCGTATCTAGGTTGTCACGTGGTGAGGGTTCGTACACGCTGAGTGTGTTTGATCTATGATATGGCTAGGTGTCGTGCGGCAGGCGCAGACTTTAGATTAGTTTAATTATTCTCAGTTTGTACGTTCAATCTCCATGGACCCCAACTCGGTTGTACAATCGGGATTGGTTAAGCTTTAATTTATAAAATACATCATGCAAGTACAGTTTTCATGCAAATGTGTTCGGCAATCTGTTATTTACGTAATTTTGCCTATATAGCCGAACGACCTTTAAACCTGTTGGCAGATAGCTTCCATAGCTATATGTCATCGTAAGTGGCTTCAGGGTCGTACATCCTGGAACTGTCTAGTCATACCCGGCATGTTCCAGCTTTGTATTTAACCGATTCTTCCCCTTGTTAGTTGCAGGGCAAACTGACTGGCACGCACCGGACTTCCGAACACCCGGGCCACGCTTGAAGCCAGCTTCTCCGGCTTGCTGTGTGGTTGGCGCAGTGCGCCACTTTTTGCGCCAACACACTTTTTGGCACGCCCGGTGGGACACCTTTTTCCTGCAACAATGGTCGAAGTCACTGAAGCCGAGGCCAGCAACAAGGCGGGGCTCGTGCAGGTGCAGCTCGCTGAACTACCCGACGAGTACAAAGAGCAGGTGGATAATGCTTGTGCCGAATTCCAGGCCAAGTGCCTAGAGGCCTTTTCCAAGAACAAGAGCGGAAAGGTTCGCCGTCTGCACGATCTGCCGAAGCCCGTTCAGCTCAACCCGAATGATCCAGATGAAGCGGAGGCAGTGTTGAAGATGTCTCACATAATTAACGAAGCTGTCTCTGGCGCCATCGGTCGCATGCACGGGGCGTTTCTCAACACTTTCCGCACCATCATGATCACCCAATTCGGCCCCAAGGCCGATGAGCTTATGGAGGCGGAGTTTGGCCCTATAGCAGGACCACATCTTTTCAATCTGCCGAATCACCTCAAGGGGGCAGGAGCTGCTGGTGAGGAGACCCCGCCTAAGGCTCAATCAGGCGGGCTGGCCATTCAAGAGAAGCGCATGCCAGAGGGCCAGTTGCCGACCATGGGGCAGCCCACGTTCGGCACTAAGGGTCAGCCACCAGAGTCAGCGCGCAAGATCTCCCCGCAAACCTATAGGCTCATAAAGGACTACTATGGAAACGGGTACCATGAGATGCTTGAGCCCCACAACATAGAGGGCGCCCCACATCCAGGATATGGGAAGCCGACGGCCGAGAAGACCGCCGACTCTAATGTCGATGTCATGCTAGAGAGGATGGCAGACATGATGCAGCGCACTTTCGGCCTGAAGCCTAAGGGCACTTATGCGTACAGATCTCCGTTCCCCGAATGGTTCCACCGTGTGGCTCTGCCTCCCAGAGTCAAAGTGCCGACAGACCTGTCCAAGTTCTCCAGCTTAGACGACACCAGCACGGTGGAGCACATCAGTCGCTATCTGCTCCAGCTGGGGAGGCCAATACCGAGGATGCCTTCAGGGTTCGGTACTTCCCGTCATCGCTCACTGGGCCGGCGTTCGCTTGGTTCACGTCTCTGCCACCGGGCTCTATCCTCTCTTGGGCAGACTTGGAACAGAAGTTCCATACGCACTTCTATACGGGCACCAAGGAGAAGAAGCTGGTGGATATCATGTATGTGCGCCAGAAGCCAAACGAGACACCGCAGGACTACCTGCGCTGGTTTAGGGAAGTCAAGAGCCAGTGCTTCGGCATGTACCTGCCGGACGACCAGCTTCCACCATTGGCCGTGGCAGGCATGCTCCCGAGCATCAGGGACAAGCTCTTCGGCCAAGAGTTTGAAGACCTGGGTCATCTCTCTCGTCGGCTGAATGAGATGACTATCCAAGTGCAAGGCTTCCGGAGGGAAGGGCGCTTCCAGAAGGACAATGTCGCGGCCCAGATGTATCAGGCTTTCTTGGACGAAGCCGATGACTATACCGATACCGAAGATGAGGTGGCCGCTGCCGAGCTCAACTGGGACAAAGAGCCGACCCAGGCCAACAGGCAATGGCTGCGCCAGCAGAAGGGGGCATACGACTTCGATGTCACCAAGGCCGATAAACTCTTCGAGTTCCTGGTAGCCGAAGGGAGAGTCAGGCTACCCCCGGATCACCCGATGCTGCGTCCTGGGGGCGTCAAGGAAAAAAAATACTGCGGCTTCCATAACACTAACACTCATTCTATTAATGATTGCCGTGTGTTCAGGACGAGAATCCAGAAGGCCATCCAGGACGGCCACATCAAGTTCAATGGCAAGATGAAGATTGACGCCAATCCCTTCGCCCAGAACGCCGCGTTCTTCTCAGTGAACATGGTGGCTCCAGAGCGCCCCGGCGGCAAAGGCAAAGTCAAGGTCCTCACCTCCGACAAAGCGCGTGAGTCTGGCGCGGTAGATCCCGACCAGCAAATCACCGGCGATGAGCTCCAGCGGCGTGCCCACGCCATGATCAGACGATATGAGCACGGAGAATCATCGTCTAAGCGCAGGCCTACCCATAGGGATCTCCTTAACAAATGGCGCCGGCAGAACGAGAAGGAGCGGATGTGTCTCCAACGCGAAGAACAGGAGCTCGCGGAGGAGTATCAGCGTGAAGGCGGTCACACGGAAGAGTACCGGTACCGTCTGGAGGCTCATCACAGAGAGCGGGCCTACCGCTGGGAACAGGAACGCCGCCAAGAGCAGGAGCAGGATCACTGGCACTGCCCGTTCTTCCGTCACTGCTGGAATGAAGGCTTGAAGCTGCCTGCCATCAATAACTGCCCTGAGTGCAGCGACCAGTACAGAGGGTATCGGCAGGGTCGAGTCAACCGCCGTCCCGTCCATGAAAGATTGGGAGCACGTATCCCAACGGACGATCGGCGCCTAAAAATAAGAAGCCCGGATCGGCAGATCAAAAGGTATGCCGATCAAGGATGGGTGCACCACCAGGACAATGGCGAGGGGGCACAACCTCGCCCATACAAGTGGCAGAAGGGGCAGTGGTGCCCACCAGGGCTCAGAAAGAGCCAGAAGAGAAGAGTGCAGCGCCTCCGGAACAGGGAATTGGAGGAAGCAACTGCCGACGGGAAGAAGCAAGAGTGGCGCCCGAGGGAGAAACCAGATAACGCTGACAAGGGCGCTGGCGTAGCCATGGCCTTCTTCCTCCCTATGGAGTTCATGGCTCCTGCTGGCCGGGGGGCACAAGATGAAGGGTATTCGGACTTTGATGAGACCGAATACGACGAGCTCGCGGCACAGCTCGTGTTGTCTCAGAAGGCAGCGTTCGACAAACCAGCCAAGCATCGGCACTTAAAGCCGTTGTATGTCAAGGGGTACGTCAATGGTAAGCCGCTGACCAAGATGTTCGTCGACGACGGCGCAGCAATCAACATCATGCCCTATGCCACTTTCAGAAAACTGGGCATGAATGATGAAGACCTGCTCAAGACGGATATGATACTCCGTGACTTTGTCGGCAATCCTTCTGACACTCGGGGTGCCGTGCACGTGGAGCTGATGATCGGATCCAAGACGCTCATCACGACTTTCTTCATCATTGATGGCAAGGGGGCATATAGCTTGCTCCTGGGCAGAGATTGGATCCACGCCAATTGCTGCATACCTTCAACCGTGCATCAGATACTCATACAGTGGGTTGGAGATGACATCGAGATTGTCCAAGCCGACGACTCGGTTAGTGTTGCTGCCATTGAACCCACTTACTGGGAGTTCGACGGAGTGGATTGCTTCTCCGGTCGTGAGTGGGGAGAAGGTCCTGTCAACGTCTATGGTAGAGATCAACAGCCGATCCAAGCAATCGGCTCTCAAAGCTTCTTTTAGATGGACAATCCAACTGACAGCAGCGAGGGCAAACTGGGACGTGGCTTCGCATCGGCCGACAGGCTGGAGGAAGTGGATATTGGCGACACAAGTAAAAAGAGGCCGATGTTCGTAAGTGCTAGTTTAGACCCTGCTTTCAGATTGCAACTAGTAGATCTTTTAAAAGAGTTCAAAGATTGTTTCGCCTGGGATTACACAGAGATGCCCGGTTTGGATCGGTCCATTGTTGAGCATAAGTTGCCGATCAAACCCGGGTACCGCCCATATAAACAACCTCCGCGCAGGATTTACAAGGAGGAGGTATTGGCCGACGTGAAGAAGGAAGTGGAAAGATTACTAGAAGCTAACTTCATTCGGCCGTGTCGATATGCGGAATGGATCTCCAACATTGTCCCAGTGTACAAGAAGAACGGAAAGATGAGGGTATGCATCGACTTCAGGAACCTCAACAAAGCTACTCCTATGGATGGTTATCAAATGCCGGTGGCCGATTTGCTAGTAGATGCTTCGGCCGGTTTTGAAATTATAAGCTTTATGGATGGCAACGCAGGTTATAATCAAATCTTCATGGCTGCAGAGGACGTGGCGAAAACTGCCTTCAGATGCCCCGGCCATATAGGTTTGTTTGAATGGATTGTCATGACCTTCGGTTTGAAAAATGCCGGTGCTACTTACCAGCGAGCCATGAATTATATATTTCATGAGTTGATCGGCAAAATCGTAGAAATCTATATTGATGATGTGGTGGTCAAGTCCAGAGGCGAGAAAGGTCACCTAGCCGATTTAAGGAAAACCTTGGAGTGCACAAGGAGACATGGCTTGAAGATGAATCCAACCAAGTGTGCCTTTGGGGTGTCGGCTGGTGAGTTTCTGGGGTTCTTGGTCCACAAAAGGGGTATCGAAGTCGGCAAGAAGAGCATGGAAGCCATTGATAAGGTAGTGCCGCCGACTAATCTCAGAGAGCTGCAATCACTGCTCGGCAAGATCAACTTTGTCAGAAGGTTCATATCCAACTTGTCCGAGCGCGTGTTACCATTCTCTCCACTGTTGAAGCTCAAGAAAGATCAGGAGTTCGTGTGGGTGACGTGCAACAAAAGGCTTTCGATGAAATCAAAGAATACATGAAGGCGCCACCAGTATTGGTCCCTCCACAACTCGACAGGCCTTTTAAGTTGTACGTGTCGGCCGACAACCTAACGATAGGGTCAGCCCTTATGCAAGAATTCGAAGGAAAAGAGAGAGTTGTGGCCTATCTTAGCCGAAAGCTACTGGATCCCGAAACAAGGTATTCGGCTACGGAAAAGTTGTGCTTGTGCGTTTTCTATTCCTGTACCAAGTTTCGGCACCATCTATTGAATGCCGAATGTGTGGTAGTGTCGGAGTTTGATGTAATCAAGCACATGTTATCAATGCCGATTTTAAGTGGAAGAATCGGTAAATGGGTATTGGCTCTCTCTGAGTTCGATTTGCGTTTTGAATCGGCGAAGGCCGTTAAAGGCCAGATTATGGCTGATTTTGTCACTCACCATCATGATCCTAACGCTAACATAATAACCATTGCCCCCTGGGCATTGTTTTTTGATGGATCGTCATGCAGCAAAGGTGGTGGAGTCGGGATCATGTTGATTTCTCCCAAGGGGGCACCTTTCAAATACTCTGTACCGATCGAGTACCCGGTGACTAATAATCAAGCCGAGTATGAGGCACTGCTTCGAGGATTGCGGTTGCTTGTGGACATTAAGGCAGATGCCGTGGAGATCTTCGGCGACTCGGAATTGGTGATAAAGCAACTAACTGGTGAGTACGAGTGCAAAAACGACACACTATAGGAATATCTCGGAGGTTGCCGAGAGCTCCTTAAACAGTTTCGATCGGCAACCTTCCAACATATTCCTAGGGGGCAGAATGAGGAGGCAAACCAGTTGGCTCAAGCAGCATCCGGGTATAGGGAGAATCAAAACATTTTTGCACTTGAGGAAGAGCAAACAACCCCAGAAGGTAATCAAGTAATCCCAGGTGATAGTCAGGCAATTGAAGACTGAAGAGACAACATTGCCGATTACCTCAGAGACCCATCCAGAAAAGTCTCCCGAAAACTCAGGTACAAGGCTCTTGAGTTCACGCTCTTGGACAATCAATTGTACTACAAATCCATAGATGGGGTTTTGCTCAAGTGCCTGAACCAGGACGAGGCTAGGAAACTGATGTATGAGGTGCACGAAGGCATATGTGGTGCACACCAGTCGGCTCACCGTATGAGATGGATAATCAGGAGGACTGGATATTTTTGGCCGACTATGCTCGAGGACTGCTTTGAATACTACAGAGGTTGTCGGGATTGCCAACGATTCGACAATGTCCAAAGGGCCCCGGCATCAGTCATGAATCCTATTATTAAGCCTTGGCCTTTCAGGGGATGGGGTATTGATTTGATTGGCCAGATTCACCCTCCATCAAGCAAAGGGCATAAGTTTGTTCTGCTGGCCACAGATTATTTTACTAAGTGGGTAGAAGCCATCCCATTGAAGAAGGTGACGTCAGAGAACATGGTGTCCTTCGTCAAGGAGCATATTGTTCACCGATTCGGCATTCCTTAGTCTATCACTACCGATCAAGGGACTCAGTTCACCTCTTCCGAGTTTTGTGATTTTGCCGAAGAGATGGGGATTAGGCTATATAATTCTTCACCTTATTATGCACAAGCCAATGGACAGGCAGAGGCTTCTAACAAAATCATGATCAAGATTATCCAGAAAAAGATTGAAGAGAAGCCTAAGAGGTGGCACTTAGTGCTCAATGAAGCCTTATGGGCTTACCGAATGGCTTGCCATGGTTCAACTCAAGCGTCACCATACGAGTTAGTCTATGGACATCACGCAGTGTTGCCCTGGGAGTTGCAGTCAGGGTCAAGACGAGTTACATTGCAAAACGATTTGGCTAAAGAGGATTACAAAAATTTGATGATGGATGAGCTGGAGGATTTGCATTTAATTCATCTCAAAGCCTTGGAAAGTATTGAAAAGAACAAGGTGCGCATTGCCAGGTACTACAATTCGAAAGTGAAAGAGAAAGAATTCGAAGAGGGAGACTTGGTTTGGAAAATTATCCTGCCGATCGGTACCAAGGACAGAATGTTCGGCAAATGGTCCCCTAACTGGGAAGGGCCTTTTCGGGTTCTGAGACGTGTTCCGGGTAACGCATATGTTCTGAAAACCCTCCAAGGAGAAGAGTTCGCTAGGGCAATTAATGGACGTTATCTAAAGAGATTTCATCCTAGCGTGGAGGTCGGTGCATAACGGAGTCAAGGACCAGAGGGCGCCGACGACCGATACAAAGTTGTGTCGCCCTTAGCACAAAATGGCCTTTAGGATCTATCGCCCTTAGAACAAAAATAGCCGGCATAGTGTGTGTCGCCTTTAGCACAAAAACGCAGGAATACACGCGGTACTAAGAAATTGGTCAAATGGGTTCTCACAATGAATGGGCCGCGACCAATGGGATAAGTCGTGTTCTCAATAGGTTGAGTTTTCGGCTGTATCCTCGTTCGGCCAACTTGGTGATTGGATAGAAGTAGTTGCCAAAAGTGCTTAATGACTGGCCGGATGGGTTGCAAGGAAAGGGAACTGAGTTACACAATGCACGAATATGTTATATACAAGTCAAGTGTTTGAAGCTCGGGGTTCATTACAATGATGCTCCGGCATTCAAGAATTCGGTGAGGGCACTCAAGGCTGCCATCTTCACTTGTTGGACGTGGTCTAGAATCTTCCGATCTTCGTCCTCTTCGTGTTGGATCCGGGCGAGTTTTTGGTCAAGGTCTTGATCCTTGAGTAAGGATTTTGTCACCATGAATGAGACACCTTCAAGCGCGTCTGGTAATCTAGAGAGTTGGGAACTGCGAGATTGAATGTCAGCAGTTACTTGGGCTAGTTGAACTTCCAGATTGGCCTTTTCTTCTTCCAGATTTTTCAGCTCTAGCTCCAGAGTACATTGAGAGTTCTTCATTGATTGATACTCCTTATATGAGGTAATGACCATTTGAGAGCTTTGGAGCTTTGCAGCCTGAAGAATGCTCTTGCTAGATGTGTTCCTGACAGCCCTCTTCACTGGAGCAAAATGATTGTCGAGGTCGGATGCGGCATCCAAGGAGGATTGTACGTTGGTGGGAAGATGTTGTCTGATGGGGTCCAGCAGCTGCTTGATTTGGTCTGCATCTCGAACCAGATGGATGATGTCCCCGCCGAGCAAAGCCGCTATATCCTTCAGACGGCTCTGAACCATGGAAGAAGAGCCTTGGTCTTGACTCGGTGATTTTCGCTTAAGGAATTGTTCAACATCAAAGGGGTAGCCTGAAGTCCCAATGATCATCTGAAAAAATGAAGAGAGGAATTCAGCCGAATGCATAAGTCCGTCATGAAGGATAAATGAGGAGTTATCACCTTTTGAGTTGATTCACCCATGGTTCGGTTTTCATGCGCACACTGATCAACGAATTCGGCAGAGCTCTGGCCCGTGTACTGTATAAGCCCGAGAGGATTTGGAGGCTGGGTATCTTGCCGAATGGATTGTGTCTTAGCTCTGGGTGGACTCTGATCTGGCACGAAGTCTGTGTGATCATGTGGGTTTTGTAAATCTGGATCAGAGCCATGAGAGGAGTCTCCTTGCATTATGCTCTTCAGGAATGTATCTGCCAGCAAGATCATTAATAAGAGAGCACTGTATTCAAAAGAAGGGGTGATCAGAAACATACCGACGTCGGCTTCAGAAGACTGTTCGTGCTCTTGATCTTCAATATTGATAGTCTCGCCCTCCTCTAATGTGAGGACTTGGGGAGGAACAGGAGTACCAACCTGCCTGGTTGTCCTAAGCCTTTTGGTTTTCGACTGCAGAAAAAACAATGATTAGAATAATAGTCGAATTACCAAATGCCTGAAGACGATGTGTGGTACCTTGGAAGATCCTGCGATTTCCTTGGTTTGCTCGAAGCTGGGAGAATCATCATCCATTCCCCTTTTCTTTTCCGGTGTTGAGGAGGTGGCAGATTGTGAAGCAGAAGTCCTCCTGGGCCGGTTTGGGTTTGGAACCTTGTATTTGACCAGGCTGGTTTGGGGTGCAGGAATAATATCCTGAAGGAAAACAAAAGTCAGAGCAGAGGTTAGCAAGAGAGGGCTGCATGATTAATCGTAATAAAGTGAAGTTTGAATGTTACCTCGCTTTCAGAAACGAAGTCCTCTTGTAGCTGGCGACATAGAGGATGGACCGGCACGTTGAAGACATGGTCATGCAATTCTTGCCACCAGGGGGCATAGAGGGAATGGATGTTGTTTATCAGGTGAAGGGCTGATATTTTCCTCTCTGTTAGATCCTCTCCTAAGGAGAAAACCTTCAGAAATTCAACACCCTCTTTGGGGATGGCTTTCCTGGGGTTGATGGCATTGGAGAGGGTAAGCCTTGGTGGGAGTTGACCACACCCAAACTGCCGAGCTACTATGTTCGGCTGATAGAATTCATATGTAAATGCAGCTTGTTGGCCATGGTGGAACTCAGCTGGGAGGATGCAGGGTCTGATAAAGGCATTCAGTATTTCTGCGGCTTTCTCATCAGAAGGCCCTGACCCATAGCTGAAATGTAGAGGGAAGATAATATCATTTTGCCCACTGTAAGGTAACTAGTCCACACCCGGGAAACCTTTGTAGAAGAGTTCAAAAAGGTTGCCAATGTCCTTCTTGACCTTGATAGCTGTTGCCACCTCCCCATATGTTTGGCAACCTTTGGTGGTCTTCTTCTGTCCTTCGGCATAGTTGATTGATGGGAAAGAGTGGTTGCCGAGTGGGACAGATACTATCTCATGCATATGGAGCTGCAGCCACATTTGGACTATCCACCAAGGGCCATTAAAACATGGCATCTGGGCTGTTTTCCCATTCGGGTCACGATTGATGCGGCATATTTCAGAGGATACTTGATGCATCATATGATAAAGGGTGCCCAGTAACAGCCTGCCCATAGGGATACACTTGCCATTTGAAAGTTGGTCGGCTAAAAGGAAATAATTCAGAGTCGGTTCATTGGCTTTTCCACAGAAGAAGAATCTGCATAGCCACATATTCAGAAAAGCTTTGTGCTCTGTTTTATTTACAGATTTGGACTTTTGGTTATGTTCCTTGATATAGCCTGCCCATCCAGTGTTAACTTTCAGTACTCCCTGGTTGATTTTTCCTGAGAAGGTGTCATGGGAGATCGGGAGCGTGATGTTCAGGCCAGTCATCAGGTAAATGTCAAATAGAGTGATAGACATTACACCATGACCAAAGACGAAGGCATTAAGAACATCCGACCAGAAATGAGATGCAGCTATTAGTAGGGATTCGTTCTTTTGCATTTCTGAAAGAGAGAGCTCCAGGGCATGGTTGATTTCATGGGCCTCCCATGTGACACCGTACTGACCATGAGTTCTCCTGTACCAATCTCTCCAACCGGCGATAGGGGGAAGAGGCCAGTTCTTAAAGGTCTTTTTCCACTGTTTCGGCGCCAATACTCCAGATTTGAGGGGAAGTCTCTGAGAATCCGTTTCAATGAGATCGGTTGGATCTTCACTCCCCATTGGCCCGAGAAAATAGGAGTCAGGATTGGCTGAGAGTGGAATCAGAATCTCGGATTTGAGGTCCTGGCGGAAGAAGTCAAGAGAAAGAAAGGATCAGAAAGCCGAATAATATGAAGAAACCGACCAAGAGATTGCCGAAACTGTAATTATGGCTAGGGTTTTTACCTCCGGGACTACATCAAAGGTCGCCATTGAGAACTAGACTGAGGATTTGAGTTCCGCGGGAGCTAATGCTTCGGACGGCGGCGACGGAGGTTGAAGAGATGATAACCTAGATTCAAGGTCAATTTCAGAACAAATACCTTTGTTCAGAAATTGAGGGGGCATGTGTTAACACAGAATTTTCGCACTATGACAAGTGGGCCAGCACGGCACAGGTTAGGGAGAAATCACCGCCTGAGGGATTCGGTAGATGGCAAGCGCGGTCGGCTAATTCGGTCGATTCGGTAAGGCTTTGGAGGCGACTGGCCAAACGGGGGATGGATTCGGCAATATGGCGCTGCGGTCGGCTACCTCAGGCTAAGTCGGTTTGCGACAAATACGGCATATCGGAGGATTCGGCAACGGGAGATCTCGTCATTATTAGCACATGCCGATTATTAAGGGAAGCTTGGAGCAGAAGAAATCATGTTTTAGATAGTTTCCTGATTTTTATCATTATAATCGTATCCTTCTAGGACTCGTGGAGCACCAGGGTATAAATATAAACCCCGGAACCATTGTAAAGACGTTCACAACCAATACAACCAAACCGGCTCCGTGCCATCTTCGAGTCCAAGTCGTGTCGTCGTGTTCTTCGAGAGGGGCCATCGATCCGTCGACCTCCGTAAGTTCCGGCAACCTTGTTATCATGTCTAGTATCGTGCGGCGGATTTAGATATGGTGCAAGTAGTCTCGTACGTTAAGCTTAGTATCGTGCGGCGGATTTAAGCTTATGACGGGAAGTTTTTACTTATGCCTTGTATCGTGCGGCGGATTGAGTCATGAGTAAAAATAGTTATCGGCTCTATTAGATTTGGCAAGATTTAATAGATTCATTAAGTTACCTTGTGTTATATGTTTTATTATGTTTATTTCATCATAACACTTTTGCCCAATCTAGATACTGTTCGGATCGGCTTTATCTCTTATAGATCTACTCTGTTTCTTTCATGTTTATCATTGCAAAGTCTTTTATGTAGTAGATCTAATCGCTCACAATAGCCGATTGGATCGTATCTAGGTTGTCACGTGGTGAGGGTTCGTACACGCTGTGTGTTTGATCTATGATATGGCTAGGTGTCGTGCGGCAGGCGCAGGCTTTAGATTAGTTTAATTATTCTCAGTTTGTACGTTCAATCTCCATGGACCCCAACTCGGTTGTACAATCGGGATTGGTTCAGCTTTAATTTATAAAATACATCATGCAAGTACAGTTTTCATGCAAATGTGTTTGGCAATCTGTTATTTACGTAATTTTGCCTATATAGCCGAACGACCTTTAAACCTGTTGGCAGATAGCTTCCATAGCTATATGCCGTCGTAAGTGGCTTCAGGGCCGTACATCCTGGAACTGTCTGGTCATACCCGACATGTTCCAGCTTTGTATTTAACCAATTCTTCCCCTTGTTAGTTGCAGGGCAAACTGACTGGCACGCACCGGACTTCCGAACACCCGGGCCACGCTTGAAGCCAGCTTCTCCGGCTTGTTGTGTGGTTGGCGCAGTGCGCCACTTTTTGCGCCAACATAGGGTTTAGCTGGTTCGCTCACTGTATCAGTAGGGGTAGAGTGGGAATAATGTTAGCATAAGTAGAGGGAGACACCCACCTCCCTCCTTATCTCAGTCATTAGATATTTTCATTCTAGGGTTTCCTGTTCCCATTCTCTGCTGTAGCTACTGAGATCCGCAGAGTGCCACACCACCTCTGTGTACTTGGAGATTTCGAGGAAATGGAATTTGTGGAGTGATTTTTCGCGTTCTTGAGTTGTTCTTCGCGTTCATCTTTTCTCCACGTTTTTCCCATCGATCGATCTCTCTCTACGTTGCTCTGTTTGCAAAACCTTTTGAATCAACTTGTTCTTTGCTGTGAGGGGATCATTTCCACTGAAGGAATTTAACTCAATCCTCACGAACAAGTAGATCCGTCGGTTTTCGTTTTTGGATCGGTTTTCTCTCCTTTGCCCCCAATTCTTCCGATTCACCGATTAGGAGTTAGGTTCGAGCCATGATCTCTTAGGAGTAGCTCACTAACATCCTAGGAACTTCTCATACTAAGTCTAAGCTTTAGAGCTTTTGATTCGGAGGAGATCGGGTTGAATCCACGGAAGAACTGTGCAGTTTCAGGGGCATCGGACGCTGAGCACGAGGGCATCGGACGCTGTGTTTATCACATCGGATGCACCGTTGCCATGTGTCAGTTTCTGTGATTTTAAAGAGGCATCGGACGCTGACATCGGACGCTACAGTCTAGCGTCCGATGGTCATGCAGTGAGGTTTTGGAAACGCTCTTTTTGCATCGGACGCAACGGGTGTGTTGGCATCGGACGCTCCGGGGCCTTAGCATCGGACGCTAAGCTTTCACTGTAGCAGCGTCCGATGGCTGTCCAGTAAGGTTTTCTCGCTGCCTGTTTTACATCGGACGCGTCAGCCGGAATCACATCGGACGCTGGCCAGCGTCCGATGCTCTGAGTTCTGCGCCGTTTCGTCCGTAGTTCGTTCGTCCGACCTCCGATTTGGTTTGAGGTTTTTGCGTTGGGATTCTAGAGTTGTGCAGTGTCTCGCTGTGCTTCTTGGAAGCATCCACCCTACATCTAGGGTCGTGGACACTATCAAACTCTTGGGTTGCACTTGGGGTTAATTTTTGGGATAGAGGCTATAAGTTTCTGAAAAGAAATTTAAGGCTCCCATTCACCCCCCCTCTGGTCGCCTGTGTGTAGCACCTTCGGTCCTTCAATTGGTATCGGAGCGGGTTAAGGATCTTCCACCTTAGCCGGTTCCAGATCCACAGAAGGCGACATGGATCGCGGCGTGGGCAAACCGTCATTCTTCGATGGGACGAACTATACGTATTGGAAGATACGTATGTCGGCCTATCTTTAGAGTGTGAGTGCTTCGGTTTGGGAGATTTGCAACTCCGCCGATTACGTGGTCTTGGCTGCTCGTGTGACTCAACAGCAGATCGATGAGCACGATGCCAATAGTCGAGCCCATAATGCTCTTTTCTCTTGTTTGAGCATGACAGAGTTTGATCGTGTTTCTCATCTCACCACGGCTCGGGAGATTTGGGCGACTCTCATGCGCTTTCATGAGGGAACCACTCAAGTCAAAATCCGTCTCTATGAGTCGCATAAGCGTGAGTATGAGAACTTCCGACACATGCCTGGCGAGAGCATAGAAAGTTTATTCGCTCGCTTTCAGGTCATTGTCAATAGGATGAGGGCTAACCGAGAGCTGTTGTCGTACGACGATCATGAGAGAGCTCTCAAGCTACTTCATACTCTTGATCGGTCGGTGTGGTATTCCAAAGTTCAGGCAATCATCGAATCACCTAACTATGAGACTCTCACGTGCGATGAGCTCTTCAGTAAGCTCAAGTCCAGTGAGATTGACGCCATGGCGAGGGCTTCTTATGAGAATCCTTCTGGCCCGTCCATGGCTTTGGTTTTTGGCTCTTCTACTAACCCCTCTGGAGGCTTTGCACTTTCGTCTCTTTTGTCTGTTACAGAGGAGCAGTTGGAGTTCATGGGAGACAATGAGTTGGCTTTGCTTGCCAACCGGTTCTCACGGTTCCACAACAACCGCATGAACCGTCACCGCGGAGGAGGACGAGCTGGATGCTATGAGTGCGGCGACCCCGACCACTTCATCGCCAACTGCCCGAAGAAGAACAAGCAAGCTTTTGGCAAGGGTGATCATGGCTACAAGTACGACTCCGGCAAGCACAAGGAGAAGTACATCCCCATCAAGCACAAGCGGAAGGGTGGCTTCAACAAGGAGTACATCAAGAAGAAGTACTTGGAGAAAGCCCAGGCTGAGCAGCGTGCCTTCTTTGCCACGCTCAGCGACGTCGACAACTCATACAATGACTCCATTGCATCAAGCGACGATGAGTCCGAGAAGAAGAAGATTGAGGACAAGCTGAACGGTCTTTGCTTCTTCGCCAACAATGATGGCTTCTGTACCATGGCCCTCGGCAATGAGGTCGACAGCAAGATGGAGGAGATCCCTCGAAACGACGACGACGACGACACCTCCCAGGTATCTCAAACTCCCGAAGAACTCTCTGCTGAGGTCGAGAAACTTACTGCTGCTCTTATTAGTCAAGACAAGTTGCTAAAACTTGCTGCTAGAGAGAGGAAGGAGTTCAGGAAGAAGTGGGAGGATGCGGTGAAGGAACTTGAGTCTGTCAAGTCCACCGTTGTAGTCACCGAGGAGGATGAGTGTGAGATGTGCTCCAAGCACATGACTGACCTTCTCACTTTGAGGGGGAAGTATGTTGCTTTGTTTGGAGAGGTGGATGAGCTTAGAGCTAGACCCATTTTGCTTGGTGCGTGCAAGTCTTGTGCAGGCTTGCGATCTGAGTTGGCAGAAAAGGATGCCAAGATTGAGTCGCTTGAGAAGGCCAACTCAGGTAGCACTGGTGTGTCTAGGTGTGCTTTGTGTGAGGGTTTGGAGATGGAGATGGCTAACGTAAAGCATGACAAGATGCAAACCGAGGAAGAAAACACATACCTTCAGACCATCTTGTCATGGGTTTCTAGTGGAGAGCCGCAACTTGGCATGATGATTGCCCAATTCAAGCGTGCTGCTGGAGGTCCAGGTGTTGGGTTTGCTCAGGGTGGGGAGAGTGCTACTTCTTTCGGAAAGATTGGTGAGTCTAGTGGTCTTAAGCCAAGTGAGAAGCCCAACTCCACCACTACTCCCAAACTAATCAAGATTCCACCCAAAGAGCCTCTCAAGCCTAACACCAAAGATGGAGTGTTTGTGGAACCTCCAAGAGCTCCACCTAAGAAACAAACATGGGCTCCAAAACCAAATCACTTAAGGAACAAACTAGACACCATGCCACCAATCCAAGAGGAGCTCATGCCACAAAAGAACCAAGTGATCCACACCCAATACCGTGAGTACCAACAACCCCCTATGAGAGCGATGAGGTACCATTGTGAGCACTGTGGGAGAGATGGACACTTGAGGGAGTTTTGCTTTTGGCGCAAGAGAGAGGAGCGTCGTGCAAAGGAGATGAACAACACGGACATGTACCATCCTTTCCATGATGTACATGTGCCGAATGTTCAAAGGAGGGTTGCTAGACCTAGAGGTCCAATGCCTCAAGGTTCTAGACCACAAGGAGGTTTTGCCCGGCGGTATCCTAACTTTGTAAGGTATGGACCCCGTGGCGGTGGCTTTGTTGTTGAGCGTTACCCCCACCGCGTTTTGGCTATCGCGGTGAGCGCTCTCCTCCTAGCGGACCACGTTTTCCTGTGCGTGGTGATCGCTTTTCCCGTAGGTATGCTAGGAATGGTTTTTCCACTAACCATTCTTTTGAGCAGCCGGGACAACACTGGTACACTTCCCATTTTACTCACCCCAGTGTTGGACCGTATGCTCACCTTATGTCTTTTTATTGATGTAGGTAAGTCGATTGGAGAACGTTTGGCTTGTGGATTCCGGATGCTCAAGGCATATGACCGGAAACTCCAAGTGGTTCTCCAGTCTTAGTCCAGTCACCGGCAGGGAGTTTATCACCTTCGGTGACAATAGCAAAGGTAAGGTGCTATCCCGTGGTTCTGTGCGAGTTAATGAGCATTTTGTGTTGCGTGATGTTGCTCTTATTTTGAACTTGCATTTTAATCATCTTTCTGTTTCTCAACTTTTTGAGGATGACTATGAGATTCATTTTAAGCCGAATCTCAGTCGTATTTTAGATCCTCAGGGCAATCTTGTATGTTTGATTTCGCCCTTTGGGAAAGTATTTTGTGCGAATTTCTCGGAGTCTTTTGGCATTTCTCGTTGTCTTTTGGCTGGATCCTCCTCCGATCTTTGGAAATGGCATAGGAGACTTGGTCATTTGAGCTTCGACTTGCTTGCAAGGCTTAGTTCACTTGGCTTAATCCGAGGATTGCCTAAGTTACACATGGAGAAGGATCTTGTTTGCCATTCTTGTAGACATGGGAAAATGGTTCCCGCTCCCCGTCATCCTGTGAATCAAGTTATGACCAAGCGCCCCGGAGAGCTTTTGCATATGAACCTTGTAGGTCCGGCTCGCGTGAGCTCGGTTGGTGGGAAGTGGTATGTGCTTGTTGTTGTTGACGACTTCTCGAGATATTCATGGGTTTTCTTTTTAGCTGAGAAAACTGAGACTTTCTCTTTTACTCACAGTCTGATTTTGCTTCTTCAGAACGAGTTCCCTAAGAACTCGATGAGAGCTATTCGTAGCGATAATGGTTCCGAGTTTAAGAACTCGGACTTTGAAAAGTTTTGTAACTCTTTGGGTTTAGAGCATCAGTTTTCTTCTTCCTATACACCGCCACAAAATGGTGTTGTAGAGAGGAAAAATCGGACCCTTGTTGAGATGGCTAGGACGATGCTCGATGAGCATAGGACTCCTAGGCGGTATTGGGCCGAGGCTATAAACACTGCATGCTATATTTCCAATCGCATTTTTCTCCGTGCTTTCTTGAAGAAGACCTCTTATGAGTTGCGATTTGGGAGGCAACCCAAAGTGAGTTATTTTAGAGTGTTTGGTTGCCACTGTTTTATACTCAATAAAGGCAACATGGACAAGTTTGAGTCTCTCTCTTCTGATGGTGTATTTTTGGGTTATGGTAATCATACTCGTGCATATCGTGTACTTAACCTTGATACTAACCGAAGCATGGAGACATCCGATGTCACCTTTGATGAGACCATGCTTTGTCCTTCTTCTAGATTTGAGCGTGCAGGTGATCATGAGGTTGGTGAACCTCTTTTTGATGATGAGGAAGATGGAGCTGAACAGATAGATGATCCAGATCTTCCTCCACCTGTTGTTCCTTTGGGATCGACTTCGACCACGACTGCTTGCGGCCCCGACCCGTCTTCTTCCACTACATGGGGGCCGGTCGATCCACCACCTTGGGGTTTGCCAGTGATACCCGAGGAGGCACTAGCTACTGTTGAGGGGGAGGTCACTTCAGCTAGGGAGGCACCACGACACATTCAGCGCCAACACCCACCTCAACAGATGATCGGCAACATAACGAACATGTCACTCGGTCAAGGTCACAACAAATCTCTCACTTTGCTCATTCTGCATTTGTTGCTGATTTTGAACCCCGAGATGTTGGACACGCTTTATCTGATCCAGATTGGGTAAATGCCATGCATGAGGAGCTAGAAAATTTTGAGAGAAATCGGGTTTGGGTTCTAGTTCCACCTCCTCCTGAGTGTCACCCTATTGGGACAAAATAGGTTTTCAAAAACAAACAAGGAGAGGATGGCCACGTTGTGAGAAACAAGGCCAAACTTGTAGCCCAGGGGTATAGTCAGAAGGAGGTGATAGACTATAAGGAGACTTTTGCTCCTGTAGCTCGTTTGGAGGCAATTAGGATCCTCTTGGCTTTTGCTGCATCCAAAGGGTTTAAACTTTTTCAAATGGATGTCAAGAGTGCCTTCCTAAACGGCTACATAGAAGAAGAGGTGTATGTGAAACAACCCCCTGGTTTTGAAAATCCCAAGTTTCCAAACCATGTTTTTAAACTTCACAAAGCTTTGTATGGTTTGAAACAAGCCCCTAGAGCCTGGTATGATAGGTTGAAAACCTTTTTGCTTGCTAAGGGTTTTAAAATGGGATGTGTTGATAAAACGCTTTTTCTCCTCAAGAAAGGCAGTGACACTCTCTTGGTTTAGATTTACGTGGATGATATCATTTTCGGTGGTTCTTCTCATGCTTTGGTTGCCAAGTTTGCAGATACAATGAGCAGGTAATTTGAAATGAGCATGATGGGCGAGTTGACATTCTTTCTCGGGTTGCAAATCAAGCAATCCCGAGAAGGGACGTTTGTGCACCAAGGCAAGTACACTAAGGACATAGTGAAGAAGTTCGATATGGGTGAGGCCAAGCCTCTTCCAACACCCATGTCGACCACGGCGGCCCTGGATGCGGACGAGGATGGAGAAGCCGTGGACCAGAAGGAGTACCGAAGCATGATCGGGTCGCTGTTGTACCTGACGGCGACACGCCCGGACATTCAGTTTGCGGTGTGTCTTTGCGCACGCTTTCAGGCGTCGCCGCGCACCTCTCACCGTCAGGCGGTCAAGCGCATTATGAGGTACCTTCGTTTCACTCCAGAGTTCAGGATTTGGTATTCTGCTTCTTCTACCCTTTCCCTTTGCGGTTACTCGGATGTTGATTTTGTTGGTTGCCGTCTTGACCATAAGTCCACTTCTGGGATTTGTTAGTTTTTGGGCTCTTATCTTGTTTCTTGGTCTTCTCGCAAGCAGTCTAGTGTCGCCCAGTCTACCACAGAGGCTGAGTATGTTGCTGCGGCTAGCTGCTGTTCCCAGTTGTTGTGGATGATGGCCACTTTGCGTGATTTTGGTCTGAGCTTTTCTCGAGTACCTTTGCTTTGTGATAGCACGAGTGCGGTTAGCATTGCTAAGAACCCCGTGCTGCATTCTAAGACCAAACACATAGATGTGCGCTTTCATTTTCTGCGAGACCATTATGAGAAGGGTGATATCGACCTTAGACATGTTGATACTCATCATCAGTTGGCCGATATTTTTACCAAGCCTTTGGATCAATCGACCTTTGCTAGGTTGAGAGGTGAGCTTGGTGTGTGTTTCCCATTTTAGATGTGGGATCACTTTGATGTATCATATGGTGTACAGTCTTTTTCTTTCATAAGTTTTCTGCATTCGCATGTGTATCATACTTGCATTTTGAGCTTCATTTATATTCTATCTAGAATGATTCTATGCTCAGTTTGTCACATGCTTGTATGATACTTAGTTTATGCAGTTTAAGCTCTTTTTGATCATGTAACTAAACTTGATGATCTAAGTATGATTTTGCAATGATGAACTTGTTTAATATCTGTCAAATCCTAAAAATAGTTCACCATTTGCTTTGGCCACTAGTATGAGTAGATTATGTCTTTCCTGAGCTTACTTTGCTATACTAGGTTGCTATGTCTCTAGCTTGGAGTTTAAATCGCTTCCATTGTATATACTCCAAAATGCTTAAATGTTAAAATCTGAAATCCAAGCTAAGAGATAAAAGATCGAGGTGGGATTGCACTACAACACCTCATTGTTTTGAGACTGCTTCCCTTTTGGGATGAACTTGAGCAATGTAGTGTATGACCGAAACCATTGCCTTAAGCTTCTGATAGTCTTTTGACTTAGGCTTCGCTTGGTTGAAAAGTAAGGCTTTGTGGTGTTTTCAACCCCTTGCAGTCAATTGACATGTATGACTCTTGTATAAATTGTTTAATTCAAATGAAATGAGTTGTATATGGCATGTTGTTTTGACACTTGCTTTGAGGTAGTTCACCGATGTAGTTTTGATAGCTCTAGTTAATGACATGTCTATCTTCATACTAGATGCTATTTCTATGGTGAGCTTCATCTTGTGCTTAAATTTCAAATCTAAAACTGCTTTGTCATCTTTGTTGAGCTATATGATCATGATGAGCTTATGCTAGCATTAGGGCTCTTTTCTTTTCATTTGTGCAAAAAGAGCATTTTATCACTCTGGATAACATATCTTTGAAGCTTTTGCATTCATTTTGCTTCTTTTTAGGCTCCCATGTCTATTCTTGCTTTGTGCATTATCAACTAAGGGGGAGAAATTTTGACAAATCATGATGAGTTGGTTATGTGCATTTTCTAAGGGGGAGTTTGTGTCCAGGGGGAGCTTGCTCGTTTTGCTTGATGAGTTTTCATCTTGTGAGTTTTCCAATTGGTTTGGAGCGGTCTGAGCTAGTTGTGTTGAGCCTTTGCCTCTTTCTGGAGGAACTAGCTGGTTTAATCAGTTTTGGCTTCTCGCTAGCGGTGTTGAGCCCGTTCTGCCTCTTCTTGAGGGCTAGCTTTGCTTGGTTGCGTCGAGCCGTTGCCCATATCTTTGGGGGACCAAGTTGTCTTGCTCACTTCATTCGACTTCTTTTGTCTTTACCTTGCTTCTGGTCGTTTGGATGAGTTCGCTCTTTCTTCCTTCCTTCTTCTATTCTATATGATTTGTGTTGGTAGTTGACAATGCACTCATCAAGGGGGAGATTGCGGATACATGGATGTATGCCGGATCTTGAGATGATGAGTGATTGTCAACTGGTTTGATGCACATGTTCTTTGGCTTGTGTTGTGCAGGTGTCGAGCACGGAGACGGTGATCAAAGGCAAGGTGAAGGTCAAGTAGAGATGTGCCGTGCCGATGGACCCGGAGCGGTGAAGGGCGGACGCGAGGCTTGGAGTGACGGACCGGTGGCCGGAGGATTAGCCGTGGTGGCTGACTATAACGTCCCGCCTCCACGCGGTCGGGCCCACTTACATCTGGCAGCTTGCTTTTCTAGGACATAGACTTCCCTCACAGACCAACACTAGTCTTTTCTGCGCACTTTGTCCTCACTCGTGCGCACCCGGGAAGAACTTCCCGGTCGGTCATCCATCCCTAAATTTCTCCAGGCCAAGCACGCTTAACTTTAGAGTTCTTTAGAGATGGGCTTCCGAAAAAAAGTTGCAACTTGTTGGTATGAGTATCCTATTATCCTATTATTCCTATTAAGCCTTGGGTTGGGATGTTACATCCTCACCCCCTTAAGAGATCGACGTCCTCGTCGATCAATCCCAAGCCAGGAACATCCTCTCTTGGCCACGTCTGTGTGTCCAGTGCCAGCACATGTGCCATGCTGTGTGACCACTTCGGGTCCACACCAGCCATGACCACCATGTCTGAGCAACTGCGACACACGCGCCCGTGAAACCACGAGAGTCGGCTTTGATACCAATCTGTAACGTCCCGCCTCCACGCGGTCGGGCCCACTTACATCTGGCAGCTTGCTTTTCTAGGACATAGACTTCCCTCACAGACCAACACTAGTCTTTTCTGCGCACTTTGTCCTCACTCGTGCGCACCTGGGAAGAACTTCCCGATCGGTCACCCATCCCTAAATTTCTCTAGGCCAAGCACGCTTAACTTTAGAGTTCTTTAGAGATGGGCTTCCGAAAAAAAAGTTACAACTTGTTGGTATGAGTATCCTATTATCCTATTATTCCTATTAAGCCTTGGGTCGGGATGTTACACTGACAGCCTGGGACAGCGACAAGTGGAGACTTGTGGGACATGGTGTGGCTCGGGTCGTGGACCTGAGGATACGTGTCGGTGGACGGGGTGCACGGGCGGTGCATCCCTCTACGGCTTCGGTTTGGTGGTTGAGCCACAGAAAAACCACCGGTGGGCCGGTTTCCGAGTTTGGGCCTCAAAACTCGGGCTGAGGACGGTTTCCAGGTTTGGGCCTCAAAACCTGGGCGCTGATGGGTTTTCGAGTTTGGGCCACAAAACTCGGGGCAGACGGTTTGCTGGTTTGGGCCACAAAACCAGCGGCGGAGTTCACGAGGTGGACGTCCGGGGCGGTGACAGCACGTGGCGGCATCGGGTGAGGTCGCGTCGAGGCGAAGCTACCGGATGTGCAGGCTTGGCCGTCAGATTGACTACATCTTTGAGCTGGTCCAAAATAGCCTTAGGGTTTAGCTGGTTCGCTCACTGTATCAGTAGGGGTAGAGTGGGAATAATGTTAGCATAAGTAGAGGGAGACACCCACCTCCCTCCTTATCTCAGTCATTAGCTATTTTCATTCTAGGGTTTCCTGTTCCCATTGTCTGGTGTAGCTACTGAGATCCGCAGAGTTCCACACCACCTTTGTGTACTTGGAGATTTCGAGGAAATGGAATTTGTGGAGTGATTTTTCGCGTTCTTGAGTTGTTCTTTGCATTCATCTTTTCTCCACGTTTTTCCCATCGATCGATCTCTCTCTACGTTGCTCCGTTTGCAAAACCGTTTGAATCAACTTGTTCTTTGCTGTGAGGGGATCATTTCCACCGAAGGAATTTAACTCAATCCTCACAAACAAGTAGATCCGTCGGTTTTCGTTTTTGGATCGGTTTTCTCTCCTTTGCCCCTAATTCTTCTGATTCACCGATTAGGAGTTAGGTTCGAGCCATGATCTCTTAGGAGTAACTCACTAACATCCTAGGAACTTCTCATACTAAGTCTAAGCTTTAGAGCTTCTGATTCGGAGGAGATCGGGTTGAATCTATGGAAGAACTATGCAGTTTCGGGGGCATCAGACGCTGAGCACGAGGGCATCAGACGTTGTGTTCATCACATCGGACGCACCGTTGCCATGTGTTAGTTTCTATGATTTTAAAGAGGCATCAGACGCTGACATCGGACTCTACAGTCCAGCGTCCTATGGTCATGCAGTGAGGTTTTGGAAATGCTCTTTTTGCATCGGACGCAGCAGGTGTGTTGGCATCGGACGCTCCGGGGCCTTAGCATCGGACGCTGAGCTTTCACTGTAGCAGCATCCGATGGCTGTCCAGTAAGGTTTTCTTGCTGCCTGTTTTACATCGGACGTGTCAGTCGGAATCACATCGGACGCTGGCCAGCGTCCGATGCTCTGAGTTCTGCACCGTTTCGTCCGCAGTTCGTTTGTCCGACCTCCAATTTGGTTTGAGGTTTTTGCGTTGGGATTCTAGAGTTGTGTAGTGTCTCGCTGTGGTTCTTGGAAGCATCCACCCTACATCTAGGTTCGTGGACACTATCAAACTCTTGGGTTGCACTTGGGGTTGATTTTCGGGACAGAGGCTATAAGTTTCTGAAAAGAAATTTAAGGCTCTTATTCACCCCCCCTCTGGTCGCCTGTGTGTAGCACCTTCGGTCCTTCAGCCTCTTCTCCGAAACATAGACTGTAAGGATGCAAAGAAGCCAAGATCCACTACACTACAGTCTGGGGAATTTGCAGGTTGACACATCAAACGGATGTCCCACCCATCTGCTTGTGTCGCAGCATAGAACTCAGGATCATTGACGTCAATGTGAGTCCTACAATTGTCTTGTTGAATCCATATTGTGTTATGTCGATCCTCAACCGGCCATTTTGCCTTGATATCTGGCAACACCTTATCAATAACATACCTCCTGAAGATGTCCCTGTTTACTGATGTCATTACCTTCGTGATCATCGTACCACGTGGTCTATTAGGGCTTCTCCTCTTTGCAGGTTCTTTCTCAATGAATGCATGTATTCCAATCTTTCCATCGAATGTCATCACATTCTGATCATCATATCTTGGCCGTGCAATGCAATCACAAACATCACCTTCTCATCTCAATGTAATGTTTGCTCTTGCAAGTTCGATGAGGCTTTTCTTCACCCGGTGTGCAATAGACCTTCTGATTAGCCTATGTCCTGTGAAACCACCTTTCGTCCATGTGCACCACATTGTACATGGATTTGAAAACCGGATGATCATGAATTGTGTCTGGTTCTAACATGCTGAGGCAGTACTGAACACGTGCCCTCTTGTTCTCATCTATTAGATAGGGTTTGATGGCATTTGAGTGCCGTTCAATTTCTTTTTCCCCTTCAAACACCTACAAACTACGCTCGTGGAGACGCCAAGTGCCCTTGCTAAATCTACCAAATGTTGTCCGATTTTGAAATGGAATGCTGCCGATTGTTTCTGGCAGGATCTCAATTCTTTTTCGGCCACAATTCTTAACCCTTTTGTTCACAACTGCATGTATGCCTCCACCCTTTCGTCCATTATTCCAAATACGTTGCACACATCTTAAGGAAACACCCATGACCTCAGATACATGCAGTGACAATCCATCTGGCAAATGGCCATCTACTGATCCCTCTAGAAGCATTGCGTACACAGCTCTTTTTGTTGCATCACTATACTGCTTTCTTTTGTGGCGACCACACACCCGCAGACGCACACGCACCACCCGGCCGCGCCACACACCCGCAGACGCACACGCACACACCCTCACCGGCCTCCACCCGCCCGCCACCGCCGACCGCGGTGCCGCCGGCCGCCGCCGGCCGCCCTAGCCGCGCCCCCCGGCCGCGTCGCCCGCCCGGCGCCTTCCCGGCGCCGGCCGCCTTCCCGGCGCCGGCCGCCCCCGGCCGCCCCAGCCGCGCCAACCGGCCGCGCCGCCCGCCCGGCCGCCTTCCCGGCCCCGGCCGACCGCCCGCCCAAGCCGCGCCACCTGCCCGCGCTCGGCCGCCCTCCCGGCCGGCTGCCCGCCCGCCCCTGGCGGCGTCGCCGCCCCCTGGCCGCGCAGTGGAGGAGAGAAGGAGTGGAGGAGGAGAGGAGGAAGAGGAGGAGGAGGTGGAGGAGGAGAGGAGGAAGAGGAGTGGAGAAGAGAGGAGGAGAAGGAGGAGTGGAGAAGAGAGGAGGAGAAGGACAAGGAGAAGAGAGGAGGAAGGTGTCGGCTTAGGTCCGTCGACCCTCAAGCCGCTTCGGTCGTCCCCGTCGTCGTCGCCGAAGCTCGTTCTTGCTATTCTCGTCACGAAGGTATGCCCTATGTAGTTACTAAATAGTTAGTACTTAGCAGTTAGTAGTTAGTAGTTAGTAGTTAGTAGTTAGTAGTTAGTAGTAGTGTTAGTAGTAGTTAGTAGTGTTAGTGTTAGTAGTAGTGTTAGTGTTAGTAGTAGTTGTACTACTTCGATACTATCATCTGCATGGAAATAGAAGTAAAGTACATGACTCATCTGGGTACTATTGTGGTTGTTGGCCTTAGTGACTATTTTTGGTATACATGTGGTTGTTGGCCTTCGTGCCGACCTTTTCTGCAGATTTTGGGAACCTCCCCGTGCAGGGGAGGTGCTGCCGAAATTTTTGGTCGAGACTAACCAATTGCTCTTTTTTGGCAGGAGGAGGACCCGTCGGAGGAACTCGGCGACCCCGATCGTCTTCGTCGGTGTTGCGGGTCTGCCTGCACCGCGTCGTCTCGCCACTACCCCGAGTCACCACTGCCCCGCTACCCTGACCTCACCGACACCTTAGGTATAACCCCTCTATCCGTATCCTTAGGTATCTGATCTTTGGTCGCGTAACCTAGTTAGACGTCTCCCGTTCGAAAGAGATACAGTCTTAGATATTCAGTCCTTTGCATATCTGCGACCGTATCTCTTTCGAATTGTCCACGTATTTTGGATAGCCCGCGGATGCGTAGATGAGCTAGTTTCCATGTTCTGCTCCTGTCAGAGTCAGAGTTTCGGCACCACCTCCTCGTTGTTCTCTGGATACACACTCTCCCTGCCAGGACGTGTATCGGGAGAACAGCGAGGAGGTGCTGCCGAAATTCTGTCTCGGGTAGGAGTAGAACATGGAAACTAACCCGTCTGCGCATCCTCGGGTGGGAAATGAAAAAAAATTCCATTTTCCCCAGCTTTGCCGAGTGCCACACTCGGCAAAGAGGTCATGGCACTCGGCAAAGCTGGGCAAATTTTTGCTCAGCTCGGCCTCTTCGCCGAGTGCCTTGACCCTGACACTCGGCAAAGGGGCCCTCTTCGCCGAGTGCCGGCTTGCGTGGCACTCGGCAAAGGGACCCTCTTCGCCGAGTGCCGTCCACGTGGCCACTCGGCGAAGGGACCGTCAGGTGACGGCTCCCGTTTGCTTCGTCGAGTGCTGACCTGGCACTCGGCGAAGGCTTCGCCGAGTGCCCGATATTTGGCACTCGGCGAAGAAATCGTTGCCGACAACTTCTTTGCCGAGTGCCTTTCGCCGAGTGCGGCACTCAGCGAAGCCTTCGCCGAGTGCAGCCAGCACTCGGCAAAGCCAACGTCTCCTGTAGTGCCACCTTGCACCGAAACAAGTAAACAAGCACGTACTCTTCTTAATCTAAGCCATGCATACTCAAACAAGTACGTACTGTTCATAAACTAAAGCCATGCAACTGAAAGAAGTACAATGTGCAACTGAAAGGAGTATTCCACTTGACAAAAAGGAGGGTTGGTCATTACCAGAAACATTGAAGTCCGGCAAATCTTGTCCTTCGTCACCGCCAGAAACATTCACGTTCAAGTCAGGCTGCTCGGGTTGATCGGCTTCATGCCGTTCACCTCCTTCATTCGAAAAGTTGTCTTATGTTAAAAAAAACAGGTCATAAAAAACGTGAAAGGTACACAAAAGCTAGTAGCAGAAAATAGAATACAGACTAAAATTCACCGCCGGTCCCTAAACTTGGCCGGTGGTGTCATCCCGGTCCCTGAACTTATAAAGTGATATCTGAAGGTCCCTAAACTTGGTCGCTGGTGTCATCTCAGTCCCTAAACTTGTAAGGTGATCACCACTGGTCCTTAAACTTGGTCAGCGGTGTTATTCCAGTCCTTAAACTTGGCTTTGAGTCTCATCCGGGTCAAAACCGGGCGATTTAAAAATTTAATATAAAAAAAATTATAACTTTTTTATACAAACTCGAATTAAGACAAATTTTATATCAAAATTGTAGCTTTCGATGCAATCTACAACTTTGTAATTGAAACTTTTTTGAATTAAAACTGTTTAGAGTCCCAAAATATCATTTTAAGTTTGTAGATTTTTATTCAAAAAACTTAAAATAATATTTTGGGACTCTAAACAGTTTTTATTCAAAAAAGTTTCAACTACAAAGTTGTAGATCGTGTTGAGGGCTACAATTTTGATATAAAGTTTGTCTTCATTCGAGATTGTATAAAAAAGTTATGAATTTTTTTATATTAAGTTTTTAAATCGCCCGGTTTTGACGACCTAGATGAGACTCAAAGCCAAGTTTAAGGACTGGAATGACACTGCTGACCAAGTTTAAGGACCAGTGGTGATCAGGTTACAAGTTTAGGGACTGAGATGACACCAGCGACCAAGTTTAGGACCTCCAGATATCACTTTATAAGTTCAGGGACCGGGATGACACCACCGGCCAAGTTTAGGGACCGGCGGTGAATTTTACTCTACAATACAACACACCTTCTTCAGTTGGTTCCCAGAACAAGTGGTTCAAATCAGATAAATCTTCCCAATCATTTGGATTGGGAAGGTAGACCTCGACGGCATTGTTCCTCTCCTCCAAAGCGCGCTCTTCATCATCTTCTTCAACCACCGGATCATTCAGATCAATTCTCAGAACTGTCACGGGTTCATTTAGATCAATTTGTAGGTCTGGAGGTGGGTCTGCCATGGAAGCAAGCTGGACATGATCAAAGAACTGTGCACGGGAATTTATAGACACGGAAGCTGGGAAGACTGAAGCGTACGTACTGGGAGCGCGCGTTCAAGATTTGGCGATTTCAGTTTAAAAATTGGCGGTCATTGTTTTTTGGCAACGAAGAAGTGTTAGCGAATTCGTGAATGTTTTCAGCTGCGGAGCAGGCGGGTCATTTGGGCGCGCGCTTTTTTTATTCACCGCGAGCGCTGCGTTAGTTTGTTTCACCGGCACCTGAAACGTCGCTGCATGCCTGCATGCAAATACGGCGTGATCTCGCAACTCGACGCGGCATTACTGCTCCTCATCCTTGCTATATATCTGAGTTTCCTTGGTATCTGCAGTTCTGGCCTCCACGCCTAACAAAAGATAACGAACGGAGTTTTTTTTTTTTTTTTTTGGAAAGGCGCCACCTTGGGCGCGGCCTTCCTGGAGGCCAACGTGGGGAGCCGGGTTCGAACCCCGGACCGGCAGCTCCACCCATGGAGACTTTGCCGGCTGCACAGTTTAAAAGCCATGTATGTCATTGATTTTGGTTACCAATTACATGAGTCATTTTGATAAGATGATATTTAAATGGCATGCATGGGTGGGTTAAAAGGCAGGCACGTATGGATCGATAGGATATGGTTGAGAAATCCAAAATATCTTATAATTTGGTTCCGGATAGATTATGAACCTCCGATACCTTGTATTTCTGAATGGAGGAAGTTCTATTTTTAGTTAGTATAAGTTTTTAGTTAGTATAAAATGGCCAATAAAAAAGGCTCCAGGTTAATCTATAAAAATGCTAGAAATTGTCAAATGGATGTATGTAATGTACCAATTGTATTAGCCAAACTGAAAATAATAGCAAAGCAATTGTAATGGGACTAAATAATTAAAAGAGAACACGAGAGATGCTTGGGCAAGAGATAGCTGACGAGTCCTGACGAGCTACTCTAGCAATGAGAGAAATGAATGAGTCATCCAGATCATTAGATGATCCAGTGGTCAACAATTTCAAGCACCAGATCATACATTTCATGCAATGAGTGAAGCCATAGATTTCATCTTGAACTCAACGAATGATCTGACTCAAGCAACAAAATGTACATCGAACCAATTTTCCAAAGAGGATGTCTTTGTTTTCCTTGTCTCATTGGGGCTCGCAAGTTTGAGGTCACATAATCAAACTTGAGTAGGCTCGATCGACGTCTCTTAATAGTATGGACAGAGATAAAAGAAGCTATAATACTTAGACACTATCATGTCCTTAACCTTCACAAATATCCTTGCACCATACATCGAAGCCAATCACTGGGAGCCAAGAATGATAGCATACATGTGGATCACGAGAGCTTCAGTTGGAGCAGCAGACGAGCTGGCCATGGCGTTCACCGGTGGGATCTCCTCGCCGGTAGCGTTGGTCGGTGTAAAGGTCGGCGCTGCAGAGGACATCCAGTGGCAGCGGCGAAGTCAGTGGGTCTTCCCGTCGCTGGCAGCGCCCCTCTCAGATCGGGTTAGGGTTAGGAATGTCGATGGGGTTTCTGGCGGCGCGGTGAACCTCGTACCGAGTGCCCTGGCCCCCACCATCCTTTTATAGCGCTGTGCGACGGGGGCCCACCAACCACAAGGTTGTGCGCCCCCGATCAGAGCGTAGATCAGAGGCCCGTTAGGCCGTTGGGCCTAATGGTGGGAGATCACAGTCTAACATTCTCCCCCTTGATCTCTCATCATTCTTTCATTCTTCAATTTCTCATTCAAAAATTCCAAAATTCAAAATTTTCAATCTTTTCTAGTTCGTTCCATTCCATCACAGGCGAGCGTATCGAGCATGTCTCATCGTCACAACAATTAGTGCCGTTAGACTAACAGCCACGACACACCTTTCTGTTTTGAAAGAAACTTCCTTCTTCTTCTGGGCCCTTCATGTTCGGGAATCATAGGTTCTCCCTTAAACCCATGCCAGCTAAGTGTCCTCTAAAGACACTGGGTGGAAGGCCTTTTGTAAACGGATCCGCGAGCATCTTTTCAGTTCGTATATGCTCAAGTTTTATGATATGATCCCGAATTTTATCTTTCACAACATAGTACTTTATGTCAATGTGTTTGGCAGCACCACTAGACCTATTGTTGTGAGCATATTCTACCGCTGGGTTGTTATCACAATACAACTTCAGCGGTTCATGTATTCTTTCTATCACTTTCAATCCGGGTATGAATTTCTTTAGCCAATTCACCTGCCCCATGGCCTCATAGCAAGCTACAAACTCGGCATATATTGTCGAGGATGTAGTTACAATTTGTTTGGAGCTTTTCCACGATATCGCTCCTCCAGTGAGAGTAAATATGTATCCTGACATGGATTTTCTTTCATCTCCCGCATAATCAGAATCTGAATATCCCTCTATCTCGACAGAATCTGATTTTTCATATGTCAGCTTGAGACCTTTCGTGCCTTGCAAATAACGCAAGACTTTCTTCACTAATTTCCAATATTCAATTCCTGGATTCTTTTGGTATCTGCCAAGTAACCCGGTAACAAAAGCAAGGTCAGGGCGTGTACACACTTGAGCATATTGCAAACTTCCAACTGCCGAAGCATACGGTACCGCTTTCATTTGTTCGATTTCATATTGGTTCTTGGGACATTGATGTTCTCCAAATCTATCGTCCTTGACTATAGGAGCAGGTGAAAGACTGCACACATGCATACTAAAATTTCTTTAATACCTTTTCAATGTATGCCTTCTGCGATAATCCTAAAACCCCTTTTCTACTATCTCGGTGAATTTCAATTCCCAAACGAACGAAGCTTCACCAAGATCTTTCATATCAAAATTCGAGGACAAGAATTTCTTCGTTTCTATCAGTAGATTGACATCACTACTAGCAAGTAGAATGTCATCCACATATAGGATCAGGAAAATGTATTTCCCATTCTTGAATTTCATATAGACGCAATTGTCCTCGACGTTTTCCTTAAACCCAAAACATTTTATCGTTTTATCAAACTTCAAGTACCACTGCCTTGAAGCTTGTTTCAATCCATAGATTGATCTTTTCAGACGACATCCCATATTTTCTTTTCCGTTTATGACAAAACCTTTCGGTTGTACTATGCAAACATTTTCTTCTAAATCCCCATTCAGGAATGCTGTCTTTACATCTATCTGATGTAATTCTAAATCATAGTGGGCCACAAGTGCCATGATGATTCTGAAGGAGTCTTTACATGAAACCGGGGAAAAGGTTTCATTGTAATCAATCCCTTCTCGTTGCGTAAATCCTTTAGCCACAAGTCGCGCTTTAAATTTTTCAACCTTCCCTTGGGAGTCATATTTTATTTGGTAGACCCATTTACAACCTACTGTTTTGGCTCCTTTAGGAATATTTTCTAGTTTCCAAACTTTGTTGGTACTCATTGATTTCATCTCATCTTCCATGGCTTCAAACCACTTGGATGAGTGATCGCTTCTCATGGCTTCTTCAAAAGTTCTTGGGTCATCTTCCATACGAAACTCTTCAGTGTCGTAGACTTCATAATCGTCTGGAATAGCTGACCTTCTGTTTCTTTAAGACCTTCTAGGGGCCTCTGGCACTTGTTCCACAACGGGCTATTGTTGTTCTTCCTCGTGTGTGACAATCGGTTCTATAGGATCCTGTTGGATATGTTCCATATCCTGTTGGACAGGTTCCACATTTTCATTTATTGTCACCATGAGAGAACTAGCAACAGGTGTTGTCACCGCAGCGTCCTGGACTGCTGGTGCAACAACAACAACGGGTAGCGTAAAGAAAGGTTCTTCAACCATCGGAGTGGGTACATGTACTCGCTTCTCTTTAAGGTTAATTTCACGCGCTACCATGCCCCCCCTGATCATGTCATTCTCCAAGAACACAGCATGCCTAGTTTTAACAAATTTCGTATGTTTGTCAGGACAATAAAATCGGTATCCTTTTGATCTTTCTGGATAACCGATAAAATGGCAGCTGACTGTCTTGGAGTCTAACTTTTCAATGTTTGGGTTAAAAACCTTCGCCTCAGCTGGATAGCCCCACACACGCAAGTGATTAAGTGAGGGTTTCCTTCCCGTCCATAATTCATACGGTGTTTTCGGCACCGATTTGCTTGGTACTCGATTAAGTATATGAATGGCGGTTTTTAGTGCCTCCAGCCATAAATTAATCGGTAGCGTGGAGTAACTTATCATGCTTCTCACCATATCCATTAAGGTACGGTTTCTTCTTTCAGCTACTCCGTTTTGCTGAGGTTCTCCTGGTGTGGAATACTGAGAAACTATGTCATTTTCCTGCAGGAACTTTGCAAAAGGTCCAGGAATTTGGCCATATGGGTTATGTCGCCCATAATACTCTCCACCACGGTCTGATCGTACTAATTTAATTTGCAAATCATGCTGATTTTCAACTTCAGCCTTAAATATTTTGAATTTATCCAATGCTTCCGATCTTTCTTTAATTAGATAAATATAGCCATAACGGGAATAATCGTCTGTGAATATTATAAACGAATCATAACCATCCACGCTTTTCACAGGGAACGGACCACAAATGTCCGTGTGAATTATTTCTAGAATTCTCGTGCTTCGTTTGGTATTTTTCTTAATTTTCTTGACATATTTTCCTTTAATGCAATCAACGCATTGTTCTAATTCTAAAAATTCTAAGTGCGGAAGAATTGATTCATTAATCAAACGTTCTATTCTCCCCCTCGAAATGTGGCCCAAGCGATAGTGCCACAATGTAACACCTATGGTGTTTAAAATATGATTAACTTGACATATCATCATTATCATCATTAAGCATCTTGATCATGATTTCATGTGTATGCATTTGCTAAGTGTATCATTTTATGTGAAGTATCTCTATTGCAAAACCCTAAATAGTCCACTTATCTCTAAGGGCAAAATAGTAATTTCACCTCTGTGACTACGCTTGGTGTGATGCTTGTTCCTTTGGTGTCTTGAAGTTTTGTTGTGTTGACCAAAGTTAAAAACCAAAAATCAGATTTCAAATTCCTTGCAAAACCCTAATTTCCAAACCCTGGTTTTCATCCCTCTGTTTGTAATTCAAAAATTATTCAAAATTTGAAGTTGGTCTAAAAAGAAAAGATGTAGATCTGGTCAAGAGAAACAACTTTGGTATTTACAAATTTTCAAGTTGCAGTACAAAATTTTGAGTTATTTCAAATTCATTCAAATTCCAACTTTTGTCCCCTTTATGGTTTTCAAAATTAGTTTGAAAACTAATGAGTTTCAGAAGAAGTGTATAATAGCAAAGTTGTAGGTTTTGATATAAGGAACAACTTTCATTTTTGCAGATTTTCAAGTTCCAATGTAAAATCAAAAGTAATTTTGAATTTATTCAATTTCCAAAAGTGTCTTCTTTTCTGTTTTCAAATTTAATTCAAAAACTGTTTGGATTTTGAAAATGTTTATATTGACAAAGTTGTAGATCTCAAAATTCTACACAACTTTAGTGTTTTGAGTTTTTGTTGCTCAGTTCAAGTTTTGAGAGTAATTTTAAAATTTCAGAAAGGGGAAGTTTTGCTTTAAATGTCGTCACTGTGCACGAGCTTTAAAGCCAGGGGGCCCCGGCCTCCGGCAAGGCCGCCGCGCCGCGCGCGAGCCTCGCCGCCGTGCCGAGCCCGGCTGACCCGCGCCCGTGCCGCGCGCGGTCAAGCGCTGGCGCCCGCTTTCCTCCCGGCCCCTACCTACGCCTGCCTTCGCCGTTCCCTACCCCTCCCTGTTTCCCCTCGGCCGCGGACAGCGCGCAGTTGCCGGCCGCCGGCAAGCCGCCCCGCCGCACGCGCGTTTCCCGCCGCACCGAGCCGCCCTACCTTGTTCCCTACCTCCGTTGATGACGCTCGAGCGCTCCCACCCCTCGCCCGGACCCCTCCCCAGCTCCGCCCGCGGCTATAAGAAGTCGCCGGGTCCGCCATTACCGCCACCACGGCGCCCCGCACCACCGGACCACCCCAGCGCCCGCCGAAGCCTTCACCGCCTTCGCCTTGAGCTGCTCCACCTTCCGGAGCGACCAATTTCACCCCCTCCGCCCTCCTATCGCCGGCGCGGGAGCTTCGTCCCCGACTCCGGCAAGCGGCCGCGTAACGGCTAAGCGAGAAATTCGCCGCCGTGAGTTTTCCTCTCCTCCCTCCGACCCCTGCCCTCTCTTCCTCACCTCCGTGCGCTCCTAAACGCACCTCGGTTATCCCTTTTGGTGGACAGAGCCACCGGACGCCGCTCGCCGCCAGAGAGCTCCGCCGAAGCACCGCCAACGTCGAGCTCCCGTCTCCGACCCCGCACCGCCTCGCCAAGCCTACCTCCCGACTCACGGTGAGCCCGCGAATCTTTCCCCACCCTCGACTTTCCCAGCGCAAGTCCCGAGCAGCCGCTCCGCCGTCCGCCTCGTCTGCGTTTCGCCCGAGCCTCCAAACCAGGTCTCGGACGAGACAGCCGTTTTCCGTCTCGCCCGAGCCTCCGAGCCAGGTCTCGGACGAGACAGCCGTTTTCCGTTTCGCCCGAGCCTCCGAGCCAGGCCTCGGACGAGACAGTCGTTTTCCGACTCGCCCGAGCCTCCGAGCCTTCCGTTTCGCCCGAGCCTCCCAGCTCGAGCCCACCCTCGAGCACACGAGCCACACCCTCGAGCACGCGTTCCGTCTCGCTCGAGCCAGGCCTCGAACGGGCACACCCTCCCCGTCTCGCCCGAGCCTCTGAGACAGGCCTCGGACGAAGCAATAATCTTCCGTCTCGCCCGAGCCTTCACGCCTGGCCTCGGACGAAACGATCGTTTCCGTCTCGACCGAGTCCTTTCCGCCCGAGCCTTGCACAGTTCTCTTTTTCTTTTTGGAAGTTGTGAATAGTGTTCCTTTTTCATCTTTTTGTATGTTTTTCTGTGTTGCTCCAAAAATTCTAAAAATTTTATGGTAGACTCCTTATACCATGTAGTATTTTAGAAAAATAATAAACTTGACTTTTCTGTAACAATTAGAAAATAAAAAAATCCACCTTTTAATTAATAAATGGATAGTTCTAGATTTTTAGAAAATCATTTATAACTCCAAAAATCATGAGATAAATTTTTGTGAGCTTCCTATGCCATGTTTAGTCTCTGGTAGATTTTTGGGACCTTTTGGAGCAACTGCATAAAATGACCTTTTGGAATAATTAAAATAGAAAAGTAATTAGGAACCCTGTTGTATGCCTTTGTGTGTAACTTTCGGATTGTTTGCGGTTCATAGACCCCCACCCATCTGGTCTATGATGTTTGTGATGTCATGCTATGATCTATGCTTAGGCCGATTCTATGATGCTTAATAAGTTTAACTAACCTTACTTAAAAATAAAGATAGGTAACTCTGTGTCCATTTTAGAAGTTAGTCTCACGATAGAAAGTTGTACTCTAGAATCTGTACCTTTGTCTTGTGTATATTGTTCATGTCAGCATCCTCATAAGCATACATCATTGCATCCGTATAGTAACCGAAGCAGAAGGCATCAACGTCAAGCCAGCCGCTGACGAACCGACCCCGAAGTAACCCCGAGCTCCGACTCCTGCAGTCCGACCTCGAGCCTGCTCTCTTTAAGGCAAGCCCCGGTGCATTTAACCCTTCTTTTATAAAATGTTTTCCTTAAATGCTTTTGAGTTAAACTACTGCATTAGGTTATAGGAGTTGTGTGATGACCTATTACCTGCATTATTTACCTCCACCAGAAGATCAACCTGCATCGTTTTAAAAACTATTTGCAAAATGCTTAGTGACGCTATATAATAGATTTGCAAAAATGCCAATTTCAAAAGTGTGATCACTTGAAAAATCTTTATGGGAATTTGGCTTTACTTCCCGTTCGATGACTGCTTGCCTAGCTAGCATGTGGTCATTGTCGAGAAGAGGTTGTCCGCGCGTACGGTGCCGTCATGTTGTAGTCCGGGACTCAACAGTTGACTCCGACCGGGACAGGGTTGAAAAACTGACAGGACTATTACGCTTGGGTGAGATATAACCAAGGTGTAGTTCTGGCTAGAAAATTAGGGACCATCCGTATGGGTGCCTGCTGGCCAAGACTTGCAACTATTCACATACTACGGAAAGCTCTGGCTCCGAGAAATCCATTATTGGACCGACAACCGCGCACTGGGAGTGGAGAGATGGCGGAAGTAGCATGTACCCACGTGGGTTAGAGGCCCGGATTGGAGTGGTGTACTGTACTTCCGGGTGGCGTAGGACCGGGCCCAATATTGGAGGAATCGTGGAAGACGAGTTGGCATATGCAAGTTTGGGTGCTACATATGCAGTGTGGATAGGGATCCTCAGCTGAGTATTATTTATCCGGATTAACGTTGCTCCTCGGTTATGGAGACTTGGTCACTGACTGTCAACGGAGAGTGGTTCTCAACTAGGTATGTTTTTGAATGGTAAAATGAATCATGAACGATGAAGAACTGAGGAATACTTGAACCTTTCCAAAAATAAAAACAAGTTTTACAAAATGCTTTTTCTGCAAACAGGACCTGTACTCTTGGGTTAGAGTCCCGAGGTGCTTGTTGCTGGCAGAAAAACCCAAAAATGCTTTTCTGCAAAATACTCGATCTTGTTCAAGCCTTACCTAAGCCTTTCATTCCTGAGTCTTCTCCCTTTTTCTTTAATCGGGTAAGTCTTGTTGAGTACCCCAGTACTCAGGGTTTGTTAACCCCTGTTGCAGGTTTCTAATAGGTGGCGTTGATCATGATTATGTCAGTGGGCTTGATGTGATCTGGTTGTTCCTCATCCCCAAGTTAGGTACTCCGCCTAAGTGTGGTTCTGTAATACTACTCTACTTCCGCAACACCAGTTATTTTTCTGTAAAAGTAACATCTTCATAATTTGTAAAATTTATCTTGCTTCCGCACTCCGATGGTATTTTGTATCAACTGTTGTAATGTTGTAATTATTCCAACCTTCATGATGATGTTCCTGTGGTCCGTGGATAATTCGGGGTCCTCGCGGGGACACCCGACAGATCTTTCCAGTAACGTGTTTCATTTGCACAGTCATTGGGCTCCGTATGACGATGACGTGTGCAGGTGGGCCACATTATTGGGAGGTTCTGCCACAGAATGGTATCGGAGCCAGGTTTGTCATCAAGGGAAGACTGGTTGCAACATTACTTTTGAAAAACTTCAAAATGATTTCTTAATCTAAAAGTTTTTGGAAGTAACAAACTAAAAATTATCCTCCCCTAAGTTCTTGCTTTGCTGGAAGACTTCGTGAAGACTATACTAGTAATTCCAACAAGAAGGTACCTAGTCAGTGAAGCTAGTATATAAAGTATAGCCCTATACATAACTAACAAGTGGAGACAGAGATCTCCTGTCAGTGAGAGGTCGTATAGGACGGGCATGCATCATATCATGCATAATGATAAAATGTGCTTCTTCTCTAAATTCTAAAAGCAGCTATGATCCCCGATGGCTGATCGTTCCTAGATTCTGTTACCCTTGCTACCTTGTTCCATAAGTTCTGATCCTTCGGAACTTTTGGATATCTTTCATACACTACCACATAAAATTAGAATCAGGGTAAATCCTTGGTTCCTTCGGAAACAAGCGTGTCATGCCTTGAATTGGCACGTGCTAGTTGTTTGATGTCGTGTAAACGACGAATGGTGGTTGAAAGATACTAAAATTGTGTTCTTTGAAAGGACCGTGATCCATGGACCGGATAAAAGCGTAGGAACCTGGAGTCACCTATGGACGGCCACCATAGGGAATTACTGTCAGGTGCTCGCTAATATACGGGCCTATCGTCATGATTCTTTCTAAGTCCACTGTTAAAGTGCTTTCATTTCTGAATGCCCGAAAGGGAGTTCAAAGCCACTTTCCTTGTAAATTATGACCAACCCTTGCTTTTGGTTATGGTTTCCCTCTTTATGGGATGAGAGTTATAGAAGTTATGCTCTATCATGGTGCCATAATTGGTGACCACGGTGCCGCGTCGGAACCCGAAGAATCTTGTGTGCCAAGTTGCACAAGTTTTCCGTTGGGTGCGCGCAGGTATCGAAGTCTACAGTTATGATCCATTATAGCCCATAACTAATATACGCTCTCTCTTGGCTCTTGATATTTTTCCTTGCTCCACTCAAAAATCCTCTACCTTGCTACTTGCAACCGTGTTCTGATCCCGGTTGTAATCTCAACCCCAACCCAGTGCCTTGTGAACTCCTTGCGAGTAAACAAATGTGACACTTTTCCTTTTTCCAATACTCAACCACAGCCTTTAAACACTTCTTAAATCTCGGGACGAGATTTCCTTTAGGGGGGAAGGCTGTAACACCTCTGGTGTTTAAAATATGATTAACTTGACATATCATCATTATCATCATTAAGCATCTTGATCATGATTTCATGTGTATGCATTTGCTAAGTGTATCATTTTATGTGAAGTATCTCTATTGCAAAACCCTAAATAGTCCACTTATCTCTAAGGGCAAAATAGTAATTTCACCTCTGTGACTATGCTTGGTGTGATGCTTGTTCCTTTGGTGTCTTGAAGTTTTGTTGTGTTGACCAAAGTTAAAAACCAAAAATCAGATTTCAAATTCCTTGCAAAACCCTAATTTCCAAACCCTGGTTTTCATCCCTCTGTTTGTAATTCAAAAATTACTCAAAATTTTAAGTTGGTCCAAAAAGCAAAGTTGTAGATCTGGTCAAGAGAAACAACTTTGGTATTTACAAATTTTCAAGTTGCAGTACAAAATTTTGAGTTATTTCAAATTCATTCAAATTCCAACTATTGTCCCCTTTTTGGTTTTCAAAATTAGTTTGAAAACTAATGAGTTTCAGAAGAAGTGTATAATAGCAAAGTTGTAGGTTTTGATATAAGGAACAACTTTCATTTTTGCAGATTTTCAAGTTCCAATGTAAAATCAAAAGTAATTTTGAATTTATTCAATTTCCAAAAGTGTCTTCTTTTCTATTTTCAAATTTAATTCAAAAACTGTTTGGATTTTGAAAATGTTTATATTGACAAAGTTGTAGATCTCAAAATTCTACACAACTTTCGTGTTTTGAGTTTTTGTTGCTCAGTTCAAATTTTGAGAGTAATTTTAAAATTTCAGAAAGGGGAAGTTTTGCTTTAAATGTCGTCACTGTGCACGAGCTTTAAAGCCAGGGGGCCCCGGCCTCCGGCAAGGCCGCCGCGCCGCGCGCGAGCCTCGCCGCCGTGCCGAGCCCGGCTGACCCGCGCCCGTGCCGCTCGCGGTCAAGCGCTGGCGCCCGCTTTCCTCCCGGCCCCTACCTACGCCTGCCTTCGCCGTTCCCTACCCCTCCCTCTTTCCCCTCGGCCGCGGACAGCGCGCAGTTGCCGGCCGCCGGCAAGCCGCCCCGCCGCACGCGCGTTTCCCGCCGCACCGAGCCGCCCTACCTTGTTCCCTACCTCCGTTGATGACGCTCGAGCGCTCCCACCCCTCGCCCGGACCCCTCCCCAGCTCCGCCCGCGGCTATAAGAAGTCGCCGGGTCCGCCATTACCGCCACCACGGCGCCCCGCACCACCGGACCACCCCAGCGCCCGCCGAAGCCTTCACCGCCTTCGCCTTGAGCTGCTCCACCTTCCGGAGCGACCAATTTCACCCCCTCCGCCCTCCTATCGCCGGCGCGGGAGCTTCGTCCCCGACTCCGGCAAGCGGCCGCGTAACGGCTAAGCGAGAAATTCGCCGCCGTGAGTTTTCCTCTCCTCCCTCCGACCCCTGCCCTCTCTTCCTCACCTCCGTGCGCTCCTAAACGCACCTCGGTTATCCCTTTTGGTGGACAGAGCCACCGGACGCCGCTCGCCGCCAGAGAGCTCCGCCGAAGCACCGCCAACGTCGAGCTCCTGTCTCCGACCCCGCACCGCCTCGCCAAGCCTACCTCCCGACTCACGGTGAGCCCGCGAATCTTTCCCCACCCTCGACTTTCCCAGCGCAAGTCCCGAGCAGCCGCTCCGCCGTCCGCCTCGTCTGCGTTTCGCCCGAGCCTCCAAACCAGGTCTCGGACGAGACAGCCGTTTTCCGTCTCGCCCGAGCCTCCGAGCCAGGTCTCGGACGAGACAGCCGTTTTCCGTTTCGCCCGAGCCTCCGAGCCAGGCCTCGGACGAGACAGTCGTTTTCCGACTCGCCCGAGCCTCCGAGCCTTCCGTTTCGCCCGAGCCTCCCAGCTCGAGCCCACCCTCGAGCACACGAGCCACACCCTCGAGCACGCGTTCCGTCTCGCTCGAGCCAGGCCTCGAACGGGCACACCCTCCCCGTCTCGCCCGAGCCTCTGAGACAGGCCTCGGACGAAGCAATAATCTTCCGTCTCGCCCGAGCCTTCACGCCTGGCCTCGGACGAAACGATCGTTTCCGTCTCGACCGAGTCCTTTCCGCCCGAGCCTTGCACAGTTCTCTTTTTCTTTTTGGGAAGTTATGAATAGTGTTCCTTTTTCATCTTTTTGTATGTTTTTCTGTGTTGCTCCAAAAATTCTAAAAATTTTATGGTAGACTCCTTATACCATGTAGTATTTTAGAAAAATAATAAACTTGACTTTTCTGTAACAATTAGAAAATAAAAAAATCCACCTTTTAATTAATAAATGGATAGTTCTAGATTTTTAGAAAATCATTTATAACTCCAAAAATCATGAGATAAATTTTTGTGAGCTTCCTATGCTATGTTTAGTCTCTGGTAGATTTTTGGGACCTTTTGGAGCAACTGCATAAAATGACCTTTTGGAATAATTAAAATAGAAAAGTAATTAGGAACCCTGTTGTATGCCTTTGTGTGTAACTTTCGGATTGTTTGCGGTTCATAGACCCCCACCCATCTGGTCTATGATGTTTGTGATGTCATGCTATGATCTATGCTTAGGCCGATTCTATGATGCTTAATAAGTTTAACTAACCTTACTTAAAAATAAAGATAGGTAACTCTGTGTCCATTTTAGAAGTTAGTCTCACGATAGAAAGTTGTACTCTAGAATCTGTACCTTTGTCTTGTGTATATTGTTCATGTCAGCATCCTCATAAGCATACATCATTGCATCCGTATAGTAACCGAAGCAGAAGGCATCAACGTCAAGCCAGCCGCTGACGAACCGACCCCCGAAGTAACCCCGAGCTCCGACTCCTGCAGTCCGACCTCGAGCCTGCTCTCTTTAAGGCAAGCCCCGGTGCATTTAACCCTTCTTTTTATAAAATGTTTTCCTTAAATGCTTTTGAGTTAAACTACTGCATTAGGTTATAGGAGTTGTGTGATGACCTATTACCTGCATTATTTACCTCCACCAGAAGATCAACCTGCCTCGTTTTAAAAACTATTTGCAAAATGCTTAGTGACGCTATATAATAGATTTGCAAAAATGCCAATTTCAAAAGTGTGATCACTTGAAAAATCTTTATGGGAATTTGGCTTTACTTCCCGTTCGATGACTGCTTGCCTAGCTAGCATGTGGTCATTGTCGAGAAGAGGTTGTCCGCGCGTACGGTGCCGTCATGTTGTAGTCCGGGACTCAACAGTTGACTCCGACCGGGACAGGGTTGAAAAACTGACAGGACTATTACGCTTGGGTGAGATATAACCAAGGTGTAGTTCTGGCTAGAAAATTAGGGACCATCCGTATGGGGGCCTGCTGGCCAAGACTTGCAACTATTCACATACTACGGAAAGCTCTGGCTCCGAGAAATCCATTATTGGACCGACAACCGCGCACTGGGAGTGGAGAGATGGCGGAAGTAGCATGTACCCACGTGGGTTAGAGGCCCGGATTGGAGTGGTGTACTGTACTTCCGGGTGGCGTAGGACCGGGCCCAATATTGGAGGAATCGTGGAAGACGAGTTGGCATATGCAAGTTTGGGTGCTACATATGCAGTGTGGATAGGGATCCTCAGCTGAGTATTATTTATCCGGATTAACGTTGCTCCTCGGTTATGGAGACTTGGTCACTGACTGTCAACGGAGAGTGGTTCTCAACTAGGTATGTTTTTGAATGGTAAAATGAATCATGAACGATGAAGAACTGAGGAATACTTGAACCTTTCCAAAAATAAAAACAAGTTTTACAAAATGCTTTTTCTGCAAACAGGACCTATACTCTTGGGTTAGAGTCCCGAGGTGCTTGTTGCTGGCAGAAAAACCCAAAAATGCTTTTCTGCAAAATACTCGATCTTGTTCAAGCCTTACCTAAGCCTTTCATTCCTGAGTCTTCTCCCTTTTTCTTTAATCGGGTAAGTCTTGTTGAGTACCCCAGTACTCAGGGTTTGTTAACCCCTGTTGCAGGTTTCTAATAGGTGGCGTTGATCATGATTATGTCAGTGGGCTTGATGTGATCTGGTTGTTCCTCATCCCCAACTTAGGTACTCCGTCTAAGTGTGGTTCTGTAATACTACTCTACTTCCGCAACACCAGTTATTTTTCTGTAAAAGTAACATCTTCATAATTTGTAAAATTTATCTTGCTTCCGCACTCCGATGGTATTTTGTATCAACTGTTGTAATGTTGTAATTATTCCAACCTTCATGATGATGTTCCTGTGGTCCGTGGATAATTCGGGGTCCTCGCGGGGACACCCGACAGATCTTTCCAGTAACGTGTTTCATTTGCACAGTCATTGGGCTCCGTATGACGATGACGTGTGCAGGTGGGCCACATTATTGGGAGGTTCTGCCACACACAATTTCGAAGAGTTGCAATCGATTCTCTTCCGCTTTTTCTAGTTCGCATTTGTAGATAGGGAGTCATTCACATTCAGATTACATACCTGATTCACATTCTCATCACATACATGATTCAAATTCTCAGCGAGAGATAATAAATAAAGCTTGTCTTATCGGAAGGCAAGACCAACACATTTATTATTATAAAATATTTCACATCTGCCATTACCAAAATGGCAGTCAAATCCATCATCATCAAGTTTCGACACACTTATTACGTTTCTACGCAAAGAGGGAACATAAAGTACATCATTAAGAGTAAGTACAAAGCCATTCTTCAATTCTAAGGAAAAAATTCCCACAGCTTCAACATCGGCTTGCACTTCATTCGCCACTTTAATTGTTCTTTCTCCTCTTCGCAGAGTGGTCCTCCCACTTAATCCTTGTAAGAAATTCACAACATGAACAGTTGCTCCAGAATCAATCCACCAAGTGGTTTTCGAATAACATAAAAACAGGGATTCATCTACAAATGTAATCAAATTCTCACCCTTCTTCAACATGAGTTTCAGGAAATCAGGGCAATCTCTCTTGTAGTGCCCCCTTTTAAAGCAGTGCTTGCATTGATGTTTCTCAGCATTGCCAAAAGGGTTGTCCTGCTGGTTCTGATCCTGATTTTCAGAGTTTTGGGGGTTCTGAGGGGCCTTTCCCTGTGCCTCGGAGGTAGAGCATTTCTGCCACTGGGGCTTCCCCTGTGGTCTGTAGATCTTTTTCTTGTTGTCCTTCACAAAGTGAGCGGAGTCACCGTGTGAGGACTTAACCCTCTCCTCCTCCTGAACGCACATGACAATGAGCTTTTCAATGTCCCATTTATCAGGCTGCATGTTGTAATTCACAGTGAAAGTTTCATATTCCCTCGGCAAAGAGTGGAACACCAAATGGAGAAGGAACCGATCATTGATCACCTAATCCATTGGCTTCAGCTTAGCCTGTATGGAGCTCATTTTCAGGATGTGCTCTCTAATGCCACCGCCATTGTATTCCATAGTGACCAATTCCTTGATCAGAGTGTTTGCTGTGGCCTTGGAAGACCCAGTAAACTGATTATTTACCCTTTCCAGGTATTCAATGGCAGTGGTGCATTCTGGGATGGACCCCCTTATTGGTTCTTCAATGGTGGCCTTAGCCACCATCACGCACTTGCGGTTGGAGAGTATCCATTGCCTGTGTTCAAGGTCGTATTTCATTCTTATTTCAGCATGATTTCTTTGTTGAGCAAGGAAATCACCATCAGATTCTTGGGCTCCCCTCACCGGGTCCTCTGGTGCAATAGGACACGGTGTGGTTATTGCCATATCGACCTCTCCCAGCGCAAGCTCCAGTTCATACTTCTCCCGCCAGACTCGATAGTTGGTCCCATTGAGCGGCGGGATGTTGTTGACGTTCAACACGGTCTTTCCTCCTGAAACCATTTCAAAGAAAAATGAGAAACATTTATATATGAAAATTGGATGCCTTATCTCAACGTTGGTCAAAATTAAACATACAAGATTCATTTATGCAAAAATTCAACATCACCGTTGGGCAGAAGTAGAATTAATGCATAATTTCACATAAGCAAAAATATTATAATATTGTTATTAACAACGTTGGTCAGAAAAATAACAACATCATAATAATCTCAAAACTCAGAAATATTCATTTTTTATAATTAAACTCTCCCATTGGTTCGAATTTAATAATAAAAAACAATAAATTCAGAATTCGCAGCGGAAACAATTAGATTCATTTCATAATATTTTTCGAGAAGCATGTATAACATTTTCTGTTTTCTGGGTAAAAATTACCGTTGGATAAAGTTTACACAGAAAATTTGGTTCAAATTTCAATAAAAATCATTCAAATTTGCATTAGAACTGCTGCTGGAAAAAAAATAAACAAAAGGATTCAGTTCACTGTGTATTATTCAATTTCAGCCCGAAAAGCTGTTCGGCCCAGCTACCGCACGCGCACAGCTCGTGGCGGCCCAGGGCGCTCAGTGCCGGCCTCCCCCAGCGCGCGCGCAGGCCGAGCGCCCGTACCCAGGCCGCAACCTGGGCCTGGGCCGGGAAAGTGCACGCCCGCGCGCTCTCGCCTGGGCCGATTTCGGCCCGATCAACTGGAGGCGTCGATCGAGCGATTCGTCAAATCGGACGGCGAGAAGTGAGTTTCGGCAGAACAACCCCCCCCCCCCCCCCGCGCCGGCCGCAACACCCGAAACCCTAGTTCATTTGCGCTTTTCCCCACCTCCCTTTCTCCAGTGTCCGAGAGCAAGCCGCCGCCGCAGAGGACGACGGAGCAGGACGCTGCGGTGGAGGATGGCGCCGCCGGGGAGCCCTTTGCCGGTGCGTGCGCTCGCCTCTGGCTGAGCACACCGCCGTCTAACGGCTTTGCCGCGGCGCCATGACCCGAGCCCAAGCCAAAGACCGCGTAGAGCGCAACTTCCAGCCGGGGTCCTTCAGACGCAGCGATGGCGCCATCGACGGTGAGGAGGACCAGGTAGGCCCTTTCACTCGATCGACTTCTTCTTCTCTTCCTCGGGTTGGATTCATTAGGGTTAGGGTTAGGGTTCATCGTTCTTCCCCGATCTGCATCGAATCGGTTGTTTGCTTCACAGTGCATTTCAAAAGCCGATATGAAATCGGTTGTTTTCGTCGATTTATTCGTTGATTCAATCCCGATCAAGAATCGGTTCGTTCTTCATTCAAATTCCCCGATCTAGATCCACTGATCGAGCCCGGCGATCCAATACCATTGATAGCATACATGTGGATCACGAGAGCTTCAGTTGGAGCAGCAGACGAGCTGGCCATGGCGTTCACCGACGGGATCTCCTCGCCGGTAGCATTGGTCGGTGTAGAGGTCGGCGCTGCAGAGGACATCCAATGGCGGCAGCGAAGTCAGTGGGTCTTCCCGTCGCCGGCAGCGCCCCTCTCAGATCGGGTTAGGGTTAGGAATGTCGGTGGGGTTTCTGGCGGCGCGGTGAACCTCGTACCGAGTGCCCCGACCCCCACCATCCTTTTATAGCGCTGTGCGACGGGGGCCCACCAACCACAAGGTTGGGCGCCCCCGATTAGGACGCAGATCAGAGGCCCGTTAGGCCGTTGGGCCTAACGGTGGGAGATCACAGTCTAACAAAGAAAACTAAGTGGACTCAATGTGGATAATTCCTTGTCATTTACCATGCAAAAACAAAGCTAGCCATATATTCTTGTGTTCGTCAATCAATGAAGCTGAACCAGGAGTCTTGATGTGTTTAGATGTGGCGTAGCTTGGTGGCGGCGACAACATTGATGGTGAGGAGTGACGGTTTAGATAACTCGAGGAGGAGAAAGAGGAGATATAAGGGAAGAGGACAACCATGCTGAGTAGCAGAGAGAGAGTGTGTGTTGCAAGTGCAAGAGAGAAAAGGAGATGGCAAGGGCATAATGGACATTTCTCCATATTTTCTCTCCTTTTTAAATTTGGAACAAAGTATATTATAATCTTTGTGAGTGTTAGGGACAAATACCGTAATTTTCTTATGGTACCTAGATAAGTATAGTGTTTGCGGTGTAAAATAAGCAATATCATTTTTGTTTATTCTCCCGCAACAAACTTTTCCTTTATAATAACAAAAATAACAAAAGTTAATGGACGTTTAGTAACTTATAATATGTAGTGTTTACATAGTTGTCAGCTTGACGCTACTTTTCTCGTCCCAAAATATTTAACTCTAATATATTACTAAGTCAGATGGCTTTTTTTCAATCAATTCGGGGGGACTTAGTCCCACCTACTTTCATCTGAACGAGCGGCCAAAGGTACAGGCAGAGATACATAATACACCCGGCGTACCGGGGATGAGGAGGAGTGAAACATACAAGGGGGAGTGGGGAGGATTACAAGCTACAGATTGTTACAACAGCTCAAAACAAATTCCTTCCAAACAAGGACGAGGTCCTTGTGCCCTTTGAAATGGCTGGCCCATTGGCCCATAATATCCTTGGCGACCTGTTGCAGCACCCCAACCGCCGCAATGTTCTCAGAGTAAAAAATCAGAGCATTCCGCGCCTTCCAGATGCGCCAGAGGATGATAAGCGCCATATCGCGCGTCTCACCAGTGAAGGGAGGTGCGGGAGATGGCCACTCTACCACGGCTTTCTGTGCTGCCCTTCAGAGACCTGAAAGTTCAGTCTCCCCTAGACCTCTCCTTCGCTCAGGGGCAGGCGGTGAAGTGAAGATGTGGTCGCTGGTTTCAAGAACACCAGTACAAGCTGGACAGAAGGATTCTTCCAGAGAGCGAATGTTCTTCCCATATAAATTTGCCCGTGAATTCAGTCTGTCAAAGTGCATGAGCCACCCGAAGAACTTAATCTTCCCTGGGAAGCGGCCCCCCACCCCAGATGAGTTTTGGGCCCTAGAGTTCCTCGTCGGTGGCGTGCATTTTGCTCGGTAAACTGTAAACACCCTGACCGGAGAAGAGGGGATAAGTTTGAGTCACCGGACATCCGGTGCGGTGAGTCGCTGAGGTGGACATTAAGGAGGGAATAGCTGAGGTCGAACAGTTCTAGGCCGGGTTGCCTGATGAGAGAGCCGAGGTTGGAGGATATGTTATATATAGGCCGGCGGAGAGAGTATGAGTATCACGGATGGTCGCGTGGGGTCTGCGACAGTGGGAGAGAAGAGCAGGGAAGTATAGGAGGCCAAAGTTTGCATGCCGAGCTAGGTGTCAAACCAAAAGGAGGTGGCCAAGCCGTCACCAACCTCCATATATAGTTGAGAAGGATCGCAGCCGAGGGAGTTCTTCGTCGACAATATGGCCAAGGAAAGAAGAGGGGCACCCATCGCCAAGGTCCGCAAGTGTGTGCTGCCAAAACCAATTTTTCCAGGCAAGAGCGTTTGGACCGAGGAGCTTGTACGTGGACTAGCTTCATCAGCAGACAGCGCGCGATTTTGGTCCTCAATGTTTTTGACCCCTAGACCGCCAGCGGCTTTGGAAAGGCAGAGACGTTCCCAAGCGAGATGAGACATTGTGAGCCATGGCATTTGTCGTCACCGGTCCAGATCGAGGAAAGCCCGGCCCGGCGCCGGCTGTCAATAATATCGCGGACGGTCTTGGGCAGCAGAAGAGAAAGCATGTAGTGTATTGGGAGGTTGCCCAGCACGATGTTAACCAGGACCACGCCCGGCCACCGGAGCTCAGGAGCTTTGATTTCCAGCCGGCCAAGTAACGATCGAAAGAGGAGATGCATGGGGGACTCTGGTAGTCTGACTGACACCCGGAGTTTGTGGGGTGACAGGGGGAGGCCGAGGTAGGGCTGCGGGAAGGAAGAGATGTCGCATTGCAGGAGGTCCACCATAGATTGCACCTCGGAAGCATCTATATTCATGGGGACAAAAGTGGATTTCCTAAAGTTTATGTGGAGACGGGTGGCTGCAGAGAAGCTGTCAAGAATATGTTTCAGCGCACACAAACCTTGGCCATTTCCCCCTTGATCAGAATCATGGTGTCATCCGCGCATTGAAGGACATGACACTACAACAGAGAGGGGTCAATAGGGTGAAGGACAAGGTGTTCAGATGCCGCCGTTTGAAGGAGGCACTGAAGTGTTAGATTCTATGATCGACTAGGAGTAGATCAGTAGGGAAAAAACACAACTCGAGAAATAAACTCGTTACCGAGACAGCGGTGAGGTCCACAGGCGGTGTAGGAGCTCCGGTGAACAGAACGGTGAAACTCCTGTGGTGTCGGTGATGGCACAATCGACGAGATCCAATTAATGGCGACGCCGGTGGAGCTTCTCGTCGCTGACAGCGCCTCCTCTAGATCGGTTTAGGGTTTAGGTGGGGATCAGGGCTATGGCGAACCTCGTGTCATGTGCCGCTGGCCTCCACCTCTCTATATATATGGCGCTGCATGACAGGGGCCCATTAGCCTTCTATTGGGCTAGACGCCCCCGATCAAGGCGTTGGATCAAGGTCCAGCTTGGCTGTTGGGCCGAGCTGAAGGAGATCAATTCTAACATTCTCCCCATTGATCTCATCTTATAATTTAACTTAACTTACTTTAGTCTTTTCTTATTCCATCATAGATTAGTGCATAGAGCATTCCTCATCGTCACGGTCAATCACCGATAGATTTAACAGCTACAATACACATATTTGTTCTAAAACAGATTTTTTAACTTTGGGCCATTTATTGTCCAGAAATCATAGGCTTTCCCATAAACCCATATTGACTGTGAGTTCTCTGAACTCACTGGGTGGTAAGCCTTTGGTAAGCGGATCCGCAAGTACTTGCTCAATACTATAAGTATGATTCTGGACTTTCTCCTTCACAACGTATAACTTAATGTCAATGTGTTTGGCACGACACTTGACCCGTTGTCATAGGAGTAAATTAATTAAATGGTTATTGTTGTTGTAAACCATTTTCAACTCTGGGTATAATTTCTCTTAACTGTTTTGCCTATCCTTTAAGCCTCGTAACAAGCTATACTGTGGGTATGCATCATCGATGACACCACAACTATTTCTTTAGAGCTTTTCCACAATAAAAACCCAACTGCGAGTGTTAGCTAATAATGTGGATTTCACTACACATCTCGCCAAAATTAACATTTGTGCCCACAACTTTTAGGACACTTGTTCTCTCTTACTCATCACGAGGCCTACAAAATTTTGCACAATTGAAAGACATTCTAACTCCATTCCAGTGATCTATATCTGGATTGGACATCTGCCAAAATCCCGGATACATGAACTATGTTAGGGTAAATTCTTGTGCACTCATTAAGCTTCCAACAGCCGAAGCATATAGGACGTCCATTTTTATCGATCTCACATCTGTTCTTAGAACACTGAAAGTTCCCAAAACTATTACCCTTGACCAAAGGAACAGGCGTATGTTTACACACATAGATACTTTATTTCTTTAGAATCTTCTCAAGTATACACTTGAGACAGATCTAGTACCCCTTTTCTTTGTGTCGGTACGTTTCAATTCCTAGAACGAATGACACTTCACCGAGATCAATCTTATGTAACTGAGGACAAGGACTACTTCTCCAATAGCAGATTAACACTATTGCCAGCAAGCAAGATGTCATCCACATACAGGGTTAGGGAAAAGAATTCTCCATTCTTGAACTTTGCACAATGTCATTGTCCTTCTTATTCTCTTTAAAACCCAAACCTTTTGATTGATTCTCCATCTTTAAATACGACTTTCTAGAGACTTGCTCTAATCCTTAAATGATTTCTTCAAGCGGCATCCTTTATATTCTTTTCTTCTATGACAAAACCGTTGGGTTGTGCCATGTAATTTTTTCATACAAATTCCCATCAATTAATGCCATCTTTACATCTATCTGATGTAACTCTAAATCATTATGTGCCATTAACACTCGTTAAAGTATTTTTCTTTTTTTTTGTGTGAATCCTTTCGCCACAAGTGGCGCTATGTCTTTCTATATTCCCTTTGTAGCCACATTATGTCTTGTAGACCCATTACGACCCACTGTTTTGGCTCCATTAGGAATGAATTCATCAGAATAGGTTGATTTTCTTATTCTTTGGGACCTTTTAGGTCCAAAATGGCACTTCTTTCAATGGGTTGTTGTTGCTCTTTGATTGTCAAGAGGCAATTGATTCTTTAGGCTCCTGCATGACAAGATCCTTATTTACATTACCCATCTATCTAGAAGAGCTAACAACATGTGTTGTATAGGCCATACAACATCTATAGGTATAATTGTTCTTGAGTCATTGGAGTGGGCACGCAATTCCACTTCTCTTCAAGTCTTAGATATCTACATACCATGCTTCCCCAGATTATCTCATCTTTCTGTAAAGATGGTGCTTCCTCAAATTTCTTATTTGGGTTTAATCTGTCAAAAATCATATGGTGCCTTAAGCACCACTTTAATATCTTTGAGGCTCGTACAGTACGAATACTGGCTTACTATGCTATCTTCCTATCAGAACCATAAAGGTCCAGGAATTTAGCTATTTCTCTGCTTAGGGGTATCGTTATTATGACCGTTGTACTCCCTCAACGGTCACATTCATCTTTTATAGATCACTCTTGACCTTAATGCATACTATGCATTGCATTTTTCAGATACAGGAAAATGGAGAGTATCTCTATTAGTTGACCTTTATTTTCTCTTTCTTAATTTAAACTCACCATTCTCCCCCTCGAAATATAGCACAAACTTTACTGCCATAATTTTAAAACTATTCAGAACTCTTGTGAACGAGGAGACAACTATAATTTGCTTCGTTCACATGACCATGTCATGCAAACAAAGTCATCTCTATAGTCGAACGACAGTATACTTTCCTCATTCCACTTCAAGAACTTAATGAAGTCCTTTATTAACTATACTTTTGCAAGTCATGCTTGCATATTTCCTTTATCTAGGATTGCTCCCCTCATGGCCTTAGCTCATTGAATACTTAATGACCATGACACAATAGAAGTGCATAGTCAATACTGAGGTAGCATAGAAGCTACCCGAACTTTTCTTTCTTTCTCCTGGTCTGGGATATACTATAGGCACATGAGTCATCACAAACTTTTCCCGCCATGCAGGGCAATTCCCCATAAGGGACATTAATGCCAGAACTGGTTCTCACATTCAATCATCAAATTCAGAAATAAATCTGAATATTCTGTGACATACATATTTAATCCAACGTTGGTCAAATTAAATATACATATGGTTTATTACAACTTTTGTCATAATGACTGAAACTGAAATAAATTCTTCTTCATAGAGAGTACATAAAACACATTTCATGTACTAAACTCTTATTTTGGACCAATGTCCCTGAATTCTTTTCTTTTCAAGTCATTCTCTAAAAAAGAACACTATCCCTTATGTAATGGCATTCTTTCATGCAAAACTTGCACTTTTTATCTTCTGAGTCACAAGTACCCAGCTCTTTTCTTTTCCGCCTCCAAGAATGAAAGCATGAAGTTCTTTATCTGAAAAACATTAATCAGTGATCAACAATAATGAGCATGAAAGTAACCCTACGTTGGTCTCGTTAAAGACATGCACATCAAACTTTCAATTCTTTCTTTTATATTCTAAATCACCATTGGGCAGAAATAGAATAAAACAACATTCTTTTTATACATTGATTCTAAATCACCGTTGGGCAGAAAAAGAATTAATGCATACAACTCATAAATAACATTGTAATGTTGCTATTAAAAAAACTTTGTTCAGAAAATAGCAATATCACTCTTTACTGAATTCTTTAACTGCTCTTCACATTAAATTCTCCTGTTGGTTCGAATTTAATGAGAAGACAATAAACATTAACTTTGCAACAGAAAACGTGAAATTACTCTTTCAAAATATTATCATAATATTGCTATTAATCAACGTTGGTCAGAATAACAACAACATTATATTCATCTAAACTTTCATCCATTTTTCAAAATTAAATTCTCCTGTTGGTTCGAATTTAACAATAAAAAAATTACAACTTCAAATACGCAGCGGAAACAATTAAATTCTCTTTATAACATTTTTCCAGAAGCACTTAACATACTTTTCTATTTTCTGAGCAAAAATATCGTTGGATAGAAATGCACAGAAATTTGCATCAAAATTCGATCAAAATCCATTCAAAAACTGCTTCCTAGAAAATTACTGTGCTTTTAAACAATGTGGCCCGAAGGCCCATCTGTGCTCTGCAGTTTCCAGCAGCCCAACCAACAACCGGCCCGGCCCACATGCGGCCCACAGCCCAGCGCTGAAAACCAGCTCACCCAGGCTCGTGGCACGGCCTCCCCCGCGCCCAGGCCGCAACCTGGGCCTGGGCCGAGAATCCTTCATCCTGCCTGGGCCGAAAGGTGGCCCGGTGAACCGGGGCCGTCCATCTGGATTGGACGGTCCTCCGTGCTCCTCGGAGGATCAAAACCACCCGGCCGACCTCTTCCCCTTCAAACCCCAAAACATTTTCTCTCCCTCACTCTCTCTTCAGCGCCGCACCGAGCAGCGGCGACGGCCGTCATGGCCGTCCACGCCTGCCGTGCCCGTCGGCGCCCGCTGTGACGCCGGACCAGATCCGGCACCCCTTTCCCCTCTTTCTCTTCAACCTCCTCTCCTCACCGTGCCGCACAGTCAAGACAGAGCGGGCAGCGGTGACCTCACCACCGGAGAAGAAGGGAGGATGGCACCGGCACCGAGCCAGTGAGCGTGCTCGCCCGTGGCAGAGCGCGCCACCGTCGAGCGGCTTTGGACAGGTGCTGAGATCCGCGGCCGAGCCGGACCTGCGCCGGCAAAGGCGGCGGCGACGGTCACCACTCGCACCACGGCGGAGGTTACTGCGACGACAGAGGAGACCTGGTGAGCCCTCTGCTCTACCATCTAGGGTTTGGTTTTTGGGATTTTTCTTTCTATTTTCTCGGCTCTCCCGAAACCCAAATCTGGGTTAGGGTTCGGCTTCTTTTCTTTCTTCTTCTCAGCGTCGCAGCCGAGCACCAGGTGGCAACGGCGGCGGCCGCCGCCATAATGGCCGTCCCCAGTAGGGGCCTCCTCTATCTCTGTTTCTTGTTTAGGGTTAGGGTTCGACCCGCATGGATCAAGTCCCTTCTCTGTTTTCCTTACCCAAAACTAGATCTACAAGCTAGTACGGCTCCGATACCATTGTTAGATTCTAGGATCGACTAGGAGTAGATCAGTAGGGAAAAAACACAACTCGAGAAATGAACTCATTACCGAGACAGCGGTGAGGTCCACAGGCGGTGTAGGAGCTCCGGTGAACAGAACGGTGAAACTCCTGTGGTGTCGGTGATGGCACAGTCGATGAGATCCAATGGCAACGCCGGTGGAGCTTCCCGTCGCTGACAGCGCCTCCTCTAGACCGGTTTAGGGTTTAGGTGGAGATCAGGTCTACCTCGTGTCTTGTGCCGTTGGCCCCCACCTCTCTATATATATGGCGCTGCGTGACAGGGGCCCACCAGCCTTCTATTGGGCTGGAAGCCCCCGATCAGGGCGTTGGATCAAGGTCTAGCTTGGCCGTTGGGCCGAGCTGAAAGAGACCAATTCTAACATGAAGGACATCCCTGACAATGATGAACAGGTAGGGCAAAATGGGATCTCCTTGACGTAGACCACACTTATAGTGGAGCCAGCGTCCCGGAAGTCCGGAACCCCGTTGAGCAAAATGGTAGTCCTACCAATGGAGAGGATGTTGCGGATCCAACTGCACCACAATGCACCAGAACTGTGAGCACGCACAATCTGGTCGAGGCTGTCCCAATCAACTGAGTTGAAAGCCTTTTTGAAATCCATCTTGAGCAACACAGTTTGATAGCAGCAGCTCAGAAGATTGATAGCATAAACAAAGTTTTTAGCAATGTTCCGCCCATGGACAAAACTAGTTTGATCGGGGTCAATCAAGGCAGGGATGAAGGGGCACAACCAGTTCGCGAGGATTTTTGTGATGAGTTTCATAGGATAGTTTTGAAGGGAGATAGGACGGAAGGCGTCTGTGGAATTTGCTCCATCCTTCTTCGGAAGAAGGACAAGGTGAGCCCTGTTGTATCTGTCCAAATCAAGAGAGCCACAATGAAAGGAGTTCAGAAAGGGTAGTAGATCATTCTTCGTCTCGGCCCAAAGCACCCTATAAAAGACAGGGTCAAAACCATCGGGACCGGGGATGGAATTGGTGTCCATGGTGAACAAGGTAGTGGAGATTTCATCGGACATGAAGGGGCAGGTGAGGACCTAATCGTCAATGTCGAAGGAGGGGTACAAATCAGCAAGAGAGAAGCTCCACACGGCTGGGCCGGGGGTGCCAAGGAGATTGGAGTAAAAGTTATATAGGACAACCTCTTTGGCAGCGTGGGATGTGTGGAGGACACCGACATCGTTGAGGCTCTGAATGTATGTAGTTGCGCTTGCTGCAGCCATAGGCACATGCATGGAAGAAGTGAGAATTCTCATCCCAATCGAAGGCGGGTTTCACGAAGAAGCGTTTGCGCCAGTAGCACAATCTATCCCTGAGCACCCCTTGCAAAGCATCGACCATACTGGAGCGAAGGCATGTCTCATCGGGGCTAAGAGAGCGACATTCTTCATGGAGGTCCAACGCGTCGATCAGAGCCCGGAAGTCAATTTCACGCAAATCTGGGGACTTAAGGCGCTTTGCCCAAGTCTAGCACTCACGACGACAGGCCTTGATCCACTGGGAGAGGACCCACCCGACGTCCCCAGATCGGGTCATAGCCTAGGTAGTCTTTAGGAGAGCGGCAAAGTCAGGCTACTGAAGCCAGAACTGCTCGAAGCAGAAGCAGCACGCTCTCGGGAGCTTAGTGGATATCGAGGCGAGGAGGGTGCTGAGGACATGACCTCCATACATATGACCATGCTTGAAGAATCACATGGAGGCCAAGGAGATCAGCAAGGGTGTCCAAAATGAGAAGGAGGCCCAAAGCTTATCCGGTTTGAGTCGCCAAGGTGGAGGCCCAAATCAAGTTCAAATCCACCTCGAAATCCAGGAGCAGTCCCGAGTAAAATCAACGCCCAGGGCGCATACAGACTCCATTTTTGATGATCCACATATGGTTGGAAAGATAATTTGATAAGCTAACCAATGGATTTAGTTTGACATCAAAATTCTTCTAGAGTCAATAGGAATCATCAAAACAAGTTAGTGTCCAGAATCTGTCAGGGTGCTGCGACACCGTCTTTTGGTCCGTTGGGCTGTGTATCATCTTAGAGCCCATTAGGGGGCGCGTCCAAGGGGTGACATCCAAGGCTCTACAAATTGCAGCCGTCACTCTCATTAGGGTTTGGGTTTTGTTGCGTTCTTGATTTCCTTGTCAAACAGACATAGTTTGCTGCAACTGTATCGCTAAGATCGCTTGCTGTGAACCAGGGCCCCTGTTCTTGATCTTGTTTGCCTGTGGCGACTAGTCCTTTCTATTCAAGACTTGAACCTTCTATCAAATTCATAAGCCTCATATTTATTTGCAATTTTAGATTATGTTCATCTCGTTCTTGCTTCTGTTCTCGATTTGCTTATAGGAAAGCCTTATTGACGAGGTCAATCGCACTGTGCGTGGTTGATAACCAACGGAGCAGCGGTGTAATGGTTGTGGGGATCCAAATTGGTCTTGGTTCGAAGCCTATATCATGAACGTCGAGTCTCCACCAATTGACGCTATCTTACGTATCAGAAGATCAGACCGTGTTTACATTAGAGGAGGACATGGTCCCATGTCGTCTGGGTGCGCGAGGAGAGGATGGTGTTCGGGAACAAGGCGTCCCAGGAATCATTGATGAAGACACGATCCAGGCGCACAAGAGTGGGCTTAGTTTGGTGGTTAGACCAAGTGAAGCAGCGGTCCAGAAGGGGAATTTCAATCTATAACACCCCAGGTGTTAAACACTAATTAAAAACTTGATCAGGTTAATCACCATGCATACTCATCAAGCATTGTGACATAAATGTATTTCATGTTTCAAATATAGCATGTATATGTTACATTTGATGTGCTTTATATGTTACATGAAATGTTAATAACAACATCAATTAGGGTTCTTTGTGATTTTATGGTTTGACATTTCTTTAAACATAATTAAAATTGTGTCTATATAAACTTTGTAGTACAAAGTGTGTGCTTTCATGTAGAATCAAAGTTATGCTATGTTTTCAAATGAGACATGTTCAAAATGGCTTTTGAAAACTGAATTTAGCACTGAAATTCTACTCTTAGCAGAAATGGCTAAGTCTGTGAATGACAGTTGCAAAATTCAATGTTTGGGGAGTTATTAAAATTTGTGCAAATTTGGTACCATTTCAAAGTATGAAGTCTGATCTTTGAAACTCCTTGTTTGTGATGTTTCAATAGGATTTGACCTCTAATTAATTGCTAAAAGTTGTGTAAACAAAACTGTTTTCAAAACTCTGAGTTTATTTTACCAAACTTTGGAGCTTTTGATTTCAAAAACTAGTGATCTTTTGCTGTTGCTTCTTAAAGCAAAGTTGTAGAGCTGTGATCAGAGAACAACTTTTGTTCTTGGACGTTGCTACACGAAATCAAGAGATAGAGAGCGAGGAAGTAGCGTTGTCAGGGTGAACAGTAGATGCTGGCAGCTGCCAGCCTGCTGATCTCACCGCCGTCCTGCCATCTGCCCCTTCATGACATTTCCCGCGCGTGGCCAGTAGCCTGCTCTGCTCGTAGTTATCATCGCCCACGTGAAGCCCACGCGGTACCCATGTCGGTCCCTGCCCGCGACGCCACCCGAGAGCGCTGTGCGCGGCACGCGGCCGCCACCCATGCCGCCCTGTCCCCTACGCCAAGCTTAAAGAGGAGGCGAGCCGCACATGGCTCCTCGCTCACCCTTGCCCTTTTTACCTCACGTGCATGCTCTCCCTCTCCCCTGCCCTATGTCCCGGGCGCGACGTTGCGATGGCCGTGGCAGGCCGAGCTCGCCGTTGCCGCCACGTCTGCTGCCTCCGGACGTCCTCCACCCAGCTAGCTCCTCCCTCGCTTTTCACCACTCACGCACAGCCTGCCCTTGTTGGCAGCCGCCGGCCGCCGCGCCCCGCAGCGCCACTGCCGCCTGTCGTGGCCGTCGGACAGCCGCCAGCTGTCGTGGTCAGTGAAGTTGAAAATGGATGAAAACAGACGAAAAATCGCTCTATCATTTTCATTTTCATATTTTTAGACGGAAACGGCAGCGGGATCCGGACAGCCGGAAATGAAAACGGTAGCGGGATAAATGGGAATACTAAAACGGGTAAATACGATCGAAAAATAAACGGAAACGAACGGTAAGCGGAAACTTAAACCGGAACATGTATGCCGCACATGATAGCTCAAATACAGTGACCAAAGTGCAATACCAAATATCAAATATCCACTAACCATACATAAAAAATTGTACAATAGCAAATATCCATACATCACACAAATATGAACTACTATACATTAGAAACACAAATTGCAGTAGTCCACCAGCACTCATACAACATATTTATTTAATGGTTCACCAACAGGCAACAGCATGTGCATGTGCATGTGTTCACAACAAATCACAACACCAACAGCAGAGAGCACACAACACTACGACACATCAGTTTTTCACAAGCTCACCATCTTCATTCATTGCAACTGGACCACTGTCCCTTTCTCCCTACAATTTTCAGCACATATATTCATGATTAATTAGAAATGTATGGCTCTTTAGCTATTGCAGAATTGTTTAAGAATCCAAGCCAAATACCTCATCATCATCCGTTGTGGGAGGACTTGCGCTAACAAAAACCGTCTCCGGAGGTGTCAGTTGAGCCACAATTGTAGGAATGTATTTGGGATCTAAAAAAATCAAAATAAAGACCACACAACATTGTACTTCATTGACCAGCTAAGAAAATAATGTGACAATTAGATTCAAGAACTAAGAAAAATATTACCTTTGCTTGCTGCATGTATCCAGACTTTGGCACAAATCAATGTTTGTACCACCTCAGGATCTAGACGATTACAATGGGGATCAACAACTCGCCCAGCCCTACTAAATGCAGACTCAGAAGCTACTGTTGACACTTGTATTGCCACCATATCCCGAGCAATTTGTGCAAGAATTGAATATTTATCTGTATTGTTCTTCCAGTAGGCTAAAATATCAAATGGATTTTGCTTCAACAGTGGCTCTGCCATGTATTTGTCTAACTCATTTAATTCATTTCTTTTAGGCCCACAATCATCATATAAGAAACTCTCAAGATCAGCATCTTGACTCTCATGATCTGTTGGGCTGACCAATTCATTTGCACTCACAACAGCCTTTGCCTTTGAGGATTCAGGTGTAGAGGTAGCATAAAACTTAAACAAGTCCTTTAGAACACTAATAAATTCATCAAGATTAATTTGAAAGTAGTCACCATAGAACTTTCTCATGTAATACTCTACAAGTTTGTGCTTATATCTTGGATCAAGGAAGCATGCTATAGCAAGAGCAGTATTGGAAGAAGTCCAATATTTCTTAAACTTTTCACTCATAGATTTGGCCATTTCTGTAATAATCAAATCTGGACTAAAAGACCATTTATCTAGCAGCTCTTTTATCTCACAAAAACCTCTAGAATAGATTTGCAGTTGGATATAAAGTACCAGATAACAGTACAATAAGATCATAAAACTTTTTCAAGCACTGAGAAACTATTATAGCCATCTTCCATTCATCATCAGTAGGAGAAATGTTCTTATACTTACTGCGATTTGCTGTCTTTAGCCTTAAGAAAGCAGGCTTGTAATGCAAGACATCCCTTAGCATCAAATATGTTGAGTTCCACCTGGTACTAACATCAAGTTGAATGCCCTTTGAAGTGTCCAACACACACTCTCTTGCACACTTCATGAGTTCCTCCCATTGCAAGGGAGATCCCTTTACAGTTAGTGCCAATGATTTCGTCTTCCCAGGAGCTTTGTTAATAACAACTAGCCCATCCCTAGCAACTAAGTTGAGAATGTGACATGCACATCTAATATGAAAAAACATGCCATCACAAACCAAAGACGCATTACCATTCTCTTTAAGGTCATCAATTAAATCAGTAACAACCACCAAGTTGTTTGATGCATTGTCCAAAGTCAAGGCAAATAATTTCTTCTCAACAAACCACTTAACCATGACTTCAGTAAAAACCTCAGCCAACTTGTGACCAGTATGTCGTCCCTCTACTTGAAAGAAAGCTGCTATTCTCTTCTGAATATGCCAATTATCATCTATCCAACGTAAGGTGACACACATATAAGATTTGTTTTGACATGATGTCCATATGTCCATGGTAGTACTAAAACAACACGTGACTGTTTTCAAATATGCATATAACTTCTCCTTCTCAGCTAGATGTATATATCCATTATCTCCTTTCTAGTAGTGACTCTAGACTTTAATGGAAAGATAGGCCGCAAAGACTTGACAAACTCAACAAAATAGTCATGCTCAACAATATTGAAAGGACACTCATGCATGATTATTGCCAAATATAATTTTTTCACACTAGCCTCCTGATCATACTTGTAGGGTTGTATTGCTATGACATCTTTCCCTTTATCCTTTTCTGCCCTGAGCTGTAGCTGCCTCTTTACAATGCTATGTGATGACTTTAGATGGTTCTTGAATACGGTAGTGCCATTGGTGGACTCAGCTCTATACTTTGTATTGCAATTTGGGAAGTTGCAGAAACCCCATAGCTGCTCATATTTCTTTCCATTCACCTCGACTACCACTGTTTTCTTGGTAAAATAGTTCCACACATCTGATGTGCACCTTTTCTGTCTCTTTCCTTTACCAGGAGTAACTTCATCTGCCTCTCCATCATCATCATCATCTTTGACATTAACAATATTTACAGCATCTCCAGCACCTTGGCCCTATGTCTACATGTCACTACCATCAATACCTGGTTGTTGTCCCTGTGTTTCTGCTAGTGTGCCAGTGCCACTGCCACTGTCAGTGCTAGTGCCACTGCCAATCTGTTGAATTTCAGGAGTACTTTTTGCTGTTGAAGACCCAGACACAACAAGTGCCCCCTTACTAGCAACGTCACTTGCATTCCTCGTGGACCCAATCAATTAGTTAAAATACAACTTGTATTAATTTCTACTGCAAGTCTACAACCGAAAACCTTGAGTAAAGACTACAAATCCGAGAACATAGAGTCCCAGAGGAGGTTTACCTGAAACTAAAACAGATCCGCTCGTGCTGCCTTTGACAGAGGGAGGTGGCACCGATGGGTCTAGAAGGCGAAGGTAGCTCGATAGGCTCAGGTGCTTTATCAGGTGGCATAGAGCCACCACGGTCTCCTCTTCCTCCAGCTCGCGACATCAGCAGGACGCCAGGATAGCAGAGGGATAGAGGCGCGATGGAGTGCGGACGAGGAAGTAGGGGCGGGGGGAGGCAACGTCGTTGGCGGGGGGTGGCAGCAGCATTGCCTGCAGGAGGAGGCGGTGTCGCCGACAGGGAGAGGCAGCAGTGTCGCCGGTGGGGGAGGCAGCATTGCCAGCGGGGGGAGGTAGCATCGCTGGCGAGTCATGACCTGCGGGCTGCGGGTGCGGTGCGGGGGACGGCCGGACGAGGACGGGAGGAGAGCGGCGGAGTGCCGAGTGTGGGACTGTGGGAGCGGCTGGCTAGATAGCGATAGACAGGGTTTGCGTATTTTGGGTCACATTGGGCTTAGAGGGCAGAGGCTATGCTGGGTTGCCTATCTGTGCTGGGTTGCCTATCCCGTATTCGTGACAAATGAGATGAACACGAGATAATCCCGGTTGAAAATGGGATTTCAGAAATATGTATGGACAAACGGTCTACCGTTTTCGGTACCATTTCTGTTTATCCTAAAAAAATGAAAACGGTCAGGAAAATACGGAACACAGTTGCGGACGGAACGGGATTCATCCCGTCCGTTTTCAACTTTAGTGGTCAGGCTACCACGGGCTGCTGCTGGCCAGACCACGGCCAGGTGTGGGTGCGGCCGTGCAGCTCACGCTCATCATTGATGAGTCACCCCTCCGTCCGAAATCGACAGCTCATTCCATTCCCCTGCTCTGCTCAGTATCATGGAGGAGAAAAGAGGAATAGAAGCTCTGCCAGGGTTTCCAATGTAAATCTCGTGACTCAAATGAATAGTGATAAATAGTGCTTTTCCTTGTTTGGTTTTGGAATAAATAAATGTCAGGGTCCTTTTTGCTTAATGATGAGGCCCATGTGCTGGCAGGCCACTCGAGCTACTTCCACACTGGGCCATGCTCCCCGCCGTGCGCCGGCCAATTCCTGCACTGGGCTGGTCCGACTGGTTGGGCCCATAGTTGGACCGCTGCCCACGTCCGCTCACGCCCGTGCGCTAGGCTAGCCTACCGCCGCTGCGCCTAGGCCGGCTCCCTCCCGCGCTGGGCCAAGGTGAAAGGTCCTAAATGGCTAGAGGGGGGTGAATAACCTAATTAAAAATTCTACAAAACACTAAGCAACCTTGTTAGCAAATAACAAAGCGGAGCTTTTGGTCTGGATCTACAAGGGTTGCAAGCCACCTAAACCAACAATTTCTATCTTGACATTTCTTTGGCACACACGAGAGAAGCTAGAGCTACACAAGGTAAAAAACAACTACAACTAAGAGCTCTAGCAAGCTACACAAGAACAACTAGCTCAACAACAAAAGTAAAATGTAAATGAGCTAGGGATAGAATGGTTTCACCGAGCCTTCGAAATCGCCAAAGAAGAACCAATCACCAGTGAATACCAAGAGTGGACCCAATCACCAAATATCCAATGAACCACAATATCAACACACTGGAGACAATGATTTATCCCGAGATTCACGTGCTTGTCGGCACGCTAGTCCCCGTTGTGTCGACCAACACTTGGTGGTTCGGTGGCTAATCGGAACCACACCAAGGTCCTCACTAGAGCACCATAAGAACCTACCACAAGTGAGGTAGCTCAATGACACAAGCAATCCACTAGAGGTGTCTTTCGACACTCCACCGGGGATGAGACCCAAATGACCCCTTCACAATCGATCCGGTGGTGACCAAGAACAATCACCAACTCTTGCCAACTCCACCAAGCTGCTCCAAACCGTCTTGGCACTAGCAAGTGCCAAGAGTAATAAGAAAACTACAGCCAATGCGAAGAACTAGTGCCACAAGATGCTATCTCACAAAGCAATGCACTAGAGTCAGTCAATCTCACTTGGAGTATGCAAATCAAGTCAAGGAGATGAGTGGAGAGGCTAGGTTTAGCTCATAAGGATGTTTCACTGATAAAAAATGTGCAAGAGGGGGAGCCCAAGGCTCCCCAACACCTATTTATAAGCCCAAGCCAAAGCACTAGCTGTTTGAGCAAAAAATCGCCTTGACCGGACGCGCTGCCTGAAGCGATCGGACGCGTCGACCCCTGCGTCCGGTCCTTCAATCTCCGCCACATGGCACCTTCTTCAAACGTTGCTCGTCAGATCTCAGCAGTCATTGAGCTTCCTGCGCGCTTTTATGTTTGACCGGACGTGCCTGTCCACTAACCAGACGCGTCCGAGCTCAGAGTTCGGTCGCACCCGAGCCTCCAATGGCTCTCTGCTCAATCGACCAGATGCGCTTGTGTCAAAATGATCGGACGCCCACTCCACGGCATCTGGTCCAACTCAGAGAGGTCCCCGAGCACTCAAAAGTAAACTGGCCCCGATCAGACGCACCTCAACGCCCGGTCACTTCTACTCTGCTGCTCGTGCCACGTCACCTCGACTGGATGCGCCAATAGCTCCACCGCCATGTTCGGTCACCTCTTCTGACCAGAGTCCGGTCACTGCCAGAACTTAACCACAGCTAGGGTTTAGTTCCAGACGTGTCCGGTCACTACTGAGACAGCATCCAGTCACTATTGTGACCCAAGGAATCACCTCCTTTCTTCCACCCTTGGTTTCATGCGCCAACACCAAAGTGTTTCACCACTTGTTCATGTGTGTTAGCATTTTTCAAACTATTTTTGAAGGGATTGTTAGTCACTCACTAGGCTCTAAAGCATCAATATGTTAGAGAACACCTAGTGGCACTTGAACACTGCATTAATCGTGGTCTATCCCCTCTTGATAGTATGACTATCTATCCTAAATATGATCACACCTTCTATGGTGTCTTGATCACCAAAACAAAGAGCCCTATAGGTTATACCTTTGCCATTGGTCCTCTTTGCTCCATTGTTTTTCTCTTTCTTCTTTTCTTCTCTTCATTTCTCCAACTGATGAGCACTTGATCACTTGATAATCTTGTGGACTACCACATCACCTCCATGGTTAGCCACTATTGATGGTCATTAAACTCCAAATATAACCATCAATTATTGTATAAGATGACATAGAATTAATCACAAACAATAGTTGTACGGTTTGATTCTAACAAGTTCCACGAGTTTTGATGTTCGCACTTGTTTTATAGGATATTTGATTTTTCATAGTATAAAAACATCTCAAATGATGAATTGAAGAGCACCATTGCAAAGAGCTCATTGAGACAATCAAAATGGATATATTATTTGCTATATTTGGAGTCCGGAATAAAAAGATATCAAATCCACGACGAAGCGAACATAGAAAGACTCTAGAAGCATCTAGAAGACAACTCACCGAAGGGGGGGGGCACACCTGCCATAAGTGGAGGCTGGCTGACCCCACCCCTAGGCCAGCTGGCCTGCTACAGAGCCATTCGCCCTTCGCTTTGATGTGATGCCTCCACCGCCTTTGAGGACCAATCTAAACTGTATGTTTAAGTCGGTTCATTCGACGGTGATCAAGGGAGGTCACGAGGATTGATGACGTGGCAATGCCTTGGCCTCTACTCTACCTTGGACTATATAAGGCAGCCCCCTACCTCTTTCAGAGGGTACCTACCTACATATGCTACGTTCCAGAGCTTTATCTTCTCCACATAAATTGTAGTAGTGTCCCTCTAGATGATTTTCTCATCTAGTTGTAATTAGAAAATAGGGAGAGAGGAGAGGAGAGAGCTAGGAGGAGCCAGATCTATCGTACCTTCCTCGACATTGTACCGCTATAGATCTGACTCAACTCTGAGTAATCTTTAGGTTCTTTATTTATTATTTCTAAATCTTCTATTTAATTAAGTTCAGTTCTTATTATATTTTGCTTACTGGATCTTCGCTCGTATTGAGTGCTCTAGTTATAAATTGTGACTAGAGTAGTAATCATTAATGTAGACATGGTGTCTAAACTAGTGTTTATCTGAGTTTGCGCCCAAACCTACAGTTAGTTGTGATAGCCCCAAAGGTGATAGCTTTGTAAGGCCGTTGCAATCCACCGCGTTCGGGTTGGTGTTTCGTAGAGCTTTTGGCAGCCTTCCCCCGACTACGCTTTCTCACCCCCTCGAGAGTCGGAAAGGTACTGTTGCTCCAAAGTAAGTAAAGTATAGTAAGTCTGGTCTCTAGTTAACTAGTTCAACTTAGAAAACCCTAGGAAATCCCTCTCTACCCACAAAAACCTTCTATCTTATTTTTCCTTGGATGTTCTTGATTCGTTGTTAGTTCACTTTGCGTTCCCCATGGAAATCGATACCCTTGGAATACTCCCGGGTGAAAGCTACATCAGTATTCATGCGCTTGTAGATTTTTTGTTTGTGTTCAAAAAATACCAACAAGCTTTCTGGAGTCGTTGCCGGGGTACGCTAGCTGTTCTAGAATCAAACCAAGTCGTCTGTGTATCCTTGTTTTTCTTTTACCACCACCATACACCACCTTTACCACATGGATTTCACTCCTATCATAAATTTTTCTGCTCCAAAGGGCGAGTCATTGGAGCCTTCATCATCATCACATCCTATTCTTACAGATGGCTATGAGCTTCGTCCTGCTTTCATAGCCATGGTTTAGGAGTAATCATTCTTTGGGAAAGAAGACAAAAACCCTTACACCCACCTTTGAGAATTTGAGCAATTATGTTCTTGCCTGACTATAGTTGGCATGACACAAGAGACCATTAAATGGAAATTGTTTCTGTTCTCCCTTTTGGGAAGAGCAAAACAGTGGTATGCTCATACCATAGGAGGAGTAAATGGAAATTGGGATGAACTTTGAGACAAATCTTGTCTTGCTTTCTTCCCTCTTTCTCGAATTGCCGCCCTTAGAATAGAAGTTCTTACTTTTCAACAAAAAGAGAAGAAGACATTAGGAGCAGCCTAGCCTAGATGTATAAGCCTTATCAACACTGGTCCAAACCTTTCCTTGCCTGACCATGTCCTTTTACACCACTTCCATCTCGGCCTTAGCAAGGAAGCTGCTCTGCACCTCGACACATCTTTGGAAGGATCATTCGCACACAAAACGATTAGTGAGGGAAAAGACATTCTTGAGAAAATCCTTGAAAACACCCCTTACACTAGCATTTATGATGAGTTCCCTGAAGAAGAAGAACTTGAGCCAAGCCCTGACCAACAAGAGGAGGCACACATAACCGAATCCAAAATTCCTTTGAATTCTTCTGATGATTTGGTTGTAAAAGAACCTCCCATTGAGGGAACACACCACATGTCAGAGGATGAAGAACCTCATCCCTCTTCATTCCCCTTTGAATTTGAGGAAGATCTTTTTGAAGATTTTTGGCAATGCCTCAAATTTTCCTATTCAAGTAAAGCCTCTGACACATTATGTGCCATCTGAGGATGACGAGGGTCCACACAATGATGTTTTCCTTTTGTTACATATTAAAGAACTTTTAGTCATCATGAGCTATGAGTGGTTGGCAGAATCAGAGTTATCCACCGAGGTAGCCTGAATCAGTGCCCCCTCAGATGTTTATACTTGCATCCTAAAGAAAACAACCATAGAGGCTCACTATAGTCCAACCATTGGGATGAACATCATTCCAAAAGCTTTGGCTGAAAAACTTTGCCCCAATGAATCCTTGATCCCATCTCATAAGCTTTTGAGAATTCCTTCTAGAGTTACTCTTGAAAGTTATCGGGTCATAAGGTCTATTCCTTTACGCATAAGAGGCTCTGAGTACCGTCTAGATTTTCACATCTACGATGTCTCAGACACGTCCCTCTTGATTGGTTCAAATCCCATTTCCTCTGGCATGGAAGGCTACTTGCGCCTTCCCGGGGCAAGCAAAGAATCGGGAGAGGACACATGGAAGCTTCTCGTTTGCCATGGAAAGGTGGCAAGATCACAGGGCCCCACACTAGAAGAAAGGAGAAGTCAACCTTGAAGAGAAAAGGGCGTAGCATATTTTTTCAAGATGTTTTCAAAAATGGAAAGAAATGCTCGGATAGTAAGAGACCAGCTTCCTGGGCCCAAAGCAGTGCTTTGTTTCCTGGCCAAATCAAGGATTTGGAGTTAGTTTAAGAATCCCAGGGGAAGGTAGATAATTTGGCGATCACGAATGAAGACATGTCAAAGTGAAAGCCCCAGGGATTATTGAACGTAAATCTGTCCACGAACCTATGCAAACAGGCTTAAAAGCAGTGGATAGCCTGGTTCCTATAGGCCGTGGTCAACGAGAACTTATAATCGGGGACATTTTTGATTAGATCAAAAAGATTACTGCCACTCAGATCATTTCCTTTCGGGACACTCTTTCACGAAAGACCAAAACAGGGTCTCTTGAATTTAAAATTGGGAAATTCTCCTATCATTGTCTCACTTGCACGCTCAAATAACGCGATAGTAGAACCCAAGCTCGAACAAGACCCTGTTGAGGACGTCTTAATGGGATCTCTAGAAGACTTGGCCTAACCAACTCTCGATGATGAGCACTTCATTCAAGAAGAGGAAGAGCTAGCAGAACCCATCAAGCTAGACCAAATGGAGGTGCCAACGCAAGCCTCAATATAGCTAAAATCCCTTCCTTTTGGCTTAAAATATGTCTTTCTCAACAACAACCGAGAAACTCCTGTCATAATAAGCGGCAAGCTTTCCCAAGAAGAAACCCATAAACTTGTCGCTGTCCTAGAAAGACATAAATCGGTCATAGGCTACTCACTCCAAGACCTCAAAGGGATTAGTCCCACTCTCTGCACTCATCATATTCTCATCGATCCTGATTCTTCACCATTGGGGGAACCACAATGGAGGCTTAACGATGCCATTCGAGAGGTTGTTAAGAAAAAGGTTTTGAAGCTCTTGCAAGCCGAGATTATCTATCCCATACCTTGTAGTGAGTGGGTTAGCCCTGTCCAAGTTGTGCCGAAGAAAGAAGGAATGACAATCATTAGAAACGAAAAGAATGAACTCATTCCTCAATGAACTGTCACTGGGTGGCAGATGTGCATAGATACCGAAAACTCAACAAGGCTACAAGGAAAGATCACTTCCCTACCCTTCATTGACGAAATATTGGAACGACTTGCAAAGCACTCTTTCTTTTGTTTCCTTGATCGGTATTCTGGGTATCACCAAATCCCGATCCACCCTAATGACCAAAGTAAGACCACTTTTACATGCCTGTATGGAACTTACACATACCGACGAATGTCGTTCGGATTGTGCAATGCTCCAGCTTCTTTCCAACGGTGCATGATGTCTATTTTCTCTGATATGATCGAGAAAATCATGAAGGTGTTCATGGATGACTTTACCAACTATGGCAAAACCTTCGATGACTGTTTGGAGAATTTAGACAAAGTCTTACAATGGTGTGAAGAAAAGCACTTAGTCCTGAACTGGGAGAAATGCCACTTCAAGGTTCGGGAAGGAATAGTGCTAGGACATAGGGTGTTCGAACGTGGGATAGAAGTGGATAGAGCAAAGATCAAAGTTATTGAACAGCTTCCACCTCCCACAAATGTGAAAGGAATCCACAGCTTTCTAGGCCGCGCAGGGTTCTATAGACGTTTTATCAAAGATTTTTCTCAAATCGCTAGACCCCTGGCTAGTCTCCTAGTCAAAGATGCACCTTTCATTTTAACCAATGAGTGCCATGAAGCCTTTCAAATCCTCAAGAAGACACTCATTTCAGCTCAATTATCCAACCACCTGATTGGAAGCTGCCCTTTGAGATCATGTGTGACGCTAGCAACTTTGCTATAGGTGCTGTTTTAGGCCAAACCAAGGACAAAAAGCACTACGCTATATCCTATGCTAGCAAAACCTTGTCTGGACCACAACTCAATTATGCTACCACTGAAAAAGAGTTGTTGGCAGTTGTCTTTGCAATAGACAAGTTTAGATCTTACTTAGTAGGGGCAAAGGTAATTATTTACATAGACCATGCTGCTCTTAAGTACCTCCTCACCAAGAAAGATGCTATGCCCTGGCTAATTAGATGGATTCTTTTGCTCCAAGAATTTGACATAGAAATAAGAGATAAAAAGGAGTAGAAAATTCAATAGTCGATCACTTGTCTAGGCTTCAGTATAAAGATACACATGAGCTACCTATTAATGAGTATCTAAGGGACGACACACTCCTCAAGGTAACAAACTCCGACCCATGGTATGCAAATATTGTGAACTATATAGTTGAAGGTTATGTCCCACTAGGTGAAGACAAGAGAAAACTCAAACATGAAAGTCATTTACACTTGTGGGACGATCCATATCTCTATCAAATTTGTTCTGATGGATTACTACAGAGATGTGTCCCAATGGTTGAAGCCATGAAGATCATAGAGAGATGTCATGCATCACCCTATGGAGGACATTATGGAGCATTCCGTACACATGCAAAGATTTGGCAAAGTGGATTCTTCTGGCCAATGATGTATCAAGATACAAAGGAGTTTGTTAGAAGATGCGCTAGATGCCAAAAACATGGAAACATCAATGCTCGGGATGCAATGCCACTCACGAACAACCTCCAAGTGGAGTTGTTTGATGTCTAGGGAATTGATTTCATGGGACCATTCCCAAAGTCTGTGGCAGAACCTCTCATTAATGTGGCCCACCCGCACACGTCATCGTCGTAAGGACTCCAATGACAGTGCAAATGAAACACATCACTGGAAAGAACTGTCGGGTGTCCCCGAGAGAACCCCGAATCATCCACGAGTTACAGGATCGTCTTGTCTTCGGGTGGAATAACTACAACATTACAACAGTTGATACAAAATACGTCGGAGTGCGGAAGCAAGAGAGACAGACTTTGCAAAATCATGAATAAGTTACTTTTTACATAAATATAACCGGTATTGCGGAAGCAGAATAGTATTACAGAACCACACTTAGGTGGAGCACCTAAGTTGGAGAGGAAGAACAACCAGATCACGTCAAGCCCACTGACCTGATCATGATCAACATCACCTATTAGAAACCTGCAACAGGGGTTAACAAACCCTGAGTACGGTCGATACTCAGCAAGACTTATCCGTCAACAGAAAAGACTTCAGGGTCATGCTGGTTTGGGTAGGCTCAACAGTACTTTTCATTTGCATAAAAGCTAACTAAAGTACTCCTAAATCCAAATTTTACTTAAACATTTAAGTACTTGGTAAGAACTGAAAGTGAACACTATTGAAAGGTCATTATCATTCTTTCTTAAACCAGTTCCATTTTTATTCTACGGTGCGGGTCAGAAGATTGAGTCTCCATAACCGAGGAGCACGACGATTCGAACCGATTCAACCAGATCTGGGAGTTTTCCACGATCATACGACATATGTAGACCCTCGATCACACATATATCAACCCCAACCTCGGATCCTCCAAACAAGACCGGGTCCGCGCCACCCGAGAGTACTTGTACACCTCCAATCCAGGACTTTAACCCACGAGGGTAGCTAGTACTCCCGCCATCTCTCCACTCCCAGTGCGCGATTAGCCGTTCTCATTTAAGAACCACCAAGGCAGAGCTTACCGTAGCATATGATCGGTACTTCACAGTTTCTCAATCTAGCAGGCCAACAATGGTTAACCCTAAACCGACACATCCGGGTCACCATACATCGGTCCAAGGGTCGATGCATGTGCCCGTCTGGTCTTAACCATCATTCTTTTTCATTATCATTCCAAAACGATAAGTATCAAAAACATTTATCAAAAGCATCATAAAGCAAGGCTAAGCATTTCTATCATTTGCATAAAGCAGGTATCAAGGAATAATATATCGATAACAAGGTTGGTCATGCATCAACAGGTTGAAAGCATTTATTTGATAAACATTTAATGCATCAGGTTATCGAAAGTAAGTGTAATTGTAAATCCAAGGAAATGGTTAAATGAACCGGAGCTTGCCTTTGTTGCAGGGAAAACTAGGATCCAAGAAGGATCCACAGAGGTTAGTTCCTTCCTCTTGAGGTTAAGTCTTCTTGACGAAGCTTGTCCAACAAGAATCTCCTTCCGAGGCTTGTTCGACAAGGGTGATCACCAAAGCTTGATCAACTCGACTCTAGCACTCTCGTGCACTACACGTAGTTACAGGATGTATGCTTTAGTATGATGCCATGGAATGCATGCTAAGGTGCAGGATAATTTAAAAGCATAACAGAAGATTAAACAAACTTAAGGAAAGTCAAGTACAACTTTCCTTCGCGGTAAAGTTGCAAACCAACAAAACCAACTTGCAACTCACCAACTAGGGATTCTAGCTTAACAAACAATTATCATCAAACAACATTAAATGGGTTAACTAAAGTCACTAAGGTTTATCAACATATCAACCAAGCCATGGAATAACAAAGGGAAATGTACCCCATGGTCTTCTCCCATGGATCAAGTCCATGTCATTACATGTGTAAGATTAATGCATGTTATCTCATGCATGCAAAACAATGCATTACTTAATCTACCACAAAATTAAACATGACAAACCAACATCATGAAATATAACCATCAAGTAAAAGAGTCATTAGGGTAACCAAAGTTAACCCTAATCACCAACCAAACATCTTAATTGACTAAGTTTTATTAATCATTCTTTATTAATCAATTATAGAAAATAAGGTTTAATTAAAGTTTGTCAAAATAATCTCAAACCTTTAGTGATGGTTGGTTATAGCAAATCATCATTACAAAACAAATTTCATAATTTTTGGATCATTATTTTAGACTATATAAATTATTTAAGTTTCATGCATTATTTAATTAATAAACAAAGCATAAAACAAGCATGAAAATTATTTTGTCCAAATGACTTCAAAATCTTTGTGAATGTTAAGCACATGGTACAAACAGTATAAAATTAGTTTCATGATTTTTGGACATATAATTAAGCCTACAAAATTCACTAATGTCTCATTTATTAATAAACACACATATCTTAATCACTATCAAAATTTATCCAAAAACCAAGTTTCATATTTTTCCTGAATAAAGGACATCACAAGAAACACAACAAAATTTGTCTCATAATATTTGGAGCACCAGAGAAATACCTTTGAAATAAACAAAAGTCAGCACATAAAAACATTTTTGAAAGTGAATAAAAACAGGAAAGACTTTTCTCACCAATCCTTACCCATCTGCAGTCGCTGACAGGAAGGGGCCCAGAGTCAAGGCTGACCCGGCCGGCTTGACCGAGCTCCCGCCGGCGGGTCGGCCGGCTATCTCGCCGCCGAAGAGCTTTCCGGCCACGGTGAGTGTACCATCGTGCTCAGGAGACTTCTACAGACCACTCTAGGGGGTTTGCTGGTTGGAATAGGACTCTGGCACGAGTCGTCGCCGGCCATGGCGGGTCGGCGGTGGCTGTGCGACGGCGCTGCCTCGAAACGACGACGAGGACCCGGTAGCATCCTAACCGAGGGTTCCAACAAGTTTAGGAGGCTCACAATGCCTTGCTTGGCTACTAAGAGGGGGTAGGAGTGGTGCGGAGGTGCCCAGGCCATGCCAATGGCGGAGCAGCGACGCCGGCCAGCGACATAAGTGATGTTCCGGCGGCCAAGAGGCAGTAGAGACTAAAATAACAAGCCTGGGAGCTTCACTGCAGCATGGATTAACTCGAATGGTGGCTGTTTGGTGTTGGAGCTCAGTGGAGAGAGCTGGCCATGAAAGAACCGAACTCGGCGGCCATGGCGGCGGCCACGTCGGGACTCCGACGCTCGGCTGTTGCAGGGCGTGCGGGGTAGAGTGAGCAGGTTCAAAGCGTGCGCAACTACAAGGCGAGCTCCACTGCAAGCGCTAGCGGGCAGTGGTGGTGCAGCAGTGGCGGGAGAACCCAGCGCCGGCGGCGGCTGCCCTCTGTTCTTGCCGGAAGAAACAGAGAAAAGAAGTGAGGCCGCGATGTGGGAGAAGGAGAGGAAGTCGACCACGAACGCTTGACACCTCCTCCTAGGACGAGGTGACAAGGATGGACGCGCGGCACGCGCGCGAAGGTGGCCGGAGGGGCACGGCAGTGCCGGCGGCGGGATGCAGAGTATCTGCTCTGCTTCGCCTGTTCGTAGCCCCCTCTCTGGTTACAGCAAACAGAAGCGTTTTCTAAACTTCTCTCCTCAATTTCTCCCAAAAACTCTACACAACACACAAAACTCCCAACATGAAAGTTGTTCCAAAAATTAAGATCTACAACTTTCATTTAAAGAGCACAATCAAATTCTAGCTAGAAATCAAAATCACATTTTGAATTTGAAATGCACTCAAACTTGGATTCAAAATTACTTTTGAATTTTCTGAACAACTTCAAATTTTACCAAAATAAAAGTTGTTTCTTTCAATCTCTTCTACAACTTTTCTTAAAGGACCAAAGTCTAATTCTTTTTAGTTTTTCAAATCTAGTTTTGGGGTCCAATTTAGGATTTGAAAGATTTCAAATCTATTTAAACTTTTGTACAGAAACTTTGAACACCAAAATTGTACCTCTCAGCAAGAGCTACAACTTTGTTTTTGAAATCATTTTAAAATTTGACTTACCTTTTGTCTTATTAAAAAGAGGATAAAAAAGAGACATTTAAAAAAAATCAGGGGTTTTCTCACTTGCCATTTCATATAACACCAAACATCACAATCAAGCCACATATATTTCAAACATGGAAATCAACACTCAAAAACATACAACACTCTTGTCAAACATATAAAGCATCACATTTATGCTTTAAACATGAAAACATGAAATGCTTTTATGCCATGATGCTTATTGATTATGAATACTAATTACCTTAACTAAGGTTTTAATTATCGCTTAACACCAGGGGTGTTACAAAGTCTAGAGATGCTAAATACATCTTAGTGGTAGTAGACTACGTATCCAAATGGGTAGAAGCTTTACCATGTCAAGCCGCTAATTCCAAACACTCAAAGAAGATATTTCAAGAAGTGATATTCCCAAGATTTGGAATGCCTCAATTGGTCATAAGTGATGGAGGGCCATATTTCATCGACAAGAGCATCCGATAATTCCAGGTAGAAAATGGAGTCAAGCATAACATCACAACTCCATACCATCTCTAAACAAGTGGTCAAGCTGAAACATCAAATAAGCAAATCAAGAATATTTTGCAAAAGACAGTGGATGAGATGGGGAAGAAATGGAAGTGCAAGCTTAATGATGCACTATGGGCATATCGAACAGCATACAAGACATCCATATGCATGTCACCATATCAGCATGTATATGGAAAAACATGTCATTTACCGGTTGAATTGGAATTCAGGGCCCATTGGGTAATCAAGAAGTGGAACATGGATCTCCACCTAGCTGGTAAGAATCATCAAATGCAAATATCTGAGCTAGAAGAATAGAGAGAGAAGGCTTATTACAACTCCCAAATTTACAAAGAGAGAACAAAAAGATGGCACGATAAGAGAATCAAGCACAAGGATTTCAAGCCTGGTGACAAGGTTCTACTGTTCAATTCAAGGGTAAAGCTTTTTGGTCATGGAAAACTTCGAAGCAAATGGGAAGGGCCGTTCAAGGTGATTGATGCGGCATCACATGGTATTATCACACTTCAAGATGATACAGGTAACACATTTAAGATAAATAGCCAACGTTTAAAAGTTTTTCTTGAACCTAAAAATTTAGAAGAAGAAATTGACTTGATTGAATTTCTGTAATTTAATGATCCAATCTAAAATTTTCAATCATTTCTTTCTAGTTAATGTTGTAGTTGAATAAATTTTGACTTTCTGGTGTCTCTCACCAGAAGAGTCCTCGTGCTTTCACTGTTTCTGTCTATGAATACAAGTCAGGTATAGTTTTGGAGAAGTGTGGGGTTCGTGCCAACCTCCATTGATGAACAGGTATGCTAAAGTACATTATGAGCTGGTAAAGGAGTCTGCACGCAACGTCTAGAACTCAGTTTGATCCTTCTCCACTCGTTCATATACTTTCTCCTTGTTTTACACTTGTTTGAACTTGCAAATTAAAAAGAACCAGGTTTCACACTCAGAATTAAAATTTTTAAAAGTGATATGTTTACAATATTGATGAGATAGAAGCTTGCATAAAGATTGTTCTATATACATATACTTATGCTTGTGGGAAAAAATTTTAATAGGACAATCATATTGACTAAGTTGTTGATGAGTGTGATATAGCTCTGGCTTAGAAATCCTAATGGTTCTAATCAAAGTGCTTGGAGATTTTGCTTTTGATAAAAATGTTATAAAACCATAGTGTCACATACTCCTCAATGGTGATAAATTCCTACCAAAGCCATACATAGGGTAGAAAACTTTCTACATACGCTGCTTGTTGTTGTATTGAGTTTAGTCAAACCTTGTGATCCTTGTTCAGAAATTTATCATGCTCCCAAGATAAAGATCACGTACACACCACATTTAAGTGTTGCTTCTACTCTGGAAGTACGCAAAACATGCCTTCTATTTAGATCCACCCAAATATGCACTATTCTACACTGGAGTAGGCGCAAAAACATGCCTGTTAGGATTCTACCAAAATAAATGCTCTAAGTTCTTGTTAGTCTCTCTCTCAAAGTTTTGTTAAAAAAGAAGCACAGGCTATGCAAAAGAAAAAAAGAGAGAAGTATTGAAAAATGGGTGCAAAAGTGCCTGGCTAAAAAAGAAAAGAGAGAGAGAGAAAAAACAATGGTTACAAAGATGCCCGCATGAGAGAGAAAAAAAGAATAAAGATAGCCCATGTTCTCTACAAAAATATTTTCAAGTTTCAAAGAGAGATATGTTTCAAGGTGTATAGTAGAATTAGGTCATTCACTGTACATATCCACACACATGCACATCTTGATCTAAGAGTATGACATTTTTTCTCCTTGGATCCTTGTTTTGACTTTACAATATATGTAGTACAAGTATGGCTTCGCATTTATCCTTACCTGAACTCCACATAAACCTTTTAGAAGTAGGATGAAACAAAAAAAGGCATTACCATAAGATGCCTTGGTAAGGAATCATACACTATTGAGCGATTGAGAGTACCATTTCACGAGTATAAGTGAACTATGCTTTTCTTGTGAAAACCTTAAAAAACTCCAAGTTGCTAAGATGTGAACTTGGGAAGAAGACTTCGCTTCGAGAGCTGTTTCAATTTTCAACCGCTCAAGGATATATGTTAGACAATGCAACATATCCCACCTGTGTAAGGAATGTTTTGGAATAGTTTTTGTGTTGGCTGTATATCTCTAGATGTTATGATCATGTTTTCTATTATCTCACTACTTTACTTGAGGACGAGCAAAGAGCAATTCTGGGGAAACTTGTTGACGGTCATTAAACTCCAAATATAACCATCAATTATTGAATAGAATGACATAGAATGAATCAAAAACAATAGTTGTACGGTTTGATTCTAACAAGTTCCATGAGTTTTGGTGTTCTCACTTGTTTTGTAGGATATTTAATTTTTCATAGTACAGAAACATCTCAAGTGATGAATTGAAGAGCACCATTGCGAAGAGCTCGTCGAGACGATCAAAACGGATATATTATTTGCTATATTTGAAATTCAGAATAAAAAGATATCAAATTCACGACGAAACCAACATAGGAAGATTCTAGAAGCATCTAGAAGACAACTCACCGAAGGGGGGGCACCTGCCATGGAGGGAGGCTGGTGAAAGGTCCAAATTGGCTAGAGGGGGGGTGAATAACCTAATTAAAAATCTACAAAATTACTTAGGTAAATTGATTAGCAACACAAATGACGAAGCTTTTTGAACTAGTCTAGAGATTGTGTTGCAAGCCACCTATCCAACAATTCTACCTAATATCTCAAGTCACTCAATCAACTAGAGCTACACAATAGTATAAGAGCAAGTAACAAGCTCTAGCAAAACTATGACAACAACTAAATAAGAGAAGAGTATGTCTACAATAATTAAGCTAGAAAGCAATTAAGTAAACTAGCTACACAAGATATATGGCACAAGATAGATACACAAAGTAACTACACAAACTAGCTCAATATGAATATAAATGCGGAATGTAAATGAGCTAGGTAGAGGTGGTTTCACTGAGCCTTCAGGATCGCCTTTGAAGAACCAATCACTGGTGAATACCACACATGTAGAGCCAATCACCTAGAATGCCGGGAGATGACCCAATCATCAAGATGGACAATCAATCACAAGAAAGCACGTGGGAGACACCGATTTATCCTGAGGTTCAAATGCTTGCCGGCACGCTAGTTCCCGTTGTGTCGACCAACTCTTGGTGATCCGGTGGCTAATTGGCACTACGCCAAGCTCCACGAGCACCACAAGAATCTACAACAAGAGAGGTAGCTCAATGACACGAGCAATCCACTAGAGGTGCCTTTCGCCACTTCGGCGGGGATGAGGCCAAAATAACCCCTCACAATGCGATTGGTGGTGGCCAAGAACAAACACCAACTCTTGCCAACTTCACCAAACTCCTCCAAGTCATCTAGGCACCGGCAAATGCCAAGAGTAACAAGAAACTCAAAGCTGATGCGAAGAACTAGTGCCACTAGGATGAACACCTTTAAATCTTAGCACTAGATCACTCAATCTCACTTGGGATGAACTAATCAAGTCAAGAGATGAGTGGAGGGGAAGGCCAAAGCTCACAAGGATGCTAGAGTATCAAAATGTGCAAGAGAAACACCCCCTAAGCTGGCCAACCCTTTAAATAGCGCCCTCAGAAAGGGGCTAGCCGTTGGGTTGCGCAGACGGGCATCGGACGCGTCTGCCCGACAGCATCGGACGCGTCCGGTGCACCAATGTGCGCCACGTGTCTAGCCTTTCAAATGTGATCCGCCCGATCCCAACGGCTATTTTAGTTTTGCGTGCTCGATTAAATGGCATCGGACGCGATGCTTCGTCACATCGGACGTGTCTGACACTGAAAACCCCATCAGCGCACCTCTCTGGAACACCATCGGACGCACCCATCGGACGCGCCTGTCCCAGCATTCGATGGGCATTCAGAGAGGTTACAGAACCTCCCCAGAGCCATCGGACCCGTCAGATGGCTTGCCATCGGACGTGCCCAGCATCCAATGAGCCACTGACACGCCTCCTTGTGCCACGTCACCTGCATCGAATGTGGGAACAGTGGTTCCGCTGCATTCGGTGTTCACCTCCACTGAGTCCGATGTTGCCTGGCTCACAGCCACAGCATTGGGCAGGCCATCGGACATGTCCGACACGTCCTCAGGGCACGTCCGATGCCTCTCAGACAACACCTCCTCAACTCCTTTCAACTTCTATTTTTCACCGTTGCTCTCATGTGCCAACACCAAAGTGTTTCACCACTTGTGCACGTGTGTTAGCATTTTTCAAAGAATTTTTTAAAGGTTGTGTTAGTCACTCACTAGGTCTTATGCATCAACATGTTAGCGAATCACCTAGTGGCACTTGAACACCACATAAGCCATGAATTTACTCATCTTGATAGTACGGCTATCTATCCTAAATGTGATCGTACGCGCTAAGTGCCTTGGTCACCAAACCAAAGAGCCCTATAGGTTATACCTTTGCCTTCGGTCCTCTTTGCTTCTCCTATTCCCTTTTCTTCTCCATTAACCAAATGTGGAGCACTTGATCTTGATCAACTTGTGGTCATCACCATTTCCTCCATGGTTGTTGTTGACACTCCTTACGTCAATTACTAAGAACAGGGGTTAGCCTATTCTCGGTAATGACATCAGAAATGATTAATGATAATTCTTAGCGACACCAAGAATGTGGTGCTAGAGCGGCGGAATACTAATGCCTTGCGGGGTTGTCAGTCCCGACACTAGCAACAGACCAGACAGGAGTGTTTGCAAAGATCTAGGGATTCTGCAAGTGCACAGAACTATCGTGTGTAACACTTCACCTGGGAGTAACCAGGTGTCGAATTTATATTTTCCCAAGAGAAGGCTAGGTGGTGTAACGATCAAGTTAGAAGAGGCAAGAAGGAATTTAGGAAAGGTGAGAAGGGATGACTGGCTAGCAAGAACAGATGGTTGGAATTGGTTTAATGTGGATGAACGAAAGGTGTGATGGATGAAAGGGATAAACTAAGTCTAACTAAACTAATAAGATCTAGAACTAGAACACTACGAAGAACACGAAGAACACGAAGAACAGAGGTAGAACAATTAGAACTAGAATAAGAACAATGATAGGATGAAAGTAAAGTAAAGCAGTAGTCTTATCTTATCAAGCAACAGAGGCGTACGTGCTCGTAGATCAAAGTCTAGACACAGCGTACAACGAGCCTTACGATTTAAGAACTAAACCCAACATGGTGGAATACGTAGGCGATCCAGGGCTGTCACCACCTGGTGCTACCACAACTATCCGGAGGTCTAGCCGTATCTGCAGGTAAGCCTATAGCCTAAGCACCTCGCTTAATCTATATTCTTACTATCTTTACCCGAGCTCAGAGATAAAGACACCTTGACCAGACGACTGAGCAATCACAAGATTTGATATGACTAAAATGATACAAACTAAGCAACCTATTACTACAGATCAAACACTTAAGCTTACTATGATAATGATCAGGCAAGAACAAGTAATGAAATGTAGAGGTATAATAAGAACACTCAAAGTACTTGAAGTATGAAATAACTGAATTAGAATAAAGTACTTGAGATTAGATATAAAGGAGCAATACCAGATCAGGATCCGAAAGACTCTTCCAGACTCCGATGCTGAGCTCCACCCGACTCTTCTCTTCCCGCTAACTAGCACTAGAGCTATGCTAGGCTAAGCTAAGCTAAGTAGAGAGCAGAGCAGCGCTGGCGTGGCTTCAGAAAGCAAATGAGCTTGATCAACAGGGGCGCTTTGGGAAGGAGGCCGTGGGGGTCCTTTTATAGCTTGAGGAGCACCGGGGGTTGCTTCCAAGTGAAGGAGAGTGTGAAGAGTGGCGAGTGGCAATAGGGGTGTGGCGGCCGCCAAGGTGGGGGTGGCGGCCGCCACCCATCAACGGTGGGCACCAACCCCAGCCCTCCAACCGCCTTTGATCAACGGTGTTGATCACCTCCCAAAGTCGGTTGTGAAGTTGGGACGTCGGTTGACACATTACAATGTTGTAAGAAGGAAAACCATGATTTGCATCACGCTGTTTCGGCACCGATGGATGAAACCGCCATCAATCAACGCTCTGGATTACACCCTGACCCTCTCTCGCGGATCAGTGACGTGGAGGCACACTTGGGGGTGGCGGCCGCCACATAGGAGGTGGTGGGCGCCACCTAGGCTAGGCGGTCGCCACCCCTGGGCCTACCATGTAGGCCCAGGTGTGGTGGTCACTGCCTGGTGGGTCCATTTCTCCACTTTTTTCTCCATTTTTCATGTTTTTCCTGCATTCAAATAAAATTCTATGTACATGTGGAATTGTGTGAGTAGTAAAGCATAATCGTACATGTTATGTTGATTTTCACCATGTTTTGGATGAAATGTTGATGGTAAAAATAGGGTTTAACGACCGTCAACAGTTGCCACCTTGCTAGCTCCACCACTTGGCTTGGCCCTAATCCATCTCATAAGCTATACACATGCTTAACATAGGATTAGTCCAAATAGGTTTCATAAATTAACCAAAACCAAACTAGGGCTTTAAATCTTCCCCTTTTTGGTAATTGATGACAACCTTCACAAAGATATGGAATTTTAAATTTGTGTTACCACTTTGGTAGTATTTGCTCCCCCTACATATGTGCTATAGAGTTTGGTTCAAATTTTGGCACATATGCATAGATGTGAAATTGTGGGTGAGCAATACTATCAAATGATGCTAAGGCATAAGAATGGACCTTTGAAGCGTGATACCAATCAGAGTGCACAATGTTCACCATCCTTAGCACCATTAGTAACTAGACATACATCAAAGCTCAAGAACCCTGTGAGATCAACATTATAAATAAGGCTCTTGATCCACTTGAAAACATAATAAGTCTGTTTACACCAGATTTTGCACTAAGAAAATTATTATTTTGTGAGCACAAACACCTGATTTATTGATGAAAGAATCGGCTAGAAAAATAAAAGGAGATGTTTGGGCTCGGACACGACCAAGACCCATGAAGACCAGACGTGACAAGTTTCGAGGACATGTTGGGTTCGGCCGAGGAATTTGAGTCTGGTTCGTCTTTTGTTTTGTTCTTTATGTAACCTAGTCGTGTTAGGACAGGAGTCAACCGGGTTATAAATAGCTAAGAACCCGATTTTGTAAAAAATCGAATCAATCAACACATCGGCCACCGGCCAAAACCCTAGGAGTAGGACTAACGTAAAACTCGACGGAACCTTCAACCAGGCAGGGCTGCATCGGCTTCGACCGACCTCCGGTTTGCTTGTAAGTTTCACCAATGTCTCGTGTCATTGTTCAATAAGGCTGTATTTGGCATCGACCAAACTCTTGTTAAGCTATGACATGGCTAGTTATCAGTCTAAGTTCGCCTTTTGTAAGACTGTCTTGACCCTGATCAATCTCTTACTTTAGTCGATCTTGACTAGTTATCGGCTCTATTGGTTTTTGGCAAGCCAATAGATTCATTAAGTTATCGATGTTGTTTTATGCTTTAATTTGTTCCTCTAGATTTTAAACAACATCTTGCCTAATCAAGATTGACAAAGTAGCTTAAGCTTAAAAGATGCTTGGTTTTGGCTATCCAAAGGCCTTACATGCTTACACCAAAGGAAATAGCCGATCCAAGCCTTTCATCGACTATTTTGTTAATCTTGATTGTTACATGTTGTGCGTTCGAGATATCCAATAAAATCGCGATTTGATCTAATAGCAGATAGATTTGATGTAGCATGTCTATTACAACTGTATTTCTGAACCCCCCTGATATATATGATAGATTGGATTTGTTTGATCTTAAGTCAAATCATGGTTTTAACGGAGATCTTGTTCGTGCTTCATGGACCCTGTATCGGCTAAAATAGCCGATCCAGTTATGCTTTCTTCATAATGTGTACTTTTGAATGGCTTGGAATTTATGGATCTACTCGTTGCATCGGACGTGATCTAGCTTGGTCATCATTATGGCTGTATGGAGACACCCCACTGTTGATGTTTAAGCTATTTTATCGATCTATTTGTTATTATGGCTGCATGGAAACACCCCACTATTAACAGATAGAACTACCTGTGCAATTAGTCGATACGTTGATTCCATGCCGTTTAAACGTACACATAGATCTTTATTCTCTTAACATGTTTAAGCATATCAGCTGTTTATCTGTCCTAAACGTTTCTCTACATCTGTTATAGCCGTTTTGCTTTATATCTTTATCAAAGCTTTCATGCAATCTTTTGGGAGTTTATTTTGTAGTCAATGTCCTACAAACAAAGGCTATATCAGAGCCGCATAGTTTGGAACTGTCTGGCACCACACCGGCAGGTTCCACAATTTGACAACTTTTTCTTCTCCTTGTCAATTACAGGTCAAATTGACTGGCACGTCCGAGATCGCTCTCACCCAGATTCGGCACCACCACCTTGCGAAGGTCCAGGAGGTCAGGACCCTGCTCTATACGCCCTCTGAGGACCGTGCAGCGAGTGTGTTGGCGATCCCGACCAATTTTCACGCCAACACATTCTTTTGGCACGCCCGATGGGACATTGTCGTCTGATCATGACAATCGGTAATGATGAAGTACTGAACGTGACGATGCAGGAACTCCCAGATGAAGTCCGACGCTTAATAGAACAAACTGTTGAGCAATATCGGGGTATGTGTTTGCTGAGCTTCAGCAAGACCAGAGACAAAAAGATTATTCAAAAGACTCATCTTCCAAGGGTGATTCTGGAAGGGCATGAAGATCCAATGATCCAGATACAACACAATGCAATGCAAGAAGTGATCAGTAAAGCAATGTCAACTACCCTGATGAATCATAACGAAGTGTTCCTCAATAGTCTCACAAATGCCATTAAAGAAGCTTTTAACTTGGGTAATGATAGAAGTGGTCCAGCATATATAGTTAGAGGTAATCTGGGAGCTGGAACTTCTGGCGGACCACAGATGAATGGTCCTAATGGCAATGGAAACCAGATGATTGTCAGCCCTGGAGGCATGACACCGCAGCCAATGCAACAGCCGAATATGAGTAATAACATATACTCATCGGCTACAAAAATAGCTCCCCATGCAAGGCGGATTACTAGGGATTTCAATGCACCACCTTATCAAGGAAGTGTGGTACCTGGTGATATTCCTCCTGGATATCATTATGTTTCAGATTTTTATACTTTAGATGCTCAGGAAAATCCAGGATATCATGGCAATACATTCGGGGGGGCAGAACATCGGCTATCAAGGGCCGGTGAATCAAATAGACCAGTTGATGAGTCGGGTCACCGACATGGTTCAAAAACAATTTGGTTTAACGCCAAAGGCTACCTTGACTGGCTACAAGAAGCCGTATCCAGAGTGGTACGATCAGGTTGTCTTTCCACCGAGATATAGAATCCCTGATTTTACCAAATTCACAGGAACCGGCTCAATAACGACCATGGAACATATAACTCAGTTTTTGGTCCAGCTCGGGGAAGTTGGTGACGAACCAGCACTTAAAGTCAGAATGTTTCCTTTATCTCTGTCTGGTTCGGCTTTCTCGTGGTTTTCATCTCTGCCACCCAATTCCATTCAAGGCTGGGATGATTTGGAAGACAAGTTCCATAAATACTTTGACTCTGGAGTATTGGAAAAAGGACTCGTAGACTTAGTCGATACAAGGCAAGGAAATAATGAGACTGGATGCCAGTATCTTCAGAGATTCAGAGAAATGAAGAATCAAAGCTATACCTTGTCATTGTCAGATCCAGAGGTGGTTAGCATTACAGTTCGAGGGCTAATACCAGCCATAAGACAAAAAGATCGGCTTCGGTTGTAACAATATGGCTGATTTGGCTAAAAAGGTGGCAAATATCGATGCTCAGAATCGGTACAATCAAGTTTTCAAGCCCAAGAAAGCCTACAATGCAGAGAGTCACTTCTTCTTACAAGAAGATGAAGATAACTCAAGCGATGAAAATGAAGATGAGGTAGCTGCTATTGACTGGGCTTGGAGGAACAATAAATACATGCCTTGGGCAAAGGCTAAAAATACTGAGAAGGATGTAAAGTACAACTTTGACATCACTAAGGCCGATAAAATATTTGACTACTTGTTGGAAAAGGGTCAAATCAAGTTAACTGGGAACCACAATATCCCATCGGCTGAGGAGCTCAGAAATAAAAGGTATTGCAAATTTCATAACTCTGGTACTCATACGACTAACGATTGCCAAGTTTTCAGAGATATGATTCAGAGAGCTATCGTCAAAGAAAGAATTGGCTTAGAAAAAGCCAAGGGTATGAGCATCAATGGTCATCCTTTTCCACAGAACATGGTAGCTCCTACACCTCAGAGTGAGATCAAAGTACTGACTTCTGACAAAGCCAAGGCGGCTAGGACAGTCGATCCAAAGAAGCAGTTAACAGCCAAAGATTATCAGGAGATGAAAGGAAAGAAGAGTACCGATCAACATGATCAACCTGAGACTTCAAGGGCTAGTGAAGCAAGAAGACGTCCTACTGTTAGAATCTTATTAAACAAGTGGCAACGTCAGAAGGAAAAAGATCAAATGCAGAAAGAAAGAGATGAACAAGAATATCAAGAGTTGCTTGAAGAGGAGGAGTATAAAAGGTCTCATGAAGAAGAAAGGTGTATTAGAGATGAGGAAAAAAATCATTGGGATTGCCCTTTCTTCAGACATTGTTGGAATGAAGGTTTGAAGCTTCCTACTCTTCATAATTGCTCGGAATGCAGTGAGCAGTATTGGGAGTATAGGCAGTTGAGAGACAACCGCCAATCTGTGCATGAAAGATTAAGATTTTAAAGAACAGATCGGTGCATAAAAATGAAAGTGTTCATAATCGGCTTGGAGCAAGATTAGCCGATGAAGACCATCCTTGGCAAGAGGGTTTAACCAAAAGCCAGAAAAGACGGGTTCAAAGACTAAGGAACGATGAGATTCAGAAAAAGAAACCCAAAGTCTGGCAAGTCAAGCAAGTAGCCGATAAGGGAGAGTCATCGGCTAATATATCTGCTCTGTTCATGCTACCTGCTGAATTCAGATCCTCTGATCATGAAGAAGAGTCTGATGATGAAGAGGCAATTGCTCAGTGGATCTATCAGGCAGAAGGGGCTACATTTCAGAAACCTGAGAAACATTCCCATCTAAAGGCTTTATATTTGAAAGGGTTTGTCGATGGAAGACCTTTGAACAGAATTTTAGTTGATGGAGGTGCAGCTATTAATTTGATGTCGTATGCCACCTTCAAGAAGCTTGGCAAGACTGCAGAAGACTTGACTCAGACTGATATGAGGTTGACCGACTTTGCTGGCACCGTGTCGGCTACTAAGGGTGCTGTATGTGCTGAGCTAACAGTCGGTAGCAAAAGTTTGCCAACTACTTTCTTCATAGTCGATGCAAAAGGGTCATACAGTGTACTTCTTGGAAGAGATTGGATTCATGCCAACTGTTGCATTCCATCTACCATGCATCAAAATGTGATCCAGTGGATCAGAGACACCGTGGAAGTGGTACAAGCCGATTCAACTTTTAGTATTGCCTATTCAGATCCCGATGTTTGGAATTTCGACAATGTGGAGTGCTTTTCCGGGAAGGTTCACGAAGAAGGTTTTCTCAAAACATTTGATGATAGCGAACAGCTGATCCAAGTAGTCAACTTCAAAAAATGTATTTAATGGATTGTACGATCAATGAAGATGAGAGTAAGATGGGTAAGGGTTTCACATCGGCTGATGAACTAGAAGCAGTTGATATTGGAAACGGTGATAAACCAAGGTTGACATATATCAGTACCAAGTTGGATCCCAAGTTTAGACAAGAGCTTATTACTTTGTTAAAAGAATATAAAGAATGTTTTGCTTGGGATTATTTTGAAATGCCTAGTCTTGATCGATCACTGGTTGAGCATCGACTACCTATCAAACATGGGAGTCGGCCTATAAAACAGGCTCCGAGGAGGATTAGAGCAGAGGTTATGGCTGATGTGAAAACAGAAATCACTCGACTTTATGAAGCCAATTTCATTCGGCAATGTAGATATGCCGAGTGGATATCTAGTGTGGTCCCTGTGTATAAGAAAAATGGAAAAATGAGAGTTTGCATTGATTTCAGGGATTTGAATAAAGCTACCCCGATGGATGGCTACCCGATGCCAGTAGTAGACATGTTGGTTGATGCAGCGGCAGGGCATAAGGTAATCAGTTTTATGGATGGTAATGCTGGTTATAACCAAATTTTTATGGCAGAAGAAGATATACATAAAACTACATTCAGATGTCCGGGTGCTATAGGCTTGTATGAGTGGGTAGTTATGACATTTGGGCTTAAAAATGCTAGTGCAACTTATCAAAGGGCTATGAATTATATCTTTCACGAGTTGATCAGCAAGATTGTGGAAATCTACATTGATGATGTGGTTGTAAAGTCCAAAGATTATCAACGACATCTTAAAGATCTCAAAGATACTCTTGAATGTGCAAGAAAACATGGATTAAGAATGAATCCCCACAAGTGTGCGTTTGGAGTATCAGCTGGACAGTTTTTAGGGTTTATGGTACATGAAAAGGGGATTGAAGTTGGTCAAAAGAGTTATGATGCAATTGACAAAGCAGTACCACCAACTACAAAGACTCAACTGCAATCTTTGATCGGCAAAATCAATTTCATCAGAAGGTTTGTTTCAAATCTGTCGACCAGGATTTTGCCGTTCTTAGTTTTGTTGAAATTGAAAGATGACCAGGAATTTAAATGGGGAGATGAACAACAGAAGGCATTTGATGAAATCAAAGAGTATATGAAGTCTCCACCAGTTTTAATTCCTCCTCAAAAAGATAAACCTTTTAAATTATATGTTTTGGCTGATGATCGCACAATTGGATCGGCCTTAATGCAAGAATTTGAAGGGAAAGAGAGAGTAGTTTTCTATCTCAGTAGAAGGTTGCTTGATCCAGAGACGAGATATTCTCCCGTTGAGAAGCTATGCTTGTGTTTGTACTTTTCATGCACCAAACTTCGACATTATCTACTATCCTCTGAATGTACGGTGGTGTCAAAGTTTGACATGATAAAGCACATGTTATCTATGCCTATTCTAAATGGGAGAATTGGCAAATGGATTCTTGCATTATCAGAGTTTGATTTGAAGTATGAATTGGCTAAAGCAGTTAAAGGTCAGGTAATAGCTGATTTTATTACCCATCATCACAAACAGGAAATTAGAACTTTGGATTTTACCCCATGGGCCTTGTTCTTTGATGGTTCTAATTGCAAGCAAGGTGGGGGTATTGGTGTCGTTCTTGTTTGTCCTCAGGGGAGAAGTTTTGAATATGCCTTTTCTATTGATCCAACCTCTACCAATAATCAAGCTGAGTATGAGGCTCTTCTCAAAGGACTTCATCTCCTGTATGAGGTAAGGGCCGAGGCTGTTGAGATTTTTGGTGATTCTCAATTAGTAGTTAATCAATTACTCGGCCTATATAAATACAAAGATGACATCTTAAGGAAGCATTATGAGAAGTGTCTTGAATTACTTGATTCTTTCTCTTCCGTTGTCATAAAGCATATTCCTAGATGTTAGAATCAAGAAGCTAATCGATTAGCTCAAAGTGCTTCTGGGTATCGGCAAATCATTGAGATATTAGCCGATGAGATTACTGATGATGCTGATTGGAGAACCGAACTTGTTGAATACTTGAAGGATCCATCAAAACAAGTATCCAGAAAGCTAAGATATAAAGCTACGAAGTTTGTCCTTCTTGATGATCAGCTTTATCACAAAACAATCAATGGTGTACTCCTTAAATGTATCAATCAAGAGGAAGCCAAGGTCCTGATGGGAGAAATCCACGAAGGAGTTTGTGGTGCACATCCGTCTGCTCATAAAATGAAATGGATGATCAGGAGAGCAGGGTACTTTTGGCCGACCATTTTGGAAGATTGTTTTAAATATTATAAAGGGTGTCAAGAGTGTCAAAGATTTGGCAATGTTCAAAAATCTCCGGCATCAGCTATGAATCCAATTACAAAACCATGGCCATTTAGAGGATGGGGAATAGATCTGATTGGCCAAATATTCCCAGCGTCTAGCAAAGGGCATAAATTTGTATTGGTAGCAACAGATTATTTCAGTAAGTGGGTTGAGGCTATTCCTCTGAAGGAGGCTTCATCGGCTACCGTGATTGAGTTTATCAAAGAGCATATCATCTACAGATTTGGTGTTCCTCAAACCATTACCACGAATCAAGGAAAGATGTTTACATCAAAAGAGTTTGAGGATTTTGCTGCTAGCACAGGCTTCAAGTTGATTAACTCATCTCCATATTATGCCCAAGCTAATGGACAGGCCGAAGCGTCCAACCAAATTTTAATCAAAATTATTAAGAAAAAGGTCAAGGAGCATCCGAAGAAGTGGCATTCAATACTCAGTGAAACTTTATGGTCCTATCGAATGGCTTGTCATGGTGCGACTAAGTGTTCACCTTATGAATTGGTCTATGGTCATGAAGCTGTATTACCCTGGGAAATCAGTATTGGGTCCAGAAGAATATCACAACAGAACAATTTGAAAGCCGATGAATATAAACATCTCATGATGGATAATCTTGATGATTTGAATTTCCATCGGCTAAAAGCTCTTGAGAATATTAGAGCTCAAAAGTTGAGAGTTGCCAAGTATTATGATCAAAAGGTCAGAGAGAAAAAGTTTAATGATGGAGACCTGGTTTGGAAAGTTATTTTGCCTATTGGAACTAAGGATAACAAATATGGCAAATGATCTCCAAACTGGGAGGGACCTTATCGGATTACATAATGTGCACCTGGCAATGCTTATTTCTATGAAACTTTGGAAGGTGTCGAGTATTTCAGAGCAGTTAATGGGAAATATTTTAAGAAATATTATCCTAGTATCTGGGTGGATCTATTATGATTAGTCAGTTTGACCAATAGTCGATATGTGTAGTATCGCCTTCAGCAGTAAATAGCCGATGCAAGTAAGGCATCGCCTTCAGTACAAAAATGAGGATTTTAAAGGCCTCGATGGATCTCGTCACAGAGAGATTATAAAGGAACAGTGACTTCACTATATTCATAAGTAGATTTCTTATACAATAAACTACTCAAATACTTTATCTACTATGAATATAGAAGGGGTGGACTCTGCTATCTCCTCGGCCGCTCCGTCGACGCCATCGAAGTTCGCTTCCATAGCGTGACTTATCTCCTGGGTGATCTCGAGGCCACCCAAATCTTGGCCGGTGTAGGCCTGGGCAGCTCCGAGAGCCATAGCGGCCCCATGGCGGACACCATGAAGGGCAATCTCATGCACCCTTGCGGGGATGTTGGTCACCCTTTCGGCAACGCTATCGCCAATGGCATTCACAGAGTCGGCCGTTTCGTTCCCCGCCTCCTAAAGGACCTCCAGACGCACAGTCAAGTCTGTGAAGTAAACAGAACGCGTCGAAGATTAAGCAGAAGAAATTCAATTAAGTGAAAATTCTTTGGAAGAAAAATGAAATTACCGGCGACGCATGCGTCGGACTCGGCGCATTGTTGAATCGCTTGAGAGGCTCTCGCCTCTGCATCTTCCAGCGCCCTTTGGAGTTGGGCGATGTGGTCCTCGAGGAGGCAGTTCCTGATGGTGGTCTCCGAGTGAAGATTCTGCATTTCCGTCATTTGATGGTAATGGCAAGCGGCCATCGACTCCGAACTGCTGGAAGAAGGGTTCTTAGAAACCGACTCCATTCCAGGAGGAGGCACCAGAGCAGCGGCGGCGTTGGATGGACCCGCATCAACCCTGGATGAAGAACGATGAAAGGAGTCAAATCAAGATCTAAAGAGCCGATGATGAAATATCAGAATCAACTAGTATAAGAAAAGAGGCATGCCTAGCACGACGTTGAGGGTGACGGTAGGAGTTTACTTCCTCCTTCACTGGGCGCTTGCCGCGGTTGTTGTCCGCCATCAAGGGAAGAAGAAAGGAACTTTTTGGATGAGAAAGAGGGTTTTCTTTTGAATGGAGGACGAGAAGCGGTGGAAATGTGCTTTGAGTGTGACAGAAGAAGGGAACGAAGGAGAAATTTATATTAAAAAATAGGGATGCCGTTTCGTACAGTGTGCGCAGAGTGCTCGAGTGGGATGTTAAATCATGACACGGTTTTCAAGAGAAGAGCAGCCGATTCACATTGATCATCAAGATATTGTTCGGGAAAAATCTTCGGGCCATTTGAAATACCAAGGGGAAAGAAGAAAAGGACTCAAAATTTTGAATAAAATAAATTTCATCCCAAAATTGGGGGCCATGTGTTTACACCAGATTTTGGACTAAGAAAATTATTATTTCGTGAGCACAAACAGCTGATTTATTGATGAAAGAATCGGCTAGAAAAATAAAAGGAGATGTTTGGGCCCGGACACGACCAAGACCCATGAAGACCAGACGTGACAAGTTTCGAGGACATGTTGGGTTCGGCCGAGGAATTTGAGTCCGGTTCGTCTTTTGTTTTGTTCTTTATGTAACCTAGTCGTGTTAGGACAGGAGTCAACCGGGTTATAAATAGCTAAGAACCCAATTTTGTAAAAATCCGAATCAATCAACACATCAGCCACCGGCCAAAACCCTAGGAGTAGGAGTAACTTAGAACTCGGCGGAACCTTCAACCAGGCAGGGCTGCATCGGCTTCGACCGACCTCCGGTTTGCTTGTAAGTTTTACCAATGGCTCGTGTCATTATTCAATAAGGCTGTATTTGACATCGACCAAACTCTTGTTAAGCTATGACATGGCTAGTTATCAGTCTAAGTTTGCCTTTTGTAAGACTGTCTTGACCCTAGTTATCGGCTCTATTGGTTTTGGCAAGCCAATAGATTCATTAAGTTATCGATGTTGTTTTATGCTTTAATTTGTTCCTCTAGATTTTAAACAACATCTTGCCCAATCAAGATTGACAAAGTAGCTTAAGCTTAAAAGATGCTTGGTTTCGGCTATCCCAAGGCCTTACATGCTTACACCAAAGGAAATAGCCGATCCAAGCCTTTCATCGACTATTTTGTTAATCTTGATTGTTACATGTTGTGCGTTAGAGATATCCAATAAAATCGCGATTTGATCTAAGAGCAGATAGATTTGATCTAGCATGTCTATTACGGCTGTATTTTCGAACCCCACTGATATATATGATAGACAGGATTTGTTTGATCATGGTTTTAATGGATAGATCTTGTTCGTGCTTCTTGGACCCTGTATCGGCTAAAATAGCCGATCCAGTTATGCTTTCTTCATAATGTGTACTTTTGAATGGCTTGGAATTTATGGATCTACTCGTTGCATCGGACGTGATCTAGCTTGGTCATCATTATGGCTGTATGGAGACACCCCATTGTTGATGTTTAAGCTATTTTATCGATCTATTTGTTATTATGGCTGCATGGAAACACCCCACTGTTAACAGATAGAACTGCCTGTGCAATTAGTCGATACATTGATTCCATGTCATTTAAACATACACATAGATCTTTATTCTCTTAACATGTTTAAGCATATTGGTTGTTTATCTGTCCTAAATGTTTCTCTACATATGTTATAGCTATTTTGCTTTATATCTTTATCAAAGCTTTCATGCAATCTTTTGGGAGTTGACTTTATAGTCAATGTCCTACAAACAAAGGCTATATCAGAGCTGCATAGTTTGGAACTGTCTTGCACCAAACCGGCAGGTTCCATAATTTGACAACTTTTTCTTCTCCTTGTCAATTACAGGTCAAATTGACTGGCACGTCCGAGATCGCTCTCACCCAGATTCGGCACCGCCACCTTGCGAAGGTCCAGGAGGTCAGGACCCTGCTCTGTACGCCCTCTGAGGACCGTGCAGCGAGTGTGTTGGCGATCCCGACCAATTTTCACGCCAACAAAGTCTAGTTACAAACCTATGCATGCTAGTACTTCAAATCATCAATTAAGTTCTACTTTCTAGCATACACCACACAAGCATGGATATCAAATGAAAAACTTGTGCAATGCAAACAATCATATGAATATGCGCATTTCAAATGCAACAAATAAGTCTATGAGCTTGCTCCCCCTACTTGTGTGCTCAAATTTTAATTGGTCCCTTTAATGTGACCAAGTCTCTGCCACTTGATACTTATCATATTTGTTCACTATCTCTTCCCCTTTATATCTTTGTGTACATTTTCTCCCCTTTTGTCAACAATTATCATAAGAGATAGACAAGATGGGTCAATTTAATTAGGAGAGAGTTCTTTCAAATTTAGTTCAATCTAGGTCCAATGCAAGAAGTATTTAACATGATTTGCTCTAGAGTAAGCTTTTTCACACATCTTGCAATGGTTATCTTACTCATGTTGGTTAAATATTTCAATGCACATTCTCTAGATTGAACACTAGATTCACAAGCCCATAAACATGTCATATGCTACCACTAGATCAAGTCAAACATAGAAACAATAGTGGTACCATACGAGCATCAAATACATTTGATTTTCATGAATGAACCTAATTAAATATGAATATGTCTATATGATCCAACCACATCCTAGCAAGAATGAATGCACATGCCAAACAATTTCACCTTACTTTGTCGAAGGAGAGGCATGTCATATAAGTGGGGGTGCATCCAACTCATGTCGGAGAAGTCTAGGATGTTCAACTCATTCCTTAGCTTGCAAAACCTTCTCTCATCTAGTGACTTGGTGAATATGTCGGCAAGTTGATCATCAGTGCCCACACTCTCAATTGATATGTACTTTGCTTGATGATCTCTAATGAAATGGTGCCTTATGTCAATGTGCTTTGTTCTTGAATGTTGAATCGGGTTGGTGGCTATTTTGACGGCGCTCTCATTATCACATAGCAATGGGACATGTCCAAACTTGATGCCATAATCTTGCAATGTGGCTTTCATCCATAGCAATTGTGCACAACAACTACCCACGGATATGTATTCGGCTTCGGTGGTAGAGAGTGCAACACTATTTTGCTTCTTTGATGACCATGAAACAAGTGATCTTCCTAGCAATTGACAAGTGCCCGATGTGCTCTTTCTATCCACCTTGCATCTCACATAATCGGAATCTGAATATCCAATCAATTCAAATTGAGAGCCCTTGGGATATCAAAGTTCAACATTTGAGTGTGCTTCAAATATCTCAATATTCTCTTGGTTGCCTTCAAGTGACTTTCTCTTGGTGAAGCTTGAAACCTTGCACACATGCACACACTAAACATCACATCTGGCCTTGATGCGGTCATATAGAGTAGGCTTCCAATCATTGACCGATATAGCTTTTGATCCACCATGTCACCACTAGCATCACTATCCAAGTGTCCATTTGTGCCCATGGGTGTAGTAATTGCCTTGGCTTCATCTAACCCAAACTTCTTGAGTATGTCCTTGATGTACTTGCCTTGACTAACAAATGTGTCATTCTTCATTTGCTTGATTTATAGTCCAAGAAAGTAACTAAGCTCTCCAATCATAAACATCTCAAACTCTTTGGCCATCATTTCTCCAAAATCTTCACAAAAATCTTGGTTGGTTGATCCAAAGATAATGTCATCCACATAGATTTGCAACACAAACAAGTCACTTCCAATCCTCTTGGTGAAGAGAGTGGTGTCAACCTTCCCCATCTTGAACCCCTTTGAGAGTAGGAAGTCCCTCAATCTCTCATGCCATGCTCTAGGTGCTTGCTTCAAACCATATAATGCCTTCTTGAGCTTGTACACATGGTTGGGTTTCTTCAAATCTTCAAATCTCGGAGGTTGCTCAACACACACTAGCTCATTGATGAATCCATTGAGAAAAGCACTCTTGACATCCATTTGATATAGCTTTATGTTGTGAGAGCAAGCATATGCAAGTAAGATTCTAATTGCCTCCAATCTAGCAACCGGTGCATAGGTTTCTCCAAAGTTAATGCCTTCCATTTGAGTGTACCCTTGTGCAATCAACCTTGCCTTGTTCCTCACAACCATGCCATCTTCATCTTGCTTGTTGCGGAAGACCCATTTGGTGCCAATCACATTTGTGTTCTTTGGTCTTTCCACTAACTCCCATACATCATTGCAGGTGAAGTTATTCAACTCTTCATGCATTGCATTCACCCAATCAATGTCTATCAAAGCTTCATCAATCTTGGTTGGCTCAAAGGATGATACAAATGAGTAGTGTTTGCAAATTGAAGCCAATCTTGATCTTGTTTGCACACCTCTTCTTATGTCACCAACAATTTGATCCAAAGGATGATCTCTTGCAATATGTGTTGGTTGGAGCGCTTGTTGTTGTTGAGCACTTGTACTTGCACTTGGTTGAGCCACTTGAGAGTCACTAGCATCTTATTGAGTATGAGATCCACTAGTGCTTGCATCATTGTTGCCTTACCTTGAGGGAGAGAGCACTTGATCTTTGTCGTCATCAATTTCAATCACTTGCTTAGGCCGAATATCACCAGTGTCCATGTTCTTCATAGCATCCACCAATTGTCTTCCTCTCATATCATCTAGATTGTCTTGTTCATCTTGAGAGCCATTTGTTTCATCAAACTCTACATCATGGACTTCTTCCACTAATCTTGTTGTGTTGTTCCACACTCTATAAGCCTTGCTTGTAGTGGAGTAACCAAGAAGGAACCCTTCATCACACTTCTTCTCAAACTTGCCAAGTCTTGTGCCTTTCTTCAATATGTAGCATTTGCAACCAAAGACCCGGAAGTATGCAATGTCGGTCTTTCTTTCATTAAGTAGCTCATATGGTGTCTTCTTCAAAAGAGGGTGACAATAGAGCCGGTTGCTATAGTAGCATGCCGTGTTGATTGCTTCAGCCCAAAAGGAGTCACTCACATTGTATTCACTAAGCATTGATCTTTACATGTCAATGAGTGTCCTATTCTTCCTCTCAACAATTCCATTTGATTGACGTGTATACTTGGTCGAGAATTGATGCTTGATTCCATACTCATCACATAGCTCATCAACTCTTGTGTTTCTAAACTCACTTCCATTGTCACTTCTCACTTTCTTGATTCTTCTATCAAACTCATTTTGGCTTCTCTTGACAAAGGTTTTGAATATGCCAAACACTTCACTCTTGTCAATGAGAAAGAAGACCCATGTGTATCTAGTGTAGTCATCCACTATCACAAAGCCATACTTGTTTCCCCCAATGCTTGCATATGTTATTGGTCCAAACAAGTCCATGTGCAACAACTCAAGTGCATTTGTAGTGCTCATGACACCTTTGTTGGGATGAGTGTTTCCAACTTGCTTTCCCATTTGACATGCACTACAAAGCTTATCCTTCTCAAAGTGAACATCTTTTAGCCCTCTCACCATGTCATGCTTCACTAGCCTCTTCAATTGCTTCATTCCAACATGTCCCAAGTGCCTATGCCAAAGCCAACCCATACTTGATTTGGAGAACAAACATGTTGTGAATTGTCTCTCACTCGCATCAAAGTCCACCAAATAAAGATTTTCATATCTAAAGCCCTTGAACACCAAGTCACTTCCATCAACACTCACAATCTCCACATCATCAACTCCAAATATGTACTTGAAGCCCAAGTTACACAATTGTGCCATCGACAATAAATTGAAGTTGAGAGATTCCACTAATAGCACATTGGAGATGCTCATGTCATTGGATATTGCAATCTTACCCAAGCCTTGGACCTTGCCTTTCTTGTTGTCACCAAATATGATAGAGTCAACATCATTGCCACTAGAGTTGAATGATTTGAACATCCTTCCATTACCGGTCATGTGTTGAGTGCACCCACTATCAAGTACCCAATGCCTTCCTCTGGCATTATAATTGACCTATAAAAGCAAATCAATTCTTCTTAGGTACCCAAACTCATTTGGGTCCTCCAAGGTTAGTTACCAAGCTCTTGGGCACCCAAATTGCCTTCTTCTTTGGGCCAACCATGAGTGCACCAATGTACCTAGCCTTCACACCATTAGTACCCTTGGTAAGCATATAACAAGAATCAAAACGAATAGAGGATATATGAGCATTGTTCTTGTTCATATTCATGTTCTTGCTTATGCAATTGCACTCTATATGCACGGATTGCTTGCATCTACAGCAAATTGGACCATTGCCCTTCACAAATTTTGTCTTGTGAGGAACAAAGGCCGCTTTGCCCTTCTTGGGGGTATAGCCAATTCCCTCTTTGTTGAGTGAGAAGCGTTGGCTACCCAAGCACTTAAGCAAGCTAGCATCTCCACCATAGGCATTGCCTAAGGCAAGAGTGAGCTCATGGACCTCCTTCTTGAGAGTCTCATTCTCCACCATTAGTGAGGCATCACAAGTGAAACCATCACTCATAGTAGAAGTAGTAGTGTTGGTTGAGCTACATCAAGCATTAGTGGGAGCAACAACAATAGGAGTATAGAATTTCTCATTAAGAATGTCACATGTTACTCCTACATTGCATGTTTCTACAACATCCTCAATCTTACTTTGATCAAGGAGGAGGGAGTGGGCTTCCGCGAGCCTAGTGTGGGCTTCATCAAGCTTCTCATGGGCTTCCAATAGCCTCTCATGAGTAGACTTGACCTCATCAAAGGATTGCTCAAGAGCCTTGTGGGCCTTGCTCAATTCTTTGCACTCCTTCCTTAGTCTCAATGTAAGAGTGAGCATCTTGTAGCATGCTCATGAGGTCCTCCTTTGAGTATCCTCATCATCACTCTCACTATCTCTCTCATCGGATGATACCTTAGTTGGCTTAGCCATGAAGCATGTCGATGGAGCATCAAAGAGAGAAGCCTTGCTTGAGATATCAAGACTAGCCATAGCCTTATTTTTGGTGGTCTTCTTCTCATCATCACTTGAATCATCATCATCACTAGAAGAAGCATCACTATCCCATGTCACAACATAGGAACCACCCTTCTTGAATTCCATCTTCTTCTCTTTCTTTTCCTTCTTGTCCTTATTCTGGCTCTTCTTGTGATCAATCTCATCATCACTAGCATATGGACAATCGGCTATGAGATGATCCTTGCTCTTGCACCGAAAGCATCTTCTAGTTAAGCTCTTGGTGTTGTCTCTCCTCTTCCTTGATCCATAGCCCTTCTTCTTCATGAATTTACCAAATTGCATGACAAAGAGAGACATCTCTTCATCATTCATCTCACTTCCACTTGAGCTTGCCTCATCTTCACTTTCTTCTTTCTTGACCTTGCCTTTGCTCTTACTCTTGGAGGATGGAGCCTTGAATGCCACGGTCTTCTTCTTCTTATCCTCCTCTTGGATGCCCCCATCCCGTTCCACACAGTATGTGTCTTGTGTGACCACATCACCTAGTACTTGGTTGGGGTCATAGTCTCCAAGCCATCCCTCACAAGAATGGTCACCAAAGTGTCAAACCTTGGTGGTAAGCATCTCAAGAACTTATGAGAGAAGTCCTTGTCCTCCACTTTCTCACCCAAGCTCTTCAAATCATTGATGATAACTTGTAACCGATGAAACATCTCTGGTATGCTCTCATCTTCTAGCATCTTGAAACTTGCAAGCTTGTCCTTGAGGATGAATAACTTGACACTCTTGACGGCCTTGGTGCCCTCATAGGTCTCCTCAAGCTTCTCCCAAATCTCATATGCTCTCTTGAGGTCTTTGATTTGCTCAAGTACTTTTGTGTCAAATGCATCATAGAAGATTGTGATAGCAATGTCATTCCATTATAGCTTCTCTTCTTCTCTTGGAGTGGGATTGGTGGGCTCAAGCATGGCAAAGTCATTTTCCACCACATCCCATATCTTGCGACTCATCCCCTTTATGAAGGCCTCCATCTTTCGGTTCCAATAGCCATAGTTGATTCCATCAAACGGTGGTGGCTTCCCCATGTAATTGAATTGAGCCATCTTGACACCGGAGGTTGTTAAGCCTCAAACAGCGGTGACCACTGCTCTGATACCACTTGAAAGGTCCAAATTGGCTAGAGGGGGGTGAATAGCCTAATTAAAACAACATCACTTAGGCAAATTGATTAGCAACACAAATGATGAAGCTTTTTGCACTAGCCTAGAAATTGTGTTGCAAGCCACCTATCCAACAATTCTACCTAATATCTCTAAGTCACTGAATCAACTAGAGCTACACAATAGTATGAGAGCAAGTAACAAGCTCTAGCAAAACTATGACAACAACTAAATAAGAGAAGAGTATGTCTACGACAATTAAGCTAGAAAGCAATTAAGTAAACTAGATACACAAGATATATGGCACAAGATAGATACACAAAGTAACTACACAAACTAGATCAATATGAATATAAATGCGGAATGTAAATGAGCTAGATAGAGGTGGTTTCAACAAGCCTTAGGGATCGCCTTTGAAGAACCAATCACCGGTGAATACCACACGTGTAGAGCCAATCACCTAGAATGCCGGGAGATGACCCAATCACCAAGATGGACAATCAATCACAAGAAAGCACGCGGGAGACACCAATTTATCCCGAGGTTCATGTGCTTGCCGGCACGCTAGTCCCTGTTATGTCGACCAACTCTTGGTGATCCAGCGGCTAATTAGCACCACGCAAAGCTCCACGAGCACCACAAGAATCTACCACAAGAGAGGTAGATCAATGACACAAGCAATCCACTAGAGGTGCCTTTCGCCACTCCGGCGGGGATGAGGCCCAAATAACCCCCCACAATGCGATTGGTGGTGGCCAAGAACAAACACCAACTCTTGCCAACTCCACCAAACTCCTCCAAGCTGTCTAGGCACTGACAAATGCCAAGAGTAACCAGAAACTCAAAACCGATATGAAGAACTAGTGCCACTAGGATGAACACCTTCAAATCTTAGCACTAGATCACTCAATCTCACTTGGGAAGAACTAATCAAGTCAAGAGCTGAATGGAGGGGAGTGTCAATGCTCACAAGGATGCTAGAGTATCAAAATGTGCAAGAGAGACACCCCCTAAGCTGGCCAACCTTTTAAATAGCCCCCTCACAAAGGGGCTAGCCGTTGGGCTATGCAGACGGGCATCGGACGCGTCTACCTGATGACATCAGATGCGTCCGGTGCACCGATGTGCACCATGTGTCTTGCCCTTCAAACATGATCCATCTGATCCCAATGACTATTTCAGTTTTACGCGCTCGATTAAGTGGCATCGGACGCGACGCTCCGTCACATCGAACGCGTTCGACACCGAAAACACCGTCAGCGCACCTCTCTGGAACACCTTCGGATGCGCCAATCGGACGCGCCTGTCCCAGTGTCCGATGGGCATCCTGAGAGGTTCCAGAACCTCCCCGGAGCCATCAGATGCGTCAGATGGCTTGCCATCGGACGTGCCCAGTGTTCGATGAGCCACTGACATGCCTCCTCATGCCACGTCACCTGCATCAGACGCAGGAACAGTGGTTCCACCGCGTCTAATGTTCGCCTCCGTCGAGTCTGATGCTGCTTGGCTCACAGCCATAGCCTCAAGTAGGCCATCGGACGTGTTCGACACCTCCTCAGGGCACGTCCAATGCCCCTCGGACAGCACCTCTTCAACTCCTTTCAACTTCTATCTTTCACCCTTGCTCTCATGTGCCAACACCAAAGTGTTTCACCACTTGTGCACGTGTGTTAGCATTTATCAAAGCATTTTCAAGGGTTATTAGTCACTCACTAGGTCTTATGCATCAACATGTTAGCGAATCACCTAGTGGCACTTGAACACCGCATAAGCCATGAATTAACTCCTATTGATAGTATGGCTATCTATCCTAAATGTGATCGCACTCGCTAAGTGCCTTGATCACCAAACCAAAGAGCCCTAGAGGTTATACCTTTGCCTTCGGGCCTCTTTGCTTCTCCTCTTCCCTTTTCTTCTCCATTAACCAAATGTGGAGCACATGATCTTGATCAACTTGTGGTCATCACCATTTCCTCCATGGTTGCCACCTTGCTAGCTCCACTACTTGGCTTGGCCCTAATCCATCTCATAAGCTACACACATGCTTAACATAGGATTAGTCCAAATAGGTTTCATCAATTAACCAAAACCAAACTAGGGCTTTCACCGGCCCTACCCCTAGGCCGGCCGGCCTGCTACAGAGGCCGTTCGCCCTCTGCTTTGATGTGATGCCTCCACCACCTTTGAGGATCAATCTAAACCGTATGTTTAAGTCAGTTTTAAGTCGGTTCATCCAACAGTGATCAAGGGAGGTCACGAGGATTGATGACGTGGCAATGCCTTGGCCTCTACTCTACCTCGAACTATATATGGCAGCCCCCTACCTCCTTTAGAGGGCACCTACCTACATATGCTATGTTCCAGAGCTTCATCTTCTCCACATAAATTGTAGTAGTGTCCCTCTAGATGATTTTCATCCAGTTGTAATTAGAAAATAGGGAGAGAGGAGAGGAGAGAGCTAGGAGGAGCCGGATCTGTCATATCTTCCTCGACATTGTACGACTACAAATCTGACTCATCTCTGAGTAATCTCTATTGATGGTCGTTAAACCCTGTTTTACCGTCAACATTTCGTCCAAAACATGGTGAAAATCAACATAACATGTACGATTATGCTTTACTACTAACACAATTCCACTTGTACATGGAGTTTTATTTGAATGCAGGAAAAACATGAAAAATGGAGAAAAAAAGTGGAGAAATGGACCCACTAGGCAGTGACCACCACACCTAGGCCCACATGGCAGGCCCAGGGGTGGCGGCCGCCATGCCTAGGTGGTGCCCGCCACCCTCCTATCTGGCGGCCGCCACCCCCAAGTGGCCCTCCACGTCACTGATCCGTGGGAGAGGGCCAGGGTGCAATCCAGAGCGTTGATATGAGGCAGTTTGATCCAACGGTGTCGAGACAGTGTCATGTGGATCACGGTTTTGCTCCAACCCAACTCCAAACGTGACAACCGGCCTCCAAACTTGCAAATCAACTTCAGGAAGTAATCTATGCCATCAATCAAGGTCGGTTGAGGGGAGGGGGCTGGCGCCCGCCGTCCATCAATGGCGGCCACCACACCCATAGTGGCGCCCACCACCCCCCACACTCCACTTTGCACCACAACACTCCTACAAGACCCCCTGGTGCTCCTCAGGCTATAAATACCCCCCTCCAGCTCACTTTCACAATGCATCAAGTTGATCCAAGTCATTTGATCAAGAGTAGAGTAGGTTCCAGTCTTCTTTCATTATGAGAGTAGTAGCTCTAGTCTCTTAGTGAGAAGTGGAGAGTGAGGAGAAGCTGGAGGAGGAGCCGGACCTATCAGCGACCTTCCTCTTGTAATCGGCAGAGTCTTCTTCAAGTGAAGTCTGCCTTCTTCTTCAAGTGTGGTACTCTGATCTTCTATTGCATTACTTTATTGTTCTTTACTTGTTCATCACCTGATTAAGGTGCTCTAATTGTCTCGAGTGATTAGAGTAGTAAGTTTATAGAGTAAGCGTGGTGCTTAGTTTATATCTTACCTGTGATTGCGGTTAAGCCTCCGGATAGCTGGGGTAGCGACAGGTGGTGACAGCCCTATCTGCCTATGTATTCCCCCACGTTGGGCTTAGTTATTAAATCGTAGGGCTCATTGTGCTTTGTGCCTGATCAACCTTTTGGTGAGTTTCGGGCGGGTACGCCCCATAGTAAAGCTATAGTAAAGTCTACTTAGTCTTGCCTTAGTAGAGGAGATCACACCTATCCTCTCTATCGTTCATCCCCTACCTTTGATCCACCCTTGGAAAGTCTTAGTTCTTCACTAGATCACTTCACGTTCCCCGTGGAAATTCGATACCTTGGAATACTCCTGGGTGAAAGCTAGCTACAATTGACATCCGTGCGCTTGTGGATTTATCTGTTTGCCATATCCAGTGTCAACAATCTCCAGGTTCTTCATTTATTATTTCTAAATCTTCTTTTAATTAAGTTCAGTTCTTATTATATTTTGCTTACCAGATCTCCGCTCGTATTGAGTGCTCTAGTTATAAATTATGACTAGAGTAGTAATCATTAGTGTAAACGTGGTGTCTAAACTAGTGTTTATCTGAGTTTGCGCCTAAACCTATGGTTAGTTGTGGTAGCCCCAAAGGTGATAGCTTTGTAAGGCTGTTGCAATCCACCGCGGTCGGGTTGGTGTTTCATAAAGGTTTTGGTAGCCTTCCTCTCACTACGCTTTCTCATCCCTCTCGAGAGTCGGAAAGGTACTGTTGCTCCATAGTAAGTAAAGTATAGTAAGCTTGGTCTCTAGTTAACTAGTTCAACTTAGAAAACCCTAAGAAATCCCTCTCTACCCACAAAAACCTTCTATCTTATTTTTCCTTGGAAATTCTTGATTCGTTGTTAGTTCACTTCGCGTTCCCCGTGGAAATCGATACCCTTGGAATACTCTCGGGTGAAAGCTGCATCAGTATCCGTGCGCTTGTGGATTTTTTGTTTGCGTTAAAAAATACCAACAGCCACCTTGGTTGCTCCATCACTTGGCTTGGCACTAATCCTTTCTCATTGCTACACACATGCTTAGCATAGGATTAGTCCATTAGGTTTCATCAATTAGCCAAAAACAAACAAGGACTTTCACAAGGCCCATTGGCTATTTTTCTTTTTCTTTTCATTTTTAATTCCCAGTGAATGATGCAGTTTTGTCAAATTCACCAAAAAGTGTAGAAAAATCATAAAAATGCCAAACTAGTTTTGTTGTGCTTCTCATGACTAGATCTATGCATTCAACAATATTTATCAAATGCTTTAGTGTAATCTATTTGGTGTAGTTGTAAATCTATGCTTTTAGGTGATTAATTAATATGTTGTTTGTGTCACATGGGAACTAAGTGAAGTGTAGTTAGCTATGTTTGGTAATGGTTATATGCTTAGCATGTTTGCTCTGTTCTGCACTTGTGTGTTTAAAGCTTAATAGTTATCTCGCAAGTAAGTCGCTAGGAGAGAATGAGAGTCAAACCTCCGATGATTAGTAACCCTAGTTCTCTACGACAGCGTGATGCTTGTCCTTCATGTTTGTAAATGTTGTTGTTATGTTCATTGAAGAATGCATTGCATCTATGCATATCATTTAGGTACGTTGGTGGGTGATGGAATGATTAATGGACTACAAAGTCAATCCCAAAGATGGTGTAATGATGACCAAGTCCAGAAGATAAAGATGATGGTTGATTGTGTCCTGAAGATGGAACCAACTAATTTATCATTATGAAGTTATCCAAGCAAGCCTCGGTGCATAACCCCTATATTGAAAGCACTTACTATTATGTTGTTTGTGCATTAAGTTACAGGAGTTGATTGAAACCCACCTGCATAATATTTTATCCTTTAAGTCCTACTAGCATAATAGAAGTCGAGTGATTACCTATCACTCATGAGAGATGGGTCCTTATGCTATTACTATCACATGGATTCAGAGATGGATAATAACTGGAGATTGGGCAGGAAGTAGGAAAATGGTTTTTAATTGGAGGATTGGTGGATGCAACAGAGCGTGGCTCTGCTGCATGGTTTTCGCCTGTGTTGATTAAGGACCGATCGTTAGTAGCGATGTGGCAAGTTTGAAGGTACCGAACACATAACAGGGGCTTGAGTTACAGTTGACCGTGAAGCCAAGTACTTTCCTATGACTCAGGGTCCCTAAAAAGTTTATTGGAGTGATTCACTGGCCAGTTGAGGGAATGTCCATGGTAAAACTTATGAGGGGGAAACCCATCATCGATTAGCAAGGCGGGCCTCATAGGGTGGGTTCCCCGAGGTGGTCGGGACACTTTCAGACCTGAGTCGTACGATCGGAACAGTCGCCTTGTACTTGCTCCTTCAAGAAGTACGGGCATGTTTTTGGGATTGCCCAGCTGGATGTATGTCGATTGCAATCACCTCCCTCCTTAAATATAGATACCACTTGTCACACTACTGCTATCGTAGTTAATGCAACTGGAACATGGAGATGATGATGAGTCTTCTGCCGAATGATGAAATATATTCTTATTGCATACCACATGCTTGAAAGTGGTACAGGTGCTTACCTAGAATGGTTAAGTAATGAACTCGATGTGACTGCTAAAACTTGAAATAAGGATGCACTATTAGTAATGCTCCTCTGCAAAAACAACTAAACAGCTAGCCAATTGTAACAACCTGGAGAAAACCCTAAACCCAAAAATCCCAACTTTCAAAAACTTTTTGAAAATAGCCCGTGCATGGTGGGTGCCATATAGGGAAACACCCTAGATGCACAAGTAGACCCTAATGATAGTTGTCAAGCATGTGCATTTATTTCTACAACATGTGTTTTGGCTCTTATGATTTTATGTGTTGTTAGTTAAAAGTAACAAAACCTGTGATCCAAACCCTTGAGCTGGAAAAACATGCAAACCCTAACCATGAGACCTTGAAGCCCTAGAGTACCCCAAGGACCTAGGTGGGCCCCACATAAGACAATACATGTATGGCATACATGTACAAGAGGGAGATAGAAAATAGAAAAGGTTTGGAGGAAATGGAGAAAAGGGAAAGAGAGAAAGCAGCCCAGCGCAGCTTGCGGCCCAGCCATCCTCGATCTGGCTTTCACCCGCGCACGCCCGCAGGCTAGCCCAGCAGTGTCGGCCTAGCTCACGCACGCGTCCGCCCGTGCTAGCTCGCATGGCCCAGCTTGCGCGCCAGCCCATCTCGCGCTCGTGCCCCGTCCTGCACTCGCCCGCCTCCCGCCCCTCTCACGCGGTGGCTGATGAGCGAGCCCTGGCCCCACCGGTTGTTTTCACTTCTTAGCGTCGCTACTAAGAATAGAGTTTGAATCTGTCCCCGGTAACGGCGCCAAAAATGCTTGTTGGTATTTCTTAGCGTAAGCAGAAAAGTCCGTAAGCACATGGAAGTACCGTTGTAGCACTTCACCCGGAAGTATTCAGGGTATCGTATTTTCCACAGGGAACGGTGTGCTATAGCCTCTTGGTCTAGTCCTCCCAGATAAGGCAAGAAGAAGGGTAATCAGGGTAGCAAGGTTCTTCTAAGGAACAGGTCCTTATGCGATCAAGCTCAGCCAAACGTAGCCTACTTCGGTCAATGGGTGGAGACTGGTTTCCCAATCTATGCCGATACAGCTCTACCTGGAGTCCCGAACGTGGGTGGATTACAAAGGACGAACAGGGCTGTCACCACCTGCCGCCTACCTCCTCAACCGTGGAGAACCAGGCAACCAACCTGCAACCACTTAGCCTAAACACCACGTTTACGCTAAGGGTCAGTACTCTAGCGGTAGCTAGGACTTGCGCCCTCTCGCTAAAGCACTCACCCGAGGGTGAATGATCGGTCCAGCTAGCTACGAAAGTGAAAGCTTAGAACATGATAAGAACTTAGAACCGAAGTTGAACACGAACCTTTATACTTCAGGAAGTACACAAGATCGTAGAGGTACAAGCGGAGTCATACCGGCGATTTCAGTGTTCCTTCCGTGGAGATAGCCGACAACTCCGGTACTTCTCCGACTCGCACTCACTCGCTCCCTATTCTAGTTAGCTACTAGAGCTAAGATATATGAGGCACTACTCCTTCTTCCATGGATCCTTCTAGAGATATGATCAATGAGCACTTGGATGCTTTGTGAGGAGGGTGGAGGCCTTCTTTTATAGTTGGAGGTGCCTTGGAGGGGTAGAGAGCCTCCTCTCTCTACATGGAAAGTGCAAACCGACCTCCAAACCGACCTTCCGGGGTACACTGAACCTGGACACCTTGATAACTGACATGAGATAGGCGGTGGCAGGCAACAGTTCAAATTTGAACTGATTTGGCGCCTCTGGTGGTGCGGCCGCACCAGGGGTGCGGGTGAGAACATATATGATGAATGATTGACATTTATGAGGAAGGTTTGAGGCTTTTTCCGGTTGAGTCATTATTTCTCTATGCACTTAATGCTTATGACTAACCGGTGGCGTTGAGTTGTGGTGTGTTACCTGTGTTGGTGTGCATGTGCAACATGTGTCTCTTGGCTGTGTTGATGTGCAGGTGTGGAGCTCGGAGACTGTGGTCGATGGCGAGGTGAAGGTCAAGTAGAGACATGTCGTGCCGATGGACCGAGAGCGGTGAAGGATGGGCGTGTCGTGCGGCGGACGTGCCATGTCGATGGACCCACAGCGGTGAAGGGCGGACGTGAGGCTTGGACCGACGGACCGAGAGGCCGAAGGACCAGCTGTGGTAGCTGGCACGTGGCATCGGCGAGCAGGAGCACATGAGGATGTGCGATGCATCAGCCGAGTCGGGAGGAAGACGATGGCGTCGTGGCACTTGGCGGGAGGTCGGACACGGGCTTGCGTGCGGCGCAAGTGCCGTCGGCCGAGTCAAGAAGGAAGGCGAAGGCGTTGTGCCCGACATGGAGGCTGGACATGCATCGGCATCGGTGCCGGTGGTCGGGGTGTGCGAACCATATCCCGTCTACGGCGCGGGTTCGGTAGTTGAGCCTCAAAAAGCTACCCTCGACGGTTTCCGAGTTTGGGCCTCAAAACTCAGGGTGGCGGGTTTCCGAGTTTGGGCCTCAAAACTCGGGGTGGACGGTTTGCCAGGTTTGGGCCTCAAAACCTGGGCTGGCGGGTTTACCGGTTTGGGCCTCAAAACCGGGCGGAGGTTCCTATGCGGAACGGTTGACGCGTGGCGGCGTGGAGAGGCTAGCGCGGCGGTGAAGCTATCCACGAGGAAGGCACGGTGGTTGACGGGACGACACGTGGCGGCATCCTGGAGCTTGCGTCGAGGCGAAGCAAAGGATGAGAAGGCGCGTGGCCGTCGGATGAAAACTGCTAGGGTTGGACAGTTTTACCCCTGGGGGGTATTTGGGTGGAGTGCTTCATGTGAGGGCGTTTTGGTCTTCGGACGTGCTCCTATATATATGTGAGGGGGCTGGTTAGGGCAGCCATCCTTGGAGAGTGTCATTCTCATTTTGCTAGTGTGAGAAGAGGCTAGGGTTAGGAAGAGAGGAGTGGCTCTTGTTCTTGAGCTTTTCGCCATCCGCGCTTTGTTGTTGCGAGGAGTGGCTTGTAACCCGACATCGTGTGCTACACAATCCATCTTCTAGTTGAAATCCAAGGATCAATTTCGTACTCTTTGTAGTTTCTAATTTGGATCGAATTCGCGTTTTTGTTCTTCGCGTTTTGGTTTTTCCCCTCCCGGAGATTTGCCTCGTTCTCCCTCTCTGAGAGGTGGTTTTCGATTCCATTTGAATCAAATTGTGCTAGGACGTGAGTGTCATCTTTCCACCAAAGGATTTCCTCCCAAACCTCACGAGCACATAGATCAGGCTGTTTTCGCGTTCGTTCTCCAAACTTTCCCCTTTTTTAGTGTTCTTCAGATTTCTCACGGATGAGTTGGTTTGGAGCAATGATATCCTAGGATTAGCTTCCCAACATGTAGAGGAACACTTGGGTGAAGTTTGATTGCAACCCCGTTCGATTTGGTTGAGTTCCAATCGAATTTGAGTTTGATACGGGCTGTTTTTAGGCATTCTGGGCATTCCCGGACTGTCCGGGACTCATCCCCGGACTGTCCGAGGGTCGGGGCTGTTCACGGGCAGCAAGGTTGCTGTTTTTGTTTTTGAACGGCGGACTGTCCGGGACTCATTCCCGAACTGTCCGGGGTTCAATAGCGGACAGTCCGCGATTCACTAGCAGACAGTCCGCCACTACACAGTTTTGCTCTTTTTGTCCGTATATTTTGCGTACGAGCTCCGATTTGAGATCCGTTTGTTGTGTTGGTTTCCTAACTTCTTAAGGATCATTCCAAAGTACTTTTTCCACCATTAGTCAAAGTATTTTTGGCCAGCCACTTCCTTCTTCTCCATAGGAGTTAAGTGTTCCGCTTTCGGAGTTTCGTTGGTTCTAGCGTCCGTATCTTTTGTGTTCGAGCTCCAATTTGAGATCCGTCTGTTGCGTTAGTTTCCTAACTTCATAAGGATCTTTCCAAGGTGCTTTTGCCACCCGTTGGCCTAAGTAGTTTTGGTCGAACACTTTCCTCTTCTCCATAGGAGTGGGGGTGTTCCGTTATCGGAGGTTCGATTGTTCTAGGAGCTTGCTTGTGCAGTTTTGCCCCGTTGCTTTGGCGCTTGGTTTTGGGGGTTCTTCGGTAGTTTCGCTGTACCTGTAGGACATCTCCTAGGGTATCCACCTATTCGTAGGTCGTGAACTCACTGGTTGTTTGAGTCTTTGCTTTTGGGGTGATTTTCTGGGACAAGGGCCATCGTTTCTCGAGAAGAAATTTGAGGCTCCCATTCACCCCCCCTCTGGTTGTCAATTCGGTCCTTCAGCGGGGGCACCCCTAGTGGCCCGCCTCGCCACCGCCTTTCTCTGGTGGTCTTTGGAGTGGATGTGGGCCATGTCTATCAGGGGTGTTAGGTCTAATTTGTTGTTTTGATGGGCTTTGAGCTCTATTTCTCCCATTTGGATGGGCCGGAAGTGCTGGATATTGGGCCTATTCCCCTTGGGCTCATATCGGGTGCATTTACATGCCATATGTTGTATGTGTTGGAGCCCGTTTGTAGTCGTTTACGTGAATGCCCTCCTGCAATTGACCAAACACCAAAACTTGTGGAAATAGTTAGTTGTAAGCTCTATTCTATGTTTGATGTTGGTTTTATGCGAGTCTTGGCGGTTATACAGTATGAGTTTAGGACCGCCAACACCGGCCATCCCCCACTTTCTCCCCCTCCTCTCTGTTTTCCCCACCGCCGGAGCAGAGCATCCCGCTGGGGAGGGAGAATTTGAGGCCGCGCCTCTCATCCGAGCCATCCGTCCATGAGCCGTTGGGCGAAGGCAGATGGATGAGCACCACGACTACAATCTGAGCTCCTGACCCCTCTCCTAGCTAGCACTGCGACGAGCTGACGCCACCACCGCGGCCCCGCTCGGTGACACCACCGCTCCGACGCTTTTGATCGGTCGCCGCACAATTGGAGGCGCAAACCCACTCCCCATCTTGCACCAAGCCCCAAACCCTAACCCTAGAGCCCTATCCACTCGACATGTGCCCCCGCGGTGCTGATCGCCATTCACCGCCCGCCATGGCCTTGCTCGGGCTATAAAAGCTCCGAGCCAACGCCCTAGCCCTCTCCTAGTCGCCGCCGCCGCCACTGGTGGCAGTCCACAGATCCACCAAGAGCCGAGGAGAGGGAGGAGGAAGTGAAACAGGGAGGGAGATGGGGGAGGCCGGGCCACCAGAGCCGCAGGACTTCTGCTCAGTGCCGCCGGAGCAGAGGATGACGTTGCTCAAATGACTACAGCGATGAACTGGATCTCCCTGCACTGCCCCAAGTTGTCACAGCCACGTCTCGCCACTGCACCACCATCCTAGCTTCCCCAAGCTCGACGGTGAGCCTTGCCAACCCTTTCGCACGACGCACTCGCTGGCCGCTTTGCCGCCGCCATGGTTTTCCCCTAGGAGGCTCAAAAGGCTAAGCCCTGGCATAATGGAGCACCACACACACACGTGCACCCCCACGCATGCACCCACTAGGAAGCAGCGGCACTGAGCTGCACTGGCTTGGTAATGCCCGCGCCCGGCACACACATGAGCGCACCCGCCATGGCGAAGGGCATGGCTATGGCAAGGCCGCTCCCGCCACTTGCGGTCATCCCGCTCGCTGAGAAGCAGCTGACAAACCTCGCCCTAGCCCCACGGACATGGCCGGCAAGACAGTCGAGCATAAAGCACCACCATCCCCCTAGACCACCAGAGTCGAGCCTCCGCCGGAGCCTCGCCGCACTCCTCACAGCGGTGCAGACTCCGACGTGAGTTATAGTCAACGCCAGTGGGATTCTAGGACTCACCTAAGGCCCCTATCAGACACCCAAGGGCCAAATTTTGGCTCTAAGCCGCACAACGCACAAGGTCGATGAGGCCACGCCACCGCGAGCTGCCACGATGTTGGCGCCGGCGGCCCCGAGCACCAAGACCCCACCTTCGACCCCTCGTCATGATCGCCATAGAGCTAGGAAGCCATAGAGCTCGTGAGCAGACCCTGCAAAGTAGCACAGCGTTGGGGAGAGGGGGCTCAACGCCGGCGGCCACCTCACCAGGGAAAAGAGAAAGGGGAAAGAATGGTGCCGACCTTCCGTGCACCCGGTTCATGCAAGCCTGGGAGGGGGAGAAGGAGGAATAGGCGCGGTCCACCGTGGACCAGAGAGCGGTCCATGAACCAGCGCAAGGGAGTCCGCCGTGAGCCAAGCCCCGTGGACCAAGCTCAGTAGCGGCCCAAAACCGCCACGTGGCCAGCCTGTCCAGCCGACATGTGTCCGGGCTGGCGTGGCCCAGATCGGCCCAACTCGGCCCATATCTAGTCCACGGCCCGACCCGCCAAGCCCAGTCTAGGGCCGGTCAACGTTGACCATTGACCAGTCAACGCTGAATGATGACCGGCCCCACCTGTCAGTCCCCCACAGCACTCGGCCAGTCACTAGCCGCCACGTGTCACCCCTCTATTGCGCCACATGTCAGCCCAGGGTAAATTGGGTCCTTTTTCTTTTTTAGAAAATAGTTTAATCTTTGGAAATTCGTAGAAAATTCATACGACCTCAGCAAAATATGAAACCAGTGGTTAAATTTTTCTAAAAATGAGCTCTACTTCTTAGGCTTATGTTTGAGTGCATTCAGGGTTTCCAAATTTCTATTGCTTCTTTGTGCACTTCTATAGGAGCCGTTAAATGCGGTACTATGTCTCGTTTTCAGCACCGGAGTCCCAGGAGCCTGACGCGAACTACTATGACTACCAGGAGGAGCCTGGAGACGACCTGTCAGCAGGTGCCACACCCCACCCAACCACGTAGATCCTACTAGGCATTGCTTATAAATAGTTGCTAGTGCTACAATTTCATGCCATGATATGTGATAGGTTGCATGTTAGACTGCTTGTGAAGCCTCTACCTTGACGCAACCCTTCCCCTGCACACCCGCTGTTAGGCTAGATACCGCTTACTTTACATACTTGCTACTTACTTCTACTACGCATTATGTCTGTGATGTGATGCTTGGTGGATGTTTGCTTGTGAGTGGCTACGATATACGGTGTCGTGAAAACATGATGGTGACTTGGGGAGATCTTGGCGTGTGTCTTGGGTATGTGTGTGGAGAGCGTTGAGTCGACTAGACGGGATCTACGACGAGTTCGATGATGAGCCTTGCCAAGGGGGTGTGACCTGTGGCGGGTAATTGTGACTTGAGAGGAATCCTGGGGAGGAGTGTCTTTGTGGGATGAATCCCCGAGATAGTGGTGCTGTGTCAGCACGGGGGCAATGGCGATGCCCCGATGAGAAGATATCTCGTCTGGTTCTTTGGGCCTGATTGCGCTCGGGTGATCAGCTCATAGTACCATCGTACACACCACTCGTTCCTGAATGGGCGGGGGATGGACGTACTAGACTCCTAGTCAGAGCGATGCCACTACTGCTAGGTTGGAAGGTGATAGTGTAGGGAGGTAAGGGCTGGATATCCACACCCTTCTAAGATAACATGGTGTTTATTTGGTGTGCCAGGATCCATGTCTCACAGTCTCAGCATGCCGGTGGACTCCGGGGTGCCCCAGGGCTGAGTGGTAGGGTGGCATCGTGAAGGTTAGGGGCTGACCGGTATCAGCCTAGTTGACGACGATCATCGATGATGGCGATCTTGTGGGTCCAGCTATACACACTCTGCAGAGTTAAAACCTATATGTATAGCCGTGTCCACGGTCATGGACAACACTATCGTGCTTAGTTTCCCTCGGACTTAGTGAGAGGTGTCCTTTCTTCTCTCCCTTGGGTTGATAGGTCCGGCAATGGCCGTTGAGGCAAGGTTCGAGAGGGAGTCGTCCTTGCCACCTAGAGAGTGCGAGCGTGGTGAGATGTGTGGACGGGATGGTTGGAGGTGAGATCCGAGATTTGGGATAAAACTTGATGTTTATAATTATAAAATATTGATCCACTGCATAGGAAAACTACAGCCATAAATAGGTTCCTTTTTACTGTACCGATGCATTCCACCTTACAAAGCAAATGCGAAGCATAGGGTGGGTACCTGTGGCCAGTACAAATCATACTGATAATTGTGAATCAAGTGATGAGCCCAAGTACATCTATGAGGGCGATGGATGGGAGGACTAGGAGGTCTAGGCCTAAGCTCAAGTCTGGAGGTGTTTGACGAATCTGCACCCGAGATCGTGTCTTCTGATGTTGTTCCTGTTGCTGCGTGATGCTTGCTTCCGCCATGTGGCGATGTAATAAGTAGTAAACCTTGCTATTTGTACTCTCTAAGATAGGTATTCGATGTATGCACTTTGATCATCGATTGGAATTATGACAATGAGATGACATGATCTTCGGGGACTATCACATTGTTGTTGCATCTGTGGATTTCCCTTTGAGGAAATCATGGATCATTTCACCAATTAGCCCCCTACATATCCTTGAGAGTTAGGAGACTACTACTACCTAGTCGGGTAAGTCTTGCGGAGTACATTGCGTACTTAGAGTTTTATTCCCCCTGTTGCGGGTAGCAGGTGGATGCTGGAGCTGACTACTGTGTGTGGATACCTCCTGGTGGGCTCAGTGAGGAAATCCTTCCAGTACAATCGCAGTAGTTTTACTCTTCTACCTCTCTACCTCTATTTAAATGTTCAAAATTGTTAACTTTCATAGCTTTTTGTGAAAATGATCTTTCTTCCGCTGTTTTTATGAAACTTGCTCTGTAAAAACTCTGGTTTTGTAATCTTGTGATGTATGAAATGGTTAAGAATTTTGTAAGCTTTATTCACTTATTTATGATCCTGATGAAAACATGGTTATTCGAGTTCTCCCTAGGGGTGTATTCGATAGACTACCAGGTTTAACTTGGTCTCCTGTGTGCTTAGTGTCAAATGGCTAACAAGTACACTTGGGATTAGGTTAAATTGGATGGTTTTGCCACACAATCAGAGCAAGGTCATTGATGGCGGCATTGAACCAGCTAACCTCCACGAGCTGGAAGGCATCGTTGTTCTTGTCCTCGAGGAAGCAAGTGAGATTAGTCACCGAAGAGGATCCAAGGGTGACCATCAACGGAGGGCAGCGGGGCGAGCTTGACGAGGAATGTCGGTTTCTCAGAATGCATAAAGGATGCATAGATGTTCATGCAGGTGAATGTATGTAACACCCCTGGTGTTTAATCTGTAATTAACTTGACATATCATCATTATCATCATTAAGCATCCTGATCATGATTTCATGTGTATGCATTTGCTAAGTGTATCATTTTATGTGAAGTACCTCTATTGCAAAAACCCTAAAAGCCCTAACCTTCCTATAGGGGCAAAACAGTAATTTCACCTCTGTGGCTATGCTTGTGTATTTCTTGTTCCTTTGGTGTCTTGAAGTTTTGTTGTGTTGACCAAAGTTCAAAGACTAAAATCAGATTTCAAATTCCTTTGCAAAACCCTGATTTCCAAAACCCTGGATTTTTTCCCTCTTTTTGTAATTCAAAAATTATTCAAAATTTGGGGTTGGTCCAAGAAGCAAAGTTGTAGATCTGGTCAAGAGGAACAACTTTGGTATTTACAAATTTTCAAAGTTGCAGTACAAAATTTGGAGTTAGTTCAAATTCATTCAAATTCCAACTTTTGTCCCCTTTTTGGTTTTCAAAATTTGTTTGAAAACTAATGAGTTTCAGAAGAAGTGTATGATAGCAAAGTTGAAGGTTTTGACAAAAGGAACAACTTTCATATTTACAGATTTTCAAGTTTCAATGTAACATCAAAAGTAATTTTGGATTGATTCAAATTCCAAAAGTGTTCTCTTTGCTGTTTTCAAATATAGTTCAAAAACTATTTGGAATTTGAAAATGTTCATATAGACAAAGTTGTAGATCTCATTTTTGTGAACAACTTTGATGTTTTGAGTTTTTGCTGCACAGTTCAATTTTTGAGAGTAATTTGCAAAATACAGAAAGTCAAACCCTACCCTAGCTACTGTTTATCTTCTCCGGTAGGGGGGGGGGACCCGGCCATGGCAGCTCGCCGTCGCCGCGTGCGCCGCGCGCATGGTTCCTGCCCGCCTGTCCCCGGCTTGTCGCCCGCAGTCGCAACATCGCGCCGCACCCGCACGCCCACAAACCGACCCCCACACCGTCCCCCACTGCTCCCAGTTCGTTGCCGCCGCGTGGTCGCCGCCGGCGAGCGCACGCCCAGGCCCTGGGTGTCCGCCTGTACTCCCGCCGGTCTGCAATCGCACGCGCACGTCTTGGCCGAGCTTTTCCACTCCATCCCGTGATCCCTACCGCTCCGTCCGCGCCTATAAAAAGGGTCGCCGGTGAGCCGAAGCTCTCACCGCCTCCGCCACCGTGGCCAGAGCAAGCCAGAGCCTCCGCTTCTCTCCCACCTAGCCCGAAAGCTTCGCCTTGAGTCCGTGAAGCTTCCCCACCTTCCAATTTCACCTCCCACGTCTCCAGTCGCCCGGCGTAAGGCCGTCGTTCCCATCTCCGGCGGACCACGACGAGCACGGGTCCGTGAAATACTCCTCCTCCGGCCACTGATACCTTCCACTGACCCCGGAGTCGGCTTCCTTGGCTCCGCGCGACCCTAACCAGGCCCTTGCGGCCCCGTGTGTTGCGCAGGGTCGCCGGACCGCCGGAGAGCCGCTGCGGTCATCTTCTTCCCGAGCCCCAGCCTCGAGCACGTATCGAGCCTCACCCTCAAGCCCGCGCCGAGCCTCACCCTCGAGCCCTGCCTCCGACACGTGGTAAGCACCCGAGGCCCCTGGCCTCTGTTTTTCCCCTCCGTCTCGCCCGAGCCCAGGCCTCGGGCAGACACCCGCGTCTCCGTCTCGCCCGAGCCCAGGCCTCGGGCAGACGCTTGCCGTTTTCCATCTCGCCCGAGCCCCAGGCCTCGGACAGACCCTTGCTTCCCCGCTTCGCCCGAGCCTTCCTTCGCCCGAGCCTCGCGGGAAAGAGCACAGTGCTCCCTTTTCTTTTTAGAAGTTGTGAATAGTATTGCTTTTTCATCTTTTTGTATGATTTTCTGTATTGCTCTAAAAATTCTGAAAATTTTACAGTACAGTCTTTATGCTGTGTAGTATTTTATAAAAATATGAAACTTGACTTTTCTGCAGAAATTTGAAAATGAAAAATCTCCCATTTAATTAATAAATGGATGGTTTTGGATTTTTAGAAAATAATTTATAACTCCAAAAATTATGAGATAAGTTTTTGTGAGCTTCTTATGCCATGACAAGTCTCTGGTGAAATTTTGAAGTCTTTTGGAACAAGTTGATTTGTGGGCATTTATTTTAATTCCTAAATAGTGACTTTTGTTAATTAATCTCTGGATTTAATTGAGCACCTTAATGACCTCCAAAAATTATGAAATTTGTTTTGCCATATACTTGTACCATAATGAACTTATGAGATTAATTTGGTAATTTTTAGAGCACCTTCATAAAATGACTTTTTTTAAAATAATTAAGAAAAATAGGAAAATGATTAGGGTTAGTGTTGAATGTCGTGTGATGTGACCTTTTTGGATTGTTTGATGTTCATAGACCCCCACCCATCTGGTCTATGATGTTTGAGATGCCATGCATGACTTTTGTTTAGGTTTAATGAAAGTTGCCTAGTAGGGTTGACTAATATTGCTTAAAAATGATAAGTAAGTTTATGTCCATGATCCCACTTAGCTTTACCCTAGTTGTGTCCTATGCATTTTGTTCATGATAGCATACTCATGTGCATGCATCATTGCATTCGTATAGTTACCGAAGGAGGAGTCAAGGTCGAGACCGCCGCCAACGAACCAACTCCCGAGGCGATCCCGGACTCCGACCTCTGCACCTCTTTTCCCGAGTCTGCCGTCTTCGCTCTTCAAGGCAAGCCCCGGTGCATCCAACCCTTTTCCTTGGATTTATAAAATGTTTCCTTAATACTTTTGAGTAAATTACTGCATTAGGTTTATAGGAGTTGAGTGCTATCCTAATTGGTGCATTATCCACCTTGACTACTGATATACCCGATACCCGCTTTTCAAAAGTATTTGGAAAATGCTTAGCAATGCTTATTAGACTTTGCAATAAAAATGCCAATTTCAAAAGTGTGATCACCTTAAGGAACTTTATGGGAATTTGGCTTTACTTCTCGACTGTTGGCTAAGTATCTGATCCGTACTTAGTTAATGGCGAGAAGAGGTTGTCCGCGTGTACGGTGTTGTCATGTTGTAGTCCCAGACTCAACAGTTGACACCGACCGGGACAGGTTTGAAAAACTGACAGGACTATTACTCTTGGGTGAGATATGACCAAGGTGTAGTTTCTGGCTGGAAAATAGGGACCATCCGTATGATGGCCTGCTGGTCAAGACTTGTAACTGTTCACATACTACGGAAAGCTCTGGCTCCGAGAAATCCTTGATTGAGGCCGACAACCGCGCACTGGGAGTGGAGAGATGGCGGAAGTAGCATGTACCCACGTGGGTTAGAGGCCCGGATTGGAGTGGTGTACTGTACTTCCGGGTGGCGTAGGACCGGTCTAATCTTGGAGGAATCGTGGTAGACGAGTTGGCATATGCAAGCTTGGGTGCTACATATGCAGTGTGGATAGGGATCCTCAGCTGAGTATTATTTATCCGGATTAACGTTGCTCCTCGGTTATGGAGACTTGGTCCACTGACTGCCAACGGAGAGTGGTTCTCAACTAGGAATGTTTCGGAATGTAAAATGAACCATGAATGATGAAGAACTGAGGAATACTTGAACCTTTCAAAAAAATAAAACAAGTTTTACAAAGTGCTTTTTCTGCAAACAGGACCTGTACTCTTGGGTTAGAGGCCCGAGGTGCACAAGTACTCTTGGGTTAGAGGCCCAAGGTGCTTGCTGTTGGCAGAAAAACTCAAAAATGCTTTTCTGCAAAATACTTGATCTTGCTAAAGCCTTACCTTGACTACCCTAAGCCTCTCATTCCCGAGTCTTCTCCTTTTTCTTTAGACGGTTAAGTCTTGTTGAGTACCCCAGTACTCAGGGTTTGTTACCCATGCTGCAGGTATGCCTGAGCACCCGATGTGTCTAGACCCCTGCTGTGTGACCTTCGTTCAGGAGGAGGCCGATGAGGCCGAAGAATAGATGTGCACCCTCGGGCTGGGTGAAGTATCTTTTTGTTGTTGAACTCTGCTACGTTGTCTATTTTGAATTGTCAGAACATGGTCTGTAATAACCGTACCTTAAATTCTATTTGGAACTCCGGTTTGTAAAACTATGGTTATTTAAGTCTTCCGCTCTTTATTCCGATGTTATTTATAAAATTATGAAATGTTGTAACCAATTTGTGAGATGATCCTGCGGACAATGGGCGCTGATGTAGCCCGGTGGCGAACAGGTCTTAATCACATGGAACATGGGTTCGGCTGTCAGAGGTTGACAGGGACTAGTGGGCCATGGGATTAGGGCCGTTCCGTCACAGAGTGGTATCAGAGCATCTCACTTTAACGTTGCAGTAGTTTTGCGAAAAGTTCAAAAGGTTTTTTGAGTCCAAACAAATTAAACTTGACTATTTTGAGTCCAAACTGCTTTTCTCATCTTGTCTTCTATTGGCAACACTTGTAGCAGGACAACGTGTCTTAAGCCCTATATATGTTATGTATCTTGCATTGCCTTGTTCCGTAGGAACGATTCATGCATCATATCATATTCACTAAAGCTAACTAAGTTCTTTTGGGGTAGTATACCTTTACCTGTTCTTGCTAGCCTTTCTCATCTATCTTCTCTTATCCAGACATGGCCATTATCAAGCGGACTACTCGCAAGTCGACTGGACCGCATGGCGTGCCGCGTCACCAGCTGGCGCCACGCGCAGGAGAGGAGACTGGTGAGTCTTCAAATGGACGTCGTTTTCCCCGACGCACCCGCAAGAATCTCAAGGAAGAAATCAAGAACCTGAAGGCTGAAATGGAGAACATGGAGCATGACTTCTACCTATCGCGCCTGGAGTTCTATGAGGCACGAGCTTCCCTGGAGCAGGCCAACCGGAACGTGGTTCGCGCTATCGAACAGCGCAATGAAGCTTGGGACCGCGAAGATAACACCAGAGCCGAGCTCCATGGACTGCAGCAGTACACAGCCCAGGTTGAACAGTTCAACGATATGCTTCACGAGGAAGTGCATCAGTTGTATGCTCAACTCCACCCCATGATACCTACAGTCATGGAAGACCCTGAGGACGGAGTAGTGGAAGAACCCGAAGTGGAGCAAGTCCCAGAAGTGGACAACGAGATTGCACCCGCTGAGGATGTCCACGCTGAGGACGAGGACGAGGAGGAAGAGCCTGAGCTCATCCTCGAAGAAGAAGACGACGACGAGGACATAATCATCATCGATGAAGACTAGGCTCGTCGCTAGGAGATGGAGATCCCGTGTGTCTGTACCACCTGCTTACCTAAAACCTTAGTCTAGGTTTGGGAGCGTTAGTTTGTTAAAGTCGAGTCGGTATCTTTCTTTCGTACCTTTTTCCCCTTATCAGTCAGTTGTCACCTGTCAGTTGTCTGTATCCGTCAGCTACCTTTGAATCAATGAAGCTTGTCAGTCAGTTGTTTTCGAGGCTCTATCTATGAATGCTAAGTTCTAAGTTGCTTAACAGATGCCTGTGAACACTCGCGCTGGTGCTGGAGGTTCCGGAAATGCCAACCTTCCCAATCCTCCACCAGTACCAGCCACTCTCGCAGATGCCATTGCAGCTTTGGCAGCCGCTGCTAACCTGATGGCTCAGAATCAGGGGCAGCAGAACTTTGGTCACCGTGGTCGTCACGACGTCAACCGTGAGACTACCTATGCAGACTTCACCGAGACCCGACCACCGGTCTTTACTAAGGCCGATGAACCCTTAGAAGCTGATGATTGGCTCCGCACCATGGAGCAGAAGTTTGGTCTGATCAACTGCACCAATATTCAGAAGCCTCGGTTTGCTTCTCAGCAGCTTCGTGGACCAGCTAGTGCTTGGTATGCTAATCTGATAGCTGCCCAGCCTGAAGGTCATCAGTTGACCTGGGAAGAGTTCCGCACTGCCTTTCGTGCTCATCACATCCCTTCTAGATTGATGAAGATGAAGCTTGATCAGTTCCTGGCACTTCAACAGAGAGACTCCACAGTGATGCAGTATGTGGGTCAGTTCAACCACCTCAGTCAGTATGCCTCAGAGTATGTCAACACTGATGAGAAGAAAATGGACTGTTTTCTCAGAGGGCTACATCCTAAGATCCGCAGAAGCTTGTCCAATAACTTGACCGGTTCTTATCATGATGTTGTTGACCGGGCTGTTGCTTTTGGAGAAAGCAATCGCCAGTACCAGGAAGAGAAGAAGAAGAAGAAAGCAGGGTCCAGCAGTTTCTCTGGCAATCACAAGCGCCAGAGAGTCATCTATCATCCCAGCCACCACCACCAAATTCGCCTACCTTATCCTCACCAGCAAGTGGTTGTCCGTACCGCGGCTACCACCCACAACGCCAACCAGCAGAGTGCCACGCAGCCGAACGCCCCAGGTGTTCGTATATCCAATCCGCAAACAGCTTACAATCACCCCTGCTATAACTGCGGCCAGACTGGCCACTGGTCTCGTGATTGTCCGAAGCCCAAGAAGTATGCACAGAACTTTCAGAAGGGTCCTGGAGGACCTCATCAGCAGCAGCAGCACCGTGCCCCGCAGCAACACGCTCAGAAGGGCAAGTTCGTCAAGAAGCACGGGCAAGTCTACTACACCACCGTCAGTGACATCCCAGAGGGAGAGCCCGTCATGATCGGTAGGTTTCCCGTTGCCAACCATCCTGCAGTTGTGTTGTTTGATTCTGGTGCATCGCATTCCTTCATCAGTCGCACTTTTGTCATCAAGCATGAGATATCAATTGAAGATTTAAAAGAAAATTTCTGCATATTTTCGCCTGGAGGGCGTATAAGCACTAAGGAAGTGGTTCGCAGTATACCCGTAATGTTGGGGGAACATTCATTTCCCACCACTATGATAGTACTGCGTGATCAAGAGATAGATGTCATTCTAGGCATGAATTGGATGTGTCAGTATAAAGCCATGATCGACATCCTGAATAGAGTTGTGAGAGTGGATATTCCTAACAGTACCTCCAAACTCCTTCTCCAACTTCCTATGCCTCAAAAACCAGCAGCCACTCAAATAAACACCACCTATGTTCTGGAGACCAGAGACATTCCCGTGGTCTGTGAATTCCCTGATGTCTTTCCAGAGGATTTACCTGGTCTACCTCCTGACCGTGATGTTGAGTTTGCCATAGAGCTAAAGCCCGGGACTGCTCCCATATCCCGCAGAGCTTATCGAATGCCTCCCAGAGTGTTGGCAGAGTTGAAAACTCAGTTACAAGAATTGTTGGACAAGGGTTTCATTCGTCCAAGCTCGTCTCCTTGGGGCTGTCCTGCAATCTTTGTAAAGAAGAAAGACAAAAGTCTCAGATTGTGCGTTGATTATCGTCCTCTCAACGAGGTCACCATCAAAAACAAATATCCTTTGCCTCGCATTGATCTTCTCTTTGATCAACTAACTGGAGCCAAGGTGTTCTCCAAGATTGATCTTAGATCTGGCTACCACCAAATAAAAATCCGTCCAGAAGACATTCCTAAAACAGCTTTCACCACCAGATACGGCCTATATGAGTACTTGGTCATATCCTTCGGTTTGACCAATGCCCCTGCTCACTTCATGTACCTCATGAACTCTGTTTTCATGCCAGAGCTTGATAAATTTGTGGTCGTGTTCATTGACGACATTCTTATCTACTCAAAAACCCCTGAAGATCATGCCAAGCATCTTCGTATCGTTCTATCCCGTCTCAGAGAACATCAGCTGTATGCCAAGTTCAGTAAATGTGAGTTCTGGTTAGATCAGATACAGTTCCTTGGTCATGTCTTATCCGCTGAAGGTGTGTCAGTTGATCCCGGAAAAGTGGCAGATATTCTGGATTGGAAGCCACCTACCACTGTTCACAAGGTCCGCAGCTTTATGGGAGTGGCTGGATATTATCGTCGGTTCATCCCAGATTTCTCAAGAATAGCCAAGCCTATCACTGCGTTGTTGAAAAATGATGTGAAGTTTGTCTGGTCACCAGCCTGTGAGCAAGCCTTTCAAACTTTGAAGAAACTGTTAACTACATCACCAGTGCTAGCCCAGCCGAACATCGAGAAGCCCTTTGATGTCTATTGTGATGCATCTGGAACTGGTTTGGGCTGTGTGTTGATGCAAGAAGGTCGAGTAATCGCTTATGCCTCTCGGCAGCTTAAGCGACATGAGGAGAATTATCCCACTCATGATCTTGAGTTAGCAGCAGTAGTGCATGCCTTGAAGATTTGGCGTCATTATCTGTTGGGCAGTACCTGTAATGTGTACACTGATCACAAAAGCCTGAAGTATATCTTCACTCAAGAAGAGCTGAATATGAGACAAAGAAGATGGCTTGAGTTAATTAAGGACTATGATCTCGAAGTGCATTACCATCCGGGTAAGGCGAATGTGGTCGCCGATGCACTTAGTCGCAAGTCATATTGCAATCATCTGATGACGAAACCCAATGTTTCTTCTCTGTGTTATGAGCTAGAAAAGCTGGGTATTGAAGTGATTCCGCAAGGAGCTCTGAATAATATCAGAATAGAGACCCCTATCAGAGAGCAGGTCATCACTGCGCAGAAGAATAACCCTGGAATCAAGCACATTCTCGAAAAGGTCTAAGCCGGAAAGGCTAATTGCTTCAGGATTGATGAAGAGGGAGTGGTATGGTTCAAGAATCGGTTAGTAGTTCCTAAAGTGCCTGAATTGAGACAGTTAATCCTTGATGAAGCACACTTAACTAGATTCTCTATCCACCCCGGCAGCAACAAGATGTACCAGGACTTGAAACAAAGGTTCTGGTGGACAAAGATGAAGATCGAAATCGCTCGCTATGTCGCTCGCTGTGATACTTGTCAGAAGGTCAAGGCTGTGCACATGAAGCCTGGAAAAGAGCTACAACCCTTACCTGTACCTGCCTGGAAATGGGACGATATCAGTATGGATTTCATAAATGGGCTGCCCAAGACCCAAAAGGGTTATGATTCCATCTGGGTAATCGTGGATCGTCTCACAAAGCAAGCTCACTTCCTGCCAGTGAAAACCAGCTACACTGTTCCCACATATGCCGCTTTGTACAAGAACAACATAGTCAAACTCCATGGCATACCCAAGAGCATCATCTCTGATCGTGGTACCCAGTTTGTCGCAAAGTTTTGGAAAGCGTTCCATACCTCACTTGGAACCAAGCTCTTGCATAGTACAGCATATCATCCACAAACGGATGGGCAAACTGAGCGAGTCAACCAAGTATTGGAGGATATGTTGAGAGCCTGTGTGCTCACCTTTGCAGATACTTGGGATAATTGTTTGCCCTTGGCAGAATTCTCATATAATAACAGTTATCAAGAAAGCATCAAGATGGCACCCTTTGAAGCACTGTACGGTCGTCGTTGTCGTACACCTCTTAGTTGGTCTGAACCTGGAGAAAGAGAACTCTTTGGAGTTGACCTAGTACAAGATATGGAAGAGAAAGTCAAGCAAATACAAGAGAATATGAAGATTGCACAATCTCGACAGAAAAGTTATGCTGACAAGAGACGTCGACCTCTGCAGTTTGAGATCGGGGATTATGTGTATCTAAAGGTCTCACCCACCAAAGGAGTCACTCGTTTTGGAGTTAAAGGGAAATTAGCACCTCGCTATATTGGTCCCTTTGAGATTCTAGATCGCTGTGGCAAGGTCGCTTACAAGCTGAGTTTGCCTGATCATCTTTCAGCAGTTCATAATGTGTTTCACGTCTCCCAACTCAAGAAGTGTCTCCGAGTGCCCGAGCATGTGGTTGAAGTTGAAGGTGTTGAGCTAGAACCTGATCTGTCTTACTCTGAGTATCCAGTTCGCGTGTTGGATCACAAAGATCGTGTTACCCGGAGGACTACCACAAGATGGTACAAGATCCAGTGGAACCAACACTCTGAAGAAGAAGCCACTTGGGAATCAGAAGACTTCTTAGCAAAAAACTATCCCGACTTTCTCAATACTCTGTAGATGTAAGTTTTGTCTTTTCCTTCTTAAACGTGGAATCTCGGGGCGAGATTTCTTTTTAGGGGGGAGGCTGTAACACCCCTGGTGTTTAATCTGTAATTAACTTGACATATCATCATTATCATCATTAAGCATCCTGATCATGATTTCATGTGTATGCATTTGCTAAGTGTATCATTTTATGTGAAGTACCTCTATTGCAAAAACCCTAAAAGCCCTAACCTTCCTATAGGGGCAAAACAGTAATTTCACCTCTGTGGCTATGCTTGGTGTATTTCTTGTTCCTTTGGTGTCTTGAAGTTTTGTTGTGTTGACCAAAGTTCAAAGACTAAAATCAGATTTCAAATTCCTTTGCAAAACCCTGATTTCCAAAACCCTGGATTTTTTCCCTCTTTTTGTAATTCAAAAATTATTCAAAATTTGGGGTTGGTCCAAGAAGCAAAGTTGTAGATCTAGTCAAGAGGAACAACTTTGGTATTTACAAATTTTCAAAGTTGCAGTACAAAATTTGGAGTTAGTTCAAATTCATTCAAATTCCAACTTTTGTCCCCTTTTTGGTTTTCAAAATTTGTTTGAAAACTAATGAGTTTCAGAAGAAGTGTATGATAGCAAAGTTGAAGGTTTTGACAAAAGGAACAACTTTCATATTTACAGATTTTCAAGTTTCAATGTAAAATCAAAAGTAATTTTGGATTGATTCAAATTCCAAAAGTGTTCTCTTTGCTGTTTTCAAATATAGTTCAAAAACTATTTGGAATTTGAAAATGTTCATATAGACAAAGTTGTAGATCTCATTTTTGTGAACAACTTTGATGTTTTGAGTTTTTGCTGCACAGTTCAATTTTTGAGAGTAATTTGCAAAATACAGAAAGTCAAACCCTACCCTAGCTACTGTTTATCTTCTCCGGTAGGGGGGGGGGACCCGGCCATGGCAGCTCGCCGTCGCCGCGTGCGCCGCGCGCATGGTTCCTGCCCGCCTGTCCCCGGCTTGTCGCCCGCAGTCGCAACATCGCGCCGCACCCGCACGCCCACAAACCGACCCCCACACCGTCCCCCACTGCTCCCAGTTCGTTGCCGCCGCGTGGTCGCCGCCGGCGAGCGCACGCCCAGGCCCTGGGTGTACGCCTGTACTCCCGCCGGTCTGCAATCGCACGCGCACGTCTTGGCCGAGCTTTTCCACTCCATCCCGTGATCCCTACCGCTCCGTCCGCGCCTATAAAAAGGGTCGCCGGTGAGCCGAAGCTCTCACCGCCTCCGCCACCGTGGCCAGAGCAAGCCAGAGCCTCCGCTTCTCTCCCACCTAGCCCGAAAGCTTCGCCTTGAGTCCGTGAAGCTTCCCCACCTTCCAATTTCACCTCCCACGTCTCCAGTCGCCCGGCGTAAGGCCGTCGTTCCCATCTCCGGCGGACCACGACGAGCACGGGTCCGTGAAATACTCCTCCTCCGGCCACTGATACCTTCCACTGACCCCGGAGTCGGCTTCCTTGGCTCCGCGCGACCCTAACCAGGCCCTTGCGGCCCCGTGTGTTGCGCAGGGTCGCCGGACCGCCGGAGAGCCGCTGCGGTCATCTTCTTCCCGAGCCCCAGCCTCGAGCACGTATCGAGCCTCACCCTCAAGCCCGCGCCGAGCCTCACCCTCGAGCCCTGCCTCCGACACGTGGTAAGCACCCGAGGCCCCTGGCCTCTGTTTTTCCCCTCCGTCTCGCCCGAGCCCAGGCCTCGGGCAGACACCCGCGTCTCCGTCTCGCCCGAGCCCAGGCCTCGGGCAGACGCTTGCCGTTTTCCATCTCGCCCGAGCCCCAGGCCTCGGACAGACCCTTGCTTCCCCGCTTCGCCCGAGCCTTCCTTCGCCCGAGCCTCGCGGGAAAGAGCACAGTGCTCCCTTTTCTTTTTAGAAGTTGTGAATAGTATTGCTTTTTCATCTTTTTGTATGATTTTCTGTATTGCTCTAAAAATTCTGAAAATTTTACAGTACAGTCTTTATGCTGTGTAGTATTTTATAAAAATATGAAACTTGACTTTTCTGCAGAAATTTGAAAATGAAAAATCTCCCATTTAATTAATAAATGGATGGTTTTGGATTTTTAGAAAATAATTTATAACTCCAAAAATTATGAGATAAGTTTTTGTGAGCTTCTTATGCCATGACAAGTCTCTGGTGAAATTTTGAAGTCTTTTGGAACAAGTTGATTTGTGGGCATTTATTTTAATTCCTAAATAGTGACTTTTGTTAATTAATCTCTGGATTTAATTGAGCACCTTAATGACCTCCAAAAATTATGAAATTTGTTTTGCCATATACTTGTACCATAATGAACTTATGAGATTAATTTGGTAATTTTTGGAGCACCTTCATAAAATGACTTTTTTTTAAATAATTAAGAAAAATAGGAAAATGATTAGGGTTAGTGTTGAATTTCGTGTGATGTGACCTTTTTGGATTGTTTGATGTTCATAGACCCCCACCCATCTGGTCTATGATGTTTGAGATGCCATGCATGACTTTTGTTTAGGTTTAATGAAAGTTGCCTAGTAGGGTTGACTAATATTGCTTAAAAATGATAAGTAAGTTTATGTCCATGATCCCACTTAGCTTTACCCTAGTTGTGTCCTATGCATTTTGTTCATGATAGCATACTCATGTGCATGCATCATTGCATTCGTATAGTTACCGAAGGAGGAGTCAAGGTCGAGACCGCCGCCAACGAACCAACTCCCGAGGCGATCCCGGACTCCGACCTCTGCACCTCTTTTCCCGAGTCTGCCGTCTTCGCTCTTCAAGGCAAGCCCCGGTGCATCCAACCCTTTTCCTTGGATTTATAAAATGTTTCCTTAATACTTTTGAGTAAATTACTGCATTAGGTTTATAGGAGTTGAGTGCTATCCTAATTGGTGCATTATCCACCTTGACTACTGATATACCCGATACCCGCTTTTCAAAAGTATTTGGAAAATGCTTAGCAATGCTTATTAGACTTTGCAATAAAAATGCCAATTTCAAAAGTGTGATCACCTTAAGGAACTTTATGGGAATTTGGCTTTACTTCTCGACTGTTGGCTAAGTATCTGATCCGTACTTAGTTAATGGCGAGAAGAGGTTGTCCGCGTGTACGGTGTTGTCATGTTGTAGTCCCAGACTCAACAGTTGACACCGACCGGGACAGGTTTGAAAAACTGACAGGACTATTACTCTTGGGTGAGATATGACCAAGGTGTAGTTTCTGGCTGGAAAATAGGGACCATCCGTATGATGGCCTGCTGGTCAAGACTTGTAACTGTTCACATACTACGGAAAGCTCTGGCTCCGAGAAATCCTTGATTGAGGCCGACAACCGCGCACTGGGAGTGGAGAGATGGCGGAAGTAGCATGTACCCACGTGGGTTAGAGGCCCGGATTGGAGTGGTGTACTGTACTTCCGGGTGGCGTAGGACCGGTCTAATCTTGGAGGAATCGTGGTAGACGAGTTGGCATATGCAAGCTTGGGTGCTACATATGCAGTGTGGATAGGGATCCTCAGCTGAGTATTATTTATCCGGATTAACGTTGCTCCTCGGTTATGGAGACTTGGTCCACTGACTGCCAACGGAGAGTGGTTCTCAACTAGGAATGTTTCGGAATGTAAAATGAACCATGAATGATGAAGAACTGAGGAATACTTGAACCTTTCAAAAAAATAAAACAAGTTTTACAAAGTGCTTTTTCTGCAAACAGGACCTGTACTCTTGGGTTAGAGGCCCGAGGTGCACAAGTACTCTTGGGTTAGAGGCCCAAGGTGCTTGCTGTTGGCAGAAAAACTCAAAAATGCTTTTCTGCAAAATACTTGATCTTGCTAAAGCCTTACCTTGACTACCCTAAGCCTCTCATTCCCGAGTCTTCTCCTTTTTCTTTAGACGGTTAAGTCTTGTTGAGTACCCCAGTACTCAGGGTTTGTTACCCATGCTGCAGGTATGCCTGAGCACCCGATGTGTCTAGACCCCTGCTGTGTGACCTTCGTTCAGGAGGAGGCCGATGAGGCCGAAGAATAGATGTGCACCCTCGGGCTGGGTGAAGTATCTTTTTGTTGTTGAACTCTGCTACGTTGTCTATTTTGAATTGTCAGAACATGGTCTGTAATAACCGTACCTTAAATTCTATTTGGAACTCCGGTTTGTAAAACTATGGTTATTTAAGTCTTCCGCTCTTTATTCCGATGTTATTTATAAAATTATGAAATGTTGTAACCAATTTGTGAGATGATCCTGCGGACAATGGGCGCTGATGTAGCCCGGTGGCGAACAGGTCTTAATCACATGGAACATGGGTTCGGCTGTCAGAGGTTGACAGGGACTAGTGGGCCATGGGATTAGGGCCGTTCCGTCACAGAGTGGTATCAGAGCATCTCACTTTAACGTTGCAGTAGTTTTGCGAAAAGTTCAAAAGGTTTTTTGAGTCCAAACAAATTAAACTTGACTATTTTGAGTCCAAACTGCTTTTCTCATCTTGTCTTCTATTGGCAACACTTGTAGCAGGACAACGTGTCTTAAGCCCTATATATGTTATGTATCTTGCATTGCCTTGTTCCGTAGGAACGATTCATGCATCATATCATATTCACTAAAGCTAACTAAGTTCTTTTGGGGTAGTATACCTTTACCTGTTCTTGCTAGCCTTTCTCATCTATCTTCTCTTATCCAGACATGGCCATTATCAAGCGGACTACTCGCAAGTCGACTGGACCGCATGGCGTGCCGCGTCACCAGCTGGCGCCACGCGCAGGAGAGGAGACTGGTGAGTCTTCAAATGGACGTCGTTTTCCCCGACGCACCCGCAAGAATCTCAAGGAAGAAATCAAGAACCTGAAGGCTGAAATGGAGAACATGGAGCATGACTTCTACCTATCGCGCCTGGAGTTCTATGAGGCACGAGCTTCCCTGGAGCAGGCCAACCGGAACGTGGTTCGCGCTATCGAACAGCGCAATGAAGCTTGGGACCGCGAAGATAACACCAGAGCCGAGCTCCATGGACTGCAGCAGTACACAGCCCAGGTTGAACAGTTCAACGATATGCTTCACGAGGAAGTGCATCAGTTGTATGCTCAACTCCACCCCATGATACCTCCAGTCATGGAAGACCCTGAGGACGGAGTAGTGGAAGAACCCGAAGTGGAGCAAGTCCCAGAAGTGGACAACGAGATTGCACCCGCTGAGGATGTCCACGCTGAGGACGAGGACGAGGAGGAAGAGCCTGAGCTCATCCTCGAAGAAGAAGACGACGACGAGGACATAATCATCATCGATGAAGACTAGGCTCGTCGCTAGGAGATGGAGATCCCGTGTGTCTGTACCACCTGCTTACCTAAAACCTTAGTCTAGGTTTGGGAGCGTTAGTTTGTTAAAGTCGAGTCGGTATCTTTCTTTCGTACCTTTTTCCCCTTATCAGTCAGTTGTCACCTGTCAGTTGTCTGTATCCGTCAGCTACCTTTGAATCAATGAAGCTTGTCAGTCAGTTGTTTTCAAGGCTCTATCTATGAATGCTAAGTTCTAAGTTGCTTAACAGATGCCTGTGAACACTCGCGCTGGTGCTGGAGGTTCCGGAAATGCCAACCTTCCCAATCCTCCACCAGTACCAGCCACTCTCGCAGATGCCATTGCAGCTTTGGTAGCCGCTGCTAACCTGATGGCTCAGAATCAGGGGCAGCAGAACTTTGGTCACCGTGGTCGTCACGACGTCAACCGTGAGACTACCTATGCAGACTTCACCGAGACCCGACCACCGGTCTTTACTAAGGCCGATGAACCCTTAGAAGCTGATGATTGGCTCCGCACCATGGAGCAGAAGTTTGGTCTGATCAACTGCACCAATATTCAGAAGCCTCGGTTTGCTTCTCAGCAGCTTCGTGGACCAGCTAGTGCTTGGTATGCTAATCTGATAGCTGCCCAGCCTGAAGGTCATCAGTTGACCTGGGAAGAGTTCCGCACTGCCTTTCGTGCTCATCACATCCCTTCTGGATTGATGAAGATGAAGCTTGATCAGTTCCTGGCACTTCAACAGAGAGACTCCACAGTGATGCAGTATGTGGGTCAGTTCAACCACCTCAGTCAGTATGCCTCAGAGTATGTCAACACTGATGAGAAGAAAATGGACTGTTTTCTCAGAGGGCTACATCCTAAGATCCGCAGAAGCTTGTCCAATAACTTGACCGGTTCTTATCATGATGTTGTTGACCGGGCTGTTGCTTTTGGAGAAAGCAATCGCCAGTACCAGGAAGAGAAGAAGAAGAAGAAAGCAGGGTCCAGCAGTTTCTCTGGCAATCACAAGCGCCAGAGAGTCATCTATCATCCCAGCCACCACCACCAAATTCGCCTACCTTATCCTCACCAGCAAGTGGTTGTCCGTACCGCGGCTACCACCCACAACGCCAACCAGCAGAGTGCCACGCAGCCGAACGCCCCAGGTGTTCGTATATCCAATCCGCAAACAGCTTACAATCACCCCTGCTATAACTGCGGCCAGACTGGCCACTGGTCTCGTGATTGTCCGAAGCCCAAGAAGTATGCACAGAACTTTCAGAAGGGTCCTGAAGACCTCATCATCAGCAGCAGCACCGTGCCCCGCAGCAACACGCTCAGAAGGGCAAGTTCGTCAAGAAGCACGGGCAAGTCTACTACACCACCGTCAGTGACATCCCAGAGGGAGAGCCCGTCATGATCGGTAGGTTTCCCGTTGCCAACCATCCTGCAGTTGTGTTGTTTGATTCTGGTGCATCGCATTCCTTCATCAGTCGCACTTTTGTCATCAAGCATGAGATATCAATTGAAGATTTAAAAGAAAATTTCTGCATATTTTCGCCTGGAGGGCGTATAAGCACTAAGGAAGTGGTTCGCAGTATACCCGTAATGTTGGGGGAACATTCATTTCCCACCACTATGATAGTACTGCGTGATCAAGAGATAGATGTCATTCTAGGCATGAATTGGATGTGTCAGTATAAAGCCATGATCGACATCCTGAATAGAGTTGTGAGAGTGGATATTCCTAACAGTACCTCCAAACTCCTTCTCCAACTTCCTATGCCTCAAAAACCAGCAGCCACTCAAATAAACACCACCTATGTTCTGGAGACCAGAGACATTCCCGTGGTCTGTGAATTCCCTGATGTCTTTCCAGAGGATTTACCTGGTCTACCTCCTGACCGTGATGTTGAGTTTGCCATAGAGCTAAAGCCCGGGACTGCTCCCATATCCCGCAGAGCTTATCGAATGCCTCCCAGAGTGTTGGCAGAGTTGAAAACTCAGTTACAAGAATTGTTGGACAAGGGTTTCATTCGTCCAAGCTCGTCTCCTTGGGGCTGTCCTGCAATCTTTGTAAAGAAGAAAGACAAAAGTCTCAGATTGTGCGTTGATTATCGTCCTCTCAACGAGGTCACCATCAAAAACAAATATCCTTTGCCTCGCATTGATCTTCTCTTTGATCAACTAACTGGAGCCAAGGTGTTCTCCAAGATTGATCTTAGATCTGGCTACCACCAAATAAAAATCCGTCCAGAAGACATTCCTAAAACAGCTTTCACCACCAGATACGGCCTATATGAGTACTTGGTCATATCCTTCGGTTTGACCAATGCCCCTGCTCACTTCATGTACCTCATGAACTCTGTTTTCATGCCAGAGCTTGATAAATTTGTGGTCGTGTTCATTGACGACATTCTTATCTACTCAAAAACCCCTGAAGATCATGCCAAGCATCTTCGTATCGTTCTATCCCGTCTCAGAGAACATCAGCTGTATGCCAAGTTCAGTAAATGTGAGTTCTGGTTAGATCAGATACAGTTCCTTGGTCATGTCTTATCCGCTGAAGGTGTGTCAGTTGATCCCGGAAAAGTGGCAGATATTCTGGATTGGAAGCCACCTACCACTGTTCACAAGGTCCGCAGCTTTATGGGAATGGCTGGATATTATCGTCGGTTCATCCCAGATTTCTCAAGAATAGCCAAGCCTATCACTGCGTTGTTGAAAAATGATGTGAAGTTTGTCTGGTCACCAGCCTGTGAGCAAGCCTTTCAAACTTTGAAGAAACTGTTAACTACATCACCAGTGCTAGCCCAGCCGAACATCGAGAAGCCCTTTGATGTCTATTGTGATGCATCTGGAACTGGTTTGGGCTGTGTGTTGATGCAAGAAGGTCGAGTAATCGCTTATGCCTCTCGGCAGCTTAAGCGACATGAGGAGAATTATCCCACTCATGATCTTGAGTTAGCAGCAGTAGTGCATGCCTTGAAGATTTGGCGTCATTATCTGTTGGGCAGTACCTGTAATGTGTACACTGATCACAAAAGCCTGAAGTATATCTTCACTCAAGAAGAGCTGAATATGAGACAAAGAAGATGGCTTGAGTTAATTAAGGACTATGATCTCGAAGTGCATTACCATCCGGGTAAGGCGAATGTGGTCGCCGATGCACTTAGTCGCAAGTCATATTGCAATCATCTGATGACGAAACCCAATGTTTCTTCTCTGTGTTATGAGCTAGAAAAGCTGGGTATTGAAGTGATTCCGCAAGGAGCTCTGAATAATATCAGAATAGAGACCCCTATCAGAGAGCAGGTCATCACTGCGCAGAAGAATAACCCTGGAATCAAGCACATTCTCGAAAAGGTCCAAGCCGGAAAGGCTAATTGCTTCAGGATTGATGAAGAGGGAGTGGTATGGCTCAAGAATCGGTTAGTAGTTCCTAAAGTGCCTGAATTGAGACAGTTAATCCTTGATGAAGCACACTTAACTAGATTCTCTATCCACCCCGGCAGCAACAAGATGTACCAGGACTTGAAACAAAGGTTCTGGTGGACAAAGATGAAGATCGAAATCGCTCGCTATGTCGCTCGCTGTGATACTTGTCAGAAGGTCAAGGCTGTGCACATGAAGCCTGGAAAAGAGCTACAACCCTTACCTGTACCTGCCTGGAAATGGGACGATATCAGTATGGATTTCATAAATGGGCTGCCCAAGACCCAAAAGGGTTATGATTCCATCTGGGTAATCGTGGATCGTCTCACAAAGCAAGCTCACTTCCTGCCAGTGAAAACCAGCTACACTGTTCCCACATATGCCGCTTTGTACAAGAACAACATAGTCAAACTCCATGGCATACCCAAGAGCATCATCTCTGATCGTGGTACCCAGTTTGTCGCAAAGTTTTGGAAAGCGTTCCATACCTCACTTGGAACCAAGCTCTTGCATAGTACAGCATATCATCCACAAACGGATGGGCAAACTGAGCGAGTCAACCAAGTATTGGAGGATATGTTGAGAGCCTGTGTGCTCACCTTTGCAGATACTTGGGATAATTGTTTGCCCTTGGCAGAATTCTCATATAATAACAGTTGTCAAGAAAGCATCAAGATGGCACCCTTTGAAGCACTGTACGGTCGTCGTTGTCGTACACCTCTTAGTTGGTCTGAACCTGGAGAAAGAGAACTCTTTGGAGTTGACCTAGTACAAGATATGGAAGAGAAAGTCAAGCAAATACAAGAGAATATGAAGATTGCACAATCTCGACAGAAAAGTTATGCTGACAAGAGACGTCGACCTCTGCAGTTTGAGATCGGGGATTATGTGTATCTAAAGGTCTCACCCACCAAAGGAGTCACTCGTTTTGGAGTTAAAGGGAAATTAGCACCTCGCTATATTGGTCCCTTTGAGATTCTAGATCGCTGTGGCAAGGTCGCTTACAAGCTGAGTTTGCCTGATCATCTTTCAGCAGTTCATAATGTGTTTCACGTCTCCCAACTCAAGAAGTGTCTCCGAGTGCCCGAGCATGTGGTTGAAGTTGAAGGTGTTGAGCTAGAACCTGATCTGTCTTACTCTGAGTATCCAGTTCGCGTGTTGGATCACAAAGATCGTGTTACCCGGAGGAGTACCACAAGATGGTACAAGATCCAGTGGAACCAACACTCTGAAGAAGAAGCCACTTGGGAATCAGAAGACTTCTTAGCAAAAAACTATCCCGACTTTCTCAATACTCTGTAGATGTAAGTTTTGTCTTTTCCTTCTTAAACGTGGAATCTCGGGGCGAGATTTCTTTTTAGGGGGGAGGCTGTAACACCCCTGGTGTTTAATCTGTAATTAACTTGACATATCATCATTATCATCATTAAGCATCCTGATCATGATTTCATGTGTATGCATTTGCTAAGTGTATCATTTTATGTGAAGTACCTCTATTGCAAAAACCCTAAAAGCCCTAACCTTCCTATAGGGGCAAAACAGTAATTTCACCTCTGTGGCTATGCTTGGTGTATTTCTTGTTCCTTTGGTGTCTTGAAGTTTTGTTGTGTTGACCAAAGTTCAAAGACTAAAATCAGATTTCAAATTCCTTTGCAAAACCCTGATTTCCAAAACCCTGGATTTTTTCCCTCTTTTTGTAATTCAAAAATTATTCAAAATTTGGGGTTGGTCCAAGAAGCAAAGTTGTAGATCTGGTCAAGAGGAACAACTTTGGTATTTACAAATTTTCAAAGTTGCAGTACAAAATTTGGAGTTAGTTCAAATTCATTCAAATTCCAACTTTTGTCCCCTTTTTGGTTTTCAAAATTTGTTTGAAAACTAATGAGTTTCAGAAGAAGTGTATGATAGCAAAGTTGAAGGTTTTGACAAAAGGAACAACTTTCATATTTACAGATTTTCAAGTTTCAATGTAAAATCAAAAGTAATTTTGGATTGATTCAAATTCCAAAAGTGTTCTCTTTGCTGTTTTCAAATATAGTTCAAAAACTATTTGGAATTTGAAAATGTTCATATAGACAAAGTTGTAGATCTCATTTTTGTGAACAACTTTGATGTTTTGAGTTTTTGCTGCACAGTTCAATTTTTGAGAGTAATTTGCAAAATACAGAAAGTCAAACCCTACCCTAGCTACTGTTTATCTTCTCCGGTAGGGGGGGGGACCCGGCCATGGCAGCTCGCCGTCACCGCGTGCGCCGCGCGCATGGTTCCTGCCCGCCTGTCCCCGGCTTGTCGCCCGCAGTCGCAACATCGCGCCGCACCCGCACGCCCACAAACCGACCCCCACACCGTCCCCCACTGCTCCCAGTTCGTTGCCGCCGCGTGGTCGCCGCCGGCGAGCGCACGCCCAGGCCCTGGGTGTACGCCTGTACTCCCGCCGGTCTGCAATCGCACGCGCACGTCTTGGCCGAGCTTTTCCACTCCATCCCGTGATCCCTACCGCTCCGTCCGCGCCTATAAAAAGGGTCGCCGGTGAGCCGAAGCTCTCACCGCCTCCGCCACCGTGGCCAGAGCAAGCCAGAGCCTCCGCTTCTCTCCCACCTAGCCCGAAAGCTTCGCCTTGAGTCCGTGAAGCTTCCCCACCTTCCAATTTCACCTCCCACGTCTCCAGTCGCCCGGCGTAAGGCCGTCGTTCCCATCTCCGGCAGACCACGACGAGCACGGGTCCGTGAAATACTCCTCCTCCGGCCACTGATACCTTCCACTGACCCCGGAGTCGGCTTCCTTGGCTCCGCGCGACCCTAACCAGGCCCTTGCGGCCCCGTGTGTTGCGCAGGGTCGCCGGACCGCCGGAGAGCCGCTGCGGTCATCTTCTTCCCGAGCCCCAGCCTCGAGCACGTATCGAGCCTCACCCTCAAGCCCGCGCCGAGCCTCACCCTCGAGCCCTGCCTCCGACACGTGGTAAGCACCCGAGGCCCCTGGCCTCTGTTTTTCCCCTCCGTCTCGCCCGAGCCCAGGCCTCGGGCAGACACCCGCGTCTCCGTCTCGCCCGAGCCCAGGCCTCGGGCAGACGCTTGCCGTTTTCCGTCTCGCCCGAGCCCCAGGCCTCGGACAGACCCTTGCTTCCCCGCTTCGCCCGAGCCTTCCTTCGCCCGAGCCTCGCGGGAAAGAGCACAGTGCTCCCTTTTCTTTTTAGAAGTTGTGAATAGTATTGCTTTTTCATCTTTTTGTATGATTTTCTGTATTGCTCTAAAAATTCTGAAAATTTTACAGTACAGTCTTTATGCTGTGTAGTATTTTATAAAAATATGAAACTTGACTTTTCTGCAGAAATTTGAAAATGAAAAATCTCCCATTTAATTAATAAATGGATGGTTTTGGATTTTTAGAAAATAATTTATAACTCCAAAAATTATGAGATAAGTTTTTGTGAGCTTCTTATGCCATGACAAGTCTCTGGTGAAATTTTGAAGTCTTTTGGAACAAGTTGATTTGTGGGCATTTATTTTAATTCCTAAATAGTGACTTTTGTTAATTAATCTCTGGATTTAATTGAGCACCTTAATGACCTCCAAAAATTATGAAATTTGTTTTGCCATATACTTGTACCATAATGAACTTATGAGATTAATTTGGTAATTTTTGGAGCACCTTCATAAAATGACTTTTTTTAAATAATTAAGAAAAATAGGAAAATGATTAGGGTTAGTGTTGAATGTCGTGTGATGTGACCTTTTTGGATTGTTTGATGTTCATAGACCCCCACCCATCTGGTCTATGATGTTTGAGATGCCATGCATGACTTTTGTTTAGGTTTAATGAAAGTTGCCTAGTAGGGTTGACTAATATTGCTTAAAAATGATAAGTAAGTTTATGTCCATGATCCCACTTAGCTTTACCCTAGTTGTGTCCTATGCATTTTGTTCATGATAGCATACTCATGTGCATGCATCATTGCATTCGTATAGTTACCGAAGGAGGAGTCAAGGTCGAGACCGCCGCCAACGAACCAACTCCCGAGGCGATCCCGGACTCCGACCTCTGCACCTCTTTTCCCGAGTCTGCCGTCTTCGCTCTTCAAGGCAAGCCCCGGTGCATCCAACCCTTTTCCTTGGATTTATAAAATGTTTCCTTAATACTTTTGAGTAAATTACTGCATTAGGTTTATAGGAGTTGAGTGCTATCCTAATTGGTGCATTATCCACCTTGACTACTGATATACCCGATACCCGCTTTTCAAAAGTATTTGGAAAATGCTTAGCAATGCTTATTAGACTTTGCAATAAAAATGCCAATTTCAAAAGTGTGATCACCTTAAGGAACTTTATGGGAATTTGGCTTTACTTCTCGACTGTTGGCTAAGTATCTGATCCGTACTTAGTTAATGGCGAGAAGAGGTTGTCCGCGTGTACGGTGTTGTCATGTTGTAGTCCCAGACTCAACAGTTGACACCGACCGGGACAGGTTTGAAAAACTGACAGGACTATTACTCTTGGGTGAGATATGACCAAGGTGTAGTTTCTGGCTGGAAAATAGGGACCATCTGTATGATGGCCTGCTGGTCAAGACTTGTAACTGTTCACATACTACGGAAAGCTCTGGCTCCGAGAAATCCTTGATTGAGGCCGACAACCGCGCACTGGGAGTGGAGAGATGGCGGAAGTAGCATGTACCCACGTGGGTTAGAGGCCCGGATTGGAGTGGTGTACTGTACTTCCGGGTGGCGTAGGACCGGTCTAATCTTGGAGGAATCGTGGTAGACGAGTTGGCATATGCAAGCTTGGGTGCTACATATGCAGTGTGGATAGGGATCCTCAGCTGAGTATTATTTATCTGGATTAACGTTGCTCCTCGGTTATGGAGACTTGGTCCACTGACTGCCAACGGAGAGTGGTTCTCAACTAGGAATGTTTCGGAATGTAAAATGAACCATGAATGATGAAGAACTGAGGAATACTTGAACCTTTCAAAAAAATAAAACAAGTTTTACAAAGTGCTTTTTCTGCAAACAGGACCTGTACTCTTGGGTTAGAGGCCCGAGGTGCACAAGTACTCTTGGGTTAGAGGCCCAAGGTGCTTGCTGTTGGCAGAAAAACTCAAAAATGCTTTTCTGCAAAATACTTGATCTTGCTAAAGCCTTACCTTGACTACCCTAAGCCTCTCATTCCTGAGTCTTCTCCTTTTTCTTTAGACGGTTATGTCTTGTTGAGTACCCCAGTACTCAGGGTTTGTTACCCATGTTGCAGGTATGCCTGAGCACCCGATGTGTCTAGACCCCTGCTGTGTGACCTTCGTTCAGGAGGAGGCCGATGAGGCCGAAGAATAGATGTGCACCCTCGGGCTGGGTGAAGTATCTTTTTGTTGTTGAACTCTGCTACGTTGTCTATTTTGAATTGTCAGAACATGGTCTGTAATAACCGTACCTTAAATTCTATTTGGAACTCCGGTTTGTAAAACTATGGTTATTTAAGTCTTCCGCTCTTTATTCCGATGTTATTTATAAAATTATGAAATGCTGTAACCAATTTGTGAGATGATCCTGCGGACAATGGGCGCTGATGTAGCCCGGTGGCGAACAGGTCTTAATCACATGGAACATGGGTTCGGCTGTCAGAGGTTGACAGGGACTAGTGGGCCATGGGATTAGGGCCGTTCCGTCACAATGTACTCCCATCCACACACAAAGAGAGGGTGGTGATGATCATATATATGAGCGCTCTGCAAGGAGGAGTTGTGGTTGAAGAGGGAAGGATCCCAGGTGGTGATTAGGCCACCTGACGCACCCTCGGCATCGAGGAGAAGAAATTTAGAGAGGTGGGAGGATAGAAAAGAATGAAGTTTGGTAGGAGGGACATGGCCAAGCTTGGTCTTCTATAGGCCAACAATGGCGAGAATGCAACTGAGGAGCTTGGAAATGATGTCATCACATTTGTCATGCTAGCCGAGCCCCCTGATGTTCCAGGAGAGGCTAGTGAAAGATTTACTCATTCAGACAGGAAGGCACTAGAAGATAGCATGAACATGACTCCATTGATGTCACAAGGAAAATGGTGAACAAGTTATAGAGGCCACCACAAAGCCCCGATACAACCACAAGAGGACCGAATAGGATGGTGTACATGCTACGAGCGCCACCATGAAACCTTGACACAACAACAACAACGACATAACACAGAAACAGAGCGCAGCTGAGGCAACCAAAATAGGCGGTGTCGGGTAGCTAGGAGGCCACGAAGGGCAGACCCATCACACAACAGAAGACGCCGCACCCGCGTCTACCGGGAGGCTGATGCTATATTTAGGCATGCAGCCCGAGCCCATTAGCCCAGCATGAGGCCCAATTTTTTGGCCCGGCCCGGTGACCAGCGGGCCTGGGCTGGCATGGCCCAGAGGAGTAGGCCGTGGCCCAGGCACGTGGGCCGGCACGGCACGTCCCGCTCCTCAATGGTCGGCCCGGTGGCGGCCCGGTGCTGCCTCCCACCTTAGCAGGTTGTGTCCGAGCTCCCCCCCGTAGCCCCGCTCCCCCAGCTCCATATATAAGCAACACCGCGGCGCCTCCCTCCCCCACCTAAACCCTAAATCAGCCCTACTACGGCACCTCTCTCGCTCTCGCCTCTCGCACTCGCTCCCTCGCTCGCACTCTGACTTCGACTGGTGAGGACGACCGTCTCTGATGGCCATTGTCCCTGACTCCGATGACATCGCTGCTGCTCCCCCACCTCTCCCTGAGTCCCCTGATCCCCTCCCTTCTCTATATCTCTCCTCTATCCTCTCGGTGACCATGTGAGTTTGCGTCCCCGTCACTCCTTCCGCCGCCGCTCGCCGTCCTTGCTAATCCATTCTCGTTGCCTTTGTGTGGCCCTCGTCTTCTCCGACGCCGGCTCTAGTTGCGCAGGTATGAGCTAACCCTAACCCTAACCTTCTCATCATGTTCCTTTCTTCTAATTTCTGACTCAACTTCTCTCAATCTTCCATCCTATGTAGGTCGGTTGCCGATGCCTCGTCCTCTAGCGTTGGCATAGAGCGGGCAAGGCGGCCTAGTGCGCCATTGAGGAACGGGGCTGGAGAGGTGCCATCCATGTTCGAGGGCCCAATGGCGGGTGAAAATGACGATGATGTTGTCTACCATGTCACCGGTAGTGAGGATCTGATCGCGGCAAGGATGTCCCCGGAGCACGACGACGACGATCGTGACCCTTATTTGTTGTTCGACCACGTCAGCTCCGGGCATGTTCCAATCGATCTGGATGGAGATGATGCAGGGGCGGCGGCGACAGCGACATGGATGGCGATGGCCTCCAACACCAACAGCACAGGTGGTACTCATTCCTCATCTGCTTCTGGTAAGCGCAAGTCTAAGTGTTGGGCTGATTTTGAAGAGATCTATGAGGTAATTATTGGTAATAAAATTCGAACACAAGCTATCTGTAAAATGTGTAGGACCACATTAAGTGCTAGATCTTCTGCTGGTACTGGTCATATACTTAGGCACCAAAAGTCTTGTAAGAAAAAAATGGACCATGTTGCTATGGTTCAGTCAAGACTTGCTTTTAATCCTGATGGTTCTCTGCACAACTGGAACTATGATCCTACTGTTGCTCATTTTGAGTTGTGTAGATTGATTGCTAGGCTTGACCTTCCTCTGGGTATAGGTGAGATAGAGGCCTTTGAAGACTATATTGTTCGTGCTCATAACCCTAGGTTTGTTAAATCTTCTAGAAGGACCACCACTAGAGATCTTGCTAAGCTTTTTAATGAACACTGTGATGTACTTAAAAACTCTGTGTTGTTTGCTACTTCATCTGTTGCTTTGACTTCAGACATTTGGTCTAGTAATGCTAAGGAGGATTACAATTCCGTTATTGCTCACTATGTTAATACTGATTGGGAGTTGCAGAAAAAGGTTATTGGTCTTAGGTTGATAGAAGTGAATCATTCGGGTGAAAGCGTTGCTAAAAGTGTTACTTGTGTGGTTGAGGAGTTTGGTTTGATTGATAAGACTTTTTCTGTCACTTTAGATAATGCTTTTTCTAATGTTAAGGCTATGGAAACTTTAACACCAATGTTTGCTGGTTACTTGGGTTTTGATCCTGCACCTGAGTCTTTGGATCCTAATAAATGTACTTATAGCCTTGTTCATCAATGTTGTGCTTGTCATATTATTAATCGTATTGTTAAATCTAGACTAAAGATGATGAAACCTTACCTGGAAGATTTTAGAACTACAATTAATTTCTTGAATTTCTCTAATCAAAGAATTGCTATGTTTAAAAACTACTGCACTGCTAAAGGTGTTAGACCTAGAAAATTTGGCTTAGATATGGATGTTAGATGGAATGCTACTTATCTTATGCCGAAACACATGGTTCCATATAGGGAAGTTTTTTTTGTGTTCATTAATTCAAATTATGGATCTACACTGTTGTCTCCAACTCACTGGCATGTTGCTGAGAAGGTATTGGAGTTCCTGGAAATCTTTTATGATTGTACTGTTGTTCTGTCTGGTGTTTATTATCCCACCAGTCCACTTGTTCCGCACCATGTTCTGGAGATTGCAACTCATCTGCATGCATGTGAAAGAGATGTTAATCTTAGAAATTTTGTGTATCCTATGCAGCTTAAATTCCTTAAGTATTGGTCAAACATACCACTGTTATACTCATTTGCATTCATTCTGGACCCTAGAGCTAAGCTAAGATGTTTTCATAGGGTACTCCAATTACTTGTTGAGAGCACTGGTTCTGATTATAATTCTTACTATGCTGATGTTAAAACTGAACTTCATAAAATGTATAGCAAATATGAGAGAAAATTTGGTGCAGCTAGGTCTCAAATGGTTACACAGCCTTCAAACCATACAGGTAAGAGAAAACAGGCTTGGGGAAGAATCTTTGGAGGATCAGGTGTTGTTGGTTTTGCCCCTGCCACCCCTTCTTCTAGCTCTACTGCTGCTGAGCTTGCATGCTATTTAGACAGTGATTGCATAACTTCTTATGATGATGATTTTGACATACTTCTCTGGTGGCATGATCACAAACTAACCTATCCGGTACTGTTTGTTATGGCCAGAGATATTATGGCAGTTCCTGTTTCAACTTGTTCTTCAGAATCTTGTTTCAGCTTGTCAGGAAGAATCATTGAAGAATGACCTCGATGCTTGTTACCTGAAACTGTTGAGATGCTGACCTGCTTGAAGGACCGGGAGTTAGGAGAAAAGAGGGAACAACATTCAGCCGCTGACAACAAAGAGCTTGAAGAAGCATTCAAGAATTTGTATCTTGATGAAGATGAAGGAGGAGATGATGTTGTTGGTGGCTGAGAGTGACATTTAGCTTGAGAGTGGACTTGCTTTTGTGTGAGTTGAGAGTGGACTTGTCACTCACTCACTTGAGTAGTTGTGTATCATTTTCATTTGAACAATGGTCTATAATAACTTAAGTAAGACTATTATGAGCTGGATGTACTCTTTTTTCCTGTCTAGGATTTCTCACAAGGGTGAGTTTTACCTAGACAGGTTTTTAATGAGGCAGCATTGCACAAAACTGCTCTTTTTGTTATCTAAATTCTAAGTTTTCTGTTATCTTTGTGTATATGTTCTTACTAAGTGATGGTTGAATGGAAATATGGTTGTGACCTATGAATGTTGATAGTTCATAGTTGAATGAAAAATATGACTGAATTCATAAGTTTCTGGTAGAAATTTGAATGAGGTGTTTTCTGTGAACCGGGCTATGGGCTGGCATGGCCCAAAAAATTTGGCGTGCCTCATGGGCCAGCTCGGCATGAAAATCGGCCCATAGTGTCATGCCTGGGCTGAAGGCCAGGCCCACGTGCCTAGGAGGCACAGCTCGCAGGGCACGACGTGCCTAGTCGGCTCGGTGGCTTTTGGGCCGTGTCGGCCCGGTACCGGGCCATGCCGGCCCGTTGCCCATCTATAGCTGATGTCGCACACACGAAGATGGGAGGAGGGGATGCGTGCAAGAGGTGGCCGCTCAAGGATGCTAGAGCGATCCATGGCCTGCACCAGGCTATCTTAGACCTTGGAGATCTCCAACTTGGTGGCCTAGACGCGAGCAGCCTTGTCAGTGGCATTCTCATAGAAGGGGTTCTCCTTGGTGACAAGGCGATGACTGTGGTGGATCTTGGAAGCATTGTCCATGGCACACTGCACTGGCCCTGACGACACCACAGGCAGACCTCATGCTCCGCCTTAGCGATGAGCTCATCCAGCATCGAGATGCAGGAGCAAGGCTAGGAGCGCACCGAGGATACCAGCTCCTCTATCTCTAGGAAGACAGTAGCCTGGGCTAGCGGAGGGGTGGCAGTACAGGCGGGCATCGCTAGGTCATGAATGATGATGCGTGGCGCCCCCGAACCCTTGCCAATAGCCTGTTGCATGAGCACAGTAGCGAGGGCTGGGGGAAGGCCACCCGGAGAGCCACTGATGGGTACAGGAGTGGGCCAAGACTCAGGTTCTAGGCCCTCTGGTGTCCGCTGCCAGAGGCAGACCCCTGGAAGAGGCGGCATGAGGCCGCGAATGTGTCACCGCTTTTGAACCTAGGTGCACTGAACCAGGCAGCAGAGTGATCATAGGCCGGAGCAGAGCCATGGGCGTCGTCATCCCCAGGGTCATGGTAGACATGTGCGATGGGTAGGGGCATCCTCCAGATGGGCCCAGCGGTCGATCATGCAAAGACGGACCACCGCAGTGAGCCCCTCGTTGAAGTTGCCAAGTAGGAGATGAGCTGGAATATCATCAAGGTCATCAACCAGGAGGAGAACACGAATCATGGAAAAGTACGTGTCGTGGAAGCATTCAGGGTTGACGTAGTAGACGTTGCTAATGAAGCAGAACACGATAGTGATGTGCTCGATTGTCCAATGCTTTAGAGGGAAGTCATAGGCTGCAACCTCCATGAGGAGGCGATAGCTGCAAGAGTAGCGGAAGTCGTCGTCCTCATGGCATTCTAGGACCAGGAGGCGGTCGCCCAGCCTGATCGGGAAGCGATGAATGGTGGCCTCCCTGTAGTAGGGATGGTGAAACACCATGATCATAGAGCCACAGGATGAGGCAGTGAGGTGGAAGGGGGTCACCCCCGTGGCGCTCCAAGGCAAGGAGTATAAAGAGCCTAGGATCAGCGGCAGCGGGCTCCACATAGGCGAATGCGCAACAACGACTTTGACTTCATGTTTATGAAAGGAATATGAACCTCGGCGTAGCCATTGAGGGAGATTGAGCTAGTAGTGAGCAGTGGGGATTGAGGCCCCCCAAAGTGGAATGGGGTCACAGCACGCCTGGGGGCAGGGTGGGACCCCACGGCCCTGGAGGTGTTGTTGCCAATGAACTGGACAGCTGAGGAGCGGCTCCTGTCTCGCCACACCGAGGGGGACCTGGAGCGCGAGCTCCCAGCAGGGGGGAGACGGAGCATGGGCATAGGACGAGCAGTGGCCCACTAGAGGGAAGCGCCAGTCTGCCATGGACTGGCTGGTCCAGCTCAGAGAGAGCATCGGGCGGCGCAGGGGAGAGGTCCTCCTAAAGAGATGGCATCTGAACACGCTAGGAGGGCTTGCCATTGAACACTTTACAGTGGCCAGAGCGAAGGCAAACCTGACACTTGACCGGGTCATAGCAAGCGGCGACTAGGTGGTCAGAGGATAGGAAGCTGAAGCACTAAGTGATTGGAGGTGGGAGAGAAGGCTGCGAGAAGAGCGCTGGCCGGAGGGGGTATAAATAGTCGGCACAGGGGGGAGGAGAGATTCAAGGTAAGAGAGCGCCATCCAAGGTTTAGGAGGCCGATGGGGTGCGTCCATCCTAGGGGATGACCGGTCAGCAAGAAAAGGTGGGGAACAGTGGAAAGGAGTAGCGGCGAGGCATGGCTACGACGGGGGGTACATGAGAGTTGGTCAGAGGGGAATTGAAGGAGGGGAAACTCACCAGACCGAACGCGATCTCTGGGTGGCGCCGGGACATCCCATGGATTCACTAACTGCAACAGTTAAGAGTGAGGAGTAATGTCACTCAGGGAGGCGCCCGATGGCACCAGAGCCGACCGAGCCCAGCAGAGAGGGGCAATAACGCCAGGGGTAGTGAGGGCGGTGGACCTATCGTGGTCAAGGTGGCGTAACTCACGGCCGGGGGGCACGGGAGTGAGAAGGCTGGGGTCCAAGGGGAAAGAGGTTTGCTTTTTGAATCCACAGAGGGGGCAGCAGGCCCACTAGGGTCTAACAGCCCAAAGAGCCCAAAGCCAATGGCGGGCTCAAGGGACTCCTCCCGCCTAGAGTTACTGTGCTGATTCAAATCAGGGTCCCTCCTGGCACTGGTGGACCTGCGACAGGCAGTAGCCCTGGTGGGCCTGGGAAACAGTGGCAGAACCTACTAAGTTACATGGCCCACATGCACCTATCATTGTCCTAAACACCTTTGACGGCTATGCATATGTACCAGATAACTTAAGAAACCCTGTGTTAACACCAGATTTTGAACCAGGGAAGACTTTCCATTTGTGAACACAAGCGGCTGGTTAGTTAAGGAAATTGACCAGAAAAGGAGAAGTGCTTGTTTTGGTTCAAGACACGATGAGAAGAATCACGTGGACCAGGATCGACAAGCTAAGGAGACGTGTCGGGTTCGACCAGAAGAGTTGGAGTCTGAGTCATCTTTTATTTATACTATATTGTATCCTAGTCGTATTAGAATAGGAGTCTTTCGGGTTATAAATAGCTAAAGACCCAACTTTTGAAAGGAATCGAATAATCAATCAAACAATTTCTCGGTCTCTGGCCAAACCCTTAGGAGTAGGAGTAAAGTAGATCTCGGCGAAACCTTCGACCAGACAGGGCTGCATCGGCTAGATCGATCTCTGGTTTGCTTGTAAGTTTTACCAATGGCTCGTGTTATCGTTTGATAAGTGTTGTTTCTGGACCAAGGCCCCGAAACAGCAGGTCATCGCACGAGCGAAAGCACGGAGCGAAAGCGGAAGCGAACGGAAGAAAGTGGGAAACAGAATGGAGTGAACAGTGTTCCCCCCTTAGGGGGTCGGGGGCCTTTTATATTAATCCGGGTTAGTTCGAGATTACAAAAATGCCCTTCCAACTACTCCATGGCTGTGTGCCACAAACGGCGACCCGAGGGGCAACATTGTAACTTCACCCCCCTTTGGCGGGCTCGGCGCCCTCTGGCTTCTTCTCCCGACCGGTGGGCCCGCTCCCTTTGGCCCGGGCTTCCGGCAACTTGCAAAAACCTGTGAGAAACCAGAGTAGTGAACGACGAAAACCCCCGCCGGAGGCGCTTGGCTCCTTCCACGCGAAAGCAGCCCGGTCCGCCACCCGGTCCGCCTGCGGCTCCCTTTCGCGCGATAGCATGATGCGGCGGGCTCGCTCACCCGCTGTTGTACCTTCGCAAGAAAGCTGTCGCGAGCCCGCGCCTAGGCCGCTACCGGCCCCTTCCGCGCGATAGCGCGGTCAAGTGGGCTTGGCCGCCCCTCGGAAGCCACTTTTGCCCTTCTTCGCGCGAATGCGTGCTTCTGCGCGAATGCGTACTTCCACACGAAAGCTCTGTCTCTCTTCGGTCTTGCGGGTCGGGGGCGCTAGCTGCTTGGGTACCACCACAACAATGGCCCCTCACGGTCGGATATGTGAGCTTGCGAAGTTCGACCGTGCTTTTTCGCTAGGCGCCCACGCCCGCCCAAAAAAGTACCTTTCCTTCGTTTTTTTTAAGCGAAGGTTTTTTTTCCCGCGTCTGGACGTCTTGTTGCTCCCCTGACACCTTGTACTACCTGTCAGGCCGTTGCGATGCTTCGTATTCCGTGCCTAGACGCCTTTTCGTCTTCCTCGAAAACCGTGTGTTGTTTTGGCGTACCGTTGTGACGCTTCGAATCCCGTGCCCAGGCGTCTTTTCATCTTCCTCAAAAACCGTGTACTGCTCGCTCGTATTTATGCATGAGAGCTTCGGACGGGGAGACTACTTGGCCACTTAATCCATCCCCGCGCGCCATTGCCTTGTGCTTGTGAAGCCCCGCATCATTCGCTTGAGCGAAAATTGTTGGTGCCTGCCCTGGTCATTCGCTGAGCGACGGTTGTGGTGCATAGCTCTTTCTCTTATCTTGTCTCTTTTCGGCTTGACTCATGTTTCAAATTGGTCTAAGCTTCTGTGCTTCCGCCTCTATCCTCTTCTTTTTCTTTATCCTTTCGCATGCATTCTTGTTTATTCGTCTCTCGCGCCATGTTAGATGGCGTCTTCCAGTTCCACGTCGACCTCGAGCTCGTCTAGCGAAAGCACTGGCACTTCTGGGTCCTCTCGTCGTGAATGTAGCGCTGAAGTATCCGTTGGATCCGGGGGTGCTCCGCGGGTTCCGAGTCACAGCGGCAGTTTGTCTGACGACGGAGACTCTGGCTTGGTTTCGGTGCCTACCGACTGCTCATTCTACCTGGGCACTTCGCGAATGACAGCTGCTGCTTTGCAATCGATGGCCGAAAAAGGACCTTTGAGGAGAGATCATCTCGCGAGCTGCCGCGTTCCTGGAGATGAAGAGGTGCCCATTCCGCGGCCTAATGAAGCTATTGTCTTCCGCGACTATTTCGCTGCTGGGCTGGACTTTCCACTTGAAGAATTTGTCTCGGATGTGCTTTCTGGGTTCGGCATACAACTCCATCAGCTGACGCCGAATGCGTTTGTCAGGCCTAGAGTTTTCGCCTTGGCGATGAAGATGCTTGACTGCACGCCACGAGCGGATGTTTTCGTGCGATTTTATGACATTCACCGTCGTCCGACGAAAGTGGACGACCCTTTTTTGGGAGGCAAGCTGCCGAGCGAGATTGGGTGTATCAACTTCGTTCCGCGGAAGACCCGTGGTAGCGTTTCTATTTCGCTTACCTATCGGAACAAGTGGCCAGATTGGAATCGCTTCTGGTTCTACTACCGAGTTTGCTCGGACGAAACAGTTGCTGCCGAGTTGAGTAAAGGGGAAAAGAAAGCTTCTCTGCTTGTGTCGGTTTTGGAGAGGTGTCCCGAGAAACATCTTCCGCCCGTCGCGTTGAATGACGAAGAAGCCATTCGCTGTGGAGACACGTTCGCTCTCACTGCTCGGTTTTGTAACACCCGGATTTACGAATAAAACCGAGGTAAAGCATATGTGGGCCTAGGGGGTCCCAAATCCACATATACCACAAAATGTATATCATTACAGCACGAACAACGTTTAATAACTTATTACATCACACGAGATTGTTCATCACATCGGCCAACGGCCCATTATTACAACGGTAGCGTAGACGTAGACATCACTCCACAGGGACACCGACTGGGGGTACGCCATCCTCAGAAGTCCTGCACATCTTCTAGATACTCCTCGTACTCTCCTTCATCTGGTACCCATCCGGGATTTTTATGTGAACCAACGACAAGCGTCAGCTCACCATGCTCAGCAAGTACAACTACGGGGGATGCAAGGCTCAAAAAGGTTGACCTGGTTGACTGTGGTTAGCATTTTATCTTAATCCTATTTTAAAGATAACCTTTCATTACTAAGTATATGATCCCTGTTGTCCCAAAAGTATGATCATTATTATGTTAACAAGAGGTAAGCCACAAACCACCAACATACCCCACCATGAACCACTTATAAAGGATCCGAGCCGCTCGTATCCGTGAGCACGGCTGATATATCAGGTTTACCCTCTGCAGAGGTTGTACACTTTCACCTTAGGCCGTGATTCCCATATGCCAGGGAGAGCCAGTCCCACATTACCTCCTCTATGGAAGTACGGCAGGGTTTCACTACGTAGTCTTTCACTAGCCACTCTAACAAGTAGTAGCCGCAAGGTTTCGGCTTCCAGGCGAATGGAGGCCCCCTTCAAGATGGCACACCTGACAGCCGACCAGTACACATCTTGACAGGCAAGGAAGCCATTCTTTAACCCGGTTCCCCCCTCTAGCGCCTTTCGGTAACTACTACAAGCTAGAGTAAGTCTAGTTACACAACTAAGATCAGAGCCATATAATACCCAAGGTTGCACGGGATCTCCCGGGTGGCCGCTTTAAAAGATAGCTCCCGAGGTGGGTCACTGAGCAACACCAGGCTCCAGTGCCCTAAATGTGGTTAAAAAGCCTCTTTTAACATTGTTCCATAGTCATTAATCAGCATTAAACAATTAGCAATATATAGCGCGTAGCATTACTAGTCATGTTATGCAAAACCCACCCATAGGATCAAGGTATATAGTTTCAGGAAACTAGTATGATCCTATGGTTCATCATATTAGACACATGCATAATGATTACTAGGTCTTGCATTCAATAGGTAACAAGGAAACCGTGGGTTGTACTTGCCTTGGTCACACGCTTGGTCCTGATACTGCTCCTGCGAAGCCTGCTCCTCAAACACGTCACCGTCTGGACTCGATAAAGAATCACCAATCATAGCATCCAAACAGTCATTACATGCAAACAAAATATATATCTATTAGAACAGTACACCAAGCATCAGAAACAGTTAGTGAAACATATATAAAACTATTCTACTCGTCGATACGATCAAATGAACATAAAGATCACTCTGATCGGATCTAAAACGAGAAAGTTATAAAGAAAACAAGTTACAGGGGCACTTTTGTAAATAAAAACAGTTTCCTAGGGCCTAACCTGCGAAAACCGAGGGCTAAAATGCTATTAAACATAGCCGGCGGGGTCTAATGCGTGAAAAAACATGCCTCTGGACTGCGGGCACTAAAACCAGGTTCTGCAGGGTCTAAAACAAAAGAAAACAGGACCTAAAAAGAAACTAATTGAACTGCGCTGGACTGCGGGTTAATTTCCGCAAAACCCAGGGGCTTTTTCGCAAAGCAGACGGCTGCAGCGGCGCTGACGCTGACGCGGCTGCGGCGCAAGCGCTGACTCAGCGCCACGCGGCGCACGCGGGTTGGCTCGGTCCACCAGCTGGCCAGTGGACCGCGGGGGCGCTGCGGTTCACTAGTCCATAGGACCCGGTGTATACCCCTTCGGGTATACTTCTAATCTCGACCGTCGGTCTCAGATCGGATGGCCCGGGGTGGCTTGCAAAGGCACGGCGGCGGCAGGGATGGTGGCGCGGCCTCCGGCGAGCGGCGGCGCCATGGGAGAGGGCTCGGGAGGTCGCCGGAACGGCGCTCCCGACCTCGGCTGGCTACGCAGAGAACACCGAAGAGAAGCGGGGGTCGCACCGAATACCAACGTGGCCTCGGCTTCGGCCAAAAGACTCACCTCGGTGACGAACTCGGCGAGGTGGATCTGCAGAGGGGAAAACGACGGTGAGGGTCGGTTACGCGTAAGTCAAACAAAAGGAGGGAGCTCGGGGTTCACGGGTGGCCGCGGTGTCACCTGAGATGGCTCGACAGGGCTCTTGGGTGGCCGGTGAAGGCTCTGCGACGGCGAGGCAGCGAGGGTGTGCGAGCGGGGTGAGGGAAAGGGTCTCGGGGCGTTGCCCCAGGCTTTATAGGGCTCGGGCGAGGGTGGAGGCGGTCGGTGGAAGTTCCACTGGCGTCGTTTGATGACCGAGTGGCCATAATGGCCACTAGCTCGGCGGTTTTCGGGAGGGGATCGGGCGGCGGCGGCGGCATTGCAGCCGGCGTGAGGAAGGGGAAAGGGAGCGGCGCGGGCGCGGCGCTTGCGCGGGCAGGCCGGCGCGGGCGAGGCGAGCTGGGCCGTGCGGATGCGGGCCACAGGCGCGCTGGCTGGGTGAGGGAGGGAGAGACGGGCCGCACGGGGGGGGGAAGCGAGCGGGCCAAGCGGGCCGCTGCGAGTGCGAGCGCGGGCGAGCCAGGCCGGGAGAAGGGAGCGGGCTGGGCTAGCTTTGCTGGTCGGGCCAGAAAGAAAGAGAGGGAGAGAAAGAAAAAGAAAAGACTTTTCCTTTTAAAACTTTGCAAACTTTGCTCAAATTCAAACCTCTGATAGCTGTTGTTATACGAAAACTCTGCATAAGCCAAACTCTTGTCCCAACTGATTCCATACTGAAGTGCACATGCCCGTAACATATCCTCGAGAATCTGATTTGTTCTTTCTGTCTGCCCATCAGTCTGCGGATGATATGCTGAGCTGAAATTGAGCTTGGTTCCCAGTGATTCATGTAACTTCTGCCAAAATTGAGATGTAAACTGAGTCCCTCTATCAGACACGATCTTCTTAGGAACTCCATGCAAACATACTATCCTTTCCATATAAAGCTCTGCTAGCTTAGCTCCTGTGTAAGTGGTTTTGACAGGAAGGAAATGTGCCACTTTGGTTAACCGATCCACTATAACCCATATTGAATCATAACCTTTCTAAGTACGGGGTAAACCCACTATGAAGTCCATTCCCACTTCTTCCCATTTCCATTCCGGAATGTTCATGGGTTGAAGCAGTCCTGCGGGTCTTTGATGTTCTGCTTTAACTCTTTGACATGTATCACAGATTGCAACATATTCAGCTATTTCCCTTTTCATACCACACCACCAATACTTTTCTCTCAGATCTAGGTACATTTTTGTACTGCCCGGGTGTATTGAGTATGCTGAGTTATGAGCTTCATTAAGAATCATATCCTTGACTGTCTTGATATCCGGCACACAGATTCTCTTACCATGCCACACAGTCCTTTGTTCATCCATTTTGAAACCAGGAGCTTTTCCAACCACTATGCGTTCTGCAATGGCTATGATGTCCTCATCTTTCAACTGACCTTTACGGATTTCTTGTTCAAGAACAGGTTCCACTTCTAACTCCACTGTGTGTGCAACGATTGCTAGGTTTAACTTTCCAAACTCTTCTGCTAACTCTGCCGGGAACTGAGATGTTCTAACCATTTTTGCATAGCTTCTTCGGCTGAGAGCGTCTGCCACAACGTTTGCTTTTCCTGGATGATAGTGTACTTCGAGATCATAATCCTTGATCAATTCCAACCATCTTCTTTGCCTCAAATTCAGATCTGACTGAGTAAAAATATACTTTAAGCTCTTATGATCAGTGTAAATCTCACACTTGTGACCTATCAGATAGTGTCTCCATATTTTCAAGGCATGCACAACTGCAGCCAGTTCTAGATCATGAGTCGGGTAGTTAACTTCATGCTTTCTCAGCTGTCGTGACGCATATGCCACTACCTTGCTATCTTGCATAAGAACACATCCCAAACCTTGCCTGGATGCATCACAATATATCGAGAAACTTCTGGTGAGATCTGGCAGAACTAAAACTGGTGCGGTTGTCAACCTCTTCTTTAACTCTTCAAAATTTTCCTGACATTTCTCTGACCAGTCAAACTTAGCATTTTTCTCAAGCAACGCTGTCATTGGCTTGGCGAGCTTAGAAAACCCTTCTATGAATCTTCGGTAGTATCCGGCCATACCCAGAAAACTACGAATTTCACTGACATCCTTGGGTGGATTCCAACTCAACACATCCTGAACTTTCTTTGGGTCCACTGCTACTCCACCATTTGAGATAACATGCCCAAGAAAGGATACTTTCTTTAACCAAAACTCGCACTTGCTCAACTTAGCATATAACTCATTCTCCCTGAGCTTTTGCAACACTAGCCTCAGATGTTCCTCGTGTCCCTCTTCATTCTTGGAATAGACCAAAATGTCATCTATGAAAACCACAACGAACTTGTCCAGATACTCCATGAATACATTGTTCATTAAGTACATGAAGTAAGCTGGTGCATTGGTCAAACCAAAAGACATCACTGTGAACTCATATAAACCATAATGGGTGGTGAAAGCAGTCTTTGGTATATCTGATGCTCGAATTCTCAACTGGTGATACCCAGATCGGAGATCTATCTTAGAGAAAACACATGCTCCTCTTAACTGATCAAACAAGTCATCAATCCGAGGCAAAGGATACTTATTCTTTATGGCCACTTCATTCAAGGATCTGTAATCTATGCACATCCTTTGAGTCCCATCTTTCTTCTCTACGAACAATACAGGTGCTCCCCAAGGTGAGGAACTAGGTCGAACATAACCCTTATCCTGTAACTCTCTTATTTGTTTCTTTAGCTCTTCTAACTCATTAACACCCATTCTATAAGGTCTTTTTGCTATTGGTGCAGTGCCAGGTAAAAGATCTATTATAAATTCAATTTCACGTTCAGGCGGCATACCTGGCAGATCGTCGGGAAAAACATCCGGGAATTCTCTGACTATTGGAATATCATCAGTCGTTGATTCCTTAATCTGATTCACTTGGCATACTTCAAGAGTAGGTGATACTGCCTTGCACTCTATTACTTCTCCTTCTGAAGTTTTCAGCTGTACGGTTCTTGTTGCACAGTGAATAACTGCATCATGCCTTGTCAACCAGTCCATACCCAGAATGACATCGATCCCATATGTGTTTAACACCATCAGATCGGATAAAAAGTCTACCCCCCTTATGTTAACCTTAACTTTTGGGCAGCGCAAGCTTGCTCTCATTTCACCACCTGGTGAACTAACAAGCATGGCCTTGTCCATGGTATGCATGAGTAGAGTATGCCTCTTCACAAAGTGTGCAGATATAAAAGAATGCGATGCTCCGGAATCGAACAAAACTAAAGCAGAGTGGAAGTTAACTGGAAACGTACCGATCACAACATCTGGGGCGCCCTGAGCAGATTCTGTTGTCACATGGTTCACCCTTCCACGAGCATAGTTCTGCTGTCCTTGACGGCTTGGCATGTGAGTGTTGTGCTTCTGGTTGCTTTGGGATCCTTGCCCCGTCTTCTTGGGACAGTGATAGGAGAGATGCCCAACGTCACCACAGACGAAGCACTTGTTGTTTGTTGGAGTGGCCGGCGTGTTGGGAGAGTTTTTCACTGGTGTTCCACCAGTCTGTCCCTGACGAGGGATCTGTGCACGATTCTGGTTCGGATGTGACTGTTGTGGGGTCCTCTGATGGTTCTGGTTGCGCTGGTCATTACCGGTTTGCCCATACTGCCTCTGCTGGTTGCCATACCCTGCAGAAAAGCGCGGACGGCTGCTGCTTCCCGACTGCTGGTTCTGGAACTTTCTCTTCTTGGCATCCATATCACGCCTCTTTCCCTCAATCACCAATGCCTTGTCAACCATTTGCTGAAAGTTGGCAAAGGTGTGAGAGAGTAGCTGATATTGGATCCCATCATTCAGTCCCTCCATAAAGAGCTCCTGCTTATCGAGGTCTTCTTCGATGTCCCGCGGTGCATAACAGGAGAGCTGTGTAAACTTGTCCTTATATTCACTAATGGACATGCTTCCTTGCTTCAAAGCTAAGAACTCTTTTCTCTTCAAACGTACTGTTCCCGCCGGCACATGATGCGTGCGGAAACTATCGTGGAACTCCTGCCACGTGATCTGGTTGGGGTTGGGGTGTGCTTGTTGGTAGGTCTCCCACCAATCAAGAGCTGCTCCTTGGAGTTGCCCTGATGCATACAAGACCTTCTCATGGTCGTTGCATTGCGCAATCTCCAGCTGGCGTCCAACTGCCCGGAGCCAGTCATCAGCCTGAAGTGGATCAGGGGAGTGATCGAAGGTAGGCGGGTGTCCCTTCATGAACTCGCCTCGCTTATCTCTAACTTGAGGCGGTGGTGGGGGTGGATGATTCTGGTTGTTCTAGATAGCATTGGTCATCTGTTGCATGAGCTGTGTCTGCATAGCCAAGAGTTGTTCTATTGACACATTGGGAGGTGGTGGTGGTGGGTTTCCTGCCCCAGGGGTTCTCCTGGTGTCAACCATCTGTAACATATGTATAGGTCTCATAAGTTCTTTTGTACTGTATGATAAAGCACTGACAGAGATAGAGATAACAAAAGAAAACTGCTCGAGAAAACTGATCCGAGAAAAGATGATATAAAACCCAATGTTATTATTATTATACCACATTAAGAGTACTAAGATGGTGTGGACATGCCCCATACTCATCTTCAATCATGCAAAGATCCAAATCATTACATGATCAACATCACAAGCATTAAAACACATGACTCGATAACATGACACTGACATAAGACTGACTCGAACTCGCATAACTGTCGATCTAGTCTAAACTGGGGTGGAACGCCTATGGCTCGTAGGTCGTGCGGGTGCAGGTGCAACTCGGGTGATGCCTCTTGCGCTGAGCGACGATAGCTGGGTCCCTCGCTGCGGCGGTCGGAAGGGGATCCTGGGGCTGAGCTCCACGTCGCAGCTGGCGCTCGAGGTTGTCGATCCGTAGCTGCATCCTCTCCGTCTCGATCCACAGAGTCCTCTGATCAAGCATAGCACGGTCCAAGGCCGTGTTGAGGGCGACTACCAGGGGTACCGTCTCTATCATGCGAGCACTCTCGTGCTGCTGCACCCTGGCAACCACACAGCCGTCGTCCAGAGTACGGCGTCGAGGAAAGTAGCGGTCGGCGTCCTGCTGGATCGTCGGGAACATCCTGTCACGGAAGATGAGGCATGCCTGCCTCGCTGCGTCCTCCACGCCGAACTCCCGGGTGAAAGTCGGACTCAGAGCGTAGATCACGTCACGCACAACCTAGGTCTTGTCGTCCTCATCCCTGGTCTTCATGAACGCCTTGGTGACCCAGTAGCCGGTATGCTCGGGGTGAACATACTCCCGGCTACGGTACTCCACCAAGGTGCGGCTGGGGCCGTAGTGCAGGTCGACGAGCTTCAGGAGCTTGGGGTGGTAGAAGCCATCACCCTCCTCAGTGGTACGGGTCCTCCGGATCCAGTAGGCGTCGTCCTCGTCCTGGACGTGGTACTCGGGGGACCTCGCTCCACTGCCGTCGTCGTGCGAGTCGCTGGAGTCGGAGCTGGAGTGGTCGTCGGAAGAGTCGTCTGAGGAGTGGTCGTCGGAAGAGTCGTCTGAGGAGTGGTCGTCAGACGAGTCTCCGGAGTCGTCGCTGGGGTCTCCACCTGCAGCCTGCTGCTGCTCCTCGGGCTCCTCCTCGGCCTCCTGCCTCTGCTGACGGAACAGGCGGAGGTGCTCGGCGCGGGTTGGTGCACGTCCTCCAGTGCTCTTACGAGCGGTCTGCTTGGTCCGTGCCATCTACAAATTTTAAATATGAGTCAGATACGGTAAAAAAATTTTTATGAAAGACAGAGGAGTACTAGAAATTTTATAAATTACAAAAAGCAATAAAATTTTGGAATTACTCCTAGGAAAAGGGGTGTCCAGTCTATCTAGGGTAGCGTCCTACAGTCAGTTCGGCTTTGATACCAATTTGTAACACCCGGATTTACGAATAAAACCGAGGTAAAGCATATGTGGGCCCAGGGGGTCCCAAATCCACATATACCATAAAATGTATATCATTACAGCACGAACAACGTTTAATAACTTATTACATCACACGAGATTGTTCATCACATCGGCCAACGACCCATTATTACAACGGTAGCGTAGACGTAGACATCACTCCACAGGGACACCGACTGGGGGTACGCCATCCTCAGAAGTCCTGCACATCTTCTGGATACTCCTCGTACTCTCCTTCATCTGGTACCCATCCGGGATTTTTATGTGAACCAACGACAAGCGTCAGCTCACCATGCTCAGCAAGTACAACTACGGGGGATGCAAGGCTCAAAAAGGTTGACCTGGTTGACTGCGGTTAGCATTTTATCTTAATCCTATTTTAAAGATAACCTTTCATTACTAAGTATATGATCCCTGTTGTCCCAAAAGTATGATCATTATTATGTTAACAAGAGGTAAGCCACAAACCACCAACATACCCCACCATGAACCACTTATAAAGGATCCGAGCCGCTCGTATCCGTGAGCACGGCTGATATATCAGGTTTACCCTCTGCAGAGGTTGTACACTTTCACCTTAGGCCGTGATTCCCATATGCCGGGGAGAGCCAGTCCCACATTACCTCCTCTATGGAAGTACGGCAGGGTTTCACTACGTAGTCTTTCACTAGCCACTCTAACAAGTAGTAGCCGCAAGGTTTCGGCTTCCAGGCGAATGGAGGCCCCCTTCAAGATGGCACACCTGACAGCCGACCAGTACACATCTTGACAGGCAAGGAAGACATTCTTTAACCCGGTTCCCCCCTCTAGCGCCTTTCGGTAACTACTACAAGCTAGAGTAAGTCTAGTTACACAACTAAGATCAGAGCCATATAATACCCAAGGTTGCACGGGATCTCCCGGGTGGCCGCTTTAAAAGATAGCTCCTGGGGTGGGTCACTGAGCAACACCAGGCTCCAGTGCCCTAAATGTGGTTAAAAAGCCTCTTTTAACATTGTTCCATAGTCATTAATCAGCATTAAACAATTAGCAATATATAGCGCGTAGCATTACTAGTCATGTTATGCAAAACCCACCCATAGGTTCAAGGTATATAGTTTCAGGAAACTAGTATGATCCTATGGTTCATCATATTAGACACATGCATAATGATTACTAGGTCTTGCATTCAATAGGTAACAAGGAAACCGTGGGTTGTACTTTCCTTGGTCACACGCTTGGTCCTGATACTGCTCCTGCGAAGCCTACTCCTCAAACACGTCACCGTCTGGACTCGATAAAGAATCACCAATCATAGCATCCAAACAGTCGTTACATGCAAACAAAATATATATCTATTAGAACAGTACACCAAGCATCAGAAACAGTTAGAGAAACATATATAAAACTATTCTACTCGTTGATACGATCAAATGAACATAAAGATCACTCTGATCGGATCTAAAACGAGAAAGTTATAAAGAAAACAAGTTTCAGGGGCACTTTTGTAAATAAAAATAGTTTCCTAGGGCCTAACCTGCGAAAACCGAGGGCTAAAACGCTATTAAACATAGCCGGCGGGGTCTAACGCGTGAAAAAACATGCCTCTGGACTGCGGGCACTAAAACCAGGTTCTGCAGGGTCTAAAACAAAAGAAAACAGGACCTAAAAAGAAACTAATTGAACTGCGCTGGACTGCGGGTTAATTTCCGCAAAACCCAGGGGCTTTTTCGCAAAGCAGGCGGCTGCAGCGGCGCTGACGCTGACACGGCTGCGGCGCAAGCGCTGACTCAGCGCCACGCGGCGCACGCGGGTTGGCTCGGTCCACCAGCTGGCCAGTGGACCGCGGGGGCGCTGCGGTTCACTAGTCCATAGGACCCGGTGTATACCCCTTCGGGTATACTTCTAATCTCGACCGTCGGTCTCAGATCGGATGGCCCGGGGTGGCTTGCAAAGGCACGGCGGCGGCAGGGATGGTGGCGCGGCCTCCGGCGAGCGGTGGCGCCATGGGAGAGGGCTCGGGAGGTCGCCGGAACGGCGCTCCCGACCTCGGCTGGCTACGCAGAGAACACCGGAGAGAAGCGGGGGTCGCAGCGAATACCAACGTGGCCTCGGCTTCGGCCAAAAGACTCACCTCGGTGACGAACTCGGCGAGGTGGATCTGCAGAGGGGAAAAACGACGGTGAGGGTCGGTTACGCGTAAGTCAAACAAAAGGAGGGAGCTCGGGGTTCACGGGTGGCCGCAGTGTCACCTGAGATGGCTCGACAGGGCTCTTGGGTGGCCGGTGAAGGCTCTGCGACGGCGAGGCAGCGAGGGTGTGCGAGCGGGGTGAGGGAAAGGGTCTCGGGGCGTTGCCCCAGGCTTTATAGGGCTCGGGCGAGGGTGGAGGCGGTCGGTGGAAGTTCCACTGGCGTCGTTTGATGACCGAGTGGCCATAATGGCCACTAGCTCGGCGGTTTTCGGGAGGGGATCGGGCGGCGGCGGCGGCATTGCAGCCGGCGTGAGGAAGGGGAAAGGGAGCGGCGTGGGCGTGGCGCTTGCGCGGGCAGGCCGGCGCGGGCGAGGCGAGCTGGGCCGCGCGGATGCGGGCCACAGGCGCGCTGGCTGGGTGAGGGAGGGAGAGACGGGCCGCGCGGGGGGGGGGGGGGGGGACGAGCGGGCCAAGCGGGCCGCTGCGGGTGCGAGCGCGGGCGAGCCAGGCCGGGAGAAGGGAGCGGGCTGGGCTGGCTTTGCTGGTCGGGCCAGAAAGAAAGAGAGGGAGAGAAAGAAAAAGAAAAGACTTTTCCTTTTAAAACTTTGCAAACTTTGCTCAAATTCAAACCAAGTTTGAATTCTAGCCACTCAACTCTAGCCCTACACTCAAACAAAATATTATGCTCCAGCATGAATGCAACAAAAATGTTTTCTAAGCCCCAACTTAATTATTAATTTACCAAAATTATTACTTGGCCTATATGTTTCATGGAAAATAAATAAGCAAAGTCATATTAAACTCTATTTTCCAAAAGGTGATTTTCAGGGTGTCACAGGTTTCAAATTAGTCGAGACTTGGTCGAAGAATGGATGGCTATCGGGCTGAACCCGCTCTGCAGTGCAACCTCTTTCGAAGGTTTTGCTGACAAGGATGGGTATCGCGACCCCCTTCTTCTGCTTGCGAAACCCGCGAACTTTGCTGATGATGAATCTTATGTGAAGCATATTGAAAGTGAAGCGAGGAAAATTTGTGGGCCTTATCTGCGAAAGGAAAGTGAGTTCCAACTCGGCAACCTTGGTCGAAGTCGCCGCTTGAATCGAGCGTTTGACGCTATGGGTGTCAAGTACGCCGAAAGGCCTCTGCTTGACGAAAGCAAGGACGAAGTTGAGGATTCGAAGGCGAAAGGCAAGAGCGCGGCTCGGCGTGGGGGTCGGAGCGGTGTGGTCCCTCGGCGAAAAACAGCCGAAGTTGGAGATATCTGCATCGGGCGTTTAATCGCCAAGCCTATGCTTAAGAGTCGAGGGGGAGCGCTGGAATCGATCCCCGACGTTGACCCTTTCGATCACCCGAGGGTGGTTAGTCTCTGCTTCTATGCCCGTTTCGCTTCGCCTTGCGCCTTTTCGCCGAATGCACCATTCGCTTCCAGCTATTTTTTTAGCTTACGTTTGTGTACCCTATTTTTGGCGTGTTTTTGCAGAGCGCATCTTACGCTGTGGAGATGGCTCTAAAAAAGTCGAATGTGCACCTTTCGCACTCGGCTTTTGATGATGATGCTTCGGTTGCTGACCTGCCGACTTTCGCGAAGCTTGGCTCGCGGAAAGCTTCGGGTCCGCCTGAGGTCACGGAGCGCCAGGCGAAGAAGCCGAAAGCTCCACGCCCTGAGCCCTCTGCTCGGGCGCCCGGCAAAAAGGCGGCTACCGGCGAAAAAGGGGCTGCATCTCTGAAAATGCCTGCTCCTGCTGCTGTTGATAGAGGTAAGCCACACATTTCGTTGCGGTGCATTCGCCTGACGCGGGAGATGGTGGAAGGGCAACTTCTAGGTTTCGGGCGGTTAATTCTCGACGGGGTGCCTTCGGACTACGAGAACCCATGCTTTTACACTGGCTTGAGCTCGTCGAGCGAAACTGATGATGCGAAAGAGGAATCTTATCGCGTTGCTCGTTCTTTGGGTGCAGCCTCAGACGCCCAACTAGCCTGCCAAATAGACTATCGTCGGGCAGGAGTCCTTCCTGGCGGAAGCAAAGAGGCTGTTAAGTTTGTGGAATTTTCTCAAAAAGCTTTCGTCGCCCCAGAGATCGAAAGGGATCTCCTTAAAGTTAGCAGTACGAAACTCAATGACGCGCTGTCGTTTCACCTGGCTAGCGTAAGTGTTTGGTTTCGCTGAGGGTTTTACCGCTCTTTCCCTTTCGTTTCACTTTTAACTTTCTATCTTTGGTTTGGTCCTATTCGCAGGCTGCTGTCATCACTCGTAGCCAGAGCAGTCAAAGTGACCTTTACATTCGCAAGGTTGAGCGTGAAAAGCAGGATCTTGACACTCAAGTGAAGAAGCTTGCCGCCGACCTGGAGTCTCAGACCAAGAAGGCCGAGGATGAACGCGCCTCCCGGAAGACGAGCCAGAAAGAGGTTGAAAATCTTAAGAGGGAGATTTCGTAGCTGCGAACTACCCAGGCCGACATGGAGAAGGCGCTCTTGACTTCCGCTGAGGAGGCCGTGTCTCGCTTTCGCGAGTGCCTCTGCAGCATCGGTGTCGAGACCAAAAACCCCTCAGAGCAAAACGTTGAAGGCTTCATCAGTTGGATTCGGTCTGAAATGGAGTCATTGGAGGGGCACATGGCCCTAGGCCGAGACTATGCTGCGGTGACAGGCATTAAGGCGATTGGCCATAGCCTTGCTGACGCTGGCTACTCCCATATCTCGGACCTTTCGGTTAGGGAAGTGGACTATTACTGGCGAACTCCCGAGGCAGCGAAAGTCCTCGGCAAAAGATTTTTTGATGAGTTCTGGCTGGCGGGAGGAAACGACATGTCCCTTATGCAGTCCGCCATGGGTCGCGGGAAGGTACTTTCGAGTGGCTGCTTTTTATTTTCGCTTTGCCCTTTCTTTTTAGAGTTGTGGCCTGTGCGACGCTTCTTATGAGTTTTCTTTTGATGCAGACTTCGGAGGAGAAAGCTCACATCCAGAGGGTGTTTACGGATTTCATCTCCGAAAGGCGAGCACGCGAGGCCGAGCCGGAAGATGAAGCGAGCCCCCCTCAGCCGAATGAGGAGATCCCCGAAAGCTCGGTTGCCGCCGCTTCTCGTGACGGGAACATCCCCCAAAATGCGGTAGATGAATAAATAGGGCTTGTTTTTCATGTGTCGGTTGTATTCGCCAGACTTGATGCTGCGCGTGATTTTTGAACTTAAATTGCGGATGCAGGAACGCCGGACGTTCTCGACATCTGCCCACTAATGATTAGATCTGGCGATCTCTATGTTGGAGGTGACTTGTGGAGGAGCTTTCGCTCTAGGTTTCCAACGGCGTCACTTTCGTCTTATCTGAATAGACGCGCTAAGAAACTTAAGCGCACGCAGGAGCGTTTGCGTGCTTTTTATGAAAACTTTGATCGATGCGAACTTGAGGCGAGGCGGAGGAGACGCGAGGCTTCGAAGGCGCGCCGTTTGTTAAGGTGGAGCCCGAAGACGCCGCGCTTTCGCCGGATGCGCGGCGATACAGCATTTTGCTTCGCTCGCTGGAGTAGTTCGCGGGCTTGAATATGTTGTACGAACTTTCTTAAAAATTGAATGTAAGGAGGCGGGTTATTGTGGCTTTATCTTTCAGTGTTGTCATTGTTATATACATATACGTATATTTTTGAAAATGCGAGCTTTGTTGTTTTGTTCATCTGGTTAGAGGGTGACGGCCGCCCATTGGCTGGCCGAGAGCTCTCGGCCCCACGCGCGTAGCCGTGTGACCGCGTCTTCCGCGCGACCACTTTCGATTGCGGGCTCCTCGGCCGATAGCAGAGGCGCGCCCGCCCCCACACACTTAGGCGAGGGGCGGTAGCATTCGCGCGAGGGTGCTTTCGTTACGAGCCCCTTGGCCGGTAGCAAAAACACGCCCGCCCCCACACACTTAGGCGAGGGGCGGTAGCATTTGTGCGAGGGTGCTTTCGTTGCGAGCCCCTCGGCCGGTAGCAAAAACACACGCCCCCACACACTTAGGTGAGGGGCAGTAGCATTCGCACGAGGGTGCTTTCGTTGCGAGCCCCTCGGCCGGTAGCAAAAACACGCCCGCCCCCACACACTTAGGCGAGGGGCGGTAGCATTCGTGCGAGGGTGCTTTCGTTGCGAGCCCCTCGGCCGGTAGCAAAAACACGCCCGCCCCCACACACTTAGGCGAGGGGCAGTAGCATTCGCGCGAGGGTGGTTTCGTTGCGAGCCCCTCGCTCGGTAGCAGAAACACGCCCGCCCCCACACACTTAGGCGAGGGGCGGTAGCATTCGCGCGAGGGTGATTTCGTTGCGAGCCCCTCGGCTGGTAGCAAAAACACACTCGCCCCCACACACTTAGGCGAAGGGCGGTAGCGTTCGCGCGAGGGTGCTTTCATTGCGAGCCCCTCGGCCGGTAGCAAAAACACGCCCGCCCCCACACACTTAGGCGAGGGGAGGTAGCATTCGCGCGAGGGTGCTTTCGTTGCGAGCCCCTCGCCCGATAGCAGAAACACGCCCTCCCCCACACACTTAGGCGAGGGGCGGTAGCATTCGCGCGAGGGTGATTTCGTTGCGAGCCCCTCGGCTGGTAGCAAAAACACGCTCGCCCCCACACACTTAGGCGAAGGGCGGTAGCATTCGTGCGAGGGTGCTTTCATTGCGAGCCCCTCGGCTGGTCGCAAAAACACGCTCGCCCCTACACACTTAGGCGAAGGGCTGTACCATTCGCGCGAGGGCGCTTTCGTTGCGAGCCCCTCGGCTGGTAGCAAAAACACGCTCGCCCCCACACACTTAGGCGAAGGGCGGTAGCATTCGCGCGAGGGTGCTTTCGTTGCGAGCCCCTCGGCTGGTAGCAAAAACACGCTCGCCCCCACACACTTAGGCGAAGGGCGGTAGCATTCGCGCGAGGGCGCTTTCGTTGCAAGCCCCTCGGCCGGTAGAAAAGATGCGCCCGACCCATACACTTAGGCGAGGGGCGGTAGCATTCGCGCGAGGGTGCTTTCGTTGCGAGCCCCTCGGCCGGTAGAAAAGACGCGCCCGCCCCCATACACTTAGGCGAGGGGCGATAGCATTCGTGCGAGGGTGCTTTCGTTGCGAGCCCCTCGGCCGATAGGACATCGCGAAACTCAGCGTTGGCGGTTCGTATCACTTGAGATGTTGATTAACGAAAGTGAATCTTATACAAGCTACGGGCAGGTTTACAACCGGCTATAGCTGCGACATTGCACTTATTGTCATCCGGCAGCGTGGTTGCTTTTGTTTTATCTTCCAGCAGCGGTTTAAAAAGGACTTGCCACTTGCTAGCGCTTTCGCCTAAAGTTACTGGATTGGTGACGTTGTCTAAGCGCGATGCCGATGACACAATCATAAAAGCGATGGCGTGACTCCTGATGCTTCCTATTCGCACTTTGCTTCCGCGCTTGCTTTTCAGGGTTGGCATTAGAAAGGATTTGGCAATTTTGGATGGTCGGGAGGCTTGCACTTTAGTGTCTATTTATATTGCCTTGCCTCTGTTGTGGGAGGACTGCATTTATTACCTTGGATGTACTTGTGAGCTTTTGGTAGGTGAAAAGTTAAGACGACATTTATATTTTTGCACTGACTGAAGGCTGCTAGCTGTCCTTCCTGTCGCCCTACGAGGGTTACTCAACTTGACCTCTGCTACCGTCCTCCCATTTTGCTGGGGGGTCGGCTTGGTGTTGCCCGCAAGCTTTCGTTCCGCCCTCCCGTTTTGTTGGAGGGTCGGTTTTTGTATTGCCCGTAGGCTTTCATTCCGCCCTCTTGTTTTGTTGGAGGGTCGGTTTTTGTATTGCCCGTAGGCTTTCGTTCTGCCCTCTCGTTTTGTTGGAGGGTTGGTTTTTGTATTGCCCGTAGGCTTTTGTTCCGCCCTCTCATTTTGTTGGAGGGTCGGTTTTTGTATTGCCCGCAGGCTTTCGTTCCGCCCTCTCGTTTTGTTGGAGGGTCAGTTTTAGTATTGCCCGCAGGCTTTCATTCCGCCCTCTCGTTTTGTTGGAGGGTCGGTTTTTGTATTACCCGCAGGCTTTTGAGATTGTCGGTGGCTGCGGAGGATCGCTTTCATCCACCCGACCGACATTCTCGTTCATCACATCGGAATGACGAATGTCTCAACCTTATGTTTGGTTGACTTCGTCCTTTGGCATGCCACGTAGTATTTTTGGGGAATTGCATATACTTTCATAATGTAGCGGTTACATTCGGCTGCCTCGTTAAAAAACCTCGCACCCCGATGTGGGGCTTCCCTGGCGAGGAAAAAGAGTGCAGTCTATTTTGATTATAAAAAGGTGAAAGTGAAAAACAAGAACAAACTTACATCAAATTTTGAGAAGACAAACTATGGGTAAAAGCGGCGCAAGTTGCTTGCGTTCCATGTGTGGGCTGATTCTTCGCCCTTGTCGTTCAGCAGCCGGAATACACCCGGTGCCACCATGCTTGCCACGATGAAAGGGCCCTGCCATTGTGACTGCAGCTTACCTTGCTTGTCCGGCTACCGAATGGTGACCATGTCACCAGGCTTGATGTCCTTCCGGACTATGGTTTTGTCTCTGTGGTGCTTTGTTTCCGCATGATACTTTTCGAGATTGTCTGCTGCTTGCAGCCTTACCTCCTTGATGGTGTCGAGTTCGAGGTGCCTTTGCTCCTGAGTCCCTAGAGCCATTTCGGTCCGGAAGGAGCCCAATTTTACCTCTTCCGGAGTTACTGCTTCTTCGCCGTAAAGCAAGCGGAACAGAGTGAAGCCGGTAGCTCTGGAACGTGAGATATTGTGCCCCCATACTGCTGTCGTTAGGGTATTGGCCCACTTGCCTTTCGGCGAATCATACAGAGTTTTTGATATTGCCAAAAAAATTAATCTGTTCGCTCTTTCGACAGCCCCGTTTGCTTGCGGGTAGTTTACTGAGGCAAAACTGAGCTTGATGTTGAGTTCGTCACAGAAACTCCTGAATTCGGCACAGTCGAATTGCTTCCCGTTGTCGCAAGTGATGAAGGAAGGAACGCTGAAACGACAAATTATTCTCTGCCAGACGAACTTGGTTAAGGAGGTGGAAGTTATGCTTGCAAGGGCCTTCGCTTCTATCCACTTGGTGAAATACTCGAGGGCGACCGCTGCGAAACGCAGGTTGCTCGGAGCCGCTGGTAGTGGTCCTACTATGTCGATGCCCCATCTCTGCAATGGCCAGGTTGGAACTATCGGCGTGGTTTCGTTTGCTGGGGCTTTCTGGTTTTTGGCGAACATCTGGCAACCTTTGCAACATTTGACCAGCTCTCTGGCGTCTGATGCGGCGGAAGGCCAATAGAATCCTTGCCTCATTGCTCTGTGTGCTATCTCATGAGGTCCCCTGTGCGCTCCGCACATTCCGGCGTGCATTTCTTCGAGTAGCTGAATGCCCTCATGCCTGCCTATGCATTTCAGGAGGGGGGCTACTATCCCATTTTTGAATAGCTGCTCCCCGACGATAGAGTAACCTTTCGCTTTATCGGCCATCCTTTTGGCGTCCTTTCTAGACTCCGGCTCGTATGTTTCGGCCAAGTAGGCGAATATCTGTGACCTCCAGTCATCACTGGCGATAGCGTGCACCGAACTTAGGTGGTCTTCCTCTTCCTTCACAGCTTTGGCCGAGAGGACTTGGTAGAATACATCTGGTGGTAATGGCAGATTTTGTGCTGCGGCTTTGGCCAATTCGTCTGCCTCTGTGTTTTCGGCTCTTGGAATATGGCGCAAGGTGAAACCTGTGAAGTTTTTCTCCATTCTTCTGATTGCTGCTAAATACTTGGCTAGCTCTGGTTCCCTTGCTGTGAAGTCCTTTTCGGCGTGGCCGACGACCACTTGGGAATCTGACTTGACTATGCATCTTCTCGCTCCGATTGCTCGGAGCTTTCGTAATCCCAGCAGCACGGCTTCATATTCGGCGGTGTTGTTAGTTGTAAGGAAATGCAGCCTTGCGGCGAATCTGACTTTCGGTCCTCTTGGCAGGGTTAAGATCGCCGAGATTCTGGCTCCAGCCATTCCCCAAGCGCCATCACAATTTACTGTCCATACGGCCTCCTCGAACTCAAGAGTTGTGTCGAAAGCCGCCGGAGTCCAATCTGCTATGAAATCCGCTAACGCTTGCAACTTGATTGCGGACCGGTGCTGAAAGTCAATCACATATTTGTTTAGCTCCGCCGCCCACTTGCCAATTTGGCCGATAGCCTCGTTGTTGCGGAACAAGGCTTCAAATGGTTGGGCCGATAGGACTATGATGTGATGAGACTGAAAATAATGCTTTAGCTTCCTAGAAGCCATCACCACCGTGTATGCTATCTTTTCCAACTCAGAATAGTTCAGCTTTGCTCCTGACAGTGCCTTAGAAACAAAATAGATCGGGAACTGCGTCATCTTGTTTTCGTGCTCTTTTTCTTCCACCAGAACTGCGCTTACGGTAGTGTGAGATGCTGCGAGATACAGCAAGAGCGTCACTTCCGGTGACGGTTTGGATAACGTAGTTAGCCTTGTCAGGTACTCCTTTAGCTGCTGGAATGCTTGTCGTTGCTCTTCCCCCCAATCGAAAGGGTCAGAGCTACGTAGAGTTCTGAAGAAGGGCAATCCTTTTTCGGCGGACCTTGCGATAAATCTGTTCAAGGATGCCAGCCTTCCTGTCAACTTTTGCACTTGCTTTCGGTTTGAGGGCGGTTGCATGTTAATGATCGCCGCTATTTTGTTGGGATTGGCTTCAATTCCCCTCGCCGATACAAGACAGCCCAGGAGCTTGCTTTTCTTGATGCCGAAAATACATTTGTCTGGGTTGAGCTTCAAGCTGCTTTTGTGGAGACTGCCGAAAGTCTCCAATAAGTCTGCTTGATGGTCTTCCTCTCTGTCGCTCTTGACCACTATATCGTCAACATAAGCCAACAAGTTTTTCTTCTGCTTCTGGCTCTCGAAGACCTTGTCGGTCATCCGCGAGAAAGTTGGGCCTGCGTTCCGCAGTCCTTCCGGCATCCGCCGATAGCAATATGTGCCGGTTGGGGTGATGAAACTGGTTTTCTCCTCGTCGTCGGGATGAAGCCATATCTGGTGATAACCTGAAAAACAATCTAGCAGGCTTCATCAAGGTGTTTGATGATGGCCAACAGCCGATCCAAGCAGTCGGCTTCAAAAAATATATTAAATAAATGGTTTCCTTAGTCGATGAAGATGAAGGCAAGATGGGCAAAGGTTTTACGTCGGCCGATGAATTAGAAGCTATTGATATTGGAGATGGTGATAAGCCAAGGCTGACGTATGTTAGTGCCAAGTTAGATCCTAAGTATAAGCAAGAACTTATCACTTTGTTGAAAGAATTTAGAGAATGTTTTGCTTGGGAATATTCTGAGATGTCTGGTCTTGATCGAACATTAGTCGAGCATCGGCTACCTATCAAACCTGGGAGCCGGCCAGTGAAGCAAGCTCCAAGAAGAATTAGAACAGAAGTTATGGCCGATGTAAAGACAGAAATTACTCGGCTATATGAAGCTAAGTTCATTCGGCAATGTAGATATGCTGAGTGGATCTCCAGCGTGGTCCCTGTTTATAAGAAAAATGGGAAAATGAGAGTTTGTATTGATTTCAGGGATCTAAATAAAGCTACTCCAATGGATGGCTACCCAATGCTAGTGGCAGATATGTTAGTCGATGCAGCAGCAGACCATAAGGTAATCAGTTTTATGGATGGTAATGCAGGTTATAATCAAATTTTTATGGCAGAGGAAGACATACATAAGATTGCATTCAGGTGTCCTGGTGCTTTGGGATTATATGAGTGGGTAGTCATGACTTTTGGACTTAAAAATGCCGGTGCAACTTATCAAAGAGCTATGAACTATATCTTTCATAAGTTGATCGACAAAGTTGTAGAAATCTATATTGATGATGTACCTGTGAAGTCCAAGGAATATCAAGAGCATCTTAAAGACCTCAGAGATACTTTAGAATGTGCAAGAAAGCATGGACTAAGGATGAATCCTCACAAATGTGCGTTTGGAGTATCGGGTGGACAATTCTTGGGCTTCATGGTACATGAGAAAGGGATTGAAGTTGGTCAAAAGAGCTATGAAGCAATCGACAAAGCAGTACCACCAACTACAAAAACTCAGTTACAATCCCTGATCGGCAAAATCAATTTCATCAGAAGGTTTATATCAAACTTATCAGCTAAAATTTTGCCTTTCTCAGTACTGTTAAAATTGAAACATGATCAAGAATTCAAATGGGGTAACGAACAGCAGAAAGCATTTGAGGAGATTAAGGAATATATGAAGTCTCCACCAGTGTTGATTCCTCCTCAAAGAAACAAGCCTTTTAAGTTGTACGTAGCGGCCGATGATCATACAATTGGATCGGCCTTAATGCAAGAGTTTGAAGGTAAAGAAAGAGTAGTGTTCTACTTAAGCAGAAGGTTATTAGATCCAGAAACAAGATATTCTCCTGTTGAAAAATTATGTTTGTGCTTGTATTTTTCATGCACTAAGCTTCGACATTATTTGCTATCTTCTGAGTGCACGGTGGTGTCAAAATTTGATGTGATAAAGCACATGCTGTCTATGCCTATTTTGAATGTGAGAATTGGCAAATGGATTCTTGCATTATCAGAGTTTGATTTGAGGTATGAATCGGCTAAAGCAGTTAAAGGTCAAGTAATAGCTGATTTCATTACTCATCGTCATGAGAAAATATTAATACATTAGATTTTACTCCTTGGGCTTTGTTCTTTGATGGATCTAATTGTAAGCAAGGTGGAGGTATTGGTATTGTTCTTGTTTCTCCACAGGGGGCAAGTTTTGAATATGCTTTTCCAATTGATCCAACCTCTACCAACAACCAAGCTGAATATGAAGCTATTCTTAAGGGACTTCAACTTCTATATGAGGTAAAGGCCGAAGCTGTTGAAATTTTTGGTGATTCACAATTGCTGGTTAACCAATTGCTCGACCTATATAAATGCAAAGATGATATATTGAGAAAACATTATGAAAAATGTCTTGAGCTACTTGATTTTTTCTCTTCTGTTGTCATTAAGCATATTCCTAGGTGTTAGAATGAAGAGGCTAATCAAATAGCTCAAAGTGCTTCTAGATATCGGCAGATTGTTGAGATATTAGCCGATGAGCTCGTTGATGTTGATGATTGGAGGATTGAGATTATTGAATATCTAAAAAATCCATCACGACAAGTATCTAGGAAGCTGAGATATAAAGCTACAAAGTTTGTTCTTCTTGATGATCAGCTTTATCACAAAACAATTGATGGTGTGCTTCTCAAGTGCCTCAATCAACAAGAGGCTAAAGTCTTGATGGGAGAGATCCACGAGGGTGTTTGTGGTGCACATCAATCTGCTCATAAGATGAAGTGGATGATTAGAAGAGCAGGTTATTTTTGGCCAACTATGCTGGAAGATTGTTTCAAGTATTATAAGGGGTGTCAAGAATGCCAGAAGTTTAGTAATGTTCAGAAATCTCCAGCATCGGCTATGAATCCAATTATGAAACCGTGGCCATTTAGAGGATGGGGAATAGATCTAATTGGCCAAATTTTTCTATCATCAAGCAAAGGGCATAAATTAGTATTGGTGGCAACTGATTATTTCACTAAGTGGGTTGAAGCCATTCCCTTAAAAGAAGCCTCATCAGCTAATATGATTGAGTTTATCAAGGAGCATATTATTTACAGATTTGGTATTCCTCAATCTACCACCACAGATCAAGGGAAGATGTTCATATCAAAGGAATTTGAAGACTTTGCTACCAATGTGGGTTTTAAGTTGATTAATTCATCTCCTTATTATGCCCAAGCTAATGGACAAGCTGAGGCTTCCAATCAAATTCTGATCAAGATCATTAAGAAGAAAATCAGAGAGCATCCGAAGAAGTGGCATTCGGTACTCAATGAAACTTTGTGGTCCTATAGAATGGTTTGCCATGGTTCAACCAAATGTTCACCTTACGAGTTAGTTTATGGGCATGAAGCTGTGTTACCTTGGGAAATTAATATTGGATCTAGGAGAGTATCGCAGCAAAACAGTTTGAAAGCTGATGAGTACAAGCATCTTATGATGGATAATCTTGATGACTTAAATTTTCATCGGCTAAAAGCTCTGGAGAATATCAAAGCTCATAAACTCAGAATTGCTAAATATTATAATCAGAAAGTAAGAGAGAAGAAATTCAATGAAGGCGACTTGGTTTGGAAAGTTATTTTGCCGATTGGAACTAAAGATAGCAAATATGGCAAATGGTCACCAAACTGGGAAGGGCCTTATCGGATTACAAAATGTGCTCCTGGCAATGCTTATTTTTATGAAACTTTGGAAGGAGTCGAGTACTTTAGGGCAATTAATGGAAAATATTTTAAGAGGTACTTTCCAAGTATTTGGGTAGATCTACTGTGATCTATTGAACTAGTCGATAGCCGATACTAAGGTGTCTCTTTCAGAGTAAAGATAGCCGATACAAAGGTATCGCCTTCAGAACAAAAAATAGCCGATACATAGTGTATCTCCTTCAGCACTACAAGTGACAGCGAAATAATAGCCGATGTAAAGGAAGCATTGCCTTTAGAACAAAAACAGAGTATAGGCAAAGAAAAATTCCAAGACATCAACAGGCATAAGTATTATACCAAATGTTAAGCCTGACGATGCAGGGACAGGGTGCAGGAGTTCAGGTGTTTAGATGGACCGGGATCAAACTTATACAAACACAAAATTACAACTATTCTAGATGGAGCTTGTTAAGGAGGTCCTCCAGGTGCGACACCTCCGCCACGGCGAGCCCTAGTGGCTAGAACTCCTCCACCAACTCCCTGAAATCATCCCTCATCCTGGTACCGACGAAGGAGGGAGCCACCTCGTTGGAGATGTTCGCCCCGCTGAGCTCGGCTCCGGCAAGGGCGAAGGTGGCGCCATGATTAATGACGTGGAGGGCCAACTCCCTGACGCGCACCGGGAGGTCTTCAAGGCGCTCCTTCAGTGTCACCCCTCGGGCGTTCACGAAGTCGGCGACCGCTGTGGCCACCTCCGGGATAGAGCCGAGTTGATTCTGGAGCTCTGTATTCGAACAAAGGCAAGGAAGTTGGGAATAGCCGATTCAATTATATTTAAGATCAATCGGCTAAAATTCAAGCAGACTGTTACAAAGATCAAATGAAACAATCACATATGAAGTTGCCGGATCAAATTAAAGATAACGAGTCAAAAGATTTGGGATAATTATACCTACGACCCTGGCGTCGGAGGCCTCTAGGTGCTCCATTGCACTGTTGAGGCATGCACGAAGGACCTCCAGTTCCTCCTCGGCATGAACGGCCCGGCGGCGTTCATCCTCTAGAAGATGCCGCGTGCTGGAGTAGTTTCAGATGAAATGCCAGGCGTCTTCATCTAGGACCAGGTCACGGTCCGCCGGAGGCCGACTGGGGCCCTGACCATCTGTCGGAGGAGGAGGGCTATGGAGAAGAAGAGGATTAGGGTTTTTCTCAAACGAAAGAAACCTCAAATTCGAAGACGATGGTCATGAAAGGGATTACCACCTGAAGACGCGACGGCGAGTCGCTGGAGGTCCATTGACAGAGTCTTCTTCGGCAGGGCGTTTGCCACGACTGTCCGCCATGGATCTTGCTTATTGATTGAGGAAGAAGAAGAGTCGGCGGTTGAGGAGAGTAGAGGTTGAAGGAGGAGGCGATGGATGCGTAATGTGTTCGGGAGCTAGCGGTTTCGTATTTATAAGTGGTAGCGGGAAAGCGAAGAGGCGTCGGTTTGAGAGCCTTCAGATGGAAGGCCGTTTGAGTACCGATCGGCTAAGCAGCTGATGAAAGACTATGTGAATGTCATCAGCTAAATAGCTGGTAAAAGGACCATGTGAATACTATCGGCTGGGATAGCTGATGGAATGTCAAAAGCTTTAGCAGAGTAAGTAATAATGGCGAAATCATTCACGAAGCAATGAAGCTAAAAGTCAGAATCACATGACATTGTTTGTCAAATGATAAAAATTACATGTTCAGAGCCGATTTTAATACATCAAGAGCGTTTGAACAGATGCTATCTATATCGGCTATTTCTTTTTGGTCTTCTTCAATTGAGCCTGGGATTGGATTCCTCTTGGTTTTGATGTTTTGAAGCTCACCATGAAGAAATGCCATCTTTTTCTTCTGCTCCTGAAGTTCAGTCAGGATCTTAGAAAAATTCTTTTCTCCAGATTCAATTTGCTCATTGATGGCTTTGAGTTTACTCAGGAGCTTATCTCTTTCAGCCTTCAGGGAAGATAGATTGCCAATAAGAACAGTGGAGGTTGAATTCAGCTGGTCTATGGCATCCCTTACAGAGATCATACTAGAGATACATTGTTGCTCTTGTTTTGGTAGCTCAGCTTGGGCTTCACGCGCCAGGATTTTGGCCCTTGCTTTGGAAAACTTTGGCCTAAGAAATTCTATATGAGCAATAGAGATCAGAGCTTCTTTAAGATCCTCTGGTATGTCATCCTTAACCAGGTCAAAAATATCTCTAATTTCTCTTGCATCTTGCACCAGATCGGCTATATTAGCTTCTAGGAGAGGAAGCAGCATTTGGAGCCGAGCCTTAACTTCTTCACAAAGTTTGCTTGAAGATTCTGGTGTAATGATTTCTCCTTCATCCATATATTTTTTCAAGTCAAAAGGGACGACGAGAGAAGAGGAATGTCCTTGTTCCTATGCAGATAGAATGTGTAAGTAACTATAAGTAAAGAATGTTGAAAGAAAGGAATATTATTCGAAGTACCTGTCCAAATGGGATGATTTGAGAATCAGGAGCAGCCGATGATGATTCAGGAAGTCTCCTTGAAATAAGTTCTCGTTAAGATAGAATCTACTACTGCAAATAAAGAGGTAATCGGCTTAAATTAATACCTGGAGATGGTTGAGGAGATTTTTGATGGGTATCAGGAGAAGGGGGCAGATCGGAATCCACATTGAGAGTTTCAAATTCTTGTGTGTCTTGTCCCTGAAATTGAAAAGGAAAAAGAGTCAGAATCAGAGTCCAAACATGAAAAAAGAAGAAGCAGTTTCCTTACTTTTATGGTGGCATTTTTAATTGATGATAATTGAGTGCCTTCCAAAGATTTCTTCTTCTTCTTTGATGTGGTCTTGGTTTTTGGCTTGTCAACTTTTGGTTTCTTGGCTTTGGGAGAGCCAACCTCCTTTATAAGAGCACTAAGGGGTTGGTCATCAGGGATCTCAGCAGCTTTCTTCTTCATTATCTCCCTTATGGTTGGGGCAGCATAACCTATTCGTGGGTTTGGACACCATATATTGTAATTCACTTTGGGAGGATTCAAACTGGCCAGATCCTATAGGCATTCACAAATGATATCAGAATAGGCAAATATTGAAGGTATAGGATTTAAAGGGAAAAAGTAAAAGCATCCTTCATCAGTTGCCTAAAAATCTGAATCCAGTTCAAGGTAGTAAGTAGATACAGCTTCATTGAAAAGATGGATGCTCCATTGCTGCCACCAATTGTTGAAAGAAGATGAAGTGAAGGGTTGACAGTTCCATTCTTTAACCATCTTTAAGGAAACAGATTGTTCCAATTGGAGAATTCTCTCATATTCCAATGCAGAGCCTACTGCCTCCCTTGGTCTTAACTTATCAACAAAGAAAAGAGCTGGGGGTACTTGGCCAAAACCCATTTGTCTGGCTGCCATGACAGGATGGTAGAATTCATAAGAGATTGGAGGTTTTTCTCTACCATGCCTGATTTCAGTGGGCAGGAGGCAAGGTTTCATTAGCTGACACAGAATTTTCAAACCTTCATCATCACATTCTGTCTGAAATTTGAAAGAGTATGGGTTTTCAAACTCCGTAGTGTCTGGATATTGGAACCAATTTAAGATGGTTGTAGAAAAGCCCTGATAGAAAGTCTTGAAGAAAAAGCTGACTGATTCTTCAATGATTACCATAGTTGCAGCCTCTCCAAATGAAGTGCATCTTCTTGTTTTTTCCTTATTGGCTAATTGTTTTTCTTGATTCTCTGAGTAAGCCGATGAAGGAAAGGACAAAGTCCTCAAATCTGGGACTATCAACTTGTGAAGGTGGAGGTTGAGCCAGAGCTGAAGAAACCACCAAGGACCAGTTATCGATGGGATGTTTTCATTTTCCATCAAACATTGAGATACTTTGTTCAACATACTATACAGAGCACCCAAGAGGTATTTTCCCAGAGGTATGTCTGAACTCACTAGCAGTTTCTCTGCTAATGCCAGGAAATTGGAAGTTGGGCCACAACTCTTCCCACAGAACAAATATTTCTCCAACCACATGATCAAGAAGGTTATGTGCTCTCTTTCTGAAATACTGTTTTGAGGTGTATTGAAAGTGGCGATATAGCCAGACCAACCCCCTGACTTGAGATTGCCTAGTCTTGTGAAAGGTTTGGTTTGAAGATTATGGGGAGTGATGGACCCAGTGACATTCAAGCCGGTCAGCATATGGGCATCGGCTAAAAGAGGGGTCATGGGGCCTTGCCTGAACATAAAGGCATTAAAAGTGCCAGACCAAAAATAACAGGCAGCCCTCAGCATTGGTTCATTTTTCTTCATGTCAGACAGAGATAGGGTGATACATTGATCCAAATTGCGGAGGATCCAATCTGACTTTTTCTTGGCTTCAACTTTAATCAGCCAGTCCCTCCAACCCGGGATGATTGATGGCCAGTTCCTGAAGGGAGTCTTGCTCCAATACTCTGAGTTCAGATTAGAATTCTTGAAAGGGGTCCTCTGGGTCTCAGCAATGATGATTTCAGCAGGATCAGAATTGCCCACTGGACCGAGGAAAAAGCTATTCGGACTATCATGGACGGGAATGAGAATTTGGTCGTGAAGCGCCTAAAATTTGAGTAGAAATATGAGAAAGATGTGCGCAGCGGAGAGGTCATCAGAAAGAGAGGAGAAGACATTGAAACAAGATTCTTTACCTCAGGAATGGAATCTAGAATCGCCATTTGACTTTGCGCGGACGTTGAACTCGAGGTTATTGAGATTTTGCTCGAAATCACTTGGCGGCGGATTCGTTTAAGGGCTAGGGTTTGAAAGCCGATTGGGGAAAAGAGTAACGGTTGGAAAGGGAAGACTCGGCTGATCGGCTAAACTTGAAAGGGGAAAAAGAATGGCAATTTTGAGAATAAAATAAATTTTATCCCAAAATTGGGGGGCATGTGTTAACACCAGATTTTGAACCAGGCAAGACTTTCCATTTGTGAACACAAGCAGCTGGTTAGTTAAGGAAATCGGCCAGAAAAGGAGAAGTGCTTGTTTTGGTTCAAGACACGATCAGAAGAATCACGTGGACCAGGATCGACAAGCTTAGGAGACGTGTCGGGTTCGACCAGAAGATTTGGAGTCTGAGTCATTTTTTATTTATACTATATTGTATCCTAGTCATATTCGAATAGGAGTCTTTCGGGTTATAAATAGCTAAAGACCCGACTTTTGAAAGGAATCGAATAATCAATCAAATAATTTCTCGGCCTCCAGCCAAACCCTTAGGAGTAGGAGTAAAGTAGATCTCGGCGAAACCTTCGACCAGACAGGGCTGCATCAGCTAGATCGATCTCTGGTTTGCTTGTAAGTTTTACCAATGGCTCGTGTTATCATTTGATAAGGCTGTATTTGGCTTGGACCAAACTCTTGTTAAGCTATGATATGGGTTAGTTATCGGTTCGAGTTCGTCTTTTTGTAAGGCTGCATTGGCTATGATCAACCTCTTGCAAGTAGTCGATCTTGACTAGTTATCGGCTTTGTTAGATCTGGCAATCTAATAGATTCATCAAGTTATCGATATTGTTCATACTTTTTAAGTTTGTTTTGTTACAATAATATCTTGCCCAATCGAGATCAACAAGTTAGCTTAAGCTTAAAACGCTATCTAAATCGATTGTCTAAAGCAATTACATGCCTATATTAACAGAAGATAGTCGATCTAGACCCTCATCGACTAACTTGTCAATCTCGATTGTTACGTGTTGTGCATTCGAGATATCTGTTTAAGTTATAATTTGATTTAAGAACAAGTAGATCTGATTCAATACACTTATTATGGTTGTATTTTCAAACCCCACTGATAGGTATGTTGTATTAGACTTGCTTGGTTTTATATCAGATCATAGCTTATCAGATAGATTTTGTTCGTGCTTCATGGACCCTGTATCGGCTAAATAGCCGATCCAGTTAAGCTTTCATTCATAACGTATACGCATTTAACTGGTCTAAAATCAGCGGATTTGTTAATCATATTGGATGTAACTTAGCTTGATTATCATTATGGCTACATGGAGACACCCCACTGTTGATGATCAAGTTATTTTGTCGATCTATTCGTTATTATGGTTGTATGGAGACACCCCACTGTTAACGACCAGAATTGCCGATATAGTTAGTCGATCCTTTGGTTCTATTCTGGTTATGTCGTATATGTAGATCCATATGCTTGCATCAGCTAAAGTTAGAACGGCTAATTGTTTCCTTATACTTTTGTTCTGGATAGCCATTCTACTTTATCAATGTTATATGCTTTATTCTGTTTGGGAGTTGACTTTATAGTCAATATCCTCTAACAATGGCTATATCAGAGCCCTATATTATGGGACTGTCTGGAATCAAACCGACAGGTTCCACAATTTGACGTCTTTTTCTTTCTCCTTGTCAATTGCAGGTCAAATTGACTGGCACGCCTCGGAATCGGTTCACCAAGACCGGCACCCATCCTTGGAGGTTCAGGGGATCAGGACTCTTGCTCCAGATGGTCTCTGAGGGCCTCGTGAGTGTGTTTGATGTTCGAAGGCACCAACTTTTAGCGTCAACACCCTGTCAGGAGTCCCTGAGGAAACTCCAAATCACGTTCAACCAGGATCTGTTACAGTGGGAATAGCGGTACAACCAGAGTTTACACAAAATACATCAGAGTAAATTAGCGGAAGACATACAACCATAAGTTTACAAACTTCTTTACAAAAACTTTCTCTCCAGTTAAGCAGGAACAACATTACTAACCATAGTACAGAGCACTCAACTCGATCACCGTAGCCACGGGTGCACATCAACGGCAAGCGGCTAGCGACCTCCTGAACACTTGATCAACAGAAACAAACGTTGCCTATTAACAAGGTTCACCTGCAACAAAGGTTGATAAACCCTGAGTACGGGAGTACTCAGCAAGACTTAACCGATTCAAAAGAGTGGTGAAAACTCAGGAATGCAGGCCAGTGGGAAAACAAGGAGAGGCCTTAGCAAGAATCAAATATCCTTATGTTTCTATGTTTCTTCTTTTAACTTTTCCAGTGTTGATAGAATCAAAGTGAGCCTGTTTAAACAATCACTTCTTAAGCACACTATTATCCTACTATTGTTTCATTTTTAAGCTACGTTGAGGGTACGAGAAACAAGTCTCCTTTTAACGTGGAGCAAATGCCGATTTGAATCACTTATCTACCCAGCTGGGGCTTCCCATCCGCATGACATATGCAAGACTTAACTTACATATATCAACCTGACTCACAAATCCTCTTTTACCGGACTAGGTTCGCGCCACCCGAGAGTACAGTACTCCACTACCCTACCGCCAATCTGGATGAGTATGTCCATCACAGATCCGTAGTGTAGGTATCACGCTACTCTCGCCATCTCTCCAATCCCAGTGTGCGATTAGCCATTCTAGTAAAAGATTACTCGGAGCAAGGCTTACCAAAGCATGCGGCTAGTACTATAACAAATTCTTGCTCCAAGGGCCAACAACGGACGAATCCTAATCGACACAAACGGGAACACTACATTCGGACTCCATTCCGAATGCAAGTCACTTGCCCGGTTTCAGGTTAATTAGCCATCCTTCAACCGAAGGACATCATCAAGTTGATTATCTTTGAGCAAAACCTATCTATTTAAGCAGGGCTAAACTTATCTAAGCATTTCCAAAAGACCAGATATCAAGGGATATGATAAAGGATAACAAGGAAAGTAATCCATAGGATAGGTGACATTCACTCCTATTACTTAATGCAACAGGTCATAATCACAAGTGATAACAACATTGTAAAATAACAAGGAAGGGTTGAATGTATCTGGGGCTTGCCTTGTTGCAGAGATGACTCGAAACCGTGAACAATCACCCAAAAGTTAGATTCCACGTCACAGTTAGAAACCCTTCTTCGGAAGCTTGTCAACTAAGATCCTTCTCTGAGGCTTGATCATCAAGATTCACCTTCGAAGCTTGATCAACACGACTTGTCGAAGCTTGGTCGGCAAGTATCCCTTCTGAAGCTTGATCAATGACCACTTCTCACTTTCGATCACTACACGTAAATAAGGATGCATGATTACATACAGAAATGCAGTAAACATGACGACATGATGAGATGCTTACAAGATTAACAACTCAAGTACAACTTTCTTTCGTGGTACAGTTGCAAGCCAACAAAACCAACTTGCAACTCACCACTAGGGTTGTCATCAAGTTGTTAATGACATTCTTAATTAACTTGTTACAAATTATTAACTATAGATCATCACCTCTTTAGTTCATTAAGGGTTAAAGTAAAGTTAGGGTTTGCAAACCAAACAACAAGGTTAAACAAGTTAACATAGGATCCACCCTAATTACTTTGCTCTTTGCTTAATTAATACAAGCATGGAAAATAGGGTTTATCATTTTATGTGATCTCTTGTTTTAGGTTGCTTAACAAGATTTCAAAACAATTAAACATAAACACGGTCATGAGGTGATTAATGGTGTGAAATAGTGTATTAAACACTAATTATGGTGATTAAACAGTAACAAAGGTCATTAGTTAATTATTAAGCACTTTTAAGCATTTTTAAGCAATTAAAAATTAGCTCCAAATTAATTAACCAATTTAATTTCATCCAAACAGGACCAAAATTTGTGTGAAGCTTAGGGTTAGCTCACAAAAGATACACAAAAATTTTGAAGTTAACAGGATTATTATTTTAGAATATAAAAATTATTGAAGTGGCATTTATTAATTAATTGATGGAATTTTTGAGCAATTAAAAGTTACTGAAAATGTTAAACTCATATTTTTAATTGATAGAGCACAACATCAGAATCACAACAAAATTTATTGGACTACAAAATAATTAGTTATGTATTTTTCAAGAATCAGCACATAAAAACCTTTTCTGAAAAAGATAAAAACCGTGAAAACTTTTCTCACCTACCCTCACCCAGCTGCAGTCGCTGACAGGAGGGGGCCCAGGGTCAACCCAGACTCGGCCGGTCTTGACTGCTCGGGTGCCCGGCGGGTCGGCCACGTAACTCGCCGGCGGTGACCTCGCCGGAGACGAGAAGGGCACCGGCATGCTCGGGGTGATCCCGCGGATCGATATAGGTGGTCAGGTGAGGGAGTTTGGGTTCCGACGGGGCGCAGCGCCGGCCATGGTGGCTCGGCCGAGCTGAGCTCGCCGGCGTAGCGGCGCTCCGGTTACTGGGGCATGGAAGCGATGCAACGACGGGCACGGAAGGCATCAGAAGGTCACCGAGACTGCTTCACTGCACCACAAATTTGGAGCGGGAGCACGACGGAACTACTCGGCGGTGCTGCAAGTGTCAACGGCGGCGCGAACTGGCGGTGAGGCAGTGCTCTGGTGCGTCACATGCGGTAGTGACCAAAAGATTGTGTCGATCACCACCCAGGAGCCACGGCAGACCTGAAGCAGGCAACAGGGCGGCTTGAGACACCCCGGGGAGGGCTGGCCATGACGAAACGGGTTGCGGCGGCACTAATTGGTGCTGGAGAAGAAAGCAAGCTGTGTTGTGGCTCCGATGGGCAGAGCTTGCACTGGCAGGCTCTAGAGAAATGCTAGGACATGGCGAGGCTGCAGGCGAGATGGAGAGTACGGAGGTGCAACAACGGCGGTGCAAGAGCTCGGCGGGTGCGGGACGGCAGTGATGAGCTAAGAGAGAAAAGAGAGGAAAGGACGGCAACAGTGCGGCTTAAGAGCGAGGTCGCAGGCTCCCTGCATGCCACCTCCTGCTTGGCCAAGGCGACGTGGCCACCTGCATGGCATGCGCGCACGCGGTCGGCCGAACAAGGGCGGCGACGGTGGTGAAAGCCGGGTGCAGAGCACCTCCCCTGTTCCCCCTTCTCTTTTACTGTAGCAGAACGCCCCCTCCTCTTCTTTTCTCAAATTACTCTCCAAATTATGTGGCAACTCAAAAATCTTCAAAAATGAAAGTTGTTCCGTTTGCTGAGTTCTCCAACTTTCATTTAAGGTCCATCTCCAAATTCTGCTCCCATTTGAAAATCAATTTTGAATTTGAATGTAATTCAAACTTGATCCTCAAATTACTTTTGAATTTGCTGTAGCACATGAAAATCCTCCAAAATAGAAGTTGCACATCTTGACCTCCTCTTCAACTTTTCTTTAAAACTCCACCTCTGATTCTGCTTGGATTTTGAACTATAGAAAAAGGGGATAAATAGGGATTTTGAACTTAGGGTTTTTGAAAACATTTTGTCACACTCAAGCCACATGAGTAAAGCATTACACACCACAAGATTAAATTAGGGTTAACTTTATAAAATTAGGTTATTATTTTATGCACTTATGCTTTGCTTCCAATGCACATATAAATGCCAAAATTGAAACATGAATGCATATATGACATGATTAGTGAATGCTTTGCTATATAATGATCATGATTAGGGTTTTGCTGAAATGCTTAACACCTAGGGTGTTACAGCTCCTTCCCCCTTAAAGAAATCTCGCCCTGAGATTTTAGGAAACCTAAAGCCTGGGGTTTAGCAATGGAAAAGGGAATGCGTCAAATAAATTTTATTTGTAAGAATTCATAAAGCCAAGGGGGGTTTCAATAAACAGGAGTCTAGGGAACTCAAAAGATAGGGATTTGAATTCCTTAGAGTATGTCCAAAGGGGAAAAGAAACTATAATTGTGGACTAGAAGAAATCACAATCATAGACCTTGATATCAGCGAGCGCCCAGCAGTAGCACCTTATGGCTGTAGTCCACAGGTGACCCCGAGTTTCAACGCTTTTATCAAGATTACGGATCATGGTTCCTTCATAGGACACAATCACGGTAACTTTCAATGGACACACATTGCTTAGCAACATCAAGGAAATAGCATGTGCCAAGATAAGACGAAACAAGGCATGACACATGCTTAGCAAAAGAATCAAGGATCAGCTTCAAGTTTTAGTATTGGATCGGAGATTGCAAAAGGAACATTTAAAAGCTTCTTTTCAATATTTTCAACAGCTCAGAAGAGAAGGTTACAACCAAAGAAGGATTGATAACCTAGGAAGAAACAAAGAAATCTAGATAGTCTTCTCATGAACCATCATATGATTCCCAAGTACCTTCACCTTCTAAATACTGCATGAACAACTGTTGCTAACTCCAATTAATGAGTAGGGTAATGTTCTTCGTGACACTTGTGTCGCTCAGAAGCATAAATAATCACTTGACCTTCTTGCATTGCTATGAAAGTTGAAGTCTTGGATCTTTAATGTTGAGAAACAACTGATTTGTCACGGTTAATCTCTAGCTAGGTAATGACTCTTTGGTAACTATGAAGGCTATGTCTCACAGAACAATGCTATGCAAAGAGCTTGTACATCAATTGATGTTGTCCAAAGTACTCTCACATCCAAGCTTTTACGGTGTCCTAGTTCACTCCATTTTTAAACCAATTAAGCCAGACGTTATGTCGATCAAGCAACTTGATCAGAATATACTTGAAAGGATATTCAATATCAGTCCCTTATTCTTGAGTAGTCAAGGTGTTCTACTCAGACCACCCTTCAAAGTATGAGTTGAAGACGAACAACGGACCTTTCAGACGCTGAGTCGATAGAGTCAGCTATCACATTCACCGCTCTCTCAGCAGACTCAGGTAATACAGTGTTGTTATCAAAGAAAGAGAACTGCACACATGGAACCGTATGTAGCTTTCCAATGATGACTACAAAGGATGTGGCTCCATTTTTTATCTCAACCATCATCTTGATTTTTTTTAAGATCAGCATATAGATAGGGAAAGTATACTCCACAAGATCGACGGGTACTCCCTTAACCGTCTTCTTCATATAAATACATCCTCCAAGAGAGAAACAGAGAAAGTATCATTTCCAGAATTAGTCCTCATTTTGACCACTACTCCAGATTTCCATAGGGAAATCAGGAAGGTACAGCAGGGTAGCAAGAATAGGGTTGAATTCAAACTACAGGGAAGCTGTGAAGTGTGACATTTTCATGATATGATGCATGCATGAGCCTCATGTCTAACAATATGATCTTTCTAGCATACGGTAAGACATACATGATGGCACATACATACGAGTCACTCACTATGAGCGATCACTCAACACTTCCTCAGTCAGCACTAATTACATCAGCTTTACATAGGTGCCATCATTTACTCAACTTATTAGCACACACAAAACACTTTTTCAAACAAAGTACATGGCAAGCGTCGCAACGCTTGTGATTTTTATAACATAGGGTGAAAAGTAAATCATGTTATCCTGCTCTTACCACTCAACACTAGGCTATTGCCTCTCTCAAAATCAAGTTCTAGAAGAATCCCAGAAGAATAGAGAAACCTGGTCTAGAGAAAGCATAAGATGAGTCGGATAAAATTTTTGACTCAAACAACTTTTTGAAACCATTTTGATGAGCTTAGTTGAAATTTTACAACGCCATACAAACCATACACCTATAACAGATGCTCTGATACCACCTATGGCAGAACCTCCTAAGTTACATGGCCCATGTTGACACTCCTTAATGGAATCACTCTAAGAATGAACCATATAAATAATAATCTAGTGAAGGCACTAAAGAGTGTATGAGACACTACTAACTTCACTTAACGTCAAGTTGTCATCCCCAACATGAAGCTAGCAATGTAATTATATCAGGGCACTGGATTTAAAGATAAATATTTACCTGCAAGCGCACAGATAAATACACCCGTTGTAGAAGCATTTCACCCAAGCTAGTCTCATGTATCGTTATTTATATTTAGCCTAGAGACTAATCAATTCAAAATATGATGGTATTATACTAATGAGGACTTAACAACATTCATTATGGCACACACTTATAATAAAGACTGATAACACACTTATTACTCTAAATAGGGATCAGATTACAGAGTAAATGATAATGATAAATGATAACAGAGATCAGATCAATCAAAGATAATCCTAGAACAGTACTGCCTAGCAAGTGATGATTAGAACAAGCATTAATAAGAAACATTCCTAAGTTATTCTAATTACAAGTCATAGCATACATTGATTAGTGCAAACATATTTGGCAATCATTGGCTAGGTCACATCATATTTATAATCAAGAGGCAACTCCATAGTAAAGGTGTCAAACAGAGTAACCCCTAAACCATGAGTTAACTGAGCCATACTGAACACTACATTCGGGAGGTGGAATACAAAGGACTCAACAGGAATATCACACCCGCGATCTACCACTCTATCCGGAACATAGGACGCATTCGCAGATAAATAGTGTATAGGCACCACGCCTACACAGCATCTATCACCCACCCGTTGTACTTTAAGATGAGCGCTATACGAACATGAGTATAAACATAAAGATGAACTATCTATGCCAAATATATAATCAAAGCAGACTATAAGCAATATAATTAAGAATATAGTAGTTGATGTCTTAGTCATATCAATTGTATTGATATCTAGAGCATAAAGGTAAACAATAAGGTGAATTAGATCATCGAGAAGAACTAAAGTACGAACTAGAACATGAACTAGAACAAGATTATGAACTAGAAGATGAACTAGACGATAAACATGAACTAGACGATGAACTAGAACATAAACAATGATAAACAATGATGAACTAGAAGAGCAATTATGAAATAGATCCATAATGTTAATACAAGAGAGAAGATCTTGGGTTTACCGAGCCTTCTCGCGACTAGATCAGGAATCCAAGCGAAGCTTGCCTCCTCTAATCCTATTCTATCTAACTATTCTAGGTGGATGTAGTTCTAGGGCTTCCGATTGATCTCCCTCTCTGATGAATGCCTGATGCTCTGATTGATGATGTCTGATTGCCTGATACCCTGGAGAGGGGGGTCTGGGGCTGTTTATATAGCCCTGGGCAATGAACCATGGCCGTTAGATCAAACCGACTTAAGGTACGGCTGAGATGCATCCTAGAGGTCGGTGGGAGAACCTTCCAGAAGAAAGACTCTGTAGGCCCCAAGGGGGGACCGGTCGGTCCCTAGGTGGGACCGGTCGGTCCCACCAGTCATCCTCTTGTGGTGGTCGACCTCCTGGTGTCTTCTTGCGTCCTCTGGAGTCTTCTAGAATAATCCTGACATGGCGGTGGCGTTATCTTCCGTCGGTTTCCTTCTATGGGAAGCTATCGGTGTTGATTTCCTGGTTTAGTCCCTGCAGAATCATAGTTCACCAAAACTCGTGGAATATTGTCAGTTGAAACCCTAAACCTTTGTTGGTGATTGAATTCTTGCCCTTTTCATATTTATTTATCCTTTAATTATGATAGATAACCAGTGTCAACAATTCCCCCAAGCTTACCTTTTGCTAGTCCCTTAGCAAATAATCATGATGAATCAGGAATTACTACTATGCTTTCACACCTCAATGGTACATATGTCCAAAAATCTTCCCTTGGATTAGAGTTAACTATTCTAACTTTCTCATATTACCTTTAACTATGGAGCTTTTGCCTTCACCTGGATCTTTAAATAATTGAAAGATAGAACAATCAAGTTAAGCACTGTATCTCTAACTCTTCGATCAACCTTCATTCTGGAGTTTTTATATATTTTCAAAATAAAAATCAGAGATTCCACTGTATGACACTCTCAAATCGCTCTTTTATATTTTATGATTCCTTACTGATGCATTTTCCTTCCTTCTATGGATATATATATCTGGAGCTTTAAGAAGTGAAAAGCATATCTTACCAAGTCAAAGTTCAAAGTTAGGGAGAAAGATGTCACACTCATAGATCAAGATCTTAAAACATTTGAAATTTGTCATCTCTTGCTGGCATATTGTAATTAGAGGGACCATGGGCTATCATTCTTTTTTCTCTTTTCATATTTTTATCATAATTCTCTTTTTTCTTTTGAGGTAGTCGGACACTTGTCCCTTTTTATTTCCTCCTTCTATACTTTTGCATAGTCCCATGCCTCTAACACAATACTACTTCGGAAGAGTGAATCTTTTAATAAAACATTCTTGATCTCTAGAGCATGATAAATTTCTCAACCATAACTAAAAACTTAGAATAAAGCAAGTAGCCTTATCTTAAGATCATATTAACGGCTCTAGGTAGGAACTCATATTATGTCATACAGGATCTCATCAAATGTTTTTAATCTTTTCAAAGTGTAAATCTCCAGAACTCTAGTATCTCTAGGAATTAGATAAACAGCAGCTCAAACCTTTTTATATCATATCTCACAATTATCTAGACTTTAGATCAAGCATTTGCCATCCACATGTTTCAGGTTCAGAGTTTATTCAGAACAACTTTGTCAAATACTCAAGAAAATTTTAAGTTTAAACACTAGGTACTTAAAAGAGATTACGTCAGAGCAATTGTTCATCATTTTCATCATGAGCAAAATTAAGTTTATATCCACCTAGACATTTATTCATTATATAATATCTTTATTTGGTTTTGTAATAGTTATTCATCTTTTTAGGGGTTTCTACATTTCTAATCTAACTAAACCGAACTAATAGTAATAGATAAAAAGCCGTGATACTTATCGTGATAACTGAGGGTGCTCTCCCCCAAGCTGGATCTTGACATGGTCTTTTCTAGAAGACGAGTAGACCGTTAGTGGCTTCTTGAGTCCTTCTCTTCTTCTCTTCCTGTTGAATACAAAAATAGACAACACAACTAGTGGAACTTGATTAAGCGTTAGTGATAAATATTTCTCTATTTGTCTAGTTGTCTTAAAGCTCTTAAGATTATTTATGTTCTTCCTTTTCCACTAAGCAGAGTTTCAACAGTGTTTCGTAGTGTCTCTTTTTAGATTTTTATTTTTATGAATGTATGCAATGCAGAAGTAAATATGCAAATGTATCATTTTTATTATTTTATGCCTCCACAGAAAGTGTACTACTCTCATGGGGCTTAGGTATTTATTTTGTTTTCTAATGCAGATATAATTGCTAAGAAGTAAATATGATACTAATAGTAAAATGATCATGCTAAATCTACTAATTATGCAATGATGAATTTAATGTTGATGATTATGGATAACTACCGAGTTACCTCTTGGCGAGGATTCGACGTTTATAGTCTATCGAACAAGACTCCTTGTATGCTCTTCATTCTTCCTTAGGTGCATCAGCAGATCCTGAGGAGGACCTCGATGATTGCACGTCTGTAGAACTCTCTTTCTTTTTCCATACTTGCTTAACTGGTGGACTTGTCTCCTTTACTTCATCGTCCTTCATTTTCTTTAATGGGATGTCTTCACTCCTGGTGACTTCTCCTTCATAGTCAGCCCATCCATCCTTGATCAGTCAATTCTTGTTGCGTTGGGATGTGTGGCGCCTCCTCCTTGAGTGGTTCTTCTTTTCCTTAGACATTATGTTGACACTTGAACCGATGTCACAGAACGTCTTGTGGAATGTACTTCCCTCAATCTTGCAATCGATGGTGGGTACGCCTGGGTCATCTCTCTTGGCGAGGTATGGTGATGGAAGAAGGTGGTCGTATTCTATTCGGACAGAATTGACCATCCATACTGTGTCTTGATGCGGTTGTGTAGCCTTGTTCTTCCTCCTTCTGTTCTTATTCTTCTTCTTTGATGATATAGTGTTTGCGTCTTCGTAGGGCATCTGAGGGTGGACTCAGGTAGTGAGTGTACGGCTCTTGAAGCTGAATCTTTCTTTATTGCCTGTGATTGTGAAACAGATCTTGGCGCTGTCCGCGTAGATGATGGCTTTGGTTGAGCTTAGGAATGGGCGTCCAAGAATAATGGGTGCTCTATTGTCTCCACCTATTTCGACGATCATAAAGTCTACACACACATACGAGCGTCCCACTCATATACAGACATCTTCTAGAATTCTCAATGGGTAGCACAGTGTCTGATCTGCAAGCTGCAAACACATACTTGTATATAACAGAGGTGCACCATGTATTTGTTCGTATATTACCTTTGCCATAATGTTGACGCTTGCTCCAAGGTCGCAAACTGCTTCTTCAAAGCTGTGAGGTCCAATATGGATTGGAATTACAGGTCTTCCTGGATCTCCTTTCTTCGGGGCAATAGAGTCATCCATCCATTCCCTTGATGGTCTAGGTATGAGATGTCCTGCATCAAAAATATCTACAAGATTTGCAGTCTCTAGTTCTTTCGGACTTCCGGGAATCTTACCTTTTTCAGCCATAGGGACTGAAGCTGCTAACTGAGATAACTGAGATTCTATCATTCTATTAAAGCTATGTTGATTCTTTATGGCAGAAGTAAAGCTATCCATTCTAGTATTAATATTTTCAAGGAGTTTATCATTGGAAGCTATCTTCTTAGACATATTATCAATAATCTTGTTTTGATTAGATATCATCTCTCTCAAAGGTGGTTGGTTAAATGTATTACCTTGGTAATTACCTGAGTAGTTACCTGAGTAATTAGGCCTTGATTGCTGGTTCCATCCTTGAGCTTGTTGAGGACGATAGTTGGTGTTGTTGTTGATGTACTTTGCATCCTCTTGAATCTCAGGGCAGTTACTCCCTGAATGACCAGTGCCTCCACACTCTTCACATGTCATGCGAGATTCGTAGATTTGCTTGACGTCTTCTTTCTTGGGAGTGTGTTCATCGAACTTCTTCATGAGTAGGTCAAGTTTGGCAGACAGCATGTCTACTTCCTTTAGTTGATGTATTCCTCCCCTCTTGCGTGGTTGAGAGTGCTCCTCGTTCCATCCTTGGTTAGAGGCCATCTTCTCAATGAGTGTAGTAGCATTGTTGATAGTGAGTGATAAGAATGATCCTCCAGAAGCGGCATCCACATTCTCACGGGTACTCGAAGTGAGCCCGTGGTAGAAGGTCTGCATGAGTAGCCAATTCTCCATCCCATGGTGAGGGCATTCTGATATGTAGTCTTGAAAGCGTTCCCAAGCCTCTGGGATTGATTCGTCGTAATGTTGCTGGAAAGTTGAAATCTTGGCACGGAGGGCATTAGTCTTGCCCACTGGAAAGAACTTTGTGAAGGACCGAATTGGTGACCAGAGGGGGGGTGAATGGGAGCCTCAAATTTCTTCTTGAGAAATAGATGGCCCTTGTCCCAGAGAGTCACCCCAAAAGCAAGTCTAAGACTTGGTAGTGTCCACGACCCTAGATGTAGGGTGGATGCTTCCGGGAAGCACAGCGGGACTCTACACAATCCTAGAAACCCCACGCAAAAGCCGGAAATCAAAACCGAAGTCGGGCAAGCAAACTGCGGACGAAAACGTGCAAACCAGCACTGACCGGACTCTGCCTGCATCCGATCAGAGAGGACCGGACGCGTTTGGTCAGGAAAATCCCATACTGGAACCTCTCTGTGTTGGACCGGACTCACGGGGTCAAAGCGTCCGGTCACAACACTGTGCGTCCGATCACTCAAAACAAAGACGATGAACAGTGCGATGAGCGCGTCCGGCCACGTGAAGTCAGAGCGTCCGGTCACTCCTGGAACTGAGCGTCCGGTCAGATCTGCACGAACTGGACAGTGCGATATTCAAGACTGGACTCTCAGTCAGCGTCCGGTCACCCCGTGCCCAGCGTCCAGTCACCCCGAAATCCCTCTGTTCGTCCACCGATTCGACTCAATCTCACCCAAAACGAAAGCACTAAGTCTCAAACTTGGTGAGAGGAGTTACAAAGAGGATAGTGAGCTACTCCTAAGAGGTCATGGCTCGAACCTATCTCCAAATCGATGAATCGAAGAAGTTTAGGAGAAACAGGAAGAAAACCGATCTAACACAAAAACCGGTTGATCTACTAGCTCGTGAGGTTAGAGACGAATTCCTTCAGTGAAAAGATGTGCCTCACGATCTAGAGCAAATTAGTTCAAGTGGAATCGAAAACCATTCCTCAGAGAAGGAGAACGAAGCAAATCTCTGGGAAGGCAAAACCTAAAACGCGAAGAACACAAAAGCAAAACGCGAATCGATCCGGGATTTCAACCATGTGTCTACCACACGAGTCAATCGTGAGATTACGGTCTCACTTCCTGAAAATCCCAAAACACAGAGGTATGATTAGAATCTCTCTGTGGATCGCTAGCAGCGAGGTATGATTAGAACCTAAGCGGGGGCTAGAGAGAGAGAGCTCAGGAACAAATGACTGCTAGGATAGAATGAGAGGAGGGGCGCCTCTCTTATTTATAGCCTAAGTACAATAGTCCCCTTCTACCCCTAGATACAAGAGCGAAGCGGCCAACCCTAGGGGTATCCCGGTCCAACTCTGCTGGTTGTCGATCCGACGGCCACGAGCCTTCCTCATCCTTAGCTTCGCCTCGACGCAAGCCTCAGGATGCCGCCACGTGCCGTCCTGTCGACCGTCGCGCCTTCCTCGTGGATAGCTTTGCCACCGCGCCAGCCTCTCCACGCCGCCACGCGTCGACCGTCCTTTTTGCGGACCTCCCTCCCCGGTTTTGAGGTCGAAACCGGGAAACCTGGGCCTTCCCCAGGTTTTGAGGCTAAAACCGGGAAACCTGTCCTCCGGCTGAGTTTTGTGGCCCAAACTCAGAAACCCACGAGCCCAGGTTTTGAGGCCCAAACCTGGAAACCGTCCTCGCCGAGTTTTGTGGCCCAAACTCGAAAACCGGCCACCCCGAGGTTTGAGGCCCAAACTCGGAAACCGTCGAGGGTAGCTTTTTGAGGCTCAGCTACCGAACCCGCGCCGTAGACGGAATGTGGTTCGCACACCCCGAGTTCCAGCACCGATGCCGGAGCATGTCCAGCCTCCACGCCGGGCACAATGCATTCGCCATCCTTCTCGGCCTCCCGCCAAGTGTCACGACGCCATCACCTTCCTCCTGACTCGGCCGATGCACCGCACATCCCCATGTGCTCTTGCTTGCCGATGTCACGTGACAGCTACCACAGCTGGTCCTCAGGTCTCCCAGTCCGTCGGTCCAAGCCTCACGTCCGCCCTTCACCGCTCCTGGTCCATCGGCACGGCACGTCTCTACTTGACCTTCATCTCACCTTCGACCACTGTATCCGAGCTCCACACCTGCACACCCACAGACAAGAGACATGTTGCCCGTTGATCGATCACTCATCACTCAGGAAGGGAACCACAAGGGCACATATCAAACTTGTGTTCGCACTTTGCTAGGAAGGCGGTTGAACATATCGCCCATGAGGTGTTTTTGTCTTTGTTGGCGTAGAACCATTGTTTTGCTTTTCCCAAGAGTGAAAATGGGAACAAGTGAAGTAGAATGGCGTCCCTTTCGACTCCCTTGATGGTGAAAGTGCTACAAATCTCTAGAAAGTGTTGGAGACGAGCGCTTGCGTCTTCATGTGCCTTTCCGCAAAACTGATTAGCTTGTACCATGTTGATCAAAGCTGGCTTGAGCTCAAATCCGTTGTCTCCTACATTGACGGTTGGTCCAGTCCTGATGTTGGCAGTGGTTGGTGAAGAGAACTCGCGGAGTGTCTTGTCGGCCATGGTGTCTAACACTGGTGTTAAGCTTCTTCTTATCTGGCTAACTTCTGGAAGTGGTAATGAGGGTCTCTTGAGTTTGCGTCTTGTTTTCTTTAGTAAAGCTTCGGGATCCTCAACGTAGTTTTTCGGAAGTTGGAAACCAGTCATACATCACACCCTGCATAAGATAAAAAGATAAACAAAGCCAGGGTAAGCCTGTTTGAGTGAAAATAAATAATCAGTGCATTATCACATGTGTGTAAGTAAAATGATATGTTCTAGCTACCGTTTTAAATGTTGTTGATGCAATGTCCTATCAGTGTTCATAAAGATTTTAATGAAAAACCCTAGGCACCATCCTTAATTGAATTGATGTGGTCCCCGGCAACGGTGCCAGAAATGCTTGTTGACACTCCTTAATGGAATCACTCTAAGAATGAACCATATAAATAATAATCTAGTGAAGGCACTAAAGAGTATACGGGACACTACTAACTTCACTTAACGTCAAGTTGTCATCCCCAACATGAAGCTAGCAATATAATTATATCAGGGCACTGGATTTAAAGATAAATATTTACCCGCAAGCGCACAGATAAATACACCCGTTGTAGAAGCATTTCACCCAAGCTAGTCTCAGGTATCGTTATTTATATTTAGCCTAGAGACTAATCAATTCAAAGTATGATGGTATTATACTAATGAGGACTTAACAGCATTCATTATGGCACACACTTATAATAAAGACTGATAACACACTTATTACTCTAAACAGGGATCAGATTACAGAGTAAATGATAATTATAAATGATAACAGAGATCAGATCAATCAAAGATAATCCTAGAACAGTACTGCCTAGCAAGTGATGATTAGAACAAGCATTAATAAGAAACATTCCTAAGTTATTCTAATTACAAGTCATAGCATACATTGATTAGTGCAAACATATTTGGCAATCATTGGCTAGGTCACATCATATTTATAATCAAGAGGCAACTCCATAGTAAAGGTGTCAAACAGAGTAACCCCTAAACCATGAGTTAACTGAGCCATACTGAACACTACATTCGGGAGGTGGAATACAAAGGACTCAACAGGAATATCACACCCGCGATCTACCACTCTATCCGGAACATAGGACGCATTCGCAGATAAATAGTGTATAGGCACCACGCCTACACAGCATCTATCACCCACCCGTTGTACTTTAAGATGAGCGCTATACGAACATGAGTATAAACATAAAGATGAACTATCTATGCCAAATATATAATCAAAGCAGACTATAAGCAATATAATTAAGAATATAGTAGTTGATGTCTTAGTCATATCAATTGTATTGATATCTAGAGCATAAAGGTAAACAATAAGGTGAATTAGATCATCGAGAAGAACTAAAGTACGAACTAGAACATGAACTAGAACAAGATTATGAACTAGAAGATGAACTAGACGATAAACATGAACTAGACGATGAACTAGAACATAAACAATGATAAACAATGATGAACTAGAAGAGCAATTATGAAATAGATCCATAATGTTAATACAAGAGAGAAGATCTTGGGTTTACCGAGCCTTCTCGCGACTAGATCAGGAATCCAAGCGAAGCTTGCCTCCTCTAATCCTATTCTATCTAACTATTCTAGGTGGATGTAGTTCTAGGGCTTCTGATTGATCTCCCTCTCTGATGAATGCCTGATGCTCTGATTGATGATGTCTGATTGCCTGATGCCCTGGAGAGGGGGGGGTCTGGGGCTGTTTATATAGCCCTGGGCGATGAACCATGGCCGTTAGATCAAACCGACTTAAGGTACGGCTGAGATGCATCCTAGAGGTCGGTGGGAGAACCTTCCAGAAGAAAGACTCTGTAGGCCTCAAGGGGGGACCGGCCGGTCCCTAGGTGGGACCGGTCGGTCCCACCAGTCATCCTCTCGTGGTGGTCGACCTTCTGGTGTCTTCTTGCGTCCTCTAGAGTCTTCTAGAATAATCCTGACGTGGCGGTGGCGTTATCTTCCGTCGGTTTCCTTCTATGGGAAGCTATCGGTGTTGATTTCCTGGTTTAGTCCCTGCAGAATCATAGTTCACCAAAACTCGTGGAATATTGTCAGTTGAAACCCTAAACCTTTGTTGGTGATTGAATTCTTGCCTTTTTCATATTTATTTATCCTTTAATTATGATAGATAACCAGTGTCAACAGCCCACATGCACCTGTCATTGTCCTAAAGACTTCTGACGGCTATGCATATGAACCAAATAACTTAAGAAACCCTATCAGGAGTCCCTGAGGAAACTCCAAATCACGTTCAACCAGGATCTGTTATAGTGGGAATAGCAGTACAGCCAAAGTTTACTCAAAATACATCATAGTAAATTAGCGGAAGACTTACAACCATAAGTTTACAAACTTCTTTACAATAACTTTATCTCCAGTTAAGCAGGAACAACATTACTAACCATAGTACAGAGCACTCAACTCGATCACCGTCGCCACGGGTGCACATCAACGGCAAGTGGCTAGCGACCTCCTGAACACTTGATCAACAGAAACAAACGTTGCCTATTAACAAGGTTCACCTGCAACAAAGGTTGATAAACCCTGAGTACGGGAGTACTCAGCAAGACTTAACCGATTCAAAAGAGTGGTGAAAACTCAGGAATGCAGGCCAGTGGGAAAACAAGGAGAGGCCTTAGCAAGAATCAAATATCCTTTTTGCGAAAAAGCCACTACTTATGTTTCTATCTTTCTTCTTTTAACTTTTCTAGTGTTGATAGAATCAAAGTGAGCCTGTCTAAACAATCACTTCTTAAGCACACTATTATCCTACTACTGTTTCATTTTTAAGCTACGTTGAGGATGCGAGGAACAAGTCTCCTTTTAACGTGGAGCAAACGCCGATTCGAATCGCTTATCTACCCAGCTGGGGCTTCCTATCCGCACGACATATGCAAGACTTAACTTACATATATCAACCCGACTCACAAATCCTCTTTTACCGGACTGGGTTCATGCCACCCGAGAGTATGGTACTCCACTACCCTACTGCTAATCTGGATGAGTATGTCCATCACAGATCCGTAGTGTGGGTGTCATGCTATTCTCGCCATCTCTCCACTCCCAGTGCGCAATTAGCCATTCCAGTAAAAGATTACTCGGAGCAAGGCTTACCAAAGCATGCAGCTAGTACTATAACATATTCTTGCTCCAAGGGCCAACAACGGATGAATCCTAATCGACACAAAGGGAACACTACATTCGGACTCCATTCCGAATGCAAGTCACATGCTCGGTCTTAGGTTAATTAGCCATCCTTCAACCGAAGGACATCATCAAGTTGATTATCTTTGAGCAAAACCTATCTATTTAAGCAGGGCTAAGCTTATCTAAGCATTTCCAAAAGACCAGTTATCAAGGGATATGATAAAGGATAACAAGGAAAGTAATGCATAGGATAGGTGACATTCACTCCTATTACTTAATGCAACAGGTCATAATCATAAGTGATAACAGCTTTGTAAAATAACAAGGAAGGGTTGAATGTATCTGGGGCTTGCCTTGTTGCAGAGACGACTCGGAACCGCGAACAATCACCCAAAAGTTAGATTCCATGTCACGGTTAGAAACCCTTCTTCGGAAGCTTGTCCACTAAGATTCTTCTCTGAGGCTTGATCATCAAGATTCACCTCTGAAGCTCGATCAACACGACTTGTCGAAGCTTGGTCGGCATGTAACCCTTCAGAAGCTTGATCAATGACCACTTCTCACTTTTGATCACTACACGTAAATAAGGATGCATGATTACATATGGACATGCAGTAAACATGATGACACGATGAGATGCTTACAAGATTAACAACTCGAGTACAACTTTCCTTCGTGGTACAGTTACAAGCCAACAAAACCTACTTGCAACTCACCACTAGGGTTGTCATCAAGTTGTTACTGACATTCTTAATTAACTTGTTACAAATTATTAACTATAGATCATCACCTCTTTAGTTCATTAAGGGCTAAAGTAAAGTTAGGGTTTGCAAACCAAACAACAAGGTTAAACAAGTTAACATAGCATCCACCCTAATTACTTTGCTCTTTGCTTAATTAATAAAAGCATGGAAAACAGGGTTTATCATTTTATGTGATCACTTGTTTTAGGTTGCTTAACTAGATTTCAAAACAATTTAACATAAACATGGTCATAAGGCAATTAATGGTGTGAAACAGTGTATTAAATACTAATTATTGTGATTAAACAGTAACAAAGGTCATTAGTTAATTATTAAGAACTTTTAAGCATTTTTAAGCAATTAAAAATTAGCTCCAAATTAATTAACTAATTTAATTTCATCCAAACAGGACCAAAATTTGTGTGAAGGTTAGAGTTAGCTCACAAAAGATACACAAAAATTTTGAAGTTAACAGGATTATTATTTTAGTCTATAAAAATTATTGAAGTGGCATTTATTAATTAATTGATGGAATTTTTGAGCAATTAAAAGTTCCTGAAAATGTTGAACCCTAATTAGTTGATAGAGCACAGCATCAGAATCATACCAAAAAATAATTAGTTATGTATTTTTCAAGAATGAGCACATAAAAACCTTTTATGAAAAGATAAAAACCGCGAAAACTTTTCTCACCTACCCTCACCCAGCCGCAGTCGCTGACACGAGGCAGCCCGGGGTCAACCCAGACCCGGCCGGTCTTGACTGCACGGGTGCCCGGTGGGTCGGCCGCGTAACTCGCCGGCGGTGACCTCACCGGCGACGGGAAGGGCACCGGTATGCTCGTGGTGATCCCGCAGATCGATCTAGGTGGTCAGGTGAGGGAGTTTGGGTTCCGACGGGGCGCGGCGCCGGCCATGGTGGCTCGACCGAGCTAAGCTCGCCGGCGTAGCGGTGCTTCGGTTACTGGGGCATGGAAGCGATGCAACGACGGGCACGGAAGGCATCAGAAGGTCACCGAGACTTCACTGCACCACAAATTCAGAGCGGGAGCACGACGGAGCTGCTCGGCGGTGCCGTAAGTGTCAACGGCGGCACGAACTGGCGGTGAGGCAGTGCTCTGGCGCGTCACATGCGGTAGTGACCAAAAGATTTCGTCAATCACCACCCGGGAGCCATGGCAGACCCGAAGCAGGCAACAGGGCGGCTTGAGACACCCCGGGGAGGGCTGGCCACGACAAAACGGGTCATGGCGGCGCTGACCGGTGCTGGAGAAGAAAGCAAGTTGTGCGGTGGCTCTGATGGGTAGAGCTCGTGCTGGCGGGCTCTAGAGAAATGCTAGGACGTGGCGAGGCTGCAGGCGAGATGGGGAGTACGGAGGTGCAACAACGGCGGTGCAAGAGCTCGGTGGGTGCAGGACGGCAGCGACGAGCTGTGAGAGAAAAGAGAGGAAAGGACGGCAATGACGTGGCTTAAGAGCGAGGTCGCGGGCTCCCTGCATGCCACCTCCTGCTTGGCCAAGGCGATGTGGCCACCTGCATGGCATGCGCACGCGCGGTCGGCCGAACAAGGGCAGCGGCGGCGGCGAAAGCCAGGTGCAAAGCACCTCCCCTGTTTCCCCCCTTCTCTTTTACTGTAGCAGAACGCCCCCTCTTCTTCTTTTCTTAAATTACTCTCCAAATTATGTAGCAACTCAAAAATCTTCAAAAATGAAAGTTGTTCCATTTGCTGAGTGCGAACACAAGGTTGATATATGTCCTTGTGGTTCGGCCCTTTGTGACGAGTGATTGATCAACAGGCTCGTGAGTTAGCATGAGTGGGCAACATGTCTCTTGGCTTTGTTGGTGTGCAGGTGTGGAGCTCGGAGGCAATGGTCGATGGCAAGGTGAAGGTCAAGTAGAGACGTGCCGTGCCGATGGACCGGGAGTGGCGAAGGGCGGACGTGAGGCTTGGACTGAGGGACTGAAGGGCCAGAGTACCAGTTGCGGTAGCTGGCACTTGGCGGCAATAAGCAAGAGTACATGGGGATGTGCGACAGCATCGGTCGAGTCAAGACGGAAGGCGAGGGCGTCGTGGCACCTGGCAAAGGCCGGACACGAGCTTGCATGGGGCGAGTGCCTTCGGTCGAGTCAGGGAGGAAGACGAAGGCGCCGTGCTTGGCGGAGGCTGGACATGCGTCGACCTCGGTGTCGGTGGCCGGGGTGTGAGACCCACGCTCCATCTTTCAGTGCGGGTTTGGTAGTTGAGCCTCAGAAAACTACCCCGACAGTTTCCAGGTTTGGGCCGCAAAACCTAGGGTGGCCGGTTTCTGAGTTTGGGCCTCAAAACTCAGGGTGGTGGGTTTGCCGGTTTGGGCCTCAAAACCCGGCGGAGGTTCCTATGCGGAACAGGATGACGGGTGGTGGCACCGCGAGGCTTGCGTCGAGGCAAAGCTAGCGGTGAGAAGGCACAGAGGTCATCGGGACGGCACGTGGCGGCATCTGGGAGCTTGCGTCGGGGCCAAGCGACCGATGAGGAAGGCGCGTGACCATCGATGAGAAGACCTAACAGAGTTGGACTAGAATGCCCCTAGGGCTAGCTAGTTTGCTCTATGTATCTAGGGGTAGAAGGGGTACTATGTAATAGGCTATAAATAAGGAATGACACCCCTCATCCCATCCATCACATCCATGCAGCATTTCATTTTAGACTCCAACTATTCATCTGTTAAGGCTTCTTTCTCTAGCTGCTTGTGATCCGCAGAGACGGAAATCATTCCTCTATGTATTTTAATTTCAGGAAAGGAGACCGTAATCTTCTTGTCTCCTCATTGGGGATTTTGGCTGAAATCTTTGTGATCGCGTTTTGTTCTTCACGTTCTTCGTTCCCCCTCTTTTGCTCTTTCAAGAGATCATTTGTTTTGAGGGATGGATTGAGATTCTGTTTGAACCATCTTGTGTTGCATCATGAGAGTCATCTTTCCACCGAAGGATTTTGTCTAATTCCTCACGAGCACACAGATCGGGCGGATTTCATTTTGGATCTCGTTCTTGCCTTTCTTCATCGAGTTTCTTCAATTCACAGATTTGCAGTTAGGTTCGAGCCATGATCTCTTAGGAGCAGCTCACTAACTTGCTTGTGACCCCTCACATGAAGTTTGAGCCCAAGTGCTTTTGATCTGAGGGAGATCGGGTCGAATCAGTGAAAGATCAGCACAGTTTCGGGGGCATCGGATGCTGCTGTTCATAGCATCGAACGCTAACCTCAAGGCATCGAACACTCCATTGCAACACTATGCATAGCAAGTTTTTAAGGGGCATCAGATGCTAAGAAAACACTATTCATGTGTCCGATGGCTATACAGTAAGGTTTCAGAGAGGTCCGAATCACATCGGACGCGTCCGACGTGTAGGCATCGGACGCTTGGTTCTGCGCTATTTTGTCCGTAGTTCATCCGTCTGACTTTGGATTTGCGTTCCGGCTTTTGCGTTGGGTTCCTTCACCTACATACTGTCCCGTTGTATTCCTCGAGAGCATCCACCCTATCTCTAGGGTCATGGACATTACAAGAGTAGGCTTTGCTTTTGGGGTTTAAACTTGGGACAGTGGCTATTCATTTTTGAAAAGAAATTTAAGTCTCCCATTCACCCCTCCCCCCTGGTCGCCTTTTTCGGTCCTTCAATTGGTATCAGAGCAGGTTAAGGATCTCTCTACCTTAACCGGTTCTAGATCCGCAAAGGCGACATGGAGCGTGGTTCAAGCATGGTACCATTCTTTGATGGAACGAATTACCCCTATTGGAAGATTTGGATGCGTGCTTATCTCAACAGCATCAATTCTTCCATGTGGGAGATCTGTGAGGATGTGAACTATGAGGTGCTTGCGGCTCGCATGGGTCAGATCCAGATTGACTAGCACAACACGAACACCAAGGCCCGTAACGCGCTTTTGGCCAAAATCTCCCTTCCTGAGTTTGAGTGTGTTTTCGAGCTTGAGACTGCTCGAGAGATTTGGGTGAAGCTTCAGAGCTATCACGAGGGGACCGTTCAGGTCAAGACCAGACTCTTCGAGACCTACAAGCGGGAGTACGAGAACTTCACACAGTTGGAGGGAGAGACGGTTGACAGCATGTTCACTCGTTTCCAAACGATTATGAACAAGATGCCTGCGAACCGGGCCAACCTACCTTACGACGATCATGAGAGGGCACTTAAGTTGCTATATGCCCTTGATCAGAAGGTATGGGAGGTGTAGGTGTTGACTATCATTGAGTTGCCTGGATATGACACCCTCACTGTGGATGAGCTATTCAGCAAGCTCAAGTCCACCGAGATCGATCTCTAGACCCAGGCCAAGCTGAAGAACCCATCTTCACATACCATGGCTTTGGTCTCGGGCAGGAGCGGGTCGACTCTTTCCGCTAACACTTCACCACCATCCTTTGCTTTGTCTTATTTGCTTTCAGTGACAGAGGAGAAGGTGGAGGTGTTAGGCGACAACGAGCTCACACTCATCATCAGCCATTTTTTGCGGTTTCACAACAACCGCTTGAACCGCCGGCGTGGTGGGGCGAGTGAAGGACCGAAAAGGGTGATCAGACGGGGGGTGAATGGGAGCCTCAAATTCTTTTTCAAGAATGGACGGCCGCTGTCCCAAATTTGAACCCCAAAAGCAAAGCCAACTTGTGTAATATCCATGACCCTAACGATAGGGTGGATGCTCCCAAGGAACACAGCGGGACACTACAAGAGTCAAGGAACCCAATGCAAAAGCTGGAACTCAAATCCATCCAAAGTCAGACGAATGAGCTATGGACAAAACAGCGCTGAATCCAGACCATCAGATGCTGGCAACGTCCGATGCCAACAAGTCAGACGCGTCCGATGTGAACAGGACGGTACTGGATCCTTACTGTTGGACCATCGGATGCTGCTACAGTGACTTCAGCGTTCGATGCCAGCGTCTGATGCAGGTCAAGAATAGCCTCGGACGCTGCAACGTCCGATGCCTGGGCACCTAACGCGTCCGATGCCAGATGAGGGTTTCTGGAACCTCATTGGACACACATCGAACGTTGGACTGTAGCATCCAATGTCAGCATCCGTTGCCACTTAAAAATGCTGATCTGGACAGCATGACAAAGGAGCATCTGATGCTTCAGGAGCCAGCGTCCGATGCTATGAACAGCAGAATCCGATGCCCCCGAAACAGCACAGTTCTTCCACAGATTCGACCCGATCTCCGTCAAAACAAAAGCTCTAAGGCTCAAACTTCGTGTGAGGGGTCACAAGCAAGTTAGTGAGCTACTCTAATGAGATCATGGCTCGAACCTAACTGTAAATCGGTGAATCGAAGAAATTTGGAGAAGAAAAGGAAGAACGAGATCCAAAACAAAATCCGCCCGAACTGTGTGCTCGTGGGGAATTAGAGAAAATCCTTCAGTGGAAAGATGACTCTCACGATGCAGCAAAAGATGGTTCAAACGGATTTTCAATCCATCCCTCAAATCAAGAAATCTTGTGAAAGATCAAAAGAGGAGAAACGAAGAACGCAAAGAACAAAACGCGATCACAAAGATTTCAGCAAAATCCCCAATGAGGAGACAAGGAGAATATGGTCTCCTTTCCTGAAATCGAAGTACACAGAGGAATTGTAGCCGTCTCTGCAGATTTCTACAGAAGCTACGAGAGAGGAGCCCTAACAGATGAAGTCTGCTGGAATGAACAACTGAAGAGATGAAGAGGAATGAGGGGTGTCATCCCTTATTTATAGCCTACTACATAATACCCTTTCTACCCCTAGATACAAAGAGCAAACTAGCTAGCCCTAGGGGCATTCTAGTCCAACTCTATCAGGTCTTCTCATTGACGGTCACGCGCCTTCCTCATCGGTCGCTTTGCCTTGACGCAAGCTCCTAGATGCCGCCATGTGTCATCCCGACGACCGCCGCGCCTTCTCACCGCTAGCTTCACCTCGATGCAAGCCTCGCGGTGCCGCCACGCGTCATCCCGTTCCGCATAGGAACCACCGCTGGGTTTTGAAGCCCAAACCGGCAAACCCGTCAGCCTAGGTTTTGAGGCCCAAACCTAGAAACCGTCCACCCCGAGTTTTTAGGCCCAAACTCGGAAACCGGTCACCTCGAGTTTTGAGGCCCAAACTCAGAAACTGTTGGGGTAGTTTTGTGAGGCTCAACTACCAAACCTGCCCCGAAGACGGAGCGTGGGTCTCACACCCCGTTGCCGACACCGATATCGACGCATGTCCAGCCTCCGCCAAGCCCGACGCCTTCGCCTTCCTCCCTGACACGACCGACGGCACTCGCCCCATGCAAGCCTGTGTCCGGCCTCCGCCCGGTGCCACGACACCATCGCCTTCCATCTTGACTAGACCGATGCAGTTGCACATCCCATGTACTCTTGCTTGCCGATGCCAAGTGCCAGCTACCACAACTGGTCCTCCAGCCCTCCGGTTCATCAGTCCAAGCCTCGCATCCGCCCTTCGCCACTCCCGGTCCGTCGGCACGGCACACCTCTACTTGACCTTCACCTCTCCATCGACCATTGCCTCCGAGCTCCACACCTGCACACCAACACAGCCAAGAGACATGTTGCCCACTCACGCCAACCTGTGAGCCTGTTGATCAATCACTCATCACAAAGGGCCAAATCACAAGGGCACATATCAACCTTGTGTTCGCAATCTCCCCCTTGATGACTGCATTGTCAAAACAATGCACCAACACTGGATCAAAAGAAACAACAGAGAAAGAAGAAAAGAAGATGCTCATTCAGATGCCTGAAAAGCCAGAGAAAAGCCGAAAGAGGACAATTTGAAATAAGCAAAGCTTGGTCCCCAAAGTCATGGGCAACGGCTTCACGCAACCAAGCAGAAGATCGGAGCAAAACTCTAGCACAAGAGCAAGAACTCGGTCAACAGAGCAAAGACTTGGTTCCCAAAGACATGGGCAACGGCTCGACACAACCAAGTCAAACAAAGCTAGTCCTCAAGAAGAGGTAGAACAGGCTCAACACCACTAGCTCAAAGCTCAAAGCACCAAAAAACTGCTAGTCCCTCAAGAAAGAGGCAAAACGGCTCAACACGACTAGCAAGCAGCAAAAACAGAGCGACTCCCCCTGAAAGCAAGCCTAAACACAAAGGCTATGCAACATGCTTGATACCAAATGATGCTACTCTAGACAACCAAAGTGCTCTCCCCCTTGTCAAGTGCTCTCCCCCTTGCTGAATGCCCCATGTGCCAACACTCCCCCATGCCCCTTTGTTGTCATGTGCCAACACCAAAAACTCTCCCCCTTGTTGGCATATGCAAAAACAAGGCAACAGGAGAATGCATATGAGTGAGTATCGGAGCAAAAACATCACGGACCAGAGGGGGTGACTGAGGCAAGTATCGGAGCTAGGAGTCTATACAAAGCATCAGAGCTAGACACATCAACTCTAAGCAAAACATGCATGAAATGCACAATGCAATAGCTTCAAGTGTATAGCAATTAGAGTGAAAAGATGCTCTAGAGGGTGCTGCCCTGAAAGTGTAGCAACAAGAATAAGTGCTAGCAAAGGCTCAAATTGATCAAGTGAATACGAAATATGAACAATTAAGCATATGAGCAGTTTTAAGCCATTCAAAAAGGAGTTCACCACTAAAATAGCACTAAGCATGTATAGACAGAAAGTCAAACAAGTGCTAGCTCAAGTATGAAAGGTGAACTACCCCTAGCAAAGTTCAATCATCATGCCTTAGAAAGAAGAACAGACTTGTGTTATTATCAAATTTTATTGGATTTTACAGCGGATTAACACAAGTTCAAATTTAAAGCATGTGATTGCGAGAGGTTGAAAGCATTGTCATTGCCTAACTTTTCAACTGGCCTAAGCCTATGCAAGAAAAGCAATCAGAAGCTTAAAGCACCGGTTTTGGTCTTACACTACACTGCTCAAGTTTAACTCAAATGTGCAATGAGAAACATTCTCGATACAGTGATGTGCTGACAAATGCAATCCCATCTCGATCTTTTCAATTCACTAATCTTGGATCAAATTTTAAGCACAAGTAAATTATGATCAATCCAAGGAAGTGAATGACTCAGTGCAAGAGACATAGCAACCTAGCATACAAATGATAGCTCAAGTGACCTCAACACATCCTACCCATGCTAGTTGCCAATCTCAATGGTGAACAATTTGCAAGTTTCATAATTAATTAAGCAAGTTCACCAATTGCAAAAATAGCTTAGCTCATAACATGTATCATATGATCAGAAAGAGCCTAAGCTACAAAGCATCATCATGTACCAACAAGTCATACCAACTAGAGCATAATCTAATTCTCATCACTATAGACATGAAGCTCTAAAATGCACTGAAAGTACATGAAGAAATGCATGCAAATGCAACATAGATGCTCAAAACTAAGCAAAATAAACCTAAAACTATCAGAGCAACTATGTACATCAGTCAAAATCTTCCCTCAACTAAAAAGGGAAGCATACACCAAGCTCACCTCTCAACCTAGCAAAAGTTGAGAGATCCAAAGGCTTGGTGAAAATTTGGGCAAGCTGATTGTGGGTGTCTACATGCCTCAAGTCGATGTCGCCTTTCTCGTAGTGATCACGAAGAAAGTGAAAGCGAACATCGATGTGTTTGGTCTTGGAGTGAAGGACTAGGTTCTTTGCAACACTAATGGCACTCGTGCTATCACAAAGCAAAGGGACCCTAGCATAATCTAGACCAAAATCACGCAAGGTAGCAATCATCCACAACAGCTGCGAACAACACGACGTGGCAGCGACATACTCGGCCTCGGTGGTAGACTGGGCAATGCTAGACTGCTTGCGGGAGGACCAAGACACAAGAGAAGAGCCAAGAAACTGACAAATCCCAGAAGTAGACTTGCGCTCAAGCCGACAGCCGGCAAAATCTGCATCAAAACAACCACAAAGAGCAAGGGTCGAAGAAGAAGAGTACCAAAGTCCGAACTCAGGAGTGTATCGGAGGTACCTCATGATGCGCTTGACCGCCTGCTTGTGGGAAGTCCGAGGGGACGCCTGAAAACGAGCGCACAGACACACTACAAAGTGTATGTCTGGCCTCATAGTCGTCAAGTACAGGAGAGAGACAATCATGCTCCTGTACTCCTTCTGGTCCACGGGCTCTTCGTCCTCGTCTGCGTCCATCGTAGTCGTCGTCGCCATGGGCGTTGTGAGAGGCTTAGCCTCACCCATGTCGAACTTCATTCTTCAGGACATCCTTCGTGTACTTGCCTTGATGCACGAATGTCTCATCCCGGGTTTGCTTGATTTGCAACTCGAGGAAGAAGGTCAACTCACCCATCATGCTCATCTCGAACTCCCTGCTCATAAGATCTGCAAACTTGGCAACAAGTGAGTGAGAGGAGCCACCAAGGATGATATCATCCATGTATATCTGAACTAAAAGGGTGCCATTTCCTTGCTTGAGGAGGAACAACATTTTATCAACTAACCCCATTTTAAAACCCTTGGAGAGCAAAAAGGTTTTCAAACGCTCATACCATGCTCTAGGGGCTTGTTTCAAACCATACAAAGCTTTCTGAAGTTTGTACACATGGTTTGAAAACTTGGGGCTCTCGAAACCGGGAGGTTGCCTAACATAGACCTCTTCCTCTATATACCCATTTAGGAAGGCACTCTTGACATCCATTTGGTAAAGTTTGAACACTTTTGAAGCAGCAAAAGCTAAAAGGATTCGTATGGCCTCAAAACGAGCTACAGGAGCAAAGGTCTCCTCATAGTCTATCCCCTCCTTTTGACAAAAGCCTTGGGCTACTAATCTAGCCTTGTTCCTTACTACCAACCCATCTTCACCCTGTTTGTTCTTGAAAACCCATTTGCTACCTATAGGGTGGCATTCTGGTGGAGGTGGAACTAGTGCCTAGACATGGTTTCGCTCAAAGTTTTCTAACTCCTCATGCATGGCATTGACCCTGTTAGGATTAGAAAGTGCGTGTCCAACATCTTTGGGCTCAAAAGAAGCAACGAATGCAGAATGAGCAAAGTGAGAGATCTCATACGCTCGCGACCGCGTGACTCACTGGTCGATACCACCGATCATCTGATGCGAAGGGTGGATCTGCTGGACGCTTCGGGGCGCCTGCCTCACCGAAGTTGCCTCCCTCTCACTAGATGTTGTCGCTCCCTCAGGTGTAGCTTGTGCTCGCTGGAGAGGTGGCTCCATCAGACCCCAAGTAGTGGAAGTAGTGGGATCGGGTTCGGGAGTCAAAGTCGACGTCGCAGGGTCGACAGGGGCAGCCGGTGGAGTCGGCTCGGGATCACCCCAATCAATGATCTCCTGCTCCTCCTCCACAAAGATGGTCTCTCCCAGCTCCTGTTCTCCTGCAAGCTCAAAAGAAGAAGACACACAAGGCATTGTCTCGTCGAATGTGACCTCACAGGTCTCCACTATGCGGTTAGTGTCGACGAAATACCATCGGTAGTCTACCGAGGGGTATGCCCAAGGTAGTAGATTAGATTGAGGAGGTGTGGAGACGGCTGCTCAAGCGTAAACACAGGGATGGGACACGACGATTTAGACAGGTTCGGGCCGGCAAGTTGCCGTAATACCCTACGTCCTGTGTTTTGATGGCTGGATTGTATTATGACGTCAGATGACTTGAGATGAGATCGGGTGATCTTGGATGAGATGAGAGGGGGTCCCTGCTCGCCTTATATAGTCGGGGAGCAGGGTTACAGTTCATAACAGATTACAAATGGTTCCTTAAGGCAAGGAATCTGGATCTAACTCTAGGATCTTCCTTGGCGGGCAAGGCTTCGTGAGAGTCCCTGGCGAGCACGACAGCCTGGTCGCGTGTCGCAGGGCCTTCGAGCTGGGTTGTCCTTGACAAAGGGCCCAATTAGGTCCATGGGGGTATACGGAGGTAATATCCCCACAGTTAGTCCCCGAGCACTTTGTATCCGTTGGCGACGCCGTCTTGAGCAGGCGAAGTCGATGTCGGCCAAGTAAGGCTTGCCAAAAGGATGTAAGGTGCTTAAGAAAAAATTTGAAGAGCTTTCTTCTGGTGAAGTGTATGCACTTGGAGCTTACAAGACTATAAGGAACAGCGAGGTCCTAGTACAAGTCTGTGCAAGTCCACTTTGACATAGCATCCTTGAATTGTCAGAGAAAAAGAAAATACATTCACCGCAAGGTGAAGTGTATCCACTTAGTCCCCGAGCTTGGTAGTAGGTGTTGAAGACACGTGGTGCCGAGCTTGTAGAGCATTTAGCAAGTGCCCCGATGAGCTGTCCAAAATCAGCACCCTGATCCGAACAGCATGGAGCGACTTGATGCACACCAGCGACGAGCGAAGGCTAGGCCAATCGAGCCTGGGTGACGGGCAAAGAGTGAAGGTCAGGTCGATGAACCTGGTTGGCGACGAGCGAAGGCCGGGCCAACGAGCCTAGTCGGTGATGGGCGAAGGCCAGGTTGATGAACCTGGTTGGCGACAAGTGAAGGCCAGGTGGATGAACCTAGTCGGCGACGAACGAATGTCAGGTCGATGAACCTGGTCGGTGACAAGCGAAGGCGGCGATGACCAAAGGTGGTGACGAGAGAAGACAGCGATGAACGAAGGCAGTGACGAGCGAAGGCAGCAAGAAGCGAAGGCAGCGACGAGCGAAGGTGATGAGCAAAGGTGAAGTCCCCGAGCCTGGTCGGCGATGAGCGAAGGCAAAGTCGACGAGCCTGGTTGGCGATGAGCCAAGGTGGCGGCGAGCGAATATGGCGATGAGCGAAGGCAAAGTCCCCGAGCCTGGTCGGCGATGAGCGAAGGCAAAGTCCCTGAACCTAGTCGGCGACGAGTGAAGGCGAAGTCCCCGAGCCTGGTCGGTGCCGAGCGAAGGTGGCGGCGAGCAAAGACGGCGACGAGCGAAGGCGAAGTCCCCGAGCCTGGTTGGCGACGAGCGAAGGCGAAGTCCCCGAGCCTAGTCAGCGATGAACGAAGGTGAAGTCTGGTCGGCGACGAGCGAAGGCGAAGATGAGCGAAGGCGATGAGCCTGGTCGGCGACGAGCGAAGGCAAAGTCCCCGAGCCTGGTCGGCGACGAGCGAAGGCGAAGGCAAAGGCGAGCGAAGGTGGCGACGAGCGAAGGCGGCGTCCCCGAGCCTGGTCGGCGACGAGCGAAGGTGGCGGTCGAGCGAAGACGGTGACGAGCGAAGGTGGCGGCGAGCGAAGGCGGCGACGAGCGAAGGTGGCGGCGAGCAAAGACGGCGATGAGCGAAGGCGGCGATGAGCGAAGGCGGTGAGCGAAGGCAGTGACGAGCGAAGGCGACGAGCCAAGGCGAAGTCCCCGAGCCTGGTCGGCGATGAGCGAAGGCGTAGTCCACGAGCCTGGTCGGCGACGAGCAAAGGCCAGGTTGATGAATCTGGTCGGCAAGGATCTTCTTCCCGAGCGATCCAGTCCCCGGGCATAAGAAGCTCGTTGACCGAACTGTATCCCTGAAAAATAAATATGGAGAACAGTAGTACATGATGATGTACAAATAATATATGGAGAAAAACCAATGGCGAAGGATGACTGCAGCTGACGAAGTCCCCGAGCTTTGGAGGCCGACATGGAGCATCTGGAGACGGAGGCGGAGCCGGTCATAAGGGCGCTCATAGCGGATGTCGACTTATATCTTGTCGCGTGTTGTTTAGTCGTGAGCCGAAGCGATGAACAGTTCGGCCATGGGTTATCCCATGATCCGTATCGTAGAGCACGGAGCTCGTGTACGCGTAGGAGTCATAGGAGTCCCCAAGGAGCCGCTGCTAGCATCTCGTAGCGCAAAGGGCAGACGCTCGTGCACGCGTAGGGAGGTACCAGAGACAGGGCACTCTCCGAGAGGTTCGATCGAGGCGTGACTTAGGCGTATGGAGACCGTTTGGAGAATGAGTTTGGAGACCGCTTGGAGACTGGGTATACAGGCACTGGGCGTATAGCCTCAGAAGTCTCAGCCCGAGCTTAGCCTTTCCTTCATAGCGCAGAGGGCAGACGCTCATGCACGCGTAGAGAGGGTAGGACGTCACTCGAGAGGACTGCTGGCCACCATAGCGCAGAGGGCAGACGCTCATGCACATGTATGGAGGTGACAGCAGCCCCGGCTCTGAGGCTTCTTCGGCATCAGCCAGGCTGCGTGGAGAGGTCGGCGAATGTTTGAAGAGGTCGACGATCATTTGGAGAGGACGACGATTGTTTGGAGTGAGAACATATATGATGAATGATTGACTTTGATGAGGAAGGTTTGAGGCTTTTTCCGGTTGAGTCATTATTTGCTATGCGCTTAATGTTTATGACTAACCGGTGGCGTTGAGTTGTGTGTGTTTACCGGGTTGGTGTGCGTGTGCAACATGTGTCTCTTGGCTGTGTTGATGTGCAGGTGTGGAGCTCGGAGACAGTGGTCGATGGCGAGGTGAAGGTCAAGTAGAGACGTGTCGTGCCGACGGACCGGGAGCGGTGAAGGATGGGCGTGTCGTGCGGCGGACGTGCCATGCCGATGTACCTAGAGCGGTGAAGGGCGGACGTGAGGCTTGGACCGACGGACCAGAGGCCGGAGGACCAGCTGTGGTAGCTGGCACGTGGCATCGGCGAGCAAGAGCACATGGGGATGTGCGATGCATCGGCCGAGTCGGGAGGAAGACGATGGCGTCGTGGCACTTGGCGGGAGGTCAGACACGGGCTTGCGTGCGGCGCAAGTGTCGTCGGCCGAGTCAAGAAGGAAGGCGAAGGCGTTGTGCCCGGCGTGGAGGCTGGACATGCATCGGCATCGGTGCCGGTGGTCGGGGTGTGCGAACCACATCCCGTCTACGGTGCGGGTTCGGTAGCTGAGCCTCAAAAATCTACCCTTGACGGTTTCCGAGTTTGGGCCTCAAAACTCGGGGTGGCCGGTTTCTGAGTTTGGGCCTCAAAACTCGGGGTGGACGGTTTCCAGGTTTGGGCCTCAAAACCTGGGCTCGCGGGTTTCCGAGTTTGGGCCTCAAAACTCGGGGTGGACGGTTTGCCAGGTTTGGGCCTCAAAACCTGGGCTGGCGGGTTTACCGGTTTGGGCCTCAAAACCGGGCGGAGGTTCCTATGCGAAACGGTCGACGCGTGGCGGCACCGAGAGGCTTGCGCTGCGGCGAAGCTATCGGTGAGGGAGGCGCGGTGGTCGACGTGACGGCACGTGGCGGCATCCTGGAGCTTGCGTCGAGGCGAAGCGAAGGATGAGAAGGCGCGTGGCCGTCGGATGGAAACTGTCAGGTCTGGACGGTTTTACCCCTAGGGGGTATTTGGGTTAGAACTTCATGTTAGGGCGTTTGTGTCATTTGGACGTGCGCCTATATATAGATGAAGGGGTTGTGTTGGACAGCTATCCTTGGACGGTGTCTCTCTCATTTTGTTCTTGTGAGAGAAGGCTAGGGTTAGAGGAGAGTTGGCTCTTGTTCTTGAGCTTTTCGCCATCCACGCTTTGTTGTTGCGAGGAGTGGCTTGTAACCCAACACAGTGTGCTACACAATTCATCATCCCGTAGCAATCCAAGGATCAATTTCTTTCTCCTCGTGTGTTGGCTGAAATTTGGATCGATCCGCGTTTTGTTCTTCGCGTTTTGGTTTTTCCCTTCTTAGAGATTTGCTTCGTTCTCCCTCTCCGAGTGACGATTTGCGATTCCATTTGAACCGAGTTGTTCTAGGTCGTGAGACACTTCTTTCCACCGATGGAATTCACCTCTAACCTCACGAGCTAGTAGATCGATCGGTTTTTGTTTCGGATCGAGTTTAGCTGCTTTTGCCCCGAATTCTTTCGATTCACCGATTTGGAGTTAGGTTCGAGCCATGATCTCTTTGGGATAGCTTACTAACCTCCTTGGAACTCCTCATACCAAGTCTAAGCCTTAGTGCTTTTGATTCGGAGGAGATCGGGTGATTTTCGCGGAAGAACAGTTCTGTTTCAGCTGGAATCAGGGGCATCGGATGCTGTGTTCATCACATCGGATGCATCTGATGCCACGTGTCATCTCACAACTCTTTTGAAGGAGCATCGGACGCTGACCATCGGAGCTTCCGTTGTCATCGGAAGCGCCGGGGGTCTAGCATCGGAAGCTAGGGTTTCACTGTAGCAGCTTCTGATGCCTGTCCAGTAAGGTTCCAGACAGGGTCTTTTCGCATCAGAAGCATCCGGTGCCTGACCATCGGAAGCAGGGCAGCGTCCGATGCTGTGTTCATTCTGCATCGGAAGCTTCCAGTGTCTGGCCATCGGATGCTAGTCAGCTTCCGATGCCGGTGTTTCTGCGCTGTTTCGTCCGCAGTTCGTTCGTCCGTTGTCGGTTTTGATTTCTGGCTTTTGCGTTGGGTTTCTAGAGTAGAGTAGTGTCTCGCTGTGCTTCTCGGAGGCATCCACCCTACATCTAGGGTTGTGGACACTATTCAAGCTCTAGGTTTGCTCTTGGGGTGATTGTCGGGACAGTGGCAACAAGTTTCCGAAAGGAAAATTTGAAGCTCCCATTCACCCCCCCCCCCTCTGGTCGCTTTCTGGTAGCATCTTCGGTCATTCAATTGGTATCAGAGCCAGTTAAGGATCTCTCTACCTTAACCGGTTCCGGATCCGCGAAGGCGACCTTTTAGAGCGGTCTTGCTTCCGACGTGGTTTGTCGAGGTGTTTGAGCTTTTGTTTGGCTAACACTAACGGTGCTTTTGGAAATGACACCAAGTTCTTCCTTCAGTGTGTCTTTGTCCTTAGGTTTGATTGATGGACATGCAATCGAGGAAGACAGTTTGGGAAGAAGGAGGAGTGCAGTTGATGAGAGGGATCGCGAGGTGAATGAGTTGTTGAATCTTCTACGTGATGATGAACTTTCACCAGAGGATCTTCTACATCAACTTGGCAAGGCCAAGAAAGGTACACTTGCTTGGGGTCTTGTGACCTTGCACAACCTTTATGAGGCTCGCTCTAGGAATGTTGAGCTGTGTAGTACCTTGCGTAGAAAGGTTGAAAAGTTGAAATGCTCCATTGCTAGTTTGAAGTCTAGTGCCTCTTTGCCTTGCACCTCTTGTAGTGACATGGTTAGGAAGAATGATGAGCTATGCTTTTCTCTTGATAGCTTAAGATCTGAAATTGAATTGTTGAAATCCAATGCTTCCGAACCATGTTTAGTTTGCATTGACTTACGCAAGGACCTTGATTATGCTAAAACTGAAATAGCCTTGCTAAAGTCAAATGCTTTGTTACCATGTGTTTCTTGTGAGTCTTTGCATGCTGAAATTAATGAACTAAAATTGACTCACACCACATGTGTAGATGAACTTGAGCATGCTAGGGCTGAAATTGTTGAAATAAATTCTAGGCCTTGTAGCTTATGCTCTTTGAATGCAAATGCTTGCCTTACTTCTTGTGCTAACAATGATTCTTTGCTTGATGTGAATGGTGATGTTTCTTCCACCGATTTCATTTGCACATCATGCATTGATTTGGAAAAAGAAGTTTTGGCTTTGAAAGTTTTGCGCGATGATATGAGCGCCAAGTTGGTTGAGCACAATGATATGAGTGTCAACCTTGAGAAGGAGATTGAACTCTTGTGTACCACATATGTCGAGTGCATTGAAAAGGATATGGAAAATCTGAGAAACACTCCTTGTGGTACTTGTGATCGCCTCATGTTTGAGAATGAGGTTTTAGCTAAAAGATGCAAGAGTCTTTGTGCTAAGTCTTTTGAGTCACGCATTTCTTCCAACTCCGATGTTGATATTTCTAAGTTTGCACCTTTGCAATCGGAGTTGAGTTCTTGTGCTGCGCGTGAGTCTTTTGACTGTAGCATTAGTGTCAAGGTTTCGGATAGCTCTATCATAGCTACTCCCGACCTTGCGGTTTCTTCAAGTGATGTCCAAGGGACTTCTCTTGACAAGGGTGCTTCTCACATTTTTGGAACTCATGTTCCCAATCCGATATTTCATTGCACCTTTTGCAAGAAGGATGGACATTCATTCAATTTTTGCTTTCACCGTGTCAAACACGAGCGACGTATTTGAGCTAAGGCTTTTGGGAAGCCGCGTAGCCTTCTCCATGGCACGTGTGCTCCTAGTGTTGGCGCTAAGTTGGTTGTTGATGCTTCTTGTTCTAAGTCCCAAGGGACTTCTCACTTGTCAGAGAATGGTGTGCCTTCCGATAGGCCTTTGTACCATTGCTCTTTTTGTGAGAAAGATGGGCATCAAGAAAGTTTTTGCTATCGGCGTGCCAAATGCTTGCGCCAAGCTCGCTCTTCTAGGAACTTGGTGGTTCATAGCCTTTCACATGGCATGAACGCTTGTGCTCCTAGTAAGAAGCCCCTCTTTGTTGATGGGTTTTATGACTCCTTTTCTAGTGGGTTAGATCATGGTCATGGACATGCCTCTAGTGTTTCTTGTGTTGGCCCACGTCATGTTTCTCATGGTGCTTCTATTGGTTCTTCACAAAAGTCCTTGGGAGATGTTTGTCTCTTTTCCCGTGGTACGACTCGTTCTTCTCCTCGAGTTGTCCTTTTGAGGAATGCTTCCAAGGATGTTTCAAAATTGCATTTGAACCGACAGTTGCATCATGCTAACCCACATGATAAGTTGAGTGCTCCTTTGAGAGTTGTGACCAAGTCTTGGGTTCCCAAGTACATGCTTGCTAACCCTTTGGGATCCAAGACTCGGGTTACTTTGTCCTCTTGTGTGTAGATATGAGGACGCGGGGTGGAGAACATGCACCGAATGGAATTTGGTCTTTTAGATGTGATCAAGTTTTTGATGGTTCTCGGCATCCCGCTTAGATTTGCCTCCAAAGAGGTTTTTGCAGCTCGGTGAGCCTTCTTATACACTCATACCTTGTACATTCATGATCTATTTCTTGAGGTATGAGATGGTCTATCATGTGCTCACTTGTATAGTTCTTGCATGTACATTTTCTTTAATATCATGTCATGCTGGTCTTGTGTACAGCTTTGGTGGTTAATCCACTTTTTATGCTAGTTTGTGATCCTCATGAACATTGTGTCATGTTTTACCATACTTATCCATGAGCTTGACTTGTAGTGGTATGATGTTCATTAGGTATCACTTTTCAGGTGCTAGTTTTGGTTAGCTACATGTACCCTGTTGATATGATTAGTTTGAGCACTAGCTTTTCCACAATTTTATCATGTTACATGCTTTTGGATCTGTTACTATCATTATCTTGCATTGTAGCATGTGTTGAAGTTTAGGCTGTGTTTGGGTTGATCATGTCTCTAGGCTGCATTTTGCTCCACAGTGCTTTATCCTGTTGCATGGTAGTTTTGACTAGTTTGAGTTCAGTTCTCCTTGCGGTATCATTCATAGGTAGATCTCTTTTTGTTGGGAGTTCACCTTATGCTTATTATGTGACTAACCGCTTTGTGGAGACCTTGAGGTCACACTGGACAAGACAATGCCTTGTGTTCTCTTCTGCTTTTGAGTTTGCAGGAGAACAGGAGCCTGGAGAGGGCATTTTGGCTCACGGACCCTATCCCACTTCTTCCACGACTTGGGGTTCCATTCGAGCAGCTCTCCAGTGAGCACTAGCTGCACCTGTGGGAGCGACAGCATCAGGCGAGGGGGAGACGACTTCGGCGAGGCAGGCACCCCGGAGATTTCAGCAGATTCAGGCGTCCCCTCAGGTATCACACAAGCAAGCGGTCATGAGCTTCATGAGGTACCTCCGACACACTTCTGAGTTCGGGTTTTGGTACTCTTCTTCTTCGACCTCTTTTTGCTATGTGGTTTTTCCGATGTGGATTTTACTGGCTGTTCACTTGAGCATTTCTTGGCTCTTTTCTTGTGGTTTTGGTGTGTGTTTCCCTTTTAGTTGGGGAAGCATTTTGCTTGTTGTATCTTAGTTGGACTTCTCCGATACCCTTTTGTTTTGGGTTTTCCTTTTGAAGCTAGTTTTGCTTAGTTTTAGATAGACTAGCTTTTGCATGCATCTCATCATGTATTTTACTGCATTTTAGAGCTTCATGTTTATAGTGATGAGAATGAGACTATGCTCTTTTTGGTATGCCCTATTTATTCATGATGATGCTTGTAGCTTAGGCTCTTTTTTATCACTTGATACATTTTATGAGCTAAGCTATTTTTGCAATTGGTGAACTTGAATAATCAACTATGAAACCTTTAATTTGTTCACCATTGAGAGTGGCAACTAGCATGGGTAGGATGTGTTGAGATCACTTGTGCTATCTTTTGTATGCTAGGTTGCTATGTCTCTTGCACTGAGTCATTCACTTGCTTGGATTGTTCATATTTACCTTGTGCTTAAAATTTGATCCAAGTCTAAGTGAAATGAAAAGATCGAGATGGGATTGCATGTGTCAGCACCTCACGGTATCGAGATTGTTTCTCATTGCACATTTGAGTTAAACTTGAGCCGTGTAGTGTAAGACCGAAACCGGTGTTTTAAGCTTCTGATTGCTTTTGTTGCATAGGCTTAGCCCGGTTGAAAAGTTAGGCAATGACCATGCTTTCAACCTCCCACAATCACATGCTTTAATTTGAACTTGTGTTAATACCGCTGCAATCTCTGATAAAATTTGAAAATAACACAAGTCTATGCTTCATTCTATGGCATGATAATTGAACTTTGCTGGGGGTAGTTCACCTTTTATACTTGAGTTAGCACTTGGTTGATTTTCTGTCTATTCATGCTATGTGCTATTTTAGTGGTGGACTCCTTTACAAATGGCTTAAAACTGCTCATATGCTTAATTGTTCATATTTTGTATTCACTTGATCAGTTTGAGCCTTTGCTAGCATTTGTATTGGTTGCTACACCTTCAGGGCAGCACCCTTTTGAGCATCTTTTCATTCTGATTGCTATACACTTGAAGCTGTTGCATTGTGCATATCATGCTTTTTTAGCTTAGTGTACATACCCCCAGCTCTGATACACCTTGTGATCACCCCCATATGCTTTTGGTTGATGACTTGTCTTGTGTTTGTGTCAACTTTGTGGAGAAATGTCAAATCCCCTCAGCATGTTCCCTTTTGTCAAGGGGGAGAAGTTGTTTGCAAGGGGGAGCTTGAGTGTTGGCACAAAGGGGAGAGTCGTGCATTTTGGGGAGAGCTTTGAGCAAGGGGGAGTTTAGCTCTTTTATGTGCTTCAGTTGGTATCCATCAATTGGTATGGAGTGTTTTTGATGTAGTGAGCTTTGATGCATAGCCTTTGTGTATAGGCTTGCTTTCAGGGGGAGTTGTTTTGTTTTGCAACTTCTCCGCCTGCTCCGAGTGTTTGTGCTCCATTTGGTTTTGAGATTCTCTTTGTGTTTTTCTCAGTCGGTATCGAGCCTGCTAGTCGTGTTGAGTCATCTTGCCTCTCTTTTGAGGGACTAGCAGTTTTTGCTTGGTATTTTTGATTGGTATGGTGCCTTCAGCTAGTTGTGTCGAGCCTCTGTGCCTCTGTCTTGAGGAACTAGCTGTTTCACCAATTTTTGGCTGTTTGTGATTGGTATCGAGTTTTCTGCTAGTTGTGTTGAGCCTCTGTGCCTCTATCTTGAGGGACTAGCAGTTTTGCATTCTAATGCGTTGTTTCAGCCTCAATTGGTATCGAGCCTTGTGCTAGTGGTGTTGAGCCTTTTCTGCCTCTTCTTGAGGGCTAGCTCATTTTTGACTTGGCTGCGTCGAGTCGTTGCCCATGTCTTTGGGAACCAAGTCTTTCGCTCCTTGTCTGAGTTTTTGCTCTTTTGTGGAGTTTTGCTCAGATTTTGCTTGGTTGCGTTGAGTCGTTGCCCATGTCTTGGTATCTCAAACCATCTCTTTGTGCCTAGTTTTTGTCAATTCAATCATCAAGGGGGAGAAATTTCGAAACCTTGGACAAGAACCTTTCAGTTGATAAGAACCTTGGTTTCTTTTGTGATGATTGTTTGACAATTTATTTGAGATTGGTTTTTGAGTACCTTTTGGGATTCATGAAACTCTTGTTTCTCTTGACTCTTTGGTTGCGTGGAGGCTTTGCCCGCTTTTCCCGTTTCTTTCGGGACCGAGAGCTTTTATTTGGAGTTTTCATGATCCTTCCTCATATCAAGTCGCCTTGTGTTTGCTTTTGCTTGGCTTTTGGGCACTTGAATGAGGCTTGCCTTCAAACCCTTCCTTTTTTGGTTTTATTGTTAGTCAATGCATTCATCAAGGGGGAGATTGAGAACATATATGATGAATGATTGACTTTGATGAGGAAGGTTTGAGGCTTTTCCCAATTGAGTCATTATTTGCTATGCGCTTAATGTTTATGACTAACCGGTGGCATTGAGTGTTGTGTGTTTACCGGGTTGGTGTGCGTGTGCAACATGTGTCTCTTGGTTGTGTTGATGTGCAGGTGTGGAGCTCGGAGACAGTGGTCGATGGTGAGGTGAAGGTCAAGTAGAGACGTGTCGTGCCGACGGACCAGGAGCGGTGAAGGATGGGCGTGCCGTGCGGCGGACATGCCATGCCGATGTACCCAGAGCGGTGAAGGGCGGACATGAGGCTTGGACCGACGGAACAGAGGTCGGAGGACCAGCTGTGGTAGCTGGCATGTGGCATCAGCGAGCAAGAGCACATGGGGATGTGCGATGCATCGGCCGAGTCGGGAGGAAGACGATGGTGTCGTGGCACTTGGCGGGAGGTCGGACACGGGCTTGCGTGCGGCGCAAGTGTCGTCGGCCGAGTCAAGAAGGAAGGCGAAGGCGTTGTGCCCGGCGTGGAGGCTGGACATGCATCGGCATCGGTGCCGGTGGTCGGGGTGTGCGAACCACATCCCGTCTATGGTGCGGGTTCGATAGCTGAGCCTCAAAAAGCTACCCTCGACGGTTTCCGAGTTTGGGCCTCAAAACTCGGGGTGGCCGGTTTCTGAGTTTGGGCCTCAAAACTCAGGGTGGACGGTTTCCAGGTTTGGGCCTCAAAACCTGGGCTCACGGGTTTCCGAGTTTGGGCCTCAAAACTCGGGGTGGACGGTTTGCCAGGTTTGGGCCTCAAAACCTGGGCTGGCGGGTTTACCGGTTTGGGCCTCAAAACCGGGCGGAGGTTCCTATGCGAAACGGTCGACGCGTGGCGGCACCGAGAGGCTTGCGCTGCGGTGAAGCTATCGGTGAGGGAGGCGCGGTGGTCGACGTGACGGCACGTGGCGGCATCCTGGAGCTTGCGTTGAGGCGAAGCGAAGGATGAGAAGGCGCGTGGCCGTCGGATGGAAACTATCAGGTTTGGACGGTTTTACCCCTAGGGGGTATTTGGGTTAGAACTTCATGTTAGGGCGTTTGTGTCATTTGGACGTGCGCCTATATATAGATGAAGGGGCTGTGTTGGACAGCTATCCTTGGACGGTGTCTCTCTCATTTTGTTCTTGTGAGAGAAGGCTAGGGTTAGAGGAGAGTTGGCTCTTGTTCTTGAGCTTTTCGCCATCCACGCTTTGTTGTTGCGAGGAGTGGCTTGTAACCCAACACAGTGTGCTACACAATTCATCATCCCGTAGCAATCCAAGGATCAATTTCTTTCTCCTCGTGTGTTGGCTGAAATTTGGATCGATCCGCGTTTTGTTCTTCGCGTTTTGGTTTTTCCCTTCTCAGAGATTTGCTTCGTTCTCCCTCTACGAGTGACGATTTGCGATTCCATTTGAACCGAGTTGTTCTAGGTCGTGAGACACTTCTTTCCACCGAAGGAATTCACCTCTAACCTCATGAGCTAGTAGATCGATCGGTTTTTGTTTCAGATCGAGTTTAGCTCCTTTTGCCCCAAATTCTTCCGATTCACCGATTTGGAGTTAGGTTCGAGCCATGATCTCTTTGGGATAGCTCACTAACCTCCTTAGAACTCCTCATACCAAGTCTAAGCCTTAGTGCTTTTGATTCGGAGGAGATCGGGTGATTTTCGCGGAAGAACAGTTCTGTTTCGGGACCATCGGAAGCTGGAATCAGGGGCATCGGATGCTGTGTTCATCACATCGGATGCATCTGATGCCACGTGTCATCTCACAACTCTTTTGAAGGAGCATCGGACGCTGACCATCGGAGCTTCCGTTGTCATCGGAAGCGCCGGGGGTCTAGCATCGGAAGCTAGGGTTTCACTGTAGCAGCTTCCGATGCCTGTCCAGTAAGGTTCCAGACAGGGTCTTTTCGCAACGGAAGCATCCGGTGCCTGACCATCGGAAGCAGGGCAGCGTCCGATGCTGTGTTCATTCTGCATCGGAAGCTTCCGGTGTCTGGCCATCGGATGCTAGTCAGCTTCCGATGCAGGTGTTTCTGCGCTGTTTCGTGCGCAGTTCGTTCGTCCGTTGTCGGTTTTGATTTCCGGCTTTTGCGTTGGGTTTCTAGAGTATAGTAGTGTCTCGCTGTGCTTCTCGGTGGCATCCACCCTACATCTAGGGTCGTGGACACTATTCAAGCTCTAGGTTTGCTCTTGGGGTGATTGTCGGGACAGTGGCAACAAGTTTCCGAAAGGAAAATTTGAAGCTCCCATTCAACCCCCCCCCCCTCTGGTCGCTTTCTGGTAGCATCTTCGGTCCTTCATGGAGCGGTCGGCAATCATTTGGAGAGGTCGACGAACATCTGGAGAGGTCGGTGAATCGTCTGGTCAGAGCTAAAAAGCTCAACCGTGGAGCAAAGCAAGGAGACGGATGTAGATCCGATCATGGTCGGCGAGCGGGTCGCATGCTGGACACTCTCGACGGCGTACGGTGATGTTGCAGGTGATGATCCCGATGACGGAGGGGGCGGGTCGCATGCTGGACACTCCCGACGGCGTACGGTGATGTTGCAGGTGATGATCCCGATGACGGTGACGAGCGAAGGCGACGATGAGCGTGACGAGCGAAGGCGGCGACGAGCAAAGGCGAGGCCGATGAGCCTGGTCAGCGACGAGCGAAGGCGGCGACGAGCCTGGTCAGCGACGAGTGAAGGCGGCGATGAGCCCGGTCGACGACGAGGGAAGGCGACGATGAGGGAAGGCGGCGACGAGCGAAGGCGGCGACGAGCCTGGTCGGTCACGAGCGAAGGCAGCGACGAGCCTGGTCGACGACGAGCGAAGGCGGCGACGAGCCTGGTCGATGACGAGCACAGGCGGTGACGAGGGAAGGCGGCTGTTAACACCGAGTTTTCGCACTATGACAAGTGGACCGACACTATGAAGATTCGACGAACGCCGCCGCTTGAAGGATTCGGCAGACGGCGAACGCGGTCGGCTAACTCAATGTATCCGGCAAGGCTGTGAAAGCAACTAGTTAACGGCGAGCAGATTCAGCAATGTGACGCTGCGGTCGGCTAACTCAGGCTAAGTCGGTTTGCGACAAATACGACATATCGGGAGATTCGGCAATAGGAGATCTCGTCATTGATAACGTGCGCCGATTGTTAAGGGAGGCTTGGAGCAGAAGATGTCATGTTTTAGATAAGTTTCCTGTTTTGTTGTCGTGATCGTGTCCTCCTAGGACTCGTAGAACGCCAGGGTATAAATATAAACCCTGAGGCTATTGTAAAACTGTTCACAATCAATACAACCAAACCGGCCCCGTGCCATCTTCGAGTCCAAGTCGTGTCGTCGTGTTCTTTGAGAGGGGCCATCGATCCGTCGACCTCCGTAAGTTCCGGCAACCTTGTTATCATGTCTAGTATCGTGCGGCGGATTTAGATATGGTGCAAGTAGTCTCGTACGTTAAGCTCAGTATCGTGCGGCGGATTTGAGCTTATGACGGGAAGTTTTTGCTTATGCCTTGTATCGTGCGGCGGATTGAGTCATGAGTAAAAATAGTTATCGGCTCTATTAGATTTGGCAAGATTTAATAGATTCATTAAGTTACCTGGTGTTATATGTTTTATTATGTTTACTTCATCATAACACTTTTGCCCAATCTAGATACTGTTCGGATCGGCTTTATCTCTTATAGATCTACTCTGTTCTTTCATGGTTATTGTTGCAAAGTCTTTTATGTAGTAGATCTAATTGCTCACAATAGCCGATTGGATCGTATCAAGGTTGTCACGTGGTGAGGGTTCGTGCACGCTGAGTGTGTTTGATCTATGATATGGCTAGGTGTCGTGCGGCAGGCGCAGGCCTTAGATTAGTTTAATTATTCTCGGTTTGTACGTTCAATCTCCATGGACCCCAACTCGGTTGTACAATCGGGATTGGTTAAGCTTTAATTTATAAAATATGTCATGCAAGTGCTGTTCTCATGCAAACGTGTTCGGCAATCTGTTATTTACGTAGCCTTGTTCATATTGCCGAATAACCTCTAAACCTGTTGGCAGATAGCTTTCATAGCTATATGTCGTCGTAAGTGGCTTCAGGGCCGTATATTTTGGAACTGCCTGGTCACATCCGGCACGTTCCAGCTTTGTATTTAACCAATTCTTCCCCTTGTTAGTTGCAGGGCAAACTGACTGGCACGCATCGGACCTCCGAGCATCCGGGCAACGTTTGAAGCCAGCTTCTCCGGCTTGCTGTGCGGTTGGCGCACTGCATCACTTTTTTGCGCCAACACACTTTTTGGCACGCCCAGTGGGACACCCTTTTTCCTGCAGCAATGGTCGAAGTCACTGAAGCCGAGGCCAACAACAAGGTGGGGCTCGTGCAGGTGCAGCTCGCTGAACTACCCGACGAGTACAAAGAGCAGGTGGATAATGCTTGTGCCGAATTCCAGGCCAAGTGCCTAGAGGCCTTTTCCAAGAACAAGAGCGGAAAGGTTCGCCGTCTGCACGATCTGCCGAAGCCCGTTCAGCTCAACCCAAATGATCCAGATGAAGCGGAGGCAGTGTTGAAGATGTCTCACATAATTAACGAAGTTGTCTCTGGTGCCATCGGTCGCATGCACGGGGCGTTTCTCAACACTTTCCGCACCATCATGATAACCCAATTCGGCCCCAAGGCCGACGAGCTTATGGAGGCGGAGTTTGGTCCTATAGCAGGACCACATCTTTTCAATCTGCCGAATCACCTCAAGGGGGCAGGAGCCGCTGGTGAGGAGACCCCGCCTAAGGCTCAATCAGGCGGGCTGACCATTCAAGAGAAGCGCATGCCAGAGGGCAAGTTGCCGACCATGGGTCAGCCCACGTTCGGCACTAAGGGTCAGCCACCAGAATCAACACGCAGGATCTCCCCGCAAACCTATAGGCTCATAAAGGACTACTATGGAGACGGGTACCATGAGATGCTTGAGCCCCACAACATAGAGGGCGCCCCACATCCAGGATATGGGAAGCCGACGGCCGAGAAGACTGCCGACTCTAATGTCGATGTCATGCTAGAGAGGATGGCAGACATGATGCAGCGCACTTTCGGCCTGAAGCCTAAGGGCACTTATGCGTACAGATCTCCGTTCCCCGAATGGTTCCACCGTGTGGTTCTGCCTCCCAGAGTCAAAGTGCCGACAGACCTGTCCAAGTTCTCCAGCTTAGACGACACCAGCACGGTGGAGCACATCAGTCGCTATCTGCTCCAGCTGGGGGAGGCCAATACCGAGGATGCCTTCAGGGTTCGGTACTTCCCGTCATCGCTCACTGGGCCGGCGTTCGCTTGGTTCACGTCTCTACCACCGGGCTCTATCCTCTCTTGGGCAGACTTGGAACAGAAGTTCCATACGCACTTCTATACGGGCACCAAGGAGAAGAAGTTGGTGGATATCATGTATGTGCGCCAAAGGCCAAACGAGACACCGCAGGACTACCTGCGCAGGTTTAGGAAAGTCAAGAGCCAGTGCTTCGGCATGTACCTGCCGGACGACCAGCTTCCACCATTGGCCGTGGCAGGCATGCTCCCGAGCATCAGGGACAAGCTCTTCGGCCAAGAGTTTGAAGACCTGGGTCATCTCTCTCGCCGGCTGAATGAGATGACTGTCCAAGTGCAAGGCTTCCGGAGGGAAGGGCGCTTCCAGAAGGACAATGTCGCGGCCCAGATGTATCAGGCTTTCCTGGACGAAGCCGATGACTATACCGATGCCGAAGATGAGGTGGCCGCTGCCGAGCTGAACTGGGACAAAGAGCCGACCCAGGCCAACAAGCAGTGGTTGCGCCAGCAGTAGGGGGCATACGACTTCGATGTCACCAAGGCCGATAAACTCTTCGAGTTCCTAATAGCCGAAGGGAGAGTCAGGCTACCCCCGGATCACCCGATGCTGCATCCTGGAAGCGTCAAGGACAAAAAGTACTGCGGCTTCCATAATACTAATACTCATTCTATTAATGATTGCCGTGTGTTCAGGACGAGAATCCAGAAGGCCATCCAGGACGGCCACATCAAGTTCAATGGCAAGATGAAGATTGACGCCAATCCCTTCGCCCAGAACGCCGCGTTCTTCTCAGTGAACATGGTGGCTCCAGAGCACCCCGGCGGCAAAGGCAAAGTCAAGGTCCTCACCTCCGACAAAGCGCGCGAGTCTGGCACGGTAGATCCCGACCAGCAAATCACCGACAATGAGCTCCAGCGGCGTGCCCACGCCACGATCAGACAATATGAACACGGAGAATCATCGTCTAAGCGCAGGCCTACCCACAGGGATCTCCTTAGCAAATGGCGCCGGCAGAACGAGAAAGAGCGGAGGTGTCTTCAACGCGAAGAACAAGAGTTCGCGGAGAAGTATCAGCGTGAAGGCGGTCACACGGAAGGGTACCGGTCCCGTCTGGAGACTCATCACAGAGAGCGGGCCTACCACTGGGAACAGGAACGCCGCCAAGAGCAAGAGCAGGATCACTGGCACTGCCCGTTCTTCCGTCACTGTTGGAATGAAGGCTTGAAGCTGCCTGCCATCAATAACTGCCCTGAGTGCAGCGACCAGGACAGAGGGTATCGACAGGGTCGAGTCAACCGCCGTCCCGTCCATGAAAGATTGGGAGCACGTATCCCAACGGACGATCGGCGTCTAAAAATAAGAAGCCCGGATCGGCAGATCAAAAGGTATGCCGATCAAGGATGGGTGCACCACCAGGACAATGGCGAGGGGGCACAGCCTCGCCCATACAAATGGCAGAAGGGGCAGTGGTGCCCACCAGGGCTCAGAAAGAGCCAGAAGAGAAGAGTGCAGCGCCTCCGAAACAGGGAATTGGAGGAAGCAACTGCCGACGGGAAGAAGCAAGAGTGGCGCCCGAGGGAGAAACCGGGTAACGCTGACAAGGGCGCTGGCGTAGCCATGGCCTTCTTCCTCCCTATGGAGTTCATGGCTCCTGCTGGCCGGGGGGCACAAGATGAAGAATATTCGGACTTTGATGAGACCGAATACGACGAGCTCGCGGCACAGCTCGTATTGTCTCAGAAGGCAGCGTTCGACAAACCAGCCAAGCATCGGCACTTAAAGTCGTTGTATGTCAAGGGGTACGTCAATGGTAAGCCGCTGACCAAGATGTTCGTCGACGGCGGCGCAGCAATCAACATCATGCCCTATGCCACTTTCAGAAAACTGGGCATGAATGATGAAGACCTGCTCAAGACGGATATGATACTCCGTGACTTTGCCGGCAATCCTTCTGACACTCGGGGTGCCGTGCATGTGGAGCTAATGATCGGATCCAAGACGCTCGTCACGACTTTCTTCATCATTGATGGCAAGGGGGCATATAGCTTGCTCCTGGGCAGAGATTGGATCCACGCCAATTGTTGCATACCTTCAACCATGCATCAGATACTCATACAGTGGGTTGGAGATGACATCGAGATTGTCCACGCCGACGACTCGGTTAGTGTTGCTGCCATTGAACCCACTTACTGGGAGTTCGACGGAGTGGATTGCTTCTCCGGTCGTGAGTGGGGAGAAGGTCCTGTCAACGTCTATGGTAGGGATCAACAGCCGATCCAAGCAATCGGCTCTCAAAGCTTCTTTTAGATGGATAATCCAACTGACAGCAGCGAGGGCAAACTGGGACGTGGCTTCGCATCGGCCGACAAGCTGGAAGAAGTGGATGTTGGCGACGCAAGTAAAAAGAGGCCGATGTTCGTAAGTGCTAGTTTAGACCCTGCTTTCAGATTACAGCTAGTAGATCTTTTAAAAGAGTTCAAAGATTGTTTCGCCTGGGATTATACAGAGATGCCCGGTTTGGATCGGTCCATTGTTGAGCATAAGTTGCCGATCAAACCCGGGTACCGCCCATATAAACAACCTCCGCGCAGGATTTACAAGGAGGAGGTTTTGGCCGACGTGAAGAAGGAAGTGGAAAGGTTACTAGAAGCTAACTTCATTCGGCCATGTCGATATGCGGAATGGATCTCCAACATTGTCCCAGTGTACAAGAAGAACGGAAAGATGAGGGTATGCATCGACTTTAGGAACCTCAACAAAGATACTCCTATGGATGGTTATCCAATGTCGGTGGCCGATTTGCTAGTAGATGCTTCGGCCGGTTTTGAAATTATAAGCTTTATGGATGGCAACGCAGGTTATAATCAAATCTTCATGGCTGCAGAGGACGTGGCGAAAACTGCCTTCAGGTGCCCAGGCCATATAGGTTTGTTTGAATGGATTGTCATGACCTTCGGTTTGAAAAATGCCGGTGCTACTTACCAGCGAGCCATGAATTATATATTTCATGAGTTGATCGGCAAAATCGTAGAAATCTATATTGATGATGTGGTGGTCAAATCCAGAGACGAGAAAGGTCACCTAGCCGATTTAAGGAAAACCTTGGAGTGCACAAGGAAACATGGCTTGAAGATGAATCCAACCAAGTGTGCCTTTGGGGTGTCGGCTGGTGAGTTTCTGGGATTCTTGGTCCACAAAAGGGGTATCGAAGTCGGCAAGAAGAGCATGGAAGCCATTGATAAGGTAGTGTCGCCGACTAATCTCAAAGAGCTGCAGTCGCTGCTCGGCAAGATCAACTTTGTCAGAAGGTTCATATCCAACTTGTCCGAGCGCGTGTTACCATTCTCTCCACTGTTGAAGCTCAAGAAAGATCAGGAGTTCGTGTGGGGTGACGTGCAACAAAAGGCTTTCGATGAAATCAAAGAATACATGAAGGCGCCACCAGTATTGGTCCCTCCACAACTCGACAGGCCTTTTAAGTTGTACGTGTCGGCCGACAACCTAACGATAGGGTCGGCCCTTATGCAAGAGTTCGAAGGAAAAGAGAGAGTCATAGCCTATCTTAGCAGGAAGTTACTAGATCCCGAAACAAGGTACTCGGCTACAGAAAAATTGTGCTTGTGTGTTTTCTATTCCTGTACCAAGTTTCGGCACTATCTGTTGAATGCCGAATGTGTGGTAGTGTCGGAGTTTGATGTAATCAAGCACATGTTGTCAATGCCGATTTTAAGTGGAAGAATCGGTAAATGGGTGTTGGCTCTTTCTGAGTTCGATTTGCGTTTTGAATCGGCGAAGGCCGTTAAAGGCCAGATTATGGCTGATTTTGTCACTCACCATCGTGATCCTAATGCTAACATAATAACCATTGCCCCCTGGGCATTGTTTTTTGATGGATCGTCATGCAGCAAAGGTGGTGGAGTCGGGATCATGTTGATTTCTCCCAAAGGGGCACCTTTCAAATACTCTGTACCGATCGAGTACCCGATGACTAATAATCAAGCCGAGTATGAGGCACTGCTTCGAGGATTGCGGTTGCTTGTGGACATTAAGGCAGATGCCGTGGAGATCTTCGGCGACTCGGAACTGGTGATAAAGCAACTAACTGGTGAGTACGAGTGCAAAAACGACACACTGCAGGAATATCTCGGAAGTTGCCGAGAGCTCCTTAAACAGTTTCGATCGGCAACCTTCCAACATATTCCTAGGGGGCAGAATGAGGAGGCAAACCAGTTGGCTCAAGCAGCATCCGGGTATAGGGAGAATCAAAACATTTTTGCACTTGAGGAAGAGCAAATAACCCCAGAAGGTGATCAAGTAATCCCAGGTAGTAGTCAGGCAGTTGAAGACTGGAGAGACAACATTGCCGATTACCTCAGGAACCCATCCAGAAAAGTCTCCCGAAAACTCAGGTACAAGGCTCTTAAGTTTACGCTCTTGGACAATCAATTGTACTACAAATCCATGGATGGGGTTTTGCTTAAGTGCCTGAACCAAGACGAGGCTAGGAAACTGATGTACGAAGTGCACGAAGGCATATGTGGTGCACACCAGTCGGCTCACCGTATGAGGTGGATAATCAGGAGGACTGGATATTTTTGGCCGACTATGCTCGAGGACTGCTTTGAATACTACAGAGGTTGTCGGGATTGCCAGCGATTCGGCAATGTCCAAAGGGCCCCGGCGTCGGTCATGAATCCTATTATTAAGCCTTGGCCTTTCAGAGGATGGGGTATTGATTTGATCGGCCAGATTCACCCTCCATCAAGCAAAGGGCATAAGTTTGTACTGCTGGCCACAGATTATTTCACTAAGTGGGTAGAAGCCATCCCATTGAAGAAGGTGACGTCAGAGAACATGGTGTCCTTCGTCAGGGAGCATATTGTTCACCGGTTCGGCATTCCTCAGTCTATCACTACCGATCAAGGGACTCAGTTCACCTCTTCCGAGTTTTGTGATTTTGCCGAAGAGATGGGGATTAGGCTATATAATTCTTCACCTTACTATGCACAAGCCAATGGACAGGCAGAGGCTTCTAACAAAATCATGATCAAGATTATCCAGAAGAAGATTGAAGAGAAGCCCAAGAGGTGGCACTTAGTACTCAATGAAACCTTATGGGCTTACCGAATGGCTTGCCATGGTTCAACTCAAGCGTCACCATACGAGCTAGTCTATGGACATCACGCAGTGTTGCCCTGGGAGTTGCAGTCAGGGTCAAGACGAGTTGCGTTGCAAAACGATCTGGCTAAGAAGGATTACAAAGATTTGATGATGGATGAGCTGGAGGATTTGCATTTAATTCGTCTTAAAGCCTTGGAAAGTATCGAAAAGAACAAAGTGCGCGTCGCCAAGTACTACAATTCGAAAGTGAAAGAGAAAAAATTCGAAGAGGGAGACTTAGTTTGGAAAATTATCCTGCCGATCGGTACCAAGGACAGAATGTTCGGCAAATGGTCCCCTAATTGGGAAGGGCCTTTTCGGGTTCTGAGATGTGTTCCGGGTAACGCGTATGTTCTGAAAACCCTCCAAGGAGAAGAGTTTGCTAGGGCAATTAATGGACGTTATCTAAAGAGATTTCATCCTAGCGTGGAGGTCGGTGCATAACGGAATCAAGGACTAAAGGGCACCGACGGCCGATACAAAGTTGTGTCGCCCTTAGCACCGATGGCCGATACAAGATTGTGTCGCCCGTAGCACAAAAATGGCCGGTAGACTCTATCGCCCTTAGAACAAAAACAGCTGACATAGTGTATGTCGCCTTCAGCGCAAGACACAGGGATACGTACAGAGCAGCCGGTCAAATGAGGGTCAATCATTAAGCAGATCCAAAGTAAAACAGATCTCAACAAAAGGAATGACATTATTCGCTGCAGCCAGATTTCTTAAAGAACTGGACTAGTAACCTATTCTAACACCAATTAGAGATTGGAAGTAACTGCAGTGATATCAGTAGAACCCTACAAATGCGTTGAAGACTTTGATGCGCTCTAGATCATGCTGCCTGGAAGGCCGACCAGCTGTACGAAGAGGTCCTCGCTCCTCCAGCAGGTCATGGTCGGCGGCCCCGGCTCGGTGTATGACGAATGCCCTCCGAGGTGGCTTGCTCGACGCGCCGATGCAGGTCCGCAAGAGCTGGAGCGAAGATCTGTGTCAGGTCAATGGATAAGGGATGCAAGAACGACGATGGAAGATACCTGAAATGATACTGTGATGTTGGCGGCGCTCATCTTCCCACTCCAGCCATGCGGCTCCATATTCTCTGGACATTTTGCCCAGTTCAATCTCACACCTGGTAAGCATGTCCTGAAGGGTTACGGAATCAACACTACGGGTCCAAGTTTTGATAAGTGGAAGACTGAAAGGGCGAGGAAAAGAAGCTTCGTCAGATCTATGATAGTAACTGGGAACGTCATGAGCAGGTGACGAATTCTTACCATCGTCGGCAGCTTTGCCAGACATCCTTACTTCCAATTTCATCTCCGGTTGGTTGTTTCCCACGGCCGTCGCCGCTAGCCATTCCTGATAAAGGAGGCTAGGGTTTCTTGAAGCAAGAGATTTGGGGGTTGAAGCTGTGGATAAGACGAAAAGGCTAAAGTGGAGAAGAAGCCGAGAGCTTGGGGGGGCAATATATAGCCGTCGGAAGATGGTCATAACATTGATTACGGATACCAACCGGCGCGGTAGGTCAGTTTACTTACTGCAAATGGACTCTTGCAATAAATAAGCCACAACCAATGGGGTAATCGTGCCCCCAGAAGTTTGAAGTTTCGGCTATTCGATTCGGCGATCAGAATTGCTACCGAGAAAATGCTTAAATATTATATGGACGGCCGGGTCACTAAAGGGGACTGAGTTGCACAGCGCATGGATATATTAAGGATGCAAGTGGTCAAGTGTGCAGAATGGAGCTCGCCTTGATCTCGAAGGATCAGTCACAGGAACACAGACAAAGGGACTTCTTATTTACATAACGAAAGTGGGTTACAATGACGGATCAGTTCGTCCATGTTATTCTGTTTCTGATCGGAAAATCAAAATCAAAAGAGTCGGCCAAGTCTGTTCCGGCTGCTTTCATGTCCTCGACAGAACGTGCCACTCTGGACTCCAATCCCCGCTCACGAACATCAAAGTGACGGTAGTCGGTGCCAGAATGGATTCGGACGGCATTGAAAGCAAGTGCTGCTCCGTAGCCCATGCCGGCCCTGGATATGTTAGGAAGGGCTCGCTTAACCTCGTTCACCCTCCTTAAGGCCGTCGTGCCTGGCACTCTGGCTGAAGCAGCAAGATCGGCGACGGCGACTTCAAGGGAGTGGAGCCTAGTCTCCAGAGCTGGCAGAGAAAGGAGATCAAATGAATGACAAAATGAACAAAAGGAGACGGTTAAGAGATTCTTACCGATAGCGTGTTCCCGAATGGCGTCGCGATCGTTGGAGATTTGACTGAGCTCCCGATTCTTCTCTTCCAGATTAGATTGAAGATCTATAATCTTCTGAGCCAGGTCCTCGGTGAAATCGTCATCGGTTATCCTGAAAGGGACAACAAAATGAAGCCCCGAATATCTCAGCAAAAGAATTAAAGGAGGAGTAACCTTCTCTTAGAAGTGCTGGTGTCGCCGAGCTTGAGATTGTAATGGCTTGCTTGGGAAGACATTTTCCGGTTCAGGACAAGAGAAGAGAGGGTTTTTCTAGATGAAGAAGCTGAACAGAGGAATTCGGGAAGCTCAAGCCGAAATGGAATAGAGAGGAAGTTTTAAAGGATCTCGAGTGCATCGGGAGGCGAGTCGGCAGCTGTGATGATTAATGACGTGGGAAGTCGGATGCTTCCAGAGACTCTACAGTGGTGCGAAAAGGAAAAAATGAATTTTAGAATAAAACATTTATCCCAAAATTAGGGGACATGTGTTAACACCGAGTTTTCGCACTATGACAAGTGGACCGACACTATGAAGATTCGACGAACGCCGCCGCTTGAAGGATTCGGCAGACGGCGAACGCGGTCGGCTAACTCAATGTATCCGGCAAGGCTGTGAAAGCAACTAGTTAACGGCGAGCAGATTCAGCAATGTGACGCTGCGGTCGGCTAACTCAGGCTAAGTCGGTTTGCGACAAATACGACATATCGGGAGATTCGGCAATAGGAGATCTCGTCATTGATAACGTGCGCCGATTGTTAAGGGAGGCTTGGAGCAGAAGATGTCATGTTTTAGATAAGTTTCCTGTTTTGTTGTCGTGATCGTGTCCTCCTAGGACTCGTAGAACGCCAGGGTATAAATATAAACCCTGAGGCTATTGTAAAACTGTTCACAATCAATACAACCAAACCGGCCCCGTGCCATCTTCGAGTCCAAGTCGTGTCGTCGTGTTCTTTGAGAGGGGCCATCGATCCGTCGACCTCCGTAAGTTCCGGCAACCTTGTTATCATGTCTAGTATCGTGCGGCGGATTTAGATATGGTGCAAGTAGTCTCGTACGTTAAGCTCAGTATCGTGCGGCGGATTTGAGCTTATGACGGGAAGTTTTTGCTTATGCCTTGTATCGTGCGGCGGATTGAGTCATGAGTAAAAATAGTTATCGGCTCTATTAGATTTGGCAAGATTTAATAGATTCATTAAGTTACCTGGTGTTATATGTTTTATTATGTTTACTTCATCATAACACTTTTGCCCAATCTAGATACTGTTCGGATCGGCTTTATCTCTTATAGATCTACTCTGTTCTTTCATGGTTATTGTTGCAAAGTCTTTTATGTAGTAGATCTAATTGCTCACAATAGCCGATTGGATCGTATCTAGGTTGTCACGTGGTGAGGGTTCGTGCACGCTGAGTGTGTTTGATCTATGATATGGCTAGGTGTCGTGTGGCAGGCGCAGGCCTTAGATTAGTTTAATTATTCTCGGTTTGTACGTTCAATCTCCATGGACCCCAACTCGGTTGTACAATCGGGATTGGTTAAGCTTTAATTTATAAAATATGTCATGCAAGTGCTGTTCTCATGCAAACGTGTTTGGCAATCTGTTATTTACGTAGCCTTGTTCATATTGCCGAATAACCTCTAAACCTGTTGGCAGATAGCTTTCATAGCTATATGTCGTCGTAAGTGGCTTCAGGGCCGTATATTTTGGAACTGCCTGGTCATATCCGGCACGTTCCAGCTTTGTATTTAACCAATTCTTCCCCTTGTTAGTTGCAGGGCAAACTGACTGGCACGCATCGGACCTCCGAGCATCCAGGCAACGTTTGAAGCCAGCTTCTCCGGCTTGCTGTGCGGTTGGCGCACTGCGTCACTTTTTTGCGCCAACAGCGGCGACGAGCCCAGTCGACAACGAGCGAAAGCGGCGACGAGCCTGGTCGACGACGAGCAAAGGCGATGACGAGCGAAGGTGGTGACGAGCCCAGTCTGCGACGAGCGAAGGCGGTGACGAGCCCGGTCGACGACGAGCGAAGGTGGCGACGAGGGAAGGCGGCGACGAGCCTGGTCAACGAGGAGCGAAGGCGGTGACGAGCCGGGTCGGCGACGAGCGAAGGCGGCGACGAGCCTGGTCGACGACGAGCGAAGGCGGCAACGAGCCTGGTCGACGACGAGCCAAGGCGACGATGAGCGAAGGCGGCGACGAGCCCGGTCGACGACGAGCGAAGGTGGCGACGAGCCCGGTCGACGACGAGCGAAGGCGGCGACGAGCAAAGGCCAGGCCAATGAGCCATCTCGATGACGTTGATGCAGTAGATGATCCTCTTGTTGGCCCGGTTGATGGCCTTGACCAGGTGGTTGCAGCGGATGGATCCTGGCGCGCAGAGCGCCGGCGTGATGACGCGAAGGGTCGATGGCGAGGCGTCGGGCGCAGTAAACTGCGCAGGTTCCACGATCTCCGGAGCGAGGACGGTGCCGCCGGCGGTCCAGATCATAGATCCGATCCGGAAGGAGACGCTGGGCTCGAGGAGGATCATGGAACTAGGGAAAGTGACCGCTTGGCAGATCATGGTGTCGTAGCACACACCCCCTACCTGGCGCGCCAACTGTCGATGAAATACCATCGATAGTCTACCAACGGGTATGCCCAAGGTAGTAGATTAGATTGAGGAAGTGTGGAGACGGCTGCTCAAGCATAAACACAGGGACGGGACACGGTGATTTAGACAGGTTCGGGCCGGCAAGTCGCCGTAATACCCTACGTCCTGTGTTTTGGTGGCTGGATTGTATTATAAGGTCAGATGACTTGAGATGAGATCAGGTGATCTCGGATGAGATGAGAGGGGGTCCCTGCTCGCCTTATATAATCGGGGAGCAGGGTTACAGTTCGTAACAGATTACAAACGGTTCCTTAAGGCAAGGAATTTGGATCTAACTCTAGGATCTTCCTTGGCGGGCAAGGCTTCGTGAGAGTCCCTAGCGAGCACAACAGCCTAGTCGCGTGCCGCAGGGCCTTCGAGCTGGGCTGTCCTTGACGAAGGGCCCAATTAGGTCCATGGGGGTATACGGAGGTAATATCCCCACAGTTAGTCTCAAGATTAAGCACACGGTACACCCTTGAATGAAGAGCATAACCAAGAAAGATACCGTCAGCTGACCTAGATTCAAACTTGTCAAGATTACCTTGCTTCAGGATGAAGCACTTGCACCCAAACACCCTGAAGTGACTTACCTTGGGTGCCCGTCCAAACCGCAACTCATAAGAAGTCTTTTTCATGAAAGCTCGAAGAAAGATGCGATTAGAAACATGGCAAGCGGTGTTGATCACTTCGGCCCAAAAGCACCTAGGAGTCCTATGCTCATCGAGCATCGTCCTGGCCATCTCAACAAGGGTCCGATTCTTGCGCTCAACAACACCGTTCTGCTGGGGGACATAGGGAGAGGAAAAATGATGCTCAAGACCTAAAGAAGCACAGAAGGTGTCAAACTAAGAGTTATCAAATTCTGTACCATTATCACTGCGTATAGCTCTAATGGTATCTGGGGGAAACTCAGTTTTCAACCTCAAAATCAAATCTCGAGCATGCGAAAAAGCCTCATCCTTGCCCTTCATAAAGAACACCCAAGAGTACCTCGAAAAATCATCCACGATCACGAGAACGTACCACTTCCCACCCGCAGAGCAGACCCGAGCTGGACCAATAGTGTCCATGTGTAAAAGCTTGCCGGGTCGCTTAGTCATCACCTGATTCATAGGAGGGTGAGAAGCAGCAACCATCTTCCTGTGGCGACAAGGGTGATAGACAAGGTCCTTCTGAAACTTAAGCTTGGGCAATCCTCGGATTAGGTCAAGTAAACTTAGCCTTGCAAGCAAGTCAAAGTTCAAATGTCCAAGCCTCCTATGCCACTTCCACAAATCAGAAGAAGGACCAGCCACCAAGCATCAAGAAGAGCCGAAAGAGCGAGAAAAATCGGCTCGAAAGACACGGCCAAAGGGAACAATCCAACAAACAAGATCTCCCCGAGAATCAAGAACTCTGCTCAAGCTGGTCTTAAAGCGCACTTCAAACCCGTCCCCAAGGAGCTACGAAACAGAAAGCAAATTGAAATGCAAGTTCGAGACCAAAGCAACATCCTTGAGAACGAAGTTCTCGTTGAGTCGGATCGACCCCTGAGAAACAACCTTACCTTTGCTATTATCCCCGAATGTAATATATTCTTTGTGGGGCATGGGGTTCAGGCTGGAGAACCAATTTGTACCGCCGGTCATGTGGCGTGAACACCCAGAGTCAATGAGCCACATGTTCTCCAACCTGAGTTCCTGCATCAATAGAAAGGCAGGGAATGAGCGAATGGCACAACACTGGGGTTAGTAAACTATGAAGAATACCAGTGTTGTGTCATTGGCCTAGAAAATGTGTTAGGAAAAACACCAAACTGTCCTCGTCCCATGGGAGGATAGCGATCACCACAAGACTGAAATTGTGGTCTGCTATGGAACGGAAAACCTCCCATCACACCTCGTCTCATCTGAGGATAGCGATCACCACGCTTCTAAAAACGTGGTCCGCTATGGGAAGGTGCAGCAGAGCCTCTTACGCGGGGCTCACGGCCATATGGAGCACGATTGGAACCACGCCGGGCAAGACCACCACCTTGTGGTCTAGTTGCCTGGGGCCTAGCTACCTTAGAGGGAGCACCTCCAGGTCTAGCCCTCTGTGTCTAAATAGCCGGAGCATGTACACCATGGGAAGGGTGGTACATGGCCTGGTTGTTCCGCTCAAACTCTCTCCAAGCATAAAGATGGCAACGGGGCGGATCTGGACCCGAAACCCGCGGGTTTTAGACCCGACGAGGCCGGGGGTGGGTCTAGTTTTGGCCCCGCGGGTTTGCGGGTTCGGGGACCCGAAACGGGGTGGGTCGGGTTCGAGTTTTACATTTTCCCCGCGGGTGCCCGTCGGGGACCCGAAATGTTGTTGTATGTTGATCGCACAATATTTTCATTAATCAAAAGACTGTATTCAGCTCTCAGATTCTTATTCCTGACTATTAAAATTACATTTTGGGTTCCTGATCTTGTATTCTGATTGCTATTTGCATTGTACAAATATACTTATATAGTGAAAATATTAATTTGCATGGTACAAATATACTTATATAGTGAAAATATTAATTTTATAATATTACTGTGTTGTCGAAACTCAGGGTTCGGGTCCCCCATCGGGTTTCGGGTCCCCGTCGGGTTCGGGGGCGGGGGTGGATTCTAACCCGAATCGGGGTTCGGGTTCGAGGCGGGTCTTCTTGTCGGGTTTCGAGGGTGGGTCCGCGGATGCTCCACCCGCCTCGAACCCGACCCGTTGCCATCTCTATCCGAGCATATCTCTTCCTTCGGAAGCAAAACTCAGCTAGGTGACCCTCACGGTGACAATACTCGCACTGGAACCTCACCTCTCTCTTGGGTTGTTGGTTCGCTCTCTTGTAGGGGTTGCACACTCTAGCTGGCTTCTTACCTCTCGGAAGGGGATCACTAGAGATGTCGGGTAGAGTGTCAATTGTGTTCCTGAGATGGTTAGGTTTAGGAACCCACACTTGCCTGCGAGGTGGAGCTTTGGGGGGTTCTTCAAAGACCCTATCCTTGGTGATAGGCTTGGAAAGCTCAGGTGGGATGTTCTTTGTTAGCTTGGGAGTAGTGGCAGGTTTCTCACTTGGGTTCACACCACTACACTCACCAATCTTACCAAAAGAGTTAGCGCCCTTCCCACCTAAAGCAAAGCCTAATTCCGAACCGCCAGTTCTCCTCTTGAACTGACTGATCATCATGCCCAACTGCGGCTCGCTGCATGACACCCAACTCAAGATGAACCAAAGGTATGTGTTTTCCACCTCTGTTTGCATCTTGCCATGCCGACAGTTGGCAATCTCAAGCTCCAACCCCTCACATCGCTCACATCGAGCGGCACAAGTGCTAACTGAGCTGGCCTTCTCAAACTTGGCAAGCTTGGCATCCTTCTCTGCCAACTCAGTTCGCAAGCCTGGACAGGACATGCACGCACCCAACAAGGAAAGTCTAGCACGGACCTCCTCAAGCTCCTTCAACAGAGTGGGGCACACCTTGCAATCACCCACCAAGTCTAGCCTCGACTGCAACTCATCGTGCACATCGATCAAAGAGGCATACTTGGTATGAAGAGTGGCAAGTTCAGTCATATGCACCACACACTCATCGCACTCCTCCTCCTCAGTCACACGCACCTCTAAACGTGCAAACTCAAGATCCTTAAGCGCTACAGCTAGCTTCTCCTTGTACTCTCTACGCTCCCTAGCTACACGCCTAAGCAACTTGTCCTGACTAAGCAACGCGGCGTTCAGAGTCTCTAACTCAGTAGTGAGATGGTCGACGGTAGAAGAGGTTGATACATGTGATGTAGTGTCGTTGTCGCCGTGCTGCTCACCTGAGCGCGTGTTTGCCTCCTCGCCCAACGCCATGGTGTAGAGGCCTCCAAAGGTGGAGTCAGCGAAGAAGCACATGCCATTTAGGTGCTCCTCCGTCTTCCTCTCGAACTCATTGTCACTGGAGTAGGAGGTGCGATCGGCAGAGTCATCATCGAGGTCGCTGATCAACGTGAGGAAGGCATGCTCTTGTGCCTTGGCATTCTTGTAGTATGCCTCCTTGATGGCCTCCTTGTTGAACTTGCCCCTAGTATTCTTCTTGTCGGCGGTGTGCTCGCGCTTGTCCTTGCACCTGGGGTTGTTGTTCCGGCTGGGGAAGACCTTGTCCTTCTTGGGGCAGTTCGCGACGAAGTGGTTGGGGTCACCACACCCGAAGCATCCGTCCCTCACACCACCACGCCGGTGATTCAAGCGGTTGTTGTGAAACTGCGAGAACCGGCTGATGATGAGTGCGAGCTCATCGTCGCCTAACACCTTCACCTGCTCCTCCGTTACTGAAAGCAAAGAAGACAAAGCAAAGGACGGTGGTGAAGTGTTAGTGGAAAGAGTTGACCCACTCCTGCCCGAAACCAAAGCCATGGTATGTGAAGATGGGTTCTTCAGCTTGGCCTGGGTCTGGAGGTCGATCTCGATGGACGTAAGCTTGCTGAAAAGCTCGTCCACGGTGAGGGTGTCATAGCCAGGTGACTCAATGATAGTTGACACCTTCACCTCCCATACCTTCTGATCTAGGGCATATAGTAACTTGAGTGCCCTCTCATGATCGTCATAAGGCAGGTTGGCCCGATTGGCACGCATCTTGTTCACAATCGTCTGAAAACGTGCGAACATGTTGTCAATCGACTCTCCCTCTAACTGAGTGAAGTTCTCGTACTCTCGCTTGTACATCTCGAAGAGTCTGGTCTTGACCTGAACGGTCCCCTCGTGATAGCTCTGAAGCTTCACCCAGATCTCCCATGCTGTCTCAAGCTCAGAGACACGCTCGAACTCAGGAAGAGAGATGTTGGCCAAAAGCGCATTACGGGCCTTGGCATTCATGTTGTGCTGATCAATCTAGAGCTGACCAATGCGAGCCGCAAGCACCTCGTAGTTCATGTCCTCACAAATCTCCCAAACGGAAGAATTGATGCTGTTGAGATAAGCACGCATCTGAATCTTCCAATAGGGATAGTTCGTTCCATCGAAGAATAGAGCTTTGCCAGAACCACGCTCCATGCCGCCTTCGCGGATCTAAAACCGATTAAGGTAGAGAGATCCTTAACCGGCTCTGATACCAATTGAAGGACCAAAAAGGGCGACCAGAGGGGGGTGAATGGGAGCCTCAAATTCTTTTTTAAGAATGGACGGCTGTTGTCCCAAGTTCAAACCCCAAAAGCAAAGCTAACACTCGCAATGTCCACGACCCTAATCATAAGGTGGATGCTCCCAAGGAACACAACGGGACACTACTGAGGTCAAGGAACCACACGCAAAAGCCGGAACTCAAATCCAAAGTTGGACGGACGAGCAACGGATGAAACATTGCAGAACCAGGACCATCGGACGCTGCGTTCACGTTGGACGCGTCCGATGTGAACAGTGCATCTCTGGAACCTTACTGTTTGGGCATCAGACGCATGAACAGTGAGTCTTCAGCGTCCGATGTGGATCAGAAGACCCTCGGATGCTGTCAGCGTCCGATGCCAGATGAGGGTTTCTGGAACCTCACTGGACACCCATCGGACGCTGGACTGTAGCGTCTGATGCCAGCGTCCGATGCCCCTTTAAAATGCTGATCTGGACAACGAGGCAACGGAACATCCGATGCAAACACGGTCAGCGTCCGATGCTATGAACAGCAGCGTTCGATGCCCCTGAAACAGCACTGTTCTTCCACCGATTCGACTCGATCTCCCTCAAATAAAAAGCTCTAAGGCTCAAACTTCATGTGAGGGGTCACAAGTAAGTTAGTGAACTACTCCAATGAGATCATGGCTCGAACCTAACTACAAATCAGTGAATCGAAGAAATTCGGGGAAGAAAAGGAAGAATGAGATCCAAAAAGAAATCCGCCCGATCTAAGTGCTCGTGAGGAATTAGAGAAAATCCTTTGGTGGAAAGATGTCTCTCATGATGTAGCACAAGATGGTTCAAACGGATTTTCAATCCATCCCTCAAATCACAAGAACTCGTGAAAGATCAAAAGAGGGGAAACAAAGAACGCGAAGAACAAAACGCGAATCAAATGATTTCAGCAAAAAATCCCCCACGAGGAGACAAGGAGATTACGGTCTCCTTTCCTGAAATCAAAATACACAGAGAAATTAAGCCGTGTCTACGGATCACAAGCAGCTAGAGGAAGAAAGCCCTAACAGATGAATAACTATGTCTAGAATGAAATGCTGCAAGGATAGGGAAGGATGAGGGGTGACATCCTTATTTATAGCCTAATACACTATACCCCTTCTACCCCTAGATACATAGAGCAAACTAGCTAACCCTAGGGGTATTCTAGTCTAACTCTGTCAGGATCTTCATCGACGGTCACGCGCCTTCCTCATCGGTCACTTCGCCTCGACGCAAGCTCCCAGATGCCGCCATGTGCTATCCCGACGACCGCCGCGCCTTCTCACTGCTAGCTTTGCCTCGATGCAATCCTCGCGGTGCCACCACGCGTCGTCCCGTTTCGCATAGGAACCTCCACCGGGTTTTGAGGCCCAAACCGGCAAACCCGCCACCGTGAGTTTTGAGGCCCAAACTCAGAAACCGGCGACACCAGGTTTTGAGGCCCAAACCTGGAAACCGTCGCCGGTGGTTTTTCGAGGCTCAACCACCAAACCTGCGCCGAAGACGGAGCGTGGGTCTCACGCCCCGTTGCCGACACCGATGTCAACGCATGTCCAGCCTCCGCCGAGCACAACGCCTTTGCCTTCCTTCCTGACTTGACCGACGACACTTGCCCCATGCAAGCCCGTGTTCGGCCTCCGCCAGGTGCCACGACACCATCGTCTTCCGTCTTGACTTGGTCGATGCAGTCGCACATCCCCATGTGCTCTTGCTTGCTGTTGCCAAATGCCAGCTACCGCAACTAGTCCTCTGGCCCTCCGGTCCGTCAGTCCAAGCCTCACGTCCACCCTTCGCTACTCCCGGTCCATCGGCACGGCACGTCTCTACTTGACCTTCACCTCGCCATCGACCATTGCCTCCAAGCTCCACACCTGCACAACAACACAGCCAAGAGACATGTTGTCCACTCATGCCTACCCGTGAGCCTATTGATCAATCACTCATCACAAAGGACCAAACCACAAGGGCACATATCAACCTTGTGTTCGTAATCTCCCCCTTAATGAGTGCATTGTCAACACATCGCACGAACATTGGAACAAAAGAAATAGAAGAAGAAAGAAGAAAAGAAGGGTGCTCATTCAAATGCCCGAGAAGCCAGAGAAAAGACGAAAGAGGGCAATTTGAAATAAAGAAAGCTTGGTCCCCAAAGACATGAGCCACGGCTCGACGCAATCAAGCAAGAATCAAAGCAAAACTCAATAAAGAGTAAAAACTCGATCAAAAGAGCAAAGACTTGGTTCCCAAAGACATGGGCAATGGCTCGACGCAACCAAGTCTAGAACGAGCTAGTCCTCAAGAAGAGGCAGAATGGGCTCAACACCACTAGCTCAAAGCTCAAAGCACAAAAAACTGCTAGTCCCTCAAGAAAGAGGCAAAACGGCTCAACACGACTAGCAAGCAGCAGAAACAGAGCGACTTCCCCTGAAAGCAAACCTAGACACAAAGGCTATGCAACACGCTCGACACCAATTTAGCAATTCTCACCAAAAGATGTTACTTAAGCACAAACACTCCCCCTTGTTAAGTGCTCTCTCCTTGTTGAATGCCCCATGTGCCAACACATGTGCCAACACCAACCCGAAAACATGTGCCAACACTAAAAAATTCTCCCCCTTGTTGGCGCATGTAGGAGACAAAGACAACAAGTAATTGCATATGAGTGAGTATCGGAGCTAAAACAACAAAGACCAGAGGGGTGTGTGAAACGAGTATCTTAGCAGAGGGGTGCACACTAAGCTGAAAATGCATGAAATGCATAATGCAATAGCTTCAAGTATATAGCAATTAGAGTGAAAAGATGCTCTAGTGGATGCTGCAATGAAAGTATAACAACAAGCACAAATGCTAACAAAGGCTCAAACTGATCAAATGAATACGAAATATGAACAATGAAGCATATGAGCAGTTTTAAGCCATTCCAAAAGGAGTTCACCACAAAAATAGCACTTAGCATGAATAGACAGGAAGTCAAAAAAATGCTAACTCATGTATGAAAGGTAAACTACCCCTAGCAAAGTTCAATCATCATGCCATAGAATGAAACATATACTTGTGTTATTATCAAATTTTATCGAAGATAGCAGTGTTATTAACACAAGTTCAAATTAAAGCATGTGATTGCGAGAGGTTGAGAGCATGGACATTGCCTAACTTTTCAACCGGGCTAAGCCTATGCAAGATAAGCAATCGGAAGCTTAAAGCACCGGTTTCGGTTTTACACTACACGACTCAAGTTTAACTCAAACGTGCAATAAGAAACAGTTTCGATACCGTGATGTGCTGACACATGCAATCACATCTCGATCTTTTCATTCAACTAATCTTGGATCAAATTTTAAGCACAAGTTAAATATGAAAAATCCAAGCCAGTTTTGCTTCCGGAGGAAGAGAGATGCTCGAAGGGAGTTTGAGGTAAACAACCAGGCTATGTACCACCCTTCCCATGGTGTACATGCTCCAGGTGTTTAGAGGTAGAGGGCTAGACCTAGTGGTGCACCCCCTCAGGTAGCTAGGCCCCAGGCAGCTCGACCACGGGGAGGTCATGTCCGGCGTGGTTCCGGTCGTGCTCCATACGGTCGTGAGTCTCGTGTAAGAGGCTTTGCTGCACCGTCCCATAGCGGACCACATTTTCAGCAGCATGGTGATCGCTATCCTCAAATGGAACGAGGTATGGTTGGAGGCTTTCCGTTCCATAGCGGACCACCCTTTCAGTTTGGTGGTGATCGCTATCCCCCGATGGAACGAGGCCAGTTTGGTGTTTTTCCTAACACTTTTTCTGGGCCGATGACACAACATTGGTATCCTTTTTATGCTACTAACCCTAGTGTTGTGTCATTTGCTCATTCCCTGCCTTTCTATGGATGCAGGATCTCGGGTTGGAGAACACGTGGCTTGTTAATTCCGGCTGTTCGCGCCACATGACCAGAAGTTCTAAATGGTTCTCCATCCTCGACCCCATGCCCCAAAAGGAATTCTTCACATTTGGGGATAATAGCAAAGGTAAGGTTGTTTCTCGTGGGTCAGTTCTACTTAACGAGAACTTTGTCCTCAAGGATGTTGCTTTGGTTTCGAACTTGCATTATAATTTGCTTTCGGTCTCGCAACTCCTTGGGGATGGCTTTGAAGTGCACTTTAAGACTGGCTTGTGCAGAGTTCTTGATTCTCAGGGCAATCTTGTTTGTTGGATTGTTCCTTTTGGCCGTGTCTTTTGAGCCAATTTTTCTAGCTCTTTCGGCTCTTCTCGGTGCCTTGTGGCAAGTCCTTCTTCTGATTTGTGGAAGTGGCATAGGAGACTTGGACATTTGAACTTTGACGTGCTTGTAAGGCTTAGTTCACTTGGCCTAATCCGAGGATTGTCTAAGCTTAAGTTTCAGAAGGACCTTGTTTGTCACCCTTGTCACCATGGGAAGATGGTTGCCTCTTCTCACCCACCTGTGAACCAGGTGATGACTAAGCGATCCGGCGAGCTCTTACACATGGACACTGTTGGTCCAGCTCGGGTCTGCTCAGTGGGTGGGAACTGGTACATTCTCGTGATCGTGGATGACTTTTTGAGGTACTCTTGGGTGTTCTTTATGGAGGGCAAGGATGAGGCTTTTTTGCATGGTCGAGATTTGATTTTGAGGTTAAAAACTGAGTTTCCCTCGGATACCATTAGAGCTATACGCAGTGACAATGGTACAGAATTTGATAACTCTCAGTTTGACACCTTCTGTTCTTCCTTGGGTCTTGAGCATCAGTTTTCCTCTTCCTATGTTCCCCAGTAGAATGGTATTGTTGAACACAAGAACCAGACCCTTGTTGAGATGGCCAGGACGATGCTCGATGAGCATAGGACTCCTAGGCGTTTTTGGGCTGAAGCGATCAACACCGCTTGCCATGTTTCAAATCACATCTTTCTTTGGGCTTTCATGAAGAAGACTTCTTATGAGCTGCGGTTTGGACGGGCACCCAAGGTAAGTCACTTCAGGGTGTTCGGGTGCAAGTGCTTTATCCTGAAGCAAGGTAATCTCGATAAGTTTGAATCCAGGTCTGTTGATGGTATCTTTCTTGGTTATGCTCTTCATTCAAGGGCATATCGTGTACTAAATCTTGAGACTAACCGTATAGTGGAGACCTGTGAGGTCACATTCGATGAGAAAATGCCTTGTATGTCTTCTGCTTTTGAGCTTGCAGGAGAACAGGAGCTGGGAGAGACCATCTTTGTGGAGGAGGAGCAGGAGAACATTGATTGGGGTGATCCCGAGCCGACTCCACCGGCTGTCCCTGTCGACCCTGTGACATCGACTTTGACTCTCGGACCCGATCCCACTACTTCCACTACTTGGGGTCCGATGGAGCCACCTCTCCAGCGAGCACAAGCTGCACCTGAGGGAGTGACGACTTTGGTGAGGTAGGCACCCCGAAGCGTCTAGCAGATCCACCCTCCGCATCAGATGATCGGCGGTATCGACCAGCGAGACACGCGGTCGCATGCGTATGAGATATCTCACTTTGCTCATTCTACATTCGTTGCTTCTTTTGAGCCCAGAGATGCTGGACACGCACTTTCTGATCCTAATTGGGTCAATGCCATGCATGAGGAGTTAGAAAACTTTGAGCGAAACCATGTCTAGGCACTAGTTCCACCTCCACCAGAATGCCACCCTATAGGTAGCAAATGGGTTTTCAAGAACAAACAGGGTGAAGATGGGTTGGTAGTAAGGAACAAGGCTAGATTAGTAGCCCAAGGCTTTTGTCAAAAGGAGGGGATAGACTATGAGGAGACCTTTGCCCCTGTAGCTCGTTTTGAGGCCATACGAATCCTTTTAGCTTTTGCTGCTTCAAAAGTGTTCAAACTTTACCAAATGGATGTCAAGAGTGCCTTCCTAAATGGGTATATAGAGGAAGAGGTCTATGTTAGGCAACCTCCCGGTTTCGAGAGCCCCAAGTTTTCAAACCATGTGTACAAACTTCAGAAAGCTTTGTATGGTTTGAAACAAGCCCCTAGAGCATGGTATGAGCGTTTGAAAACCTTTTTGCTCTCCAAGGGTTTTAAAATGGGGTTAGTTGATAAAATGTTGTTCCTCCTCAAGCAAGGCAATGGCACCCTTTTAGTTCAGATATACATGGATGATATCATCTTTGGTGGCTCCTCTCACTCACTTGTTGCCAAGTTTGCAGATCTTATGAGCAGGGAGTTCGAGATGAGCATGATGGGTGAGTTGACCTTCTTCCTCGAGTTGCAAATCAAGCAAACCCGGGATGAGACATTCGTGCATCAAGGCAAGTACACGAAGGACGTCCTGAAGAACGAAGTTCGACATGGGTGAGGCTAAGCCTCTCACAACGCCCATGGCGACGACGACTACGATGGACGCAGACGAGGACGGAGAGCCCGTGGACCAGAAGGAGTACAGGAGCATGATTGTCTCTCTCCTGTACTTGACGACTATGAGGCCAGACATACACTTTGTAGTGTGTCTGTGCGCTCGTTTTCAGGCGTCCCCTCGGACTTCCCACAAGCAGGCGGTCAAGCGCATCATGAGGTACCTCCGATACACTCCTAAGTTCGGACTTTGGTACTCTTCTTCTTCGACCCTTGCTCTTTGTGGTTGTTTTGATGCAGATTTTGCCGGCTGTCGGCTTGAGCGCAAGTCTACTTCTGGGATTTGTCAGTTTCTTGGCTCTTCTCTTGTGTCTTGGTCCTCCCGCAAGTAGTCTAGCATTGCCCAGTCTACCACCGAGGCCGAGTATGTCGCTGCCACGTCGTGTTGTTCACAGCTGTTGTGGATGATTGCTACCTTGCGTGATTTTGGTCTAGATTATGCTAGGGTCCCTTTGCTTTGTGATAGCACGAGTGCCATTAGTGTTGCAAAGAACCTAGTCCTTCACTCCAAGACCAAACACATCGATGTTCGCTTTCACTTTCTTCGTGATCACTACGAGAAAGGCGACATCGACTTGAGGCATGTAGACACCCACAATCAGCTTGCCGACATTTTCACCAAGCCTTTGGATCTCTCAACTTTTGCTAGGTTGAGAGGTGAGCTTGGTGTGTGCTTCCCTTTTTAGTTGAGGGAAGTTTTGACTGATGTACATAGTTGCTCCGTTAGTTTTAGGTTTGTTTAGTTTTGAGCATCTTTGTTGCATTTGTATGCATTGCATCATGTATGTCTAGTGCATTTTAGAGCTTCAAGTCTATAGTGATGAGAATGAGATTATGCTCTAGTTGGTATGACTTGTTGATACATGATGATGCTTTGTAGCTTAGGCTCTTTTTGATCATATGATACATGTTATGAGCTAAGCTATTTTTGCAATTGGTGAACCTGCTTAATCAACTATAAAACTTGCAAATTGTTCACCATTGAGATTGGCAACTAGCATGGATAGGGTGTGTTGAGGTCACTTGAGCTATCTTTTGTATGCTAGGTTGCTATGTCTCTTGCATTGAGTCATTCACTTCCTTGGATTGATCATAATATACTTGTGCTTAAAATTTGATCCAAGATTAGTGAATTAAAAAGATCGAGATGAGATTGCATTTGTCAGCACATCACTGTATCGAGACTGTTTCTCATTGCACATTTGAGTTAAACTTGAGCAGTGTAGTGTAAGACCGAAACCGGTGCTTTAAGCTTCCGATTGCTTTTCTTGCATAGGCTTAGCCCGGTTGAAAAGTTAGGCAATGACAATGCTTTCAACCTCTCGCAATCACATGCTTTAAATTTGAACTTGTGTTAATCAGCTGCAAAATTCGATAAATTTGATAATAACACAAGTTTGTGCTTCATTCTCTGGCATGATGATCGAACTTTGCTTGGGGTAGTTCACCTTTTATACTTGAGCTAGCACTTGTTTGACTTCCTGTCTACTCATGATTAGTGCTATTTTTGTGGTGAACTCCCTTTTGAATGGCTTAAAACTGCTCATATGCTTAATTGTTCATATTTTGTATTCACTTGATCAGTTTGAGCCTTTGCTAGCACTTGTTTTTGTTGCTACACTTTCATGGCAGCACCCTCTAGAGCATCTTTTCACTCTAATTGCTATACACTTGAAGCTTCTGCATTGTGCATTTCATGCATGTTTAGCTTAGAGTTGATGTTTCTAGCTCTGATGCTTTGAATAGACCCCCAGCTCTGATACTCAGTTTACACACACCCCCTCTGGTGTGTGGTGTTTTAGCTCTGATACTCACTGATTTGCATTCGCTTGTTGGCTTGTTACATGCATGTGCCAACAAGGGGGAGAGTTTTTTATGTTGGCACATGAGGCACTCAACAAGAGGGAGAGCACTTGACAAGGGGGAGAGTTCATTTGGCTTAGTTGGCCCCATTTGGTGTCTGAAGTATAGCCACAATTGGTATCGAGCATGTTGCATAGTCTTTTTGTCTAGGCTTGCTTTCAGGGGGAGTTGCACCTTTTCTGCTGCTTGCTAGTCGTGTTGAGCCATTTTGCCTCTTTCTTGAGGGACTAGCAGTTTTTCGGTGTTTTGAGCTTTGAGCTAGTGGTGTTGAGCCTGTTCTACCTCTTCTTGAGGACTAGCTTTGTTTGACTTGGTTGCGTCGAGCCGTTGCCCATATCTTTGGGAACCAAGTCTTTGGTCTTTTGATCGAGTTTTCGCTCCAGGTGGAGTTTTGCTTTGATCTTTTGCTTGGTTGCGTCGAGTCATTGTCCAAGTCTTTGAGGACCAAGCTTTGCTTATTTCAAATCGCCCTCTTTCTGCTTTTCTCTGGCTTTTTGGGAATTTGAATAAGCACCCTTCTTTTCTTCTTTCTCTTTTGTTTCTTTTATCTTAGTGTTTGTGTGTTGTGTTGACAATACACTCGTCAAGGGGGAGATTGCGAACACAAGGTTGATATGTGCCCTTGTGGTTCGGCCCTTTGTGATGAGTGATTGATCAACAGGCTCACAGGTTGGCGTGAGTGGGCAACATGTCTCTTGGCTGTGTTGGTGTGCAGGTGTGGAGCTCGGAGGCAATGGCCGATGGCGAGGTGAAGGTCAAGTAGAGACGCGTCGTGCCGATGGACCGGGAGTGGTGAAGGGCGGACGTGAGGCTTGGACTGAGGGACTGAAGGGCCGGAGGACCAGTTGCGGTAGCTGGCACTTGGCGGCAACAAGCAAGAGTACATGGGGATGTGTGACAGCATCAGTCGAGTCAAGACGGAAGGCGATGATGTCGTGGCACCTGGCGGAGGCCGGACACGGGCTTGCATGGGGCGAGTGCCATCGATCAAGTCAGGGAGGAAGGCGAAGGCGTCGTGCTTGGCGGAGGCTGGACATGCGTCGACATCAGTGTCGGCGGCCGGGGCGTGAGACCCACGCTTTGCCTTTCGGCGCGGGTTTGGTAGTTGAGCCTTAGAAAACTACCCCGACGGTTTCCAGGTTTGGGCCGCAAAACCTGGGGTGGCCGGTTTCTGAGTTTGGGCCTCAAAACTCAGGGTGGCGGGTTTGCCGGTTTGGGCCTCAAAACCCAACGGAGGTTTCTATGCGGAACAGGACGACGCGTGGCGGCACCGCGAGGCTTGCGTCGAGGCGAAGCTAGCAGTGAGAAGGCGCGGCGGTCGTCAGGACGGCACGTGGCGGCATCTGGGAGCTTGCGTCGGGGCGAAGCGACCGATGAGGAAGGCGCATGACCATCGATGAGAAGACCTGACAGAGTTGAACTAGAATGCCCCTAGGGCTAGCTAGTTTGCTCTATGTATCTAGGGGTAGAAGGGGTACTATGTAATAGGCTATAAATAAGGGATGACACCCCTCATCCCATCCATCACATCCTTGCAGCATTTCATTTTAGACTCCAGCTATTCATCTGTTAGGGCTTCTTTCTCTAGCTGCTTGTGATCCGCAGAGACGAAAATCATTCCTCTGTGTATTTTGATTTCAGGAAAGGAGACCGTAATCTTCTTGTCTCCTCGTTGGGGATTTTGGCTGAAATCTTTGTGATCGCGTTTTGTTCTTCGCGTTCTTCATTCCCCTCTTTTGCTCTTTCACGAGATCATTTGTTTTAAGAGATGGATTGTGATTCCGTTTGAACCATCTTGTGCTGCATCGTGAGAGTCATCTTTTCACCGAAGGATTTTTTCTAATTCCTCATGAGCACACAGATCGGGCGGATTTCGTTTTGGATCTTGTTCTTGCCTTTCTTCACCAAGTTTCTTCAATTCACCGATTTGCAGTTAGGTTCGAGCCATGATCTCTTAGGAGTAGCTCACTAACTTGCTTATGACCCCTCACACAAAGTTTGAGCCCAAGTGCTTTTGATTTGAGGGAGATCGGGTCGAATCGGTGAAAGATCAGCACAGTTTTGGGGGCATCGGACGCTGCTGTTCATAGCTTCGGACGCTGACCTCAAGGGACGCTCCGTTGCAACACTGTGCACAGCAGGTTTTTAACGGGCATCGGACGCTGCATCGGACGCTGAGAAACACTGTTTATGCGTCCGATGGCTATACAGTAAGGTTCCAGAGAGGTCCGAATCACATCGGACGCGTCCGACGTGTAGGCTTACGTAGTGTCCCGCTGTGTTCCTCGGGAGCATCCACCCTATCTCTAGGGTCGTGGACATTACAAGAGTAGGCTTTGCTTTTGGGGTTTGAACTTGGGACAACGACTATTCATTTTTGAAAAAAAAATTAAGGCTCCCATTCAACCCCCCCCCCCCCTCTGGTCGCCTTTTTCGGTCCTTGTCGGTGTTTCTACCCGGGGGTATGACACTAACTAGTAATATGATCGCGTGCTCTCTTTCTGGATGGTGATGCAAGGGGACATAAGATTTATCCTGGTTCGGGCAAAGAAGGCCCTACGTCCAGCGGGGGGAGGATGTTCTTGTATTACTCGCACCTAAGTGCTTGTACAGGGGCGAATACAAGCTCAAGGAGCGTGGACCGGAGTCCGGACTTGTGCGTGTGTGTGTGTGTGCGTCTAGACCTGTGTAGCCGTCTATCCGTCTATCCCTTGCGCGTGAAGGGCCCCTGCGTCCTCTTTTATAGAGCAAGAGGAGGCCAGGGTTACACAGGAGTGGAGTATATATAATGCCTGATACGGCGTAGGGTAGGAATTCTGTCTTGTCGGAGTTACTGGAGCCGACGTGGAGGTTGCTGTTGAAGCGTCCTTGAAGCGTGGCCCCCGTCCTGGACGCAGACGTGGAGGCGTGGCGTCGTGGAGGTCATGTAGCGCCCATTCTAGCACGTACGTGACGTGGCTGGGTCCCTCCGAGTCTTGGGGTACCTGTCCTCCAATAGCATGAAAGTTGTCAGGGCTCGAGGGGCGTGGGGCCGGCCTCGAGGTGGCGTCTACGGGGGACTCGAGCCTCCGCAGGTATGGGCAAGTCCCAGAAAACCCGCCCGCACAGCGGGAACCCGAGTCTCGAGGTATGGCTCGAGGGTGCTATAGTGCAGGGTATGGCCCAACAGTGCTGTACTTATGCCCTTTTGCCCATTCTTGTGGTGAAAACGAGGTTTGACCCTGACCCTGGTTTGCTGTGGCTCGCATCGTGTGCTAGAGGATGTGACCGGAGTAGGTGAAAGCATTAAATGCGCCGCATGGGGTTGGTATGGTCGTCTGAGCTGGGAAGCAGGAAGCTTCCTCTTCGTAGGAGGCTTCGAAGGGTAGCGGAGCGCTCGCCCGAGGCCTGGCGCAGAAGGCTCGGGTGAGCGGAGGTCGGGCGCCAGCTCGAGGCCTGGGGTGTGGTGAGCCTCGAGGGTTAGGTTTCTGTGTTAGGGAGGCTCGAGGAGCGGTATGCGACTGTAGCGTGCTCGAGCCCCATGCGCCGAGGCTCGAAGGGTAGGCTACCAGGAGGAGGTCAGTAAGGCTTTGGCGAACCTAAGTTCCTTGGTGGTGGGTCAGCGTTGCAGGTCTCGAGGGGTTGGTTTTTGGATGGTTAGTCTAGCTGGGTTTATTAATTGGTGTTATAGGTTTGACCTATTTGTTTTGCGTTGATTGGGGGTACCCCTTTTGCGGTCCCCCGACAGTAGCCCCCGAGCCCTTGTTTGAGTGCTTGCACTCAAGCAGGGGCTCTCGACTTGGATCTCGAGGGTTTAGCTAGCCGGTTCTCGAGGGTTTGGTTGCTTTGATTCCGTGGGTGTCGGGCGAGCGACACCCGCGGGTGTAGCCCCCGAGGCCACGGGGGAGTGGTTAGGACTCCCTTGTGGGCTTTTTACGTGTACGAGTGTGAGTGTTAAATACGTTTTTTAGGTTCGGGAGTGTCGAGCCCCCGAGTTTTTAGACCCTCTTTCGTCGAGGGGTGCCAGGCTGAACCGACCGGCCGGCTCTTCGAGCTGTCCGGCACGCCGGTTGCCCTGGCTTGTCATCCCGCGAGTCCTTTCGATCGGATGCGTGGGGGGATGCCTCGTACTACCACGAGCGGCGAGTATCGAGGTTCCCGGTGAGCTGGTAGCGGGGGAATCCAAGTGAGACCTCGTGCCCCGTTCGATGGGGTCGACTGTAGCCCGGAGGCGATCTCATAAAGCATGGGTGCTCAGTCTGCAGGAATGTCGGGTCCATTCGATAGGACCTGGTGGCTCGATGCCTCCCTCCGAGGGGATCTCACTGCATGTCGTGCTCCCTGCCTTGGATACATGTGAGGGGCCTCGAGGGCTTGGCCCTCGAGCGATGCTGCGAGTGGCGCCCCTTGGTGTCCCTGACTCGGGTGCTCGAAGCCGGCTGTCGAACCCTCTTCGAGGGCCAGCCTTCGCTGCTTCGAGGCTTAGGGCCAGGGCCCGTTTTTACCTTCTTGAAGAAGCCTCCGTCGCTTGGAATCCTTCTGCCCGTTGGGCGTGCCTTTTTAGGCGAGGTAGTGGAGATCGTGGCGCTAGGGCGACTGACAAGAAGTCAGAGCGGCGGCCGTGGTGGGCCTGGAGGAGCAGAGCGAGTGCGGAGTTGCCGTGTGTACCTGTCGACCAGCTCGAGATGCGGTTAGGTGGGCACATTAAATGTGTGCGGTTACTTTTTCCGCCGTCGTGGGAAACCCCGCCCGTTGGGGTTTCCTCTTATAAATATCGAAAGAGAGGAGAGGAACCCTTTACTTTGCCTTTGCCTTCACCGCCGCCGTAGCCTCCGCACGCCTTCTTCCCGAGCCTGCAATTGGGAATCTTCCCGGCCGCCCGTCCGCTGCTCAAATCCACGTCGTCGCCGCCATGGCCGCTCAGACTCCAGCGTTGCCGGCCGAAGACTGGAGCCCATCGAAGACGACGCAACGCGAGCTGGATTTGCTGGTGGCCCAGGGGCTTCTTCGTCCCAACCCGCAGGAGGGACCCGCGTGGTGGGTTCTTCCGTCGGAGGATCACCTGGAGCCGCACCCGCCGGAGGGGTATGTGGTGAGCTTCACGCGCTACCACCGCATGGGGCTTGGCATTCCGCCGAGCCGCTTCATGCGGGGGCTAGCTCAACACTTCGAGGTGGAGCTGCAGCACTTCTCCCCCAACTCAATCTCGCACGCCGCCATCTTCGCCGCGGTGTGCGAGGGATATTTGAAGATCGAGCCGCACTGGGAGATGTTCATCCATCTCTTCCGGGGCGAGCTCTTCCTCAAGGCTTTGAAACCTAGCGGGAAGAGGCTCGTGCGTGTGGGCTCTCTCACTGTCACCGCGAGGACCGGGACCTCGTCGGCCAACGTCCCCCGCGAATACCTCCGCTACAAGCTTTCCACCAACCAGGCGGGGTGGGACGACCATTGGTTCTACCTGCGGAACGAGGGCGGGCTCCTTCTGCAGTACACCGGTGGGGTCATCACCCAGCGCCCGGAGAAGTGGACCTGGGGCGTCGCAGCGGAACGGCAGGGCCACCTGATGCCGCTGATGAAGACGATGCGGTCGTTGGTGGAGGACAAGGGATTGACCGTCCAGGCGGTTATTTGGGCGTTCCACCAGCGGAGGGTCCTTCCTCTGGCGGACCGCCCCCTCCTCATGCATGAGATGGGGCCAAAGGCCCCGCTCGAGGCGCTGAACGAGTCGAGGATGGCCGAGGAAAGGCTGCCTCGGAGCGAGGGCGTCTCCCGGGTGTCGATCACGGTCCATGGGTCGTTTGTCCCCGAGGACACCAACCTGATCCCCATGGCGCCTGACGAGGGGTGTCTTGACCTGGTAAGCCATCCTTGAGTCAGGCTGTCTCGAGCCTCCCCTCCTTTCTCTTTTTCTGAATCTTGTTTTACTCTCCTTATGGTTTTTCTTATCAAGTTTTTTTTCTTGCAGGGGGAGTTCACATGTCGCGCGTCGAGGCCCTCGGTGAGGGAGGACGCCGCGGAAAGACAGGTGAGGCGCCTCTCTGCTCAGAAAGATAAGGAAAGTAAGGATGCAAAGAAGAAGAAAGAAAAAGAGAGGAACTTGCGCCGGTCGGCCCGAGAACAGAAGCTCGTGAAGGCTCGTCGTAACCGGCAGCCTGGAGAGGAGTCCCCCGAGCTCAGTTCCTCGAGCTCGGAGGAGGAGGACGATGATGAGGAGGAGAGTGATGACGAAGGGATGGATGCGCGTTTGAGGCGCGTGGGGGTCGTCGACGTCAGGGCTGATCGCTCCTCTGTGCAGGAGAATGTCTTGGAGGTCCCCCCGGCGAAGGGATCACGCGGGACGCAACCGCGGAAGGCTCCGTCAGGCCCAGCCTCGTCGGAGGCTCAGGGCACGTTGAGCTCCGTACCGGACGTGCCCGCTGACGCGAGGAAACCTCGAACCAGGAGCGCCATCGCCGCGGCGCAGAAGGAGGCCGCGACCGCGTCGACCCAGGCGGGGGGTCTCGAGAAGGGCTGGCCGTCGAGGAGCGGCCAACACATCGAGAAGGACTCCGGGCCCGACCACCGCAAGGCGTCGAGGGCGACATCGAGCCTGCGGAGGAGCGGGCAGCACGAGAGGGCGTCGAGCCCGCGCCACCATGACCGTCGAGGGGGGAGCCCCCGGTCGTCCCGTGACGAGAGTCGTGAGCGACCCCGGAGCCCGTCGCCGCACCGCCGCCGGGAGAAGGAGGCAGGCGCGGGGGGCGCGGCCGTCAGCACGAGCGCCGGAGCAGGTCTCGAAGCCCGCGCTGGGAAAGGCGTCAAGATGACCGCTCGAAGGAGACGCAGTCGCCCCCTCGGGACAGGAGACAAAAGGAGAGCTCTCCGCCGGGGTCGAGCCACGGGATGCATCGGGAGCCTTCCCCCCATCCAAGCCACGTGGAGACGGCTTAGGGGCGTGGTACGGGCCAAGGGGCGGGCTCGAAGCCCCCGAGCGGGTCCAGCGATTCGGGGAAGAAGTCCCGCCGTCGCTTTGGGTAAGTAACATTTCTCAGTCTTGTAGGTAGCGAAGCTTTACCTTTTTACTTTTGGTGATGTGTGCCGCTTTTGGTTTTTCAGGGAAAAGCGCTCCCAGCAGGACGCGGACGCCATGGTGTCCAAGCGGGCCAAGACCTCGAGCTCTGCTGAGGTCCAAGCACCTCGAGGTATGGCTCCTTCTTCTGCTGGAGAGGCCGCTTGGCTGGTGAAGGCTCGAGCAGCCATGGCTCGAGGAAGCCAGATGGCCGCCGCGGATCTTGGTGAGGCTGACGCCGTCGACCACGGGGGTTGAAGCTTTTTCTCTGATTCTGATGGCGTTGCTCTCTTTTTTCCGCAGGGACCGCGGCTCTTGGAGCCGAGCCTGCCGCCACCGCGTCCATCGCAGCGCCGCCTCCTCCTCCTTCAGTGGCGCTCACCGAGAGGGCCACTTCTCCCCCTGCTACGACGACCGTTCTGGGGGGAGCGCCGGAGGCAGGCGCGGCATCGTCGGCGCTTGAGGCTGAGGGGATAGCGGCCCTTGGGGCCCCGGACGCCGCGAGCCAGCCCGCTGGACAGGATCCCCCACCGCCGGAGCCTCTCGCGCCCGTGGAGCAGGAGAACGACGGGGAGGTGTCGGCGGCGAGGACACCGACGGTGGAGGAGCTCTTGGACGAGCTGGAGCAGGTGCCGCCCCCGGTCGAGGGCTCGACGCTGGAGGAGAGCTTGGGGACGAGCCACCCCTCGAGCGATTCGCTACCGCTCGGGTCCCCGCCTCGACGCGAGGCCGCGCCGTCGCCTCGGGAGGGGACGGAGCAGCGGGAGGAGACGGAGGAGGGGCGGAGGGAGCCGCAGCTTGTGCCACTGGTTGGTGGGCCGCAGCCAGCACCGCTCGAGCCGGAGGAGGAGGGCCTGCCCATCGTCGAGATCGATCGATCGGTGTGGCCGTACCCTGACGCGCCGAGCCCAACCGACGCTGTCATCATCGCCGAGCGGTCGACTCGGCAGGGGGCCCCGTGGGAGGCGCGGCTGGTCTTCAGGGAGGTGGCTGAGCTCGTGGCGGAGGCGGAGAGATCCTACGTCGAGGAGGCGGACAAGTCCACGCGGGCGGCGGTTGACCTCACGAAGGCGGAGGAGGAGCTCCAGGAGCTCCGCGCCGAGTGGAGTCGGAACGCGCAGATGGCGAGCCGGCTCAACGCGGCACAGGCGGAGACCCAGGCGGCTCGTGACGAGGCCGCCCAAGCTAAGCGGGAGGCCACCGCCGCTCTGGCCACGGCGGAGGCGTCGAGGAAGGAGGCCGCCGACGCCCGTAGCGAAGCCGCCACCGCCCGGTCTGCGGCGGAGGCCGCGAAGAAGGAGGCCGAGGGGGCCAAGGGCGAAGCCGCCACCGCTCGGTCTGCAGTGGAGGCGGCAAGGAAAGAGGCCGAGGAGGCCAAAACCGAGGCAGCCACCGCCCTGGCTGCAGCAGAGGCAGCGCGGCAGGGGGTGATCCAGAAGGATCTGGCCCTTGCGGAGACAGGCAAGCTGGTCGAGGACCTTAGGGGCGAAAAGCTTGATGCACTGTCCCAGAAGCGCACACTTGAGCAACGCGTCGAGGTCCTTGCCAGCGACTTCGCCGCTCTGGGCGTGCACTGCCAAGGTAACTTTCATGCTTCGTCTTGCTTTACTCTCGAGATTCTTGCCACGCCGCAGACTTACCTTTTTCTGTTTGTTGCATAGATGTCGAGAAGACCGCCGAAGAGCTCCGCCAGATGAATCAAACCCTCGTGCATCAACTCCAGGACGAAACCATGGTGGCGGAGCGGGCGCGTGTCACCCTCGACAGGCTCAGCTCCATGTGGGGTGTCGACCCGGTGGCCCCGACGGAGGGTACGGTGGCTCGAGGCGACGCCTTGGTGGATGCCCTGTGCTATTTTGACGTGGCCGCGCGGGACCGCGTCAGGGGCGCTCTCCACCACGGCGTGAAGCAGGCGTTCGCGGCCGTCCGCTCTGGCTTTCGTTACCCGGTCAACATCGTTGCCAAGGGCTTCGTCGAGATCGAGGGGAAGGACGAAGAGTGGAACGACCGCCGCGTCGAGAAGATTTTGGAGAAGGTGGAGAGGCCGGGGGCGGCGTTCGCCAAGCTCTTCGAGAAGGACGTGCTGCCTCCTGTTGCAAGCAGCGGTGTAGAAGGTCCCCCTCCTCCAGCCTTGGACGTCGAGGCTGAGCCCGTGGCGGAAGACCTCGGGGAGGAATTCCAGACAGACGAAGAATGAGGCCTGCGAGCCAAATTTGGGCATCAAGGCCCTTGTAAGAATTTATGTTATGACTTATGGCCCGTCGAGGCCAGCATGTGCATACGACTTGTTTGTTTACAGAAGCTGTTTTCTTTTCAAATTTATCCGATCATTTCTCTTTACCGCAAACTCAAGTTTTTACCGGCTTAGTCTGTGTTCCTTCGATATGCGTCGCGAGTTCTTCGAGGCGAGGCGTAGGTAGGGTACCGTAGCCCTGGGGCGTGGGTGGCCGTCTACGTCGACGCCCCCCGACTCTTGGAGGCTCGAGGTATCTACAGACTTAGACGTTGCTAGTGCGCTCGAGATGCGAATTGAGATGAGGGTCGAATTTTTGAAAAGAAAAACGCGCTTTTTCCGGGGTCTGGGGGGGTCCCCCCTGTCAGCCCCCGAGGGAGGCTCGACCCTGAGTAAGGCAGGGTCGAGGCTACCTTAAGTTGCTAAGTAATATGAAAGACAGTGCACGAGTTTGCTCATTCATATTAATCATGTTTGTACAAAGCAACAAAATGAACAAGGCCTCGAGGCCTTTAAGGGTAGAAGCGACGTAGCTGAGATATGTTCCATGCATTCGTTAGGATCCTGCCTTGACCATCGTGGAGTTTGTATGTTCCTGGCTTGAGCACCTCGGCTACGGTATATGGGCCCTCCCACGGAGGGGTGAGCTTGTGGCGCCCTCGATTATCTTGCAGACGCCGAAGCACGAGGTCCCCCATCGCCAGATCCCTCTTGCGCACGTGCTTGTCGTGGTAGCGTCGAAGCGTTTGCTGGTAGCATGCAGAGTTGATGAGCGCCACGTCTCGGGCCTCCTTGAGCTGGTCCTTGGCGTTGGCGAGGTTCTCGTCGTTGGTTTGCTCGTTGTAGGCTCGAAGTCGAGGGGAGCCGTACTCGAGGTCTGTAGGCAAGACAGCCTCGGCGCCGTAGGTCAGGAAGAACGGAGTGAACCCGGTGGCTCGACCCGGCGTAGTCCTGAGGCCCCACAGCACCGAGGGGAGCTCTGCAGCCCACCCCTTTTCCGAAATTCTTGAGGGTCTTGAACAGCCTCGGCTTCAACCCGTGGAGTATCATGCCATTGGCGCGCTCGACCTGCCCGTTGCATTGAGGGTATGCAACCGAGGCCCAGGTCACGCGAATGTTGTTGTCGTCGCAGAAGTTGGTGAACTTTTTGCCTGTGAATTGGGTGCCATTGTCGGTGATGATGACGTTAGGCACCCCAAATCGGTACATGATGTCGGCGATGAACTCGACGGCCTTCTCGGAGGTGGGGTCGCCTATAGGCTTAGCTTCGATCCACTTGGTGAATTTGTCGATGGCCACGAGCACATGCGTGTACTTTCCAGTTGTCATCTTGAGGGGACCCACGAGGTCAAGCCCCCAGACGGCAAACGGCCAAGTGATGGGGATCATCTGCAGGGCGTGCGCGGGCTGGTGTGTTTGCTTGGCGTAGAACTGACACCCTTGGCAAGCTTGGACCAGGCGTTTGACGTCTCCGATGGCAGTTGGCCAGTAGAAGCCTTGTCAGAAGGCGATCCCCACCAGGGTCCTTGGTGCTGCGTGATGGCCGCAAGCCCCCGAGTGCATGTCATCGAGGAGCCTGCGTCCTTCCCCGAGGGGGATGCAGCGTTGAAGGATCCCTGATGGGCTTCGACGGTATAGCTCTCGTTCGTCGCCGTAGATGACATATGTCTTGGCCCTTCGAGCGATGCGTCGGGCCTCCGTCTTGTCTTCCGGTAGCATGCCTTGCGTCAGGTAGTCGAGGAAGGGCGTCCGCCAGTCGAGGGGTCGTGATGAGGAAGAGGCGGGCGTGTCGATCTGCATTGCCTCAGCGGATGTCGAGGGGGTCGTTCTCGAGGGGAGGCGTTGATGGTCGAACCCCCGCGTTTGGCTCGAGGGGTGGCGTCGAGGGGCCAGCCCCCGGGCCGATTTTGACGGATGGCTCGAAAACGTCCCTCGAGAAGACATCTGGTGGAACCGTGCCGCGCGTGGACGCCAACTTTGCCAGCTCGTCTGCGGCCTCGTTGTATTTTCGAGCGATGTGGTTGAGCTCGAGGCCGTAGAACTTGTCTTCTATCTTGCGCACTTCTCCGCAGTATGCCTCCATCTTGGGATCGATGCAGCTCGAAGCCTTCATAACCTGGTTGATGACGAGCTGCGAGTCCCCTCGAACGTCGAGGCGTCGGACCCCGAGCTCGAGGGCGATGCGCAGCCCATTGACGAGGGCCTCGTACTCAGCGACGTTGTTGGAGGCGGGGAAGTGCAAGCGTAGCAGGTAGCGCATGTGGACTCCAAGGGGTGAGATGAAGAGCAGGCCTGCGCCTGCCCCCGTCTTCATGAGGGATCCGTCGAAGTACATGGTCCAGAGCTCGGCTTGGATTTGTGCCGGCGGGAGCTGGGTGTCGGTCCATTCAGCAACGAAGTCCGCCAATGCTTGTGACATGATGGCTTTTCGCGGAGCGTAGGTGATGGCCTCCCCCATTAGCTCGGCAGACCACTTGGCGATGCGCCCCGTGGCCTCCCGATTGTTGATGATCTCACCGAGGGGGAAGGATGACACCACCATTACGGGATGAGCGAGGAAGTAGTGCTGGAGTTTGCGCCTCGTGATGATGATGCCGTAGAGCAGCTTCTGGATGTGCGGGTACCGGACCTTGGCCTCGGAGAGCACCTCACTGGTGAAGTACACCGGCCATTGGACCGGTAACGCATGACCCACCTCATGCCTTTCGACGACTATGACCGCGCTGACCACCTGAGTGGTTGCGGCCACATAGAGGAGGAGAGGCTCGGGGGGATCGTCACCCTGGGCTGGTCGTGGTGGCACGAGAATTGGCGCGGAAGTCAACAACCCCTTCAACTTGGTTAGGGCCTCCTCGGCTTCAAGCGTCCACGCAAAGCATTCCATCTTCTTCAGCAAGCGGTAGAGAGGTAGCGCCTTTTCCCCTAGCCTCGAGATGAACCTACTGAGAGCGGCTAGGCAGCCTGTCACTTTCTGTACGCCCTTGAGGTCTCGAATTGGGCCCATCCTCGTGACTGCTGAGATCTTTTCGGGGTTGGCCTCGATCCCCCTTTGCGAGATAATGTAGCCAAGTAGCATGCCCCGAGGTACGCCAAAGACACATTTCTCGGGGTTGAGCTTCACATTCTTGGCCCGGAGGCACTCGAACGTGGTCTCGAGATCGCTGATGAGGTCCCCGACCTTCTTGGTTTTAACCACGATGTCATCGACGTAGGCCTCGACGATTTTGCCTATGTGTTCGCCAAATATATGCTGCATGCATCATTGGTACGTTGCCCCGGCGTTTTGAAGGCCGAAGGGCATTGTAACGTAGCAATACATGCCGAAAGGTGTAACGAAAGAGGTAGCGAGCTCGTCGGATTCTTTCATTTTAATCTGGTGGTAGCCGGAATACGCATCAAGAAATGAGAGTACTTCGCACCCCGCAGTGGAATCGACAATCTGATCAATTCTAGGTAAAGGGAATGGAACCTTTGGACATGCTTTATTCAAACCAGTGTAGTCTACACACATCCACATCTTTCCATTCTTTTTCCTAACTAGTACAGGGTTAGCTAGCCACTCTGGGTGAAATACCTCCTTGATGAATCCAGCCGCCAAAAGCTTGTGCACCTCCTCGCCGATGATCCTGCGCTTCTCTTCGTCGAAGCGGCGCAGGCGTTGCTTCACCGGTCTGGACCCGGCCTGGATCTCCAAGGCGTGCTCGGCGAATCCCCTCGGTATGCCTGGCATGTCCGAGGGGCTCCACGCAAACATGTCGATGTTCGCGCGGATAAAGTCGATGAGCACTGCTTCCTATTTCGGCTCGAGGCTGGCACTGATGGCCAGCGTCTTTCCGTCGGTCGAGGTTGGGTCGACGGGTATCTGCTTGGTGTGTTCTGCCGGCTCGAAGGTGCCAGCGTGGCACTTTGCTTCAGGGGCCTCCTCGGTGGCCAGGGCTGCTAGGGCCTCGAGCGAGTCTAGGTGGACGTTGGCCTCCCCACGCTCGACGCACTCCACGTCGCAGTGGTACGCGTGCTCGTAGGAGGTGTCGACGGTGATGACCCCTTTCGGCCCCGGCATCTTGAGCTTCAAGTACGTGTAGTTGGGGACCGCCATGAACTTGGCGTAGCCTGGCCGGCCGATGATGGCATGGTAGGTCCCTTGGAATCCAACCACCTCGAAGGTGAGCGTCTCCCGGCGGAAGTTAGCCGGCGTGCCAAAGCAAACCGGCAGGTCGATGCGCCCGAGGGGGTGGGCCTTCTTCCCTGGTACGACTCCGTGGAACCCCCCGATGCTGGGTCAGAGCTGATCCCTCGAAATCCCCAGGAGGTCGAGAGTCTCGAGGTATATGACGTTGAGGCTCGAGCCCCCATCCATCAACACCTTGGAGAACCGAACGTCGACGATGACGGGGTCGACGACGAGGGGGTACGCCCCCAGATTTACGACATGGTCCGGATGGTCGTCACGGTCGAACGTGATCGGCGCATCGGACCAGTCGAGGTACCGGGGGGCGTCATGGCGGAGTGCGAAGACCTCCCGACGCTCCTTCTTTCTTTCTCGAGTCGAGAGCCCGACGGTTGGCCCCTCTAGATCATGTAGCAGTCGCGCACTAAGGGGAAGTTGTCGTCCGCGTCCCCGTCGCCGCACCGATTGTTGTCCTTGCCCTTAGGCACGTCTTCCTTCTTGTCACCGAGCTTGGCGTAGAAGCCCTTCAGCAGTCGGCAGTCTTTTAGCTTGTGATTCACGGGGCCCTTGTGATAAGGGCAGGGGTCCTCAAGCATCTGGTCAAAAACAGCCCCGTCAGGGGGGCCTCGAGGTTTCTTATGGTCGAGGGCGCCCATGAGCACTTCTTCATCGTCGTCGTCATCGGCGTTGCGCTTTGCCTTCTGACCTTTGCCTTTGTTTTTCTTCTTTTTGTTGTTGTTGTTGTTGCGGTTCTTGACGTCGTTGCCCTTGCTCGAGCCCTCCGGCGTGGCCACCGCCTTGCCCTTGTCCGTGGAGCAGCCGAAGAAGGCCCCCACTGCCTCGTCGCCTGAGGCAAAGCTGGTGACACGATCCATCAGATCCTCGACCGTCCTGGGACGGTAGCGCCCTAGCTCGTGAACTAGCTCTTGGCACATCGTGCCCGCAAGGAACGCTGAGATGACATCCTCATCAGGCACGTGGGGGAGCTCGAGGCGCTGCTTCGAGAATCGCCGAGCGAAGTCATGGAGGGGCTCGTGCGCTGTCTGCATGCAACGTCGAAGATCCCAGAGGTTGCCTGGGCGCACGCAAGTCCCCTTAAAATTCCCGTCGAAGACCCTGACTAGGTCGGCCCAGTCGTGGATCCGATCCGGTGGGAGCCCCTCGAGCCACCGGCGGGCGGTGTCCGAGAGGTAGAGTGGGAGTTGGCGTATGATCACACGGTCGTCGCTCTTCGCTCCGCCCAGTTGGCAGCCCAGGCGGAAGTCAGAGAGCCATAGCTTGGGCTCGACCTCCCCGTCATACTTCACGATGTTGGTCGGTGGTCGAAAGCGGTCGGGGAGGGTCGAGCTGCGGATGGCCCGGTGTAACACCCCGGGTTTTTAAATAATTAAAATAAATTAGAATTTAATAAGAAAAAGGTCAAAACCCTAGATGGAGGAAAATTCTAACCAGATGTTTGTTGCATTCATGCCGTTGCATATTTTATTGGATGAAAAATAATTTATTAAACGCGCATAGGGCGAACCAGATTTATTCTATTTAGAAAATAAATAAAAAGAGTTTACAAAAATTACAAAAACTTGAAAAACTCAAAATTTTATTTTCAAAACTTAGGGAAAATATTTCTAAAATATTTCAAAGTGATTTTGATTTCAAAACTGGTTTTGATTTTGATTTCAAAGGAGTTTGCAAAATTTGCAAAAGACTTGAAAAGAAAAAAAAAGAAAAGGAAAAGGAATGGCAAAGGGCCTCAAACTCCCTCACCTCGGTTTCAGCCCAGCCTCCTCTTCCACCGGCCTGCTCTCCTTCTCCTCTTCCCGGCCCAGCCTCCTCTCCCACCCGGCCTGCTCGCCCTCACCCGCTCGGCCCACTCTCCTCTCCCGCTCCGGCCCAACACCCCGCGCGGGCGCAAGCCGCGCCGCCAGTCGCAGCGCCTCCCACAGCACCCCGCCTCCCAGTCACCGACAAGCGGGCCCCACCTGTCAGGCCCGTCCCCAACCACCAGCTCCGCCCTTCGCGCAACACCGCGCGACCTCTCCCTCCGCCCCGTCGGGATTGATCCGCGTGAACGCAGCCGCCACCTCCTAGCCTTTCTTTTCCCCTCTACAAATAACCCTACCCTACCGCACGCGACAGCCGCCTCCGCTACCCTCGCCTCGCCCGTCTCGAACAAACGCCGCCACCGCCATCGCTGCGCACGGCCGAGCTCGGGTAGAGCTCCCTATCTTCAGGGTCGACCGCCACCGGCCTCCCTTCCGTCATCGAGCGACACCGCGTCCAAGGGATCCTCCCTCAACGACAATCTGAGCCGGTGTGTGATCCCGCGACCACGCCGAAGCGACCGAGCTCCCTCGCCGCCATCACCGCTGGTACTTCCTCTCCAGGCCTCGAACCGCATCGCCGACCCCTCAACCGGACCCGTGGTGATCTCCCCTACCTCCTAGACCCTTTTGTTTAGTCCCTACTGCACCCTAGGTCACCCCAGAGCGAACTCCGGTGACCTCGCCCATGGCGCCGCCGCGGAAGGCAGCGCGCCGCCGTGCCCCACGCCACCGTCGACCGCGCGCCACTCGTTGGCCGCCCCCTCAACCGCCCGATCTGTTTTGGACGGCTCAGATTAGATCGTAGATTGAACCGGTATAGACCAAGTCCACCGAGTCGTGGACACAGTCCACACAAGCCGCGTCAGCTGGTTCACCGGCCGCGTGGCGCACCGCTCCAATCCACGGGCGACACATGGCGCACCGTCAGCACCACGCAAGCGCCGCATCAGCCGTCCGCGCCATCTTGCAAAAGAACCCCTCGCCTTCCTTGAAATCAACCCGCCATCCACTGGAACAGTATACTGAGTCATCCAAAATATTGCGATCTAGCCCCTGCACTTCCAGCTAAATGACGCCCAGTCCTGATGCCTTTTCTTTTTCAGATTTATTTATTTAAAATACGAAAATGACTTTGGTTTATTTACAGTTTTGCCACTCAGATTCAAATGCTCATATCTTTTGCGTTTTAACTCCGATTCGACCCATTCAACTTGCGTTAGTTTCATAATTTCATTCTCTACGCAGTAGATCTATTAGTTTACTGTTTTCATACTGTTTGTTGTAATGTTATTTATTTCTATGTATTGTGCCATGTATGTTGCTTGGGCCAGAGAGTGCGGAGTACGAGGACGCTCCAGACCATCCTTGCGACCCAGTTGATTCGACCCAGTACGAAGGCAAGTGTCCTTGAACATCTTGCACCTACTTTATTTTACTTTTGGTACTAGAGTAGTTAGATCTTGTAGATGCATGCTTGTCACTAATTTGAATCCCATGTTAGGGTTTACTAGAATTTGTTCATATTATCCTTGTCGCCTGTTTTGGGATGTTCGGGTAGGTGTCTTGCTTAGTCCTGCAGTCATGGTTGGGATGGGAGTTAAATGTCAATAATCTTGATTAATGAACTATGAAACAATGTGGACATGGTAATTTTTGTAGTAACATGGTTGTTAGGTAAATCCGGCAGGATGGACCCGTATTGGTGGTTTTGTGCCGTGGGACTCGGCAGCTGCTTTTGGTTTTTGGTTCTGGGCTCATGCTAGATTTATCCTGCCTGGATCCCTAGGACCCGGTTCTTGGACAAGTAACCTGGCAAAACAGCGCAGCCATGAGATCTGGATGGGCTGGACCTGGCTAATTAATAAGTTTCCTCCAAGTTAAGCTACACGGGGTTTGTTTAGTGGCTCAAGAGGGGTCCCTTGGGGTCGTTGACTTATGGACAGGGGAGAAACCTTAGAGTACGTGTGACACAGACCTGGAGGGGCTTTCTAAAGGCCTTGCAGTGCAACCCGCTATGCACCTCGGCAGTGTTTAGCGTGACGGGATCTGCACGACTCATGGGTAACGATGTGCAACCTCTGCAGAGTGTAAAACTGATATATCAGCCGTGCTCACGGTCACGAGCGGGCTTGGACTTCTTCGAGATTAGTTGGTTACTGGTTGGTTTTGGGTTCGGGTCATCTGATGGACTTCAGGTGTGTTTTGTCTGATGGACTTCAGGTGTGGGTACTTGGTGCGACTCCAAGTGTTGGTTACTCGGTGTGACTCCGAGTGTGGTCTTGCTCGGTGCGACTCCGAGTGTTGTTACTTTTCTATAGAGTCTGTCTATAACCTAGTAAATAGGTGCATAGAATTAATAGGACTAATAGGATGTGTTGCTTTAGGCGCTTGAGTCAAACAAAGTCAGCCTACCTTTGTTATAAGCCTCATAAGCATATATTTCCTACACTTGCGGAGTACATTTCGATGTACTCACCCTTCCTCTTTGTCCCCCCTGCTACCCCACCCAGACGCTGGAGACTACACGTACGAGGAGCAGGAGTATCTAGAAGACGGAGGCTACGACCTTGACGATCTGTACGCGCTACCCCCGGCCGACCTTCCTGTGGAGTTGGAGTCCAGATTTCCGCGTCTTCATCAGAGTCTTCATTAGAGTCAGTTGTCATGAGAGTCTGTACATTTTCTTTCAGACCCGAGGGTCATTTTTGTAATAATGTTCGATATATTAATAAAGCATTGTTTTGATATTTATTATGATGTGGATATATGTATGAAAATTGATCCTGGCATACATATATTGTGCTCCAATTTTGTTCTTAAAATTGGGGTGTCACACCCGGCTGAAGACCCTGGGGCCCGGGGGCTCGAGGGCTTGCCGGTCCTCGTCACTGTCGTAGCACCCCCCTCGATGGGCACTATAGCCATGCTCCTCGGCCCCTTTGTCCTTACGCCGGCGGTTGATGTTGTTGCGGGTTTCATTGGGGTCTCAAGGTGGCCGGTTGTCGACGATCCGTTCCCGGACTGGCCTAGCTCGAGAGGCGTCCGGCTGGTGGACGGACGTCTCGCGCTCGTTGCGGGGCGCGTCCGCTGGTTTCCCTGAGGCCGCTCCACGCCGGCGCGAGGCTGAGCTCTCGGCCTGCTGCACAGCGGCTGTCTCAAGGAGGTTCTTCATTTCCCCGAGCATGCGCCTGGCATCACGGTTGGAGACGGCGGGTAGATCGCGGAGCAGCGTCGCGGCCGCCACCACATTCTGCCCGGCTCGCGGGAAGCGCACGTCGGGGCGTGCTGGTGTCTCCTCTTCGAGGATCCGCCGGTGGACCTCTCGAGCGCGACCACGAGCTCCGGCGCCTCGAGGCTGGGCTTGTTCGTGCACAAGGGTTTTCTCGAGCTGCTGCAGGCGTTGTCGTTCCTCCTCAGCCTTGGTGATCGCCTCCCATAGCTGCGCGAGCTGCGTCGCCCGGTCGTCGTTGCGCTGAGGTGACGCATCCGGTGCCGGGGGTTTGTTCCTCCCCTGAACATGTGATCCACTCGCCGCTGCCACGTCGCTGGGTGCTTCGAGATCGAGCGCCGGCCTGTCGTCGCTGTCGTCGTCGTCGGCGGCATTGCTCATGACCCCCTCGAGCTGGAAGCATTCCCTGGTGGGATCCCAGATGTCAGGGTCGTGGTAGTCGTACTCGTCGGAGTCGGAGTCGTTGACGTCGCGCTGCCCTGGCTCATGCTGCGACTGCAGCTCGCGGTACCACTCCCCGATGGTGGCTCGCCGGGGTGGCTCGACGACTCGTGAGAAGCCGCGGTCGATGTGCGCGGGGTAGACGACCTCCAGGTTGGTGGTGGCTCGTAGGAGTACGCCCGGACGTTCCTCCCGCTCTGCCGTCGTCCGGCTCTGATGACGCTCGTCGAGGTGGTGGGCGTGAGCAGTCGTGGAGTTGTTGAGGCCGAACGGGGCCCGCTGGCGTCGAGCGCGGTACAACCCGTGCGGGAGGAGGTCAGGAGGTGTCGACGGAGCACGGCTCGGGGGCCTCTGGCCAGGCTCCCAGTCCGTGCGCATGACGAACGCGAACTCGCTGGGGGAGTGTGTGCGCGCCCTGGAAGTCTCCGGCCGTGCGCCGGGCAGGTTTCCCCTCGAGGGCTCTGCGCCGGCCGCGGGGAAGTGGGTGTACGCCGCGGGCACCGCCTGTGCCTGGCGGTGATGGTGACGACGGCGCCGTTCACGAGGTGGCGACGCGTGGTGGTGCGGGCGACGCGCCACGCCCCCCGCGGGGTGGCGTGACACGCCCTCCGCTCGGGCCCTCCGTGGAGAGCAGAGTCAGCTCGTTGCCGCTGCCGGTGGCCAGGAACTCGAGGCTCCCGAACCAGACGACGGCACCAGCAGAGAACGGAGGAGGGGGAGAAGCCATCCAGAAAACAACAAGAAATCGACTCGGACACGCGAAGGCCCCTACCTGGCACGCCAACTGTCGGTGTTTCTACCCGGGGGTATGACACTAACTAGTAATATGATCGCGTGCTCTCTTTCTGGATGGTGATGCAAGGGGACACAAGATTTATCTTGGTTCGGGCAAAGAAGGCCCTACGTCCAGCGGGGGAGGATGTTCTTGTATTACTCGCACCTAAGTGCTTGTACAGGGGCGAATACAAGCTCAAGGAGCGTGGACCGGAGTCCGGACTTGTGCGTGTGTGTGTGTGCGCGCGTCTAGACCTGTGTAGCCATCTATCCGTCTATCCCTTGCGCGTGAAGGGCCCCTGCGTCCTCTTTTATACAGCAAGAGGAGGCCAGGGTTACACAGGAGTGGAGTATATATAACGCCTGATACGGCGTATGGTAGGAATTCTGTCTTGTCGGAGTTACTGGAGCCGACGTGGAGGTTGCTGTTGAAGCATCCTTGAAGCGTGGCCCCCGTCCTGGACGCAGACGTGGAGGCCTGGCATCGTGGAGGTCATGTAGCGCCCATTCTGGCACGTACGTGACGTGGCTGGGTCCCTCCGAATCTTGGGGTACCTGTCCTCCAATAGCATGAAAGCTGTCCGGGCTCGAGGGGCGCGGGGCCGGCCTCGAGGTGGCGTCTACGGGGGGCTCGAGCCTCCGCAGGTATGGGCAAGTCCCAGAAAACCCGCCTGCACAGCGGGAACCCGGGTCTCGAGGTATGGCTCGAGGGTGCTATAGTGCAGGGTATGGCCCAACAGTGCTGTACTTGTGCCCTTTTGCCCATGCTTGTGGTGAAAACGAGGTTTGACCCTGACCCTGGTTTGCTGTGGCACGCATCGTGTGCCAGAGGATGTGACCGGAGTAGGTGAAAGCATTAAATGCGCCGCATGGGGTTGGTACGGTCGTCTGAGCTGGGAAGCAGGAAGCTTCCTCTTCGTAGGAGGCTTCGAAGGGTAGCGGAGCGCTCGCCCGAGGCCTGGCGCAGAGGGCTCGGGTGAGCGGAGGTCGGGCGCCAGCTCGAGGCCTGGGGTGTGGTGAGCCTCGAGGGATAGGTTTCTGTGTTAGGGAGGCTCGAGGAGCGGTATGCGGCTGTAGCGTGCTCGAGCCCCATGCGCCGGGGCTCGAAGGGTAGGCTACCAGGAGGAGGTCGGTAAGGCTTTGGCGAGCCTAAGTTCCCTGGTGGTGGGTCAGCGTTGCAGGTCTCGAGGGGTTGGTTTTTGGATGGTTAGTCTAGCTGGGTTTATTAATTGGTGTTTTAGGTTTGACCTATTTGTTTTGCGTTGATTGGGGGTACCCCTTTTGCGGTCCCCCGACAGTCCTTCACTGAGTTCTCCAACTTTCATTTAAGGTCCATCTCCAAATTCTGCTCCCACTTGAAAATCAATTTTGAATTTTAATGTAATTCAAACTTGATCCTCAAATTACTTTTGAATTTGCTGTAGCACTTGAAAATCCTCCAAAATAGAAGTTGCACATCTTGACCTCCTCTTCAACTTTGCTTGAAAACTCCACCTCTGATTCTGCTTGGATTTTGAACTATAGAAAAAGGGGATAAATAGGGATTTTGAACTTAGGGTTTTTGAAAACATTTTGTCACACTCAAGCCACATGAGTAAAGCATTACACACCACAAGATTAAATTAGGGTTAACTTTATAAAATTAGGTTATTATTTTATGCACTTATGCTTTGCTTCCAATGCACATATAAATGCCAAAATTGAAACATGAATGCATATATGAGATGATTAGTGAATGCTTTGCTATATGATGATCATGATTAGGGTTTTGCTGAAATGCTTAACACCTAGGGTGTTACAGAAACAGGAAGAGCCAGAGATCTCCAAGCTTACAGACCCCATGAGCGATCATGAAGCAAGCCATGTTGCCACAAGAGGCGACCAATCTAAAGATTCCGTCACCTTCCGAAACAACATCAAACCGGGAGGAAGGGACAGGGAAGCAAAAGTTGAGAGCATTCCTAACCATAGCGCAGTTGACAACCCGAAGAGGATCAGGGCACACGATCCAGAAGGGGCCGCCCCAGGGGCTTGGACGGCAAGGGCAACACTAGTCGGCTGGTGGAAATCGGAGAGGATGAGGTCCCAGAATAACACACCTGACATGGAGGCTGGGCCGCGCTGGAGGGGGTGGCCTCCGGCCGTTAGCTGGGGAGACGACGACATGGGGGGAGGGCACGGAGCTTTGGGTCCATCCTTGAAGTGACAGGCCTAGGCTGGTGGAGCGCCTTTCTTGCCCCGGCGAATGCTAGCTTGCGCACCGGGGTGATGGGAAGGAAGAGGGACCGTGTCCCCAATCGGAGCGAAGGCGAGCCGGAGGTGGGTTGGGGTGGGGAGGAGCGGAGGCAGGTGAGAGAAGAGGACGAGGAACAGGGGTTGAGTCGGCAGATCGCCGGGTGGTGGGTGCTGCGGCACCCGGGGAGACGAGAGGCGTCTCCCGAGTCACCCATCTCTATTCATTCCGGAGTCAGGTGGATTTTTGATATGATGTTTTAAAAGCATAATCATCCAATAGTAAAAGAAACCTCAAACTAAATCAACATCTACTAACAAATGCAATTATGTCACGGCTTCGGCTCTGGTTTCTTGTGACTCTTTGTAAGGAACCTTACCAAATAGTCATCTAAAAAACACAGCTCATTGCATGGAGCTCAAAGGAGACAGAGCCCGTTTTTCCTAAGAAGCCAAAGTCAGAAAAGGGGGCCTATTTTTCACTAGAGCTATTTTTCGCCGTGGATCCGTAGGACATAACTCAGCTTGTCCCCGGAAGGTGAGATGAAGTACACCCCTGCACCGGCGCCCTTGATGTTTAGGGAACCGTCAAAATACATCATCCAGTGCTCGGCCACTGGTCGGAGGGACAGGGGTGCTCATGTCCGTCCATTCAACGATGAAGTTGACCAGCGCCTGCGACTTGATCGTTGTGCGGCTTTGGTACTCCAGCGTGTATGGGCTTAGCTCGAGAGCCCACTTGATGATACGCCCATTGGCGTCCTTGTAGTGCAGGATGTCCCCTGGTGGAACTCAGTGACCACGGTGATGGGGTAGTAGTCGAAGTAGTGACCATGGTTTCTCTTCTCACAAACTTGATATAAATTATTATAAAATTGTCACTAGAGCTATTTTTCGCTATTTTTCAAAATAGCTTTAGCTCTATAGAGAAGCTGCTCGACATGAGGAGCTGGAGCGAGAAACCTTTTAGGAGGAGCCAGAGCCCTGCTAAATTGACCCATGTCTCATTCAAGCTATTCATATCAACAAGCCACATCATACAGGAATATGTATTTAGGGCCTATTTGGATGGAGCCCCTGCCAGGCAAATGCATCCTGACTCCAGACATCCAAAATTGGACGGCTGGAATGGATTTGTAGCCCAGGTGACAAACGCCGGCTCCAATTGAAACAAGCCCTTAGTTATCCACATCAGCGTGCTACACAATCTACTAACATGCATTATGATATGTATCTGTTGGTTATTACTCCCTCCTTCCAACAAAACATGCAATTCTTGCTTATTGAGGAGTCAGACAATTCAAACTTTGACCGAAGTTATATAAAAAAAGTACTAACATTTTTATAAAAAAATACCATTAGATTAGTAATAGAATATATTTTTATAATAAATTTATTTGTCGACATAAATACTAATATTTTTTATTATAACCTTGGTCAAACTTGAACCAATTTGACCGGCACGAATTCTATAATTACATGTTTTTTTGGGCAAAAGGAGTATGTAAGTAAAATATAGTAAGTGGTATAATTGCATTTCAAATCATCTACAATTCCACTAGCAATGTACGAGTCTTCTTCTAGTTCAATAGAGAATAATGATTATTTTATCCACCAAAGACTTTGGCCCTGGTATGCTTTTTACACGAACAAAGAGTTTGGTCAGGGTTATCAGCTTACGAAGCATGTACTTCCACTTTGTGTATGCCTAACTCCAAACAGAAAGCGAAAGGACCAAAATTTCCATTAAGGCCACGTTTAGTTGCCAAAATTTTTTAAGATTTTTCGTCACATCGAATCTTTAGATGTATACATGGAACATTAAATGTAGGTAAGAAAATAACTAATTGTATTTTTTATCTGTAAATGTCGAGACAAATCTTTTAAGCCTAGTTAGTCTATGTTTGGATAAAGTTTACCAAATAACAATGAAAGTGCTAGGCTCAAAAGATTTGTCTCGATATTTATAGACAAAAGGTACAATTAGTTATTTTTTATCTATATTTAATGCTCCATGTATACGTCTAAAGATTCGATGTGACAAGAAATCTTGAAAAATTTTGAGAACTAACCATGGCCAAAGTTAGGAGCAGAATCACCGCACACAAACGCCTCAAAAATACGCCCAAAACGTCCCTATCCTCCCTTCCGTGCCGTCGCATTTCCACGTTCTAAAATGAAAAAAGACTTTTAAAACCAACAAAATTTTTAAAATTCCAGGTTTGGAAGTACTGCTACGGTAGCAGGGAATAAATAAACTACTAGTATTTATTTTTTGAAAAAAAATTGCGCGTTCGTTTGCACGTCAAATTCGTCGTCGGACTTCCTCTCATCGTCCTCACCTTCCGTTCCCTTTCTCCCATTCGCACGCCGCCTCGTGCTCTCCTCCTCCTCCTCCTCCCAGATCTCGTGGGCTCGTGGCCATCGCCATTCCCCCTCTCCGCTACACGCCGAGCGTCCCCGTCCAGATCAGGCGTCTCCGCTGCTCCCCGCCCTCGCCCTCGCCCCGCCCACTCCCGTGGAGGACTGCCGCGGGGTGGTGAGGAGAGGAGATCCGCCGGTGCTGGTTGCTGGTTGGTCGGCTGGTCGATTCCTTCCCTTCGTTTGTTGGCGCGTGAGCCCAGAGTTTGGATAGTTTCGCTCCGTCTGTTGCGGATTGGATTGGACTGGATTCGTGCGGCTGCTGCGTCGCCGAGTGCTGATTCCAGCTTGTCCCCCCTGAGATTGTACGAGACGGACCGCCCTCTGGCGCGGAGGCCGCATAGGCTCGGCGGCGCCGGCGGCGAGATGAAGGGCTCGACCATCCCCTCGGTCGCGATCATGCCCTCTCCGCTCTTCCTCTGGCGGTTTAAGGTGCCTCTCAGTCTTTCAAACATTTTCAACTCTTTTTTTTGCTTGGCCTTTGACATGCTGTGAAGAGGAATTAGTTTAAGTTCAGTCCCTGTTCACATGGACACCGATTTCAAGTCAGGTGCTCATTGCTTAATTTATCTCTTGAGGTTTGGTGATGCACCAATCCATGAATGCAACCTTTGTTAGTACATTATGCATTGAGTTACTGTTAGTACCAGGCTCTGTTAATTGTCGACTTGAAACCATGTTAGTACGCCCTGCATCATGTTCCTGAGAAATAGTATCTGTTGAGGTCACATTTGGAACTAACTCAATTTCATTGGAGTTCGCAAGGAACTGCTCTTAGTGGAAACAATAGCTAAGGGACTGTTGAGTTAATGGTCCCCTTTCTGCATTGTGAAATGACAAGTGTAACAGTCATTCACAGTGGCAGTGATTCTAAGTGTATATTGCTTAATTTGGCCCTTAAGATATTGCAATACACCATTTCACGAAACACAATTGTGTCCATACGAATTGAGTTATATCTAGTTTCCACCTTGCAATTAGGGAGTCAAAACTGTCATATACTAAGCATTTTTTGAGGTTCCATCTAGAAGGGGAACTTACTTGAAATTCTTGAGCAGTTGCTCTATTACACAAAGCACATCGTAGTGACCTTAATAACTTATGGAGAGTTGAGAGTTAGGACAAATTACCGGTCAGACTAAGCTTTTCTGAACATTTACCTCACACCTGGTCTCCTTTGAAATGGTCTGTAACTTTGACATGGATGGCAAAATTATGTTATGAGCTTCTGTTCTGTGTTCTCCTGTCACTTGGTATTGAATTACCTCTAAAGGCAGGAATATCTTAGCATGTCATTTTATAAAGCTACTATTAATAACAATGCTGAACTGTAATGCTTTTTTTTTCTTTGTTTCGACATTATTGTGTGTGAAGGGCGGGCCTGGTGCAAGCGGTAGAGTCTTACCGCCTGTGACCAGAAGGTCCCGGGTTCAAGTTGCGGTCTCCTCGCATTTATGCGAGGGTAAGGCTTGCCACTAAATACCCTTCCCTAGACCCCGCATAGAACGGGAGCTCTCCAGCACTGGGTACGCCCGACATTATTGTGTGTAAACTGACCGCATGCAGTATCTGTAGTGTTTTGTACCTAAGCTGCTAAGCATAATCTCATCATTACATGAATGTGTGATTTGTGTCATACTTAATAAACTGCTGGCCCTCCGGTTCATTTTCAGGTTGTGTTGTTTCTTCTATGGGGCTTATGTTGTTGCAAGGTCAGTCTTGATATGCTCCATCAGTGACTTTTGATTATGCATTATGAGCTTCTCTTTTGTTAATTCGGTAATTTTATTGGCATTACAGATAGGTTGGGACTCAGTTATGAGAATGAGTGTTGATCTCAGAGACTTATTTCTTTATGAGGCTTTCTTGTACTATAATCCTCTTCTTCTTGTGGTGAGTTATCACTGTACTCCTGTTATGCTAATAAAAGGTCATTCCTATATAATAGGCAACAAATTAAGGCCCTCTGTTTGCATCTATGTAACTGTGATTCTTGTCTTTATTGTAGGCCTTGATGATTTGGCTGTGGGGAGTAAATCTATGGGTCTTTGCGCAATCATCTGTGAATTATGCAAAAGTGTTTGATCTTGCACAAACACATTTATCTCACCGAGAAATATGGAGGGTATGCTTATCGGACTCTTCTCTTTGCATTTGCCATTTTTTTTAAAAAAAAATACTTCATTTTGAATTTACTATGATTCCTTTTCCTTTGGAAGTGCATCTATACTCTCGTTTGGCTTGAGTGCTCAGTTCACAACTATCTGTTCTGTTGAGTTGCACTGCAATAGTTTGCATCACAACTATACTTGTAGATTTCTGCAAGAAAGCATGCTGAACTTGCTTTCCTGTGTAAAATATACTCTACTGTGTTTCTTAAGCAACATGATTCACTGGTACATTTCTAGTTCTAAATCATTTTGATGCGTGGTCCTCTTTCAATCTGGTTCTCTTATATCAGGATTTCTAGACGCATTTCATGTTTGTTGTTTCTGCCTTTTATCAATATTCTTTATGCTGCCTTCAACTCTTTTCAATCTGAAGTTATGTTTTGTAAGTCCTTCCATATTATTTTGTGTTTGTCACATTATTCTGCTATGATGACACATTGTTTTTTGTTGTTTTATTGACAGTGTGCTACGTGGCTGACTTTAATTGTCCCTACTAGCATGACAGCCTACCTATATCTGTACTCACATGGAGAAGTGTCTCTTGCAGCATCTCAACCAGTGTAATATCTAGCTTATTCAGTATTAATTCATTCACTGCTTTATTCATCTTCGTTTTGTGCTTGAGTTCATGATTCACTCTGGTTTATTTCTTATAATTGCTTATTATGTTTTTGGTAGTGCTTCCATCGAGCCAGCATTGCTTAAACATAATCAAATGTATATAGGAATATAATTCCCTGGATTCAGTCATTCAATTTCTGTATGCTAAACAGTGTTAATTGATAACTGACATCCTGTCATAATAGAAAATCTGAGCAGTAGGTTATACAAGGTATTAATTTTACAGAAGATCTGAGTGGTAGTGGTAGTTTCCTATGTGTTAGCTTTACAGAAATCTGTGACAACTTGTCTTTGTAAAGAAATGACGCAAAACAATTCAAATATAGCAAGGCATATCTCGTCAAAGTATACACAAGATTGGTGCACATACTGATGTTTGTGTGTAATGCTTTTTTAAAAAATAAAATAAAATTGAAGAACGTGTTACCCAGTCATTCATCCAGTTGAAGGCTAGAATACCATGCTATATATTCCATGCTCATGCACCAGTTTCCAGATCCAGGGTTGTGAACTAATTGACATATCTTTTTGCCTCTTTGCAGGTTCTCTTGTATGCTATTCTTCTGATGATCCTCCTTTCTCCTTTTGATATGTTTTACTTATCATCGCGCTTTTACTTTCTGAGGACAGTCTGGCGTATAATACTGCCTTTACAAGTAAGTTGTACAATTTATTAGTGATGATAAATTCTTTAGTCATGCTACAAACAGCGTGATATGGTCTGTTGTGGCTAGGGTTACCTGATTGTACCTGTGGAGGGCAATTGAATCGTAGCAAACTACTAATGATTCCCTGTCCCCTTTTCTGCAGGCAATTACATTTCCTGACTTCTTTTTGGCTGATATTTTTACATCCATGTCAAAGGTATGTGTTAGTTTATCGAGAAGTATTGGTTGTAGACTGTTTTTCTTGTTTGACACATCCCAACTTGGAGACAAAATGACAGGACCGGACTTCTCATATTGTGTTTAGTATAATATATAATACATTTTTGTAGTACAAACATTACCTTTTGACTATATGACATATTCATGCTGTTCCTTAGTTTTCAAAATTAGAAAAGTGATTCTAAGTTGTAACATCCCCATTGTCTTGAGTTATAACAGGTTTTATCTTTGATGTTCTGTTCTGCCATTTCAGGTGTTCTCAGATCTGGAGCGTTCGGTTTGTCGTATGGTGAATCGCCAGGTTGTTTCTTGCATGTGCTCTTTGCTATGCACATACTTTTCTCATCACTCATCAGTTTAAATTTTTGTTGGGACTCAAATCTCACTTTCCTGTAATGTTTGTCATTGTCATATTTTACAGGTTGCAACTATCGCTTGGTTTGAAGCAGATTCTATTTGTGGCAGCCATTCCGTAGCTATTCCTCTTGTTCTTGTGTTCCCCTACTTGTGGCGTTTCTTCCAATGTCTCCGGCAGTACAAGGATACAAAGGAGAAGACATGTCTCTTCAATGGTATTCATTCATCAAGCATTAACTTTGATTGTTTATTTGTTTTGCAGGAAACTTACATGTTTACTTCTATACATGTCTTTGGAATAACTTGCAATTTTTTTTTATCCTGAATCCAGCTCTCAAATACTCGACAGCAATTCCTGTGATTTTCCTTTCTGCTCTCAAGTATCATGTATATCCTGATCAGTGGGTTGGCTTCTACCGACCCCTCTGGCTTATCTCTAGTGTTGTAAATTCACTGTATTCCTTCTACTGGGATATAAAGCGAGATTGGGATTTGAGGTTTGTTGCGTCTTTACATAATGACTTTACTATTTGTTCAGCATTTCACACATCCTTATTGCTGCTGCTAATGAGCTTTTGCTTTATATACCTGCAGCATCCTAACCAGGATTTTCATGTTCAAAAACCCAAGCATATGGACTAATCTTCTTTATGGGCAGAACTGGGTATGAACCTGAACACATAAATGCTTCTTAGTTAACTCCCTGGTCAATTTGTCACCTGTCTGTTCTGTACAAATTCTACAGGTATTCTACTGGGTATTGGGCAGCAATTTGGTTCTGCGATGCACATGGACATACAAGCTCTCGGCGCATCTTCGGCACAACTACCTGACAGTGTTCACCATAGCAGCTCTGGAAATACTGAGGCGATGGCAGTGGGTGTTCTTCCGAGTCGAGAATGAGTGGAACAAGATGACAGCCAAACAAAACTTGGAGATGTCATCTGACATGCCTTCCGAAGGAGACAGGCTACTGGATTCTAGTAACCATACAGTATGAGCTGAACAGCAGTCTCATATTTGCGGTACAAATTCATCACCATTCTTTTAGCGTGACCATTATAGCAATTTTAGGTCGACGGTTCAGATTTTGTCTGTAGAGCTCAAAAGGTCAGGGATACATGATAGGTCTATATAAAAGTTGAAATTTGTTGGCGGCTACGGATGTAATCCTCTTGTGGGGATGTATACTGTTGTAACCCTCTTGAATCCAACAGGAGGTATTCGTTGACACATGAATGAAAGAATAATAGTAATGCTGAAATTACGAGCTTTTCCCAGATTGTCTTCACTTACGACTATTGTCCTTTTATCTTTGATGTTTTCCACAATACCTGCACTAAATCATGAGTTTTTGGCCCAGCACTATCTCTTTTATCTTTATTTATCATATCCTTGGCGAGTGCCATATTGCAGACAAACTGCTTGCGTGAGCAAGACATTTCACATCACCGGTTTATCAGATAGCTAGGACCTGATGAAGTAAACATCATAGCACTATGGAAAATAAAAGACAAAAAAAATCTTCGAATCCAAGGAGATGAGTCTAGTGGTATATGATGAGATCCAATCATTGTATCTTCCACCCACAGAATGAAGATATTAGGAAATAGAAAAAAAAAAGCCTGAACACAGAACACAAACGAAACATTTTTAAAAAACACACACACTTCGTCTAATTACTTGAGCATGATTCATAAACACAGTAAAACACCAAGCAGGCAAGCAATTATACAGAGATGCTCCCAAAAACAATCCTTGCATATCCATGGCTCCATCTTTGTTGCCTCACACATACATACATCTACTGCACTAGCAGTATGTTCGATTATTTAATTTGCATCTGTTCTTGACAATCTACACAAGAAGAGGCGATCCATGGCATTTGCTTAATCTGCACAAGAGACGAGCGACTAATTCTAGATCACAGGCAGCTAGGGCGCCGAGAAGGCGTCGTCGAGCGGCCACGGGAGGTGCCGCTCGTCGGCGCCGTCCATGCCGTCCGGCTCCGCCAGCTGCTGCTGCGGCGGCGGCGCCGGCGCCTGGACCATGGAGCGCAGCGTGTCACGGAGGCGGTTGTGGCGCCTCCGGTGGCGGATGCGGCGCAGCACGGCGTCCCTGTCCAGCGCCCCCGCCCCGGGCCGCAGGTACAGGCACCTCGTCACGGGCGCCCGCTCGACGCTACCTTCGCCGCCGCCGTCGCCGTACCCTGCCGGCGGCGGCGGCGCGTTCTTGGACACCATGGAGGACGACATGGCCGGCGAGGCAAGTGCCTTCCTCTAGTTGGTTTCGGTTCCTCTTCCTCCCCTGTGAGCTAGCTCTCGCTAATGGCGACGTGAGAGAGTGATGAGTGAGACTGAGAGAGAGGTGAAAGGTGGCAATGGCGAGCGTATTTATAGACGGGCGATGGATGGAGTTGGATCGGAGCTCAGCTCAGTAACCACTCTAGCCGCAATTATTTACGCTTAATCAATCATTTAAAAACTGGAAAGCAGGGACCAGGGTTTTTCTTACCGATCGGTAACCGGTCGGTATGGCCGGTTACCGGTCATACCGGACCGGACCGGTTTCGGTTCGGTCCGGTTTGGGTTTTTTAAATTTTAAATTTTAAATTTTAAAAATAAATTCTGAAAAAATTCTTAAAAATAGTTCATGATTTATAGAAGCTAATGGTGTAAATTTTTTTCAAATTTGAGTTTGTTTAGTATTTATTTAGACGTTTAGAAGTTTGAAGAAAAAGAAAAAAAATACATAGACGACGGCCCATTAAATCACGAAGGTCGAAAAACATACTAAACACACTCAAATTTGAAAATTTTTGACATCGTTGGATTCTATAAATCATGAAGTATTTTTAGGAATTTTTTAGCATTTTTTTTAAAAAAAATAAATTTGAATTTTGAAAAAACCGCTCAAACCGACCGGTAAACCGCTCAAACCGGTCGGTAACCGACCCAAACCGACCGGTTTACCGATTCGAAACCGAACAACGGAGGCGTTTGAATTCAAACTTCAAACCGGCCGGTACCGGGCGGTTACCGATCAAACCGGTCCGGTAAACCGCTACCGGTGGCCGGCGGTTTTGATCAACCGGTCGGTAAGAAAAACCCTGGCAGGGACTCGAAGGTCGAAACAGGTAGCTGCCGGACATGGTTTCACGTGGCAGCGCCGCCTGTTTGCTTTGTTTATTTTCGTTCCCGTCAGTCATCGACAGTTGGACATGATCGACGATGACTCCTCCAGCACATTCCACCATCTTCTACACCTTTTTACTGCCTAGTAATGGGCACGCGTGTGCTCCCAGATTCGTGCTGTCACCCGTCAGGGCAGCCAGTAAAAAAGGCCGGGATGGTATGGTAGGAATTTTAGGGTCCTAAAAATACATTGTATAGCGCATAAACACAAGAATCTACCTTTATTTTTTTCTCCTTTATTCTTTTTGGTTTGGAGGTATACTTATTATTATTCCCAATGGAATCATGGACGTACTACTTGTTAGGTAATTCCCTCACCAAGGCACCAATGCAGAGAAAAGGCAAAAAAAAAGATTTCAGCTTTCAGTTGCAACACTTTACCGGCAAACCTAAAAGAGTTTGGTCAGACCAGACCAGAGATGATTAAGCACTAGTGATAATAAACACTACTGTACTAAACATTAAGCAGTGGCATCCAACGTCGGTGACCACTGATTTAGGGGGTGTTTGGTTCACACCCCTAGAGTTCCACTAAAATTTAGTCACTTTTAGTCACTAAAGTTCCAAACACCCCCACTAAAAGTCTATTTTAACACTACAACTCTAGTGACCTCCACTAAAGAATCAAACACGACTGCCTACAGTGCCCGTTGGGCTTGTCTCGGTAAACTAACTATGGCCGCCGGCCCAGCAAGAATCCACCGTCCAAGCATGGGGTAGCACGCTGACCGAGGTACACGTTCATGTCGGTAACACACTGCCTCCATAACCGACAACGCACGGCCAGCGCTTTTGTTCAGCTATGCAGATAGTTCAATATAACCTTGTATCACATATCCGATACATATCTAAGTATCTGTATCAGATAGTTAAATACATCAACATACCTTTGGTTTACTAAAATAAACCCGATATATCCACGTATCTGTATCCAACCGATACGAGATACATGTATCCGTATCAGTGCTGCATAGGTATCAACTGTCAGGAAATACGGCGACAAATGGTGACGGACACGGACACGACCTTGGCTCTGTTCGTTTGAGCTACAATCCGACTTTAATCCGTACAAATTAGCCGTGGAACAATATTTTCTCTCATAGTAAATCAACCGTTTCAGCTTATTCTCGACTTATAAGTTGTTGTGACTGACACCGTCACACGGACGCAGCAGTCTCCGCCCTCTGTCTCAGCACCTCTCTGGGTTCTGTGGTTGTACTGAATCTGAATGGTTTACCCCATCTGGCACTGCAATGAGCCAAGTGAATTTGTGAAGAAGTTCCCAGTTCCGTGTTTTGCTGTTCCCACAGCCAGATTTTGCGTACAGCATCTGAACGAGATACAAAAATTATACAGAAATTTCATAGGAATTAAGTCATTTTTCACAGTAAAAACACAGGAAACATTGAAAATTTCACACATTCCACAAGGGGCCTCAAACTAAGTTTGTATCATATGTCTGTTCAAACCTAGAGCGCAGCTAAAGCTGCTTGAATTTGTTGCCGGTTCATCAGAAAGTTCCATGTATATTTCCCGATCTCGAAGTTCCAAAGTTGGCATGCCAGTATAGCCAAACAATCCATCATCTGTTACACATAATTACAAGTGTTCAAACTCATATTTTTACAACCCATGGCCTCCAAAAAAGCTTGAGTGGTCTACACATCTATCTGGTAGACCCTCACAACCTACACAAAAAAATCGGTAACGAGAGGCCACAACAACCCGCCTGCGCTACTTTTTTCACTCAGATACATGTAATTACATCAGAAACCCTCAACATGGGTTAAAAAAAATGTACACAAAGAGCATATTTACGTCAGGATAGAATACACACCATGACCAATAGTAAGTACATGTATATATATATATATATATATATATATACTCTATGCACACATAGGAGCCTCGCGGGTCAGTGCTGAAGCTGATTGTTGATCCAGCCAATCGCAGTAAAATAATCTGCTTGCTGATGTTATAACACTTCATCTGTTCGCTGGAGCCTGTCCTCTCGATTGAAGCACTGGTGGCATGGCTCGTAGCCTGTCGGTGACCTCGGTGAACGAGGGGCGGGCATCAGGATTGGCCGACCAACATTGCTCCATCAGCTTTCGCCAATCGGGATCACACTTTTCAGGTATTGGAGGCCGAAGAGTGTTATTGACAATACCGCCTTCTCGCAACAAATAATGCTAGTTAAATGGAGGATTCAACAAGACTAAAGAGATTTCAGATGCTGAGAGTGTGAACTAATGACACATTGTATTTCGATTGTTTCCTTTTTCCTTAAAAGCATCAATGACATTCATGGAAAGAAATATTTGAGAAGTGTACCAATGCTGAAACACAAACAAAAGGTTGGATGGGAATTACAGATACACATACCTATGATAGCGCCACAATGCATATTTGCGTACGGTTCCTCACCAGTCAAGATCTCCCATAAAACTATCCCAAAAGAGAACACATCCACCTGCATGCATCACATACTCATTACATATCAGGCGATGTTTGCATATGCAAGGAACGATCAGGAGTACGGTGGAAAAAACTTGCCTTCTCAGAGACTTTGCTGCTGCTACCATTCAGTAGCTCTGGTGCCATCCATGGAAGAGTGCCGCGTACACCACCAGAAACCAAAGTGTTGCGCTTGATTCTTGACAACCCAAAGTCTCCAACCTAAGAATTAGCAACAAATTATTAATGTGACAGTTCAAACAACATGAGATTGGAATGCCAAACCAAGGTGAAACTTGATTTTCACTGGCAATGAACACAAACTCCTAATAATTCACCCCAGCTCTTGATGAACCAAACCTACCTTGCAAATTGGCCTCTGAGGATCTCTCAAATTAACAAGTAAGTTGTCACATTTCAAATCAAAATGCACTATGCTTTTGGAGTGCAAGTAGTCCATCCCAAACGCCGCATCCATAGCAATGGTAAGTTTTCTCCGACGGTCAAGCATTCTACAGAGATCTAGTAAACAGTCACATCATTGCGCAGAGTGGAAAGCGTCCAACAGAAACATACAAAACCCACCTGTCTTTCCTTAGAAGAACATTCCTTAGTGACCCATTCACCATGAATTCAGTCACAGTTGCCAGTGTTCCTCCAGTTCCATCAGGGACCACACCATAGAAGGCGACAACATTTGGATGATGTAACTTTGAAAGAATCTTGGCCTCCCTCCAAAAGTCATTGGTCTGTGGAAAAAAAGAAGTTTTAACATTAAAATCAGAAAAATAAAATAATAATGCATGCAATAATATATATAAAAAAGTCTCCGTTCCAACCAACATCAACCTTATTGTTAGTGTTTTCCTGTTTGGTGTTCCTTTTTTTTGCATGAATGATGAAGCGATCAAATGGTTAAAAAGATTAAAGGAAACAATACTCACAAGTTTCTCTTGTTCAGATGATCTTCCAGCAAAACAGCTTTTTTTAATGCGCTTGATAGCAACATCAGTTCCTCGCCACTTTCCATAGTATACGGTTCCAAATGTCCCAGATCCCAGTTCACGTAGCTCCTCGAGGTCACCATTTTTAATGATCTGTTCATCAAATCACAACCACCACATGTTTCTATCACTTGCATGTCACTGATAAAATGCATGACAATGTTGAGTAAATCAGATAGCAATCTTGCTCAAGAATAGATTTAGAGCATGAGAGCTGCACCTGTAATCCATACATGCTGGCTTCAAGTTCAGCAACTACAGCATCACTAATGGACCCATCGGCAACTCTATCATCATGATCCTGAGATTTGGAACAATGAACACGATATGCTCAAACATCAATGTGGATGAATAATATGCTTAATATATAAATATAGGCTATACCTCATTAGCTAACTCTGGACCATCGCTCCTAGTATCATCCTTCTGTGATGAAAGAATCACCTCTTGCTGTTCTTCAGCTGCCATTACAACCTGAGGAACAACTGGTCTGGATGATGGAATGCCTGAAGGCACATTATCAGTCACATCCTCAACTCTGACAGGTACATTCATTTGAACATTATCGGGCAGCCTATGTGCTAGCTTTATGTGTTCATTATTGGTGGTGGTTTGGTCAAATCCAATTATTCCTTCACTGCAGGCGATATTGCCCCAATCCCGAAGGGGATCCTCTCTCCTAGAAACACCATCCACGGCTGGATTTTGAGACGAAGACAGAGAGAGGCCACCATTGCCGTGCAAGTTCATACTCGGATCAGTATCAATCAGCCCAGTATGTAGAGAGGTAGCCAAGCCAGGGCTATGCACTGATGACTTGCGCAAATTATCATTCTGATATACACCAGATTCTCCATTGCCCATTGATCTTTGCATGACAAAAGCTTCAGAAGACTTTATAGGCAACAGAACATGAGGCTCAGGAGCAACTTTATCAGTTCCATGCACATAGCCAGTAGTTCCATAATCTTTAGTAACAGGCCCAGAATTCAGTTTCTCTACATGTGATCCACTTTCTGAATTGTCTCCTTGGGATACATTAAGGAGATATGAAAGGGAATGATCAGTAGCATGCATCGGCTTTGGAACTGAACTTTCTAGAGCATCTAAATCATTTGAGGACAACTTTGCACCATGTGCATTGTAAATCAACCCTGTATCAACAAAATTGCTCCAGGGAGCAACATTTGGACCTGCGCTTTTATCCTGATGAAAAAACTTATCCTGCCGTTGAACTAAAGGATCGCCGTCATGGCATTTTTGTGTCACATTACTAGACAAACCTTCATCTTGGTAATATACTGGTGGCTGTGAACTGGCTGGGCCAATAATTCCTTGATTGTACCGTTGGTCAATATGATTAGAAACAAGGTAATTTGATTCATCTGTACGGGCAATGTCAGGGGCTTTAACACATTCAAAAGCTGGCCCAGTCCTACTTATTGTTCTCTCCAACTCATTAGTTTGGCATATTTTCTGGGAAAATGATTGGGTCATGTAGGAACCAGCAGGTAATGACAAATTCGATGCAGGCAAGTCATTAAGATTCTTTAGCAAAGGATCGGAGAAGGCATGAGGCATGCCTAGAATTTGACCAGCGTGTCCCTGCAGCCCAGATGCCAATCCTGCATTTTCTGGATGCATGGTGACCTTTTCAGAATAGAAGGATGCTTCCGCTGGAGTAGAAACATCATAGTTGGTACGTGGAATCAAGTCAATACCATCTCCAGCTAAACCTTTTACCTGCCTTTGAATGTGAAGATGTTGCATGGGAGATCCAGTTCCAATACCCTTGTCTGCATCATTTTGCTTCTTGTCTAGATGGTTTGGAAGCATGGTTTTCAAATTTGAGCCATTGCAAACTTCACTTCTATTCACGTGTTCTTGGTTTTTTGTCAATTCATCTGCAGGGCGTTGCATCCTAGACTGTTTCATGGTCCTCTGCTGAGCTAAACCTGGGGATGAAGTCGTTGATGACTCAGCCACCAAATGTTGTGCATATGGAGCAAGGAAAAACTGAGAGGAAGACTCATTAAGAGTCGCTCCACTAGAATCTTTGGCTCCAACTTCTGTATTGATTTGACAGACAGGTGAGTCTCTAAAGGGGTGTGGAGAAGGATCCAATTGATGGCTCGATGGGCTCATTAAATTGTTGCCACTAATGCTCCGGCTCAAATGTGCAAGATTGTTCACAGCAACAACAAAATGATACTCTGGTTCACTCTCCAAGCTCTTTGTGTCCAATGACAAATCTTCGCATTCATTGAGGGAGACAAGAAATATCCTTAGTCTAATGGAGCCATTGGCCTTTTCAAGACTGCAGTATTCTTCCATCATATTCTGGAAATCCTCATCACATGAAAGAGAAATGAGTGCATCCAGGTCCTCGTCAGGAAGTTGATACTTGATGATATGAGGCTGACTGTAGATTGTGAGAGTTTTCTGCACTAGTTCATTCCACGAGAAGTTCCTGATTATCGAGATGAGACGTGTCTCCCCACCGACATATCTGAGCTTCCCATCACTTGGCCTAGGCAAGATTTTCCCACCAAAGCTGCACATGAACTTGACTTTTCCAGAAAGGGGGCTTTCACAAGGCGAATCCAGTAGATTGTCGCTTGAATTTTCAACCGGTTTGAGTCCATTCTCAGATGGGACAGTCTTCAGATGCAACGAATTTGTAGGATCCATAGCAGTACCTTTCAGTGGCAAAACTGTAGTCGAGACATCCGAAAGATTCTCAGAGTCAAACCTACTCAGACCTAGAACTTTGGACAGATCTTGATAGACAACCTGGTTATTCGTTAATTACAGAACAAAAAGGAAGGAGTGATGTGCCAGAAGCTTATTCCCTGAGCAGCAGCATCCCCTTGACTCTGTCATTCCAATTTTATCAAACTGTGAATGTGTCCCAGTGCTGAACCATTTGTCTCCTGAGAGAACCAGCGAGTTGCTGCCTCTAATGTAGACCCCTGCCAGGTCTGCTTTCGCTAATAACCGAGCAAAGGGGACTGCAGTGACAAATGATCAATAGCACACATTGTGTGCCCTTCCCTGGTCCCTGCAGCAAAAGGGCACATTGGATTTGAGCTACAAAATTTCCCCATTTATATGCGAGATGGATTGATCAGGTTGCTCAGTGGCCAATAAGGACCTAACCAGCCATAAATGCGTGAGCAATTTGCATTGTTTACGTACAACCGGGTACGGAGCAAATAGGGGGATTAAAAGGTGGAATTTTGATTTGATCCCTCGGGGGGAAGACAGATCCCCAAGAACAGAACAGCACATCGAATCAAAGCAAGGGTTCCTTACCAGGGAAACGGGAAGAAATCGACCCGAGCCGGCGTGATCCGCCCAAGGCGGCGGCCGCCAACGCCGTCGAGCTCCGGCGGCTCCGCGCGGGGGGACGGGCGCGCGCGTCCTACGCCGGAAGGCGCTGGCGGCACCTCGCCCTCTCAAACCGCGGCGACGATGCCGCGCTCCTCGTCAAATCTTCTCCTTTGTCTGTGTTTTTCTACCTCTTTTTTCTTCTGTGGGCGGCGGCGGCGGTGGCGGTGGCGGTGGCGGGACGGCGACGACGGGACGAAGCGGTGGGCGGTGCAGTGATCGAAGCCACCAAACCACGCAGCGACGGGTGGTTTCCTCCGCTAAAAGGCACTCATGGCCTCCGACCAGGGGATTTGATTGCAGCCACAGAAAAAAGGCAGACAATTACGTTATGATTTGCCAAATTAAGGGCGGTGGCGAACGGCGTGCCAGGTCGCTGCCGCCCCTCTTTGCTTTGCTTCTTGCCACCGCGTTTTGCACTTGCCTGTTACTGTATTTTATTTTTCTGTTGCTGAAAATGAATTTAGTGTGAAATGTGTGGGGGTATCCTAGTTCTTGGTCGGTGCAGACATAATATCGTCAGCAGGTGCTTTCGTGCTAGGCATTCACTTTGATGGAATTGTTCTCTAGAGATTCTCCTCAAGAATTTTCATCAAGCAGACAAAACCAACATTTTTTCAACAGTGTTTGTACTGTGTGAAGTTGTGACCCAACCTTGAATTATGCCTCTTCATTCTACAATTGATGTAATTTTAGCGCATTGCTAAGCCAAACTATTATGAGATTAATTAAACTTATATTCTCTGTATTTCAAAATATAAAATGTTTTGTCTGTGTATATATATATATATAGATTTTAATATGCACTTAGGTACGCACCATGTCTAAATACCTAGTAAAAACAATATGCAGAAAAACCAAGATATCTTATAAGCAACTTTGAGCGGATTGAGTATAAAGTTAAAATGATAGTAATATCTATCATACTCACAAAATTGCGTAAGATTCACAATGTATAATATTTTCACAGTATATCTATTCGATTCATAAATACCATTGATCATGTATAATATTTTCACAATATACCTATTTGATTCATAAATACCAATAATATTTTCTGTAGGTTAGTAAAATCTAAGATAGTGTGTTTAAGACCAACCATAGTATTTCTGGGACGAAGGCAGTATGCATTGTTGTATCAGACATTAAAAAGGAAGTTGTATCAGATTTCATTCTCTATTGTCAGACTATAATTAAGTAATTAACAGATAAATTTTCTGAGAAAATGCTCACTATGAAATGATTCATGGCGTTTTGTCTTGAATGAACGGCAAAGGCGCTTCTTATATAAACTGAAAAAAAGAAGAGAAATGCTTCATTGACTAGCTGGGCTATACTCCCTCCGTATAGTAAATAGATGACATTTTGGACAAGATTTCGGTTAAACATTAGGAATATAAATCATGAATAACTTTTAAATTATTGAGTTTGAAAATATAAAAACCATATAAATGGATTTGTCTTGAAAAATACTTTCATAAAAGTATACATATATCACTTTTTGATAAATATTTTTTGATATAAAGGGAGTCAAAATTATACTTTGGAGACCGTGTCGATGTCCAAAACCTATTTCCTATACGGAGGGAGTAGATACTAGTGTGCGCCAATATTTTCTTCGGTCACCGACAATTACTCCCTCCGTTTCTAAATAACCGTTGTTTTTTCCCAAGAAACATCTTTGATTAAATATACATTAAAAAATACTAATATTTATCGTATATAATTAGTATTATTGGAAAGATATTTGAATCTAGTTTTTTAATAAAATTATTTAGAGATACAAATGTTTCATATATTTGCTACAAATCAAGTTAAACTTGTGGCACGAACACTAACAACGACAGTGGTGGTAGGCGACGTGCCCGTCGATAACGAGACGCCTGTGATGACTTCGTCAATCTCAAGATTTATCGGCTCAACTCGGTTCTTCGGAGGTGCTCATAGGGGTAGGGTGTACCTGCGTACGTTTATAGTAGGGGTATGATAAATGTACGCTCGTGTTTGTGAGCGTCTACGTCTGTAACTGGATCTCTTGAAAAAAAAAATAGAGACCGAGGAAGTAGACAAAAAGGGAATACTTTTTTCTTAATTTCCAGCCGACCAGCTTTGCTAGACTGGCGTTGTCCTTCCTTTGCTTCATTTCGTCCAAGAAAAAAAATTAAAACGTAGGGAATTTATTTGGAACGTTCTAGAGATGGAGAAAATATAAACTGCCAGTTCAAAAAAAAAAACTGCCACGTCCGGCCCGTGTGGACAGAAGGCAGTGGACAGCTATCATGATTCATGACAGCCTTCACTGACCTAGTGCTTCCACTTCCAGGCGGAAAACACATGTGCTTGCGTCGTGGATACTACTGTACAGTATTAGGACGCGATACGAGACATCAGACAACTGCTAACTTAGCACATGTTATGTTATTGTTATTTTATCACGTGAATACATGTAAAAGATTTTTTATTTCTCTCTCTCTTTCCTTATGAATTGTTCACATGCTACTTTATTTTCTGAGTGAGATATAAGTTAAGATAAAAAGTAGTCTTTTCTCCTTTTCACCTTCTCTCTTTTGTAGCACTTTCGTGCCGGCCTTGTTCACTTTCCTTCAAACTATTAATATTTTTTCACTCTCTCTCCATCACATCACCATCACATTAATGTTTGGACGCATGCATGAAGCATTAAATGTTGGTAAAATAAATAACTAAGGGCATGTTTAGACCCCAAAAATTTACAAGATTTCACGTCACATCGAATCTTTAGACGCATGCATGGAGTATTAAATATAGGTAAAAAAACTAATTACACAGTTTGTTTGTAAATGTCGAGACGAATCTTTTGAGCCTAGTTAATCCATGTTTGGACAAAGTTTGTCAAATAACAATAAAAGTGCTACAATGACTTTACACCAAAATTCCTACCAACTAAACACCATCTAATTACACAGATTAGTTGTAAATCACGAGACGAATCTTTTGAGCCTAGTTAGCACATGATTGGATAATATTTGTCAAATATAAACGAAAGTGCTACCGTAAGAAAAAAAAAACTCACTTTTTCAATCTTGGTTTTGGACCGGACCATGTGCCAGTACAAAAGCACTCATTTGAAAAACTATTTTGAGCTGGTGTGGATTTGTTCAGATTCGTGTTCCTACGTTGAAGCCCGGCCCCGCAAGAGCCATGGGCCGGACCTGCCTTTCCCCGATATATATAACAAATGATACTATCCAAAAGTAGTAAATATAACATGTGCATGGTGAAAAAGTAGTTGGAACTCGCAGAAATTTCATTCTACTTTTCATTACACCTGTGGATCTCTGTGTTTGTTAAAGAAAACTCAAAAGAAAAATCACCATACCACATTTAAGAAACTAAACTCAGTTATGTTATATTCATCATATCTGCAGAATACATCATCAGAATCTACACAAGACACACTGTACAAGTCAATTACTATGTCTGCAATGCAGCAATAAATATCCACGCATGGATGCTTTTTTTTTTAATTTCGGCTCTGTTCGCTTGCAGCCGGCTTATCAGCCGTATTACAGCTTATTCTCTCTCACAGAACACTATTGAAACCGTTAAAATAAACTCAAGCGAACAGAGCCTGTTCATCTTGCAAACTCTATGCTCATTGAGGCTTTCTTCTGAAGATTGTAGTAGTCCGTGGTTTCTTCACCAGTATTGTAATTCGACGTAGTGTTTGACGACCGTCCCCTCAACATGTGTGTGCTAATAACACCGTAAAATGCTCGGGGAATTTGTGGGATTGGACCGGCCAATTGGTGGAGCTCCTCCGCAATCTGGCTCATCGTTGGCCTGTGTTCACCAGTAATAACCAAGCATTGACTTGCCACCGCAGCCAGCCGAAGTACTACCTCCATGTTTTGTTGGCTGGCTATCTCTCTGTCTATGAGATCATCCCAAAGCTTGCCCTCCTTCACAGCTTCCTTGAAGACAGAAACAAGACTCTCCTTTGTTTTGGACAGGGCCGTCCTACGCGTTAGGAGCTCCAAAAGAACAACGCCGAAGCTGTAAACATCACTCTTATCAGTAAGCTCAAAATTCATCAGATACTCTGGATCTAAGTACCCCATTGTGCCCTTCACTACTTGGGCGGTCTCATTTCCTGACCTAATTATTGAGCATCCAAAATCAGAAACTTTTGCTGAGAGGTCATGGTTTAGTAGAACGTTGACAGACTTAACATCTCCATGGAAGACCGGGTGGTTAAGTGAATGTAGGTATGCAAGTGCTGATGCAATCTCACTTGCAATTTTTAGACGGATCTCCAGAGTTCTGATGGATGCATCATCTTGGCTGTGAATTAGGTAGTGCAGGGTTTGATTTGGCACGTATTCATACACCAGAACTGGGGCTTCAAACTGCAAGCTGCAACCTAGAAGCTGGACAATGTTTTCATGTTTTACTCGAGAGAGTATAAGCAGCTCCTTACCAAATTCCATTCTCCTACTCTCATCATATCCCTTGCAGATCTTGATTGCAACAGGATTATTTTTTTCATCAAGATTTTGCCCTATATACACAGTTCCCTGACCACCTTCTCCGATGATCGAGCTGCTGTGAAAGTTGTTGGTGGCCGACTCAATTTCTTCTCGGTCATACAACTGAAATGAAATGTTGCTCTCTACTTTCATCATATCCATCAGCAGTTTGCCTCCATTCTGCTGAAAACATTCATTCATTTTGCTTATGTATTCTTGCCTTACTATTCGTCGTTTGTGCTTGATCCATTCTTTACCAAGGAAAAGTAGTAGACCAACCAAAACTAAAGCAAAAAATCCTGCAGATCAGACATGAATGTGACTTGTAAGTCGATAGTAGGCTGCAATAATTGTTGGGTGAAAGTACTCCATGGTTGGAACAATTGACTGAGACAACAATTGGTATGCACTTTGACTAAATTACATATGGCACTGCCATTCAGTTACTGCTCGAAGTGGACACCACGAGTATAGATTTCTTTTTCAATCATGCTCTCAAAGCTATAAATGAATTGAAAAGGAAAGATACGGGTATTACCTATTGGAATCGTGACTTTAGGGGGAATCGATTGGTTTTTCTCACATGTGCCATTGTAAGCATTGCCTTTGGGGTAATGTGGAGGGCAAACACACTCATATCCACCTTGTGTATTCTTGCAAGTTCCCTTCACAGAGCAAGGGTACTTTGCCGGATTGTCATTACATTCGTCAACATCTGCAATGTTAGAAGTGGCATGTAAAGTGTTGAGTAAAAAAAATTGCATTATGGTGGAAATAATTATTTCTAGGACATAAAAACATTTCACGAATTCAGCAACTCCAGTTTTTGTCACTAGATCTTGCAACAGCTTAGTTTTGATAATTTTTCGGGTAAAATCCTACTACTACTACTGGTTTCATTAACATGTAGCACATAATTGGGTATCCGCTTGTAATAGGAATCTCTTCCACCTCACTGATCACTATTAACTAATCCCTTCGATCTCGCAAATTAATATAAGTCCATTTGGACTTATTCAGTAATAACTAAAGCATGTTGTAATGACTATATTGCCCATCAATCATTGCTATAACCAGGACTGGCGACAAGTGTATTGCTTTGATTAGTGTGCATCTGGAGTCTCCACGAAGATCCATGGGCTAAAGTTTAGTCCGTGTCACATAGGATGTTGCGGCACTGATTTAGTCTATTAAATAAAAATAGACTAATTATAATATATTTGGGATCGGAGGAGTGATTAATCATAATATAATGATGTATACACAGACGATTTGTTACCTTTGCATCCGTCGACAAGGTATGGATTCCCCAGGAACCCTTTGGAGCAGTTGCAGATGTAGCCTGGCCCGTTGGCCGAGTCGAAACACTCGCTGCGGCCGGCGACACAGGCGTCCCCACCAGGCTTTTGCTTGGCTACCTTGCATGTCTCGTTCCCGATAGCCCAGTCCACCAGCAACGGCGGCTGCCCGCGGTAAGCATCAAAGAACGCCGACGACGTAGCATAGCTCGTAGAGAACTCGAAGCTGGATGCCTCAACCAGCGCCGCGTAGCTGCAGCGGCTTGTGTTGTAGATCTCCGATGTGTCGAATCCTCGATCAAACCACACCTTGTAGTACTGCAGGCCCTTGGGGATGGCTGTCCTGCAGCAGCCGATCCCGGAGCAGGATCCATCCGTCAGGGTGCTCACGTCGCCTCGCCGGCACATGGACACGCAGCCGCTCATATACTTGCCGACGTTGTCCTCGTCTCCGATGTATGCCAGCGTTCTGCACCCAATGACCGTGAACAGGTTGCCAGTGTCGGAGAATCTGTAGGGCGTACCTGTCAGGTTCAGAGTCCATGTATAGCTATGCATTTGCTCAGCTGAGGTGTTGTAGCAGTAAGTCGACATGTCCATCCTCATCCTGGCCTGACCTTGCTGCGGCAAGATGTTCAGAATCTCCACATCTTTGTAAAATGGCCTGAAGAGTCCATGGCCGTCGCCCTTGCAGCTCAGGTTGAAGCGGGGCAATGAGCAGTGGTCGGGCGAGTCATCTGGCCCGATGCCAAACGGGTAAGGGATGTCTACTTCGCCGCATTTCCTCTGGCAGTTGCTGCTAGGCATAGGCGGTGGCGGTGCTCCTACTATGGCTATGGCAGAGAGTGTTGTTACAACCACTATGCAGATCCATAGCTGGTGCACAGCTAATCTATGCAGCGGCATGATTTGGAATGGCTGTCTGAACTGAACTCAGTCGAGCACTTGCCTTCTATGCCTCAGAGTTTGAGGAAGGACAAAGGATTGATTTATGTATGCGAATTGTGAACTCCATGCCTGGGCAATGGTCCAGAGGCTCCAGACCAGGTCCAATCCATGTGTGACTTTGACATACTGCAAGTCTTTGCATCTTGTCGTTGCCATCTCTGTTGGGTCAAGTCAAGGAATCATCGTAGCAATTACCTGTCTAGAATAGAATATGTTCCATTACATCCTAACTAAACAGTTTGAACAAAGCAGTTTGAAGGCTTGAAGATTTTAATTAATCCTTTTGCATGCTCACAATTTTATGTGTCATCTATAATTTCCAACTGATGTCATGCTCACGTACGTACAAGTCACAACTGGTGGACAGAGGCAACAAGCAACCTCCCAAATGCATATCCATGTTAGCAGTAGAGGATTGTTATTGGTTAGCAGTGGCAGCTACGCACACGAGAGCCCATCACAATTATATTGAAGGCACGCGAGAGCCAACAACAAAAATTATTGGAGCCAAGGTATCAAGATGGCTGGGCAATGGTCCAGAGACTCCAGACCAGGTCCAATCCATGTGTGCGCATTGACTTTGACATACTGCAAGTCTTTGCATCTTGTAGTTGCCATCTCTGTTGGGTCAAGTCAAGGAATCATCGTAGCAATTAACTGTCTAGAATAGAATATGTTCCATTACATCCTAACTAATTTGGCTGGTGGACAATCTTCAGAGGTGACTTTTGCCATAGTCCATTAATTTTTTTTGCCTTTCCTAACTAATTTGCTAGTGGACACTACAGCTCTTATACTAATATGAGTAAAATGCATCTAGGGTACTCAAACCATTGGCTCCTTCCCATCCGAGTCCTCCAACTTTCAAAATGACTATCCAGGTCCCTCATCTATTCCCGCGAAGCACACACGGTCTAGATGCAGCCACCCGAGCCACTTAATCTGACGTGGTCGTGCCACTGTGGCAGATGGTGCACCGGGGTCATGGTCATTTTAGCAGAAACCCCCCCAAGTACTCCTCATTTTCAACCCTCTCCCCCAAGCTCTGTCAGCCGATACCTGAGAGAAGGAAAGGACGGGCGACGCGGCGGCGAACTCGCGGGCAAGGAGAGAAGTTGGGCGGGCCGGAGCAGCGGCGAACTTGCGACCCTTGCAGTGAGGACGAGCTCCGCGGTGGGTGTCGCCCGCTCGCACAGACTGCGGCACGGCGGCACCATGCCTGGGCGTCATCGATTGAAAGCGGAGCCGGCTCCAACCTATGGTACGTGCCCTCGAGTTGTATCCCTAGACTAAATGCTATCTATGCCCAATGAATTTGTTGTATTAGTACTTGTTCCGATAGGAAATAACTGTAGGGCTGAGATGCTCTGTTTCAGTGGCTAATTTTAGGGTTCCTTATCGTTGTTTAGGGCCTGATGACGAAGAATTTTCAGTTGAAGTGCATCATAATGGCTTTTTCTGTGGTCATGGTCAAGATCGAGTGTACCTTGATGGCAAGATTGATTGGTTTGACAATATCAAAGTGAAGTATTGGTCGTTCAATGCAGTAGAAGAGTTGTCTATCTTGCTAGGTTATGAATTGGGTGTTCCAGTGTGGTGGCTGTTGCCTGAGCATGACCTATCAAGTGGCTTGTGTTTGATTGAATCAGATAAAGAAGCACAGATAATGAAGCAAGTTGCATTTAAAGTGAAGAACTATGTGCTTTATTTGGACCATCACCATACAGTTGATGGCAACTACTGGGAGGATGTTGTGTCCAATCCAATTGCATCCTTACCCAAAGTAATCAGACCTACAAAGGTGCCTGCCTCAACTAGGACAGCAAGTGTTGATGGTGATAACAGTGACTGCAGTTCAGATGTTGATTTTGCTGATAGTGACTATGGACTTGAAGATGATGATGATGACCTCTTTTGTGATAATGTTGATGAAGGTGTAGTTGATGAGGGTGTTGCAAAGGGGATAATGGTCAAAGCAGGGAGGAAAATGTTTTTCCCTATAGACAATGAACCAGTTCCCATAGAATTGGATGAGTTGGACTGTAGTGAAGAAGAATTGGAGCTTCCAGAATCTGATGAAGAGGGTAGGGCTGGGCAGAACATGAGAAGTTTCGGACCTGAAGATTTGCAGAATCTAATTTTCAAAGTTGGCATGAAGTTTGGTTCAGTACAGATGCTTAGAAATGCAATTACTGAGTACAACATCAAGAATAGAGTTGAGATAAAGATGCCCACGAATGATAGGGGGAGAATCAAAGCTCATTGTGATGAAGGATGTCCATGGTACTTATTTGCTTCAGAGGACAAAAGGGTGGATTGCTTTGTCATCAAGACTTATGTTGGGAATCACACATGTGTCAAAAAATGGGTACTAAAAAGGTGTACTGCAAACTGGCTTGGCAACAAATATTTAGAGAGGTTCAGAGCTGATGAGAAGATGAGTTTGACAAGTTTTGCAAAGACAGTGCAACTAGAGTTAAATTTGACCCCTTCAAGGAACAAATTATCTAGATCTAGAAGACATGCTTGGGACATGATATATGGAGATGAAGTGAAGCAGTACACTGATTTATGGGACTATGGACATGAACTTAGGAAGACAAACCCAGGAAGCACTCTGTATTTGAAATTGCTTGATGGTTGTTTCAGTTCTTTGTACTTCTCATTGGATGCATGTAAAAGAGGGTTCTTAAGTGGATGCAGACCTGTTATATGTCTTGATGGTTGCCACATCAAGACTAAATTTGGGGGTCAATTACTTACTGCTATAGGAATAGATCCTAATGATTGCATATTTCCTGTTGCAATGGCAGTGGTTGAGGTGGAGTGTCTTGCTTCTTGGAAGTGGTTTCTAGAGCACTTGAAAGAAGATCTAGGAATACAAAATACTACACCTTGGACCATCATGACTGATAAACAGAAAGGTTTAATCCCTGCAGTGCAGCAAACTTTTCCTAACTCTGAACATAGGTTCTGTGTTAGGCACCTCTACTCCAACTTCCAGGGGCACTTCAAAGGGGACAACCTAAAGAATCAGCTTTGGGCTTGTGCAAGGGCAAGTACAGTGACAAGATGGAATGAAGATATGGAGAAAATGAAGTTGCTGAACAAAGATGCACATACTTGGTTAGAGAAAATGGCCCCAAACACTTGGGTAAGGGCATTTTTTAGTGAGTACCCAAAATGTGACATTTTGCTGAACAATACATGTGAAGTGTTTAATAGGTACATTTTAGAAGCTAGAGAACTTCCTATCTTAAGCATGCTGCAAAGGATCAAGGGACAGCTAATGGCCAGACACTACAACAAACAAAAAGAAGTGCAAGAGAAATGGGGAGGGATGCAGATCTGTCCAAAAATAATGAAGAAATTAGCAAGACATGCAGAGATGGCCAACACTTGCTATGTAATACCAAGTGGCAGTGGTGTATTTGAGGTTCATGACAGGGAGTGGCAATTCAATGTAGACATTAGAGGAAAACGTTGTGATTGCAAAAGGTGGAGCTTGACTGGTATACCCTGCAGTCATGCTATTTCTTGCCTAAGGCATGAGAGGATACCTGAGGAGTCAGTGCTGCCCTGGTGTTACTCTATTGAAGCTTTCAAGCAGGCATATGGATGGTACATTCACCCATGCAATGACAAGTCCACTTGGGAGAAAATGGGTGGCCCACAAGTTGCTCCACCTAAGTATGAAAAAAAGGTTGGAAGACCACCTAAAGTTAGAAAGAGAGCAGCACATGAAGTTGGTGGACCAAATGGGCCAAGACTAACCAAACACGGAGTAGCCATGCATTGTAGTCATTGTGGAGAGTCTACTCACAATGCAAGAACTTGTGAGAAAAAGAAAGCAGGAGAACCAGCAGTGAAGAAGTCACAGAAAAAAGCTACTCCGGTTGTCCCACATGAGCATTCCAGCCAAGAACATGCCACTTTCCAGGTTTGTGCAAAACCAAGCAATTGCTTAATTGATAGACTATTTTATGAAACTCAATTGTAATTTTGTTTAGGAGGTTTACCAGCAAGAAAGTTTCACAGCCAACAACATGCCACTTATGTCAACTTTGGAGAACCCAATGGTGTCACAACTGCAAGATGAGGTGCAACCTTTATCCCCGTGTCAAGATTTTTTTCCTCAAAAAATGACTAATAATTGACTCCTATTGTTGCAGGCTGTCCAAGCTGTGAGGCAAACTGCAGTGACCCAACCTACTCCAGATTGTGCCTACATCACCTCTAATCTGCCAGCAGCAAGAAATATGCCACTTACCATAGCATCCAAGATTGTGAGGGCCACAAGGGTACCTACAGAGAAGAAGAAGAAGAATGTAGCCAAGACCAAGAAAGGCACAAATAGAGAGAAGTGAAGAATGTGGCAACAACTTTTGTACATGACAAGTAGATGACTTTTGTGTAGCAGCTACTGTTTCTTTTGTACAGCAGCAATGACTGCCTTTTGTCAAGCAACTAAGCTTGCCTTTTGTGCAGTGATCACATATACATAGATCATTTGCAATGCAACAGTAGGGTGGTAGAAGGAATGGCCCCTAAACTATGTTATGTAATTGCAGTGACTTATGGTCAAAAAACTATTGGCCAAAGCTTTGCTTTGTAACTGCAGTGACTAATCTATGTTAATCTAGCAAGTTCTAGTTAAATAATCTTGTGTCAATTATCACTGAGTCAACAACCTTGCATTGACAGAATTGGAAATGAACTCAAATTGACTGAACATTGCTCTTTATTACAGAGATAAAACAGAGATTTTACATAACACTTGACCACAAGATTACAATGGTTGGTAATGTCACACTTTCACCTAACTAACATAATTATGACACCCACAACAACAAACATAGCAAGAACTACAAGGCAAAGTGCTGCAATTTTGCCTATGTCTATCAATTTCTATAGCTTGTCATCAACTCTAACAGCTACATTCTTCAGAGATACAGAATCATCAAGCAAAGGCGCTAATTCCGTCCTATTTGCTTCAACTAGTCTCTCTATATGTCTAATTGCTATCCTCATCTCATCAACTGTAGGCATCGACTCCTCAGGCCTACTGACGGCAAGAACACCACTGCCAATCATCCCCTTTTCAATCAACATCTTCACAACAGCACTGTTCTTCTCAATCTCCCCCTTCTCAATCAACATCTTCACATACTTGTCAGCAAAAAGAAACCATGGGCAAGTGCCAGGTACCTGCAATTGATACATGTTCAACCAAATCAATACCAACATATACCTATCTACAGGTGGAGCAGCTTGTAGACATTACATCTCTCTCATGAAGCCGACACTTGAAGAAGATGGCACCTGGGACCTTTGAACCTTGACCACAAGCGAGCTCAATGACATCCTGGCCACATTTGGGACAGGCCACAAGCGGCAGCCCCGTGCGCGCACCCCATTTTGGAGTCGGCTGCCCCTGCGCAGATGACGAGCCTTCGAATGTCATCGCCGGCGAGCAGCAATCCAGCGAGCCTCTCGAGTACTGAAGAAACAGGGGAGGGGAAGGAGGATGCGTGCAGCAATCCGGCCAGTGGCGGCCGGCAAGCGGCGAGTAGGCCGGCGACTGGTGTGCGGCAAGCAGCGAGCAGGCTGGATAGCGACGGGCGACGGGCGGCGGGCGTCGAGCAGTAGGCAGTAGGCGGCGGGCGTCGAGCAGCAGACAACAGGCGGCGGGCGTCGAGCAGGCCACCGAGGAGGCCAGTACCCTAACTGACGAATGGGGAATTGGATGGGTGGACTTGTGAGTGAGGACCAGAGTGAAGCAGGGGGGTTTTGCTAAGTTTCGTGCACCATCTGCCACAGTGGCACGACCACGTCGGATTAAGTGGCTCGGGTGGCTGCATCTAGACCGTGTGTGCTCCGCTAGAATACATGAGGGACCTGGATAGTCGTTTTGAAAGTTGGAGGACTCGGATGAGAAGGAGCCAATAGTTTGAGTACCCTGGATGCATTTTACTCTACTAATATTTCCTACTCACACAGATCACAATACACTTAAAGAGGACAAGTATGCCCCCTGCCCCGTTCGGATTAGAGACGTCAATGGGGAATTCCCTGTCGCGGGTTACTTCGCCATCCCCGTCACAGTATATAACCAAGTAGAGAGGTCAACATAACAGGTTGATTATTTGACATTTCAGCAAGTTCACAAATACATGACGGTACACAATTCACCCTCATAAAGGAAAATGAATCAGCAAGACCAGCAAAAGAAAATGTCAGGTTTAAGCCACATATGTGGCTACCTAGATGCCACCAAATCCACACATCTGTACTGATGAGCGATGACAATTAGCATATCCTTCCAATTTGTGCTATCCTGTCTAAAATCTTAGGAATGTAACATGCATTGCAATACTCACGATTGTCATCATATCATCATTAAACTTTACGTAAGCACCTACATGAACAGCAAGCCTGTAGCAAGAACTGGGGTCCATCCTACACGCCGGTCAAGGCCATAAATTGGAGCAGAACCAACAAATAGTGCTATTTGTTTTGCAAACCCGAGCCTAGAAGCTGCAATAACCTAGGGGAAAAGCAATGGCAGAAGACTTGCTCATCGGGAACCCAGGAAACGTCGCTTTGTTCATGTGGAAAAATCTCGTTGAAGAATCTTGGAATCTCCATCTGTGGAACTCCGTCGCCGGGAGTGGCAGCAGCTGGGAGCAGCCTCCGGCGCCACCGGGATGGGTATCCGTTGCCGCCGCTGCTGCGGGAGCGGACTGCGGACGTCGTTTCCGCCGGCGGAAAGACCCGCTGCCGTCTGGATTCGCCACCGCAGCCGGCCTGCGGCCGGGCCGTGTGACTGACTGAATCGATGGGAGGGCAAAGTCGTCAATTCATCTAGCCTTCCACTAAAACTTAGTATCTGTGATGGTGCAGTGGCAGTGGAAGTCGTCCTATTCATTTGAACTACTTTCTTTCAGCAGCTTGTTTCGGCTTATTTCCTCATATAATAGTATTGAATCAGCTACCAATGGTAATACTATTTGTTTATTTTTTAGGGGATAGTTGTCTTAGCCATTATAGTTGTTTCCATTGTAAACCCCTCCTATGACGGTTGCTCGTCTAGTTTGGGTCTTGTTCTCGATAAATATATAATCAATAGCTTTTTGGTCTCATTCGTTAGAAAAAAAACAAGCAACCCACTATGTAGTGTTTTTTTGCACACGCACACATAAATATGTAAAATTATGGCAGCAAAAACTAAGAACCCTTATATTATGAAATTAAGGCTATGTATTGTAGATATTTTTTTTTAAGAACAGGAGGGGCAGAAGAGCCCCTACTAAAAATTTATTAAGGTAACCAAGCTAGTTACAAGATAAAAAACTGCAAACGAACAGAGTTCTAAAGTAGAAGAGAGAGGAGAAGGGGGAGGGTAAACCTCCTAAGCTTAAGAAATAAAGAAAGAGATAAAAAAGATTAAGAAGATCACACAGATTGCTCAATGCAACTCAAGGAGGAATGGTAAATCTGCTGATACATTGTCCTAGAGAATAAAAGTGTAGGTAGCTACGCAGGGGAGATATTATTGGGCAAAAAACATAGCGTTGCTGCGCAACACTCAACTTTACTGTGTTTTTAGGGATGATGGCTTAAGCCAATTGCATCTAAATATGTGTTTTAAAGCTTCTAAAGAAAATTGTGCCTAAGAAAATCGATTTCACATCTATTATGTGCATTTACATCTCACATAGATGATCAACAAGAATGTTCAAAATATATAATATGATCCAAAGAGTTGAAGATGGATTGGAAATTCAATTGCAAACAAAATGGATCAAAATTGGATAAATTTGGATTGATTTGACCTAATTCTCCAAACCTCTAGGAAAAACCAGCTCAAACCGGTTTTAACTTTTGACAACACTATACCAGTGGCTGTAAAAACCATCCCAGCCTCCCAGGATAGTTTCAATGGGGCCTTCGTCGAGGCTAGTAAAAACTGGCCCACGCTGATTTTCAAACCGGTGTGAGCCGGTTTTGGCAGATCCGAGGCAAAATAATGTTTTATTTTCACTATAAAAAAGAATTTGTAGCAATATCTTCTTCTTTTTTAGATTGAGCCGCTCCTACAAATCGTTTTCAAAACAAGTCATCCCTATAAATATCACCCCTACAAATACCCTATTTGTAGGGGCGGCTATAGATCCAACCATCTCTGAAAATAGATTTGTAGTGGTGGTTGGATCTAGAGCCATCCCTACAAATGAGAGCCAAATAGTTAAAAAAAACGTATTGACATTCGAATTTTTTAAACAATCTCCGATAGAGAAACAATCAAAGTAATAGTTATAGATCTCAAAAGTTATGCAACTTTTTAGTTGACAACTTTGTGAAATTATTTATGCATGAAAAATACATTTGAATTTGTCACATTTGAAACTCAAAAATTTCAAACGGCCTCGAATGGAGAAGCAACCAAAACAAAAGTTATAGATCTCAAAAAGTTATGCAAGTTTGTAGTTGATAACTTTTTATTTGATATCAACTATATGCATGAAAAATTACGTTTGAATTTGTGACAATTGAAATTAGATTTTTTTCAAACGACCTTGAATTGAGAAAAAAAGAAAGATGTATATCTCAAAAGGTTATAAAACCTTGTAGTTGATAAATTTTTTCATTTGAATTCATCTAGAGTCACAAACGCTCATTTTAAATTCGGTTCAGTATAATATGAGGAGAAAGAATATCTAGTATTGACACTAGTGACTATTTAGTAGAGTGGTAGAGGGTGTAACGCGCAAGGTGAGGTCATAGGTTTGGAAACCACCCCTACAAATCATTAATTTGTAGAGGCGTTTTTGTAGGGACAGCTGGGAGAATCGCATCCTCAGATCGAGTTGAGGGTCTGGAGCCGCCTCTACATAGCGTCTCTATTGTAGTGTTTGGAAATTTGCACGATATTATAGGAAACATGTAAATTGCATGTGGAATAAGTTTTCTATTGGATAAGACCACCCCCTCTATTTATACGAGTGGAGTGTCGGTTGAGAACTTGAGAGATCTATCTATCCAATCGATTAAAAAGCAACCTATCTTACTTTTTACGTCCAAACACTAGATTTTCCAACCTTTTGTTATCTAGCACTTCTCTTGATCAGATTTACAGAGTTCTAGATGGCTTTGCCAATCTCAATATACTCCTATTATGTGTCTACTTGATGACGAGTCTTTTTAGAAGATGTTTTTTCTTGATTACGCAAAAAGATTTGCGCGTCTCTACATTAAGATGGAGGAAGAGTTTGATACAACACGCCTTAACAACGTCCTATGTGGTCATAAGAGATAAAAATGGATGCTCCAACAAACCTAGTAACTTGAGCACTATATTGTTACATTATAAACTGATCGACCCGAAATGCGACATCGGCTGGGAGGCTATGCCCGGCCTGCCAAGCGCTGACGGTGCTGCTTGCGCGGCCCCACGTCACCGACTGGCGGGAACAACTCACGTAGCGCCTGCATGTTACCGGCATTCTCACTGAAGATTTCATCGTACGCCTTCAGGGCCGATGTCGAAGGAGCCGCCACCCCATTGGTTAGCCAAGACGCTTTAAGATAAGGTGCTCACCATGTTTGGACGTCGGGATATGTGATATGCTCTGAGCCGCTATCCGCCTACTCCTCTTAGGGAGCGCGGGTGGAGAGAGTCCACCAAGGGTTGTCATGGCATCGGGCAGCTCCAGGAGTGGTGGCTGTCTCGGCTTGGTGACTCACCACCGCCTCACCCGAGGCGGCGTCCTTTGTGGGTGCTTCAGGCGAAAAACGAGCGTCAAATCGGCCTCGTGATCCCTTGGTTAGCCTCGTTATTTAGACCTACCTTTGCTGCGAGTTTTGTCAGTATACGGTCCAAGCTATCTTTCCTTTGCTGCTGTCTGACCGGATTTAGCTTGGACACACTTTTTTGGTGACCCCGCTTAGGAGAAAAGTAAACAAATCTACTACGATGGCCGATAGTAAGGAGGAAAATAATCCTAGAGATTCAAACGATCTCAAGGACGTCATGATCCTATAGATCCCAACAATCTTAAGCACATCATCAAGCACTCGGCCGATGAACTTCCTGACAAGATTCACAAGATGCTAGAGTAGAAACCTGCTGAAGATCTTCCTGGCATTGGAATTGATGGGTATTGCAACGGCCACAGAAAATCGTTTATTTCAAGCGTGCAGGATTGATCAATCCAAGTTAGCTAAATGCTTTGTTTGATGCGCGCCCTTCCTTAGCTTTAATTTGGTCTATTCGAATTCTCAGAATACAAGAATTTGTTTGGAATATTGGTATGACGCAGGGAAGAGAGCATCTAGCTGGCATAGCTTCGGAGCCAGCCATCCCAATCATGGCAGACACCTCACTGTCCAGTGTTTCTGCACACACAAAAATATGCAAACGTGGCGGCCAAAACTAAAAACTTCTATAACAAAGCAAGGCTATGTGTATTACAGATATATAGTTCTTCGCAATAATGCAACCCTGTAATCCAGGAGGAATTAAGGGTACCTGTGTGAGTTTTGTTTGGAGTGAGTTTGTAATAAGCTAAGCTTGCTCTGATGCTTCTCTTTTGTGAGAAACTGAAGCCGAGGAACGGCATATACAATCTGCTGATACATTGCCCTCGGGAAGAAAAGGGTACAAATAGCCCATTGGTAGAGATGTTCTTGGGCGAATAAGATATTACTGTTACACTGACTACACTAAGCTTTATTGAAAAGGCTTTTGAGACTTTACCATTAACCGTAAAGAAAATTTTGGTTCCACTCATCCTGTTACTGTGATGAACTATAGTTTAAGCACCACACGCTGCCCAAATGGATGACAAAACAAGAATGCAACACTTGCCCAAAATGACAATACAAAAGAAGCAGCACTGATGATATAAAGGATCGGGTCTTCTTCGGATGCCTCATCGACGTTGCCAGGAACAGGAACGGGAAAGCAATGGTTCCCCTCTGACAAATTGTGAAGATTGGTGTTACCCAAGTAGCTCTCTGGGTTGATTATTGATGCCAATTGGCCCGTGTTTGGTATGCAACCTGTCAAGTTGTTGTAGGCCACAGAAAACACCTCCAACGACCAAAGATGTGCCAATTGCCAAGGTATTGGTCCGCTCAGTTCGTTGTGTGACAAGTCTAGGCTTTCGATGGCACTCATGTTTGCCAAGGCAGCTGGAATTGGTCCCCTAAAGAAATTGTGTGATAAATTGAGAGACTTGACATGGATCAAATTCCCTATCTCCCAAGGGATTTCTCCTGACAGCATGTTGGCAGATAGATCGATTCCAAACATCAAATTGAAGAAACCGCGGCCATATGTGTAAAGGCCTCCTTTAGTGGAGAAGGTGAAACCTTGGAGATCATAAGTAGTAGAAGGCTCGACAGAATATTCATCATCATCGGATGAACTGTTAGCCATTGTAGGAAGATACACTTCAAAGCCTATGCTTATGGGTAGGGAGGACCAAAAAATGAGATCATCTACATCGTGTCCGAATGAGATGCTACCAATGCAAGGTGGTAATGAACCTGAAAGTTTATTCTGCGACAAGTCAATTATATTCAGGTATTGGAGATGACACAGGTCCTGGGATATCTTCCCCTCAAACGTATTCCCGCCTAACATAAGCATCTTTATTTGAGAATGACGTTGTATCCAATCGAGGCTACCTTTGAACTGGTTATATCTTAGATCCACAGCTAAAGCATCGGAGCTATTGAAGAAAACATCCGGGAAGCCTGACAGGGTATTGCTTGACATATTCAGGAACTTTAGTGCTAACTTGCTGGCACAGTTTGGTATAGACCCTCTAAAGTCGTTGTCCGATATATCCAAGAACTGAAGACTAGTCAATTTGCAAATTGCTGGACAAATCCCACCGGTTAATCTATTGCTACCAACACTCAAAACTTGTAACGAAGAGAGATTCCAAGATGTTACATCAAGTTTGCCGGACAGCTCATTATCATGTACATCGATGACTTTCAAGTTATTACCTGATAGATTGTTTGGAACTTCTCCTTGAAAATGATTGCTAGCAAGGTACATTCCTTCTAAAGTGGGAAAATTACTACAAGCACCAAGAATCAGACCCCCAAAATTGTTGTCCGAGAGCTTCAATAACACTATTGATATAGTAGTGAACAAGCAAGTTGGCACCTCTCCTGTGAGTTTATTGTTTGACAGGTCAACAATTTCCAGTTTCCAGATCTTGCACAGAGATGGTGGCAAGTCTCCTGAAATAATGTTATAAGAAGTATCTAGAACTCTTAGTTCCGGAAACACCGTACTCATGTTTGTTGGAAGGTGCCCCACAAAATGGTTCTTAGATATGTTGAATATTTCAATATCAGATTGTTGTTGCCACATCAGATCTAATGGTCCAGCTAGCGAGTTATTTGCAAGATTGAGATAACGAAGAGTCGGTTCATTAGCAAAAATCCAATTAGGAATACTTCCTGTCAAGTTGTTGCTGGACAGATCAAGAATTTGCAGATGTCGTTGTGTGCGAAGATAATTTGGTTCAGTAATGATGCCACTATCAAGATTACACCCAGAGAGCATAAGTGCTACAAGTTGGAATGGTGGCACACTCTTACGAAATTTCACATCAATAGCCAAATCTGCATTTTCTGACAAGTCTATACTCTTTACCTTGGCAGAATTGCGAAGCCAAAAGAAATCAAATTTTCCATTTAGATTATTTTTTGATAAGTTGATAATTTGATGTGACGATGAAAAATTCAAAGATGGGCTTAAAGGCAGTCCTTGAAGAAGATTTCTTGATAGATCCAAATATTCAAGGTGCTGTAGTTCAAATAGGGAAGAAGGGATTCTTCCATTCAATTGATTTGATTGAAGATCCAAATATTCAAGGCATGGAAGCTCAAATAAGAAATCTGGGATGCTTCCATTCAATTGGTTTGCTGAAAGAATCATACGTACAATATGTGGAAGCTCAAACAAGGAAGTTGGGATGCTTCCATCCAATTGATTCCTGGAAAGATCCAAATATTGCAGCTCCCGCATATTCATGAAGGTTCTTGAGAGATTTGTCATCTTTAGCATGGTGCAGTTTTATCATAACCAAAAGAAATGAAATGCCATGTTTAGATTATTTGCTGATACTTTGAGAGTTTGAAGCAAATAAGGAAGGTTCAAAGATGAGCCTACCGGTATATCTCCCTGTAGGAAATTTTCATGAAGATCCAAATACTCAAGGAACAGAAGCTCAAACAAAAAAGCCGGGATGCTTCCATCTAATTGATTTCCTGAAAGATCCAAATATTGTAGACGTCGTTGTCGTAAGTTCTTGAGGGTTCTAGAGATGTTTATCTTCTGTACAACGGTGGGTTTCACTAAGCTGTGATTATTTGTTGACAATTTTGAGAATTCGAAGCAATAATGGATGATTCAAAGATGAGCTTACAGGTATATGTCCTTGAAGGAGATTTCCCGAAAGATCCAAATGCTCAAGCTGAGGAAGCTCGAATATGGAAGCTGGGATACTTCCATTCAATTGATTGGATCCTAATGACAAATCTCGCAAGTTCTTGAGATTTTGCAAAACTGCAATGTAGATAATATAATAAATAGAAAAAACTGCAGCATCTAACAAAAAGTAAAAAGTAAAGAAACATCGGTAAAACGAAAGACGGCTAAGAATTATTTATAGGCCGTTCTCAATGGTTAGTTTCATAGCGTGTTGATTCTACTTTGGCTAGAATCCATGTCAGTCAAATTTTTGAAAGCTTTGACTAACTTTATAGAAAAGAGTAAAAATATCTATGACATAAAATGAACATACTATAAAAATATATTCTATGATATATCTAATGATACTAATTTGATATCATAAATCTTAACGTATTTTTAAAAAAATTCGGTAAAAATTTAAAAAATTTGCCTAATACTTTAGAAATCTATTTATTCAGAGATTGAGGGAATATACTAGAAAAAATTAAGCATGTGCAGGGAGCCACGTACCATCAAAATTTTGAAGACAAGCAGAATTCCAAGATAAGTCCAGAATCTCAAGTTCATGAAAGGAGGAAAAGATGGTCAAGTTCAGATTCCAACATCCTGGTTCAACGACAGGCCTTCCGTTTTCATAGATTGGCGAGATATACACTGAATCGAGGTCGAGACTCGACACTCGTGTGTTGTTGTTGCATGTGACTCTTTCCCAGGTGCAGCAGTTGTCACTCCGTCGCCATGAACGAGGAACTTCTGAGTTCGCCGCCAACAAGGAGGATCTGATGCGCATAAGAGCAATCCTCTCCTCAACAAAGCAGCCAGCTGCCATGTGAAACATGAACTGCTGCAAAACGAATAGCACCCCAGGCATGATGATTACCCATGGGAAGTAACAGCTCATGTGGCCTGTTGGTGCGTTCAAGAAGTAGCAAGATGATTGAAAAGGTTTTGCCCCCTTCGCCGGACAAACCTTGGAGATATATATAGACTCAAGTTCTATAGGCGAGCGAGAATACTTCTCCTTCCAACGACATATATTTGAAGTCTTTGGCAGCTATATATGAAAAAAAAGGCATGAGAATTAGTGGTGGGAGTTGACGGACAGATCGAATTAAGGTGAGAAATTTGACTTTTGGTGAGTACATACTACGAGTAAAAAGTGTTTGAAAAGGCTTTTTTGACCCCTCGGCCGGACAAAGCTTTGGAGATGTATAGACTCAGGTTTTACCAAGAATGCAAGTATAATTCAGTCTAGCTCCTACGAACGGCAGGCAAAAATTGAGGGTCAGTCATGCCACCAGAGCAGCTTGTCACTCTCAGACGCATCGGTTTCATGAAGGAGATGGCACTGTGGCTACGTGAATGACCAAATTTGTCGTTGGGATAGACCCCGCATGTCGATGTTTGAATCCCAGTCAAAATGGGCGTCGCCGCCTTTGCCGTCAAGCACATGATTGGCCATGGCCACGGCGTGGGGCGTGGTGGCGGACCCACAACACTGGGCTGCAACACATAGGGTGCTGCGGTCAGGCGCGGCTATGGCGGACGACAGCAACGGTCAGGGCTTTGTTGCCGACCATGGCGGATCCCATGACAAGGCTGGAAGCTCACGGCGCCACCGGCTCCTGCACGGCAGTGGATCGAGGCGCTCATGGCGATTGAGGAGGCGCGTGCGATGGGCCGGTGGTGGAGAAGGCACTCGCGCCAGTGGAGGCGAGCGCAGCAACAGTCGTGACTGAGGAGATGGAGGAAAGAAAATGGAAATGAACTTATGTTGTGTAACGGGTGACAATAGTGGGTAATTTTCCTTAACTCTAGCGAATTAAGTTTGGTGAGAAGCACCACCAAAATAATGAATCTGGCCCCGAAATCAACTGTTTTGATAAATTTAGCTTTCGTGGCTTTTTATGGAGTGGAGTTGTTTCGGTGAATCTGGAGCTCGCGGAGTTGTTCCAAACAAGCCTTATATTTCGCATAAGAGTTTGCATTATCCACCATTTAGCTTCTGCATTTTCCTTATTGCATTTCTACTTAGGTTGTGTGCATTAGAGCAACTCCAACGGTTTTGTATTTTTTGTTTGGCAAAATATGGTATTTGTCAACTCTCAAATTAATATGGCAAAGGTAAAAAGAGTCAATCTCCAACGGTTTTACATTTAGACTTGGCAAAACTAAAAAATTGTACGCGTGAGAGGAAAATATCCCGGGGGAGTAGCATGCGAGGACGATTGCCAAGCGAACCTCAGCTTGACATATATGCCAAATATCACCCGGTGTTTGCCAAGTTGCTAAAAATACTAAACTCATTTGTCAAACCATTGCATAAGAGATTTTTAGATATTTTTGCAAAAATAAGAATGTCAAACTCATTTGCAAAGTCATTGGAGTTGCTCTTACTTCCTAGTTTAGTTTGACTAGTGACATGTTGGATAACTCCTTTGCGGTAAAGAGAGATAATAGCACACTTAGCAAATCCTAATTGTACATTTAGATAGTTTACCTTTCTTGTAATAGATTTTTGATAAGGAGAAATTAAAAGCCATAGTTCAAAAAAGAAGTTTAGAAAGCCTAATTCAAACCCCTGCTTTTATGCATCACACGGTCCCTTCATTGAGTGCGCTAGAGAGACGATCAGGTTTGTAGGCACATCTTTGGAGGTGGTTGGTCTGTGAACGCATCTTGGCCTCTAGCGGGTTTCGGTAATTGGATGAAACACAAGATTACTGTGACTAACGTGTATTTTGCAGAAACATGGATGAGTTAGGTCATGGTAATGGCGATGATATGGGCATATGGAGTTCATGTCCCCTGGCGATGGAAATCGTTTCGGTTTTCAAAGGACAGATGACGAAGATGGTGGTAGACTAGGCTAAGTGTCATATGGTGTTGGGCACTTAGGTAGTCTTAGGTCTTTGTTTTTCTTTTGGCCGTACTATAAAGGGGAGCGTGAATCAGTAGCTTGACCTAGATGAGTCTATTGAGGTAGGTGTGGTGCACACTAGTTATTTCTTAGGCCTAGGTAGTTTTGAGAGAGCCCTTATGTCGTGAGGTTAAGGTCACGTCGCGATCCGAGTTGGTTTTGCCCTTGAAAAGGGCATCGGTGTCACACCCGGTTTTAAGAACAAAACCAGGTATACACCATATGTGAGCCCAGGAAGTCAAATCTCACATATAGTCACAAATAAAGGGTAATATCGAAAGACAATGCTCTTAAATAACGTATATAAAACAAAAGAACAAAACCTTAAAGAGCAGACAGCGGAAAGACACTCCGATCTTCAGATGGAGACACCACTTCACAGGGAACAACTGACTGGTTGACCACAAGCCTAAGCTTCTCCAAAGCTTAACTCTCTGAGGTGTGGGGAAAAGCAAGAGTGAGTCCATGTTGAACTCCACAAGTATAGCAACAAGTGATATAGATCCCAAGTTTCATGATCAATGTAACATAAATAATGAATAGCATAAAACGGTAAATAATGAACATGTTAACCAACAAAAGTCATAAACGTAAAAGTCTTCAAGGTCGCTCGTGTCCTTGAGCAAGGCTGATATATCAGTTTAATAAACTTTGCGCAAAGGTGTACACTTTCACTGCGAGACGTGAATTGCCCTTTCGCCCGAGGGAGCCAGCCTCTTAACCCACTTCCAAGGAAGGTCGGCAGGGTTCACGATGAAGCCTTTCAAAGGTTCGTCTAACAAGTTAGGGCCGCTAGGTCTTAAGGCAAGGGGAAGAAGGGTCTCTCAACCTTGCGGCACGCAGGCAAAGTGAAAGTAGCCGCCCTAAATCCAGCTCGTCAAGCGCCTTATGCGCCCTTTCGGGTAACCTCTAACAAGCTAGAAAAGGTCCTCATACTGAGCTAAAGTCAGAGCCATATAACCCCCAACAGTTGCACTGTAAATCCCGAAGGTTCTCGTACAGATAATTTCTTAAGTTGCTAATAAGTCATTTTTATCATTCGATGCATACATTAATTAAGTAACATGATCATGATTGCGAAAAGAAAACTCGATTGCTATACTTGCCTTAACTCAAGATCCTTCTTCTGTTGAATTATATACTTCCAAAGGTTGACTCTTGATCACGATCTCTGGATCACGAACCTCTTCTTGATCACTAACGTAAAACTCACCGACTGGACATACGATCATAGGACACCACACACACATCCAATACCAATCATGCAAAGCAAAACAAAGCCTATGATTAGAACAGTACATCATTCATAAGAAAACAAGATAAAGAGTTTTGAAAACTGATCTACGGTTCACTACGGTCACACAGACGCGAAGATCACACTAATCGGAGCTATAACAGAAAAGATATGATCTAAACAAGATTAAAGACACTAATTACTAGATTAGATTTAACTCAAATTTTAATTACAGAAAACAGTATTTAAAGTTATATATTTGGAAAGATCTTTTCAAAACGAATCTAACGCAAGTTGAACGGACTAAATCGGAGTTAAAACAAAGAAGTTATAGAGGTTTAAAGTCAGTGGCAAAACTGTAATTGATTCAAACCTGATTTTGTAATTTTAAATAAATAAAACGAAATCAGAATTTCGGCTGGACTGCGCCTCATTTAAGAGAAAACGCAGGGGATTGGTTGTAAGTCTGCACAGACTCAATGAACAGGTCAAGGTGGAGCGCGGGTTGATGCTTAGAAACTTGAGGGGCTCTTTAGAAAATGTGGCGGGCGAAGGGGTATCGGTCAACGTATACCGTTGGATCTGAGATGGATGCATGAGATTAGGCTTGGGAGGTTAGGGCGGCGCTTTCGGCCGGAGTTGGGGGAGGGGTCGGCGACCACGGTGGTGCCATGGCCGGAATCGGCCGGCGCGGCTCGGTTTCGAGGTAGAGAGCGGTAGAGAGCTCGGGGACGGGTTCAATCGAACCAGGAGCTCGTGACGAACTCACCTGGCCTGAAAATAGCGACGAGGGAGGTCCGGTGTTGGCGAATCGCACGGCGGAGCGGAGATGGCGGCTCTGTGCACAACGACGAGCTCGGGTTAGATGAAACAGAGGGAAAGAGAGCGAGAAGAAAGGTTGGGAAGCTTCACAAGATCGATCCGAGGCTCGTGATGGGTCTTACAAAGGCAGTGAAGCGGCGAGAGGCGAGGACAACGGCGGCGGGTCGAGCTTCGTTTCGGCGAGATCCAAAGCTCGATGGCAGTGCGATTTATGGCACGAGAAACTTGGTTTTCTGGACGGATAGAGGCGGAGGGTGGCGGTGTGTTCTATAGGAGTACCAACTTGACCGGGAAGGCAAGAGGGAGGCGTAGGCGCGGCGGACTCGTGCGCGGCTCGTAACCGAGCCGGAGTCGGAGGAGGGAGAGGGAGCTGACAGGTGGGGACGGTACGTCAGCGAGAGGGAGGAAGAGAAGGCCGCTGCGCGCGCGTAGGCGTCAAGCTGGGCCGGGGCGGCGGCCCACACGGGCGAGGAGAGGAAATGCGAGCGCATGCGGGGGGGGGGAAACTCGGGCCGGAAAGGAGCGGGCCGAGGCAGGCCGGCTGGCCGTTGGGCCCGCAGCGGGGAGAAAGCGAGCAGGCCACCTGGGCCAGGCGGGAGGAGAGGGGGAACAGGCCTTCGGGCAGAAAACCAAAGGAGGAGAGGGGAAGAAAAGGTTTTGCCTTTTTCTTTTATTTCCAAACCTTTCTCAAAACAAATTCAAAACCAGTTTGAAATATTTTGAACTTTTGAATTTGATCTTTGAGAGATTAAATAGATTTTGAAATCTTGAACTTTTCCAAACTTTTGAAAAACAAAAGTCTTTAGTTTCAAATTTCTCTTTATAAAATTGCATTTCCAAAATGTTTGCAAAACGTTTTGAACCCAAATTTGAATTTTAGCCAAAACCACACATCACAAAAACTCAAATGCTCCAACATGAATGCACAAACATGTTTCTAACCCTAGGTTAAATTTTAATTTAGAGAAAACTTTTATTTCCCTACATTTTATGAGCACAAAAATTCATAAATAAAACATTTTAATTATAATTTCAGAAATGCAAATTTCAGGGTGTGACAAATCTACCCCCCCCCCCCCTTAAGAGAATCTCGTCCTCGAGATTCGAAAGAAGAAGAACAAAGAGATAGAGATACTCTGGTTTTGAACTTTCATCCGCACTTTCTCGAGTAACTTCATCGTTCTTATCATGATCGGTGTAGCAGTGAGGCTTTCTGAATCTTCGTGGAGTCGACTTATAGATGGTCAAAACCAACTTGCTCTGGGTATGTTGAAGATCGACTCTCATCTTGCAACAAAGATCAAACTTGATGCATACTTGAGCTTCTTGAAAACAATGCAACATGTTACTAAACCCATTAAAGAAGATAACTGCTCTTGATAGTGACTTTTCAACCATAAAGATAACACCTCGCAGAGAAACACTAGGATGTGAGAAACCTTCTTCTTGTGACTCTTTTATCTTGGCTACCCCCCTTAAAAAGGGTTGAACTAGGGGTACCAAGGGTAGCTTACATATTATTTCCAACATATTGACAGCCATAACCAACTTCTGATATCCCCGAGAAACTCATATGTAAAGGTAAGAACAAGAATTCTAAAATTTCTCGCGAGTAGCAAAACAGCAGTGCAGTAAAACAGCCATAACTCGAGTTCTGTTCATCCAATGAAGTTGCAGTTTGCCTTTCTGGAAAGCTTATGAAATCCTCTACAACTTTCATGTAGAACACTTTTCCAGATTCTGTAGTTAAAGTCGTCGAAAACAGCAGACAACAGTAACTGTTCCAGACTCCAGACAGCACGGATGTATCAACTTGTGGATTTCATAACTCCAAAACCATAACAGCTATCAGGGTGGTTCTTGCGCTCAGAGAAAGATCATGAAGTCTACTTGTGTCCAGAATTATTCCATGATTTTTGAACATCCATAAACAGAGATATAAGCTGACAAAGACAGACTGCTCCGAAAAGACAGGATAGAGAAGACAAGAGAAGAGCAAAAACCCAACTATCTATGCATGAACCTATCAACTAAACTTAAATGAGATTGTGAAGAAACCCACAAAATCATTGCACTCATTACAAAGGTGCAAAACAAACATCATCATAAGGACAAGCAACAAACATCACAGGTTCACAAGCCACACATGGGCCAAGGACTTGACTTAACTTCGTTACTAACGTCTTATTACATAAGGGCTCAAGAACTAGAACACGATACATCTGCAAGAACATCAAGAGCAGCTTTTCTTGTACACTCTTCATTTCTCATCTGCTATCAGAGACTTCCTTTGCATCAGGCGCTGACATCACATGTTGATGGCTACTCTGTAGTGACTGGGCTCTGGCTACTTCCATGAGTTGACTGTTGATCTTTTTGGGGCAGGATCTGACATAATGTCCTTCCTGTTGGCAATGATAACATCTTCCTTTGGCTGGATCTGCTGTGGTAGAAGCGTTGCTTGATGTGCTGCCATCTTGCTGACTCAGAGGATTGACTTTTACCAGTTTATTCTGCTTCTTAACTCGCTTCAGTGGTTGGAATTCTTTGTAGGTGATTGTCCATCCATCTATGTAAACCTCACGTGGAAAGTTCTTCACTGGAGGTGCTTCTACATGCTGCTGATCTAGGCTGGTCTGAACAAGGGTTGAAACTGGATGTGCTACTGGGGTAGAACTCAATTGTCGGTGACGTATCAACGGTGGCTCGAATGAATTTGCTTTCCTTTTCTTATCTTCCTTGTCTTCACCACTTGGGTTCACTTTGACCTCATTCTTGGTTGACTTCTCTTGAAGACAAGAATTCCCATAATGCTTGCAACATAGACATCGATCCTGAACCTCTTGCACCTTACTACTGCTATCTTCCAACAGACCTGCTTCACATTCATTGGGTGATAATGGCATACCTCGATATTCAATCCTTTCGCCTGATGGTGTTCTTAAAAACACTGAGCGTCGGGAATAATTGACCTCACTTTTATGACCCTTTAACCATCCTTGTCCAAGGATAACATCGATTCCGGAGAGTTCCAAAACATTCAGCTTCACTATGAATTCACTCTTCTTTATCTGGACTCTAACATCTCGACATACACGGTTTGTCTCAACTTCTCCAGTTGGTGTACGAACTACTATGAGCTTCTTTGTTGGCCATTCCCTTATCTTCAGGCGAGCTACAAATTTGACAGAGATGAACGAGTGCGAAGCACTAGGGTCAAAAAGAACCATGGCAGTTACCGAATTGACTGGGATCATGCCATACACAGCTTTCTTTGCTCCATGAACAGTGGTCATATCCACATGCTTCAACTTTCCATAAATGTAATCTTGCTCCACTTCAACACCTGGTAACTGTTCTTTATGGCTTCCTTCCATGTTGGTTGGTCCTTGTGTTGCGTCTTGCTGTTGCGTCATTCTTCCCAGGTCTTGACTTTGCATAGCGATCAGCTGTCGTTTGTTAACTGCGGTCAGAGACGACATAGCTTGGTCAACAATCCGTCTACTTAGATAGAGGGAAGTTTTCAATAAGCATTCCAAGGCAAGGAGTGAAGGTGAGAGCAAAATTTAAAATTTGAACAACAAGGAGGGGATGAATAACAAGGGTAGAAAATACATTAGAGAAGAAAATACCAAGGTTGATAGAACAAGAGTTCTATAGCAATTTTCAAAAGCTTTGAACGACCAGTTTCTAACTAGGCTTGCGTCCTACAGTCAGCATTGCTCTGATACCACTTTGTCACACCCGGTTTTAAGAACAAAACCAGGTATACACCATATGTGAGCCCAGGAAGTCAAATCTCACATATAGTCACAAATAAAGGGTAATATCGAAAGACAATGCTCTTAAATAACGTATATAAAACAAAAGAACAAAACCTTAAAGAGCAGACAGCGGAAAGACACTCCGATCTTCAGATGGAGACACCACTTCACAGGGAACAACTGACTGGTTGACCACAAGCCTAAGCTTCTCCAAAGCTTAACTCTCTGAGGTGTGGGGAAAAGCAAGAGTGAGTCCATGTTGAACTCCACAAGTATAGCAACAAGTGATATAGATCCCAAGTTTCATGATCAATGTAACATAAATAATGAATAGCATAAAACGGTAAATAATGAACATGTTAACCAACAAAAGTCATAAACGTAAAAGTCTTCAAGGTCGCTCGTGTCCTTGAGCAAGGCTGATATATCAGTTTAATAAACTTTGCGCAAAGGTGTACACTTTCACTGCGAGACGTGAATTGCCCTTTCGCCCGAGGGAGCCAGCCTCTTAACCCACTTCCAAGGAAGGTCGGCAGGGTTCACGATGAAGCCTTTCAAAGGTTCGTCTAACAAGTTAGGGCCGCTAGGTCTTAAGGCAAGGGGAAGAAGGGTCTCTCAACCTTGCGGCACGCAGGCAAAGTGAAAGTAGCCGCCCTAAATCCAGCTCGTCAAGCGCCTTATGCGCCCTTTCGGGTAACCTCTAACAAGCTAGAAAAGGTCCTCATACTGAGCTAAAGTCAGAGCCATATAACCCCCAACAGTTGCACTGTAAATCCCGAAGGTTCTCGTACAGATAATTTCTTAAGTTGCTAATAAGTCATTTTTATCATTCGATGCATACATTAATTAAGTAACATGATCATGATTGCGAAAAGAAAACTCGATTGCTATACTTGCCTTAACTCAAGATCCTTCTTCTGTTGAATTATATACTTCCAAAGGTTGACTCTTGATCACGATCTCTGGATCACGAACCTCTTCTTGATCACTAACGTAAAACTCACCGACTGGACATACGATCATAGGACACCACACACACATCCAATACCAATCATGCAAAGCAAAACAAAGCCTATGATTAGAACAGTACATCATTCATAAGAAAACAAGATAAAGAGTTTTGAAAACTGATCTACGGTTCACTACGGTCACACAGACGCGAAGATCACACTAATCGGAGCTATAACAGAAAAGATATGATCTAAACAAGATTAAAGACACTAATTACTAGATTAGATTTAACTCAAATTTTAATTACAGAAAACAGTATTTAAAGTTATATATTTGGAAAGATCTTTTCAAAACGAATCTAACGCAAGTTGAACGGACTAAATCGGAGTTAAAACAAAGAAGTTATAGAGGTTTAAAGTCAGTGGCAAAACTGTAATTGATTCAAACCTGATTTTGTAATTTTAAATAAATAAAACGAAATCAGAATTTCGGCTGGACTGCGCCTCATTTAAGAGAAAACGCAGGGGCTTGGTTGTAAGTCTGCACAGACTCAATGAACAGGTCAAGGTGGAGCGCGGGTTGATGCTTAGAAACTTGAGGGGCTCTTTAGAAAATGTGGCGGCGAAGGGGTATCGGTCAACGTATACCGTTGGATCTGAGATGGATGCATGAGATTAGGCTTGGGAGGTTAGGGCGGCGCTTTCGGCCGGAGTTGGGGGAGGGGTCGGCGACCACGGTGGTGCCATGGCCGGAATCGGCCGGCGCGGCTCGGTTTCGAGGTAGAGAGCGGTAGAGAGCTCGGGGACGGGTTCAATCGAACCAGGAGCTCGTGACGAACTCACCTGGCCTGAAAATAGCGACGAGGGAGGTCCGGTGTTGGCGAATCGCACGGCGGAGCGGAGATGGCGGCTCTGTGCACAACGACGAGCTCGGGTTAGATGAAACAGAGGGAAAGAGAGCGAGAAGAAAGGTTGGGAAGCTTCACAAGATCGATCCGAGGCTCGTGATGGGTCTTACAAAGGCAGTGAAGCGGCGAGAGGCGAGGACAACGGCGGCGGGTCGAGCTTCGTTTCGGCGAGATCCAAAGCTCGATGGCAGTGCGATGTATGGCACGAGAAACTTGGTTTTCTGGACGGATAGAGGCGGAGGGTGGCGGTGTGTTCTATAGGAGTACCAACTTGACCGGGAAGGCAAGAGGGAGGCGTAGGCGCGGCGGACTCGTGCGCGGCTCGTAACCGAGCCGGAGTCGGAGGAGGGAGAGGGAGCTGACAGGTGGGGACGGTACGTCAGCGAGAGGGAGGAAGAGAAGGCCGCTGCGCGCGCGTAGGCGTCAAGCTGGGCCGGGGCGGCGGCCCACACGGGCGAGGAGAGGAAATGCGAGCGCATGCGGGGGGGGGGGGGAACTCGGGCCGGAAAGGAGCGGGCCGAGGCAGGCCGGCTGGCCGTTGGGCCCGCAGCGGGGAGAAAGCGAGCAGGCCACCTGGGCCAGGCGGGAGGAGAGGGGGAACAGGCCTTCGGGCAGAAAACCAAAGGAGGAGAGGGGAAGAAAAGGTTTTGCCTTTTTCTTTTATTTCCAAACCTTTCTCAAAACAAATTCAAAACCAGTTTGAAATATTTTGAACTTTTGAATTTGATCTTTGAGAGATTAAATAGATTTTGAAATCTTGAACTTTTCCAAACTTTTGAAAAACAAAAAGTCTTTAGTTTCAAATTTCTCTTTATAAAATTGCATTTCCAAAATGTTTGCAAAACGTTTTGAACCCAAATTTGAATTTTAGCCAAAACCACACATCACAAAAACTCAAATGCTCCAACATGAATGCACAAACATGTTTCTAACCCTAGGTTAAATTTTAATTTAGAGAAAAATTTTATTTCCCTACCTTTTATGAGCACAAAAATTCATAAATAAAACATTTTAATTATAATTTCAGAAATGCAAATTTCAGGGTGTGACAATCGGACACTGGCCTGGTGGGCATCAGACGCGCGTCCGATGCTCACTAGACTTGGGTTAGTCTGATGCATGGCATCGGACGCACCGATGGTATCACATCGGACGCGCCCGTGCCACTGTTCACTTGGGAGTGAACTTGGGGGTGCATTGGACGCTAACATCGGACACTGAGGGCCAGCGTCCGATGTCCATGCAGAGAGGTTCCAGAGAGGTCGCAATCGCATCAGATGCGTCCTATGCGATGGCATCGGACGCTGCCCAGCGTCCGATGTCCCTTTAAAATGTCTGACAAAAGGTACAGTTGACCGTTGGGTCGAGGGCATCGACGCGTCCGATGCCAGGCATCGGAGCGTCCGATGCCCCCGAAAAACGCCCTATTCAGTGCTCTTTTGGATGGCCGATTGAGGGGAGTATTTATACTCCTCCCCCTCCTCCATTAGAGTGTTCTTGCCACTTCCATCTGCTGAGAAACATATTGTGAGTGTGAGGAAGAGCAAGAGCCCTAGTGAGATTGAGAGAATCCCTAATTGTGAGAATTAGTGATCTCATTAGTGAAAGAGAGTAGCAAGTGTGCATCCATCCATCTCTTTGGCCTTGTCTTGGTCAAGTGAGAGTTCTAGCTTGTTACTCTTGATGATCAGCATCACCTAGACGGCTTGGTGGTGATCGTGAAGCTTGGAGAGCATCCAGTGGCATTGTGGATGACCCAAGCAAGCTTGTGACCGGTAGTGGGCGATTCACCTGGCCGGAGTGGCGAAGAATCAGCTCGTAGTGAGCATTTGATCCTTGCGCGGATCAAGGGGGAGCGATACCCTTGCGCGGGTGCTCCAGCGAGGACTAGGGGGGTGTGCCGACACCTCGATACCTCGGGAAAAAGATCGTCGTGTCATGTCTACTCTCTTTACATACACATTTACTTTTGAGCAATTCAATTCCGCTATTTACTTGTTGTTCTTTCATAAGTTGAATTGCTATGCTAGAGTAGAAATGGTTTAGCGATAGTCTTTTGTGCGGTAGAGTTTAGAGAAACACACTTCTAGCCACAAGGGGTTAATTGGGCTTGTTAGGATTTAATTATTGCGAAAAGTTTTAGAAAAGCTCAATTCACCCCCTCTTGGGCATCTTGATCCTTTCAGTCTGGATATCTTCGCCAAGGATAATGAATGGAAAAGCAATAATAATTGACTTTGCTTATATATAATTTCATTCCAAAATGTGTTCTTTCCCTGTTAATTGGCATTTGTGTTGAAAAAAACTTGTGAGAGTTGGTTTTGTGTATGTGTTTGTAGAGCCCAAAATTAATCTTTTTTTTCTAAAAGAAGTTCTTCTTAGATGTACTGTCTCCAACAATCACTACCTAAAATACAAGACCTATTTGATGTTTGGGTAGCGCTACGGTTAATGGATTCAATACCTATTTTTAGCCTTCTCCAACAACTAGACCTAAAAGAGAACTCTTTCTGCAAATGAGTCTCGAGGAGAAAAGATACTTAAATTTAGGTTGTGTCTCTTTTAATACCCTAAATGGGTCTTCCATATAAGTAATCTGTTGGAGGCTATATGTATTATGTTGGAGACTCATTTTAGGTTTGAGTCCTCAAATGAGTCTCCTATTGAAGACAACCTACTACATGGTGTATTTTGGTAGTATCCATGAGATGTTCCCGGACCAAATACTCCATCTTATTAAAACTTTTTAATAAACCCTCATAAAACTTAAATCTGCCTCCTTATTAATCAAGTCCAACTAACTATGCGGTGGTGGGGTCACGGTCGCATACAGGGGAAGCACCATCACATGAGGGCGACCTACATGGTGAGGAAGATCCTAGGAGAGGATATGGTAGAAGAGTTGCATTCTTTTTTAACGGGACGTTTGGCACAGCTTCAGGAACCGCTCCAGGAGCAACTCCTTCGGCAACTGTTTCACGACTCCACCAACTAAACACTTTCTAGCGAATAGCCTTGAGACCTTGTTTAGTCTGTGAGTAAAAAGTTTTTTTTTATCATATTAGATGTTTCGATATTAATTTAGTCTATTAAAAATAGACTAATAAAAACAAATTACATATTTCATCAGAAAATCATGAGATAAATTTATTAAGACTAATTAATCTATTATTAGCACATGTTTATTGTAGCATAACATTATCAAATTATAGACTAATTAGGTTTAAAAAATCATCTCATAAAGTTATCGCTATATGCAGTTAATTATTTTTATTCTATACTAATATTCCATGTATGTGTGCATGGAGTGGAAAAACAAGTCCTCACACAAGAAGTTCTAGAAATACCGGTGTTAGATACGGAAGAAGCTAAGGCCCCATTTGGTAGCTTCACTAATAAAACTGTTTTTTTAGAAAATAGTTTTATGAGTAATTTTCTAAGTGAAGCCGCTGTTTTAGAAAAATGTTTGACAAAACAGTTTCACCAACAACTTTATGCATAGTTGAGAGAGAGAAACAGAGGTGTAAGCTATGAAAAGCTACCTTTTCAGCTTTATCTCAGCTTATGCTTTATGAGAGAATGAATATAAGAAAAAGTTGTTTAGTAAAAAAAAAGCTGAAGCTATTGTGAACTGTACCAAATAGACCCTAAGTTGACATATCCAGCTCCACCTAACTCTCTCTCTCAGTTCTGTGTCCTCGACACACAGCCATGGTCCAGATTAGGAGAAGTTGTTTTACTAAATGTTTCTCCATCTAGACAAATTGAAACTAAAAAGAGCTACCTCAGTATAGAAGCCACAGCTAAAGCTACTTTGGCTAGTTATACCATATATAGACTTTTTTTTTGAGAAAGTACAAGAAAGCAGAACAAATACTATGTGTGTGACTTTACCATTACACATAACTAGAAAACTAAAACCAGGTTGTACTTGTCCCATAGCTTTCGACGAACTACAGTTGGAGTACCAGACGCTGTCCCAATGAATGGAAAAACATGAATGCAACAGTGGTCCAGAATGCCAATACAAATAAGACAGCACCGATAATATAAAGGACTAAATCATCTGATGCCTCATCCACATCTCCCACTTCCATAGGGCCTGTATTAAGAGGGCACTTGTTCCCCTCTGACAAATTGTGAAGGTTAGTGTTGCCCATGTAACTCTCCCCGCTGAAAGAGCTGAACTGGCCAAGGTTTGGTATGCACCCTGACAAGTTGTTGTAGGCAACAGAGAACACCTCCAAAAATGACATCTGAGTCATTTGCCAAGGTATTGGTCCACTCAGCTCGTTATGAGACAGATCCAGGCTTTCCATGGCGCTCATGTTTGCCATGGTAGCTGGGATTTGTCCAGTAAAGAGATTGTGCGATAGATTGAGCGACTTGACATGGCTCAGATTTCCTATCTCCCTGGGGATCTCCCCTGATAGCATGTTTGCCGATAAGTCAATGCCAGACATTAGATTGAAGAAATTGCGGCTGTATGTGTACACATTCCCTTTAGTGGTGAAGGTGAAGCCTTGGCGGATATAATCAGCATAATATGGGAACTGTGCATCATCACTGTCCATAATGTTCACATTGAAGCCGATACCATAGGGCATGAACAAAAAATCATAGTCACCATTGGTAAGGTATCCAAATGAGATGCCACCTATGCAAAGTGGTAATGAACCTGAAAGTCTATTGTGTGACAGGTCAATTATATTCAAGTAACGGAGATGGCATAGGTTTGCAGAGATCTGCCCCTCAAACATATTGGCACCCAAGAGAAGAAACTTTATTTGAGAAAGATGTTGTATCCAATCAAGACTGCCCTTGAACTGGTTATAACTTAGATCCAGACCCACCACAGAGGAGCTGTTGAAAAAATAACTAGGAAAGCCTGTGAGGGTGTTGCTTGACATGTTCAGAAAGTATAGTGCTAACTTGTTGCGACAGTTTGGGATAGACCCTTGGAAGTTGTTGTCTGATATATCCAAATAGTTAAGACCAGTCATATTGCAAATCATTGGATAAATTTGACCAGCCAAATTGTTACTAGCAATACTAAAAAATTCTAAGGAAGAAATATTCCAAAATGATGCATCGAGTTTGCCGGACAATTTATTATCATGAAAGTCCATGATTGACACATAACCTGATAGATTGTTAGGCAATGCTCCTTCGAAATAGTTGCTGCCAAGGTATACTTCTTCAACATTACAGACATAATTAGCCCCACCAAGTATGGGACCCCCGAGATTGTTGTTTGAGAGCTTCAGGATTTCCAGGGACGAACAATCAGTGAACAAGCAAGACGGCACCTGCCCTGTAAGTTTATTGTTTGACATGTCTACAAATTCCAAGTTGCTAATGTTGCACAGAGATGGTGGTAAATGTCCAGAAATATTGTTATAAGAAGCATCAAGAACTGTTAGATTGGGAAACACTGAGCTGATGTCTGTTGGCAGCTGTCCTGTGAAAAAGTTCATAGATATGTTGATCCCATGGAGATTAGATTGTTGCTGCCACATCAGACCCAATGATCCTACTAGCGAGTTATTTGCAAGATCCAGATAAGTCAGAGAGGTTTCATTTGAAAACATCCAGTTAGGCATGCTCCCTGACAAGTTGTTATTGGATAGATCAAGGAATAGCATCTGACGTTGTGCGACAAATAAATTTGGTCCTGCAATGATACTATTGTCAAGGTTACACCCAGAGAGCATTAGTGCCCGCAGTTGAAATGAAACCACACTTGTAAGGAACTTCACATCGACAGCCAATTCAGCATTCCTCGATAGGTCTACCTCCTTTAACATGGTACAGTTCCGTAGCAAAAAGAAATCAAACTTGCCATCTAGATTATTTGCGGATAACTTGAGAGTTTTGAGTGACAAAGAAATATTCGAAGACAAGCTGATAGGTATATGGCCTTGAAGGAGATTTCCAGAAAGATCCAAGTATTCAAGGCGTGGAAGCTCAAATAGCCAAGCTGGAATGCTTCCACTGAATTGGTTCGATCCTAGATGCAGTTGTCGCAAGGTTTTGAGGGTGCTTGCAATTGTGTGATCTATCTCCTTTAGTACCCAAAGGAAAGCAAACATCATAGTGTAGATTAACTTTGTCTGATCAGTTGAGAATTTGAATCAACAAAAGAAGGTTTGAAGATGAGCTCACCGGTATATGTCCTTGAAGGAGATTTTCTGAAAGATCCAGATACTCAAGGCGTGGAAGCTCAAATAAGCAAGCTGGGATGCTTCCATTCAACCGATTGCTTCCAAGGCTCAATTCCCGCAAGTTGTTGAGGTTTTTGAAAGCTAGCATCAAGCATAAATACACTAATAATAAATACAAATAATCACAAGAACTATGTTAAAGAAAACAAATTAAACGAAAACAGCGAAACAAAAGAATGCTAGCTATGGCTCTATATTTAGTACCTATGTTCTGAAGAGCACCACTCATACCGGTTGCATAAAAATTTATGGCTTCAAGAGAAGCCAATCTACCTAGGGTTTCCAAGACATTATCCCCACTCAAATAATTTCCACTGAGGTTGAGATACTGGAGCTTAGTCAATTGTCGAAGCCCTGAAAAAAATGTTGTTTAATTTTTAACTATGAACGAGAGGTGCTTCAACACAGATTACTACGAACAAAGCAGTCAAGCACGTGCACGTACCATCGAGATTTTGAACACAAGCGGAATTCGCATATAGATCCAGCAGCTGAAGCTCATGAAATGAGGAAAAGATGGTCAGATTGAGATTCAGGCGAGACAAGCATGGACCTCCAATTGCGAAGTTTTGGGACATGGAGTCGAGCTTGAGACCCAACACTCGTGTGCTGTTGTTGCAAGTGACCCTCTCCCAGGTGCAGCAGTCATCACTCTGTCCCCACGTCTCGGGGACTTTGATAGTCTTGGCCTCCAACAAGGAGGATCTGATGCGCATAAGGGCAATCCTCTCCTCAACAAAGCAGGCGCCTATGATGTGAATCATGAACTGCAAAACGAATAGGACCCAAAGGATTATTCCCCATGGGAAGTAGCAGCTCATGTGGCCTGTTGGTGAGTTTGGCAAGACGATGGAAAAGGTTTTGCCCCCTTCGCCAGACTCAGGTTGACAGGTTTTATAGGCGAGCGAGAATATTTGTCCTTTCAACGGCATTTTTTTTTGAAGCAACAACGGCAAATATTTTTGAGGTCGTCGTTTAAGGGTCATGTGGTCAAAAGCAGCTCAGGGCTTGTTTAGTTTTGGGAAGTTTTTGGAAAAAATATTGTAGCACTTTCATTGTTATTTAACAAACTTTGTTTAAACATGAACTAACTAGGCTTAAAAGATACGTTACGATATGTACATACTAAAAGTACAATTAGTTGTTTTTTTACATACATTTAATACTTTATACATACATCTAAAGATTGATGTGACTGAGAATCTAGAAAAAAAAAGTATTATACATACATCTAAAGATTGATGTGACTGAGAATCTAGAAAAAAAAAATTTAGATGTTTTGGAGAAACTAAACACCGCCTCACTGTAACGCACACGCACTACTGGGGTTGCATGATGGAGATGGCAATGATCACAAGGAGACGTGCGTGGAGCAGACGTTGGCCCCCATATGGGCGGCGACCGTACATATAAATTGGGATGAAATGCCCAGAATTTTTATGAAATACTACACACATTGAAAGTTTTAAAACAAAAAAAAAGTAACTACTACAACTACAGGGTTGCCTACCACATGGATCCTGTACTATCGAAATGCTACATTTTGATTCTTTAAATTTAGTTCTGGATCTCATGTTGGTCCAAAAGAGCATAACCCACTCTATACGTCTAAGAGCAACTCCAAGAGAGTTGCTAAAAATGGATGGCTAAACCTATGATTTAGCTAGTCTCTAAAATAGAAAACTCTATAAAAAAACAGAAACCTCCAACAGCATTTCTATTATAGCAATACTAGATAACTAGCGGCACATGCAAACCATATTTACCATACGAGATTTTAGGAATAGCAAACTTGCTATTTTACAAAACAAGATAGCATAGCTGTTGGAGTTTACTTTTTACTCTAAAAATCTAAATATATGATAGAAAATAAGGATAGCATGTCTCTTGGAGATGCTCTAAAAGACTAGGGAGGTCCTCCACGGCTCAAGATATTTATTTTTTCCATCCATATGTGGTAATATTTTTGTAAAAAAAAGTGTTGCAGTTACTCCCTCCATCCTAAATTATAAGTTATTCCAAGAATCTTAGAGAGTCAAAGTTTTTTAACTTTGACCAAAATTATAGAGAGAAACATAAAGATTTATGATATGAAATATGTATATTATAAAAATATAACCAACAAAACAAAGAATCTAATGATACTTAGTTGGTATCATAAATGTTATTATCTTATTATATAAATTTGGTCAAAGTTGAAAAACATTGACTCTCCAATATTTTTGGAATGACTTATAATTTGGGACGGAGGGAGTATACACCAATATATAGACATGTCATAATTTTCATCTTATGTTGGATTTTCTATGTCAATAGTAAAATAATTGGGTAATTTAAACATGTATAGTTGCGATCTATGGTTATTTAAGCATTTTCGTGATAGCATATGTTGGTAATTTAAATATTATAGTGATAATCCATCAAATAGAATTATAATATACTAATTGATGGCTAGATCCTTCTAAATTTTACGATAACATGATCCTTGACTTCATGTTCCTTCTAAATTTGCTTACCGGTCGCCACTGGGGAGAACTGGAACTTGACGCGAGAGCTTGCGCGAGACTGCACGTGAAGGCGCCGGACGCTTGGAACGTTTTTGATATCCATGGGTAGCTATCGCATTACATGTCACGGACAGTCTAACCATGAGTCCATGACAACGAAATGTAACCCGTCCGTCCGGCCGTTCTACCAAGGATTTTCATGCGAAAGAGGAATGAGCACCTGAAAGCGTTGTCAGTAGTCTGAATGAATACAACAGAATAAATTATTAGAGAGGCACCATGAACGCTGTAGCGACCAACCGAACGAGCGAGCAACGTGCCTAGCCAGACGAGCGAGCGACGTGCCTAGCCAGACCAGGACACGCGCGCAGTGCGACCCTCCGCTCCGAGCAGGGTCCGTCCGGCCGGACGTTCAACAGAGAGCATTACCGTTAATTATATAGAGGTTACTGACCCAGTGTTTGTGTACACCAAACGTGCGCCCGGTGCGGTCAAACTTGCTGTACAACTCTATGCAATGAGCGATCACGAGCACTACCACACCTCTGTTCTTTGTGGGTGACACAAGGCGAAGGCCTTCTGTGCCCTGCCCGCCTATTCGTTGCCCCTGTTTTCGATGAAGCTCAGTAGAAACCCGCTGACGATCCTCCGAGCTATGGGATTGGGTATGTGCCGGCACAGCCGGCCATCTACGTAGGCGACCATGCCCGAGACCGCGAACCTCCCGACAGTCCACAGCCTGTTCCGCTTACACAGGACTCCATCAGATGACGACGAGTCACCTTCGCCCTCGTCTCCGGTCGGTTTCTTCACTCTCGACATGACTCCAGAGATGGCCTTGCTGGCTTCCCGGTGCAGCACGCGCACAGCAAAGCTCACAAAAAGGTGCTCGCACAGGGTGAGCACCGTCGGCGCAATCCTCCATTCCTGCAGGCAGTTATAAGATCGGTTACACGCTCACAACAGGAAACACCTTTAGCTAAGGTATGGGTGCGTGTGTCGCTTCCATGTGAAAATAGAACTTACAGGTTCATTTCGCAGATGGCGCAACGGTCGAACTGTCGAAGAATCTCCTTTCAACAGTGCCTTGCTCACAAGAAAGCTTTTGACAATGTCCACGATTTCATTTATCAGAGCGCTATTTGGTGGTAGATTCTTCAGGATAACCTGGAAGAGTGTGGCATCAGATTGTTCAGACAACCACAGTATTTCTATGCACGTGCTGACGTGAACTCACTCAGGGAAAAGAAAATAGAAGTTCTAGGTGAAACATGCATGAGGTCACAGAAAGGAAAGGAAATTGATATGAGTAAGTTACCTGGTCATCAATCACCCTGACACGGAGGTATTCCTGCTTATACATGACATCCAACATAGCCTGTAGGTACCCTTCAATGTATAGCTGAACAAATAGCACAGGACATGTTATAGATTTAAAGTGGTAACATCATTTGAAAAGATTCAAAGTGAGTAAAAGATGGGCAGAACCTCGTCAAGTCCAGGGCTATGATCGAGTTTGATCTTTCTGTCAGGACCTCCCTCCAGTATAGCCTGTCCTAAGACAGATGGCTCCATCGCCAACCTCAAAATGCCCTGGTGGAAACCAGTAACCTATGCACAAAAGAGGAAAAAAAATACTTTATAATGCTTTTAATGCAAGGAGGAAATCAGTTCACCTAGTCTAATTGCATGTGTGTTTTAAATAAGGAAAAGAAAAAAGGAAAAGTGGCATGAGTTCATCATGTAAGAAAGAAGTAATACCATGCCATTCAAACCATTTGTTTCTGCTCCTCTCACAACACTATCTGAAATTTCTGTGACGGCAGCAAAGAGAACGTTCGAACTTGCAGTTTTAACCTACAGGAGACCCAACATTACATTGACCCCTTGGAAGAAAATATTCATAGTAAGTTTTCGAAGCTCACAGTTTTCCCGAGATCACCAAGGTACCGTTTTGTTCCAGAAAAACCACCCGACTTCATGTTCTTGCTTATAAATTTAAACATGCCTGCATAATCCAAAAATAAGTAAAGCAAACTGTTCAAATCAATAAGAGGAAACAGTCCATATTTTTACATGCAACTTGATAAACGTTTATGAAAAACCATTATACAATAATAATTCAAATATCACAGGATCAATAAACACGCTATTGATTACTGTTCAATTATCATAGTGAGCATCTTCCAAACTCCACAAGTCCAGAGCTCCAATCGAGTAATTTTCCAACAGTCAATGACCTTGGAGCATTCCTACAAATATCTGAACATATGTTTATTGTTTACCTATGGTAAGCCCAGGGACATTGAGCGATCCATCAGAAGGGTCGAAGAAAACATCAAGAACAGATGAAGCAGAGTCATCAAAAATTGAGGCAAAAGATGGAGGAAGCAATGAGCTTCCCTTTGTTACATAGATTGCCCTCAATGCATACCTATCAATTACTTGAATGTTATTCATTAGTTTGGGATATCAAGATTCACCAGATGACAATGTAATAAATGGGAAAGATGTACCATACCATGAATAATGCTGAGCGCATTTTAGAAGTAGCTCACGAAATGTAACTAAAGCATGATTTAGGAGAACCCCATTGAGCTCCACAGCTGAGTTGCTAATTTCAGGCACCTGAAAATGAAGAGGTAAGAGATGAAACTGTGATGTGAAGTAACGAAAGAGGTCCTTGTATGATAATGTGTCCACTTTAACAACAGATGAAATATGCTTTAAAACATACCTTTATCACACTATGAAGTAGTGCTCTCAGAGCCTCTTGAGCAGAACTATACGATGTGCGTCTGCCACCAGGCCGAAAGCTGGCTATGATCTTTAGACCATTGCATTTCATAAAAAAAAGCCAATCAGTATTTCAAAATTAACACTACAAAATAATTACAGATGTGAAACAAAAACAAGAGCAAGGAACCTTAATTGGATGTACTTCAAAATGTCTGAAATAAAATTGTTTACTCGCCGTGCCTGAAGGTGCAAGAGATGCTCTCCAAAATGGTACTAGCTTCATTAAAGTTTCCTCATCAATCTTAAGATCAACAGGCTGTGACATCATATCTTCATTAGAGGATCTATGATTCTTGCAATATTGCACTAGTTAACAATATCCAAACCAGCAAGCCTAAGAACATACTGTTGTAAATGTTAGCAAGGAGCAAACACACCATTTAAGTTACCTGTAGAACCATGGAACAATACTGTATTTGTTTGACACTGGAGCGGGTTGAATTCAGTACAAAGACCATACGAAGAATATTTTCATCGAGAGCATCCTGAAACTTGTTCCTCCTAAGAATTGACCCAAATGAAGCTCCTTCCCATTTTTCATCCACGTTCAATGACTGCAGTTGTTTTGAAATATCTTTATTTATTTACATACTAGAAAAATTGCTCTTGCATTGCAATGGCACAACGGAGAAAATAATTACATGTACAAATGATTAAACATGTAGAATTGTAGATAACTGCTAATGCATGCAAATTAAATAAGACAGTAAGCGAGTTTCTAATAACCAGCCTCAGTGGTGGTGATGGCATGGCAGCAGGTACACCATCATCATGAGCTACAAGTCTCCAATGGGTAAATGTCAAAAAAAAAAGGGGTGCAAAAACTGCAAACTTTGTTCCAGCCTATGGTAATCTAGTTACATGCATTTTTGCATTGAAATATAAAATTTCAAAGGGGCCAATACTTACATAAATTGAAACGGATACATGCTTGAATCTATTTGTGACAACTGAATCAGAAGAAACATGCTGAAGTATTGCTGTTAAGATTGTAGATGGCAATTGGACATTTTCCCCATTCTTCAACAAGGTGAACATGAAAAGAGAAGGATATTTGAGACTGAGTTTGACTTGCAAGTGTGAATAGATTACTGGCATAATTCATGAAAAAATGGTTCCATGCTTAGGCCGGATGGAAGTAAAAAGGAACAAACCTGGCCCTTGTCAAGAAGATGAATACATACATAAGAAATTCTGAATAGTACATTTGCTATTGGCCGTTGAATTTTCTCATTTTTGGGATTATCTGCATGTTCACATATTCGTAGAACTCTTGCTGAACCATCAGCATACACTTCATAGCCAATTTTGAAAACTCTCAATCCAAATGACTCATCAAATCTTTGTTTTCTTGAATTGAGTCCATCACTGAATGAGAAATCCAGATTAAGCTTGCTATTTTGGCGCATCTTCAAAAATGGCTTCCATGGGCTGATTTTATCTATTTTAATTTCACGCAATGCAGGTGTATCTGGAGAAGATCAATCATAATGTTACTTGTTAAAAACTATGATTAAACAATCATAATTCATAACAAAGATGAAAAGCACTAATGTGTTAGACAGGGACAGGGAAGTTAAGAGCAAAAGGTCATGTGAATAACCAGGAGGCATCTCACCAAAAATATCTTCCTAACTATACGCACTGCAACTGAATCAGTGTGTTGTAAACCACTGATGTGGGCATGTCTGCATGTGGCCAATTTAGTTTAATTTTATACTAGTCTAAAACTTAAAATAGCGTGAGGGGTAGTTCGAGCTCACGCGTGAACTACCCATTTATATTTCAAATTAAAATATAAGACATTTTGGCTTTTCGAGATGCATTACTTTAACAATATATCTAAGTGCAAAGCAAAATCTATTGTATCTAGAAAAGCCTAAATGTCTTATAATTTGGAATAGAGTAGTTATTATCTAGACTCTAGAGTGGGTTGGTTTCTTCATATGTATATACACACACGAATGTATATCTTCCTGATTTGGGGTATTGCAAAGGATTAAGTCGCACATTGTACAAACCATTCAAACTAACAAACTAACCTACAGCCAATAAACCACATCCTGCCCAACAAAAAAATCGAAATCGACTTGATGACGAAGGAAATAGTAAATGCCTAAGTTAGATACATGTATATAACAATATATAATATTGAAAAGCAATGCTGCTTCTTTATGCTTTTCTAGTTTCATTGGTTTTGTAATTAGTAATAACCATCAACATAACACATTAATCAACAGGACAAGTAACTATATGTTATTAGGAGTTAAGAACTTACCAACAATGCGGACAACCAGTTTGCGAGGTGAACTTAAATCATCCCAAGCATATTGTTCCGACTCTTGAGGGCGTAATACATCTGAATCAACTGAATCCTAGAACAAATTAATATATGTATCAGTAGTATCATGATAATGATTGGTTCACTGATATAATAATAGAATAACAGAGCTAAAAAAGGATCTGCACCTTCTGGAAATACATGATAGATGATTCACTCAAGTAATTTTCTATTCGATATGGGAGTGTAACCTTCGGTGGTTTAGTGAAGTATAAAACAAAAGAAGTTGTCTCTTGAACAACATCGACAGAAGCAAACAGTTTTAGCTTCCCAGCATTCAAAGGGTCTCTTTTAATACCATCTGGCACCATTCCTTCTGATCTTCTAAATTTCAAGAAAAAACGACCAATTGATGAAACACAGATTGGTCCAGACCAACTGTATCCAGGTTCTTTTGGACAGAACTGGATAAAAATATGAGAATCCTCAAAAACATTTCTGTGCTTCTTAACAAATAAATCAAAGTAATTTACTTCTCGCTTTTTCCCAGGTTTCCATGTCTGTAAGGTAGCCCGCTGTTTAGCTTCAACTGTCAATCCATCAATGTCATGCTACATAATTGGTAACCAAAACCATTAGTATCAGATGAGGGCAACTACAAATATATTATCTTGGATCTCGACAAAACATGTTGCAGCATAAGTGACGCACCTCAACAAAACATTGACGAACAGCAATTGCAGCATCAGACTCATTTGAAACAACATATCTTGGAACTATTAGTACTACTTGTGATGGCACAGGCAAGTTGTAAAGAACAGGTTGCAAAGACACTCCAAAAGCAGCCATACGATGAGGCAATATATTATCTTGGATCTCAAGAAAAAATTCAGTGAAGCCAGACAGTGCATCCAAGTCAATAATAATTTCTGATCCTTTCTCACTATGTAGGCTTATTCGTAATTTGCTTGACCTGCCATAAGTTACATAGTTATAAACATGTTTTGAGAACTCAGTGCCAGGGAAGCATATTGCTTTGCATTTACATTTACAGTAACACCAAATAGATCTAACAAATGAAGAAAATGGAACCACTTTCCTGACTTTATATTCTATATCATCAATAATCAAAATTATTAAGTTGCATGTACAAACCAATTCAACCCAAAAGCTTAAGCTGATGGAGAGAGGCGGACAATTCACTTATACTCCAACACTCCCCCTCACGTGAAGGCTCCCTCAGGCCTCAGACGTGGAATAAGAGCGAACACAATTATTTTATTTAATTGTGCCTACCAGGATTCGAACTCGAGACCTCTGGCTTTGATACCATATTAAGTTGCATGTACCAACCAATTCAACCCAAAAGCTTAAACTGATGGAGAGAGGCGGGCAATTCACTTATACTCCAACAAAAATTATAATAGCCAATGAAGACTGTTTCACAATAAACGAAGTGTTAGCCTAAACGTTTAAATGGAATAAACGGTCACCTATTGTTTAGCTGTTTATTCAGGCTTAACAGCCATTTAAACGGACTAAATGGTGGTTAAACAGGATAAATGGCTGGTTAAACGACACAGCAAGCCATTGTGTAGCGTGTACACGGCGTGTAAATGGGCTAAACGGACATGTAGGGGAACAGATATGAATTAAATGGTCCTCACCTTGAATAAGACCAAAAGATAAGAAATGTGTGCTTGTAAGTTGTAATATTAAACAGAAGATGCACGTTGCAGTTTATGAAGAACTTTCTAGCAGGAACCACTAAAGCAGCCATATGATTATGATAGCACATCAGGTGGACAATTGGCCATACATCAAACATTACCTATAGTACTGAAATAATTGTGTTATGATCAGGCAAGTCTATCATTGGGCTAGGACTAGAGCAAACAAACCAGCTGAGGCTTAGGTGAGGAACAAAGTGTTCATAACCATAGCAGATTGACTATTTGTAAAAGAAAACTCTACGGTACAAGACACAGTGACTGAATGAAATTTTGTGCAAAATAGCTATCTCCTCTGTGTTGAATCAAGAACCATTTTTCAATCAGCAGAGAACAAAGCCAATGTGACTGCTTACTTTATAAACCAAGAGCTCATTGACATTGAGGGCAAAATACAACCATGTTGGGGAGGATGGTTGATACTGTTCATTTCAGATTCCAACCTGCAAAATTTCAGCATTTCATGAGCTACCATGTAAGATTGCTTACCTAGTACTCAAATTTACATACACAGGTAGTGGTTTTTGGTGTGAAGCTGTGCACTGTAGCGTGTAGTCACTGGTATTGTTTAATGTGTATCTTGTGAATACAGCAACCTGCACAATCAAGAGACTGACTATCAGGTAGATCATTTGATATCTTCAAACTTTTTAATTCCCAAAGGCATGCGGTATCATCAGATGTCAATGGGAAATTAAGAAGCAACAACATCAAAATCGTCATCCTACCTCCAACAAGCCTTTCTCCTGACGTAGTAATCTTAAAGACGCATGAAACTTCCCAGGAACAAATTCTAATTGCATGTCAAGAAATTGAGCTTTACTCGTCTGCTTTTGCATTCTCTTAACCCAGTCACTACTATTAACTATCTTAGACTTTGAACCATATGAAATCAGTGTGACTGAGAAATTAAATAGTGTAGGATTCACATAGAAATAAGCACTTGAACCACTTATGATAGTCGTCTGCTTGCCAATACCACCAAAGCCATCTTCTGTGTCATTTCCTGTATTATATAAACGAATAAGTAAAACATATCCTTTGTTGTTTGCTTCCTTCAATAGGAACATCCAGCTTTCCAAAACTAAATGCTCATAGATAAGAGTTTACCCTGTTGGCAATCTGTCAGAACCACATGTATGTCTGTTTGCAAGAAATTATACACTTGTACAGTTGGATATATGAAGATTTCTCTCTGGAACTGTAAAGCAACTGGTGCAGTTCTTTCAGAAACACGAGTTCCATTTGTAGGCTGCACAGGCACATCTCTACCAAGAATGTGAATTAAAAAATGAAGATCTGTAACATGATGGCCATTGGAAAAAACAGGGCAACTTAGAGAGCTGAAAGAAGACTTCACGGAATCAACATTGAAGGCCTTCCTTAGGTTATAGTTAAGCTTTTCTATAACCCCAGATATCCAGATGGTTTTTTCACCGGTGATGTCATCTGACCACTGCACTGAAGCTAGCTGGCCAATATTTTCAGAATGTTCCGAAATATCAGGTCTAATTGACAACATAAAATTTCCTGAAATGGATTGGACAGCGGTCAGATAAGTGTTGTATAATAACTACTACATCTGACCTGAATACTTACATTTTAGGCTCATGCACCTCGATGCTTAATAAAAAGTTGCAACCACAAGAGCATGAACAACACATAACACATGATAATGTATATGGGATGATAATATTTGAACCTAGTTTATGATTGGGATTGCATTTTTATCAATATTCGAATACTAGAGCCCTACCTGGCTATTTAATTGATAACAATAGCACTACATACAAAAAGAAGAGAAACATACATGATGAACACATGGATTATGAAACGCATAAAATTACAATTTGAGAGAAATCTTGAATGCAAGGAAACTTGCATCTGTTGGACTTTCACAAGTGTTCATGTAATCAGGTGAAAGGTAAGTAGTGCCTAATAATTTACCCATGAAGGCATCTGAACACAAGAATGACTGTGTCTTTAATAGCACACGACCAAGCATCCTGGTAGTACTGCAAGAAGTAGCCAATAAGAGGGCCCTTTGGCGCTTAACTGGGGCTGCAGCACTCCAGGATTTACTTCTAAGGACGCTTACACTGCAATCTAGTTGTGTTAAATGAGTTGATCGCTATACCATAAGGGCCTTTTTGTTTGAGCTGCAGCTTTGAACTTTTGGCTCAAAAGCTAGTTTTCTAACTTTGGCTTCTGGCTGTTGGCCTTTTGCTATTGACTTTTGTAATAAATCTTGTTATTGACTTCTGTAATAAATTTTGCTATTGACTTTGTAATAGTTACTTGCCAAGAGCTAGAGACATCAATGCTCTTTTCGGTCCACCAGACATATCCATGGCGTCGAATACTCCAATAGATTCATCAACTGTATCTCCACTTCTAACTGTGACAAATGCAGCCTCTTCACTAGCTTTGTTTGGCCTCTGAAACTGAAGTTCAAGAGAAAAGTCACTCTTATTATGGATCCTCAACAAAGGTTGAACTGAGAGAGATAAGCCTTCCTGCATTCAGTTAGCATTAACTATGAGAAGCCAAAATTAGAATACAATAATCAATATGTAAGGAAAAGTACAAAAGCCCACAATAATCAAGAGAAAAGTCTGCTTGCTTTCCTACCTCAGAATTCTGGGACACCTTGACCACAATAAATGGTCCAGAAAGGATTCTCGGGTCTACAAAGGTAATTGAAAGTAGTTCAAACCAAAAGATAAGCAAGCAGATTCAGAACAAAAATATAACTTTGGAAACATATATCTAAAAACTGCTGAAATTTCTATGAATGAATATTCTCTGAAAGAAATACCTTTGACTCGTGACACACGGGTTCTCCGTGCAAAAATACCAGACTCATGGAGAGAAATGCTGATTGGAATAGTTGAAAATACTCCTTCCTTGAGTAAGCAAATAGAAACAACATTTTGATCATGTGAAATATTATCATCAAATGTAAAGTGCCTGGAGGATGCGTAAACATGGAATGTCAGACAAAACAGGAGTAGAATACAAAGTGCAAGGGGAGGGATCAACATCCAGAGGACTGAATGAGTCATAATCCATTGTCCAATGATGACAATGTGCAAAGCATTAAAAATATCCCATGCTAAGATGACAAGAATTATCTAAGTAACCAACAAAATAAACAGACCTCAAGAAAACTGAAGTTGACTGTTGCCCAGGAATTATTGCATCCCCATTATCTTTAAAATGACACACAAGTGCCAGCCTTGAACCGTTCTCTATCTGCAGAAGCAATGTTAGTATGGTCATACCTCAAGAGAGAGGCAATAAGAAAGACAGAGAAAAAAAACAGAAGTATATATGCAATACCCTACTGTGAAATGATGTGTAGAATATGGCAAAATAGGATCGCAGAGCTGTCAGCCATATCATTAGAAAGGTAGATGTAACATTGAGGTTCATATTCATTGATCCAAAATGAAATTCAGCTCTGGTTGTCTTGAATGATATAAACAGAGGTTTTAGTTTATACCTTGCAGGAGTTAGGAAAGATAGCCGAGCTTCTGACAGCATATGGACCCATCAAGTCTAACTTTCCAACCAAATATAGAAGGATGTCATATGAAAGCTCATTAATAAATATATCCACCTGCAAGAACGAAGATGAACCTTCTGTCAAAAGAAAGAATGAAGGTGAGATTAACTACATTGCCGCTAAACAATTATGTGCAGTTGAAACAAGCATGTTATTCAAGTATCACACCTGCTTTAATCGAAAGAAGAAACTGATGGCCGTCTTTCCATACTTGGTTACTGGATCTGGGGTAAAAAACCTAAATCGAAAGAACGTATAGGAGGCGATAGGAGAGATGAGTTCTTCCCTGTGTGTCAGATAGCAAGAACTCAATTCCAAATCTCTCTGCCAGTTTGTAAGAAACCAGCAAAATACAATTAGGCAGGAAAACAAATATAGATATTAGCACAAGACTGACCACAGATTTCTTCGTGCGATGAAGTACTGCGCTGAGACTTTGAATGAACTCAGAATTCTGATTTTAGATGGGAATATTTGTGTAACAACACGGATATCACTTATGCAGGTTTGGACAAGTGGGAAAACATTATCAGTATCAGAGACTTCATGAGTGATGGTAAAAACAATCTTGTCAACATTGATGATTACATGGTGAGAACTTGCACCACTTGCCAATCTATCCCTCACAGAAAAAGGCACATCATCGTCCACATCTAAGTAAGTGTTATTGTCCAAATTCATATGGTTAAAGGTAAGTCTTGAAGCATCAGAAAAAGTAGATTCATCAAAAACCTGCACTTTAAATGGATTTCCTGGCTTTTTCACAAACTCTAGCAAGCCATCAACAAATGCAATGCCATAATTGTTTTTCTTGTTGACAAGATGGTACGAACTTCTTGGTATAACCTTGTAAGGTTTTCCATCATCGCTGTCATCCTCAGAACTATCAACCCTGAAAGGAAGTGTGCTCCAAATTGAACACGGCTTGTCAACATCAGAAGAAATTTCAACAAAATCTGATCCTTGAGAAAAACTAAGGGCCAACTCTTTGCCTTCATTATTCTTTGCATATAATGACAAAAGAGAAATACATTGTGTGTTGGATCTCCAGCCTTTATGGTGTTTCACCTGGAAAAAAAAAGGTGATATAGTATTTCTAACAACCACATAGGTGGAGCATCCCTTGTTCAATAGCAAGAAATCAATTCTATAGCTATCAAGCGATAACCTTAAATGGAGAAAATAATTCTAGTCTAAGGTATCAAGCTATAACCTTAAACAATGCGCATTCACCAGCAAGGGAATAATGGTATGCACCAACCACTTGGTATGTACTTCCAGTGTTTTTGATTGATGCATACATCTGTTGATTAAGATCCCTTATAGCAACAATAGCTCCTGTTATGGCAGTAATACATGGATTAGCACAGTGTTATTTAGGTTTATACGATGCATGTCTGTCATTAAGCAGAATTACCATCAGGTATAGTATAATCCATTGGATCTAGCTGTGCTTGGTGACTGGTGCCACCAGACTGTATTTGCTTCTGAGTTGAACCAGAACTCATTATCCCATAAACAGGAGCAAGTAGCGACGAGATCATCTGCAGATAGAAGCTATACTCATTGGATAATTCATATAGAACATAATGTGTAGTAGACCTTGACCAAATCCGATTTGGATAGCCATGACCAAATGTTTTATCTGATGAAATATTTTTCTCAGTTTGTCTCGAAAACTGAGTGCTTGACACAAAAGTGAATGCAAGGAATCATGGTTAAATGGGGGAAAAGCATGCGTAGCTGAAAACAAGGGTGTTAGTATATGACATTATCCATGAAATTAATGATGAAAATAGACATTTGTGCAGTCATAAACGTGCCAAATAAACTCCAATTCTGAACATGCAGATGAACAATTCAAACAATTTGGTCTAGAATGTATAACAGGGTGTCAAATGATGCTAGTTCTCCTAATTTTTCTCGTATTCTCTACTTGTTTTTCTAGAACTACTAGTCACCCATAAATTACAGACAAAAAGCATAATAAGTCCAGGAGAGAGAGAGAGAGAGAGATTGAGGCATCACCTCAACGTTTGAGAGTGACATTGCCACCTCCAAACCAGAAAGAGACCCACTTCCAGACCAATCACCACACAAATGTTCCAAACAAGACTGACCATCCAAATTTTTTCTCTCGCTCTTCAGATAAGCAGAGAAATGCTTCAGGATCTGATTTTCATGTGATGAAAAATTTAGTGATGTGTTGCCGGTTGAACTTCCAAGTGCAGAACTTGAGCTTGAAGCAGCTTCGTGATCATAACTATGCATATTGTTTGCTTCTACAAATGGGAGATATTCTTGAATTTCAGACTGAGGTGAAAGATCAACAGACTTGCTGGATCGAAAACGAGGTCCTGGTACATCTCTTAATTGCTCAAGGGAACTCTTGTGGATAGTACTAACAGTGGAGATCGAAAGGCGCTTCACTTCAAACAAAAACTCCATGCCAAGATTCATTTGTTGAAGACTCGCATCAACTTCAAAAGTCAATCCCTGATGTGTACCTAAATGCAGGAAAAGATATACAATTTATTGGCAGCACAATTGAACTAAGGATAGGCATATAAAACAATTACCTGATTCATCCGTGACAACAAGAGTCAGGGACAGCCAAGTTAATTCAATATCAAGGCATTTGATGACACTCAGTTGGGATTCCTCACTTCGAACATGAGCACCTAAAGGCACTGTTGTTGCCCCTCTCTCAGTATACCTGTTGGTAACAATATAGTCACCTCCTGCAGAAATTGGAGATAACTTATCTTTGACTAAGTTTGATGTTGCCCGCACTGAGAGATCCACAAGCAGCCATAAGTAAACTTTGCAACACAGAACAAGCTTAGCTAATGAAATTGTTTCCAGAAAGATCAAGCCACCCTGTCAATAGCAGTTGTAAAGTATACCTTAAAAGCGAGACAACAAAAAGAGGGATGCCAATTAGGAACTACTCAGAAATAAACTAAAAGTTTCATAGCTGGACATTTTCATGACAAAAGCATGCAAAACAATGTCAATATAGCGAATCAGAAACCACGTTAGCAGAATCAGCAGAAAAGACTTCAAGAGGAGTGGTGCACCTGGATTTTGCATTTGACAACCTGAAGATCATCATGGATCAACAGCGAGATTTTATGTTTGCTGTGCTGCCTCAATTCAGATAGGTAACTGTGAATTCTGAAGTCTCCAACAAAAACCTCTGTAAATTCAATTTTAATTGAATACCAATTTCCTAGAGAAGTAGATGTGCGACAACTTCTAGAATCATGTTGTAATTTCTTGTCAGTCAAGTTGACATTGGAACCAACACTAATATGAAAGACACATTCTGATATAATGAGCTGGTTCTTGCTATGCAGTAAGCCACCAGATATGTATCCATGCTGGAGTATATCATTGTAAGTACTCATTTGAGATCGATTTACGAATATCACACACTGAATTCCAGATAGACTAACGAGTAAGTCTGTGCATTCTCCATTAAGCAGAAGTTTCACAGAAGAACTTTTGGTGCAGAACCCAACACCTAGAGCTAATATATCAAGTAATTCCTGTGTTGCTATGCCCTCAAATACAGGTGAGCTGCTGATGTAGTTTACAAAACTATTGATAAACCCAGCAGGATTTATAAAAAGTCCACCACGTGAAGCACTAAAGATGATATCTGCTGACTCCAAATCAAGTTGCATTTCAACACTGAGTTCTACATGAGGACCCACTGTGTCTTCCTGGGAAATATGTTCAACAAACTCCATTGTGCTCCCCTTCATATCTTTTTTATAAAACGACGCTAGTCTTCCAATAAAATCTCCAGAATACTTAAAGTTTCCAGGATCAGACTTCAATGCCTCCAAATGCATGCTTTCGATAAACTGCAGAGTGTTGATGACCACCGCAAGTAGAGTAAAGTAAAGTGAGTTAAAGCAGGCATTACAAGGAGTAGAATACTTGGTTAAGAAATATAAGCCATGAAATGATTTAGGGAAAAATTCTGTTTGTTGTTCTTAATTCTAATTTTCACGTGTACGCAAATCTATCTAAGTCATGCATTATTTGTCTCTTCACAAAAACCCCTCACAAAGCATAGATAAATACTCCCTCCGGTCCCGTATCTTAGGCGCATCCATGCTAAACACAGATACCAGCACTCTATCAACTACCATTAACTGTCTATAGAGTGTTGCACCCTCCTGCCTCGTGCCGCGTTCACATGGAAGGTTTGATTGGCTCACCTTGCATGGATACATGCATGAATGAAAAAGGAGATATTTAATCACCAGCGCATGCAAACCACATCAGCTGAAGTTAATGACCAGCGAAAAAAAAAAGCTTCAGTGATTGTAGCCATGCCTAACAAACCGACCAAACTCAAAAACTCGTTCATGCCTTAGAAACCAGACAATTTAATAATGCAAAAAAAAACTGATATAATCTGTTGTGCATACCTGGCAAACCATGAAGAGTTCATCTATGCAGAAGAAAGCTAGGAAACCAATGATCCTTCCTTCTAAGTTAGTTGAGATGATGTTTCTCACCCCGAAAAAGGAATAGACATAGTTCCTGCAAGGCGAAATAAAAGAATTAAATGCAGTTGAAACATGCAACCTGATTCCACAACAAATAGCAGTTGGTACAATAAACAACTTTAATTGTTCATCATAGCTTATTGGATTACATGCTACTATTATAACAGCTCTCATAAGACAACCTTTCCGACTCAACTTCTCATGCCAAATACCACACCAAAAATAGTTAACATACTGAACGAAAATCTTTTTAGAGTCACATGTCCACAAAAATGAAAGGTCAACAAATCCTACCTGCTAGCTGAAATCAGGAAACTGCATGACAGCGGTCCACAAATGTGAGACTGCTGATTTGCATCTAGATTATCTATCAGAAGAGATAAACCAGCAAACATGAAGCAAGCATCAAGCATAACATGCCCTGGATAAACGTTTCTTGTACTACTTTCTATTTGTAGCCAATGATGTTCTTGGGGCGCCTTCGCACTAACAAATGTTTTATGTGATTCTTTGGTATGAGAATTTGTTCTTGGAGAAGTTGAAGAAAGAGATGCTGGCCAAAGAGCACATTCCACATATGCTAGACTGAAAACTATGCAGGACCTGCTATTCATCTGAGAAAGCAAGGGCTTGTATACATCTTTGCTATTTTGCAACATATTATATTTATCAAAGAATAACCGTATACTTGGACCAGCAACCAGTGCTACAATATGAAGAGTGTTCTCTGGAATCACATCCGACATTGCAACCTTTATTCTATGATTCAATGATCTCAATTTGTCAACAAGTCCACTTGTAGAGTCTAGATAGGTATCACCACTGTTCGAAAAATCAGCTGATCTTTCAGTTAGTTCTTTTGGCTGTTTGTAGTGCATGAACTGTCTGTACAGCAGATAAGTTGATGAAGCACATAAATAATCCAAATCAAGGTTTAGTCTCCCAATTGTGAATTTACATTGCTGGTAACCACTTATACTTTTGTAAGGATCAATGAGAAAAGATTTGAATTCAAAAATAACAGAAGGTTTTTCATGATGAACCACACCCGATTCATTGTATGCATTGCTAATTATCATCCAACTTGACCATAACTGATCCATATTACTCTTTATAAGGGCAGTGGACAAATCATCATTGAAGTAAAAGGATCCGTCGGATTGTTGTCGGGAGAATGGGCTCATACTAGCTGAGTCACACCAGAGGATTATCCTAGTGTCAGTATCCTTGGTGAACTCTGCTGTTCCAAAAGATGAACTCCTCCTGGGACTGTTGCTACTGTCTGCTTGTACTAACTTTGGGACACTGTAAAGGCATGTCTTTAGTTCCCCGAGAACTAGAAAAAATGATTGTGTGGTGCAACCAGATGAGTAAAGTAAGCATGATGACTTCATTACAAGATGCACCGAAGCTAACTCAATCTGAGTGTTTCTTCTGTCTGATCTTTTCGTGCCAGTGAAACAAGGAAACAAGGTTACAGATAGTTCCCCAAGGTGTACGCTGACATGAAGCTCCACGTCAACATCATAAGTAGAACCAGGAAAAATATGTGTATATGATGCTTTGTTTCTAGGGCCCATTGTCACCCACACTGACCTCCACATGAACACAAGAAACCTCCATAAATATATGAAGGGCGTAAGAATTTTCAACAAGGAAGAAACCAGAACTGCTTTTGATGATTCCTGCTTTTTCAGTTGCTGTGACACAATCAGTTTTGAACGTGCAGCGCACCGTGCTCTAGCAATAGCTTCTACAGGAATTTTATCCTCTAGATCAGCAACAGTTTCCCATTGATGTTTAATAGTATCCAAGAGTTTCTTGTTCCTTGATACCCCGGCACAGTTCCTTGCTACAATCTTGTCTGAGGGATACCCTACCAATGTCAGCAACAGTACATAAGCATGGACATAGCTCCGCCAGAAAGAAGCACAGCTTACTGCCTTGCTTAAAGAAAACCTTCGGCGCACTATTGAGCTGTCAACCTTTAGTGCAGCAACTTTCCAGAGCTCTCTGCCGTTCCTAACCGCATAATCTTCCTTTTGGCTTGCAATATCCAATATCACCATCAAAGAAGGAGCAAACTTTGGTGAAATTTCCCAGCAAACTTTGGGGAAATGAATGCCAAGGCCAGAAAGTTGTAGATTATCCAATCTGACTGAAGCAGATACGCCAGTGAAGGATGCACTGCAATCTACAGAATCATTCTCCTTCATCAGGAATTCAAACTCAGCGCATTCAACAAACAATTTATTCTTCTTTCTGGATGACACTAAAGACCCAACCAGTCCTCTGAACAGAGTGCTGCCGAAAACAGGCTCGGGGCCAAACCGTAAGTCGGTTGTCCTCAGTACAAAAACATGTGAGTCGTCAAGGTACCGAACTTGTATCCTGACATCGTCAATCCGCACCTGACCACAGTTCAGAAGCACGGTCGAAAACACTGAAGCTAACTTATCCTCCAGGGAGTTAACTACACCTTCGATCATCTCATGCAACATTTCGCCCTAACAAGTAGAACAGGAGGCGGAACTTGGTGTTCAAGCAAAGCATCAAAGTAAATTGACTACAAACACAAGCGTCAAACAACGCAAGTACCTGAGGGTCCAATGATGCGAGAACTCGCTTCTTCTCCTTAGATACCCACTCCTTGTAGTCTGGCCGCTGCTTCCTTGGCGCAGGCTCCCTTCAGAATAGACACCATTGACGCGTCAGTCTCTTAGTTAAGTAAATACTCCACATGATAGCACAATGCCACAATGGCTTGGCACAACAGCAGCGCCGCGGGCCACTGCTCCACCAGTACGGGCGGAGCGAAGGCAGGGGGGTCGCCAATCGTACCTGAGTGTGAGCGCGACGTCCACGCCGCGCACGACGGCGTCGATCGCGGGGGCGGCCCATGGCGAGGCGGCGAGCTCGACCTCGGCGACGGCCGCGCGGTCGAACGTGGCGGGCCAGGACGGGGACTCCCCGGCGCCGGCGGCGGCGTTGAGCGCGGCGACGTCGAGCTGGAGCCCGCGCGCGACGGCGCGGGCGCGGGCGAAGAGGCCCGGCTCCACCCGCAGCTCCTCGGGGTCCGCCGCCAGCCACGGCCGCAGCGCGGCCAGCAGCCGCGCGCGCAGGGCCTCCGCGACAACCATCGAGACGAAGGCCACGCGCCGCTAGGGCTCCATTGGGGGGGCTTCACTAGCGGCGCGGCGAGCTGCGAGGGCGACGAGACGAGGAGTCCGGATTGGAGCGGTCGGCCTTCGGGGGCGGCGCGGGGAGAAGGGATGCTCGCGTGCGCGAGGGGAGAGAGTAGAAGACAGGGGGTGGAGATGGGAAGCCGCTGACTGTTTGATCAATGGGGACAAACGGGGGGATAACGATAGTGACGATGGGAGCAGCTAGAGCTTTCCATAGCAAATCACCAATCAGCTGATGCCATTTTCTCTTTTTTTCTTCTCGTTTTTAATTTCTTTCCAAATTTAAACAGGGGATTCTCGTGAACGGACGTGGATCTGATCCGATCGATCCGATCAAACTATTTTTTAACTTGTGATCTGGACTGGTTGACCCAATTTATATATAATGCCAGTATAGATATGTTTGTATGTTGTATATCGATATGGACTGAGAGCAACTCCAACGGTTTTACATATTTTTTTTTTTGACAAAATACGGTATTTGTCAACTCTCAAATTAGAGTAAAATGCACTAGCGGTCCTTAAAGTTGTCAGCATGTGTCACATAGGTCCCAAACTTTTAAAAACGCATTTCTGAGTCCCTAAAGTTGTCGACAAGTGTCGTATAGATCTCAAAGTCCTAAAAACGCATTTCTAGGTCTCTGAAATTATTTCAGGTGTCATATAGGTCCCAATGGGCGCTTAACCGATCCATTAGCTGACATGGCAGGCTAACTTAATGCTTATATAGACCTGACAGGTGGGACCTACACATCAGCGGTACACTTACTTATTTTTTTAAAAAAATCATATCTTTTGCATATGATCTTGGATGAAGATGAATTATATGTGAAAATTGTAGCCCTTGATGAGATCTACAACTTTTTAGTTTTAATATTTTTTTATTTGAGATTGTTAAGATGGTTAAAAGAGTAATATAAAGTTTCACCAATATATTATTCGCGTGAGTTTGTCATATAAAAAACTCATATCTCTCGTGTATGACAACAGATAAAATACTTTATATAGATATTGTAGGTCTCAATAAGACATGCAAATTCATAATTTTAAATTTTGTTATTTGAGGTCGTTAAAATCGTAAAAGAAATAAAACAAAATTTCAGCAGCATATTAATCGCGTACCAGAGCCTGTCATCCTAAAGGCACCATATTCTCAAATACAATGACAAATAAAGATAGTTTATATATGCAAATTATAGTCACCGATTAGACCTATAAATTTATTATTTTGACAAGCTCGAATACGCGAATAATAAATTATTAAAACTTTACATTATTATTTTTGTCATCTTAACAATCTTAAATGAGAAATATTAAAACTAAAAAGTTATAGATCTCATCGGGAGCTACAATTTTCACATATAATTCATCTTCATCCGAGATCATATGCAAAGGATATGATTTAAAAAAAAATAACTAAGTGTGAAAGGATCAAGATGTCCAAGAGGGGGTGAATTGGGCTTTTCTAAAACTTCTTGCAAGAATAAAACCTATCAAGCCCCAATTAACCCCCTAGTGCCTAGAAGTGTGTTTCTCTTTATTCTACCGCACAAAAGATCAAGTCTATGTCACTCCTACTCTAGCAAAGCAATCCAATAGAGAATGAACAACAAGTAGTAATGCGGAATTGAATTGCTTGAAAGTAAATGCGTAGGTAAAAGAGTAGAGATGACTCGATGATCTTTTTGCCGAGGTATCGAGGTGTCGGCACACCCCCTAGTCCTCGTTGGAGCACCCGCGCAAGGGTATCGCTCCCCCTTGATCTGCACAAGGATCAAGTGCTCACTACGAGCTGATTCTTCGCCACTCCGGCCCGGTGAATAGCTCGCTACCGGTCACAACTTGACTTGGATCATCCACAATGCCTCCGGATGATCACCAAGCTCTCTGGTCACCACCAAGTCGTCTAGGTGATGCCGATCACCAAGAGTAACAAGCTAGAACTCTCACTTGACCAACACAAGGCCAAAGAGATGGATGGATGCACACTTGCTACTCAATTCTCACTAGGAGGTGTCTAATTCTCACAATTAGCAAATCACTCAACCTCACTAGGGCTCTTGCACTCACTCACACTCACAATGTGTTTCTCAGCAGATGAAAGTGGCAAGAACTACCAAATGGATGGAGAGGGAAGGAGTATAAATACTCCCCCAACCGGCCATCCAAAAACTGCACAAGACAGGGTTTCTGCGGGGGCATCGGACGCTCCGATGCCTGGCATCGGACGCTCCGATGACCTCGACCAACGGTCGACTGTACCCTCTTGTCAGACCTGTTAAAGTGACATCGGACGCTGGGCAGCGTCCGATGCCACCACATCGAACGCGTCCGATGTGGATTCACCCTCTCTGGAACCTCTTTGGATGCCCATCGGACGCTGGCCCTCAGCGTCCGATGCCAGCGTCCGATGCGGCCTCCAGTTCACGCCTACGTGAACAGTGGCATGGGCGCGACCAATGTGAACACATCGGCGCGTCCGATGCCACGCACCAGACTAAACCCTAGTCGGGGTGAGCATCGGACGCGTCCGATGCCCACCTGGCCAGCGTCCGATGCCCATAACAAGGGCAGACTCAACTCGGATCGCGACGCGGCCAAAACGACTTTTGATCCTCTCGACTTAAGGCATCTCTCAGAGCTACCTAGGGCTATGAAATAACAAGTGTGCACCACACCTACTGAAAGGACCGTGACGCCTAAAAGGGGGGGTGAATTAGGCAACTTAAAACTTCTACTCTAAACTAAGGCCTCTCTAATTTCCACCTAGTCAAAACCTATGTAGGAAAGTAAACTATCTAATGTGCAACTAAGGTTTTGTTATGTGTGTTTTCTATCTCTACCGCAAAAGGAGTTATGCTACCTAGTTTCCAAACCTATCAACTAGCAAAAGTAAGCTAGGAAAGGTAAAGCTCATAAACAAGGTAGCAATGTAAGTGCGGAAGCTAAAGAGTGTGATAGAGATGCAAACTCCCGTCGGCGACTCCGGTATTTTTACCGAGGTATCGAGAAGCGCGCAAGCTTTCCCCTAGTCCTCGTTGGAGCCCCTCGCAAGGAATCCCTCGCAAGGGCCAAGCTCCCGGTCGGGTAACTCCGTGGATAGCTCCGGGCCTTCCCCACGCGCAAGTGGGTCTCCGGTTGAGCCACTCGTGGCAAAGCCTCTCCCGGATGCTCCCCTCCGTCTTCACTATCAAGTTTCCGGCCGAAGCGCCGCGGGCCTTGTTCCCTTCCGCACACGGAGGCGGCCACACCACAATCACGGTTCGTGTGATCTCGCAAGACTTACAAGCCCCGCTGATGTACAACAACGGTGCGTGCAAGCACCGGTAGATAAGAGGTTTTCAACCTCACTAAACACTAGGCCTAACACCTAGAGCAAGCGCAAAGCGGTGGTCTAACTAGCTTAAGCACTTCGCAAAGCACATACACTAATCACCTAGTATATCACTTGAGCACTTTGGTGGCTAGAGCAACTAAATATGTGTCTATTCACTTGGTATACTTCCTTGAGCTCCAACCTTATTGTTTTGGCCAGCCATGGGGGTATATATAGAGCCCCAAGCAAATAGAGCCGTTGGGCAAAGAGATGGGCTTTTCTGCCATCGACCGGACGCTCGTCACGTCCTGACCGGACGCGTCCGGTCTCTCACAACGGCTAGTTGCCAGCCTGCACAGGCACTGATCGGACTCTGGCCTGAGTCCGGTCACAGACGACCGGACGCGTCCAATCGCGTTTTTGTGCCTCTGGAACCTCTCTGTACTCGATCGGACTCAGCTGAACTCCAGCGTCCGATCGACGTCGTAGCGTCCGGTCACACTGCCACGCTGATGAACAGTTGTATCGGTGCGTCCGATCACAACTGGCGCAGCGTCCGATCGCTTTGACGTGGCACTGTTGGCTTGAGGTACTGACCGGACGCATCCGGGTCAGCGTCCGGTCACTGCGAAGCAGCGTCCGGTCACTCTTTTTTCTTCAGTTCTTCGCGGTTTCTTGCGTCGTCTTGGTTCCATTCTTGTGCCTTAGACTTTGCTTGATCTTTAGGGTCTTCAACTGAGCTTCTAGAGTCTTGCTTGAGGTGTTGATCATCGGATCACCACATCGCCTTAGTCGAAGTCACATTTGCACCCTATTGGACTACAAAACAAACACTTGCAAATGCATTAGTCCAATTTGGTTATGTTGTTCATCAAACACCAAAATCCAAAGTTAAATGGTCCGAGGTCCATTTTCCTTACACCTACCTCAATAGACTCATCTAGGTCAAGCTACTGATTCACGCTCCCCTTTATAGTACGGCCAAAGGAAAAACAAAGACCTAAGACTACCTAAGTGTCCTCCAACACCATATGACACTTAGCCTAGTCTACCACCGTCTTCGTCGACCATCCTTTGAAAACTGAAACGATATCCATCGCCAGGGGACATGAACTCCATATGCCTGTATCGTTGTCATTACCGTGACCTAACTCAATCCTGTTTCTGCAAAACACACGTTAGTCACAGTAATCTTGTGTTTCATCCAATCACCGAAACCACTAGGGGCCAAGATGCGTTCAAAGTGTACCGCTGATGTGTAGGTCCCACCTGTCAGGTCTATATAAGCACTGAGTCAGTCTGACACATCAGCTAACGGGTCGGTTAAGCGCCCATTGGGATCTAGATGACACCCGAACTAATTTCAGGGACCTAGAAATGCGTTTTTAGAACTTTGGGACCCATACGACACCTGCCGACAACTTTAGGGACCCAAAAATGCATTTTTAAAAGTTTGAGACCTATATGACACCTGCTGATAACTTTAAGGACCGCCAGTGCATTTTACTCCTCAAATTAATATGGCAAAGGTAAAAAGAGTCAATCTCCAACGATTTTGCATTTAGACTTAGCAAAACTAAAAAATTATACGTGCGAGAGAGAAATATCTCATAGGAGCAGCACGCGAGGGCGATTGCCAAGCGAACCGCAGCTTGGCATATATGCCAAATATCACCCGGTGTTTGCCAAGTTGCTAAAAATGCCAAGCTCATTTGCCAAACCGTTGGATATGAGATTTTTAGACTTTTTTGCAAAAACAAGAGTGCAAAGCCCATTTGCAAAACCGTTGGAGATGCTCTGACAAACTATGTATTTTACCCTTAGAAAGGAAGTGAGTTTGGAGAATAATGAGGACTAACAAAGAGGATATGTGTTATAGCTTAGAGAAAATTTTCTATTTGATATCGAAAGTAATGTAGCTCTCTTATTTGACATCGAAACTAAAATTCTTTCTTATGTACTATGTACTTGAGTTTTTTCTTTCCTATTTAATATTTTCATCAATTTAGATTACTAATGGTATTAAGTTTTAGGAAAAAAATGTTTGATTTAATTGGATTTGTCCTATTTTATTCAATAATTAAATTAAAGAATAATTCCAAGAGTATGGTTAGTGCTAGGTGTAATATGCATGGTCCTTTATGCCTAGAGACTTGATGAGTCTTATGTGCATGGTGACCATTATATGCTAATGAGTCATGATGTCTTAATGATTTCTGTTACTAGTAACGAAAAATTGATTTTGTCGATTTTACAAGTTACTAGTAATGGACGTGCTATAATGACTACTATCTCTTCATATGCTTGGTTCTTTATCTACGTCTGATGTTGCATAAATAGAGGATTGTTTCTCTTGTTCGAGTGAGAAGGGAGAACATAAAGCTAGAACTTCATCTGCTCGGATGAAGATCGGTAATTAAGTTTTTGGAAGCGACTACACGACTGCTCAATCGTTCGATAATGTCATCTTCTTCCCATTGAACGGGATAACTACTCCCACTACTACACAGAGCAATCCGATCGGTAATTAGGTTTTTGGGAGCGACTACACGACTGCTCAATCGTTCGATAATGTCATCTTCTTCCCATTGAACGGGATAACTACTTCCACTACTACACAGAGGGGCTTTAGCCCCGGTTGGGAACGGGCAGCTCCCACTACTACACAGAGGGGCTTTAGCCCCGGTTGGGGCAGCTCCCACTACTACACAGAGGGGCTTTAGCCCCGGTTGGGAACGGGCAGTCCCAACCTTTAGTCCTGGGTGCTCCCAACCGGGGCTAAAGGCTCGCACGATATAAAAAATAAATGTGCGTCTGTGAGATTCGAACTCAATACCTCTCTCCTCGCGCACAACTCACCTACCAACTCAGCTACACAACCCGCGTGATATAGTTCTGGACGTTTTCCTTTTGAATTCACTCGTGAAGGACCTTTAGTCCCGGTTGGTAACAACAACCGGGACTGAAAGGTTACCCTTTAATTACCAACCGAGACTAAAGGTTGGAGGACCTTTAGTCCGGGTTGGTAATACCAACCGGGACTGAAGGTTGACCTTTAGTCCCTAAAAGTCTTTAGTCTCTGACACAATTTTTTATCGAGACTAAAGCTCGGTTGATAGATCGTCCAATGGCCTGTTCTCTAGTAGTGTTCAACAGACACTATGTCGACTAACTCAACCGGCTCTGGTGCCACTGGGTATGTTATAATTCATTTTTCAGTGATTAAAATCATGATTATTAGTGTCATCTATATGCTCCTATCACTTGGATCACACGTGCACATATGTGAGGTCACAAACTTATTATTAATCCTTTTTATGGATTAAATTGCTACTGAAAATACCTAAATTTCTAAAAAAAAATTCTGTTTTCCTTTCCTATATGAGCATTTTTACCAAGCCGTGGTCTCTGTGTGACGAATCTTCTCACACTCCATGGTTAGACGCCGGTACCCGCCCGATTTGGTTCTTTTTATCGCCGTCATGCTCTTGTGTGTTTCTCAGCGTGCTCCGCGCCTCCGCGGCTCCCTCCCATGGATGGGAATGGAATCCATCGCAGCGGCGCCGCTAGCTTTTTTTTTAAATTGGAATAAAATTCCATTACTCAGACAACGCTGAATCATCAGCAATTACAGACTGAATATGTGCCAGAATTGAGACCAATTCAGGCTCCTCGTCCGGATCACAACGCCTATCAAGACTAGCCAGTTCATGAGCTACCTTATTACACGATCGTGGGCAATGACAAACACTCTAGGAAATAAAATTCCACATCAGCAAGCTTTGTAATTCTTCAACCAGATTGAACACTTCACTAAGAGCATAATCATCAGAGTAGACTGCAATAACCACCTCACTCGCGTCCGTTTTGATCACGACATGACCAACACCAGCATTGACAGCAGCTTGTGTTCCTTGAATGCAGGCTATGAGCTCGCCCTGCAGGCTGTTCAACAACTCTTTTTTCCTACCTCGGCAAGCGCCGACGACATCACCAGCTGAATCACGGAGAACACACCCCCAACCTCCATCACCAGTATTAGGATCAAAAGCTGCATCACAATTAGCCTTCACTTGATCGCCTACCGGCTTCTCCCATTTCTGCTCGCAACCCCGACGCACCCTTAGGGCTCCTTTGGATGCTGGGAGCAAAAGACACGTGGGTTTCATCCCGCAAGGGAAAATCATTCCTTGCACATGACACCCCTCTTCCGGTGGGTAACAGGAATCCCATAGGGGTAGAAATTCTTGAATGCCATTTGGATGTCACAGGGATATAAATCCCGGCCACCCAAAAACATTCAAAAAACTCAAAAAAAATAAAGATTTCAAAAATGCAATTACAATATAAAAAATCAGTACAATAAATAACCTTTTGGTCGTACAATACACACATTGGATAGAAAAGGTGAATTAATTTACTAATTCGAAGCATACAAACTCTTCATTTCACAGGGTAATTAACCAAGCAGATGAACTTTGATCCAACATATCATTTGCATAGGCTTTCAGATTATAGAAGTAAAAGACAAACATCTAGTTACATCTAATTCAAGCAAGATCTAACATATGTGACTTATAAGTTCAGTAACTTTGATACTTCAATTGTCCTGGACTCTCAAACCTGTATCAATGAACATTGTCATTAGTCATCACATAAATATAGGAACTGCAACAGACTATCAAACCAAAAGGACCAAATTTGCTTGTTAACAACCTTGAATGTCTCTATCAAGATTGTTGTATAGATTATCACACAAGGTTGTTCACTAATACTTTATGTACAATCTGAATATTATCAATACAGTTCAATGGTAGCTAGCATGCATGCCACAGGTTGAGGTGATTAGATGTCAGTCTTTTGGCCCTGCTTTTATTTCTTTAACATAATTGGTTGTCTAGAACTAAGTGCGTTCATGAAGAACTAAATGAATGGCAGTTCACATGTTCTAGTTAAGTGGTAAAAGCAAAACTATCTGCTGCAATTGGTTTCCCTAAGCTAAATACTACTGTACTAACCATCTAAATTACTTTCATCAAATGCAAAATTGAACTAACAAGCTCATACAGATAAGATTGCAAGAAAAACTGTAAATATATATGACCTGCAAACGCTACTGCAGCACACGACCCTGCATTCACAGAGATCTTTATTTGAAATTCTAAAGCAAGAAAATTACCTTAGGGGCAATCTCACCCTTAATCCACAATAAGCGAACTCTTGGGTTTGTGAAGTTGATAAAAATTTCTCTGTTCACCTCAAACTTCATGACACTTGTTGCTTGCGCCTTCTCTACATCTGAGAGCTCTTCCATGGATTCCAGAAGACTCACACACTTCTTGATAGAATAGTCACCTTCCTGTTTACTTGTGTCATCTAGTGCATCCACAAAAGTTTTGTTTTGCTTCATCTTGAAGTCCACATAACCTTGTAGAACTCCAGCAATGCTTCTCTTTTTTCCACTTCCATTTCCCTTTTGTCCTGAACATGCAGAGGAAGTTTGTTCTGCTTCAGTGAGGTCTATTGGTTCACTGGATGCCCTATGACCATCCATAGTTGCAGAGAAAGGGTTAATGCTGTTATCTAGAGCATCTATGTCACTGGTGTTGACATGTTGAGCAGAAGGTGGTCTCTGTAGCTCAAGTGGCTCTGTTGATGTGAAATTTAATTCACCTGTTGCAACGCTTCCTATTTTATGTGGATAAATAAACTTAGAAAAAAATCTGAATAATGAACAGTACTGCAGCAGAGCACATGCATTAAATCTGAAGACTAAAAAAAGAAAAAACAAAGTTTACCTTCATACAATTTCTCACACTCGTGATACAAAGGAAATGGTTTGGCTTGGAACTTCTTAAGTCTTGGATGATCCTGGCAAATATAAAATAAAGTTAGCAATTTTGTGCCTGCTCTGGTGGATCTAAAATACCCTAATAAGTTTCATAGTAACAAGTTTAAAATATCTAGCAAGTCAAAAGATCTAACATACCCTAATAAGTTTCTCCCATTTGTCTGGTTCAGCATTGATCATGCACAAAGAATCATTCCATCCAACCCCACTTTCCTTAATCCCTGCACGAATGGCCCTATAGTTTCCTTTCATGTCCTTCTCCTTGTCTTGAATTTGTGCCTTTGAATATCCAGCAGATGGAAACTTCTCATTGAAATGCTTCACGATACTTCTCCATCCTTCAGGTGACCAACCATTTTGGCCCTTAAACCTTTCATGATTATGCTCATGAAGTACATCAAGAAGTCCCTTCTCATAATTAAAGATCCATGATGCTCTCGAGCTTTCTCCTTTAGCCATTGCTAGAGTTCATAAAATTCATATCAACATTTGTAATAGTTTGTAGGCACATAACATAAGTCACATAGATAGAAACACATAAACATAGATGTCTCAAACAATAGCACATTGGCATGTTTAATATTTATTACAAAATAATCTCATGCTCTAAGACTTGACTGCTACTTCCTAAGCTCGATTTTGATTGTAGTGTTCCCACATTTGCATGGCAATCTGATCTCTTAGCACATTTGCAACATTTTGATGATCATCTCCTTGTGGCATAATCTGGTCTTGTATATTCAGTGGTTGCACATCATTTAGATGATTATCATCTCCTTGTGGCAGATCAACATGATCAGATTCTGGTATATAAGTAGGTTGGTGATCTAGCCAATTTTCATCACCATTCAGACCTCTAATTATGTTATGAAATACAGCAGCAACTGCTGGAATTTTTATTTGAGATTCGATGGGATGATGTGTTCCCACTTTCAGAATTTGAAACCTTTTCTTAAGAACACCAATAGCTCTCTCAATATGGTTTCTAAGAATTGCATGGCGATGGTTGAATAGCTTCTTGTGATCAGCATATTCTCTTCTTCGAGATGAGCGCCGCCGAAACTCAGCAATGTGATATCTAACTCCTCGATAAGGTGCAAGGAATTGTGGTGCATTTGCATACCCACCATCCACAAGATAAAACTTTCCCTCGGAAACTTGAAAACCCTTGGCAATAGCTGATCGAAGAACTCCAGCATCTGAAGCAGACCCTTCCCACCCACAGGAGATAAATGTGAAGTCTAAGTTGAAGTCACATGCTACCATGACATTCTGTGATAGTGTGCCTTTTCTATTCCTATATGGGGGAGCTTTCTGTTCTGCAATTGTGATAGGCACATGTGTGCCGTCAATAGCACCAATGCAATTCTATAAAAAAAAGACTTAAAATAGAGCAAAATGTTGGTGAAAACAGTAAGGTCTAGTGTTATGGCTCACCTGGAAAAAAAAGGCCAAAATCTAGGATCTGTAGCGATCTTGGGGTGAGTTTGGTTGGAAGTAGGAAGCTTCACGAACCTATGGGTGAGAATTGGAATGATATCGAAAACTGCCCTTATGTGCCTGTGGACAGTTTCACCACTATGTTGAAATGCTTTCTTTAGTCTATCATTGCTAGCATTGTGTGAAATCATATACATAAACATTCCTAGCTGCTCCTCAACGGTAACACCTCGTGTGTCACGCAATAGACCCTCACGCCTAAGATAGTTACATGTCTCCTTAAATATTCGTGTCTCCATACGGAACTCAGATTTACACCAATTCTCATGTCCCTCCAAAACTTCCTTCACCTTCTTAGCACCAGTATACTCGGAAGTATGCTCTAGCCTCTTCTCTTCATTCAGACATTCAAGTATGGCAGGAACAATGACAAGAAATAATTCATCATCGTCTTCTTCTTCCATCTGTATGAATTTCCTAATTTTCTCTTTCCTAGAGCCCATTATCTAAAAGTTGCAAATAGAAACAAGTTGAGATATTGGCCTACTTAAGTATCGGTAATAAAGTACGCATTCTGCACATGTAGGCATAGTAGGCCTAATTTTGCAAGCATGATGAGAACTAATAAAGTACGCATTTATTTTTATCTATAAACCAAAAACTAAAACTAGATCAAAGGCAGCAGTACTAATTCTGCGAGCATGGGCGAACTAATAATAGAGGCATGTCCACATCATGAGCAGATTTAATCTTACACCTAAAAAGACCGAAGTGTCATCGTTATCGTAGCGGTTTTCGCCCCGCCCGGCACTCACCTCCCTCGCGACTCCAAAATCGTCGTCCGGCTGCGACCTCACCCACCACTCCCACCACCGGCTCCCAGACGCCTCCCACCCGGCCACCCCCACTTTCTCGTCCCGACGCTCGGACGCCCCGCCGCCCCCACGCCCTCCGCCCCGCTCCCGGAGCCCAGACGCCGCGCCCTCCCCCCACATGCCCGCCCGGCGCTCGGACGCCGCGCCACCCCCACGCGCTCCGCCCGACTCCCGATCCCGATCACGCCTCTACTCTGGCCCCTACCGCGGCAGCCTTCTTCTTCTTGCCCTCATCCTCTGGGAGCGTGGCGAGGAGGCCGAGCCGAACACCAGTATGGCGGATCTTCGGTGATGTGGCGGTGTTCCGGCCTTCCGGCCTGGGATGTGGAGGACTGGAGGTGGAGGTGAGCGCTGAAACTGTAAGATCCATGGGGAAGAACACAACTCCGTATCCTAGCAACCAACAGGCATGCCCCCACCCCTTCTGTGTGAATCTCTAATCAAATCTGATCTAATTACATTTCTGTCTGCAATTCTTTGTGCTGATCTGCTTTGATCTGAATGTCAAGTTTAAGTTTACCAAGAATCCCAAGTTGACACCCAGAGAATCCCAAGTTGGCACAGATTGTTCACCAATAAAAAAGATAGAAAAATAGCATGAATATTATGGCGTAAATTTTAGTTTCAATTACAATGCAAAGGAGGCCACTCTGTGCTTCTCTTGTGACATTGAAAAAAACTTTCGCTCTCGTAGCAACACACGGATCCAAAACTATGTCTTAAATGTACAGTAACATATCATCTTGCTGGACCTAAAAATCTATGCAGTTTGGTGACCAGTGAGAATTAGCTATGATGTTTTTTTTGTTGTTGTACGTGCTGCCGCTTCGAATCGTTCAGTGACAAGTTAGAACATAATCAGTTTTTTATTGATATCTCCTATCTTTATTTAAGGGGCAGAGAGATGGAGAGAGAACGATAGGGTATATCTGTGCAAGAAATTGACAGTTTCTGTGCTCAACTGCTCATAAATCTTGTCCGTTCAGTCTGTTGGTGCATGAGAATGCTGCTATATAGTTCAATCTTCACTTACACAATACATCCATATTTTGTACAATGGGAAAACTGGGTTTTGAAACTGCATCCTATTTATATCTTAGATTTTCAATTGTATTTGTATTTTACCTGTTTGATCAGATAGCTTATGAGATAACCAGACCGAGGTGCATAAGAACCGGTGGGTATTTGAGAGCTGTCAAACTTGCCTTGCTGCATGCACTGGTGATAGCTTCTATCTGCAGTCACCCACACTAACTGGATCTGTGCCTGTAGTTTTGTGTGGTTTACACTGAATGTTCTGTGCACTAGAAGTTTCTCAATCAAGAAAATTGTTTAATTGTTGATTTCAGAACTTGCATTATAGGGGAATACAGTCTGAAAAATTACGTAAGTGCTGATTTCAAAACTATCGTTAGGGGCATACAGATAGAATTTGCATACATGCAGAAAAATTGCTTAAGTGCTGATTGCAAAACTTGCATACATGCAGAAAAATTGCTTAAGTGCTGATTGCAAAACTTGCATTAGGGGCATTTCAGAAACACATTCAGAATTTGCGCGGCCACTCCACAAGCTGAGTTGTTATTCAGTTGTAGTATTAGTATATTCTGTGTGTATACATAATGTGGTATTGAATCACTAACTGAATGTCTTCATTACAAGAATCGTTTTACCGGTGCATTGGTTGGTACATCAATTAACCAGTTTTTTAATATAATATCTGCTTTGTTTGAAGGATATAGGATCCAACATCGACAAGCACGCCCCACTTATCAACTCATGGTGCCCATCAATGATCAGAAGCAAAAATTAAAGCATGGTTCAACAAGGCGCTAGGCGGTATCTAGGCGGTGACCCACAGCTAGAGCCTAGGCGTTTCCAAGGCGAGCCTAGGCGTTTCCAAGGCGAGCCTAGGCGCTTCCAAGGCAGTGGCTAGGCGGTGACTAATACATGCATATACACTTAAAATAAAAGAGAAAAATAAGAAATAACTGGTCAATATTGGGAATATTAACGAGAAAGAAGAGAAAAGGGTCCGAGAAGGCTCATTTAAAAGCCCAAGTAACCCTCCACCGACACCTTATCCTCTTACTCATGCCCTCTGTTCTCTCTCTCTCCCTCCCGAACTCCTCTGCTCGCCCCCGCCGCCGCCTCCTTCCCTGCAGTCGCCGTCGCCTCCTTCCCCACCGTCCGCCAGTCCGCCGCCTCCTTCCCCACCGTCCGCCAGTCCGCCGCCACTTGCGCCCGCGCCCGGAGTCCGCCGCCGTCAGCCCGCACCCGGAGTCCGCCACCGCGCGCCCGCGCCCGCGGTCCGCGCCTAGGAGCTCACCTACCCCCATAGGCGAGGCGGGCACCTCTCGCCTAGCGCTTAAGCGCGCCGATGCGCCGCCTAGCGGAACAGTGCCACTTTGTTTAATTCCATATGCAAATAGACAGGTTAACCAAATGCCACTTTTTTTATAGCTGACATGCTTTTGAGAGTTGAACGAAAATATTCTAATTCATCTTGGTTTATTTAGTTGGCATGATTTTATCATAGCTGAACTATCGGTTTCACTTAGGCCTTGGTTGTTATGGAAGAAGGGTAAAGATACCAGACCATTATTTCTCTGTGATATGTTCAATGACGATACCTGGCTTGTCTTGCTGAGTACATGCCTCACTAAAGCTCTCTCACTGTCTATATTGAATGAAATGTCATAAAATTAATATGGTTGCATAATAAGTTATTGTGCTTTACAGTCCCATGCCCAGATGTGATCTTTTTGAGTTTGAACTATAAAGTGTGTGTCTACAATACTTGTATACAAGATATATTTCTATGACAGAAAGATGAGTGCTTCATGGTTCTTCTGACTTCTGTAATGGCATTATTACTTATTTACATGTCTCATGTCTGACCTAATAATTTAGGTGACCTTTGATTCCTTGACATTTACTGCTTTTGCAAAATGAATGGAATTCTTCCTCGATTCTTTTATTCCTTAGAAGTTTTACACACTATGTGATCTGAGTTTTTCTTTTCTTTTGTTCAGCTATTGCGGGCTGCTGTTCTTTAGGTTTTTTTTGTCAACTAGGATAACACTATATAAATCTAATCAGACATCATCCTTCTTCTAGGTCACCTTCAAAACAAAGACAAGTCCGGTTGTCCGCAATCCTCAAACATCTTTAAGGTAAGTGCATAACTGGCACTTTGTTTCGTCACACCATACTAGCTGATGCTACCTGCTCTTCCCATTGAGATTGCAAGTACTGAAGTACTCCGCACTTCAAGTTTTATGTATATATATATTTTTTGTTTATTTCTATATATATACAAATCAGCAGGTTAGCAACAAACTCATTTTAATGCAAATTGACAACCCAGTGGCTTTGTAAAGCGATGAAAAGGATAATAGATGTTAAAACTGTGACACCCTGGTGTCAAGCACTGCATTAGGCACTGTAATTAGATACTAAGAAAGCATAAGCAATGCATTGCATCATTTCATGTGCATATGAGTGTTTTTTGCCTTTTGTTTATTTATTTGGATTTTGATTTCTATTGGACTTGATGATCTAAGTGGATTTCTGTTTTGGCAAAGAATTTTATAAAATGGAGAACATTGAGTAGAGTGCTTTTCATGTTGGAGTTTTGACTTGGTTCAAGATAGTTTGTCAAACAAAAATGAGTGAAACAAAAATGTTTTATGCTTTAAAATTGGCTTTATTTTATGCAGAGGTTACAAAAATGGTTTTCAGAAAAAGTGCCTTATATGAAAGTTGTAGAGAAAATTATTTTGAGCAACTTTTATATTTGGGTCAAAGCCTAGTTGGAGTTTTTGAAACTGTTTTGAATGGTCAAAGTTTGAAAAGAATTTGAAAAAAAAAGGAAAACGATTTTTCCCGGCGCCAACCCTTCCGGCCCATTTGGCCTTTCGGCCCAGCTAGCCCGCGCCCGCGCGCCAGCCCGCTCGCCCGCGCGCGCGCCGCGCGCTCGCCGACCCGCGGCCGCGCCGTACGCCGGCCGGCCGCCCTGCCGCGTGGCACCCGAACCCTGCGCCGTATCCCGCTCGCCCTATCCCCGCGCGATCCTCTCCGCCCGAGCACGCAAGCTATCTCCTTCGCCCACTCCGCGCTCGCCTCGCCTGCCGCGCCACCCTCGCTCGCCGCGCCGTCACCCGCCGCACGCCACGCCGTGGCCCCCGCCACGACCGGCCGTTCGCCGCTCCGACGACCAAAACCCCGCGCGCCCGCACTCCTCTCTCTTTCACTCCTCACTCGCGCCCCCCCTCACTCTCGCCAGCCCGCTCTCTCTCTTCCGCGAACGCGCCGAGCACCTCGCTGCTCGCCGCCGCTCGACACCACCACCCGCACCCCGCCGTTCCGACCCTCACCGTCCACCTCCGGCCGATTAACCTCGGCCACCGCTCCGCCTTCGCCCCGCACACGCCGTGCGCACGTCGCCATCCCCGACCGAGCCCCAACGCCGCCGGAGGACGAAGCGCCTCCTTCGGTCCGCCAGTCGCCACCGCCGAGCCGCAACATCGTTCCTCCCCGACACGACCTCCAGCGTCTCCCTCCTTCGCCGTCAAGCATCACCAAGCCAAGGCAAGGTGAGAACACCACCTAGCTTCAATGCTACCGCTCTCTCCCACCTTTTCTTCCCCGGCCGAGCGCCATGGCCGTCCGCCGCGGCCATGCACGAGGTCAAGCTTCCCTGGAGCCAATCAAGCCAAACCAACCCCGTAGTCTTGCTCCCTAGGGTTCACTCGAGCTAGTGCATCTCCCGATTTCATCGGCGACCACCGGACACGGCCTCGCCGAGCCCCGCCACCATCCGCCATGGCCGCTCGCGTGGCCAAGCTTCCTCGGAGCTTCCCGAACCAAGCCGAGCCCTCCGATAGCCTCCCTAGGGCTCGAGTAAGCCTATGCCAGCCTCGATTTCACCGGCGACCGCCGGAAACGGCGTAGCCGTGTGTCGCCGCCTCCGTCGTCCGCCACCGCTCGCCGCCGGCACGCTTTGGTCACCCTCTGGCCAAGCCGACCCCACCGCTGGATGCGCCTCGTCGAGCCGAATCTATCGAGCCTAGCCTCACCGCCGGCGACCTCACCGTCGACGAGCTTTCGCCGGTCAACCTTTCTCCCCTGTTTCCTCTCTCTGACGGGTGGGTCCCGTTGACCCGTGGACCCCGCGCGTCAGTCTCTCGTTGGTCCATGGACCGGGTGCACGCAGGCCAGCCGGGAGACTTCAAATGTTTTTCTTTTAGGGTTTTATTTTCCAGAGATGCTTGTTATTTTTGTGTAGCACGTTTTACAAATCCAAATGGAGTACTTTCAGTTTTGCTAGCTTGCTTATGAGTAGATCTATCATGGAAAAATATGAAAGTATTTTTGGTAGAAGTTTATTTTACTGTTTTTATTTAATTCAGTTTATGAGCTTTTGTTTAGATAAATGGTTATATATGTTTTCTGGTTGAGATAATTCCTGGAAAATTTTGTGAAGGTTTATTATCATGTTTTGCACCTGTAAAAAAAATATTTTTTTAATCATCACATGCAATAGGATCGACCCCTCCGGAGCCCGAGCAGGAGCCAGAAGCAAACGCCGAGCAGCAGATCCCGGAGCTCCAGCAAGCCGAGGAAGTCGACCCCGCCAGCGACGCTAACTTGCCCGAGTGCCCCTCCCACGAGGCCTCGGTCTTCACCCAAGGCAAGCCCCGGAGCATTCTAAGTCTCCTATTATTTGCAATTAAAATTACTTGAGTTCTTTTATATTGTGATGCATTAGGTTAGGAGTTGGAATGAATCCTACTTGCTGCATTACCATCCCTTGGTTATTGATTAATATCTACCTTATTATCCTGTTATTTATTTATAATGTAGAATTGCTTAGTCTGCTTAATAAAAGTAGTAGTTAAGGATGTTTCCGTAATACCCCCGGTGGGTATTTACCGGATCACGGTTGGCTATATTTGCTATCGTGGAAAAGAACCTGAGTTGTAGTGAAATACGGTCAACTGGAAGGCAAGACACAAGTTTGGAAACTTGGGGCAGTCCGTCCGTTGGATCGTGTAGGTTTGTATCGATGTTGGCCCTCGTTCATTTTTGAACGCGCCCTTTTACTTAGGGATATGTCGGTGTCGTAATCATCGACCCCAAAGCCGGTTAGAAGCTGTTCGGGCCGGTCTCAACCCGTGTCGTGCCCTCTAGTATGGAAATTACGATCTGCCGCGTGAGGCCATCGCCAGGTTCCAATTGGGCGGTCCGTGCTGTGAGCCGCGACGATTACCACCACGAACAAGCATCGAGCGGTTGCCCAATGCATGGACCCGACGGGGAAAGTGTGGGCTGGTATTAAAGGTCTTTCACCAGCTGGTTTGGAATTCGATTCGAGTCGCCGTCTCCCCCGGTTAGTGGGAAACTATGGCGAGCTTCACCACGATACAACTCCATGTGATGTTTTAAGGTTCAATTAAAATGTGGATAAGTCAACTGGATATGGTTATATTATTGATTGATAGATTCAAGTGAGTGCTCTAGTACAGGTGAAAAACCTAGAGTTAAGGAATAGGTCTAAAAATGGCAGCTCATCTTTATCATTAATTACCCCTTATCTGAATCTGAGCTTTTCGCAACTGAAAGATCCCAACTCCACCTCAAAAGCCTTGCATACCCTTGGAGTCTTTATTTTCAGTTGGACGGGTAAGTCTAGCTGAGTACATTCCCGTACTCAGGGTTTATCCCGTTGTTGCAGATGGCCACGTCTACTTCGGCTATTGTAAGCACTGCCTCTACCCAGTGGAAGGTGATGAGGAGTAGGCCCAGGGCAGGGTCGTCCAGAAGCTTCCCTTTTTCTTTTGCTGGTCTGAGACTGTCGGTGGCACATTATCTTAAAAAGGAGGAGTGAGTCGTGTTGAGTGGGTTTTATGAAACAACGTTTTATTTGGACCACATGTGTAGTGGTCGTGTTCAACTATTTCAGCTTCCGCACTTTTAAAATTCAGTATTGTAATAACTCCGTTTAAAGTTCGCACTCTGATATTTTAAATTCGGTTTCATTTTCGCTATGATGTATCTTTACGAATGTAATCCTTGAACGATGCGATCCTGTATGATGTACGGTGTTAGAAATCCTTCGAGATTTCCGGACTACCGGGGTTATATGGGTTCAAGTATGAGTCAAAGTCAGACGGATTTGACTAAGATAATACTTGAGCTCTTATAATCAGGGCGGTTCCGCCACAGCTGGTATCGGAGCATGGTTCAAGTGATTACCTCCGTAGAGAGCTATTTTCGAACTAAATGGGTATTTCAAAACTATTTTCAAAATTATTTTCGATTACTAAGTGTGCCCAGTCTCGTCCTTAAGCCCTATACTAGGATTCAGGTGGCTTCACTGCTAACAGGGTTCAGGGTTTTGCTTCATGCTGGATCTTTCTTTGCTGGTCCATTCTCGGGGAAAAGAGAATGCGTCGATCGCGAAAACATGCATAAAATGATTTTGTGAGATATGAGAGCTTGACCGTCCAACCGTCGGTCTAGGAGAGAGTTCTTATACCAAGTATGTGCGAGCTCCACGCGGACACATACGAGGGTATCAATGTTTTCAAGGGTGTTCTCTATGTTGGTGCATGGTGTTTAGTGTTGGCTTCTATGTATTTTGCGCATATTGGCCAATACTCAACTGTTCTATCATTGGGAATTGCTTTGGGCTGAAATGAATCTTCTGCAGGTACACTGACTGTGCGACCGAGTAGAACGTGTAGATGACACATGAGAGATCGTTCTTGCCACCGACTAGAACGTTAGGACTTACGAGTCGTTATTAGTGAGTGAGAACGTAAGTACGCTCATGCATCATGTTTATATTCTTGCATTTACATTACCACCCCTTAAATTAAAAGTTGTCTCCTTTCTATATAAAAATTTGCCAACTTAATATCCGTCTCACGAGAGTTCGAAACCCTTTTGTTCTACAGATGGCCCGGACTAAGCTGACCGCTCGCAAGGCCACCGGAGGCAGAGGAGTTCCGCGTCACCGCTTGGCCACCAAGCTGACCCGGAAGACGTTCTTGTCTTACTTCGGCTTACCGACTATCCTTTGGAGGATTCTGCAGGCCGTGGGCTATGAGGAAGGACAGGAGCCCAGGTACTCGTGGCAGAAGGAGATCTACGGGCAGGATTCCTTGGTCATGGTGGAGATCAGGGTCAAAGCTTTGCCTGCCAAGCCTCACTGGACAGGGTGGACAGAGATCACTAGAGGCACCTGTGCCAAGGATGGAGCCAACAGGGCAGCATACCTAGTGCTGAAGGATATCATCGCCCGCTTCCCCGCCGACCTGGCAAGTGCGATGGCAGGAGTGTTTCCTCGTGGATCACTTTTCCCATTGCGCTGGAAGCAGACTTCGGAGTCAGTCTTGACAGGGAGCCCAGAGGAGAGGTTCTATTGTGAGACGCCTGTGATGAGCGCCACCGGAGCTTTGTTGGGTGTATGTGAGAGTTTGGAGCACACTCTCGGGAGCGTGTCCTTCACACTCACAGCCACCTACCAGAGCAAGAGGAAGCTTCAGGAGGACTTCGACGCTGAGGTTGCTCGTCTGCAGGAGAGGATTCAGCAGCTCACTCTGGAGCGTGACGACGCCCGCACCACAGCAGCAGCACAGTCCACTGCCAGGACAGTTGCAGAGCAGATGTACCTGACTACCGCTCTTCAGAGAGATGAGGCCCGCACCGCGCTCGACCAGCTCAGAGAGGGAGCCCACCTGTTGATACAGCAGATCCACGGACAGCATGCCTACATCGACCAGCTCCACGAGGTCGTCCATCAGATGCATCACGCCGCACAGGAGGCCGCCGCCCCAGCCGCTGCCGAGGTTCCCGCCGCCGAGGCCCAGGATCCCCAGGACGGAGAGGTCCTTGGTCCCGATGCCCCTCTGGAGGAGGATCACGTTGACGAGCCGATGATCGACATCGACGCAGAGGACGCCGCATCCGCCGCTGGAGACCCCTGAGCGCTAGTTTGTTAGGGATTGTTTTCTTTTGTATAGCTTGAGCTTGCTCGCTAAGTGATGTAACACTCAAAACATGTGCTAGTTTTATGTTTAAATGGTTGATGGCATGTAAGCTTTTGGACAAAGTCCGGACTTCGATCCGACATCTTTTATGGAAATCCGTCGTTTGCATGTCTAATTTCGAGCGATTGTTTTGTGATGTTGTATGGAAATGAGTAATTATACTTGGTCGTGTGCTAAATTTTCGAATTATGTACAGCGTAGTATTTATTCATGATCGATGTGACATCACCTAATGATTGCTTATTAATGGGATATGCAGATGCCGGCACACACTCGCAGCCAGCGTGGGCAAGGGGCAGGACAAGAGGAGAATCTGCCACCTCCCCACCGCCGCCGATGACGCCGGAAGCATTCTTTGGCCAGTTCTTGGGTAGCCAAAGGAATATGGAGGAAATGCAGAGGCACATGGAAGCCACCCTCCGCAATATCGCTAACAACACTGCACAGCAGCATCATCAACGTCAAGGCCCGGAGCCCAACCAGTACAGCTCCTACCGTGACTTCTTGGACACTCGCCCTCTTGTGTTCAAGGAAGCCACCGAACCGCTTGAGGCTGATGAGTGGCTCAACTCCATCACTCAGAAGTTCCGTCTGCTTCGTCTGACGGAAGAACTCAAGGCGGAGTACGCCGCCCACATGTTGGAAGGACCCGCAGGTCTGTGGTGGGCCCAGTACCGTGCATCCTTGCCTGCAAATGCACGTGTCACTTGGGATCAGTTCTCTACCGCTATGCGCAACCACTACATCCCTAGTGGTCTGATGGAGATGAAGACTGCAGAGTTCATGAGGTTGTCTCAGGGAACCAGATCTATGTCCGAGTACCTCCACAGTTTCAACAACCTAGCTCGCTACGCCCCAGACTTTGTGGATACTGAGGCCAAGAAGATCGCAAGCTTCAAACGTGGCATGAGTGCCACCATGCTTTCCAAGATGGGCAACAGTCACCGCACCACCTTCAGTGACTTCGTCAGTGACTGTCTCAATCAAGAGGCCAATGACATCCGGCTGGCAACAGAGACGCGTCGTCGTGCGAACGAAGGAGGTTCGTCTCAACAGAGGACCCCTTTTGGAGCACGTACCCCGTATCGCCCGCCTGTTACAGGAGCAAGATACCGTCCCCCACAGAGGAAGATCACCACCAACCGTCCCCGTCCCAGTTTTCAGAAGCCCTACACCGCCCCCATGATGCAGAACAAGAGCAAAGCAGGGAGTGCAGGAGGTCCCAAGACCCCGTATGTGATTGGTCCATGCTATAATTGTGGTCAGACTGGACATCTGTCACGTCAGTGCCCTCGCCCAAAGAAGCAATACACTCAGCCCCCGCCTCGTACTGGTCATGTGCATCACACCACCGTGGAAGAAGTGCCAGAAGGAGAGCCTGTCACCGCTGGTACGTTTCTTGTTAATCAATGCCCCGCAGTCGTGCTTTTTGATTCTGGAGCATCGCATTCTTTCATAAGTGAGAACTTTGTTTTAAGAAGTAATCTTGAGTTGATAGAGTTAGACCGGGGATATCAGATAAGTTCCGCCGGAGCTGTTCTCTCCGCGCGTAAAATGGCTAAAGGAGTGGAAATGACCTTTGGGAATAAGAAGGCCATAGTGGATCCTATCGTAATTCCTGGTCTAGGTCTGGATGTAATCTTGGGAATGGGTTGGATGAAACTCTGGAAAGTCAACCTTGATGTCGCAGAGCGTGTAGTTTCCATGGTTAGCCCTCGTAGTGGGTCTACCTTTCGGTTCAAGTTACCTCGAAACCCCCATGAGATCGGAGTGTTGTTCCATATCACCGCAAAACAGATAGCTGAGATCTCAGTAGTGTGTGAGTTTCCAGATGTTTTTCCTGATGAGTTGCCTGGACTACCGCCAGATAGGGATGTGGAGTTTGCTATAGAGTTAATCCCTGGAACGGCACCCATATCTCGGAGACCGTATAGAATGCACGCTAAAGAGTTAGCAGAGCTCAAGATTCAGTTGCAAGAGCTTTTGGATAAGGGTTTGATACGCCCTAGTTCGTCACCTTGGGGATGTCCCGCTATCTTTGTGAAGAAGAAGGATAAAACTTTGACGATGTGCGTGGACTACAGACCGCTTAATGCAGTGACTATAAAGAACAAATATCCCTTACCCCGAATTGATGTCTTGTTTGATCAGTTGTCAAAAGCAAAAGTGTTCTCCAAGATTGACCTGAGGTCAGGATACCATCAGATTAAGATCAGAAGAGAAGATGTGCCAAAAACGGCTTTCTCGACCAGATACGGACTCTATGAGTATTTAGTTATGTCTTTTGGATTGACCAATGCACCGGCACATTTCATGTACCTGATGAATTCGGTCTTCATGCCAGAGTTGGATAAGTTTGTTGTAGTGTTCATCGATGATATCTTGGTATATTCTGAAAATGAGAAGGATCATGCTGAGTATCTACGAGTCGTTCTAACCCGGCTTAGAGAGCACAAGTTGTATGCTAAGTTCAGCAAGTGTGAGTTTTGGTTGAAGAAGGTACCTTTCCTTGGTCATGTCCTTTCAGAGGAAGGGATCTCTGTAGACCCTTCTAAAGTACAAGAGGTTATGGATTGGGAAGCACCCACGAGTGTTTTTGAGGTTCGCAGCTTTTTGGGTTTGGCAGGATACTACCGTCGGTTTATTCCGGATTTTTTGAGAATAGCCAAGCCTATGACTCGTTTAACGCAGAAAAACAAGAAGTTTGAATGGACTCCAGAGTGTGAAACAGCTTTTCGCACCCTGCGAACGTTGTTGACTTCCGCGCCTGTTCTGGCTCAGCCAAACTTGGAGGAACCTTTTGATGTGTTTTGTGACGCATCCAAGATTGGACTCGGATGTGTACTCATGCAAAATGGAAGAGTTATCGCCTATGCCTCTCGCCAGTTGAGACCGCACGAAGAGAACTACCCCACTCATGATTTGGAACTAGCAGCCGTCGTGCATGCGCTCAAGATTTGGAGGCATTATCTTATGGGAAACCTATGTCATGTGTACACGGATCATAAAAGTCTGAAATATATCTTCACCCAGCCAGAGTTGAACATGAGGCAGAGAAGATGGCTAGAGTTAATTAAGGATTACAACCTTGAAGTGCATTACCACCCCGGAAAAGCAAACGTTGTAGCCGATGCCTTGAGTCGCAAGACTCATTGCAACTCCCTACAACCACTTTTGGAAGATGGATTTAACCTTATGTACCCTGTTATGCTGAACAATATCACTCTTCAGTGCACCTTTGAAAGTGCACCATCGAGAGACAAAAGACCGATGAAGAGATCTGTCAGATTAAGAAGAGGTTGGAAACCAGTAGTTCTTTGAACTTCCGCACAGATGAGCAGGGAATTCTATGGTATAATCAGAGGTTGGTTGTTCCTAAGGACACAGAGCTGAAAGAAAGAATTCTGAGTGAAGCTCACAATTCAAAGTTATCCATTCACCCCGGAAGCAGTAAGATGTACCAGGATTTGAGAACAAGGTATTGGTGGTTAAAGATGAGGAAAGAAGTTGCAGCTTATGTTGCAAGGTGTGATACTTGCTGCAGGATAAAAGCTATACACCTAAGACCTGCAGGACTGTTACAACCGTTATCAATCCCAGAGTGGAAATGGGAAGAAATCAGTATGGATTTCATCACCGGCCTTCCCACTACTCAAAAAGGAAATGATTCTATCTGGGTTATCGTGGATCGGTTATCTAAAGTGGCTCACTTCATACCCGTTAAGACTACACACCGCCCCCATCAGTATGCAGATTTGTATATCCAGAATATCTTGAGGCTACATGGAATTCTGAAGCGGATTGTTTCTGATAGAGGACCCCAGTTCATAGCACGTTTTTGGGAACAGTTGCACAAAGAGCTAGGAACTAAATTGGTAAGAAGTTCCGCCTATCACCCCCAGACTACAGGACAAACCGAGAGAGTAAATCAGATTTTGGAAGATATCCTGAGAGCTTGTGTCTTATCTTCAGGAGAGTCATGGGAGAAGTGGTTACCCCTTGCCGAGTTTTCATATAACAACAGCTACCAAGAAAGTATAAAGATGGCACCGTTTGAAGTTTTATATGGACGAAGATGCAGAACCCCAGTAAATTGGGTTGAATCAGGAGATCGAGGATTCTATGGGTCAGATTACGTGAAGGATGCGGAAAAGATTGTCCAAACAGTACAACAACATATCAAAGTAGCACAATCCCGACAGAAGAGTTATGCTGACACACGAAGAAGACCCTTGGAATTTCAAGTAGGAGACTATGTGTATCTTAAGGTCTCACCCATGAGAAAGGTCCAACGTTTTGGAATTAAGAAGAAGCTAGCACCTCGATATGTGGGACCTTACCGGATCATAGCAAAGAAAGGACAAGTGGCATACGAAGTACAGTTACCCCCAGAAATGAGCACAGTTTTCCCAGTGTTCCACGTATCACTGTTAAAGAAGTGTCTTCGAGTTCCAGAATAAGAAAAAGTTCGGATTCCAGACGTCCCATCAGATCGGATCTGGAGTACTACGAGCAGCCCAAGGAGATTTTGGACACCAAGACCCGAGAGACTCGTAACCAAACAGTGAAGACTTACAAGATTCTCTGGAGCAATCACGGACCCAACGATGCGACTTGGGAAACAGAGGAGTACTTACGCATAAATTACCCCGCTTTTTATAAAGACCGGTACGTAACTCAAATCTCGGGACGAGATTTCTTTAAGGGGGAAGGGCTGTGACACCCTGGTGTCAAGCACTGCATTAGGCACTGCAATTAGATACTAAGAAAGCATAAGCAATGCATTGCATCATTTCATGTGCATATGAGTGTTTTTTGCCTTTTGTTTATTTATTTGGATTTTGATTTCTATTGGACTTGATGATCTAAGTGGATTTCTATTTTGGCAAAGAATTTTATAAAATGGAGAACATTGAGTAGAGTGCTTTTCATGTTGGAGTTTTGACTTGGTTCAAGATAGTTTGTCAAACAAAAATGAGTGAAACAAAAATGTTTTATGCTTTAAAATTGGCTTTATTTTATGCAGAGGTTACAAAAATGGTTTTCAGAAAAAGTGTCTTATATGAAAGTTGTAGAGAAAATTATTTTGAGCAACTTTTATATTTGGGTCAAAGCCTAGTTGGAGTTTTTGAAACTGTTTTGAATGGTCAAAGTTTGAAAAGAATTTGAAAAAAAAGGAAAACGATTTTTCCCGGCGCCAACCCTTCCGGCCCATTCGACCTTTCGGCCCAGCTAGCCCGCGCCCGCGCGCCAGCCCGCTCGCCCGCGCGCGCGCCGCGCGTTCGCCGCGCCGCTCGCCGACCCGCGGCCGCGCCGTACGCCGGCCGCCCTGCCGCGTGGCACCCGAACCCTGCGCCGTATCCCGCTCGCCCTATCCCCGCGCGATCCTCTCCGCCCGAGCACGCAAGCTATCTCCTTCGCCCACTCCGCGCTCGCCTCGCCTGCCGCGCCACCCTCGCTCGCCGCGCCGTCACCCGCCGCACGCCACGCCGTGGCCCCCGCCACGACCGGCCGTTCGCCGCTCCGACGACCAAAACCCCGCGCGCCCGCACTCCTCTCTCTTTCACTCCTCACTCGCGCCCCCCCTCACTCTCGCCAGCCCGCTCTCTCTCTTCCGCGAACGCGCCGAGCACCTCGCTGCTCGCCGCCGCTCGACACCACCACCCGCACCCCGCCGTTCCGACCCTCACCGTCCACCTCCGGCCGATTAACCTCGGCCACCGCTCCGCCTTCGCCCCGCACACGCCGTGCGCACGTCGCCATCCCCGACCGAGCCCCAACGCCGCCGGAGGACGAAGCGCCTCCTTCGGTCCGCCAGTCGCCACCGCCGAGCCGCAACATCGTTCCTCCCCGACACGACCTCCAGCGTCTCCCTCCTTCGCCGTCAAGCATCACCAAGCCAAGGCAAGGTGAGAACACCACCTAGCTTCAATGCTACCGCTCTCTCCCACCTTTTCTTCCCCGGCCGAGCGCCATGGCCGTCCGCCGCGGCCATGCACGAGGTCAAGCTTCCCTGGAGCCAATCAAGCCAAACCAACCCCGTAGTCTTGCTCCCTAGGGTTCACTCGAGCTAGTGCATCTCCCGATTTCACCGGCGACCGCCGGACACGGCCTCGCCGAGCCCCGCCACCATCCGCCATGGCCGCTCGCGTGGCCAAGCTTCCTCGGAGCTTCCCGAACCAAGCCGAGCCCTCCGATAGCCTCCCTAGGGCTCGAGTAAGCCTATGCCAGCCTCGATTTCACCGGCGACCGCCGGAAACGGCGTAGCCGTGTGTCGCCGCCTCCGTCGTCCGCCACCGCTCGCCGCCGGCACGCTTTGGTCACCCTCTGGCCAAGCCGACCCCACCGCTGGATGCGCCTCGTCGAGCCGAATCTATCGAGCCTAGCCTCACCGCCGGCGACCTCACCGTCGACGAGCTTTCGCCGGTCAACCTTTCTCCCCTGTTTCCTCTCTCTGACGGGTGGGTCCCGTTGACCCGTGGACCCCGCGCGTCAGTCTCTCGTTGGTCCATGGACCGGGTGCACGCAGGCCAGCCGGGAGACTTCAAATGTTTTTCTTTTAGGGTTTTATTTTCCAGAGATGCTTGTTATTTTTGTGTAGCACGTTTTACAAATCCAAATGGAGTACTTTCAGTTTTGCTAGCTTGCTTATGAGTAGATCTATCATGAAAAAATATGAAAGTATTTTTGGTAGAAGTTTATTTTACTGTTTTTATTTAATTCAGTTTATGAGCTTTTGTTTAGATAAATGGTTATATATGTTTTCTGGTTGAGATAATTCCTGGAAAATTTTGTGAAGGTTTATTATCATGTTTTGCACCTGTAAAAAAAATATTTTTTTAATCATCGCATGCAATAGGATCGACCCCTCCGGAGCCCGAGCAGGAGCCAGAAGCAAACGCCGAGCAGCAGATCCCGGAGCTCCAGCAAGCCGAGGAAGTCGACCCCGCCAGCGACGCTAACTTGCCCGAGTGCCCCTCCCACGAGGCCTCGGTCTTCACCCAAGGCAAGCCCCGGAGCATTCTAAGTCTCCTATTATTTGCAATTAAAATTACTTGAGTTCTTTTATATTGTGATGCATTAGGTTAGGAGTTGGAATGAATCCTACTTGCTGCATTACCATCCCTTGGTTATTGATTAATATCTACCTTGTTATCCTGTTATTTATTTATAATGTAGAATTGCTTAGTCTGCTTAATAAAAGTAGTAGTTAAGGATGTTTCCGTAATACCCCCGGTGGGTATTTACCGGATCACGGTTGGCTATATTTGCTATCGTGGAAAAGAACCTGAGTTGTAGTGAAATACGGTCAACTGGAAGGCAAGGCACAAGTTTGGAAACTTGGGGCAGTCCGTCCGTTGGATCGTGTAGGTTTGTATCGATGTTGGCCCTCGTTCATTTTTGAACGCGCCCTTTTACTTAGGGATATGTCGGTGCCGTAATCATCGACCCCAAAGCCGGTTAGAAGCTGTTCGGGCCGGTCTCAACCCGTGTCGTGCCCTCTAGTATGGAAATTGCGATCTGCCGCGTGAGGCCATCGCCAGGTTCCAATTGGGCGGTCCGTGCTGTGAGCCGCGACGATTACCACCACGAACAAGCATCGAGCGGTTGCCCAATGCATGGACCCGACGGGGAAAGTGTGGGCTGGTATTAAAGGTCTTTCACCAGCTGGTTTGGAATTCGATTCGAGTCGCCGTCTCCCCCGGTTAGTGGGAAACTATGGCGAGCTTCACCACGATACAACTCCATGTGATGTTTTAAGGTTCAATTAAAATGTGGATAAGTCAACTGGATATGGTTATATTATTGATTGATAGATTCAAGTGAGTGCTCTTGAAAGGTCCTAATTGGCTAGAGGGGGGGTGAATAGCCTAATTTAAAATTCTACAAAGCACTAGAGCAATTTGTTAGACAATAACAAAGCGATAAATGCGGTTGCTCTAGCTCTATGTTAAATGCAAGCCACCTATTTGCAAGTCTAGTTAATTATGATCTCTAGGGCACACAAGGACTAAGTCACTACTTTACTAAACTAGTGAGCTACACAAGAGAGCTAGCAAAACTAAACAAGCTATACTAGCAAAGCTACTACTATTATTAACAAGGGAAACAAGTTACTCTATAACAAGTATGAACAAAGGAATACAAGAGAGTGGTAGTGTGATTTTACCGAACCGGGCAAGTGAAGATAATTGATATCACAATGGAATGCCAATCACCAAGGGACACAATATGAACACGAGATTTATCCCCGAGGTTCACGTGCTTGCCGGCACGCTACGTCCTCGTTGTGTCGACCAAGGCTTCGTGGTTCGGTGGCTAATCGGTATCACACACCGAGCTCTCCACAAGAGCGCCACAAGAACCTACCCCAAGCAATGGTAACTCAATGACACGCGCAATTTACTAGGAGTTACCTTTGGCTCTTCGCCGGGGAGGTACAAGCCCCTCACAAAGTCGTTGGGATGGCCACGAACAATCACCAACTCGTGCCAATCCTCCTCCGCTGCCACCAAGCCGTCTAGGCACCGGCAAGTGCCAAGAGTAAAAAGAAATCCGCAGCAACAATCACCAAGATGCCTCTAGAATGCAAGAACACAATGCAAGCTCTTGGTTTCACTCGATCTCACTTGGATTAGTACTAACAATCAAAGAGATCAGAGGGAGGGATTAGATCTTGCTCAAGAGGATGTTCAAGAGGTTAGAAAGTCAAGAGGGAGTCCCCACTAGCCGGCCACGACCTATATATAGAGAGGGGAGGACGGCGGCTCGACCCCCACCTTTCTGCGCTTGGTCGGTAGTACCGACACCTCCTGGGCGGTACTACCGGCTTGGTCAAACTAGCCGTTTACTCACAACCCGCTGGAAAAAGCGAAGCACCGACTCTTGGTCGGTACCTCCGAGGTCGGTAGTACCGGCCCTATGGCGGTACCACCGACAGGCTAAACTGGGGTCTGCACAGAGATTTCCCAGACAACTTTCTGACCTCGGTACTTCCGAGGGCGGTAGTACCGACATAATGGCGGTACTACCGCCAGGCCAAAACTGGCCGCTTCCAGAGAGTTCTGCGGAAAACAAGCTACTACCGACCTTGCATCGGTACCACCGCGGGCGGTAGTACCGAGGTAATGGCGGTACTACCGCTAGGCCATTTTCAAAACCTACAGAGAGCACTGCAAAACGCCCCATGGCCACGGTACCACCGACCATCCGGTCGGTACCACCGCCGGCGGTGGTACCGAGGTAATAGCGGTACCACCGCCAGGCCAAAAACGCCTCGGAACAGAGAGGTCCGCACGCTGCATCCTTGGGCGGTACCACCGACAACCCAGGGTCGGTACCACCGACAACACACAGAAAACTTCATTTTCTTCCCTGTGTTGATCCAAAACAACTCCAACAACTTCTCCTTTGCAAATGTGCTAACACAAACAAGTGTACGCCACCTTGTGCAAGTGTGTTAGCATTTTCAAAACATTTTTCAAAGGATTTATCGCCTCATTTTAGTTATGTCATATGCAAATGCAACTAGAGGCAACTTGATAACCATATACTATGAATTTCTCCTCTTGATAGTACGGCTATCTACCCTAAATACACTCACACCCTCTATGGTGTCTTGAGTGCCAAAAACAAAAGAGCCTATTGGTTATACCTTTGCCTTGAGCTCTTTTATTTTCCTCTTTCTTCTTTTCTTCTAGTGAAGATATGGACCATCTTACGACCAATCACTTGATCATTGCATCACATGTCCATCATCATGCTTCACTTGAGCCATGGACCACCTTTTGCTAATCAAGCACTTAATGACAAAGGTTAGTCCAATGGGTTTCATCAATTATCCAAAACCAAACTTGGGCTTTCAATCTCCCCCTTTTTGGTAATTGATGACAACCCTCATACAAGATATTATGATAAAGATTTGAGACACCAAGGTAGTATTTGCTCCCCCTACATATGTGCTATAGAGTTTGGTTCGAGGTTCGGCACATATGCATGGATATAAAATTTTGGGTGAGCAATTACTAACTTGTGATACTAAGGTTTAAAGAATGGACCTTTGAAGCGCGATACCAATCGGAGTGCAAAACTCATGATCATCCTTAGCACCATAATGAACTAGATACAACTTGTAAGCCAACTTTTAAGCAAATATATTGGCAAAAAAAAGTTAAATTTCAAAAGTCTAGTTCTACCCTATGCATGCTAGTACTTCATTTCATCATTCAAGTTCTAGTCTAGCAAGCAACACACAAGAGAGATACTACTTGAAAACACAAACTAATGCAAGACAATGCAAGCAAGCATATGTAAGATGCACATTGCAAATGCATTCAATCAAGTTCATAGGCTTGCTCCCCCTACTTGTGTGCTTAAAAAAAAATTTATCCCTTTCTTTTCATAAATCTTTCTCATTGTGCAACTTCTTCTCCCTTTTTGCATATCTTTTATGCCATTTTTCTCCCCCTTTGTCATCAATGACCACAAAAGGTGAGTTTTTCATTTGTAAAGCATGGGAGTAGAAATTGATCAAATTGTGGTTCAACTATAAACAATTGCATACCATATATAGCACGGTTTGCTCTAGAGTAAGCTTCTTCACACATCTTGCAATGGTTATCTTACTCATGTCGGTTATATACTTCAATGCTCATGTTTATAGTCAAACACTAGGATTGCAAGCCCATAAACATGTCATATGCCACCACTAGATCATAACAATCATAGAAGCAATAGTGGTACCATACCAACATCAAAGTCATTTGATTTTCAATGAATGAGGTCCAAAACCTACTAGATATGCCTAGATGCTCTAAACAAGTCCTTAGCAAGGTATGAGATGCAAATGTCAAACAATAATACCTTTGCTTGGGCTTGGAGGAGAGGCAAGTCATATAAGTGGGGTGCATTATCAACACATATTTGAGAAATCTAGTATGTTCAACTCATTCCTTAGCTTGCAAAACCTCTTCTCATCAAGTGGCTTAGTGAATATATCCGCAAGTTGATCATCGGTCCCAACACTCTCAATAGATATATCTCCCTTTTGTTGATGATCTCTAATGAAGTGGTGCCTAATGTCAATGTGCTTGGTTCTTGAATGTTGCACCGGGTTGTTTGTGAGCTTCACCGCACTTTCATTGTCACATAGCAATGGCACTTGTTTGAATTTTATTCCAAAGTCCTTCAAGGTTGCCCTCATCCATAGGAGTTGTGCACAACAACTACCGGCACTAATATATTCGGCTTCGGCGGTAGAGAGTGCCACACTATTTTGTTTCTTTGAAGACCAAGATACAAGTGACCTTCCCAATAATTGACATGTGCCCGATGTGCTCTTTCTATCAACCTTGCAACCCGCATAATCGGAATCGGAGTACCCAATTAATTCAAAGTTTGCTCCTTTGGGGTACCACAACCCAACATTTTGTGTAGCCTTCAAGTACCTCAAGATTCTCTTTGTTGCCTTCAAATGACTCTCTCTTGGAGAAGCTTGGAATCTTGCACACATGCACACACTAAACATGACATCCGGCCTTGAAGCGGTCACATAGAGTAAGCTTCCAATCATAGACCGATACAACTTTTGATCCACCATGTTGCCACTAGCATCACCATCCAAGTGTCCATTTGTTCCCATTGGTGTACTAATAGCTTTTGCATCAATAAGACCAAACTTTTTGAGCATATCTTTGATGTACTTGCCTTGACTCACAAAAGTACCATTCTTCATTTGCTTGATTTGAAGACCAAGGAAGTAACTAAGCTCTCCAATCATGGACATTTCAAACTCTTTTGCCATCATATTTCCAAACTCTTCACAAAAATCTTGGTTGGTTGAGCCAAATATGATATCATCAACATAGATTTGCAACACAAACAAGTCATTCCCTATCTTCTTGGTGAAGAGAGTGGTGTCAACCTTTCCCATTTTGAACCCTTTGGATAGAAGGAAGTTCCTCAATCTTTCATACCATGCCCTTGGAGCTTGCTTTAAGCCATACAATGCTTTTCTCAATTTGTAGACATGGTTGGGCTTCTTTTCATCTTCAAAACCGGGAGGTTGCTCAACATATACCAACTCATTGATGTAGCCATTGAGAAATGCACTCTTTACATCCATTTGATATAGCTTGATGTTATGAGCACAAGCATAAGCTAATAGGATTCTAATTGCTTCCAATCTTGCAACCGGTGCATATGTTTCTCCAAAGTCAAGCCCTTCAATTTGAGTGTAACCTTGTGCTACCAATCTTGCTTTGTTTCTCACCACTAGGCCATCTTGATCTTGCTTGTTGCGGAATACCCATCTAGTACCAATAACATTATAGCTCTTAGGCCTCTCAACCAATTCCCAAACTTCATTTCTTGTGAAGTTGTTTAGCTCTTCATGCATGGCATTAACCCAATCAACATCCTTCAAAGCTTCTTCAATCTTGGTTGGTTCAATAGTTGACACAAATGAATAGTTCCCACAAAACATTGCCAATCTTGATCTTGTTTGAACACCACTTTGAATGCCACCAATAACCAAATCTAAGGGATGATCTCTTGCTATACTTGAAGGTTGAAGCACTTGATTCGCATTGCTTGTACTCAGTTGATCCGCTTGTTGCACATTGGGAGATGATGAACTAGCCACTTGTTGATTTTGTACTTGAGAATCACTATCTTGCTCATTTGGGATGGTGACCACTTGCTCTTTGTCATCTTCAACATCAATCACTTCTCTTGGCCTAATATCACCAACATCCATGTTCTTCATTGCATTCACCAAATGAGTGCCTCTCACATCATCTAAGTTCTCATTTTCATCTTGAGATCCATTGGTTTCATCAAATTCTACATCATGAACTTCTTCAAGTGTTCCACTAGCCAAGTTCCATACTCTATATGCTTTGCTTGTAGTTGAATATCCAAGTAGGAACCCTTCATCACATTTCTTGTCAAACTTGCTCAATCTTGTGCCCTTCTTCAATATATAGCACTTGCAACCAAATACTCTAAAGTATGCAATATTGGGCTTTCTTCCATTCAATAGCTCATATGGTGTCATTTCCAACATAGGATGGCAATATAGTCGGTTGCTAGAGTAGCAAGCCGTGTTGATAGCTTCAGCCCAAAAGGATTGACTCACATTGTATTCACTAAGCATGGATCTTGCCATATCAATCAAGGTTCTATTCTTTCTTTCAACTATCCCATTTGATTGAGGAGTGTACTTTGCCGAGAATTGATGCTTAATGCCAAAATCATCACATAGCTCTTCAATTCTTGTGTTCTTGAACTCACTTCCATTGTCACTTCTCACTTTCTTGATAGTTGTCTCAAACTCATTTTGACTTCTCTTGACAAAAGATTTGAATGTAGCAAATGTTTCACTTTTGTCACCAAGAAAGAATACCCATGTGTATCTAGTGAAGTCATCCACAATCACATAACCATATTTATTGCCACCAATGCTAGTGTATGTAGTTGGCCCAAATAAATCCATATGCAATAGCTCAAATGCTTTAGTAGTGCTCATTTCACTTTTCATAGGGTGAGTATTTCCAACTTGTTTGCCGGCTTGACAAGAGCTACAAAGTTTATCCTTCTCAAACACAACATCTCTCAAGCCCTTAACTAAGTCATATTTGATCAATCTATTTAGTTGCTTCATCCCAACATGACCAAGCCTTCTATGCCATAGCCAACCCATACTAGACTTAGTGATCAAGCATGTTGTCAATTGAGTTTCCTTTGCATCAAAATCAACTAAGTATAGGTTTCCATATCTAAATCCTTTGAATGCTAGGTTGGTTCCATCATTACTAGTGATCATCACATTATCAACACCAAAGTTACAATTGAAACCAAGATCACATATTTGAGCTACCGATAGCAAGTTGAAGTTCAAGCTCTCTACTAGCAAGACATTTGAGATGCTCAAGTCATTGGATATTGCAATCTTACCAAGTCCCTTGACCTTGCCTTCACTATTGTCCCCAAATGTGATGCTATCCACTTTGAAGTCTTCTTCATTTGTGTTGATTGAGTTGAACATTCTAGAATCCCCGGTCATATGTTGGGTACACCCACTATCAAGCACCCAATGCCTTCCTCCGGCTTTGTAATTGACCTACAAGAAGATTCAATGCTTAGGTACCCAAATCTTGTTGGGTCCTCCAAGGTTAGTGACTAAGCTCTTAGGTACCCAAATGGCTTTCTTCTTTGAGCCCTCCTTAGGTGTACCAACAAACTTAGCTCTTACACTATTAACACCCTTGTAAAGCACATAACAAGAATCAAACTTAATTGATTTACCAAGGTTGGTTGGTTTGTTCTTGTTTAGGTTCTTTTTATAGCAATTATGCTCGGTATGCCCGGATTGCTTGCAATTTATGCAATAGCGTCCATTGCCCTTCACAAAACTAGTCTTGTGAGGAGCAAAGGCCGCCTTGCCCTTCTTGGGGGTATAGCCAATTCCTTCTTTCTCATGGGAAAATCTTTGGCCACCCAAGCACTTAAGCAAGCGGGCATCTCCACCATAGGCTTTGCCTAAGGCACAAGTGAGCTTATTCACCTCTTTCTTTAAGGTTTCATTTTCCACTATTAATGATGCATCACAAGTAAAACCATCTTTTATGTTTGAGTTAGATGCATCGGTGGAGCATGAACTAGATGAAGCATTGGGAGGTGCAATGACAATAGGTGTGTAAGATGTTTCATTGATTAAGTCACATGTTATACCTATGTCACATGTTTGAGCAAAGTCCTCAATCTTGGTTTGAGTGAGGAGAGAGGAGTGGGCTTCTTCAAGCCTAGTGTGAGCTTTATCAAGCTTCTCATGGGCTACCTCTAGCCTCTCATGAGTTAGCTTGAGCTCATCAAGAGATTGCTCAAGAAGGCTAACCTTCATGCGCAATTCCTTGCACTCCTTCCTCTTCTTCTCAAAGCAAACATGAGCTTGCTCAAACATGTCCATAAGTTCTTCATTAGTGTATTCTTTTTCATTATCATCATCATCACTCTCATCATAGGAAGGTACCTTGGATGGCCTTGCCATCAAGCATGTAGATGGAGTGTCAAAGATAGAAGGCTTTTTGTTGATAGCAATACTTGCAAGTGCCTTCTTCTTCATCTTGTTGTGCTCTTCATCATCACTATCGGATGATGCATCACTATCCCATGTCACAACATAGGATCCACCTTTCTTTTTCTTGGTGAAAGAGAGCTTCTTCTCCTTCTTTTCCTTCTTGTCCTTCTTCTTCTTTGCTTCATCATCATTGTCACTATTTTGAGGACAATCGGCTATCATGTGATCTTCACTCTTGCACTTATAGCATCTTCTCACATAGCCCTTGTTCTTGTTGTTGTCCCTTCTCTTTCTTGCACCATAGCCTTTCTTCTTCATGAATCTTCCAAACTTTCTTACTAGAAGTGCCATGGCCTCATCATCATCACTAGAATCTTCATCTTCACTATCACTTGATTCTAGCTTTGCCTTGCCCTTGCTCTTGCTCTTGGATGAAGAAGTGGCTTTGAATGCCAAGCTCTTCTTCTTCTCCTCTTCCTTCACCTCCTCAACGTCACCACCATCATTGTATTGATCTTCGGTCATTACATCACCAAGGACTTCATTTGGGGTCACATTTTGCAATCCTCCTCTCATGATGATGGTCCTCAATGTCTTGAATCGCTTGGGCAAGCAACTCAAGAACCGGTGGGTGAAGTCTTCATCCTTCACTTTCTCTCCCAAACTCTTGAGATCATTTATGATGCATTGGAGTCTATAGAACATCTCCGGGATTGTTTCATCCTCTTTCATCTTGAAGCTTGTGAGCTTATCTTTGAGCATGTACAATTTGGCACTTTTTACCGTTGAAGTGCCCTCATATGTTTCTTCTAGTCTTGCCCATACTTCACTTGCCTTCTCAAGATCTTTGATTTGCTCAAACACTTTTGGATCAATGCCATTGTATATAGTGTTGAGCGCCATTGTGTTGCATTGCTTGCTTTCACGCTCTCTAGGGGTGGGGTCTTCTTCATTGACAATAACATAACCATCTTGTGTGACCTCCCACACCCTATCATTGATGGAGCCAAGGTACATCTTCATCTTTCTCTTCCAATAATCAAAAGATGACCCATCAAAGTACGGTGGTTTGCCCCCAACATGGTTGAACACAATTTGAGCCATATTTGCACCGTAGGTTGTTAAGCCTTTGAATCAAACGGTGTTTGGCTCCGATACCACTTGAAAGGTCCTAATTGGCTAGAGGGGGGGTGAATAGCCTAATTTAAAATTCTACAAAGCACTAGAGCAATTTGTTAGACAATAACAAAGCGATAAATGCGGTTGCTCTAGCTCTATGTTAAATGCAAGCCACCTATTTGCAAGTCTAGTTAATTATGATCTCTAGGGCACACAAGGACTAAGTCACTACTTTACTAAACTAGTGAGCTACACAAGAGAGCTAGCAAAACTAAACAAGCTATACTAGCAAAGCTACTACTATTATTAACAAGGGAAACAAGTTACTCTATAACAAGTATGAACAAAGGAATACAAGAGAGTGGTAGTGTGATTTTACCGAACCGGGCAAGTGAAGATAATTGATATCACAATGGAATGCCAATCACCAAGGGACACAATATGAACACGAGATTTATCCCCGAGGTTCACGTGCTTGCCGGCACGCTACGTCCTCGTTGTGTCGACCAAGGCTTCGTGGTTCGGTGGCTAATCGGTATCACACACCGAGCTCTCCACAAGAGCGCCACAAGAACCTACCCCAAGCAATGGTAACTCAATGACACGCGCAATTTACTAGGAGTTACCTTTGGCTCTTCGCCGGGGAGGTACAAGCCCCTCACAAAGTCGTTGGGATGGCCACGAACAATCACCAACTCGTGCCAATCCTCCTCCGCTGCCACCAAGCCGTCTAGGCACCGGCAAGTGCCAAGAGTAAAAAGAAATCCGCAGCAACAATCACCAAGATGCCTCTAGAATGCAAGAACACAATGCAAGCTCTTGGTTTCACTCGATCTCACTTGGATTAGTACTAACAATCAAAGAGATCAGAGGGAGGGATTAGATCTTGCTCAAGAGGATGTTCAAGAGGTTAGAAAGTCAAGAGGGAGTCCCCACTAGCCGGCCACGACCTATATATAGAGAGGGGAGGACGGCGGCTCGACCCCCACCTTTCTGCGCTTGGTCGGTAGTACCGACACCTCCTGGGCGGTACTACCGGCTTGGTCAAACTAGCCGTTTACTCACAACCCGCTGGAAAAAGCGAAGCACCGACTCTTGGTCGGTACCTCCGAGGTCGGTAGTACCGGCCCTATGGCGGTACCACCGACAGGCTAAACTGGGGTCTGCACAGAGATTTCCCAGACAACTTTCTGACCTCGGTACTTCCGAGGGCGGTAGTACCGACATAATGGCGGTACTACCGCCAGGCCAAAACTGGCCGCTTCCAGAGAGTTCTGCGGAAAACAAGCTACTACCGACCTTGCATCGGTACCACCGCGGGCGGTAGTACCGAGGTAATGGCGGTACTACCGCTAGGCCATTTTCAAAACCTACAGAGAGCACTGCAAAACGCCCCATGGCCACGGTACCACCGACCATCCGGTCGGTACCACCGCCGGCGGTGGTACCGAGGTAATAGCGGTACCACCGCCAGGCCAAAAACGCCTCGGAACAGAGAGGTCCGCACGCTGCATCCTTGGGCGGTACCACCGACAACCCAGGGTCGGTACCACCGACAACACACAGAAAACTTCATTTTCTTCCCTGTGTTGATCCAAAACAACTCCAACAACTTCTCCTTTGCAAATGTGCTAACACAAACAAGTGTACGCCACCTTGTGCAAGTGTGTTAGCATTTTCAAAACATTTTTCAAAGGATTTATCGCCTCATTTTAGTTATGTCATATGCAAATGCAACTAGAGGCAACTTGATAACCATATACTATGAATTTCTCCTCTTGATAGTACGGCTATCTACCCTAAATACACTCACACCCTCTATGGTGTCTTGAGTGCCAAAAACAAAAGAGCCTATTGGTTATACCTTTGCCTTGAGCTCTTTTATTTTCCTCTTTCTTCTTTTCTTCTAGTGAAGATATGGACCATCTTACGACCAATCACTTGATCATTGCATCACATGTCCATCATCATGCTTCACTTGAGCCATGGACCACCTTTTGCTAATCAAGCACTTAATGACAAAGGTTAGTCCAATGGGTTTCATCAATTATCCAAAACCAAACTTGGGCTTTCAGCTCTAGTACAGGTGAAAAACCTAGAGTTAAGGAATAGGTCTAAAAATGGCAGCTCATCTTTATCATTAATTACCCCTTATCTGAATCTGAGCTTTTCGCAACTGAAAGATCCCAACTCCACCTCAAAAGCCTTGCATACCCTTGGAGTCTTTATTTTCAGTTGGACGGGTAAGTCTAGCTGAGTACATTCCCGTACTCAGGGTTTATCCCGTTGTTGCAGATGGCCACGTCTACTTCGGCTATTGTAAGCACTGCCTCTACCCAGTGGAAGGTGATGAGGAGTAGGCCCAGGGCAGGGTCGTCCAGAAGCTTCCCTTTTTCTTTTGCTGGTCTGAGACTGTCGGTGGCACATTATCTTAAAAAGGAGGAGTGAGTCGTGTTGAGTGGGTTTTATGAAACAACGTTTTATTTGGACCACATGTGTAGTGGTCGTGTTCAACTATTTCAGCTTCCGCACTTTTAAAATTCAGTATTGTAATAACTCCGTTTAAAGTTCGCACTCTGATATTTTAAATTCGGTTTCATTTTCGCTATGATGTATCTTTACGAATGTAATCCTTGAACGATGCGATCCTGTATGATGTATGGTGTTAGAAATCCTTCGAGATTTCCGGACTACCGGGGTTATATGGGTTCAAGTATGAGTCAAAGTCAGACGGATTTGACTAAGATAATACTTGAGCTCTTATAATCAGGGCGGTTCCGCCACAAAAACTATGTAATTTATTTTCTAAAAATGGTAAAGGGCTTTTATGTAGACACTATTCACATTCAGTAGCAAAGCAATCCTAATAAATCGAGTTTTTTTCCCTGTAGCCAATAGCAATAGCTTCAGCAGCCACAGTGGAGGCAGAGAGGTGGCATAGGCAAGTGTGACGATGTACTCTGTTCTTGGCTTCCGAGAAGATTATATAGGAGCAATTTTGGTTCTAATGGTGGCATTGTTTAGTCACTTGCTTGCATTCTTACAAGTTCTGAAAGAGGTATTTAATATTTATTATTACCCTGCGGCCGGTCTTTTCGAGTCATTGTTTGAATGCTTGAATTGGATGCATTTAACTTGTGCATTGCTCTTGTTCTGGAAGAGGGCACATGGGGTTCAGAAAGATGGAGCTAGGGAGAATGTGGGCAGGCTGCTGGATCTTGGCACTGCCCTTGCCGCTCACTTTTGTCGATCTTCATACACATGAATGCTCCACCTGATATGCCTTCTACTTCCAAGAACTGATTGGATCTTTGCTTCCTATTCACATATCTTGATTGTTAACTGCACAACTGTCCTCTTGATTTTTGTTGCATGCCTGGATGTAGCAAAGATCTCTTTACTGGTGTTCGTGGTTTGTCTTCACTAGAAAATCACGTGTTGATGGATGGGTTTGGTAGGTGGGATATTGTGTAGGAGGCGTGGATTATGTGATTTGCATCCTATCTTGTTTGTCTGCTTGTTGAATGGTTCCGGAGATTTGCTTCCCAAACCTACTCCAGGCTTCTATTTTCTCCATATTTTTTAGTTTTGGGGATTCATTTTTTTATGCTCCAGATTTGCTTCATATTTTATTTAGGTTATGATTGATCTTTTCCAAGAAGCTACGATGCTTGTCCATTTAGATAATTAATTTCATTTCATTTTGACTTGTGATTATGTGTCATGTTCCATTTGGCGAGACTGCAAGGAAGGGAGCTGATTTTTTGAAACCTGAAGGATACTGCAGACCACAACTATGGGACCTTGGCCTTGCTCTGGTAAACAGAAGATGAAGTTGTAGGATGGGGCAATGTGCTTAAGCGTGATAGGATGTGCAGAGTTAGTGTCTTTTTTTTTGATAATATGAGTAAAATATCACCCTTAGATAAAGTTCGCTCTTTTATAAACTATATACTATACTATATACAAGGTGATGTTCTTATATATATTGAGGTTGTGTCTATTAAGTATTAAGTTGCTCTAACATTACCAGAAAAAAGTGAGGTATTTGAAATTGCTCACTTGGTAGTTAGGAGTAGTTTATAACTATCTACTCATGATAAATATTGTACTTGGATAGTTGGATCCAAAGGTAGATATTTGAATTGTTCCAAAAGGTTTGGCTTATGATTTAGGATAAGCTGGAGTAGTTTAATGGTTCTGCCATGCTTAGTCTACATGTATAGCCGAAGACTTGGCCGCTTGGTAATGGTCGATATTTAGTGTAATACTAGCTAGCTTTATTGAATTGATATTGGTTTGTGATTTCACATTTGTAGTGTAAAAGAAATAAATATATTGTACTACTGTATTGTATCGTCTGTCATAGATCATAGATCATATACAAGTCATTGAATAGTCTGCTTGCCTATCGCATTCACCATATGATAAAAATACTTAACATGTAAAAGCTTGTTAATGACATTGCATTGTTCTAACCATTAGCTCCCGTAGCAACGCACGAGCACTTAACTAGTCAGTGATATAAAACTGCAGGCATAGTAGGCCTGTTTGAGAACAAAGCAGACACTGCAGAAGCACCTGATGACTACCTAGCAAGCAGCTGAAACCACCAACCACCGGAACCATTCTATTCTCAGGAACTAGAGATTCCTCGGCGTCCTTTTTTTATTCATTAATCAGATCTGGGATCTAGAGATACAAAGGCGCAGGGAATACCTATACAGACCATGTTAGTATTGTCTACTATCGCCCAGATCATCAAAAACTAATAACAGGTTCACTTGATGGACAAATACAGTGCACATAGTTGATGGATTGATATCAAATTAGGCTGAAATAGTCCATCTAAATTTTTTTATTAGCAAAGAAGTTAACAATATATAAGCTTGTTCCCCTGACAGGCTTGACAATATCAGGCTTGACAGTCTTGCTCTTAACCAAGGAGCAATTTCAGATGTTAGATATATAGAGAAGTTACAAAGGTAATTCAAAAGTTGTTGTTCCTTGGCTTCTTTACTCACAATGCTACTTCTGGTGGATAGTGAATAATGAGCTACTTTGGATAAATAATGAATACAATGGGTACTGCTACATAAGTGGATCCGACGGGCCCTAATCCTAAAATTCATAGTGTTTTATATACTCAAAATCAAATAATCATATACATAAACATCCTAAAATCCGCAGGCCCTAATCCAAAAAATGATTCAATCAAAACAGAAACCATATCCAAGAAACGTTATCCAGTTCAGATCTAGAGAAACAAAGAACAAGAGGATTAGGATGAGGTGCCTAACCTGTGCCTAGAAGACCACACGACGCGTCTAGCCGGGGACGTAGCAGGTACAGCCGAAGGCGATGGTGGTGGCGCGACGAGCGATCCAAGAAGTCGGAGGCGACGATGGCGGCGGCGCGACGGGGCGACAGCGGTGGCCGGTGCACACGGAACGAAGTCGGAGTAGGATCAGGGAGTGGCGGCGGTGGCGTGACGACGACTAGCGCAGACGATGGAGGCGGCGACGCTCAAACCCTAGTCGCCATGTCTGCTGGGGAGGCGATGCGGGAGGGACCGAGCGAGCACGGGAGAGACAGGGAAAGAAAAAAACGCGTGTCGAGGAGTTTTTTCTATTCCCCGTCAATTGAAGCGGATAGGGTTAGGAAACACGCGTTTTTTTTTTGCTCGGCATGATTCCAAACTGGCAGCGGGCTAGAAGGGGAAGAAAAAATACGGATGTTTCTTCACACCGTGGATCGGGTGGTATCCCTGCGGGTATTGGAGTATCAAAGGAGCCCTTAATGATGGAACGTCCTGCCTCCTTCACTCGCCTGCAGTAGCCAGAATAACATGCGAGCGGCGCCGCTAGCTAGTCAAAGATTAGGATTAATTAAGTAGCATGCGACAAGACACAACTTTTTCCCTTGCTAAATGTAGCACGTCCTGTTTTATTAGTATTATTATTGCCCCTCTGAATCCTGAACTTCAACACTTCCGAACACACACGAACAGCAACAGTACATTCTGATAACAACAGCAACAACACTCTGGAGTGCGCAACATGCATGTACACACAGCGCAGACGCTTTTGAACACACACGAACAGAACAGCTTGGAAAGTAAACATAAAAAAAAACTAAACAACTGCACTTACACATAAACGGCGACGATGAAAGCATAATCATCCATACACCATACTACTACTAGCTAGCTAGCCGTACGTCGCTAGCTTATTAGGATTCTCCTGGTGATGAGAGTGACAGTGAGACTAGCTAGTGCATGAGCTGCCGTCCTTGATCAGTGCAGCAAGCACGCTGGAGGCGACGACCTCTGCGTGGCTGCCGCCGTCGCCGTCGCCGTCGCCGTTGCCCAACAAAGTGGTGAGGAGGCGGCGGCGCTCGCCCTCTCGGAAGAACCATTTGGGGCGCAGGAAGAACCCCTGGGCAAAGCCGGTGATGGAAAAGTAGTGCTGGCCGGCTACTGTCACTAACCTGATCTTGTCACCGCCGCCGGTCTGCATGCCGACGAGCATGTAGCCCTGCTCGTCGTCGTCGGCCGCCGCCGCCGTGGTATTCGCCAGTGCAGCACCTAGCATGTAGGGCTCGTCGTCGGCGGGCAGCTGATTATGGCATTGCTCGGCAGCAGCGAGAACAAGAAGCGTGAGGAAGAGGAGAGCGGCAATAAGAGAAGAACGTAGTACCCCCTCCACCTCCATGTCCAGCGTTTGATGAGCAAAATCAGTATGCTGTATTTTTGTACTGTTAATAAAGTGGCGGACTTGGCAAACGGACGGACACACGCATGTCGCATTGGATAACTACTGTACTACTACTACTAGTAGTGAGTTTTTTTTTTTGGTACACGTAAGACGGTTTTACATTTTCTTTGTTTGACAAAATATGGTATTTGCTAATTCTCAAATTAATATGGTAAAGATAAAAAGAGTTAATCTCCAACTTCTTTCATTTAGACTTGGTAAAACTAAAACATTGTGCGCGCGAAAGAGAAATATCCCGCACGAGTAGCACACGAGGACGATTGTCAAGCGAATATATATGCTAAATTTCACCCGGTGTTTATCAAGTTGCTAAAAATACTAAACTCATTTGTCAAACCGTTAGATAAGAGATTTTTAGATGTTTTTGTAGAAACAAGAATATCAAATCTATTTGCAAAACCGCTGTTACTATGGAGTAGTAGTGAGTTGGACCATGCAAGAGCCATGCTGCGCCCCGATTAGCTCATGCACTCGGCATGCATGCAGAACCACATGTTACTGTTACTGGGCAGAACCACATGTTTGTTCGCCAAAACCACATGCAATGGGAAGACCGGCAGAACCCATCCCTCCATGCATACAGAAGGGGGGTTTCATTTCTCTTCCTCCTTTAATTATTTATCTAGCAAACCTTGATTAAGCTATGCATTGGCATATACGCGACCGATTTGGCACTACTAGAAAACATCTTTAGAGATATGATGATTGAAAATGATTTCTATGGACGGTTAGAAAAACTGTCTCCATGTTCTATTTGGATTTTATTTTCTCTTGTATGAATTTCAAAAACCTTGACCTTGTTCTAGATGTCGAGAACACACCTCATTTTTCATACAATTCCCTTCCATGTGTTTTAGTGTCCGAGTCACCAGAGATCTACACACGCGAATCACCGACGAACAACCTTGATATGCTTGCCATGGTTTCGAACCTGAGACACAACCTTTTTATTAGTTGATCAGTAGGTTTTTTCTCTCACCTGGATTATTCTCCGCAAAAGATCTACTAGCAGAAAAGTGTGTCATACTACCTGTTTTGGTCCACTCTATATGGTAGACCTTGAGAAATTTGGATATCTATCCAAATCCATGGTGTTAAGTTCCCAGCCCTCGTGCAATTAATGTTCGGCTTTCAACAATCTCTTTTGTTCTTCAAAGTAATCACACATCCCTAAATTCCGAACCTCGATTGCATTTTTTTTTTGCCAGAATGAGTTTTTGCAATGAGTAGTCTCTCTCGCCATTTTGATGTCCTCGCCAAAACTCAACATCGTCTAGAAACAAAAAAGGTAATAACCATCCTGCTATATTATTGTAACATCCCGGATTTTCCCATGACCAAAAATACGAGCTTTTTAAAACTTCTTCCTGCAATGTGTGAAGCATGTAGTTGCTAGGTCAAACGATAATCAACGTATCATTCTTTACTCACGAAACGTGGCATACATATAGTTTTGCTTGTAGGAGTGTGCTCGAGTCGTCGAGTCGGTTTAGGGTCTGAGTCGTGTCAAGAGTTGGAGTGCACAAATCCATGGCAACATCCTCACTTCCTTTTTGAAACTCTTCTCGAAGTCTTTTTGATTCCAACTCCTAAAACTCTCGAGTCATAGTATTTCATGAAAGGGGAGAACCCTTTCCTCTTAGAGGCTATCTGGATCCTTTCCAAGTCCCCTTTTTCAAACCCACTCCGAAATATCTTCGGGCTATATTAATTCATGACTCAGGGAAAATCCTTTCCCCTTTTCTCCCATCTTTTCCAGTTTCGAATCTACTCCAATTCCTTTGAAACCTCTATTCACAAATCTACTCCAAACCTCTTGTTCAACCACTCCCAAATTATCCTTATGAATCAACCCCCCAATGTTCATCAGAACCCTATCAAACCACTGATTCTGATTCCACCGATCTTGACCTCTAAATTCCCCTCGATCCCCTTGTTCCAACTCCGAACCCTCCAAGTCATAATATTGCTTAGAAGAGAAAGATTCCTTTCTTCTTTTCCATCAAATCATATTTGAATGCTCCATCCGAATTACTCTAAATTTCTCCCAAACTTCTTTTGAATCTCTCTCACTTCTCCTTAGCAAAATGGGAAGAACCTCCCTCCCTTGGGCCTAAACTACCTCTCCTCCTTCCACCCAACCGACCAGGCCAAATCAGCTCTCCCAGCCCAACTCGACCCACCTCCTCTCTTCCCTATGGCCGGCCCAGCCGAACCCCCCCCCCCCCCCCCCCCCCTCCGACCCGCGCCTCTCCCCCACCTCGTGGCCCAACCGGCTCCCCCAGGCCCGCTCGATCTGCCCTCTCCCTCCCTTTCTACGCCGGCCCACCAGTGCCCCCTCGCTTTGCGGCCCAGCTCCCTCTCCCCCACCTCCCTTCTCTTCTGGCCCGCGCGCACACCTCCCTGGGCCGCTCGCGCGCGTGACCCAGAGGCCCAGGCCGCCGCCGTTCCCTCCCCCGCAAACCCTAGGGAGCGGGCGCTCCCTGGAGCCGCCGCCGCCAGCGCCTTCCCTCGCGCCCCGGCCTACCTCGACGTCCGTACCACGCCCTGGTAGATGCCCGCCACGTGCTCCGTCTGTCACATCCGATGGCGCGGACGTCCAGACGGCGACCGAGCCATAGAATCGCGGCTATAAAGTCCGCCAGCGCCGCTCCACGCTCCTCATCCTCTTCCTCACCCCGCGGCCGCCACTCCTCTTCTCCTCTCTCCCAGCCGACCTCCCTGCTCCACCCGACAGTGCTGCGCCACGGCTCCGGCCGCTCGCCTCCGCTCGGCGGCTCCTCGCCAGGCCACGCCGGCCGCGACCGCGCCACGCCGAGCGCCGACCAGCCACGGGGACCGTGGCCTCGCCTCTGCTCCTGCACGACCGCGCCGCCACCGGACTCCACGCCGGCCGGGCCCGCTGCTGCACCCACGCCGAGGCCGTCCTCTGCGACGCAGTGCACTGCGACGTCGCCCAGGCTCCGCACTGAGCGCCCTGGAGTGCCCCTGTCTCCACTGCGCCATCGTCGCTCTCTGGTGCTCCTCCTTGCCGTCGGTGAGCTCCACGGCCCAAAAGCCCCACCCTTTGTTCCGTCTCATCATTCGTGTCTGAGACCGGCCTTCGTGCCGCTATGTACACTGTTGCAGGGAAGTCAGTTCGGCTGTGCTCCTCCGTTGGAGCTATGGCGCTTCCCAGACCCTTGCTGCCACGCTCGCCCAAGCGACAACACTGTTCGGGCCGCAGCAACCACGGCGGCCGTGACGGCGAGCGCCAACAGTTCAGCAATGCCGCGCTTTGCAGTTTGGCAAGGTCACACGGCGCTGTTCAGCTGACCGAGCGCCACGTGATTCGGCAGCCTGCGCGCCACGCTGTTCGGTCGACGGTGCCGCTTCGCCGAAGACCCGTCCTTCGTGCCATCGTCAAGGTCGAACCCGTGAACCTTCGTCGACGCCACCCTTGGATGTTGACGCAAATCCTTTTATTTTGTTCATCTTCATACTATTGTCATCCTGACTTACTCATATGATCTACATCTATCTGCCTGTGTCGTGCCTTCGCGCCGGTCTATTTCTCTTTTGCTATGGATATGTGCTACTCCCTGTTGTAATTGTGTCGGTTGTCGATAGTCGTTGCGTTTATGTCTTTGGCGGTAGACCGTGCCTTCCAGCCGGTCCTTTGTTCGTCTGTGGACCGTGCCTTCGAGCCGGTCGAGGGTTCGTAACTCGCTCGAACGCTACGGTCGTGGGTTCGTCCCGCCGTGACCGTGACGCCGAGCGTAACTCGTTCCTCATAGTCGTTGCTGTTTGGTTGGTTGGCCTCGTAGTGCTACGAGCGTTAGCTCCTGACCCTAGCCCTAAGACGTGGCCACTGAGGGTTCGATATCATTCTGATATCGATGCGGATGTTACCCGCACACGATAGCCCTCTGTGACCTAGTCTAGTGGGAGGAGGATTGGAGGTCAACGACTGTGGAACGACGAGTGCCAACTCGTTTGGGTGAAGCTCATGGCCGCGAGTTGCCTCGCCATGACCAACGGGCTTCACCTATTTTGTCGTATTTTTATCCTAGCCACCTTGTATGCTTGCACCGCTTTGACATAGCATTCCTCTGACTCTCGCGGTGACAACCGCACCGCTACGAGCCGTAGGAATAGCCTTGTGCCGGTTTTGTTGCACAGAGGTCATGGTGCCCTACGAGTTGACTTAGGTCGAGTGTCTCTCATTCCTCGGCTACCGCCCTTGCCATGGCGTGTCGGTCAAGTGAATGCGGATATCGCTCTTCTCTTTTCTCCCTTTTGATTTGATCTCCGCCGATCTAGTAAGGCGTGGATCGAGCCCTTCTGTTTTCAACCGCTCTGATCCCTGTCAATTGCAATGACTGTGGGTTGAAGCCCCGTGGAACCAAGTTCCCCGCCTTTAGTCTGTCTCTTTTGCATGTTGGTCATGTTTATATAGTAGTCTTGCTTCTTGATCCCATTCCTGTGATTCCCGTCTACTACTATGGCGTGTGGATCAAAAGGAATGTGGATCCCTGTTTTTCTTTCTCTTCTGCCTCTTCGCACTTGAGCCCTCGTATGCTTGTACCTATTCTAGACCGAAGCGCTCCTAGATCCTCGCGGTGACAACCGCACCGCTACGGATTCTAGGAACGTCTAGCGCCATTTAGTGCGCATGGGTTGAGGCACCCTATGAGTGGTTTAAGTGCTTGTGTTCTCGGTGTGTCACTCCCTTCGATGTCCGTCTTTGCCATGGCGCGTGCATAGAAGGAAGTGAGACTACCTTTGCTTCTCTTTTCCCTTCCCGTTCTGTTCCCTCTTCTCGGTTCTCGTCGATTACCATGGCGTATGGATCGAGCAAGAGATCGGAACTGCTTCCTTTCCCCTGTTGGCTCGATCTATTCGATCTCGTCCTTAGCCGTGACGATTGGATCAAAGATCGAACCCTCGTTCTAGTTGGCAAAGCTAAGGTCCATGTCGTGATCTCGGTTCCGTGCGAGTCGACTCGATCGACCGTAGGAAACCACCTACACCGAGGATATGACATAGACGTGCTTAGCCAAGTCCTTCCTTCGCCTCTTTGGGCCCGAGGAAAACGAACTTGCTTCGTGAGGGCTAATCCTATTTTTGTGTGATGTTTGCTTAAGTCAGGATCAGGTCTCAACCATTTTACTCAAGCCGTACAGGTCGACTTAGTCGACCCGGGAAGTACAGGCTGGGTTGTGACTCGAGCTTGCGCTTAGCAAGCATCCGCTCCTGCGTCTTTTCAAGCCCGCGGATCGGCTGTCCTCCGCGAGGGCTGAGTCCTTTCTCTATTTATTTAGTGTCCTTAGCGTCTTTCGGGTAGTTGTCGTGTCAGTGTTCTGATTGCTCTTTTGTTGCCGGTCTCGCGAGGTAGTTGTGTCGGGAGCAGCCTTGATCGGACCGGAGCCCGCTGGAGGAGACCGAGGACGACACCAGGACCCGAGGAGAATGGCTACGAGGACATCCGAGATCTTGGACTAACAACGTAACAGGTGTCACAGCCCATCCAATCTCGTAGAATCCTATTAGACATGCAATAATGTAGCTGCTAGCGCTTTACTATTTGCAAATGAACTGTGATAGGTTGCATGATAGATTGCTTGTGAAGCCTACACCTTGACGCAACCCTTTCCCCTGCACACCCGTTGTTAGGCTAGACACCGCTTACTATATATACTTGCTACTCACTTCTACTACGCATTATATTTGTGATGTGATGCTTGGTGGATGTTTGCTTGTGGGTGGCTAAGGCACATGGTGCCGTGATAACGGGATGATGACTTGGGGAGATCTTGGCGTGTGTCTTGGGTGCGTGTGGTGAGGGTTGAGTCGACTGGACAGGATCTACGACGAGTCCGGTGACGAGTCTTGCCGACGGGATGTGACCTGGGCATTCCCTGGGGAGTACCTGTGGCGGGTACATTGTGATCTTGAGAAGAGGTCCTGGGGAGGAGTGTCTTCGTGGGACGAATCCCCGGGATAGAGGTGCTGTGTCGGCACGAGGGCGATGGAAGCCCCGAGGAGGAGATATCCTATTAAGTCCTTAGGACCTATTGCGCTGGGGCTACCGGCCATGGTACCTTCATGCGCACCACTTGTTCTTGTATGGGCACAGAACCGTTCCTACCCCCTGGGCGAAACGATGCCATTACTGCTAGGCTGGAAGGTGATAAGTGTAGGGAGGTAAGGGCTGAAGACCCACACCCTCCTAAGACAACGTGGTGTTTTATTTGGTACGCCAGGATCCACGTCTCACAGTCTCAGCGTTACGGTGGATTTCCACCGGGGTGCCCCAGGGCTGAGTGGTAGGATGGCATCGTTGCGGATTAGGGGGCAGTTCGGAATCAGCTTAGACGAGCCGGATCGTCGATGATAGCTAACCTGTGGTTCCAGGCGTACACGCTCTGCAGAGTCGATCGATCTATACGTATAGCCGTGTCCACGGTCATGGACAACACTATGGTGCTCAGAGTCCCCCGGACTTAGTGAGAGGTGTCCTTTCTTCTTCTCCCCCTGGGTTGATAGGTCCGGCGCTGGCCGTTGAGGCAAGGTACGAGTGGGAGTCGTCCTTGTCGCCTAGAGAGTGAGAGTGTGGTGAGATGTGTGGATGTGTGGATGAGATGGATGGATGGATGGATGGCCGTATGGCCGGATGTTCGGTCGATGACCGGATGGAAGGCCATGTGGCCGGGTATATGGATTAAAACTTGATGAATATATTTATAAAATATTGATTATATGCATAGGAAAACTACAGCCATAAATAGATTCCTTTTTGCTCTACCCTTGCATTCCACATACAACATAGCAAATGCAAGCATAGGATGGGAAAATGTGGCCAGTACAAACCGTACTGAAAATTAACGACAGGTTGGACGACTTCTACCGCGACGATGGTGGAAGCTAGATGGACTAGGAAGTCTCGTTCCTATACGCAAGTTTGGATGAGGAGACGAAGACGGAGTCTTCGCCCGCTGCTACAACAACTTTGATGAAGCCCGTGAAGGAGGAGCCTTCACTCGCCGACGCTCTACATCGACTTCAGCGTCGATAGGTGTGCGTTACCGATATAGTTTGTACTAAGTGGTGTTTCCATGTGATGTAATGACTTGTAATCTGTACTTCCACGTTGTATGAACTATGGTAACAACTGAATAATGATAATGTGATGATTTGAGACCTTTTGGACTATCACATTATGATGTATCTACGGATTTCTCTTCGAGGAAATCGTGGGTCGTTTCAGTTGGTATCAAAGCCATACTTGCCTGTAGGACGAGACTTTAGAACCAAACACTAGAATAGAAGCTAAAATTCATGTTTGTTGGTAGAACTATAAGTGCTAACACTTGTTTCCCCCTCTCTACCTTGAGTTCTAAGCTAATTGACCTACCCCTTTTGGAAAGTTGACCTATAGAAAACAATTTCCCCCTTATACTGCCTACGCCAGATCGGTAGTTGTGTGAGGCTTGAAGGCTTTGGAGTCGCCTTAAGTCAACACTATGCATATATGAGTTGTAATGCTGCTTGAATGTCTAGATCTTTGATGTTTTGCTTGTGCTTTTATGCTTCTTATTATCTGAGTGTAAGTTATAGAAGATATTTTTGCGTGAGACTCCAGGTGTCGGTTAACCCTTACAGGCTAAACCCCAAGCCGCCCTATGACTAAGTAAGAGAACCCAACTAACCGAGTAAGAAAAAGTAAAGCCGATGCATCATGTCTTTCGAGACCATTTCAAAAATGTTTTCGGCTTTCCAACCAAACAAAAATTTCAAAACATTCCTCCCTTCGTTTGCTTGAAAAATGTCAGCGCTTTCACAAAAGCTAATCTATTTCAAAGGAAAAACAGTCTTAAAATTTTTCAAAAGGTTTCTCTTTTCAAAAGAAAACAGATTCAGTTCCCTTTTCAAACTATTTTCCTTTCAAATGTTATTTACAAAGCAGTGTGAAAAACTGGTTTCTTTTCCAAAAGCGTTTCAAAACTCGTTTTCAGGAAACCAAATTTTGCTTTCACTCAGCAAAATATTTTCAAACCAGAGGTCCCTGGCTCAATTTTGTTTTAAATTGTTTTGATTTCGAACTGAGAGCCGAGTTCCACTTTCCAAAATCAATCCTACTTTCAGAAAATGCTCTGCAACTGTTTTATCAAAGAAAACCTTTGCGAAAAGGATGTCTTGCAACCGTTTTAAAAATATTTGTGAAAACCAAAAAGTGTTCTTCCAGAGTTTATTTCAAAAGTTGTTTTGAAAATGGTTTCTGAAAAACAAAGTTGTTTGCGAAATCTTTGCTTTTCAAAAAGACACGATTTAAAATCAGTTTCAAAATTAGTTTTGTTTCAAACAAAAGGGAGCAACGCCCCGTTTCAAAAACCTTGGTGTTTTCAAATCTGCTTGTTTCAAATATTTTTTTAAAAAATAAATAAATGGGTGTATTTTGTCTTCAAAAACAAAAAGACTTTCAAAAGACATTTATTGCAAAACTCGTGTTGATTTCAAACATCTTCAAGACCCAACTTGAATTTAAAAAGGTTTGCAAAATGTTTCTTTGAAAGGATTTCAAAGCTGTGTGTTCTCGCTATTTCAAAAATCTTTTAAACCAGGGTTTGTTTGGGAAAACTTTTACAAAATGATTTGATTTAAAAATGCTCTCTTTCCAAAAGGCTCAACCATTCTTGAAAAATCTTTCCAAAAAGAGTTTGGAAAACAAAAAGCCCTTCTTAAAAGCTTTGATTTTATAAACTAAAAACTTATTTTGAACCTTTTTAAAAAGCTCTTTGTAAAGCTTGTTTTAGTTTTTTTAAAAAATGTTTGAGTTTCAAAACCAAAATGGGTTATGGCCTATTTTCAAAATGTTCTTGTTTTAATTTCAAAGTTCAAAGGTCGTTACCCTCTCCTCCTTGCAAAAATTACAAAACAAAGAATTTTAAAGCTGTTTTCACAAAGAAAACTTTCAAAATAGTTTTCAAAGGTTTTTCCTTCCCTCCCCCTGAGGATATCGAGTTGTTATCGGTAACTATTGGTAGCGTGTTGTGATCATGACCCACGGTGCCGCTACGAAACTTGGGGCCCCATGTGTGATGCATCCACATGGCTTGCTGCCGGGCGTATGCTGGTATCGCGGTATGTGACTGTAACCACTCCAAGAGATATCTGCATACCACCGAGATCTTAAGCTTAGCTTTCAAAACCACTTTTAAAAGCGTCCATTTGAAAAAAAATGGTTTTACTTAAAAACAAAGGTGGGTTTGGATTTCGAAAATCCTCCTTCAAAAGTCTTGATTTGATTTTATAGAAAATTTAAAACCCCAAAAATTTTGGCTCAAAACAATCCTGTTTTGGTAAAACTTCTGAAAGAAAAGAGGTTTTTATTTGAAGCAAAAGATGTGCTGGTTTCAAAAATCCTCCTTCCAACGTCTTGTTTTGATTTAGCAAAGTTTTAAACCTAGAGTCTTGTTTTACTAAAACCTTCGAAAGAAAAAGTTTGTGAAAAGTTTTCGAAGAGTTCTCTTTCAAATAAACTCTCTTGTTTCAAAACTCGTGACCCATTTCAAATGTTTTGAAAACCTTGCCTTCTATTTCAAAATGTTGTTTGAAAAGAAGTTTTCAAAACTCTTGTTTGTGGTTCTTTTCAAAAGTTCAAGAAAATCTCCCTCCTTTCAAACAATCGTTTCAAAAGAAAGGGTTTATGAAAATCGATTTTCAAAGGCTTTTCAAAATGTCTTGTGAAAAGATAAAGGTTTTGGTTGCAAAATTCAAAACCGACTTCAAAATTTGATTTTGTTTTGTTTGAAAAAAAATCGTTGCTCAAAGAAAACTAGTTTTTGCAAATGGTACCCGATCTTGTCTTTACAAACTCGGTGCATGAAAATGATTTTAAAATTGCATTTGAAACTTGTTTTCCAAAACTGTGGTTTACAAATGCTTTTCAAAATGGTGATCGGACTAGTTTTTCAAAACCATGGATTGCAAAAATAAAATGCTTTTAAAAAGTTTTGGAACTTGATTGCGAAAGGTTTTCGAAAACTTTCCCCCACCTATGTTTGAAACCCCATCTTTTCCTCAAAAGACCTTGTTTTAGCAAAATCCTTTTATCCGTTTGAGAAAACAATCTCTTTCTATTGCGAACTGTTTCGTAAAAAGGTATTTGCCAAACACCCTACTTCAAAAGCTTTTTGCAAAATGTTTTTGCTTAAAAAGGTCTTTACCTAAAAACCCTTCTCAAAAGACCCATTTTCAAAATGCATTAGTGCATATAGGTTGCCCAACGAAAACCATCAACCCTAGGTCAAGCCTACCAGTTCAACCTTCTTGTGACAGAGACCCCTAAATCTCAGGGACGAGATTCTTGTAAGGGGGGTGGTCTGTAACATCCCGGGTTTTCCCATGACCAAAAATACGAGCTTTTTAAAACTTCTTCCTGCAATGTGTGAAGCATGTAGTTGCTAGGTCAAACGCTAGTCAACGTATCATTCTTTACTCACGAAACGTGGTATACATATAGTTTTGCTTGTAGGAGTGTGCTCGAGTCGTCGAGTCGGCTTAGGGTCTGAGTCGTGTCTAGAGTTGGAGTGCACAAATCCATGGCAACATCCTCACTTCCTTTTTGAAACTCTTCTCGAAGTCTTTTTGATTCTAACTCCTAAAACTCTCGAGTCATAGTATTTCATGAAAGGGGAGAGCCCTTTCCTCTTAGAGGCTATCTGGATCCTTTCCAAGTCCCCTTTTTCAAACCCACTCCGAAATATCTTCGGGCTATATTAATTCATGACTCAGGGAAAATCCTTTCCCCTTTTCTCCCATCTTTTCCAGTTTCGAATCTACTCCAATTCCTTTGAAACCTCTATTCACAAATCTACTCCAAACCTCTTGTTCAACCACTCCCAAATTATCCTTATGAATCAACCCCCCCAATGTTCATCAGAACCCTATCGAACCACTGATTCTGATTCCACCGATCTTGACTTCTAAATTCCCCACGATCCCCTTGTTCCAATTCCGAACCCTCCAAGTCATAATATTGCTTAGAAGAGAAAGATTCCTTTCTTCTTTTCCATCAAATCATATTTGAATGCTCCATCCGAATTACTCTAAATTTCTCCCAAACTTCTTTTGAATCTCTCTCACTTCTCCTTAGCAAAATGGGAAGAACCTCCCTCCCTTGGGCCTAAACTACCTCTCCTCCTTCTACCCAACCGACCAGGCCAAATCAGCTCTCCCAGCCCAACTCGACCCACCTCCTCTCTTCCCTATGGCCGGCCCAGCCGAAACCCCCCCTCCGGCCCGCGCCTCTCCCCCACCTCGTGGCCCAACCGGCTCCCCCAGGCCCGCTCGATCTGCCCTCTCCCTCCCTTTCTACACCGGCCCACCAGTGCCCCCTCGCTTTGCGGCCCAGCTCCCTCTCCCCCACCTCCCTTCTCTTCTGGCCTGCGCGCACACCTCCCTGGGCCGCTCGCGCGCGTGACCCAGAGGCCCAGGCCGCCGCCGTTCCCTCCCCCGCAAACCCTAGGGAGCGGGCGCTCCCTGGAGCCGCCGCCGCCAGCGCCTTCCCTCGCGCCCCGGCCTACCTCGACGTCCGTACCACGCCCTGGTAGATGCCCGCCACGTGCTCCGTCTGTCACATCCGATGGCGCGGACGTCCAGACGGCGACCGAGCCATAGAATCGCGGCTATAAAGTCCGCCAGCGCCGCTGCACGCTCCTCATCCTCTTCCTCACCCGCGGCCGCCACTCCTCTTCTCCTCTCTCCCAGCCGACCTCCCTGCTCCACCCGACAGTGCTGCGCCGCGGCTCCGGCCGCTCGCCTCCGCTCGGCGGCTCCTCGCCAGGCCACGCCGGCCGCGACCGCGCCACGCCGAGCGCCGACCAGCCACGGGGACCGTGGCCTCGCCTCTGCTCCTGCACGACCGCGCCGCCACCGGACTCCACGCCGGCCGGGCCCGCTGCTGCACCCACGCCGAGGCCGTCCTCTGCGACGCAGTGCACTGCGACATCGCCCAGGCTCCGCACTGAGCGCCCTGGAGTGCCCCTGTCTCCACTGCGCCATCGTCGCTCTCTGGTGCTCCTCCTTGCCGTCGGTGAGCTCCACGGCCCAAAAGCCCCACCCTTTGTTCCGTCTCATCATTCGTGTCTGAGACCGGCCTTCGTGCCGCTATGTACACTGTTGCAGGGAAGTCAGTTCGGCTGTGCTCCTCCGTTGGAGCTATGGCGCTTCCCAGACCCTTGCTGCCACGCTCGCCCAAGCGACAACACTGTTCGGGCCGCAGCAACCACGACGGCCGTGACGGCGAGCGCCAACAGTTCAGCAATGCCGCGCTTTGCAGTTTGGCAAGGTCACACGGCGCTGTTCAGCTGACCGAGCGCCACGTGATTCGGCAGCCTGCGCGCCACGCTGTTCGGTCGACGGTGCCGCTTCGCCGAAGACCCGTCCTTCGTGCCATCGTCAAGGTCGAACCCGTGAACCTTCGTCGACGCCACCCTTGGATGTTGACGCAAATCCTTTTATTTTGTTCATCTTCATACTATTGTCATCCTGACTTACTCATATGATCTACATCTATCTGCCTGTGTCGTGCCTTCGCGCCGGTCTATTTCTCTTTTGCTATGGATATGTGCTACTCCCTGTTGTAATTGTGTCGGTTGTCGATAGTCGTTGCGTTTATGTCTTTGGCGGTAGACCGTGCCTTCCAGCCGGTCCTTTGTTCGTCTGTGGACCGTGCCTTCGAGCCGGTCGAGGGTTCGTAACTCGCTCGAACGCTACGGTCGTGGGTTCGTCCCGCCGTGACCGTGACGCCGAGCGTAACTCGTTCCTCATAGTCGTTGCTGTTTGGTTGGTTGGCCTCGTAGTGCTACGAGCGTTAGCTCCTGACCCTAGCCCTAAGACGTGGCCACTGAGGGTTCGATATCATTCTGATATCGATGCGGATGTTACCCGCACACGATAGCCCTCTGTGACCTAGTCTAGTGGGAGGAGGATTGGAGGTCAACGACTGTGGAACGACGAGTGCCAACTCGTTTGGGTGAAGCTCATGGCCGCGAGTTGCCTCGCCATGACCAACGGGCTTCACCTATTTTGTCGTATTTTTATCCTAGCCACCTTGTATGCTTGCACCGCTTTGACATAGCATTCCTCTGACTCTCGCGGTGACAACCGCACCGCTACGAGCCGTAGGAATAGCCTTGTGCCGGTTTTGTTGCACAGAGGTCATGGTGCCCTACGAGTTGACTTAGGTCGAGTGTCTCTCATTCCTCGGCTACCGCCCTTGCCATGGCGTGTCGGTCAAGTGAATGCGGATATCGCTCTTCTCTTTTCTCCCTTTTGATTTGATCTCCGCCGATCTAGTAAGGCGTGGATCGAGCCCTTCTGTTTTCAACCGCTCTGATCCCTGTCAATTGCAATGACTGTGGGTTGAAGCCCCGTGGAACCAAGTTCCCCGCCTTTAGTCTGTCTCTTTTGCATGTTGGTCATGTTTATATAGTAGTCTTGCTTCTTGATCCCATTCCTGTGATTCCCGTCTACTACTATGGCGTGTGGATCAAAAGGAATGTGGATCCCTGTTTTTCTTTCTCTTCTGCCTCTTCGCACTTGAGCCCTCGTATGCTTGTACCTATTCTAGACCGAAGCGCTCCTAGATCCTCGCGGTGACAACCGCACCGCTACGGATTCTAGGAACGTCTAGCGCCATTTAGTGCGCATGGGTTGAGGCACCCTATGAGTGGTTTAAGTGCTTGTGTTCTCGGTGTGTCACTCCCTTCGATGTCCGTCTTTGCCATGGCGCATGCATAGAAGGAAGTGAGACTACCTTTGCTTCTCTTTTCCCTTCCCGTTCTGTTCCCTCTTCTCGGTTCTCGTCGATTACCATGGCGTATGGATCGAGCAAGAGATCGGAACTGCTTCCTTTCCCCTGTTGGCTCGATCTATTCGATCTCGTCCTTAGCCGTGACGATTGGATCAAAGATCGAACCCTCGTTCTAGTTGGCAAAGCTAAGGTCCATGTCGTGATCTCGGTTCCGTGCGAGTCGACTCGATCGACCGTAGGAAACCACCTACACCGAGGATATGACATAGACGTGCTTAGCCAAGTCCTTCCTTCGCCTCTTTGGGCCCGAGGAAAACGAACTTGCTTCGTGAGGGCTAATCCTATTTTTGTGTGATGTTTGCTTAAGTCAGGATCAGGTCTCAACCATTTTACTCAAGCCGTACAGGTCGACTTAGTCGACCCGGGAAGTACAGGCTGGGTTGTGACTCGAGCTTGCGCTTAGCAAGCATCCGCTCCTGCGTCTTTTCAAGCCCGCGGATCGGCTGTCCTCCGCGAGGGCTGAGTCCTTTCTCTATTTATTTAGTGTCCTTAGCGTCTTTCGGGTAGTTGTCGTGTCAGTGTTCTGATTGCTCTTTTGTTGCCGGTCTCGCGAGGTAGTTGTGTCGGGAGCAGCCTTGATCGGACCGGAGCCCGCTGGAGGAGACCGAGGACGACACCAGGACCCGAGGAGAATGGCTACGAGGACATCCGAGATCTTGGACTAACAACGTAACAGGTGTCACAGCCCATCCAATCTCGTAGAATCCTATTAGACATGCAATAATGTAGCTGCTAGCGCTTTACTATTTGCAAATGAACTGTGATAGGTTGCATGATAGATTGCTTGTGAAGCCTACACCTTGACGCAACCCTTTCCCCTGCACACCCGTTGTTAGGCTAGACACCGCTTACTATATATACTTGCTACTCACTTCTACTACGCATTATATTTGTGATGTGATGCTTGGTGGATGTTTGCTTGTGGGTGGCTAAGGCACATGGTGCCGTGATAACGGGATGATGACTTGGGGAGATCTTGGCGTGTGTCTTGGGTGCGTGTGGTGAGGGTTGAGTCGACTGGACAGGATCTACGACGAGTCCGGTGACGAGTCTTGCCGACGGGATGTGACCTGGGCATTCCCTGGGGAGTACCTGTGGCGGGTACATTGTGATCTTGAGAAGAGGTCCTGGGGAGGAGTGTCTTCGTGGGACGAATCCCCGGGATAGAGGTGCTGTGTCGGCACGAGGGCGATGGAAGCCCCGAGGAGGAGATATCCTATTAAGTCCTTAGGACCTATTGCGCTGGGGCTACCGGCCATGGTACCTTCATGCGCACCACTTGTTCTTGTATGGGCACAGAACCGTTCCTACCCCCTGGGCGAAACGATGCCATTACTGCTAGGCTGGAAGGTGATAAGTGTAGGGAGGTAAGGGCTGAAGACCCACACCCTCCTAAGACAACGTGGTGTTTTATTTGGTACGCCAGGATCCACGTCTCACAGTCTCAGCGTTACGGTGGATTTCCACCGGGGTGCCCCAGGGCTGAGTGGTAGGATGGCATCGTTGCGGATTAGGGGGCAGTTCGGAATCAGCTTAGACGAGCCGGATCGTCGATGATAGCTAACCTGTGGTTCCAGGCGTACACGCTCTGCAGAGTCGATCGATCTATACGTATAGCCGTGTCCACGGTCATGGACAACACTATGGTGCTCAGAGTCCCCCGGACTTAGTGAGAGGTGTCCTTTCTTCTTCTCCCCCTGGGTTGATAGGTCCGGCGCTGGCCGTTGAGGCAAGGTACGAGTGGGAGTCGTCCTTGTCGCCTAGAGAGTGAGAGTGTGGTGAGATGTGTGGATGTGTGGATGAGATGGATGGATGGATGGATGGCCGTATGGCCGGATGTTCGGTCGATGACCGGATGGAAGGCCATGTGGCCGGGTATATGGATTAAAACTTGATGAATATATTTATAAAATATTGATTATATGCATAGGAAAACTACAGCCATAAATAGATTCCTTTTTGCTCTACCCTTGCATTCCACATACAACATAGCAAATGCAAGCATAGGATGGGAAAATGTGGCCAGTACAAACCGTACTGAAAATTAACGACAGGTTGGACGACTTCTACCGCGACGATGGTGGAAGCTAGATGGACTAGGAAGTCTCGTTCCTATACGCAAGTTTGGATGAGGAGACGAAGACGGAGTCTTCGCCCGCTGCTACAACAAATTTGATGAAGCCCGTGAAGGAGGAGCCTTCACTCGCTGACGCTCTACACCGACTTCAGCGTCGATAGGTGTGCGTTACCGATATAGTTTGTACTAAGTGGTGTTTCCATGTGATGTAATGACTTGTAATCTGTACTTCCACGTTGTATGAACTATGGTAACAACTGAATAATGATAATGTGATGATTTGAGACCTTTTGGACTATCACATTATGATGTATCTGCGGATTTCCCTTCGAGGAAATCGTGGGTCGTTTCAATTATTCAGCGGGTAGCTCTAAAACCTAGCAATATTCTTTAAAAATAAAACACAAAGGAGGTAGCTCTCTCTACCTGAATTTAACCTTATCACACAGTTTACCTTTACATATGGTGAGTTTTACATCTCTATATATAGCATCCTTTTTCAACATGTTATTTGTGTTTTTCTTACAGATTGTACCATGTCGGTCATTTTTGGAAGTCTTCCAATCGATTTGTCCAAGACTAAGGAAATAGACGTGTTTCTTGATTGTGATGAGAATGAGACTATGTCACCAATACTCTATGCACTCAGAAGGCGTATATGTCCTCCAAAGTAAATAAAATGAGTTGAAAATAATATCACTGTACTATTGATATTTCTTCAACTCATGCCAGCTTATTTCAATCTAAAAATCATTAAATGTGTCAAGTGGATGAAAATATTGTTGAGAATTTCAAAACTTCGATTACCAATGGATATATGCGCACACAACAAAGTATCTTCCATAATTCTCTAGTGCGTGAAATGGAACAAACAAATGGTGTAATTGTAGAGAACAACACCTTGTACTGGTAGTGGTGTTTTACCCATAGCTATGGGCATGTGCCCCATGCATCATCAGTGTTGTGCAAGAGATCAAAGACAATATTGATGTGTGCACGATGAGTAGATCCACACAATTGTACAATACCGTTGAGATTCTATTGGCTCAACTTATGAAAGTTGCACTCTAGAGGTCTCCGAGATGTAAAGGTTTCTCAGGGTTCAGCTGTCCCAAGGATGGGATCGCAGCAACATGGTAGGTAGTCAAATAGATTAGGATTGTAGCATGCGACAAGTAGACACAACTTTTCCCTTGCGAAATCTAGCATGTCATGTTTTATTTATTATATATTGCCCCCTCTCCGATTACAGAACCTTTTTTCTTTTTTTAAACAAAATACCCATTCCAAAACTCACTGCAGCATCATGTTCCCTCTGTCTTATCTTGTTTCTCCTTGAAACTTTATTAATAGTAAATAGTAATAGTTGTCAGGGACTTTCCTAATGGCTTCTTGCCATCAAGAAAAATCGCCCCTTTAGTAATAGTAGTGTCACCATTTAATTTATATTAATTAACACGCAACCATGGATGCCTAAGGCACTACTAAACCACGTTAAACCACTTTCACACAACATCAACACTCTTATCACAATATATAGCAAGTGGTCCAAATTAAATTAAACATGTGATGTTGCTCGTTTGAAAGATCACTATTCGCTTGAGCTTATCCGCTAAAATCAGTCATACTTTTCATTTATTAATATCTTTTCTATCAGAACAAATCAGTCGCAGTCGCAAATAAGTGTTGCCGAACAGAGCCGATGCTCTAGTAGTGGACGCAGTAGGTAACAAAAGATCATATAGATAGGAAACACAGACCTGAAGTTGCAACATTTTCACACGGCAGTAATTGAAACGCTTTGGGACAACACACACACACAGCTTGGAAAATAAACTAAATAAATCATAAAAATACTAAACAACTTACACATAACGACAATGAAAGCATAATAATAATCCACACTACTAGGCTACTACTCTGATGACTGGTGAGATCGAGTGAGACTGGCTATCTAGCAGCATGAGCTTAATTAAATTAAGCACGTTGGGACGAAGCTTCCTTCATCAGTGCAGCAAGCACGTTGGAGGCGACGACTTGTGCGTGGCTGCCGCCGCCGTTGCCGCCCAACGTGGTGGTGAGGAGGCGGTGGCGCTCGCCCTCTCGGAAGATCCAGCCGGGGCACCGGAAGAACCCCCGGGCAAAGCCGGTGACGAAAAAGTGGCGCTGGCCGGCGACTACCAATAGCCTGATCTTGTCACCGCCGCTGGTCTGCATGCCGAGGACCATGTAGCGCTCGTCGTCGTCGTCGCTGGCCGCCGTGGTGTTGGCCAGCGCGCCTAGCGTGTTCCAGAAGCCCTCCGTGCGGGACCTGCGGGCTGCTGTTCTTGGACTTGGAGATGATGGGGAGGCGGCGGCGGCGCTTGCCGCCGTTGCCTTCCTCCTTCTCTCGGATGGCGTAGACGAACCAGTGGCCGGACCGGTTGGCGAAGCCGTAGGCGGAGACTAGCTCGGACCTCTGGTCGGCTAGTAGCCTGATCGTCTCCTCGCCGCCGCCGTCGGTGGTGTTGTGGGAGAAGGTGACCAGCTCGTAGGGCTCGTCGTTGGCCAGCGGGTGCCATTGCTCCTCCTCCACTGATGCAGCTGATGCTGCATCGTCGCCGCCGCCGCTGGCGCTGCTGGCAGCTGCGAGCACTACTACAAGCGTGAGGAAGAGGAGAGCGGCAGCAATAGTAGAAGAACGTACTACCCCCTCCATGGCCATGGATCAGCAGCGTTTGATGAGCAAAAGCGGTATGCTGTGACTGTGTGTATAGTATATATATATATAATAAAGTGGCGAACGAACTTGGCAAACACATGTCGCATTGGATGACTGTACTGTAGCTAGTAGTGAGTTGGACCATGCAAAAGCCATGCACTGGGCAGAAAGAACCACATGCACTATGCAGAAAGAACCACATGCCGCATTGCACAGTAGATGGGATGGGACCATGCATTTCTTTGACCGGTCGATCACCCCGCCTCTGTGCCTCACCTCGCTCTCTCTATGGCTGTGGTCAAACTGTACCTTCCAATAAAGACAATAGTTTGGTGTATACAGTGTACGAGTACGTACTACCTGTTCAACAAAGAGATTCGCTCAGTGCTGCACATGTAACAGACCTAGATTTTTGTCGTTTGGTTGTTTTAATTTGAAGCAAGTTAAAAATTCGACTTGTTAATTAAACCCAACCTTTAGCTTTTTGTTTAATTGTGTGACTCATGTAGATAATGTACGTCCTCGTACGTCCCCTATTCAAAATCTTCTCTCTTCTCCTTTAAATTATCTTAGCGAACCTGAATTAAACTATGCATTGACATATACACGCACGATCGATTGGCACTACACTACAGAAAGCATCTTTAGAGAGATGGTTGAAAAATGATTTCTAGCTAAACTGCCTCTAGTGATATGGGTGTCTAGAAATAACCATTTATCAGCCCGGCTCCTTGAAGCTCCATGTTTCCCATTTGGATTTTATTTTAGCTCTTACCCGAAATTCAATCCAAAAATTATTTGAAAACCTTTCTATACAGAAGAAGAAGAAGAAGTTGAAGAAGAAGAAGCATTTTTCAAAGCCTTCAAAAAGCAGCATAGGCCACTTCCTCCTCATATCCCGTTTCCGCTCTGGTTCCTTGTCCATGTTCAGCTTACATACTACACGTAGGGGTGGTAATGGATCATGACTCTTATACTTTTTCACAACTCAATTTGACTCTATGTAATTTTAGCTCAATATCATATAGTGTTATGGTCGGATCCTTAAATTTACTAGGCTAAATTAGAGGATCCTTTATCACTCCTACATACACGAAATAAGATACAGAGTCAAATTGTAATCACTGTGTTTGGGCTGATAATCCTAATAATTGTACAAAGAACTAAAAGTAGTCCATCCGGCCTCCATAGCAAGCAACTCCTTTGGGCTGGGCCACTTTGTTTCCTACTCCAAAAAGGATGGGCCGGTAGATGGAACATGGGCGGAAAAAGTCTACCTTTCCTCCCTTAACTTTTGCAAAAATCTGATTTTCCTCCTTGAACTCCAAAACCAGATAAAATGTCTCCCTCAACTTTTAAAACAATGCAATTTACCTCTCTGAACGGTTTTGAACAGTAGTATTGCTACAGTTAAGGCGGTTTCGCTACAGTAAAGATGGTTTTGTCTTTTCTTTTTTTTTATTTCTGTTGAATCTTTTAAAAAAACATATTAAATCAAAAAAATCATAAAATAAAAAATTAAATTTTGTTGAACTCCACATGAGTAGATCTACACAACGATTATATAATATAGTATGCTTTAGTACAAAGTTTTTATTGTAGCTTTAGATTTATGCTTTTTTGTAAATAAAATAAATTTATAATTAAGTTATACATGATCCGATGAGTATGAAATTTTTACTACAGTTCAAACATACAATAATAGCCCACCATAAAAATTTCACCATAGTTGGACTATATAAACTACAACGATTAATTATTTCAATTAATTCCATACAATTATATGTTTTCTGTAATTAATTAGAATAATTCATAGCTGTAGTTTATATAGTTCAATTATGGTAGAATTTTTATGGTAGGATAATTATTATAATATTAAATTGTAATAAAAAATTTATACTCATTGGATCAGGTATAACATAGTTATAAATTTATTTTAATTAAATAAAAACACCTATCTAAAGCTACAACAAAACATTGTAGTAAAGTATAGCATATTATATGTTCATTGTTTAGATCTACTCATGTGGAGTCCACAAAATTGGATTTTCTATTTTATGATTTTTCCATGATTTACTATGATTTTTTAAAGATTCAGTGGAAATAAATAATAAAAAGAAAAACAAAACCACAGTTACTGTAGCAAAACCGCCTTAACTGTAGCAAAACCATCGTTCAAAACCACCCCGAGAGGTAAGTTGCATTGTTTCAAAAGTTAAGGGAGACGTTCTGTCTGGTTTTAGAGTTTAGGGAGGAAAATCGAACATTTGCAAAAGTTGAGGGAGAAAAAGTAGACTTCTTCCAACATGGGCAGCCCCTATTACTTCCGAAAGGCCTCCCACTTTTTAACAAGACCTAAACTTTGCTTAGCGCCAGCGCAAACCGTCAGAGCAACTCCAATGGTTTTACATTTTTTGTTTGGTAAAATATGGTATTTGTCAACTCTCAAATTAATATAGCAAAGGTAAAAAGAGTCAATCTCCAACGGTTTTGCATTTAGACTTGACAAAACTAAAAAATTATGCGTGCAAGAGGGAAATATCTTACGAAAGTAGCACGTGAGGGCGATTGTCAAGCGAACCGCAGTTTGACATATATGTCAAATATCACCTGGTGTTTGCCAAGTTGCTAAAAATGGAAAGCTCATTTGACAAACCGTTGGATAGGAGATTTTTAGACGTTTTTTTTGCAAAAACAAAAATGCCAAACTCATTTGCAAAATCGTTGGAGTTGCTCTTAGCGGCAACCGGCAAATGAGTGTATATAAATGGAAAAAAAACCAATATAGGTGCAAAGTCTACACGTGTTGTCACCAAAGCGAAGACAAGCGAGGTAGCCGGCCGGCCGGCCAGGACCAGCTGAAAACAAGTGACCAGCTAGTAGCCTCCAGCCGCAGATGAGTGTTGACGGCCACGCACAACGACGGTTGCGGCTCCTGCGGCGGCTGCATTTGTGACTCTGCTGCTGCTGCTGCATCACAGTCACTTGGGTCACAGAAAACTTGTGATCCTGGCTGCCTTGCTTGTTTTTTTTTCCCTGGTCGCCTTCCTGCCGGCCGGTTTTCGATGATTTTATATTTTCATTGGTCCACAATTTCTGCAGAGACTCATCAGCGGCAGATGAAGCCGCCACTCGTTTGGGGATTGGGGGGGGGGGGGGGGGGGGGGTGGTGGTGGTAAACTTGACCGTCCGTCCGTCCGTGTTGGATTCGTCTTCGAGACCGGGGAATGATGGCGAGATCACAACAACGTGACGTGAGTGCCAGGATTGTAATAGGCCGACATCACTCTCTTAGGGATACGACGTCCGCAATGATACAGTTACATAGCTAGATGATGTAGAGGTGGAAGACAAAAGTAAAAACTATTTTATTTTTTTATATACTATGTGTTAGAATATTAGGCAATTTCTTTAGCAGTTTAATCCAGAAAATAATTACGATAAATAAAAGATTCGTGCAAACAGATATGTGCTGGTGTGATCTAACAATTGCAAGAACGTAGATGATAATAATAAATAGTATAGAAAAATTCAAAAAAAATAAGTACGAGGGATATATGAAATATACCCTGCGGAGGGACCAGTGCCGGAGGCACCGACGGCTCCATTCACATACATTGTGAATGTGTTGCTCGAAGTCGTGGACCACAGTCGATGCAGGAAGAGGTTCGCAGTGCAGTCCCTCGAACGTCCACCGAAAAGAGTAGTCGATCGCCGGGAAGAAGAGTCGATCGGTTCACAAGCGAGCAGTCGCGATGACGCTCCCCAAAAACCTTATCGCCCGCACAACCGAGCAGGTGTCTCGATGCGGATGATGATTCCGGAGGCCTACTCTCCCAACTCTCTGTGTGGGCAGAAACTGAGACGGGGAAACTTGGAAGCAACTCAATAGAAAAACAGTGGTGCGGTCTTTCACTTTTTTCTTCAGCTCAAGGAGAAATCTCCTTTTATAAGCCAGACAAAATAGAAGACAAAATGCAGAGGATGAATCTGGACGTCATGAAGCGTCCTTCAATGACTAGTAACATCTACCATGATCATAGGGGTTACTAGTAACTGCAACCATAACCATGAGAGTTACTAGTAACCGCAACCATAATCGTGACCGTTACAAGTCCAGCCATCAACTACAATTAGTCCACTATTTTATTGCACCTAGCATCTAATATGGTCATAGAATTTATTTGATTTAATTAAATAAAATATGGGTCATACCCATATTAAATCTAACAATCCCCACCAAATTCTATGACGCATATGAAATACTCCTAGTTTTACTGTTGTTTGATATACCAGTGTTACGATGGAGACTGTTAAGTTGAACATCCACCTAGAACAGAGGTTACACTTCTTCACAACTGAACAATGGACTATGCCTTGAATTGACAGTTTTGTGCGAAACAAGTTTCACCTAAGTCCTTTACTGATACATGGTTGCCTTAAGCATCCCCTCTGTTTGGAGCATATAAGTCAAACTCCTGAGCCTTTCGTGAGTATCTAGAGACCACCCAAATCTCATGGACTGTGACTAGCAGTCAAACTCATATAGGTGTGTTCTTTTTAGAATATTTTGTAGGCCAATATCCCTGCTTAAATAAGCCCCTCGGATCACATTAAGAAATTAATCAACCTGCCATACAACATAGGAGAAACAGTGCATCTCAAACGAGTTGGACGTAAAAAACAAGGGATCTCTCCATATGTCACACCACTGGCTTGTTTCACCATCCTAATTCACGGGATCTCCGATCACATAGGACAGGTTACCACTATGGAATGACTTCAAGTGGGTCTCAAGCCAATCTCCCTCGATGCACCTTCTATCAAATTACGTGACAGACCCTTGGTAAATTGATCTGCCAGATTTTTAGACGTATGGACATAGTCCAACGCAATTACTCCAGAGTTTCTCAGTTTCCTGACAGACTTCAACCGCCTTTTCACATGCCTAGTGGTCTTCATGTTGTCCCTAGAACTATTCACTTTGACTATCACTGTTTGATTGTCACAGTTCATAGAAATTGCACGAATTGGTTTTTCAACCACCGGCAAATCCATAAGGAGTTCACGAAGCCATTCAGCTTCAACAGTGGTGGCATCTAATGCTGCTAGTTCTGTTCCATTGTTGACCTCGTTACGAGCGTCTGCTTGCAAGACTTCCAGGAAACAGCACCACCTCCAAGTGTGAACACATATCCACTTGTGGCTTTTAACACATCAGCATCAGATATCCAATTGGCATCACTATACCCTTCTAGTACCCTTGGATACCTAGTATAATGAATACCATAGCTCACAGTACCCTTTAGATAACACAACACCCTCTCAAGGGAACGCCAATGACTATCTCCCGGATTAGAAACAAACCGACTCAATTTGCCAACTGCAAATGAGATGTCAGGCCTTGTTGCATTAGATAAATACATGAGTGAGCCTATTATTTGAGAATATCTCAATTGGTCACGTGCTATTCTACGATTTTTCCTTAATAGCACACTTGGGTCATAAGGAGTTGGAGCAGGAGTGCAGTCACTATAGCCAAAGCGACTCAATACCTTTTCCACATAGTGGGATTGCACAAGTGTTACCCCACCATTTCCTTCTCTCAACAGCTTTATGTTAAGAATAACATCAGCTTCACCCAAGTCTTTCATTTCAAAGTTACTAGACAAAAAGTCTTTCACTTCCTTGATCACATTAACATTATTTCCAAAAATTAAAATATCATCTACATACAAGCATAAGATCACACATTCCCCACCAACAAACCGATAATACACGCATTTATCAGCTTCATTCACAACAAAGCCGGCTGATGTCAAAGTTCTATCAAACTTTTCGTGCAACTGCTTAGGCGCTTGTTTTAGACCATACAAAGATTTTAGTAACTTACACACCTTTCTCTCTTGACCATTTGCTACAAAACCATCTAGCTGGTCCATATAAATTTCCTCCTCAAGCTCCCCATTCAAGAAGGATGTCTTAACGTCCATTTGATGAACAATAAGACCATGTGAGGCAGCCAGAGAAAGTAGCACTTGTATGGTTGTTAGAGAGCAACTGGTGAGTAAGTATCGAAAAAATCTTCACCTTCTTTTTGTGTATAGCCTTTTGCTACAAGCCTCGCCTTGTACTTCTCAATAGTACCATGAGGCCTAAGCTTTTTTCTTAAATATCCATTTACATCCTATGGGTTTGCACTCATAAGGACGATCGACAACCTCCCATGTACCATTAGACATAATAGAATCAACCTTCCATAAGTCAGCATCAAGAGATGAATATGCCTCTGTAATGGTTTTGGGAGTGTCATCCACGAGGTATATAATAAAGTCATCACCAAAGGATTTTTCAATCCTTCGTCTCTTACTCTTTCGAGTGTTATTATCCTCCTCTAGATTTTCACCATGGGATATTTTATCAGCATGAAATGTGGGTTCAACAATGTCATGAAAAGAAATAGACTCATGACCAGACCCGCTAGGTGTATTCTTCATTGGAAATTCATCTTCAAAAAATATAGTGTCTCTCTATTCCATAATAGTACCCTCAATCATATCAGATACTTTAGAATTTATAATTAAGAATCTATAACTCACACTGTGAATAGCATAACCAAGAAAGACACAATCAACGGTCCTTGGTCCAAGTTTTCTCTTCTTGTTAATTGGCACATTTACCTTTGCCAAACAACCCCATGTTCGCAAGTAAGAGAGATTTGTTATCTTCTTTTCCCATTCCTCGAATGGTGTGAAAGGACCGAATCAGCCTAGAGGGGGGGTGAATAGGTGATTTTTGACTATCTGAAACTTCACGAACTATAAGATGTAGTTAGATGGCAACCGGAGAGGCCGGTTTGTTTGGGTAGGTACTACCGGGTGTGAAACACCAGTACTACCAACACAAACAAACGGCACAACCGGGATCCTAAAAGAAACTACAAAACCGATGAATGTAAGCTATGAAGATAATACAAGTTTCTGACCCACTTTCCTAAGAAAGATATATGGTAAATCTACTCTTACCAAACCTTGGTTGCTACCCTTGATGTAGATCGAGCCTTCCCAACCTAAGAACGAGATAGGGATAGGAAGAACACGAAGAACACAATAACAAGTGAAGTAGAGACAATAGGGACAACAGCAACAAGCACACGGGACACGCGATTTATCCCGAGGTTCGGCCAATCCACTAAGGCGTGCCTACTTCCTCGTTGTTGAGGTGACCACAAAGGTCGGAGTCTATTTCACCTCCTCGCCTCACTCAAGCAACCACAAAGGCTACGAGAGTATCTCTACTAGAAATCTCAGGGTAATACAAACGCTTCGGGGAGCCCTCACAAGTAAATCAATACGGGCTACCACGAAGAACACCTAACCGGCTAGAGCTCAAAGAGCTCAAGAGTAAAAGACACAAAGCAAGCCGGCAAGATGGAAACCAAGTGCTCAAGTCGAAGATTGATGCTTCCCACTCTCGAATCTCACTTCCCTAGCTCAAATCTCGCAAGGGAATGAATCTAGGAGCAAAGGGGGAGAGAGAGGGGTGAGTCAATGCTTGGAGAGTGTTTGTCTCGAGTTAGGTCAGCAATGAATGTATGGAGTGAGTGGGTTCCCGTGAAAAGTGAAGAGGGGAGGCATTTATACTCCCTCAGTCCCGAGGCTGGTCGGTACCACCGACCACCCCTGGCCGGTACCACCGACCAGTTCATAACGGTCGAAAGAAACCAGATCTGACCAAGCAAGCAACCACCGACCTCACGTCGGTACCACCGCGGGCGGTAGTACCGAGGTAATGGCGGTACTACCGCCAGGCCAAATTTGCCGCGAACAGAGAGCATCTCACAAAGGGACTTGATCCCTCGGAAACTACCGCCCAAAGGTCGGTACCTCCGAGGTCGGTGGTACCGAGGTAATGGCGGTACCACCGCCAAGTCAAAAACCAGCCAGACCAGAGAGTCCTGAAAAACTTGACAACCACCGCGCCTGGGTCGGTACTTCCGAGGTCGGTGGTACCGAGGTTATGGCGGTACCACCGCCAGGCCATTTTCAATTCTACACAGGGAGCTCTTCAAACTTGGTTACCACCGGCCTTGGGTCGGTAGCACCGAGGGCGGTACTACCGAGGTAATGGCGGTACTACCGCCAGGCCAAAATCAGCGCGAACAGAGAGCCTTGCAAACTTGGAAACTACCGGCCATGGGTCGGTAGCACCGGGGGCGGTACTACCGAGGTAATGGCGGTACTACCGCCAGGCCGAAATCAACTCTATCCAGAGAGGGTTGCAAAACCAGGTTACTACCGACCTTGCGTCGGTACCACCGCGGGCGGTAGTACCGAGGTAATGGCGGTACTACCGCCAGGTCATTTTTTGACCAACACAGAGAGGGTGTTTGAGCGCTGCGCAGAGAAGGCGTGGTCGGTACCACCGACCACCCATGGTCGGTACCACCGACCATACGAAAATACCCTCTACGTGTTCGTGATTGTGCGGTGTCTCTCAAGCAAACTAAGGTCAGTCGATTTGAGCACTTTTCTCCACATCTAGCCAACTTACTTTGTGACCCTCTTCATAGTCCGGCTTACCTATAACTCAAGTTTAAAATTGAAATTTTAAACTACCACTTGAGCTAGGCATCTTTAAGTCCAAAAGTATCCTACGTGCTTTGTTCACGAGATTTCAACGTTTCAAATCTTTCAAAGGACTAACACCTGCATACAAGCTTTTATAAATTGGTTAGTCCCTAATTTGATTGTCATTAATTAACCAAAACCCACATTGGGGGCGAATGCACTTTCAAACTCCCCCTTTTTGGTAATTGATGACAACCAACTTAGGCTTACAATTAGGGATAGAAAGAATTGAAGCTTTTGAATTCCAAAATTTAGTTGAAGCTCCCCCTTAGTGTATGCTTTGGATATGAATTTCAACCCTTGATTAGAGAGCAAGGTTGCATACACAAGAACAAGAGCTCCCCCTAAATTTTGCAATCCGTGGGGTGCCTAATTGTGTGACAACATCAAATATATCAATTTGTGATGCATAAACGGTATGACATGGTGATTCACATAACAATGTAATAAGAAAAGAGAATGGTTATTGAAGAAAGAAAAGAACTCAAATCACATAGCCACATCGAAAACAACAATCACCATGACAAGAGCATCAATAACGAGGATGAACCAAACATGAATATAACAATAAGCATAAAAGTTTTACATCCTCAGCACATCACAAATAAAATGTAGCATACCACACTTGGTCTCAAAGATTACCCTTTCTCACAGCTATTACAACAAGATAAGCCTAACACTCCCCCTTTGGCATCAAGTACCAAAGCGGGTAGGCCAAGATAAGCAAAGAATCAATAATAGCTGCTGGAAGAACCATCATGATAAGAGCCCCCGAAGAGAGAGGAATAGGCACTCTCTCCAACATCACCACCAGGGAAGGATGACGGAGCAGAAGAATCAGGTGGTGGTGTAGAGTCGCGAGGGCCACCACTCCCAGCTGGATCAGCTTCGGGGCCAGCAAAGCCCATGTACGAGCCACCACCCCCTCCTTGATATGACGTGGACCCGCCAGCAAAGGACGTGCCCATACCATAGTCAGGGAAGAAGGAGTGAGGCTGGTACTGAGGTGGTGGCGGAGGATAGAACTGATGAGGCGGATACAACATGGAGCTGTAAAAACCCGCCTCACCACCACCGGGAAACTGGGGCTGCTGCTGAGGCTACTGCTGGGGGAGACCACTAACATCATCATCATCATCATCATCATCATCATCATCATCATCATCATCATCATCATCATCGCGCCGGGCCTGAGCATCGTACTCAGCAAACGGAGCTGGATGGGGTCGGACCGGAGAGCGCGGAGGAAGACCGAGATGCTGACGCACCTCCTGCTGATGTCGCTCGTCTCGATCGGCCCGATAGCACATCCACTCAAAGATCTTGCCAAGGGCGGAGCGAAGACCGCCACTCCTACGCCTCTCACGACGCGGAGGAGGAGCGGTATCATGGGGAACATCTCCACCACTCGGCTGGGCCTCGCCAGGCACTGCTGCATCTGCTGGGACCTCACCACCTTCATCAACTTTTTCTTTGTCCTTGGAAGGAGCTGAGGTGAACTTGCGAACACTGTACTCCTTCATGGTGCGATCATACTCGAAGGTGGCGCCAACCACATGCTCAATGATATGCATAAGATATGGAGCATATGGCAGGGCCTTGTGAGGATCATTGTAGACATCGGAGATCTTCTGCCACAGAAAGTGAGAGATGCTAAACCGTCCATCTGGCAGAGCAAAGCGGACTAGGACCTTGGCAGCATCATCTCTCAAGTTATCTTGATCTCCAATTTTGGGATCCAGAGTCAGGCGCATGATGTTGTTGAGGACGTAGTAAGCGGGCTTCAGGCCAGGGACCTTGAAGGTCGCCACTGCACCATCCAAATAGACACCTGAGCTCTGCAACTGCTCTAAGTACATACCCCCTCCATACATCTCTGAAAGACGAGGGGCATCTCTGTCCACATGATCAAAGCCCAACAACCGAGCAAATGTGACGAAGGCACATCTGTAGTGGACCCCTTGGGTCATCCAATGCAGCACGCGAGCTTCGCGATCAATGAACAAAGTTGACCAGAACTGGCAAAGAATCTCCTGGTTGAAGCTGCGCTCGCCAGAGATCAGCCCCAAAACTCTCCACTCCTCTAACCTCTGCACCAGGGCCTGAATGTCCTCAGAATCTTTATCGGTCAGAGAGGAGAGAACCAGTCTCTTATGAGCAAAAAGAGGAGGATGTCCCTTAGCACAGAAACCCTTCCAGCACACTGTCACATAGAAATCTTGCTGGAACCTGGACCAGAACCTCCTATCCACAGAAGCATCTCTAACAAACAGATAGGGGTTCTCCTCACGCTGCCTCCTCATCAAGCTACCCCATTTTCTATCGGAGTAATCCATGGGATTTCCAAGAAGAGCGGGAGGGACGGCGGACATGACAGCTTCGGCTTCAGGGTGCATGTCAAAAGCTCGGTTGATTAGCATCAACCCTGAAGTCCGAGGGGATGCCGATCCAACTTGAGGATCGATGGAGCGACCCTCACGATCGAGACCAGCTGAAGGCACTCCTCCCACAATGACGCTGTGTAGGCGTCCAGCCGGACCAGCGACAGGGGGAGGAGAAGGCTGAGGAGGCGGAGGAGGCGAAGGAGCAGCATGTCCACTGCCACTGCCACGGGCATGACCGCTCCCGCTCCCCCTTGCGCTATCCACGCTGCGACGGCCCGTGTGGCCCGCGGACGAGCGTCCACGGACCTGACATGAGGAGTCGTCCATACTCCCAGACCGAACACGGCGCCCGGGATTGCGACGCGGCGGCGCCCCTTGCACATGACCACCTTGCTCCAAGGCGGCATACTCCTCATCATCATCACTAGGGGAACGAGCACGAGAGGGCCTCCAGCTCATCTAGACAAAGATAGCATAGACCAACATGAGACAAAGATGATGAAAAGATTACTTCAACGGATGTAGCAAATAAGACGATCGAAATCGGGAAGGAGAACGGCTCGCTGCGCGCGGGCGGTACTACCGACCCCTGGGGGCGGTACTACCGACCGCACAGCAGCGTGCGGTTTCCTTCAATCCAACCTACCAAATCGCTATGAACTTGCGAACCATACATCCTAGAAGTATCTTCATACTAGATAGAACAATCCTACCAAAGGAATCGACCTAGAACAAAGTACATTGAGAGATCGGGCATGAACACCCTAGTACCTTGCTATTGCTATTCGTGAAGAAGAGGTCGAAATCCAATGAAGGAGGAAACTTCGGGCTTCAAGAACACCACCACGACGATCTCCAACCTTCAAAGCACCTTTCCACCGAAGGGATTTGGATTTGGGTGGAGGAGGAGGGAGATCGAGGAGAGAGAAGACGCGGCGGCTTGCACGGTCACGGGCACGGGCGGCGGCGGCTGAAGGAGGCAGGAGGCGGGCGGTCAAAGCGGATTGACTAGGGATAGAAAAGATTCACCGCGCCCCTTTTTATACTCGGGTCAAACCCGGTCGGTGGTACCGCCCATAGGGCCGGTACTACCGACGTCGGTACTACCGCCCTATGGCGGTACCACCGACAGCACAAGAAACAGAGAGAACAGAGAGGGATTTCAAGAAAGCCTTGTGTGGTAAACTACACATACTTCAAACATGTCCAGATTTCATATAACCAATACATAGCCATGGACATAAGAGAAGTATGCAAAATAGATTTTGAAATCACACAATATTTTGTCAAACCATTTATCTAGGTCTCTAGGTGAAAACAAATATGTGCAAGACATCAAGCCACGTTACGAGAATCAATGATATTTAGTTCACTCCTCAAAGCAGAAAATCTTGACTCATCTAAAGGCTTTGTGAAGATATCGGCTAGTTATTTTTCGGTGCTCACATGGCGTATTGCGATATCTCCTTTGGCTTCATGGTCTCTCAAGAAATGGTGTCGGATGTCTATGTGTTTTGTGCGAGAGTGGTTTACGGGATTGTTTGCTAGTTTGATAGCACTCTCATTGTCACACAAAAGTGGAATTTTGGTTTCCTCACATCCGAAGTCCTTTAGTGTTTGCTTCATCCAAAGTAGTTGAGCACAACAAGCGCCGGCCGCCACATACTCGGCTTCGGCGGTGGATAGGGCAACACTATTTTGTTTCTTAGAACTCCATGACACCAAAGACCTCCCAATAAATTGGCAAGTCCCGGTAGTGCTCTTTCGGTCTACCTTGCAACCGGCATAGTCCGAATCGGAATAGCCAAGTAGATCGAAAGTGGAGCCCTTGGGATACCACAAGCCAAGATTCGGAGTGTGCACTAAGTATCGAAAAATTCTCTTAACGGCCATAATATGACATTCTTTCGGATTAGCTTGAAACCTTGCACACATGCACACACTAAGCATAATATCGGGCCTAGATGCACAAAGGTAAAGTAATGAACCGATCATAGAGCGATATACCTTTTGGTCCACTGACTTACCATCCACATTTAGATCAAGATGTCCATTGGTAGGCATAGGGGTCTTGATGGGTTTGGCCTTGTCCATCTCAAACTTCTTTAGCATGTCTCTTGTATACTTGGTTTGACTGATGAACGTGCCATCCTTGAGTTGCTTGATTTGGAATCCAAGAAAGTACTTCAACTCACCCATCATGGACATCTCGAACCTTTTGGTCATGATCCTTCTAAATTCCTCACAAAAGGCAACATTAGTACTACCAAATATTATGTCATCGACATATATTTGGCACACAAAGATATCATTATCAACTTTGCGAGTAAATAAAGTAGCATCGGCCCTTCCTATCTCAAAACCCTTTTTGAGTAGGAAGTCCTAAAGACAATCATACCAAGCTCTAGGGGCTTGTTTAAGCCCATAGAGCGCCTTGTCGAGCTTGTAGACGTGGTTGGGAAACTTTGGGTCCTCAAAACCCGGTGGTTGCTCCACATAGACCAATTCGGAGAGGGGACCGTTGAGGAATGCACTTTTCACATCCATTTGGTATAGCTTGAAATCATGGTGAGTAGCAAAGGCAAGTAATATACGAATTGACTCGAGCCTAGCTACAGGTGCATAGGTTTCCCCAAAATCCAAACCTTCGATTTGAGTGAAACCTTGAGCCACCAACCGTGCTTTGTTCCTTGTCACCACGCCATGCTCGTCTTGCTTGTTGCGGAAGACCCATTTGGTTCCTATCACATTTTGCTTGGGCCTTTCCACCAAGGACCAGACTTCATTCCTGGTGAAGTTGTTCAGCTCTTCTTGCATAGCCATCACCCAGTCTGGATTGTCAAGTGCTTCTTCCACCCTAAGAGGTTCCAAAGAGGAGACAAACAAGTAATGTTCACAAAATTTGCTAAACGAGAACGTGTCGTTACCCCACGCCGTATGCTCCCCAATATGTTGTCAACGGGATGATCCCGTTGAAGTGTATGATGAACTCTTGGATGTGGCACAAGTGATCTTCGTTGGATGGGTCCATCTTCATCATATGCATAGATGTCCCCATCTTCTTGTCGGACTTCATGTTGAGCTTGTGTTTGATCATCAACTTGATGTATCACTTGAACATCACCCACACTACCACCATTCGGAGTTGCGGAAGCTTCATCATGCGCATTTGGATGCACATGATGGATATGAGAATCTTGTGGAGTGTGTGATGGTTCATCTTCATCATCTTGTATTTCAACGGGCCTCACATCACCGGTCGCAAGCTTCTTGATAGCTTCGGATGGAGGCTCGTCATTACCTACAAGCTCATCATTGACTTGCTCCTTTTGAGAGCCGTCGGATTCATCAAAAGTCACGTCTACCGTTAACTCAATAGTGCCGGTGGCATTATTGAATACACGGTAGCCATGTTCGTTAGTACCATAACCAAGTAGAAAGCCTTCGTGTACCTTAGGTGCAAACTTTGAACTTTTGGCCCTCTTGTTAAGTATGAAACACTTGCCGCCAAAAACTCGAAAGTAATGCACCTTTGGTTTGTTACCGGTTAGAAGCTCATATGGCGTCTTCCCTCTTAGCTTGTGAAGGTAGAGGCGGTTGATTGCATGACACGCCGTGTTCATTGCCTCCGCCCAAAAGCCATGGGAAGTCTTGTACTCATCCAACATAGATCTTGCGACTTCAACAAGAGTTCTATTCTTCCTTTCCACAACCCCATTTTGTTGTGGGGTATATGGAACGGAGAACTCATGCTTGATCCCTTTTTCATCAAGATACTCTTCTATGTTGGTGTTCCTAAACTCGGTCCCGTTGTCGCTTCTCACTTTCTTCATCTTGATGTCGAACTCATTTTGTGCTCTTCTAGCAAACTTCTTGAAGATGCCTTGCGTTTCGCTTTTATCTGCTAAAAAGAACACCCAAGTGAAACGAGAATAGTCATCAACAATAACGAAACCGTATTTGTTACCGCCGATGCTTTGATAAGCAACGGGTCCGATGAGGTCCATATGCAATAGCTCCAATGGTCTTGTGGTCGACACAATGTTCTTGATTGGATGCTTTGCTCCAACTTGCTTTCCGGCTTGGCACGCACTGCAAATCCTATCTTTCTCAAAAGAAACATTGGTTAGTCCAAGGATGTGCCCTTCTCTTTGAAGTTGGGCCAAGTTCCTCATCCCAACATGAGCTAGTCGGCGATGCCAAAGCCAACCCATGCTAGATTTTGCCATTAGACATGTTGTAGGTTCTACCTTACTAGTTGAGAAGTCAACTAAGTAAAGTTTTCCCTTCAACACGCCTTTAAATGCAATAGAGGAATCCCTTCTTCTAGAGACGGTCACACCCTTATCCGTAAAGAGACAATCGTAACTCATTTCACAAAGTTGAGAAACGGATAACAAATTGTAGCTCAACGAATGCACAAGTAATACATTAGATATGGAATTGTCAGTTGAGATAGCAATTTTACCCAAACCAAGCACTTCTCCTTTACCATTGTCACCAAACACAATGTTGTTGCATGAGTCGTTGCTTGGTTGAAAGGAGGAGAACATATCTTTTGCCCCGGTCATATGATTGGTGCATCCACTATCCAACACCCAACTTGACCCACCAGAGGCATATTCTTACAAAACAAGTTTATGTTCTAGATTTAGGTGCCCAAACGAGATTGGGTCCTTGGGGGTTAGTCACATAAGCTTTTGGCACCCAAACATTTCTCATAATTTCCCTCTTCTTGAGGGCACCAACATACTTGACTACTATTTTACCATCCTTCCCCCAACAACACAAGTAATCACATGTATAGCTTCTTGATATGGGCTTTTGTGAAAATTATGAGGATTTTTCTGCACCACATGGGCACTAGAACTTCCCTCAATAATTTTCTTGCCACGAACATCTTTTGCTCTCGCTTTCTCTTCAACATCTAAAGAGCCAATGAGATCGGCAATTCCGAACTTTTGTCTCTTATGTTTTAGAGAAGTAGCAAAATCTGTCCAAACTTGTGGTAGCTTTGCAATAATACATCCTGACACAAACTTTTCAGGCAATACACAACCAAACATTTCGAGCTCTTTTGCCAGTGTTTGTATTTCATGAGCTTGTTCCACCACAGAATGGTCATCAACCATTCTGTAGTCATGAAACTGCTTCATGACATACAACTCATTACCGGCATCAGAGACTCCATATTTGGCCTCAAGTGCATCCTACATCTCTTTACCAGTTTATAGCGGCACATATGCATCGACTATAGTATCTCCTAGCACGCCCAATATTGCGGCATTGCACATGGCATCAGCATGTTGGAACACATAATCCTCATCAGGAGTGTGTGGACCAACATCTCTAAGCTCGACAACAAAGTAGCAATGCATAGCAGTCAACCATAACATGCATCTCTGTCGCCACCTCTTGTAATGAGTACCCTAAAAACATTTGGTTTCAGCATGCTCGCAAATCCAGTACTAGAGAAAAGCCTATAAGGTTTTTGGATTGTTAGAATATTAGGCAATTTCTCTAGCAGTTTAATCCAGAAAATAATTGCGATAAATAAAAGATTCGTGCACACAGATATGTGCTGGTGTGATCTAACAATTGCAAGAACGTAGATGATACGAATAAATAGTATAGGAAAATTCACAGAAAAATAAGCACGAGGGATATATGAAATATACCCTGCGGAGGAACCCGTGCCGGAGGCACCGGCGGCTCCATTCACATTCATTGTGAATGTGTTGCTCGAAGTCATGGACCACAGTCGATGTAGGAAGAGGTTCGCAGTGCAGTCACTCGAACGTCCACCGAAAAGAGTAGTCGATCGCCGGGAAGAAGAGTCGATCGGTTCACAAGCGAGCAGTCGCGATGACACTCCCCAAAAACCTTATCGCCCGCACACCCGAGCAGGTGTCTCGATGCGGATGATGGTTCCGGAGGCCTGCTCTCCCAACTCTCTGTGCGTGCAGAAGACTGGGACGGGGAAACTTGGAAGCAACTCAACAGAAAAACAGTGGTGCGGTCTTTCACTTTTTTCTTCAGCTCAAGGAGAGATCTCCTTTTATAAGCTAGACAAAATGCAGAGGATGAATCTGGACGTCATGAAGCGTCCTTCAATGACTAGTAACATCTACCATAATTATAGGGGTTACTAGTAACTGCAACCATAACCATGAGAGTTATTAGTAACCGCAACCATAATCATGACCGTTACAAGTCCAGTCATCAACTACAATTAGTCCACTATTTTATTGCACCTAGCATCTAATATGGTCATAGAATTTATTTGATTTAATTAAATAAAATATGGGTCATACCCAAATTAAATCTAACACTATGAGACTCATATGTTCTTCTCTCATATATTTTTGGACTACGTGAAATAGATAGATTATTTGTTCGTCGTTAGTGACTACTCTCTCTTACTTTTTTCTTGCCACATCACATCTACTCGTAGCTAACTAACTGGGAACGTATCCTATGCAAACTAGACTCTTGTGCAAACTATGCAAACTCTAATCAAGACCACAAGAATCTAATCTGATGACTGGTAATTTTAGCACTCAAACCCCCCACTCATCCTATCCGGCTGCTGCAAAACACCCCCATGAGTGGAGGGGTTTAAGTGCTAAAATTATCAGCCATCAAATTAGATTCTTGTGGTCTCGATTAGAGTTTGTATAGTTTGCACAGAAGTCTAGTTTGCACAGAAGGCTAGTTTGCATAGGATACGTTCCCTAACTAAATAGTTAGTTGTTGGGGACGTCCTTACAGAGTTATAGTATATTTATTTCAATAAAATAAATCATTCATGCATGTTCCGAAAACACAAAAGGGAGGGGATAAGAACGAAACCAAACCTCCCCGTACGTTCTTTCATGCCTGCCCTGAGGGACTGATTACCAGGACCGGGAAAAGTCTTTCCTCCAAAAAGAAAGACCCCCGTGTGTCATCTGACTTCTGACCATCGGATGTGAAATTGCCAGGTGTAGAAAGGGCGAGGAGGCTCGGATTATCAGAACGGATTAGTAGCTCCTAAGAACAAGTTTAATAATACAACATGCCGCTGGCTGTAAGGCTCTTTGCAGCCCACCTTTCAGCCCATTCATATAATGGTTAAATCTTTGTTATAGCGACCTCACTTGTCTCTCTCACAAGTTGCATTGGTTTTTGTGTCCAAGCGGGCTGTAAGCTTATAGCCCACTTCTCTTCTCTCTCCTTTCTTCTCTCCTCCACCTCAGCATTTAGCCTTCTTGCAGCCCACTATTATACTTGCTCTAAGGCGACGGAGTACTCTCTTCATACCAATATTAGTTATCGTTTTAGACAAAATTTAAGTCAAACATTGAAAATATAAATCATCAATAAATATTAAGTTTCTAATTTTGCAAATATGAAAATTATATGAATAGATTTGTCTTGAAAAATATTTTCATAGAAGTATATGTATATTATTTTTCCATAAATATTTTTATAAAAACAAGAGATTAACGTTGTGTTTTAAAAACTGTGACGCTGTTATAAACGACAACTAAGAGATATGGATGTAGAGGAAAAACTGTGACGCTGTTATAAACGACAACTAAGAGATATGGATACAGAGGGAGTAGACGAGTAGGAGTACTACCTACTCATAGAACTGAGTAGCGTGTGCGTGCATGTGTGAATGCAGAGCAGGCGTGGGATGATATGGTCCGGCACTCTAGTTTCCGGGCTCTGACGTGGTACTCCGGCGAGGTCAGGTCTCGCATGCTCAATCTTGTGACGAATCCTGTCGCGCACCGTAGTCAGACGCCCGATTTGATTTTTTTTTTTCTCCGTCCCAAGGATATGGGATCCCAGCGGCGGCGATAGTCAAACTCAAACGGATTAGGATTACAGCATGCGACAACACACAACTTTTTCCCCTCGCGAAATCCGGTCCTTCATGCCCCAGTTTCCTTCATGTACTCCTACCCCGCCCGGACCGTATGAAACGGAGTACTAGGAACGTCATTTTGCGGTAGCAACGAGCGTCACTACTATACTACTGCTCACCATCACCAAAGCTGGACTTTTTGCTTTGCGTGTTTCCTTCGTCCTGTACTCCTGTTCGTTGAGCTAGGGGCGAATCTAGTGTATACCACCGGGGTCCGCCGACCCCGGTGGATTTTAAAATTTTCAATAGAAATCTACTGTATATAGTGCTAATACTTGGTAATGATCTCGTCTATTTTTTTTATGTAAGACCTCGATAACTATCTCGTCTAGATTCGCCACTGCGTTTAGCCGAACGTCGTTTTCACGACTAGTTCTGGCGGTTTTAATCACTGATTTCAGCTGTTTCAATAGTATTCTGTGAGAGAGTAAGAGCCTGTTTGGTACAGCTCACGACAACTTCATGAGCTGGTTTTTTTTTGCCAAATACATTTTTCCAGTGAAGCTGTTTTGTTCCCTCTCACAAAACCATAAGTTCAGATGAAGCTGAAAAAAGTAGCTTTTCACAGCTTACACCTCCATTTCTCTTTCTTAACCATGCATGAAGTTGTTAGTGAAGCTGTTTTGTCAAACACTTTTCCTAAAAAAGCTCAGCTTCATCTAAAAAGTTGCTCATGAAACTATTTTTTTTAAAAAACAGCTTCACTGGTGAAGCTGAGCTGTACCAAACAGGCCCTAAGTTGAAATATGATAATTAATAAGGCAAAAGTATTACTCCCTCAGTCAAATTTTTTAAACTTTGACTAATTTTATAGAAAAGAGTACGTAATAACATTTATAATATAAAATGGACACATTATGAAAATATATTCGAAGATATATCTAATAATGTAAATTTGATACCATCAATCTTGATAGTTTTTTTTTGTAGAAATTCGGTTAAAATTTAAAAATTTAATTGAAGACAACGCTAGGAATTGATTGTTTCGTGTACCTAGGGAGCATTACAGTAAACAGCCGAATCTCCCTCTTGTACTCCGTACTACACGCACCCGGATTTTTTCTTTTTTAAAAAGCTTTTGTCTTCCGCTACTAGCTGTCTGTCGTCGCTTCTATCTTCTTCGGTGTGTGTTCCCCTCCCCTCCATCTCACCGGAGGTCGGAGGGAGCGGAGATCCATCATTTTTAATAAGTTTTCTAGTAGATCGAGTCTTCTAGAGTTAGGTTTCTCCATGCCAAGGATCTTGGTATTGGGGGTGTATTTCCTCCTCCTCATTCCCGGCGACGGCGAGGAGGTAGTGTGGATCTGGTCTCTCCATGGTGGTTCTGTTTAGGTTAAGGGCGACAACTTCGGCGTCAACATCTACATCGATAAGACAACATGGAGACTTTTGTTTCCGGGCTTCGACATCATGACAGAGATGATGTCGCCGCCATGGAATAATTTCTTCGGTCTCTTCTTCGTTTTGTTGTGGTTGGATCTGGCCACGATGAAGGACTAGGGAGAATAATTTTCAGATCAGTCTTCCTCATTCTTCGGTGACAGAAAAAAGAAGAAGGAAGACACAAGGAAGAAAGAAGAAGAAGTTTCTCAACTCCGCCTGCAGGAATGTTGGCTGTCCGTTGGACATCTGTTCTCAGGCTAAAAACAACTGTTGCCGAGTATTTACCTGTGCGGTCATCTATACGAATCATCAATCAGGTTTGGATTTGAGAGTTTGAGTCTTTCACAGCGTGGGTATAATATAAATGAGAATCAGTTTTTGGATACATGTTTTTTTCCAGAATACCTGTAATACGAATGTACCCAGCTATAATTTAATATAATTCTTCTTTCGTCTAGAAAAAAAAGCTCGGGACTCGGGAGCTAGAGCCAGCAGCGGACGGTCATAGGATACGACGACGTCATACAATACGACACAATCCGACGAAAATTATCGATTTTACTTCGTTCTAGTCTGGTGTGAAATGGTATAGTACATACACTAGTAGTTCAGTCTTGGTCAGGTAAAAACAACACACCAAGCATACGGAACACATGGGCGGTGGAAAACTGGAAATGGTCGTCAAATACTGTACATCTGAAATTTCACGACGACGGACTTTGGGAGGAGGCCGCCGGCCGTATCGATCGTCCCTTGGCCGTTGCCGGTGCCTCTCCCAGTCCCATCCCACGGATGCATGCATGCATTTGCATTGCTTCGCTTCGCCTTCCATTAATCCCGTTGTCGCCTACCAAAATTGAAAAGGAGAACGACGGCTGCTAGCGCTGCGCTGATGCTGATGGTTGTATATACAGTACGGAGTACTCCGTAACATTTATTTATAGCTGTGAAACAAAATAAATAAATAAAATAAATAAAATTGTACTGGACACCGCCGCTACTACGATTACGTCACAAACAAGAGATCCGTTATTATCCTTTAATCCGTTCGAATGGGATGGTTCATCGCTTCTCCATTATTTTTCTCCCCCGTACGTAGTAGTAGTGCCAATACCTTCATAATTAACCTGCCTTTCCAAAAAAAAAAAACATCATTGTCGGTTTCTCGCGAAAAGTGCGTGGCTGCAGTGGGGCCTGTTTATAGTTGCCAAAAACTTTTTTCCCAGCACATTGAATGAGAGTACATGCATAGAGTATTAAATATAGAATAAGAATAATTAATTATATATAAATTATGATAACTTTATGGAAGTCTAATTACTCTATGATTTGATAATGTTGTGCTACAGTAAATATGCGTTAATGATAAATTAATTAATTTTAATAAATTTGTCATATACTTTTTAGATAGAATATTTTATTTATATTTTTATTAAAACTAAATTAATACGACAACATCCGATGTGAAAATCTAAAAACTTTTCACCTACCAATTAAAAACCCTCTGATTAATTTTTGCAAGTGTATGCTATACTCATTCACTCTGTCTATAAAAAAGACTAGTTTGTTTTTTTGGACGTCGTCAGTATTTGTCTTAATACTAGTATTTCTTTTTATGAACCAATTGGATAAACGACATACATACTTTCAGAGGTTATATGATCACGGTGTAGCATCTTTCAAAAAAGTTCTTTTATTTCAAGAGTTGTTTGAGGGCACTGATCCAAGACCAAGAGAAATCTAGATAGAGTGATGATTGACGATCCATTTAATTGCGCCAGTGTGCGACCAAACCGTGACGATGAAACGGGAGCAACCCAGCAGCCAACATTTCTTCCCTCTTGTTTCCTTTGCCCACAAGTAATTAAAATCAAATCTGTACTACACATCTTTTCTCTTGCAAACCAGCAAACGCAAGCCCAAAAAGTCCAAAAACCACACAAAAAACGTTCACATATTCTCTCCCAGCTAAAAACCTCTCCCATAATTTCTTCCCCGGCCTTTAACTTTCGTGCCAGCCAGCAGGTTGCTTCGGAGCCTCCACAAGATCTTCCGGGCCCACCGGGCCGCAACTGGCCACCGACTAAATCGCAACCACACACAGCCGGCCACGTCAGCGCGCCAGCTACTACTACTAGCTAGACTAGAAATGCAATACTACGACATTGCAACCAACCGATAAAAAAAAATGAAAATAATACACAGCGCCGCCATACGAATACTACGACGTAGACGCGGCGTATACAAAAAAAATGAGCTTTTTACAACGTGCAACGTCGTGTACCGCTACGTTCTACTCTCGGCGCGGCGGCATTTGTCGCTCACGCCGCGCCCATGTGCCTCGGCTCCGGCGCCGGCGCCGCGTAGGGCGTCCACGCGCGCAGCGGCGACGGCGAGGAGCCCTTCATCCTCCAGTAGCGCGCGGGGGTCGACGTCGTCAGATCGGGTGGTGCGCTGCCGCCGCCGCCGCCGCCGTCCGAGTCGGAGACGCGCCACACCTTGACGGATCCATCGAGGCTGCCGCTGTACACGACCCACCGACGCGGGGCGGAACCGTCGCCGCCGTCCTCCTCGTCCTCCTCCTGGTCCATGGCGACGCACTTGACGGGGCCCGTGTGGCCCGTGAGCACGGCGAGGCGGGCGTGGTCGGCGCCCTCCTGGCGGCGCCACACGTTGATGGTCCGGTCGGCGGACCCGCTGACGACGACGCGGCCGGCGGCGACGGCGAGGCACAGCACGGCCATCTTGTGGCCCCAGAGCGCGCCGCCGTTCCTGGGCGCGGCGCCGGGCGCCGCGCCGCGCCGCCACTGCCAGTGCGCGACGGCGCCGTCGGAGGAGCCGACGTACACCACGCGGGCCTCCACGGCCACCGCGATGGCCGTGACCGCGCTGTCGCCCTCCCGCAGCACGCGCTCCATGGTGTGCCACGTGTCCCCGTCCCGGCGGCCCTTCTTCTCTCCCGCCTTGGACGACGTGGTCTTGGCCCCGCGCCGCCACACCTTGACGGTGCCGTCGGCGGAGCCCGTGAGCACGAGCGCGTCGAAGGCCGCGGCGGCGACGGCGTTGACGGCGTCGGCGTGCGCGTGCACGGACTCGAGGCACCTGGAGTCGGACACCCGCCACACCTTGAAGGTGCGGTCCCAGGACGCCGAGTAGATGAGCCCCGCCGCGGCGTCGAGGCTGAGCGACGACACGGCGTCGAAGTGGCGCATCCAGAGCGCGCTGCGGCGCCGCCGCGTCCGCACGTACTGCGACGGCCGGAGCGAGCTCCGCAGCACGTCGCGGAACCGGGGCAGCGACCCCACGCGGCGGTGCTGCTCCGCCGCCGTAGCAGCGGCGGCGGCGGCGGTTATTTCCCACTCCGACGACTCCGACGCCGCGCAGCGCCGCCAGACGCGCACCTTCCCGTCCTGGTGGCCCGTGTAGATGCGGCCGTCGGCGGCCACCACGATGGCCTTGACGAGGCCGCTCCCGGACCGGAACCCGCCCAGGTCGCGGCGGTCCCGCCACACCCGCACGTTCCGCGAGTCCGTGCCCGTGTACAGCAGGTCCCCCGCCGCGGCGAGCGAGTAGACGTGGCCGCCGTCCGCCTTGACGAGCGAGCCCAGGAGCCCCGTCCGCTGCTTGTTAGCCGTCGCGTCGTCCGCGGCGGCGCCGCCGCCGAGGGGGCTGAGGCGGAGCCCCGGGAGCTGCGTCCACGGGGACGAGGCGTACGGCGACGCCGCCGTGCTCGTGGTCGGCGTGGAACACGACCCGTAGTCGTAGTAGTCCTGGTCATCCTCCTCCTCGTCGTCGTCCGACGACTTCGGCGGCGCCGCCGCCACCGCCGGGTCCGGCCGCAGGAACTGGAGCAGCTTCTTGTGGTTGCCCATGGCGCGGGGATCAGCAGCTAGCTAGCTGATCGTCTGATCGAGCGAGAGTTGCAGGAGAAGCGAATGATGAAGCCGCGATGGATGCCGGAGACGTACGACGTGAACGCACTAGTCTTGCTTTGCTCTTCGTGTGGTGTCGTGTTCTTGCGGTTCTGTGTTGTGATGAGTTTTCGGCGCCGTTGAGGCGAGGGAGAGGGGTACTATGTATTTATAGAGCCCGCGGCCCGCGGGGGGCGGTTGTACGGTCAGCGTGAGGCCGTTGTGACAGGTGGACGGACGGGACGGCTGCGAGGTGGGTGTGGTGTGGACGCGTTGCGCCTCGGCCGGCCTCCGGGGACCCGGACCCGGACCCGGACCCGGCGCGGCGGGTGCAGCAGCAGCAGCCTTGGCGGGAAAGCGTCTGTCCGATCTGGGGTAGAGTGGGACGCGTGGCGGGACGAGGAGACGACCAGTACAAAATGATTGCTGGTGGCCGGGTCAGTGGATGTGCAGCACCAGGTGGTGCGCGGCGCACTCGAACGGCTCGACCGAACGTATATGTACGGAGTACGTAGTAACGGGTCTACCGCTGAGGTCTACGCGTAACGGCTGTATACATGCGTGAGGCGGTGAGGTCTACGGCTACGGCCCTACGCGTAACGGGTCTAGAGTGCTAGCACGCACGCTAATATACGCCGTACACGACCTCGTGTCACGCGCCCGCCCGTGCCAGAACGGCAGCGGCATGAGTCCGTCGCTCCTGTGTGTTTTCGGCTGCTTCTACCGCTTTCGTTGACTAGGAAGAAGAATCAAGATTACGCTAACTCAGGCAAAGCCGCAGGAAATAATCGAGCGTGAAATCGAGGTGGGTGTTTGGATTAAGGAGCTGCAATATAGTTTGTGTTATATCGAACTTTTAAGGATTAATTTATTCTTTTCACTGCAAGTGGTTCCGGCTTTGCCGAGTGCTGCCAGCACTCGGCGAAGGCTTTGTCGAATGCTGACATATTTGGCACTCGACAAAGAAAAAACGAAAAAAATCCAAAAAAATAGAGAAAAAGTTTTATTAAATTCGGGGAGGGGCCGACTAGGCAGCGTCCACCCGTCTCCCTCGAAATCAGCAGGATTCGAACTCAAGACCTCTCGTTCGCGTGGAGCCTCCTCTACCACTGCACTACACATATACGTTCCATATCCGTTTCGGTTACCCATATATTATACTAAACCTAGTGCAACTTGCTTATTTGAGGCCCTAAACGAATTCAATTAAAAAAGTTGTCAACTACAAAGTTTTCTAACTTTTTGAGATCTACAACTTTTATTTTGGTAGTTTTTCCATCTGAGGTCGTTTATAAAAATTTGAATTTCAAATTTGATAATTTGAAACGTAGTTTTCGTTGACAAGATGATTTCAAATCAAAAGGTTGTCAACACCAAAGTTTCTGTGACGGAACGGCCCTAATCCCATGGCCCACTAGTCCATGTCAGCCTCTGACAGCCGAACTTATGTTCCACGTGATTAAGACAGTTCGTCACCGGGCTACATTAGCGCCCGATGTCCACAGGATCTCTCACAATTCGGTTACAGCATTGCATACTTTTACAAATATCATCGGAATAAAGAGCGGAAGACTTAAATAACAATAGTTTTACAAACTGGGGTTACAAATAAAATTAAAGGTGCGATTATTACAGACCATGTTCTGATAGTTCAAAATAGACAATGTAGCAGAGTACAACAATAAAAAGATACTTCACCCCGCCCGAGGGTGCACATCTATTCTTCAGCCTCATCGGCCTCCTCCTGAACGAAGGTCACACAGCAGGGTTCTAGACATCTTGGATACTCAGGCATACCTGCAGCATGGGTAACAAACCCTGAGTACTGGGGTACTCAACAAGACTTAACCGACTAAAGAAAAAGGGAGAAGACTCAGGAATGAGAGGCTTAGGGTAGTCAAGGTAAGGCTTTAGCAAGAACAAGTATTTTGCAGAAAAAGCATTTTTGTAAACCTTGTTTTATTTTGGAAAGATTCAGTATTCCTCAATTCTTCATTATTCATGATTCCTTTTACTTTTCAAAACATTCCTAGTTGAGAACCACTCTCCGTTGACAGTCAGTGGACCAAGTCTCCATAACCGAGGAGCAACGTTAATCCGGATAAATAATACTCAGCTGAGGATCCCTATCCACACTGCATATGTAGCACCCAAGCTTGCATATGCCAACTCGTCTTCCACGATTCCTCCAAGATTAGACCGGTCCTATGCCACCCGGAAGTACAGTACACCACTCCAATCCGGAACTCTAACCCACGTGGGTACATGCTACTTCCGCCATCTCTCCACTCCCAGTGCGCGGTTGTCGGCCTCAATCAAAGATTCCTCGGAGCCAGAGCTTTCCGTAGTATGTGAATAGTTACAAGTCTTGACCAGCAGGCCCCCATACGGATGGTCCCTACATTTTTCCGCCAGCGACAAGCACCTCGGGACTCTAACCCAAGAGTACAGGTCCTGTCGGTTTTTCAACCCTGTCCGGGTCGGTGTCAACTGTTGAGTCCCGGACTACAACATGACGGCACCGTACGCGCGGACAACCTCTTCTCGCCATTGACTAGGCACGGCCAGTTACCTAGCCAACAGTCGGGAAGTAAAGCCAAATTCTCATAAAGTTCTTTAAAGTGATCACACTTTTGAAATTGGCATTTTTATTGCAAAGTCTAAGTTGAAAAGCATTGCTAAGCATTTTTCAAATACTTTTGAAAAGCAGGTATCGGGTGTATCAATGGTCAAGGTGGATAATGCACCAATTAGGATAGCACTCAACTCCTATAAACCTAATGCAGTAATTTACTCAAAAGCATTAAGGAAAACATTTTATAAATCCAAGGAAAAGGTTGGATGCACCGGGGCTTGCCTTGAAGAGCAAAGAGGGCAGGCTCGAGGGTGGCAGGGCAGGTGTCGGAGCTCGGGGTAGCCTCGGGGACAGGCTCGTCGGTGGCTGCCTCGAACTTGACGCCTTCTCCTTCAGACACTATACGTATGCAATGATGGATGCTTATGAGGATGCTGACATGAACAATAGTCTAGCTAGGGTGCAGGACAATTCCACTGATTCTAGAATATACTTTCAAATGTGAAAGTAACTCCCAGAGTGGACATTAAGTTACTTATCTTCTACCCCTAAGCAAGATTAATCAAACCCAAAAGCATCATCTAGAAAACCTAAGCATACGTCAAGCATAAATATCATAGACCAGCTGGGTGGGGGTCTATGAACAGCAAACAATCCCAAAAGTCACACCACAGGGCATGCAACACAAACCCTAATCACTTTTCTATTTTCTTAATTATTTAAAAAGGTCATTTTATGAAGTTGCTTCAAAAATTACCAAATTAATCTCATAAGTTCATTATGGTATAAATAGATGGCAAAACAAATTTCATAATTTTTGGAGATCATTAAGGTGCTCAATTAAATCTAAGCATAAATTAACAAAAGGCACTATTTAACAATTAAAATAAATGCTCAAAAATCAACTTGTTCCAAATGACTTCAAAATTTCACCAGAGACTAAGCATGGCATAAGAAGCTCATAAAAATTTATCTTATGATTTTTGGAGCTACACATGATTTTCTAAAAATCTAAAACCATCCATTTTTCAATTAAAAGAAGGATTTTTCATTTTCCAAATTTTACAGAAAGGTAGGGTTTCTTATTTTTCTAAAATACTACACAGTGCAAGGAACATACCACATTTTTTCAGGATTTATGGAACAATAGATTAATTCACACAAAAAAGAGAAAAACAGAACACTATTCACATTTTTCAAAAAAAGAAAAAGGGTACTGTGCTTCTTCCCCGCGCGGTCAGCGCGCTCGCCGGCGAGGACGCGCGGCGGACCGGCCGCTCGGGCCACGCGCTGGACAAACGGAGGGTAGGGAAAGCTTCACTGGCTCACCGGGAGTTGGGAACGAAGGACGGCGAGCCGGTGCAAGGGTCGGAGATGGGAGTTCGACGGTGGGGGTGCTTCGGCGGAGCTCTTCGATGGCGAGCACGCGTTCCGGCGGCTCTGTGCACCAAAAGGGGTCGCCGGTGTGTGGTTAGAAGCGCACCGAGGCGAGGAATAAAGGACGGGGGTCGGAGGGACGGGAGGAATACTCACGGCGGCGAATTTCGCGCTTCACCGCGGCGGGACCGTTCGCCGGAGTTCGGGAAGATGAGGTTACGCCGGGCGATAGGAGGCGGTAGAGGTGAAATTGAGGGGTCGGGAAGCTTCGCGAGGACACGGCGGAGCTTCGGAGCTAAGTGGTTGGACGGCGGAGGCACTGGAGAGGGCTGACCACGGTGGCGGAGAGGGTGAGTTGCTCCGGCCGGCCGGCGGGCCTTTTATAACCGCGGGGTGGAGCTGGGGGGGGGGTCCGGGCGAGGGGTGAGGAGTGCTCGCGCGGGCTTTGCGGAGGTAGGGAGCATGGTAGGGCGGCTCGGTATGGACGGGAAGCTCGCGCGCGGCGCGGCGGCTTGCCGGCGGCCGGCAGTTGCCCGCTGTCCGCGGCGGAGGGGAAAACGAGGAGGAAAAGGGATGGGCGAGGCGGAGGTAGGGGCCGGGGGATCAAGCACCTTCGCTGGACGCGCGCGGCACGGGCGCGGGTCAGCCGGAAGACGTGGCCGGCGGTCCGCCGCCGGCGGCCGGGGTCCCCCCTGCTTTAAAATTCGCGCACAGTGACATCACCTTCCCTTATTTCTGAATTTTCGAAATTACTCCCAAAACTTGAACTGAGCAACAAAAACTCAAAACACCAAAGTTGTGCATAATTTTGAAATCTACAACTTTGTCAATATGGACATTTTCAAATTCCAAATAGTTTTTGAACTGCATTTGAAAACAGAAAAGGGGATACTTTTGGAATTTGAACCAATTCAAAATTACTTTTGATTTTATGTTGAAACTTGAAAATCTGTAAATATGAAAGTTGTTCCTTTTGCCAAAACCTACAACTTTGCTATTATACACTTCTTCTGAAACTTATTAGTTTTCAAACTTAATTTTGAAAACCAAAAAGAAGACAAAAGTTGGAGTTTGAAAGGATTTGAAATAACTCAAAATTTTGTACTGCAACTTGAAAATTTGTAAATACCAAAGTTGTTTCTCTTGACCAGATCTACAACTTTGCTTTTTGGACGAACCCCAAATTTTGAATAATTTTTGAATGACAAAGAGAGGGATAAAATCCAGGGTTTGGAAATCAGGGTTTTGCAAAGAGATTTGAAATCTGATTTTTGATTTTTGAACTTTGGTCAACACAACAAAACTTCAAGACACCAAAGGAACAAGAATTACACCAAGCTAGTAATACAGGTGAAATTACCATTTTGCCCCTATAGGGAGGTTAGGGCTTTTAGGGTTTTTGAAAAGGAATAGCTACACAAGCATTAATCAAACTTAAATGCAAGGCAAACAATATGATTAAAGACTAATGATGATGACATGTCAGGTTAATTACAGTTTAAACACCAGTGGTGTTACAGTTTCATAACTTTTCGAGATCTACAACTTTCATTTTGTTCATCTCTCCATCCGAGATATTTTAAAAAATTCGAATTTTAAATTTTTCAAATTCGAACGCAGTTTTGCATAACTAGATGACTTCAAATTAAAAAGTTATCAACTACAAACTTTCATAACTTGTCAAGATCTACAAAGTTTATTTTGGTTGTTTGACCATTTATGTGGCACCCTAGTGTCAAGCACTGCATTAGGCACTGCAATTAGATACTAAGAAAGCATAAGCAATGCATTGCATCATTTCATGTGCATGAGAGTGCTTTTGTCTTTTGTTTATTTATTTGGATTTTGGATTTCTATTTGACTTGATGATCTAAGTGGATTTCTGTCTTGGGCAAAGAGTTTTATAAAATAGAGAACATTGAGTAGAGTGCTTTTCATGTTGGAGTTTTGATCTAGTTCAAAATAGTTTATCAAATAAAAATGAGGCAAGCAAAATGGTTTATGTTTCAAAAAATTGGCTTTAATTATAAGGAGATTGTAAAAATGGTTTTCAGAAAAAGTGTCTTATATGAAAGTTGTAGAGAAAATTATTTTGAGCAACTTTTATATTTGGGTCAAAGCCTGGTTTGGAGTTTTTGAAACTGTTTTTGAGTGGTCAAAGTTTGGAAAATTTCTGGAAAAAGAAAAAGGAAATGAATTTCTCCCGCGCCCCATTTTCGGCCCATCTGGCCTTTCGGCCGAACCCGCCGCGCCGGCCCAGCGCTCGCCCCGCTCGCCCGCCCACGCGACGCGCCGGTCAGCCTGACACGGCCGCGCCGTACGCCGGCCGCAAGCGCCGCGTGGCCGGCGATCTCTGCGAAAAATCTCGCGCGGCCACTCCCTCTCCGATCCTTCTCCACCCGATCACGCCACGATCGGCTTCGCCCACTCCGCGCTCGCCTCGCCTGCCGCGCCACCCTCGCTCGCCGCGCCGTCGCCCGCCGCACGCCACGCCGTGGCCCCTGCCGCGACTGGCCGTCCGCCGCTCCGCCGAGACCAAAACCCGAGCACCCTCCTTCTTTCGCTCACTCACTCACTCAGTTCGCGCTCGCCTCTCTCCGTTCCACCGAACGCCAGAGCCAGCGCCCGCACTCGCCACCACCCTTCCCTTCACCGTTCCGGCCACGCCGGAGCCTCGCCGTTCGATTCCTCGCGCAAGCCTCTCCGCCTACACCCCAGACACCCGGTGCTCGCGTTAGCACCACCCCTCGAGCCTCGCCGACACCGAAGTCTATGGAGCCCCGCCGCGAACGCCATCAGCGCCGTCCGGAGCTCGCGACTGTTCTACATCGACCGAAGCTTCTCCGCTTCCCCTCTTCTCCGTCGAGCATCACCAAGCCAAGGCAAGGTGAGGACAACGACTAGCCTCAACGCTACCGCTCTCACCCACCTTTTCTTCCCCGGCCGAGCGCCATGGCTGTCCGCCGAGGCCATGCACGAGGCCAAGCTCCCCTGGAGCTATCCGAGCCAAACCAACCCACTCACGTAGCTCCCGAGGGTTCACAACGCACTACGCACGCGCCAATTTGGTCGGCGACCGCCGGAAACAGCGTAGCCGTGTGTCGCCGCCGCCGTCCGCCACCGCTCGCCGCCGGCACGCTTCGGTCACCCTCTGGCCAAGCCGACCCCACCGCGGGATGCGCCTCGTCGAGCCGAATCTATCTAGCCTAGCCTCGCTGCCGGAAACCTCACCGCCGGCGAGCAGCCGCCGGTCAACCCTCTCCCCTGTTTCCTCTCTCTAACGGGTGGGTCCCGTTGACCCAGCGGACCCCGCGCGTCAGCCTCTCTTGGTCCATGGACCACGCTCACGCAAGCCAAGCCGGAAGATTTCAATGTTTTCCTTTTACTTTTATTTTTCCAGAAATGCTTGTTATTTTTGTGTAGGCTTGTATGTTTATGCTCTGGCCACAAGTTCTCTACAGTAGAATGTGTATGAATAGAAGAAGCCAGGAAAATTATGAAATTTGTTGTTTGACACTTTTTGGATGAAAAGTTAGTTCAAAGCACCTTTTTGGGCAGTTTGCTTGTTATTTTTATATCTGCAGTTCTGTATTTTATTTTTGGCTGAAAATTGTTCAGTGAAGTCCAGTGAGTGTTAATTGCCTTCTGGAATTTTTGTGGATTTTTCTGAGTTCAGAAAAGTGCACTTGCAGTTCAAACCTAAGTTTCTTTTGATTTATTAAATAAGAAAAGGGTGAATAAATTGATGTTGTTTTATGAATTAAACAAGTATTTACCTCAATGTCAAAAGTGGTTCAACAAGTTGGGTTTGTTGGTTTGCAAGAAATGCTCTTTTCATACCACACATCTTGTACCCGCATTGTAATTATTTATTAATCGTCGCATGCAATAGGATCGACCCCTCCGGAGCCCGACCAGGAGCCAGAGACAAACGCCGAGCAGCAGATTCCGGAGCTCCAGCAAGCCGAGGAAGTCGACCCCGCGACCGACACTAACCTGCCTGAGTGCCCCTCCCACGAGGCCTCAGTCTTCTCTCAAGGCAAGCCCCGGAGCATATTAAGCCTCCCACCTTTTGCAATTAACATTACTTGAGTCCTTTTATATTGTGATGCATTAGGTTTAGGAGTTGGAATGAATCCTACTTGCTGCATTACCATTCCTTAATTATTGTTTATACCTACCTTGTTATCCTGTTCTTTCTTTACAATGTAGAATTGCTTAGCCTGCTTAATAAAAGTAGTAATTAAGGATGTTTCCGTAATACCCTGATGGGTAGTTACCGGATCACGGTTGGCTATATTTGCTATCGTGGAAAAGAACCTGAGTAGTAATGAAATACGGTCAACTGGAAGGCAAGGCACCAAGTTGGAACTTGGGGGCAGTCCGTCCGTTGGATAGTGTAGGTTTGTATCGATGTTGGCCCTCGTTCATTTTTGAACGCGCCCTTTTACTTAGGGATATGTCGGTGCCGTAATCATCGACCCCAAAGTCGGTTAGAAGCTGTTCGGGCCGGTCTCAACCCGTGCCGTGCCCTCTAGTATGGAAATTGCGATCTGCCGCGTGAGGCCATCGCCAGGTTCCAATTGGGCAGTCCGTGCTGTGAGCCGCGACGATTACCACCACGAACAAGCATCGAGCGGTTGCCCAATGCATGGACCCGACGGGGAAAGTGTGGGCTGGTATTAAAGGTCTTTGACCAGCTGGTTTGGAATTCGATTCGAGTCGCCGTCTCCCCCGGTTAGTGGGAAACTATGGCGAGCTTCACCACGATACAACTCCATGTGATGATTTAAGGTTCAACTAAAATGTGGATAAGCCAACTGGATATGGTTATATTATTGATTGATAGATTCAAGTGAGTGCTCTAGTACAGGTGAAAAACCTAGAGTTTAAGGAATAGGTCTAAAAATGGCAGCTCATCTTTATCATTAATTACCCCTTATCTGAATCTGAGCTTTTCGCAACTAAAAGATCCCAGCTCCACCTCAAAGGCCTTGCATACCCTTGGAGTCTTTATTTTCAGTTGGACGGGTAAGTCTAGCTGAGTACATTCCTGTACTCAAGGTTTATCCCGTTGTTGCAGATGACCAGGTCTACTTCGGCTATTGTAAGCACTGCCTCTACCCAGTGTCAGGTGATGAGGAATAGGCCCAGGGCAGGGTCGTCCAGAAGCTTCCCTTTTTCTTTTGCTGGTCTGAGACTTCTAGTGGCACATTATCTAATAAGGGAAGAGTGAGTTGTGTGAGTTGGTTTATCAAACAATGTTTTATTTGGACCACATGTGTAGTGGTCGTGTTTCAAACTATTTCAGCTTCCGCACTTTTAAAATTCAGTATCGTAATAACTCCGTTTTAAATTCGCACTCTGATATTTTAAATTCGGTCTCGTTTTCGCTATGATGTATCTTTACGAATGTAATCCTTGAACGATGCGATCCTGTATGATGTATGGTGTTAGAAATCCTTCGAGATTTCCGGACTACCAGGGTTATATGGGTTCAAGTATCAGTCGAAGTCAGACGGATTTGGCTAAGATAATACTTGAGCTCTTATAATCAGGACGGTTCCGCCACAATTTATGCATCCGACATTGTGGTTCTAATATTATTCACAAACATTATATATCACTCTTGTAGTTTTATAAACTACCAGAGAGATATATAAGATTTGTGAACGAATTTATTTTAAGTTTGTCAAATGAAAAAATCACCAAAACATAAAATTGTTCATCTTGATAAGTTAACCAACTTTGTAGTTAAAACTTTTTTCATTTGGATTAATTTACTGCTTCAAAATGTAATTTAAAAACTGGCTTTGCCGAGTGTCAAAAAAAACACTAGGCAAAGAGCTCTTTGCCGAGTGCCACGTGCTCTTTGCCGAGTGCCAGCCACGTGACACTCGGCAAAGACCTGACCACGTGGCACAGTTCGGGGCCACATTCTTTGCCGAGTGCCACATGGCTGGCACTCGGCAAAGGCACCTCTTTGCCGAGTGCCAGCCACGTGGCACTCAGCAAAGACCCGACCACGTGGCACAGTTCGGGGCCACATTCTTTGCCGAGTGCCACGTGGCTGGCACTCGGCAAAGAGGTGCCTTTGCCGAGTGCCTTTCTTTGCCGAGTGTCGGACACTCGGCAAAACATCTTTTGCCTTGTGTTTGCGCTTTGCCGAGTGCCACGTGGCCGGCACTCGGCAAAGAGGCTCTTTGCCGAGTGCCCGAAATTTGGCACTCGGCAAAGCGTGAGTTTCCTGTAGTGTTTAAAAATAGACTAATTATATAACTAATTATATTGTCATACAGTAATTAACAAGACGAATCTATAAATAATCCAAATTTATCTATCATGAGCAATGTTTAATGTAGCATCAATATTATCAAATTATGAACTAATTAGGTGTGGACGTGTACGTGAAGTCTGCATGCTTGTTGCATCCAAACATGAAGAAGCTAGCGTGTGTAGATGTATGTTTAAGATTAGCTGGTGCATCTGCTTTAATCCGGTGTGGGCGTGTACGTGAAGCCTGCCTGCTGCCAGGTGCGCGCGTACGAGGAACATGAGCCGAGGAGGGAGGGAGGCGCGGTCGCGCGCGCGGTGGCAACTGGCAGCGGACCGGCCGGCTCGCCGCTCTCTCTCTCTCTCTGCCTCGGCGAAGTGCCGCACACCTGGCGGGTTTGACCTGCGCGCGCTCCTCCTGCACGGTCCGGGTCAAACACGAACGCGCAGCGCACAGCTTATTTTGTACAATCTCATGAACGAATGCTCACGTGAAAGCTGTGAAGAAGGTGGTGCCACGTCACGTACGTATCAACCTGCATGTATGACAGGGGACGCGTGCAATGCAGCGCAAGTGCCAAAACGAATGCTCACGAGTATTTTTTTTTGGAGACGTAGTATTATATAATATATAATGTTATGCAATGCAGGAGTACAATATATAATTGATTCATCAGGTGGGGAACGGCAAACATGTGCCGCGCGCGCCACGGAATAACGCTGGCATCACACCTCGATCACACGGACGGCGGCTAGACGTAACGACGCGTACGCGTCTCTCGCTAGGTGTTTGTTGGCAGCCTGGTAGTAGCTGGGCATGCCTTTTGCTCCCTCCCTGTGCGAACGGAACACGGGTGCGTGGACCAGCGACAAGCGAGGTGGGGGTGACGCATCCGCTCTCTTCCTCTCTCGATCTCCCTCCGATGGTGGCAGTTGCTACTCATCCATATATATATATATACATCATTGATCAATGAGGACTATGAGTTCATTTGTCGTCCATTTACATTCCAACTCTTCACACGTTATCAGCACGAATCGCTATCTCTGCGATGTCTCGAAAGGGAAGGCGCAGAGGCAGTTCTAACGAAGAACAAGCAACGAAGAACTGCAGGCTGGATACGGAAGCCTCTCTGTCAACGCTTGAAGAAGGACACAGGAACCGGAGAAAAGTGGCGGTTGCTGTGCGCAAATCAAGTTTATACAGATGATGAATTCTTCTCTATGGCCATCAATTTCACGTACAGGAAGGAATTCGAGAACGGATGGGTGGAAAACATGACCTCAATCCAAGCACGGTATGAACGATGTGTTTTACCCAATTTCAAACGTTCTTACCTTCCTGCGAAATCGGATGCCCCTGTGCTACCTCGCGTCTAAAGTCTCGACCAGGGACCACTGGCTTCATGGCCGGCGAGCACAGCTTCATGGCCGGTGCGTATCCGGCCAGCCCAGTGGCGGCTGGCCCCTGCGGCGGGCGGCTCTAGCAGGCAGTCGGCAACCGCCGCGCCTTGCCCGTGCTTGGCCAGCGGCTCGCCTGATGCGGCCGCACGCGCCTGGCCGGCCACGGCCTAGTGAGGCCCGACGGCGAGGTGGTCGAGCGTCGGGGACGCGCTGGTGCTTGACTCGCGCGGGGACACCGAGGAGTACCTCGCCGTGGCTGCCCGCCTCGCGGGCCACCGGGCCCGCGCGCCGACACCACGATGCAGACCGCCATGGCGCGGCACGAGGACGAGTGCCACTACCTGCTCGTCCGCAGGGCGCCTCTGCTCGCCGCCGACCTCCAGGCCTGACCAGCCGCTCCGACGGCGGGTGGCTCCCGCGGCCTCCGTGCCCGGGCGGCCGGCGGCCCAGCAGGTGGCCCCGGCGGCCGGTGGCGTGGTACTGTGCCAAGCCGGCGGCAGCGGTCCTGGCGGCCGGCCGGACCAAGCCCTGGCGGCGGGCGGCCCCGTGCTCGACCAGCAGCCGCGCCCCGGCGGCCGGCCCCCAAGCGGCAGCCATGACCATGAGCCAAGCGGTGGCGGCGTCCTCACGGAAGAAAAAAAAAATCCACGCGATTCCTCCTAGGATGGAACCGTTCGTTGGATTTTGTGGATAAGGTTGCGCATTTTGCACAACTTTCCTTTTTTTCTGTGAATTCATACATAGTCCAAATGGACTATTTATATATTCCAGATTATTGTTTAATCCTCAGATGCCGACGCGCGCGGCGGCCTCGCTGCATGCCGTGTGCCAGCCAGGCCGCTCCACGCTTGCGTTTCCGTTGTGAGCTGCGCGCGCCGGATCGATCGAGCGAGGAGCGCTACGTACGTACGGCTGCGAGCGCACGGCGTTGGGGACGGAGGTGACGCGCGCGACGACGAGGTAAATGGTGGGGCATGCTGCTATACTCACTACTCGAAACGATAGGTTTTAACGGAAGTGGATGGGAGCCAGAAAAACACCAAAATTATTCGGAATTGCTATCCGTTGCCCGTGTGTTTTTTGTTCGGTGGCACACGAATTTTCTGTCGGTTTGATATGCATCGTGGGTACGGTTTGTATTGTGTCTCGGGCCCGATAATATCGGCACTGTTGAAAAATTAGGAGTCACGCCTGTTCCTTTCCAACCATTTTGTTTCCCCATCTTTTCTTCCCCACGACACTCCCCTAGCTCTGCTCGGCCGATTTCATGGGCACTGGGGGATTGCTCCGGCGAACTTGCGATTCATCGTCGCGGAGTGCCGCCGAAGGAGTGATGAGGGCAGAGGGTTGGAGATTTTGGGATTGAGACTCCGTGCGACCGAAGCGAGAGCAGCCTGAACACGGAAGCGAGACTCCCGACGGTGAGCGAGATGGACGCCTTCGCCGGCAAGGAGGGGAAGCAGGAGCGGCACCTGGTGCTAGCCCACAAGCTCTTCCTTCTATCCCACCCCACCATCGATGACCTCTCCAAGGTCGCCCTACACGTCGAAGTCCTCGGCACCGTGAAATCCGATGGTACTGTGTCGCCGCTCCTCTCCTCTGTCCTTCTTCCTCCGATGTGTGGCTCCTGTTGTGATTTGGTTTTGTGGTGTCCTTGTTGTGCATGCTTCATCCAGATCTGTCTGCACAGAGGTGGCCACGGATCTACAGATCCTCGTTGACAGCTGCATTTATCATTTCCACAAGGTGATGATTAATTGAAGGATCGGAGATTATATATATATTTCTGTCCTTAATTAGTCTGTTTCAGTTTTCATCATTCATAAGCATGATTCACGGACTGAATCTTCAGGATCGTTCAGTCTAGGAAATGGAAAGTTCCCTAATGGGAAGGATGAGCGAGCGAGTGCCTGTTACCATTTTTTCTGAATCTAATCTTGAATTCCATGTCTAATTAAGATCCTTGGCATTGTTGTCCTCTGCGTGAACACCGCCGCAGTTCCCTCTGCTCTCGAAATGCACATCTTGCCAAATCCTTGTACTTCATAAGGATCGGTTACAAGGCAGAACTTGCTATATTTCTACAATTTTATCAATGGCCTTGTTCACAGAAAATGTGTCTTGTGGTTGATACATTCTTGAACCATTATATCAGGAAAAGACCCTGGAACAGCTTAAAGTCACTGAAGGAAAAACTGTAGCTGTTGGCCAAAAGATATGGATCTTGTGTTTCACACTTTGCAGATTGGGGTTTTCTACATGGATTTTGATTTGATCTCAAAATCACCTCCTCAAAATAATTTAGGTATTCCACACTTTGCTGCTGTGAGGAACTAAAAAGGGGAGGGGATTTTGTAGTGCAGAAATTTGCATTCATTGAGTGGATTACTTTGATGTTAGTACTAAATTATAGGATCTCTAGCCATCACTTAGAAATTAACTAAACTCTAAAACTTTGTGTTCTAGCCTATTAGTACTAGTAGTCGATTTTAATTCTTCTCGGCCATTGTTTCTTCTAAATCATTATGTACTATGTCTACTGATTTTAGTGTCAAGTTATTATTATACTGTCTCGATGGAAAGACTGCATGTATTTACATATTGATTTTCAGCTCTAGTTGGACGCCCATCTAGATTTCTAGAACTAGTGTTCATGCGATTCGCCTACAATTTCACACATCTCATTGTTCTAGGAAAAAAGATAAGAGTAGCAATGCATTAGGCGCTAAGCATTGTGTATTCTGGAACCTGAAGCAGAGCATATTTGCTTTAGGCAGTGCCATCCTGGAACTTGTATTGTGTAGCCTGAACTTTTTGAGATGCCCATGCTCACTCTGTCTCTGGTGTCTAGTGTTTGTCTGTGTACATGTGAGATTTAATTTGTTAGCTTGCAAATAGTTAGAGCTTGTTGTTTTGTTTCTTTTTTTTTCCTATTGTGTTTTGATGAGCTACAGATAGCAATGAGATAATTATTACTGGACACCAGGTTTTGTGGGTGGAGGCAAAGCCGCATGTCTGTTGTTCCAGGTGTTTTAAACTAAATAAAGAAAAAAAAACCTACTAGTATAAGCTGACAAGTACAGTAATAATATTGAACGTGTTGCTGTTAAATTAAGAAGAGCCATATCATTTGGTTGTTTAGCGTTTAGATGGATTCAGTATGTTCATCATATCATCAATATGTGACACTTTGGCTTTTTATTAGTGAACCAGTGTGCTTGCTGATGATATATAGATTGTATAGTTTTATGCCATGGCTATATTGTTGTTGAAGTGACCAAACGAATAAAAGATTCAGCTACATAATTGCAATCAGCAATGATTTAAATTGCAAGTACTCTGCACCGCAATTGTAGTTCTGAGCATATGCAATATGCTAGTGTTGCACCATTTGCCTCATAGTTTTGTCTTTTTCTGCTAGTTGATCAAAATAACTGCTGGTTTTGCATTTTCTACAGCCTATATTTATTAGGTCACTGAACTTGCTTCTATTGTTGTAAGTTTGCCTAAGTAGACATTATTTCCCTTCTTTTTTTGAATTGATAGAACTAAGTGCATTTTTTTGAGAAAATTCCTTATTTGACACCGAAAAAACTTGTTATTCCTTATTTAGCACCAAAAGTTAAAATCTTCCTTATCTGGCCTTTATGGAAAATTTTGTTCCTAAAATGACACTACCATTAAAATGAGTTGGTAACAGTGTTAACTAAGACGCGAAAAGACAATTTTGTCCCTCCTATAGTTCTTAGATTGGCACGCTTTCTCTCTGTACAGAGCTGTTGCTAGCTGTTGTAGAGGTATTTTGACGCTATTTTTTTTTTCAATTTAACATGTTGCTATTTCTATTGTTTTTTTTTCTTTAAAAATATTTTTCAACATTTTTTGGACCATCTATAACAGCATCATCTGAGCACGTGGATTCTAAGACGCCATCATCTGCTACTCTGGATGCAGGCACGCAGGCGCAGCCACGCCGAACTGCAACAGGAAGTGAACATGCAGGCACGCAGGCGCAGCCCGTTGGTTACATGTGGATGTGCCGAGCAGAGAAGGGACCGTAATATTGACAACGAACAGCCATCCGTTAATGTTTGAGGTTACACGCAATTATTTCAACATACAGGTTAATGTCTGTGTGCATGTGAACGTTATACTTATATGTAGAAATAATTGCTGCAAATAATATCCAAAAAAAGATGTGTAGATGGCCCAAAAAAATATTGAAAAATATTTTTAAAGAAGAAAAACAGAAATAGCAGCCATGTTAAATTGAAAAAAAAAATAGCGTCAAAATACCTCTATAACAGCCAGCAACAGCTCTGTACAGAGAGAAAGCGTGCCAGTCTAAGAACTATAGAGGGGCAAAATTGTCTTTTCGCGTCTCAGTTAACACCGTTACCAGCCCATTTTGACGGTAGTGTCATTTTAGGAACAAAATTTTCCATAGAGGCCAGATATGGAAGATTTCAACTTTGGGTGCTAAATAAGGAACAAGAAGTTTTTTCGGTGTCAAATAAGGAATTTTCTCCATTTTTTTCTAGGAAACTAGTAGGTCAATTCACTATCACATCTTGCGTTATGACATAGGCTTCAAATTTGATGACCTGCAAGAGTTGGTGCATTCACTCTCATATATGTAAGTATATATAGCAAGCAGAGGCTTGAAAAAACTTGTGCTAATTTTTGTCTTGTTTTGAAACTTTCCTGCTCACAAGCTATTTCCTATATTTCAGTTACCAAAGGAGCACAACAGTCCTATCCATCGGTAAGTTTACTTGGGCATCTATTTTTTTCCTCTGTCAGATTCTTATGACATCAAGTAGCTTTTGTGTATCAGATCTGTTAAATTGGTTTCCTTGTTTTGCATGACTGCATTTGCTTGCATCTGCTATGCACATCTTTCTGGGGCTCAAGTTGGGCAGTTCATAAAGTTTCATGAGATGTCAAAGACATCCCCTAACCATGGAGGGCACACTTCAGCAGGCAACGTCCCTGTCCAACTCAGTTAATTTTTTTTTTCTAAAATTCTAACCAGTAGTAGTCATCTGTCTTAAAGGATTGTCAATTCAAATCAATGTGCCTTCATTAAGAGGCGTTATATTCTTCAAATCAATTTGCTCTGAGTAGGAGGCAGTTGATTTGTTCCTATTAATATTTGTTGTTGATGAAAATCAAATAAATAAAACATTGAATTACATAATTGCAATCAGTAATAATGGAAATTGCAACTATAAGGCACCGCAATTGTAGTTCTGAGTATATGCAATATGTTGGTGTTGAACCATTATGCCTCCTCAAGTTCTCGTTTTCTACTAGTTGATCTATATATTCTGCAAGTATACACTATTTACCTGTTCATTTTTTCATTTGTGTTCCTTTATGTATAAATATTTGAACATGTGTAATTTGTCAACAGGCACTGTGCTTCTGCAAGCTACAATGCTCACAGTCGCTTCTGTTTTGGAGCTCACCTTTTTCTAGGGTGTCAAAAGGAGCTATGACTTAATCTTCACATTCTCCTTCTTGTTCACCTGTGAGATGTCTAGGCTATGACCCCATGTGCAATGCCTATGAGGTGGTTGTGGTATCAACGTTGAACCAATTTGCCAACAAGACATAGGAGCTCATCCTGAACTCTACATTAATCAGGTGTGCTTACTGACATTTAGTGCAGGGTATTTATTTATCACTTACTACTCTACGTACCCTGCTTAACTGTTTCGTTATGACAGTTTTGCGAGCGTCTATCTAGTTCCATGTGAGAATCAATCGTGGTCTATGCCAGTCTTTGGGTCCGTCCTATGTTAACTAACCCCATTTGGTAAACTATGCACCTCTAAGACACCCTCTAAGCTTCAGATCACGGCTCTCACGATTCTTAATCTTTGTGCATAACGTTGGACCCTATGCAATTCAGATATTTATCATTTGCTTGTGATTTCTGTCAACATAAACCATATTTTTGTCCTTTTTCTTTTATAGAGAAAATTGTTTGTTGTGATTTATGGTAACTCAACTTTTCCTTTGTTTAATATGATTTGTGCTAGCCTACCAAAATTTTCTCCTAGTCTTGTTATAGAAAAAAAATATTTATTGTGATTTCTGCTAACACATCTTGTTCTTTGTTTATTGTGATTTGTGCTAGCGCATACTATATTTTTGTCCTTGTCTTCCTATAGAAAAAAATTGTTACTTGTAATTTGTGTCGATACATTTCAATATTTATCTTTGTGTTTGCTTGAGATAAACTATAATTTTTTAATTATGATTTATGCTAGTACACACCACATTTTTATGATTCTGTTTTATTTTCCTTATCATGTGATTTGTTTGTGGTGGAATTTATGCAAATAGGTCTATCCTCTATCGGTTTTGTGCATGATCTTATCACATTGTCATATACTATGGTTAAGCTTAAGTTAACTCAGTGTTTTGATCTGTTTTGTTGTTAATTTCATATGACAGCTACTATTTGATTTGTATTAGATAGAGAAATGATGCCCTATTTACTTGTGAAGGATCTAATTTCACAAGTAAGCTTACAATATCTGGTATTGCATTATTCGGTACTAGAAATTGTACTATTAGAAATGCGCAATTTTTTATTGTTGTTTTATAATTTATAATATGTTTTAATTTTGATAATGAGTCTAGGAAGGACGTGTACCTTGTGCTTTGTGACAGCAGCGATGGATGCAGGCTGTGGATCCAGGACCAAATCTTCCCTTGCTCCTTTTAATTCGTCTATTATTTTTTCCACATAATTCACCATCACAATCTAAAACGTTCTCTAAGATACCCCTGTAACAAATTTAGGCCCCTTTGGTAGTGATCCTAGATACTCTGGTTGTTCTACTCTCCACTGTAGCCGGAGCATTGGGAGCTATAAAAGCTAGCTCCGCCTGCTTAGAGAGAAAGAGGAGATAGTGCTCCTGTGAATGGTGCTTAAATAGTGGGGCTCTAAATTTGTTATATTGGTTGATGGTAAAGGTTTTTGTTTTATTGGCGTTTGGTGCATTCTAATTTTGTTAGGTTATTGGTGCATTCTAATTTTGTTAGGTTATTGGTGCATACTGTAATCTTTGACGTATGTTGCTTCTCTTAGAAAGAGGCTTTCTCGGTTAGTTCATGGAAAATTGATCTGTTCTTCCTTTTTCAAGGATATTGGTCAAAGGGGTTCAGAGTTAGTACCAGTTTTAGGTACGCATTCCAAGTCTCACGTCAAGGTTTTCTAGTTCATGTGGTTCCCAACAAATCATGATATATTTTTGTGTATACTGTTATGTCCTGCTACTCAAACTGGTGTCCATACTCCATAGCAGTCTCCACAAAACCGTCTAAAAGAACTGACAACTATTTTGTGATGATGAAGGGGCCGACCAAGCAACACGATCAAGAGGGTGTTGTAGAATGCTCTGAATGGTTTCAATCAGATCGGCGAAAAATATGCTAATCATGATTTTGGTTATGCCCTTATTCATGTAATCATATAATGCTAACACCTTGTATTATGTTATCTATGTTAGTCCCACCTCATGTTTGTGATTGTGTCGTTTTAATTGAAAAATATTGTTAATTGTTTTTCTATAGAAAGAAATTATATTTTGTTGTTTAAATTAGCCGGGTAGTTTATAACATGACCTTTTTTCTTGTTAGACCTGTGGGATCACTTGCACAATTAAAACTCAGATTACAATTCAAACAAAGGTTATTTGCAACAGGTACAGAGACAATTTGTGTGCTATTTCATTTTAAAACACACGTTTTTCTGCCTGGGTCGAATTCGTGTGCTAGTTAAGGAAAAAACACATGGATTTTCTTTTATTTATTGGGCTCCTTGTGTTTACTAGTCTGTCCAAATTTGGGTGTTAAGTGCCAAAAAAACACACAGTTTTTGGGCTCCTGAAATTCATTTGTTTTTTTGACACAAAACACTCATGTGTTGGCTACCTTGAAAACACACAAGTATCAACTAGACAAGCCCAAATTATTTGATGGCAGTGTACACGTACGTGACAGAATTAATTTTGAAAAACTTTGGTGGCAAACGAAGGAGGCGCTATTGGTTTTTAGCGCGTATGCGGTGGTAGACTACATAGTACTCCCTCCATCTCACATTACAAGACATTCCAATAAGAATCTGGGAGAGTCGAAACTTTGACCAAAATTTTAGAGATAAACATAAAGATTTATGATATAAAATATATATATATTATGAAAATATAACTAATAAAGGATCAAATTGTACTTAGTTGGTATCATAAATATTATTATCTTATTATATAAATCAAATTTGAAAAACTTCGACTCTCCAGGATTCTTTGAAATAATTTATTTTATTTCCGCTGCAGAGAGAACGTTCTAGATATATATGCATGCCTTTTGCGAACCGGCCGGCGGCCATATATGCATATGTGCGTGATGGACCTGATGTCCGTAGTGTGTGTGATAATAATAAATGAAAAGGCAGAAAAGATAAAGGTGTTGTTTCGTCAGAAAACAAAAGGCGCACTCGTTGTCCGCTAACCGTGTGCCGTGCGTGAACTACTATATAGCTAGTGCGTGTACGACGTCGGTCTCCCGCCGCATGATCGATCGATCGATGGGGCTCCCGCGCGTACGTAGTACAGTACGTGTCGACTGCCGAGCGAGAGCTTCCAGGTGTGTGAGATGATGATAAATGCGCGCACGAGAATGAATGCGCAGTTCTGTGGTCCGGTCGTCCATCCTCGTGCTCCTCCTCCATGAACCATGGGTGCGCCGCCGAGCCCATGATGAGGTCGGTGACCCCAGCACCAGGTGAGGGCGCCAAATGCGGCAAGGCAATGATGCCCGTACGGGGGCACCCACCACCACAGCCACAGCCACAAGCGTGTGCGTGCGTGAGGGCAGGCATGGCATCTGAAGCCATCAACGTCGTTCGTGGGTGTCTGTCCTCACCGTCACCGGCCTCCCGTCGCGCGCCTATGTAGTATGTACGTACGTGCTCGATCGCAGCATATGCACCATCGACACGCGCTGGCTCGCTCGATCGCCAGAGGTGCGGCCGCGCGCGCAGTGCTTGTTCGTGTTCCTGCCGCTCGGCCGGCGCGGCGGCAGCGGCCACCCCTCCCGGACGACACGTACTTACAGGCACCCCCGGCGGCCCCGCACGACGACGACGTGGATGCATGCGCGGCGGCGCGCGACCCGCTGCACTACGCATCTGTACGTACGTGCCGATATGATCGACGGCCTTAGCCGCCGGTCGCAGTTGGCAACGCGCACGCATCAGGCGATCGTCCTGCTGGTTTCCTGACACCTCCTGTATGGTTGCCGATTGGTGACCGGTCGAGGAGACACGACACGACGAAGCGTTTGCTTGTGCCGCGCGTGCCCTTTTCCTCCAGGCCGGGACGGACCCGTGTTCGCGCGTTGCGAACCAGAACGCACATGCACACGCGCCTGCCACGTCGCCCGATCGCACAAGTGAAGTGAGGCCGTACGGGCACCACCAAGCCAAGTCCCCCCGCCCCCCCCCCCCCCCCCCAACCTCCAGGCCGGCCCCAGCAAACCACTAGCCCCCACGTCTAAAATAATGTAGTAGAGTTTTATTATTTATTTATTTGGTGAAAATATATATGTTAGATTTAGATTTTATTAACTCTATAAAAAATTACTAACATATAGGATAATAAATCGACTTGTTTAATTGTAAAACATAGTTCATTTTCCAGTAAACCTATATATATTTGTAAACGTATAGAGTATAGTAACTACTGATATTATTTCTTATTAATTTGGTCGTGCTTAAATCAATTTGACTAGTTCCAAAACCACGATTGTATTTTTTTTATAAAGTGAGTAAAAGCTATCATCTCCATTCTAGTTTTTGTTTTTTATGATTTATGATTCAAATAATGTCTAAAAAACCTAATGTCTTAGACCTTGAACACACACCATGAGTCGGTTAATCTCAGTGGGAGTTTCATAGAGTTTCATGGGCATTTAATACGCTGACATGACGCTATATTAATGAAGAGAGCGAGAGATGACAAGAGCTTCATGAGAGTAAAGATAGTTTCATCCCCATGAAACTGTTTCCAAAATCTGAGTGCATTCGAAACTGGGAGATGAAATACCCACTGAGACTGGCCTAACACACCACAGAAACAACTATATTTAGAATCAAACTTCAAAATCTTTAACCGATAATTTGACAATGATTTTTAACTATTGTAACACAAACTTGCGATGATTGGATTTTTTAATTAAATCCACTATCTAATTACCAAAAGTTTCTAAGTATAAATAAATAACATAAAATAAAATAAGTAGCTTAGATATTAAAGTCGTGCCATGCTATTTGATTGCAGCCCTGGTGACCTGCAGTCCTGCACCCGGCACCACCGGCCTGTATGTACGTGCACATAGTTTCTTACATACGTACTGGCCGGTCAGGGTATGCTGCTACGGTGCCGGCGTGCCGCGTTTCCTTTCGGTCGGTGCCCGGCCCGTACGCTTATACGTGTACGCGTGTTACTGTTATGTGTACAAAAGCAAAGCTGGCGCGCAAGCCGGTACTCTGTACGTACGTATGTACAGTATATAGACACTGTACGCTGCTGTACGTCGTCTCGGTTGAGTGTTTTTTTCTTTTGGTCTTGCGAAAAGACTGCTGTCGATCGAGTGCTGAATACAAGAAGAGAAGGAGGTGCCATTAGTACGGCAGCGACCACAATCAAGAAGTTCTCAGCGGCATGAACGCACGACATTTATTTTTCAAAGTTACAAAATATAGTAATATTTTCATTTTGAGTTTTTTACAATATAGACTTTAAAAATAAGAAAGTGCACACGTCTTATATAATCTAGTCTTTAATATATATATATATAGAGTAATTATATATAATATAATATAATAAATTAGATACTTGATTTGAGAAGCTCTCGATGAAGATGCCCTTGTCTGTTAGAGCATCTTCAGTGCAAGTTTCATGTCCTAATCTCTAACATATTCAGATTTTGGAAACAACTCATAAAATTCTGGCCAAATTTACTACAGGACACTAGAATTAGCTTCTCTTTGCTAGCGGACATGTAAAATTAAGCAGTTTGCTGGTGGACACTCTGTGTTCTTGTCAAATTTGCTAATAGACACCGTGCATAATAAAATATTTTTTAAAAAATAGATATAAAATTATATAAATGCCTGAAAATTATACTATAAAATGTTTTACACTCTATATGATGAGAACTACATGGTAAAATATTGTTTTGCATTGAAATGGTCGTTTTACCCCTCTTCATAAATAGACAAAGTTAACCATGGTTAATTTATTAATATGTTTTTAGAACACTAAAAATCTTGAAAAATCAACTCCATCCATGTAGTTCTCATCATATAGAGTAAATAAGATTTTATAGAATATTTTTTGGATATCTATATGATTTTATATCTACCCCATCCATCCTAAGATATAAGACGTGATTTGACTTGGTGTGGTCTTCAAAAATATATTTTGACCTATAATTTCTCTCATAATATATAATTTATAGAAATAAAAGTTTTATCATTAGAAAGTATTTCTAAATAAAAATATAATGCAACTATTTTTGTAGTATAAGCTTTTCATATGATTAGGGGCTAATTGTTAGTCAAAGATAAGAAAGTTTAAATTTTGAAATACGTACGTGCCTTATATCTTAGGACAGAGAGAGTATTTTATAAAAAAAATATTGTGCATGGTGTCTATCAACAAATTTGACCAGAAACAAAGTGTCCACTAGCAAATTGCTTTCTTTTGCATTTCTTCTAGCAAAGAGAGTTCACTTTCAGTGTCTTGTAGCTAATTTTGCCTAAAACTATTATCACATCTCTTTTTATCATTGCAGTGTTATATCAGTGTTTTAATATAATGCTTATAGAACTCTATAAAACTTCTATTGAAATTGACCTTATCAGCTAAATCATCGCATCTTCTTGCGCTGTCTAGATAGTGTGTACAATACACTACCTATCTAGGCGCCGCGTCAATAATTCAGGAACATGGACAGCCGAAACCGACTTATAGACAAGTACAGTACATGTATAGACTACGCAAGCAACGCCAACAGTTGCTGACAATTACCACTGCACGAGATATATAATAATAGTAGACAGAGACATAGACATATAGACATAGACATTGTTACATCACGCATGTCAGTTTCAGTAATCTCCGAATCCACGGCGGGCAATGCAATGGCTTGGGCTGCTGCCGTGCTGCGTGCTGGCCGCCCAAGCAAGCTCTCGTTTAGTCGTTTTCTTCGTCACCTAGCTACTTGTAGCAGTATCTGTCACTGTACACTGTACTCTCTACACAGCCAGCACAAATCCCTCACCACTGGTGTCACCTCAGGGCGTGATTGGTTTGCGTATGAGTCCAGTCTGGCTCGTATCTGAGAGCCAGACTCTCTGAAGACAGACTTAGAGCATGCAACAATGTTATGTTTGGTTGGTTGCACCTGACTAGCCTGACTGAGTTGAGATGGTGTTTGGTTGCTTGCACAAGACTATATTGCATGAGATAAGCCATTGTTGTTTAAGGTTAATAAACATAATTACAAAGTTTATGATGTACAACTATTTTTCATTGCTCTTAATTTACATTATTATTTCTTAATATTGTTGAAAATATATTAATATCAATTAATATACATTAATTATGCGCTAACAATGTCATTAACTAAGTAATCACTCATATCTAGCGAGCCTGGCTCTGGAGAAACGCCCAATTCCTACGTATCCCGTGAGCCAGGCTGAGGAGAACCTTTTGCATGAACAGAGCCAGGCTCAGGACACCATACATGCAACCAAACATTACTAACCTGCATCCCGTGAGCCTGGTTGAAACGTATACAGGCAACCAATCACACCAGAACCCGGCCTTGACACAGCCAGCACATACGGAGTATGTGCATTTCTCTTGACGACAGGCAGCCACTTTCAGCAGCCATCCGAAACCATGCCATTTTCTGACAAAGGCGTGCGTGCCTGGCAGCTACGAGATGGCGACAGAGCGATGATGCCCACGGCCATGATCTATCCTGTTGGAACCTGCTTATTAGTCGTCTACCAATGATTAAAGTGCCGTAAGCATTGGAAAATTTGTGCTAGCTAGCAGTAACTACAAGCTTCTTATTGGCCTTTTTATTGCAAAATAATTGCATAGCTGATAATTAGTCGTTGGGGGTAGCTTTCATGTCCATTTTTGCAGACTATTAGCTTAGCTATAGGTGCTTGTCTGCTTTCAGGTCTTGAATTCTTTGCGCGCGTCCCAGCCTGGTGTGTGGTGTGTGGTGTGTGGTGCTGGGTGCACCTTCTAGCTGCAAGATTTTCTGGTTGTGTCATCTCTGCATATAGGTGGCATGCACGCTATTGCAAGATATGGTAGGAATTGGATGGACCTCGCCGTCATGCACGCTATATATGCCTTCCGTTCCAAATTAAACCAGCCTCTAGAGTTGCTTGTTCTAATTAATAAGTACCACCCAAAAAAAAGTAAACTAAATTTATAGAAAAAATACTAATGTTTATAACAACAAATTAGTATCATTAGAGTTGTTTATATCCTTTTTATAAAGTTCTTCAAACTTAATAGAGTTATTATCTGCATAATACCACTACAACAGAATTGAGCTTTAGCCCCGGTCGGCAAGGGCCTTTAGCCCCGGTTGCCGAGCCGGGACTACGCTTCCGGGACTAAAGGCCCCCCTTTAGTACCGGCTCCGGCCACCGGGGCTAAAGCCCCCCTTTAGTCCCGGTTGGTAATACCAGCCGAGACTAAAGGGTGCTGCCAGCGGTGCAACGCAGCAGCACCCTTTAGCCCCGGCTGGTATTATCAGCCGGGACTAAAGGGTCCCCTGGTTTTTCCTTTTTATTTTCATTTCAGTTCTGTTTTTAGTTTTGTTTATTTATTTAATAGGTTTTTCAATATATATTCTTTGCTACTAATATATATAATTTATATATATTAGCAGCATAACACAATAAGCTTATTGTATGCATATATAATTGAACTATAGAACTACATATATATATATATAAATATATGTACATAAAATTACAAGCAATATACATATATATAGGAGTTGTCTAAATATCTATCTACACAAGTTATACTCCAAAGTTAGTACTGTAAACCTATTACAAGTTGTACTCCATCTAAAGATCTACAGGGCATACAAATGATCATCATTGTTTGGAATCAACTTCTCGTTGGTATTATAGTAGAACTCACCGTTTGGATTTATGACTTGTTCCCGAAGAAATCATTGGAGTTTAGGGGTTTAGGGTTTCGGGGTTTAGGGTTTAGGGTTTCGGGGTTCGGGGTTTCGGGGTTTAGGGGTTTGAGGGTTTAGGGGTTTAGGATTTCTGGGGGTTTAGGGTTTCGGAGTTTAGGGTTTCAGGGTTTAGGGGTTCGGGGTTTCAGGGTTCAGGATTTCGGGGTTTAGGGGTTTGAGGGTTTAGGGTTAGGGTTTCGGGTTTTAGGCTTTCGGGGTTTAATGGTTCGGGGTTTCGGGGTTTAGGGTTTCGGGGTTTAGGGGTTTGAGGGTTTAGGGGTTTAGGTTTGAGGGTTTAGGGTTAGGGTTTCGGGTTTTAGGGTTTCGAGTTTTAGGTGACATGTAATCGCCAACATTAAAAATAACATATATTCGTAAAGAGGCAATTCAAACATTAAAAATAACACGAAGAATCATATCTGTCAAAATATTTCTAAGTGTAAATACATGTTTAAACATATCCAAGAGATTTTCTATGGCATTCCAACATGACACATGATTTTCTATGAACACATATTTCTAAGAGTAATAAATACATGTTTAAATATATCCTTGTCACGTGATTTATACACCGTGGACGAGAACGACGACGGCGGACAGCAGCGAGGATGACGATGGTGCGGATGACAGTGGACGGCGGCGAGGTCGGTGGTGCGGTCACCAGGACTACAGGTCAACGCAGTCTGTCACTTTTTATCTACATGTGTAAACATATATTTGTTAGGTTAAAAAAATATATATATGATTTTCCTTTTTCTGTAAATATATCTATTCATATTCATTATCTGTGTACTCCCTCCGTATCCTATTTAGAAGTCGTTTTGGAAAATATATATACACCACTTTACAACAAATATTTTTAAATAAACAAGTGGTCAAAGTTATGTTGTCCTAAACGACTTCTATTTGCGATACGGAGTAGTATATCTATTTCTATAAAAAAAGAAATAAAAAGTTAAATAGAAAATAATATATATAGAAAAAGGAAAATTGATATATATATATATATAATAAATATATATATGTATAAAAAGAAATGAATATAACTTTTCTTTTTCTAAATATATATATTTATTATATATATATATATCAATTTTCTTTTTATATATATATTATTTTCTATTTAACTTTTCATTTCTTTTTTTTACACTCACTCTCACACTGCACACACACCACGCACATACACACCACGCGCACACGAGTACGGCCGCCGGCGCGGACACACGACGGCGAGGAGGACGAGCTCGACGACGGCGCGTGTAACACTCCGGTGTTAAGCAAACTAAAACCTGACATGTCATCATATGCACTGGCATTTCATTTGAGTGATAACCTGGTTATGCATTCACTAAAACAAGTTTATCATTTGATGTTTGTGTTTAGTTGATAAAGAGTGCTTAAGCTAATCTCTAGTTTATGATTTCATATTAGTGTTTAATGCTTGTTTATATAAAGGGGTATAATGGTAATTTCTTATAGTAGTGAATTTTGGATCAAACTTTGGTTTTATGTCTCAAAGATGTATTTGGACCTTGATTCAAGTCATCAATGGAGTATAATTCCATTTTGGTTTAAAATTCATTAAATAGTTTAAATAATTCCAAAATCCTATTTTATTCCCTTTTCTATAAATCAAAATCTAAAAAGAATTTGGGTATGTTTCAAAAAGCAAAGTTGCTCTATTTTTGATAAAAAACAACTTTGATTTGTAAAGTTTTTCAAGTGTTCATGCAAAATCAAAAGTAATTGAGAAAGTCCTCTTTTACCCTTTTTATCCCCTTTTGCAATTCAAACTCAAATTCAAAATGCAAGCCAAATTTGGGTGTGTTGCAAAAATAAAAGATGTTCAGTTTGAAATTCTGAACATTTGATATTTTAGAATATTTTCAACTTCAATTCAAAAATTCAAAGTAATTTTAAATTTGGAAAAGGGTAGTTTGGGAAAGGGGGAGATAAGTGTTGGTCTCTGTTCATGGCGGCAGGAGAGAGCGACGATCTTTTGATCGATTCTGCGCGCGCGTGGACGTCGGTTATCTTCGAAGCTCCGCGCGACCGTGATCGTGGCAAAGTTGCGCAGCTGCTGGCGCACCTTCTCGCGTCGTGGCACCTCCACCATCGCGCACCGCCGCTGTTTGCCACCGCAACACCGACGGGAACAATCCCAGTCAAAATTCCAAATTCCCCGTCTCTTTTTGATCTCATCCAAATTCACCGTGCCTATAAGTACTCCACATCCTTGCGCACCTCCCAGACCTTACCTCTCCGTCTCTAACTCACCAGAGAGCTCACACTCGCCGGAATTCTCTCCGTCAGACCAAAAATCGCCGCCGAGCTCGATCTTGCAGTGGTCAGCTCAACCGAGCACCTCTCCGACCTCTCTCTCTCATGTTATCGTTTCGTCTTGATCCCAGAATCATCATCGGCTTGATGGTTTCCTTTTTGATGCTCAGGTCTCGCCGGAACATCGTTGACTTCGCCGGAATTTTCCGCCGAAGGCTACTGCTCCGTGGACATCTACTCTCCGAGCTTCCTCCGTCCAAACCATTTTCACCATCGGCATCTGGGTGAGCTACTAGACTGTCCTAGCTCCTCCGTTCGGTCGCTACTGGCCTAGGTTCGCCGGAACGGCTCGCCGAGATCCATCTCGCCGCCGTGCTCGGTTTGACCTCGCCAGAGCGGTAGAGTTAGGGTTTAGGAGCTCTATCGGCCGCGTTTGGCTTGACGGTGCTGATGCTCGCCTTAGCTTGGTCTCTAACGACCGGAGTTGGCCGGCGTAAGCTGCGCCGCCGCTCTGTGCGCTGCCGTGCGCACGGGCCGGGGTCGAGGACCTCGCAGTTGTGAAGACGAGTTTTTCCAGGGTGTTAGTTGCAAAGTTATAGACTCAGGTGAATAGAGCGCTGGACTGCGGGTTGTTTTCCTCAAAGCCGAAGGGCTTTTCTGCAAAGTGTGCAGGGCGCGCGGGCAGGAGCAGGCCAGGCCGGCTTTTCGCGCGCGTTGGGCCGCATAGTGTTGGGCCGCAAGCCCAGTTGAGTTAGATTTGAGTTTTTCTTTTTATTTATGTTTGAACAGTAGCCTGTTTTGTTATTTTTGCTATAATTTTTCTATAGCTCTAAAAATTATGAAATTTGACATGGATGATCTTAGTATATCTGTGCTAATATAAAAATTATAAAACCTGTGTTTAGAGTAATTTTGCTATAGTCATTAAATCCATGCTTTAATTAATAAATGCAATTTGGTGATTTATGTACTTTTCTGTATTTATCCAAAAATCATGAAATTTGAAATGTAAGTTTATCTTAGTCACATCTACCTTCATTAAATAAGTATAAGTTAGTTTATAAGTAAAAGCTATTTAAAGGTTTATAAAATAAATAGAAATGTTTAATCATTTAGGTTTATATGATTTTGGATTGTTTGACGACCAATGGGAACCTAGCATAAATTGCTCCCTGGTTATGGTTTTCTTTGTGTTAATTATCTTTTGTCGTTAGTTAATTATATAGCCTTGCTTTGTGGTTATGGTATGAAATGTTTAATAGGCTTGGGTGAATTATCTTGATCTGCTGGTTAATATAGGTAATATTCCTTTTAAGTTTTCCAAGTTGGGTTTGTTGGTTTGCAACTATACCGCGATGGAAAGTTGTATTCTAATACATGTTTATAGTTTAGAAAATTTCCATCTTTACCATATTCATGTCATAAGCATCTCATTGATCATGCATATGCAATTCTACGTGTAGATTCCGTTCCGGAAGAGCCTGTTTCTCAGTGGATTCCTTCTGAGTGTGCGAATCTTCCTATCTCTTCTGAGTTGCCGGATTTCGCTAACTCTCAAGGCAAGCCCCGGACATTAACCTTCTCCTTGTGATTTTTTTTATAAAGTTATTTCACTTGAGTAATATGATGCATTAGGTAAAAGGAGTTGGGTGAATCCTATTTGATGCATTACCTACCTTGATGATTCCAACACTTAACCTGGATACCTGTTTTTGAAAATGCTTAGTATGCTTAGCCATGCTCTACTTACTTTATTATAGTAGGTGCTTTTCAAAATAGTGGCTATGTTATGGGAATAATGAATCATGAAACAACATGATAATGATAGTAACTTACATCAAGAGTGGAGTCTTGTTGTAAGGTTACTCAAATTAGGACCATATCGTTGTTGGACCACTGTGATTGAGACCTTTGAGTACAACCCACATGCGGTCGTAAGCCTCGTCTATAGCTATTCCGATACCTGAGAATGGCTAACCGCGCACTGGGAGTGGAGAGATGGCGGGAGTAGCGTGTACCCTCGTGGGTTAAAGTCCCGGATTGGAGGCGTACTGTACTCTCGGGTGGCGCGGACCCGTTCTTGTATGGGAGGATCTATAGATAGGGTTGATATATGCAAGATTAAGTTCTACATATATCGTGTGGTACTGAATCCCCAGCTGGGTTTAATCGATTCGAATCGCCGTGTTTCCTCGGATATGGAGCCTCAATCCATTGCTCCGCACCGTAGTAAAGAATGGGATGGTTATGAAATGAGAATTCGAGAATGGGAAGGTTTGAGAATCTTTGGTTAGTTCACACTTGAGTTAAAACTTGAAAATAGGAATTACTTTTAGTAAGCATTTATGCAAACAAAATGCTTTGACTTTGCTAAAGCCTTACCTTGTATCCCTATAACCTTCATACCTGAGTCTTCTCCTCTTTTCTAGTTGGTTAAGTCTTGTTGAGTACTTTTGTACTCAGGGTTTGTTAACCCTTGTTGCAGGTGAGTACATGGATCCACCTTTTGATGGACAGTGCTACTTCACTCTCGTAGAAGAGAGTGATAATGATTCTGATGTGTAACCTTGGGCAAGTGAAATCTTTTGTGTGGAATATGTAATATTAAGTTCCGAACAAGTTTTGTAATAAGTATTTTGGTAATGTAAACTTTTAAATATAAGTTTCAATATATGTATATTAATCTTTCCGCTTTACTCTGATTTATCTTATCTATAAAACTGTTGTAATACTGTGATGCTTGATAAGGGATTATCCTGGAAAACATAAACGTGGATGATTCGGGTCTCCCGAGGATACCCGACAGATCTCTTGGATCATTTGGAACTCCTGCACGCCAATCAGAAGTCTTTAAGACAATGATGGGTGCAGGTGGGCCACTTAATTCAGGAGGTTCTGCCACAGCGCGGAGGTGCTCGACGGCGGCGAGGACGACGCCGTACGGGCGCGGAGGGCAGAGGGAGGCCGACCGAGGGCACAGAGGGAGGTCGAGGGCTCAGCGCGGACGACGGAGAGGGAGGCCGAGGGTGGCGCGGAGCTCGACGGCGAGGACACAGCGGGCGCGAGGGAGCGGCAAGGACGACGGCGATGGAGGCTGAGGGCGGTGCGGACGGAGGCGGCGGCGCAACTGCGTCGATCTGGGGAAGATTGGAGGGCACTGTGCCCTATATACCCGGGAGCCCCTTTAGTCCCGGGCCGTATTACGCACCGGGACTAAAGGGTCTTTAGTCCCGGTGCGTAATACGGCCCGGGACTAAAGGGTTAGTCCTGGGCGGGCTTACGCACCGGGACTAAAGGGGTCTTTAGTCCCGGTTTGTGCCACTGCCCGGGACTAAAGGGTCATTTCTCGCCACAGTTTTGGGTTTTCAGTATTTTGGGTTTTGTATTAAGTTTCCACTATATAAATATGTTGTAATTCTTGTTAATTGCATAGTAAATTGAACAGTAGACATAAAATTACTTAAAAATAACAGTTGTATATCCTTTGACCTTATTGTATAGTAGAAAATTTTGTAGCATAAATTCTTTTCTTTTTTTTATAATAACGAATATAAATGTAAATAACCATTCATATTTGGTTAATGCAAAAATTTAATGTTCAATTTAAATTTAAAAAATTATTGGCTTTCAATAGAAAATTTATTTTCATATCATTTGGACGTTAATCTTTTGTTTATAACTAAAAAATCATTGCCCAATTTCGTTCTACGCGACAGATGCAATAGTTTTAGATTTTTAAATTTAGTTTTTTCTTTTTAAATATATCTTAAATCTTTCTAATTGAACAGAAAATTAAATATTTGATATACATTCTTTTAAAAATTAGTATGAGATTCTTTTTGCTTTAGTTTACAGAAGAAAATGTTAAATTTTAGTATCTTCTTATATGTATTTTGATGATTCACATCTAGAGAAGCACATAAATCAATGATCACTACTACTAAATATATATATAAATCCATTATCAAATAAATGAAGTCTTAATTAATTAATTATTACATAATATCTTTACAACCCACTATTAAGCGGGCACAACTGCGAACCTCCTCTTGACATATGTCCCTTGGTTATGATCATTCCGTAACCATGGAGTTTCCTCATTATTTAACAAAATGCTTGGGTCTTTGTTCACTTTGAATGGCGGAATTCGATCACGTCTTTCATAATCACCTGACATGTCTGACTTTTCCTCAATTCCGACAATGTTTCTTTTCCCTGAAAGAACTATATGGCGCTTTGGCTCGTTGACAATCGAGTTGTTATCATTTTCCCCTCTTTTTGGTTTTGTAGACATGTCTTTCACATAGAAGACCTGACTCACATCCGCGGCAGGGACAAATGGTTCATCTTTGTACCCAATATTGTTGAGGTCCACTGATGTCATCTCATACTCCTTGTCGACTGTTACCCCACCTCCGGTACCGGTCATCTTGACCCATTTACACCGGAACAAAGGGACTTTAAAATTAGGTGCGTAGTCTAGTTCCCATATGTCATGTATGCGGCCATAATATGTTTGTTTGTTCCCATTTGGATCCGTGGCATCCACGCGTACACCACTGTTTTGGTTGGTGCTCCTTCAGTCTTGGTCTACTGTGTAAAATGTATTCTCATTGATCTCATACCCTTTGTATGTGCTGATATGCCATGATGGCTGTCTGGCCAACAAATAAAGCTGCTCATCTATGTTATCATCACCTTGACATTGTTTTCGCAACCAATCGCCGAAGGTTTGCATGTGCTGATGTGTAATCCAAGATTCACTCTTCCCGGGCCACTTGGATCGAAGGAAATCCTTATGTACCTCGATATATGGATCGACCAATGAGGAGTTCTGTAGAACTGTGTAGTGTGCTTTATCGAAGTAATCGTCTCCTGTACCGATATATGTTTTCTTCCCTAGTGTTCCCTTGCCACTGAGTCTGTCCTCGTGTCGCGATTCAGGAACGCCAATCGGGTCAAGGTCTGGAATAAAGTCCACACAAAACTCTATGACCTCCTCTGTTGTGTAGCCTTGGGCGATGCTTCCTTCAGGCCGAGAACGGTTATGAACATATTTTTTCAGGACAGTCATGAACCTCTTGAATGGGAACATGGTGTGTAGGAACATAGGACCGAGAATAATGATCTCCTTGACCAGGTGAACTAGGAGGTGTGTCATGATATCAAAGAAGGATGGAGGGAACACCAACTCAAAGCTGACGAGACATTGAACGACATCATTCTGCAAAGTAGAAAGTTCCTCTGGATTGATTGCCTTTTGTGAAATTGAATTAAGAAATGCACATAGCTTCACGGTGGCTAGACGCACATGTGGAGGTAGAATTTCTCTTAGAGCAACAGGAAGCAATTGAGTCATAAGCATATGGCAGTCATGGGACTTCAAGTTTTGGAACTTCTTCTCTGGCACATTAATTATTCTCTTTATATTGGAGGAGAATCCAGATGGGACCTTGATGCTATTAAGGCATTCAAACATGCTTTCCTTTTCTTATCTCCTAAGAGTGTAGCTAGTAGGGCTTAAGTACTGGCGTCCGTCATCTGTCTTCTCCGGATGCAAGTTGTCTCGTTCTTTCATGCGCTGCAAGTCCTGTCGTGCTTCAAGTGAATCCTTAGGATTTCCGTAGACACCCATGAATCCAAGCAGGTTCACACAAAGGTTCTTTGTCAGGTGCATCACGTCGATCACATGGTGGACCTCTAGGACATGCCAGTAGGGTAGCTCCCAGAATATGGACTTCTTCTTCCACATGGGTGCGTGTCCCGAAGCGTCTTTGGGAACAGGTTCGCTGCCCCGTCCCTTTCCAAATACTACTTTCGTATCCTTCACCATTTCGAGTATATCATCTCCGGTTCGGTTACGAGGCTTGGTTTGGTGGTCTGTGTTGACATTCGTTAGTGCAAATAAGAATATAAAAGATTCCTCAAGCGCACAGAATATCATTGTAGCATTTTACCGGGAGTATTCCAGGATCGTTATTTATATTTTACCACTGGGAAGCTAGGGTCAAGAATCTGATAACTCACTATCATGCATCTACTAACTCAGAGTACTAATTAGACTAAAGCAGAAGTGAATGATATATGATATGATAATGAATGAAAGCACAATAAATGAGAATTCAATGATAACTGTAAAGATAACTATAGTGGGAGGACAACGGGAGAGATCAAGGTTCCTATGCACTTCTCTATTACTTGGGTTCTAAGGTAACAAGGATGAAAAGATATAGCAGTCATATAATAACACTTTGGGACATCAGAACACCAACCACAGAAAGGGATGAGAAGGGGGTTTGGGAAGTTCTGACTACGGTCCTACGAACATCAACCCGAACGTGGTGGAATACGTCGGCCATCAGGGCTGTCACCACCTGGGGCTACCACAACTATCCGTGGGGTTGAGCGCAACCTCAGGTAACCTATAGACTAAACACCAAGTCTAATCTATTGACTACTACTCTAATTATGGCCTATAACTAGAGCACTCGATACGAGCGGAGATCCTATGCTAGAACATAACAACTATACTAATCATAATATGAAAGACATAAAGTAAATAGAGAAGATAAATATATTAAAGCATAAGTCTTACAAAGAAAAGATACAAAGACATACCAAAACTCTGAAGACTCCTCCGGAACCGGAGCGCAGCTCCGCTCTCCCTAACTCCCGACTAAAGCTAAGCTATTACATTGGAAAATCTAAACCTAATTCTCTAGGGAGGAGAGGTTGTCCTTCGAGGGACGCCTCTACAAAGACTCCCAGATGATAATGTTGCCTCAGGGGGGTCATGGGTTTATTATATAGGGCTCCTCGCCTCCCCTCCACCTTGGGCAAGCGATGTGGTACTAAATCCTTCGTCATATGCACTTGGGCCTAAATGGGCCAAAACGTGTTGGAGAGGTCGGTTGAAGTGCGTCATGCGAAGGGGGTCGAGTTTGGGCCCTACACTAGACCGGTCGGTCCAGGGAGGAGACCGGTCGGTCTGCCTCTAGGACAGGTGGGCCCCACCTTCCGTGGGTCGCCTTCTCGTGCCTTCTGGAATGTTCTGGAATGTTCTAAAATCTTCCAAGTCGTATCCATCGAGGACTCTCGCTCCGGGACTCCAAATATAGCAAATCATATGTCCGTTTCGATCGTCTCGACGAGGTCTTCGCAATGGTGTGCTCTGTTTCATCACTTGAGATACTTTTATATGGTAAAAACATGGATGTCCTAACAAACAAGTGAGAGCACCAAAACTCGTGGAACTTGTTAGTTTCAAACCCTACAACTATGCTTTGTGATTCATTTAGTGTCATTTCATGCAATAGTTGATGGTAAATTATGAACATTAGTGAGCGTCAACAGTCTGCCTTACCTTTAAAATGTTTGCCTTTCTTTCTTACTGGGTGGCCCATGGGAATAAACCGACGGTGCCCAACATACATGACCTTCCGTCAGTTTTTCAAAAATAAACTATCAAGGTCTTCGAAACAGTGTGTGCATGCATTATATCCCTTGTTTGTCTGGCCTGAAAGATTACTTAGAGCCGGCCAATCATTGATTGTTACGAACAATAATGCTAGCAGGTCAAAGTGTTCCTGTTTGTACTCATCCCACACGTGTATGCCTGGTTTGCTCCATAGAAGTAGAAGTTCCTCAACTAATGGCCTCAGGTAGACATCAATGTCGTTGCCATGTTGCTTCAGCCCTTGGATGAGCAACGACATCATAATGAACTTCTGCTTCATGCATAACCACTGAGGAAGGTTGTAGATACATAGAGTAACTAGCCAAGTGCTTTGACTACTGCTTTGCTCCCCAAAAGGATTAAAGCCATCCGTACTTAAAGCGAACCTCAAGTTTCTAGCCTCATCTGCAAACTCTAGGAATTCTCTGTCTATCGCTCTCCACTGGGATCCATCAGCTGGGTGCCTCAGCATATTGTCTACCTTACGGTCTTCTTTATGCCACCGCAACAACTTTGCATTGTCCTTATTTCTGAACAAACGTTTCAAGCGTGGTATTATAGGAGCATACCACATAACCTTGGCAGGGATTTTCTTCCTGCTTGGACGTTCTTCACCCTCTACGTCGCCAGGATCATCTCGCCTTATCTTATACCGTGATGCTTCACATACCGGGCATGCATCCAAATTCTCGTATTCCTCCCCACGGTACAGGATGCAGTCATTAGGACATGCGTGTATCTGCTGGATATCTAATCCCTGAAAGTGCATTCACCCCCAATGTGGATTTTGGCTAATTAATGACAATCAAATTAGGGACTAACCAGTTTATAAAAGCATGTATGCAAGTGTTAGTCCTTTGAAAGATTTGAAACGTTGAAATCTCGTGAACAAAGCACGTAGGATACATTTGGACATAAAGATGCCTAGCTCAAGTAGTAGTTTAAAATTTCAATTTTAAACTTGAGTTATAGGTAAGCCAGACTATGAAGAGGGTCACAAAGTAAGTTGGCTAGATGTGGAGAAAAGTGCTCAAATCGACTAACTATAGTTCGCTTGAGAGACACCGCACAATCACGAACACATAGAGGTTAAATTTGTGTGGTTGGTGGTACCGACCATGGGTGGTCGGTGGTACCGACCACAGCTTCTCCAGGCAGTGCTCAAAACAACCTCTCTGTTGGCTCGAAAAATGACCTGGCGGTAGTACCGCCATAACCTCGGTACTACCGCCCGCGGTAGTACCGACCAAGGCCGGTGGTAGGCTTGGTTTCTCAGACCTCTCTGGACGCGCTCAAATTGACCTGGCGGTGGTACCGCCATCATGTCGGTGGTACCGCCCTCGCTCGGTGGTAGTCAAGTTTTGCAGAGGTCTCTGGAAGTATCGATTTTGGTCTGGCGATAGTACCGCCATAACCTCGGTACTACCGCCCGCGGTGGTACTGACCCTTGGCCGGTGGTAACCAAGTCTGCAAGTCTCTCTGTTCGCGCTGAATTTGGCCTGGCGGTAGTACCGCCATTACCTCGGTAGTACCGCCCCCGGTGCTACCGACCCAAGGCCGGTGGTAACCAAGTTTGCAGGGTTCTCTAGACTGACTCGCATTTGGCCTGGCGGTAGTACCGCCATAACCTCGGTACTACTGCCCGCGGTGGTACCGACCTGAGGTCGGTAGTTGTCCTTTTTGGTCAGATCTGGATCTATGCGACCGTTGTGAACTGGTCGGTGGTACCGACCATGGGTGGTCGGTGGTACCGACCAGCCTCGGGACTGAGGGAGTATAAATGCTTCCTCTCTTCACTTTTCACGGTCACCCACTCATTCCATACACTTATTGCTGACCTAACTTGAGACAAACCTCTCCAAGCATTGACTCCTTCCCTCTCTCTCCCCCTTTGCTCCAAGATTCATTCCCTTGCAAGATTTGAGCTAGGGAAGTGAGATTAGAGAGTGGGAAGCTTCGATCTACGATTTGAGCACTTGGTTTCCATCTAGCCGGCTTGGTTTGTGTCTTTTACTCTTGAGCTCTAGTTGGTTAGGTGTTCTTCGTGGTAGCCCGTATTGATTTACTTGTGAGGGCTCCCCGAAGCGTTTGTATTACCCTGAGATTTCTAGTGGAGAAACTCTCGTAGCCTTTGTGGTTGCTTGAGTGAGGCGAGGAGGTGAAATAGACTCCGACCTTTGTGGTTGCTTGAGTGAGGCGAGGAGAGAAAGGCAAGAGAGACAACGAGTTCTCTAGAGTGCCTTATGACTATAGCCATATGGGCAAAGTCATTCAACTGCCTAGCGTCAATCTAGGCAAACCACCCGCCTTTGATGGAATTAACTACAATGATTGGGCACACAAGATGAAGCTACACCTTCTTGCCGCAAGAGTTTGGGAGATTGTTGACAATGGACCAAGTCATGTTGAAGGTCAAGAGTTCAACGACAATGATTTGTTTGAGTTTCAACAAAATGTTCAAGCCGCATCATTGATCCTATCATGCCTTAAGCCTGAAGAAAGCAACAAGGTACATGGAATGGAGAATGCCAAGAAGATTTGGGATACCCTCAGGATATCATATGAGGGTGATGCAAGTGTGAGGAAATGCAACATAGAGCTTCTTCATGGAAAGATTGAGAACTTTGCAATCAAGAAAAGTGAGACCACTCAACAAATGTTTGATAGATTCATGACATTGGTCAATCAGATTAGAGCTCTCGGAGACACAAAGTGGGATGACTACTCAGCTGGAAGAAAGCTATTAAGAGCATATAGAAAGAGGAACAAGAATCTTGCATCAATCATCATGGAGAGACCCAACTATGAGAGCATGGGACCTCATGAGATGCTTGCCAAAATAAGGCATCATGAAGTCTTAGATGATGAAGAAGATCAAGAGGAAAGCCACAAAAAGGTGGTAGCACTCAAGGCTAATCAAGAAGAAGGAAGTAAGGCCCGAGATGACTCTTCAAGCGAAGGAAGTGAAGACTCCGATGATGAGTTGGCCCTTATCGTGAAGAACTTTAGAAGATTCATGAGAAAGAAGATGCACAAGAAGGGCAAAGGTGGATACTTCAAGAAGTCAAAGAAGAGGAATTGCTATGAGTGTGGTGCGGATGATCACTTCATTGCCGATTGTCCACAAAAGAAGAACAAGAACAAGTATAGCAAGAGTGATGACAAGAAGCAAAGAAGAAGAAGAGGTGGTGAAGCTCATCTTGGTGAGGAGTGGTTCTCGGAAGATGACTCAAGTGATGAAGAGAAGAGCAAGAGCAAGGAGAAGGAGAAGGGAGCGGCCAACATTGCCATACACAAGACCTCTTCTCCAAGCCTCTTCTCCAACATGGCTACTTTGACAACTTCATCACGCTTGTTCGAGAGCCTCTTCGATGACGAGGATGACTTCACTCATTCTTGCCTCATGGCTAAGAATGAGAAGGTATCATCTAACTCTCCTACTTGTTCTAGCAATGAATATAGTGATGATGAAATGGATGAATTTGAGCTTAGCATAATTAGAAAATTTGGCAAGAAAGGTGGAACTAAAATTATAAAATTGCTCACTAAATTAGAGAGTCAGAATGAGAGTCTTGCTATGCAAGGGGACTTGATCTCTCAAGAGAGAGAAAAGAACCTTGCATTGGAAGCCTCTCTTGCCGAGGAGAAGTTGAAGGTTGAGAAATTGACCGTGGAACTATCTTTAGCCAATGACTCCAACAAGAAGTTGGCTAAGGAGTGTTCCATGAGCAATGACTCAATTGCAAGCCTAAAGAATGAGGTTAGCATGGTTCAAGAGAGTTTCACAAGCTCTCAAAATAAGTATCAAACTCTTGAACTAAGCTACAACACTCTTTGGAGTAGTACCTCTTCAACTACTCCTAAGGACTCCGACAACTCTAATGCCTCAACTAGTAATGGTTGCAAAAGATGCTATAAAATTGATTTAAATGCTTGTGCAACTAACCTTGTTGAGCTAGAGAAGAAAGACAAGGAAATTCATAGGTTGAACATGATCTTGAGGAATGGTTGCAAGTGTAAGGTGCAACAACCAAAAGATATCCTCAAGACCGCAAGACACCCATCCATCAAGGATGGAATTGGGTACAATAGGTATGGTGGTAAGGCCAATGGTAGGAAGATGGTCAATGGGGTACCTTTTGTTAACTTTAACAAAGGGGTTCCTCTCTTTGACCTAATGAACAAGGCCAACAAGACTGCCAATCCAAAGGCTCCACTTGCTAATGGTAAGATCAACAAGGAGAAGCAAGTGGAGGCCCCCAAGCAACAAAAGCCCATATCAAGAAGTTATACATTTGATTACTTGTGTTGTTGGGGGGAGGATGGCAAGATAGTAGTCAAGTATGTTGGTGCCCTCAAGAAGAGGGAAATTATGAGAAATGTTTGGGTGCCAAAAGCTTATGTGACTAACCCCCAAGGACCTAATCTCGTTTGGGTACCTAAATCTAGAACATAAACTTGTTTTGTAGGAATATGCCTCCGGTGGGTCAAGTTGGGTGTTGGATAGTGGTTGCACCAATCATATGACCGGGGCAAAAGATATGTTCTCCTCCTTCTAACCAAGCAACGACTCATGCAACAACATTGTGTTTGGTGACAATGGTAAAGGAGAAGTGCTTGGTTTGGGTAAAATTGCTATCTCAACTGACAATTCCATATCTAATGTATTACTTGTGCATTCGTTGAGTTACAACTTGTTATCCGTTTCTCAACTTTGTGAAATGGGTTACGATTGTCTCTTTACGGATAAGGGTGTGACCGTCTCTAGAAGAAGGGATTCCTCTATTGCATTTAAAGGCGTGTTGAAGGGAAAACTTTACCTAGTTGACTTTTCAACTAGTAAGGTAGAACCTACAACATGTCTAATGACAAAATCTAGCATGGGTTGGCTTTGGCATCGCCGACTAGCTCATGTTGGGATGAGGAACTTGGCTCAACTTCAAAGAGAAGGGCACATCCTTGGACTAACAAATGTTTCTTTTGAGAAAGATAGGATTTGCAGTGCGTGCCAAGCCGGAAAGCAAGTTGGAGCAAAGCATCCAATCAAGAACATTGTATCGACCACAAGACCATTGGAGCTATTGCATATGGACCTCATCGGACCCGTTGCTTACCAAAGCATCGGCGGTAACAAATACGGTTTCGTTATTGTTGATGACTATTCTCGTTTCACTTGGGTGTTCTTTTTAGTAGATAAAGGTGAAATGCAAGGCGTTTTCAAGAAGTTTGCTAGAAGAGCACAAAATGAGTTTGACATCAAGATTAAGAAAGTGAGAAGCGACAATGGGACCGAGTTTAGGAACACCAACATAGAAGAGTATCTTGATGAAGAAGGAATCAAGCATGAGTTCTCCGTTCCATATACCCCGCAACAAAATGGGGTTGTGGAAAGGAAGAATAGAACTCTTGTTGAAGCCGCAAGATCTATGTTGGATGAGTACAAGACTTCCCATGGCTTTTGGGCGGAGGCAATGAACACGGCGTGTCATGCAATCAACCGCCTCTACCTTCACAAGCTAAGAGGGAAGATGCCATATGAGCTTCTAACCGGTAACAAACCGAAGATGCATTACTTTTGAGTTTTTGGCTGCAAGTGTTTCATACTTAACAAGAGGGCCAAAAGTTCAAAGTTTGCACCTAAGATACACAAAGGCTTTCTACTTGGTTATGGTACTAACGAACATGGCTACTGTGTATTCAATAATGCCACCGGCACTATTGAGTTAACGGTAGACGTGACTTTTTATGAATCCGACAGCTCCCAAAAGGAGCAAGTCAATGATGAGCTTGTAGGTAATGACGTGCCTCCATCCGAAGCTATCAATAAGCTTGCAACCGGTGATGTGAGGCCCATTGAAATACAAGATGATGAAGATGATCAATCACACACTCCACTAGTTTCTCATGTCCATCATGTGCATCCAAATGTGCATGATGAAGCTTCCGCAACTCCGAATGGTGGTAGTGTGAGTGATGATCAAGTGATACACCAGGTTGATGATCAAACACAAGCTCAGCATGAAGTTCGACAAGAAGATGGGGACATCAACACATATGATGAAGATGATGAAGATGGACCCATCCAAAGGAGATCACTTGTGCAACATCCAAGAGTTCATCATTTAGTTCAACGGGATCATCCCGTTGACAACATATTGGGGAGCATACGGCGTGGGGTAACGACACGCTCTCGCTTAGCAAGTTTTTGTGAACATTACTTGTTTGTCTCCTCTTTGGAACCTCTTAGGGTGGAAGAAGCACTTGATGATCCAGACTGGGTGATGGCTATGCAAGAAGAGCTAAACAACTTCACCAGGAATGAAGTCTGGTCCTTGGTGGAAAGGCCCAAGCAAAATGTGATAGGAACCAAATGGGTCTTCCGCAACAAGCAAGACGAGCATGGCGTGGTGACAAGGAACAAAGCACGGTTGGTGGCTCAAGGTTTCACTCAAATCGAAGGTTTGGATTTTGGGGAAACCTATGCACCTGTAGCTAGGCTTGAGTCAATTCGTATATTACTTGCCTTTGCTACTCACCATGATTTCAAGCTATACCAAATGGATGTGAAAAGTGCATTCCTCAACGGCCCCCTCTCCGAATTGGTTTATGTGGAGCAACCACCGGGTTTTGAGGATCCAAAGTTCCCCAACCACGTCTACAAGCTTGACAAGGCGCTCTATGGGCTCAAACAAGCCCCTAGAGCTTGGTATGATTGCCTTAAGGACTTCCTACTCAAAAAGGGTTTTGAGATAGGAAGGGCCGATGCTACTTTATTTACTCGCAAAGTCGATAATGATATCTTTGTTTGCCAAATATATGTCGATGACATAATATTTGGTAGTACTAATGTGGCTTTTTGTGAAGAATTTAGTAGGATCATGACTAAAAGGTTCGAGATGTCCATGATGGGTGAGTTGAAGTACTTTCTTGGATTCCAAATCAAGCAACTCAAGGATGGCACGTTCATCAGTCAAACCAAGTATACAAGAGACATGCTAAAGAAGTTTGAGATGGACAAGGCCAAGCCCATCAAGACCCCTATGCCTACAAATGGACATCTTGATCTAAATGTGGATGGTAAGTCAGTGGACCAAAAGGTATATCGCTCTATGATCGGTTCATTACTTTACCTTTGTGCATCTAGGCCCGATGTCATGCTTAGTGTGTGCATGTGTGCAAGGTTTCAAGCTAATCCGAAAGAATGTCATATTATGGCCGTTAAGAGAATCTTTCGATACTTAGTGCACACTCCGAATCTTGGCTTGTGGTATCCCAAGGGCTCCACTTTTGATCTACTTGGCTATTCCGATTCAGACTATGCCGGTTGCAAGGTAGATCGAAAGAGCACTACCGGGACTTGCCAATTTATTGGAAGGTCTTTGGTGTCTTGGAGCTCTAAGAAACAAAATAGTGTTGCCCTATCCACCGCCGAAGCCGAGTATGTGGCGGCCGGCGCATGCTGTGCTCAACTACTTTGGATGAAGCAAACACTAAAAGACTTCGGATTTGAGGAAAACAAAATTCCACTTTTGTGTGACAATGAGAGTGCTATCAAGCTAGCAAACATTCCCGTAAACCATTCTCGCACAAAACACATAGACATCCGACACCATTTCTTGAGAGACCATGAAGCCAAAGGAGATATCGCAATACGCCATGTGAGCACCGAAAAGCAACTAGCCGATATCTTCACAAAGCCTTTAGATGAGTCAAGATTTTGTGCTTTGAGGAGTGAACTAAATATCATTGATTCTCGTAACGTGGCTTGATGTCTTGCACATATTTGTTTTCACCTAGAGACCTAGATAAATGCTTTGACAAAATATTGTGTGTGATTTCTAAATCTATTTTGCATATTTCACTTGTGTCCATGGCTATGTACTGGTTATATGAAATCTGGACATGTTTGAAGTATGTGTAGTATACCACACAAGGCTCTCTTGGAATCCCTCTCTGATCCCTCTGTTTTTGTACTGTCGGTGGTACCGCCATAGGGCGGTAGTACCGACGTCGGTAGTACCGACCCTATGGGCGGTACCACCGACCGGGTTTGACCCGAGTATAAAAAAGGCGCGGTGAATATTTTCAACCCTAGTCAATCCAGTTTGATCGCGCCGCCGCCTGCCCGTGCCTCTCAGCCCGTGCGCCGCCACCGTCTTCTCCTCTCCCGATCTCCTTCCTCCTCCAACCAAATCCAAATCCCTCCGGTGGAAAGGTGCCTTGGAGCGTGGAGATCGTCTTGGTGGTGTTCTTGAAGCCCGGAAGTTCCTCCTTCATCGGATTTCGGCCTCTTCTCCTCGAGAAACAAGGTACTAGGGTGTTCTTGCCCGATCTCTAAATGTACCTTGTTCTAGGTCGATTCCTTTGGTAGGATTGCTCTATCTAGTGTGTAGATGCCTCTAGGATGTATGGTTTGCAAGTTCATGGCGATTTGGTAGATCGGATTGAAGAAAACCGCACGCTGCTGTGCGGTCGGTAGTACCGCCCCCTGGGGTCGGTAGTACCGACCGCGCGCAGCGAGCCGTTCTCCTCCCCGATTTCAATCGTCATCTTTGCTACATCCTTTGATGTTGTCGTTTTTATCATCTTTATCTCACTTCGGTCTATGCTATCTTGTTCTAGATGTCGCATAACCGGAGGACCGCTAGTGATGACGATGATGAGGAGTATGCTGCCTTTGAGCAAGGTGATGTGCAAGGTGATGTGCAGCCCGGTGGGCCACAGCGGCACAATCCTTCGCGCAGTGCTCGGTCTACCGGTGGGAGTATCGAGGAACTCCCTCGTCAGGTCCGTGGACGCTCGTCCGGGGGCCACGGGGGACGTCGCAGCATGGATAGTGCCAGGGGAACTGGAAGCGGTCGTGCCCATGGCAGTGGGCATGCTGCTTCTCCGTCTCCTCCGCCCCCTGCCGCTGGTCCGCCCGGGCACCTGCATAGCGTCATTGTGGGTGGAGTGCCTTCGGCGGCTGGTCCTGATCGTGAGGGTCGCTCCATCAATCCTCACGTTGGACCGGCATCCCCTCCGACTTCAGGGTTGATGCTTATCAACCGGGCTTTTGAGATGCACCCTGAAGCCGAAGCCGTCATGACCATCCCCGCAAATCGTGAGAACACTATGGATTATTCTGACAGGAAAAAGGGGAGCTTGATGAGGAGGCAGCGTGAGGAGAACCCCTATCTCTTTATCAGAGATCCGTCTGTGGATAGGAGGTTTTGGTCAAAATTCTAGCAGGATTTCTATGTATCAGTTTGCTGGAAGGCTTTTTGCTCTAAGGGCCAGCCCCCTCTTTTTGAGCACAAGCGGCTGTCACTCCGCTCCTTGACAGATAAGGACTCAGAAGAGATTCAGGCTTTGGTTCAGAGGCTTGAGGGATGGAGAGTCTTGGGGCTGATCTCTGGCGAGCGCAGCTTCAATCAGGAGATCATCTGCCAGTTTTGGGCAACTTTGTTCATTGATCAAGAGGCTCGCGTGCTGCACTGGATGACCCAAGGGGTCCATTACCGGTGCAACTTCGTCACGTTTGCTCGGTTGTTAAGATTCGACCATGTGGACAGAGATGCCCCTCGCCTTTCAGAGATGTATGGAGGGGGTATGTACACAGAGCAGCTGCAGAGCTCAGGAATCTACTTGGATGGTGCAGTGGCAAACTTCAAGGTCCCTGGCCTGAAGCCTGCCTACTATGTCCTTAATAACATAATGCGCATGACTCTGGACCCAAAGATTGGCGATCAAGACAACCTGAGAGATGATGCTGCCAAGGTCTTAGTCCAGTTTGCTCTGCTAGATATACGCTTTAGCATCTCTCATTTTCTTTGGCAGAAAATCTCAGATGTGTACAATGATCCCCACAAGGCCCTTCCTTATGCTCCGTATCTTATGCATATCATTGAGCATGTGGTTGGAGCCACCTTCGAGTATGATCGTACCATGAAGGAGTACAGTGTTCGCAAGTTCACCTCTGCTCCCTCCAAGGACAAAGAAAAGGTTGATGAAGGTGGTGACATTCCAGCAGATGCAGCATCGCCTGTGTAAGGACCTGTGTGGCCTAGAGGGGGGGGGGGGGTGAATAGGCCTGTCAAAAATCACAGCTCAAAACTTAATTAGATAAGCCCGGCACTACCGCTCTGTGCCCGTCACTGCCGCTGCCCGGCACTGCCGGCCCCAGCGCGGTACTGCCGCGCAGTGTGAGACCAGAAGCTGCAATTCGAAATCCAGCCACAACTAACTGATTCTATATGAATAGAAATGCTACAACAAGTTCTATGAACCAGCAGAACCAACTACTCCAAGCCAAATAAGAGGAATAAAGTAGATCGGGCCAAACCCTAGAATCTATCACAAGCTCATGAATATGAAGAATGAAACTAAGCAAGCACAAGAGACAAGTGATTTATCCCGTGGTTCAGCTCGCCACCAAGGCTTGCCTACCTCCACGTTGTTGAGGTTGACCACTTAGGTCATGAGCTTTGCAACTCTACCTCGTTCTCAAGTCAAGGAACCAAATCCTTGAGGTGAGGGGTAATAATACTAGCTGAACAATCGATTACAAACCTCCCTAGGCCGCCACACAAGTTGGCAAGGCTCTAGGGTGACGCCTAGCCGGCTAGGGTTCCAAGAACCCAAGAGTAATAGAAGCAAATCCACCGGCTATGGCTCAAATCAAGTGCTCTAGGAAGTAGATCTCAGCTAGGGCTTCTCTTTGATGAAGGTTTAAGCCTCTCAATCACTTGGAATCAATGGAAATCGAAGGATTGGTGAGAGGGGAGTTGAGAGCCTTCAATGGGGAAGAGAGAAGCTTGTCTGGAGGTAGGTGACGAGTTATGGTCGTGGATGACCGTTGGGGTGGCAGGGAGATGGAGTAAATATCTCCTCCCTGCCAACGGTTACAATAAGTCGCGGCAGTGCCGGCCGAAGCCCGGCAGTGCCGCGGCCCGGCACTGCCGCGACAAGAGCGGCACTGCCGCGCCTACCAATCAGACAGGGTTGGATTGGAATTCAGTGCAGCTGTCTTTGGTTAGAAACATGGATGGCTTGGGTTGGTTTGAGCACATGTCATTCAGCCATAGCAATGTATTTGCATTCCCCCTTGATAGTACGGCATTCCTATAACTCAAATTCAAATGAAAAAGCTTGATATATCACTTTGAGTCCGGATCCGATGAAATGTAGTATGGGGGGTCCACCAACGTACATACACCATCCTTTCTTATCATAACCTGCTTATCAACTTCATGAATCTCATTAGTTCTCCAATTGTGTGGTCATTATCACCAAACCCACAATTAGGGCTTGATTGCACTTACAATCTCCCCCTTTTTGGTGATTGATGACAACACAATCGAAGCTTACAATAAAAGGGTACAATACTTGAGATTTAGAAGCTTAGGTGTGAAACCTCCCCCTAAATGTGTGAATGAGAGCTGAAATCTCGAATTGACATTAGAGGCCAACATTCACATATTCAAAAGTGAGAGATAGGTTCAGTTTCACATCTAATAGCTTTGTGGGGTGCAACTAAACTGTGTCAAGAATAATACGTGATGCGAATGACAGTTTAAGCACATCAGAGATATTTGCTGTCTTGCTGCCAGAGCGGCACTGCCGCTCTGGGCGCGGCACTGCCGGAGCCCGGCACTGCCGGCCCTGAAGCGGCACTGCCGCTCAGGCTACAGACAGCAAACACGGCGGAATTAACACAAAGCCACAAAGCATAATCAATAACAGAACTAAACAAGATAACACAGGCCAGATAAGTAGGTAAAAGTACATGTCCACATCCAAGCCTAAGAAGTAGTACCATAGAGTAATATTACAAACATAGAGTTTTGAACGAATCAAACTCCCTCACAACTCACAACTACTAACATGATGGGGACATGAACAGAAAGAAAGTGTTGTACCCCCTTCTCTTCACCTAATTCTCCCCCTTTGGCAACAAGTCACCAAAAAGAGAGAAGTAGAGAAGAGAAGAGTGTCCAAACACTCACTCATCATCCGAAGCTATCTTGTCCCACTGAACTTCTTCTTCCTCCTCATCATCATCATCGTCATCATCGTCGTCGTCGGACTCTACCACAGCCTTCCCCTAACGGTGAGTGGAACTGGTGTAGCGGGTCGAGGTCAAGGCACGTGTAGAATGACGGGGTGGCACAGGCACTATCTACTCCTGCTCCTCATCTCCATCTGAGTCTATGTCATCTGAGTCAAGACTGGAGAGGTCGAAGTGAGGTGGAGAGCGGGGTGGAGGTAACGGCGAACGTCCCGCCCGCTCTCGCTCTGCTCGCTGCTCAACGAGTGCCTGGTGAGCTGTCTGGGCTGCGTAGGTGCAAGTAGAGAAGATGGCCTTGATCCATTTGGCCAGCTTGCTCTTCTTCTTCCTCGGATAGGAAGGGCGGGAGCTCTCTGGCCTGTCAGCTGCTGCTGCCCCTGCTGCTGCTCCTCTCTTCTTCTCTGCACGGTACGGCTCATGCAACCCATCCTTAGCAAAGGCATAGCCGGAAACCATCTCAATCATAAACATGATGTAGGGGGCATAGAGAACTGCCTTCCTAGCATCCTCGGTTGCAACCTGAAGCTCAGTCCATATGAAGCTGGATATGGAAAAGCGATTAGCCCCTGGGGCCATCCTAGCCAACATGTTCCTGCCATATCCATACAAGTTAGAATGGGACCCACTCTTTGGGTTGAGAGTTTGCCTGAAGAGGTTGTTCAACATGTAATAAAAACCTTGTAGTCCCTTGACCAACCCATCTGCCTTCCGAGGGTCCTCATACATGAAAGCAATCTTAGAATCTGTCAACGTCCTCTCATCATGCAGGTTATCATACTCTCTATCCTCGCTGCCCAAACCGAGGATCCTACTAAAGGTCTCATAAGTGACCTTGTAGTGACGACCCTCGGTCATCCAATGCATCTCCTCAACCACATTGTCAACATACAGCGTCGCATGGAACTGATGGATGATCTCGGTGTTCCAATTATAACTAAATCCCATCAGATCATAATGTTTCTTGCCTTACATGCAGCCACCACCCTGTTGATGTCACGGTCAGTCTTGCTCTCTAGATGCTCCCAATCAACATACTTCATATTCAGTATCTTCTGCTTCTTGGCATTGTATAGGACTGAATGATAGAAATCAGAATGGAACTCATTCCAGAACCTATAATCAATGCCCATATCCTTTTGATGGTTGTATGGGTTGTGCTGGCGCTGAGACTTGACCGAGCTGAACTGCTGATAGTATGACATGGGCTGCCTGTCCTTGGTGTCCTGAGGAGGCCTCTCCTGCACATCCTCTGTGTATGGCTGCAAGTGCGCCCTGCTGACCTCTGCCAAGTGCTCTGGGGTGTTGGGGTAGAGGTCTTCCCTTATCTGTCGCCCTTGCATCTGCAGGCGAGCCTCATCCCGGATCTGCTGCCTCGTTGAAACATCTCCTTGGGAGCTAGAGCCACCTCGACGAGATGGCTGCTTGCTCCTCCCCCTGAGCGGATCCATCCTCTGTTTGACCCTTCTCTCATCTCCTCCTCCTCCTAACATCTAAAACATGGAAACTGCGAATTAGAAGACTGCATAAGGGCTGATAGATTATAGTGAGGTGATAGATTTTGATGGATAAGGTGTTACTTGGATCAAACCCCTGCTCATGGTCCGGCACTGCCGCTCTGGGAGCGGCACTACCGGGGCCCGACACTGCCGCGCAGGCAGGCCAGATCTGAGCCAAGGAACACCACATCCATCATCTCTACCACTTCCCTATCATCTACAAACCCTTCTACAACTTCTAAATACAATACCCATGACGCATTTTACAAATCGGGAAAAACTTAGGGTTTGGGATTTTGAACCTTCACCTTGAGAGGAAGGAGAAGGAAGGAGACCCTTGGAGAAGACGACGATGGTGCAGCACCGAAGGAGATCTCCGAGCAGCACTACCGGAGGCCGGAGTTGCCGGAGAGGACCGTCGGTGGAGAGGGAGTTCCGGTCGCCTCCTAGTCGCCCGAGGGAGAGAGAGGGAGAGGGGTTCACGAGCTGGGTGAAAGGATGAGGGAGAGAGAGAGAGGGGGCCATCGGGTAAGAGTAAGAAAGTTTTCCCTTGGCCCCACTTGGTAACAAACCGATTCAGCTGAATCGATAAGTCGCGGCACTACCGCGCCTATCGCAGCACTGCCGGGGCCCGGCACTACCGCGCCTGGCCCGGCACTGCCGGACAGTTACCAGCAGAGAGATTTATTCTCTAAGTTACTACAGCTCATTCTTGGAGTGGACACATACTGCTTGCATGTTATGACCAGAGACAATCAGTCAATTCAGAACAATGGTCATTCCAAGCAAGTTTCTTTCACAAAGGTTTTGAAACACAAAGTATGAAGGTTTTTAAATTGGTTTTACCTAGGTCAAACTAGTTGATCAATCAAGCATGCTAGGTTTCAAACCACGTTACGAGAGTCAAGTATATTTAGTTCACTCCTTAAGACACAAAACCTTGACTCATCTAGAGGCTTAGTGAAGATATCGGCTAGTTGTTTGTCGGTGCTCACATGTCTAATGGCGATATCTCCTTTGATTTCATGATCTCTCAAGAAGTGATGTCGGATGTCTATATGTTTGGTTCTTGAGTGACTCACTGGGTTGTTTGCAAGTTTTATGGCACTTTCATTGTCACACAAGAGTGGGATATGAGTAAAGTTACATCCGAAGTCACGAAGGGTTTGCCTCATCCAAAGTAGTTGCGCACAACATGCACCTGCAGCAACATACTCGGCCTCGGCTGTGGATAGGGCTACACAATTTTGCTTTTTAGAACCCTAAGACACTAAGGAGCATCCAAGGAATTGACATGTCCCCGAAGTGCTTTTTCGATCTACTTTACAACCAGCATAATCGGAATTTGAATAGCCAAGTAGTTCGAACTTGGAGCCCTTAGGATACCACAAGCCAAGGTTTGGTGTGTGAACTAGATATCTCAAGATTCTCTTAACGACCACTAGGTGACACTCTTTCGGGTTAGCTTGAAATCTAGCACACATGCACACACTAAGCATAATATCGGGCCTAGATGCGCATAAGTAAAGAAGAGAACCGATCATGGAGCGATATACCTTGATGTCCACGGCTTTCCCTTCCACATTGAGATCAAGATGTCCATTGGTTGGCATGGGTGTTTTGATAGGCTTGGCGTTCACCATGTCAAACTTTTTCAACATATCATAGGTGTACTTGGTTTGGCAAAGAAAAGTCCCTTCCTTTAATTGCTTGATTTGAAAACCAAGGAAGAACTTGAGCTCACCCATCATAGACATCTCAAATCTCTTAGTCATGATCCTACTAAACTCATCACAAAAGGATTTGTTAGTACTACCAAATATTATGTCATCGACATATATTTGGCACACAAAGATATCTCCATTGACTTTATGAGTGAAGAGAGTAGGATCGGCTTTGCCTATTTCAAAGCCTTGTTTGAGCAAGAATTCCTTAAGGCATTCATACCATGCTCTAGGTGCTTGTTTAAGCCCATAGAGCACCTTATGGAGTTTGAAGACGTGGTTGGGGAACTTGGGATCTTCAAAGCCCGGTGGTTGCTCGACATACACCAACTCTTGTATAGGGCCATTGAGGAATGCACTCTTCACATCCATTTGATGTAGCTTGAAGTTGTGATGGGCTGCATAGGCTAGAAGAATCCGAATGGCTTCAAGCCTTGCAACCGGTGCATATGTTTCTTCAAAGTCCAAGCCCTCTACTTGAGTGAAGCCTTGAGCTACCAATCTTGCCTTGTTCCTTGTCACCACACCTTCTTCATCTTGCTTGTTGCGGAAGACCCATTTAGTGCCAATCACATTGGTATTTGGTCTTTCCACAAGTGACCATACTTGATTGTGCTCAAAGTTGTTGAGCTCCTCTTGCATGGCCATCACCCAATCTGGATCTTCCAGTGCTTCTTCTACCTTGAGAGGTTCCAAAGAGGAGACAAACGAGTAATATTGACAGAAATTTGCCAAATGAGAGCGTGTCGTTACCCCCTTTCGAAGACTCCCAAGAATGTTGTCAACGGGATGATCCCGTTGAATAGTTTGCTTGAGCCTTGGATGATCTATGGGTTCTGCTGCATCTTCAGCATCTTCTTCATCTTGCTCGAAGATGGGTTGTAGGTTCACTCCACGAAGTAGAGTGGCTGCGGCTGCCCTGGGAGTTCCCGGCACTGCTGGGCTTCGCCCGGCACTGCCGGGGTCCGGCACTGCCGGGGACTGTATCTGATCAGTCCCAACAGGAGTTTCAGCTTGAAAACCATCCTGACCAGTAGCCTGCTGTTCTTGTGGTCTAATATCACCAATGACTAATTGCTTGATTGCTTCACAAGGTGGTTCCTCATTACCTACAACAACTTCATCAACTTGCTCTACTTGAGAGCCATTAGTTTCATCAAACGTCACGTCTATCGCTATTTCAACCTTGCCGGAGGCCTTGTTGAAAACACGATAGGCATGCTCGTTTGATCCATAACCGAGAAGAAAACCTTCATCAACCTTGCATGCGAACTTAGAGGCTTTGGGCTTCTTGTTCAATATGAAACATTTGCACCCAAATACTCTAAAGTACGACACCTTTGGTTTGTTACCGGTGAGCAGCTCATAGGAGGTCTTCTTTCTTCTCTTGTGGAGGTAGAGGCGGTTGATTGCATGGCAAGCGGTATTGACGGCTTCGGCCCAAAAGATGTCCGGTGTATTGTACTCATCTAGCATCATCCTTGCCATGTCAATGAGTGTTCTATTCTTCCTCTCCACCACGCCATTTTGTTGAGGGGTGTATGGAACTGAAAATTCATGCTTGATGCCCTCTTCATCAAGAAACTCATCCACTTGGGTGTTTCGGAATTCGGTTCCGTTGTCACTACGAACTTTCTTGATGTTGAAACCGAATTCCCTTTGAGCTCTTCGTATGAACATCTTCACCTTATCTTGCACTACACTTTTGTCATGCATAAAGAATACCCAAGTGAAACGAGAAAAATCATCAACAATAACCAGACCATGTTTGTTACCGCCGATGCTAAGGTAGGCAATCGGTCCAAAGAGGTCCATGTGGATCAACTCCAATGGATGAGTAGTAGTGTCGTAGCTCTTTGGTGGGTGAGGTACGCCTACTTGTTTTCCGGCTTGGCAAGCTCCACATACTCTGTCTTTCTCAAAATCAACATTGGTTAGTCCTAGGATGTGGTTGTCCTTTTGAAGTTTGGCCAAGTTCCTCATCCCAACATGAGCTAGTCGGCGATGCATAACCAACCATGCTAGATTTTGCCACTAAACAAGTCTCAAATTTGGCTTCACTTTTGTTGAAATCAACTAAGTAAAGCTTCCCTTTCAAACGACCCGTAAAGACAATAGAGGAATCCTCCCTTCTAAAGACTTCCACACCCTCATCCGTAAAGAGACAATTGAAACCCATTCCACATAATTGTGAAACGAATAGCAAGTTGTAACTCAACGAATCGACATGTAAGACATTAGTAATTGAATGCTCAAGTGTAATAGCAACTTTACCAAGACCTAACACATCCCCCTTGGAGTTATCACCAAAAATGATGTTTCACTTGCATTTGAAGTTGGGGAATATGATGAACATACTCCTTTCTCCGGTCATATGATTTGTACATCCGCTATCAAGCACCCAACTTGATCCACCGGAGGAGTATGCCTGCAAGACAAGTTTAGTTCCTAGGTTTAGGTCCCCAATTGATATTGGGGCCTTGCAAGTTAGTCACAAGTATCTTAGGAACCCAAATGCACTTGTCGGCTGTCCTCTTGTTATCACCAACATACTTGCAACAACTTTACCACTGTTAGTTGTGTCCTAAATGTAACAAGATGACATGCTCTTCCTTGGGGCTTCTATCTTGGGTTGATGTGCAAACTTGTTCTTGGTCACCCAAATAGATTCCTTTGGTTCTGAGATTCTTGCTTTGGGTTGGGTACCTGCTTGTGCTGTGTGTGAGACTGAGCAGAAGACAAACTGGTAGCCTTCCCTTTCTTGGGGCGCGACACTGCCGGCCTGGGGGCGGCACTGCCGGGGTCCGGCACTGCCGCCTTCCGGCGCGGCACTGTCGCGGTCTGTGCAGGCTGAACTGTACCAATCTGACTCTTCTTCTCAAACCTCACACACTCATAGCCATTCACTGTCCTTCTTCCATTAGTCTTGGCTCCTTTTTCGTGCCCCAACCCATCTTTTATGGAAGGACGCCGTCCATTCTTGAACTTGGGCTTGCTTGCTTCTCTTGAGTCTTCTCATTAGCACTTGTGGTAGACTTGACACAACCATTTGCAATGATATTTGTCAATCTTGCTATCTCCTTTCTCATGGCCTCCATGTTCACAAGGTTAGTGGAATAGATATTTAAATCAACATTATAGCATTTTCCACAACCTTCAATAGTGGAGGGAATAGAGGTGACATTTGCTTTAGGAAGAGTTGAGTTGCTTTCCCAAGAAGATTATATTGCAACTCAAGTTCTTTGTGCTTTTCATCTAAGCCACAATACTTTTCCTTGAGTGCAATATGGGCCTTCTTTAGGGAAGCATGTTCATCTTGCTCTTTGGCCAAGGCCTCGTGCAAGACGTCCAACTCACTTCTCTCTAATGCAAGAGCTTCCTTGCAAGCAATGTAGAGGTCCTCTTGTTTTATCAAAGCATCCTCACTTATTGCTAGCTCGGCTTGTACACATTCTAGTTCCTCCATTAGTTTAGTGATAAAGAGTTTGTTTTCTTGTCCAACCTTTTAGTTATTATCATGTTTATCTCTTCATCACTAGAATCATCATCACTAGAGGAATCACTAAGTTCACTACTAGAGATGTCACTAGGTGGAAGAGAGGTTTTAGAAGTGTGATCCTTTTTCACCTTCTCTTTCTTGGCCATGAGACAAGTGTGGGAGTTGCAATCATCATCATCGGACAAGTTGTTGAATAGTCTTGGTGAAGGAGATGACTTTTGAAATGCTATTGTTGCTATCTTCTCATCTTCTTCACTTGAGGTTTGTGCGGTTGAATCCCATTCATGTCCAATGTGAGCTTCTCCCAAGTATCTCTTGTTGTGTTTTCTTGTAAGTGCCTTTGTCATCTTTCTTGCCCTTGTTGAAGTTGTCCTTCTTCTCATGTGGACAATGTGCTATGAAATGATCGGTGCTTCCACAATTGTAGCAAGTTCTTTTCTTCTTGTTTGGAAACCTTCTCTTTACAAACTTGTAACCTTCCTTCTTGAGCCCCTTGCGGTATCTTCTCATGAAAAGAGCTATATCACCAATTTCTTCAAATTCTTCACCATCACTTTCACTTCCACAAGATGATGATGTGCTGTCCTCAACTTCAATTTTCTTCTTTTGTTGCTTGGGCTTGCTTGTAGAGGCTTGCTTGCTTGATTTTGCTTGCCTTGATGGCTTGCTAGCCTTAAGTGCCACATCCTTGATCTTCATCCCATCTAGCCTAGCTTGCAACTCTCCAAGCTTCCTTCTCTCATTTGCCTCTTCTCTTTGCATATCAAATGTGATAATCCTTCCAAGCACATCACTAGGTGTGAATTGCTCAAACTTCTTCTTGTCCCTAATCAATGTCACTACGGTCTCATTCCTAGGTGAGTATGCCTCTAACATGATCTTCACAACCTTGTGATCATTGATTTCATTTCCACCTAGCCCTCTAATCTTACCAACAATCACCATCAATCTATCAAACATCTCTTTGGACCTTCACCATCACAAATCACAAACCGGTTGAGCTTAGCCATCAAAAGTCAATCTTGGATTGCCTCACTTTGTCAACCCCTTCATGAGCTATATGCAATGTGTCCCAAATCTCCTTTGCAACCTCAACTCCCATGACCTTGTTGTACTCATCACCATCCAAGGCACTAAGCAACACACTAGTGGCTTGAGCATTGAGATGAATGTTGCAGAATTCATCTTGAGTGGGGCTCTTTGGTTCAACCGGTGCTTCAAGTCCATTGTGCACTATCTCCCAAATACCTGGATGGAGACCAATAAGATAGGTCTTCATAATGTGCTTCCACTTGGCAAAGTTAGTCCCGTCGAAACGAGGTAACTTGCCCGCGGGCACATTGATGAGAGGCCTGGAGTCATGGTTAGTCATAGAAGAATAGTTAAAGGATACTTCTTTATATGACTTCTTCATCTCCTCCTTCTTCTTGTTGTCCTTAAGTGTGTAGGAGAAGTGATCATCTCCATCTTCGGTGCTACTTGAGTCATCACTCAAGTTCACACTCTTCTTTGCTTGGAGCTCTTCCTCCTTCTTCTTTTCTTCTCTCTCTTGGCTCTTTCTTCTCTTCTAATCCTTCTCTCTTCTTTTCTTTGAGCCTTTTCTTCTCTTGATTTGAGAGCTGCTGCATCTTCTCTTGCTTTGGCTCTAGCTTCTCTTCTCAATCTTCTTTCCTCCTTTCTTCTTGCGAGCTCTCCGGCCGACACACCCATTTGAGGAGGTGCCTTCTCACTTGCTGTGGAGAGACTTTCATTGCTGCTAGCGGTGAGCATTTCCACTTCAGGTGTGGGTTGCACAACGCTAACATTACCCGTTCCTCCGTCGGTGGCCATTCTCTCACACGGTGAAGTGCTGCTGAGAGACCAGGCTCCGATACCACTTGTAAGGACCTGTGTGGCCTAGAGGGGGGGGTGAATAGGCCTGTCAAAAATCACAGCTCAAAACTTAATTAGATAAGCCCGACACTACCGCTCTGTGCCCGTCACTGCCGCTGCCCGGCACTGCCGGCCCCAGCGCGGTACTGCCACGCAGTGTGAGACCAGAAGCTGCAATTCGAAATCCAGCCACAACTAACTGATTCTATATGAATAGAAATGCTACAACAAGTTCTATGAACCAGCAGAACCAACTACTCCAAGCCAAATAAGAGGAATAAAGTAGATCGGGCCAAACCCTAGAATCTATCACAAGCTCATGAATATGAAGAATGAAACTAAGCAAGCACAAGAGACAAGTGATTTATCCCATGGTTCAGCTCGCCACCAAGGCTTGCCTACCTCCACGTTGTTGAGGTTGACCACTTAGGTCATGAGCTTTGCAAATCTACCTCGTTCTCAAGTCAAGGAACCAAATCCTTGAGGTGAGGGGTAATAATACTAGCTGAACAATCGATTACAAACCTCCCTAGGCCACCACACAAGTTGGCAAGGCTCTAGGGTGACGCCTAGCCGGCTAGGGTTCCAAGAACCCAAGAGTAATAGAAGCAAATCCACCGGCTATGGCTCAAATCAAGTGCTCTAGGAAGTAGATCTCAGCTAGGGCTTCTCTTTGATGAAGGTTTAAGCCTCTCAATCACTTGGAATCAATGGAAATCGAAGGATTGGTGAGAGGGGAGTTGAGAGCCTTCAATGGGGAAGAGAGAAGCTTGTCTGGAGGTAGGTGACGAGTTATGGTCGTGGATGACCGTTGGGGTGGCAGGGAGATGGAGTAAATATCTCCTCCCTGCCAACGGTTACAATAAGTCGCAGCAGTGTCGGCCGAAGCCCGGCAGTGCCGCGGCCCGGCACTGCCGTGACAAGAGCGGCACTGCCGCGCCTACCAATCAGACAGGGTTGGATTGGAATTCAGTGCAGCTGTCTTTGGCTAGAAACATGGATGGCTTGGGTTGGTTGAGCACATGTCATTCAGCCATAGCAATGTATTTGCATTCCCCCTTGATAGTACGACATTCCTATAACTCAAATTCAAATGAAAAAGCTTGATATATCACTTTGAGTCCGGATCCGATAAAATGTAGTATGGGGGGTCCACCAACGTACATACACCATCCTTTCTTATCATAACCTGCTTATCAACTTCATGAATCTCATTAGTTCTCCAATTGTGTGGTCATTATCACCAAAACCCACAATTAGGGCTTGATTGCACTTACAGCCTAGCGAGGCTCAGTCGGGTCGTGGAGATGTTCCTTCTGCCACCGCTCCTCCTCCGCGTCGAGAGAGGCGTAGTAGTGGCGGTCTTCGTTCCGCCCTCGGCAAGATCTTTGAGTGGATCTGCTACCGGGCCGATCGCGATGAGCGGCATCAGCAGGAGGTGCGTCAGCATCTTGGTCTTCCTCCGCGCTCTCTGGTCCGACCCCATCCAGATCCGTTTGCTGAGTATGATGCTCAAGCCCGGCGAGATGATGATGATGATGATGGTGGTGGTGGTGGTGGTCACCAGCAGCAGCAGCCCCAGTATCCCGGTGGTGGTGAGGCTGGTTTTTACAGCTCCATGTTGTATCAGCCCCATCAGTTCTATCCTCCGCCCCCACCTCAGTACCAGCCTCCTCCCTTCTACCCTGACTATGGTATGGGTCTATCCTTTGCTGGCGGATCTACATCATACCAAGGTGGTGGTGGCGGCTCGTATATGGGCTTTGCTGGCCCCGACGCCGATCCAGCTGGGAGTGGTGGCCCTCGCAACTCTACCCCACCACCGGTTTCTTCTGCTCCGTCATCCTTTCCAGGTGGTGATGTTGGTAAGAGTGCCTTCTCCTCTCTCTTCGGTGGTTCTTATCATGGTGGATCTTCCAGCGGCTATTACTAGCTCTTTGCTTATCTTGGCCTACCCGTTTTGGTACTTGATGCCAAAGGGGGAGTGTTAGGCTTATCTTGTTGTAATAACTAGCTGTGAGAGAGGGTAATCTTTGAGAACTAAGTGTGGTATGCTACGTTTTATTTGTGATGTGTTAATGAGGATGTAAATCTTTTATGCTTAATGTTATATTCTTGTTTGGTTCATCCTCAATATTTATGCTCTTGTCATGGTGATTGTTGTTTTCGATATGGCTATGTGATTTGAGTTCTTTTCTTTCTTCAATAGCCATTCGTTTTTCTTATTACATTGTTATGTGAATCACCATGTCATATCGCTTATGCATCTCAAATTGATATATATGTTGTTGTCACACACTTAGGCACCCCACGGATTGCAAAATTTAGGGGCAGCTCTTGTTCTTGTGTATGCAACCTTGTTTTCTAATCAAGGTTTGAAATTCATATCCAAAGCATACACTAAGGGGGAGCTTGAACTAAATTTTGGAATTCAAAAGCTTCAATTCTTTCTATCCTTAATTGTAAGCCTAAGTTGGTTGTCATCAATTACCAAAAAGGGGAGTTTAAAAGTGCATTCTCCCCCAATGTGAGTTTTGGCTAATTAATGACAATCAAATTAGGGACTAACCAGTTTATAAAAGCATGTATGCAGGTGTTAGTCCTTTGAAAGATTTGAAACGTTGAAATCTCGTGAACAAAGCACGTAGGATACATTTGGACATAAAGATGCCTAGCTCAAGTAGTAGTTTAAAATTTCAATTTTAAACTTGAGTTATAGGTAAGCCGGACTATGAAGAGGGTCACAAAGTAAGTTGGCTAGATGTGGAGAAAAGTGCTCAAATCGACTAACTATAGTTCGCTTGAGAGACACCGCACAATCACGAACACATAGAGGTTAAATTTGTGTGGTCGGTGGTACCGACCATGGGTGGTCGGTGGTACCGACCACAGCTTCTCCAGGCAGTGCTCAAAACAACCTCTCTGTTGGCTTGAAAAATGACCTGGCAGTAGTACCGCCATAACCTCGGTACTACCGCCCGCGGTAGTACCGACCCAGGCCGGTGGTAGGCTTGGTTTCTCAGACCTCTCTGGACGCACTCAAATTGACCTGGCGGTGGTACTGCCCAAATGCCTTGTCGGATGTACCATTCTTTGCCTTCCATTGTAGCAGTTCTAGTGTAGTACCCAGGTTTTTTTGGCCATCTTCAGCAGTGGGATATAGCAATTTCCTATGATCCTCTAGCATGCACTCGAACTTGACCTTCTCCTTATCACTTTCACATTCTCTTTGTGCATCACGAATGGCATCACCAGAGCATCAATATCAGCTGCCAACATTTTTCGCATCTTTTGTCGCTGCGCATCTTCTTCACCTCTCACCCCCCCACTGCATCATCATCAAAGGCACCGTACTGAGCAATAATATCAGCGTGGGCCAATTCTTCTTCACCTTCTTCACCATCATCCATTACAACCCCCTTTCTCCATGTTTCATCCAACAAATATAGTTTGTTATGAAACCCGACTTCAACAAATGCGTATGAAGAGTCCTTGGGCATGAATATTACTTCAAATTCTTACAGACGGCGCATGGGCAGCACATGAAACCATCTTGCTTGTTTGCCTCAGCCACACCTAAGAAATAGTGCACGCCAGCAATGAAGTCTTTGGAGCGGCGATCGACATTATACATCCAATTGAGTGACAACATCTGCATTAAATATTACAACCATACACTAAGTAGTTTCTCATGTTATTGCACAACACTCATGACATCACATGATTGATTAATTCAAGCAAGCTTGACTACAACGAAGACTATCGCAGCTAGCACTAAAAAAACTAAAAATAAAATGCACTTAAGCAACATAATTAGTTCGCGTCCGATCCCAACTAAAATAGACGGATCATTTGCTTCATCAGCATGGATGGGCTACTGCCGCTGACTCACTGCCTCATCACCTTCAACGGCAACCTCTTGTGCAACAGAATTTTGTACGTGCTGAACGTACTCTTCCTCCCAGTACCAACCTTTACATACGTCGGTGCCCTCTCACTGCAATTAGAACAAACAATAAGAAATTTAAACAACATCATCAAGCAAAACCGATACGAATGAACCATATTAATCAAATGCGTGTAAATAATAACCCACCTCATGGTCCGGACACTTGTAGAATATACGACCTTTGTTGATTCCCTCTTTTTTCACTCGGTACTCCTTCACAATCTTCTGCTTACACTCGTCGCAAGCAATGAGAGGAAGATCCGGCCGCAAACGCTTCGGATTCCGATGATGAGAGGCTGAAGACCCGGTCACGGTTGCCATCTACTATATCCATGGTCATTTTGTAAACTATTACATGCAAATTCCTAATTTTCTAAATAATTATAAATAAAAAAGACTCTAAATTTATCTATTTGTTTAGATAATCGAAAAATATGATATAACAATACCAATTTCCACATTGTCTACTCTCTATATTTATTGTTGCAAACTATTATAAATTCCACATTTTTCTAAAAAAATAAACTAAAAAAACACTAAAATCAATATTACCCGTCTTGCATAAGTATGAAATATAGAATGGATACTACCTAGCAGTAGAAAACTATCAAGTGATTGTGATGAACCAATTTAAACTACTCAACTCTCTATGCTTTTTCTTGCAAACTATATATTTTAATTAAATTCCTCTTATATTCGAAAGACATGGTAGGAGATGAAAATAGTTACCTCTAAACGCAAAGAGACGATGACGGAGTAGAAGAAGATCACCAATTGATGCCGGAGACGAAGATCAATGAAGAACAAATGAAGAACAAGCAAGAATAAGCAATAGCAACAACAAGAAGCTCACTGAAATTTGAATGTCTCTGGCTCGGGGGAGGAAGAAGTTGGCAGGTTATAAACCGGGGAGCTTTAGTCCCGTTTTGTATTAAAAACTGGGGCTAAAAGGTGATCATTTATCCCAGGGCAAGCCACAAACCGTGGCTAAATCTTTAGTCCCGGTTGGTAACACGGACCGGGATTAAAGGGTCCCTGCCCCGACAGCTCTGCGCAATAGCCATTGGGGCAGACCCTTTAGTCCCGGTCCGTGTTACCGACCGGGACTAAAGGGTCTATTAGTCCCGGGCGGCAAAAACACCGAGACTAAAGACGATTTTAAGAATCGGCCGTGTACCCCACTCTTTTATGATCAAGTTACCTTCATGTATATATATTTCTCGATGTATACAATTGAACTGTATGGAGATGACGGTTTCAATAGTTAGTTGGACCCAACAAACCTTAAAGCAAGAGACCTCTGAAATATATCAACCGTATTTCGACTTATTCTTTGTCAAAGAACATTATTGAACGAAATAGCTAAAATCAGCTGTAAATAAGTTCAAAGAGAACAAAGCCATAATTAAGCAGGTTAATTCTAGATAAATTGTTAAGTCGGGAAACAAGATAGAAGATCATCTAAACACCGTGACGAGACAACATCATGTACGTACTTAAATATGTGCTAACATACTAACGTGTGGCCTACACCAAATTAAAATATAGCTAGTATATATAGCGATATAAAAACGCATCCGATCCGTTGACTATCAGATCATACTAGCTAGTGGCAACGTGCCAAATCGATCTTTTGCTTTGACGTGTGTACTGCGAGATATAATGGTGCCAAATCGTTTGCCAGGCCAGGGCGTCCGTGTCGTTCGTCTACCTACTACTAGCTTGCGCAGATGATCTGTTATCCGCGTCAAGGCGGCAAGCTTCGTACGTGTAATATGCATGTGTGTACTGTGTACACAAGACTTATATATATACTATGATCGACGACTACTATAAAAATGGCGGCAAAGCAAGGTTTGCCGTCTTGTCGGGTAACAAGCAGCTAGCTAGCTAATTTATAAGAGACATGTAGATACGGCCGGTGACGACTTCGACAATAAATCTATATCTATACCTATACCTACCTAATCTATACCTAATTAATAATAAAGAGGCTTTTTTTACCATTTTTTTTTGTATGGCCTCCTATAACTAACTCTGTGAATGTAAAGATAACTAGAAGTCCTAATCTGTTTACAACATTGTTGTTGTTCTAATCTAAATACATCATAGAGGCAAAATTTATTATAACTAACTCTGTGAATGTAAAGATAACTAGAAGTCCTAATTTGTTTACAACATTGTTGTTGTTCTAATCTAAATACATCATAGAGGCAAAATTTATATATATATATATATATCCCTAATAATAAAGAGGCAAAAAATTTCCCCCTCTTTTTTCTCCTGGTTTAATCTGTTTACAACATTGTTGTTGTTCTAATCTAAATACATCGTAGAGGCAAAATTTATATTTATATATATATATATATATCCCTAATAATAAAGAGACAAAAATTTCCCCCCTCTTTTTTCGCCTGGTTTTTTTCTGGCCTCCCCGACATTACAACCTGTGTACGTCTCCTATCCGTCAAGAAACCGATATGGAATCCAACATCGCGTACTCGCCATGATTCATTATCTTATAAACAGCCGACTACGCACCCAAATCATCTTGATCCCCCATCGAATCAATCACCAGAACACCTCAACAACATAGATCGGATCTCCAAGAGATGAGTAAGAAATACCTCTCCTCCTTCGGCGGTCAGAACATCGACGTAAGGCACGGAGCCGAGGCGAGGGAGGTCGATGCCGGCGCGAGCGCGAGCAACGCCGCGGGCTTCGTCGAGGTGCAGGCGCTCCATAGCGCTGCCACGGGCTCCGCCAGGCGCGAGCATGGCCGGGGCGCGGGCGCGAGGGCGAACGCCGCCGCGGGCTCCGCCTGGTGCGAGCGTGGCCGGGGCGCAGGCGCGAGGGCGAGCGGTGCTGCGGACTTCGCCGAGGTGCGAGCGCTCCAGAGCGCCGCCGCGGGCTTCGCTAGGCGCGAGCATGGCCGGGAACATCGCCGCGGGCTTCGCCGGCCGAGGCGTGGGCAGTCGTTCCAGAGCGCCGCCGTGAGCTCCGCAAGCGCGAGCGCGGCCGGGGCGCGGGCGAGAGGGCGAGCTCCGCCGCGGGCTCCGCTAGGCGCGAGCGTGGCCGGGGCGCGGGCAGTCACGAGCTTTTCCTCTGGCCATGGCGCACAGACCAGTCGCGGGAAGAGAAGGCGCAGGCTCAGCTGAGTGCGGGCGACGCCGAGCTCCGTCGCGGGCGCTGCCGTGCTCGGCAGGGAAGAACGGCTCACACAACGCCGGGTGTGGCCGCGGCTTCACCAGCAGCAGGTGTCAGCTCCGCCCGGGCTCTATGTGCGGACTTCGATGGGTGTGGGCGACGACGGATTCAACGCGACCTCCACCGGCTCCGGCGCGGGCACGGTGGCTTCGTCGTGATCTCCAACTGGTGCGGGTACGATGGGCTCCGCTGGCTGGGAGCACCAAGCTTCACGTGAAGTGCCGTAGATGGGAGAGGCAGAGAGAGAAGGTGGGACCGTAAAAGGGTAAAATAATATATGAAATTATATGGTGAAATTATGTATTGAGAGAGATGTTTCGTACTGCTAAGATTTCACGTTTTGGTGAAATCTTACACTGACACTGGCCTAAGGTTTACACGGGAGACCGGGAATACTACTTCAAGGTTGACCATAGCTAATTACTGAAAGGTAGAGTACAGTCTCGATCTTTGTAGCTCAGTTGGAAGTGGTTGGGCACTAAGTTCTAAACCAACCGGTGCAATTCATCTCATTTGCAGACATATGATTTTTAGAAGATTATAAATTCTCGAGAGATATAGAATGCTTTAGGATTATAGCTTGTTGTTAATGATGATTGACATAGAAAATACGGAGTATGCTCGCTGGAGGTTTTAATATTTTATTTTTCTTTATGTTTTTGACATAAAATTTATGCTTGTCATAGGTAGTAAGTTTTATTTTTTAAATAAAAAAACAAGGCAACGGTAGTCAAATTGTTTCTTAATTTATGTCCTCCATATTCTGTATATGATTTGGATTCATGTATGTTAAATATGAGGGAGAGAAAGTGTCCAGAAAAGATGCTGTTTTGCAGCAGCAAGATTGGGTGTCCACCGTGTTCACGTGTATGATATCTTTGCGAGCTTATCGTCCTCTAGATCAAGTTTTGACAATTTAAAGGAAAAAGTATTGTCAAATAAAATAAATCTTAATAAAACAAAAACCTTAAAATATTAAAACAGAGATGAATATAAAAAAATATTCAGAGATAACAACAAAAAAAATATATTATTAACCCGTGGCAACGCACGGGCATTTTTACTAGTAATATAATATAATAATAATATAATTAATAATAATAAGAGACAAAATTTCTCCCATGTTTTTTTCGTCTGGTTTTTTTGTCTAGCCTATTTATAAGAGTATAAGAACGGTAGAGATAAAGACAGAACAACATCAACTTGGAATAAGAAACAAACACAGACTTACGGAGATCTGGTAAAAAAGGACAGAACAGTATCAACTTGGAATAAAAAACAAACACAAACTTATGGAGTCCACTGTAATCCCGATTCATCAAACAAGAATCAAAGCATGCCACGCAGGTCCAATCCAACACGTCTTCGATTTAGTTCCTACAAAAGAATATTACACCTACCTAATCTCTTCAGCTTACTATAATTGTCCTCGAATCCATCTATTGCAAATCGTATAAGAAAGAAGATTCGACCACAACACAATATCTGACGCCTACCAAATATCAAATACGCAAGCGCTAGGCCTAATCATATCCTATATATATACATATCAAACACAAAACAATTAAATTATACAGGTCAAGAGGAGACTACACCGAGCATCCACGTGGCCACCGAGCATCAGGCGAAGGGCAATCTCTCGATGCTGCCACCACGTCCAAGGCTCGCCCTGCTGATGCCGCCTACCAGGCCCGCATCGCCTCACGGACCTGCGCCGCAACATCTCACACCGCGTCCTGGCCCGCACCGCCGCTGCATCTTGGCCTGGGCTGGCCGCTCATCCACCGTTGCAGCAGAGAGGGAGGCCGTGCAGGGAGGCGACGCGCGTTGCCTCCTGGATCTGCACCGTATCCTGGCCGCGTGCCACCACTCGGAGCTCGCACATTCACCACTGCAGCAGAGAGGGAGGTCGGGCAGGGAGGGGACGCCCCGTGAGGAAGGATGAGCAGGGAGATCCAGGATGGCGGGGAGGGAGTCGGAGAGGAGAATGGCGGCGGCGTAGGGAGTAGAAGATGCTGAGTGACTAACCCTAGCATGCATTATATACACTTGAGAGAAGAACGCTTCCAATTTAGGCCGCCTGAAAGGCCTTCGTGGCCCAAGCCCACGTTAGCTCTTTATTTCGGGCATAGCTGCTCATCAAAGATAATTTCTCTGTCGGTTCAATAAAACACACAGAACAATTAGTAATTTTTTTGTGTGTTACATGGTAACCGACAGAAAAATCAATATTTTTCTGACAGTATACGTATTTTTTTTGTCGGTTCATACAATATCGACAGAATAATATTTATTTTTCTGTCGGGTGCGTTTCTACCAATAGAGATTTTTGAGTTTTCAGTAGTGGACCAGGTCCACCTGCGAAAGATGTTTTTTTTATGGTGTTTGTCTTTTTTTCTTGGCTTTGCAGTATTATCATCTGATTGGGTTTCATATAAAAAAAGAGAGTGCCACATTAAAAATTTAAATAGGTAACATTGGATTATTTGGATTGAGGATGATATAAGAGATTAAAATTCAAATTACTTAATTGTCTCGAACTTATGAGCAGTATATACTCATACGGGTTAGATGGTATATGTCCAAACAACTAACAAACATACGGGGTCTAATTCTAAAACATATCACAACAAATAATATACTCCCTCTGTTCCAAATTAGTTCCAAATTATAAGTCATTCCAGAATCTTGGAGAGTCAAAAGTTTTTTAACTTTGACCAAAGTTATATAACAAAATAATAACATCTATGATATCAGCTAAGTATCATTAGATTCTTCATCAGTTATATTTCCATAATATATATATTTGATGTCATGGGGGGTACAAGATATAAACCCGTTGCAACGCACGAGCATTTTTCCTAGTAAATAAATAAATAAACAAACAAACAAATAAAACGATCCATCTAACAAGCAGATCTAAAATTAGCAAATGGACATGTGGTCCAATGATAGATGAGTCTAGTGGAACGTTATCCACCAGAGTTCAAACTCTGGTGTTCATATCTTTTCTAAATTTTATTTAGAAATTTACATGATATATTGTGTGTTCCCACACGCACTAGAGACGGCGAGAAGTCTCTCAATCTCTTTTTTATCTGCATGTGCCATGTGGTGTGTGCAGACGTGCATGCATTGCATTATTGCATATTATTTGTGCGTATCTATCTGCTACACGTATGTATGTACGGAGAGTGTATGTAGCTAGTATATACTCCCTCTGTCTCTGAAAGAACGAATTCCTGGAATCCGTGTCGGTCAAACTTTTTTAACTTTAACTAACTTTATAGAAAAGAGTAATAACATATATAATATAAAATAGACATATTATGAAAATATATTCTATGATGTATCTAATGATATAAATTTGGTACCATCAATCTTGATAGTTTTTTCTAAAAATTTGGTCAAAGTTTAAAAAGTTTGACTTAAAACAACTCTAGAAATTGATTCTTTTAGGGACGGAGGGAGTAGTATAATATAGTACTATTTGGATGCGTCAGCAAGGAAGCAGCAGATATTGGCGCCAAGACAGGAGGCATCATAATATACTTATTGTTAAGTCTAGATCATGTGACAGATCATCGCACTTAGGTAAGCAAACACAGCAACCTCAGCACATATTATTCCGTGTGTGTGTGTGTGTGTATATATATATATATATATATATATATATATATATATATATATATATATATATATATAATTTTTTTAATATGGACGGTCTCCCACCTTCGGGTTTCTACTTTTATTATTGTATCTCATCATATATGAAAGGTGCTCCTACATTAGTTTCCATTTTTTAAAAAAATCTTCTTGATAACTTATCCACATCAGTCTCAGTGTGGCAACTTTTTTTCCTCGAGAAATAGTATAAACACATTGTACGGCCTATAATTTAACTTGTTTTTTTTTTTGAATCAAAACGGAGGGGAGAGATTCCCCACCAGGATTCCATTAATTAGAAGAGAAAAAAACGCCTCCGGCTACCCGGAGGGGGATACAGTGTCTGTGAAAGAAGCATTACAAGAGAGGAGGTAGCTGTGCCAAGCGTCTAAAGCGGCACGTTTTGCATGACTAAAGCGGTTGCGCCAAAGCACTAAATCATCGCACACTCGCCTTACTACAAGCCGGCTGGAAGCATACTCGTCTCTGAAAATCAGCCCGTTCCGTGCGTCCCATAGTCTCCACAGGATGGTGATGAAAACGAAAGGCCATAACCTTTGATCCAGGTGGGGAACGGCGTTGCAGCTCCATATCTGGCGATCCGATGCAGTTGAAACGCTCTGTAACCCAACCCTTCGCCAGACAGCTGCACTTGCACTGCATTCGAAGAAAACATGCCGCCTGTCTTCAGCTGGTTCGTGGCACCTCTTGCATTCGTCGTCCTCCAAGATGTTCTTCCGGTGAAGGTTGATCCGCGTGCTGAGCCGGTCCCTGAAGTACAGCCAGGCGAAAATTTTGACCTTGTTTGGAAGTTTAGTTCTCCAGACTCGACGCCCGTTATTGTCTGTGTTTGTTTGCCTTCGATCCAAAGCTACGTAGGCGTCCCTGACCGCGTAGGCCTTCCCTGTGTTCTTAAGAACCCGAAGGTCGCTGCCCTCCTCAAGAGACATAGCCTGCAAGTAAGATAGAAGAGAAGCTAGTTCCGAACTAGCTGCCCTGGTTAGCCGTGGTCGGAGATGCAGATCAAACCCATTTTGAAAAATTTCCTGCACCGAAATGTTAGGCCTTGTGGTATGGGTGAAGAGGGCATTATAGTGGGAGCACAGAGGGCCATTAGAGTGCCAGTGATCAAACCAGAAGGAGGTAGAAGCACCGTTTCTAACCGAGGCTTGGGTGATAGAACGAAAGGTATCAAGCTCATCGCTGATAATTCTCCAAAGATAGCTGCAGTGGCCACTGGTGGGGGTATCGAAAGTAGCGGCATCCCGGAGAAGCCAGTGTTTCCAAGAAGCTGGTTCATTTGAGAACAGTTTGTCGACAAACTTCATGAGCATGCATTTATTCTGTAGGTGGAGATCCTTCACACCAAGGCCCCCATCTTCTTTTCTACTTTGGACATCTTCCCAGGCCACCAGACATTTTGAGCCATGACAAGTATCGTCTCCTGTCCAAAAAAACCGGCGACGACGGTCGATCATTTTGATGACTGATTTTGGAACATTGATGGCGGAGAGGAAGTGAAGGGGGACAGCACCCAGGACGGCAGTGGAAAGAGTGAGATGGCCTGCTCTGTTCTGAAGGGAAGCCCTCCAGCCTGCCAAGTATCTGTCGCAGGAGGCAATAAGAGGGAGGCAATCGTTTGCAGAGATTTTATTGGGGGATAGGGGGAGGCCGAGGTAGGTTTGAGGGAAAGAGCTCACTGTGGTACCGAAGACATCAGCAAGCATATTAGCACTGTTAGGAGGGACATTAACAGGGAGGAAGGTGGTTTTATCGTAGTTGATCGAGAGACCGGTTGCTTGCTCAAAAATCTCTAGGATATGCTTGGTCTGGAGGATGGCTTCTGTCGAACATTTTAGGAAAATAAGAGTATCGTCGGCATACTGAAGAACAGGGCAAGGAGCATTTGGAATGATGGGATGAGAGATAGCAGAGGATAGGAGAGGATGGCGAAGAAGCCTGGTGAGGACGTCAGCCACAATGATGAACAAGTATGGGGAGAGAGGGTCTCCTTGGCGCAACCCATTGCAACAATTAAGCCACCTACCTGGACTGTTGTTGAGCAAAATAGCAGTTTTGCCAGTCATTAGGAGGTCCAGCACCCATTTACACCACTTGATGGGGAAGCCACGACATTCAAGAATAGTGGTTAAACTCTCCCAGTTCACACAGTCAAAAGCCTTGTGGAAGTCTAGCTTCAAAACTATGGTGGGGGCGTTGCGCCGGTGACAACAATTGAGAAGGTCGGCGGCATACACAAAGCTATCGGCGATACTTTTGCCAAGGATGAAGCCAGACTGATCCATGCCAACTAGACGGGGGATGTGAGGTTGCAGTCTAGAGGTAAGGACTTTGGAAATGGTTTTAACAGAAACGTTCTGCAGGGCGATGGGGCGAAAATCCTGAGGCTTTCTTGCATGATCCTTCTTAGGAAGAAGGACAAGATAAGACCGATTGATCCTCTCCAAGTCAGTATTGTGGGAGTAGAAGGAAGAAAAGAGGTTATAGAGGTCCTGGGAGCAGGAAATCCAACAAGACTTATAGAAAACTGACCCAAAACCGTCAGGGCCCGGGCTAGCATTTCTGTGCATGTTATGAACAGCTTGTCGGATTTCATCATGGGTGAACGGATCTGTTAGATCATCAAGGTTCAGACGGTCGTGGTTGTATAGCTCGTCAAGCTGAAATTGCCAGGAAGTCTGGCGAGCAGTGCCAAGGAGGTTGGTGTAAAAGGTTTCTAAGACAGCTGCCTTGTGCTCATGTCTTATCAGTTCTTGCCCGTTGTGCTCAATAATTTGGATCTTATTTGCACGGTGGCGTTGATTGGCACAGGCATGAAAGTAACAAGTGTTTTCATCCCCGTAAATTGCATGTTTAACTTTGCTTCTTTGTTTCCAAAGGGTGAGCTTCGACTGGGTTGTTCTGTTCAGCAGGGAGACAATAATGGTGCGGAGTCGGAGTTCAGGAGCTGAGAGATTTCTGGATTCCTCTACAAGGTCCAACAGATTGATAACAATGCGGCAGTCTATTTCCTGTTGTTGCAGGTTATTCTGAGTTTTTTTCCAGACGCAAAGTTGGTGTCGGGTGTTCTTCAGCTTGGCAGCCAAAATCGTGGCAGGTCACTGCTGCCCGCCCGACAACGCCAAGCATTAAGGACATTTTCCTTGAAACCCGGACAGTGAATCCAGTAGTTTTCAAAGCGGAAGAGATTAGACCGAGGGATTGAGGTTTGGACACTGATCCAAAGAGGCACGTGATCCGAAGTGCTACGAGTTAAGGAAGAGAGAAGGGTGCCTGGCAGTTTTGAGTCCCAGGCCAGATTGATGAAGGCACGATCAAGCCGCTCGAGGGTTGGTGTCACACCATGAAATTTGCATTTCTTGAATTAGAGTTAAAATGATTTATTTATGAATTTCTGTGCTCATAAAATATAGAGAAATAAAACTTTTTTTATAAATTAAAATTTATCCTAGGGTTTAGAAACATGTTTGTGCATTCATGTTGGAGCATTTGAGTTTTTGTGATGTGTGGTTTTGGCTAAAATTCAATTTGAGCTCAAAATGGTTTTAAAACCATTTAAAGAAAAACGAATTTCTTAGAAAAGGGTTTTGAAAATGAAGACTTTTTGGTTTTCAAAAAGTTTGGAAAAGTTCAAAGTTTCAAAATCTATTTATTCTCCCAAAGATTCAAACAAAATTTCAAAAGGAATTCAAATTGGTTTGAAAATGATTTGAAAAGGTTTTGAAATAAAAGAAAAAGGCAAAACTTTTCTCCCTCACCCCCACTTCAGTTTTGGCCCGAGGAAGCCTTGCTCGCGCCCCTCTCTTTTCGGCCCGAGCCGGCCAGCGGCCCAGCCTGCCGCCAGTCTCCCACTTCCCCCTCCTCTTGGGCCGCTTCGCCCTCGGCCCAGCTCCGGCCGGCACCCCCCTCGCGCTCCGCCGTTGGCCCGATCGGCCTGGTTTCCGGTCCAACGGCCCAGCTCTCCCTCCCGTCTCGGCCCAACGCAGAAGCCAGCACCGCGCTCGCTCCATTCCACCACTGACACGGTGACCCCACTCGTCAGGCGTCTCCTTCCTCCTCCCGACTCCCACCTGGACGCGAACCGGGCTCGAATCCGCCCCGGCCACACCTTCCTCCTTGCCTTGAAGGCCAAGCTGACCACCCTTATATAATATCTGGCCTCCGCCGCTCTCGCCCATACCAGAAGCTCGCCTCCTGGTGCCCTAAATCACACTACCGCCGAGCTTCGAGATCCGCCGAGACACCATCGTCATCCTCCTCGCTCTCCAGTGTTTTACAGCCGCCACGAAGGTTACTCGAGCTTCTGCGTCGAGGTTTCGAAGCCGCTCAACCCTTTATCCTTTCTCTTTATTCGCTGTCTTGGTCTAACCGACCTCATCGGCGTTTGCAGAGCCAATGTCTCCGCTCCACCGTGAAATTCATCGCCGCTGAGCCATCTCCGCCGTCTTCGTCGCGCCAGGTGAGTTCGCCGTAGTCTTCTAGTTCGATTGAACCCACTCCCGAGCTCTCTACCGTCTCCTGACCATAACCCGAGTCGCGCTGCCATATTCCGGCGATGGCGCCGCCGCTGGCCCTATTCTCCGGCGACCGCGCCGCTTGCCACACCCTTGCCTAATCTGAGCCGACCATCCAAGAGTCGACGGCCACTGACGACCGATACCCCTTCGGCCTGTCACTTTGCATATTGGCCCTTATAACTTTCCAATCCTAAACCCACGCTCCACCGGTCACTATTCTTTGAGTCGTGAGAATCTTTCATACAAGTCCCTGCGTTTTCTCCTAAATGAGGCGCAGTCCAGCATATTTTCTATTTTCGTTTTATTTATTTTAAATCTGCAAATTCAAGTTTGGTTTATTTACAAAACTGCCACCAGATTCAAAAGCCCATATCTTCTTTGTTTTAACTCCGATTTAGTCCGTTCAACTTGCGTTAGATTCGTTTCGAAAAGTACTTTCAAAATGTATAACTTTCACCACTGTTTTCTGTAATTAAAATTTGAGTTAAATCTAATCTAGTAATTAGTGTCTTTAATCTTGTTTAGTTTATATCTTTTCCGTTATAGCTCCGATTAGAGTGATCTTCGCGTCTGTGTGTTCATAGCGAAGCATAGATCAGTTTTCAAAGCTCTTTATTTTTGTTTTCTTATGTTTGATGTATTGTTCTAATTATAGGCTATGTTTGCTTTGCATGACTGCCTATGGATGCTTGTGTGGTGTCCTGTGATCGTATGTCCAGTCTGTGAGTTTACGTTGGTGATCAAGAAGAAGATCGTGATCAAGAGTCAACCTTTGGAAGTCTACAAGTCGACAGAAGAAGGATCTTGAGTTTAAGGCAAGTATAGCATGGGATCCTCCTTGATGTCCTAATAACCTTAATTCATCATAATTTTCATATTGCATGTGTCTACCTTGATGCCTATATAGATTTATCCTAGATGTTTGATCTTGTACCTTGATAACCATGGGTATGCATTGGATAGCTTGATGCTAGTGCTCAACTTAAACTATGATCATGTAAATTTGTTTTAATGTTATATGTGACATGTTAAAATATGACTTTTATAGCAACATGGTTTAGGAACTGCTATAAGGGATCACCCGGGACAACAGTGCAACCATGGGAGTTATATGGCTCTGACCTTAGCTCAGTATGAGGACCTTTTCTAGCTTGTTAGTGGTTACCCGAAAGGGCGCATAAGGCGCTTGCCGAGACGGGTATAGTGCGGCTTCTGTCCACGTGTGTATAGGCTGTGTGTTATTGTGCCACCTGGAAGGAGGGCTCTACATCCCCTTGCCTTAAGACCTAGCGGCCCTAACTTGTTAGACGAACCTTTGAAAGGCTGCGCAGTGAACCCTGCCGTGCACCTTGGAAGTGTGACGTGGGCCTTGCAAACCCCGGCATATGGGAATCACTACTCATCGGGTAAAGTGTACAACCTCTGCAGAGTGTAAAACTGATATATCAGCCGTGCTCACGGTTACGAGCGACCTAGAATTCTTATGGTATAGTTGTTGCTATAAATGATGGTAATAATGATGATGATATTTATTTAATGGATACATGTTTATTTGATCATATGTTTAAATTGGGATGGTTATACTTTGATGCTTCTTAATGCTAAAACTATGTCAACTAAAAGCTAATGCAGTTAAACCAGTGTCAGCCTTTTGAGCCTCATGAACCCCATGTTATATTTGTTAAGTACGAGATGTACTTATGCTTGTTTTACTTTTCAACACTTTGGAAAAATCCCGGATGGGTACCAGACTGCAAGAGTTGGAGAAGTTAGGCTTGTGATCAACCAGTCAGTTGTCCCTGTGAAGTTGGTGTCTCCATCTGAAGATCGGAGTGTCTTTCCGCTGTCTGCTCTTTAAGGTTATGTTCTTTTGTTTTATATACGTTATATAAGAGCATTGTCTTTCGATATTACCCTTTATTTGTGACTATATGTGAGATTTGACTTCCTGGGCTCACATATGGTGTATACCTGGTTTTGTTCTTAAAACCGGGTGTGACAAAGTGGTATCGGAGCAATGCTGACTGTAGGACGCAAGCCTAGTTAGAAACTGGTCGTTTTAAGGTTTTGAAAATTTCTATAGAACCTTTGTTCTATCAACCTTGGTATTTTCTTCTTTATTGTATCTTCTACCCTTGTATTTGTCTCCTCCTTGTTGCTTAAATTTTAAATGTTGCTCTCACCTTCACTCCTTGCCTTGGATTGCTTTTGAGAACTTCCCTCTATCTAAGTAGACGTATCGTTGACCAAGCTATGTCGTCTCTAACCACAGTTGACAGAGAGAAGTTGATCGCTATGCAAAGTCAAGACCTGGGAAGAATGACACAACAGCAAGACGCAACACAAGGACCAACCAACATGGAAGGAAGCCATAAAGAACAGTTACAGCAAGATTACATCCATGGAAAATTGAGGCATGTGGATATGACCACTATTCATGGAGCAAAGAAAGTTGTGTATGGCATGATCCCAGTCAATTCGGTAACTGCCATGGTTCTTTTTGACCCTAGTGCCACGCACTCATTCATCTCTGCCAAGTTTGTAGCTCGCCTGAAGATAAGGGAATGGCCAACAAAGAAGCTCATAGTAGTTCGCACACCAACTGGAGAAATTGAGACAAACCATGAATGCCGAGATGTTAGAGTCCAGATAAAAGAGAGTGAGTTCATAGTGAAGCTGAATGTTTTGGAACTCTCAGGAATCGATGTTATCCTTGGACATGGATGGTTAAGGGGTCGTAAAAGTGAGGTCAATTATTCCCGACGTTCAGTGTTTTTAAGAACACCATCAGGCGAAAGGTTTGAATATCGAGGTATGCCATTATCACCCAATGAATGTGAAGCAAGTCTGTTGGGAGATAGCAGTAGTAAGATGCAAGAGGTTCAAGATCGATGTCTATGTTGCAAGCATTATGGGAATTCTTGTCTTCAAGAGAAGTCAACCAAGGATGAGGTCAAAGCGAACCCAAGTGGTGAAGACAAGGAAGATAAGAAAAGGAAAGCAAATTCATTCGAGTCACCGTTAATACATCACCAACAGTTGAGTTCTACTCCAGTATCACATCCAGTTTCAACCTTTAGTCAGACAAGCCTAGATCAGAAGCATGTAGAAGCACCTCCAGTGAAGAACTTTCCACGTGAGGTTTACATAGATGGATGGACAATCACCTACAAAGAATTCCAACCACTGAAGCGAGTTAAGAAGCAGAATAAATTGGTAAAAGTCAATCCTCTGAGTCAGCAAGATGGCAGCACATCAAACAACACTTCTACCACAGCAGATCCAGCCAAAGGAAGATGTTATCATTGCCAACAGGAAGGACATTACGTCAGATCTTGCCCAAAAAGATCAACAGTCGACTCAAGGAAATAGCCAGAGCCTAGTCACTACAGAGTAGCCATCAACAAGTGATGTCAGTGCCTGATGCAAAGGAAGTCCCCTGATAGCAGTTGACAAATAAAGAGTGTACAAGAAAAGCTACCCTTGACGTTCTTGCAGATGTATCGTGTTCTAGTAGTTCTTGAGCCCTTATGTAATGAAACGTTAGTAACGAAGTTAAGTCAAGTCCTTGGCCCATGTGTGGCTTGTGAACCTGTGATGTTTGTTGTTTGTCCTTATGATAATGTTTGTTTTGCATCTTTGTAATGAGTGCAATGATTTTGTGGGTTTCCTCACAATCTCATTTAGGTTTAGTTGTTAGGTCTCGTGCATAGAAGGTTGGGTTTCTGTTTCTTCTGTTCCCTCTATCCTATCTTTCCGGAGCGATCTGTCTTTATCAGCTTATATCTCTGTTTATGGATGTTCAAAAATCATGGAACAATTCTGGACACAAGTAGGTTTCATGATCTTTCTCTGAGCGCAAGAACCACCCTGATAGTTGTTATGGTTTTGGAGTTATGAAATTCACAAGTTGATACATCCGTGTTGTCTGGAATCTGGAATAGTTTCTGTTGTCTACTGTTTTCGATGACCTTAACTACAGAATCTGGAAAAGTGTTCTACCTGAAAGTTGTAAAGGATTTCGTAAGCTTTCCAGAAAGGTAAACTGCAACTTCATTGGATAAACAGAGCTCGAGTTATGGCTGTTTTACTGCACTGCTCGCGAGAAATTTCAGAATTCTTGTTCTGACCTTTACATATGAGTTTCTCTGAGATATCAGAAGTTGGTTATGCCTGTCAACATACTGGAAATAATATGCAAGCTACCCTTATATGTTCTCTAGTTTGTCCTTTCTTAAGGGGGGTAGTGCTTGATCAACAGATGTTGAAGTTGTGAGTGGTCTCTCATGGTACGTCATGAGTAAGATCATCTATCCTTGCTCATGTTGTTTTGTTGGTCACCTGATGACAGGAAAAGTGGCACACCGTGAATCAGGATCCCTATATGCCACCTCTCACTGATAATCATGAGTACAATGAAGTCGAGCACTATCAAAACAACAATGTTGAAGTTCGAGTTGGGAGTGATCCGAGCCAGAATCCACAACAACGAAAGCGAAAAAGGAAAGCCAAAAAGAAGCTTACTGAAGCAAGTAGAGCACAGCGCAATTATGTTAATAGAAGGTTGAGCAATATGGATATGGATAACATTCAAGGAGCTACAAAAATGGTTGGTGGTTACATTCAAGTGAGCTCAACACAAGCTTTTGCTTTGTTTGATCCCAGTGCTTCGCACTCTTTCATCTCCGCCGAGTGGTTAGAGAGGAACAAGATGGCGAAGTGTCCAACAAAGAGGCCCTTGATAGTTCATACCCTAGTTGGAGAAATACAGGCAGATCAGATATGCCCGAACGTCAGTCTCATCATAAACAAGGAAAACTTTACCGTAACCTTCATTGTTTTGTAGTCACTCAATATTCCTATGGTTCTTGGTAATGGATGGTTGTGTGCGCACAAAGGAGTAATTCATGGTACTCAATGCACAATGTTTCTAACTGCACCGTCAGGGAAAAGAATTGAGTATCGCGGTTGTCAACTTCAATCTGAGAAAGCTGATGACTTGTACAATGGAGTGCAGACTAAGGATGCTATCATGGATAATGATGACCATATAGCTAAGAACACAGATGGGCAAACATCTTCAGTGGAAGTCGATATGCCAGACCATCTGGCAAATGCAGGATATCCGGTCAAGATTCTAGAAACAGTCTGGAGAACTTATAATGGAAGAATGTTTAAAGTGTGTAAGGTTCAGTGGAGTAACCTAAGTGAAGAAGAAGCAATGTGGGAAACCGAGGAACGACTGCAAATCAAGTTTCCATATCTCTTTGAGTTGTAAGCCAATCAAGTTAGCGAGCAAGACAAGTTTGGGATAATTAAGTGTAATAATCTTTTCATGGAATCTTTGTTCACAAGTATGATCATGAAACATCAGTGGTTTGATAAGCTTGGTATACAAGTGTGAAGTGAAAGTGTTATCAAGATCTTTTCTTGTTTCTCTCCTGTGCTCTGAGTCTCTTCCGAATCTCGGGACGAGATTCTCTTAAGGGGGGTAGATTTGTCACACCATGAAATTTGCATTTCTTGAATTAGAGTTAAAATGATTTATTTATGAATTTCTGTGCTCATAAAATATAGAGAAATAAAACTTTTTTTATAAATTAAAATTTATCCTAGGGTTTAGAAACATGTTTGTGCATTCATGTTGGAGCATTTGAGTTTTTGTGATGTGTGGTTTTGGCTAAAATTCAATTTGAGCTCAAAATGGTTTTAAAACCATTTAAAGAAAAACGAATTTCTTAGAAAAGGGTTTTGAAAATGAAGACTTTTTGGTTTTCAAAAAGTTTGGAAAAGTTCAAAGTTTCAAAATCTATTTATTCTCCCAAAGATTCAAACAAAATTTCAAAAGGAATTCAAATTGGTTTGAAAATGATTTGAAAAGGTTTTGAAATAAAAGAAAAAGGCAAAACTTTTCTCCCTCACCCCCACTTCAGTTTTGGCCCGAGGAAGCCTTGCTCGCGCCCCTCTCTTTTCGGCCCGAGCCGGCCAGCGGCCCAGCCTGCCGCCAGTTTCCCACTTCCCCCTCCTCTTGGGCCGCTTCGCCCTCGGCCCAGCTCCGGCCGGCACCCCCCTCGCGCTCCGCCGTTGGCCCGATCGGCCTGGTTTCCGGTCCAGCGGCCCAGCTCTCCCTCCCGTCTCGGCCCAACGCAGAAGCCAGCACCGCGCTCGCTCCATTCCACCACTGACACGGTGACCCCACTCGTCAGGCGTCTCCTTCCTCCTCCCGACTCCCACCTGGACGCGAACCGGGCTCGAATCCGCCCCGGCCACACCTTCCTCCTTGCCTTGAAGGCCAAGCTGACCACCCTTATATAATATCTGGCCTCCGCCGCTCTCGCCCATACCAGAAGCTCGCGTCCTGGTGCCCTAAATCACACTACCGCCGAGCTTCGAGATCCGCCGAGACACCATCGTCATCCTCCTCGCTCTCCAGTGTTTTACAGCCGCCACGAAGGTTACTCGAGCTTCTGCGTCGAGGTTTCGAAGCCGCTCAACCCTTTATCCTTTCTCTTTATTCGCTGTCTTGGTCTAACCGACCTCATCGGCGTTTGCAGAGCCAATGTCTCCGCTCCACCGTGAAATTCATCGCCGCTGAGCCATCTCCGCCGTCTTCGTCGCGCCAGGTGAGTTCGCCGTAGTCTCCTAGTTCGATTGAACCCACTCCCGAGCTCTCTACCGTCTCCTGACCATAACCCGAGTCGCGCTGCCATATTCCGGCGATGGCGCCGCCGCTGGCCCTATTCTCCGGCGACCGCGCCGCTTGCCACCCCCTTGCCTAATCTGAGCCGACCATCCAAGAGTCGACGGCCACTGACGGCCGATACCCCTTCGGCCTGTCACTTTGCATATTGGCCCTTATAACTTTCCAATCCTAAACCCGCGCTCCACCGGTCACTATTCTTTGAGTCGTGAGAATCTTTCATACAAGTCCCTGCGTTTTCTCCTAAATGAGGCGCAGTCCAGCATATTTTCTATTTTCGTTTTATTTATTTTAAATCTGCAAATTCATGTTTGGTTTATTTACAAAACTGCCACCAGATTCAAAAGCCCATATCTTCTTTGTTTTAACTCCGATTTAGTCCGTTCAACTTGCGTTAGATTCGTTTCGAAAAGTACTTTCAAAATGTATAACTTTCACCACTGTTTTCTGTAATTAAAATTTGAGTTAAATCTAATCTAGTAATTAGTGTCTTTAATCTTGTTTAGTTTATATCTTTTCCGTTATAGCTCCGATTAGAGTGATCTTCGCGTCTGTGTGTTCATAGCGAAGCGTAGATCAGTTTTCAAAGCTCTTTATTTTTGTTTTCTTATGTTTGATGTATTGTTCTAATTATAGGCTATGTTTGCTTTGCATGACTGCCTATGGATGCTTGTGTGGTGTCCTGTGATCGTATGTCCAGTCTGTGAGTTTACGTTGGTGATCAAGAAGAAGATCGTGATCAAGAGTCAACCTTTGGAAGTCTACAAGTCGACAGAAGAAGGATCTTGAGTTTAAGGCAAGTATAGCATGGGATCCTCCTTGATGTCCTAATAACCTTAATTCATCATAATTTTCATATTGCATGTGTCTACCTTGATGCCTATATAGATTTATCCTAGATGTTTGATCTTGTACCTTGATAACCATGGGTATGCATTGGATAGCTTGATGCTAGTGCTCAACTTAAACTATGATCATGTAAATTTGTTTTAATGTTATATGTGACATGTTAAAATATGACTTTTATAGCAACATGGTTTAGGAACTGCTATAAGGGATCACCCGGGACAACAGTGCAACCATGGGAGTTATATGGCTCTGACCTTAGCTCAGTATGAGGACCTTTTCTAGCTTGTTAGTGGTTACCCGAAAGGGCGCATAAGGCGCTTGCCGAGACGGGTATAGTGCGGCTTCTGTCCACGTGTGTATAGGCTGTGTGTTATTGTGCCACCTGGAAGGAGGGCTCTACATCCCCTTGCCTTAAGACCTAGCGGCCCTAACTTGTTAGACGAACCTTTGAAAGGCTGCGCAGTGAACCCTGCCGTGCACCTTGGAAGTGTGACGTGGGCCTTGCAAACCCCGGCATATGGGAATCACTACTCATCGGGTAAAGTGTACAACCTCTGCAGAGTGTAAAACTGATATATCAGCCGTGCTCACGGTTACGAGCGACCTAGAATTCTTATGGTATAGTTGTTGCTATAAATGATGGTAATAATGATGATGATATTTATTTAATGGATACATGTTTATTTGATCATATGTTTAAATTGGGATGGTTATACTTTGATGCTTCTTAATGCTAAAACTATGTCAACTAAAAGCTAATGCAGTTAAACCAGTGTCAGCCTTTTGAGCCTCATGAACCCCATGTTATATTTGTTAAGTACGAGATGTACTTATGCTTGTTTTACTTTTCAACACTTTGGAAAAATCCCGGATGGGTACCAGACTGCAAGAGTTGGAGAAGTTAGGCTTGTGATCAACCAGTCAGTTGTCCCTGTGAAGTTGGTGTCTCCATCTGAAGATCGGAGTGTCTTTCCGCTGTCTGCTCTTTAAGGTTATGTTCTTTTGTTTTATATACGTTATATAAGAGCATTGTCTTTCGATATTACCCTTTATTTGTGACTATATGTGAGATTTGACTTCCTGGGCTCACATATGGTGTATACCTGGTTTTGTTCTTAAAACCGGGTGTGACAGTTGGAGAGCTGCGTCTGTTGGACCAAGTGAATCTCCTATCAAGGAGTGGCAATTCGATCAGGCGCATTGCGGAAATGAGATCGTTGAAGGCTTCAGACTCATGAATCCTAAAATTTGGATTATTCTTTTCATGGGAGTACCTTATCATGTTGAAATCCCCGGAGATAAGCCAAGGAGTTGCGTTGGGGACATTGATATTTTGCAGCTCCTCCAGAAAGGGAATTCTTTCTTCATGTCTGGAGGGAGCATAGACATTTGTTAGGAAGAAGGAGAGCTTTGTAGTAGCAGAGACCAAGTGAGTGGTGAGGGTATTAGCAGTCGAGAAGGAGGAGGCGAGGTTGAGAACAGAGGCATTCCAAGCTGCCAGAATCCCACCGGAGGAGCCATCAGCTGGGAGATGAGCAAAACAATTTAGGCGACGGGGGAGGAAGGAGTAGAGTTTTTTGTTGTCCAAAGAGTTCAGTTTAGTTTCTTGGAGGAGGACAAGATCAGAGGGGGACGAAAGCAACTCAGCCAGGACATTGCTGCATTTCTCAGAATCACCAAGACCCCTTACATTCCAGCAGCAAACACTGATGCTTCTATTCATTGGTAACCACTTCCAACACCTTACAGAAGACAGCTCGGGCTGTCAGTCTATGTACATTATTTTGGGGGCAGCACAGCTGCCAGATACACGGTGCTGGCTCACAACTACTAACAGAGGTTCCTAGAAGCACCAACAACGTGAGGGGGGGGACTGCTATTACTCAAAGCACCACCATGCTTGAAAACAAAATTGGGTCTGAAGAGGCCCCGTCGAGTGGAGGTGGCGCTATCCCCTAAGCAGAGAGTGTGCATCATTCCTGAACCGTGGACGGCGAAGCCGTCGCACCCATCACACTGGAGAGCTCGCTGAGCTCCTCGCCATCAGCTCCGCATGGTGCTGCAATCTCTCGAAGCTCGTCCAAATCTGCCGAGTAGAAAGGATCATCAGATAGGAGGTAAGAATTAGATAAAGCATGTCGTAACCTGCGAGACGCACCGCTGAAGTCGAACTTCGCCTGCTGCACGCGGGTGGCCTTGTCTTCAGGGAGCTCAAAGTCGGCGCTTTCATTCTCTTTAAGCCTGAGGCTCCTGCGAAGCTTGCAGGCGCTGTCCTTGGCCCTCTTGCGGCGCTGCCTTGTCTTTTTGGCCACACTCTCGTGCTCGTCCTCCGTGCGCACACCAGAGTCGAAAGCAGTGGGGGCTTCCAGACTCAGGCTAGCGAGCACTTCTGCGGCTAGCTCGGCTTCTAAAAATGCATTCGCCCCCATTGTGGGTTTTGGCTAATTAATAACAATCAAATTAGGGACTAACCGGCTTATAAAAGCTGTATGCAGGTGTTAGTCCTAGAAAGATTTGAAATGTTGTAATCTCGTGAACAAAGCACGTTTGGATACATTTGGACATAAAGATGCCTAGCTCAACTGGTAGTTTAAAATTTCAATTTTAAACTTGAGTTATAGGTAAGCCGGACTATCAAGAGGGTCACAAATTAGGTTGGCTAGATGTGGAGAAAAGTGCTCAAATCGACTAACTAAAGTTTGCTTGAGAGACACCGCACAAACACGAACACATGGAGGGTTTTCTGTGCGGGCGGTAGTACCGACCATGGGTGGTCGGTAGTACCGCCCGTGGCTGTTCTGCGCGCTGCTCTAACATGCTCTCTGTTCGTGCTCAAAATGACCTGGCGGTAGTACCGCCATAAGGTCGGTACTACCGCCCTCGGTGGTACCGACCCAGGTCGGTAGTAAGCTCAGTTTCGCAGACCTCTCTGTTCGCTCACGAAATGACCTGGCGGTAGTACCGCCATAAGGTCGGTACTACCGCCCTCGGTGGTACCGACCCTGGTCGGTAGAAAGGTGGTTTTGCGAAGCTCTCTGTGTTGGTCAAAAATGGCCTGGCGGTAGTACCGCCATAGGGCCGGTACTACCGCCCCCGGTGGTACCGACCCAAGCCGGTAGTAACCAAGTTTTGCAGGGCTCTCTGTGCTGACTCGGTTTTGACTTGGCGGTAGTACCGCCATAGGGCCGGTACTACCGACCCTCGGTGGTACCGACCCTGGTCGGTAGTAACCGAGGGACTGAGTCCTTTTCTGCGGGGCTATCTGTTCGCGGCCATTTTGGCCTGGCGGTAGTACCGCCATAGGACCGGTACTACCGCCTCTCGGTGGTACCGCCCCGCGGGCGGTAGTTGACTTTAGGTCAGATTCAGATCTGAGTGACCGTCAGTGACTGGACGGTACTACCGACCATGGGTGGTCGGTACTACCGACCACCCTCGGGACTAGGGGACTATTTATAGCCCTCCACTTGACTTTTGACGGTTACCCACTCATTCCATTCATTCATTGCGACCTACTTTCAGACAAAGCTCTCTCCAAGCATTGACTACTCCTCTCTCTCTCCCTTTGCTCCTAGATTCATTCCCTTGCAAGATTTGAGCTAGGGAAGTGAGATTAGAGAGTGAGAAGCTTCGATCTATGACTTGAGCACTTGGTTTCCATCTAGCCGGCTTGATTTGTGTCTATTACTCTTGAGCTCTTTGAGCTCTAGCCGGTTAGGTGTTCTTCGTGGTAGCCCGTATTGATTCATTTGTGAGGGCTCCCCGAAGTGTTTGTATTACCCCTGTGATTTCTAGTGGAGAAACTCGAGTAACCTTTGTGGTTGCTTGAGTGAGGCAAGGAGGTGAAATAGACTCTGACCTTTGTGGTCACCTCAACAACGAGGACGTAGGCACTCCTTTGTGGATTGGCCGAACCTCGGGATAAATCGTGTGTCCCGTGTGCTTGTTGTTGTCTCTACTTTGTATATTACGCTTGTTGTTGTGTTCTTCGTGTTCTTCCTATCCCTATCTCCTTCTTAGGTTGGGAAGGCTCGATCTACATCAAGGGAAGCCACCAAGGCTCGGTGAGAGTAGAATTACCATCCTTCATACTTAGGGAAGTGGGGCTAGATTCTTGTATTACTGTCATAGCTCACATACATCGGATTTGTAGTTCCTTTTAGGATCCCGGTTGTGTCGTTTGTTTGTGTCGGTAGTACCTACCCAAACAAACTGGCCTCTCCGGTTGTTATCTAACTACATCTGTTAGTTTGTGAAGTTTCAGTTTGTGAAAAATCACCTATTCACCCCCCTCTAGGCTGATTTGATCCTTTCAATTGGTATCAGAGCCTAACCCTTGTGTTAGCGCTTCACCGCGTAAGGGATAATCATGTCTACCATAAGTCAAGAACAAATTGATGACATTGTCAAGAGGGTCTCCGCTCAGCTGCTAGAAGATCAAGAAAAGAAACATGAAGATCAAATGTAAAAGATGAAAGATGAGTTGGAGATCATGAGGCAAGCTTTGGTCACTAAAGGCGAAGCTTCCGGAAGCGGAGAAACTCCGCTACAGCCCAAAGATGACAAGAAGAAGGAAGATGAAGAGAAAGGCAAGAGAGACAACGAGTTCTCTAGAGTGCCTTATGACTATAGCCAAATGGGCAAAGTCATTCAATTGCCTAGCTTCAATCTAGGCAAACCACCCGCCTTTGATGGAATCAACTACAATGATTGGGCACACAAGATGAAGCTACACCTTCTTGCCGCAAGAGTTTGGGAGATTGTTGAGAGTGGACCAAGTCATGTTGAAGGCCAAGAGTTCACCGACAATGATGTGATTGAGTTTCAACAAAATGTTCAAGCCGCACATTGATCCTATCATGCCTTAAGCCTGAAGAAAGCAACAAGGTACATGGAATGGAGAATGCCAAGAAGATCTGGGACTAAAGGATCGAAAGAGCTAAACCAAGGCGACCAGAGGGGGGGTGAATGGAAGCCTCAAAATTTCTTCACAGAAACTACGGCCTCAGTCAATAAAATCAACCCCGAAAGCTTTGTTCTCAGAAGTGATGCCTACGACCCTTTGGAAGGAGGGTGGATGATCCCTGAGATCACAGCGAGGCACCACTGACCAGAGAACACGAAAGAAGCCAGCGAAAAACTGAGCCACGAGGTCTCAGGGCAAAACTCCGATTCGCCCGAGGCTCAAGAGATCTACTTGTTCGTAGGGAGATAGATGAATTCCTTTGGTGGAAATGTTCTCCTTTCAAATATGAACAAGTTGATTCAAACGGATTTCGCAAAGATGCACCGGAGAGGGAGATCGAGAGACGGGAAAATCGTAGCAAAAAGCAATCCGCGAAGAACAGCGATGAACTTGAATCAAAACGCGAATTGACACACGATCTTGCAGCCGAAGCGCAACCTCACGCTACGACAAAGAGGTTACGGCCTCCTTTCCTCAAAATCAATAGTACACAGAGTCAAGTCTCTCTGCGGATCTCAGCAAGCTACAGCAGGGAATAGGGAGAGCAGGAAGTCTAAGTGCACGAGAGCAAATGAGATGGCTAAAACTGAGATAAAGGGAGGAGGGTGTCTCCCTGACTACTTATCCTAATTCTAGTCTAAGTACAATTCCTACTCTACCCCTCTCTAATCTAATTACAGAGCGAACCAGCTAAACCCTAGGGTTATTCTGGACCGACTCAGTGGTAGGTGTGTCCGACGGCCACGCCCGCACAACTCGTCCGCGTTGCCTCCACGCAACCTTCCGATTGCCGCCACGTGCCGCCCTCGCTCTGCACCCCCGGTTTTGTGGCCCAAACTGGGAAACCAGCCTTTTCCAGCTATCCCCCGGTTTTGAGGCCCAAACCGGGAAACCAGCCTCCAAGTCCAACGCCTGAGTTTTGTGGCCCAAACTCAGAAACCCGCAGCGCCCAGGTTTTGAGGCCCAAACCTGGAAACCGTCCACCCGATGGTTTTTCCCTGGCTCTACCACCAAACCGAAGCTGATGAGGGGATGCACCGCCCGTGCACCCCGTCCACCGACACGTGTCCCCAGGTCCTCGACCCGAGCAACACCGTGCCCCGCAAGTCTCTGCTCGTCGCTGTCCCAGGCTGCCAACCACCACAGCTAATCCTCAGGCACTCCGGTCCCTCAGTCCAAGCCTCACGTTCGCCCTTCACCGCTCGGTACCTTGGCATGGCACGTCCGCCGCACGGCGCGCCCATCCTTCACCGCACCCGGTCCGTCGGCACAACACGTCTCAACTTGACCTTCACCTGCCTTCGATCACTGCATCCGTGCTCGACACCTGCACAACACAAGCCAAAGAACATGCGATCAAACCCGTTGACAATCACTCATCACTCAGAGACTCGGCATACACCCATGTATCCGCAATCTCCCCCTTGATGAGTGCATTGTCAACTACACACAGAAATCATAATGAATAGTAAGAAGGTAGGAGGAAGGAGAGGAGAAAACTCGACCAAATGACCAAAAAGCATAACAAAGCCGAAGAAGGTCAAGTGGAAGAAGCAAACCAACTTGGTCCCCAAAGACATGGGCAACGGCTCGACGCAACCAAGCAAAGCAAAACTAGCCCTCAGGAAGAGGTAGAACAGGCTCAACACCACTAGCAAATAAAGCTCGATACCAAAAACCTTTCGGCCAGCAAGAGACAGCAAGCAGCAAGGCTCGGTCAGGCTCGAAACAGCAAGGCTCCGCCAGGCTCGAGGCAGCAAGACTCGATCAAGCTTCAGCAAGAAGCAGCAAGCAGCAAGCAGCAAGGCTCGGGGCTCCAGTTCGAGGCTCCTGGGAACTCCCCCTCGGTCAACCGAACAGAGCACCAGTCAGCCGAACAGAACCACCCCTCAGCCGAACAGAGTGACAGTCCAGTCAGCCGAACAGAACCACCCCTCAGCCGAACAGAGTGACAGTCAACCAAACAGAACCGAACAAAGTGAGCACACCATGATTTGTCATAACTCTCCCCCTTAGTTGAAAATGCACTTATCAAGCACAAACTCTTGCCCTGAACCAACACAACTCCCCCTTCAAAAATGCATATGAAGTCAGAAATGCAAGTTAGGAGTTTCAGGCATATAATCAAAAGAGAGCAAAAATGCTCTAATCGGTATAGGTCCAATGACACAACTCAGCACTCGAATAGCGAAGGCTCAAACTGATCACACATACGAAATATGAAGCATATGAGCAAGTGAGCAGTTTTTAGCCAAAGAGATAGTCACCATCAAAATAGCACTGGACATGTATAGAAGGAATCCAGACAAGTGCTTAAACATATATACAAGGTGAACCACCCCTAGCAAAGTTCAATCATCATGCATAGGAATGAAGCATATACTTGTGATTTCAGTTCTATGTCGGAGTTGCAGCGGTAAAGAATTCACAAGTTTAATTATTTAGCATGTGATTGCGAGAGGTTGAAAACTTGTCATTGCCTAACTTTTCAACCGAGCGAAGCCTATGCCGAAGCAGTCAGAAGCTTAAAGCTACGGTTTCGGTCATACACTACACAGCTCAAGTTTAACTCAAAGTGCAATGAGAAACAGTCTCGATGCCGTGAGGTGTTGACAAGCAATCCCATCTCGATCTTTTCAATTCACTAAAACTTGGTTCCAATTTTAAACATGATATGAGCAGACCAAGCAAGTGAATGACTCAGAACTAGAGACATAGCAACCTAGCATATATGAAAAGCAGGAATGGACTCAACACGCCCTACACATGCTAGTTGCATATCTCAATGGTGAACATTTTCAGATTTTATATATATTAAGCAAAATTCACCATTCCAAAATAGCTCAGCTCATAACATGTACTAGTGATCAGAAGGAGCATAAGCTACAAGTATCACCATAAGCATCGGAGCATACTAAAACAGAGCATAGTTACACTCTAGTGATTATAAACATGAAACTCGAAATTTAAATGCGTATGCCAAAATGCAAAAGGAAAGAAAGACAAACGAAAAAGGCAATCTATACAAGATCCAAAATGTTTCCCCCATCTAAAAGGGGAAACACACACCAAGCTCACCCCTCAACCGATTAAAGGTTGATTCGTCTAAAGGCTTGGTGAAAATATCAGCCAGTTGGTGATGAGTATCGACATGGCGAAGGTCGATATCACCCTTCTCCTGGTGGTCTCGCAAGAAATGAAAGCGCACATCAATGTGTTTGGTTTTCGAGTGAAGCACAGGGTTCTTAGCAACGCTAATAGCACTCGTGCTGTCACAAAGCAAAGGCACGCGAGAAAAGCTCAAACCAAAATCACGCAAGGTGGCCATCATCTAGAGTAACTGGGAACAGCAGCTAGCCGCAGCAACATACTCAGCCTCCGTGGTAGACTGAGCGACACTAGACTGCTTGCGAGAAGACCATGACACAAGAGAAGATCCAATAAACTGGTGAAAGCCCAAGTTTGATTTTGGATAATTGATGAAACCCATTGGACTAACCTTTGTCATTAAGTGTTTGATTAGCAAAAGGTGGTCCATGGCTCAAGTGAAGCATGATGATGGACATGTGATGCAATGATCAAGTGATTGGTCGTAAGATGGTCCATATCTTCACTAGAAGAAAAGAAGAAAGAGGAAAATAAAAGAGCTCAAGGCAAAGGTATAACCAATAGGCTCTTTTGTTTTTGGCACTCAAGACACCATAGAGGGTGTGAGTGTATTTAGGATAGATAGCCGTACTATCAAGAGGAGAAATTCATAGTATACGGTTATCAAGTTGCCTCTAGTTGCATTTGCATATGACATAACTAAAATGAGGTGATAAATCCTTTGAAAAATGTTTTGAAAATGCTAACACACTTGCACAAGGTGGTGTACACTTGGTGGTGTTAGCACATTTGCAAAGGAGAAGTTGTTGGAGTAGTTTTGGATCAACACAGGGAAGAAAATGAAGTTTTCTGTGTATGGTCGGTGGTACCGACCAGGGTGGTCGGTGGTACCGCCCATAGGTGCTGCGTGCAGCCCTCTCTGTGTTGGGGCGTTTTTGGCCTGGCGGTAGTACCGCCATAACCTCGGTACTACTGCCGGCGGTGGTACCGACCAGAGGGTCAGTGGTACCGTGGCTCTAAGGGGTTTCGCGAGGCTCTCTGTAGATTTGAAAATGGCCTGGCGGTAGTACCGCCATTACCTCGGTACTACCGCCCGCGGTGGTACCGACGCAAGGTCGGTAGTGGCTTGTTTTTCGCAGAGCTCTCTGTTCGCGGCCGATTTTGGCTTGGCGGTAGTACCGCCATTACCTCGGTACTACCGACCTCGGAGGTACCGACCAGAGAGTCGGTGCTTCGCCTTAATCAGCGGAATGTGAGTAAACGGCTAGTTTGACTAAGCCGGTAGTACCGCCCAGGAGGGGTCGGTACTACCGACCAAGCGCAGAAAGGTAGGGGTCGGACTGCCGTCCTCTCCTCTCTATATATAGGTCGTGGCCGCGTTTGGGGAGAGTTCTCTTGACTTTCTAACCTCTTGAACATCCTCTTGAGCAAGATCTAATTCCTCCCTTCGATCTCTTTGGTTGTTAGTGCGAATCCAAGTGAGATCGAGTGAAACCAAGAGCTTGCATTGTGATCTTGCATTCTAGAGGCATCTTGGTGATTGTTGCTGCGGATTTCTTTTTACTCTTGGCACTTGCCGGTGCCTAGACGGCTTGGTGGCAGCGGAGGAGGATCGGCACGAGTTGGTGATTGTTCGTGGCCATCCCAACGACTTTGTGAGGGGCTTGTACCTCCCCGGCGAAGAGCCAAAGGTAACTCCTAGTAAATTGCGCGTGTCATTGAGTTACCATTGCTTGGGGTAGGTTCTTGTGGCGCTCTTGTGGAGAGCTCGGTGTGTGATACCGATTAGCCACCGAACCATGAAGCCTTGGTCGACACAACGAGGACGTAGCGTGTCGGCAAGCACGTGAACCTCGGGGATAAATCTCGTGTTCATATTGTGTCCCTTGGTGATTGGCATTCCATGGTGATATCAATTATCTTCACTTGCTCGGTTTGGTAAAATCACACTACCTCTCTCTTGTATTCCTTTGTTCATACTTGTTATAGAGTAACTTGTTTCCCTTGTTAATAATAGTAGTAGCTTTGCTAGTGTAGCTAGTTTAGTTTTGCTAGCTCTCTTGTGTAGCTCACTAGTTTAGTAAAGTAGTGACTTAGTCCTTGTGTGCCCTAGAGATCATAATTAACTAGACTTGCAAATAGGTGGCTTGCATTTGACATAGAGCTAGAGCAACCGCATTTATCGCTTTGTTATTGTCTAACAAATTGCTCGAGTGCTTTGTAGAATTTTAAATTAGGCTATTCACCCCCCCCCTCTAGCCAATTAGGACCTTTCAACTGGCAAGTCCCAGAAGTGGACTTGCGCTCTATGCGACAACCAGCAAAATCGGCATCGGAATAACCGCAAAGCGAGAGGGTGGAGGAAGCAGAATACCAAATCCCGAACTCAGGAGTGAAACGAAGGTACCTGAAAATGCGCTTCAACGCCTGACGGTGAGAAGTGCGCGGCGACGCCTGAAAGCGCGCGCACAGACACACCGCGAACTGGATGTCCGGGCGTGTCGCCGTCAGGTAGAGCAGCGATCCAATCATGCTGCGGTATTCCTTCTGGTCCACTGCTTCTCCATCTACGTCCGCATCCAGGGCAGTCGTCGTCGACATGGGTGTTGGAAGAGGCTTGGCCTCACCCATATCGAACCGCTTCAGCAAGTCCTTGGTGTACTTGCCCTGGTGCACAAACGTCCCCTCCCGGGATTGCTTAATTTGCAACCCGAGAAAGAATGTCAGCTCGCCCATCATGCTCATCTCGAACTCCCTGCTCATAGTATCTGCAAACTTGGCAACCAAAGCGTGAGAAGAACCACCGAAAATGATATCATCCACGTAAATCTGGACCAAGAGTGTATCTTTGCCTTGCCTGAGGAGAAAGAGTGTCTTATCTACACATCCCATTTTAAAACCCTTAGCAAGCAAAAAGGTTTTCAACCTATCATACCAGGCTCTAGGGGCTTGTTTCAAACCATATAAAGCTTTGTGGAGTTTAAAAACATGGTTTGGAAACTTGGGATTTTCAAAACCGGGGGGTTGCTCAACATAAACCTCCTCTTCTATGTAGCCGTTTAAGAAGGCACTCTTGACATCCATTTGAAAAAGTTTGAAACCTTTGGATGCAGCAAAAGCCAAGAGTATCCTAATAGCCTCCAAACGAGCTACAGGAGCAAACGTTTCCTCATAATCTATCCCCTCCTTCTGACTATAACCCTTTGCTACAAGCCTGGCCTTGTTTCTCACAACGTGGCCATCCTCTCCTTGCTTGTTTTTGAAAACTCATTTTGTCCCAATAGGCTTACAGTCAGGTGGAGGTGGAACTAGAACCCAAACCCGATTTCGCTCAAAGTTCTCTAACTCCTCATGCATGGCATTGACCTAATCTGGATCCGTCAAAGCGTGTCCAACATCTCGGGGCTCAAAATTAGCAACAAAAGCAGAGTGAGCAAAGTGAGAGATGTGTTGTGACCTGGAGCGAGTGACTCGCTCGCCGATGTCGCCGATCATCTGCTGAGAGGGGTGCCGGCGCTGGATGTGTCGTGGCGCCTCCCGGGAAGAAGTGACCTCCCCCTCAACAGCAGCTGGTTCCACCCCGGGTACAAAAGGTACCGCGCGAGGTGGAGGATCCCACGGCCCCCAGGAAGAAGAGGTGTCGGGGCCGTGAGTCGTCGTCGAAGCCGCTCTTGGCGGCACGGCAGGCGGAGGGGGTGCTGGATCGTCCATATCTTCAGCACCCTCATCCTCGTCATCGAAAAGAGGCTCTCCAACCTCATGATGACCTGCACGCTCAAAACGAGAAGAAGGACATACAAGAGTCTCGTCGAAGGTGACATCAGATGTCTCCATGACTCGGTTAGTATCAAGGTTAAGTACACGATATGCTCTAGTGTGAGTGCCATAACCCAAAAATACCCCGTCAGAAGAACGAGACTCAAACTTGTCCAGGTTGCCTTTCTTCAATATAAAACAGTGGCAACCGAAGACTCTAAAATAACTCACCTTGGGTTGGCGACCAAAATGCAACTCATAGGAGGTCTTTTTCAAGAAAGCTCTCAGAAAAATGCGATTTGAAATGTAGCATGCAGTGTTCATAGCTTTGGCCCAAAAGCGCCTAGGAGTCCTATGCTCATCAAGCATCGTCCTGGCCATCTTAACAAGGGTCCGATTCTTCCTCTCTACAACACCATTTTGGGGCGGTGTGTAGGGGGAAGAAAACTGATGCTCCAAACCAAGGCGGTCACAAAACTTCTCAAAATTCAAATTTTTGAATTCGGAGCCATTATCACTTCTAATAGCTCGCATCGAGTTCAAAGGGAACTCGTTCTGAAGACGCAAAATCAGATTGCGAGCGAAGGAGAAAGTCTCGGTCTTCTCAGCTAAAAAGAAGACCCACGAATATCTCGAAAAGTCATCAACAACAACAAGCACATACCACTTCCCCCCAACCGAGCTCACCCGAGCCGGACCATCAAGGTCCATGTGCAAAAGCTCTCCAGGGCGCTTGGTCATGACCTGAGTCACTGGATGGTGGGGAGCAGCAACCATCTTCCCGTGTCTACAAGAGTGGCAAACAAGATCCTTCTCCATATGCAACTTGGGCAATCCTCGGATTAGGCCAAGTGAACTAAACCTTGCAAGCAAGTCGAAGCTCAAATGTCCAAGTCTCCTATGCCACTTCCAAAGATCGGAGGAGGAAGGTCCAGCCACAAGACAACGAGAAGTGCCAAAAGACTCCGAGAAATTCGCACGAAAGACTTTTCCAAAGGGCGAAATCAAACACACAAGATTGCCCTGAGGATCCAAAATACGACTGAGATTCGGTTTAAAACGAATCTCATAGTTGTCGTCAAAGAGTAGCGAAACAGAAAGAAGGTTAAAATGCAAGTTAGAAACAAGAGCAACATCGCGCAACACAAAGTGCTCATTAACTCGCACGGACCCGCGAGACAATACCTTACCTTTGCTATTGTCGCTGAAGGTTATGTACTCCTTTCCGGCAACAGGACTAAGGCTGGAGAACCACTTGGCGTTTCCGGTCATGTGCCTCGAGCAACCGGAATCCACCAACCAAATGTCCTCCAACCGTTTTACCTACATCAATAAAAAGACATAGGATGAGCATACGGTCCAACACTGGGGTTAGTGAAGTAGGAAGAATACCAGTGTTGGGCCGGCTGCTCAAAAGAACGGTCAGTGTAAAAACCATTCCTAGACTGTCTACGAGGATAGCGATCACCACGCACAGGAAAACGTGGTCCGCTGGGGAAGAAGCGCTCACCGCGATACTCCAAACGCGGTGGGGGAAAGCGCTCAACAAAACCTCCGCCACGGGGTCCGTAGCCTGCAAAAGCAGGACCCCGTCGGGCACGCTCTCTACGAGGCCTAGGCCTAGCAACTTGAGGCAATGCGCCTCTAGGCTCAGCCTCTTCCCTCGGAGCTCTCCTCTGCCGAGGCCTGGAGACTCGAGGGTCTGGTCCTCTGAGCCTGGCCTCACTCCTCGGCGTTATCCTCTGCCGAGGCCTGAGTACTCGAGGCTCTGGACCTCTGAGCCCAGCCTCTCTCCTCGGAGCCCTCTTCTGGATGTTCGGCACATGCACACCATGGAGAGGGTGGTACATGTCCGGGTTGTCCATTTCCCGAGCGCGGCGCGCCTCTCTCTTGCGCCGAAAACAGAACTCACTCAAGTGACCATCCCTCCCACAAAAATCACACTGGTACCTCACCGCACGCAAAGGGGGTTGTTGGTACGCAGGGTTGTGGGTATGGCTCACTTTGCCCTTCTGTGGCAAGCACTCCTCCTGTATGGGTGGCATCGTGTCAAGCTTGTTTTTGAGATGGTTTGGCTTGGGTGCTCACACTTGGTTCTTGGGCGGAGCTCTCGGGGGTTCCTCAAACACCCCATCCTTGGTGGTAGGCTTGGCAACCTCTCTGGGTGGAAGCTTGGTAAGTTTGGGAGCAGTGGTGGAGTTAGGCTTCTCACTAGGATTCAGACCACTCGACTCTCCAATCTTCCCAAAAGCAGAAAGATCAACACCCTGAGCAAAACCTACACCAGGACTTCCCGCAGCTCGCTTAAATTGGGAGATCATCATCCCGAGCTGCGGCTCACCACAAGAGACCCATGACAAGATGGTCCGAAGGTATGTGTTTTCTTCCTCGGTTTGCATCTTGCCATGCTTGACATTGGCAATCTCCATCTCCAAACCCTCACACAAAACGCACCTAGCCACACAAGTGCTACCTGAGTTGGCCTCTTCAAGAGACACAATCTTGGCATTCCTCTCTGCCAACTCAGATTGCAAGATAGGACAAGTCTTGCATGCACTCAACAGAGAAGGTCTAGCCTTCAGCTCATCCAGCTCTCCAACCAACGCAACATACTTTCCTCTCAAAGTGAGAAGATCAGTCATGTGTGTGGTGCACGACTCACACTCAACCTCCTCCGACACGACCACGGTGGACCGAGCGAACTCAAGCTCCTTCACCGTGTCCTCCCACTTCTGCCTAAACTCCTTGCGCTCTCTAGCCGCACGCCTAAGCAGTTTATCTTGACTAAGGAGGGCAGCAGTAAGTTTTTCTACCTCAGCAGAAAGCTCTTCGTGGGTGAGCGATACCTGGGAGGTGTCGTCGTCGTCGTCGTCGTTCCGAGGGATGTGCTCCAGCTTGCCTCCGACCTCTTCACCGAGCGCCATGGTGCAGAGGCCTGCGTCATCGGCGAAGAAGCAGAGACCGTTCAACTGGTCCTCGACCCTCTTCTTCTTCTCGGACTCGTCGTCGCTCGAGGAAGCGGAGTCGTCATCCGAGCCGTCGACGTCGCTGAGCGTGGCGAAGAACGCGCGCTGCTCAGCCTGGGCCTTCTCCAAGTACTTCTTCTTGATGTACTTCTTGTTGAAGCCGTCCCTCTTCTTGCGCCTAGGAGGGACGTACTTCTCCTTACGCTTGCCGAAGTCGTACTTGTGCCCATGATCGCCCTTCCCCGAATGCTTGTTCTTCTTGGGGCAGTTGGCGATGAAATGGTCGGGGTCGCCGCACTCATAGCATCCTGAGCGTCCTCCTCCGCGGCGATGGTTCATGCGGTTGTTGTGAAACCGCGAGAACCAGTTGGCAAGCAAAGCCAACTCATCGTCCCCCAAAGACTCCAGCTGGTCCTCTGTGACAGTAAAGAGAGATGACAGTGCAAAGCCAGCAGAGGGGTTAGCAGAAGAGCCAGAAACCAAAGCCATAGTCGGGCCAGAAGGATTCGCATAAGAAGCCCTCGACATGGCGTCAATCTCACTGGACTTGAGCTTACTGAAGAGCTCGTCGCAAGTGAGGGTCTCATAGTTAGGCGATTCGATGATCGCCTGGACCTTTGAGTCCCACACCGACCGATCGAGAGTGTGCAAAAGCTTCAAAGCACGCTCATGATCGTCAAAAGGCAACTGCTCCTTGTTAGCCCTCATCCTGTTGACAATCACCTGAAAGCGAGCGAATAAACTTTCTACCCTCTCGCCAGGCTGATGTCGAAAGTTCTCATACTCACGCTTGAACGACTCGTAGAGTCGGGTTTTGACTTGAGAGGTGCCCTCATGGAAACGCATGAGGGTGTCCCAGATCTCCCGAGTCGTAGCGAGGTGAGAAACGCGATCAAAACCCATGCTCAGACAAGAAAAGAGAGCATTATGGGCTCGGCTATTTGCATCGTGCTCATCGATCTGTTGCTGAGTGACCCGAGCAGCCAAGACCACGTAATCAGTAGAGTTGCAAATATCCCAAATAGAAGCACCCAAACTCTGCAGATAGGCCGACATGCATATCTTCCAATACGCATAGTTCGTCCCATCGAAAAACGGCTGTTTGCTCACGCCGCGATCCATGTCGCCTTCGGTGGATCTGGAACCGGCTAAGGTGGAAGATCCTTAACCTGCTCCGATACCAATTGAAGGACTGAAAGAGCTAAACCAAGGCGACCAGAGGAGGGGGGTGAATGGAAGCCTCAAAATTTCTTCCCAGAAACTACGGCCTCAGTCAATAAAATCAACCCCGAAAGCTTTGTTCTCAGAAGTGATGCCTACGACCCTTTGGAAGGAGGGTGGATGATCCCTGAGATCACAGCGAGGCACCACTGACCAGAGAACATGAAAGAAGCCAGCGAAAAACTGAGCCACGAGGTCTCAGGGCAAAACTCCGATTCGCCCGAGGCTCAAGAGAGGTCTGGGGGAAAAACTCCGCCTCGCCCGAGGCTCGAGGAAGGCCTCGGAAAAACTCCGACTCGCCCGAGGGGAAGGCCTCAGCTCGCTCGAGGGGCACCATTCGAAGGTGGCCTCGGCACGCTTGAGGAAAGCTGCTCGAGACAGGCCTCGACGTCCTCGAGGGTTATGTGACCTCGAGGCTCGAGGGTAGGCCTCGGCTCGCTCGAGGCTGGCCTCGGCGTCAAACTCCGATTCGCCCGAGGGTCACAGAAAGGCCTCGGCGCCCTCGAGGGTCACAGTCCGAGGGTGGCCTCGGCTCTCTCGAGGGACGCGGGCCGGACTGTCCGCGCCTGGGTGTCCAGAGAAGGCGATTTTGATCGCCCTTCTCTCAAATCCCTCTGAATCCGATCCAAATCAAAATCCAAGTTCCCCAAACTTGGAGGAGATGATCACGGGGTAGTTAGGAGACTATCCCCAAGAAATCATCCGTTCAAATCGACTAACTCAACGGGAAATCAAAAGGGAAGGTGGATGAACGAAAAAGTGATCCGAAAACGAAATCAACCCGATCTACTTGTTCGTAGGGAGATAGATGAATTCCTTTGGTGGAAACGTTCTCCTTTCAAATACGAACAAGTTGATTCAAACGGATTTCGCAAAGATGCACCGGAGAGGGAGATCGAGAGACGGGAAAATCGTAGCAAAAATCAATCCGCGAAGAACAGCGATGAACTTGAATCAAAACGTGAATTGACACACGATCTTGCAGCCGAAGCGCAACCTCACGCTACGACAAAGAGGTTACGGCCTCCTTTCCTCAAAATCAATAGTACACAGAGTCAAGTCTCTCTGCGGATCTCAGCAAGCTACAGCAGGGAATAGGGAGAGCAGGAAGTCTAAGTGCACGAGAGCAAATGAGATGGCTAAAACTGAGATAAAGGGAGGAGGGTGTCTCCCTGACTACTTATCCTAATTCTAGTCTAAGTACAATTCCTACTCTACCCCTCTCTAATCTAATTACAGAGCGAACCAGCTAAACCCTAGGGTTATTCTGGACCGACTCAGTGGTAGGTGTGTCCGACGGCCACGCCCGCACAACTCGTCCGCGTTGCCTCCACGCAACCTTCCGATTGCCGCCACGTGCCGCCCTCGCTCTGCACCCCCGGTTTTGTGGCCCAAACTGGGAAACCAGCCTTTTCCAGCTATCCCCCGGTTTTGAGGCCCAAACCGGGAAACCAGCCTCCAAGTCCAACGCCTGAGTTTTGTGGCCCAAACTCAGAAACCCGCAGCGCCCAGGTTTTGAGGCCCAAACCTGGAAACCGTCCACCCGATGGTTTTTCCCTGGCTCTACCACCAAACCGAAGCTGATGAGGGGATGCACCGCCCGTGCACCCCGTCCACCGACACGTGTCCCCAGGTCCTCGACCCGAGCAACACCGTGCCCCGCAAGTCTCTGCTCGTCGCTGTCCTAGGCTGCCAGCCACCACAGCTGATCCTCAGGCACTCCGGTCCCTCAGTCCAAGCCTCACGTTCGCCCTTCACCGCTCGGTACCTCGGCATGGCACGTCCGCCGCACGGCACGCCCATCCTTCACCGCACCCGGTCCGTCGGCACAGCACGTCTCAACTTGACCTTCACCTGCCTTCGATCACTGCATCCGTGCTCGACACCTGCACAACACAAGCCAAAGAACATGTGATCAAACCCGTTGACAATCACTCATCACTCAGAGACTCGGCATACACCCATGTATCCGCAGGGACACTCTCAGGATATCATATGAGGGTGATGCAAGTGTGAGGAAGTGCAACATAGAGCTTCTTCAAGGAAAGATTCAGAACTTTGCTATCAAGAAAAGTGAGACCACTCAACAAATGTTTGATAGATTCATGACATTGGTCAATAAGATTAGAGCTCTCGGAGACAAAAAGTGGGATGACAACTCAGCTGCAAGAAAGCTATTGAGAGCATATAGAAAGAAGAACAAGACACTTGCATCAATCATCATGGAGAGACCCAACTATGAGAGCATAGGACCTCATGAGATGCTCGCCAAAATAAAGCATCATGAAGTCTTGGATGATGAAGCTCTAGAAGATCAAGAGGAAAGCCACAAGAAGGTGGTAGCTCTCAAGGAAAACCAAGAAGAAGGAAGCAAGGCCAAACATGATTCATCAAGTGATGAAAGCGACGATTCCGATGATGAGATTGCTCTCCTCGTGAAGAACTTCCGAAGATTCATGAAGAAGAAAATGTACAAGAAGGGCAAAGGTGGATACTTCAAGAAGTCAAAGAAGAGGACTTGTTATGAGTGTGGTGCGGACGATCATTTCATCGCTGATTGTCCACAGAAGAAGAACAAATATAGCAAGAATGATGATAAGAAGCAAAGAAGAAGAAGAGGTGGTGAAGCTCATCTTGGTGAAAAATGGTTCTCCGAAGATGACTCAAGTGATGAAGAGAAGAGTAAGGGCAAGGAGAAAGAGAAGGGAGCGGCCAACATCGCCATACACAAGACTTCTTCTCCAAGCCCCCTCCTCAACATGACTACCTCGATCACATCATCACGCTTGTTCGAGGACCTCACCGACGATGAGGGTGACGTCACTCATTCTTGCTTCATGGCTAAGGATGAGAAGGTATTACCTCACTCTCCTACTTGTTCTAGTGATGAATTTAGTGATGATGACATGTGTTGGCGCAAAAAGTGATACCTCACGCCAAGCACACAGCAAGCTGAAAAGCTGGCTTCAATCTGGTGCCCGGAGTATGTTGATTCCAGAGACGTGTCAGTCGGTTTGACCTGAAAACCAACAAGGGATAAAAATGTGAGAATACCTCTGGAACATGCCGGGTGAGACCAGACAGTTCCATATGTACGGCTTTGAAAGCCAATCACGACGGCACACAGCTATAGAAGCTGTCTGTCAAAGCATATTTGTAAAATCATTCGGCGAATATGAAAACAGAGTGTGTAAAGCATATTTAACTGCCGAATGCGTATGTAAAAGGAGACATACTTTGAACAAATTAAAGATGTTATAAATAGGTAACTTGCAAAAATAGATCTATTCAAATAACACATGCATAGGCTAATCCAACTAATCTGCCGCACGTTTAGTTTTCATAAACCCGTCAGGCATAAACTCAAGCGAAGCTAATCCACCGTATGATACCACTTGCTATAAGTCTACACCACTTCTTATAATTAGATTAATCCACTACATGATACAATCTAATTATAACAAGCTAAAAGCATGCATATATTTGAACAGATCTATAAAAGCTCGTTACTCATGTAAGCATAACCAAAATCGGCAAACCAACCGAATTGGGGTCCATAAAGAAGGAACAGACAGGCAAGCACGATCAGACTAATCTAAAACCTGCATCTGCCGCACGATACCTAGTTTTATCAAAGCCTAATCGTAATTAACATGCATGAACCCGCGACATGTAACAATCTGGATTGAAAGTTGATCCGGCCATCATGATATTATGATTAGCAAAAGCACAAGCAAACTTGTGGAACAAGGCCGAACAAAGATCAATCTAGATTGGGCAAAAGAGTGTTAGAAGAATTAAATAAATAAAACATATAACACATGATAACTTAATGAATCTATTAGATCTGCCAAATCTAATAGAGCCGATAACTATTTTTACTCATGACTTAATCCGCCGCACGATACAAGGCACAAGCAAAAACTTCCCGTCATAAGCTTAAATCCGCCGCACGATACTAAGCTTAACATACGAGACTACTTGCATCATATCTAAATCCACCGCATGATACTAGACATGATAACAAGGTTGTTGGTACTTACGGAGGTCGACGGATCGATGATTCCTCTCGAAGAACTTGACGACACGACTAAGGACTCGAAGATGGCACGGGGCCGGTTTGTATTGATGTGGTTGTGAACAGTTTTACAATGGTCGAGGGTTTATATTTATACCCTGGACGAAATACGAGTCCTAAACGATTACGATTTACATAATAAAATATGGAAAGATACAAATTCTACTTCCTAATCCTTTTGGCGTCCTCCATTGTCACGTGTCTTCTCACGCAAGCCGGCTTTGCTTGCAACATCCATCTCCCGATTGGAGCCACCGCCTTGTAGAATAGCCGACCTCACAAGCATTCACTGAAACCCTAAGGACCAAATAGTCACCCGATTGCTCGTCGAATCCTTTCTTCTCTGCTGGCTGGGTCCACTTGTCATATTCTTGTGCGTGCGAAAATCTGGTGTCAACACATGCCCCCTAATTTTGGGATAAATATTTATTCCAAAATTCCTTTTTCTTGCATATTGTCGTGGAGTCTCCGGAAGCATCCACCTTCACACGTTATAATTGCGACACTTGCCGATCCATCTCCCGATGTACCTTTGGGATTCTTTAAAGTCTCCTTTCACTCTGTATCGGTTTGTGTTTTCCGAACTCCTCTCCTTCATTCTTAAAACCAGAAAACCCTCCTTTCTCCCGTCATCTTCTAATTAACTAGAAAATGTCTTCTGAGGCGAGCCGCCATAGCTCTAAGTTCGGAGCTTCCAGCACCTCTAGGAAAAGGTTTGTCTTTATCGCTTTTCGTCCCGAAAATGAAACAGTCGTTCTCATATTGCTGCTCTTGTTTAGGAGGACCGGCGACGACCTCTCCGAGGACTTAACTCAAAAGATCGTAGATCTTCAACTCGACCTGGAGGGGAAGGATCGGGAGATCACACGAATCTCTCGGGAGCGCGACATCGCTCGGGAACGAGCCATCGGTAAGCATTTTCTCATCATTTCCTTTTCTATTTTCCTTTTCTGCCTTTATTCACTCTTTCTCCTTTCAGCTTTGGCAGTCAAACTCCATGCCCTTGAAGCCGCCATCACGAAGCTCGCCATCACGGCTAATGTAGCGGGTACGACGCCCCTGAAGCGGGTGAATGAGATTAACCGAATTCTCCCTGTTATCTCCAGGGCCGGTATGGGGTACGGCGCGGCGCTCGCTCTCAACGCCGTGAGGATCCATTCTGGCGCTGATTACCGCAGATTTGATGTCTGCGAGCTAGAACTGGAAGATAGAGTAGAACATTCTGTGGATGACATGAAGGAAACTGGAACAGACCTGGCCGACACTTTTGATCATTGTCTCCCGATTAGGCATAGGATGGAGTGGACGAACTGATCTCCCTTACTGTAATCTTGCATCCTGTCTTTTGTAAATGAGAAGTCCTTTTGTTCGCTCCTTCAAAACCAATCTGTGACTGATCTTTTGAGATCAATGCGTGTTTTGCTTCGTGCACCAGCCATTAATTTTATCTTCATTATAGCGGCGATGTTTACTATATCGGCTATTGCTGATAATAGCATCAGATACCTTCGCCTTGCGGACAATTGTTGTAATCGGTCATTTTAGATCCAAACTTTCGGCTTTCTCTTAGCTTTCCGATCCATGATGACACCAAGGCAGTATCTCTTAAAAGATTTCCCGATCTTCAGCTCTCTGCTCTTAGTGTCAATTGGTAACATGAGTTCCCAAACTACTAGTTAAAACTGAACAACTCTTAGCTGAATCCTATCGGCTTTCTGATTCTGGGATCATAACCTCTTCCAATCATTAAAAACCTAGCCTGGCCCAATAACGGCCCATAAGCCGTGAAAACCCTACTCCGATGCTTGGTCCTTTCGTATGCAAGCCATGGTTCTATAAATATGACCCTACACAAGCTGCCACTCTTGACTTCAACCAAACAGCTTGACTCGCAGAAAACCTCCACCCCTCAGCTTCGGCTCAAACCAGAGAGAAAATCTTCCGCTTGTGTTTTCATCAATGACAGACAATGGTGACCACGACAGTCATTACGTTGGAGATGAAATAGGAGGAAGCCGAGTATCAACTCACCGGCGTCATGGGTAAAAACGAACTCCCTGCCCCCTTGCGGTAGCTTTCTTGTTTGTCTATCTCTGATTCACTGTCCGTTTCCTCCCCAGAGCAGGATCCTCCCCTAGTCGAGCTTGGGTTCTTCCTCTAGAAACGGTAGCTATAATGATTTCTTTCAACCTTTTCCCAAGCCACCAGATTCTGAGTTTGATGATTCACTACAGCAGACCTGTTTGGACACTCCTCGGTGCTGCGAGGAAGAGGATAAAGTCCAGAAGGAACTAGAAGATGCATTCAAGAAGCATGGCATTGAGGAAGCTGAATGGGTAGACCAACGGAAACAGTTCTGTAGTATCATTACAGGTTAGCAGAATCTCGGTTCTTCTCCTTCTCCCGATTTTGCTTCTGCCTAATATACCCTTTTTTCTCGTCAGCCTTGTCTGCAGAGAATGACCGCTTGAAAGCAGCAGCAAACAGAGTTGCCCTTAAGGTGAATGCTCGTGGGGATTCAGCTGAAGCTCGTCTTGACGCCGTGGATGGCCGCATAGATCAGGCCGTCATCCAAGGTGTGCACGTCGGGGTTTCCCTTGGGCTATCAGCAATGAGTTCTTGGACCAAAGAAGATTACTCCTTCCTACCAGTTGGCTTCGCGGGCGGGGATCCGGATGAATTTGAAGACCTTGAAATCAATGACAATCATGTCGCTGCTATTGCCGAGATTACTGACCCGCAATCCATTGTGAACAAACTATTTCAAGGGTAGTTTGTATTAGGATAAATTTGTGAGTGAAGCTTGTAACATATGAGATTTGTTCCCCCCTGAATAATGTCTATCTTCATCTTCGACTATCTAAGTGATTTTTCCGATTGCAGCATTTCTTCAGAGAAAATGTTTCCCGAACGCATGACGTCATCTTAGCCGACTAGATCTCGTTTTTGATGTGTCATGTCACTCGGCATCTTATTTACTGCACTTCACCTTTCTCTTCCCTCAATAATCCTACCACTTGAAAAACGCTAGGATTACCGGGTCATGAACACTCTTGCACTAAAGGCGATATAAGTAATATCGACTATAACTTAAACTTCTTGGAACATTTTTTCTGCTAAAGGCGATGCTTTACATCGGCTGTATAAAAATATCCTTGAATCCGCTCCAGATACAATTTCCACGCATTCGGCTTTTAACAAATAGTGCCGAAGCTTTAGTCCACGAGTGACGCATATATGAACAAAATTTCTCTACAGCCGAATACCCTTCTCTGGGTCTAACATTTTCGGCTAAATCTAGCTGCTACTTATCTTCTCCCTTTAAACTTAAAATAAGGGTCGATCCTGCTATAAGGCTATCGGCCGCCACGTACAACTTGAAACGATCACCAAGTTGTGGAAACGCCATCATATATTCTTCAATTTCATCCGAAGCTTTTGTTGTACGTCACCTTGCACAAATTCCTCCTGATCTTTTCTTGAGCCTTGGCAACGGAGAAATAAACAGAGTCCTTTAAAAATCCATCAACTTCAACACACGCTCGAGACCCAAACTTGCACACATTGGTCCTATTTCGGCTTTATTACCAACACTTTATTCCTCGTCGGCCGATATAAAACTTGGTCTCCATTACCATCGGTCGGATCATCCATTCAAAAATTGCTCTCAGAGCCGATTGTCTGAATCGGCCGTCGGTCCTTGTCGAAAACATTCACAGGACCTACTTCCCAAGCTTTTCCAGAGAAGCACTCGACACCATCATATTCCCAGTAAATGGGCTCTGTATTAGCAACACTCACCGAATCACCAGCATGGACAATTTTGATGTTGTCTCCAATCCACTGGATGAGAAATTGGTGCATAGTTGATGGTACACAGCAGTTTGCATGTATCCAATCTCTTCCTATTAGCAAATTGTATGCCCCCTTGCCATCAATGACGAAGAAGGTAGTGATCAATGTTTAGTTCCGATCGTCAACTCAACATGGACTGCTCCCCGAGTATCAAAGGAATTACCAGCAAAGTCTCTCAACACCATGTCGGTCTTCAATAAGTCTTCACTTGCCATCCCAAGCTTTCTGAATGTGGTATATGGCATGATATTTATGGCAGCCCCTCCATCAATGAACATCTTAGTCAATGGCTTGCCATTAACATAGCCTTTCATATATAATGGCTTCAAATGTCGATGCTTAGCTGGTTTATCGAATACTGCGCTTTGAGCTAAAACAAGATGAGCCAACAACTCTTGGAATTCACTTTCATCGAAATCCGAATACACCTCGTCTTGGACATCCTGTTCTTTGGGAGCTATAAACTCTGATGGAAGAAAGAAAGTCATGCATGCATCAGCCGAACGATCACCTCCATCCGGCTTCTCTTTAGGTCGCCAAACTCGCTTTATACTAGCACTTGCCTGCTCTAACTCTCTGTTTCTCAGGCGTTGTACCCTTCTTTTCTGGCTTCTTCTTAATCCTGGTGGACACCACTGTCCTCTCTGCCAGACATACTCGCGGTATTCTTCTTCTCCAATGCGAGCCCAACTTTGATTGGCAAATCCTCTTTCCCGCCGATCTTCAGAGTTATTTATTTTTAAGCGTCGATCGTCCTCAGGGACTCGTGCCCCAAGCCTTTCATGGACAGAACGGCGGTTGACTCGAGACTGCCTATACTCAGAGTATTGATTACTGCACTCAGGGCAGTTGTTCTTAACAGGCAGCTTCAAGCCTTCGTTCTAACAATACTGGAAGAACGAGCATTCCCAATGAGATTGTTCTTGCTCCCTCATATCTTCTCGTTCTTCTTGGTACATCTCTTCTTCGTACCTTCGTTGTTTTTCCAGGAACTTCTGTTCTTCATAAAATCTCTGCTTCTGGTACCGTTCCTGTTCCTGATGCCATTTATTCAACAGAATACGCGTCATGACCCTGGGTCTGGAAGTTTCACCCGTCTCAACTCGGCTATTTTGGAACTGAACCCTTTGTTGAAGCTCTTTATTTGTAATCTGCCGATCAGGGTCAATAGCACCAGCTTCCCTCACTCTATCAGAGGTTAACACTTTCATTTTGCTCTTACCCCTGGGATCAGCTGCATTGACCATATTAACAGAGAAGGACACAGTGTTTTGTCCAAAAGGGTTATCAGCAACCTTCATCTTTCCATCAAACCTCAGATGCCCATCATGGATAGCTTTCTGGATCCGCACTCTGAACACTCTACAATCGTTTATAGAGTGGGATCTAGTATTATGGAAACCACAATACTTCTTGTCCTTGACTCCTTCGGGATGCAGCATAGGGTGACCTTCTGGTAACTTGATGCGTCCTTCCTTCAACAAGTACTCAAATAATTTATCTGACTTGGAAACATCAAAGTCATAAGTACCTTTTTGTTGCCTTAGCCATCGCTGGTTGACTTGAGTCGGCTCTTTAGCCCAGACTATCTCGGCTGCAGCTATTTCATCTTCATCATCGTACTCAGTTGCTTCTTCCAGGAAAGCCAGATACATCTCGGCAGCCACATCACCTTTCTGGAATTGATTATTCCTCTTGAATCCATGGGCTTGACTACTCATCGTTGCCAACCTTTGTGATAACTGCCCGAGGTCATCAAACTCCATGCCGAATAGTTTCTCTTTGATACTCGGCAACATACCAGCTATGGCTATCCCCGGCAATTGGTCATCCGGCAAATTCAGAGAATAGCAAAGATTCTTGGTTTCCCTGAATCGGCGCAGATATTCTTGTGGCGTCTCGCCGGGTTTCATCCTCAGGCTCATGAGATCGACCAACTTCTTCTCGCTGGTACCCGTAAAGAAATATGAGTGGAATTTCTGTTCTAGCTCTGCCCAGGTATTGATAGAATTTGCTGGCAGAGAAGTAAACCACGAGAAGGTCGGTCCTGTCAATGACAATGGGAAGTACCGAATCCTCCAAGCTTCATCCGTAGATGCCTCTCCAAGTTGCATCAAATAGCGGCCAATGTGCTCTATAGTACTGGTGTCATCCTGGCCTGAAAACCTAGTAAAATCAGTGGGAGGCTTCACTCTTGGAGGAAGTGCTACCCGATTGTACCATTCCGGGTAGGGGGACTTGTAAGCATATGACTGACTCCTTGGCTTTAGGCCGAATTGATTTTGCATCATATCAGCCATCCTATGCATGATGAGGTCAATATTCGAATCAGGAGTTATTTGTGCTTGCCCCTCAGGATGTAGTTTTGCCGAACTCTTGTAGCCTGGATTTGGAAGAGCATTAATTGAGCTATAATCGATGAACTCCTGATATCCATCTCCAAACATATTCCTCTGTATCCTGTTTGCTGCAGGAGATACTTTAGAAGCAGATTGCGGGACATTCCCTGTCGTGCCGAACGTGACATGGCCATAAGTCTGGGGAGGTTGTTGCGTCTCATGAGGAACCACCCCACCTATGCTTGGGCCAGCTCCGCCCTCTTCGGCAACCTTTTGACGTTGAGGCACCGGGAACAATAGCGGTCCTTGCATTGGACCAGCAGTTTCTTCAAAGCGTTTATCCGCTGCTGGACCGAAAATGTTAACCATGACAGCACGAAAAGTATTCAAGAAAGTTGTCTGATGATTGGTCATGGCTTCCGATACAGCTTTGTACACTAATTCGGTCATCTTCCGAATAGCTTCCTCTTCATCATTGTCAGACGACTCGGATTGGTGATGAGGAATGATCTTTGGGAATTCTTGCTTCTGGAAGACTTTGCCGCTCTTGTTCTTGGAGAAAGACGCCAAGCATTTGCGCTGGAATTCATCACAGGCCTGTTGTACTAAATTTTTCAACTCTGGCGGCAAGTCATCCATGATCACATCCATAATTTGATCATCGCTGATCTCAGGCATCTTGAAACGAAGTTGTCCCACTAGGCGTGCCAAAAAGTGTGTTGGCACAAAAAGTGACACCTCACGCCAAGCACACAGCAAGCCGAAAAGCTGGCTTCAATCTGGTGCCCGGAGTATGTTGATTCCGGAGACGTGCCAGTCGGTTTGACCTGAAAACCAACAAGGGATAAAAACGTGAGAATACCTCTGGAACATGTCGGGTGAGACCAGACAGTTCCATATGTACGGCTTTGAAAGCCAATCACGACGGCACACAGCTATAGAAGCTGTCTGTCAAAGCATATTTGTAAAATCATTCGGCGAATATGAAAACAGAGTGTGTAAAGCATATTTAACTGCCGAATGCGTATGTAAAAAGAGACATACTTTGAACGAATTAAAGATGTTATAAACAGGTAACTTGCAAAAATAGATCTATTCAAATAACACATGCATAGGCTAATCCAACTAATCTACCGCACGTTTAGTTTTCATAAACCCGTCAGGCATAAACTCAAGCGAAGCTAATCCACCGCATGATACCACTTGCTATAAGTCTACACCACTTCTTATAATTAGATTAATCCACCGCATGATACAATCTAATTATAACAAGCTAAAAGCATGCATATATTTGAACAGATCTATAAAAGCTCGTTACTCATGTAAGCATAACCAAAATCGGCAAACCAGCCGAATTGGGGTCCATGAAGAAGGAACAGACAGGCAAGCACGATCAGACTAATCTAAAACCTGCATCTGCCGCACGATACCTAGTTTTATCAAAGTCTAATCGTAATTAACATGCATGAACCCGCGACATGTAACAATCTGGATTGAAAGTTGATCTGGCCATCATGATATTATGATTAGCAAAAGCACAAGCAAACTTGTGGAACAAGGCCGAACAAAGATCAATCTAGATTGGGCAAAAGAGTGTTACAAGAATTAAATAAATAAAACATATAACACATGATAACTTAATGAATCTATTAGATCTGCCAAATCTAATAGAGCTGATAACTATTTTTACTCATGACTTAATCCGTCGCACGATACAAGGCACAAGCAAAAACTTCTCGTCATAAGCTTAAATCCGTCGCACGATACTAAGCTTAACATACGAGACTACTTGCATCATATCTAAATCCACAGCATGATACTAGACATGATAACAAGGTTGCCGGTACTTACGGAGGCCGACAGATCGATGATTCCTCTCGAAGAACTCGACGACACGACTAAGGACTCGAAGATGGCACGGGGCCGGTTTGTATTGATGTGGTTGTGAACAGTTTTACAATGGTCGAGAGTTTATATTTATACCCTGGACGAAATACGAGTCCTAAATGATTACGATTTACATAATAAAATATGGAAAGATACAAATTCTACTTCCTAATCCTTTTGGCGTCCTCCATTGTCACGTGTCTTCTCGTGCAAGCCGGCTTTGCTTGCAACATCCATCTCCCGAATGGAGCCACCGCCTTGCAGAATAGCCGACCGCACAAGCATTCACCGAAACCCTGAGGACCAAATAGTCACCCGATTGCTCGCCGAATCCTTTCTTCTCTGCTGGCTGGGTCCACTTGTCATATTCTTGTGCGTGCAAAAATCTGGTGTCAACAACATGGATGAATTTGAACTAAGTATCATAAGAAAGTTTGGTAAAAAGAGTTGACCAAAAATATTAAAATTGCTTAGTAAATTGAAAAGTCAGAATGAGAGTCTTGTTTTGCAAGGGGACTTGATCTCTCAAGAGAGAGAAAAGAACCTTGCATTGGAAGCCTCTCTTGCCGAGGAGAAGTTGAAGGTTGAGAAATTGACCGTAGAACTATCTTTAGCTAACGACTCTAACAAGAAGTTGGCTAAGGAGTGTTCCACGAGCAATGACTCAATTGCTAATCTAAAGAGTAAGATTAGCTTGGTTCAAGAGAGCCTCACAAGCTCTCAAGATAAATATCAAACTCTTGAACTAAGCTACAACACTCTTTGGAGTAGTACTTCTTCAACTACTCCTAAGGATTCCGACAACTCTAATGCTTCAACAAGTAATGGTTGCAATAGATGTTATAAAGTTGATATCAATGCTTGTGCAGCTAACATTGTTGAGTTAGAGAAGAAGAGCAAAGAGATCCAACGGTTGAACATGATCTTGAGGAATGGTTGCAAATGCAAGATGGAACAACCAAAGGATATTCTCAAGATCGCAAGACATCCATACATCAAGGATGGGATTGGGTACAATAGGTATGGTGGCAAGGCCAATGGAAGGAAGATGGTCAAGGGGGTACCCTTTGTTAACTTTAACAAAGGGGTTCCTCTTTTTGACCTCATGAACAAGGCCAACAAAATTGCCAATCCTAAGGCTCCACTTGCTAATGGTAAGATCAACAAGGAAAAGCAAGTGGAGGCCCCCAAGCAACAAAAGCCTATATCAAGAAGCTATACATGTGATTACTTGTGTTGTTGGGGAGAAGACGGCAAGATTGTCGTTAAGTATGTTGGTGCCCTCAGGAAGAGGGAAATTATGAGAAATGTTTGGGTGCCAAAAGCTTATGTGACTAACCCCATAGGACCCAATCTCATTTGGGTACCTAAATCAAGAACATAATCTTGTTTTGTAGGAATATGCCTCCGATGGGTCAAGTTGGGTGTTGGATAGTGGATGCACCAATCATATGACCGGAGCAAAAGAAATGTTCTCCTCCTTCCAACCAAGCAACGACTCATGCAACAACATTGTGTTTGGTGACAATGGTAAAGGAGAAGTGTTTGGTTTGGGTAAAATTGCTATCTCAACTGACAATTTCATATCTAATGTATTACTTGTGCATTTGTTGAGTTACAACTTGTTATCCGTTTCTCAACTTTGTGAAATGGGATATGATTGTCTCTTTACGGATAAGGGTGTGATCATCTCTAGAAGAAGGGATTCCTCTATTGCTTTTAAAGGCGTGTTGAAGGGAAAACTTTACCTAGTTGACTTCTCAACTAGTAAGGTAGAACCTACAACATGTCTAATGGCAAAATCTAGCATGGGTTGGCTTTGGCATCGCCGACTAGCTCATGTTGGAATGAGGAACTTGGCCCAACTTCAAAAGGAAGGGCACATCCTTGGACTAACCAATGTCTCATTTGAGAAAGATAGGATTTGCAGTGCGTGCCAAGCAGGAAAGCAAGTTGGAGCAAAGCATCCAATGAAGAACGTTGTATCAACCACAAGACCATTGGAGCTGCTTCACATGGACCTCATCGGACCCATTGCTTACCAAAGCATCGGCGGTAACAAATATGGTTTCGTTATTGTTGATGACTTTTCTCGTTTCACTTGGGTGTTCTTTTTAGCAGATAAAACCGAGACCCAAGATATCTTCAAGAAGTTTGCTAGAAGGGCCCAAAATGAGTTTGATCTCAAGATCAAGAAAGTGAGAAGCGACAATGGGACCGAGTTTAGAAACACCAACATAGAAGAATATCTTGACGATGAAGGAATCAAGCATGAGTTCTCCGTTCCATATACCCCACAACAAAATGGGGTTGTGGAAAGGAAGAACAGAACTCTTGTTGAAGCTGCAAGATCTATGTTGGATGAGTACAAGACTTCCCATGGATTTTGGGCAGAGGCGATGAACACCGCGTGTCATGCCATCAACCGCCTCTACCTCCACAAGCTAAGGGACAAGACGCCATACGAGCTTCTAACCGGTAACAAACTGAAGGTGCATTACTTTCGAGTTTTTGGCTGCAAGTGTTTCATACTTAACAAGAGAGCCAAAAGTTCAAAGTTTGCACCTAAGGTACATGAAGGCTTTCTACTTGGTTATGGTACTAACGAACACGGATACCGCGTATTCAATAAAGCCACCGGCACTATTGAGTTAACGGTAGACGTGACCTTTGATGAATCTGACGGCTCCCAAAAGGAGCAAGTCAATGATGAGCTTGTAGGTGATGACATGTCTCCATCCGAAGCAATCAAGAAGCTTGCAACCGGTGATGTGAGACCTATTGAGGTTCAAGATGATGATGATGATCCGTTGCACAGTCCACAAGATTCAAATGTCCATCATGTGCACTCAAATGTACATGGTGAAGCTTCCGCAACTCCGATAGATGGAGGTGCAAATGATGGTCAAAAGCAACATCAACTTGATGATCAAGCACAAGCTCAACATGAAGACCGACAAGATGATGGGGACATTCCCACATGTGACGAAGATGATGAAGATGGACCCATCCAAAGGAGATCACTCGTGCCACATCCTAAAGTGCACCATACTATTCAACGGGATCATCCCATTGACAACATACTGGGGAGCATACGTCGTGGGGTAACGACACGTTCACGTTTAGCAAATTTTTGTGAACATTACTTGTTTGTCTCCTCTTTGGAACCTCTTAGGGTGGACGATGCACTTGATGATCCAGATTAGGTGATGGTTATGCAAGAAGAGTTGAACAACTTCACCAGGAATGAAGTCTGGTCCTTGGTGGAAAGACCCAAGCAAAATGTGATAGGAACCAAATGGGTCTTCCGCAACAAACAAGACGAGCATGGCGTGGTAACAAGAAACAAGGCACGGTTGGTGGCTCAAGGTTTCACTCAAATCGAAGGTTTGGATTTTGGGGAAACCTATGCACCCGTAGCTAGGCTTGAGTCAATTCGTATATTATTTGCCTTTGCTACTCACCATGATTTCAAGCTATACCAAATGGACGTGAAAAGTGCATTCCTCAACGGCCCCCTCTCCGAATTGGTATATGTGGAGCAACCACCGGGTTTTGAAGATCCCAAGTATCCCAACCACGTCTACAAGCTCGACAAGGCGCTCTATGGGCTCAAGCAAGCCCCTAGAGCTTGGTATGATTGCCTTAAGGACTTCCTACTCAGAAAGGGTTTTGAGATAGGAAGGGCCGACGCTACTCTATTTACTCGCAAAGTCGATAATGATATCTTTGTGTGCCAAATATATGTCGATGACATAATATTTGCTAGTACTAATGTGACTTTTTGTGAGGAATTTAGTAGGATCATGACCAAAAGGTTCGAGATGTCCATGATGGGTGAGTTGAAGTATTTCCTTGGATTTCAAATCAAGCAACTCAAGGATGGCACATTCATCAGTCAAACCAAGTATACAAGAGACATGCTTAAGAAGTTTGAGATGGACAAGGCCAAACCCATCAAGACCCCCATGCCTACCAATGGACATCTTGATCTAAATGAGGATGGTAAGTCAGTGGACCAAAAGGTATATCGCTCTATGATCGGTTCATTGTTTTACCTTTGTGCATCTAGGCCTAATATAATGCTTAGCGTGTGCATGTGTGCTAGATTTCAAGCTAATCCGAAAGAATGTCATATTATGGCCGTTAAGAGAATCTTTCGATACTTAGTGCACACTCCTAATCTTGGCTTGTGTTACCCCAAGGGCTCCACTTTCGATCTACTTGGCTATTCCGATTCGGACTATGTCGGTTGCAAAGTAGATCGGAAGAGTACTACCGGGACTTGCCAATTTATTGGAAGGTCTTTGGTGTCTTGGAGTTCTAAGAAACAAAATAGTGTTGCCCTATCCACCGCCGAAGTCGAGTATGTGGCGGCCGGCGCTTGCTGTGCTCAACTACTTTGGATGAAGCAAACACTAAAAGACTTCGGATGTGAGGAAACCAAAATTCCACTTTTGTGTGATAATGAGAGTGCTATCAAACTAGCGAACAATCCCGTAAACCATTCTCGCACAAAACACATAGACATCTGACACCATTTCTTGAGAGACCATGAAGCCGAAGGAGATATCGCAATACGCCATGTGAACACCAAAAAGCAACTAGCCGATATCTTCACAAAGCCTTTAGATGAGTCAAGATTTTGTGCTTTGAGGAGTGAACTAAATATCATTGATTCTCGTAATGTGGCTTGATGTTTTGCACATATTTGTTTTCACCTAGAGACCTAGACAAATGCTTTGACAAAATATTGTGTGTGATTTCAAAATCTATTTTGCATGCTTCTCTTATGTCCATGGCTATGTACTGTTTATATGAAATCTGGACATGATTGAAGTTTGTGTAGTGTGCCACACAAAGTTCTCCTAGAATAGCTCTCTGTCCACTCTGGAAACACGTGGTCGGTAGTACCGCCATAGGGTCGGTAGTACCGACGTCGGTAGTACCGACCCCTTGGGGGCGGTAGTACCGACCATGGTTTGACCCTGGTATAAAAGGTCGCGGTGACTTCTCTTTCAACCCTATCCAGTCAAAGTTTTTCACCGTGGCCGCCGCCTTCCTTCAGCCCGTGCAGCCGCCGCGCCCTCTCCTCCTCTCGATCTCCTTCCTCCTCCACTCAAATCCAAATCCATCCGGTGTGAAGGTGCTTTGGAGTGTGGAGATCATCTTGGTGGTGTTCTTGAAGCCCGGAAGATCCTCCTACATCGGATTTTGGCCTCTTCTTCATGAGTAGCAAGGTACTAGGGTGTTCATGCCCGATCTCTTAATGTACCTTGTTCTAGGTCGATTCCTTTGGTAGGATTGCTCTATCTAGTGTGTAGATGCTTCTAGGATGTTTGGTTTGCAAGTTCATGGACGATTTGTGTGATTGGATTGAAGGGAACCGCACGCTGCAGTGCGGTCGGTAGTACCGACCCTCCTCGGGCGGTAGTACCGACCGCGCACAGTGAGGCGCTTTCCTCCCCGATTTTGATCGTCGTCTTTGCTACATCCTTTAAAGTTATCCTTCTATCACCTTTGTCTCACTTCGGTCTATGCTATCTTTTTCTGGATGTCACATGGCCGGAGGCCCTCTCACCAGGCCGGAGATGATGATGAGGAAGAGTATGTGGCTTTGGGGCTTGGTGATGTGCAGCAGGGAGAGCCGCAGCGCCGCAATCCTGGGCGTCGTGCCCGGGCCGGTGGGAGCAGCGAGGACGTCACTCGATTGGTGCGTGGACGTTCGTCCATGGGCCGTCGTAGTGTCGACAGTGGCAGAGGCAGAGCCAATGTCAGTGGTGCTGGTGGCAGTGGTGCAGGTGGGAGCGGTGCAGGTGGGAGTGGTCATGCTGTTCCTCCACCTCCACCGCCCCCTGTCAGTGGTCCGCCAGGGCGCCTGCACAGCGTGATAGTGGGTGGAGTGGCTTTGGGAGTTGGAGCTGAGCGGGAGGGTCGGTCCATTGATCCTCGCGTTGGACCTCCATCTCCTCCGACATCCGGGTTGTTGCTTATCAACCGGGTGTTTCATATGCACCCTGAAGCTGGAGCTTTGATGTCTGCCCCCGCACATCTTGGACATACCATGGACTACTCAGACAGAAAGAAGGCAAACTTGTTGAGGTCTCAGAGGATGGAAAACCCTTATCTTTTTGTCAGAGATGACACAGTAGACAGAAGGTTTTGGTCCCGTTTTCAGCAGGACTACTACGTGTTTGTCTGCTGGAAGAGCTTCTGTACTAAGGGCCATCCGCCTCTCTTTGAGCATAAGCGGCTGACAATCCGCTCCTTGACAGACAAGGATTCAGAGGAGATTCAGGCTTTGGTGCAGAGGCTAGAGGAGTGGAGGATTTTGGGGCTGATAACTGGCGAGCGCAGTTTCAATCAAGAGATTATCTGTCAGTTCTGGGAGACCCTATTCATTGATGAGCCGGTTCAGGTGCTGCATTGGATGACTCAGGGAGTGCACTACAGGTGCAACTTTGTCACCTTTGCCAGGCTGTTGGGGTTCAACAGATAAGACAGGAATGCCCCTCGTCTATCTGAGATGTATGGTGGGGGAATGTATCCTGAGCATCTGGAGAACTCTGGGATTTACATGGATGGTGCATGGGCATACTTCAAAGTCTTTGGACTAAAGCCTGCTTACTTCGTGCTCAACAACTTGATGCGCCTCACCCTGGACCCCAAAGTTGGAGATAATGATAATTTGAGAGATGATGCTCCCAAGGTCCTTGTCCAGTTTGCTCGGCCAGATGGACGTTTCAGCATTTCACACTTTCTCTGGCAGAAGATCTCAGATGTGTACAATGACCCTCACAAGAACCTGCCTTACGCTCCATATCTTATGCATATCATTGAGCATGTGGTTGGAGCCACCTTCGAATATGATCGGACCGTGAAGGAGTACAGTGTTCGCAAGTTCTCCTCCACGAGTTCCGCGGGCAAGGAAAAGGTTGATGAAGGTGGTGACATTCCAGCTGCTGCTGCAGCTCCTGGCGAGGCACATGGCCCAAAGCCGGCTCGTGGAGAGGTGCCTCCTGCTACCGCTCCTCCTCCGCGTCGTGAGAGGCGTAGGAGTGGCGGTGTTCGATACGCTCTCGGTAAGTTTTTTCAGTGGATGTGCTACAGAGCCGAGCGCGACGAGCGGCATCAGTAGGAGGTGCGTGAGCACCTTGGTCTTCCTCCTCGTTCGCCGCCCTGACCCTTTCCAGATCCCTTCGCCGAGTATGACGCTCAGGCAAGGCGTGATGATGATGATGATGATGATGATGATGATGATGACGAGGGTGGCCAGCAGCAGCCGGCTGGTGGTGATGAGGCCGGGATCTTCTCCTCTGAGATGTATCAGCCTCTTCAGCCCCCGCCTTCGTACCAGCCTCCGCCGTTCTACCCCGACTACGGTATGGATCCTTCACATGGTGGTGGATCCACCTCGTACCAGGGTGGCGGTGGTGGCTCCTACACAGGCTTTGTTGCCCCCGACGCCGATCCAGTCGGGAGTGGTGGCTTCCGCGACCCTACTCCTCCGCTGGATCCTTCTGATGCCCCTTCGTCGTCGTATCCAGGTGGAGATCTTGGTGCCAGTGCTTACTCGTCTCTCTTTGGTGGTCTGTATCCAGGTGGCTACTATTAGTTGTTCTTGCTTATCTTGGCCTACCCCTTTTGGCATTTGATGACAAAGGGGGAGTGTTAGGCTTATCTATCTTGATGTAATAGCTAGCCTGTGAGAGAGAGTTAATCTTTGAGAACTAAGTGTGGTACTGCTACTCTTTTATTTGTGATGTGATGGGATGTAAACATTTGAGTTGTTTTGTTAAATTCATGTTTGTTTCATCCTCTCTATTTCTGCTCATGTCATGGATGGTGATTGTTGTTTTCGCTTTATTTTATTGTTTCGTGGATCACTATGTCATGTAATTCTTGCATCACAAATTGTTATATGATGTTGTCACGCACACTTAGGCACCCCACGGATTATAAAATTTAGGGGGAGCTCTTGTTCTTATGTATGCAACCTTGCTTTAAGTCAAGGTTTGAAATTCATATCCAAAGCATACACTAAGGGGGAGCTTGAACTAAATTTTTGGAATTCAAACGCTTCAATTCTTTCTATCCTTATTGTAAGCCTAAGTTGGTTGTCATCAATTACCAAAAAGAGGGAGTTTGAAAGTGCATTCGCCCCCATTGTGGGTTTTGGCTAATTAATGACAATCAAATTAGGGACTAACCGGCTTATAAAAGTTGTATGCAGGTGTTAGTCCTAGAAAGATTTGAAATGTTGTAATCTCGTGAACAAAGCACGTTTGGATACATTTGGACATAAAGATGCCTAGCTCAAGTGGTAGTTTAAAATTTCAATTTTAAACTTGAGTTATAGGTAAGCCGGACTATCAAGAGGGTCACAAATTAGGTTGGCTAGATGTGGAGAAAAGTGCTCAAATCGACTAACTAAAGTTTGCTTGAGAGACACCGCACAAACACGAACACATGGAGGGTTTTCTGTGCGGGCGATAGTACCGACCATGGGTGGTCGGTAGTACCGCCCGTGGCTGTTCTGCGCGCTGCTCTAACATGCTCTCTGTTCGTGCTCAAAATGACCTGGCGGTAGTACCGCCATAAGGTCGGTACTACCGCCCTCGGTGGTACCGACCCAGGTCGGTAGTAAGCTCAGTTTCGCAGACCTCTCTGTTCGCTCACGAAATGACCTGGCGGTAGTACCGCCATAAGGTCGGTACTATCGCCCTCGGTGGTACCGACCCTGGTCGGTAGAAAGGTGGTTTTGCGAAGCTCTCTGTGTTGGTCAAAAATGGCCTGGCGGTAGTACCGCCATAGGGCCGGTACTACCGCCCCTGGTGGTACCGACCCAAGCCGGTAGTAACCAAGTTTTGCAGGGCTCTCTGTGTTGACTCGGTTTTGACTTGGCGGTAGTACCGCCATAGGGCCGGTACTACCGACCCTCGGTGGTACCGACCCTGGTCGGTAGTAACCGAGGGACTGAGTCCTTTTCTGCAGGGCTATCTGTTCGCGGCCATTTTGGCCTGGCGGTAGTACCGCCATAGGACCGGTACTACCGCCCCTCAGTGGTACCGCCCCGCGGGCGGTAGTTGACTTTAGGTCAGATTCAAATCTGAGTGACCGTCAGTGACTGGTCGGTACTACCGACCATGGGTGGTCGGTACTACCGACCATGGGTGGTCGGTACTACCGACTAGCCTCGGGACTGGGGGACTATTTATAGCCCTCCACTTGACTTTTGACGGTTACCCACTCATTCCATTCATTCATTGCGACCTACTTTCAGACAAAGCTCTCTCCAAGCATTGACTACTCCTCTCTCTCCCTTTGCTCCTAGATTCATTCCCTTGCAAGATTTGAGCTAGGGAAGTGAGATTAGAGAGTGAGAAGCTTCGATCTATGACTTGAGCACTTGGTTTCTATCTAGCCGGCTTGATTTGTGTCTATTACTCTTGAGCTCTTTGAGCTCTAACCGGTTAGGTGTTCTTCGTGGTAGCCCGTATTGATTCATTTGTGAGGGCTCCCCGAAGTGTTTGTATTACCCCTGTGATTTCTAGTGGAGAAACTCGAGTAGCCTTTGAGTGAGGCAAGGAGGTGAAATAGACTCCAACCTTTGTGGTCACCTCAACAACGAGGACGTAGGCACTCCTTTGTGGATTGGCCGAACCTCGGGATAAATCGCGTGTCCCGTGTGCTTGTTGTTGTCTCTACTTTGTATATTACGCTTGTTGTTGTGTTCTTCGTGTTCTTCCTATCCCTATCTCCTTCTTAGGTTGTGAAGGCTCGATCTACATCAAGAGAAGCAACCAAGGCTCGGTGAGAGTAGAATTACCATCCTTCATACTTAGGGAGGGAAGTGGGGCTAGATTCTTGTATTACTGTCATAGCTCACATACATCGGATTTGTAGTTCTTTTTAGGATCCCGGTTGTGCCATTTGTTTGTGTCGGTAGTACCGGTGTTTTACACCCGGTAGTACCTACCCAAACAAACCGGCCTCTCCGGTTGTTATTTAACTACATCTGTTAGCTTGTGAAGTTTCAGTTTGTGAAAAATCACCTATTCACCCCCCCTCTAGGCTGATTTGATCCTTTCAGCTTCCTTCTCTGGAGAGTTGTTGTCTGCCTCCTGCTCCTCACGTGCAGGTACACCACCGATCCCGTACCAGGGCAGAGCAAGTCGACGAGCGGCAGCAGGATGCGGGGTAGGAGGCCTAGCCCTTGCTGGACGCAGATTGGTGTGGATAGTGGGTGCCTCCCACTCTAGGATGGTAGCAACAAGGCTCTGGGGGTTAGCAGGCACGCGGGTGGGAGGGTTGCCGGTAGGGTGGTAGGCAGGAGGGGTGTGGAGTGTTGGGGTTGGCCCAAAGGTGTAGTTGGTATAGTCTGGAGTTGGGGTGGGGTCAAGCCAAGTGCGGATGATGCGGACCTTGGCTATGGTAGCAGGGCCGCTATGGTTGCGCACGAGCAGCTGCTAAGGGACCTCATGTTCATTGTCCAGACGGAGCACACCACGGATGGAGGTAAAGTCAGTGTCTAGAAGACACTCTGGGTCGATGCAGCAAACGTTACCGATAGCTCCAAGGATCTCCCTCACAAGCGGCTCCTCCCAGTGCTCGAGAGGGAAGTCCTCGACCGCGACCTCTGCATAGATGTTGTAGAAGGCGTAGAAGCGGTTGTCCGCTTCCTCATGCCTCTCCACCGTGATTTTGTTGTTGTCGAAAGCCATCGGGGACGAGGCCACGACGTGCTCGCGCTCCTCCACGGAGCGGAACACCATGAGGCCCACTCCGCGGGAGGAGGCGGCGAGGTGGTAGGCCGGCGCGCCGCAGACTTGCTCCAACGCGTGACGGACGAAGAGCTGAGGGCTGTGTATGGCATGCTCCAGGAACACGTACGCAAAGACCCTAGCCCCCTCGTAGTCTCCGTTACCGACATGGATCTCGGCCATGGAGCGCCTAGAAGGGTGGGAGCTGGACGTGGTTGTATCTGGCGTAGGTGGAGGAGCTGGGGGAAAGTCATGCGGGAGGGGGTTGCGGCTGTTGTGGATGGTGCGGGGGGGGGGGGGGGGGGGGGGGGGGGGCTTTCGACGATGTGCGGAAGGGAGGTAGCAGTGGCTGAGAGCATGGCGGAGTTGGTGGGGGAGCGACAACCCGAGCCGAGGGGGCTAGACGACCCAGACATTGTTGCGGACTTGGAGGTTTTGCACTGGAAGCTCTTGTGTCCGGAACCGTAGCATGCGGTGCATTTTATAGGGTCCCTGCAATCCGAAACTAGATGATCAAAGGCGAGGCATCGGAAGCATTTTTTGACCCGATTCTTCCTACTGTTCATTTGCACCACATAGTATGATGACTAAAGGGACGCCCACCGAGGTAAAAACCTGAGTCACCGGCGGTGAAGTCGATACGTGTCTCACCGTCCCGTTTTTGCCGATGCATGGGACGTGCGGTGGCGCCCACGGTGTTCACCAGCTCTGTTTAACTGGGATGAGTAAGCGGGGCAGTCACCATCAACAGTCAGAGGAATTGTTGCACTGAGGGGGTGAGCTGGATGAGAAGTAGGTGCTTGAGAAAGAACGTCACAGTGATCCGTATTAATGGCACCTGGTAAAGTTGCATGATTTTTGCTGTCCGCGTTGAAATCCAGAGCTCCAGGTGAGAACGTGGGAGCCAGCTGCTTTCCAAGGATAGAATGTGAACTCTTTGACGGGCTCGTTTATGGGCTGAGCATGGGCCTTGTTGTGAAGATACAAATTCCCCATTTCAGAGTTTGAAACAGTTCCCGCGCCAGGGACATTTGACCGGGTGACGATATCTTTGACTGCAGCCTCACGGTCATGGTGAAGACGGAAGATGATCCCGTCAATGGCAAAGATGCCGATGCGGATGAGGAGGAACTTAACCATGGGGGAGGCGACAGAGATAGAGAAGATGAAGGGGCTAAAACCCTTGACGACGAAGCTTTCCGGGCGGGCACAGAAATGGAAGTTGAGGCCACGAGCCACAAAGTGGGGGGGAGAAGAAACCGGACCATTGGTCTGGGAGATCCAGACCATGGGGAGAGGAAGGGAAGCAACCAAAGGCCTGACTACGGGACAGTAAAATTTTTCCAAAACGAGGGTTTGAAAATGCATACCGGGCATGAACGGCTGCTGGAGAAGCACTTGCTGCCCTTCATCATGGCGTCTGGTTCTTCCCGAAGCTTGGGGGCCATCTGTCAAACATCTTGCGAGCGTCTTGGAGGGGGCTTTCTCTGTACCTGACCCCCGCCCCCCAAGCACGCACGGCTCGGCGCAGAGGTTGTTCCGGACGCCTCGAAGAGGACTGTCCGACCGAACGCGAGAGGGGACGAAGGTTGACGAAGCCGGATCTTGAGAGGTGGGGGGAACATTCCAGCCTCCTTGAAGAAGAGAAGGGGGGAGAGTCCCGAAGCGAAGAACAGAAGGCGCCCCTGGAGAACCGACTGATGGCTGGGGGTTGGGGCGGAGGCCGATGGTGGACACCGGCGGCGAGGGAGGAACGTTGCGGCGGTGGGGGGGGGACGGTGGAGGGAGGGAGGGGGAGGGCGAGCGGAGTCCATCCGGACCTCAGCCTGCGTACCGGATGACCGAATAATTTAACTTGTTCATCTATAGAAAGAACAAAGTAACTTGATCAAGTATTTTTTTTTACAACAACTCATTTAAACTTAGGGGCCTTTGGTTGGTGTCGTACCTCGTACGTAGTTTGTCATGCTCAACCTTCACCAAACAAAGCAAATTGTGCCCGTCACAAAAAGTGCAGGCCAACGAGCAAAGTTAAAGATACGCTTGTGGCAAAGTTTGGTGCAAAAATGAGTTTATTAGCCATAGTAGAATCGTCTTGTTAGTTTGAACTTATTAGCTATGGTGTAGTATTTTTCTCAACAAAACAGCATAAGCCAACTTATCAGCCGTAAAAATCATCATCGACCAAACAGCCATTGCTTTATATACACTGTTGCATGCACTTTGTGGAAGAGAGTGGCAGTAAGTCAACAGTAATCTCTTTGTTGGAGACGATTCTACAACCCCGACTCTGGTACTACTATCCCATTGGATGGAGTCGAGATCAAAAGCCTAAAAAGGGAAGCGAAGCATGATCAAGACCGCTTTAGGCTGATCGGGAAGGGCCAAAACTTACTTAAACATAAAGAAAAACAAAGCCCAACTATTAGTGGTCTTGCTCGCTTGAACTTATTTATCTAGCTTATCAGCTATGATACAGCGTTTTTTTCTAAAAAAAAAACAAAATAAACCACCTTATGAGCCTTAGAAACCATCCAAACAGCAGCAGCCTCCGTATATATAGACTACTTACCCAACCTAGGGATGGATCTTTACAGCCTGGTTCCTAGCTTGTCTTTGTCCAACAAGGGTGCATTATGGTAGATTACTAGATTAGGATAAAGAAATTAGTTAGTTTTCCAGTTCAGGCGATCCCTCGGTGGACAAGGACATTCACGACTAGCTTAACCGATACTCCCTCCATTTCCCTCCGTTCCAAATAAGTCACATCGACTTTTTTTTTTTCCTGGTACATCTATTTTCCTATACCACATCTAGACATATATGTACCATAAAAAGTCAAAAGGACTTATAATTTGGAACTGAGGGGGAGTAGAATAGAATAGAACATAGCAGAGCACAAGACGAGCAAATAGATCTAACGAGCCTCATCTCCAGGATTACGACTGTCATAATTAAAGTTCCACAGGCTACCCACTCACTGTTCCAAAAACAGTACCGTGTATGCAAAGTTGCAAACACAACTCAGGACACCATGGCATGAGTGCATGACACGACCCGACCTTCTTAAAAGCTCCGCAATAACATAGTATCTATCTCTCTCTCTCAGCTCCTTCCTCGGCACGTACAAAAGGACGAGCAAGCGTGATCAGGTGCCTCCAGTCAGACTTCTGCTTCCTTCGGAGAGTTTTCGGGCGCCTTCGGCGGCGGCAGATCAGGTGTCTTGCTTGTCTTGTGAGCCTCCACCGCATCCTTGAATTCCTCCCTGGTGGCCGTGTCCTTCAACTTGAGAGCAAATGTGGAAAGGCTGCTCGGTGACTCCCCAATGCCGTTCGCACAGGCAAACGTCACGCCCTTCTTGTCCATGTCCTTGAGTGACATGTCGTCGTAGAGGCTTGCATTCAGGACCAGCCGGTAGTTGCCTTTCGTCCTCATGACGAGCCGGGCTCGGGCTCTCTCACCCTCACCGCCCGACGATACAGGGACGTTCAGCTTCACTTCGCCTTTTCCTCTTTCTTTCCAGCCCCCGTCTAGGTACTCGTACAAAGCAGAATCAGCAGTAAATACGGCCTTCTCATTTTCTTCGCCGGTCTCAACGGGCCCCTCTGTCATAGCAAATTTCTTGGGCGCCTCTGCTGAAGTAGCAAGCGCTGTGGCGGAACTCCCGTTGTTGGCAGCACCAAGATTAAAGCAAGGGAACGAAGAACCATCAGCTTTCATCAGCCCAAACAGGGGACCAGCACTTGAGCCTCCATCTGTAGAGGCTGAGCCAAACGAGAATGATGAGCTTGAAAATCCAGTTCCAGTCAGACCTGTGAAAGCATTTTGACCACTTGACAGATTCTTAAATGAGAACAGGGGTGTCGCTGATGATGTCTGCCCTTTGTTATCAGCATCTTTCTGCTCTGATGATGATTCACCTCCTCCATCTTTCTTCTCAGTATCATCCTTGCCAATTTTATCAGCATCTCTCTGCTCACCAGACAGGCCATCTTTGGTCTCTGATTCACCTCCATCTTTCTTCTCAGTATCATCCTTGCTAATTTTATTGTCATTTTCAGCTTCATCTGCCCCTTCCTTTTCTTCAGCATCTCCCTCTTTTGTTTTGCCCTCAACTTCAGATGGCAACAAGCTATCTCTGTTGGGTTCTCCAACTACCACTTTGTCTCCACCACATTCATCCTTTGTGTCTTCTGCCTTGTCATTGGTTTCAACAGGTTGAGGTGGTGCTTCAATTATGGCACTGGAGTCGGTATTTACACCAGAGCCTGCATTCTTGTCAGACACAGGCAAAGTATCTTTCCCATTACCATTACTTGCCTCATCAGCTTTGACATCTGAAGGTTTGGCCTCTGGGACAGGGGCACTTATTTGAGCACCACAATCAGTAGGGGCAAACCTGATTGCTGAGAAAGGATTAGAAGAAGGAGCTGATGAAGTCTGCTGGCGCCGAACCTTTACTATTCTCCGGGTTGCCATAACTTCCTCAGTAGCTTTCTTAAATGTACCCATCTCTTGCTCTGGTACGTCATCATCAGGCTCAGGATTATCCTTGTTGATTTGGGTACCAGCAACCCTCTTCCTAGAGCTTGGGGCCTGTTCCTCATCTGCCATCTTCCTCACCTGGCATTCAAACAAAAGAACAACTTAGAAACAGTAAAACAGATAGTCCCATGAGCCACCAAAAAATAATAACAGTAGGGTGCCACAATTCAGAAATGAAAATGTAGAGTTAAATCTAAATGTAAGGTTTACATTAGAGTGATAGCTCAATCTGCTTCCTAGTAACACATAAACAGCCAAAAAGTTGTCCAGGAATTTACATGTTAACATGGTATCTTGGCAATCCATCAAACTATCAACAAAGAAGAAAAATAAACCTCGCAAGGCCTTCCTATATACAATTGAAACAAAGAAGTGCTAAGGACAAACAAGCAGCACACATGGTGCAAGTGCAATAGACTCCACCAAAGCCAAAATAGGAATGTTTTAAAGAAAGAAATAATATGTTGCTTGACAGTGTATCAGATGTTAAGTCCTGTGCAAAGAGCAAAAAGAAAATATCATCTTGGCAGAACATTGCCAAAAGAAAATTTGAATGGTACCCGTACAAATATCTCACCAAAAATGGCATCAAATTATCTCACCCAAATATTAAAACATGACAATCATATTATGTCTTTTGGACCAAATGACATCTATATAACCAAAATAAACACAGTTTTTAAAAAAATCTTCAACTGGTGCCAATAACCAAACAAAACTTTATGATGAATCGAGGAAAAATATATTGCTTAACAAAATGCATCAAACAATAAGTTCCATCTAGCTGCAAAAATAATATCATATTGGTACACCACCAAAAAACCCTGGGCATGGACAAACACCATCCCAAACAGTTCAATAAGTTTCAAATATGATGAAATGATGTGCAAGCTGACCTGACATCTGAAACACTAAATATACATATAGACCCTGTTTTGAATTGCTTAATAAACTTATAGAAAGCTAGCTTATGGCTAGCTGTCCACAAAAGCTTCTTTTTGGAGAAGCTCTTGTGTAAAAAACAGCACATTTTGTGTGTGGCTTTATTTTTTCAGCTTCTTCCCATCTAAAAGAGAGAAGCAAGCAACGGGGCTCCTCCTGCTTAGTGGAACTGGCTGACAGGTGACCGGGAGGCAAAGGCCAAGGGTGTGCATAGATGTGGGGCGGCTCACGTGGTGGTCGAGGGCAACACATTGATCCAGAGGCACTCGTCAGTGGGATGGCGCTCATTCGGGAGATCATCAGTGGGGAGGCAATCAACGAGGAGGCGCTCCTAATGAACTGAGACAACTTACTAATCGGTGAATTCAAATGAGTCTGTTAATGCTATATTCCACTTTGCGTCCACAGTGTTAACTACTTAACTGGAATATTAATGAATGTTTGAGTAACTACAAGCCTGTTTGGTTGGGTGGCTTATTGGCTTACAAGACGTTTGCATGCCATTCCTCACAGAAAAACAATTTTTGCGGCAAATTCTTGTGCCTATGCATACTTGCCAAGTTGAGAAATGAAGTAGCAAAACGAATGATAGCTGGCCTCACAAGATCTCCACCTATCTTCGAATTCCTTAATCCTTAGCGCCTGGAGAGGGAGGAGGCGCCTGCTGCTGGTTGCTGGAGAGGGTGGAAGCACCCGCAGCTAGAGATGGAGAGCCGCCGATGGCTGCCACCTGTTCGAGCGGGAAACAGAAAACATGTGGCAGCTGCTATGTAGGCAGCAGGATGCACGGGAGGGAGAGGAGTGAGAACTGGGAAGCTAGTAAAGGGCAACACTAATGGGCCAAAAATACAGTGATTCTAACAGGCCAGCAGACCAGCACACCATAAAAATGAAATCAGCCAACTAGCCGGTCGTGTGCCCTTATCGCCCGGTTAGTTGTGATTAGTCGACGACTAATCGGACGACTATGTTTCTAGTTGCTCTGGTCGGATCGATGACCGTAAACGGAGCTGGGGTGATAAGGCCGACTAATCGCGACTAGTCAGACGACTTAATAACATTGTCGACAGTACTAAAAAATCTCAGAAAAAAATAGCTAGAACACTTCACTGTTAGCTTTCAGAATATTCAGTCAGATACATAATGAAGAAAAAAATAATGCAGAAATTATTGTAAGCCACTTTTGAAAAGGAAATAATAAAACAAATGCAAATGGAGCCAGATAGATTTCAGATGAAACATCAGAAGCATCTCAGACCAGTATGTAAACTGTAAACACACTGAAGTGCCCTCAAACCCCTATTGTAAATGATTAGACAGATCTCATCAGTTTCATCAGAGACTGGAATTAGCTAGAAGGTGAAATAGTAGTCATCTACTGGCACTGAGCAGAGACTGGAATTAGCTAGAAGGTGAAATAGTAGTCATCTACTGGCACTGAGGTGAACAACACACAGCATAATTTCAAACACCGACCATCCAGAATACTGCTCCTACATGAAGGACACATCCATCGATCCGCTCCTACTTCTTGTCAAAAAGAATGTTACATCTGTAGTTGCCGGCAGGGGCGGACCCAGTAAAGGACATGGGTGTACACATGAACACCCAGTAATTTTTGCAAAGCAATCGAAGTTAGTAGGCATAATACATGCATGTGCACCTGTAACTAGATTCAGATCCGATAGTATGTTAGGGTTTGGGCGCACGGTTTTTACCTACTACTGTAGTTACGTTAGGGTTTGGGCGCACAGCTTCGCACAGCAGGAAGGGAGGACAAGGGGAGGGAATACCTGGTGTCCTGGTGGTGCTCGTCGCCGGCCAAGGTGGCGAGTGGCGAAGTAGGGGACGGCAGCGACGGTCGCGGCGGAGACTCCGGGGCTCAGAGGGCGGACGCCGCGCCGGAGCTGGTCGCGAGGTGGCTGGGCCCCAGGTTGTGCTCGACCGAGCGCGGTCTCCTCTCCGGGTTACGGCGCCGCGAGCGGATTGAGGAGATCGGCCGCAGCCCGCGGACGAGACGAGCTCAGGCGGCGAACCAAGGGTCGAGCCAAGCAAGCAGTGACGGACCACGGGCGGTAGGGGGTGTCTCGATCAGAGAGGGTAAAGTTCAATGCCTGCCACGTCAAATGTTTCGGATGGTGCGGGTCACTTAAATTGGTTTTTTTAATTAGCCTATTTTAAATAGAAAAAAACTAAAAATGCAGCATCCGATGCGATAGAAACTAAATTTTAGTCCATAGAACCAAACAAAGACCTTAGAACTTAATAGTTCCAGTCAAAATTTTATATTGCTCCGTACCTGTAAATCAAGTCGTTTTGAATAAAATTTTAGTCAAATATTAGGAATATAAATTATAAATAACGTTTATGTTGTTGAGTTTGGTAATGTAAAAATCATATGAGTAGATTTATCTTTAAAAAATTATGAAACTGAGTTAAATATAAACCTACTAGCTTCTTGGCTGAAAAGGTGTAACTAGATGACTTCAAACTATCAACTTTTTTTCACTCTCTCTCCGTCACAGCACCATCACATCAATGTTTGGACGCATGCATAAAGTATTAAATGTTGGTAAAATAAATAACTAATTGTACTTTTAGTATGTACATGTCGAGATAAATCTTTTGAGTCTTGTTGGTCAATATTTGGACAAAGTTTACCAAATAACAACGAAAGTGCTACCGTTGAGAAAAAATCTCACTTTCTCAATCTAAACAAGGCCCAACTACTTAAGCAATACTGACTATTTTTCTGAGATTGTTGAGGTAGCAGTAGCTGAAAATATAATAGATATATGAAAGCCGTACAACCTAAGAATCGATTCTTTTTGAGACACATTGTTAGGCCAGAAATTGTTTCTTTTTGAGACGGAGGGAGTATTGTTACTTCTGCTATTCTTTGGTCTAGTATTGTTACTTCTGCTATTCTTTGGTCTCTAGAAACTCAGGGACGAACTTTGCTTTTAGAGAACTAGATGGATAAGTATGGAGGTTTTCATTTACAAAATGTGTGGCTCTTATAGAACTGGACAGTTGTGTGTGACAAGAGAAATCTTTTAAATGGTTATATGAGGAGGATCAAGGATGCCGTGAAAATGGTGTTGTGGCTTCGTTATACACCCAGGAGCGATGCCTCAAGTTCTACCGTGGAGAGTTTGATGTTCCTATAGGGGATGCTTGTACAGTTGTACTCCTGAAGCTCAAGCCGCCGCAAAGAAGACTCCTACAACATCTTGTTGGGGAGCCCTGAATGACGCCTTTGAATCGATGTAATATAGCTTTTTTTTGTTGGTGATTCTGTTCGTTAGATGTGCAGACAGTGACGGATGCAGAATATGATTGAAGGGGAGGTTGGTTCTCTTCTTTTTTTTATCTTTCTATTTTTCTTTTTTCCCTCACCTCCTTTTTCTCTTATGGAATGGGAGGCTAGTTCTCTTCTTCCCTTCATCTTTCTATTTTTCTTTTTTTCCTCCACCTCCTTTTCCTCCTCATCCTCCTGATTTTTATTGATGTATCAGCCGTAGGAGGGGGTGGGGGGAGGGGGGGCTAGGGCCCCTCTTATTGATGTATCAGCCGTAGGAGGGGGGCTAGGGCCCCTCTTTGGATCCGCCCATGGGTGCAGATGTGCTATCTTTTAACCCTTTTGGACCCTTGAATCCATGTAATAGCGCTCTTTTTTTGTTGGTGATTCTGTTTGTTAGAGTTGAAGACGTGCTGCCTTTTAACCTTTTTGGTCCTTTTTTTGCTGGAAGTCTTGGATTATAATATCATGTGTAATAACAGACTTTGTGGTCTAATATTAATAATAGAAAGGCCGGTGTCTCGCCATTGAACTCTAAAAAAATTTGAGAGCCACTGTTATCTTTCAGACCATCCATTCTGTGATTATTAGGTAGCCAGCAAAGGTAATCAAAACAGAATAATATCAGGGGTGGAGCCAAGGCCCGACCACCCTGGGCCGGTGGCCGGGCTCCCTGCTGGTCGGTACTGACAAATTAGCAGTTCAGTACTCTCTAGCAAATAATTCCCTGGCAAATAACTTCATGGCTACGTTGAGTCCCTAACCTTTTTGATGCATAGGCGGAGCTTTGTGGAGGCCAAGATGGGCCATGACCCCCCCTTAACTATAAAATTTATTAAAGGAACACATGATTTCACCACTTAAGTGCTCATCAATTACTAATTTGGCCCCCTTTCTTAACACTTCAATTTTAATTGGCCCCCTCTCAATTTCAGTTCAAGCTCCGCCATTGTTCTAATGTCTGAAAACAATGACTCCCTAGCAAATAACTCCATGGCTACGTACTCCCTAGCAACCGATGACTGACATGGCCAAAAAAATTAAAAGGAATGCTAATTGGACGCGTGATTTTAGTGCATGTTTTGACGAGTCAAACAATACTAACTTTGACTAAACATATACAAAAAATTGTATTGCGTTTTATGATACAAGATGCACATATTAAATTAATCATGCTATATATGTTCAAAATAAATCTATTTAAAGATCAAATAGTAATACCATTTTCTACAAATCTAGTCAAATCTAAAAATGGTTGACTCCTTCAAACACAAGATCTACACTTATTTGAGATAGAGACAGTACACAAATGTGATAGGGAGGGGCGCCATCTAGGACTTAGTGGCTATTTTAGGTTAAACTATTATGCCTATCTAATTTAATTTGCTTGTATATTATATAATTATTATGTGTACTATTTTGCTTAGCTTTGTTAATATTAGTATGACATTATGTTTCGCCCAGGCTCCACAGAAATTCTGGCTCCCGCCACTGAATAATATATGTATACATGTAGCCAATGTAGGGGCCAGAGGCGCAGAAGCTCATTTGTCGATACCACCACCACCACTACACCAATAGCACAGCGAAAAGGCGAACAACAACATAGGCCCTGTTTGGATCCTCTAGCTGTGCTAGAGGTTAGAGTTATTTTATAGCTTATAATTAGCCCTAAACTAACTTTAGTCAAAAAGATGTTTGGATAGAAGGGTTAGATTGACAATAAATATACTTTTCTAATTATTTGGTGGGGTAGAGGTAGAGAGAGAAATCATTTTTCTAGTGATCCCAACCAGAAATAGCCCAAATAATCACCTCTTGGTGGAGATAATTTTTTAGAGTGAGCTAGATGCAAATAGTTCAAACTAACTCTCTTGTTTAGATACTTTAGGGCTAGTTGAGCTTCAAATAGCTCAAACTAACTCTAGCCCTTGGATCAAAGGGGGCCATAGCCGGGACCGTGGCAGCACAACGTGCAAATAAAAGCAAAGCGACGCATCTAGGTGACATCAGAACAAGTCTTTATTGTTATTATTATAGAAACTTCACCATCACAACAGGAGTTTCGAGTTTCAACAATCGAATTTGCATATGATTGCATACAGGTCCAGGTACAGCAATGTAAACATCGCGGATACCACATCTCACATCCAGTTCAATCTGCACATCTCAACCTCACCCTCAACGGGATTGCTGGACTGAGTCCACGCTACTTATTATCATCAAGGCAAAAAGTTTTTAGTGTGAGGGCGGCAAATGGCATCTTCTGTATAAAAGGAGTACAGCAGCTATGCTGGGCACGCTTATTCCTTGTTCTTGTCCTCGACGGGTTCTCCTTGCTGGCTGGGTTCTCCTTGCGGGATCAGATCCTCAGGAGACAAGTTCAAAGTCTCTGCAACGGGAAAAAAATCATCTACGGTACATAGCAAATATAAATGCCAAAACATTACTGATTAGCTGGTAGAAGGTGTACCGTCACTGTCCGCAGATGCATAGGAAGTTCGACGGGCACGGGCATTCTGTTGAGTAGGCTGAGAGCAGAATTGATGTGAAAGCATTCAAGTCAAGAAATTAAATTGGCATGACATAGCAATGCAATTAAGACACATGATAATAATTACTATATATGGGACTTGCTATGGGGTTATGATTTGGCCTCAAGCTTATACAAGTATAAGGTATCAAATAATTAGGTCGTATAATGTATCAATACTGCCTCCCATATCAACTTTGATAAAATCAATATGCTACAAGACAATTATAAGGATATCTTACAATAAAAAGGCCTGGGGTTTTTTCAGCCATGTGCCCGATGCTTGAACTGAATAGACTATCATGCATCTGATGTGGATAAAAATTGCTACCTGAAGCTTCGGTCGAAGTGCTTCAAGAGGACCTTTAGGCTTGTTGGGAACACCACCTTGCTGAAAGAGCAAAAGACAAGAACATATATCACATTTCTCTGAATAATTAATATCAAGTTCAATTAAACATTTAGGGTAAAAATCTATTACCTTTCCTAGAGCCCAATCAGCAGAGTCAAAGTAAGCTCGTTCATGGTCCTGAAAAGATGTTTCAATTTAAGATCATATTAGTGTAGTGAAAAGAATGTAAACATGCTCTACACCTATTTATATGAGAAAAAACAACTCAGTTTAACTAGCCAGAGAAAAGCAGTGACATCATAAGGCAATGTTATTGACCTTAGATATAAGTGGAGTCTTTCTGGGCAATATTCCTCCATACTTTTTCTTAATTACTGCCTCCTGCAGAAACACATAAGTAGCAGTGAGCCAGATAGAAGGCAAACAACACAAGTACATGAAACAAAGGCTATGCGAATACTAGCCAAAAGACAGTACCTCCTCTTGTCGTGAGGGCATCCCACCCACTTCATTCTGGTCTTGAACTTCTTCTACTTTTTTATCTGAAACATCTCCTTCAGCACTCACTTGGGCAGGTGCATCATCAGATGCCATCCCAGACATAGTAAACCTTAGCTGCAACTGCAAGAGATGAATTCAACTTCATGATTAGTTCGTATTCATGAATTAAGATGGTGATTGGGATAATTTAAGATGCACAACAGGTAACAGATGCACATATGTGAGACAAATAATTCCAGATTACCACATGCTCACATTTTCTTAAAAAATAATATGTTTATCTTCCTTTATGGCATATCAGAAGAGCATCACCATAAATTAAACAAGAGGTCTGGTGACAACTCTGTACTACACCCAACATTGATCTTCCATCAAAAACTCAGTTATGAGAATGGATTCAAAATTTCAACACTAAACCGCCTTCAACAGAAGATTAATAGAAGAACAATGTCTGAGCAAGTAAATGGTACCACGGAAGAATGGCGACTGCAAACATACTTGCTATGAACAACAATCTCAGCCCTAAAGATCTCCGGTCAGATATGTTTCATAAGGTTAGGTCATGTTGTTGACAGGAAGTTATGAGCAAGTCATTAGACAAGACTGTTAGTAGGCCTACTATAGGTGCCTGAGCTTGCTCATCACGGTTTCTGTAGACTGATTCTACTCATAATAGGCAAGGATATCTGATAGTGGTCGGCTGCCAACCACCACGCGACCTCCTTCCCGCGCCTCACCTATGTATAGGACTCTTCCCGCCGCCGCCACAGTCCATGCATGGTGCATCCCCTAGTGACGCAGATCGCGTGCGCGCTGCAGAGGCGGAACACGCCCACGCGGCCAACACTAGTTTTAACCACTACCAAATATACCAGAGATTATCTACTGTTCATATCTACAAGACAGTCTAGAAAATATGTTGGATATCCTTTGTCTGAGTCACCATAAAACTTTGTTGTTCTGCATTGGCATAACATCCAGTAGCCAAATGAACCAAGCAAATTATGTTCAGAAACACACTTAATCAAAGCTGGTTTGACAAAAAAAAATCATCCAATGAGACCACCTTTCAGAATAAGGAGTGACACATTTGTTGTTGGGAATTTATCAATTAACATTACTTTCTTACCAAAATGGCATCAGATTTTGTGCTAGAAAGAGACAGAAAAGTATCTGTGCTACAGATTTGATGGCAACTCCTCGATAACAAGACTTCACCAACTGGCAGACCAATTTATGTATCAAGATATGCAGACTCATGTTACCAGATTGTTTGGTTTGGAATATTAAATGCAGAAACTAAGTCAAAAGGCATTTGATAATCAAGTGCAAAAGAAATGGTTAACTCATCCATTTCTTTAAAGCATTCATGCTTTACTACATTGTCATCCCAAAGGCCGAAAGGGAATGGCATCTTTTTACTGTCCTTCAACTTGACGATATTTTTGCATAGTTCAACACATGAGATTATCAGTGAGCGAAAATCTTTTTTTTTCCTCAAATTCAGCAAACACTATCTCCTATCACAGGATTAAATTCATTGTCTATGGCTCTATGCAGCACTGACACAAATACATGTATCATCATTAGCACAATACATGCATATTGCATTTTCTCCCAAAAGATGGTACACGGATACATTTTACTATTTTTCTGGAAAACAAGTAATAATGCACATCAACAGCAGGAACAATATATTAGCTTGTGATTATGCTGTTTCACTATATCCTAAGGCCTAAGCAGCCATTCCTATGAGCTAAGGGCCAAGCAGTATTTCAGATACTCCACAGTGCCACTTTTCCAGCCAGCACTTGCACTATCAGAACCACAATACTTTCTCTTTGCACTTTGAATAGGTGACGAGTGACAGGTCTTGGACGACAAAACAAACTTCCAAAAGGGCCTGTTTTGGGGAACTTTCGCAAAAGCTATTGGTCCAAAAAGCTTACTTGGTGAGAAGCTAGCCTGTTTTAACAACCCAATTTTTGGATACCCAGCTAGTGGCCTATACTGAACCTAAAGGGTGGAATGCATGAAATACCCTGTGTGGGTAATGAATGGCTGATTGATCATGAAATGCACCCACATGGCCCTGTAGAGTTTGGTTAATGGTGATTATTTTGTTTGACAGATTCAAATTTCATACTGAAATGTAGGATTAATAACACATTGCAATTACTCCATATAATCAGGAATGTTCTGCTGCGTTTACCAAGCATTACACAAAAGGATGTCTTTGACATGACATGCGTATACAAAAGACCTACTTGGCTACATGAAGCTAACATGTGTGTTCAACAATCACATACATAATACTTAGTTCATTATCAAGGAGTTTGGTTAAGGGTGATTATTTTGTTTGACAGATTCAAATTTCATAATGAAATGTAAGATTAATAACACATTGCAATTACTCCATATAATCAGGAATGTTCTGCTGTGTCTGCATTTACCAAGCATTACACAAAAGGACGTCTTCGACATGACATGTGTATACAAAAGACCTACTTGGCTACATGAAGCTAACATGTGTGCATCAATCACATACATAATACTTAGTTCATTATCAAGGGGTCCGGACAGCTGAAATAGCCCATGTTTAAAGCACTATCACGGCCGATAAGGAGCATGATGCATTTGCGCTGTCCTAGAACAAATTCCGTCTGTAATAAGCAAACAGCTAGCATGCCATTTCCACTGTCCTCGAACATACTTGACAACAAACAAAGAACACAGGGTATTTTATATTCGTCAATCCATCATGTCCAGGGGGCGGACCCAGTAAAGGACATGGGTGTACACATGTACACCCAACATTTTTTGCAAAGCAATCGAAGTTAGTAGGCATAATACATGCATATTCACATGTAACTAGATTCAGATCCGATAGTACGTTAGGGTTTGGGCGCACGGTTTTTACCTACCAATTACGTTAAGGTTTGGGCGCACAGCTTCGCACAGCAGGAAGGGAGGACAAGGGGAGGGAATACCTGGTGATGCTCGTCGCCGGCCAAGGTGGCGAGTGGCGAAGTAGGACAGCAGCGACGGTCGCGGGGACACCGGGGCTGCAGAGGCCGGACGCGGCGCCGGAGCTGGTCGCGAGGTGGCTGGGCCCCAGGTGGTGCTCGACCGAGCGCGGTCTCCTCTCCGGGGTTACGGCGCGGCGAGCGGATGGAGGAGATCGGCCGCGGCCTGCGGGCGAGACGAGTTCGGGCGGCGGTCGAGCGGGAGCAAGCAGTGACGGACGGTAGGGAGTGTCTGGATGCGGATGCTAAAATTTAATCCGTGGCATATTAAAAGTTAAATATACTAATTCAATTTATAAAAAGTAGACTTATAAAATTAATTATATCATCGTACAGTAATTAATATGACAAATCTATTAAGCAAAATTAAAGGTCTATTTGGAACACCAGCTAAACTTTTAGCTAAATTTAACTGTTAGGCATTCAAATAATCCAACCAAAGTTTAGGTAGGATTAACTATTCCAACTCTATTAAAGTCAGCTAAATTTTAGAGCTGGAGCATCCAAATGCACTAATTAAAGTTTAGCTGAGAAATTTTTAGTTAGCTAAAGTTTTACATTAATATTTTAGCTAGCTAATTTTTAGTTAGGTACATCCAAACATGTCGTAATTCATTATTAGCAAATGTTTATTCTAACATCACATTATCAAATCTCTAATAATTAGACTTAATAGATTCATCTCGCGAATTAGTCTCTGGCTGATAAATGGTTTTATAGTTAGCCTATTTTAAATAGACGAAATTAGGATCACAACATCGGATGGCATAGAAACTAAATTTTAGCCCAGAAAACCAAACAAGATCTTAGAAACAAATAGTCTCGGTCAAAATTTTATACTGCTTCATACCTACAAATCAAATCATTTTGCATAAGATTTGAGTCAAATATTAGGAATATAAATTATAAATAACTTTTAATTTGATGAGTTTGGTAATGTATAAATAGATTTGTTTTAAAAAATATTTTATAAAAAAGTACATATATCACTTTTTGATAGATATTTCTGTAAAATAAGAAAGTGAAGCCGTGCTTTTGACTGTATTGTTGTCCAAAATATTTTATTTATAGATACGGAGGAAGTATATAATATATGATAAAAATCTTATAAAATTTTTGATACACAAATTATAAATTAATCAAATTATAGTAATGCTTTTCTGACAACTTTGAGAAAAATATATTTATTTTCTTCGTGACTCATCTTTCTGGAAAAATAACAATAAATTTTATTTATTTAATTATATAATCTAGTTTTATTCACACGAACGAGCCCTTAACTAATTTTACACTCTGATGTCTAATTTCAAAGTCTCCAATTATAAACTTTAATTTTATTCACATGAATGGGAGACAATTTTATAGTTCAATACCCAATTTAAGAGCTCTAGGCTAATAGCCAGTAAGATAATTGCCTTGGTCAGCTGAAGGTTGTTGTGGCTGATAAGTCGGTTGGTGGCGTTTTGATATGACAGGAAAATATTGTACCATACTGATAACATGACAAATAAGGTTTGTCCATCCAGGGAACGATAAGGCTCAAAACTCCACGAAGTCATTAAACTGCGCGCAGCCTATGTTGCGGCCGACAGGGGTGACACTGTGCTACCCAGTCTCGGATATGGCTGCTAGGCGCAACCGCGTAAATCAGGGTAGGAGCCAATATTGCTTTCTTCATGCTCGTAGAATCCACCGGTCTAGACTTCGGAGTCCGCGAGATTCGATAGCTCAGGGCTGAGCAGCAACGTTTGCTAACATGGGCTCTTGTTTGTTAAGCTAAATTATGTATGTGCTAAAATATAAAAAATATTGTGTTGTAAGTAACTATTGGGAGGGTTGGGCCTAACTAGACTACCCATTGGACCCGCTACTAGAGTCAAGGTTAGATAGAAAATGTGCTATCTAGATGACCACCTGCAACATACAACTTATGAGCACCTAGATATTCTCTAGGTGTCTACATTAGCAAATATACTTGTACATTGCAACGAGAAGTAAAACACAATATAGAGTTATTTTGACGAACTACGCCTTGAAAGTTTATTAAACAATTGTTTGGTCAAAATTCATCTTAGAGTCATACGTACCATGTTGGATGCTCAACACATTTAGATATACGACACTTAGAGATTTATTAATCGTGTTATGCATTATGAATTTTTAGAGTTAGATTAAATATTGTGTCTATAATCGTGTCATGTATTCCGATCTATTCTGGAATTGGATTTCATACTATCTCTGGACTTGCGTGGTTTTTTTTGACAAAATAGTAATATAAAAAATAAATAAAGTTAGATATATGCTTAAATCATAGGGACTAAAATTTTGTCTTTTATTATTAAGATATAGATATAAATATATTATCTTAAATAAAAGAAAAATGAGATATCGTAGACTTAAGTGGCTGGACACTTTCTGATTTCTTAGATTTTGCAGGTTTAGTGTCAACTTATTGTGATGAATTATGCGAGTTGGTCTCCTCCTGCTGTTATATAGGTCGAAGTTTGTGTCATCTTACGTGAAATGATACATTATAATAATAAGAACAAAAATAGAAATACATAAACACCATATTTATAGAGCACGTTCTACGGTTGTGAGCTGTATTTTTTGCATCGACGACATCTAATTTTAGTACCGACTTTCGATGACCTGATGCCTTGTTTCCCTGGTTCTAAGACGGTTTCCAACAACATAAGTATAGCGCAACCCATATCTAAAATGTGTTGTCCATATTATTTTAGCGGCAAAAAATAGGCTTCAATAGAGTAGACAAACATAGGACGCATTTTGCATCAGACGTCACGTGGAACACAAATAAGCGTCCTCTGATCTCTTTGTGTCTCCATACAATACCAGCCCACCACCACGAGGGAAGGGGATGACCGGATCCGCCTCAACACGGATCACTAGATCCGACGGCTCCCTATGCTCGCCGTTGTGGTTGAGGACATCGGGAAAAAGAGAGCGTCTAGGCTAGGCCGCAACCTTTTTGGATCTTCTTTTGTGTTGGTTGTTTGAGTAGGCGAACTTTTAGGTCCGTAATTTTTTGCCATAGCATTACCTAAACCATCGAATGAGTCTTTTTATTTTAGGTTTGTATTGTTGGAGACAGTTTAAAATGTCTTTTTTTTTCTAGTTGTGGGCGCTATGACATTTTCTTCACTTTAAGAGAGTAGAGGCAATGACTTTGGATTTGGAGATACAAGCTAGGCTGATATGTGTTCAAGTGCTCCATCTGATCTCAGATTTGGGTGTGTTAATTGTTGTAGCAGATGATGTCAGCCAAAGGATGAGATCAAACCAAAATTGCAAATTCAAGGATGATACCAGACTTTTTTATAGTTGAGGGATAAATTTGAGCTTTGGATGAAAGTTTAAGGACGAATATGGCTATTTTGCCAACAAAAATCTACATGAGTTTGCACTAGACCTGAGCATTTTGCGGGCCGGGCCTGGTTCGGGCCGGGCAAAAAAAAAAGCCCGGTTATGTCGGACCGAAAAAAACCTGCCCATTACTGTCCACTGGACGAGTCAGGCCTGCTATTTTTGGGTCGGGCTCGGGTCGGGCCGTCCGCGTAATTTATAGTGTAAAACAGCTAAAATAAGCATTTCGGGTCGGGTTCGGACCGAGAAATTTTTTTCTGGGCAACAAAATCTCTGCCCAACCCCTATCCAGTAAGGTTCGTGGGCGGGCCAAAACCCGCGGGCCCGGGGCGGGCCCGCAGGCCGGGCTGAAAATACTCAGGTCTAGTTTGCACCAGCAGAGCAAGTGTACTTTTCCCTTTTATGGGGCGTCCGCAATGGTGTTCAAATCGCTAGCTATTTGGTCTCGAGGAAGAATGCTATTGACTCTCAATGACAACTTACAAATAGCTAGCTAGATGAGATATATAAATAAATATTATTTTGATGAGACAACTTACAAAAGTAACACTCTTATTGACTATCGAGGAGAGAGATTAAAACTAGCTATTTGATCTCTCTCCTCGATAGATCTCTCTCCTCGATAGTCAATAAGAGTGCTACTTTTATATTATTTTTATACATCATCTCGCTAGCTATTTGTAAAGTGCTATTGAGAGCCAATAGAATTCATTCTAGCTAGCTATTTAACAATCATTGCGGATGGCCTTAGGGGCTTCCCCCACTGGCGCCGCAACGTGTCACGTGACAAGAAAACCTGGCCCGGCCCGGCCCAAATAGCGTGCGGATTAGGCGAAAATCAGGCGCCAGCCATAGCGTCCTACTCAACGAATTAAATTTTATGAGACCTAATTCAATTCATTTGAAAGAATAACACCGTTAAATTTTAAAATAAATCCAGTGTCAAGGACTTAAAGGCACCGCAAGAAACTCAACCAACTGAGCTTGCACAGTTTGCACTCTACAGGCAACTTGTTCTCAATCACATCATTGTCCTGTGCTACAAGAAAAAAAAAAGTATAATATACTGCACTACTGAAGCAAGCATTCGACACAAAACGAAACGAGCAGCTGAAGCTAATAATTGGATTGAAAGCAGAGTGTATACTTGTTAAATTTATCTAGTTAAATTTACATCGATCTAAAAAAGGCTAAATTTACATCAGCAAGAAAGTATAACCCACAGAAGAGCCATGCAATTCATCTTCTCTGATTTAAATCTGCCTGAGATGCATCGTTATGGAACTCTTTACAGCTCATCACGACGATCTGACTGACCATGATTTGTTCTGTGAATTGCATTGAACAATAATCAAGTCATCGAAGACGAAGAAAAGGATTAGGTCTTGTTTGAAGCAAGCTTCTCTCCAACATAAAGCAAATAAATCATGCCATTTACCAAAGCAAGGAATGACCACACAAGCTATATTCAATATTAATCAAAACATGCTGACGTACAGGCTGTCATTTTTACCTTCAAGTGCTGCAGCTCACATCCTCTATCGTGGTTCTGCTCATTGCTCAGCTTGAATTGCTAGGCCACTTGATGTTGGCTGCAGCCTGCAGGATGACCTGGGTGCATGTAAACAGCGTTCGACTCTGCAGGCTGCAGCTCTTTTGTTGGTTTAGGTTTACCATCCACACAAAAACTGGTTATGCTCAGGAATGCCAACCATTAGCACGGCAATAATTGCGTGAATTAGTAAGTGCACGCGCATGTTTGACTTTCTTGAACAAATTATATGCGGTCTCAACTCTGTCCATCTCCAACAGCTTGTTATTCAATTTGCTGCAAACAACTCTCCCAAGACAGAAGCCATTCCTAAGTGATTCCTCCACCACAGCCACAGCAGCATCGACCTTGCCCACATTGCAAAGCCCATTTACAATAAACTCATAAATCTCTTTATCAGGTTGATATCCACACTCCTGCATCTCTTCCCAAATGTCCAAAACAATTCCACTCTTCCCAAATTTAGCGAGCCTTTCTAGCAAAAGCTTAAAAGCTTTCAAGGATACTACACAACCAGCCTTCCTACTCTTTTTGTAAATCATCAAAGCAGCATGAGGCGGTCCAAATGTACACAATGGATTGATAAATGATGTTACCATCCCGGTATTTGGCACAACTCCTTGGTCCAACATGTCATCAAACATGTGGAGCGCATCAGCTACCCTGCGACCTCTCAAAAAGGCTTCAATCATCTTGGAGTACGTGTCGATGTTCGGGGGACACTTCTTTTCCAACATATCATTGTAGTACTTGATGCAACTGTCCAAATCCCCAACAGAAATAAAATTGAAAATAAGTGCATTGTAGGCCATCGTAGTTGGACCATATCTCTCATGTACCACCATATTCTCAAACTCCTTGAGTGCGTCCTCAGTCTGTCCGGCTCTACCCAATGCCTCAATTAGATGGCAATGTGAAACCTCATTTGGAACCAGCCCATCCTCTTGCATCTTTGTCCAAACCTCCTGCAGTTTATCAACACTCCCAGACCTCGCCCAGCCACCCATGACATCATTGTACACATTGCTATCAAGACCAAGCAACTCCTTACGAGCAGCCTGCAAGAGCGAGCTAGCAAGACCAACATGTGACCTCTGGCAAAGACTCCTGATGAGGACAGCAAATGCCTCCTTTCTTTGGCAGGCTTTCCCAATCCCAAATCCAAATTGGTCGGTACTAAGCACATCAACAGCCCTACTGACATGCCTGGCAGCAACTAGGCTATCAATGATGATCTCTAGCGTGGTTAGGTCTGGAAAGATGTTGTTTCTGCGCATGATCCGAAGGGCGTCATCCAGAAAATCAAAGAATTTCTTCCTCCCCAATGCCCTGATGACAATGTTGCAGGTGCGGATGGATGGGGGAGGCTTGGAGATAGTGACTGCCCAATCAAAGAAACTGACAGTGGCGGCACCACTGAGGTCACCGGCGTTGACGACATTGGCAAGCACCTCTGGTGAGAGCGCCATGGCAGCGCCAATGCCTGTGGAAGATAGCGCCCGGTGGAGCGCGGTACGACCAGGGGGCTTGCGGAGGAAGACCCCACGGAGGATGTCTGCGGCAGATAAGAGCATGGCGGTAGGAGGTGGATGGGGGTCAGGAGGAGAGTCGGTAGAATGAAGAATAGTAGGGAGTGGAGGTGGATTGGTAACGGTAGGGGAGGGGAGGAAGCGGAGGGAGGAGATGACCATGTCCTCAGCTGAGGCTGAGGCGGAATAGCTACGACAACTTTGGAGGAAGAGGAGGCGCCGGGCCACCATATCTGTTTGCCTCCTTGGCAACCCTTTCTTGTTCACGGAGACAATCCTGGTCGGAGCTAGGAAAGAAACCACCGCTGGCAGCAGTGACTGTGGTTACGAATGGCAGAGGCGATGCGGAGATGGAATGGCGAAAGAGGCAGAGCTTGTAAAGCGTGTGTCAAACATCATCATAAGTGGCAGTACCCATGCCCATCCTTGAGGCCATCCCACCTGACATGCAGCAACAGATGTTCGGAATTAGTCAAAGATGTAGAGGTTCAGAGCTTGTGAACTTTGCAAACAAGCACACAACTTCACTATGATTAATCCAAATCCGTGAATAAAAATGTCAAGAGCACAAACTTTCTGTTTGGTCCAACTTTCTCATGCTAACCAGGCATGACGAGAATTCATTTTGATCTAATCAACTGCAACTGACGATTCTCCATTCTCAAAATGAATGAGTAATTTCAGTCAGATTATTCAAATAAGCACAGAAGCTGCTAAACAGACATACAATATTAAAGACCTTGCTATGCAAGAGAATCTCCATACCGTAAAAACTGAAATCCAATTTTACCAAAGCAGCATCCAATGGGAAATGATTGGTGAAGGCAAGTTCTTCATAGGAAATGTGGTTTTGTTAAATTGATGCTGAAGGCCGAGAGAGCAAGAAGGATGCACTCATGACTGCAAACTACTGACAGTGATATCATTGTCACCACACACACACACTTTAAGTAGCATCATTGCAAACTACTGACATTCGCACTGATGCTACCAATTTAGTGAGTTTTATCCGCAGGTCGGTCATGGTAATATCATTGTCACCACACACACTTTAAGAAGTACCATGAAACTTAGCTGCATCCTGTGTCTCTACTAAAATCACAGAATATTTAGTTGCCAAAGACAGGTGAAAGAAATGCTTCTAGTGCCTTTTCTCTCTGAGAACACTAGCGCAAGTTCCTATAGGATACCAGAAACTCTTCTACGAGGCATCCATATGCTGGATCACAAATTCACATATTCACAATCACCGATTACTCACCAGAGATGCAGAGCAGCGAGTCGTCACTTAGCAGAGGCAAAGCAGCAGGAGCAGATGCAGCCGGGCGCTGGCAGCCCGACCACGCTGCAGCTGTACTGGAGGGTGGGGACGCCGGGACGTGCGGTCCAGCGGCCTATCGGAGTCCAGCTCCGGCGGCCCCGAAGGTCCGCAGTGCAGCGACGGTGCTCAGGCGCTCAGCTGGACGGCGACGGGGTCAGGAGGACAGACGGGCGCGGGGCGGCGGGCATCGGCTTCTCTCATCTGGCAGCGTTGGCGTTGCGGCGGATCCGTTGCGCAGAAGCCGGCGGCCGTTCATCCGGGTCGCCGACTGGCCATGCGGCCGCCGGCCGCCAAAGAGGTATCGGTGAATTGACAAGGGCACAGGCGAGTGGTAGGCGAGGCCCAACACGGCCTTGTCGATTGTGAACCAGGCTGACATTGGGCCTGGCCTTGACCGGGCCGGAAGAGAAAGTTCGTTACCTGGGGATGTCCGTCCGGTCGATGTGAGCATCCGTGGCCCATTGTGACCTCGCCGTCTCCCTCAGCTCTCTCACTGGCTCACCGCACGAGCCCCTCTAGATGGCGAGCCGCGGGGTGAGGAATGGGGTGGGGCACAGCCGCGCAGGATGAGCGCGAAGCTGGACCGGCAGAGCGCCAGCGCCAGCGCCACGCCCAAGGTGGCCGCGCGTCGTCGGATGGAGGTGGGTTGGTGTGGCTCACTCTTGGTCTGGCTCCGGTGATCCGGTCATGTGTAGTGGGGATCCGGATTTGGATTCGGTTCCGCGGGGTTTGGGTGGGTTTGTGGAGTCGGAGCTGGTGCACTGATCTGCATTTGGATAGCTTGGCCTGGTTCGCTATTTCCGAGTGGCTGCTGCAATTGACTATTTAGGTACTTATTAGATTTTCTTGGTTCACACTTCCTAATCAGCTTAGAATTTTCGAGTAAATTGATTGGTCAGTATGGACTGCGACGGGGTAAGCTGATTAGAATTTTCGAGTAAATTGGATGGAAGTACAATTTAAGGCGTGTAGGTGGAACCCTTAATCAGTTAATCGTGTAACAAGAGGCAGCAGCATCAGTTCCTCCCATCCACACAAAAACATCAGAGAGGAGAGCTAAGCCATGGAGGCCACGGCGCTGAGCTTGGGCAAGTCCGTGCTGGATGGAGCGCTTGGCTATGCTAAATCCTCTGTGGCGGAGGAGGTAGCCTTGCAGCTCGGCGTCCAGCGCGACCATGCCTTCATCAGGGAAGAGCTGGAGATGATGCGTGCTTTCCTGAGGGCCGCACACGATGGGCAAGACAACCACCAGGTGCTCATGACCTGGGTGAAGCAAGTCCGTGACGTGGCCTACGATGTCGAGGACTGCCTCCAAGACTGTTCCATTCATCTCAAGAAGCCGTCATGGTGGCGCCGCCCTAGCACGCTGCGGGAGCGGCGCCGCATCGCCAAGAAGATGAAGGAGCTGAGAGCCAGAGTTGAGGACGTGAGCCAGAGAAACCTGCGCTACCAACTCGTCAAGAGCACCGGCTCCACGTCTGGAGACGGTGCTGAGGCATCCGGTGCAGCAGCAATGTCAGGCATGGAGGAAGCACTGCGGCAGCAGAACAAGTCCAAAGCGGATCTCATTCGACTGATCAACAAGAAGGATGAGGACCTTAGAGTGATTGGTGTATGGGGAACAAGTGATGTTCTTGGGGAGAAATCCATTGTAAAGAGAGCATATGATGGCCTCAAAAGGAACAGGAAGTTCCAATACCACGCCTGGATTAGTATGGTGCGCCCTCTCAATACAACAGCGATTCTGAATGATATTGTGATGCAGTTCGCTGTAGATTCTCTAGAGGAAGAAACAAAGGAACATATATCAGATCCTGATGAAGCTCAAGATCTACGGAGGTTGTGGGTGGCCAAGGAAGATGATTTGGCTGATGAGTTCAGGAAATTCTTGAATGAGAAGAGTTACCTGATTGTGGTTAATGGCCTGTCCACTATGGATGAGTGGTACCAGATCAGAACATGCTTCCCTACTAACAAGAAAGGAAGCCGACTCTTAGTGTGTACGGAACATGTAAAAGTTGCGAACTTGTGTGTTGAGCCATCCACTCTGCTACCGGAGCACAAGCAAATGTTCCCTGATAAAGCCCTTTGTGCTTTCTACAACAAGGTAATGTTCAGATCCCTAAAATAATCTCGTTTTGATCTGGTTCAGCTTCTCATAAAACTAAGATGTAATAACTTTTTTTTATAAATGTAATGAACTTAGTATCTACCTACCAACCTTCTTGCACATCTTGATTGACAAAATGCTTCATATTCGATCTAATATGGTTGAGCAAATGAATTTACATGGAATTGAAAATTATTAAACATTTCCCAAAAAAAAATAAAAAAGACACATAACCTAAAAATCGCCTTGTGAAATGGAACGCAACACGTAACTTGTGTGTTTGTACTTTAGGGTTCACAAGATATACCATGTTCAGTGAATCCAGGGCCTAGCTCAACCATAGACACTGCTGATGACAGTAACTATGGGAATGGAAAGTATCTCACTCGCTTGGAGACAAATGTAACTGCTTTTAAGGAATCTAAGGTTATTGGGCGACAGAATGAAAAGTCACAAATTCTCAAGTTGGTTTCGAATGAAGTTAGCCAAGATTTTGAGGTCATCTCTGTATGGGGAATGGGTGGTCTTGGCAAAACAACACTGGTTAAAGATGTCTATCAAAGCCAAGAGCTCAATGCTATGCTGTTTGACAAGCGTGCTTGTGTCACAGTAAAGCGGCCTTTCAACCCTACAGAAGTTCTTGATAATTTGGCTGAGCAACTGAGTGGACAGAAGCAGTGGAACCATGACATTTTAGATGGAAAAAAATACTTGATTGTTCTTGATGATTTATCTACCACCAAAGAATGGAATGATATACAGAGTCATTTCCCTAGAATGGTAACAGAAAGCAGGATCATAGTCACCACAAGGTTAAATGAAATTTCTCGTCATTGTTCATCAAAGACAACACATATCATAGAGCTCAAAATCCTAGAAGAAAAAGACGCACATGACCTCTTCACAGAGAAGGTACTTTAATTTAATTATAATTAGTCACAAAAATGTTTGGAAATTGCTTTTTGTGAATCATCCAGTTGCTTCTCTCTCTCTCTCTAGTCAATGTTATTATACACTACTTGCTCAACTGATTTATGTATATTAGAATAAATGAATAATTAACTACTAATATAGTAGCTAGTTATGTACAAAGAAGAATAACATGAAAGAGAGCAAAATTAACTAAAGGAGTCCAGCTGGTAACTTTTCCTCATGGATAATCATGGCACATAATCGAAGTACAAAGCATATATCTCTAGAATTGATAGTGACTTGTGTTATTTACTTTTATTTGTTTCAATCTTTGCCCAAACATTTATGTCCGTGGAGTGTGTCCACCAAGACATACCATCATCATTATCATCGCCACAAATAGCATAAGACACGTGCAACAGTTCATTTTATAATCAAGACTTAACAGACTGGACTATTAAGCGTTAGGTGGGATGGTTACTATGAGGCTTCCCGCGGGTACACTCAAGTGATGTTTCATTTTTAGGAAAAGACCATCATTTCTAGGATCGACTATGCCTTTCAGTTTGTGCAATTTAATCATGTTTGGTTCAAAAATCAGGATGATGCCAACTATGAACCAGTAGTAACTTGTTGCCGGCCCGTGTTCGAGTCTCTTTTTTTATGATCGAGTCAGGGGGACATCTTTCTCTCTGATCGAGTCTCTTTTTTTATGAACCAGCAGTAACTTTTCTCTGGTTTTTAATTGGCAGTGATCATGGCAGAAACTTCTATATTACATAATTTGTTCTACATAGCAAAGAATATGCATTTTATAGGGTGGCCTCTGACTTATGGTGGGTCTAAAGCAACTGGCAGACATTGGTGCTGACAGGAATGATTTTAGTGTAAAATACGGCCTTGTAAAAGAAACCAGACCAATAGCTAAACAACATAGATTTTTTTACAGAAAAAAAAACATAGCCTAGCTTGAAAGGATCTATTATTTTCATGCCCATATGTGAACAAGCAAGTAATGGTGCAGTTTACCTATGTTCAGGTATTTTGGCAACAGTTTATCATGCGTCTCAAATAATATAATACAGATTACAGGCATTTACCTTTACCACATTGTACAGCAATCACTTTATTAAGAGAAAAAATAAGGTATACTAGTATGTATCCCTAAATAATTATGTTATATGTGCTGAAAGCTGAATCAATTTCAGGTATTTGGGAAGATTACAAATTTAAATGAGGAGTGCCCTGAGTTGTATGAGGTGGCTGAATTGATTATGAAGAAGTGCAAAGGACTTCCTCTAGCAATAGTAACTATAGGTGGCTTCTTGGCAAAGCAACCAAAAACTCTTATGGAGTGGAAAAAATTGAATTCACATATTAGTGCTGAGTTGGAAATGAACCAAGGGCTAAGAAATATTAAAGGTGTCCTTAATAAGAGCTACGATGGTTTACCTTATCATCTGAAGCCTTGTTTCTTGTATTTGTCTATCTTTCCTGAAGATCAAGATATTAAACGAAACCGCTTGGTGCGCCGGTGGATTGCCGAGGGTTTCTCAACAGAGGTGCTTGGTAAGTCTGTTGCAGAAATAGCTGAGAGCCACTTCATGGAACTCATTAACAGGAGCATGATACTACCAAATAAAACAACATATTTCAGCCGAAAAGTAATTGACTCTTGCCAAGTCCATGATCTCATGCGTGAAATCAGTATCTCAAAGGCAGCAGAGGAAAATCTTGTATTCAGGCTGGAAGAAGGTTGCAGCTCAAACACAAATGGGACGACACGCCACCTTACTATAAGTGCCAATTGGAAGGGAGATGAGGCTGATTTCGAGAGCATGGTGGACATGTCTCGTATACGATCGTTAACGGTGTTTGGAAAATGGAGGCAGTTTTTCCTTTCTGACAAGATGAGGTTCCTGCGTGTTTTGGACCTGCAAGACGCCAAGGGTGTATGCAATCATCACCTTGAACATATTGGGACGTTTGTTCACCTAAGGTACCTTTCTCTAAGAGGTTGTCGAGGTATCTATCACCTTCCAGACTCTGTGGGTAACATGAGGCAGCTCCAGACACTAGATATTAGATTAACATGGATCGCGATGCTGCCAAAGACCATCGTCAAACTTAAGCAGCTGCAGTATCTTCGGCTCGGTGGCCTAAGAATTGATCGTGATTACTTCCTTCATAGACTCAAGAGAAAGTGTGCGGCATTCTGCACATATCAGACTATGCATATGGAGGAGACCTGGTGTGATAGGTGCACTAAATGCTGGTACGTTGCGATGCCTGGCTTAGCAACGCCTTTTGGAAGTGGTATTCCTGTGCCCAGAGGTGCAGGGAATCTGAAGGCCTTGCGCACACTAGGTGAAGTGGACATCGGAAATGGGAACGCCCTAATAAAGGAAATAAAAAAGCTTACTCAGTTGCGCAAGTTGAAGGTCACCGGTATCAACAAGAAAAACTGTCATGAGTTCTGTTCCGCCCTTGAGGCTCTCAGCTACCTGGAATCATTGTCAATGTCTTCATCAGGGAATCAAGGTGGTTTACGTTACCTTTCAGATGCCATGTTCTCACCTCCCAATAACCTCCGTACCCTCATGCTGTTCGACAATCTGGGCAAAATGCCGGCTTGGATCATGCACCTCCGGAACCTTGTGAAACTGAGACTAATGTGTACTGAGCTAACGGATTCTGATGGCACCATGCAACTCCTTGGCAATCTACCAGACCTAGCCATCCTAACACTAGACAGTTACACATTCGAAGTTCAAGGGCTCCGTCTCAATTTCGTACCAGAGGCAGCATTCCGGAGTCTAGTGGCGCTGGACGTTTGTAGCGCACAGACAAAAAGTGCAGACAGATGCCGTGAGATCAAATCCGTGGAGTTTAATCAAGGAACAGCGCCTAAGCTTGAGATGCTCAAGTTTAGATATCGTGGCGATGTAACAATCAATGATGGGTTGTTTTCTGGGTTAGCATCCCTCCGAAGCCTCAAGAAATTTCAGCTGAGCACCCATAGCTTCGAGGGCAAGGAACCGTTCGTGGAACATGTACGTGCCCAGCTTGCCCTGAATCCAAACCGGCCTGTTTTGATAAAAGACTGGTAGTTTCTCTGGAGCCATACTGCAAAAACTCCAGAATCCTTGATTTATCACCGGATTTGTACCCTCTGTTTATGCAATTTTGTTTGAACAATCCATCATGCCTCTTGTCAATTTAACATTTCTCTAGTACTCTTTGTAAAGTAGCGAACCGTCCATGTCTGTTGTATCTGAACAATTCTGAAGACCTACTGTTAATGTCATGTCAGTATCCTGTGTGCGCGCGCATGCACTGCGCGTGCATGCTGCCTCTATCCCAGTCCCCAACTGCGTTGGGGTGTGACGAGTTTTCCTTTGTGTGTGTGTGCGCGCGTGATATAACAAATTAATCGGCGCCCTTGGCTTGGTAATTGTATTTGTACTAGATGCCTTGGTATGACTGTATGAGGGATTGCATTAGTGGATTCTATTGGCACACAATATATCGGATGCTGTTCTTTATGGTGAAATCAGATTGATGAACTTTCAAAAAAAAAAAAGAAATCAGATTGATGCGCCACAGCAAGTTAAGGTTTCTATGCTTCTTGCCCCTGAGCTTTTCAAGTTTGTTGAATGGGTGACAGTAGTTTTTTCTAACAACCACAAAAGCATGCAATTCACTATATATGTTAAGATGCATGTTGTTAGATTTAACTAGTAAAGGCTCTGTTCGCTTGAGCTACTATGTTGTTTTTAATTCGTACAAATCAGCCGTGGAACAATAATTTTCTCTCATAAATATGAATCAGCCAAAACGCCTTCTTGCTCAAGGGAACAGAGCCAAAGACATGTTGCCACACCCGTCTAAGAAAAAAAATCCTCCTGTCGCAAGCATAACATGAAAAAAGTCTAACAACAGACCCTAGTTTGCTTTTCTAACAATATACAAGCTACCAAGATAATAACATGATCACCAAAACATGACTAGGGTCCTGTTTGGGTCCACACCTCTAAATTTTAGAGCTTTAAAAACTTTATAGCACTTTAGACTTTTGAGGTCTAGAGCTCTGATATGATGTGGGATAAAGTTTTAGAATAAATTTTAGACCATTTGTTTGAAGCATTAGCTCTAAAGTTTAGAGCTTTATAAAGTTTGAATGAGATGATCCAAACAACCCCTAGTTACTACCTTCTCACGGGAACCTGAACCTAAATCAAATTGATGCGCCTTGTACTACCATCTGCTTGCCTCGCGCGCAACGCACTTGTGTCACGAGTGACAGAACACTGGTGCTAACCTTTTCTAAACCTCTATCGCTTAACTTAGTCATATCTTCAAGGGCGAACCTAGTTACCCCGGTCCGCCGACCCTGATGAATTTTAAAATTTTCAATACAAATTTACTATATATAGTGCTAAAAGTTGTTAATGTCCCCACCTATTTTCAAGCAAGACCGATAACCATCTGGTCTAGATTTGCCACTGCATATCTTGACACTTGTACTTGAACATAGAGGCAGGATAAGCCCTCAGAAATAACATAGAGGAGCGCAAGTTTTCAATCAAAAAAGAAAAAGTTGTCAAAAAATCAAAAAAGAAAAGGAAAAAAAAAAGAACAGCGTGGGATTTATAAGCTGCTCGTGGGCCGTGAGCCCGTGACAGTGAATCGGGACTCGTGACAGTTAGCTAGTGATTCCGGAGATTATTTGCTAATAATCTCTCATTTTGCCGACAAAGTAGCAGATGGACAACCATATCGTGATTGCTTGGGCGTACACAGGGACGCCGGCGCGGGGTTTGGTTTAGAGTTTAGACTACTAAAATTCAGTCTCTATCACATCAGATATTACAGTTCTAATTTAGTCTATTAAAAATAGACTAATTGTAGAACCAATTTGTCAGCCAAAAGATTATTTGCTAGACAAATTAATCTATTAAGTCTAATTAGTCTATGATTTGACAATAACTGTATACCTAAATATTTTTAATGGTAATTAATTTGGCTTAATAGATTCATCTTGTTAATAACTGTATAGTTGTGTAGTTAGTTTTATAATTAATCTATTTTTTAATAAACTAAATTAGTGTCGCAATATCTGATATGACACAGACAAAACTTTAAACCACCCGTATCTTCGTGTGTAGCGGTCAATTCATGGGCGTGGAAAACTGGAGCCGATGCCATCCACTTACAGGCTGCCGCCGTTCTTGCTGACGGATGCACAATGCAGCAGCATGTCAGTGTCACCCATGCGAATGTTTCACGGCAAACGGCTGTCAAGCCCCCAATCCCTTCTTTACTGTAGCATCTGGTAGTAGGACGTGAGTTGCTGTGGATGCATGTCACTTGGGGCAACATCAGATCAGTGTCGTCCACACATCTGTCATCTGAATTAATAGCAGCTGCGAACAGTGCCCATTGAGAGCCGTATTCTGAAAGGAACGACGACAGGCCGTGTTAACTTTTGGGTCGTTGTTATTAACCGGTTGCATTGAAAAAGTCATGCGCCCTACCCGTGTGTTTGGATTGAGGGATATCCCGGGTTGAACCTAGATAGCCTGCTGTTTGGATGGAGGGTTGAGTGGAATGAGGTCGACCCGGGTTGGTTTATTCCCCTCAGATGCGGGTTCGTTTGATTCCACCAAATTGAGGGGATGGAGCGGGTTCGACTGGGTTGCGCTCACGCGGGGGAAGAGTCGCGAGGTGCAGGGCGCACGGAGGGGCGAGCGTCGGCGGCGTCCCTCGGCGGCATCCCTCGGCGCCGCACGGGCAAGCGCGGGCGGAGGCCCCTCGGTGCAGCAGGGGCGAGCCTCGGCGGCGGCCCTTGGTGGCGCACGGGCGAGCGCCGGCGGAGGCCCACGGCGCCGCGCTCGTCGGCGCAGGGCGAGCTCGGGCGGAGGCCCTCGCTGGCGTAGGGGCGAGCGCCGGCGGAGGCCCCTCGGTGCCGCAGGGGCGAGCCTCGGCGGCGGCCCTTGGTGGCGCACGGGCGAGCGCCGGCGGAGGCCCACGGCGCCGCGCTCGTCGGCGCAGGGCGAGCTCGGGCGGAGGCCCTCTGTAACACCTCTGGTGTTTAACTGTAATTAACCTGACATGTCATCATCATTAGTCATTAATCATCCTTGCCTTGCATTTATGTTGCTTAGTACTTGTGTAGTAATCCCTTTTCAAAAACCCTAAAAGCCCAATTCTCTCTATAAGGGCAAAATGGTAATTTCACCTCTGTGCCTAGTTCTATGTAATTCTTGTTCAAATTTAGTGCCCTGATGTTTGTTGCTTTGATCAAAGTTCAAAAATCAGATTTGATTTGATTTTCCTTTTGCAAAACCCTAAAATCCCAAATCCTGGATTTATTCCCTTTTTGATAACTTTTTCAAAAGTCAAAATTTTGAGTTGGTTCAAAAAGAAAAGTTGTGAATCTGATCGAGAGGAACAACTTTGGTATTTACAAATTTTCAAGTCTCAGTTTGAAATCCAAAGTAATTTTGATTTGAATCAAATTTGAAAAGTGTCCCCTTTTCTGTTTTTGAATATAGTTCAAAAAATATTTGGAATTTGAAAATGTTCATATTGACAAAGTTGTAGATCTCATTTTTCTGAGCAACTTTGGTATTTTGAGTTTTTGTCGCACAGTTCAAACTTTGGGAGAAATCTGCAAAATACAGAGACCAGCAAAAGTCAAACCCTATCCCCTGGCACTGTTCTTCTTCCAGCTAGGGCCAAGGGGGGGCCGGCCATGGCGCCGGCGCTGCGCCTGCAGCGCGTCTGGCTGCTCCCCACGCGCCACCAACCTGCCGCCGTGCTCGCCACCATCATTTCGCACCCGCACGCGCACAGTTGACCCCGCTCCCGTCCCCTACTGCTCCTGCTCGCCGCCGCCGCGTGGTCGTTACCGGCGCTGCCTGCGCCCGAGCCCCGGCTACACGCCTGACCCTCCGCCTTAGCGCAATCGAGTGCGCACGCTCCCGCGCGAGCTTATCCACCCCACCCCGTGCTCTCTACCGGCCTCTGGCCGTGGCTATATAAGCCCGCCGGAGCCCCGAGCTTCTCATCCTCTCCGCCACCGTGGCCAGGCCAGTCCAGTGCCTCCGCCGCTCCACCACCTAGCTCAGAAGCTCCGCCTTGAGCTCGTGAAGCTTTCCCACCCTCCAATTTCATCTCTACCGCCCTCAATCGCCCGGCGTAAGCTCGCCGTTCCCATCTCCGGCAGAAACCCGGCGAGCTCGGGTTCGTGAAATTCGCCGTCTCCGGCCATGATCATCCCTCACCGACCCCCGTGTCGTGTTCCTTGGTTCCGTGCGACTCTGACCAGGCCCTTGCGGTCTCGTGTGTTGCGCAGGGTCGTCGGAGCGCCGCTCGCCGCTCGCCGCCGAAGGAGCTCCACCGAACCACCGCCCCTCGAGCACGTGTCGAGCCTCCTTCCTCGAGCCTCACCCTCGAGCACGTGCCGAGCCACACCCTCGAGCCCTGCCTCCGATCCGTGGTAAGCACCCGAGGCCTCCGGCCTCTGCTTCCACTCCGTCTCGCCCGAGCCTTCCGTCTCGCCCGAGCCCGAGCCTCGGGCGGACACACCCTCACCACTTCGCTCGAGCCAGGCCTCGAGCGAACCCGTGCACCCTCCGCTTCGTCGAGCTAGGCCTCGGACGGACGCTTGCTTTTCCGTCTCGCCCGAGCCTTCCATCTCGCCCGAGTCCGCTTCGCCCGAGCCTCCGGGCCAGGCCTCGGACGGAGTACTCACTTTCCGACTCGTCCGAGCCCGTTTCGCCCGAGCCCTTCATAGAAGGAGCACAGTGCTCTTTTCTTTTTCTGAGAGTTGTGAATAGTGTTCTGTTTTCTCTTTTTTTGTGTGAATTAATCTGTTGTTCCTTAAATGCTGAGAAAATTATGGTATGCTCCTTGCACTGTTTAGTATTTTATAAAAAATATGAAACTTGACTTTTCTGCAAGAATTTGAAAATGTAAAATTCCCCTTTTAATTGAAAAATGAAGGTTTTGGTATTTTTGGAGAGTGATCTATAACTCCAAAAATCTTGAGATAAATTTTTGGGACCTTGTTATAACATGCTGAACCTCTGGTAAAATTTTGAAGTCTTTTGGAGCAAGTTGATTTTTGAGCATTTATTTTAATTAAGGAATAGTGCCTTTTGTTAATTAAATGTTTTGATTTATTTGAGCATCTTAATGACCTCCATAAATTATGAAGTTTGTTTTGCCATCTGTTTATGCCTTAATGAACTTATGTGATTAATTTGGTAATTTTTGGAGCAACTTCATAAAACGACCTTTTAAATAAAATAAGAAAAATAGAAAAGATGGATTAGGGTTGGTAATAAGTGTTTAATGATGTGATCTTTGGATTGATTGATGTTCATAGACCCCTACCCTTTGGTCTATGATGTTTGTGATGATATGTTTGGTTAATACTTAGGATAATTATAATAAGGCCTAACATCAATAATGCTTAAGAAAGAAATGGTTACCTTTTATGCTCAACCTAGATTTCGATTATGCCTTGCCTAAGAGTAATCTAGATTCAGTGGAATTGTCTTGCACCATAAGTCCATATCATCATTCTCATGAGCATTCATCTTTGCATCCGTATAGTTGACGAAGAAGGTACCAGAGTCGAGGCCGCTGTTGACGAACCAACTCCCGAGGCGACCCCGAGCTCCAACACCTATACCTACCCCGAGTCTGCTCTCTTTGCCATCCAAGGCAAGCCCCGGTGCATTTAACCCTTTCCTTGAATTTATAAAATGATTTCCTTAAATGCTTTGGAGTTAAATTATTGCATTAGGTTTATAGGAGTTGTGTGCTATCCTAATTGATGCACTATCCATCTTGACCACTGATACACCCGATACCTGTTTTTCAAAAGTATTTGCAAAATGCTTAGCAATGCTTATTGAATTAGACTTGCAATAAAATGTCATTTTCAAAAGCGTGATCACTTAAAGAACTTTTATGGGAATTTGGTCTTACTCCCCGGCTGTTGGCTAGGTATCTGATCCGTACCTAGTCAATAACGAGGAGAGGTTGTCCGAGCGTACGGTGCCGTCATGTTGTAGTCCGGGACTCAACAGTTGACACCGACCGGGACAGGGTTGAAAAACTGACAGGACTATTACGCTTGGGTGAGATATAACCAAGGTGTAGTTCTGGCTGGAAAATTAGGGACCATCCGTATGGGGGCCTGCTGGTCAAGACTTGTAACTATTCACATACTACGGAAAGCTCTGGCTCCGAGAAATCCTTTATTGGACCGACAACCGCGCACTGGGAGTGGAGAGATGGCGGAAGTAGCATGTACCCACGTGACAGGACCTGTACTCTTGGGTTAGAGTCCCGAGGTACTTGTCGCTGGCGGAAAATTGGAGTGGTGTACTGTACTTCCGGGTGGCGTAGGACCGGGCCCAATCTTGGAGGAATCGTGGTAGACGAGTTGGCATATGCAAGCTTGGGTGCTACATATGCAGTGTGGATAGGGATCCTCAGCTGAGTATTATTTATCCGGATTAACGTTGCTCCTCGGTTATGGAGACTTGGTCCACTGACTGTCAACGGAGAGTGGTTCTCAACTAGGAATGTTTTGAAATGTAAAATGAATCATGAATGATGAAGAATTGAGGAATACTGAATCTTTCAAAATAAAATAAGGTTTACAAAAATGCTTTTCTGCAAAATACTTGATCTTGCTTAAGCCTTACCTTGACTACCCTAAGCCTCTCATTCCTGAGTCTTCTCCCTTTTTCTTTAGTCGGGTAAGTCTTGTTGAGTACCCCAGTACTCAGGGTTTGTTACCCATGTTGCAGGTATGCCTGAGACCCCGATGTGTCTCGCACCCTGTTGCGTGACCTTCGTCCAGGAAGAGGCCGATGAGGCCGATGAGTAAATGTGCACCCTCGGGCTGGGTGTTACATGTATCTTTATGTTAATGTTTCCGCTACGTTGTCTACTTTGAATTTCCCGAACAATGGTTTGTAATAATCGTACTCCTTACCTCATTTGAAACCTCGGTTTGTAAAACTATTGTTATTTAAGTCTTCCGCTCTTTATTCCGATGTTATTTGTAAAAGTATGAAATGCTATAACCGAATTGTGAGATGATCCTGCGGACATTGGGCACTGATGTAGCCCGGTGGCGAACAGGTCTTAATCACATGGAACATGGGTTCGACTGTCAGAGGTTGACAGGGACACGTGGGCCATGGGATTAGGGTCGTTCCGTCACACCCTCGCCGGCGTAGGGGCGAGCGTCGGCGGAGGCCCCTCGGTGCCGCAGGGGCGAGCCTCGGCGGCGGCCCTTGGTGGCGCACGTGCAAGCGCTGGTGGAGGCCCACGGCGCCGCGCTCGTCGGCGCAGGGCGAGCTCGGGCGGCGCAGGGCAAGCTCCGGCGGCGGTCCTCGTCGGCGCAGGGCGAGTTCGGGCGGCAGGCCTCACCGGTGCGGTGCGCACTTGGCCGCAACGGGAGGAAAAAGAAGGGAGCATCCAATGACAAACGGGACACACGTGTCAATGACCCAACCCACTTCTAAATATCCTCCTAACCAAACACATGATTGGAATGAACCCAACCTCCAAACCAAACCAGAGATGGGTTCAACCCAACCCACAAAACTGGGTTAGGTCCAACCCATCCCACATCACCCCCAAACCAAACACACGGTACTAGAATTTAGAAACCTTTGTGGCTGGTATTATCCACACGAATGAACCTTTTGGAAAAAGTCTACTTAACCCCCTCAACCACCTCATCTATTAAAGGTTGACTACTTAACCCCTCAACCTATGAAATCGTCTATTTGACCCCCTAAACTTTATAAAAAACAGTCAAATTACCCTCTTAGGCGGTTTTAGATGGTGGTTTTACTACAGTAACAGCGGTTTTGGATTTTCTTTTTAATTATTTTGGTTGAATCTTTAAAAATCATAGTAAATCACAGAAAAATCATAAAATGAAAAATTTAATTTTGTTGGACTCCACATGAGAGATCTATCTACACAGTAAACATATAATATCATATGCTTAAGTATAAAGTTTTTGCTGTAGATTTAGGTCTGTTCTTTTTTTTATAATTAATTAAAATAATTCATAATTATAGTTTGTATGGTCTAATTGTAGTGAAATTTTTATGGTGGACTAATTATTGTATGCTTGAACTATAGTAAAAGTTTTATACTCATTGGATCATGTATAACTTAGTTATAGATTTATTTAGGGTTTATGCTTGTTAAATCTAAATAAATCTATAACTAAGTTATATATGATCCAATGAGTATAAAATTTTTACTGTAGTTCAATCATACAATAACTAAGTCACTATAAAAAATTCACCATAAATGGATCATAGAAACTACAGTTATGAATTGTTCCAATTAATTTTAGAAAAGAACAGATTTAAATCTATAACAAAAACTTTGTACTAAAGCATACCATATTATATATTCATTGTGTAGATCTACTCATGTGGGGTCCAACAAAATTGAATTTTCCATTTTACGATTTTTCCTATGATTTACTATGATTTTTCAAAGATTCAACCAAAATAAATAAAAAAGAAAAAAAAACCAAAACCGTTGTTACTGTAGCAAAACCACCGTCTAAAACCGTCTGAGGAGGTAATTTGACCGGTATTATAAAGTTCAAGGGGTAAAACAGACGGTTTTATAGGTTGGGGGTTAAGTAGACAACCCTTAATAGATAATGAGGGGGTTAAGTAGACTTTTTCCCTTGTTAGTTAGACTGCTATTAAGGTGTAAAGCTGTGGCAGTCGACGAGGCATTGGTTGTAGTTGTAGCAGTGTTCAAATTAAAACCTGAAAACGTTAACGTTGCTGTTGAGAAAACATCATCAGACTGAGGGGGTGTTTGATTCCCACTCCCTAGAGTTTAGCCACTAAAATTTAGTCACTTTTAGTCACTAAAATTCCAAACACCCCCCACTAGAAGTCATTTTTAACACTACAACTCTAGTGACCTTTAGTGGAGGTGACTAAAGTTGTAGTGTTAAAAGTGACTTTTAGTAGGAGTGTTTGGAACATTAGTGACTAAACTTTAGTGGCTAAACTCTAGAGGTGAGAACCAAACACCCCTGAGGCCCTGAGACCAATCGATCGACTGCACACGCCGGCGTCAACTACGGCAGCCGATCCGTTCGGTCACCGTCGACGCCCCGCGCCCTCCGTCGTCGATCTATCACGTCGCAGTCGTCGGTTTCCATCCAGCGGTAGGAATGGTGAACCTGTCAGACAGACGTCGTACGTAATCGTTGAATCCTGTCAGTCCCGGCTTGCAGGTCGTCGGTACCTAGCTAATACTACTAGTAGTAGTTGCTGCCTTGCTGGATACAATACAGCACGCGAGTAACCACTGCGAGCCACGTAGAGTAGAGCATGTTAGGGCCTGTTTGCCTCCCACTAAAATTTAGTAACTAAATTTTAGTCACTTTTAGTAGTAACACCTCTACTAAGGGCTTTTTTTTGTTCCCTCCTACTAAAATTTAGTGACTAAACTTTAGTCACTTTTAGTAGCTAAGTTGCCAAACACCCCCACTAAAAGTGACTAAAAAGTCCTTTTAGTCCCTTTTAGTAGGGGTATTGCTACTAAAAGTGACTAAAGTTTAGTCACTAAATTTTAGTGGGAGGGAACCAAACGGGCCCTAAAAGAGACTAAAAGGAACTAAAATAGTTTTTTAGTCCCTTTTAGTAGGGGTGTTTGGCAACTTAGCTACTAAAAGTGACTAAAGTTTAGTCACTAAATTTTAGTGGGAGGGAACCAAACAGGCCCTTAGTCTCATCGATCTACTGAACCCGCACGAAAAAGACAGCAGCAATTTTAAGATGAAGTGATGAACTGGTCAAGCTGGACGTACTACGGAGGAGCTGAGCTTGGTGGAGGAGATCGAGCTAGCTGATGCAAATAGCGGAGTCTGAACTCGTGCTCACCTGCTGCGGCATGCGGGCGTACGTACCTACTACCGATAATAACCTCCAAATTTCTCTCACCAAATCCGTCAGCAGACGGCGACGGAGTTCTGTTCCTTCTGAATTAATCCCCCTGTTTACACAGCATATATTACAGGGTTTGCTTGCATTGCAAATAAACTAAACTCTCGTAGCAAGCAGACCCTGTTCACACAGCGCTAATCCCGCTTATTTTTCCCCGCTTCACGAGAGTTTTATTGAAAGAAGTGCTCTGCTGACGGACGTGATATATGGCGCGGCCTGGATTTCTACGCTCCCGCGGTGGCATGAAAGCGAGATGACGGCCCGCGGTTTCCACAACAGGGAAGAAATCAGAAGGTGATTATTAGTAACAAAATAAGGGTAGTAGTAGTAAAGAAATACTATATAATAATAAACCTTAACAACTAACCCTAGTAGAGAAGAAGAAGAAGAACATCGTCGTCCGTGTGTGATGAGCACAGCAGCCAATAATGTGTGTGCCGTACGACGAGTGATCATCAACGGATCGGTTGAAAAGGCGTCGACGTTTTCTTCCGCCACGCAACGCAACGCACGGGCATTATCCTAGTCATATGTATACGTATGGAACCCTAAAGTCTTTTTGTGGTGCCGCTGTTTCCATTGCACGTAGCGTAGGGGTTTTTGACATGGCAAGCGACGCGGCGGTTTAGCCAGAATAATCCCCCCACACGTTTCCATTTGCTTTCATTCCATCTCGTGGAAGGAGACGGGTCGAGTATATTTTCTTTTTTAGTTTGTGGGCGAAAAGTTTTTTTTTTACCACATCGGATGTTCTGACACTAGTTTAGTCTATTAAAAATAGACTAATCAGAAAATAAATTACATATTCAGTCTGGAAACCGTGAGACAAATTTATTAAGACTACTTAATCCGTTATTAGCACATGTGTATTGTACCATAATATTGTCAAATTGTAGACTAATTAAACTTTAAAATCGTTTCAAAAGTTATCGTAATTTGTGAAATCAGTTATTTTTTTGTCTATATTTAATACTCTATGCGTGTGTCCAAATATATGTTAGGTGAAAAAAATTGGGGTGGAAACCAAGGCCAAAGTGTAGTGGACCTAGAAATAGTAATAGCGTGCAACTGGTGACGTGGTACCTTCATCCATCCAAGTCTACTAGGTACATGTCTTTCCTTTTATTCAAGGGTTCAAATTGGTAACTCTTAGGGACACTTCCGACCCTATTTTCAAATATTTGTATTACTTTATTTGAAAAAGTAATACAAATATTTGAACTAAAGAAAGTTAGTAGTGTCCCTAAAGATTACTCATTTACACCTTTTGGTGACCATAATGAACTAGTGAGTGCCTGCGTGCCTACATATGCGGACAATCAAGTGAGGGCGAAAAGGGGGGGCGACGAGGCCTCTGAGAGCAAGTATTGTTAGCATACAAGATCACACTAGCAGTCGGATCTAGAGGGGAGTAAGCAAATGCACGTGCACAGATCCTAATAGACATCTAGTAGAACAGAGAGAAAGAGAGGAGAAGGGGATTGCTGACCGAGTGAGTCCAGATGGGGAGCAGAGGAGCTGGATACCGCCATGGCGTTCGCCGGTGTACCCTGGTCGCCGGCGCCGTTGGTCGGAGTCGAAGACATGCTGCAGAAGGAGGAGAGGGCGCCGGTGGAAGCTTCCCGCCGCTGGCAGCGCACCCACGAGATCGGCTAGGGTTAGGATGTCGGTGGGGAGACTGGCGGCGCGGTCAACCTCGTACCGAGTGCCCCGGCCCCCACCTTTCCTTTATAGCGCTGTGCGGCGGGGGCCCACCAACCACAAGGTTGGGCGCCCCCGATCAGGGCGCAGATCTAAGGCCCGTTAGGCCGTTGGGCCTAACGGCTGGGAGATCAATTCCAACATTCTCCCCCTTGATCTCTCAACATTCTTTCATTCTTCAATTTCTTATTCAACATTTCAAAATCTCAAATTTTCAATCTTTCTAAAACGTTTCATTCCATCACAGTCTAGTGCATCGAGCATGTCTCATCGTCACAGCCATTAGTGCCGTTAGACTAACAGCCACGACACACCTTTCTGTTTTGAAATGAAAACTTCATTTCCTTCTGGGCCCTTCTTGTTCGGGAATCATAGGCTCTCCCTTAAACCCATGCCGGCTAGGTGTCCTCTAAAGACACTGGGTGGAAGGCCTTTGGTAAGCGGATCCGCGAGCATCCTTTCAGTTCGTATGTGCTCAAGATTTATGATATGATCCCGAACTTTATCTTTCACAACATAATACTTTATGTCAATGTGTTTGGCAGCACCACTTGACCTATTGTTGTGAGCATATTCCACAGCTGGGTTGTTGTCGCAATACAACCTCAGTGGTTCATGTATTCTTTCTATCACTTTCAATCCGGGTACGAATTTCTTTAACCAATTCACCTGCCCCGTGGCCTCATAACAAGCTACAAACTCGGCATACATAGTCGAGGATGTAGTCACAGTTTGTTTGGAGCTTTTCCACGATATGGCTCCTCCAGCGAGAGTAAATATGTATCCTGACGTGGACTTTCTTTCATCTCCCGCATAATCAGAATCTGAATATCCCTCTATGACGAGAGAATCAGATTTTTCATATGTCAACATGAGACCTTTCGTACCTTGCAAATAACGCAAGACTTTCTTTACTAATTTCCAATGTTCAATTCCTGGATTCTTTTGGAATCTGCCAAGTAACCCGGTAACGAAAGCAATGTCAGGGCGAGTACACACTTGAGCATATTGCAAACTTCCAACTGCCGAAGCATATGGTACCGCTTTCATTTGTTCGATTTCATATTGATTCTTGGGACACTGATGTTCCCCATATCTATCGCCCTTGACTATGGGAGCAGGTGAGGGACTACACGCATGCATACTGAACTTCTTCAAAACCTTTTCAATGTATGCCTTCTGCGATAGTCCTAAGACCCCTTTCCTTCTATCTCGGTGAATTTCAATTCCCAAGACAAATGAAGCTTCACCAAGATCTTTCATATCAAAATTCGAGGACAAGAATTTCTTTGTTTCATTTAGTAGATTAACATCACTACTAGCGAGTAGGATATCATCCACATATAGGATCAAGAATATGTATTTCCCATTCTTGAATTTCATATAGACACAATTGTCCTCGACATTTTCTTTAAACCCAAAACATTTTATCGTTCTATCAAACTTCAAGTACCACTGCCTTGAAGCTTGCTTTAATCCATAGATTGATCTTTTCAAACGACATCCCATATTTTCTTTCCCATTTACGACAAAACCTTTCGGTTGTGCCATGTAAACGTTTTCTTCTAAATCCCCATTCAGGAATGCTGTCTTTACATCCATCTGATGTAGTTCTAAATCATAGTGAGCCACAAGTGCCATGATGATTCTGAAGGAATCTTTACATGAAACCGGGGAAAAAGTTTCATTGTAATCAATCCCTTCTCGTTGCGTAAAGCCTTTAGCCACAAGTCGCGCTTTAAATCTTTCAACCTTCCCTTGGGAGTCATATTTAGTTTTGTAGACCCATTTACAGCCTACCGTTTTGGCTCCTTTAGGAATATTTTCTAGTTCCCAAACTTTGTTGGTATTCATTGATTTTATCTCATCTTCCATGGCTTCAAACCACTTGGATGAGTGATCGCTTCTCATGGCTTCTTCAAAAGTTCTTGGGTCATCTTCCATACGAAATTCTTCAGTGTCATAAACTTCATAATCGTCTGGAATAGCTGACCTTCTGGTTCTTTGAGACCTTCTAGGGGCCTCTGGCACTTGTGCCACAACGGGCTGTTGTTGTTCTTCCTCATGAGTGACAATTGGTTCTATAGGATCCTGTTGGACAGGTTCTACATTTTCATTTATTGTCACCACGGGAGAACTCGCAACAGGTGTTGTCACCGCAGCATCCTGGACTGTTGGTGCAACAACAACAGGTAGCGTGAAGAAAGGTTCTTGAACCATCGGAGTGGGTACATATACCCGCTTCTCCTGAAGGTTAATTTCACGCGCTACCATGCTCCCCCTGATCATGTCATTCTCCAAGAATACAGCATGCCTGGTTTCAACAAATTTCGTATGTCTGTCAGGACAATAAAATCGATATCCTTTCGATCTTTCGGGATAACCAATAAGGTGGCAGCTAACTGTCTTAGAGTCTAACTTTCCAATGTTTGGGTTAAAAACCTTCGCCTCAGCTGGACAACCCCACACACGCAAGTGGTTAAGTGAGGGTTTTCTTCCTGTCCATAATTCATACGGTGTTTTTGGCACCGATTTACTTGGTACTCGATTAAGTATATGAATGGCGGTTTTCAGTGCCTCCATCCATAGACTAATCGGTAGCGTAGAGTAGCTTATCATGCTCCTCACCATATCCATTAAGGTACGGTTTCTTCTTTCAGCTACTCCATTCTGCTGAGGTTCCCCTGGTGTGGAGTACTGAGCAACTATGCCATTTTCCTGTAGAAACCTTGCAAAAGGTCCAGGAATTTGGCCATACGGGGTATGTCGCCCATAGTACTCTCCACCACGGTCTGATCGTACTATTTTGATCTTCAAATCATGCTGATTTTCGACTTCAGCTTTAAATATTCTAAATTTATCCAATGCTTCCGATCTTTCTTTAATTGGATAAATGTAGCCATAACGGGAATAATCATCCGTGAAAGTTATAAACGAGTCATAACCATCCACGCTTTTCACAGGGAACGGACCACAAATGTCTGTGTGAATTATTTCTAGAATTCCCGTGCTTCGTTTGGCATCTTTCTTGATTTTCTTAACATATTTTCCTTTAATGCAATCAATGCATTGTTCTAATTCTGAAAATTCTAAATGCGGAAGAATTGATTCATTAACCAAACGTTCTATTCTCCCCCTCGAAATGTGGCCTAAGCGACAGTGCCACAATTTCGAAGAGTTGCAATCGATTCTCTTCCGCTTCTTATTCGTAGATTGGGAGTCATTCACATTCAAATTACATACATGATTCACATTCCCATCACATACATGATTCAAATTTTCAGCGAGAGATAATAAATAAAGCTTGTCTTGTCGGAAGGCAAGACCAACACTTTCATTATTAAAGAATATCTCACATTTGCCATTACCAAAATGGCAATCAAATCCATCATCATCAAGTTTCGATACACTTATTAAGTTTCTACGCAAAGAGGGAACATAAAGTACATCATAAAGAATAAGAGAAAAGCCATTCTTCAATGTTAGGGGAAAATTTCCCACAGCTTCAACATCGGCTTGTACTCCATTTGCTACTTTAATTGTTCTTTCTCCTCTTTGCAGAGTGGTCCTCCCACTTAAGCCCTGTAAAGAATTCACAACATGAACAGTTGCTCCAGAATCAATCCACCAAGTGGTTTTCGAATAACATAAAAACAGGGATTCATCAACAAATGTAATCAAATCATTACCTTTCTTCATCAACCATTTCATGAAGTCAGGACAATCTTTCTTGTAGTGCCCCCTTTTGAAGCAAAACTTGCACTGATCTTTCTCAGCATTGCCATAAAGATTGTCCTGCTGATTCTGATTCTGGTTTTCAGGATTCTGAGGAACCTGAGGAACCTGAGGGGCCTTTTCCTGTGCCTTGGAGGTAGAGCCTTTCTCCCACTGGGACTTGCCCTGTGGTCTGAAGTTCTTATTTCGAAAGTTTCTTTTCTTATTGTCCTTCACATAGTAAGCAGAGTCACCATGTGAGGACTTAATCCGCTCTTCCTCCTGAACGCACATGGCAATGAGCTTTTCAATATCCCATTTTTCAGGCTGCATGTTATAGTTCACAGTAAAGGTTTCATATTCCCTCGGTAAAGAGTGGAAAACCAAATGAAGTAGGAATTGGTCATTGACCACTACTTCCATTGGCGTCAACTTAGCCTGAATGGAGCTCATTTTCACAATGTGATCCCTAATGCTACCACCATTGTATTTCATAGTGACCAATTCCTTGATCAATGTGCTTGCTGTGGCCTTTGCAGACCCAGTAAACTGATTCTTAACCCTTTCCAGGTATTCAATGGCAGTGAGACATTCTGGGATCGACCCCCTTATGGGTTCTTCAATCGTGGCCTTAGCCACCATCAAGCACTTGCGATTGGAGAGTATCCAACGTCTGTGTTCGAGATCATATTTCATCCTGATTTCAGCATGATCTCTTTGCCTAGCAAGGAAATCAGCATCAGTTTCATCGGCTCCCCTCACCGGGTCCTGTGGTGCAATAGGACACGGTGTGGTTATTGCCATATCAATCTCTCCAAGCGCAAGTTCAAGTTCATATTTCTCCCGCCAGACCCGATAGTTGGTCCCATTGAGCGGCGGGATGTTGTTGACATTCAACACGGTTTTTCCTCCTGAAACCATTTCAAAGAAAAATAAGAACATTTACATATGAAAATTGCATGCCCTATCTCAACGTTGGTCAAAATTAAAACATACAATATTCATTTATACAACAAAATTCAACATCACCGTTGGGCAGAAGTAGAATTAATGTATAATTTCATATGAACACAATATTATAATATTGTTATTAACAACGTTGGTCAGAAAATAACAACATCATAATAATCTCAAAACAGAAATATTCATTTTTCATAATTAAATTCTCCCGTTGGTTCGAATTTAATAATGAAAACAATAAAACATAATACGCAGCGGAAACAAATAAATTTATTTCATAATTATTTTTCCAGAAGCATATATCATATTCTTCTATTCTCTGAATAAAATTATCGTTGGATAAATTTTACACAGAAAATTTGGTTCAGATTTCATTCAAAAAGCATTCAAATTTACGTTAGAACTGTTTCTGGAAAATAATAATGAAAATAATTTCAATTCACTGTAGTTTCTTCAGATTCGGCCCGAGGGCCTATTTCGGCCCGCCACCGGGCGTGGCCCATGGGGGGCCTTTCTTCACCCCGGCCAGGCCCCCGGGCGCCCAGGCCGCAACCTGGGCCTGGGCCGGGAAAGCGCGATTGCGCGCGCGCCCGCCTGGGCCAAATTCGGCCCGGTGATCCTCATCCGCCGGATCTGATCCGACGGCCAGGAGCGGATCTCGGAGGATCAAAACCCCCTCCCGTCGGCCGCACTCCCAAACCCTAGCGCATTTCTCTCCCCCCCGGCCGCCTTTCTCCTCTGCCTCGGAGCGCAGCGCACGCGGTAGCGGCAGCCGCGACGGCGACGACGGAGCGTGAGCAGTGGTGGAGGATGGCGCCGCCGGGGAGCCCTTCGCCGGTGCGTGCGCTCGCCTCTGGCTGAGCGCACCGCCGTCGAACGGCTTCTCCGCGGTGCCCTAGTCCGAGCGTTCGGGTCCAAGCCGAAGTCCGCGCAGGCGCGACTTCCGGCCGGGGTTTCTTCGGCGTCGTGACGGCGCCCCGACGGAGAGAAGGACCGGGTAGGTCTCCTCACCGACCGGCTTCGTATTCTCAGGCTAGGGTTTCAAGTTAGGGTTAGGGTTCTTGTTGTTCATCGTTCTTCCCGATCTGAGATCGGTTGATTCTTGTTCGATTCGATTCGTTCTTGTCGGTGGAAGGGTTCATTCTCCGATCCGCACGGGATCAGTTGGATCCGTCATGTTTCGTCATTCTCCACACCGATCCGAGATCAATCGTTCTTAGGTTCGATCCCGATCTGAAAATCGGTTGATTCTACGTTCATTTCTTCCTTCCCCGATCTAGATCCACTGTCTAGTTCGGCTCCGATACCATTGTTAGCATACAAGATCACACTAGCAGTCGGATCTAGAGGGGAGTAAGCAAATGCACGTGCACAGATCCTAATAGACATCTAGTAGAACAGAGAGAAAGAGAGGAGAAGGGGATTGCTGACCGAGTGAGTCCAGATGGGGAGCAGAGGAGCTGGATACCGCCATGGCGTTCGCCGGTGTACCCTGGTCGCCGGCGCCGTTGGTCGGAGTCGAAGACATGCTGCAGAAGGAGGAGAGGGCGCCGGTGGAAGCTTCCCGCCGCTGGCAGCGCACCCACGAGATCGGCTAGGGTTAGGATGTCGGTGGGGAGACTGGCGGCGCGGTCAACCTCGTACCGAGTGCCCCGGCCCCCACCTTTCCTTTATAGCGCTGTGCGGCGGGGGCCCACCAACCACAAGGTTGGGCGCCCCCGATCAGGGCGCAGATCTAAGGCCCGTTAGGCCGTTGGGCCTAACGGCTGGGAGATCAATTCCAACAAGTATAACAATGAGCTGTAAGCCGGCTAAATGATGAGGTGGAGGAGAGAGAGAGGAGAAGCGGGCTGTAACCTTACAACCGACTCAGTCACAAGAACTAAGAAATTGTGTGTAGGTCATATATTAATTGTGAAGAGATAACTACTATATAAGCAGACTGAGAGAAGACTATAAAGAACCTTGCAGCTAGTAAGCTGACTGCATTATTAACCTTGCTTTGAGAGTTGAGACGGCCTACTCAGCCTCGACCAAGATGAACCCAGCAGCCCCGCGGCCGGGCCCACGAGACAGACAGACATTCCCCTCTCGAGGCTCCCGGCGCATCAGTCCGTGTCCGTCGCATCCAATCCACGACCTCCCCCGCCCCGGGCGGTCTGGTCCAAGTCTGCCCGCCAATCTTCTGTTCCTTCCCCTTCCCCCATGAGTCGCCCAGGTCCGCGGCCCCCACCACCGCCCACCAAACCGCACGTCTAGAAGAGTACGGAGTAGATGGCACACGGCCACGCCGCGGCTACCAGGTCCAGGCTACCACCACCAACCCGCATCTGGTTCAGTCTCAAAAAAAAAAAAACCCCGCATCTGGTTTGGTCCGGCGGCGCCGGGCGCTCCACAAGTCCAGTGTCCATTCTAGTACTCCCTCCATTCCAAAGTATAAGACGTTCCAAGAATTCCAAAGTATAAGACGTTCCAAGAATCTTGGAGAGTCAAAGTTTTTTAACTTTGACTAAAATTATAGAGAAAAATATAAAAATTTATACCATCAAATATACATATTATGGAAATATAACTAATGGAGAATCTAATTGCACTTAGTTGATATCATAAATATTATTATCTTATTATATAAATTTGGTCAAAGTTGAAAAACTTTGACTCTCCAAGATTCTTGGAATGTCTTATAATTTGTGGGAGGGAGGGAGTAGATTTCTAGTCCAGCGACAACCACAGCAGCACGACGACGGCCCTTGTGCTTGTGCGAGAGAGGAAAAAAAACAAAAACAAAAACAAAAACAAAAAGGAAATCCCGTGAGCTCGCAACACACGCACCGCCACCGCCGGCAGCGAGCGCGCCGAGCCAGCGGCATGGCCCTGCTGGCCCCACCGCCGCCAGGCTGGCCCGCATGTCGGTCGGCCTGGCGCCGCTCCGCGCCGTCGTCCGTCCAGCTTGCGGCGGTTCACAGCCCGCCGGTCCAGGCGAGGGCGTGGCCGCGTGGGTGGGGGCCGTGCTCGTTCGGTCCCCGCGCGCGGGGACCATGGCGCTCGTCAGATTCGATTCGCTCCCCGGCACCGGGTGGGCCCCGCCGGTCAATTCCCTCTCCGTACCGTAGCGGCGCTCCCTCCTCCGGCCTTGTTTAGTTTCCCCAACTTCACTAAATATTTGTAGATTCTCTATCACATCAATCTTTAGCTACATACATGGAGCATTAAATGTAGATAAAAAAATAATTTATTGTACTTTTAGCATCTACATGTCGAGACGAATCTTTTGAGCCTAGTTGGTCCATGTTTGGACAAAGTTTATCAAATAACAACGAAGTTACAGTGCAGATTCCAAATATTTATCGGAACTAAACACGTCCTCCCTTTCTTTCCCTGTGTCTGTGCCCGCTCGCGTGCTCGGCGGAGGACGGAGGCGGCGACCGCTTCGTCCTGCCTGCCTGGCGGTCCCTCCCGTCCCTGTCTCGCCCGCCGGTGCCGGGGCGTGGTGGACGCGGTCCATGAGGCGGGGGGTGGGGTGCGGGGGGGGGGACATGAGAACGGATCACGAGATCGTGCACCGCAGCCGCTTTTCCGGGTTGGTTTTCGTTTTTTTTTTAAAAAAAACCGCCGGGGCTCCATCCATTTTTTTCGAGGCTCAAAAGCGGAAAAAGCGTACCTGGGGCTGCTGCTGTTGGCTGCCTGGCTCTGCCCGTGCTGCCCCTCTGCCATCTCTCATCTCATCAAAAAAAAAAAAGGGCACACCGGAGTGGATGACGCAGATGCGATTATTTATCTACTGTTTTTTTATATTAAAGTAAAGTTAACCTTAAGCTCAGTTTCAGCGTGTTCAAACCGTACGAGGCGGGACTGAACAACGAACGATTAACATGGACCAGCACCAGCACTATGCGGTTGTGCGTACGGTCCAAATGATTCCTTAGCTTGTGTGTGCGCGCCCGTTGGGAGGGAACGGATCGGAGCTCATGTGAAAATGGCAACCACATGCCTGCTGACACGACATTTTGTTGTGTTGTGAATTGTGATGAACGGTCCTATGGCCCCCAATGTAATTATAATTTGGAGTATGTATGCTCTATGCAGATTTAGCACGTTCGAAACTCGAAAGGTTAAGAGTTTTATAGGGATTAAATACGCTGATGTGACACTGTAATGATGAAGAGAAAAATAATGAGAGTTTTATGTGAGTATAGATAGTTTTATGGAGATGAAACTCTTCTGCACCGTTGGCCGGTAAAAATACGGAAGTGTTGGAAACTGGGGCATGAAACTAGCACTGAGTACGACCTAATTAAGTAATCAATCACATTTTCTCCCTCCTGGTTGCTCGGTTCACGGCTGCATACATGTTTCTAGTTTGCGGAGCAGTTGATCTGGTTAGTCTAGCCAGAGGCATGGCATAGCCACGGACGAGCAAAACAACGTCCTGACCTTTCATCATCGTTTTATGGTGGACTACACGATCTACCGGGGTCGCTTAATTTGGCTACCTAGGTTATTTATTGTTTGTGAAGAACGCGTGCATAGAATCCTACATGTATTAGAGAGAGGTTTTGCTAGAAAGCGGGTACGATGGATCCACCCCTGGCTCCAAACTCTATTTTCTTCCTCTTGACCTAGCTCATTTGGTGTCACCTCCCTAGCTCATTTGTCGTCACCGGCTAGTGATGCCTTGAACCACAATGGATCTCCCTAGTGAGTCTAAACCTCCTCCCCTACCCACCTAGCTCATCGATCTCATTTTTCTACTTCTTTACTATTCTAGCGTCCTCACCCGCCATTATTCTACTATATGTGGGCTTTGGTGAAGCTTTCGATATAGCTTACCGCGAAGCTGATCATGATAGAGCCCTTTGGTGAAGGCGTTGATGGCCTCATCGTCAGTAATATTAAGTATGGAGATCTGAGTCTCGGAGAAGCGCTATGTATGCAGATCATGCGCTATATATGGCCTCGTCATCGGTGGGCAGATCATGCACTATATATGTCTAGGCCAATCCATGTGCATGGTTATCCAATTATCATGTAATCAATACATATATATATAGCGCATAGAAGACATAGTCTAGGGTTTCACAATACTTGCTAATTGTTCAATACATATAAAAATGAGTTTAACATAATACTTTTTATGGGACCTTTATAGAATTAGAGCTTAGGAATTGTTGAGTTTTGAATTCTCCATATTCTCCTTCCCATCTATAACTTCAACCACCTCACCTTCCACCAATTTTTGTTGGTGTCCTAAGTTCTCGAATCTTGCTTCCTTCCCATTGATAACCATAATCACCAATATTACCCTCATCCCAACATACAATGACTCTGAGCTATCATGTTTCTCTTGTGTAGAAAGGCCATATTTCAACTAGCTCTTTCTACTTAGACGTGAAAATCTCTATTTAGGTTACGAGCCCCATGCAACCAATCATTTTACCAATACTATGGCCGGTGTCACTCCTACCGTTGCTTGCCAACATAACTGGGACATCAAACGCTCTACATATCCCTCCATGGACCGGATGCAAGAAATCTCCTAATCCCACCCAACCCAAAAACCTAATTCTTTGTAGAGAGGGAGTAGAAGGAGTTTAGCACAAATCTCATATTGTGAGCCGTGCCTTCTAAGATGTCGCCAACACATAAACTTTATAGTTATTAGTTTTATAATAATAAGAAGATGCAACCCTCATTCTTGCACAATATGTGTGGTTAGTATATATGCACTATCATGAAATACTTTCCCTTGTTGTATCACATATAATGGAGATGGTGTTGGTTTAGAACAAGACATGGATTACAACAATTAAAGGTATGAGAGGTTATATTAGATAGCTTTTCATGTATATCAAGAATCAAACAATTGAAGTTTAATGACACTATACAAACTATACATCCATAGTGTAAATGTTTGAAGCAAAAGGGACCTGCTAGCCTTGCTAGCCCCTTCCTAGTTATTTCATTGATGTCAATGGATAAAGAAGCTACGATTTGAATTCAAATTAGCCCGCCACCGTACTCTACATTTCAAGGCAAGGTATACAAATGAAAAACAGATGACACAAATGTGTAGTCTCAGTTGTTTCAACTTTTGTTGTAGCCGCAACAAGTCACCATAAGTCCGTTACCATAATCAATAGTCTTGTTGTCTTCTGACTATAGCTATAGGCATTATTTGCATTCTTTCTACCTCCTATTTAATGTTGTTTTGCTAGTTCACTTGTAATCCCTCGGTCCTCCCAATCCTACATAACCTATAGTGCTTTTGCGCGGGAAAGAACATGCAATATGTAATGTAAAAATCATACCTTCAACGATTCAACCCAAATGACAGTCCTCACGATTGGTTTAGTTGTCGTCTTCACACATGTCTACATGATTTTGTCGAAGACTTATTAGACATAAATCTTTACATACATAACCCATAGATTCAACATACTAATAACAAATTCTTTCATGCACCAATTAAACCCTGAGGAACAGAGCTTGCCGAAGAAGAAATTGAAAATACTCCATTCCTAGCCGCGGCAGGCAGGCAGAACTGGTACACCGGTCCACGGACCCGGCTCACCGTTCTCACAGGCGAAAGCACTCGCCTTCTCCACCTCACCACCTGCCTCTCTCTCTCCCCTCCCTTTCGTCTCGCTCGCCTCCTCCCTCGCGCATGCTCCAAAAAGCTACTCCTCCTCCCCCCTCCAGCTTTCCCCTCCTCGCCTAGGGTTTCCCACCCCGATGCCTCTCCCGAAAACCTAGCCGCCGCCGCCGCCGCCTCCTCCACACTGCTCTCCTCGCCGCTGCAGCCGTTTTCCGGCCATGGCCGCTGGCGCCGGCGCCGGCGCCAGCGACTACTCTTTCGCGGCGGAGTACGACGGCCCGCCGCTCCCCTACTCGCTCCCGCGCGCCATCCCGCTCGACCTCTCCCGCATCCCGCTCGCCGCGCTGTCCTCCTCTCCCCCGGCCTCCCCCTCCGCCTCCTCGTCCCCGCTCCCCGTCGTTCGCCCGCTCACCCCGTCCTCACTCTGCTCCGCCATCCACGCGCACGCCCACCCGGCGCCCCGCTCCGCCGCCCCCGCGCCCGCCGCGGGGGGAGCTGTGGTGGATTCCCCCACCTCCGTCATCGAGAACCACCACGCTGCCGCGCACCACTCCGCTGAGCTCCCCTCTTCCCCCTCCGACGACGAGGGCGCCGGAGACGGCGACGGCGACGGCGGCACCGAGGCGCTGCCGCTGAAGCCCCGCCACCTCCAGCCCGCGGTCACCTTCGCCGAGACCAGCGGCTCCCTCCTCCAGTCCTCTGACGACGAGGACGAGTATGAGGATGAGGAGGAGGAGGACGACGACGATGCCGACGCAGGGGAGGCCCGTCCCCGAGCTGCTGCCGGCCAGTCGAGCGGCTCCCTCTCACCCGCTCACTGGAGGGGCGGCAGGATCCGCGGCTGCTACAGGTGCGGGAAAGGCGGCGGCTTCTGGGGCCGCGACAAGGAGTCGTGCCTCGCCTGCGGCGCGCGGTACTGCGTCGGGTGCGTGCTCCGCGCGATGGGCTCCATGCCGGAGGGGCGCAAGTGTCTGGAGTGCATCGGCCGGCCAGTGGCCGAGTCCAGGCGGGACGCGCTGGGGCGAGGGTCGCGCGTCCTGCGGCGGCTTCTCAGCGCGGCGGAGGTGGAGCTGGTCATGAGGAGCGAGCGGGAGTGCGCCGCGAACCAGCTACGGGCGGAGGACGTGTACGTCAATGGCACCAAGCTGTCGCCTGAGGAGCTCGTGGTGCTGCAGGGGTGCCCGTGCCCGCCGTCTAGGCTCCGGCCGGGGTTCTATTGGTACGATAAGGTGTCTGGCTTCTGGGGAAAGGTATGTCGCTTTGCTTCTGACAATCTTAATTTTCCTGTGCTCCTGGGTAACCTCTAGCTGTTTGATGCACAGAAAACACACTATAGCGTTGTGATTCATGTACATTTAGTAAAAGTAGGGATATTACACCAGTCAATGTGCAAACATGAAGTGAGGATTACAAAGTATTCTGTCGGGCAAACTCTTTGAAGGATATTTAGTATTGAGGATATTACACCAGTCAATGTGCAAACATTAAGTTAGGATTGCTAAGTATTTTGTCGGATAAAATCTTTCAAGGACAATTTATGTGTTCTTTATAGTTGAAGTTCACTATACCTATAGTATTATTATTAGTTGGAATCATGATGTATGGTCTGGAACTCTGGGCGCATGGTGCTGTTGAACATAATCTTCCGGAATATTTAGTTGACTTGATGGAGCTTTGATGAATCAGCACCGTCAGACATGTTGTATGATGGTCCGCATGATCTCTCCTTGTCCTAGGAATGATAATGTATTGTGTTCTGTCTAAATCAGGAGAACCTGATAATTTTGGTTACACTGCTCAGAAAAGATTGCACACCTAAGTTGGCATGCCAGCAATTTAGTCATGACATACTCCGTATAGACCATGATTTTGGCATCTCGTGCTATGGTCTAGGTAGGTTTCTTTTTGAGGGAAGGATTGAATAGTAATTGTGATAATTGTGTTGTTTTGGTCCTTTTATGCAGTTTCATAATTGCTCAATAATTCAGTTGTGGCATTATGAATTTTTGCTTGTTTCAAATCTATAATAATTTATCACCGACAACTCTGACAAACTTTTCACTGAAAATATTCCAGGAGGGACACAAACCACATTGCATAATCACCGCAAATCTAAATGTTGGAGGTTCTCTAGATCAAAAAGCAAGCAACGGGAACACCGGAATATTGATTAATGGGCGAGAGATTACAAAATCTGAACTTCAAATGCTCAAGGTTTGCAATCATATATTCATATGCTTCTTTTAGATAATGGAGAGAAATCCAGCTTCATCCCTCTACTACTCGTAGTTGACATATGTTGCTATCTGTATTTTCTTATAAATTTTTTAAAGGAAATGTTTGATTTCAGTTGGCAGGAGTCCAATGTGCTGGGAAACCTCACTTTTGGGTGAACGCTGATGGGACTTACCAAGAGGAAGGCCAAAAAACTGTTAAAGGAAAGATCTGGGATAAGGTAGCCCTGAGATTCTTCTTGTTTAGATGGTGTTGTAATTTTTAGGATGGTTACAATGGTAACTAACCAGCTTTGAATTTGTCTGCGTTTCTCACCAGCCTATAGTGAAGCTTCTTAGTCCTGTTCTGTCATTGCCAACACCGAACAAAGCAGCTAATCAATCTAGCGAAGATGCTGTTAACATAATAAATCGAGCCATCCCTGACTACCTGGAACAAAGAACAACCCAGAAGCTTTTGCTGGTTGGGTCGGGGGCAAGCACCATACTCAAGCAGGTACGTATGCTTATGGACATCTATCATATTCATGTGCACACATAATTAAATCGATCAGCTATAGTGAGATTACCACCAAGTTGCAGTTTGCACATGTATAGTGATAGAATATCCTGCAACCCCACAAATTTGCAAAGTCGTATGCAAATTGATTTTGAATCTATTGAATACATCAGGCCAAATTCTTGTACAAGAGTGGCAAACCATTTTCGGTGGATGAGCGTGAGGATCTGAAACTTATCATACAAAGCAACATATACAATTACCTTGGCATATTACTTGAAGGCCGTGAACGGTTTGAAGAGGAATCTTTAGCTGATAGAAGAAAAATCAGTCAATGTGACCCTTCTAGCTCTGGTATGACCAAATTTTCATGCCGTTACAACTTACAACTTCCATTCTTTTTGCTCTTCTTTTTGGGCATAACTGAGTAATTGCAAAGCCATGTGTTCCAGGACACTCCTAATTGTACAAAAAGGAAAAGTTCCTATATTTGTAATATGCCTACTACAAGTGATTTTTTTCCTTTTTCCTTTTTGTGCAGGCTGTTGTGAATCTGGAGTAGGTGATGAAGTCACTGAGTACTCCCTTATTCCACGTTTGAAAGCATTCTCGGATTGGATTCTTAAAGCAATGGCTTTAGGTAATCTTGAAGACATCTTTCCTGCAGCAAGCCGTGAATATGCACCACTGGTTGACGAACTATGGAAAGATCCTGCTATTCAAGCTACATATAGAAGAAGAAGCGAACTGCCATTCCTTCCACCTGCTGCTAATTATTTTCTTGACAAGGTATTATTGGCTGATGGCAGTCCTTTTTTTTTCATTGGTTTTATAGAGTTGGAAGTGTTGATTTGCATAGTGTGAATTGCGATTGTTATTTTTTTTAACCTTTTCGTCTGCAATGGCCAGGCTGTTGATATATCTCGAACGGAATATGAGCTCTCAGATATGGATATACTGCATGCTGATGGGATTACATCCTCAGATGGGTTAGCATCAACTGAGTTCTCTTTCCCTCAGATGTCTTTGGGTGGATTGGGTGTTGATGAGCCTGATGCACAAGACACCTTGCTAAGGTTAGTTCTTCTGTCACCTGAGGCAATGGTAGTCTGCTATTACTTTCTTCACTGAGTCTGAGGTTCGTTATAGTGTGTGTTGTCCGGTATTATCAGGCTAGACACTTCTGTAAATTTGTAAAAATGTGAATAAGATCGTTTTTTTTTCTTTTTGATATTTGGGCACAAGGTATGTTCATGTAGAACCACCTAGTAAACCTCACACGCATGAGTATGTTGCACTTATATTCTAGGTTCAATTCTTTAATGCTATTGGGATCTCAACTGTAATAGGTGTAATAATGATGGGGGGCATTTTGATTTGTTTTCAGGTACCAGTTGATCAGGATAAACAGTAGAGGTTTGCATGAGAAGTGCAAATGGCTGCAAATGTTCGATGATGTGAGGCTTGTTATCTTTTGTGTAGCCGCTAGCGACTATGATGAGTACTACGAAGATGCAAATGGTACCATTGTCAACAGGATGGTAGAGAGCAGGCAGCTATTTGAGAGCATTGCCCTCCATCCAACATTTGAGCAAATGGATTTCCTTCTACTCCTCACCAAGTTTGATCTCCTGGAGCAGAAGATCAACAATTCCCCACTGACCTCATGCGAGTGGTTTGATGACTTCACTCCTCTGATCAGCCGCAACCTTCTCAGCGGCAGCAGCAGGAGCACGCGCAGCAGCACCGGCGCGACGCTGTCCCAGATGGCCGCACACTACATGGCGGCCAAGTTCAAGAGGCTGTTCCAGTCGCTGACTGAGCGGAAGCTCTACGTGTCCTACGTGAACGCCCTGGACCAGGAGTCGGTCCGGTCGGCCATCCGCTACGGGAGGGAGATCGTCAAGTGGGAGGAAGAGAAGCCTGTGTTCGGTGCCAGCGAGACGGTCTACAGCGAGGAGCCGAGCTCCTTCACTCACTGACTTGACACCCCGGCCTGCCTTTGTTGTGTGCAGAAGAGATGTAAATATCTGTGCATTTCCTCCCCAGCACCCTTTCGTAGAGTTGTTCCCCCAATTCCTTTTGTTCGTAGCTGATCGTCAGCTTGTATGGCTGGCTGTTTAGTTATTTGCATTGCAAGTAGAGTGATGAGGCGCCAGAAGACCCGGCCCGTTCTGATTCTTGTAAATTGCATTATGAGTTGCTTGCATTTGATGCATTAGGCTGGCGCAAATTAAAGTCCCAGATAATCATCGGCTTGTATTGTTGTTTGTTTGTGGTATATTGTCTGGTTCGTCATCAGTGACCGTACCATGGGAGGATGCACAGCTCATCGCTGAGATATTTTGCTGGGAGATGTGTCATCTGCTGTTGAGATGTTTTGCACTTTTGCTGGGAGACATCCATTATTGAGATGCGTCGTCTTCAACTGTGGGCCTGAAAGTGAATCCTGTTTGACCGCAAACTTGCATGCTACGACGATGCAGATGGTTATGAAAAATTCAAAAAGACCTTGTTTTTAAAAAGAACATGGAATCATCAGCCACTTTCGCTACAAAACTTGGGATGAACATGGAATCAACAGCTGAAACTTCGAAGAAAGTAGCACTGATTTCGGATTTGAATTTCTGCAGATGTTAGGTTTTATAATGTTTTGGGTTCCGTAAACTGTAAGCATTCGAATCGCTTTTTATGCAACTGACAGAACTTGAGTGGTGCATTGCGCATTTGCTTGCTCCGCCTCCGCGTTCATGTCCAGTCCACACTGAAACTTCGCGTCTTTGCTCATGGAGCGAAAGAGAAGGGGAAAGTGAGCAATAATCGGGAACAACAGAAGATGTCATTGCAAATTAAAGCATTACAGCATATACAAGAGTCAAAAACCATGGCGCGCGGTTATTTCGCCTGTACAGTACAGCACGCGCCGACGGACACGACCGATCGCGGCGGCGGGCGCAAGGGGTCCGCTCAGCTGGGCGCGAATCGGTCGAGCAGCATGTAGAGCGTGGTGTCGGACATGGCGCCGCCGTACCTGGCGACGTCCCCCTCCTTGTCCTTGCCCTGCGCCGCGTTCTTGTTGTTGTCGCCTCGTCGTCCCAGTTTCTGCGGCGGAGGGTGCTGGCGCGGCCGGGGGTCGCCGTGGCTCGGTGCGGCCGCCGCCTGCCACGTCCCCTGCAGCGCCGACGCGAGCTCGCCGAACCACGCGCCGGCCAGATTGGACGCCGTCGTCGAAGCCATGGAGACGCTCGCTTGCCTGCCTGCTTGGATGGCTGGATCCGAGACGCAGAGCTGCGCTGAATTCCTCAGTTGGTGTGGTGTGAGAGAGAAACAAGCGGGGCACAGGATGTGGATGAGTTGGTTTGATGTGTCTGTCGGGTGTCCTTGGCCTGCTGTCCTTCTTATATAGGTAGACGCCATGCATCTTGGCGCGCGCCGAACGGATCAGGCCTTCTAGACGTCGATGGCGCGGGCCCCGCACGGCCGGCCGCGAAACGGTTGGCGCGCCCCCCCGCCGCGCCGTGCCCGCGGTTTCGCCTCGGCTCGCCGCGTCGCTGTCGGACCGGGCCCGCCTCGTCAGCTGCGAGAGGGGACTCAGGCGCACGCGCGCGTGCGGCGGCGTGCCAATGCCGCGGGCCGCAGCCCTCGTCCGCGTCGTTCTTATCGCGACGACGTGTCGGTGTCTGTCTGCGTCGGTGTCACCGTGTCCTTCCCGGCTGGCCCCGTGCCGGCGGCGACCGGCGACCCTTCCAAAGGGGACGGACGGACGGACGAACACGCGTGCGTGCGCGAGTGAACTTGCTCCCTGGTGATGATAAACCTTCCAGCTCCCCGGTGCAGCCGCGCCGTCGCCATCGCAATGTAAACGTGTGTTCTGGCGCGGCGTACGTGGCGAGAATTGAAAATTCTAATACCAGCTGTAGCCGCCGTGTGGGGCGTGCCGTTCCTCTCCGGTCTCCGCCTCGTTCGTTCCGGTCTGCCGGCCGTCCGCCGTCGCCTTCCTCTCGAAGCATCTCGACAGGCACTCTCAGCCCAAGACCAGCAGAGTTCCGAACAGATTCGATCCGCGCAGCATGGAGAGATGCCGGGCCGGAAGCCCGGACGGATCCATGGGCAGGCCGCCAGCGTCTTCTTCTCTTGGGCCTAGCGCCGAGTCCGCAAGCCCACGAGCCGCCCCAACCCGTAGCCCAACAGGACACAGCGAGCCCGGATCGTCTTTTCCACTGCTCCTAATTAACGAACCGAACCCAGTGTACAGTATCTCCTCAGATCAAAACGACTCTCCCAGTCGGGTCGTGTGCAGCAGGTCCGATCCGAGCTGGACCCGCCCGAGTGGCCCCCACGGCCTTGACTTATTTCCGCTTTCCCTCCTCATCGTCCCCGTCCGTCTGACCGCCTCCTCCCCGTCCCCCCGCCGCCGCCCAAACCCTAACCCTAGCCTTGCCGCCGGCGAGGCCGGAGCGCCCGGAGGCCCCCCGCCCGCCCGCCCACCCCGGAGGCGACGTCCCCCGCGGCTGTATCGCCGCTGGGGAGATTTAGGTAACGCCCCTCGCCCGCCCCGTCCCACGTGCACGTAGGGCTCTCGATCTGATCCGATCTGGGTGGCACTCGCTGCAGGAGTCCCGCCGACGTACGGCTCTTCCTAGGGTTAGGGTTTTCTTCGGTTCTTCAGTTTTTTTTATCCTCGTTGGGCGTGGGTTCTCGATGCATGCCTCGTGCTCTTGCTCTGCGTGGTTCCTCTGACCCTGTGTGTGTTTTTTAGTATTTTAATTAATTTTAATTTTAATTTTCTGATAAACTTTGATGACTAGAAAAAAAAGAAAAATGAAAGAATGATGTCTATAGCAGTAGAATTGGGGTTTAGTGATGAATGCAGCATGCAATCCTTATGATGTTGCTTTGTTAGTTATCGTGCCGTTACTCTTGCGGCTTTCTGGTTGCCAATCTGGTGACAATGTCCAGTACCTGAGCCGTATACGACTAAAAAGAATCAATGTGGGCATCGGTTACTGGTGCCTTTCATATTCTGCTAATCCAAAATGTGGGATACATTTTTAGTGGCAGCGTGTGCTCAGAGAATGGTCGGTCTTTATGCTCTTCCTCCGCGTAAAAGTTGTTTACCTTTTTAGGCACGTTGCAAATGCAATCCTTGTGCTGTCGCTTTGTTAGTAACTGTGCCGTTACGCTTGCGGCTTCCTGGTTGGCCAATCTGGTGACAATGTCCAGTACCTGAGCCGTATAATAATAATAAGACTAAAAAGAATCAATGTTGGTGTCGGTGACTGGTGCCTTTCATATTCTGCTACTCCAAAATGTGGGATATATTTTTAGCATTAGCGTGTGCTCAGAGAACGGTCGGTCTTTATGCTCTTCCTCCGTGTAAAAGTTGTGTATCTTTTTAGGCACGTTGCTTCCCAGTGTCTGTACTTTCTGTTTCTAGTAATGACTTATTTTGTGATTCTTTGCCTTGCGATAGCGATCTTCTGATATGTGATTTGTCCTTCTGAATTACGGTGACTGTATACATTCTATTTCTAGTATGGCTTGCTGTGAGCTGCTGTGCTTTGCATTAGTGGTATATGGTCATCTTGTGCTTGCAGCTGCTCATCGAGCTCTTGATGACTTGGTAAATCTCTGCATTTCAGGTGAATGTTACAAGCATGATGACTCAAACCCTGCAAGGGAAAGTTATGGCCTACACACCGAGCAGCTTACCTGTTCAGGAACAGATGTCACCGGAGGATATTAAAATGCTTCAGCTGGATAATATGAACCAGAATACCTCTCCGGTTCGCGCCATCATTATTAAAAAAATGTAAGTGTGGAAACCACCAGCATTGATACTAGTTTTGACTTGCAATTTTGTTGTCTCTGCCAATATATGTGGCTGTGCGCTTGTTGTGAACAAGAAATCATGGCACTACTGATACATGTTAGCAGTTCACCCAGCTACTTCACTGCATTTAGTTCTTTGAATTTTGATCTTCATGCTTGCAAATATATTGATGCTCATATTTGTCTATGTAGGCATGCATTGTTCTATGGTCCCATGAACGTAAATGCAATGAGTTCATTTATTCAAATCAACATATTGTTGGTCATATATGTTTAAAATTTGGCAATCCCATCCCCCACTTGAAATACATGACCTATATTCTTAATAACTACTTCCCCATTATCTGAATCACCCATTCTTGTGTAGCCCAGAAGATTGTGTGGTGCATTTTCTCATGTGGGCAGACAATTCTGCAAAAAAAAATAATAATAAGAATTTTGTACGAAAATATCTGATAGTTGCAATTAAGATTTTGTTTCTGTGTATTCCCCTGTGTTCATCTAGGTAGCCTGCATAATGCTTCCATTTTGAATCGTTACATCTTATACAAGGCTGAATTCTTCATTTTTTGTGTCTTTTGCTGATACAACATATAGTTAATCTTATACCTCAGTTTATGGTGTTGCACTGTATTCATGAGCATCTAGCTGCAGATTTTACTTGTTTTTTTTATTTAGTTTTACTTGATTCCCAGCCCGATAAACATTTTTTTAGTTATATGCTTCCCATTTTGAGTACTATTTCATTTTTTATCTATCTATCTTTTGTGTACATCTTTTCCTGCATATGCCAGTGGTTTGAAATTTCTTCAGGAATAGTAAAGAGTGGTTCAAAAGGAGATAGCGGATTCATTATTCTCTTTTCTTTTTTGCTTTTCCTTTTTCACACTATATTCTGATGTTTCTTTTCTTCTATCCAGTGAAGCATGCCTGAGAAAGAGGGAACACTTTTGTGACCCGTGCCCAGATTCATTTTTTGAAGCTTCAAAAGTCATTGACAACATACTCTACAATAACGCTCCACAGGTGTGTTCTTTCATTCTGCCATGCAACCACAATACATTATATAGCACGTTAGTATCTTTTATTTGGGTTGGAAAAATATTGCTCTTGAATTACATCCTAAAAAAAATCTACAAAGCTGCCCCTGGGAGTAGAGATGAGGATGGTTGCTGGATCTAAAACTTAGAGCTGCAATACCATGTTGCAAATATGGGGGACTTAAATGGATGATAATATTGATGCCCAATGGCGACTATATACAGTACATGAGAGACACAAGAGGGAAACCTTATACTAGGAGACTACAGTAATACACTTGACTATTATACCTTGACAAGAACAGTACATGTTTGACCCATGCTGACTAATAATATATTAGGTATTGTTATACCTTTTGTCCTTTTTTCAGTTGCATCTGTCATATCTTAGTTCTTTAACTGAGTTCAATAACTAAGTATCTTACTAGTTTATGATGCCTTACTAACACCTACCCATTTTCTATATCAGGACCATCATTACATGGATCTTGACACATTAGAAGGCAGGGTGAATGATTTGATCAGATCTTATTTATATAGAAAGCAAAGAGATCCCTGGATATCTTCAGCAGTTCCATCAACAAAAGATTTGTGGCAGCTGCCTGGGATACAGATGACAGACTCTAGTGTCTATCATGATAGAGTTGCCCCTGCTTTTACTAATTTGCCTGCACATTCAGGAGACGTACATCCACGTACTCTGTTCACTTCTCAGAGTAAGTTGGGATGACGAGCTCTACTTTTATCTCTCAACATACCTTTAAATTTATCATTATTCGTTGGTTATATTTTGGCAGGATATGTACCACAGAATCACAACATGGCCGCTGCTAATTTTGCTCTAGTTGAAAGGCCTGGAAGCTTTATGAGCACCATGGTTGCTCCATCTGTGTCAGGAATTCCTAACTGTATTTCAGGCCTTGGTGGGATGGATAGTGCTGGATTGCAAAATAGCTATTTAAAGGACCATTTTCCAGGTAATTTGTCTCACATCTCTTGCCTTACATATTTGATTAGAAACGACCATTTGTACTTCACAAATTTGGTTTGGTCATCTCATTAAAATGGTATGAGCAAATTTTGCCAGGTGATGCTTATCATGTTGATAGTCCACAACCGTCGATGTCTGGGAGTTCTAGTCCTTTATCAGCTGTGTGTGATCCTACCACAAGTTCGGGTGCATTGATAAGATCAACGGACTCTATCTCTAAAGCAAGTGGGCAAAAACTCTTTACCGGTGAAGGACAATTGTTTCAACAATACAGAGAATATGAGAAAGAGTTAGATGGTGCATGGAGCCACCCAGCAGAGAAGTCAGTTCACTCAAATAGGACAACTCAAAGCAATGAAATATATCTCAAAGGAGAATGTGGACCTGACACATTCATGGATATGAAAGAAAACTGTTGGCCCTTATCGGACTCTAGAGATTCGTGCAGGGAGATGTACTCAAATTTAGGCACACTCAGTGCTCAATATCAGTGCTTCATGTTGGATTGTGATCCTTGTGACCCTGAGAGAGAAATTGTTGAGAGATCTGAACAGACATCAAATAGCACAGTATCAAAGCCAACTTCACCTATTTCAGATGAATCTTCTGGCAAGCGTCCAGCAAAACGTCTGAAGGCTGATGCTCCCAGTCTTGTCATTGTCAATCAAGTGGAGAGTTCAAAGGAGCAAAAACCTGTTGTGAATGAGAATCATGTATCTGGTGGTGAAACAGTACAATCAGAAATCACTGAATTACCTGCAAAATCACCATGCAGTTCATTGGGAGGCATTAATTCTGTCAGTAATAATACGCTTGAACAGGGTAGTGAAGGTGCACCTAACACGGAGATTGTTAAGGAAGAGGGATTGTACTGTGCAAAGGCTGACATTGAGATGAAAGACGCTAAGACTGTTGCATTGGATCAGACACCAAGAGGGGCCAATTTAAGTTTAAGGCGAAAGAGAGGGGCTTCTATACTTTATGCATTAACTGCTGAGGAGCTTAGAGATCACATGAGTAGTCTAATAAACCAGCATACTTGTCTGGTGAGTGGATAACCATTTCAATCTCCTGTGTTTTCTGTTACTTTGATCCTGTAGAATCAACATATTATGCTGCCAAGCAGTTTGATAGTTGTATGTAATCACTTATGGCTATTATATGACTGTTTAATCATACTCATGGCTATTATATAACTGTCTAATTGCTTGGTGGCATATTACACTGATGCTACAAGATCAAACCAGAATCTGACATAATTATCCATGGTTAAGAATATAATTTTCCTTCCACTCAGATTGGATCAATTGTATCGTTTAGTATTTGAACATAATTTACCTTGTTTTTTTCAGAGCAAGGTGACATCTCAAGAATTCCCATCAATTGATGGATTGCCTGATCAAAATACATGCAGTTTGTGTGGGATGGAGAGGCTTCTTTTTGAACCTCCTCCACGATTTTGTGCTCTCTGTTTCAAAATAATAAATTCTGCAGGGTGCTATTATGTTGAAGTTGAAAATGGAAGTGAGAAAACTTCTATATGTAGCAAATGCCACCATCTTAGCAGTTCAAGAGCTAAATATCAGAAGAAATTTAATTATGCAGAAACAGATGCTGAAGCTGAATGGGTATTGTTCTTCTCAATTCTCATATATCAAGTTATCCTTATGTCTCTATTAAATTCTCATCTTTTGTTTTCTTGCATTTTTCAGTGGGTCCAGTGCGACAAATGCAAAGCTTGGCAGCATGAAATCTGTGCTCTTTTTAACAGAAAGTGTGAAGGGGCAAAGGCTGAGTATACTTGCGCAAAATGTTTTTTGAATGAAAAGAAAAGCGGAGATATTCAAGCACTGGAGTCATCCACTGTTCTTGGGGCACAGGAGTTACCAAGAACTAAACTAAGTGATCATATTGAGCAAAGACTTTCAGAGAGGCTTGAGCAGGAGAGGCAACTGAGGGCGAGCGCCTCTGGAAAAGTTGCTGAAGAGGTATTTATCATACACACTAATTGCATAAGAAATTATTAAGGCTTATTCATACCTGCTATTAGTGAGTGTCTAATCATGTTAAATCCCTGTATAAATTTTATTCCCATTCCTATTTTCTATATCCTTTTGTTCTCTTGTTGATCACATACAAGTGTTAGTCCTTTTACTGTAACGTTCAATGTTGATCCAAGTAATCAGTACTGAAAACGCCGCACTCGAAATGCATTTTATTTTTGTTTCTTTATATAATCACACTGTTTTGTCGTTAATCGTATATTGTCATGGCATCGGCGATGCACATTTAATTGACTTGATGCATCAGAATTCTATTGTTTTTATTATACATGACATATGGGCTGCTTTACACATTTTTTATTTTTGATTGGTATTATTTAGACTGTTCGCTTGCATTGCATTTCTTTGGACATCAAGAAAGGATGGTCAACACAAGAGTCCACGTCAGCAGTTAGTTTTTAACTCACTAAATTCATTTAGCTCTCCAGGTATTGTTACAATACTATCCAAACATTGGAAGGTTAGACTTTTGGGAAAATATTGTGATCATTGCTTATTCAAATAAGACTACACACGTGCTCCTAGAATAATCAGATTGTCTATGTTGGTTGTAATTGTATTTGCTTCAGTCTATAGGAACTGCATTGCAAACTGATGTCAACTTCACAGAAGGTTTATTTGACTTTTGTCGTCTGTTCTCCAATTTTAGGTAGCAGGTGTGAAAGGTCTTACAGTTAGAGTAGTTTCTTCAGCTGAAAGATTACTACAAGTACAACCACGTTTTCGTGAGTTTTTTAAACAAGAAAAGTATCCTGGGGAATTTCCATACAAATCAAAGGTACATGATGGCTGGCTGATTGACCAATATATCCTATTTTTTGCTGTCTACTAGTAGATAATCATAGCTATCCCATACTAATTTTTGTGTTCTATACAGGCCATTCTCTTGTTTCAAAAGATTGAAGGTGTTGATGTTTGCCTTTTCGCCATGTATGTACAAGAGTATGGTTCAGATTGTCCATCACCAAATCAAAGACATGTTTATCTTGCATATATTGATTCTGTCAAATACTTCCGTCCTGAAATCAAATCTGCAAGTGGAGAAGCTCTCCGCACCTTTGTGTATCATGAAATTCTGGTACGAGAATTCAAAATCATCAAACATATTTTTGTCTTTGCTTGCGCAAATACGTTTCTAGAATCCAATTGTTACAATTTTTTATTGCAGATTGGTTATCTGGACTACTGCAAAAAACGTGGATTTGTAAGCTGTTCCATATGGGCTTGCCCATCTACGAAGCGTGATGATTATGTTTTATATTGTCATCCAACAGTACAAAAGATGCCCAAGTCTGACAAGCTTCGAAGCTGGTTTGTCTTTCTAACATGATATTGATGAATTCAAACTAATATTATTGTATATGGGCCTTAATTTGTCAGTTTTATTTACAATTTTAGGTACCAGAACTTGATCAAGAAGGCCGTTAAGGAGGGTGTTGTTGTGGAGCGTAATACACTCTCTGACTTCTTCCTTCAGCCTACAAATGAGTGCAAGGCCAATATTTCAGCAGCATGCTTGCCATATTGTGAGAATGATTTCTGGCCTGGAGAAGCAGAGAGGCTCCTTGAGAAGAAAGATGATAATACTTCACAGAAGAAAGAGACACAGGTGGGAAGGCTCTTGCGTGTTGCCAAACGTGATGACAGAAAAGGAAACCTTGAGGATATTTTGCTTGTGCACAAGGTTAGTTTGTTTTATTTTTGATGTTGCCTTCTAGCATTTTGTGGAAACCTATCATCTTATTTTTCATTGTTTCCAGCTTGGGGAAAAGATGCGCACCATGAAAGAAGACTTCATTATGCTTTGTCTGCAACAGTTTTGCAAGCACTGTCACCAGCCTATCATATCTGGCAAAAGTTGGGTTTGCACTAGCTGTAAAAATTTCCATCTTTGTGACAAGTAAGCATTTCTTCTGATCACAGTTACCTCTTTTTTTACTCTGCTCAAAAAAGTTGTCAAAAATAGAACATCAGTGGAAATACCTGTTGTTGAAAAAAGGAGTGTGTGTACTTAGTTAACCTCATCAACTTCCAGCTTCTTGTATTCATTTGCCAATTAAAACAAAAGACGAGTTTTTGTACTTATAGTTAACCTTGATCGATCAGTAAGGCAGCAATTATTTGGATTAATAATTATGTGTTGGTTTTCATAGGTGTCATGCAGAGGAGCAGAATATGGCACAGAAGGACAGGCATCCGGCCACCACAAAACAGAAGCATGCATTTCAAAGAGTATGTAGGCAAATTTCATTTCTTGGCTTGAGTTTTTTCAATCAAATAAGTTGACAACTTGCTTATATTCAATAGATGCATGATGGATCAATATATACTAACCATAGTGGCTAACTGTCTGACAGATGGAGGTAGAACCTCTTCCGGAGACTAGCGATGGAGATCCGACAATGGAAAGTAAGTATTTTGACAGCAGGATCGATTTCTTGAAGCACTGCCAAGACAATCAATTCCAGTTTGATACCCTCCGGCGGGCAAAACACTCTACAATGATGATTCTGTATTATCTACATAATTCGACCTGCTCTGCTTGTCATCGTGCTGTGGATCAATGCTTGGTGTGGCGGTGCCTAGAGTGCCTGGGCTGCACCTTCTGTGATCAATGCTATATACAAAATGGTCAAAATTTGCATAGTCATGAATTAAGGCAGATTCACACCAGTGAAGCTTTGCAGAAGCACAGTCTACAGGTAGCCCTTTTAAATTAGCAACTGGATCTTCTAAACATCTTGTTGTGAAATTTTTATCTCTGCAGCCGCATCTGGCATGCTTTTGTTTTGGTGTTCTTTTCATAATATGATTTTGGGCATGGGTGGCAGATCTCATGAAGATCGCAACATCTTTCTAGAAGCAAAACTTTGCTCAAATGATTTTTCTTTAAGAAGTTATATGTGAAATTTGCAGTTGCATATTCTATAATGTGAAGGTGTTAATATTTCTGTTATTGCTTATGTTCACATAAATCAGATCTGATTTCATAGCTCTTGGCTTCCATACATGATAATTCTGAGTTCTTATGAATCTTGTGCATGTTTTCCAAAGCAGGACTACATTGATGGCCTTGTGCATGCATCGAGGTGCTACGATCCACGTAACTGCACCCATCCAGTTTGTTTAACCCTGAAGAAATTGTTCTTCCATGGTGTACGATGTGATATCCGTGCTCGCAATTGGAGTGGTTGCAATAAGTGTGTCTTTATGTGGAAACTTCTGCTGTGCCACTCAAAAGATTGCAGTGAAGTGGACTGTCCGGTTCCTAGATGCAGGTAAAACCATGACTCATCTGATCTATTCAGCACTTCTCTCTAGTAAAGTGTCTGCATTGATTGATAGACCCGCTTTCACCGGCTAGCTCACCCACAAGTGCTTTGTGGTCCTTGTGTAGGGATATAAAGGCATACATAGCTGAAAAGATGAAGCTTGTTGGTCCTGTGTTGTAGCAGGCCATCTGGTCAGAAGCCGTCTTCTTGTATAATCTAGTCCTGGATTCCCCCCTCCTTAACCAGTAAAATTTGTTGATGAAAATGCAATAAAACTGCGGTTGGCCATCGCTGGTGGATGGAACTGCAAGGTAAATAAAGTGTGCTGCTGGTGAGGTGGCTGGCTTCATCGGAGTCATTTGTTCTGTCGGTGTCCCTCCCTGGCATTGGAAGAAGGAAGGCGCGGCTTGTGTGTGCTCTGCGCTGAGCTTCATTTTGCTACATTTGAGCACGGCCTGGAGTCTGTCTGATTTCCTCCATGTAACTAAGGGGATCACCAACGGAAGCTTACATAGGCAGTCTGACATTGGTTTTAGTGTCCGTACATACAATGTACATATAGCCTGTCTCCTTTGCGACTCATAGATGTACCAACAGAAATAGGTGGTTTGGTTTTAATTGCATTGTCAAAGTTTTGTTCCGGAATGTGTCGAACAAGGCCACATTTTTGTTATAGTGTTGCAGTGCTGTGGCGGAATAAAAAAAAAGAATCAATGAATATGTATAGTCACCCTCCCTCTGTTCTCGGATAGTCTGACTATCATGAGAAGCATGAATATGTTTTAACCTTTGAAGATCGGAAATACTCTACGACCTACAAAAGGTTATATATCCAAGCTTCTATGATTTTCCTCCCAAGGAAAATAAACGGTGCACCACACCGGTGGCAGTTGTATGGTGAGGACCAAAGCAACCTGCAACCGAACTAACATTGTGACACAATTCACATGCACCTCTCGACCCCGGGGAATGAATTACTGCTGCAACATACTACTTCGTCCCATAAAAAGAGTCGCTATGGGATGCGTGCTGGTCAAACTTTCTCAACTTTGACTGAGTTTATACAAAATGTGTGCAATATATTTGTCTCCAAATAAGTTTATTATAAAAGTATATTCAAAGATCTATCTAATGATTCTAATTATGTACCATAAATATTAATACTTTATTATATATATTTGGTCAAAGTTGAAGTTTGCTGATTTTTTGGGAAGCGAGAATGACTCTTTTTTTTTTTTTTTTTGGACGGAGGGAGTACGTGATAGAGACTCGACGTGATAGAGACTGCCAGTAGTCCCTACGAAACCAAACACCCTCGAAGAGTACTATCATTCTATTGTGAAAAAAATAGAACCTCTTCCATATATTATGATGGTAAAATTTTATGATTAACATTTAAGACATACTCTCTCCGATTCAAATTCTATGGCGTTTTTACTTTTCCAGTTACATTATTTTTACTACCTACTATCTAGTAGACATAAATATATATCTAAGTGAATTGTACAAGCTACATATCTAGAAAAACCAAAACATCTTCTAATTTAAAATGAATGAAATACTACTTGTCTAAGTTTGACTAAGTAGATTTCAAAGGAAAATGTAACACTAAAAAAAGTAGCATTCAATTTTTGGAACAAACTAAATCGCATCATTATTTTGAGATGAGATCGAGTATCGGTCCATGAGACTACGCGAGCAATTCGCCGAACATTGCTTTTGGGCTGATTAAAGGTTGTTTTTTTTTTTACAAGAGGCTGATTAAAGGTTGAACACGCATGCTGGACTCAATTCAGGTAGTGATGCCAGATTTAGATCCGGCACTGATTACATGTTCTTTACTAGTGTTAGCACCTTGTTTTATTTTATCGACAAGAGAGATCTCGCATTAATTTTTGTTTGTTTCGGGTGTTTGCAAGCAACATATACTTGACTTATTGAGAGTATCCACTATCCAGACATGAAAATGCATTCTCGACAGAAGAATCTCTACTGTATTTGGAAAATTTTGTTACATACAGACACCATGGGGTGGTGTGCTTTGCATCGGCAGATCGAAGGAAATCACTGGATTTTATCATGTCTCGTGACGCCTTACATTATTCCGAATGAACAGATGGAGAGAAGTTGAATACGGACAGCACGTTTAATTTATGGACAGAGAACCTTTCTCAAGTTTCGTGCCAATCAGCACGGATGATTTGCGTACGGACTGCATATTGGAGGACAGGAGTTATTCGGGTCGTACGCTGTAATGAAAAAGGTAAAATTCAAGTCATACATAAACAAACAAAAAAAAAAGTGAGACTAAAAGAGGAGCGTCAGAGAGAACATGATACTTGTTTATATTAATCTAAGGTTTTAGGGGCGGTTGACGCCACAGAAAAATGTGTCTTTGAATAAATCTTCCTTTTGCTACAGCAAATATCCGTGTCATTGACAACGTGGATATGGACTACAGCTGTGCCATTTGCAGACAACTTTAGCTCCAAAAAAAAACCCTACATGACTTTAATAATTTGTCAAAGCTGGATATTTATAGCTCCAAAAAATATTGGATCCAGAACTGGATGTCCGAGAGCATGCGTATGAAAATACTCAGCACTTACTGTGGCAATTTGGCCGGTCACCGAGGCTAGGGCTGACGAGTAGAAGCAATAAACTGAGTACGGCAAAGAAAAGAATCCGGCAAGAGCAAAAGTTCGGTGGCATCGTCGTTGCTGTCGAGTCGCTGGAGAAGAGAAGGAAAAGATAGCCGCCGGCCGGCCGGCCGAAGCAACAATTGGCTTACTCGCAAGTACAGTATAGTATAGGAATTATTTATAATATAAAGACGACACTGCTCCAGCCAATGTTGTCAGAAAATAGTCCATAGGGAATTTAATATTCAATACCAGGTGACTGGAACATCGTGGAAGTGGTCTATACGAGCATCTCCAACAACTCTCTATCCTCACTTGCTATTTTTATAAATTTGGTAAAAGCATAAATATATTCTTCTCCAACAACTCCCTAAATTAACTTGCTATCTTTTCCAATTTTCTATTCCTCCGTAAATTTCCCGTGATTTCACCGTGGCGGGCTCCCGCGCGCTGTCCCCCTACCTCTCCTAGCGCAAAATCTTTTCCCCTCCTCTCCCGCGGCAACGCAGATCGGCCTAGGTGGGCCTAGTTTTTTGATTTTAGCAAGTTGGAATAACAAATTGTTGGAGAGATGTCTTTTTTTTACTTGCCAAATGAATTAACAAGTTGCTAAAACTCATGATATACCAAGTCATTTTTTCCAACTTGTTGGAGATGCTCTAACAAAGAAATAACAAAAGCTACCCATAGCACTATGGCCAACCCATAAGACAATAAAAAATGTTAGTTGCACTGTATATGTGAGACAGGGAGTTGTTGTAGTTGTGGGACCCAGTCTTCATAAGCAGCCAGCCCTATACATTATGGTCTGTAACTTAACTATGGACTGCTGTTGTGGGACCTACCTCTATGGACTGATTGATCCAAATACATTGGGGAGACTACAGAGAAGCTTCGTCACTCTGGGAGACCGGTCAGCCGGCCGGGTGATCTGACCTACCGCAGAAAGTTTTGGATTTGAAATTTTGGTCGCCCAGAAATTTTGGACGGCTAGCGTACGTATGGGCACATCAACAGTGCAATTTTTTCAGCGCATGTTTCTTGGACCGCAGAAAGCATGCTAGAGCGGCATCTCCGAATTGAAGTATGGTCTGGGGAAGTAGTGGCTGGACCACGGATCTGGCGCCTGTCGACAAGGGTGTAAATGAGTAGGGTCGGAGGACTCAGGCCAAAAATCCAACTCCAGCAGCTATAGCACCAAAATTTGGGTGGACACCCAAATTCACCCCTACACACCTAATTCTTGTTGGCCCAACAACTCGGTCCTCATCCACATGAGCGCGAGCACAACCTCCCACATCCACCTCCACTGCGCCCCATTCCCTCCCAGCTCTGGCGGGCGCATCTCCCTTCCTAGCAGCTCCTCTCCCTCTGTCTCCACCGCGCCCTCTTCCCTCTGAGGTGCGCGCAGTGGTGGACGCTGCCGAGGGCGGCGCGGGGGCGGCGGCCATGCGGGACGAGTCGTTCTCGGCCTGGCTGCAGGTGCTCCGATCTGAGGCGCTGCGGGGGCAGGAGGTGCTCGACGAGGCGACCTGCGCCGCGGCCGTGGCCAGCTCCGCCCGCCGCTTCCTCGTGGGCTTCAAGGCGCTCTTCGTCTGTAGCACCGAGGTGGGTCGCTTCACGGAGGCCGTCGAGGAGCTCGAGCGCTTGGCGGGGCCCGGCGGGACTCCCTCCACCTCCCTCCGCTGCACCGGAGGAGCCCGGCCTCCACCGCTCCACTCGGCCCCATCATGTGTGTGGAGAGAGATCGAGAGAGGATGAAGGAAGAATGGTGTGACTCAATGACGTGTGGGTCTCCCATGTCATTGTCTATCGATATATATTTTGAGGGCTTTGTTTGGGGGCTTCTGTTGGAGTGGAAGAGATTTTTTGGGCCAATAAAAATGAGAGTGGGCACCCAAATCGAAAATGAGAGCTCTGATTTAGGGGCTAGTGCCGGAGTTCCTCTAAGGGTCACCAATTTGCACTCTTACCTGTGGAGGACCGCCACGGGGAATAAACTATGGAGGACCACCATAGTTCCTCCATGCCGGGAGCAACACGGGGGCAGAAGGTGGACAAAGCGCCAGCCGGAGGACGTCGGGAATGGCCTCTTGCGAACAACAGGCCTTGTTTAGTTTCTCAATTTCCTCCAAATATTTCTAAATTCTCCGTCACATCAATTTTTAGCTGCATGCATGAAGCATTAAATATAGGTAAAAAAATAACTAATTGTACTTTTAGTATATACATGTCGAGACGAATCTTTTGAGTCTAGTTAGTCCATGTTTGGATAAAGTTTATCAAATAACAACGAAAGTGGTACAGTGTGTTTTCCAAATATTTTCCAAAACTAAACAACACCTGAAGAATGCCTCTTGCGAACAACTGACCTCTTGCGAAAAAGGAAAAAGGCGACAACAACAGGCAAGGAAAGGAGTCAAAGTCAAGCACATCGGCAACAGGGGCGGAGCTAGAGAAATATTGAGGGGGGTGCGGTTCTGTGGGCTTATTTCATGGCAATTACTTAGATATATGTTCACATGATAGTGTAATTTTAAAACACTATTATTAAAGTCTTTTATTTGAGACCTACCAATTTAAAACGACGTATATCAATAATGAAATAGCCGTAGTAGTGCTTGACATTTACCAAAATATAGTTAAAGGATGCTGCAAGTGCAATTATAAACAAAAGATTATTGTTGACATTGACAAAGTGTAATCCTCAACCACAAGATCCTCTTTGTGACGAAAAAAGAACAAACCATTCAATTTTATGCAAAGAAAGATTGATTCATTGAAAAAAGGAAAATATATGCATTACTTATTATGGATCAAATTTAGGTCCTTTTCCTTCTCAGTTCATGAAGTGATAACCTCACCATCATTTATGACTATGTTAAGGTAATTTCTAAACTCACCAATGCATTCCGATTGAAATATTTTTAGGATTACCTTTTTCCCTATGTAGAGGGAAGACATTTCCATGTTCTTTTTTTCTAGCATCCATAAGAATGTTTAAATTTTAGTTGCTTCCACTGACCTCAATTTTAAAATATTAGAGAAATAATCAAATAACCTAACTCTAGAATCTGAACAAATAATGAAGAAGGTAAGAATCACAACACAAACTAAAATCAATATAAATTCTGATATTAATGGAAAAATTGACAGTAAATAATTTTTTCAGTCTTGTTACTTTTCTATTAATTGAATCCTGATCAAGAACAAAAAAAACACGGAAGGGTAGGCACGTAGAGCGACACTTCTATTTCCTCTCTCCTGGTGTTGCAGCTTCCCGCCCCGCATAGCATCCAACAGCGTCGACGTGCTGTGGGTACAGACGTTTGGCCTGTGGAGGTGCGAATATGCTAGAAATTTATATACTATATAATATACTCTCTCCGTCCTATTAAGAGTGTCGTCCGGGAAGCGTGTTTGTGAGGGGGACACGGTTTTCTAACGACACTTTCAATGAGACGGAGCGAGTATTTTGCTTTTGAGCCTGGGTGCGGCCGCACCCACTAGGGCGTGATTGGTTTCATTCTCGGTCGAGGCATGCTCGTACATTGGAACCAGGCTCTAGCCAGCCTGGCCAAGCTCATGCAGAAGAGTTTTGTTTGGATGATAACATATATCTATCCTAGCTAGACTCAGCAGGTGTTTGGTCAGCTGCATGCAAGTAAAATAGAAAGCTGATATGAACGTGTTCAGCAGTTTTTGGCCACAGCACGAGCAGCACCAGAGCCTGGCCCGGTTGAAACGAAGCCTCCCAACGTTTCTACTCAGCCTGGCCGGAGGACTTCTTTTGCATCTGGCCGGACAGACCCAGGCCAGAATCAGGATACCAAACGGCCAAAATTTGCATGAAGGCATGCATAACTACTGCAATGCGGCGTACCAAACACTGAACATCGCGTCGAGATGGCTGCATACGTATGGTATGCAAGAATAAACAGTCATCCGCTTAGATAGAAACAGCATTTTAATTTTCAGTCCCTCTAGCACGGTACCTGGTCCTGGTGCACGGAGAAGAGAGAAAAAAAATTCATGCGTGATGGTTACTCCCTCCGTCCCTAAATAAGTGTCGTTCTCGCTTCCCGAGAAAAAGTTGCCGACAATTATATATTAAAATATATTAATATTTATGTTAAGTAATTACTATCATCGGAAAGATCTTTACATCTAGTTTTTTAACAAAATTATTTGGAGATGTAAATATTACACATATTTTTGTACAAATTGAGTCAAACACGTGGCACGTACACCAACGGCGACACTTAGAGGGAGTACGGGTGAGAAAAAGTGTTTTTAATTTTTCTTTTCTGGTATATTGAGCTGAGGGTTCACATAGATGGCTGCTACACGTTGGACTATTTCGTACCAAGGAAGAACATCCTACAGTATTAGCACAATCTAAGAAAATATCGCATGCCTTTAGTTTACCGTCAATTCAAACTGTTCATTGTTGATGCGACAGTTTTTGCTGAAGGTATACCCTTGCGGTCAATTCAAACCGTTCATTGATGCGCTTAAGTGTACAGCTACATACTCTCTGTCCTAAAAAAAATAAAAATAGTATCATTGTCATTACCAGAGAACAGACCTTTGGACGATATATCAACCGAGCTTTAGTCTCTACAAAATTTGCGTCCGGGCTGGTTGGTATTTTACGAACCCGGACTAAAGGTCCCCAACCTTTAGTCACAGTTGGTAATATCAACCGGGGTTAAAGAGTGAGGTTTTAGTCCGGTTGGTGTTACTAACTGAGGCTAAAGGTCCTTTTAGTCTCGGTTGGTGTTACCAATCGGGACTAAAGGAGAATTCAAAAGAAAAACGTCCAGAACTATGTCACGTGGGTTGTGTAGCCGAGTTGGTAAGTGTGCACGAGACGAGAGGTGCTGAGTTTGAATCTCAGCAGACACACATTTATTTTTTCTCGTAGTAGCCTTTAGCCCCCGGCCACTATCTGCACTAGTGTGTTAAGCACAGTTCATAGAAAAGCATCACGGTTAAGCACAGTTCTCAAACTCTCTTAAATTTGGCTAGATTTATAGAAAATATTAGCAAATAAGTTAAATCCAAAGATATATTCAGTGATTTATTTAATGACACTAATTATATACCATAAATATTAATATATTTTTTTGTATATTTGGTTAAAGTGGAAAATGTTTAACTTTCTGGAAAATGAGAATGACTTTTTCATGGGACAGTAAATTGACTCTAAATTTAACAGTCAATACACGAGTGTGATAGTCGTCTGAGATGAAATACAAACCACTGGCTTAGGAGACCGTCGACAGCAATGGAACTCTCCCGCCTTCTATAAATGCAGCATCCTTGAGAGAAATCACAATTCAAGTCTCATCCTCACATTTCACCATTGCATATGATGATGTATGGCACCTCCAGGAACTCTAAGCTCATCTGTGCTTCTGGCCACTACCATGTCCATGTCCTTCATTTTCAGCTTCCTAGTCGTCCTCGTCGCTGTCCTACATCATCATATGCAATGGTAACATCTTTCAGACCCTGCAATGGTAACGCCGCCCAACAGTGATCTCCAGACCCTCCTTTGTCTTAGGAAACATCTTTCAGACCCTGCCGGGCTTCTGACCACATGGAAGAACGATTCCCTCGACTTCTGCAGTTGGTCTGGTGTCAGTTGTGGTAAGAGGCATGAATCTCGTGTTGTCGCGCTGAACCTCGACTCATTCGAGCTCAGTGGCCAAATACCTGCTTGTATTGCGAACCTCACATTCCTTGCAAGAATCCACTTCCCAAATAACAACCTTACCGGCTCAATTCCACATGAGCTTGGCCAACTAAGTAGGCTGCAGTACCTCAACCTCAGCTCCAACTACCTCAGTGGCCTGATTCCGGACACGCTGTCTTCTTGTTCGCGTCTTCAGATTGTCGATCTCGGGAGCAATTCCCTCCAAGGTGAGATTTTTACACTACAAACTTGAGCCTGAGACAATGCTTATGAGAAGCTGATCATCAGCATATATAATGGCCTTAATGCAGGTATCCCAGAAGGGCTGGGGATGCTCCACAATCTTTCGGTTTTGCATCTCGCTGCAAATAGTCTGACAGGAAGCATTCCTCTTTCACTCGGATGCAAATCATCTTCTCTGAGATCTCTTATTTTCACAAATAATACCCTCACCGGGCCGATCCCGTTGTGCCTGGCCAATAGCTCATCGCTTCAAGTGCTGGACTTGACACACAATCATCTTGGTGGAGAGATCCCATATGCTCTGCTAAATAGCAGATCACTGAAAACAATAGCACTTGGGCTGAACAAGTTTTTGGGGTCAATACCTGCTATCTCGCACGCTGACTCTCCCCTGGAGAAACTCATTTTGACAGCAAATGATCTCTCAGGTGTCATACCTTCTTCGTTAGGAAATCTCTCTTCCCTCACTAGGCTCTTGCTTGCATACAACAATCTTGAAGGTAGCATCCCTACGAGCATAACTAAAATTCCAAACCTGCAGGCACTGGACCTTACTTACAACCTGTTGTCAGGGACTGTCCCAGCCTCCCTTTACAATATGTCAGCTCTCACTTACCTTGGCATAGCCATGAATAGCTTTGAGGGGGATATTCCACGTAGCATCGGGTACACCCTTCCAAACATCGAAAAAATGATTTTCCAAGGAAACCAATTCAGTGGCCAAATACCTGCTTCGCTAGCAAATGCAACCTACCTCAAGGTGATTGATCTACAGTATAACTCGTTGCGTGGAACTATTCCTCTTTTGGGTTCGCTTCCCAGATTGATGGAACTAAGTCTAGAGATGAATCAGCTTGAAGCTGGAGATTGGTCTTTCCTTTCCTCACTAGTCAATTGCACACAGCTGGTCACACTGTCTCTGTCATATAACAAAATCCAAGGAACATTGCCAAATTCCATCGGTGGTCTTCCGAAAAGCTTGGGATTTTTGCTGCTGGAAGGAAATAATATATCTGGCACAATACCACCGGAGATAGGGTACCTCACAAATCTCGTGGTTCTTTACATGGGGGAAAATCAGCTCACAGGAAGCCTCCCAGACACACTCGGAAATCTTACAAACTTATTTCTACTTAACTTATCCGAGAACAAGCTTTCTGGGCCAATTCCATTCTCAATCAGTAATCTTAGTCAACTGAATGAGCTCTATTTACAGGAGAACAATTTCAGTGGCCCGATAACAGGAGCTTTAGGAAACTGCAAGAATTTAGCATTGTTAAACCTCTCTTGCAACAGCCTTGATGGCAGCATACCAGAGCAGCTCTTTACTGTTTCCTCCCTGTCTGGAGGCTTGGATCTGTCCCACAACCAGCTCTCTGGACAAATACCACTTGAGATTGGCATCTTGATTAATCTTGGACTGCTCAACATTTCTAATAACAACTTCTCTGGACAAATTCCCTCCACTCTAGGCCAGTGTGTCCACTTGGAGTCCCTCCACACGGAAGGGAACAATCTTGAAGGAAAAATCCCAGGTTCTTTCGCTGAATTGAGAGCGATAATCGAACTAGATCTGTCTCGAAATAATCTATCTGGAGAAATACCTAGATTGTTTGAGTCCTTCAGCTCCTTGAACCTCCTCAATCTGTCCTTCAACAACCTCCAAGGTCCAGTACCCACTGGTGGGATATTTGAAAATACAAGTGCAGTATACATTCAGGGGAACAAGAACTTGTGTGGGAGCACCCCATTGCTAGAATTGCCACCCTGTGCAGCAAAGGCCTCCAGACACCATAGTTCCAAAATTCTGAAGGTGCTAGGATTCAGTGCTCTTTCTTTGCTCCTTGTATCATGCTTAGCTGTCACCCTTTTGAAGCAGAGGAAAAAAATCAAACAAGCAGCTCATCCATCCTGCAAGGAATTGAAGAAATACTCATATACTGATGTTTTCAAAGCAACAAATGGTTTCTCCTCATCCAACTTGGTTGGTTCAGGAAGATCTGGATTAGTTTATAAAGCTAGATTTGAGTTTGAAGAACACACGGTTGCTGTCAAGGTTTTCACACTCGATCAACTTGGCACACCGAAGAGTTTTCTTGTTGAGTGTGAGGCATTGAGGAACACACGTCATCGGAATCTTGTAAGGGTGATTACAGCATGCTCAACATTTGATCCATCAGGACATCAGTTCAAAGCTCTTATTCTTGAATATATGCCTAATGGTAGCCTAGAGAACTGGCTCTATCCTAAGCTAAACAAGTATGGATCGAAGAGACTATTGAGTTTGGGCTCCAGAATAACAATAGCGATGGACATAGCTTCTGCTTTGGATTATTTACACAACCATTGCATGCCTCCTGTGGCCCATTGTGATTTGAAGCCGAGCAATGTCCTTCTTGATGATCAGATGGGAGCACATCTTGCTGACTTTGGTTTAGCGAAGTTTCTTTACAGTCCCAGTCATTCATGCCATCATAGTTCTACAAGCTTACTGGGACCAAGAGGATCAATTGGATATATTGCACCAGGTGAATTTTTTTCCTTAAACAACCAGAAATTTTCGATGACATAACAATATTTATTTGTTTATATTTTTGTTTTGCTTTTCTACTATCTGACAAGATTTTTTTAAGTTTTCCAATATTGAGAGATTACATTGTTTGATCAATTACTCACAATTTACAGAGTATGGTTTCGGGAGAAAACTCTCAACTGAAGGCGATGTCTACAGCTACGGTGTTATCATCTTAGAAATGCTCACAGGAAAGTGTCCAACGGATGAGATGTTTACTAATGGTTTGAACCTTCACAAATTTGTGGAAAAAGCATTTCCACAGAAGATTGGTGAAGTTCTGGATCCGTGTATCCTTCCAAGTTCTGTAGATGATGGCGATATGGATAACAACTTGGACCATGGAAATAATGCAAGAGCTGGCTTTGAAAGCTGCATCATGCATCTTGTTAAGCTCGGTCTCATGCTCTAAGGAGACACCAAAAGATCGACCAACGATGCAGGATGTTTATGCTGAAGTCATCACAATGAAAGAAGCATTCTCAGCGCTACATATGGTTGAGTAAAAGGACCGTTGGTTCTGTTGTTCACATACAGATGAGCATGATGGCCTTTGCCTAATTTTCTTTTGAATGATATATTTTCTTGTATACCTTCCTTCAAAAAAAAATCTCGAATACCCAGGAGGCCTTTGTATTTGCTTTAAGAAGGGCTTATGTAAGGCGCAAGGCGGGGAGGGCGGGTACTGGCGGCTAGGGCTTGCCCTAGGGCAGCCGTGCGGCAGGGAAGGGGCGGCGGCGGCCTGCTGTGCTGCTGCTGCGCGCGCGAGAGAGGGAAGGGGAAGGGGCGGCGGCTAGGGTTTGGGGAGTTGGAGAGCGGAGAACTAGAATAAGCTTTTTGGCCTTTTTCTTATTAATCTCAAAGGGTACAATGCCTTCCCCTATATTTATAGTCCAGAGAAGACTTGCATCTTAAGTAATTCTATCTATTTTCTTATTCTATCCCCTATTCTATTCTATTTCTAATTAGATCCTTTTGCGGTGACGGCGGCGGCGCGGATGAACAGTATCCACGTGCTACAGTACCCGCGGGTACTGTTCACGCCGGCGCGGCTGCAGGGGCAGCGGCTGCTAGGGCATCGGCCCATGGGCCCAACAGGCGCCCTGCTGACCCGTCTAACCCACTAGGTGTCATTATGCGTATGACATCTCTCCCCCCTTCTCCGATCAGCGCGTCCACGCGCTGATGCCACAACCAGTTGTTTATGTCACGCAGCAGGTGCTGAGCGACGTCGGCGTTCTCCAGAAGGATCCTCAACCTCATGTCGCGGGGTGGAGCGATGAAGTCGTGGAGCTGGTTGCATGAGGCTGGCATGACGTAGAGAGGCAGTAGGCGCCATATGGCCGCGTTATGCCGTATCGGTGGAGTCGTTGTGAGGTCCAGCATGCTGCCGAAGAAGGAGCCCAAGTCGAAGTCGTCAGACGAGAGGTTGTGTAGATGTAGAATCTGTATCGGGCCTGGAAGTAGAGGGAAGGTGATGGCGATATAGAGGCGATCGTCGAAGAAGATCAAGCCTCGCTCCATGGACCATGTTGGTGCTGTCGTTCCGTCAGTGAGGGCAAAGCGACGAAGCTCCCGACTGGCGAAGTCATCAAGCAGTGTTGGTGGATGTTCCTTCTGGTTGATGTTGGTTTTGTTGTCGGAGAGGATGAGAACTATTCCTGCTTTTGGTGAGATTGGAGGGTACTTAGCTGGTGCTGCAGGATACTTAGCTGGTGCTGCAGGAGTTGATGCTGGGGTCGCCATAGCTCTCGTGCTTGGCATGGTGGTGACTGCTTGTAGGATGTTGGGAATGTCGGAGGTTGGTGATGCTGGTGGCGCCTTGCTTGGTGCTGCCGATGTTGGTGGTGTCAATGTCGTTGTCCTCCTCGTTCTATGCGCGGGATCGGTTGTCGGAAAGACGTTAAGGATGTCGGCCGCTGGTTAAGCTGGTGCTGGTGGAGCTGATGGCGCTGATGTTGTTGTGTCCTCCTTGCTTGGCGCGAAGTCGGTTACTGGGGGCGTGCCTGCTACGCGGGCTCTTTGTGGTGTCGTAGCTGCTGATGCCGGTGTTGGAGCCGTTGTCTTGGTTGTCGGTGTAGACGGCTGTGCTGCTACCGGGGCGACGTTGACGACGACGTCAATGGGTGTCGCCTGTCCTTCCAGAGCTCTGGCCAGTTGTATGGCCATCTCTAGATCGTGCGGACGTCGATGCTTGATGGTCGTCTGTAGTGGTTCGCGCAAGACTGCAATGAAAAGGTCGACTTGCCTGATGTTGTTGGCGACGTCGTTTTGCAGCGTATATGCAGGGAAGGCGTTGACGTAGTCCCTCAGGTTCTTAGCGTGTCGAGCTGGAGTCAGGGCGCCGGTGCTGGTGTAGTTGGTCAACCCGAACTCGCCAATCAAGAAGCGACTGAAGAACTCACAATCCCAATTTTTCATTGGGACGTCCTTCGTCATCCGGATGCACCATAGATGCGCCTCTCCAATGAGGTGGGAAGCCGCGTACGAGATTCGGTCCTCTGTCGTCATAGGGTACCGCCTGAAGAGGAGTTGTAGCCGTCGCAGCCATGGGGATGGATCTGACGACCCATCGAATGTTGGCGTTATCAGACGAGTTCTGATGTGGTGGTGAGGAGCCGTTGACGCCTGTGGTACTGGTGGTGGAGGCGTTCGAGGTGCTGCAGATGTCGGAGATTGGATCTGAGAAGGTGCTGGTGATGGGGAACGAGTCGTCGGGCTGAGCGCCTGTGACGGAGGTGTTGCTAGCTGCTGTCGTGGAGGTACGCCCTTGCTGTCCAAGGTGTTCAGATTGATGGAGACAGCGTTGGTGTCTGGCGGCACGTGATGGATGTCGGGGGCCGTTTTGGCGAGTATGACATGTGTATAGTCGTTGGCGTCCTTTTGTTGTTCATCCAGAACAGCGTCGTCGACGGCGTCGACGTTGGTGTGCGGCGTTGATGTGATGTTGGGGGCGCCGGTGATGAAGGCGAAGGCGCCTGGTAGCTTGGCCGCGTTTTGCGGCGCCGTTGGTGCTGTAGTCGTGGTTTGTTGGCGATGTTCCGCTTGGACGGGTGTTCTATCGAGCAGCTTGTGGGCGTCGTTGGTGACGTCCTTTCTGTTGATGACGGCGTGCAGATCCAAACTGGGTTGGATCGTGACGACGGTGGTGCCATGGGGATTAATCTCCTCGTTGCTCGGGGCGTTGATGATGACGGTGCCGGCGCTGCGTGCCAGCTCGTGTTCCTCGTCGTGGGGGCAGCCATCTAGTTCGACGATTGCATCGTCAATGTTGATGGTGATGTTGTTGGCGGCGTCTCCCTTGTTCTCCGGCTGGATTAGATCTGTTGCCTGGAGGTCCATGGATTTCTTGCTGACGACGTCGTCGCTGCTGTTGGCAGGGTTGTTGATGGCGACGATTTCTGCGGTGCTAGACAAGAGAGATTCTTGTTGTGTTTCCGTGGTAGTTTGCTCCTCGGATGGCGACGCCAAGGAAGAAAAAAATTCCTCCAATTGTTTCGCCCAACGATCGGTGACGACGCGGAAGTCCTCTAGTGCCATGAAGGAGGTGGTGGCAGTCATGGGCCGTCGCTGGTCAGGCAGCGTCAGCAAGGGCGTGGTGGTAGAGGGCAGCAGCGTGCTGCTGTTGTTGATGGTGGGAGCCCCGAAGTTGAAGGTTGGAGCAAGCTCGTTGTTGACGATGGTGTAGATGTCGTTCCTGAGAGGGACGAAGCTGTTGTAGCTGTTCTTGTTGAAGGTCTCCATCAGCGTGCCCGAAGGATCGAAACGGTCTCGCGATACCAGATGTAAGGTGCAAGGCGGGGAGGGCGGGTACCGGCGGCTAAGGCTTGCCCTAGGGCAGCCGTGCGGCAGGGAAGGGGCGGCGGCGGCCTGCTGTGCTGCTGCTGCGCACACGAGAGAGGGAAGGGGAAGGGGCGGCGGCTAGGGTTTGGGGAGTTGGAGAGCGGAGAACTAGAATAATCCTTTCGGCTTTTTTCTTATTATAATCTCAAAGGGTATAATGCCTCTATATTTATAGTCCAGAGAAAACTTGCATCTTAAGTAATTCTATCTATTTTCTTATTCTATCCCATATTCTATTCTATTTCTAATTAGATCCTTTTGCGGTGACGGCGGCGGCGCGGATGAACAGTACCCGCGTGCTACAGTACCCGCGGGTACTGTTCGCGCCGGCGCGGCTGCAGGGGCAGCGGCTGCTAGGGCATCGGCCCATGGGTCCAACAGGCGCCCTGCTGACCCGTCTAACCCACTAGGTGCCATTAGGCGTATGACAGCTTATCTCTTCATTTCAGTACTGGCTTTGTATTTGTTGTCTATCAGAACTAATAAACACGTCCTGGAATAAAATTCTCGACACAGGAACTATATCTCCATGGAGGATCCAGAAATGAGGGAAGGAGGAGGGGGGCGCTAAATAATAGGAGGATATAAATCTTACTAGAGGTACACTAGATATAATACATATAACGAAGAACACAAAGATGGTATCAATTTAAAGAGCATCCATGACCAAAAAGCATATATGCAACTAGCAATATAGCATTGTACAGAGAATAGTATTGTATTCAATATTTTCTCCGAGAATTTCGAAGTATATTGTATTCAATACAGCACTATCAATATTCTTCAACTAGTAAGCTCAGGTTATTTTTAGCTACTCCTGGATATGTTGCAAATCATCCAAGTTATTTTTAGCTACTCCTGGACATGTTCAATAATGGTGCGAATACATTAAGTTAGCAATTTCCACTAACACACTGCCATGCCCTCTTGGCAAATGGAGCAACAAACCTGCATCGTCTTGAGGCAGGTATGGCTTGGTTTCATCGGCTCTTGCCTCTTGGCGATGGTAACACAGCATTGGGGGGCAGACGCAGAACACCAGTTTTCAGCTGGACAGTGTTCCAGCGATCCTGGCCACGAATTCATACAAGAGCATGCACATGAGCGTCAGTAGGCTACGAACAATCGAATGGATTAGATACGGATGGAGAAACCAGTTACACCATGCTGCTCCATGGTGATGGATGGACTGATGGTGTCTCAGCGGCAGCGGTCTGCCGCTGCCGGTCTCGTAGAAACTTTTGAGAAACCTGGACGCCCAGCCGGCTGCGCTCCTGGGCAGGGCAGTAGGCACCGCCGCACCGGGCGTGCAGCATCTGGGCAGCACCTAGCCGTCCGTTAGGAAGGAGAAGGACGCAGCAAAGCAGGCTGCAGCAGCGGCGCGGCGGCCGGCCACGGGCGGATCTGGCGGCGCTCCCGCATCCCAGTCACGGAGGAGCACAACTAGAGAACAGAGGGCGGAGGCGGAGCAGAGTGGCGGCGCGAAGAAGCGGAGGGGCGTGGTCGCCGGGCGCGGGAGCTGGCGGGGCTTCGGCCATGGTGGTGGTGGTGACTGTGCTTTTCGGTGCTCGGCGGCCGACGCTCTCGCTCCAAAGTCCAAAAAGTACTCGAGAGTTGGAGGTGGGCCGGGCTGCGGCGGTCAGGCGCAAATTGGGCTGAAGGCCCAGTGTTTCTTTGGGCTGTTTTGGGCGGAGAGATGAGCTGCTGATGGAAATTTTGGGCTGCGCCGCGGGGCCCAGATCCGCCCCTGCCTGGTCTAATTCTAAACTGTTCATTCAAGTCACGCTCACCACATGGCACATGGCCTGTTATTCCCAAAGACAACCAAAGTAAAAGAAAAAAAAAAGAAAATGATTTTCGTAGGAGAAATTAAAAACAGAAGGAGAACGACGATTATTAGCTGGCGCGTTGATTCGATTTGCATCCTCGTGGCTAACTGTTCACTGATTAGCAGCTGATTTAATTAACAAGCAACAAATTAAAGCAACACCATACTACTGTATCTATCATTCTATTGTCTCACAAGCACCTGAGCAGAGTTAGCTCTTTGGCCGCCGACGGCGAGGACTCGAACTCGCCGCCGACGCCGACGCCGACGCCGCACTGCTCCACCATCTGCCACCCCTGCCGGCCCAGGCTCATCTCCAGGCTAGGCGGCGGCGTCGCAGGCGGTAGTCCCAGTCCCAGCACCCTGACGCTCATGCCGCCTCCGCCTCCGCCGCCGCCGTCGCCGTCGCTGCAGTACTGCTGCTTGTGGAGCCACTCCGAGCTGGAGACCGTGTCGGCGCTGCTGCCGCTCGTGTTGTTCGGCGACGGCCGCCGTCGTTGGAATTCGCCGCCGCTTTTTCCTGCTGCGTGGCCATGGGCCTCGTCCACGAGATGATGAACAGCGACTGCATCTTCCCCAGCGTGATGACGCTCGACGTGTTCATCTCCTGATGACTTCAGTCCCTGCATTATTCAACATATATATTCAAAAATCAAGACATCCTCTCTGCATATATGCCTCCATGCATGATTAGAACGACGAACGAAAGAAAAGTTGAATAATTAGCTGCACTTGCAGCTAGCTGATCTGTGCATACCATACCGCGCCCAGATGGATGGATTGATCAGAAAATTATATTGAATGTGCTGTCAGTGCTGTCGTGATCCATGTCATAAATTCCATGCATGTCTGAGTGTTTAAGTTTTTTTTTTTTTTGAACGAACTAATGTGTGTTTTAAGATGTGCGTCATGCAATGCAGATGCAGCTTCCAATGCATATGCGTGGATGCAGGTTCAATACAGTATTGTACTACAGTACTATATATACGGTACCTGCTGTCTGTGCCCCGTCGTGGTCTTCGTCGTCATCAAGAGGCCATCAGTCGTTGCTGGCTCGTCTACTGCTGCAGGCATGGAGATGAGGCCACTGCTGCTGTAAGCTGCAGGCATGCGGCGGCATGGCGATGCCGCCTGCAGCATGACGACCACTACTTCGTTGCTGCAGCTCTGCTGATGGCGCTGGACCTGCAGGAGCTTTTGCTGCCCTTGGGCTTGTTGCTGGATCCAAGCACAAGCGGCTGATGCTGCGGCGTCTTGATGATCCACCGGCGGCGGCGGCGGCTGCTGCTCTCCTGGAGACCGTGACCTCCTGCATGCATGCACACACACACGCACAGGCCTCGCTCATGTGAGTACTTTAACTGTGACCGTGCTAGTTAATAATTAATCGTGGTAATAAATACACACGTACTCCTGAGCTAGCTATTCATAAAAGCCATTATTCGTTGAAGCAAGTAGTGGCGAAGCTAGAGTAGATCAGAGGGGGTGCGCACTTGTCGTGTGGGTGCATAGACATTGTTATTAGGAGATGTCTATATGGTGAAAATCCGGACAAAATCAATGTTTTTATAAAAAAAAAAAATTGGGTGGGGGGTGCCTTTGCACCCCCTAACCACCACTAGATAGCTTCGCCCCTAGAAGCATATATATACTTCTTTCTAGTATACTTTAAATATTGTAATGATGTACGTTAATCATGCGCAGTACATGAAATAAAATGCATGCATCCATGTAGGTAATACAATAAGATTTACTACTATTACTACACTTAAATATAATACGGTTATCCTAAACGTGTTATTGTTTGAATAGGCAAAACGATCGTTTAAACGGTCAAAATAACTGATTAAATAGGAACGGCGTTTGAACAATGTGTAATAAACGAACCAAACGATTTATTTAGGCGAACAGTGACATATACAGACACAGTACGTATACTACTCCGATCCTACACTAGTAGTATTTCTTAGAAGTAAGAAGGGCCGGGTATCTAGCTAGGTGCCGGGCGGGGCCGGCCAGAGCTAGCTAGGGGGACAAGCATCTGAATCCTGATGACCACATGCATCCATCCATCCGTCGACGGCGGATGGATCGGTCGATCATGCCGCATCCGTGTCGTGTGCATGCAGCAGCTACGTACTATACTGCAGCGCTACTATAGCTAGTGCTGCCAAGTGGCTTGTCCATGCTCGCCACTAGCTATTCCATCGTGGAGGTGGAGACGACGCGGACGGGGACGAGCGAGCGAGAGGCACGCGCCGCGCCACCGCAGCAGCAGGCTTTTTCCCCCGCGCGCGGTCAAGATGGCGCTAATGGAGTCTCGCCGCCCCCGCCCCTTGCTTGTCCTCTTGCGCCCGTCGCATGCGAGATTCCACCGCCACACGGCGCGGCCGGCATGATATGCACCGGCCGTTGCAACTCCCCGTACGTAGGCCCCGCCGGCGCGGCCGGCCGGCCGGCCACCGCCTGCCTGGCGGCCCTGGCCGACCGGGCCAGCACCACCAGTCCACCACCCAGCACCCGTCCGCCAGCAGCAAGCAGAGAGACAATTGATCGGTATGCATATGCATGCATGCGTGGATCTGATCTGAAGAATATCGATCGTCGTGTGTCTATCTAGCCACCACCCGGCCACCTGATCTCATCATATTGGCCGGCCAGCCCCAGCCACAACCACAAGACGACGATGCATGCATGCATGCAATGCAGCATGCCTAATAACCGTACGTACCAGTGAGGGCATATATGGGCCCCTGCTGCATGCATGCGTGCTGGCTTGGCCTCTTCAAGTCTTCACTCTGTCTGATGATGATGCATGATAGAGAGAGAGAGAGATGAGCCTAGTAGTAGCTGCGAGGGAAGAAGCATCATGCAGCAGTGGATGGACGCGTGCAGCAGTCTGTGCAGTGCAGAGGCTTCAGCACACTGCTTGATGGTGCTTGCAGTTGCATCAGGGGTTAGGAAGGAGGACGGCGGAAGCGGACCCGGAAAAAAAAGGGTCTTTCCATCATGAGTTCATGACGCTTCCTCATCTGCATGCAGTAGTTGTACACTGTTTGCATGCATGCTGCTGTAAAAATGTACTGGGCCTCTGGCCAGCAGCTAGCTTTAGAGGCTGTTTGGATCTCATAAACTAAAAACTAGTTAGCTCTTGAGGATCCAAAACAACTGAACTACAGTAGTGGTTAGACCAACAACTGGCCAGAGTCTCAACTAGTTCACTCCTAGTCCATAGAACAGACTAATCATCGTTGGTCCTAGTTTATACAAACACAGGGACTTTGCTAGGAGTCATTTTTGTTTTCCTATCCTAGCTACTATACATATAATAGGGCTCTGCATCAGATCGATTGGCGCGTGCATGGGAGCTTGAAATGACGAGCATGTTGAAAACGTCACACGTAGGACGTGGCTAGGCATGCATGCATGCTCTTTCTCAGAGTCTCAGAGAGATGTTAGGGGGCAGGCCGGCAGGGGCACAGGCGAAATTAAAAAAAAAAAACAAGAAAGAGAGAGAAAATGCGCTGATGAGTGTGATCGATGACAAAATAGGATGGAAATGTTCATTTGAAGCTGAAAAGGAGCTCATGATGATGGATGGATACAACGGAAATGGCAAAAGGCTGCACGTACAGGTACCTATAGCTAGCGCATTGGGATCCTCAGCAGCCAGAGGAACACAGCAATCTATCAATGGCTTCTCGCCTGCTGCTTTAGGTGTTGTTTAGTTCCCCGAATTTCCTAAATTTTTTCCGGATTTCTCGTCACAGCAATCTTTAAATGCATGTATTGAGCACTAAATATAATTTAAAAAATAATTAATTATACTTTTAGTATGTATATGTCGAGACGAATCGATCTTTTGAACCTAATAATTAGTCCATATTTAGATAAAGTTTGTCAAACAACAACAAAAGTACTATAGGACTTTTCTCAAAAATTTCTCGGAACTAAATTAATGAATGAATTGACACATATGCCAGAGATGGATCAAAGACTCTGCTCGCTGCAGCTGCTCCAGCAGCCATGCACTACTAGTACTACAGCGCTAGAACACAGTACGTGCCCAGCTCTTTTTTACAGTTGGCTTCAGAGACGGTCGGTTCGCCGTTCCGTAAGAAACTGTCTCTAAAAATCAAACTGGAGTTGTGACGAGCGATAATTAGCTGTTGCAACTGGGTCGTCTGGGTGCTTCTTGGGCTTGGATGCAACTGGTTCTAGGGCCTCGATCTGGGAGCAGATCGATGAGGTCAACGGGGGGCGCTCCGGCCAGTCCTGGGGCTGCTGGTCGTTTCAACACGGTTGGTTTCAACTAGCAGGGCGATCTAGATAGCCACGACGTAGTAGTGGTGGTAATGTTGCTTTTCAACGTAACTAGAGGCATGTAAATTTTAACTAGATTTAGCTATTTCAAGTTTTCAACCCAGCTAAAATTTAGCTAAGTCTATTAACTGAAGCATCCAAACACCCCAGCTAATTAACTTTAGCTGAGTAATTTTTAGCTGGCTAAAATTTTACATTGAAATTTTAGCTAGCTAAATTTTAATTAGTTGGCTACATCTAAGAAGGGCCTAGGATAGGTTGTGTTACTGCATGGTTGGAACACCGTGTTACAACCAATTTGCACCAGGAGGCATGGGTCATGTCGGCCACGTGGGAATTGCGCGCTAGCTACCGATAAGAACAAGTATATAATATAGTGGGCTGTAAGAAGGCTAAATGCTGAGGTGAAGGAGAGAAAAAAAGAGAGAAGATAAGTGGATTGTAAGCTTACAGTCTGCTTGGACACAAGAACCAATGCAATTTGTGAGAAAGACAAATGAGTCACATAGGTATAACAAAGATTTAACCATTGTGAGCTGAAAAGTGGGTTGTAAAGATCCTTACAGCCAACACTAGACTATATTATTAAACTTGCTCTAAGGGTGGACATATTCTTCATATGAAATTGCGTCTTTAATTTCGAGGACGACGGAGAGGTTGCAAAGAACGTAAGTATAGCTACTAATCTATATATCACGCTCCACTAGCAATGAAAGTAAAACCTTAGACCAAATGACACACGTACAGCTATATATATAATATATAGCCTATAAGCCTAGATCACATACAGTCCAAACCGACTGCCATCGATACTAAAATAATGCAGTCAAATTACTCGATCTATAGATCCTGGCATCACAATTGACTAGCAGTTTTTGCATGTATATCCAAATCCCCATACCATGCATCCATATGCAGGAGTATACAATAATAAACGATCACAGTGGCGTGAAATGCCGGCCCTCACACAACACGCCCATATGAGACCTCCAAATGCAGCAAAGTAGCTGGATATATATGCAGACAAGCAGACACAAAGACCAAGAGAGATGGAACAAAACAATGAAAACATGCGTCCATATAAATACTCAGCAGATCTATTACACCTATATATATATGCACTTAATTATTTATTACTGATCGGTAGTACTACATACTAGAATAAATTAATAATCTGAGAAGAAATGCAGTAATGCAAACCTATCAGTATTGTTGTTGAAGGTAGGGATGATGGTGTTGACTGAGTTGTTGCTGTTGAAAACATCAAAGCCATCCCCTTCACTAACACCTGTTCTGAGAAGGACCATGTCTCTGGCATGGGCATGGGCATGGGCATGGGCATGGCCTGAAACACACATGACAGATGCATATGTCTCTCATCACATTGCAAAACCAACACATATATGGAACACATACAGCTTCTTTTGTACAAATTAAAACTTACTTCCTCCATTCTAAAAAAAGATACAATTCTAGAATAGTGCCACATCAGTATCCGAAGTTCGACTAAATTTATGTATAGAAATACTAACGTAACTTTTATCATACTAAACTAGTGTGGTTAGATTTGTAATAAAAATATTTTTATAATAATATATCTCTTTGGAGTCACACACACGCTCACGGTTCACGTTGATACTATTTTCTATAAATCTAATTAATCTAAGATAGTTTAACTTTGATCGTCATATCGACGCATATATCTACTACTGTGCTCGCCAATAATTTAGCACTGTTTGTGACAAGACCTTGAATTGATGGACCATATATGGGCAGTGGTACCCGAACATTATGATCTAGGCAATATGTGTTAATCATCCTTTACCTGCTACACATGATCTGTCTGTGCCTTTCACTGTTCTATACATCTGCAGGAAAGAAAAATTTGTTAATAGAATGGCATGTTTATTCCTTGCGTGACATATGGTTTAGTCTCGGAGTTTGTGTAATGAAGCTAAATTGCCGTGTGATGCATATATGGAGGACAAAAAGGACAATAGGTACAGTATCAGCTAGTAGCAACAAGAAGGGATATCAAAACAAGCCGTACATGTCACGTTTCTTTTCAGTACTGCTAGCTATAGTCAATGTTGGTGATCAAGCTAGATGCCTACTCCCTCCGTCCCTAAATAAGCGTCGTTCTCGCTTTCCGAGAAAAATTTGTCGGCAATTATATATTAAAATATATTACTATTTATGCTAAGTAATTAGTATCATCGGAAAGATCTTTACATCTAGTTTTTTAACAAAATTATTTGGAGATATAAATATTGCATATATTTTTTCTATAAATTGAGTCAAACACGTGACACGCACACCAACAGCGATACTTATTTAGGGAGGGAGGGAGTATCAGTGAAAGTGTTTTGTGAGTGGATAGACATGCTGGTACGGTAAAACAGGAGAGAGAAGCTATAGACTTGCCTGCAGGTGGCTCTTGACATGTGCTAGTGTAAGATCCTTCACGTTCATCAATTCCAATACTGACTTTGGTGTTGCTCCTGGAAGATGCAGCAAAAAAAAAAAAAAAAAAAACAAATCGAAGGAAGTTTCAGAACCAAGAACATGCACATGCATGCATGGAGGGAAAAACCAAACAGAATAAACTCAGCTTGCACAAAAAACCATGTGATTAATTGCACAGTGTTTATATTTTTTTTTTCTTTAGATTGTGTGGAAGATATAGATAAATAATTAAGGATGGAACCTTGTTGTTGCGAGTTGAGATAGGGAAGGAAGGAACAAAAAAAAAGATCTAAACTATGTGCTATATAAAAATTCCCATGAAATCCTTAAGGTCTTATTTAGCTACACACAAATACACTTCAATCCACATGATTTGAAACAGATTAAGGTATAATTTAGTTCAAATTACACTTTAAGCCACTCTAACCCACGTTGATTCGGGTGTATTTCTACACGTAGCCAAACAAGACCTCATATATAGATGAAGCTAGAAATAAAAATTATAAATGTATGATGCTTAAGCTTAAATTATGTTCACTATTTTATTGATTGAACCTTTATTTAATTATATAGTCCTTTGCGCAAGGTGCCAAGAGGTACCATACCAAAACTGTAACTTAGATTTTGGCACTTAGGTAAAAAAAAAAAGTACATGTGAAGGACCGTAGTAGAAAGACTCATTTTCCAATTCGATCATCACCAAATATATAGTAACGAGAATAAAATTATATATATATTAATTAACCTTCCTCGCAAAAGAAAAGTATATATAAACCTATTTTTTTGAGAATCAGGAAAACTTCAAGACGAAAGCACCACCACCGATCATCGATAAGAAGAACTCCAAGAGAATTAACAGCAAATTAAAGGCAAGATCAGCAACGACGACAATCCCATGAAAGAATTCATATGGCCGGTAGCGCTAATTAAATGGGTGCGTGTGCTCTGTCTGAATTTAACACATACTCTCGTGGCCGCCAAGGAGCTCGACGGCGTGCACGAAGTGCGCGTGCAGCGCGGTGGTCCACCGCATCCGCGGCGCCCTGGAACTTCTCCTGCTACTCCCGCCGCCGCCGGCGGCGGCGGTGCCCGACGACGAGCTCTTCTTGAACCCGTGGGCCGTCTGGCTCGGCTGGAGCAGCAGCTGGCGCCGCTGCGCCGCCTGGAGGTTGTGCTCCTCCTGCACCACCACCGCCGCGTCGTCGTCCGCCTTCTTCTTCTTCGCGGCCGCGACCGCCGCCGCCACCGTGGCGTCGCCGAGCTCCAGCCCCAGCAGCAGCCTCGGCTCCGGTGGCGACGGAGGGCTGATGTGGAGGGAGAGATCAGGAGCTGTCGTCTTCGGCACACCCACACTGCCGGTGGTCGTGCTCATGGTCGTAGCTCACAGTGTCACGGTGAGCTGAGCTTCTTGGCTGTTCCAAGCTGAGGAAGAAAAACTTGCAGAAGAGGCTGGGCTGGGGTAGTGTGATTAGGTCATGAGTGGCATATCATTCTTGTATGGGTGTTTGCGTTTGAGCGTGTGAATGACTGAATGAGGAGGAGAGAAAGAGAGGAGGAGGGGATGGAGAGCTGGTAGAGGTTACATGCATGTACTAGTATAGTAGTAGTAGTAGTGGAGAGCTAGAGAGAGAAAGATAGATGATGCTACTCTAGCTACGAGTACTGTAAAGGTAGAGATGGTGATAGCTAGAGAGAAGATGGGTGATGGGATTGGCAGTGTCCCAGCTCCCAGGTAGCTAGGAGAATAAAATGAGAGAGACACAAAGACAGATATAGAGAGAAAAAATTTACTAGGTAAGATATACTCTTTGATAGAAACATGCAATTATGAGATCCGTATCAGTCAAATTGAATCAAGTTTGACCAAGATTATAATAAAAGGTATTAGTACTTATATTGTTAAATAAAATTATTATAAAATATATTCTATTACTAATCTAATGATATATTTTTTATATCAAGAATGTTAGTACTTTTTTATATAATTTCGATCAAAGTTCGAAATGTTTGACTCCTCGATAAGCGAGAATTGCATGTTTTGTTGTTTTGTTGGACAGAGGGACTAGTATATCATAGGAATAATAATGCCTAGAGAGAGAGAGAGAGTAGGAATTTTAGGATATGGCTCAGCATTGCATGAAATGGGAAAGGGGAGACAGAGAGCGGTTGGGAGTGTGACATGCTCTAACGGATCTGACTGTGAGCTAGTATGCATCTCACTGTGACATGCATCTCTCACTGTGCAGTATTTATTTCCTGTGTTTTCCATTGAATTGACCAAGCACAGGCACAGTTGTTTTTACCACTTTTACTAGTCCATTACTCTCTCTGTCTCAAAAATAACTATCGTTTTGGCTTCCACACCACAAGTTTAACTAGTTTTTTAAGAAAATACATACAATATTTGTGTCTCTAAATACTAGAAAGCTAGATTCAAATATCTTTTTGATGATAGTAGTTTTTCATATATTTAGTCAAAGTTGTTTTTTTGAATTAGCGAGAATATAACAATTTTAAGACAAAAGAGAGTATCTTATTAGTATAACATATATAGTTGAGTCTCCATTTTGATGAATGCAATATATGAGCCAATTTGATAGAGCTCTAGCTACTTTGTAATCCTTGAGCAGTGATTTTGGTGGTGATTGAATGGGGAACGGTGGAGAGTGGTCTTTCTAACTCTGTAGATTAGTGCAAATGCAGAAGTGATTCTTGCCTACAAGAATTCAGTTGCATTTTAGTTGTTTAGCAGAGAGCTTCATAGAATCTGCTCAAAGAAGCCAGGAGCGGCTGTACCAAACTAGCCCTAACATTATATATGAATGACATGTGCGAATAGTTACACATGCCCGAGATTAGTTCCTTAATGTACATATTCTGTCCAAGTATAAGTGGTAGTGAGATTAGTTCCTAAACGTGCTGTCAACAAGTACAATTCTGTCCAAGAAAGAGATCGAATATGTTCTTCATCAACTTATTATTAAGTTTTTGGTATAAATATTGTCTCAAAAAGGAAGTTATGTAGTATTAGGCCTCATTGATTGATTGATTTTAGGCTACAGAGAGGAAATTTTCTCCACACTATACGTGTCTTTTTAGGTGTAGTTGAAGCCGACCAGAGCCGTACTAAACAAGCTCTAGTTCATTAGAATTGTCCTTGTCGAGATTCTTCTCTTTCTTGTGCAGTGTAACTAAAACCTCTGGGGCTCGCTGTCGAGATGTGGATTGGGTTCAGCTATTATCTTGGCAGCAGATAGCTGATGAGAGCTAACTTTTTGCAGAGGCACGAAAGCTGGAAAAGTTTGCATTATTATGCAAGTACTCCCTCTGTCCCTTTTTAACTGTCGTCCGGAAAACGTGTCTGTGAGGGAAACATGAATTTTTAGAGACAGTTATTTAGGGACGGAGGGAGTAGAAGTAAGTAACACACTTGAGACATGAGTGTTACAATCAGGTGATTGTGGTCGACCAAAAGGTTGGCATGCGTACGAGCAAAAACGATAAATTAAAGCTAAATCTGTGGCCTAATCACATCCAATTTGTCTTCCAAATTCTGCCTACATACAAATACAATCACCTGACATGAGTGTTACAATCAGGTGATTGTAGACACATGATTTAATGTGTGCCCTAATAGTCAAGCTGTAGCATTAATCTGTGCCCTAATCAAGCTGTAGCACAGCAGCTAAATGAGCATGCATTCAATTTTATACGCTGATCAAGCTGCCAGCTGACTTGCAGCAATGGATCCAAGATCGAGTGTCGATCTGCAGCAGTACGTGCTCTGCTCCGATCGACGATAGACAGACAGACAGCAGTACTAGCGCATGTACTGATGTCCGGAAAGCGTGTCTGTGACACTTATTCGTGGACGGAGGGAGTACAGTGGAATTGATGAGCTGCATGCAGCACGCGAGGGTTCACAACTGCATGCTAGCTACTGTACTCCAGCTCGAGATCCAGAGATGGGACTTGCATTGGGGCGTGTCAAATCTTGCATTGCACACAGTAGCAGCTGTCTGATGAGATAGTACTGTACTGTACATAGCTATAGGGAAGTGGGCTTTGACGTGAGGGCGTTGGCAATGGTGTTCAGATCGCTAGCTATTTGGTATCTAGAAAGAATGCTATTGGCTCTCAATGCCAACTTACAAATAGCTAGCTAGATGAGACATATAAATAAATACTATTTCGATGAGACAACTTACAAAAGTAGCACTCTTATTGGCTATCGAGAAGAGAGATCAAATAGCTAGCTATTGAGAAGTGCAAGCTTATTGATGGATAAATAAACTTGATACCTCTAAACGCGATATGATAGAATATAGAGATTTGCTATATTTTAGGTGCCTGAAATATAACATCTTTTTAGACGACCATTCACTACTGCAGACCGGCACTCGGCATCTTTCGACTAAGACCTCACTTCGTCCTGCTCCACTTCACATTTTCCATTTCAGGTGTGTGTATAGGAGAACATCGACCACGACGCGATAAACATGGTGAGCAGTGAAATGTTTTTTGGTACTGTTTTTTCTTTAGGGCTGTTATTACTTATATTAGCTTCCTTTAATTTGGTGACCTAATCTAATTTATTGAGTTATATATAAGTTGTAAGGTGAATATGTGAGGCATATATGTCGTCCATGACTAAGAGTTTGTTTGGGTCCATTAGCTGATAGTAGATAATTATTATCTAATTTTGTTCAGATAGTTGTTATCTAGAGTTTTAACTAATAATTATCTAGTCCAGTATCTATACATGTTTGGATCTAAAAGAGATAATTATTAGTAGATAGCTATTATATCCATGAAAAGCCAAACAGAGGCTAAGTGTCTAGAAGGAAGTAGACACGGATAGCTACCTTTCAAAAATATTCATAATATATTTCTAGATGTCTCTCATTCTTCCAAGGACGACAGTGATGCCATTTGGACTATATTTTTAGCCCTCTAACTGGGATTGCATTTTGTGTGGGATAGGAGCATGCGGTGATGTAGAGAGGAATATTCCACATGATTGAAATGGAGGGATTTATTTATTTATTATTATATAGAACTTTGCATATGCCAACATCAATTGCTAAGTATCTAAGCTCGCTAGTTGAGCTCTAGGACATATGGAATGGTCTCCCGAATAGGCCATTGACACGTTCTCTTGGGAAAAACAAAATGTTCCCTCTTGCAAGTTGTTTACTTGTAGTTATCTTTTCTAAACATAAATGTCATTGATACGTATCGTTTATATAATTTCTAAATATTGTAAAGCGTAGTAGTGGCTACAGTTTTAAAAGATGGGCAATGATATTAGTTAGAGAGATGTTTACCTTTTTACTGTTCCAACTATTGCTGGAGTTTGTTTTTGGCCATGTAACTCTAAAATAGTAAAACTAGAAGTAGTTAACCACCAAACTATCAAGGATGGTCAAATTCGGCTATCTAAGAATGGTATTATGAAAGACGAAATATTTATATTGACATATCAAATTTTTTATCAAGGCATGAAAAAGATTCAACAAAAGGCAGAAACAAATTCAACTATTGGTTTTACATCAAGCAATACGTAGGGTTACTCCCAGTATAGGAGTAAAAACAAGATGCAATAAAGAAAGTGTAGAAATATGAGTTATTCTGGGATAAAGAGAGTATACTACATTTGAGTACGAACTGAGCTTAGCCTAGACTAGATATCAAGTCCTCGACTTTATGTGGGTGTTCGTATTTTTCTGGATTCACTATTTCTTTCAATGATAGGTGATGTGCCTAGACGTTAGTGATGACTTTATCAATCTTGAGATTTGTCATCTCGGTCTTTCAAAAGTGTTCGTAATGGTAGAATGTGTGCTCAGTCTTAAAGTGCTCGTATGTAAGGGTAGAATGTGTGCATGCACATATGTGAGGATATGTATTTATACTACAATTCGCAAAAAAAAAGAGCACATTGCATTGATTCAGGTAAATTTAGGATGGGGTGGAGGATGCATTGGAGCTGTAAATGGACTTATTAATTTAGTGTGTTCAGGGGAAATGGTTAATTTATATTTAGGATTAGAGGAAGGAATAACAACTTACTAATATTAAACAAGCTAAGGGCCCCTTTGGATTGCAGGATAGAAAAACTATAGGAATAGGAAAAGTATAGGAAATCAAATAGCATACTTCTCCAATCCTGTAGGAACTGAAAACAAAGGAAAAGGGAATAAGATGACCTTTGGTTGGAACCTGAGTGAAACAAAGGAACCAGCTAATGCTTCTATTTTTAAAATCTAACTTGTGGCCTAAAATAGCCCACGTAGTCCTCATTAGAAGTGACGCCAGAGGCTGCTTTTTACTACCAACAAAAAATCAACGCGCCAACCAACGTGAACCAGTTGGCTCATATGCGCGCGCGCCTATTCTTTCGCGCCAGGAAAGTTTTCAAGAGCTCCGATCTCATGTATTTTTTCCTATGGAATTCAACTATAGGACTCCAATCCTATGGAATATTTCCTTGGCTTTTCCTATGAACCAAAGGCTAGGAAAGGAAAAATTCCTAAGGAATCCAAATACTACAAAATTCCTTTGGCCATCATATGATCCAAAGGGGGCCTAAGTGAAAATTGCTCTAGTTTCTTGTTGCTTCTATAACATTTGGGAGGAGAAGAAACAAACAAATCTAACAATTGGGAGCTGAGTATGCATGGACGCAGTAGCTAGCTAGGGCCTAGGGGACAAGTTTTGAGATGCACTATGCATTTGGTGAATAAATAATTGCTGGTTTGATTGAAAAGGGCACTCTATCTTAGCTAGCTAGCTAGCTAGCTGGGGCTTTTGGTCTCTTGCATATATACAAGGAATAAAAGAAGAAAGGGATGTGCCAACGACCCCCAGGTGGGACATGCCGCAACAAGTTGGATTGACACACAAAAAGAGAGTATAATATAGGCTTCACCGTAGGATTGCAAATGGAGCATCACTAGTAGTGAATGAAGCTGCTAGCAGCCATCAACAAGGTAAGCTAAGCTAAATCCTTGGGAGCATGCAATGCAATGTCACCAGATAGGATGCTCCATCTTGATTGGAAGCATACTCTTGGACCCTTGCTGGTGGTGATGAATTGTCACTTTTGATGTTGTGGATGGATGTGGATTGCATCACAGTTGCACAATTGGAGCCTTCTCTCTCTCTCTCTCTCTCCAACACTAGTTCAGATTATTTTGCTTGTGTAATTACAATAATATGATGTTTAGCTGGTGCATCACTAGTCAAAGCATTTTACTGGATACATATATTCGTCGAACTACTCCAACTATAACCTGAAAAATTCAATGACTCCAGTAGGAATAAAAAAATCCCTCCAATTTGGATTTTTCGAACCACACTAAAATTGTGAGGAGATTTGCGAGCAAAAGGGATGATAGGCTAGGTCGTGTGCCTTTGACGGTGCTATTCTTTCTTAGTGGTAGGTAACGTACCTATCAACAGTGAGACGATGCTTGTGTCGACTTTGTCAATCTCAAAATTTGCTATCTAGTTCAGCCCTACGAAGGTGCTCATGGAGCCATGGAGGTAAGGTGTGCTTATGTTTATAGGATTAAGTGTGTGCTCGTGTATATGAGTGTCTGCAACTAGATTAGGCCTCACAAAAAATTAATGAATCATGACATGAGAATTGGGGTAATAAACATGAACCTATTATTTTGCGTTAAACTGGCCGGGTCTCACAAATTAAAGAAGTAATAAATCAACCGCTAGATGTGTCTCGTGAGTTGCCGCCTCTTGCTCCTCACTACCGTCACTGTTGTCGTCCTGCCTAGGGCCCCTCTCCTTCTTCCTCTCCGGCGCACCTACCGTATCCTTTCCCCGTAGTTTTCTTCCTCTTCGGTGTTTGAGGGAAGTCATCGAAGAAGAAGACGATGGAAAAATCTAGATGAGATATTATGTATTTTAAATTTTTAGATTTTTTCATGTGTAATTTAGGGATGTATTGTCCCAATATTTCATATAAGTCCCCTTCTTTTAAAAAAATAATGATCCATGGCAGTTTGGCGCAAGCAATCCTACAAATTAGGATTATTGGATTAATAACTACTACTAGATTATGACCAGAAATATGAGTTTCCTTGTGCAAGTCATTTTCTAAAATTTTTATAACAAAAATGCATTGTATTCCTCATGAAAAGAGGTATACTATGTCACAAAAGTACTTTTCATAATGACGGTAATGCCAGTCTATATATATATTTTTTGGACAGCGATGACTGAAGTTAAAAAATGGTTTGATGACGTACCTATAAGTGAATTTATATTTGTGATTTTTGATTGTTGTTTTCCAAATAATCAATCAAGTCTATCTTGATTATTGTTTTCCAGAAGTGCAGGAACCGATACCGTTGAGCTGCAGAGAGAGTTTGTTGCGAAAGGCGAAAACGGCGCCTGTCTCTTTAGCAAAAAGCCCATTTCTAACCACTGGCGGGCCCAAGTGGCGCAGAATCCGGCCCACGACTCCTCTGCCTTCTTCCTCTTCAACAAGGCAGGGCTGCTAAATAAAAACCCTATACCCCGCCAGCCGCCGCCACCATCTCCTCCTCCTCCCATTTCCCCGCCGACGAAACCCTAGCCAGCCATGGCGTGGCGCGGCCCCACCACCCGGGCCGTCCTCGCCGCCGTGCGCCGCCCGGCCGCGGCGCCCGCGGCCGCACGCCTCCAAGCCCCGCGACCGTTCGCGGCCCCGCGCCGCCGCGTCCCGTCCGCCTTCGCCACCTCCTCCTCCCCGCTCTCTTCCGCGCGGTAAGTCCAATCCCAACGCCCCTCACGTCCTGGAGACGTTCGGCCGGGCAGTGATCTGACCCGGTAGATGGGATCGGCGTGTCGTTTTCTCAGGCCTCTGGCGGCGATGCTGGGGTCCCCGGTGACGGTGGCCGCGGTGATGGCGCGTCTCACGGCGCACCCCGGTGCTAGCGCGCGGGCGTGCTGCGAGCTCTCCCAGGGTACGCTACTTCCACGCACTTGCCATCTAATGTCGTGCTGCTGCTGCTTCATCTGATGCCATCCAATGTTCTTCTTAATACATAATGCTGAATTGCTCGTTGATGCAAATGCCTGTCGCCTGCGTAGTTCACTTGGGACACTGGATGGATGTATCACTTGCCATCTAATGTCGTGCTGCTGCATCTGATGCCATCCAATGTTGTTCTTAATACATAATGCTGATTTGCTCGGTGATGCAAATGCCTGTCGCCTGTGTAGTTCACTTGGGACACTGAATGGATGTATGTTGTCGATGCATTTCGCCATTGACTCGTTTCATGGTCTCAAACAAGTGAGGATTATAAATGGAATGCAGCTGTAGTTTGGACTGAACCTAGTTCAATTGTTCATTGCATGGTATTTTATCATTAATAGGTATTAGGATCATGAAACCAATATCTCCTACAAACACCTACCTGGTACTGTAAAAAAGGTGCAATTTCAAGCAATGCAGGGGTGCACTAGGGGCTATATCTAATGTGCGCTTTATTTTTTACTCTTATAATATAGTTGAGTGGAGCTCGTTTAAGGAGATTAAAATTGGGATTTTATAGGGAGTGGGAAAGATGGTTGATGCTGGAGGCTGCACAACTTGATGGGGACCTTCCGTCCTAGAATGATGTAGGTCCCCTTTTCCCATTCTTTCCCCATTTCCCCTTGAATATTGAATTACACAAGTATATTTGATTAGTTGTGAGTTTGGAATTGTTTCGTAATAAGAAAGTAAACTCGTAAATCTGCAGTGTGTGCCTTTCACTGTTAGCAGTAGCACACTAATGCTTGGATGCATTGCTGGTGTTTTGGTTCATCACCAGCCTTTGTGTGCTGTGTTCTACCATCAGTTCTGAAGCATGGAAAGCATACAATGATGCACATTTATCTGTAGTCAGTTTTTTATGTCTATATCTCTGAACTAAATTGGTTATGTTGTACAACTGTTCTTTCTATATTTACTCGAATGCATACTTAGAGAAATATTTTTACACTATTAAAACTTTAGTTGATTGAGGGTACGGTTGGGATTTGTTAGGAAATGGAAAAGATGGGTGATGCAAGAGAGGCCATTGTAGAGCCTGCCAAAGGTGCTGATGTGAAGCATGTACTTCTTTGGTAATACTATTTTTTTTCTCATTCATCCTAAACCAAAATTTAGCAGAACTGGACCTATTAGTAATTCACTGTGAAACATTTAGCAGGTTTTAATGTCAAAATCTTTTTGCAGTATCTACCCCATATAATAGACATAACCTGTGTCTATTATTCTTTGTTGGATATCTACTGCTTTTTGTTTGCGCATTTCCATCCAGAGAAAGGTCTTTCCTCCCCTCTTTATTTTCTTCATATCACTATAGTACAAGAAAAAGAATACAAAGCACCGGCCCGGCATTACATGGTAAGGGAAAAAATCCAGCTGCACCATGGATCAAATAGCCATTACCAAGTCTGGGCCTAAGTTTTTGTTTCCAGCCTGCAGCTTGGCACAGGGTCCCTTCCTACTCCACTGATCTCATCCCACCAAACTACACTAGCAACTGCTCAATAAAAAAAATGCAATTGTTCCTGTATTTTGATAGTTCCCGAGCAATAAGATTAATGAGTGTATTCAGTCCTTTCTCTGGTTCCTTGTTTATGCTTTTGATCACCAATCCAAATGTTTTCTATGATCATCACATAATACTTTCTACATACACAGTTTCAGCTGTTCTTGAATTCATTTTCTAACTTCCTGTCTATATGGGGGTTACTATTGATTGTCAGTGGTACTTTTTCTGTGATTGGTCAAATGTGGGGTGAACAAGCATTTTATCTAAATTTCTTATCTCTGCTGCGTGCCCTGATCAATGCTTCCATTTTGCCCCTTGATGTTAATTTCTGGCTTAGTTTTTTTTTCCAGATTTGTCTCATCATTGTTCTTGATGTCTCATGTTACAGTGAGCTTTAAATTTCCCAAGCCTTGGCTTACCATATGCTGCTGCTATTTTGCAGGTACTTGAAGTTGTTGTGTAGATCCCATCCTTTCGAAGGGATAAAAGATGTCTTATGGGAAAAGCTATTATGGCATTTCTTCCACTGCAAAGTTAGAAGAATTTACCCAGCAATAGCCAGTTTCCTCGTTAGGATTTTAGAATAGACTGAAATAAGTTTTATGTTACGTGGCATGGTTTGATCACATGGATTTATCTCTCCCTTTTGGTACGTGATATATTACACAACCATCTGCAGATGTTCTTTGGTGTCAAATTTCAGTTGACCTGAGTTAAATGATAGTGTTGCCGTGCCCTGGATACTTTTGCATATAATTCTCATGTTCGAAATCATTTATACTTTTGCATATAATTCTCATTTTCGAAATCAATGGCGACGACACAAATCCTTAATCTGTGTTGTACTGCTCCTGAATGTTTGCACACCTACCGTCTCATCGACATATTGCTTACTGCCCCTGTCAAGTTTATTTGTGCATGAGTTGTGTGGATGATGGCACCATTTGCTTGGAAACATTAACACATCTCACTTCCAGTAGCCATAGCCATAGCCATACATTCGTATCAGGGTAGCAGCATAGCAGGTGCTCACTTGGAGTTCAGTTTTTCCAGTCAGTGACACATACGTGTACAATACATACATGATACATATAGCACAGCACATCATGGTACATAGCAACTGCGCAACACATGATACATAGCTAACTAGGGCACATGAACTTAGGCCACCAGCACAATCCTTCCATTATCAAGCTTCCTGAGGACATGGACAACCATCGTCGTCCTCTTGGCGCCTTTCATCAGCTCGAAGACGCAGATGTGGTCCTGGCGCAGCCTGTTGTCGCGGATGAACTTGACCCAGCGGCAGCAGTTGAAACCTCTGGTGTGGCTGGAGTGGTAGTACTTGACGTACCACTTCTCTTTCCTGTTTGGCCTGAGGAGCAGGATCTCATGGGATCTCTCCTCAAGGTGCTCTGCTGCAAATCCATGGTGGATGGTCTACATTGCAAGCATAGCTGGGTCAGCGCTTACTGCAGGGTGCATAGTTAACACCGGGACAAATGTAGGAAACACAACTCAATACTGTGACACACAGTTCATGCTACTAATTACCACTACTGATTATGTAATTGGCAGTAAAAAAATGTAGGGTTTGCAACACAAACTAGTTCATCGCTTGCCATTTATAATGTTGTGTAAAATAATGGACTAATTGGTATGCAGTATAAGATGTGTGTGGACAAAGAAAACTGTAGTAATTTTTTCCTATTAAATCAAATGGCCACAGTACACACTACACGGAAATGTGTATGGAGCTTCAGATCAGCAGAGAAAAACAAGATCTACGCGTGGCTTTTAGTTGAGACTCTAATAGCAAAAATATGTGAACTGACCAGCATGTTGTTCTTGTGCCCAAGATGGGTCTTCACCAGGACAGTCACAAATGCTGGATTGCCTGGTTGGATCGACACCAAACTGGATATTTGATCCCGTTCAGCGCTAGTTAGGTTGCTGGAAGACCTTGAGTAGTAGTAGCTGCAATCGGCAAGCCATTCTTCGCAACTCGGCTCTTGCTTGATGTGGTCATTGCTATTGCTTGGAGGTTCAGGCTCTTCCCCTGTCAAAAAAGTAACATTGCTGATTGTAATTTGTAAATGAGATCTGTATATAAATTTTAAAAACTGAAGCAAGTTTGTACTCTACTAATTACTTGGATTAGTCTTGCCACTCTTCTGCTTCGAAGTAGAGGCTCTGTGTGGGGACGCAGCGAGGCGCAACGGCATTCTTGAGTCATCAGAGTCACTTAAACTGTGATGTTCAGCTTGTTGATCCACTAAGCCGCTGAAATGCTTGCGCATACAAGGACCCTTTTTAGTGGCGCCTTTGAAATGGTTGTGCTTGCAAGGACCCTTTTTAGTGGTGAAGAAACAGGGCACCTTCTCACAGCCACTCGAGTCCAAGATCAGGACGTCGAAGGAGCAGCTGCCACTGCATTTGAAGATCACAAGGTCATTCTCTTGTAGCTCATGTGCTCTGGCAAAATCATCCCATCCTGACTTGAAGAACAGCTCATCGGCATTCTTTGTGACATGGATGAGCCATGTTTTGCCACTGGGTGCTCTCAGGTTTAACACTTTGGTGATCTGCACATTTAGATTGCTCACAAACTTCTCCGGTATGCTCTAATAAGATAAAAAAACAGGAGACATCTCATAAGTACGAGTTAACTTTAGAGGATAATGGTGCAGATGATTTGATTATGTGTCTGATATAAAGAACTGCATGTGCAATCAGTAGCTTACATGATCCCGGTAAAAAGTATCAGTGACAAATATAACTGTCATATGAAACAGATGTTTCCCCTTTTATTTATAAGAAGGCTCATATATCCTTGAGGGTAATACTTCGTATGTTTGCCCAAATTCATTATTATATAAAAGTATCAGTATTTATAATACCAAATTCATACCATTAGATTTGTTATAGGACATACCTATTTTGTGCCATAAGTGTAAGGTGTTGATATTTTTTTCAATAAATTTAGTCAATTAGTCAAACTTATGATAGTTTGACTTAGGATAATCCAAGAACACCAAGTTTTTTTTTCGGAACCGAGGTAGTATGTCCTTTCTATTGCCTGTTTTCTTCTCTGCAACACTTACCTAGCAACAAACCAGCACACAAGCTCTCAACGCAACCACAAGCTTTCATGGCTGAATGATGAAACCTTGAAGAATTTGGCAGCATAGTGGATACTTACAATGCCATGCGCAAAATCTCCTGTCATGAGCTTGAAGAAACTCACCCTCTCCCTCACCATGTGCTCCTGGTAGCAGTGCTCTTGCCACTTCCTGCAGCTCCCACACCCCAGATGGGGGGCCATCTGCCATGCAACCACACAACATTGTCACCTCTTCCAAAGTTTATCTGGCTGAAAATATCTTATGGAAATCATAGAAGGAAGTATGGAGAGAATTCTTACCTTGTTCATCCTGCATTCTCTGGTCGGCTGCATAGTTTGCTCTGTTCACCTTGATGTTAACGAGGGAGTGTTTTTATGGAGGTGTGGAGCTATTACTACTTTTTTGAGCGGTGGAGTTGTTACTAGCTATTACTGTGAGATTGGACATGTCATATGCTTGGTTTAGAGGCTGGTGGTAGACCAATTGTTCATGGACCTTGGTCACTGCGCACTGGGGTCAGGGAGGGTAGCTGATGCACTAGGATCCTTTCTTTTTACTGTTTGGGCGGTGAACACTAGAATGTTGTTTGCCTCATCTTGGGGAAAGGTAAAGTTGGCACTTGGGAGTGAGGCGAGCAGTGAACAAAACTTGTTTCCTTTTTCTAATGCTTATAGGACGGAAAAGACATCTGTTTTAGCTGCTAGCAGCACAGAATTATTCCAAGAACTAGGTCGTCACAATCTGATTGTCTCGAACAAGAATCAAGCAAAAACCAGTATGATTTTAGATAATCTGATTGTCACAATCTGGTTAAGGCTCGCTTGAGCTACAAACCAGCTTTAATCCATACAAATCAGCCATAGAATAGTATTTACCTCTCACAGCAAATCAGCCGTTTCAGCTTATTTTCGGCTCATAAGTCCTGCCGAACATATATTTAGTTTATTTATTACAGAATATTACTAAGTCCTGCCGAACTTATATTTAGTTTATTTATTACAGAACATTACTGAAGGGATCAGGCTCTAACTCCCAAAATCTGAGCTGAGACCTGCTACCTTAGCTGCTTAGCATTAACTTTACAGTGCCAGCACATACCATGTCACTATTTCAGAACTTCAACAGCTGTACACATCATATCACAATTCGTCATATGAAGGAAACAGAGGCCACAACAATGCATGGGAAACATTTCACTGCAACACTGCAAGTGCTACTATACAAGCTTCCACTTCCACTGAACATAGAAACTGCCCCCCTGAAGCAACACTTGTGAAGATCTATAAAGCACTGCACCAGATGGGAGATCTGAACCAGGCACAAAAGCATAAGCCAAGGGTAACATTTGCTTAGAAACATTTACATTACATAGGCCACACCTTGTTCTAGTTACCATACTGCTGATCAGGAAGTTACCTTACATGATACAAGACTGCACTTGCATTCCTTGCAAGCGTCACTAGGCACTTCCAGTTTCAGTTCGCAATGCTACCCCTACAGAGTACACACTGCAGAAACTACAGCACTAAAGTTGACTGTACATGCGGAGTCTTAGGGGGATACGGTACAACTTAGCCTATCAGAACAAACCGGTTATTGGCCTTTCTGATGACATGAACAGTCATCGTCACTCTCCTTTTGGCTTTCATGAGCTCAAAGACGCAGATGTCACCCTCACGAAGCTTGTTTTCGCGCATAAACTTAAACAACGCTAAGTTCTGGAAACACCGGGTGTAGCGTGAGTAATAGTATCTGACAAGCCATTTCTCTTTCCTATTTGGCCTACGAAGGATGATGTCATGTGCTCTTTCCACAAGATGATCAGCAGCAAATTTACTTGGGACGATCTGCACAATAGAATCAGCTATTTTGACATTGTATCGGGCTGGGTATAATATGATGATATTCACAGAGTTCTAGTGTAGAGATGAAGATATCACCATCCATGAAGTAATATAAACACATACGGAGATCTAGTATTTACTGTGAGATCTAATTTTCCTTGCAAGCAGTATGTTAAGGTTGGTTATATTATTTCTAATCCTTGGTATATACAGTTAGCTGCTTTTAGGTAGCTGAGTGTTTCTAGTACTAGACATTGTCACATTGGCAGGACACGGACTACAAAAATAGCTACCATTTGGTAGTTAGATATAAAAACGGAGGAAAACTTTTAGTGTAGTTCCTACCATAATAGCACCATTGGAGTGGTTGCAAGCAAATCCCTACCATAATAGCACCATTTGAAAGAGGAAATTTTTTTTGTAGTCTTCCTATTAACAAATCAAAACCTAACTTACAAAGACCTCACATGCCTAAATTAAATATTCAGTCATTTTCATTTACTTTAGCTATATACGAATAAACTCACCAGATTGTTGTTTCTGCGCTGAGCATGGTTTTTCCTCAGAACAGTCACAAATGCAGGATTGCTCGGTTGGATAGAAGCCAAACCTATTATTTCCACCTTTTCCTCATCACTTAGTCGATTGGCAAACATCGAGTAGTAGTAGTTAAAGTTAGCATCTTCATCATCACTATCCTCTTCACCAAAGTTGCTGGCGTTTGGTGATTCATATTCACCTGACAAGAAAGATTTACATTACGTATATTGGCTTCTGAAAATGATCAACTCCAACAGTATTGATGATGCATAGTTTCAGGTACATTATTTATATACTACCTTGAAAGATAAATATGTTAAACATTGCCATGTACTAATTTATTCAGAACAAACAAAATATGCCTAGTGTTGCACTGCAAACTTATAGTACTTTTACTCACTTGGTCTAGCCTTCCCACTGGGTTCCTTTGAAGGAGAGGCACCGTGAGGGGATCCAACCAGCTGCGACGGCGCAATGGTATCCTCAGAATCACTCACAGTAACAGAGTGATGCTCACCGTGTTGACCCAGTATATCATTGTGTTGTTTGCACATATCAGGACCAATTCTATTGCCAAACAGGGAAGACACTTTCTCACAGCCACTTGCTTCGAAGACTAGGACCTCAAAGGAAGAGTTTCCACAGCAAGTGAAGAGCAGGAGATCATTCTCCTGCAGTTCATGAGCCTTGACAAAATCCTCCCATCCTGACATGAAGAACAGTCCATCATCACGCTTCTCAACACTGATGCGCCATGTTTCCGCACTGCTAGGTGATTTCAGTTGAACCTCTTCGGTGATCGGCCCCTTGAAATTCTTTGCAAACTTCTCCGGTATGCTCTAAGATGAAAGCAGAAAAGTGACAACTCTTTGGTTATATGGTTAATTTTCAGATGATGATATATTGTAGTAACAAGGTAAATATTGCTTCATAATTAAATAACTATAGTAATCTTGTGATCCCTAAAACAGAACAAATATCTTGAAAAACAACTAGAAGCGAATTCTCTTGTACTTATAATAGTACAAGAAAATTTGCCTTTAGTTATTATGCAATGTACAGCTCCTGCTGTATTTTTGATAAAGAAACTGATGAAACAGCGCTCCTAGGTAAGATTATTGTTATACACGAGGCTTAAAGCTTGTGTCCTTTGGCCTGTGCTCTTTTTACTGCTCATAAGGTCCTTTCAGTAAGTAACATATCTCCATTTACAGTACAGAGTTAGTTCAGTAGAGCTCAGCATCAACATTTGTAAAAAAAGAAGGAAAACCAAAGGTGATGTTGACTTTTGTAAAATTTTAACTGTATGTTTCTAGACCAATATCTATTCTAGAAAACGAAAGGTTAACTTCGTTTAAAAAAAAGGAAAACGAAAGGTAACTTCGTTAAAGAAAAGGAAAACGAAAAGTGATGTTGACTTCACATGGCAGTGGGATAAATTTATTGCCAAAAGAAAAAAGAGGTTACAATCAAAAGAAACAGAAGAAGAGGGGGGGGGGGGGGGGGGCAGCCTGAGCTAAGCTGAAGAAGCAAGACGAAACAAAACAAAACTGAGCAGAGCAGTGGATTTTCTCCGAAACTTACAACGCCCCGGGTGAAATCCCCACTCATGCGCCTGAAGAAGCGGATCTTGCTCACATCCATGTGCTCCCAGTAGCAGTGCTCTTGCCACTCCCTGCACCTCTCACACCCCTGCTTCTCAACCACCTGCCACAATGCAGTCGCACAACACTGTCACAGGGTCACAGCACAAAAAGAATCACAGGATCAAAAATGACTAAATGAGAGAGAGAGAGAGAGAGAGAGAGAGAGAGAGAGAGACTGAAGCTTGGGGATGTTCTTGTTGCATCCTGCGAGTCTGAGCTTCCGAGGTGTAAGGTGAAGCCGTCTTCTCGATGTTGACGGAAGGGAGTGGCTGTAATAAATATATAGACCTGTGTGACAGCACCGCCAAGAACAGTAGAGTAGATGATGGTGTGTATTGGTGGTGTACCAAGACTTCGTACACCTCTGTCACTGTGACGTGGGCCATCGCCGAAGGTTCACCGGTGCAGCCAGCCGGCACCCGGCACGCCAGCAGGTGTCCACACCACAGCTCCTGAAACCGGCCGAAATCCTTTCCGAAACACCGGCGCGCTCGCCGGGACAGACGCCTCGACGACCGCGAGCTCAATCGCGCCGCCCTTCCTGTCCTGCTTGTCCGAGCAACAAAGATCTTCTAGTCCGACGCGGCTGCGGCCTGCGGGCATGCCACCTCCATGCGCCGCCTCATGGCAGAGGCAGAGCCAGACCTCTGCGGCGTGGGACGCCACGTCGCTCGCCTCCGCGCTGAAGTCCGCGGCCCACCGCCCACGTCGCGCCACTCCACGCCGTGCTCCTCAAGCTCGGCCTCTCCGCCTCCGCGATCCTCGCCACCTCGCTCCCTGCCACACGTGGCGCTGCGGAGCGGGCTCCCGCGGTACGCGCGGGAGCTGTTCGACGAGATGCCCCGCCCGGACGTGGTCTCCTGGACGTCCCTCGTCACCGGCCACGCAGGAACTGGGATGTCAAGTTCTGAACTCCACTAGGTAACCACTATCTTGATGTCTGGGACTAACCATAATTACTTTGTAGGCTAAGCTAACTGGGTTACTGGGACACACACACACACTTGAAGCCAGGTGAAGCTCCACCAACCAAAGAGGCCCCCTATTTCCTCCGTCGAGCTGTGAGCTGAACATTGATCACAGCATTTCTGCTAGGCTGCTTTCAGTTTCAGGATTTGTACAGTGGTCTATTTTCTTTGTTCGTTTTTTTTTTAGATCCACGATGTCAGAAGGTGACCCCTACTCACTGTCTCAGACCGACACGAGTGAAATGTTATTATTCTCTGATACTTCTCTCCCAGTTTAACAATTTCAACTTTTTTTTTAGAGGAACATTTCCTTTTTTATTTTTTTTTTCAGCAAAAAAATTCCTTTTTTATTGGATCACGGGTTCGACAAGTTGAAGGGCCCACAACCCAACAGGTTGCGGCCGGTTTTTCACTGGGCCGTCCGGATTAGACTGGACCTTACATGGACGGGCCATCGCCGATGTCCACGGTCCATTTCCTGTGGCCACCCAGAACCCCACAAGATGGCTGTACAGTGCTCAAAAAAAAAAGAAAAGAAAAGATGGCTGTCTCAACTCATCATCAACCACAGCCGGTATTATCCTCTTGCAATAGAACAACTTCAATATGTATAATATATATATATTTATACAACAGCGGAGAAAATGTGTTCGGTGTGCGCTCTTGGGCCCTCATTTTGTACATAAACTCGATCTTATTCCTACCTTAATTGAGAGAGATGTTTTTTTAAAAAAAATATTTATACAGTAGCAGCATAGAAAAGGTGAAATCAACAACTCTGATCAATCCTCTTTGGCCCTTGCTCCCGCTTTATCTGAAAGCCTGAAACTTCACAATGGCAGCTCATGCCATTCAACAATATGTCCATATCTACCAGAACCTTATGAGAATGCACATCATCACACGAGAAGATCAAGCCGCACAAATGCATGAGAAGCATATATATAACTGCAACTGGTTTCACAATCACTACAACATAAACAAACCTTCTACTGAACTCAACTCCAGAACAGAACCTGCCCCAGCCTGAAACAAACAAAATGTCTGGACAGAGACTACCCGGCCGGGCACTGCGCTGGACAGAGATCATTTTTAGCTTAGGGCACCATTTGCTAAGGAACATCTATCACAAATGTGAAGTGCCACAGGTTGTTCTAGTACCCAACCTACTGCATCAACCAGCTACCTGAAACCTGACAGGACACAAAAGTTCACTCCAGACACCTCCAGTTTTGAAGCTAGACACTGTACATGTGCATTATCTAGCTAGGAGGACATACACAATGCAGTACAGCAAATATATACTAACAACTTATGCGGCCAGAACAAACCGGTTGTTAACCTTCTTGATGACATGAACGCTCATAGTGACCCTCGTTTTGTCTTTCATGAGCTCGAAGACGCAGATGTCACCCTCACAAAGCTTGTTTTCGCGCACAAACTTGGATAAATGGTAGCCTCTGAGGCATCTGAGGACTCTTGTGTAATGGTAGTTGGCATACCACTTGTCTTTCATGTTTGGCCTACGAAGTATGATCTCATGTGATCTCTCCTCAAGATGATCAGCAGCAAATTGGCTGGGGATGGTCTGCACAAAGCATCGCTTGTGTCAGTACTGACCGATACAGGGTAAGATCAACAAAATTAACATGGTTCTTGTAAATATACATGCACAAAATTACTGTTAGATAGGTATTATTGCTACACCTACACTGGAGCTGAATGACAACTAGAGAAGGCATAACCACTAGTTTTGAGCTCCAGTAGCCTCAAACAGAATTTCACAACTTTAATTAAAGGAGGAAAAAAAAAACACTTTCATTTAGTGAGGGGAAGATTCAGTCCTTACTGTAATTACACTAGATGTGCTAAACTCCTTTCTCATTCTTATCAAGTAACGTCAAACAAAAATGCTGTACTACAAGAGAATCTTCTACAATGCCTAAGTTAACGATAAAATGGTCTGCATTTGTTGACTAATCTCACCAGAGAGTTGCACCTAGAGCGAACATTGGTCATCTGCAGGACAGTAATAAATGCAGGATTGTCCGGTTGGATCGAAGCCAAACTGATTATTTTCCTTTTTTCGTCATTGTTCAGTCGATTGGCAGTCCTCGAGTAGTAGTACTCCTTGGAGTTGGTGCATTCCTCGTCACTATCACTATCCTCTTCACGGGTTCCTTGTTGCTTAACATCATAGTCACTAGTATTGTTTGGAGATTCAGGTTGTTTCCCTATGTCATGAAGAAAATGCACATCATGTAGAGAAGATTATACACTAAAATTTATATCATTAAGAGCACACTACTTATAATGCACAGGTTCAGGTGTATTAATGCTGCCAAACCAACTGCAAGAGAGGAATATATTAGAACATGTCTAGAGGGTTTTTATTTGGAGGGTGAAAAGTTTTTAGATATCACATGATGTTACTGCATTAATTTAGTCTATTAAAAATAGATTGATAAAAAACAAATTTATTAAAACTAATTAATCCATCGTAAGCACATGTTTACTGTAGCACAACATTGTCTAATTAGGACTAATTAGGTTTTTAAAAAATCAGCTCGTAAAGTTATCATAATCTATATAATTAGTTATTTTTTAGTCTACGTTTAATACTCTATGCATGTGTCCAAACATTCGATGTGATAGATAAAATTTTTTTTGGGTAAGAACTAAATAGGGCCTTACATAAAGATTAATAAACATACTGGCTAGTATTTCACTACAGCATGTACAGCTGTACAGCTTCTCCTTACCTGGCTTACTCTTGCAAATAGATTTCTTCGAAGCAGAAGCATTGTGAGGGGATTCAACTAGCTGATGCGGCGGCGTAGTAGTATTCTCAGAATCACTTTGGGAGTAACACTCAGCTTCCTTGCCCTCCATATCGTTGAAATGTCTCCACATATTTGGACCAAATCCGTTGCCAACAAGAGAAGACACTTTCTCACAACCACTCCCTTCAAAGATGGCCACCTCAAAGGAAGAGCTGCCTCTGCATGTGAAGAGAAGGAGGTCATTCTCCTTCAGTTCATGAGCCTTGACAAAATCCTCCCATCCGGACACCAAGAATAGCTCATCCTCATTCTTGGCTACACCAACATGCCATGTTTCACCACTGGGTGTTTTCATGTCAACACCTTTGGCGATCTGCCCATTTAATTTCTTCACAAACTTCTCCGGTATGCTCTACAATGGAAACAGAAACAGATGGTTGGTTTCAGAAGGATGATACTGTTATATATAAAATGAAGTCATTTATTCATATTCGCTGATCAACTGATAACTGTTATCTTGAAACTAGGTATCTAGCTGAAATGCGTCAGCACTATATTACAGTATTGTAATTTGCAAGTGTTCCTAAGATTCCTATATAAGTACTATAATAGATTATATGTATCATTTACTCTTTCATCCCTTTAGGTAACAAATCACAATTTTTTTTTTGATGAAACAACAAATCACAAATTCACCAACCACAGGGCTAGCACAACTCTACATTGATGCACAACTTCTTAATTCTATCTGTTCTATTGTCTTTTCACATATCAGGTTTTCTTTTATTTTGACGATTATATTGCACATCAGTTTTCACTATTGCCTTTCTGTCACAATATATGCTACTCAAATCACCAAGAGAAAACATGAAACTGAAGTACTTCTGACGCAAAATGCACTAATATTGTTTTCACATGGGAAAAAACCCAAACATTTTCGGCTACTATATCGTAGTAGGAGTTCTATCTTCTTCTGACACACAGCAAGCATTATTCACTTGACAGAGTCGTCGTCTACTACTGCGGACACTTATCTGCTATAAACAATGCAAATAGAATATTATTTGACTTGACATTTAAGGCATCCACATCCATGTGATAAAATCTAAAAAAGTTGATTTATATTTGTCGTCAAAGATTTCGCAAAGTTAGTATTCTTTGTCGACGACTGCAGAAACTTACAATGCGATGAGCAAAATCTCCTGCCATGCGCTTGAAGAAGCGGATCTTGCTCACATCCATGTGCTCCCAGTAGTAGTGCTCCTGCCACTCCCTGCAGCTCTCACACCCCTTTTCAACCATCTGCCAGAGTGCAATCCCACAACACTGTCACAGAGAGTCACAGTCACAGCACAGGAGAAAAAATTCACAGGATCAAGTGAGTGAGAGAGAGAGAGTGAGAGAGAGAGAGAGAGAGATTTACTGAATTTTAACCGTGCTCTCTTGTTGGCTGCTGCGAGTCTGAGGTTCCGAGGTGAAGCTGCCTCCGCTCTGCTCGTCGATGTTAACGAGAGGGCGTTCTTGATGAGGGCGACCGGAGTAGTAGTTGCAAGCTTTTACACCACCAAGCTCAGCTGATACTACTCTGGACCAGGTGTTTGTAGACCTCTGTCGCTGTGATGTGGGCCCACACCGTGCCAAATTGATCAGGGCAGTTCGGCAGTGTTTATTTCATCTGGGAGAGCAGTAAAAGCAGGCAGTACTAGAGCAAAGCGTTGAACAAGATGTTTTAAGCGTGAATTTGATCTCCTAAAGATTATGAGTTATTTGATTTGTAGCCATAGAGTATATTAGGTGTTTGGAGTTGTCTCACATGTATTTATTATCTTCAAAGAATAGAAAGGAGCTAGGTGGATAGTTGGATTCTCATAATTTGATGATGGGAAATTATAAGAAACCTTTGTGAGCATCTAGGCCCCCAGTGGGTTTCGGTGATTGGATGACAACGGTAAATTACTATGACTAACGTGTGTTTTGCAGAAACAGTTGAGTTAGGTCATGGTAATGATGATCGTGAGGGCACTATGGTATTCATGCCCCCTTATTGATGGAATTCGTTCGGTTTTCAAAGGATGGACGACGAAGACTGTGATAGGCTAGTCCTAAGTGTCATTTGGTGTTGAAAGACACTTAGAGTAGCATAGGTCTTTGTTTTATCTTTGGCCGTACTATTAAGAGGGGTTTGAATGGGTAGCTTGACCTAGGTGAGACTCTTGAGTTAGGTGTGGTGCACACTTGTTAACCAAAGCCCTAGGTAGCTTAGAAAGGTCCCTAAGATCATAAGGAAGAAAGTTCGTGAAGGGAGCGTCGCAAACCGAAGTCATTTTGGACTTCAAATTGCGACCGGACGCTCGAACCCTAGTGATCGGACGCTGGGGCATGCGTCCGGTCAGTAGGTTTGGCTGAGGGGTCAGTCTGGTTGCGACCGGACTCACCCTCAGCATTCGACCGGACGCACCAGGAGGGTGAGTCCGGTTGCGTCCAAAGAGGTTCCAGAGAGGATTTTTATGGACCGCGTCCGGTCAGTGGTGACCGGATGCATGAGAGCGTCCGATCAGCACTTCGTACGAGTGTCAGTGCTAACGTCAGTTAGCCGTTGGGCACTGACCGGACGCGTCCGGTCACCCCGACAGGTGCGTCCGGTCAGTGCATAACTGGCTGGATGTACCCCTTCGTGCATGTTTCGAGTTGGGGGTATAAATATGCCTCCCCCTCATTCATGTTGCCTCTCTTGCTCATTTGAAAGGTTGACAAACACATTGTGATTCCAAGTGAGTGCAAGAGGCCTAGTGAGGTTGAGAGATTTGATAATTGAGTGATCAAACACCTTATTAGTGAATAGAGAGTAGCAAGTGTGCATCCATGAAGGGTCGAGATGGCGGACTAGAGGGGGGGGGGGTGAATAGTCCCTTTTAAAATTAAACTTAATTGGAGCGGCTAACCGAAACAAATGCAGAATTAAAACTATCGGTCTAGCCAAGACTACACCCCCTCTACCTATACTCTATGACACCTTACAAAAGATCCTAATCAATGCAAATAAGGTGTCGGGCTAGCTAGAGCTCACCTAACCAATTCTAGAAGCAAGGTCACACAAGCCTATGCAACTAGTACTTCAAGCACGGGGGAGCTCCTAAGCAATCTAGCAAGCAAAGCACAAAGCCTAAGCTCACTAGCAATGCTCAATAACAAGGCTACCCAAGCCAAATTAGAGAGCTCAACTTAGCTACACAAACTAAGCAACTAAACACTAGCACAAGAATAAATATTGCAATACAAGCTAATGCAAACAGCAGGCAGTCGGTACTACCGAGCTGTAGGGCCGGTACTACCGATGCCGGTACTACCGGGCTTCCAAGCCGGTACTACCGAGCACATGCAGGAAGCTACGAAATCGAAGGGGGTGAGATGCAATCTCAGATCTAGCAATTACCCCACTTCCCTAGATGTTGTAGATGACGATTGTAGCTTCCTCACGTCTTGATTCCTTGCCAAAATGTGGATCGAGCCTTCCCAACCTAAGATAGAGTGATAGAGGGAGGAAGAACACGAAGAACACAAGAACAAGCGTAATATGCAAGGAAACAAGAATAATAAGAGCAACAAGGGACGGGGACACAAGATTTTATCCCGAGGTTCACTTGGTTGCCACCAAGCTAGTCCCCGTTGAAGCAAGCCCAAGGTTGCCGCCGATCCTCTTGCTAGTGGTGACCCTAAGTCACGCTCTCCACGATGGAGTGCTCACCAAGAGCTCTAGCGTTCGATCCGGCCGGACCACTTGGCGCTCTTCACGCCTCTTCTCCACTAGAGTTGCTCTTCGCGATCTCCCGCGGGGCGAGCACAATGCCCCTCACAAATCTTCTCCGGAGCCACGCACAATCTTCACGCGGGCTTCACGACGGAGACGAGCACCAAGCCGTCTAGGAGGTGGCAACCTCCAAGAGTAATAAGCACCACCGACTTGCAACTCAATCACCTAGTGCCAACTCTTGCAATCTCTCAAAGCAACGCACTAGAATCGCTCACTCGCAATAGATTCGCACACTAGCAAGCACAAGCGAGTTAGAGGGCTCCCAGGCACATCCACACAAGCCACCAAGGCTTTGGAGTGCTCCAGCAGCCGGCCCAAAGCCGACCCCAACGACTATATATAGAGGGGAGCGGCCAACTAGCCGTTTCCCCTTTTCTGCGCTTCGGTCGGTAGTACCGACCCCCTGGGCGGTAGTACCGACAGCTTCACTTATAGCCGTTACACACGGCGCGTTGACTAAAACGTACAACCGACTCCTGGTCGGTACCTCCGACGGTCGGTAGTACTGGCCCTATGGCGGTACTACCGACAGGCCAAAGCTGGCCACTACCAGAGAGCCTCCAAAACTTCCTTCAAACCTTGGTACTACCGACCCCCTGGTCGGTACTACCGAGCCCGGTACTACCGGCCCTATGGCGGTACTACCGGTAGGCCAAAATCGGCCGCGAACAGAGAGCTCTGCGAAAAACAAGTTACTACCGACCTTGTGTCGGTACCACCGCGGGCGGTAGTACCGAGGTTATGGCGGTACTACCGCCAGGCCATTTTTAATTCTACACAGAGAGCCTCGCGAAACCCTTTAGGGCCACGGTACCACCGACCCCTTGTCGGTACCACCGCCGGCGGTAGTACCGAGGTTATGGCGGTACTACCGCCAGGCCAAATCGGACTCAACACAGAGAGCATTGCAAGCAGCCCCTTGGGCGGTACTACCGACCCCCTGGGCGGTACTACCGACCATACTCAGAAAAACTCCATTTTCTTCTCTGTGTTGATCCAAAACACTTCCAACCCTTTCTCCTTTGCAAAAGTGCTAACACCAACAAGTGTACAACAACATGTGCATGTGTGTTAGCATTTTCACAATCATTTTCAAAGGATTTTCACTTGCTCTCACCACGCCACTCGATCCTAGCAACATCGCAATGTTAGATCGCTCAAGTGGCACTAGATGACCGATATGCAAACAAGTTTGCTCCTCTTGATAGTACGGCCATCTATCCTAAACCCGGTCATCAACTTCTCTACACACCTATGACCGGTGAAATGAAATGCCCTACAAGTATACCTTTGCCTTGCGCATTCCATTCCATCTCCTCCATGTGTTGATGCAACACATGCACCAACCTCTTCATCAAATGATATGATCCACTTCATATCATCACATGGCCTCCATGGTTCATCGATCTTGACATCACTTGCTCTTCACCATCGCTTTGGTCCTTCGGCGCCAAGTCTTGCTTAAGCCTCCCGACACTCGGTACCAACGGCTTCAAAGCCTCAACTTGCCCTTCACTTTTGCAACCGGTCCATCAAGCCAAGTCTTGCCTTGATCTTCACCATCTTAGCCACATGACCACATGTCATGTTTCATGTGCGTTAAGCTCCTTCTTCACATGTGTGAGCCTTGCAACATCTTCCAAGCCATTTCACCTCTATGGCATATGTTGCTCACACATGATCACCTATGGACTAATCACCTGTGTAATTCACTTTAAACACATATTAGTCCACCTAAGTTGTCACTCAATTACCAAAACCAAACTAGGACCTTTCAATCTCCCCCTTTTTGGTAATTGATGACAACTCTACAAAGATATGGAAATTAAGCTTATTCCAAGCTAGCACTTCACAAGAATGTAAATTGCTAACTTGGTTTGGATTCTATGTTACTTATCCAACATTAAGACCATATGAAAAGATTTGGATAAGCACCATACAACCCGACTTGGTAGTGTTAACTCCCCCTACATGTGTGCTCAAATGGTTTGGTTTCAAGTTTGCACACATGCATAAATATGAAATTTGTGGGAGTGTTAGCACTACTAAGTGATGCTAAGGTATACATGATGAAATTTTACCTTTGAAGCGTGCATACCACATTTTGATTCATCCTTAGCATCGACCTTGCTAGAAACAAGTGAAACTAGATACCACGTGAGATCAACATTATAATCAAGGTTCTAGTTGCCACTTGCTACACTAAGACTATGCTCTAAATACCAAATGAAGGAAAAACAATCATCATCCAAGTCTTAGTTCTAGCAAATATTGCACACAAGCATATAGGAATGTAAAACATATGCAATGTGAGCAAGCAAATGTAATGCATAAACAAATGCATCAATCATGTATTCATGAGCTTGCTCCCCCTACTTGTGTGCTCTCTTTGTCCAAGAATTTTGATCCTTTCACATTATTCAATCTTGCTCCCTCTTGATCCATGTCCATCTTCTTTTCTCCCCCTTTGTCCTTGACATATCATAATTGACATATCTTTTCCTTAACTTCTCCCCCTTTGTCATCAATGACCATAAAAGGTATGTTGTTCTTGATACAAAGGGTTTACATTAGGGTAGACGGTTGACACTTGAGTCTTCATTTTTTATGGACACCACCATATGTGTTGGAATGACACCATGTGTAGGATCTTTGACCTTGATACCAATAGGTGGGGCACCTCCCCTAGTTCATAGCATGGGTCATCCACTTGATAAACTTGAGCTCTTGTTGGTGAGGGATGTTTTGCTTGATTTGATCACTTATAGTTGAGGATCATTTGACATCTTGTAGGATACCACTTGAATGAAAATTGAACTTGATATCCATTTGCATTATTATCTTCTTCTTGAACTCTTGTCATCTTCATGAGCTTCTCATTTGTGACTTGAACTAGGCAATATTGCACAAGATATCTAACTCGGTTTGCTCTAGAGTAAGCTTCTTCACACATCTTTCAATGGTTATCTTACTCATGTTGAATTAGACACTTGAATGTTCATCTTCTAGATCAAGTACTTGGGTTCACTAGCTCATGAACAAACTCATATACTAACCACTAGATCATATAATCAAACAAGCAATAGTGGTGGGCTATGAATTTAAACTTTTCATTTGTTATGCATGATCCTATTAAGCATGTACTATATGCACTAATCGCATACTAGTAAGGGATGAAATGATCATGCACATTTCAATGATACCTTTGCTATGTTGGAGAAGAGGATAGTCACATAGATTCCAAATTATTTCTCCAATAGCAATGTGAAGTCCATTTCAAAGCTTGGTGAAGACCAATAGATACCAATTTGAATACCATTCTTCACCCATATGATTTGAGAACCACTAATGATCAAGTGCACTATATTGTTGTGGTTGGCTTGCTTCTTCATTTGATTATAGCTTGCATGTGAATACCGTCTAAGATCTTCATGATTTTCTCTCTATTTGGGTGTTGCTTGCTCTCTTTGATCAATCTCTTATGATTTCTTCAACTATGTATCTCCAATGACACTTTAGATCACCACTTCCATGTTAGCCTTCCAAGCCTCGCTTGGTTAACCTACAAAAGGCGGCAAACCCCTACAAAAGGGAGAAGTGACCTCTCTCCAAAGAATCATCCTTGATACTCACTTGAATTGACTTTGATTGATTGATCCATTTGAACTCTTCTTGAAATGAGACTTTGAATCCTTCTTTGAGTTCTTTTCTTTCTTCTCAAAAGATCTTCAACTAACACTAGGACTTGAGCTTCATCTTTATCTTGATCTTGGTCTTGATCTTCAATTTGAGTACCAATTGTGTGCCAAATACACTCTACAATCAAATGACCTTATACTCATCTTTGTCATGTTTCTAACTCATATCAAAACCAAACATAGGTCCCTCAACCACTTATAAACATGATTCCAACTTGAGGGCCTTTCAATTAAAGTGACTCTAGATCAATCCAATAATTGTCACTTTTCTGGCAGATTCTGTCCTTCTCAAAGAAACATGCATATCTCCCAAAATATAAGTCCAATGACTATGAAATTTGGTGGAGATGTGCCTATCTAAGTTTTCTAGTAGCCATAAAAATTTGAGCTTCATTGGCTTTCTAGATTGCTACCAGATTTCAATTCATTCCACACTACTACATGCTGAAAACTGCTGCACTTGTGTTGATAAGATCCACTCCAAAACTAAAGCTTCACTTATCCAATCATCATGAGATTTTTACAGCAACTAATACCATACATGTAGAGCATGTGTACCAAATTTCAAGCCAATCCAAATAGATTTGATCATTCAAACATGGCTATTATCACAGCTAGCTCAGATTTCAGATTTTTGACAACTTGGAGCAATTGAGCTATACTCTACCAATTTGAATCAAACTTGAGCTAACATGTTTGAATACTCTCACAAGACATATATCCATTCAAATCACTTACTAAAAGAAGTCTCATGAACATATCCATTCAAACTAACTCAAATTTGATCACTAAGCATCAAATCCATTCAATCATCTTATAGCAAGCAACATATGCATATATATCCGATTCAATCATCTCATATGCATCTAAAATAACATGATCAACTAGAGATATACCTTAGTAGCTCATGATCATCCAAAAGCAAGCTTCAACTAAATTTGATTGCAAGCCTTCAAATATTCCATTTTACCACCACAACTTGATCTTTTGCACTTGTATGTTGTAGCACTTGGACTTCACTCTTTTGTCTTGGCATTGAGATGGATTTGCACTAAGCTTCGTTACTTGATTCAATCACATGATGATCAACATAGAACAAATTGAATCAAGTCTCCAATGCCATGGTACCTACACACATTCATCCACTAGTTGATGGTACCCAAACTTGTTTGGGTCCTCTCAAGTTAGGTGCAACATACTTTGGCATAGCCTTAGTATGAATAGCGGGATGAGTTGTAATGGTAGTCTTAGAGGTACCATTATCATCCTTCCTAAGCATAGAATCATTAGCAATTGAAATAGACTTAGGAATGTTACCTAGGGGACATGAATGAGCCATGTGTCCCCTTTCCCGGCATGAGTAGCAATTTCTTCTTGATTGAGCCTTCTCTTCCTTGCTCATGTGTTGCTTCTCATTGTCTTGCCTCACTTGGGTTGCTTGAGCCTTCTTCTCAAGCTTGTTGGGACACTTTGAGGCAAAGTGACCCATCTTCTCACATTCATAGCACTTGACTTGGGCGAGGTCTTGTGTTGATCTTGATCTTCTACCTCCCCTTCTTGTCTTCTTCCCCATATCATCATCTTCATGGTTGATCTTGATTTGATCTTGGGGCTTCTTCTTGTTGGGGCAAGCTTTTGCAAGATGTCCCATCTCATGGCATTGATAGCACATGAAATGAGATAGCTTTTCTTGTTCTTGCTTCTTCATTTCTCTTTCATGTTTTCTCTTGCCCCATCTCTTGTGTAACATCCCAAAAATTTGCATTAATATGAAATAGGCAATATGATTTAATAATGCATTTTGTGTGTTGCATGAAACTTAGTTAATAAATTATTTGCAAAAGCTAAAATAAATCCTAGGCCAAAGACCATGATGTTGCATACATGTTGGTGCATATTTTATTTTTGTGATGATTGGTTTTGCTCAAAACTGGTTTGAATTCAAATGGGTTTCATTTTGCTTTTGAAATCAGTTCTGAAAAATGGGAAAAACTTTCTCCCTTTTGGCCCAAGCCAGCTTGGCCGGCCCGCTCCCTTCCTCTTGCTGGCCTGCCACCCTTCCCTTGACTTCGCCCGCGCGGCCCAACCGTCGGCCCAAGACCCCTCCCCGATGGCTGTTTCCCTCCCCTCTCTCTCGCCCGCATGGGCCATCTGCCCCGGCCCAGCTTGGCAATCGCGCGCAGCGCGCCGTCGCTCCTCCCGTCGCTGACCGCGCGTCCCCGCATGTCAGCGTCCCATCTTCCTTGCTCCTGCTCGTGTCCATGGCGGACTCCAGAGCCGAACCCGACTCCAATCCGGGGCACGCGGCCTCGCTTGCCAAATTGGCCAAGCCAACCCCCTAATAAGATCCCCAGGAACCCGCCGCCTCTCCTCACGCGAAAAACCCGAGCTCTCGTGCCCTAAACCGTTGCGACCGAGAGCTCCGCCGCTCGTTGGATCTGCGCCGCCGTCAACTTCACGCTCTGGTGTGTTTCCGTCCCCGTGAACGGCACCCTGAGCTCTGTCTCAATCCCTCGAAGGCAGCCGAACTCTTTTTCTTTTTATTTCCCCTCGGTTTTATCTAACTCGAGCTCGCCGTCGTGGCAGAGAATCCGCCGTCCGCCTCACCGTCGAATTCATCGCCTCAGAGCCATCTCCGACCTCGTTGTTTCCTCTGGTGAGTTCGCCTTGATCCCCTCGATCGATTGAACCCACTTCCGTGGTCTCTACTGCTTCATAGCGCAAGCCGAGCCGCGCCGCTGTATTCCGGCGATGGCGCCGCCGCGAGCCGCCGTGATCACCCTCTGTTCCGGTGACAACGCCGCCGGTTTCCTCCCAGATCTAATCTGAGTCATCCATCTGGGAATCGACGATCTCCATCAGTCGGTACCCCTTCGCCGGCCATTTTACAGAAAACCCCTTACAATTTTTCGAGCCTCAACCCGCCGTCCTTTTGAGCACTGTGCTCTGAGTCTGTGAAAACTTGCTTTGAAGTCCCTGCGTTTCTTCCAAATTGAAGCGCAGTCCGATCAAATCCGCAGATTTGATTTAAATCAATTTAAATTCAAATTCAAGTTTGATTTATTTACAGATTTGCCACCAGTTTCAAATGCTTATAACTTCTACGTTTTTAGTCCGATTTAGTCCGTTCAAGTTGCGTTAGATTCGTTTTGAAAAGATCTATCTATCTGTATGAAAATCTATACTGTTTTCAGTAGTTGAAATTTGAGTTAGGTTTAATCTACTAACTAAGGTTTTGTAACTTGTTTAGCTCATAACTTTCGCGTTATAATTCCGTTTTTCGTGATCTTCGCGTTTATGTGATCGTGTTGGATCGTAGTTTCTGTTTTCAAACTTTTTATATTATTTTCTTGCTGTTGGTGTAATGTTCTAATTATAGCTTGTTTGCTTTGCATGATTGTGTCCCGATGATTGTGTGTTGATGTGGTAATCGAGTATAGACGGTGAGACATACGCTGGTGATCAGGAACCCTTCTACGACAATCAAGAGCAACCAGAGTTCGCTGAATCAGGCAAGTATAGCATGGGATCCTCCTTGATGTCCTAATAACCATAAATCACTATAAACATCATATGCATGTGTCTACCTTGATGCCTATTTAGACATATCCTAGTTGTTGATCTTGTGCCTTGTTAAACTTGGTATGCATTGGGTAGAACTATGCTAGTGCTCAAATTAAACTCTGATCATGTGAATCTGAATTTAATGGTATATGCAACTTGGTAAAATTGGCTTTTATAGCAACATGGTTTAGGAGCTACTATAAGGGATCACCCGGGACAACAGTGCAACCATGGGGGTTATATGGCTCTGACCTTAGCTCAGTATAAGGACCTTTTCTAGCTTGTTAGTGGACACCTGTATAGGCGCGTTGGATCTTGCCGAGACGGGTATAGTGCGGCTTCTGTCCACGTGAGTATAGGCTGCGTGTTATTGTGCCACTTGGAAGGAGGGCTCTACATCCCCTTGCCTTAAGACCTAGCGGCCCTAACTTGTTAGACGAACCTTTGAAAGGCTTTGCGTGTGTCCTGCCCGCTCACCTCGGAAGTGTTATGGGAGTAATTAACCCGGGCATCTGGATATCATGACTCATCGGGTAAAGTGTACAACCTCTGCAGAGTGTAAAACTGATATATCAGCCGTGCTCACGGTTACGAGCGACCTGGAATTCTTATGGTATAGTTGTTGCTTTAATTAATGTTTTAAATTAATGTTACTATCTCTTTCAATGGTTTCATGTTCACATTGATCACATGTTTAATTGGGATGGTTATTATTGATGCTATCTAATGCTAAAATTGTGCCAACTAAAAGCTACTGCAGTTTAACCAGTGTCAGCCTTATTTGAGCCTCATGAACCCCATGTTACACTTGTTAAGTACGAGATGTACTTATGCTTGTTTATTTTCTTTCTACTTGGATAAAAATCCCGGATGGGTAACAGATTGCTTTGGTAACGACGACTTCCCTGAAGAGTTCTAGTCTTGCTGTCAACCAGTCATCTTCCCTGTGATGGAGCTACCGCGAGAGACACTTTATTTATCCGCTGCTATGTAAAGACTTTGAATAATATTCGTTATGTAATAAACATATGTGATGGTACTTCTTAATTTGTGGCTTATGTGTGTGATTGATCTCTGGGCACACATGAGTTAATGCATTCAATTTTGTTCATAAAATTGGGTGTGACAAATTGGTATCAGAGCCATGTTGACTGTAGGACGCAAGCCTAGTTAGTTATGGTCGTTTTAGTGGTCCTTGCTTCTCAATTCTTGCTATTTATCTTAGCCTTGTTAATTTATCAAAACTATATGCTTCTCTATACTTGCTCTATTACACAAATATATTGATTCTATTGTGTCTGTCTCTTGGTTTACTCCATAGATGGCTCGTCGTACCACCCGCAAGACCTTCGGAGGACGTAGGAGGGCAGGCAACCCCGTTCCGCAAGCACCGCAAGCACCCCAGGAGCCAGAACCGCAGGAGGTAGCACCGCAAGAACCAGTACTGCAAGAACAAGCACCTCAAGAAGTGGAACCACAAGCGCCGGCACCACCAGTACAAGCTCCAGCTCAGCAAGCACCAGCTCCACAAGCTCCAGTACCTCCCGCGCCAGTGCCCCCAGAAGTGCTGGAGGTTGAAGACGATGAAGAGCTCCCGGTGGGATGGGACGTGGACTCCGGGTATTTCGTCGGAGCGCCCACAGCTGCCCAGAGTCCCACACATCACAGGCTGATGGGACTTTTTGATGCCTACTACCCCGACAAGAACATCATCGTACAGTACACCCACTGGAGGTACAGCCATCCCATGGAAAGGACCTACTGGAAGGCAAGAGTGACTGTCGCCGTCCGAGAACCAGAGAGTGGCCTATACCTGCATGAGATGGTGATTGGCCACAGAGCTCGACGGTCCACTCTAGCGTCAGCCTTGGAAGCCGTGGCAGTTGAAGCCTACAAAGCGTTCCGGGCTCGTCGCATTGAAGACATGAGGGATGATGCATACCGCTACCTGCCCTATTGGAACAGTGAGAATAAGGAGGCTATGGTAGAAGACCCCAATGCAACTCCAACAGTGAAGGCCACACGAGATTTTCTCCTTGACAGGGAAAGGTCTAACGCGGACTTGGAAAAGGAGGTGATATCCCTGGGAAAAGATCTCAAAAGATGCTATAGCACCATTGATGGGCTCTTGGAACTTCTCAACCAACCCCCTATGTACAAGAGGCTCCGCGAACCGCTCTACAAATAGGCATAGGTCACCCTTCTAGGTAATAAGACGATATTAGTAAGCGTTTTGTCGAGTCTCGTTAACTTTTGTGCTAGTGTGCTTCTTTATGTGTGAGTTGGATTATTATTATGCTTATGTGTGATTTGGTTCTTTGTAATGAGTGTTGAGATTTGTGGGCTTGTCTACAAATCTCATAGTTAGACATAACGTTTATGAATAATAAGAGGGTTAGTTACATCTTGTCCTATGCTGTTTTCTGGAGCAACCTGTGATCTTTTGGTTATATCTCAAGTTCTGATCGTGCAACATGGCTGAAAATTATATGGTGGAAAATAGACTCCTATATCTAACCAATGCCTCTGGAATCACTTCAATAGCTGTTATGGTTTGTGAGATATGGCTGTTTCAAGTTAGAGTTTCTGCGCAGTGTTGAACTCTGGACAGATCTGTTTGTTCTCTGTTTTTGACTAACTTAACGACAGAATCTGGGAAAGTCACTTAAATAAAAGTTGTAGATAATTTCATTATCTTTCCAACCGTGTATCACACGCCCTGTTTGGATTTCTGGAACTCCGAATATGACTGTTTTTCTGTTCTGCTGTTACTGGATCTCGCCCAGAAATTTTCAGACCTCCTGTTTCCTCTCATACGAGTGATCTTTTCTTAAAAAGTTCACTAACCTTGATCCCTGTTTGGAAACACAGATGGCCGCCAGAGGAGGTGGAGTTGGAGGTGGACGTGGACGTGGACGTGGTCGTGGTCGTGGAGCACCTGTTAACCCACCACCACCACCCCCAGTTGACATTCAGCAGTTGATGGGCATCCAAGCCCAATTTATGCAAACCATGATGCAACATATGCAGAATCAGCCAGTTGGAGGAGCACCACCGATGCAAGTGAGGGACAAGAGGGGTGAGTTTTTGAAGGGTCACCCGCCAGTGTTCTCTCATGCCACTGATCCCCTGGAGGCTGATGACTGGCTTCGTGCTATTGAACGCCAGCTTACCATCGCACAATGCAATGACCAGGAGAAGGTGCTCTATGCTTCTGGTCAGTTGCAAGGAGCTGCTCTGGATTGGTGGGAATCGTTTCAGTTCGGTCAAGCCAACAATGCCCCACCTGTCACCTTTGAGGAATTCAAGACCAACTTCAAAGCGTACCATATCCCTGCTGGTCTGATTGAATTGAAGCAGGAAGAGTTCAGATCTCTGCGCCAAGGAGCCATGACCGTTGCTGAGTACCGTGACAAGTTTGCTCAATTGTCACGCTATGCTCCCGCTGATATTGCTCAGGATGCCGACAAGCAGCGTCGCTTCCTCAAGGGTCTGAATGACGGACTGGCACTGCAGCTAATGTCCAATGAGTATGCCAGTTACCAGACTCTAGTCAACCGTGCTATAGTGGTTGACAACAAGCGCAAGGAGATGGAGGCTAGAAAGAGGAAGCTCCAAGGTCAGTCCTCTGGTAGTAACAACCGCCCTCGTTCCAACTTTGCACCAGGCAATCAGCAGAGGTACCAGGGACCGACTACCCAGTGGAACCGCAACCAGGCCCAGCAACGTTTTTCATACCAGCAGCAGGGTAATAATCAACGCCCCCAACAACAGCCTAACAATCAAGCTCAACGCCAAGGTACCCCCGTCAGCACCCCCATGAAGAATAGTGCACCTAACACTCCCAACAAGTGTTTTGTCTGTGGTGATGCTGGTCACCTCTCCTACAACTGCCCTAAGAAGCAGAACCAGCAGACTCCACAGAACCAGAACAACAATCAAAGGGGACGACCGAATCCATCACCTAACTCAGGCAAGGTGAACCACGTGTCTGCAGAGACCGTGCAGGAGGCGCCAGAAATTATGCTTGGTACGTTCAATATCAGCTCCATCCCTGCTACAGTTCTTTTCGATTCTGGTGCATCGCATACTTTCATATCACATACATTTGTTAGAATGCATAACCTACCTGTTAGCCTCATGAAAACCCCCATAATGGTTACCTCACCGGGTGGAGGATTGCAAGCTACGCTTCAGTGTATGCCTATAGATGTGTCCCTAGGGGGGGTAGATTTCTCAGTATCCCCAATTGTGCTGAGAACAGTTGGCATTGATTTGATACTGGGTATGGACTGGATGAAGAGGTGCAAGACAGATATACAGTGTCAAGAGAAAGTTGTGACAGTTACTACAGCTAAGGGAGACAGAATCAGTGTGAAGGTAGTGCTACAACCAACACCGACTGCAACCGTGAACCAAATGAATGAAGAGGATTTTCCGGAAGATCTAGTGGTGGATGAGTTCCCGGATGTGTTCCCCGATGACCTGCCAGGTATGCCACCCGATCGCGACATTGAATTTATTATTGAACTTTTACCTGGAACTGCACCCATAGCTAAAAGACCATATAGAATGGGAGTACCTGAATTAGATGAACTTAAGAAACAAATTAAAGAGTTACAAGAAAAAGGGTTTATTCGTCCTAGTTCATCACCTTGGGGAGCTCCTGTTATCTTTGTTGACAAGAAGGATGGTGGTCAACGGATGTGTGTTGACTATAGATCGCTTAATGAAGTTACCATCAAGAACAAGTACCCGTTGCCGAGGATTGATGATCTGTTTGACCAACTTAAAGGTGCATGTGTGTTCTCTAAGATTGATCTGCGTTCTGGTTACCATCAGTTGAAGATTCGAGCATCTGATATTCCAAAGACAGCTTTTACTACCAGGTATGGGTTGTATGAGTATACAGTCATGTCCTTTGGATTGACCAATGCACCTGCCTACTTTATGTATTTGATGAACAAGGTGTTCATGGAATATCTCGACAAGTTCGTTGTTGTGTTTATTGATGATATTCTAGTATACTCTAAGAACAAGGGAGATCATGCTGAACATCTGAGGTTAGTACTACAAAAACTCAGAGAGCACAAGTTGTATGCCAAACGCAGCAAGTGTGAATTTTGGTTGAAGGAAGTTTCTTTCCTTGGACATGTTATCTCTAATGGAGGCATTTCAGTAGATCCAGACAAGGTTGAAGATGTGTTGAATTGGAAACCACCAACAGATGTGACCGAGATTCGTAGTTTCCTTGGATTGGCTGGTTACTATAGAAGGTTCATTGAAGGATTCTCCAAGCTTGCTAAGCCAATGACAGCTCTTCTAGAGAAGAATGCTAAGTTTGTCTGGTCCGATAAATGTCAAGCTAACTTTGAAGAGTTGAAGAAACGTCTGACTACAGCTCCAGTGTTAATACTACCAGATCTAAGTAAGGACTTCTCTATTTATTGTGATGCATCTCGTCAAGGTTTGGGTTGTGTTCTTATGCAAGAAGGCAGAGTTGTAGCATATGCATCGAGGCAGTTGAGGAAAGCATGAGCTGAATTACCCCACACATGATCTAGAATTGGCAGCTGTTGTTCATGCATTAAAAATTTGGAGACACTACTTAGTGGGTCACAAGACAGACATTTATACTGATCATAAGAGCTTGAAGTACATCTTCACTCAGTCTGATTTGAATTTGAGACAGCGCAGATGGATGGAATTGATTAAGGATTATGATTTGGAAATACACTACCATCCCGGTAAGGCTAATGTAGTAGCAGATGCCTTAAGTAGAAAGAGCCATGCCAATGGAATCCGAATTGCTCCTATGTCAGAAGAACTGTGTGCTGAGTTTGCACATCTGAATCTGGGGATTGTGATCAATAGAATGGAATTGGTACTTGAACCGGTATTGATGCAAGAGATACGTAAGGGTCAAATGGCAGATGAGAAGTTGAAGCAGTTAGCCGATAACATTGTTCTTGGTAAAGCACCAGGTTTTCGATTAGATGATGATGGTACGTTATGGCATGGGAAAAGGTTATGTGTGCCTGAAATCAAGGAGATACGTGAGACTATACTGCGAGAAGTGCATGAGTCAGCTTACTCCATTCACCCTGGAAGCACTAAGATGTACCTTGATCTGAAGAAAAAGTATTGGTGGGATGGACTGAAGCGAGATGTAGCCGAGTACGTCGCTCTGTGTGATACATGTCAGAGGGTAAAGGCAGAACATCAGAGACCCGCTGGTTTGTTACAACCGATGAAGATACCTGAATGGAAGTGGGAAGAAGTTGGTATGGACTTCATAGTTGGTTTACCTCGTACGCAGAGAGGATACGACTCCATATGGGTAATAGTTGATCGATTGACCAAAGTTGCTCACTTTATACCCATCAAGACTACTTACGATGGGGCAAAGTTAGCAGAATTATACATGGAAAGAGTAGTCTGTCTACATGGAGTTCCAAGAAAGATCGTGTCCGATAGAGGATCGCAGTTTACGTCACATTTTTGGAAGGGTATACATGAAGCTTTGGGTACAAGATTGAACTTCAGTACTGCTTATCATCCGCAGACTGATGGACAGACAGAAAGGACAAATCGGATTCTAGAAGACATGTTGAGAGCTTGTGCATTGCAGTATGGCACCAGTTGGGACAAGAATTTGTGTTATGCAGAGTTCTCATACAACAACAGCTATCAGGAGAGTCTTAAGATGGCACCGTTTGAAGCTTTGTATGGAAGACCGTGTAGAACACCGTTGTTCTGGGATCAGACAGGTGAAAGTCAAGTGTTTGGACCTGATGTGTTGAGGAATGCCGAGGAACATGTCAGGATAATCAGAGATAACCTGAGAGCCGCTCAGTCTCGGCAGAAGAGTTATGCAAACAACCGTCGTCGAGATCTATCTTTTGCAGTAGGTGATTATGTCTACCTAAAGGTGTCACCGATGAGAGGTGTGAAAAGGTTCGATAAGAAAGGAAAGCTAGCACCTAGGTATATTGGACCATTCAAGATTCTTGAAAGACGTGGTGAAGTGGCGTATCAGTTAGAATTGCCTGAAAGCTTGTCAGGAGTGCATGATGTGTTTCATGTTTCTCAGTTGAAGAAGTGCCTACGAGTGCCCGAAGAGCAGATACCGTTGGAAGAGCTCACAGTTAAGGAAGATCTGACTTATGATGAGTATCCGACAAAGATTTTGGAAACAACCGAAAGAGTTACCCGGAGCAGAGTAATAAAGATGTGCAAGGTTCAGTGGAATCGGTGCTCAGAAGCAGAGGCAACTTGGGAAAGAGAAGAGGATCTGAGAAAGTCTTACCCGCAGTTGTTTGAGTAAGCATCGCTGGAATCTCGAGGACGAGATTCTTTAAGGGGGGTAGAATTGTAACATCCCAAAAATTTGCATTAATATGAAATAGGCAATATGATTTAATAATGCATTTTGTGTGTTGCATGAAACTTAGTTAATAAATTATTTGCAAAAGCTAAAATAAATCCTAGGCCAAAGACCATGATGTTGCATACATGTTGGTGCATATTTTATTTTTGTGATGATTGGTTTTGCTCAAAACTGGTTTGAATTCAAATGGGTTTCATTTTGCTTTTGAAATCAGTTCTGAAAAATGGGAAAAACTTTCTCCCTTTTGGCCCGAGCCAGCTTGGCCGGCCCGGTCCCTTCCTCTTGCTGGCCTGCCACCCTTCCCTTGACTTCGCCCGCGCGGCCCAACCGTCGGCCCAAGACCCCTCCCCGATGGCTGTTTCCCTCCCCTCTCTCTCGCCCGCATGGGCCATCTGCCCCGGCCCAGCTTGGCAATCGCGCGCAGCGCGCCGTCGCTCCTCCCGTCGCTGACCGCGCGTCCCCGCATGTCAGCGTCCCATCTTCCTTGCTCCTGCTCGTGTCCATGGCGGACTCCAGAGCCGAACCCGACTCCAATCCGGGGCACGCGGCCTCGCTTGCCAAATTGGCCAAGCCAACCCCCTAATAAGATCCCCAGGAACCCGCCGCCTCTCCTCATGCGAAAAACCCGAGCTCTCGTGCCCTAAACCCTTGCGACCGAGAGCTCCGCCGCTCGTTGGATCTGCGCCGCCGTCAACTTCACGCTCTGGTGTGTTTCCGTCCCCGTGAATGGCACCCCGAGCTCTGTCTCAATCCCTCGAAGGCAGCCGAACTCTTTTTCTTTTTATTTCCCCTCGGTTTTATCTAACTCGAGCTCGCCGTCGTGGCAGAGAATCCGCCGTCCGCCTCACCGTCGAATTCATCGCCTCAGAGCCATCTCCGACCTCGTTGTTTCCTCTGGTGAGTTCGCCTTGATCCCCTCGATCGATTGAACCCACTTCCGTGGTCTCTACTGCTTCATAGCGCAAGCCGAGCCGCGCCGCCGTATTCCGGCGATGGCGCCGCCGCGAGCCGCCGTGCTCACCCTCTGTTCCGGTGACAACGCCGCCGGTTTCCTCCCAGATCTAATCTGAGTCATCCATCTGGGAATCGACGATCTCCATCAGTCGGTACCCCTTCGCCGACCATTTTACAGAAAACCCCTTACAATTTTTCGAGCCTCAACCCGCCGTCCTTTTGAGCACTGTGCTCTGAGTCTGTGAAAACTTGCTTTGAAGTCCCTGCGTTTCTTCCAAATTGAAGCGCAGTCCGATCAAATCCGCAGATTTGATTTAAATCAATTTAAATTCAAATTCAAGTTTGATTTATTTACAGATTTGCCACCAGTTTCAAATGCTTATAACTTCTACGTTTTTAGTCCGATTTAGTCCGTTCAAGTTGCGTTAGATTCGTTTTGAAAAGATCTATCTATCTGTATGAAAATCTATACTGTTTTCAGTAGTTGAAATTTGAGTTAGGTTTAATCTACTAACTAAGGTTTTGTAACTTGTTTAGCTCATAACTTTCGCGTTATAATTCCATTTTTCGTGATCTTCGCGTTTATGTGATCGTGTTGGATCGTAGTTTCTGTTTTCAAACTTTTTATATTATTTTTTTTTGCTGTTGGTGTAATGTTCTAATTATAGCTTGTTTGCTTTGCATGATTGTGTCCCGATGATTGTGTGTTGATGTGGTAATCGAGTATAGACGGTGAGACATACGCTGGTGATCAGGAACCCTTCTACGACAATCAAGAGCAACCAGAGTTCGCTGAATCAGGCAAGTATAGCATGGGATCCTCCTTGATGTCCTAATAACCATAAATCACTATAAACATCATATGCATGTGTCTACCTTGATGCCTATTTAGACATATCCTAGTTGTTGATCTTGTGCCTTGTTAAACTTGGTATGCATTGGGTAGAACTATGCTAGTGCTCAAATTAAACTCTGATCATGTGAATCTAAATTTAATGGTATATGCAACTTGGTAAAATTGGCTTTTATAGCAACATGGTTTAGGAGCTACTATAAGGGATCACCCGGGACAACAGTGCAACCATGGGGGTTATATGGCTCTGACCTTAGCTCAGTATAAGGACCTTTTCTAGCTTGTTAGTGGACACCTGTATAGGTGCGTTGGATCTTGCCGAGACGGGTATAGTGCGGCTTCTGTCCACGTGAGTATAGGCTGCGTGTTATTGTGCCACCTGGAAGGAGGGCTCTACATCCCCTTGCCTTAAGACCTAGCGGCCCTAACTTGTTAGACGAACCTTTGAAAGGCTTTGCGTGTGTCCTGCCCGCTCACCTCGGAAGTGTTATGGGAGTAATTAACCCGGGCATCTGGATATCACGACTCATCGGGTAAAGTGTACAACCTCTGCAGAGTGTAAAACTGATATATCAGCCGTGCTCACGGTTACGAGCGACCTGGAATTCTTATGGTATAGTTGTTGCTTTAATTAATGTTTTAAATTAATGTTACTATCTCTTTCAATGGTTTCATGTTCACATTGATCACATGTTTAATTGGGATGGTTATTATTGATGCTATCTAATGCTAAAATTGTGCCAACTAAAAGCTACTGCAGTTTAACCAGTGTCAGCCTTATTTGAGCCTCATGAACCCCATGTTACACTTGTTAAGTACGAGATGTACTTATGCTTGTTTATTTTCTTTCTACTTGGATAAAAATCCCGGATGGGTAATAGATTGCTTTGGTAACGACGACTTCCCTGAAGAGTTCTAGTCTTGCTGTCAACCAGTCATCTTCCCTGTGATGGAGCTACCGCGAGAGACACTTTATTTATCCGCTGCTATGTAAAGACTTTGAATAATATTCGTTATGTAATAAACATATGTGATGGTACTTCTTAATTTGTGGCTTATGTGTGTGATTGATCTCTGGGCACACATGAGTTAATGCATTCAATTTTGTTCATAAAATTGGGTGTGACATCTTGCCTTTGACATTGCTTTTGTCAAAGCCAATGCCACTCATGTCACCATAGCTTCTTTGATTTTTCATCATGTGCTCATGGGTGACCTTTGATCTACACCACCTCTCTAACTTGTTGCTCAAGTTCTTCACTTCACTTTTGAGCTCATTGTTCTCCTTCAAAATGTTAGTCTCACAAGACAAGGAAGTAGAACAAGCATCTATATGTGAAGAACATGGCATAGATAATAAATCATTACAAGAGGTGGATACATGCTTCTTCTCTACATCACAAGGGTTAGCACAAATATGTGATTGATCATTTGACCCAAATGATGAGCTCTCACTAGTTTTAGTTTCTACATTAGAAAGCTTCTTAGTGAGAAAAGCATGGCCTTGTACCAAGTTGTCATGAGCAACACTAAGTTCCTCATGAGTCAATTTAAGCTCATCATGTGAACAAGTAGTGACATAAAGTAGATGCTTTTGTTGTTCACATGCATACTTTAGAAATGAGTTTTCTTTTTCCAATTTTGCATTTTTAGACATCTCATTTTCTAAAGCTTTGGTGAGTCTACATACAAGCTCTACATTTGGATCATCACAATCAACTACCACATTTGCAAATGATACTTTGGTGTCACCGTGTGACATGAAGCAATGTGGTGTAGAGGAAGAGCTTGTGGAGACATCACTCTCATAGCCATCATCCTTGTCAAGTGATCTTGTGGATTGATCATCATCTTCATCACTTGACCATGAGGTGGAGCAATCTTCCACAACCGCCATGTTGTGGTCATGCTCAACATCCTCATGTGCCTCCTTCTCGGGCTCACTAACATCATCATCATTTGGATCACTCCCATACTTGTCATTTAGGTACTTCCACATGTTATGGGAGGACTCCATATCCATGATCTCACTAAAGATATCATCATGCAAAGATCTAAAAATGATGTTAGTAGCTTGGCACTCGAGATCTAGGCATTTTTCTTGTGCTTGAGTTAGATTCTTTTCATCCAACACATGAGAAAAGCCTACATCTACGATCCACCACATTTGAGGACAAATAAACTTGAAATTACACATCATCCAAGTTTTCCATCGTGTAAAGTGAGTGTCATCAAAAATGTGTGGACAATCAATGCCTAGCCCGTAAGTCGCCATCCTCTCGGGTCGGTAAAGACCACAAATGAGAGACCTAGCTCCGATACCACTTGAAGGGTCGAGATGGCGGATTAGAAGGGGGGGGTGAATAGTCCCTTTTAAAATTAAACTTAATTGGAGCGGCTAACCGAAACAAATGCGGAATTAAAACTATCGGTCTAGCCAAGACTACACCCCCTCTACCTATACTCTATGACACCTTACAAAAGATCCTAATCAATGCAAATAAGGTGTCGGGCTAGCTAGAGCTCACCTAACCAATTCTAGAAGCAAGGTCACACAAGCCTATGCAACTAGTACTTCAAGCACGGGGGAGCTCCTAAGCAATCTAGCAAGCAAAGCACAAAGCCTAAGCTCACTAGCAATGCTCAATAACAAGGCTACCCAAGCCAAATTAGAGAGCTCAACTTAGCTACACAAACTAAGCAACTAAACACTAGCACAAGAATAAATATTGCAATACAAGCTAGTGCAAACAGCAGGCAGTCGGTACTACCGAGCTGTAGGGCCGGTACTACCGGGCTTCCAAGCCGGTACTACCGAGCACATGCAGGAAGCTACGAAATCGAAGGGGGTGAGATGCAATCTCAGATCTAGCAATTACCCCACTTCCCTAGATGTTGTAGATGACGATTGTAGCTTCCTCATGTCTTGATTCCTTGCCAAAATGTGGATCGAGCCTTCCCAACCTAAGATAGAGTGATAGAGGGAGGAAGAACACGAAGAACACAAGAACAAGCGTAATATGCAAGGAAACAAGAATAATAAGAGCAACAAGGGACGAGGACACAAGATTTTATCCCGAGGTTCACTTGGTTGCCACCAAGCTAGTCCCCGTTGAAGCAAGCCCAAGGTTGCCGCCGATCCTCTTGCTAGTGGTGACCCTAAGTCACGCTCTCCACGATGGAGTGCTCACCAAGAGCTCTAGCGTTCGATCCGGCCGGACCACTTGGCGCTCTTCACGCCTCTTCTCCACTAGAGTTGCTCTTCGCGATCTCCCGCGGGGCGAGCACAATGCCCCTCACAAATCTTCTCCGGAGCCACGCACAATCTTCACGCGGGCTTCACGACGGAGACGAGCACCAAGCCGTCTAGGAGGTGGCAACCTCCAAGAGTAATAAGCACCACCGGCTTGCAACTCAATCACCTAGTGCCAACTCTTGCAATCTCTCAAAGCAACGCACTAGAATCGCTCACTCGCAATAGATTCACACACTAGCAAGCACAAGCGAGTTAGAGGGCTCCCAGGCACATCCACACAAGCCACCAAGGCTTTGGAGTGCTCCAGCAGCCGGCCCAAAGCTGGCCCCAACGACTATATATAGAGGGGAGCGGCCAACTAGCCGTTTCCCCTTTTCTGCGCTTCGGTCGGTAGTACCGACCCCCTGGGCGGTAGTACCGACAGCTTCACTTATAGTCGTTACACACGGCGCGTTGACTAAAACGTACAACCGACTCCTGGTCGGTACCTCCGACGGTCGGTAGTACCGGCCCTATGGCGGTACTACCGACAGGCCAAAGCTGGCCACTACCAGAGAGCCTCCAAAACTTCCTTCAAACCTTGGTACTACCGACCCCCTGGTCGGTACTACCGAGCCCGGTACTACCGGCCCTATGGCGGTACTACCGGTAGGCCAAAATCGGCCGCGAACAGAGAGCTCTGCGAAAAACAAGTTACTACCGACCTTGTGTCGGTACCACCGCGGGCGGTAGTACCGAGGTTATGGCGGTACTACCGCCAGGCCATTTTTAATTCTACACAGAGAGCCTCGCGAAACCCTTTAGGGCCACGGTACCACCGACCCCTGGTCGGTACCACCGTCGGCGGTAGTACCGAGGTTATGGCGGTACTACCGCCAGGCCAAATCGGACTCAACACAGAGAGCATTGCAAGCAGCCCCTTGGGCGGTACTACCGACCCCCTGGGCGGTACTACCGACCATACTCAGAAAAACTCCATTTTCTTCTCTGTGTTGATCCAAAACACTTCCAACCCTTTCTCCTTTGCAAAAGTGCTAACACCAACAAGTGTACAACAACATGTGCATGTGTGTTAGCATTTTCACAATCATTTTCAAAGGATTTTCACTTGCTCTCACCACGCCACTCGATCCTAGCAACATCGCAATGTTAGATCGCTCAAGTGGCACTAGATGACCGATATGCAAACAAGTTTGCTCCTCTTGATAGTACGGCCATCTATCCTAAACCCGGTCATCAACTTCTCTACACACCTATGACCGGTGAAATGAAATGCCCTACAAGTATACCTTTGCCTTGCGCATTCCATTCCATCTCCTCCATGTGTTGATGCAACACATGCACCAACCTCTTCATCAAATGATATGATCCACTTCATATCATCACATGGCCTCCATGGTTCATCGATCTTGACATCACTTGCTCTTCACCATCGCTTTGGTCCTTCGGCGCCAAGTCTTGCTTAAGCCTCCCGACACTCGGTACCAACGGCTTCAAAGCCTCAACTTGCCCTTCACTTTTGCAACCGGTCCATCAAGCCAAGTCTTGCCTTGATCTTCACCATCTTAGCCACATGACCACATGTCATGTTTCATGTGCGTTAAGCTCCTTCTTCACATGTGTGAGCCTTGCAACATCTTCCAAGCCATTTCACCTCTATGGCATATGTTGCTCACACATGATCACCTATGGACTAATCACCTGTGTAATTCACTTTAAACACATATTAGTCCACCTAAGTTGTCACTCAATTACCAAAACCAAACTAGGACCTTTCAATCCACCCATCTCATTAGCCTTGCGTTGGTCAAGTGAGAGTTCTTGCTTATTAATCTTGGTGATCGGCATCACCTAGACGGCTTGGTGGCGATCGGAGAGCTTGGTGATCATCCGGAGGCATTGTGGATGACCCAAGCCAAGTTGTGACCGGTAGCGAGCGATTCACCGGGCCGGAGTGGCGAAGAATCAGCTCGTAGTGAGCACTTGATCCTTGCGTGGATCAAGGGGGAGCGATACCCTTGCGCGGGTGCTCCAACGAGGACTAGGGGGGTGTGCCGACACCTCGATACCTCGGCAAAAAGATCGTCGTGTCATCTCTACTCTCTTTACTACGCATTTATCTTTGAGCAATTCAATTTCGCATTTACTTGTTGTTCTCTCATAAGTTGAATTGCCATGCTAGAGTAGAATTGGTTTAGCGATAGTCTTTTGTGCGATTGATTCTTGTCATACACACTTCTAGGCACTAGGGGGTTAATTGGGGCTTGATAGGTTTTATTATTGCAAGAAGTTTTAGAAAAGCCCAATTCACCCCCCTCTTGGGCATCTTGATCCTTTCAACCTCTTTGCTTGGTTCCAAATAAGCTTTAGGGGCCGTTTGATAGGGTTTATAGAGCTCCAACGTCAACTAAGGCACTGTTTATGGGAGTTGTTTTTCTCTCTCTTCTTTAAATGAACTAGCGAAGTGTTTGGTTCGTCCTCAGCTAACGTAATCGAAAATGGAATCAACTCACCGATAGGTGGGATCACTGTTTGCGAGCTTTGTTTGGTTGGGCACGGTAATGATATTGCGGAGGAAAATCAGCGACGTAATGAGATAACGGCCGAAGAGGGACGTTATCAACAATGAATAAGGTGCTTTCCGATGACGCGATATCTCATAACAGATCAAATCAAAACAAACAGTTGTATCGTTATCCAATTCTGTAAGTAATCAGACGACGTTACATTCTGCTAAACCAAACGACTTGTAGTAGTCGGGAGAAACCACTATTTTTTCTCTCCTCTGTCTCCTTAGCTATTGTAGCACAAAGCTAGAGCTACAAGAAGCGTAGCCAAATAGGTCCTTAACACAAACACTCTCATGTTGCTCCCGTTGGTTGCTCGAGTGGAACCCCCTACCACCACCACCACCACCCCATCGCTGGGGGGGGGTGTCATTGCAGGTGGTTTTTCTGATGTTTCCTCGACGATTTGGAGGCCCGTAAAGGCATGGTTAATTTTTGAATTTTATAACATGGTTTCTCCACTATTTCATAGTAATTTTTGAATTTTATATCAGCTAAATTTATTAGTACACCAAATTGGATGGTAGTAACTTAAAATATAGTACATTTAGAAGGCTAATGTATAAACTTGGTGTTTATGGTTACTTTGTTAGAACACTGATGGGCATGGCCACACGGGTTTGTGGTAAACTTGGTGTAACTTTCCTCCTCTTTTGTTTGATGTAAATACTTGGTTTCTTTTTCTCTACTTTTTTTTTAAAAAAAAATTACACCTTGGACATGTGGCAGGAAGTCCAGTCTGGATACTCATTAACAAATCTCAAATCAGTGAAAATGTTGTACGGCTGAGATAAGCATTGTGACCACAGGGCATGTGGAAAATTTGCTTTCGGATAGCGTCCAATGGTTATTTGGTTGGACGTTGATCAGTTGGACAACGTACACGGAAAGGGTGCTAAAGTTCAAAAAGAAGAAGAAGAAGAAAATAATATGGTGCTGGGATGCTGGCTGGGCCAGAAACATCTTGAAGCTGTCTTCACCAAAGAGGAAATTATTGTTGTAATTTCTGATCCATATGGGTTTAACAGTGAATCTATAACTCTAATAAAGCTAATATCCACTAAATATTTTTCTCTTCATGCAAGGTGTCCACATCATTCCCCACTAAGTGATCCACTAAATGTTCCATCTCTTCATGCAAGTTGTCTATATCATTCTCCACTAAGTCTATGTCATCATGTTCTATCTTTTCATGCAAGGTGTTCACATCATTCTACACTAAGTCTATGTCATCTCTTATTAATAAAAAAATATTTATGACATGTCTATCACGTGAAATACTTTAAATCTTTAATCTATTAGCATACAAGTCATTTCATATGTTATTGTTTCATCACCTGTTCTTCTTAGAGTAATCAAATATTTTATTATTTTTTCTTTGACTACCTTAGTAATTTTTTACTATATCTGATACAATATATAACATACAAGTCAAATTATATATATATGTACATACAATATACAGAATATCATACAATAATATTACATATATAACATATTTTTTAAGAAAATCCCGCGGCAACGCGCGGGGTATACCTCTAGTTCATCAAGAAATACTGGACATTTTTTAGAGGACTTCTTTCACTTGTGCCAATCTTTTTGTCAGGGTAACATATGTATGAGAAGTGTCAATAGATCATTTGTGACCCTCATTCCAAAGACAGATAGCCCCACAAAAGTCAAAGATTCTAGGCCTATTTCACTCCTAAACACTTCTCTGAAGATCATCACAAAGCTGATGGCTAATAGATTACATGGAGTCCTTCCAAGCTTGATTCATCAAAACCAATATGATTTCATCAAGAAAAGAAAAATTCAAGATTGCTTAGTCTGGGCTCTGGAATATCTACACAATTGCCACAAGTCAAAAAAAGAATTCTAAAGCTTGATTTTGAAAAGGCATTTGACAAGATAAATGCCTTTAGCTGAGAGGATCTGCACTATGATTTATCTTGCTAGCGAATGGTGCTGATCAATGTTTCAGATGGAAGGACCTGTCTCCTCTAGCAAGATCTTTGAACTGGTAGGGTCCCTCAGTTTACATACTCAGAACTCTTTTCCTTTTCAAAGAAAAAAAAAACATAACCCTGGTAGATGCTAAGTCAAGCCACGACATCTCTACCTTGTTTCATCTCCCTTTGACAGAAGAAGCATACTCTCAGTATTTACAACACTGCAGAACTCTTTAGATGAAGTGCAACTGAATGGAAATCTGGACAGATGGACTTATTTTTGGGAATCCAACCATTTTTCATCTGCTAAAGCTTATAAACAGCTGAGTGGAACCAGCTTGGTTCACCCTGTTTATCGATGGTTGTGGAAAAGTTCTTGTCGAGTAAGCACATAATTTTCTTTTGATTACTGATTAAGGATAGGGTAAGCACAAGAGGCCTACTAAGAAGAAGAACGATGGAGCTAGAAGATTGCAGTTGTGTGCTTTGTAATGGGCAAACAGAAGAGACACTGGAGCATCTCTTTCTTTTTTGCCCTTTTGCAGCTGAATGTTGGAGCTACTTAAATCTGGGAATCACTCAAACTGATGATCTAATGAAAATTGTTCAACAACTGGAGATGCAATTAAACCAACCCTTCTTCATGGAAGTCAATCCTCCAATGTCGAGCAATTTGGATGACTAGAAATAACAAGATCTTCAAAGGTATCCCTGCTTTGGTCCAAGGTTGCAAACAACTCTTCGGACTGGAACTAGATATAGTCTAATCCACAGAATCAAGAGAAAATACTTAATCAGATTCCAAGAATGGAAAGCATCTAGTTCCATTCTATTTTCTCAAAATACTAAACAGAGCCTTAAACATTCTTCTGGGCGCGCTATAGACAGGCCCTTCAATTTTCAGATATAAATAAGTAGATAGAATGGGTACTAAATCTCATAGCCATTCAAAATTTATTTATTTTTTACTAAACAAGGAGTTGTGAATTTTTGTGTCTCTGCTTCATCCCCGTCCCTTCTTCCCGACTGATTGACATCATGCATGACATGTTTGGGCTGACTGACCGTAGTGTAGTGGCAGCATGCTCGTGTTGGTGTTGCCGTGTCCCAGAACTCGTCACTCGTCAGCCATGGAGAAGAAGACGGTGGTGCTGTACCCGGGCGTCGGCGTCGGCCATCTCGCGCCGATGCTCGAGCTGGCCAAGGCGTTCCTCCGCCACGCCGGAGACCAGGTCGACGTCGCCATCGCGGTCTTCGAGCCTCCCGTCTACGCGAACGGCTTCGCCGCCACGGTCGCGCGCGCCAAGGCCTCCAACGCCTCCGTCGCCTTGCACGTGCTTCCCCCGCCGCCGGCCTCCCACGGCGGCGGCGGCGGCGACGCCGAGCCCGCGGAAGACTTGGTCCGGCTGCTCCGCTTCCTCCGCGCCACGAACGCGCCGCTCCGCGACTTCCTCCGCGCGCTGTCGGCGTCGCGCCGCGTACAGGCGGTCGTGCTCGACATGTTCTGCGCCGACGCGCTCGACGTCGCGGCCGAGCTCGGCCTGCCCGCCTACTTCCTCTTCCCCTCGGGCGCCGCGGGCCTCGCCTGCTTCCTCGGCCTCCCCGCCATGCGCGCCAGCGTGGGCGGCACGGGCTTCGCGGCGCTGGGGGACTCCGCCGTCCTGTCGTTCCCGGGCGCTCCTCCGTTCACGGTCGCGGACCTGCCGCAGGGGCTGGCGGACGACGGCGAGGCGTGCCAGGGCATCATCGGCGCGGCCGCCCGGATGCCCGACGCCCGCGGGATCCTCGTCAACTCCTTCGAGTCGCTGGAGCCGCGCGCGATGCGGGCGCTCAGGGACGGGCTGTGCGTGCCGGCCGGCCGCCCCACGCCGCCGGTCTACTGCGTCGGGCCGATGGTCGTCTCGCCCGGCGGCGACAGTGACGGCCACGGCCACGACTGCCTCCGCTGGCTGGACGCGCAGCCGGACCGCAGCGTCGTGTTCCTCTGCTTCGGGAGCATGGGCGCGTTCCCCGTGAAGCAGCTGGAGGAGATCGCCGTCGGCCTGGAGAGGTCCGGGCAGAGGTTCCTCTGGGTCGTGCGGGGCCCTCCGGGCGGACCGCCAGCCGACGACGACGTCGGCGCGCTGCTCCCGGCCGGGTTCCCGCAGCGCACCGGGGACAGGGGGCTCGTCGTCGAGAACTGGGCGCCGCAGGTGGACGTGCTGCGCCACAGGGCGGCCGGCGCGTTCGTGACGCACTGCGGGTGGAACTCGACGCTGGAAGGCGTCGTGGCAGGGCTGCCGCTGCTGTGCTGGCCGCTGTACGCGGAGCAGAAGATGAACAAGGTGCGGATCGTGGAGGAGATGAAGCTTGGGGTGGAGATGAGGAGGGACGGCGAGGACGACGACGTGGTGACGGCTGAAGAGGTGGAGGCGAAGGTGAGGTGGGTGATGGAGGACTCCGACGGCGCGCGGGCGCTCAGGGAGCGCGCGGCGGCGGCGAGGGACCGAGCGGCCGAGGCGCTGGCGGAAGGGGGCCCGTCGCGTGTGGCTTTCCTCGAGTTCGTCATGAACCTGTTGGCTTCCGAAGGCATGGTTAATGTTTGAATTTTATTTTTATAAAAAAAATAGAGGAAGTCTATGTTACACTTGTGTGTTTTTTCTCTTCTCAACGTATGAATTTTGTGTCCGTGGGATCAGCCATCGATGTCTTTTCGGGCGTCCAATTTTTTTTGTCGCTGACTTGTTGGGACTCTCCACCTCACTCCCGCACCTCCTGCCCTGCCGCTCCGCCTCATTCCCCTCCTCCGCCGCCACCGTCTCCCTCCTCGTCGCTACTCGCACCGCCCTTATGTATGGTGGGGAACGAGGGCGAGCCGCGGTGACCTTCGACTCCGGCGCGCGGGCTAAACCCTAGCCGGGAGGTGGATGGTGGGGAACGAGGGCGAGCCGCGGCGACCTTCGACTCCGGCACCCGTGCTCATCACCTCCCCCATTTTTGCCGCCCCCTCCGACCTCGTCATCCTCTTCTCGCAATCTCGCTCTGGTGAGTGCAGATCCCTGCTATCCTCTGCAGTTGGATTAGGCTCTTCATATGCTCGTCCCAGTTCGTCAGTTGCCCATGTGAGTAATCCGATCTGATCCATCCCTATCCATACTCTGTTCCTTGCGGTCACCTCTCGCTGATTTGTATCCAAGCATCGCGCGTGGATCAACCGTGTTCCCGTTGACGATGCTCAGATCAGTCGTGCCTTTGGATTCATGGATTTACTTCGTGCCAGATCCGTGGATGCTTGTTTACTCCCTAAGAAATTCGTGGATGCAATGTAGTGGATTTGATAGACGAGCACCAGGCGCGTTGCTTATTGGTGACGTGCGTTGAATCACCCGTTGTTCGGTCTAGGGGTGCCAGCCTCACACAACCTGCACTGGCAGGATCGATAGGATGAAGCATGGGTCACACCACTCACCAGATAAAGAGTTGTCTCGTATTTGTTTATGTGTGACTCCTGATGTTTGTGTTTGTGTCATTGTTCTTTGGTACGAAGTGTGAATGCTTTCATCGGTACTAATCTGTGTTGTAATTACTATTTAGATGCTAGGAAAAAGGTTAGGAAGCTTGTAGCATCTAGTCAGTGATTAGCTAATGGCCAGTTATTAGGCGATGGACAGAAGAGAGATTAGCACGGCGAAAATGGTGCGACACCCGTCGTCCATCTTGGCCAGGTGCTACAATGTTTAATTTGTGTTAACTGAATATAGAGCAGAAATATTAGCAAAAATGTTTTGAGCTTAGAGTCTAGTTCTGTTCAGAGTTGTGTTTTTTAACTGAATGTAGAGCTTCAATTTTTCTAATTTGTTGTGTTGATCTAATTTTCTAATTCAATTATTCCATTCTTTCTGGTTAGTATATCCTCAAATTCCTCTGTCTCTATAAGACAACTTAAGGACTGGAAAGCTTGCGTGAACTATTAAAGGGTATGTTTATGCCATGTATTTGATCATCTATACTAGCTGAAATTTGATAAAGCCTTTAGGTGCTCTGTTTTTAATTGAATCTCTATATCTTTATCAGGTAGACTGAAGTGTATCTGTTGTCCTATCTGTTAGTTTCTGAATTTTCAGTTAATTGTGAATGTAAACCCTATCTGTGATTGTGTTATGCATGTTAGTGTGAACCATTGTTTGAATAATATTGGAGTTAATGTGAACCCTATCTGCTTATCAATAATTGTATGTTCTTATGTGGCTGTCTGGAACGACCACTCTATTGTGCAATATCAAATACAAAACAAAAGACACACATTCAGAATGTTGGTTCTTGCAATATGCAGAAGATACTTGTAGTTTGAATTTTAGAACCCAGTGTTATGGGTGAAAGGATCAAGATGCCCAAGAGGGGGGTGAATTGGGCTTTTCTAAAACTTCTTGCAAGAATTAAGACCTATCAAGCCTCAATTAACCCCCTAGTGCCTAGAGGTGTGTTTGACAAGAATCAATTGCACAAAAGACTATCGCTAAACCATTTCTACTCTAGCATGACAATTCAACTTATGAAAGAACAACAAGTAAATACGGAATTGAATTGCTCAAAGGTAAATGCGTAGTAAAGAGAGTAGAGATGACACGACGATCTTTTTGCCGAGGTATCGAGGTGTCGGCACACCCCCCTAGTCCTCGTTGGAGCACCCGCGCAAGGGTATCGCTCCCCCTTGATCCGCGCAAGGATCAAGTGCTCACTACGAGCTGATTCTTCGCCACTCCGGCCCGGTGAATCGCTCGCTACCGGTCACAACTTGGCTTGGGTCATCCACAATGCCTCCGGATGATCACCAAGCTCTCCGATCGCCACCAAGCCGTCTAGGTGATGCCGATCACCAAGAGTAACAAGCAAGAACTCTCACTTGACCAACGCAAGCCTAATGAGATGGGTGGATGCACACTTGCTACTCTCAATTCACTAATGAGGTGTTTGATCACTCAATTATCAAATCTCTCAACCTCACTAGGCCTCTTGCACTCACTTGCACTCACAATGTGTTTGGCAACCTTTCAAATGAGCAAGAGAGACAACATGAATGAGGGGGAGGCATATTTATACCCCCCAACTCGAAACATGCACGAAGGGGTAAATCCAGCCAGTTAAGCACTGACCGGACGCACCTGTCGGGTTGACCGGACGCGTCCGGTCAGAGCCCAACGGCTACGTGACGTCTAGCCTGACAACTGTACGAAGTGATGATTGGACGCTCCCATGCGTCCGGTTACCACTGACCGGACGCGTCCGGTCCATAAAAATACTCTCTGGAACCTCTCTGGACGCGACCGGACTCACCCCCCTGGTGCGTCCGGTCGAATGCTGAGGGAGAGTCCGGTCGCAACCAGACTGACCCCTCAGCCAAACCTACTGACCGGACGCACGCCCCAGCGTCCGGTCACTAGGATTCAAGCGTCCGGTCGCAATTTGAAGTCCGAAATGACTTCGGTTTGCGACGCTCCCTTCACGTACTTACTTCCTTATGATCTTAGGGACCTTTCTAAGCTACCTAGGGCTTTGGTTAACAAGTGTGCACCACACCTAACTCAAAAGTCTCACCTAGGTCAAGCTACCCATTCAAACCCCTCTTTATAGTACGACCAAAGATAAAACAAAGACCTATGCTACTCTAAGTGTCCTTCAACACCAAATGACACTTAGAACTAGCCTATCACCGTCTTCGTCGTCCATCCTTTGAAAACCGAACGAATTCCATCAATAAGGGGGCATGAATACCATAGTGCCCTTACGATCATCATTACCATGACCTAACTCAACTGTTTCTGCAAAACACACGTTAGTCATAGTAATTTACCGTTGTCATCCAATCACCGAAACCCACTGAGGGCCTAGATGCTCACAATCTCCCCCTTTTTGGTGATTGATGACAACCTCAAGTATGTTTGAAAGAGAGGTGAGGTTTTCAATTGCTTGGTTCATATAAGCATGTGACAATAAGATCAAAAAGGGGTTAGGCATGCTTATACGAACCAAGTCCACATAAGTACTTAACATAATAAGAATTAATACAAGTACTTATGAACAAGCTCATTTATCGGAGTATAAGTGCGGAAGCAAAGTAAATGAGCGTAAACGAGTGACATGTAAAAAGAAAAGAGTGAAGCATAACATGTCACATCTGAGCATAAACAAGTGACATGAAGTATATAACAAGTGAAACATAACATGTCACAACCAAAAGACGTACACATATCGTACAAGTACCAAACGATAAACATGTATGCATATGAGTGCAAGATCAAACAAAAGAACCGAAACCCTCTCACAGGCTCCCCCTATATCTAACATACGCTCTCTCCCCCTTTGGCATCAAAGACCAAAACCTAAGGGTCGGAAGGCGGGACTGGAACAGACGAGCCGGGCGACGAGGTGCGCGGAAGAGTCTCAAACTGTGCAAGGTAAGCCTCCTCGTCGGACGACGAACTATGAGCTGACGGACCCTCGGACACTGGACGTGGAGGAGAAGCGGGCTGGGTCTGCTCAACTGTCTCAGGAGCGGCCTCTGGCGCTGGAAGCTCTGGCTCTGGAAGCTCTGGCTGCTGAGGCTCTGGAAGCTGAGGCTCGGGAAGCGCTGACTCGGGAAGCTCGGACTTCGGAGGAGGGTCCACTGGCTCTGTCGCTGCCACTGACACGGTCATCGACGGCTGAAAGGACCGAATCAGCCTAGAGGGGGGGTGAATAGGTGATTTTTAACAATCTGCAACTTCACAAACTGGAATATGTAATTAGATATCAACCTGAGAGGCCAGTTTGTTTGGGTAGGTACTACCGGGTGTAGAACACCAGTACTACCGACACAAACAAACGGCACAACCGGGATCCTAAAAGGAACTACAAATCCAATGTAAGTGAACTATGAATGTAATACAAGAATCTACCCCACTTCCCTAAGTATGATAGATAGCAAATCTACTCTCACGGAGCCTTGGTAGCTTCCCTTGATGTAGATCGAGCCTTTCCAACCTAAGAAGAAGATAGGGATAGGAAGAACTCGAAGAACACAATAACAAGTGAAGTAGAGAAAGTAGGGACAACAACAAGCACACGGGACACGCGATTTATCCCGAGGTTCGGCCAATCCACTAAGGAGTGCCTACTTCCTCGTTGTTGAGGTGACCACAAAGGTCAGAGTCTATTTCACCTCCTTGCCTCACTCAAGCAACCACAAAGGCTACGAGAGTTTCTCCACTAGAAATCTCAGGGTAATACAAACGCTTCGGGGAGCCCTCACAAGTAAATCAATACAGGCTACCACGAAGAACACCTAACCGGCTAGAGCTCAAAGAGCTCAAGAGTAAAAGACACAAATCAAGCCGGCTAGATGGAAACCAAGTGCTCAAGTCGTAGATCGAAGCTTCCCACTCTCTAATCTCACTTCCCTAGCTCAAATCTTGCAAGGGAATGAATCTCAGAGCAAAGGGGGAGAGAGAGGGGATGAGTCAAAGCTTGGAGAGTGTTTGTCTCAAGTTAGGTCGGCAATGAGAGTAAGGAATGAGTGAGTGACCGTGGAAAGAGAAGCGAGGAAGCATTTATACTCCCTCAGTCCCGAGGCTGGTCGGTACCACCGACCACCCATGGTCGGTACCACCGACCAGTTCACAACGGTCGAATAGATCCAGATCTTGACCAAACAGACAACCACCGACTATAGGTCGGTACCACCGCGGGCGGTAGTACCGAGGTTATGGCGGTACTACCGCCAGGCCAAAAATGGCCGCAGACAGAGAGCTCCACAGAGGGACTTGGTTCCTCGGAAACTACCGACTAGGGTCGGTACCTCCGAGGTCGGTGGTATCGACATAAAGGCGGTACCACCGCCAAGTCAAATACTTGTCAGTCCAGAGAGCCCCGCAAACCAGGTTACTACCGGCCTTGGGTCGGTAGCACCGGGGGCGGTACTACCGCGGTTATGGCGGTACTACCGCCAGGTCTTTCTTAGCGCGAACAGAGAGGCCTGCAAACTTGGTTACCACCGGCCTTGGGTCGGTAGCACCGGGGGCGGTACTACCGAGGTAATGGCGGTACTACCGCCAGGCCAAATTTCAGCGCGAACAGAGAGACTTGCAAACTTGGAAACCACCGGCCATGGGTCGGTACCACCGCGGGCGGTAGTACCGAGGTTATGGCGGTACTACCGCCAGGTCAATTTGAACTCTACACAGAGAGCTTCGCAAAGCCAGGTTACTACCGACCAGGGTCGGTACCACCGAGGGCGGTAGTACCGAGGTTATGGCGGTACTACCGCCAGGTCATTTTTGACCAACACAGAGAGGGTGTTTGAGCGCTGCGCAGAGAAGCCATGGTCGGTACCACCGACCACCCATGGTCGGTACCACCGACCACATAAGAATACCCTCAATGTGCTCGTGATTGTGCGGTGTCTCTCAAGCGAACTATGGTTAGTTGATTTGAGCACTTTTCTCCACATCTAGCCAACCTACTTTGTGACCCTCTTCATAGTCCGGCTTACCTATAACTCAAGTTTAAAAGTGAAATTTTAAACTACCACTTGAGCTAGGCATCTTTATGTCCAAAAGTATCCTACGTGCTTTGTTCACGAGATTTCAACGTTTCAAATCTTTTATAGGACTAACACCTGCATACATGCTTTTATAAACAGGTTAGTCCCTAATTTGATTGTCATTAATTAGCCAAAACCCACATTGGGGGCGAATGCACTTTCAAACTCCCCCTTTTTGGTAATTGATGACAACCAACTTAGGCTTACAATAAGGATAGAAAGAATTGAAGCTTTTGAATTCCAAAATTTAGTTCAAGCTCCCCCTTAGTGTATGCTTTGGATATGAATTTCAAACCTTGATTAGAAAGCAAGGTTGCATACACAAGAACAAGAGCTCCCCCTAAATTTTGCAATCCGTGGGGTGCCTAAGTGTGTGACAACAACATATATATCAATTTGAGATGCATAAGCGATATGACATGGTGATTCACATAACAAAGTAATAAGAAAAGCGAATGGCTATTGAAGAAAGAAAAGAACTCAAATCACATAGCCATATCGAAAACAACAATCACCATGACAAGAGCATAAATAATGAGGATGAACCATACATGAATATAACAATAAGCACAAATGTTTTACACCCACATCAACACATCACAAAAAAATGTAGCATACCACACTTAGTTCTCAAAGATTACCCACTCTCACAGCTAGCTATTACAACAAGATAAGCCTAACACTCCCCCTTTGGCATCAAGAACCAAAACAGGTAGGCCAAGATAAGCAAAGAGCTAGTAATAACCGCTGGAAAATCCACCATGATAAGAACCACCGAAGAGAGAGGAGTAGGCACTCGCACCGACATCACCACCTGGATAGGACAACGAAGGAGCAGAAGGGTCCGGCGGAGGAGTAGAGTTGCGAGGATTGTGACACCCTAGTGTCAAGCACTGCATTAGGAATTGCAATTAGCTACTAAAGAAACATAAGCAATGCATTGCATCATTTCATGTGCATAAGAGTGCTTTTGCTTTTGTTTGTTTAATTGGAGTTTTGATTTCTTTTTGACTTGATGATTTAATTGGATCTCTGTTTTGGTAAAGAGTTTCCTAAAATAGAGATTATTGAGTAGAGTGTTTTTTATGTTGGAGTTTTGACTTAGTTCAAAATAGTTTATCAGATAAAATGAGGCAAAGAAAATGGTTTATGTTGCAAAACTGGCTTTATTTATGAGGAGGTTGTGAAAATGGTTTTCAGAAAAAGTGTCTTATATGAAAGTTGTAGAGAAAATTATTTTGAGCAACTTTTATATTTGGGTCAAAACCTAGTTTGGAGTTTTTGAAACTGTTTTTGAGTGGTCAAACTTTGGAAAATCTTTGGAAAAAGAAAAAGGAAAAGAATTTCTCCCGCGCCCCACCTTTCGGCCCATCTGGCCTTTCGGCCCAGCTCAGCCTGCGCCCGCTCGCCAGCGCTCGCCCGCGTGCCGCGCGCGCCGCGCGCTGCCGCCGCTGACACGCCGCGCCGTACGCCGGCCGCAACCGCCACGTGGCCGCCGCATCCTGCCGAGGATCCTCGCCGGCCACTCCTCGCTCGATCCTCTCTCACCCGAGCACGCAAGCTATCTCCCCCGGCCACTCTTCGCTCGCCTCGCCTGCCGCGCCCGCTCGCCGTGCACGGCATCGCCCGCGCTGCCTCGCCGACCGGGCCGCCGTGTCCCGCCACGACCACCGGCCGGTCAAGCCGATCAAAACCCCGAGCACCCCCTTCACTCCCTCGCTCACCCGCGCACACAACTCCCACTCGCTCTCGCTCTCACTCACTCTCCTCTCCCACGAACGCAAGCCGAGAACACTGCTCGCTCCCGCCGCGACCGCCACCGCAAGAACCCCCACCGTGTTCCAGCCCTCACCGTCCATCACCGCCTGTTTAACCTCGGTCACCACTCCGCCTACGCCGTGCACACGCCGTGCGCACGTCGTCATCCCTGACCGAGCCCCGACGCCGCCGGAGGACGTAGCGCCTCTTTCGGTCCGTCGTCGCCACCGCGGAGCCCGCGCCGCCATTCTTCCCCGACCCAAGCTTCACCGCCTCCTCTCCTTCATCCTCGAGCTTCACCGAGCCAAGGCAAGGTGAGAACGCCACCAAGCCTTAACGCTACCGCCTTCTACCTCCCTCTTCTCCCCGGCCGAGCGCCATGGGCGCCGCTGCGGACCTCGCTCGTGGCCAAGCTCCTCTGGAGCCATCCGAGCCAAACCAACCCCGTAGCTTTACTCCTTAGGGTTCACTCGAGCTTTTGCCTCCCCCAATTTCTCCGGCCGCCGCCGAAAACGGCGTAGCCGCGCGTTGCCGCCATCACCGTGCGCTGCCGCTCGTCGCCGGCATGCTCCGGCCGTGCGCTAGCCAAACCACCTACAGCACTCGATGCACCTCGTCGAGGCGAGTTCACAAGCCTAGCTTCCCCGCCGGCGACCTCACCGTCGGCGAGGAATCAACGGTCAAACCTCTCCCCTGTTTTCCGTCTCGCCCGAGCCTCCGAGCCAGGCCTCGGACGGCGATTGTTTTTCTGTCTCGCCGAGCCTCCGAGCTAGGCCTCGGACGGGCGATTGTTTTTCCGTCTCGCCCGAGCCTCCGAGCTAGGCCTCGGACGGGCGATTGTTTTTCTGTCTCGCCCGAGCCTCCGAGCTAGGCCTCGGACGGGCGATTGTTTTTCCGTCTCGCCCGAGCCTCCGAGCTAGGCCTCGGACGGGCGATTGTTTTTCCGTCTCGCCCGAGCCTCCGAGCTAGGCCTCGGACGGGCGATTGTTTTCCCGTCTCGCCCGAGCCTCCGAGCCAGGCCTCGGACGGACGATTGTTTTTCCGTCTCGCCCGAGCCTCCGAGCTAGGCCTCGGACGGGCGATTGTTTTTCCGTCTCGCCCGAGCCTCCGAGCCAGGCCTCGGACGGGCGATTGTTTTCCGTCTCGCTCGAGCTAGGCCTCGAGCGAACCCTCGAGCGCTGTCTCGTTCGAGCCGGGCCTCGAGCGAACACACACCTACCGCCGTGCGCTCGAGCCAGGTTGGACCGAGTGGACCGGGCCGAAAGCCCCGTTTGGGCTAGAATGAAGTTTTTCTTTTTTTTTTGTTTTCTGCTCAGTAACTAAATTTGTTGATTTTGCTATAATTAATCTGTAGCTCTGTTAAATATGAAATTTCAGTTTTGCTAGTTTTCTTATGAGCAGATCTGTCATGGAAAAATATGAAAGTATTTTTGGCAGGAGTTTATTTTACTGTTTTCATTTATTCCAATTTATATGCTTTTGCTAAGATAAATGGTTATATATGTTTTCTGGTTGAGTTAATTCCTGGAAAATTTTGTGTCAGTTTATTATCCTGTTTTACATCTGTGAAAAATATATGATGCACTATTTATGTGGAAAAAGTTTCTGTTATGCTTAAAAGTCCTTTATGGTTGATTTCTTAGGATAAATGTTAAGGTGTTTTATATGTCAAAATAAAATATGAGAAAATTTGTACAGTCTCTGTTTATAATGTTCAAGCTATAAAAAATTAAAGCATGATCTGTTATGAAAAGAAATCCGAAGTTGCTTTACAAATGTGCTTTTCTGTGTTTTCCTTTGGAAATTCATGTAAGAAATAATATAATGTTTCTGTTCATGGAACTTTCTTGATAAGCATAAAATATGAAGTAGAATCTGGGAAAAATATGAAGTTGAGTTTACCACCCTTTTACAGTAGGGTTGTAGTTCAAAGTACCTTTTTGGGCAGTTTGCTTGTCATTTTTGTATCTGCAGTTCTGTATTTTATTTTTGGCTGAAATTTGTTCAGTGGAGTCCAGCAACTGTTGTTTGCCTTCTGGAATTTTCGTGGATTTTTCTGAGTCCAGAAAAGTGCACTTGCAGTTCAAACCTAAGTTTCTTTTGAATTATTAAATAAGAAAAAGGTGAATAAATGGATTTTGTTTTATGAAATAAATGAGTATTTGCCTCAATGCCAAAAGTGGTTCAACAAGTCGGTTTTGTTGGTTTGCAAGAAATACTCTTTCTCATACCATCACACCTCGCACCCCACATTTAAATATTTGTTATTCGTCGCATGCAATAGGATCGACACTCCCGGAGCCCGAGCAAGAGCCAGAAGCAAACGCCGAGCAGCAGATTCTGGAGCTCCAGCAAGCCGAGGAAGTCGACCCCGCCAGCGACACTAACTTGCCCGAGTGCCCCTCCCAGGAGGCCTCGGTCTTCGCCCAAGGCAAGCCCCGGAGCATTCTAAGTCTCCCAGTTTTTATAATTAAATTACTTGAGTCCTTTTATATTGTGATGCATTAGGTTTAGGAGTTGGAATGAATCCTACTTGCTGCATTACCATTCCTTGGTTATTGATTAATATCTACCTTGTTATCCTGTTATTTAATTATAATGTAGAATTGCTTAGCCTGCTTAATAAAAGTAGTAGTTAAGGATGTTTTCGTAATACTCGGATGGGTATTTATCGGATCACGGTTGGCTATATTTGCTATCGTGGAAAAGAACCTGAGTAGTAACGAAATATGGTCAACGGGATGGCAGGGCACAAGTTCGGAAACTTGGGGCAGTCCATCCGTTGGATCGTGTAGGTTTGTATCGATGTTGGCCCTCGTTCATTTTTGAACGCGCCCTTTTACTTAGGGATACGTCGGTGCCGTAATCATCGACCCCAAAGCCGGTTAGAAGCTGTTCGGGCCGGTCTCAACCCGTGTCGTGCCCTCTAGTATGGAAATAGCGATCTGCCGCGTGAGGCCATCGCCAGGTTCCAATTGGGCGGTCCGTGCTTGAACCGCGACGATTACCACCACGAACAAGCGTCGAGCGGTTGCCCAATGCATGGACCCGACGGGGAAAGTGTGGGCTGGTATTAAAGGTCTTTCACCAGCTGGTTTGGAATTCGATTCGAGTCGCCGTCTCCCCCGGTTAGTGGGAAACTATGGCGAGCTTCACCACGATACAACTCCATGTGATGATTTAAGGTTCAACTAAAATGTGGATAAGTCAACCGGATATGGTTATATTATTGATTGATAGATTCAAGTGAGTGCTCTAGTACAGGTGAAAAACCTAGAATTAAGGAATAGGTCTAAAAATGACAGCTCATCATTACCATTAATTACCTCTTATCTAAAATTAAGCTTTTCGCAACTGAAAGGTCCCAGCTCTACCTCAAAAGCCTTGCATACCCTTGGAGTCTTTATTTTCAGTTGGACGGGTAAGTCTAGCTGAGTACATTCCCGTACTCAGGGTTTATCCCGTTGTTGCAGATGGCCAGGTCTACTTTGGCTATTGTAAGCACTGCCTCTACCCAGTGGAAGGTGATGAGGAGTAGGCCCAGGGCAGGGTCGTCCAGAAGCTTCCCTTTTTCTTTTGATGGTCTGAGACTTCTAGTGGCACATTATCTAAAAAGGGAAGAGTGAGTTGTGTGAGTTGGTTTTATCAAACAGTGTTTATTTGGGCCATGTGTGTGGTGGTCGTGTTTTAAAACTATTTCAGCTTCCGCACTTTTAAACTCGGTATTGTAATAACTCCGTTTTAAATTCGCACTATGATATTTTAAATTCGGTTTCGTTTTCGTTATGATGTATCTTTACGAATGTAATCCTTGAACGATGTGATCTTGTATGATGTATGGTGTTAGAATTCCTTCGAGATTTCCGGACTACCGGGGTTGTATGGGTTCAAGTATCAGTCGAAGTCAGACGGATTTGGCTAAGATAATACTTGAGCTCTTATAATCAGGACGGTTCCGCCACAAGGATCACCACTCCCAGCTGGATTGGCGTCGGGTCCAGCAAAGCCCATGTACGAGCCGCCACCACCACCTTGGTATGATGTAGATCCGCCAGCAAAGGACGGACCCATAGCATAGTCAGGTTAGAAGGGAGGCTGGTACTGAGGTGGTGGCGGAGGATAGAACTGATGGGGCTGATACAGCATGGAGCTGTAAAAACCAGCCTCACCACCACCGGGATACTGGGGCTGCTGCTGGTGACCACCGTCATCATCATCATCATCATCGTCGTCGTCGTCGTCGCCGCGCCGGGCCTGAGCATCATACTCCGCAAAGGGATCTGGATGGGGACGGACCGGAGAGCGTGGAGGAAGACCGAGATGCTGACGCACCTCCTGCTGATGCCGCTCGTCGCGATCGGCCCTGTAGCACATCCACTCGAAGATCTTGCCGAGAGCGGAGCGAAGACCGCCACTCCTACGCCTCTCACGACGCGGAGGAGGAGCGGTAGCAGGAGGAACATCTCCACTAGTCGGCACGGGACCAGGAGTCTCGCCAGGCGCTGCTGCTGCTGCTGGTACCTCGTCGCCTACAACACCCTTGTCCTTGGTGATCGAAACAAACTTCCGAACATTGTAGTCCTTGACCATCCGGTCGTACTCAAAGGTAGCTCCCACAACATGCTCAATGATGTGCATAAGATATGGAGCATAGGGCAGGAGCTTGTGAGGGTCATTGTAGACATCTGATATCTTCTGCCAGAGAAAATGTGAGATGCTGAACCGACCATCTGGAGAAGCGAACTGGACAAGGACCTTGGCAGCATCATCTCTCAAATTGTCCTGGTCTCCAACCTTAGGATCTAGAGTCAGGCGCATCAGGTTGTTGAGCACATAGTAGGCAGGCTTCAGGCCAGGGACCTTGAAGGTTGCCTCAGCACCATCCATGTAGACACCTGAGTTCTGCAGCTGCTCGGTGTACATGCCCCCACCATACATCTCTGACAAGCGAGGGGCATCCCTGTCCACATGGTCGAATCCCAACAACCGGGCGAAAGTGACAAAGTTGCACCGGTAGTGGACCCCTTGGGTCATCCAGTGCAGCACCTGCGCCTCCTGATCAATAAAAAGGGTTACCCAAAATTGACAAATTATCTCCTGGTTGTAGCTGCGCTCACTAGAGACCAACCCCAAGATCCTCCACTCTTCTAGCCTCTGCACTAAAGCCTGAATCTCCTCTGAGTTCTTGTCTGTCAAGGAGCGGATAACCAGCCGCTTGTGCTCAAAGAGAGGGGGATGCCCCTTAGCACAGAAACCCTTCCAGAGGACTGTCACATAGTAGTCCTGCTGGAACCTCGACCAAAACCTCCGATCAACTGAATCATCTCTGATAAAGAGGTATGGAAACTCCTCACGCTGCCTCCTCATCAAGTTCCCCCGCTTCCTGTCAGAGTAATCTATTGGATTCCCAAGATGTGCGGGGGAGACGGCGGTCATCAAGGCTCCGACTTCGGGGTGCAAAGGAAAAACTCTGTTGATAAGAAGCAGCCCTGAAGTCGGAGGAGAAGGCGGTCCAACGCGAGGATCAATGGAACGACCCTCATGATCAGGATCAGCCGGCGAAGCCACTCCACCCACAATGACGTTATGCATGCGCCCGGGCGGACCAGCAACAGGGGGCGGAGGAGCAGCATGCCCACCACGGGCATGGCCGCTTCCACTACCCCTGGCACTATCCACGCTGCGACGTCCTGCGTGGACCCTGGACGAGCGTCCACGGACCTGACGAGGGAGTTCTTCCATACTCCCGCCGGCGGACCGAGCATGGCGCCCGGGATTGCGTCGCTGCGGTGCCGCTTGCTCAAGACCACCTTGCTCGAAGGCAGCATACTCCTCATCATCATCATCACTAGCGGTCCAAGCATGAGAGGGCCTCCGGCTCATCTAGAAAAAGATAGCATTGACCGAAGTGAGACAATAACTTCAAAGGATGTAGCAAAGACGACGATCGAAATCGGGGAGGAAACCCCTCGCTGCGCGCGGTCGGTACTACCAACCCCAACGGGCGGTACTACCGACCGCACCACAGCGTGCGGTTTCCTCTAATCCAATCTCACAAATCGTCATGAACTCGCAAACCATACATCCTAGAAGCATCTACACACTAGATAGAGCAATCCTACCAAAGGAATCAACCTAGAACAAGGTACATTTAGAGATCGGGCAAGAACACCCTAGTACCTTGCTACTCGTGTAGAAGAGGCCGAAATCCGATGAAGGAGGAACTTCCGGGCTTCAAGAACACCACCAAGACGATCTCCACGCTCCAAGGCGCCTTTCCACCGGTGGGATTTGGATTTGGGAGGAGGAGGAAGGAGATCGGGAGAGGAGAAGACGGTGGCGGCGCACGGGCTGAAGGCACGGGCAGGCGGTGGCGCGGTCAAAACAAGATTGACTAGGGTTGAAAGGATTCACCGCGCCCTTTTTATACTCGGGTCAAACCCGGTCGGTGGTACCGCCCATAGGGGTCGGTACTACCGACGTCGGTACTACCGCCCCTATGGCGGTACCACCGACAGTACAAAAACAGAGGAATCAGAGAGGGATTCCAAGCGAAATTTGTGTGGTATACTACACACACTTCAAACATGTCCAGATATCATATAACCAGTACATAGCCATGGACATAAGTGAAGCATGCAAAATAGATTTTGAAATCACACACAATATTTGACAAAGCATTTGTCTAGATCTCTAGGTGATAACAAATATGTGCAAGACATCAAGCCACGTTACGAGAATCAATGATATTTAGTTCACTCCTCAAAGCACAAAATCTTGACTCATCTAAAGGCTTTGTGAAGATATCGGCTAGTTGTTTTTCGGTGCTCACATGGCGTATTGCAATATCTCCTTTGGCTTCATGGTCTCTCAAGAAATGGTGTCGGATGTCTATGTGTTTTGTGCGAGAATGGTTTACGGGATTGTTGGCTAGCTTGATAGCACTCTCATTGTCACACAAAAGTGGAATTTTGTTTTCCTCACATCCGAAGTCTTTTAGTGTTTGCTTCATCCAAAGTAGTTGAGCACAGCATGCGCCGGCCGCCACATACTCGGCTTCGGCGGTGGATAGGGCAACACTATTTTGTTTCTTAGAACTCCATGACACCAAAGACCTACCAATGAATTGGCAAGTCCTGGTAGTGCTCTTTCGGTCTACCTTGCAACCGGCATAGTCCGAATCGGAATAGCCAAGTAGATCGAAAGTGGAGCCCTTGGGATACCACAAGCCAAGATTCAGAGTGTGCACTAAGTATCGAAAGATTCTCTTAACGACCATAATATGACATTCTTTCGGATTAGCTTGAAACCTTGCACACATGCACACACTAAGCATGATATCGGGCCTAGATGCACAAAGGTAAAGTAATGAACCGATCATAGAGCGATATACCTTTTGGTCCACTGACTTACCATCCACATTTAGATCAAGATGTCCATTGGTAGGCATAGGAGTCTTGATGGGTTTGGCCTTGTCCATCTCAAACTTCTTTAGCATGTCTCTTGTATACTTGGTTTGACTGATGAACGTGCCATCCTTGAGTTGCTTGATTTGGAATCCAAGAAAGTACTTCAACTCACCCATCATGGACATCTCGAACCTTTTAGTCATGATCCTACTAAATTCCTCACAAAAAGCCACATTAGTACTACCAAATATTATGTCATCGACATATATTTGGCAAACAAAGATATCATTATCGACTTTGCGAGTAAATAAAGTAGCATCGGCCCTTCCTATCTCAAAACCCTTTTTGAGTAGGAAGTCCTTAAGGCAATCATACCAAGCTCTAGGGGCTTGTTTGAGCCCATAGAGCGCCTTGTCGAGCTTGTAGACGTGGTTGGGGAATTTTGGATCCTCAAAACCCGGTGGTTGCTCCACATAAACCAATTCGGAGAGGGGGCCATTGAGGAATGCACTTTTCACATCCATTTGGTATAGCTTGAAATCATGGTGAGTAGCAAAGGCAAGTAATATACGAATTGACTCAAGCCTAGCTATAGGTGCATAGGTTTCCCCAAAATCCAAACCTTCAATTTGAGTGAAACCTTGAGCCACCAAACGTGCTTTGTTCCTTGTTACCACGCCATGCTCGTCTTGCTTGTTGCGGAAGACCCATTTAGTTCCTATCACATTTTGCTTGGGCCTTTCCACCAAGGACCAGACTTCATTCCTGGTGAAGTTGTTCAACTCTTCTTGCATAGCCATCACCCAGTCCGGATCATCAAGTGCTTCTTCCACCCTAAGAGGTTCCAAAGAGGAGACAAACAAGTAATGTTCACAAAAACTTGCTAAACGAGAGCGTGTTGTTACCCCACGCCGTATGCTCCCCAATATGTTGTCAACGGGATGATCCCGTTGAACTGTATGATGAACTCTTGGATGTGGCACAAGTGATCTCCTTTGGATGGGTCCATCTTCATCATCTTCATCATTTGTGTTGATGTCCCCATCTTCTTGTCGGACTTCATGTTGAGCTTGTGTTTGATCATCAACTTGGTGTATGACTTGATCATCACTCACACTACCACCATTCGGAGTTGCGGAAGCTTCATCATGCGCATTTGGATGCACATGATGGACATGAGAATCTTGTGGAGTGTGTGATAGATCATCTTCATCATCTTGTATTTCAATGGGCCTCACATCACCGGTTGCAAGCTTCTTGATAGCTTCGGATGGAGGCACGTCATTACCTACAAGCTCATCATTGACTTGCTCCTTTTGGGAGCCGTCGGATTCATCAAAAGTCACGTCTACCGTTAACTCAATAGTGTCGGTGGCATTATTGAATACACGGTAGCCATGTTTGTTAGTACCATAACCAAGTAGAAAGCCTTCGTGTACCTTAGGTGCAAACTTTGAGCTTTTGGCCCTCTTGTTAAGTATGAAACACTTGCAGCCAAAGACTCTAAAGTAGTGCACCTTCGGTTTGTTACCGGTTAGAAGCTCATATGGTGTCTTCCCTCTTAGCTTGTGAAGGTAGAGGCGGTTGATTGCATAACACGCTGTGTTCATCGCCTCCGCCCAAAAGCCATGGGAAGTCTTGTACTCATCCAACATAGATCTTGCGGCTTCAACAAGAGTTCTATTCTTCCTTTCCACAACCCCATTTTGTTGTGGGGTATATGGAACGGAGAACTCATGCTTGATTCCTTCATCATCAAGATATTCTTCTATGTTGGTGTTCCTATACTCGGTCCCATTGTCACTTCTCACTTTCTTGATCTTGATATCAAACTCATTTTGTGCTCTTCTAGCAAACTTCTTGAAAATGCTTTGCGTTTCACTTTTATCTGCTAAAAAGAACACCCAAGTGAAGCGAGAATAGTCATCAACAATAACGAAACCGTATTTGTTACCACCGATGCTTTGGTAAGCAACGGGTTCGATGAGGTCCATATGCAATAGCTCCAATGGTCTTGTGGTCGACACAATGTTCTTGATTGGATGCTTTGCTCCAACTTGCTTTCCGGCTTGGCACGCACTGCAAATCCTATCTTTCTCAAAAGAAACATTTGTTAGTCCAAGGATGTGCCCTTCTCTTTGAAGTTGGGCCAAGTTCCTCATCCCAACATGAGCTAGTCGGCGATGCCAAAGCCAACCCATGCTAGATTTTGCCATTAGACATGTTGTAGGTTCTACCTTACTAGTTGAAAAGTCAACTAGGTAAAGTTTTCCCTTCAACACGCCTTTAAATGCAATAGAAGAATCCCTTCTTCTAGAGACTGTCACACCCTTATCCGTAAAGAGACAATCGTAACCCATTTCACAAAGTTGAGAAACGGATAACAAGTTGTAACTCAACGAATGCACAAGTAATACATTAGATATGGAATTGTCAGTTGAGATAGCAATTTTACCCAAACCAAGCACTTCTCCTTTACCATTGTCACCAAACACAATGTTGTTGCATGAGTCGTTGCTTGGTTGGAAGGAGGAGAACATATCTTTTGCCCCGGTCATATGATTGGTGCATCCACTATCCAACACCCAACTTGACCCACTGGAGGCATATTCCTACAAAACAAGTTTATGTTCTAGATTTAGGTACCCAAACGAGATTGGGTCCTTGGGGGTTAGTCACATAAGCTTTTGGCACCCAAACATTTCTCATAATTTCCCTCTTCTTGAGGGCACCAACATACTTGACTACTATCTTACCATCCTTCCCCCAACAACACAAGTAATCACATGTATAGCTTCTTGATGTGGGCTTTTGTTGCTTGGGGGCCTCCACTTGCTTCTCCTTGTTGATCTTACCATTAGCAAGTGGAGCCTTTGGATTGACAATCTTGTTGGCCTTGTTCATTAGGTCAAAGAGAGGAACCCCTTTGTTAAAGTTAACAAAAGGTACCCCATTGACCATCTTTCTACCATTGGCCTTACCACCATACCTATTGTACCCAATTCCATCCTTGATGGATGGGTGCCTTGCGGTCTTGAGGATATCTTTTGGTTGTTGCACCTTACACTTGCAACCATTCCTCAAGATCATGTTCAACCTATGAATTTCCTTGTCTTTCTTCTCTAGCTCAACAAGGTTAGTTGACAAGCATTTAAATCAATTTTATAGCATCTTTTGCAACCATTACTAGTTGAGGCATTAGAGTTGTCGGAGTCCTTAGGAGTAGTTGAAGAGGTACTACTCCAAAGAGTGTTGTAGCTTAGTTCAAGAGTTTGATATTTATCTTGAAAGCTTGTGAGGCTTTCTTGAACCAAGCTAGCTTCATTCTTTAATTTAGCAATTGAGTCATTGCTCGCGGAACACTCCTTAGCCAACTTCTTGTTAGAGTCATTGGCTAAAGATAGTTCCACGGTCAATTTCTCAACCTTCAACTTCTCCTCGGCAAGAGAGGCTTCCAATGCACGGTTCTTTTCTCTCTCTTGAGAGATCAAGTCCCCTTGCATAGCAAGACTCTCATTCCGACTCTCTAATTTAGTGAGCAATTTGATAATTTTAGTTCCACCTTTCTTGCCAAATTTTCTAATTATGCTAAGCTCAAATTCATCCATATCATCATCACTACATTCATCACTAGAACAAGTAGGAGAGTTGGATGATACCTTCTCATTCTTAGCCATGAAGCAAGAATGAGTGAAGTCATCCTTGTCGTCGGAGAGGTTCTCGAACAAGCGTGACGAAGTTGTCGATGTAGCCATGTTGGAGAAGAGGCTTGGAGAAGAGGTCTTGTGTATGGCGATGTTGGTCGCTCCCTTCTCCTTCTCCTTCTCCTTGCTCTTGCTCTTCTCTTCATCACTTGAGTCATCTTCCGAGAACCACTCCTCACCAAGATGAGCTTCACCACCTCTTCTTCTTCTATGCTTCTTGTCATCACTCTTGCTATACTTGTTCTTGTTCTTCTTTTGTGGACAATCGGCAATGAAATGGTCATCCGCTCCACACTCATAGCAATTCCTCTTCTTTGACTTCTTGAAGTAACCACCTTTGCCCTTCTTGTGCATCTTCTTTCTCATGAATCTTCTAAAGTTCTTAACAATAAGGGCCAACTCATCATCGGAGTCTTCACTTCCTTCGCTTGAAGAGTCATCTCGGGCCTTGCTTCCTTCTTCTTGAATAGCCTTGAGTGCTACCACCTTTTGTGGCTTGCCTCTTGATCTTCTTCATCATCTAAGACATCATGGTGCCTTATTTTGGCAAGCATCTCATGAGGTCCCATGCTCTCATAGTTGGGTCTCTCCATGATGATTGATGCAAGATTCTTGTTCCTCTTTCTATATGCTCTTAATAGCTTTCTTCCAGCTGAGTAGTCATCCCACTTTGTGTCTCCGAGAGCTCTAATCTGATTGACCAATGTCATGAATCTATCAAACATTTGTTGAGTGGTTTCATGTTTCTTGATTGCAAAGTTCTCAATCTTTCCATGAAGAAGCTCTATGTTGCATTTCCTCACACTTGCATCACCCTCATATGATATCCTGAGGGTATCCCAAATCTTCTTGGCATTCTCCATTCCATGTACCTTGTTGCTTTCTTTAGGCTTAAGGCATGATAGGATCAATGATGCGGCTTGAACATTTTGTTGAAACTCAAACACATCATTGTCGGTGAACTCTTGACCTTCAACATGACTTGGTCCATTGTCAACAATCTCCCAAACTCTTGCGGCAAGAAGGTGTAGCTTCATCTTGTGTGCCCAATCATTGTAGTTGATTCCATCAAAGGCGGTTGGTTTGCCTAGATTGACGCTAGGCAGTTGAATGACTTTGCCCATATGGCTATAGTCATAAGGCACTCTAGAGAACTCGTTGTCTCTCTTGCCTTTCTCTCCATCTTCCTTCTTCTTGTCATCCTTGGGCGGCTGATTGTCACCGCTTCCGGATGATTCGGCTTTGCTGTCCAAAGCTCACCTCAAACTCTCCATCTCATCTTTCATCCTCTTCATCTCATCTTCATGCTTCTTTGCTTGATCTTCAATTACCTGAGCAGTAAACTTCTTGACAATCTCATCAAGCTGTTCTTGACTTATGGTAGACATGATTCTCCCTTACGCGGTGAAGCGCTAACACAAGGGTTAGGCTCTGATACCAATTGAAAGGACCGAATCAGCCTAGAGGGGGTGAATAGGTGATTTTTAACAATCTGCAACTTCACAAACTAGAAGATGTAATTAGATATCAACCGGAGAGGCCGGTTTGTTTGGGTAGGTACTACCGGGTGTAGTACTACCGACACAAACAAACGGCACAACCGGGATCCTAAAAGGAACTACAAATCCAATGTAAGTGAACTATGAATGTAATACAAGAATCTACCCCACTTCCCTAAGTATGATAGATAGCAAATCTACTCTCACGGAGCCTTGGTAGCTTCCCTTGATGTAGATCGAGCCTTTCCAACCTAAGAAGAAGATAGGGGTAGGAAGAACTCGAAGAACACAATAACAAGTGAAGTAGAGAAAGTAGGGACAACAACAAGCACACGGGACACGCGATTTATCCCGAGGTTCGGCCAATCCACTAAGGAGTGCCTACTTCCTCGTTGTTGAGGTGACCACAAAGGTCAGAGTCTATTTCACCTCCTTGCCTCACTCAAGCAACCACAAAGGCTACGAGAGTTTCTCCACTAGAAATCTCAGGGTAATACAAACGCTTCGGGGAGCCCTGACAAGTAAATCAATACGGGCTACCACGAAGAACACCTAACCGGCTAGAGCTCAAAGAGCTCAAGAGTAAAAGACATAAATCAAGCCGGCTAGATGGAAACCAAGTGCTCAAGTCGTAGATCGAAGCTTCCCACTCTCTAATCTCACTTCCCTAGCTCAAATCTCGCAAGGGAATGAATCTAGGAGCAAAGGGGAAGAGAGAGGGGAGGAGTCAATGCTTGGAGAGTGTTTGTCTCAAGTTAGGTCAGCAATAAGTGTAAGGCATGAGTGGGTGACCGAGAAAAGTGAAGAGAGGAAGCATTTATACTCCCTCAGTCCCGAGGCTGGTCGGTGGTACCGACCACCCATGGTCGGTACTACCGACCAGTTCACAACGGTCGCATAGATCCAGATCTGACCAAAAAAGGACAACTACCGACCTCAGGTCGGTACCACCACGGGCGGTAGTACCGAGGTTATGGCGGTACTACCGTCGGGCCAAATTGGCCGCGAACAGATAGCTCCGCAGTTAGGGACTTGGTCCCTCGGAAACTACCGACCAGGGTCGGTACCATCGAGGGTCCCCTCGGAAACTACCGACCAGGGTCGGTACCATCAAGGGTCGGTAGTACCGACATGATGGCGGTACCACCGCCAAGTCAAAACACATCAGACCAGAGAGCTCAGCGAACTTGGCTACTACCGGCTTAGGGTCGGTAGCACCGGGGGCGGTAGTACCGAGGTAATGGTGGTACTACCGCCAGGCCAAATTTCAGGGCGACCAGAGAGACCTGCAGACTTGGTTACCACCGGCCAAGGGTCGGTACCACCGCGGGCGGTAGTACCGAGGTTATGGCGGTACTACCGCCAGGCCAAAATCGATACTTCCAGAGACCTCTGCAAAACTTGAGTTACCACCGAGCGAGGGCGGTACTACCGAGGGCGGTACCACCGACATGATGGCGGTACCACCGCCAGGTCAATTTGAGCGTGTCCAGAGAGGTCTGAGAAACCAAGCCTACCACCGACCTTGGTCGGTACTACCGCGGGCGGTAGTACCGAGGTTATGGCGGTACTACCGCCAGGTCATTTTTCGAGCCAACAGAGAGGTTGTTTTGAGCACTGCCTGGAGAAGCTATGGTCGGTACCACCGACCACCCATGGTCGGTACCACCGACCACACAAATTTAACCTCTATGTGTTCGTGATTGTGCGGTGTCTCTCAAGCGAACTATAGTTAGTCTATTTGAGCACTTTTCTCCACATCTAGCCAACTTACTTTGTGACTCTCTTCATAGTCCGGCTTACCTATAACTCAAGTTTAAAATTGAAATTTTAAACTACTACTTGAGCTAGGCATCTTTATGTCCAAAAGTATCCTGCGTGCTTTGTTCACGAGATTTCAACGTTTCAAATCTTTCTTAGGACTAACACCTGCATTCATGCTTTTATAAACCGGTTAGTCCCTAATTTGATTGTCATTAATTAGCCAAAACCCACATTGGGGGCGAATGCACTTTCAGATGTCATCAACATAGACTTGACAAATGAAGACCTCTCCATCAAGCTTCTTGGTGAATAATGTGGTGTCGACCTTCCCAATGGTGAAGCCCTTCTCAATGAGGAAGTCCCGGAGGCGCTCGTACCACGCTCTAGGGGCTTGCTTGAGCCCATATAGCGCCTTGGACAACCTATAAACATGATTAGGATATCTAGGGTCTTCAAACCCGGGAGGTTGATCAACATATACTAGTTCATTTATGAAGCCATTTAAAAATGCACTTTTCACATCCATTTGATATAATTTAATATCATGATGTGATGCATATGCAAGGAGGATACGAATGGCTTCGAGTCTTGCAACCGGTGCAAAGGTCTCTCCAAAATCCAAACCTTCAACTTGAGAGAACCCCTTTGCCACTAGCCTTGCCTTGTTTCTAACAACCTTGCCTTGATCATCTTGCTTGTTCCTAAACACCCATTTTGTTCCAATGACTCTTGCGCCTTTGGGTCGCTCTTCAAGTGTCCAAACTTGGTTGCAGGTGAAGTTGTTTAGTTCTTCATGCATAGCATTCACCCAATCCGGATCACCTAGAGCTTCATCTACAATGGTAGGCTCAACAAGAGACACAAAGGAGTGATGTTCAATAAATAATGCAAGTTTTTGAGATCGAGTCATTACACCCCTTGTTGGACTCCCTATGATGAGATCCTGAGGATGAGCTTGTAGTAGAGGAGTAGTTCTTTGATCAACCACTTGAGGGGCCGCTTGTGGAGCATCAACATCTTGAGCTTGTACCACCATTTGATCATGGGAGACATGAGTATCTTCAAATGGATCCTTCCCATCTTTGTCATCAACAAGTGGTACATTGGATGAGGATTGTAACACCCTCGGTGTTAAGCATTCCTTAAACTGCATAATTTGTCATGGCATAAGCATAGCATCTCATCATTTCATATGCATATGTTTGAATAAGTGCTTAAGTCCTTGCATAGTCTCTAGTGTAACCTTGTTTTGCTTTCTGTTTCTGGCTTAGTGCCTTAAAACAAAGTTGTAGATCTTGATGAAAGGAGCAACTTTGATTAAAAGCACTTTCTCAGAAAAAGTAGTTAAAATGTGATTTCTTGCATTATAAAAATGGATTAGAAGTAAATTTCTTTTTCTATGCAAAATTTGGACTTGAGCCTTAAAGATGATTTGTTCCTTACAAAGTTCTAATCAACTTTGCTTTTAGGACCTTTTCCTAATTCGGCTTAGTTTGGAAGTTATGGAGCATCAAAGTTTTTAACCAAACTTCATTAGTTTAAACCCTAGTGGGCCCGGCCTGTCAGCCTCTCCTTCTTCTTCCCCGCGCGCACGCCGCTCCCTCCGCGCCGGCAAAAACCGCCCGCCGCCGCGAGACCACCTCGTCGGCCGGCCAAACCACCGTCATCGCCGCCCGTGGTTTGCGCCAAACTCGCCACGTCGCCCTGGCGCCCGGTGCTCGCTCGCCGCGTGGCGCACGATGCCTGACGCCGCCGCGCCCGGTCGGGAGCTCCTCCCCGACGGGAACTGGCCAGGTGCAATGCACCCAGCCCTTCGTTCCCTTTGCCTTCGCTCCGCCTCGTGCTCGCAAGCTAGAAGAGCATTTCATCGCTCACTCTCTCCCTCGCTCCACTCCACCCCATCTTCACCAGAGCAAAGCACCGCCGTCGCCCGCCGAACTCCGGCGAGCGATTACTCGCTACTCACCGCACCGCCGCCCGATTCCTCCCGCCATCCTCTCCGCCTTGACCTCCTCTTCCACCTGCCAGGGTTGGTTCCCCCTCTTTTCCTCTCTAGCCGGCAGAACGTCGAGTGCTATCCTCGGGTTCTCGCCATGGCCGCCACCGTGACTTTCACGTGAACCGGCCATCTCCGGCCAAGCCATCCCAAACCAAGCCCTGTTCTAGTCTTCTCTACCGCTGAAGTTTCCTAGGTTTCGATGGAGACCTCTCTTTCGCCATGTTTCAGCCGGAACCGAGCCTTGTCACGGCCATGTCCGCCGTGGACCGCCGCCGTGCATCGCTCCGGGCAATGCCGAGGATGATGAGGCTCGAAAGTCGCCCCAATAGGTCGCTTAGGACTTGCTTGGGCTAGTATTAGTCTCGCCGAGCCTCAAGCTCGCCGGGAAGAGCTTCGCCGTCGCGTCGCAGAGCCGCCGCTCCGCCATGGCTGCCGTCGAGATTGCTCCGGTATCCCTCTGGCTCAGCAAGTCAGTTAGTCGTGTTCGCCTCACAAACCCGCGTCCAGTGGTGGTCTCGGTGTCACCGGAAGCTTCGCCGCCGACGAGCTAGGGCCAGTCAACGACAACGGCGCCAAAGTCCGCCGTTGACTGCCGAGCCTAGCCTCGCCTAGTAACTTGGTCGCCTGACCAGTGGGCCTCTCCGACAGAGACAAAGAGAGAGTGTGAGAGAGAAAAAGGGAAATCTGGGTACAGTAGGCCTCGGAAAGCCGGGTGTGCCGAGCGTTTGTCTCGATCCTCGGCTGAGTCAAGTTGGGTGTCCGTAGCGTTTTAGGATTGAGTTTTCTTTTAATTTGTTTTTGCAGAATTATGTAAAGGCTTCAAAAATTCCTACAAGGCTCATTTTAAGTCCAAATCCTGCGAAACAAATTTTGTTATGTCAAGCATGTTTAGATCTATCTGTGAAAAATGTTGGATGCATTTTTGGTGATACTTTTATGTGTAGATTAATTTAAATTGGGAAGTTGCTGTTAACTTGGAAAATGCATAACTAATTATGTATAAGTCAGAAAAATATGATTCCAGTTTTGTTAGGTTTGTATGGATATATAGTTTCAGGGAAAAATATAATATAAGGTTGTTCTGTGAATTATTTTAGCAGTAGCTTTTAAAATGGTTAAATGTTGTTTTCTTGTGAATTTTGTAGTAATTAAAATATGAGGGATATGAACTTGACAATTTTTGGTGTCTGCTCTTGTGCTAAGAAGTTTAGGAGAAAATTATGAAATTTGTTGTTTGACACTTTTTAATATGATGTGTAGTTCAAAGCACCTTTTCATGGTAGAATTTGTCTTTTTCATAGGGGATAGAGTTTAAGTCCAAATGGGTTGAAAATTTGACAGAGAGCTAGTTTGAGTGTTGTTAACTTACAATAATTTATGTAGATTTTTCTGAAGCTGTCTAGGTTGGGTTGCTGTTTTAAGCATGTTTAAATAGATTTATTTCAGTAAGTATTTAGAGGGTAATAAACTCATTAAGTAAACTTTGATGTGGTGACAACATAGCTTAATGAGTTGATTATGATAGGTTAAATAGTTAGGATAATGTTGACTACCTTGTTGAAGAGAATGCAGTAGATGACATGTGCTTATCTCCTTATTGCTGTTAATCATGTGCATCACATATGCATTCTATGCGCATTCATCCTATTCATGCACATTATGCATCATACAGGATCAGCGGAGGAGATCCAGACCCAGTCGACACCGGAAGAACCCAGTCCGGAGGAGAACCTGACAGAGGAAGCCGGAGGGACAGACGCCGACGAGCTACCAGAGTGCCGCAACCACCACCCATCGGACTTTGAGAAAGGCAAGCCCCGGAGCATTCTAACTCCTACGGTTTGCAAATGCTTTATAATTAACCTGATGATGGATGTTGCATTAGGTTATAGGAATTGATTGCTACCGTTGATGCATTATTACTTATCCTTGACCACCTGCAATATATCTTGATATCCCTGTTTAGGTCTAGGCTCGTTAAATGCTTAGCCCTGCTTAGATCAGTAAAAGTCGGGTGATTCCCTGTCTCCCGCATTAGGTGGATACTGATCATGTTTAGCCTGTGCTGTCATGAAGATAACCATGTGATAATTAATTTGAGACAGAGGCGGGATGTAAGAGCAGCAGGACATGGGTTTTGTGTGCTAGTAGGCTCCCGTCTGTGTCACATAGGACCCGTTCGGGAATGTCCCTTCAGTCAAATTGAACGCGTCGATCACTTAACGGAGTAGGTCTGAGTACCTCCCGTGAAGCCGAGTAAGGTTATTCGAGCCGGTGATGGAGATGTTGACGCCTAACACCCAGGGCCTCAGCTGTACCGTGGGCAACTATTCTGATCGACCTGGCATGGTCTGAGGGCAGGCAGGGCCTGATCGACCTGGCATGACCGTGGGCAGTTATAGATTGAGCGACCTGACACTGAGATAACCCCCGGTGTAGAAGGGCCCATGGTCGTTCCGCGCGTTGTGTTATCGAATCTCCTGACTGGTAGCTTACGACTGCCGTAGCCGGAATGTGCCGGGCGAGTGTGAGACATTTTATCCCCAGCTGGTAGGAATCGATTATAATCGCCATCGCTCCTGGACAGTGAGCAGTTGACTGTAGATCATCGCCCGTAGAACTTATGGAACTAAAGATGGTTATGATGTTGAATATGAAAGGCTATTGATGAAATAGTCACTCTTGCTTGATTAATTAGCCAAGTGATTGCTCTAGATCAGGTGCAAATCTAGTTAATCAGGTTGATTATATAAAATTGACTGCTAATACTCTAGTGATGATTATTTAATAATGAAAATGCTTTTATGCAAATGAGTCATTGTATGGCCAACCCCAGATACAGCCTTGCATGATCCTTGGTGTCTCATTATTTCTGGTTTGTCGGGTAAGTCTAGCTGAGTACCTTCTTGTACTCAGGGTTTTATTCCCTTGTTGTTGCAGATGGCCAATGCTTTTATGGCTACTGTGAGAATTGCTTGTACCCGGTGACGGGAGATGACTAGACCAAGGGCATGGTCGTCACTTATCTCATCTGTTGCTTTTGTGGACCTGATCAACTGATGGCACCGTATTATGAACAATCCAAAACTTATGTTTAAAGACTATGTTGCTTCCGCTACTTCTATTAAACTATGGTTTGTAATATTATTTCGTACTCCGATGTAATTTGAACTATGTGCAACTGTGTTGTAATCTGTGAGCATGTTCACTGAACTAGTACGATCTTGGCTGGATGTTGTTGAATGATTTGAAATCCTTCGAGATTTTTGGACTACCGGGTTTGTACGAGCTTAAGTACTTGAGGATCTTTGCGTTAAGCGGAGGTTTCAGTGCTTAATCTGGTGCAAATTAGTCGGTTATGTCACAAGGATGGCTTGTCAATGACTTGCACATCATCATCATCATCATCTTTAGGCTTGATGGCTCCAACCGGCATGTTCTTCATTGCTTCCCTCAATGGTTCATCACCTACATCATCAAGATTTTCATGCTCTCCTTGAGAGCCATTAGATTCATCGAATTCCACATCATATGTTTCTTCTACCATCCCGGTGGCATGGTTAAATACTCGATATGCTTTGGACTTCAATGAGTAACCAACAAGAAAACCAATATCACATCGGCGTTGAAACTTCCCTAGGTGTTGGCGCTTCTTGTAGATGTAGCATTTGCACCCAAACACTCTAAAGAATGATATATCCGGCTTCTTGTTGTTGAGTAGCTCATAGGGGGTCTTGCCAAGGAGACGATGGGGGAACGACCGATTTGATGCATAGCAAGCGGTGTTGATTGCTTCCGCCCAAAATCTTTCCGGTGTAGAGTACTCATCTAGCATTGCCCTTGCTAGGGTGATTAGAGTCCGGTTCTTCCTCTCAGCTACCCCATTTTGTTGTGGTGTATATGTTGCGGAGACTTCATGCTTGATCCCAACTTCATCACAATATTGCTCAATGTGGGTGTTGTCGAACTCTCTTCCATTGTCACTTCTTATCTTTTTGATCTTCAAGTCAAACTCATTTTGGGCTCTCTTGGCAAACTTCTAGAATGAAGGGGTTGCTTCGGATTTGTCATGAAGAAAGAATACCCAAGTGTATCTTGAATAGTCATCAACAATCACTAGACAATAGAGATTTCCACCCAAGCTAGCATATGTTGTTGGCCCAAATAGATCCATGTGGAGTAGCTCTAACTCTCTTGATGTTGATACAAAGGCTTTGGTTGGATGAGTGTTTGCAACTTGCTTGCCGGCTTGACATGCACTACACAATTTGTCCTTCTCAAATTTGACATCCTTCAAGCCCCTAACCAAATCCTTCTTCAAAAGCTTGTTGAGAGTGTTCATTCCAACATGTGCCAATCTTCTATGCCATAGCCAACCAAGTGATTGCTTAGTGAATAAACATGTCTTCAAGTTGGCATCTTCGGAGGTGAAATCCACTAGATAGAGATTGTTGTATCTAAAGCCCTTGAATATCACTTGTGTATCATCTTTCTTGGTCACAACCACTTCCTTGTCGGTGAACAAACATTGAAAGCCAAGATCACATAGTTGCCCAACGGATAGCAAGTTGAAGCTCAATGATGCAACTAGAAGCACATTGGAGATGGTATGATCATTTGATATAGCCACTTTGCCCAATCCCTTGACATTGCCCTTTGAGTTGTCACCAAATGTTATCTTTTCTTGGTCATTGACATTCTCTTCAAGTGAGGTGAACATCCGGGGATCACCGGTCATATGTTGTGTGCAACCACTATCAATCACTCAATGAGATCCACCGGTCTTGTAGTTCACCTACACACATAAGAAATCAACCTTGAGCTTTTGGGACCCAAACTTGTTGAGGTCCCTTAACCTTCTCTACTAGTGACTTTGCAACCCAAATTTGCTTTGGCCTATTCTTGTTAGGAGGCCCCATGAACATAACTTTCATCTTGCCACTAGAGTCTTGTCTAAGCATGTAGTGAGCATTGAAAGCAAAGGGCCTAGCATGCTTGGGCAAGGGTGTGGGCTTTGGATCTTCACAATCATGAGCAAAGTGACCTTCCTTTCCATACTCATAGCATCTTCCAATTTTCTTCTTCTTTGGCTTTGTGATGCTCTTGCGTTGCTTCATCTTCTCTTCAAGGAAGCCAATACCATTTCTATTTGTCTTCATCACGGTGTTCATGAGTAGCTCACTTTGAAGACATTGTCCCTTGGTGAATTTCTTCAACCCGGTGGTGAGGTGCTCCTTCTCTCTCTTGAGCTTGTCATTCTCTTGTTGGAGCTCTAATTGAGATGGTGTCATCTTGTAATCTCTCTCCATCTTCAATCTCTTGTTCTCTTCTTTTAGCATGTCAAGCTCAAGTGTCATGCTATACTCATCATCTTGAGTCTCAACAATGACTTGGTTTGTGGTTGCAAGCTTCTCTAGATCAACCTTGAGCTTTGCATTCTCATTCTTGATCTTGATATAATCATCATAGTGATCGGCCACAACCACATTCTTGCCCTTGCCACTAGCTCTTTGCTCATCATGCTCACTAACCAAGTCCTCACAAGATGTTGCTATGTCACACTTAACAACAAGGTTAGGAGCATCATGTGTCTCATGTGAAAGCATATCATAAGCAATGGTGAGAGTATCATAATCTACTTTCACTTGAGTGTATTGTTCTTTGAGCAATTGATAACTAGTGGTAAAGTCACTATGTATCTTATCAAGTTTCTCATTTTTAGATTTGAGCTCTTTGTTAGAGGACTTGAGCTCCTTGATAGTGGATGACATGGTTGCAAGTTCATCTTTTAGTTTATCACTAGCATGAATAGCATGATCACATTTCTCAACAAGAGATTCATTTTCATCAACAAGCTTTTCATTTTTAGCTCTAGTCTTTCTTATGATTTTGGTGTAGTTGTTTAGCAATGTAACAAGCTCATCATAAGTAGGTGACTCAAATTCACCATCACTATCACTATCACTAGAGTCATCATCGTTTTGTACCTTCCGGTCACCCTTGGCCATAAGGCATAGGTGTGTAGATGATGATGGCGACGGTGGTGGTGGTGGTGTAGAGGAGCCAATGACTAGAGCGGCCACCTTCTCCTTCTCATCATCATTATCTTCATTTGATGAGCCACCGGAGGAGTCAATGTCGGTGAGCCAATCACCAACAATGTAAGCCTTCCCACCTTTCTTGTGGTATTGCTTCTTCTTCTTGCCATCCTTCTTGTAGTAGGGCTTTTCATCCTTCTTCTCATCTTCACTTGATGAGTCATATTTCTTGCCCTTGTTCTTGTTCTTGTAGCTCTCTTTCTTGGGCTTGGTGCATTGATGAGCAAGATGGCCAAGCTCACCGCAATTGTAGCAATCCATTTCGGAGATTGGCCTCGTCTTGCTATTTGTGAAGAACTTCTTCTTTCTTGAGTCAAAGTTGACTCCATTCTTTTGAAGCTTCTTCAACATCTTGGTGGTCCTTCTCACCATGAGAGCAATGTTGGAATCATCTTCATCACTTGAGCTCTCATGATGCACTACAATAGCCTTGGACTTGCCCTTCGTGTCATGGCTAGCTTTGAAAGCCAAGTCCTTCTTCTTGTCGGTGGAGGAGCCACCACTTGGTGTGATGTGCATGTACATCTCATGCCCATTGATCTTTCCCAAAATTTGAGTTGGTGTAGCGGTGGAAAGATCGCCTTGATGTAGCACCGTCACAATGTGTCCATACTTCTCAATTGGAAGGACACAAAGAATCTTCCTCACAACATAGGATGGTTGCATTTGTGTGAGGCCAAGTCCATTGAGTTCCTCTACAAGAACATTCAACCGTGAGTACATTTCATTTGCACTTTCATTTGCATGCATATCAAAAGAGTGAAGCTTTTGCATAACTAAATGATAGCGTTCCTCACGCTCACTCTTGGTTCCCTCATGGAGCGCACAAATGTTTTCCCATAGATCATGGGCATTTTTGTGGTTCCGAACACGGTTGAACACATCTTTGCAAATGCCTCTAAAAAGGATGTTTTTGGCTTTTGCATTCCATTTATCATTTTCCTCCTCATTAGGAGTGAGGCTTGTGCCTTCCTTGGGCTTGGCAAAGCCGGTGATTGCGGCATCGCGGCATTTGACATCAACCGCTTCTAGGTACGACTCCATACGGATTTTTCAATATGGAAAGTCGTCTCCCTCAAACATGGGAGGTGGTCCATCACCTCCGGACATCTTAACTCTAGGCGGTTAAGCCTAAATCGAGAGCACGAGGCTCCGATACCAATTGAAAGGATCAAGATGCCCAAGAGGGGGGGTGAATTGGGCTTTTCTAAAACTTCTTGCAAGAATTAAGACCTATCAAGCCCCAATTAACCCCCTAGTGCCTAGAGGTGTGTTTGACAAGAATCAATTGCACAAAAGACTATCGCTAAACCATTTCTACTCTAGCATGGCAATTCAACTTATGAAAGTACAACAAGTAAATGCGGAATTGAATTGCTCAAAGGTAAATGCGTAGTAAAGAGAGTAGAGATGACACGACGATCTTTTTGCCGAGGTATCGAGGTGTCGGCACACCCCCTAGTCCTCGTTGGAGCACCCGCGCAAGGGTATCGCTCCCCCTTGATCCGTGCAAGGATCAAGTGCTCACTACGAGCTGATTCTTCGCCACTCCGGCCCGGTGAATCGCTCGCTACCGGTCACAACTTGGCTTGGGTCATCCACAATGCCTCCGGATGATCACCAAGCTCTCCGATCGCCACCAAGCCGTCTAGGTGATGCCGATCACCAAGAGTAACAAGCAAGAACTCTCACTTGACCAACGCAAGCCTAATGAGATGGGTGGATGCACACTTGCTACTCTCAATTCACTAATGAGGTGTTTGATCACTCAATTATCAAATCTCTCAACCTCACTAGGCCTCTTGCACTCACTTGCACTCACAATGTGTTTGGCAACCTTTCAAATGAGCAAGAGAGACAGCATGAATGAGGGATAGGCATATTTATACCCCCCCCCCCAACTCGAAACATGCACGAAGGGGTAAATCCAGCCAGTTAAGCACTGACCGGACGCACCTGTCGGGTTGACCGGACGCGTTCGGTCAGAGCCCAACGGCTACGTGACGTCTAGCCTGACAACTGCACAAAGTGATGATCGGACGCTCCCATGCGTCCGGTTAACACTGATCGGACGTCCGGTCCATAAAAATCCTCTCTGGAACCTCTCTAGACGCGACCGGACTCACCCCCCTGGTGCGTCCGGTCGAATGCTGAGGGAGAGTCCGGTCGCAACCAGACTGACCCCTCAGCCAAACCTACTGACCGGACGCACGCCCCAGCGTCCGATCACTAGGATTCAAGCGTCCGGTCGCAATTTGAAGTCCGAAACGACTTCGGTTTGCGACGCTCCCTTCATGTACTTTCTTCCTTATGATCTTAGGGACCTTTCTAAGCTACCTAGGGCTTTGGTTAACAAGTGTGCACCACACCTAACTCAAAAGTCTCACCTAGGTCAAGCTACCCATTCAAACCCCTCTTTATAGTACGGCCAAAGATAAAACAAAGACCTATGCTACTCTAAGTGTCCTTCAACACCAAATGACACTTAGAACTAGCCTATCACCGTCTTCGTCGTCCATCCTTTGAAAACCAAACGAATTCCATCAATAAGGGGGCATGAATACCATAGTGCTCTTACGATCATCATTACCATGACCTAACTCAACTGTTTCTGCAAAACACACGTTAGTCATAGTAATTTACCGTTGTCATCCAATCACCGAAACCCACTGGGGGCCTAGATGCTCACAATGGGCGCCTAGTTGCTCGCATATTTTCATTTATTATAGTAAATTCCTAATTATTGTTAGCTGCTTGCAATTATTTACTAAGGATATGTTGTACTTCCACTGCAAATGTCTAAGTACGTAACTATCATCTATACTATCAAAAAGACTGTACTAGATTCTTGTTAGTGTACAAAAATATCTAAATACGTAACTATGGCTGGAGGAGGGAATCCAAATAGATTAACCACATATGTCTTACTTACAAAAAATAGTTTTACCCTCTAATTTTCATTGTGTCTAGTGCTATTATTTACTAAGGATATGTTATACTTCCATTGCATATTGCTATTAGCGATAGATTGCTATTAGTGTGGATTACATAATTGCGGTCATCGATAATGTAAATTGCAAGTACCTAACCGCGCAATTGTAGTTTTGATTATGTGCAATATTGTGGTGTTGAATCATTTGCCTTGTTGCTACTTTAGCTGCAATGCCAGTGTCCATCTGTATTATTTGGTTAGAACTTAGAAAGTAGCCTTATTTGGTTAGCTTTTCTTGTTTTAGCAAAATTCACTGTGATCTTTACTTGTCCATCTGCCTTCTATAGAAAAAAAATATTTGTTTGTGATTTCTGATTGTGGTTCCTTATTAATCATTTCTCATTTGTCCTTCTATAGATAAAATTGTCTATTTGTGATTTCTGATTGTGTTTCCTTAGTAATCATTTATCATTTGTCCTTCTATAGAAAGAATTATCTATTTATGATCTATTATTGTGCTTCCTTAGTAATCATTTGTCATTTATTCTTCTATAGAAAGAATTGTATATTTGTGATCTGTCATTGTGCTTCCTTAGTAATCATTTGTCATTTGTCCTTCTATAGAAGAAATTATCTATTTGTGATCTGTCATTGTGCTTCCTTAGTAATTATTTGTCATCTGTCTTTGTGATTTGTATATTTGTTGTTAAAAGTTTTTAACTCTGCCTTTGGTGGGCCGCCTATGGTGTCCCATCATAGCAGGTCCCAAGCCCTGGTAAAGGAGGAGGGTTGAAACTATTTTTCTTCTTGTTTAGTGCATTGTTATTTTATCTTTTGTTAGGAATTTTATTGTCTTCATAGCTTCCTGAAATAAAGTTTTTTATAGCTACTTTGTAATTGATACCTTGCTTTCTTCTTCGACAACTTATTTATTGTTTTATCCAGTGATTAAGAATCATAGGAGCTCCGTTGAATACGTCAGTTTTGGCAGATCTGTCTAATATGGTGAGTTGGTCTCCTTTCTTTGTTGATTTGTGGTGAGTGTGTGTATATGAAAATTTTGGAGAACAATTCAAGTTAGCTTTACATAGAGTTATTAGTATTTACTTCTTGGATTGCACATTTATAAGTAGTAAATTGCACACTAAAATTATTGCAATTATGGTGTTTTCATGTGCAATATCTGGCCTCTGTTGCGTGTTGTGTGTTGGTTTGCCGATGCTTTTGTTGGTTCTTAGAGTGGTGCATGCCTGGTGTTTATTTGAATTTTAGTCTATGTATTATAGTGTTTGAGTTTTGTATGCCTGGTGTTTATTATGCCTGGTGCTTCCTGACCCTCCAATAGACGTGCACGGCAGTGGCATAAGCTCATCCTCCCATTTTTCCCGCTCTGCATTCCGCACTTTGTCAAGAATGAGTAGGAACCTTTTCCTGCCAATGGCTCCTTTCCATGACGGATCTCACGACAGAGGTGAAGAACCTTGTTACTTTGCACGCCGTAGCCTCGTACTGCAAAGTCCAGCAGCAACTGCTCCAAGCTCGCCACGGTCAGTGTCGACGCCCCACGTGCGGGTGATGCTCTGAATGAGCTCGTTGGTTGCCTTGCCAGCCACCCTGGTCACCACAGGGACAAGCAGCGAGTCAGCCATGCTGCTAGTTACTTTGCTCTCTAGTCTTCATTTGCATCAATGCAGTGCGTCGTACGGGTGGGTGGGTGGTGGTGACTGGAAAGAACAAAGCAGGGGCGGTATTATTATGGAATGCAAGTGCAGGCTGTAGCGATTAGTTTAGCGAGAAGTAGTAAATTCAAGTTAGCTTTACATAGCTTCTTGGATTGCACATTTATAAGTACTAAATTGTACACTAAAATTACTGCAATTATGGTGTTTTCATGTGCAATATCGAGTCTCTGTTGCGTGTTGTGTGTTAGTTTGCTGATGCTTTTGTTAGTTCGATGCATGCCTGGTGTTTATTTGGATTTTAGTCTATGTATTATAGTGTTTGAGTTCTGCATGCCTGGTGGTACAGTACAATAGTATCGAACTTGTATAAGTAAAAATACACAGAGTATAAATACAAATACAAATTCATGTGCTACTTGCTAGGAAAGCACACAGTTTTTGCAGCTCCTTGTTTTTGTGTGCTAATTTGAGAAAAAACACATGAATTTTCCTTTTGTGCTGTGGACTTGCGTAGGTTGCCAGCCAAGCAAAATTCATGTGCTAGGACAGACCAAAACACTCAAATTTTAGGTTTTCTACAATTTATGTGTTTCTTTGTGGAAAAACACCCGTTAGTTCCACCTAAAACACACAAGTTTTAATTAGACAAGCCCAAAAAATAACTCTGTACTTTATTTTGCTCTGTTTCTATACTTTTCTTTTGCCAAAGTTACAATACTGTCTGTACCGATAAAAGAAAGCTACGCTATCTGTACTCTACATGGATATACATATAAAAAAACGAGAAAATTTTCTCTCTCTCTCTCTTTTTACCGAATTGCATTTCTTCTCACATATAGATCGATTTTTTTGCCACAATTTGTCATACATAGTGGGCCATATATGTCCAACAGAAAACACATGACTCAAATATATTTTTTGTAAGGGTGATGACGACTTGTTTATCTATATCTATATCTCTCTGTAAAGATAGATCTCACTAAAAAAGTCTATCCCACAACGATCCACGTCATCAACGAATTTAATCCAATTAATTTCATCCAATAATTAGCTCCACCTAGCCAATTGACCTTCGACCTCTACGAATTTAATCCATTTTTTATATATGGTATAATAATTTTGGAGGAAATATTGTACCTTATTTTGAGAAATTATAAAAAATATTATACCTTTTGTTTGGAAAAAATATTGTACCTTATATATATGATTTAAAAAATTATACCTATTTAGATAATTATTGATAGTAGACAGTCTAAAAGGCATGTATGGTTCTACTGTACTCCCTCCGTATTGGAAATAAAAGTCGTTTTGGACAAGATTTGTGTCAAACATTGGGAATATAAATCATGAATAACTTTTTAATTATTGAGTTTAGAGATGTAAAAATTATATAAATAAATTTGTCTTAAAAAGTACTTCCATAAAAATATACATATACAATTTTACAGCAAATATTTTTTAAAAACAAGTAGTTAAAGTTATACTTTGGAGACCGTATCGCTATCCTAAACGACTTCTATCTGTGATAAGGAGAGAGTACATAGTCTGTTGTATTGTCGCACTTGGCACCTGAGGTAAAAAGTAATTTTGCGTAGATGTTAACACTGTTAGAGCATCAAATTAATGATAAGGCCAATTGATGAAATTCGTTTTGGGACCAAATGGGCAAGTCCAAAACAAAAAAAATACCAAGAAACTAAGCATAAGTTTTTAAGCCAATTTTTTTATTTTTTTTTTTAAAATTGTAAATCAATTTTGTCCCTTCTTTTAAAAACCTCTTCCGTCAAAGCCGTCGCCCCTTTTTTTTCACGGCTCAGAGAGGGAAGAGCGCGGATACGTTTTCAGGGCCACGGGCCACGGCCCACGGAGGTAAGAGCGCGGATAACGTTTTCGGGGTCTGTCTGCTAGCGGGCATGGACGTAGCCCAGCCGGAGCGGCGCACGTGGCATGCGGGGAGCCCGTTTGCATAATTGGGCTTAGCCCTGCACGCTGGCCAGGCCAGCAGGGACGACAGGCCCGGAGCATTTGCAGCGAGAGGACTAGCAGCAGCTTCGAACGTGGAGCAAACGTGATTTCAAAGGTTAATTTAAAACATGTTTGACCGTTTCCATATTACCAATTTGGATTTGTATATAAGTTTTAGGTACAATATAAGAACCTCTCTAATAACATGGACCCTGGTCTCGGTCCAAGAGGTGTGTGCGCCACGGCAGGGCGCGTGACCCCCGCGGCGTACGGCCATGACGACGGCGGCGACAAGCATCTACAAGCAGATCATCGAGGCCTGGTTTCCTGGTGCAGCTGGAGGACTGCACCTTTATTCGCGCGGGAGACATTTACGTTCATCAGCAGCAATGCAAGCAACAACTCAACTGCCACAGACTCAGCAATACAATACACACACAGCCCGGACGTTGACGCGGGCCTCGTCGTCGTTGTCTTGGAAGTCACACGTATATACACACCTCTCCCGGAGGAGCATGATGATAGAATTCTACGTACAACAAGAGCGATCTTTCGATGCTATACTTCTAAAACTAAATCTTCCGATGCTAGTATTTTTCTAAACTTCGGATCTTTTAATGGTATACAGATCTAATTTTCCCTAATATATCCCTAGAAGAGCTTGCTTGTGTTGTCTTGCCGAGCGCGCGCGAGTTGTTGCGCGTGCATGTGGCACAAACGAAGCTTCAAGCTTGTGACGTGCAAAGAGAAAAAAAAGGTTAAAAGATCTTTGATCGTTTCCATACTACCAATTTTGTATGCACATACTAAGTTACTAACATGGACTAACACACAATCACACAATAAGCTACGTACCTCCATCGAAGAATCGTGACATTACCATGACCAAGATGTATTCGAGCATTGCATTTCATTTTTCATCGGTTTATTTCGAGTTCTCCTCATTGCTTTAGAATATTGGCACAGACAAAAGATTAACCTGTCCAAATAAAAGTCTAGCAACTTCACTCATACTGGACCTTTTGTTTGGTTCACTATCAAAATTCAGGTAAGATTACACTTCATTTGAAAACTTTCAGTAAAACATATCTGGGCCAAAGTTAGCCAAAACATAAAGCATTATTTTGCTGTACCACATGATAAAAATCAAAAATCAAAGGTGAACCTTCCACTAAGGATTATTGACCTAAAGCTAGCCGGCCCTGAATTTCCAGAATCTCAGGTTTCCTACCTGCAGGCTGAAACCAGCAAATTTTAGATTAATTTCTAACCCTGTGTCAGCTGAGAACATCACCTACCCTGTAATAGCTCGATCTTTTGAGGCACCAGCACGAAGGAATTTCTCTTGGAACAAGAATATTAGTCATATATCCCTTCCACAATTTAAATACTCACTCAGAATAAATAAAACTAACATAAATTTGCAATAACTTTGTGAGCTTCAATAATCTATTAGACTTCTCACAGTGTTCTCATAAGACTAAAGGACTATCAAATGACATGACATGTGGGCGCCCTCTATATTAGGAGGCAAATGGATTCGGCACCTCCCTTAATTGGGAGCACATTAAATTGGACCTTGCCGTTAGGATGACACACGCTGCGGATCCTTTCAACAACCTCCATGATCTTCGAAGAAACATGGCCAGACGGTTCGATGTACACCCTTTTAAGGGTGGTGTTGCATTTAGACAGCAACAATTTCATAAATTCTGCTCGTTCATCTGAACCTGTAAAGAAAATGATCCCAATCTCTTCAAGTGAATCAAATGTGATGTCATCCAACCTGTAATTCTCTGGTAGAAGACAAGGACAGCCCGACATAGAACAATGTGTCACCTAAAAATAAGTAAAAAATGTTAGCAGACATGACATGTATTGAAGAATCAATGTTAATGTTTGCCACCTTTTGGGAGGGGAGCATCCGGCCTAGTTCTTCACTTGAATTTATATGATATATCATGCGTAAACATCAATTTCAGGTTTACAAGACCATGCAACACCGACGCAACAATATGGCGTTTGGATCTCCTTGCAATCTTGTAGTATCATCTATATATATCATTGGTAGCAACTATTGTTTTGGGTTGAGATCTTGATTTCATATATAAGACAAACTTTCTTTACATAGATCTTGTATCAACTAGACTAACAATTGTGGATCGGCTGCCCCTTGTTCTCCTCGCTTGTGTCGACTAGATCGACCATATTGCATTTGTTTTGTATGAGAAAGTGTTAGTTAATTAGCTGATGTGGTTGTGGTGTTGCATATTATATTATGCTAAACGAATGGCCTTTTCCAGCATGTATATATAGCAGGAGAAATGCAGAGGTGTAATCTAATTTATATAGCTAGATATTTTATTAACTAGCAACATCGAACTTATTAATCTATGTCTGAATGTAATAGTCGCACGATAAGGAATTATCTATTTTAGTTGACCATGAGAAAGCCTTGCCAATGTGATAAAATATTAGTTCTTTGATATACTATGAGCGCAGACCTATTGCTAAATTCCTTGATATCAGAGATCGCATGATTCATATCATAACAATACATATACGTATATCATTGCTATAAACGAATTAGATATAGAACACACATGAAGCTAAAAGCTTTGAAGTACCTTCGGTGGATTAAGCTGACTAGACCGAGCAAGAATTAACTTCAATTTCCTGATACAGATGCACCTCCTAAGGAGATGCAACATCATTGCCGGAAGAGCATGGTAATTCACCAGCAAAGAAATAAGAAGGGATTCACATATTGGAAGCTTGTCCATTTCCTTCTGGAAGGTCACATATCCCGCTATTTTCTGCAAATGCGCAACTTTCAAGTCTAATGAGAAGATGATATCAGCAAATTATCAGTGGTTTTGCTTGCTAATAAATTACCAATGTTTCAGATCCAATTCTTTTTGAGACAGAATAACATTGGCCCTATTATTGATGACTTATAGGAATGAGAAGTTGTTGTTGTTAACTCGTGTGTCTGCAGAACATACACACAGCTATTGTTCTTAAGGATATATGCAAGCAGGTACAGGGAGTTTCAGTAAGTTGTGCCCAAAATTATCAAGTTTTGTGTTGAGTTCATCAGCCTGGCTACCGTTTACAAAATTGTAGAATATTTTCCTTGGTTTCCACATTGGCAAGGCTTTTTTTGTGGAATTTTGTACATAAAGATATTACCTTATTAAGTCCGAGACAAACTTTCAGCTCTTTGACAGTATCATATCTCTCCATCAGTTGTGTGGACGATATGAGCACTCCAAGAAAGGTCGAGTGCATGATGTCCAACGACTGAAGATGGCGCCCGGCCACACCAAACTGGTGGATGCCCGGATTATATTTGCCACTCCAATCAACATTCTCCAGCTTTGGGGCGACAATGCAAGCCTCAGCAGCTTGTGCCATAGAAATATCTTGTAGCATTGGCGCGTTCACCTCCAGCTTGCCGGTGTTCAAGGCGGTGTAATGGAGACACTCGAGAGATTCCGAGGAAACGGAGACGTCGCTGACGGGGGCGAGATGGGCAACAAAAACATAGAGCTTCCGCAGGCGTGGGCACTGCGGAGAGGACACGACGCGCCCCAGCTCGCCGCCGTCCATTCTGGTGCATGATATCTTCAGATCGGTCAGGGCCGAGAAGGAGCCGGCCGGCGGCGGCCGGAGAACGAACTCTGTCAGGTCCAAGAGTCCGAGCCCGATCTCCGTAGCTCTCTCGCAGATGGGAAGTGCGAGCTCTTCCTGATGGCCGACGGCAGGTTTCTTAGCTTCTTCTTCCTCGACAGACAGACTGAGATGTAGCTTACCAGCGAGGCGCTGGGAGGCGAAGTGCAGCCATGGAGCGATACGGTGGGCGGGGAGGTCGCGCTGGTCGGCTCCGGTTACTTCGATCTTGAGGCTGCGGAGCGTAGGTGCGGCGTAGCAGCTGAGGGCGCCGTCGATGGAGTCGAGAAGAGCCGAGGGCGGCGTCGATGGAGCAGGAGCAGGAGCAGGGCTGCGGCAGATGAGCACGAGTTCCGGCATGTGGGCCCAGACGCCTCGCCATCGGCGGGAGAGGACGCTGGTGCGCGCGGCGGCGGCGACGGACGGCAGGCGGACGAGGATGGCGTGCAGAATCTCGTCGGGGAGGCCGCTGATGAGGTCCTCCGCCTCCGCGTCGCGGCGGCAGATGGCGAGCGGCTGCGGATCCATTGGGATGAGAAAAAGGCAAAAGTGGATGATTGCGATTTGTGAATCGATAAGAGCAAGGCCAATAACCTTGGCTATAAGCCCATGTAATCTCGAGACAATACAAGAGCCAAGTGATACAATAGCTTGGCTGTTAGTTTGACTGTAAAAAAAAATACACATATATTTAAGTCACTGAACTGTATCTGATCCTATTGATTGACACTAAACACATCTCTGTAGCCATTTGTGTTGCTGCCGACATTCACAGGTCCATGGACACAATCACAGATAAATCAAATAAGGTGTCAACTGAATGTTGAAGCAACAAGCATATTGTTCACTAGTAAAAAAATATAATGGCTCTTACAACCAAGTTCACAGTATTAGATGATGGGCCAAGAACGACACACACGAATTACTTAAAAGCTTAAGAAATAAAACATGGTCTGCAATATAACTGAAATTTAACCCTCAAAAGATGGCTGCTGCGACGGGCAACTATTACACTAATGACATGAAAATAAATCTGGACATGAAAATAAATCTAGCATCCATAGTTTCCAATTTATTTAGCCATATCTCTCGATGACCCGCAACAGTCGATGATACTTAGGTCTTCAGGAAGAACCCCACGCAGGAACCTGTAGGAAATTGACAAGTGTATATATTAATAGACGGTATGACAAACAATAATAAACAAAATGAAAAGTTATTATATCTTACATTTTAAAGAAATAGGATATTGCACGCACAACTAATTATTTCTCCTATTAGCAAATTTTTGCCAAATATGCTCAATTAAGTCTTTTTTCAGTTGTTTATGTGTTGCTTGGTGATGGATCTGCTCTTCTACGTAAAATTTCAGAGAAAATTGGGCCTCCACCCTTTTGTACTTCTAGAGGTAGAGCAATTGATGATCCACCTTGCTCATTCAAGTCAATAGGAAATTTCACCATGAATATTAGGAGTACTAATTAAACGTTGACTGCATGATTACCAACAATACTAATTGCATCTTGACTGCATGCTATTTACAGGTGCATTCATACTACAGACTGCATGGTTATCTATCTACAACATTTGAGAAAAAAATATGTATACAAAATAGTAGTTTATAAAATTAATACCTGATTCTTCTTATGAGCTAGCATCTGCATCTGTAAAAATGAAAAATATGACATCAGCTATGTATAACAAAAAGAATGTTACAAAGAGGATATGGAACAAAAATAGCAGTTTATAGAACTAAGTGTTCAGCTCTGACATCATCAGACATTCCATTTGTATCTTTCATACTAAGTGTTCTGTATGTCTCCAGCATAGCTGACTTGGCATTTTCTTTGGCTGCAAGGTGGTTAAGTCTAGCTGATTCAAGTTTCTCAGCAGAAACATGTTTCTGGGTCTCTAGCATCTTTTCCCGACTTTCATTTGTGCCTTGAATTTTTGTAAGTTGTCGAAGGACATCATCCATCTGTGAAGGATGTTTCTTGGCCTCTTTCTTTGCCTCCTTTGCCTTCTTGTTCCCTATTGGACGATTTTCAGATTGTGTCAAAGAGGGTATGAGCTCTCCCACACACCCCTCATCATTATCCAAATTCCTTTTATTTGACATCAGATTTTCCTCTAATTGCACTTGCCACTTTGGTTCATCACGTAGAATCAGCCAACAATGCTTCAACGTAAATGGACCATCTTTGTATTCCTCATAGATAGTTTCGGCCTTGTTCATTAGTTGGTCATCAGAATAACCACTAGGCCAAATTGATGTAGCCTCCTTCCATGAGCTGCAAAACCATCCAACCTTTTTCTTAATTTTCAGAAAGTGATCCTTCAATTGCTTTGATGTTCTTCTTCTTTTTTTAGGGGTGGTACTGTTATACTCATTAGTAACATCTCCCCAATACCGGTCAGTCTTCTTGCAGTTCCCATTGATTGGATCATTTGAATTATTCAACCATGCACTCACCTACAGTGCAAGCAAGTTTAGTATTGTTAGCCATACAAGCCCTACAAGAAAATACAGAATAAATATGTAATGCGACTCACCAAGCGCACTTCCTCCTCCTTGGTCCATTGTAACCGTCTATCAATCCTAGCACCATTTCTATCATCCTCATCATTATCCAAATTTATCATTTTTGGGCTTTTTTCCCTTTTACTTCCATTAACCGAATGAGGTGGGATTGGCTGAGGAAGTACCGGACTGGCGGACTCCATGGATTATTGAAAAAACTAAAGAAACCACCAGGTGGGCGATTATCCACACCCCTGCAGGTAGATAGATAATGGGATGGTGAGCTTCCAGATTCAGAAACCACCAGGTGCTAGTTTATACTTTTTTTAATGTCTACTAAAATTAGAATGCTCGTCTGGTAAAAAGATTCCTTTCAAAAATCTCCACGGAAATTTAGGATAAATAAAAATATTTAATAAGATCTATAATCTACACACAAGAAATAAACCAATGAAAAATTATGTATACAAAAATCTTCAAGGAACGAGAGGATCTCTCAACTTTCCACTAATATATTTGATATTCAATTAAAAAAGATGCAAAGACGTGTTGCAGCAGGGACTTACCACTCTTTTGGATTAGAGTCGATCTCGTCTTGCTGGAATGCTCGAGAAGATGACGCAGCAGCACCACATGCAGGCCACCACGGCATAGGTTGCTGGGGAACCGGCGGACCGCACCACCAAGGGCCGGGAGCTGCAGACCCCGGCGGCGGCGTGGTCTTCATGGAAGTTGCTGGCGTGGGGAAACACCCAAGCGTGGAGGACCCTGGTGGTGTCAGAGGCGACTTGTGGACGGACGGAGAAGTTGGCAAAGGTTGAGGCGGCGGCGCGAGCTCTCTCTTCCGGCGAGACATCAGATTTGTTAGGGTTGTCACGGATGGAAAACCTCGTAATAGACTGCAGGGAGAACTTAAATCATCACTGAATGAAGACCATTCAGCTTCCGGAGTATAGGATTTGGCGGGTGAAATCAACGATTGGGCGCGAGGTGGAGAGGATTTGGCGCGAGGCGGAGAGGATTTGGCGCGCTGTAGCGTGGGGAAATTTTTCTGGGAAAGAGAATAGAGGCGAGCCACACCGGATCGAGAATGCAAGAGGGGAACCCACAAACAGCGCTCCTTAGTTGGGCGCTAAATCGACTCTGGCGCATGGTTTCCCGTGCTGCAGCTCGACGCAAGTTGGGACGCCAAGCTCATTCTCTCTCATTTTCTCTCTCTTCCATGTAGGATTTTGCTGAGTTGTCTTGGCTATTAGCCAAGCTGACATGGCTTATTGTACCTGCCATAATAAGTCTTGTTTAGTTTCCCCAATTTTCCTCGAATATTTCTACTTTTTCAATAATAACTAGTGTCTGTTTTTTTTTGTTGTCAATTTTAGCATTGAGTTCAGCTTGGCTACCCTTTTCAAAACTGTATAATCTTTTCTATGGTTTCCAAATGTACCATCCAATGTTTTCGAGGCGTTGTTGTCACACCCAATTTTAAGAACAAAATTGAATGCAATAACTCATGTGTGCCCAGAGATCAATCACACACATAAGCCACAAATTAAGAAGTACCATCACATATGTTTATTACATAGCGAATATTATTCTAAGTCTTTACATAGCAGCGGATAAATAAAGTGTCTCTCGCGGTAGCTCCATCACAGGGAAGATGACTGGTTGACAGCAAGGCTAGAACTCTTCAGGGAAGTCGTCGTTACCATAGCAATCTGTTACCCATTCGGGATTTTTATCCAAGTAGAAAGAAAATAAACAAGCATAAGTACATCTCGTACTTAACAAGTGTAACATGGGGTTCATGAGGCTCAAATAAGGCTGACACTGGTTAAACTGCAGTAGCTTTTAGTTGGCAACATTTTAACATTAAGGTGAATATATATGAATGCTTAAAACCCAATCCACATGATCATAATAACTGAGACATAGTAATAAGATAATCAACATGAGCAACATAAATAAACAACATATAACAACTAAGTCTGTGAGTTTTCCGGGCCGCTCGTATCCGTGAGCACGGCTGATATATCAGTTTATTAAACTCTGCGCAGAGGTGTACACTTTACCCGATGAGTCGTGATATCCAGATGCCCGGGTTAATTACTCCCATAACACTTCCAAGGTGAGTGGGCAGGATACACGCAAAGCCTTTCAAAGGTTCGTCTAACAAGTTAGGGCCGCTAGGTCTTAAGGCAAGGGGAAGAAGGGTCTCCCAACCTTACGGCAACGCAGGCAAGGTGAAAGTAGCCGCCCTAAATCCAGCTCGTCAAGCGCCTTATGCGCCCTTTCGGGTAACCACTAACAAGCTAGAAAAGGGCCTTATACTGAGCTAAGGTCAGAGCCATATAACCCTCATGGTTGCACTGTATGTCCCAGCTTTTGCTGACAGGAGGTCCTAAACCATGTTGCTAAAAAGATCAAGTTTTATTCACCGTTATTAGATCATGTTTGGTTTAAGTAAAGCTCTAGCAAAATTCTATCCATATGCATAGCATCCCAAGGTTAACAAGGTAACAGGTCAAAAATCTAGGATAAACTAGATAGGAGGTCAAAATTAGACACATGCATATGAATTTAGATGCTTCATGGTGAATAGGTCAACAAGGATGATCCCACGCTATACTTGCCTGATTCAGAGTACTCTGGTTGCTCTTGGTTGTCGTAGAAGGGCTCCTGATCACCAGCGTATGTCTCACCGTCTATACTCGATTACCACATCAACACACAATCATCGGAACACAATCATGCAAAGCAAACAAGCTATAATTAGAACATTACACCAACAGCAAGAAAATAATATAAAAAGTTTGAAACAGAAAACTACGATCCAACACGATCACATAAACGCGAAGATCACGAAAAACGGAATTATAACGCGAAGGTTATGAGCTAAACAAGTTACAAAACCTCGGTTAGTAGATTAAACCTAACTCAAATTTTAATTACTGAAAACAGTAGATATTCTTGTACAGATAGATAGATCTTTTCAAAACGAATCTAACGCAACTTGAACGGACTAAAAACGTAGAAGTTATAAGCATTTGAAACTGATGGCAAAACTGTAAATAAACTGAAATTGATTTTGAATTTAAATTGATTTAAAACGAATTTCAGATCTGGCTGGACTGCGCCTCAATTTGGATGAAACGCAGGGGCTTAGAAGCAAGTTTTCGCAGACTCAGAGCACAGTGCCCAAAAGGACCGCGGGTTGAGGCTCGAATAATTGTAATGGCCTTTCTGTAAAATGACCGGCGAAGGGGTACCAACTGATGAAGATCGTCGGTTCCCAGATGGACGGCTCAGATTAGTTCTGGGAGAGCTGGCGGCGCTTTTCGCCGGAGCAGAAAGAGGAACACGTCGGCGGCATCGCCGGAGTTGGGCGAGGGAGCTCGGGATTGCTCTATAGAGCGGTAGAGACCTCGGGAGTAGGTCCAATCGAAAGAGGAGAGCAAAGCGGACTCACCAGTGGTGATGATGGCGTCGGTGAGGTCTCTGTGACGGCGGATTGCGCGGCGAGGCGGACAGCAGGGGCGCTGCAACGACGGCGAGCACGGGTTAACGCGAAACCAGGAGAAAACAGAGGGGAAAAAGGTGTAATGGCTTCGCGTGACCAAGACGAAGCTAGATAGGAACCTTGCGACGGCTGGAACTCGTTGAAGCGTCGGGTTGACGACGGCGGATCGTCGGCGGCCGCGGAGATCTCGGTGTGGGCAAGATAGAGCACGAGAGCAAGAGCTAGATGCGTGGGGAGAGGCGGCGGGTTCTTGGGGATCTATTTATGGGGTTGGCTCGGCCGATTAGGCAGGCGAGGGAGCGTGGGGAGGACGGAGTCGATCTCGGGTGCGTATCCTGGCCGGATACGGGAGGGAGAAGACGAGCGCGGCACGCTGAGAGGCTGACCGGTGGAGCCCGGTCGTCAGCGAGAGAGAGGGAGCGACGCGCGCATCCGGGCGGCGAGCGGACGGCTGGGCCGGCGGAGCGGCGCTGCGCGCAGGCGTTGGGCCGGGCAGCGGCCCATGCGGGCGAAGGAGAAAGGGGAAAGGGAGAAGAGAAGCGGGCCGGCGCGAGGGGAGGAGCAGGCCGTCCAGGCTGATCGGGCCAAAAAGGGAGAGAGGGGAAGGGAGAGAAGGAAAATTGTTTTCCAATTTCAGATTTGATTTTTCAAAAGCATTTTCAAATCCTTTTTGAATTCAAACAACTTTTGAACTAAAACCACACATCACAAAAATAAGATATGCACCAGCATGTATGCATCAACATGATCTTTGGCCTAGGATTAATTTTAGCTTTTGCAAATAGTTTTATTAACTAGTTTCCATGCAACACATAAAATGCATAATTAAATCTTATTGCCTATTTTTAAATTGATGCAAATTTTGGGATGTTACAGTTGTGGTGAGGTGCGACGCTTTACCTCCTTAACAACGCCTAGGCGTTTATGGCGGATGCCTAGGTAATGTCATATGCACATTTTAGGCGCCATGAAGATACTAGTGCAGCACATGCATTCCTCGTTTATTCATAATTATTGAGGCCAGCACATACTAGTAGCTAAGTAGTAGTACTACTACCCAATGAGAAGCATGTAGTACCTCTGTATGTGGCCATGTGACACGCTAATAATATAATATAAAAAGCAGTACAGAGGACAGTACGCACACCAGTTCATCCATGAGCAGAGGCAGAGTAAACAAATATGTAAAGCGGCAGATGGAAGATTTGGTGAGCCAAAACACGAGAGGATACAGGGGGCTACAGGTGCTGACAGACTCGAAGCGGACAGACCTGCGGACGGTGGCAGCGACTCGAAGTGGGCGGACAGGTGCACTGCGGACGGCCGACGGTTGCGAGCGGCAGGTGCAGGTGGCCAGCAGTAGTAGGGACTCGAGCAGGCGGACTTCAATAGAGCGAGCAGCTGCGGACAGACGGACACCGACGGAGGCAGAGAATCGAGGCGGACGAGCTCACGAGCAGGGTGCGGACGGCCGATGGCTGCAGGAGCGGCTCCATGGAAGATGCAAACGGTCGAGCGGAGATGCAGGGGCGGCAGGCCGGTGGACTCAAGCAGAGGAAAAGCCAAGCGGAGCTCGATGTCAGCCCGCCGCCTTCTCTCCTCCTCTCCCCTCACCCATACTCACGGTAAATAGCTCGGGCAGGAGATTTCGCGCGTGAATAGTTGTATATGCCGAGTAAGTTCCCGCCCTTTTGCTTTTGGTGCGGACGCGCGGTCGATTCCCGCGAGGGCCGCGATGATTTTGGCGCTTTTCCCCGCGAGCTCGTGTTTGGCGTCTGCGGCAGGGCTCTAGGTGTCCGCCTGGCGCCATTCCTCGCCTAGGCGATGCCCAATCAGGTGAGGCAAACGCCATACCTACGGAGGTTGTGGCAACCCCGACGCCTAGCACTCGTAGCATGCCTTGTCGCCTAGGTGACGCCTCAAAAACAACCAAAACAAAGAAGAGCGAATTGTCATTCTAAAATAAAATATGAATTTAGTTGGAATATTTTTTTTTTGAAGCAGCATAGTTGCTTTCAAATACAACTAGTACATATACATGTTCTCTCTCCGTATCGAAAATAGAAGTCGTTTAGAACAGTATCGAAAATAGAAATCGCTTAGAACAGCGACACGGTCTTCAAAATATAACTTTGACTACTTATTTATTTGAAAATATTTGTTATAAAGTGATATAGGTATATTTTTATGGAAGTACTTTTCAAGATAATTTATTTATATAAATTTTACATCTCTAAGTAGTGTACAAAATTGTCAATTTTTGCATTGAGTTCAGCTTGGCTACTTTCTACAAAATCGTTGAATCTTCGCACTGGTTTCCCATCTGTAACACCCCAAACAATAATCTTTAATTTGTTGTGAAGTAAGTACATAAACAAAGTACCTCATGAAGTCCAAGAGAAACTGTCAGCTCGCTGACGGAATCAAATCTCTCCATCAGCCGTGTGGACGATATCAGGATTCCAAGCCAGGTCGAGTGCATGATGTATTGCGACCGAAGGTGGCGCCCTGCCACAACAAACTGGTGTTTGCCAGGATCATAAGGGTCAGTCCATTCAACCTTCTCCAGCTTCGGGGCGACAATGCGAGCCTCAGCAGCGCGAGACACATTAATGTCTTGTAGCATTGGGGCGTCTACCTCAAGCTTCCCGGTACTAGTGGCTATGTATTGGAGACACTCGAGAGATTCTGAGCGCACACAGACGTCGCAGACGGGTCCGAGCATCAGCACAGAAATATCGAGCTTCCGCAGGCGCGGACACTGCGCGGAGGAGACGACGCGCCCCAGCTCGCCGCCGTCCATTCGGCGGCATGCTATCTTCAGATCGGTCAGCGCCGAGAAGGAGCCATTCGGCGGCGGCCGGAGAACAATCTTAGTCCGGATGTCGAGGTCGATCTCCGTAGCACTCTCGCAGATGGGCAGTGCGATCTCCCCCTCAATGGAGCCATAGGTGCCCAGACGGACACGGACGCGGACCTTCACCTTGTCAGCGAGGCGCTGGGAGGCGAAGCGGAGCCATGAAGCGATACGGTTGGCGTGGATGTCGCTCCAGTCGATTCCTCCTAGGTCGATCTCGAGGCTGTGGAGGGTAGGTGCAGCGTACGAGTTGAGGGCAGCGTCGATGGAGTCGAGAAGGGCCGAGGGTGGCGTCGATGGAGCAGGGCTGCCGCGGAGGACCAGTTCGGGCATGTGGGCCCAGACGCCTCGCCAGCGGCGTGAGAGGACGCTGGTGTGCGCGGCGGCCGCAGCGGATGGCAGGCGGAGGAGGATGATGTGCAGAAGCTCGTCGGGAAGGCCGCTGATGAGGTCCTCCGCGCCGCGGCGGCGGATGGCAGGCTGCTCCATGGGAGGAAAGGCAGCCGTCGACTTGGGTTCGGGTGGGACTGCCTCAAGTGCGATCTTCGGTTGACTACTAGGCCGGACTAGAACGGGCCTGCCACGGCCCAACAGAAATAGCCCAAAGCACATCAGGGAGTGAAGCAGTAAGCACTCATTTATTTCCTCTGAACGTTTGTGATCACAATGACTGAAAAGAACAGGCGAAATAGTCTTCTCTGCTGCACCCAAAAGCTACGTTCCGGTAATATTATAGTATTAGTTTAGTCAATATTTTTCTTCGAAGTAATTATAGTTCATAATTTTCAAGTAATTGTAGTTCATCTTTTCTGTACTCGCAAGCCATGGCTTCTGAAAATTAGGTTACAAAAATAGGATACTTGTCATCAGAAGGATTAAAAGGAAACAACGAATAGCGAATTGTCATTCCAAAATAAAATATAAATTCAGTTGGAATACCTTTTTTTTTTGAAGTAGCATGGTTGTTTTCAAATGCAACTAGTACATATAACTGTTATATAGAGTTGGCCATTCATATAACTGTTGTCGCATCAGCAGCAAAGTGACATAGTTGTTTACCCATCGCTTGCATATAAAGCCATGTTGAAAATTCCTATGGTTATTGCATCAGCATCAGCATCAGCCGATTGGCACGCTCAACAATAAGAAAAGAAAGCTAAACTTAAGTGTGACATTGCTAACAAGATTGATAATCACTATATCACTGAATATTTCATTTCAAAAGAACACTAAAAGAGCGTGACACTTGCAGTCAATAGTTTGAAGACATACATCGTTGATTCAACTGACAAGAGTAAGATTACCAAGCATGAACTCAACACAAGCCTTAAAACACATGCTACCTAGAATCAAATTGACACAAATTTGCAGTAACTAGGCCCACTACAATCCTTTGAACTTCTAGCAATGTTCTCGTAGAAACCAAACGAATAGTGTATGATGTGAGCATGACACATGAGCGGCCTCTATATTATGGCTTCCGCACCTCCATAGTGTGCACATGAAATTGGACCTTGCTGTTTTGATGACACGTGCTGCTGATCCTTTGGACAACCGCCATGATCTCCGAAGAGACAGGGACAATTGGCACTGTAAAGTCTACCCTTTTAAGGGTGGTTACTGTGTTGCATCTAGACAGCAACAACTCCACAAATTTCACCTCTTCAGCTGAACCTGTAAAGAGAGCGATTCCTATCTCTTCTAGTGAATCAAAGGTGATACCATCCAACCTATGATTCTGTGGCAGAAGACAAGGACAATCTGATGTAGTACAGGAAGACATCTGAAAAAATATATATTATAAGTAAAAAAAAGTTAGCAAATAAGACATGTATAGAAACAAATGCAATATGTACAGAAATTGTTCACCCTTTGGGGAAGGGATCTTTCGACGCCTAGTTAATCTAACGAGGCACGTATGTTTTTGGGTTTGTGTTTTTAGGTTCTTGATTTCTTTTGTGAAACAAACTTTGTACACATAGAACATGTGTCAACTTGACTAACTATTGTGCAACAGCAGCTCTTTATTGTTCTCCTCGGTTGTGTCAACTAGATCAATCATATTGCATTTGTTTTGAATAAAAAAAAGGCACTGTTAGTTACTCCCTCAGTCCCAAGATATAAGGCGCGATTTGACTTGACACGGTCTTCAAAAATATATTTTTGACCTATAATTTCTCTTATAATATATAATTTATAGAAATAAAAGTTTGACCATTAGAAAGTATTTCTAAATACAAATATAATATAATTATTTTTGTAGTATAAGCTCTTCATATGATTAGACTAATTCTTAGTCAAAGTTAAGAAAGTTTGAATTTTGAAATACGTGCGCGCCTTATATCTTGGGACGGAGGGAGTACATACCTTTGCCAGAACTGACTTACAATTTTAACCAGAGGGAGTATTATATAACTATAATAATTTATAAAAAAAAATTACTTCTAAACTCATTAGTTTATATAAGTATCGTCATGTAAAAGATACCCGTTTTTTTAGAATATGAGAAAACTTTGCTAAATTGATAAATAATAGTCCCTGATATACCCTCGGTTAAGACCTAAGGCTAAGATCCTTGATAGCAAAGATCACATGATTCAAAATGCATATCATCACTACAACAAATTAGAGTAACACAGAAAGCTAAAAGCTTAGAAGTTACATTCGGTGGAGTACGCTGATCAAACCATAGCATCAATTTCCTGATACAGCCACATCTCCTAAGGAGATGCAATATGATTGCCGCAGGAACATGGTAATTCCCCACCAAATAAATAACAAGAGTTTCACATACAGGTAGCTTGTCCATTTCGTTCAGGAAGGTCACATATCCCTCTATTCCCTGCGAATGAGATCAGCAAAATATCAGTAGCTGTGCTTGCAAAATTACCAATGCATGTTTCAGCTCTAATACTTGAAGAGAAAAAGATTGGTCCTATTGGTGAATTATAATAACGATAGGAACGTTGCTCTTAAGTCTTAACTCGTGTCTGCTGAACAGCTACCACATTTCTTAATGATAGGGAGGCAATAATGGCTGCAATGCAAGCACGCAGGTACAGGGGTTTTCACAGAGTTGTGTCCAAAATTGTTAATTTTTGCAATGAGTTCAGCTTGGCTACCTTCTACAGAATCGTTGAATCTTTGCGCACACTGGTCTGTAATACTCAAAACAATGATCTTTAATTTGTTGTAAAGTAAGTATACATAAACAAAGTACCTCATGAAGTCTGAGAGCAACTGTCAGCTCGCTGACGGTATCAAATCTCTTCATCAGCCGTGTGGACGATGTGAGGATTCCAAGCCAGGCCGAGTACATGATGTGTAGTGACCGAAGGTGGCGCCCTGCAACAACAACCTGGTGCCTGCCAGGATCATAGGGGTCGTGAGTCCATTCAACTGTCTCCAGCTTCGGGGCGACAATACAAGCCTCAGCTACACCAGTGCGAGACACAACAATGTGTTTGAGCATCGGGGCGTGAACCTCCAGCTTGCTGGTTTCTGCGGCGTGGTAGTAGAGCCACTCCAGAGATTCCGAGCTAATGGAGATGTCGCGGGTGGGTCCAAGCTTCACAAAAACACAGAGCTGCCTCAGGCATGGGCACTGCACAGAGGACACGACGCGCCCCAGCTCGCCGCCGTCCATTTGGCCGCATAATATCAACAGAATGGTCAGGGCCGAAAAGGAGCCGACCGGCGGCGGCCGGAGAAAAAAATCTGTCCGAAATCTGAGGCGGATCATCGTAGCTCTCTCACAGATTGGCAGCGCGAGCTCCTCGATATCGCCGCGCGTTCGGGCATCTTCCTTCAGATCGAGATTGAGTCGTAGCTCGCCAGCAATGCGCTGGGAGGCGAAGCGGAGCCATCGAGAGATGCGGTGCGCGGGGACGTCGCACCGGTCGACTTGGCTGACCTGGATCTTGAGGCTGTTGAGGGTAGTTGCGGCGTAGGAGTTGAGGGCGGCATCGATGGAGTCGAGGAGAGACGAGGGCGGCGGCGGCGCCGCAGGAGCAGGGCTGTCGCAGAGCACGAATTCCGGCATGTGGGCCCAGACGCGTCGCCATCGGCGGGAGAGGACGCTGGTGCGCGCGGCGGCCGCGGCGGACAGCAGGCGGACGAGGATGGTGTGCAGAAGCTCGTCGGGGAGGCCGCTGATGAGGTCCTCAGTGCCGCGGCGGCGGATGGCAGGCGGCTCCATCTCCATAGGAAAGGCAGTGGAATCCATCGGCGAGGGTTGGGACTTGGGACTTGGGACTTGGGATTGGCGTTTTCGATATCTTACGCCCGACTGGAAGCTTCCGGTGTGGCGGTGTCGGACTCGGACTCCGACGGCCTGCCACGGCCCACGGCCCACCAACACAGCCTAAAGGGAGTAAGGAATGAACCGATCGATACAGGTGTAGAAGATTAGAAAAAAAATATAGTCCCCTTTCATTTAAACTTATTAACCGGCTTATGAGCAACGAGTTTGATTTGTCTCTTTTCAATTAAAAAACCCCGAACTTTTACACTCTTCTAACTCTTAAAACCGTTCAATTTATCTTCTTAAATAGTTTTGAAAGCAGTTTTGACTAACATAGCGCCATTTAGCAACGAGAAAAGTAAATCGGACTTCCACGAGAGTTGAGGAAGATCAATTGTAAAATATAAAAAAAATGTTGACACAAGTTTTTAAAAATTATCTAAATACTTTTTTATTAAATAAATATGCTTTTATAATTTATTAAAAAAAACCTCTCTCCTTGTTTCATTCTAAAATATTGTCAACAGTCTACTTATTACATGGTACTCTAATTCATTCTTGCTATTCAAAACATTTCCTTATTAGAGGACTCCCAACCCTAATAATAAACATATCATTATTAAAATCTATAATCCCCAAATGGCACATGAATATTTTTGGAGCACATGTTTTATCTGTAACTATCACTTTTTTCCATGTCTAGCTACGCGGTTAATTAAGTGCTTATTTTTCTATAGCTAATCGTTATTGAATGAATTCTAATTCATCTAAAATAAAGGGATCCAAACGGCTCCTTACTTAAATTCCTGCACTGCCACCGGGTCTCTTTGAAGTAGAGTCCTTATGAGGGGATCCAATTGGTTGCGACGGAGAAGTATATATCTTCAGAATCACTTATAGAATAGTGCTCACCTAACCTTTTGCGTATTCGAGAAAAAAAAAGTAGTGCTCACCTTGTTGACCCTGATCCACCATATATCGTCAAAATGTTCGAACATATTATGACTATTTCTGTTTCCAAACAGAGAAGAAATCTTCTCGCAGCCACTCGCTTCAAAGATCAGAACATCAAATGCAGAGTTGCCACGGCATTTAAAACTACAACCTGCGTCAGCTACTCGTCTAGTCCTCACGTCCACGTCGCCCCAAAATCCCAGGACCGTTCGATTTCCTGAACCGACGGCTGTAATCCTCGCCCCCTCCCCCGAAATTCTGCTAGGAGTTGATTCTTCTTCTTCTACGCGACTTCTTCTGCTCACCTCCTCCGCTTCTCCTGCTTCTCATCTAAATCCGGAGAAGCAAATATATACAAACTCAACTTCCGCTTCTCCTTCCCCATTCTTCTCGCACGCGGCAGGCTCGTCTCTCTTCCCGTCGCTCTTTCCCTCTCCCCCCGCGCGGACAGGGCGACGGCGGCGGCCGCGCGTCGGCGTGGTGGCTGCGACCGGCCTCCTCCTTCTCCTCCTCCTCCTCCTCTCCCCTCGCGTCGCGGCGTGCCGGGCAAGCCCGCGCCGCCGGTTCACGGCGCGACGACGCCCCCGGCTTTGGCGCGGCATACACCAGGCGGGCGCGGGTCGGCGTGGTGGCTGTGGCCGGCCTCCTCCTTCTCCTCCTCCTCCTCACGTCACGGCATGCCGGCCAAGCCCGCGCCGCCGGTTCACGGCGCGACGGCGCCCCCGGATTTGGCGCAGTATCGTCCATGGGCGGCGGTGGTCCTCCCTGCCCATGGCACCGCGCTAATGGGCCCCGCCGGTGGCCGACAGCGTGGCTCCCCCCGACATTGCTGCTCCCTCTGCTCTGCGTCTGCTCGTGTGCTACGTACAGGAAACCCTAGCTCCCTGTGCTACAGGTCGGCACTGCCCAGCGTCGGCCCCATCCCCATGGCGTTGCCCTTCTCTGGTGTGGAGGGGCTCGTCGGCAACAACAGCGGCACCCACAAGGTCGCTGTCACTCCAGTGAGTGCATGGACGACGAGGTAAACTCCCATCTCTCTCTTGCCCTCCCTCTATACATCCATTGTTGGTCTCAATTTATTTTTCCCTTAGTTGATTTCCTCCCACTGAGTTGCAGGCAGGCATGGTACAAATTGATAATACAGATCTTTAATTTCTATCAGTAACTCTAGATATAAAGAGGCGATTTATTTGTTGTAAAATTGAAATCAAAAGACAAAAAAATATCATGCTTTTTTACGCATATAAGTAACTTTGTTCATGAAGGCTTACAATGAGATATCTTTTATTGCTAACTTAAACTTGTTTGGTTCAATGATGTCAGCTAAGTGTCGGTTGTCACTTCCTGCGTTGCAAGACGAGAAACTAAATGGAGCTTCCAGCATACCAAACTCCTTCATTCTTCTGCCCTCCTCAGATGAGTACTCTCTTTTATTCCACAACAACATATCTGTATTATTCCTTTTTCATGATGATATATATAGTTAAGAGTGTCTAATAATCTGGTTACTAAGGAACTATTTATCAAAATTTAAAATGGCTGTTATTGTCCATTTGGTCAGTGTAAAATAATACCAATATATATGGAAGAGGGTGTAGTGTCTAGCTGCAGTACAGAGCTTTCGGATTTGTGGCTATAGACAATTTTAAAATACAGCTGCTGCGGTTCTATCCATTTAGTCCATTGACGTTGAGTTATGTTCAGTCTGATTCTTATTTTTTTACTTGCCATGCTGTCAGTGCCAAAGGCCGCTGTTTCTCCTGTATGGATCCTCGGTTAGCCTACAGTGCCCCCCTTCCTTCCCCTACCAACAATCTACGTCACCTGCCAGCAGCCCCATATTGAGTCCCAATCCAAGCTCTAATTTGAATTTGTGGAACCCTATAGCTGCTCCATGTCTGATTTTTCTCAGGCTTACACCAGGTAATTTCAGTGACTGATATATTCTTTTTCACCTCATGTCTATTTCACTTATTAAAGCATGAAGGCATATGCAGGTAATCAGACAACATGCTGCTGCTACCAAGACATCTTCCTATATTATTTCTTTGGTTTATCTTAGTGTCACTTACTTTGAAAGATGACCCAGCCCAATTTTCAGCCAATAGACAACATGCAGGTAATCTTGCAGCAGCGTTGTACATGGCTATGGAACTAGATGGTCCAAATGAACCACAACATTTGGTATATTTTTTGCTTAATTAATTTTGAGTTATGTTAGTTAACTCATCTCTAATGATTGCACATTCGTTTGCTGCAATGGTGTTCAGGTCGGTTATTAATATGTGCATGCCTCAAAGTGCGTAAACATGAACTTCCAGGTGCACCAGTGGTACTTAAAGTGAAGACTTTAGAGGTTCATGTAAGAATAGAATTCCTTAGGTTTGTAGGATTTTATTATTCCTGACATATTATTTTAACCCATGCAATGCTCACCGTGTTAGAATAACATTGCTACTTGCTTACCTTGTCTAGCCTCTTTTTATAGAAAGAATAAAGGCCATTGATTTCCCTAGGTGTCCCAGTATTTTTCAAAGACCACTATGTCATTTTAAAGATTCAAGTTTAAACAACAGCCATAAAATATTTATCTTTCATTGCTTTATGTATCAGCAAATTTATCCTTAGTTTCTTGTTGCAGGACTATTCTTAATTCACACATCTCTTTGGTCTATTGTGTATACATTCACTTTGTTCCTTCAAATAAAATACAGATCATTGACAAGATTTTATACAAAAGCCTTTGCTTCTTTAGCGTGGGCACTTTGTCATATTTGCTTCTCCTTCTTACCATGCTTGCTTCAGGTAATGGTGCAGACCAAACTTTCCCGAAAGCTAGCTTGGTTATTTATGTGATGCCCTGTAGTCCATTCCTGGAGCACCTGGTATGTCGTGCGGCAGCGCAACCGGTCACCTCCTGTGGGTGCCCCGCATCATGTCATAGCGCGTGCAGGCCCCACTGCTGTCTCTTGATATGTCTGGTCCTCGCTCCGTCTGTTGCTGCCCCGCGGCTCCCCAAAGTGTCGGCGCCACTGGCCAGTGGCCACTGCCGGTGCCCACCGGTGATTCTAATGTTTTCATCAACATTTTTCCCTTCTAAAACCAAGCCATTGTTTGCTATTTGAGAGACATGCCCATTATATGCGGATAATCTTGGGTGTGTTGTGGATCACTAAAATTATGATAAAACTCTGTTTGCTTATAAAGGGTTGTTCTAGCCATTTGTCCATTCATGTGATGCATTTCTCATTGGTTACAATTTGATGTTATCAGCATTTGTCATTTCCCCCTTATTGAGCCTGTGACGAAAATTCTATATTCATTGCTCAGATCCATCCATGATTTAAGAATATTATAGCTTTCCTTTTATGGATAATTTTCTTTGTACCTGACTTCTCATTTTGCAATCAGTTAATATTGCATCATTGATTCCTCTTCTTAATTGTTGCGTTTATTCCTTGTGTTTTCTTATGCAGATCACCCACCTGCATATCAAAGTTGTGAAAGAACTGCTCTAGATTTGACGTCTGCGTGAAACCTAAAGGTAATGTATTTCTCTATAACTTTGACCGAAACATGGCATCCAGTTGCATACTAGCCCATTTTCCTGAATTCAAAAAATTGGCTTGTGGGTATTGGTTTTCGACCTTCTTATTTGTAATATTTTTTGAGCATTTTAGGATGTAGGGTTCTTCATAGGTTCCGCTTAAATAGTTGCAGCCTAAAAATGACAGACATAAAGGTTACAATCATAGGTGAAAAACCACCTCTTTATAAATAATGCGGATATTCTAGAGGCGTTCAATACAAATTGCACTTTTGGAATTCTCTGCAGCTGTCAGCATCGGCAATGTTCAAGTTCAGGAAACCAAACTACCAATGCATGACTATGTAGTCCTCTTTAGTTTTTCTGACCTTACACACTGTATGTAACATATTCATTTATATTTGTTTGCCACACTTAGCTAATTTTCAAGTCATGTATCAAACATATGTTTCCTCTAATGTACATGCAATAAATTATACTAATACTCTGTATGTATACTCCTTCGGGTAAGATGACTCACACCTTTTTTTAATGTAATAGCAGAACGTTATAGCTTGCCACACTTCTATATAATCCACAAATTTATGTTCTGCTCATACTATTACCGGCAGAGTCCACGCTACGGTCCCTAATTTTTGCGCGCGAGGGCGCGCACCCGCCACTAGTACGAAGATAAGGATGTCGTTCTCCTGCAGTCCATGAGCCTTGACGAACTCCTCCCACCAAGACTTGAGAAACAACATTTTGGTGTGCTTGTTTACTATGACATTCCATTTTTCACCACTGGGTGCTTTCAGAACTAAACTCTCAGTACCGTCAATTCTTTTTTTCTTTTCTTTTTTTTTTTTGCAAACTTATCCGATATGCTCTGACAGAAAAATGACCAAGTCATTACTATAGAAAGTGAGACAAATACTTTGGGCATCAGATTAAGACCATGCTTTTTTTTATGACTTGAAATGCACGTTTAGGCGCCTAAGTTTCTTTGTGCTACTGTAGAAAAAAAAAATGAGACGGCCAAATGAATATATAGCATTTCCAATTCACGAGACAATTCCGTCCAAAGAAACAGTTTATGCGTATAGTATAGGTGGTCGAATCTGTAATTTTTCATCCGCAAGCTTTCTGAAACAAGATGAGCATTTTTCATCCGCAAGCTTTCTGAAACAAGATGGGCACTCAGTAGGGCACAGGGTAGTCGAGAGCGAGCACTTACAATGCCCTTGAAGAAGCGGATCTTGCTCGCATCCATGTGCTCCCAGTAGTAGTGCTCCTGCCACTTTCAGCAGCTCTCACACCCCTTCTGAACCATCTTCCAACATCCAACCGCACCCCACAAATACTGTATTTCACAGGATGATATGCAGAGAATTTGAGAGAGTCTTGACCATGATGTTTTTTTTGCAGAAAGTCTGAGCTTTCGAGATGAAGCGGGTTCCTCCCCTAGTCCCCTTCCTTGATTTTATTATCGGTGAGTGTGGTGACCGATGAGGCTGAGATTAGCTGCAGAGATTTATTGAGGATTTCACCTACAATCTCTCATTTCACTACATACTGGTGGGTAAATAATATTGGCATACTAGTCACTGAGACATGGGACCAACACGGCAGGTTCAGTAGTAAATGGAGTGAAGACGTTTCACGGATATTGTGGTGTCAAGAGATGATCACCATGACTGAAGGGCACTGGTGAAATGGTCAAGTCTATGCTAAATCTGAGCTTCGGTCCACACGTGTTATATTAATTTGTTCTACACTTTCCTTTGAAGTAATTATAGTTCATCTCTTCTGTACTTGCAAGCCATGGCTTCTGAAAATTAGGTTAAAAAAATATGATGCTTGTCATCAAAAGCGTAAAAAGAAAGAAAGAACAGAGGATGCCATTCCAAAATAAAGTATGAGTTCAGTTGAAAGTCTAAATTTTCTGAAGCGTCACGGTTGATCTCAAGTGGGTGGATCTATATACCTTGTTCGGATTATAATCAATTTTTTTTATCTTATACATATCCTTACAGTAAAAATCCATCCAAAATACAAGCTCACCCATCTGGCGTTTACTCTAGCTCTACATATATAGAAATCCGAATCAGGAGCAATAACAATCTGAAGCTCAATCTAGTAATATACAACTAGCAATCCGAATCTAGTAATATACAACTAGCAATCCGAATCTAGCAAAAAAAAACTCGAGAACCAGACATGTTAAGCCACAAAACCCAGAGTCAAAAACTGAGATTGCCAGAATCTGAAGTAAACATTCAGTAGAAACAGAATACAGCAGAATCTGGAGGGGCCAAATAAAACAACTATTCAGCAGAAACAGGAGACAACAGAATCTTGAGGCACCAAATAAAACAGCTAACGAAACTCTTACCAACCAATTTAATCTCAGGCAATGCTACAGGGTCAGCTGACCCCGCCGGATAAAGAGGAAGACGATGTACTCCTCAAGCTTTACACCCTCTGTATTATCCTTTAGCCTGTAAAAGGGAGCGGAGGGCCCTATATAGAGCATGGAGACAACACACCCAGACCCACACAGACATCGAACTCCAGAACATAGCTAGACATAGCACACATCCACATCCACCCATCAAACCTTAAAACACCCCACAACAGAGACTTGGGAGATCATCTCTCTCGACTGTTTGTAACCCCTACTATGAGTACTCCGATGTAAGGTAACACAAGCAGCAACATCCACTGGACATATGGACGTTTAGCCGAACCAGTATATATCCTTATGACCGCTTTGCACATCATCCGAGGCTTTGATACACAGATACAAATTTACTCGTCTGATAGTCTAGACTACCATTCTAGACGCCGACAAGCATTGTACATCGTGCTCAGGGAATATGGAGCTGAGTTTGCCAATTACAACCTGGAGCCCTGTTCCATGTCAACGACCCCGGGCCGAGGGTCCCAATCAAGAAAGGCAAGTTCCTGGACATGGAGGCTCTCGAGATGGTCCGATTCGACATATACAGTACTGCAATTGGGGGTGCGCCAGGATCTCCTCACCATCATGGTTCTCCAGAACAAGGTACTGGAGTTCATTCAGTTCAGAGAAACACAACCCAGGTTTCAGTCTCCACCACTTACTGAATACTACCAGATGTTCAGTCAGCGATGTATTGAGGAACTGACACAGATTCTGTATTGCTGGAACTGAAATGCAGGTGGTAGAGGCCCTCAGCCCCTTAGTGAGGGCATTCAAGTCGATCAGAACCTTGAGGAAAGAGCTTGCCGAGCTACAGCAGGAACCGACAAAAGCTCACAATCAGGTATGCTACCGTACCGGAACAAGCCATCAGGAAACCATTCAATACAGATTGCGGTATTACCAATACCACCACATTGAATTCTCAATAAAATAAGACCACATGGAACCTAACATGATGTTTGTTTTACAAGTCTGATGCAACTTCATCTATTGGAAGCTAGAGTATCATCTGTGCAACGCAGGCTAGCACATAAGGAGACCCCGGTGCTCAACAGGCCATTGCCGGATGGAGCCTCTATAAAAGTATTGTGATCAGTACATATTGTCCTTATGCACAAATGGCAAACTGCCTGTAGTTGAAGGTCCCACAACGGGAGGAAAGACTGAAAGGGCGGGCTCAATGAAGGGCAACTTGCAAACCTCCCTGCTTGATGGACTCCACAAACATCAGTGTTCTTGAGAGTATCTTTCTACAAAACTGTGCCATGAAGTTAGCTTCTATAATTATAGAAACTATTAGTTTCAAAAAAAAAGAAAAAAAAAGAAACTATTGAACTAACATGCGTAGAACAATATTCTTGATTTTCAGTTAGGATAAAGGTGATGGTAATAATTGTTTATTAGTTTGTGGCTAGAATAATAGTGATTTAAGTTTGTGACTGCTTCTACACATTAGAAAGAAAATCATGATTTCTTGTTATGCTTCTATCATTAAACATAGTAATCTTTCTATATGACATTAGAAGTGATGGTGCAAGTGTTTAAGTTTGTGAATGGTGCAAGTGTTTAAGTTTGTGAATAGTGCAATAATGATACGAGTTTGAGACTCCTATGCATTAGAGAAATCAGGATTTATGGCTGCATGTCTATGTATTAGATTTTTTTTTTACAATAATATGTTTTTTTTATAATTATAAATGATAATTTAAAATTCAATTATTCATTCATCGTGAATAATATTTAATAGACACGTGCGTGTCACATGTGTTTGTTCACTAGTTTTATTAACGATTTGCTAACACACAGATGGGAATGTTAGACAATAGTACATAGGCTGCTCTGAACTGAAATGTGTGGCAACACATGCAGAGGAGTGAAAGCACAAGCCAATTGATACAGCTAAATTGTTCTGGCTAAAAGTTGGCTCACCAACATGCTGCCACAAGAATAAAACAAGAATGCTAATAACTGAAAATATTACTAAATCCAAGAAATTAACCATGCAAATTTGAAATTTTGTATAGAAATTGCTCCTAAAACAGAAAACTAAAAGCTTAGAACAAGATAACATTATTTGCAAGGATATTTCCTACTAAAACAATGTTGACCCCAAACATCCATACAATTACCAGCGACCAAAAACAGGGGGAATTCTACTCAAAGTTTTCAAAAGCCCCCAACATGAAAAATCTAGGGAACTTTTTTCTGTATGCCATTGGCTAAAACCTGTATCTCATCTGCCACCTAAAAAACTCAAATCCTGTCGATACCACTATCCATAAATTTTAGTCTCTTTCATGTCATTATTGATCATATTTTTGATACAGTTGGACACAAATGTAGTTGCTCTCATTTATGCCTCCAACTAAGCACATGATGTAGATTATTGTACTAGTATCTAACCTTGAAACTTTGGAATGATCTATTGACTTGAGATCTAGGTACATGTGAGGAGGGTCCAGCTAGCTTATCATTCGCAACCACTGCCACACCCACTGCCAAGCAGTAGCACGAGCACAGACAACCAGCGCACCGAGCATTAGCAGCTAAGAGCATCTCCAATAGTTTGGAATAATGGACTTGGAAAAAATGGACTTTTAGCAACTTGGTAAAACTTTTGGCAAGTGATTTTTTCATGCATCTCCAATAGTTTGGAATAATGCGCTTGCTAAAACTAAAAAGTAGGCTCACTTTGCACCGGTAATCAACAGAAACATCCCACGCCGCTTCGTATAGCCAAGAGGTCGCGCGACCCTTCACGTCATCTCCTCCGCCGCCGCTGCATATCTCATCTTGCCGCCGCCTGGAACTCATCCTCCGGTGATTTGCTAATCATCAGCAGCAGCAGCAGGCAGCAGTAGCTGTACGCAGCAGCAGGCAGCAGCAGCAGTACGCAGCAGCAGCAGGCAGCAGCATCAGTACGCAGCAGCAGCAGGACGCAGCAGCAGGCAGCAGCAGCAGCAGGCAGAAGCAGTCGCGCGCGGGAGGAGAAAAATCGCCGATAGCAAGTCGCACCGAGCGCGTATACTACCGCGCGCGGACGCCAAGGATTGGGAGTTGGAAAAAGATAGCAAGTTGTATTCCAAACTATTGGAGCAAGGTTTTTCCTTGTTTTGACAAAAATTGGAAATATACCAAGTTGTATTCCAAACTATTGGAGATGCTCTAACAACCCTGCGGCCCAAATCACCTACACACAAAGCAACCCACATATCCGATAGCCCAGCAGCCCACACCACCCGTTCCTCTATCTGAGATCCATCTCTAACACCACCTTCCTCACCAAGGCACCCATTTTCTGACTGATGGTCACCCTCTGCGATTTGGGGATGACTAGTAGAAGCAATCCTAACATTAGATGTTCATATGCTTACTCAGGCAATTACCTTGGTATTTATGAGATTACAGTTTAACACCAATGACATATATGAGAAACATGTTTTTTAGGTGGCAATAGTGAATAAGGGATTTAGGTTTATGACAATGGCATGCAAGGATTTTTTTTTCAAAATCTACCCTGAATTTTCACAGGAACAGATCAGTTTAATATTCATCACCTAGTAGAAAATGAATATCATAAGTTCAATGTTCGAGGGAAAAAAAGAATATCATAAGTTCAAAGCTGATCCAAAATGATCCCTAAATTGGTTAAATTGGCAGCATAGTTTTGTTTAAGCAAAGATGCAATTGGTGATCTACAAGACACAGCACATTCTGTAAATTATGCAAAATTGCTATAACTGGTACTTTGGATGAAACCTATTCGGATTTACTTGAAGCTGAAATTGGTGAATCAACTAACTAGAATTATGAGGTGATCAATAGTTTAATGTGAAAAGATTCTGTCGTTTTGTTGGGCAAATACATGAGGTGATCGCTAGTTTAATGTGAAATGCATCGACATGACAGTAAAGCCTTGTCCAAGTAAGACCAGTACAGGCTAGTCATGCAGTAACTTCAATGGCAATGCACTAACTGTGAAATACAAGACTAATTTTATATCCTAAGAAAATAGTGATCTTAGTAATACAAATACGAAGGTACTAAAGTAGCAAACTAACTTACGACCACATACAATATGTGAAACTAATATGGTGCAACAACCACAGTATGTATACGCCTCTTATAAGTTGTGTGCATATGCAAATTACACATCAATTAAAAATATTTCTCACCTAGCTATCAACGGCATCTAAGATACGCTTCATGTCAGCGCATATGGTGGGATGGTTTTCTCGAACAATACCATCAACGTCCGACTGCAAAAAAATTATGTTAGAATAAAAATCAACTCTTAGGATCTAATAAACAAGATTGTGTGTTCATAATAATTACCTTAATTTGTTTCTGGTGTGTGTAGCCTCCACAAACACACTTCACGTAATCTTCAGCAGAGTCACCATCATGATCTTTCTCACCTAGCTATCAACGGCATCTAAGATACGCTTCATGTCAGCGCATATGGTGGGATGGTTTTCTCGAACAATACCATCAACGTCCGACTGCAAAAAATTTATGTTAGAATAATAATCAACTCTTAGGATCTAATAAACAAGATTGTGTGTTCATAATAATTACCTTAATTTGTTTCTGGTGTGTGTAGCTTCCACAAACACACTTCACGTAATCTTCAGCAGAGTCACCATCATAGGGTTCAAATCTTTTACTTGCACTTCTACCCCCATGACCACTTCCTCTACCTAGGCCCCCTCTACCTCCACAGGCTCTATTTTTCCCATTCTTTCTTCTCTCAGCTTCACGATGATTATTCATTTCCTCCACAAGACGTCGAAACCCAGATGTACAATTTTTATCCCAAGATTTTTGACAAATATTTGAGCTTCTTATTCTACTCATGAAAGCTTCATCAGCTAGCTTCAATGAAACAGTACAAGAAAAAAAGGTCACCCTCTTTGCGAAATTCCAAAAGAATGGATCCTCAAGTATAGTTTCTTTCATCACTGACAATGAGGTCCTGCGAAATAAATTTTCATTAGCACAAAAGGGTAACTTCAGTAGTATAGGGACTTTGACAAGAAGTATAATATGAGTGTATTTACTTACCTATCGAGCCCTTTCAACATAGAAATAAACAAATCAAGAGTACCACAGAAATATTTGGAATTTTTGGATGACGAAGGGTCTGATTCAATAGATTGATTATATTGGTGAGCTCTTCTGGAGACAGTTTCTAGCATAATTATAAAGCATAGCAAATCATCCCATTTTGCTTCCTCAACATCCATTGACTCTAAAATTAAAAAAAAACATTTAATATTATTAAATATCATTTATAATATACAAACTAAGGTACAAGGAATGAAATATGATTGTCAAGTCAAGAGGAAACATACCAAAGAAATCTATTCTCAGGAACAAGAAATTGAGGTAGCAAAAGATAACAAGAATCAAAGTGCATCAAGTGAAGACAACAATGGGAAATAGTATACAACAGAAGAGTGGATGAAACCAAACAAGGAAAGATGAATAAGGCAGAAGGAATAGTACTGAATGGACTCATGTAAGACAAAGTAAAAAGGATCAAGGAACAGGAGAATGCTAACTTAAGTATTGAAGAAAAGCTCAAGATGAAAACAGAAATTATAACAATGAAGGTAAGGTTCAACCAAATCACAACTTCTTTGCAGTTCTTACTAAAAATGAATTGGTAAATTTATAGCTTCTAAAATGGGAGTTAATACTGCTAATTTAACTTTTGAAAAAATTGACCTATTAAAAAACCTGGAAGTAGTGAGATCTAAGTTGAATGAACAAATAGCTAAAGATAACAGAAACCCTGAGGTTTAGGAAGAAATGATCTCTCCTTCAAAGGATCAGAATGTTCTTGGTTGGCAAACGAAAGAATCTGATGAAGAAATTTGTATACTGTTTGTCAAGGGCGTCAAACCCCTGACTGGCTGGACCGCGGCTACGTAGCTCGTAGCCGTCGGCCGTCTTCTCCGGTGAGGTTATGCCCCTCTACCGTAGGCTTGTTTGGAGAGAGAGAGAATTAGGGTAATAATCTTGCTTGCCTTCATTGTCTTTCGGTATTACATATATATAGCCAATCGGCCAACTAAATTTGGAAACAAACTCTAATTTTCGCAATTAAGGAAACCCAAACAAACTAATCTTATCAAATAAGGAAACCAACTCCTAAAATTAAGGCCAGCCCTTAGCCACCCGACTTGGCCTGGCTGCTGGACGTGGTGGTCTGGCTGCTGGACGCGGCTCCGCTCGCTGCTGCCGCGCGCGCTGCGGCTCGCCTAACGTCTCGGGCCCGCTGCTGACGTGTGTATGTGCGGCCCCACATGACATCTCTCCCCCCCTCGATGGTCCAGCTCGTCCTCGAGCTGAAAGGTGGGGTACTGCTGGCAGAAATCATCAAGGTCCTCCCAGGTCGCCGAGGACGCCGGTTCGCCGCGCCAATGCACCAGGAGCTGGCGGATCCCGCGGGCCAAGCGTGTCTGCTCCACGCGTTCCGGCACCGGCACGACGGAGCACGACGGAGCCGTGGTGGATGTCCGGTAGTGGGGGAGGCGCGTCAGGCGGCGTACCGACGAACTTCTTGAGGGTGCCGATGTGGAAGACGTCATGGATCCTGGCCTGTGGCGGCAGCTCGAGACGTACTGCAACGTCGTTGATGAGCTCGACGACCCGATAGGGCCCTAGGTAACGCGCCTTGAGCTTGCCGACGGTGGACTGTGGCAGGGATGCGGCAGGCCGCTGGGGAAGACGAAGTAGCGCCCAGTCACCCACCTGATAATGAACAGGGCGGTGGTGCTTGTCGTAGTGGTGCTTCTGAACGGCTTGGGCCTGCTGCAGGCGGTACCGCAGATCAGCGAGGAAAGCCTCGCGCTCCTCCATGTCGCGTGCGACGGCTGCAACCCGTGTCTCACCCGGCTCGTAGGAGCGGATCGTCGGAGGATCACGCCCGTAGACCACGCGGAACGGCGTCTCCCACAAAGATGACTGGTAGGCCGTGTTGTACACGTACTCAGCCCACGGTAACCACCGCAGCCACTGCCGGGGGCGATCACCGGTGAAGCACCGCAGGTACATGACGATGACGCGGTTGGCGGCCTCCGTTTGGCTGTCCGACTGAGGGTGAAAGGCTGTTGTCATGTGCAGCTTCGTTCCCATGAGGCGCATCAAGTCGCGCCAGAACGCCGACGTGAACACTAGGTCGCAGTCGGACACTATCGACTGCGGCATGCCATGGAGGCGCACGATGTCGGCGAAGAAGGCTTGCGCGACTGTTTCGGCGGTGTACGGGTGCGCCAGTGCGATGAAGTGACAGTATTTGCTGAAGCGGTCTACGACGGAGAGGATGACCGATTTGCCGTTGACCCGGGGAAGAGCTTCGATGAAGTCGAGGCCGATAACTGCCCAGACGACGGTGGGAACGAGCAGCGGCATGAGGAGCCCTGCCGGCAGGAGATGTTCTGACTTGTACCTCTGGCAAGTGATGCAGCGCCGCACAAAATCCTGCACAAGGTGCCTCATGTGGGGAAAATGAAAGTCCCTGCGGAGGCGGTGCAACGTACGCTGGACCCCTTCGTGTCCATCATCGTGGACAGCTGCGACGATTTCCTGCAAAAGGGGTGAGGCAGGCGGAATGTAGAGGCGATCGTCGTAGAGGATCATGCCGTCCCGCACGGTCCATGGTGTCGTGCGCCTTCCAGCCTGGATGTCGTCGTGGACGGTGACCAGCGCGGGGTCGATGGCTTGGGCCTGTTGGAGCCGCGTGATGAAGTCGAACCGTGGAGCCGACACCACGCGGAGCTCGCCCATGCTGTCCTCTTCGGTGTCGCGGCGAGATAGAGCGTCAGCGACGGTGTTGGAGACGCCCGACTTGTACTCGATGGCGAAATCAAAGCCGAGGAGCTTGCCCACCCAGTGGTGCTGCGGAATGGTGGCGAGCCGCTGGTCGAGGAGATATTTGAGGCTGTAGTGATCGGTCTTGACAATGAATCTCCGCCCCAAGAGGTACGGCCTCCAATGTCGTACAGCGAGCACCAAGCCGATGAGTTCACGCTCGTACGTCGCGAGCGACCGATGCCGTGGCGCCACTGGTCTACTGAAGAAGGCGATCGGGTGGCCCTCCTGGATGAGCACGGCCCCGAACCCGTGGGTGGACGCGTCGCACTCGACAACGAACGGCTTGGTGAAGTCCGGCAACATCAGCACCGGCGCGGACGTCACGGCGCCCTGGAGCGTGCTGAAGGCTGCCGCTGCCTCGGCGTTCCACGCGAATCCCTCCTTCAGGAGCGCCGTGAGAGGTGCTAACTTCCTGTAGTAGCCTGCCCAGCCGAGGAAGCCCCGCACCGGCCGTGCTGATCGGGGCACCGGCCAATCATGGATGGCCTGGACCTTCGACGGGTCCATGGCGACGCCTGCCGCGGAGATGACGTGCCCAAGGTACGCGCCGGATGGCGCACCGAAGGAGCACTTGGAACGCTTGACGAAGAGGCGGTGGCGCACTAACTCGGACAGGACGACACGGAGGTGTCGCAGGTGATCCGCCCAGGTCTGACTGTAGACTAGAATGTCATAAAAAAAAACACAAATTGACGCAGGTACGGCCGGAGGACGTCGTTCATGAGGGACTGGAATGTCGCCGGCGCGTTGCAGAGACCAAACGGCATGACGAGTAACTCGTAGAGGCCGTCGTGCGTGCGGAACGCCGTCTTGTGCACATCCTCGGGCCGCATCCGGACCTGGTGGTACCCGGACCGCAAGTCCAGCTTGGTGAAGAAACTCGCGCCGTGGAGCTCGTGGAGCAGCTCGTCCACGACCGGGATGGGGAAGGCATCCTTGATGGTGAGCGCGTTCAGCGCCCTGTAGTCGACGCAGAACCGCCACGTGTCGTCTGGCTTCTTGACGAGGAGCACCGGTGATGAGAACGCCGAGTCGCTGCGGCGGATAATCCCCTGCGCCAGCATGGCGGCGCATTGCCGCTCGAGCTCATCTTTGTGAGCTGTCGGGTACCGATACGGCCATACAGCCACCGGCTGTGCGCCCAGTTTGAGCGTGATGCTATGGTCGCGGCCTCGGGGCGGGGGGAGGCCGGTCGGCTCGGTGAAGACGTCGTCGAACCGCGCCAAGAGCTCCTCAAGCAGGGAGGTGCTGGCCGAGGTGGTGTAGGGACCATGCGCGCCTGGGGCTGGAACGCCTGCCCAGCATACGGTGCGCCCCTCGTGCTGGAACGAGACGGTGCCCGCGACCAGGTCCCATACCAGCTTCCCCAGGGTGGCCATCCAGTGTGTCCCGAGGACGAAGTCGTACCCTGCAAGAGGCATGACAAACAAATCGACAGCGAAACCGAGGTCGTCGATGGTGAGTGGAGCGTGGCGCAGGACGCCTGGGCATGGTACTTTCTCGCCGTTGGCGACCGTGGCCGTCAGGCACGACCGAGGCTGGACGGGCAGCCCGGTCCGGCGCGCGGCCTCTTCCCCGATGAAGCTGTGGGTGGATCCCGTGTCTAGGAGGGCGATGAGGGATGTCGCGCCCACCGAGACGCATATCTGCATAGTCTTGCCGACTGGCAAACCAGCGACCACGTGGAGGGAGAAGACCGGGGCCTCCTCTCCGAGCTCGTCTGCTGCAGCAGTGCCGGCGTCCGTGGCGTCGTCGATCTCCACGCCCTCGAGGAAGAAGAGGCGCCGGCAGAACCTATTGTGGCCACGGGTGTACTTTTCATTCAATTGAAGCACAGACCTTGACGGCGCCGCTCCGCCATCTCGTCGGGGGATAGACGCCGCTGATTGCCCTCGCCGCGCCCTTGCGGGGAGGCCACCTGAGGGCCAGGGAGCGCCAACTGCTGCTGGGGCGCTGGGAGCGCGGGCCGGGGAACGGGAGCCCGAAGGAGGCCGAGGGGCAGGTGGCACCGTCCTGGCGAGCTCCATCAGCTCCACTTGGCGCGCCAGGCTCATGGCAGCCGCGAGCGTTTCCGGGTTGTGGATACGGACGGCGTGGCTGGGCGGTGGCAGGAGTCCCCCAGTGAAGAGCTGAACGCGCTGAGCCTCATCAAGACGGCCCGCGCGAGGCAGGAGGGCCTGGAAGCGATTGGAGTACTCCACGGATCCTGTACGCCGGCACTCGGCGAGCTCGAACATCGGAGCCGACCGGAGGGGCGGCCCAAACCGCAGGTTCAGGAGGTCCTTGAAGCGCCCCCACGACGGCGTACCTTCGTCCTCCTGGAGTTGGATATACCAGAGTTGCGCGACGTCCTCCAAATTGTACGAGGCCATCCACAGGCGCTCCTCCGTCATGGTGCGCTGTTGACGAAAATAGGATTCGCACTTGATGAAGAGCAGCGGATCGGTCTTGCCGTCATAGCGGGGAAAATCCAATTTTTGGAATTTCGGGGGGCGATCGAGATCGCGGTGCCCCTCCGTGCGGCCGCCGGCGCCACTGTCCGACGACGAGGCAGACTTCTCCTTCATGGCCGCCATGTCGACCTTCATGGTTTTCAACTCCGTGGTGACGGATTTCAACATCTCCATCACGTCGGCGATGGAGGGATCGCCCATGGGTGCTGGTTGCGACGCGGAGGAGGATGACCGCGGCGATGGTGGAGGGCTAGGGTGGTGGGCGGCGGCTGTGGAAGAACCGGTGGAGCGGGTGGGAGAGGATCGACGTGACCGTGATACCAGGTTGTCAAGGGCGTCAAACCCCTGACTGGCTGGACCGCGGCTACATAGCTCGTAGCCGTCGGTCGTCTTCTCCGATGAGGTTATGCCCCTCTACCGTAGGCTTGTTTGGAGAGAGAGAATTAGGGTAATAATCTTGCTTGCCTTCATTGTCTTTCAGTATTACATATATATAGCCAATCGGCCAACTAAATTTGGAAACAAACTCTAATCTTAGCAATTAAGGAAACCCAAACAAACTAATCTTATCAAATAAGGAAACCAACTCCTAAAATTAAGGCCAGCCCTTAGCCACCCGACTTGGCCTGGCTGCTGGACGCGGCTCCGCTCGCTGCGGCTCGCCTGACGTCTCGGGCCCGCCGCTGACGTGTGTACGTGCGGCCCCACATGACACTGTTACTGTCAAGTAGTAAAAGCAAAAAAAAAAGAGCAGGAATGATAGAAAAAAAATGCTCATTCTAGAGGTAAGAACAGAATACAAAGTGGACAAAAATTATCTAAAGATCAACACTTTATACCTTTCTGCTTAAACCCAGCAAGTTTCACGGTCCCAGAATGATGAAGTGTTGAATCCCATGTAAGGTTTCCGTGATAGAGATTATTCTTCATTAGAAAATCCAACCCAATTACAATTTCTCTGAAAAACATAGAAAAATTAATAAAATAATAATTAATAAATGAACAAACAAATAGAAAACAACAATTGATTATTCATACCTCACATATTGTTGAAAGTCTGGTGAAGGGATATGTCCAATATCATCGGCACAGTTATGAGCGTTACAAATTGAAAGCAAAACCCCATCATATTGCTCTACAAATGCAGCTACGGGAAATAGATGCTTGTTTTGCATTTCATTCTCAGTAATCACTTTGAGAGAGAGAATATTTTTGTGACTAAGATTATGCATTATATGAAATGCATGTTTATCAACTTCTGTTTCTTCATGTAAGATAACAGTTGGACAAACGTTCAGATCAATGATAGTTGAAGGTTTAACCAACTTCAAGGTGAACCGTTTCTTTCTAGGGTTCTCCAATACCTCAACCACTTCAAAGTTGATGGTCTGCAATAATTTTAATGTTAGACAGGCTAAGATGATTTGTTTTTGTTGATATATATACTATACAGGGATAGAGATAAGAAAAGGCTAAAACATGAGTATTGTTGGTCCCAGTTACCAAGAACCAGGTGAGTCCCTCTCCCTCTCCCCTGAACCAAGGAAGAAGATGAGCTTGAGCTCTCTAAACCCACCCACACAGCTCACACTGTCTTCAGCGTTGGCTGAAGACTGAACACTGGAATTGTGGCAAGGAACTGCCTTGGGCTGGTGCCCTTTCCCTTCTATTTATAGCTGAAAGCAACTACTTACAACAGCCCTAGTGGCTTTCCTAGAAATTACCTTAGTGAAGACCTTGACTTGAGTCAAGTCTTCATCCCTACTCAGCTGCTAGGAAGGTGCTCTGCAGCTGCAAGGAAGTTGCACTGCAGCAGCAAGGAAACTACATGTTTATGCAGGCATTGACCTATTGTCAACCCTGCTACAGGAAGATGGATTTGCAGCAGATTACATCTTACAATTCTTCTCCTAATCCTGTTGCTAAACCTTGACCTCAGCCATGCCAATCATCTGCCTCAGCTCCAAGAATCTGAGACGTCCAAGTGACTTGGTGAGAATGTCAGCGAGTTGCCGCCCGGTCTCGACGAACTCGATGACGAGGTGTCCTCCATCGACACAGTCCTGAGGAAGTGGAACTTGATGTCGATGTGCTTGCTCCGATCGTGGAGGACAGGATTCTTTGCCAGCGCAATGGCCGGCTTGTTGTCCACCATCAGCGTTGGTGGGCGAGCCTCAACGCCGGTGAGCTCACCCAACAGCCGGCGCAGCCACACGACCTGGCACGCCGCGGTGGCTGCTGCAACGTACTCTGCCTCGCAAGTCGACAGCGCCACCATCTTCTGCTTCAGTGACTGCCAAGCGATCGGCGCCGAACCGAGGAAGACGAGCACGCCCGAGGTGCTCCGCCGCCCATCAACGTCGCCAGCCATGTCTGCATCACTGAAAGCCGTGAGCCCTGGCTCACCTTCACCGGACTTGGGTGGCGCTTCACTGAAAACCGTCAGTTGTAGCCCGCCGTGCTTGGGGAAGACGACTGCCTGATCAAGTGACCCCTTGATGTAGCGCAGCAGCCGCTTCACCGCCGTCCAGTGGTCCTCCCGCGGATCCTCCATGAACCGGCTCACATACCCGACAGCAAAAGTGATGTCCGGTCGAGTATGAGTGAGCGACCGCAGCCCGCCAATGATGCTCGGGTAGCGTGTCCCGTCCACCTTCGCTGTCGTGCTGTGCTTGGACAGCTTGATCCGCTCCTCCATTGGGGTCGGCATGGACTTACAGTCCACCATGCCAGCTCGCTCCAGTAGCTTCTGCGCGTAGACGCGCTGCCCCAGCATGATGGAGTCCTTCCCCTGCTTCACCTCGATGCCGAGGTAGTAAGACAGCGTGCCCAGGTTGCTCATCTTGAACCGGGCTGCCATCTCCTCTTTGAACGCGTCGATGTCGTGCTCCCGTGCCCCGGTGACGATCAAGTCGTCCACGTACACGCCGACGATGAGCTCCTCCTTCCCCCGTCATCGCGTGTATAGGGCGTGCTCTGTTGCGCAGCATGCGAACCCGAGCTCTGCCATGGTGGCATCGAGCTTGGCGTTCCACGCCCTTGGAGCCTGGCGCAACCCGTAGAGCGCCTTCCGGAGCCGGAGCACCTTGTGCTCAGCCCCCTTCACCGCGAACCCCGGCGCCTGCTTGACATAGACGACCTCCGCCAAGTCGCCGTTGAGGAAGGCCGACTTGACGTCGAGGTGGTGGACGCTCCAGTCCTTGGCCGCCGCAAGTGCCAGCAGTAGTCGTACCGACTCCATGTGTGCCACCGGCGCGAAGACTTCCTCGAAGTCGATCCCCTCGCGCTGCACGAATCCGCGGGCGACGAGCCGCGCCTTGCAAACTCGATCTCCGCCGCCGCAGGGTTCCCCTGTTCTCGCGAAACAGGGGAATGGATGGGTGAGCCTGTCGCAGGTGGACTTGGCGGCTCCTCCGCCTCTGCAGCCGCGTGCTCTCCTGTCCCTGCTTCCCCCGCCACCGGCTCCTCCGTGACCTCGCCGCCACCATGGATCACCAAGTGTTCCACGATGAACGAGTTGGTGATGCCGCCTGCACCCACAGCTTCCCCTGCCTCCGGCATGTCCCATTTCCATGTTGCCGCCTCATCGAAGACGACGTCCCGGGACACCACCACCTTCCCGCTGATCGGATCGTAGAGCCGATAGGCCTTGGATCCCTCCTCGTAGCCGAGGAACACCATCTTGGTGCTCCTGTCCTCCAGCTTGCCGAGGCCCGGCTTGGTGGCCTTCACATGGCCGATGCAGCCGAAGGTACGCAGGAACGAGACATTAGCTTGCGCCCATGCCATGCCTTGAACGGCGTCATCCCCTTCAGAGCCTTGGTGGGCGAGCGGTTTAGGATGAACACCGCCGTGTTCACCGCTTCGCCCCAGAATTCCGCTGGCATCAGCTTTGCCTTCATCATGGAGCGTGCCATGCCGACGATGGTTTGGTTCCGGCGCTCCACCACGCCGTTCTGCTGCGGCGAGTAGGGCGCAGTGAGGTGGCGCCCCACCCCCTCCTCCGCGCAGTAGGCAGCGAACTCCACCGCCGTGAATTCGCCGCCGCGGTCCGTCCTCAGCACCCGCAGCTTCTTCCCGGACTCCACCTCTGCGCGTGCTTTGAAGCGCTTGATGGCGTCCGCCGCGTCGCTCTTGCTCGTCAGGAGCTGCAGCCACATGTACCGGCTCTAGTCGTCCACGAGCAAGAGGAAGTACCGTCGGCCGCCGTGTGTCGCCGGCGTGATTGGCCCACAAAGGTCCCCATGGACCAGCTCAAGCGGATCCGCCGCCCGGTACTTCGCCGCCTTTGGGAACGACAGCCTCCTCTGCTTCCCCGCTAGGCAGCTGTCGCACAGCTCGCCGGTGTGCTTGATGTGGGGCAGCCCGGTCACCATCTTCTCTAGACGGCCCAGAGCGTCGAAGCTCAGGTGGCCATAGCACTCGTGCCAGAGCCACGGCTCCTCCGTGCCCTTGGCGAGAAGTCGGCGTTCCCGGTCCCTGATCCGCAGCACTCCATCGCGGATCAGCACCTCCGAGCCGCGCTCGTCCAACTGCCCCAAGCTGACAATGCTTGAGCGCAGCTGCGGGATGTAGTACACATCCGTTAGTGCGCGGTGCTCGCTGTTCCGGCACCGGAAGACGACGGTCCCCTGGCCACGGATGATGACCCGCGAACCATCTCCGAACTTGACCGATCCGGTCTTGTTCTCGTCGAGGTCGGATAAGGCGGCCCTGCAACCGGTCATGTGGTTGCTCGCCCCGGAGTCGAGATACCACCTGTGCTCGAGCTCGTCGCCGACCGCGCCCAGATGGACTTGCACGCGTGGTTCGTCAAGGTCGACGTCCTGTGGCATGATCCTCTGCTCCGCTTCCGCCTCCCCTGCTTCGCCTTCCTGCAGCGCGCAATACTCGCCCATCAACAACGCGTACTCGTCGTCGTCGCTGTCCTCCCGAGCCAGGTGCACCTCCTCCTTCTCCGGCTTCTTTTCCGGGCACTCCCGCGCCCAGTGCCCCACCTTCCCGCAACGTCTGCACGCGTTGGGGTCGGTGAACTTATTCTTTCGTTGCGGCGACTTGCCGCGCTGCTTGCCGCCGCCGCCGCTGCTACCGCCACGGCTGGAAGAGCCTTCCCGGGTCCGCCGCTTCTCCTTCATGCGACGGTCCACTCCTCGGTCAGCAGCAGCTTGCTGCTGTCCTTCTCCTTCTACAGTGACGCCGGCGTGCGATCCTCCACCGCACGGAGCCGCCCAGCCACATCCTCCAGAGACAATGTGGCCATGTCCAGCATGGTCTCGATGGAGAGAGCCAGCTGGGTGTACTTGGCTGGCACGACACGAAGAAGCTTGGCCACGACGTCCTCCTCGTCCATCGGCTTTCCGAACGCAGCCAGCTGGCTGGCCACGGACTGCAGCCGCAGCGAGAAATCCTCCACGGACTCGCCATGACGGAACTTCATGTCGTCGAACTCGCGACGCAGCTGCTGCGCCTTGGCCTTCTTGGCTCGATCCGAGCCGACGCGGAACAATGCAAGCATCTCCCACACCTCCTTCGCCGTGTCCTTTGCGCCGATCGCCTCATGGAACTCGGCCGGAGTGGATGCCAGCAGCGCCTCCATGGCAGCCACCTCCGCATCCTCACCGACACCTCCAGTCTCGACGGCGGCCCAGCAACGGCGGGCGCGCATTTTCCACTTCATGTGGACAGCCCACTAGCCATAGTTGGTGCGGGTCAGCATCGGCCAGGAAGTGCTGCTAACCTCGCACACCGTGCGCACCTCCACCATGGGCTGAGTGGCCAGGGGAAGCTCCTTCCCCCCTCCTTCCCGGAGGTCTCAGTCCCCTTCGGCGTAGCAGTGGCGTCGTCAGCCATCGCCGGCGGTTAAGCGCAGCGACGGTGTACGGCTCTGATACCACTTGTTGGTCCCAGTTACCAAGAACCAGGTGAGCAGTCCATGCTCACCGTCCCTCTCCCTCTCCCCTGAACCAAGGAAGAAGATGAGCTTGAGCTCTCTAAACCCACACACACAGCTCACACTCTGTCTTCAGCGTTGGCTGAAAACTGAACACTGGAATTGTGGCAAAGAACTGCCTTGGGCTGGTGCCCTTTCCTTTCTATTTATAGCTGAAAGCAACTACTTACAACAGCCCTAGTGGCTTTCCTAAAAATTACCTTAGTGAAGACCTTGACTTGAGTCAAGTCTTCAGCCCTACTCAGCTGCTAGGAAGGTGCTCTGCAGCTGCAAGGAAGTTGCACTGCAGCAGCAAGGAAACTACATGTTTATGCAGGCATTGACCTATTGTCAACCCTGCTACAGGAAGATGGATTTGCAGCAGATTACATCTTACAAGTATGTACCTTTGGCTTTTGCGCTTTTCTTTTGTTTCCCTTATTAAGTTGACCTGAGCTTTCAGGAAATTGAGCTGGAGAACAAGAAAACGAAATAATCTCAATATTCAAGATTAATAGAAGTATCCGATAAATAACTTTCATGCAATTTATACAGTTATAATAACTTTTTAAAAAGTTAACAAATAAAAATAATTTCAAATACTAAATATTAGTTTTTTTTCAATAGCAAAAAACACTGAAATATGACTTTGACATTGCCCAATTAAAGTAACATTATCAGTCAATAGCTAGAATGCCTAAATTTTTGCACAGTACTCATCACATCAAATCTTTAGACGCATGTCATGTGGGGTCGGCATTACAGCCGCCAACCCTACAAGCAGCAGGCCAAGAGCCAGGCTAGCAATGCCTTGGTCGATCAGGAAGAGCGCGAAGAGACAAATGTGTGAAAGGGCCAGAGTAGTTAAGATGTGTGAACGTGAGACTAGAGTATGAAAACAAGATTAGCCGGCTAGGCTAATCTCCTATATATATGTAAGCTTGATGCATGAATGGATTAAGAAGAAAGAAAGTTATCTAATCTCTCATCTCTTCAATCCAATCTCACCTCACCCTCTCGGCGACCAGGAAACCATTCTGGCGCCCCCCTTTCCCGGTTCTTACGAGCTACGCAGTCAGGGAGCCCCCAGCCTGGGATTGGAAACCCTTGACAACCTGGTATCAGGTGTCCGACGATCCTCCGGCCGCCGCTCTTCTCCTTCCGCTGCCTCCACCACCAATTATGTCCCCAATTCCCCCACCCACTCCACTGCCTCCACCTCGCACACCATGGCCGAGCCCACCATCAACGATCTGGCCAAGATGATCGCCGATCTCTCAAAGAACATGGCGGCGATGAAGCAGCAGATCGTCACGCTGCAGAATCAGCCGCCACCCTCGTTCTCAGGATCCCACGGCACTGGGTTCGGCGAACATCATGGCGACCGGCCTTCGCGATTCCAGAAGCAGGATTTTCCGAAGTTCGACGGCAAGACCGACCCCCTCGCCTTCCTCAATCACTGAGTCTTACTTTGTTCAGCAGCGGATTCCGGACGAGCAGCAGGTGTTGATGGCCTCGTACAATTTGGTGGACGGCGCGCAAATGTGGTATATCCAAGTGCAGGTCGATGAAGGCACGCCGTCCTGGTGGCGTTTTTCCGAACTGCTCAACCTGCGCTTCGAGCCTCCGGTCCGCTCCAACCCGATGGCCGAGTTGATGGAGTGCAAGCAGACCAGCACGGTGGCCGAGTACCAGGATCGATTTGAAGCGCTGCTGCCACGCGTGGGTCCGCTGGATGAGAGCCAACGCGTCCAGGCGTTCACGGCGGGGCTGCGTCCGCCGCTCAGCATCGATGTCCAAGTCCAGAATCCACACTCATCATGGCCATGAACCTCGCGCGCACCTTGGAGGAGCGCAGACAATATTACGCCATGTCGCCGCGCACGGCGTCCTCTGCTTCAGCACCTGTCACATTCAAGCCAGCAGCACGGGGCTGCTGGCTCCATCCCCGGCGTTGGCTCTTCCGGCGCCGGCTCTTCCGGCGCCGCCCGCCACTTTTGAAGGTCGGCATCTCCGGCGACTCTCCCAATCGGAGATGGAGTCCAGGAAGCACCTTGGGCTCTGCTTCAATTGCGATGAGAAGTTTGAGCACGGTGAAAGCCATAGTTTAATTTTGGTTAATTGATGAAACCTATTTGGTCTAATCCTATTGCTAAGCATGTGTGTAGCTTATGAGAAAGGATTGGGACCAAGCCAAGTGGTGAAGCTAGCAATGTAGCAACCATGGAGGATGGTGATGGCCACATGCATGTTGAAGAGATCAAGTGCTCTACCATTGGTGAAATATGAGAAAAAGGGAAGAGATGGAGCAAAGAGGTCCGAAGGCAAAGGTATAACCTATAGGGCTCTTTGTTTTAGTGATCAAGACACTTAGTGAGTGTGATCACATTTAATCGTACTATTAAGAGGAGTTAATTCACGGCTTATGCGGTGTCCAAGTGCCACTAGGAGCTCTCTAACATATTGATGTTATAGACCTAGTGAGTGACTAACTAAACCCTTGGAAAATGCTTTGCAAAATGCTAACACACGTGCACAAGTGTTAAAACACTTTGGTGTTGACGCATGGGAGCAAGGGTAGAAGTTAGAAAGCGAAAGGTGCTAAGTTATCAGCATCGGACGCTGGAGGCGGCAGCATCGGACGCTGGAGGCGGCAGCATCGGACGCTGGGCCGAGCGTCCGATGGCTAACCCTAGCTTCAGGCTGATGCTGAAGGAGCATCGGACGCAGGCAACGAACGCTGAGGAATCACTGTTGCAGAGTCCGATGGAGATGACGTGGCGCGTGCAAGCTTTGCAGGGAGCATCGGACGTTGACCTGCGTCCGATGTCAAACCATCGATCGCGTCCGATGTGATTGGGGCGTTCTGGAACCTCTCTGCATGGTCATCGGACGCAGGGGCTTAGCGTCCGATGTAAGGGTGTCAGCGCGTCCGTTGTGGCGTTGAAAAGAGCTGAAAAGAGTAGTGGCATCGAAGCGTCCGATGCCTGACATCAGTGCGTCCGATGTCACTTTAACTGTGGCGCGAAGAGTTTTGACCGTTGGGATCGAGCGGCTCGAATTCGTATCTGGGGGACACGTGGTGCTTATTGGAGCATCGGACGCTGCTTGTGCGTCCGATGCTCGGGTTTTCAGCCCAACGTCTAGGCCGACTTGAGTGGCCTATTTAAGGGGCTTGGCCGGCTCACTTGGGTGTGCTCTTGCACATTTTGATTCCTAAGCATTCTAGTGAGCTTTGGCAAGCCTCCCAACTCATCTCCCAAGTTGATTTGATCAAACCAAGTGAGATTGAGTGATCTAGTGCGTGATTTGAAAGAGTTCAATCTAGTGGCACTAGTTCTTCGCATCGGCATTGAGTTTTCTTGTTACCCTTGGCATTTGTCGGTGCCTAGACGGCTTGGAGGTGTTGTGGTGTTGTTGGCAAGAGAAGGAGATTGTTCTTGGCCACCACCGTTCGAGATTGTGAGAGGTTTTGGAGCCTCAACTCGCCGGAGCGGCAAGAGGCATCCTTAGTGGATTTCTCGTGTCATTGAGCTACCTCACTAGCGGTAGATTCTTATGGCGCCCTTTGTGAGCTTGGCTTTGTGCCGATCAGCCACCGGGTCACCTAGTGTTGGTCGACACAACGGGTAGTAGCGTGCCGGCAAGCACGTGAACCTCGGGATAAATTTTCGTGTCCCGTGTGCTTATTGTGATTGCTTCCACATCTTGGTGATTGGTCTTCATATTCACATTCTTGGTGATTGGCATCACAAGTGGATTTCACTGGTTATTAGCTCTCTACTAGACGATCCCGAAGGCTCGGTGAAACCACTTCTATCTAGCTCGATTACTTTGTATATTTACTTTGAGCTATCACTTTTGTGTAGATACTATTTCTTGTTGTATATCTTTTGTCATATACCTTGTGTAGCTAGTTGTGACTAGCTTGCTTAGTTTATCTATTGCACTTACTTGTCTCGTATACATTTCCATATATCATACTTGTACTAGAGCTACATTGCTTTATTCCGCTTTAGATATTAGCTCTAGTTGTTTGTGTGACATAGAAATATTAGGTAGAATTGTTGGATAGGTGGCTTGCAACACACTATTAGGCTAGCGCAAAAAGCTTCGCCATTTGTTATACTAATAGTGTTTGCCTAAGTGATTTTGTAGATTTTTAATTAGGCTATTCACCCCTCTCTAGCCAATTTGGACCTTTCACACGACCACAATCGCGTCTGCAAGCGCGTCTTTCTCTTGGAGCTCGCTAGGGACGATGACGGGGAAGACTCCGCCGACACCGACTTCAACCCCGATGGCCCTCATATCTCCCTGTTGGCCATGGCCGGGGTGCGCACTCCGGAGACGATGCAGGTGCGCGTCCAGATAGGCGGCGCGGCCCTGCTCGCCCTGTTGGATTCAGGGTTGACCCACAATTTTGTTTCAGAAGAGGCCGCGGCGCACACGTCCCTCACGCTCCAATCCCAGGGCCGGATGAAGGTTACGGTGGCCAATGGCGACCGGGTTCCCTACCCCGGCGTCTACCGCGCCATCCCCTTCCCCATCGACGGCGAGCAATTCATCACCGACTTCTTCGCGCTTCCGCTCGCCGGTTACGACGTCATCCTCAGAACGGACTGGCTGGCCGCGCTGGGCCCTATCCTCTGGGATTTCGGCTCCCTCACCATGTCATCATTCTTGCACGGCAATCACTGCGTCAGCTGGTCTGGGGTGGCGGGCACTCCTGGCGCGGCCATACGGGCGTGCAGTGCCGACGACCTACTGTCGGCGCTCCTAGCGGTGTTTGCGCCAGTGTTTGAGGAGCCTTCTGGGATGCCGCCGCAGCGTTCTCAAGATCACAACATCTACTTGCGGCCTGGCTCGGCTCCGGTGGCGGTCAGACCTTACCGCTATCCCGCTGCTCACAAGGATGAACTCGAGCGCCAGTGCACAGCCATGTTGGACCAGGGCATCATACGGCGTAGTTCATCGACGTTCTCCTCCCCGGTTTTGTTGGTCAAGAAGGCTGATGGCGCATGGCGCTTCTGCGTGGACTACCGCGCTATGAATGCCATCACAGTGAAGGATGCGTACCCAATTCCAGTCGTCGATGAGCTCCTTGACGAGCTTCACAGCGCCAGGTACTTCACCAAACTCGATCTCCGGTCAGGGTACCATCAAGTGCGCATGAACCCGGCGGATGTGGCCAAGACGGCGTTCCGGACTCACAACGGGCTCTACGAGTTCCTCGTCATGCCGTTCGGCCTCTACAACGCGCCAGCAACATTTCAAGCTTTGATGAACGACGTTCTGTGGCCCTTCCTCCATCGCTTCGTCCCCGTCTTCTTCGACGACATCTTGATCTACAGCGACTCCTTCGCCGCACACCACCGTCACATTCGCGCCATCCTCCATGTACTCCACTAGCATAAATTGTTCGTCAAGAAGTCCAAATGCGCCTTCGGCGTCAGCTCCATCTCCTACCTCGGGCATATTATTTCCGCCGATGGAGTGGCCATGAATCCAGAGAAGGTGCAAGTCGTGGACGATTGGCCTCAGCGGCGTTCAGCCTGCGCTGTCCGTGGCTTCTTGGGGCTTGCGGGTTACTACCGCAAGTTTGTCAAGAACTTCGGCGCCATCGCAGCGCCACTAACAGCACTGCTCAAGAAAGACGGTTTCTCGTGGTCCGAGGCCGCCGCCACCGCATTCTCGGCTCTCAAAACCGCCCTCACTTCCACCCCGGTTCTAGCAATGCCCGATTTCGGCCGGGCCTTCGTCGTGGAATGCGATGCCTTGTCATATGGCTTCGGCACTATTCTTCTCCAGGACGGCCACCCCGTGACTTTGTTCAGCCGACCGGTGGCACCGCACCATCAGTCCCTCGCCGCGTATGAACGCGAATTGATTGGGCTAGTGCTGGCAATCCGCCAATAGCGGCCTTACCTATGGGGTCGATGTTGGTACGTACTAATCATTTCAGTTTGAAATTCCTACTGGATCAGCGTCGGGCAACCATTCCGCAGCATCATTGGGTCGGGAAGCTCCTGGGCTTCGATTTCATGGAGTACAAGGCTGACAGCTCCAACATCGTGGCTGATGCCCTCCTGGCCATCTCCGGACGACGATTTGATTTCATCGATTGTCTTCGGCAAGCTCATGCTCAGGAACCCGCCCTGGTCGCCATCAGGGATGAAATCGCCGCAGGCCGGCGCACGACGCCATGGTCTCTCATCGACGACATGGTGGCCTTCTAGGGGCGCCTTTACATTCCACCGGGCGCTCCTCTGCTGCAAGAACTCCTCACCGCCACCCACGAAGACGGCCATGGAGTACAGGACTATGCACCGCCTCCGCCGTGATTTTCATTCACCAAATTTGCGGCGGGAGGTTCAGAACTTCATCAAGGCATGCGCCACCTGCCAGCGCTACAAATCAAAACATCTCCACCCCACAGGTCTGCTGCTGCCCCTGCCCGCCCCCACGACGATCTGGGCCAACATTGGCATGGACTTCGTCGAGGCTCTGTCCCGTGTGGGCGGCAAATCGGTGATACTCACCGTCGTTGATCGCCTCAGCAAATCTGCCCACTTCATCCCGTTGGCGAACCCCTACTCCGCTGAAACGGTGGCCCAGAGCTTCTTCTCCGACATCGTGCGACTGCACGGCATTCCGCAGTCAATCGTATCTGACCACGACACGGTATTCACGTCGCTGTTCTCGAAGAAACTCATGCGGCTCACAGGCATCAAACTCCACATGACGACCGCCTTCCACCCCCAATCAGATGGGCAAGCCAAAGCTGCCAACAAGATCATCATCATGTACCTTCGGTGCTTCACAGGTGACCGGCCCCGCCAATGGGTGCGTTGGTTGCCCTGGGCGGAGTTTATCTACAACACCTCCTATCAATCAGCGCTTAAAACAACACCGTTCAAGCTGGTCTAACGACCGCTAACGGTGAGTGAAAAAGACAGGACTACCACTAAGCTAAAGTTCATAGTTTACATGTGTGCCATTGTCAGTGTGGACGCTGACGCTGATGCTGCTCTCGTTGATGGCCGTGATCCTCCTGGAGGCCATGCACGCTGATCCAGCCGCAGCCCCCGATGACCAACGCCCGCGCCGAGGCCGAGACTGTCATGTTCGGCGCGCTCGACAGCCTCTTCAAGTCCACGGGCGTGAAGCCCAAGGACATCGGCGTGCTCGTGGTGAACTGCAGCCTCTTCAACCTGACGCTGTCGCTGTCGGCCATGATCGTGAACAAGTACAAGCTCCGCGGGAACATCCACAGCTTCAACCTTGGCGGCATGGGGTGCACCGCTGGCGTGATCGCCGTGGACCTGGCGCGCGACATGCTGCAGGTGCACCGCATGCATCCATGCATGGTCCGCGGATGGTAGCTGGTACTACTACTACACGTAAGTGATGAGCTAGCCATAATATCCCCGCATGCACTATTATAGATTTATTTTTATTATAAAAATGAAAAGAATAAGCAGAAGGCTACTAGCAAACACGCACGTTTCAATTGGCTTGCTGGCCTGACTGTCTGTGCTCTCTCTCTGGTCACGCTGCCCTGTGCTCCACCGGTTCAGCCTTCCATTCTATACCCCGAGCTGCTCTACGCCGAGCGTCACCGAGTGCGTGAGCTCGCCGATCATCAGCCCTGTGCCCTGTACCCAGAGAGCCGCACGGTGACTGCGCCAGCGCGTGCACCCGGCCTAGTGCACCGTCCGCGCCGCGTACGCCGCCACGCCCTGCAGCAGCGTGGTGTACCGGCAGTGCTTGCCAGCGTAGTTCCCGACCATGGCGACGGTGCCGTCGGCATGCAGGCCGACGACGGCGACGACGCGGTGCGCGGCGGGGCGGAGCGGGAGCACGAGCGCGTCGTCCCCGTCGCGGTAGGGCTGGTTCTTGAGCAGCATGACGCTCTGGCGCGCGGCGTCGAGCGCCAGGTCCTGGTGCGCGCGCGTGCACATGTCGGCGGGGCCGAGGTGGCCGAACAGCCCCGAACGCAGGGTCGCCGTCGAACATGTCGAGCCGCATCTGGACTGTGACGGTGTTGAGCAGCGCGGCGTCAACGTCGGCGTCAGAGACCTTCCACGCCGCGACGGCAAACTCGGTGTAGAGCGCGAGGAAGGGCCCGCAGTCAAGGTCGAGCTCGGCGCGGAGCGTGGCGACGACGGCGTCCTCGCGGGTGCGCGTGTAGTGCTGGTCGCGGTAGAAGACGTCGACGGAGTGGCAGTTGGAAACGATGTAGCCCTCCAGGCCCCACTCCCCCCTGATGGTGCCGCAGAGGAAGGACTCGTCGGCGCAGGCGCGAAAGGGCACGTTGAAGGCGTCGACTCCTTCCTCCGCGTCGTCTCCACCGCGCGCGCGCTGTCCACGCACCTCCGCAGCCCCTCCAGCCCTGGCCCAAGCCTCGAGAGCTTCCTCAACCGCACGTTCCACACCGACTTCGAGCTGGACACCGACGCCAACATGCACACCCCGGACCCGGCGGGCCGGTGCCAGGCCAACCTCGCTGCGTACCATGCCATCGCGGTGCTCACATGGGAGGAGGTCCTGCTCCACGGCACCAAGCACTACAGCGACGGGCTCAGCCGCTTCTGCGACGCCAAGATGAGCGAGGTGGTGTCATCGCTCGGGTGGGCGCGCGTGCGGGCATGGCCCGAGCCGCTGCTGCAGGCCTTCTTCCTTGCCGCCAAGGGCGTGTGGGGCGTCCGCTGCTGCAGGCCTCCTTCCTCACGTCCACGTGCAACGGTCCGTGTCGCCCCAGCTGTCCAGTTCGTACGCCATGAAGTGCTTGCAGCAGGCGGCGAGCTTGAGCCGATTGTGGTGCCCTCCTCCTCCCGCGCACACAAGCAGGGCACCCAGGTCATTTTACACCGCAAGACCCACATGTCAGGGCTCCCAACCGTCAAAATACTAACAGACCATGGACGAAATAGCACCCGTGTAACTAAAGTTGAGCGCAGGGGTAACTGTGTGAGATTTTATTTTGCAATGGCGCGCGTGTAAAAGCGAACTTTTATAATGGCACACATGTAGAAGACTCAAACAAATATGCCTAAGAACTGAAAGCACACAAACAAATATATTTCGTATTACTACTAGCATCAGCACAACCATATATCAACGACGAGGAGGGGGGGGGCCCTACCTGCTCCATCTGCTCCGGTAGATGCCGCAGGCTCCTCCATGCCGTACGATAGGTGGTACTGATATGCAGGAGGAGGGTTGGAGCAGAGGACGGAGACGGCGAGGCATGTGGAGGGCCGGAGCCGAGGATTAAGGCTACAGCAAAGCTGTAGGAGAGACGGAGCGGAGGAAGTCGACGGGGCTCGGGACGGCAACGGCGGGGCGGGAGAAGAACCGCAACGGCGACGGCGACAGCGGGGCGGGAGAAGAACCGCAACGGCGACGGCGACGGCGACGGCGACGGCGGGGCGCGAGGAGAACCGCAGAGACGGCGGGGCGCGAGGAGAACCGCAGCGACGGCGGCGGGGCGCGAGGAGAACCGCAGAGGCGGCGGCGGGGCGCGAGGAGAACCGCAGCGGCGGCGGCGGCGAAGAGGCGGAGTTGGGGCTTCGGCCGACTTCCGTGGCCCGCGGGTGGAGTTCTATTTCTCTTAGGAAAAAAGGTCCAGTAGACTAATTTTCTTTTTTGAGAAAAATGCAGGGTCACAACCCTAGGCGAACTTCCTCCCCCGCCCGCATAAACGGCCCACGAAATGGCCCGCTAAGCCCACGAAGTGGGCCACGCCATCTTCTTCCTCGTACATTTGTGAAGTCTGCATCCAGTGCTCTTCTTTTTTCCTTTTGAGACGAGGGTTGCTGCTAAAGATGACAATGAGTATGTGCCCCAATTAGTATTGCCCAACCACACTCATGCCTATTAGGATAAATCGTACCCCATTAAAAAATCCATGCCCATGCATGGGTACAACTCTGTGCCCATACCCATGTCCATGCGGGTATCAGGTACCCATGAGTTGCCCACAACCGAAAATATATGTATAAACAACAAGCCGAGAACACAAGACAAATAAACAATCATCTACTGCATAAGTGTTTCAAGCTAACCTACTTGGTCAACTTGACAAATAAGTGCAGTAGGAACATTAGTCATCTCATCCAAACTAACCAACTTGGCCACTCATAATCATAGTTATTCAGACCGGATCGAACCGGACCGGCGGTCCGATCGAACCAGAGCCTTGACCAGTCTGGTCCACCTTAGACAACCGGTAATCAATCAAACCAGTATAAAACCAGGTATTGAACCGTGAAAAACCAGGCGGCCAACAACTGTGTAGAGGAAAGGAGATAAAATGGTGGAAAATTACCCGAAAATATATGTATAAACAAACCAAGAACATAAGACAAATAAACAATCATCTACTGCATAAGTGTTTCAAACTAACCTATTTGGTCATCTTGACAAATAAGTGCAGTAGGAACCGGACCGGACTGGACCGGTGGTCCGACAAGTAAAAGACCGAGCCAGAGACTTTAGCGGCTCGGTTCTCTTTAAAGACCATCTATGCAATCGAATCAGTAAAAACCGATTGAACCGACCAATTTTTCACAGAACCGATGAACTGACCGGTTCCATATTGAACCGGATGGCTCAATCTGCCTGCATGCGTTCAGAGCTAGTGGCTTGCTAATATCACGCGTGCATGATACGCATGTAGTCTGTGCACACCTGCGACATGTGGGCCCTATTGTACTAGTGGCGCTCGTTCACGTGGCACTTAGGGCGTGTTTGCTTGCTGCCCTCGCCTGGCGTCTCCGGCCAGGCAGCAGGATCTGACCCCAGGCGATGAAAATCGGACGCCTGGGGATGATGCCTGGCTCAGGCGAGATTCCCAGGGTCTGAAGCAAACACGCCCTTAGGACGTCCGTTCATGTGGGCACAGTTGATGTAGCGTGTGCTTGCTCGTTAACTTTTGATGGCTCTTTTTTAATTTTAGAATTTTATATGTTTTTGATACGTGCTTCCGATTAGTTAAACCATATATCTATTTTTATTACCTCAACAAACTCTTTGCAATGACGCACTCTATTTCATTTAAGATTGTGTTGCAATGGTGAATATTTTAATTACTATTTAAGTTATTTTTGCACTAATTCATAAGGGCTCTCTATATTAATTTTAATGTGTATTTTCCATATATCTTGTAAAACAACTCAAGAGCATTAAAGTATGAAAAGTTATCATTTTAAACATGTTATTTTGTATCTACATATGTAAAAAACTTATGGTTGTGCAACTAAATTGTTTTATTTATGAGATTGTTCTATCTATCAATTATTAATTGTGGTATATATATACCGGTTCAAAGTATCTGTGGCCGGTTCAATTTATCTGATCCAAAATAATTGAACTGGTGGTTCAACCGGTTCTAAACGATTGGACCAGTAAACCAGTGAACCGATAGCCGTTGGTTCGATCTTCGGTCCGCTCCTAATAACTATGAGTACAAACATTAGTCATCTCATCCAAACTAACCAACTTAGCCACTCATAATCACAGTTATTTAGACCGGACCGGACCAGCGGTCCACCTTAGAAGACCGGTAAGCAATTGAACCGGTTGAGTACAAACATTAGTCATCTCATCCAAACTAACCAACTTAGCCACTCATAATCACAGTTATTCAGACCGGACCAACGGTCCACCTTAGAAGACCGGTAAGCAATTGAACCGGTATAAAACCGTTGAACCAACAGTTTTTAGTAAAAATCAGTATAAAACCAGGTATTGAATCGTGAAAAAACAGGCGACCAACAACTGTGAAGAGGAAAGGAGAGAAAATGATGGAAAATTGTGTAAAAAGAGGGGTAGGTGAGATTCAAGCACTGGTCTACAGGGTTAGAGGGCAAGTTCTCCACCACTGAGCCACAAATTTGCTTATGTCTTTGTCTCATTCCTCATTCTATTTGAACCAAATTAAACCAGTGGTTCAACCGGTTGGACCCATCAAACCGTGAACCGGTACGGTCCTAATAACTTGGCTCATAATCCCAGCGGCCACAACAACATTGTGTTCAGGACATTAAGGCATCAATGCTAAACATTTAATTCATATCACAAGGTTATTACAAGTTCATTTCAAGTTCACAATTGAAAAATAGCACTCGAAGCAGCAAATCACCCACACCTCATTCTCATATGTGAACCGGGTAAACATATGTCCATGGGTTTGCGGGTTCGGGTGATACAATACCATGCCCACACCCGCATACCCGATGGGCATGGCTTTTTGCCCATTAGTGTACTCATGGTAAAGATTTTAATCCATGTTCACGTCCTAATAGAGTAAAAACACATCGAGTTTCTGGTCTTGGGTACCCATTGTCATCTTTAGTCGCTGCTTCAAACATTTGTGTGGTTCTGGTCAAGTGGTCATAGGTTGGATCGGAACCATGAGCGCCCATCTTCCAGACGGTTTCGAACTGCAATTTATTTATAACTACAAAACACATTGATTTTATTCAGAATTTCTATATACATAACACATTACAGATGGTGTTGTGAGTTTCTGGGGCATAAATCCAGCCGTGAAACTTACAAATCTCTGCATTAAATTAAGGTTTAAAGAGATTTTTTCCATCGCCTAAACAAAACCATCGTCTACAGGTTTAAAGAGATTACTTTCGAGAGAGCGCATGATCTCTACAACTAAAACATTGCTAAGAGAATCGTCAATCCGGCTTTGCATGCACGAACGCTCACAGTACCGTCCAGCGTCACACGCTCGCTCCTCAGTAGGCCCACGCGGCACTACCGTTCTTTCCAAAAATAACCGGCGCTGCGAACCACAACCCGTTCTTAAAAAAATCCAAAAACAACCACACAAATCGGTTAGGAAACAATCGACGTCACCTCTTCCTCTAGTTTCCCTTAAAAAAGTCTACAAAATCCTCCAGAAACAACTACAAAATCGAAAACAACCACGGTACACTTAAACAAGAAACAACCAATGTGCTACCCATAATTCTTTCTTTATCGTTCGTGCGTGATTCCCTTCATCATCATCAGATGTGTGCATTTCTTGCTAGGTCTGCTCATCGTCCTCGTCAAATGGAGGGCTCCACAATCCCGTCCCCACAACATCACCTAGGTATGTATTTCAATCTTGCATGATAGCAAGCGAGTTCTACTTCGTGATACATACAAAACCAAGGGCACTCATCCAAACCCTCAACATCGTTTCATTTGGTAGGGCACTGATCCCAATTTGACAGATTTCCGCATTCCTGAGCGCAGTCTGACCGCACCAAGAGTTCTTCAGAGTCCCACCCACCACATCATCACCCAAGTATGTCTCCCCGTGTGGCAACAAGTGAGTTTTACTTCAGTGTTACCTACAAAACAAAGGGAGAAAACACAATCTCACACATACATATATTTATCCATTGAACTCTGAACCAAACTCAGATACCATATCATCAGAACATGGTTATCAACAATCATTTTTTAACATGTCCCTAAATTAAACTAGAAAACTTGAACTCATCTAATGGTTGTCCCAGCAAAATCCAGTTGTAACTACAATTTGTTATGTTCATGTGTTATTGTCAAATTGCTACAATGCAGGTTCTATTTTTAGTAATTAGCAACAAGCTCTATAGCCGTTCTAGGCTTGCTATCCAGGGATTGCATGTTTATACTACATAGTAGACTCCATATTGACACTAGATGGTTGTTTTCTTAGAAGACAAGTAGGACAACTGATTTCAGGAACAAAGTGTCATGTTCCATAAACTGAAAATCTAGTTCTGTAAAAATATGAAACTCTATGCCAAAATGGATTATTCCTAAAGTATCAAGATCAAAGCTACAAAAGAGAACATAACTAGCACATAAATATGCAAACTATCCATTACTTACGGAAATGAGATTACTTGCCTAGATTATTCTAGATATATGCACTATGTATCAAAGGAGACTAATGTGAAGTACAATGTAAACCATTTATTCTATCATCATTTTAGCAAGCCATTCATTCACACATAAATATGTGAAACCTAAGGAGACTACAAATTCTTGATTGATAGTCACTATAATAGCCACCAAAGAAACTAATTATTGCATAGGATTAAACTATTGCACATAAAATCCAATGAGACAAACTTCTGAAACGACATCGAAAAGATTAAAAAAATTATAAAGCATATCAAAACAGAGGCAAATTTTAGAGAACAAGGGACTTCCAAAGATAAGCATGATTCAACATTTCAGTTAAGAGTGTGTGGTGTGTGTTGTAGGGCTCTAGCCATAGCATCGTCAACAAATTAAAAGAAGCAAAACACTAGAAGAATAAAAAACATATAAAATCGGCTGAACACACAGTGGGGATTCTATAGCTATGATTTTACTCAATCCTTTTCTAGCCAAAGCGCACCACAACACATTTGCAGTTTATCATGTTTATCAAGCTTAGCACTTTGTAAGAAATATACATTTTATAGCTATGTATGCCAAATAATTTATCATGTTCATAAAGCTTAGCACCTTTGCCTCTCATTAAGGTCCTCTCTCAACACAATTAACATCGGGTGTAGTTTCTATTCGAAGTACTTAAAGAATTTGTTTTGAAAATGATATAAAGCCATAGTATCACATACTCATTTGGTGAGAAATTCCTACCAAAGCCAAATTTGTTATCTTGCAAAAAGTTTTAAGTTTTCTACATACGCTGCTTGTTATTTTGTTGAGTTTGGTCAAGTCTTGTTGACCCTTGTTGAGAGATTTATCATGCTCCTAAGATCAAGATCACGTACACTCCATATATACTTGTCGATACGAGCCCATGCATGGGCATGGATTTTTTTAAAGCACCCGATATGAGCCCAAAGGGAATAGGCCCAATACCCAGCACTTCTGGCCCATCCAAATAGGAGAAATAAAGTTCAAAGCTCATCACAACAACAAACTAGACCTAACACCGTCAATGGACATGGCCCACATCCACTCCACGTTCAAATTTGAACAGTCGCCTGCCACCGCCTCTCTCATGTCGGTTATCAAGGTGTCCAGGTTCAATGTACCCCGAAAGGTCGGTTTGGAGGTCAGTTTGCACTTTCCATGTGGAGAGAGGAGGCTCTCCACCCCTCCGAGTCACCTCCACCTATAAAAGAAGGCCTCCACCCTCCTCACAAAAGCATCCAAGTGCTTATTGATCATATCTCAAGAAGGATCCATGGAAGAAGGAGTAGTGCCTCATATATCTTAGCTCTAGTAGCTAACTAGAATAGAGAGCGAGTGAGTGCGAGTTGGAGAAGTACCAGAGTTGTCGGCTACCTCCGCAAAAGGAACACCGGAATCGTCGGTATGACTCCGCTTGTACCTCTATGATCTTGTGTACTTCTTAAAGTATAAAGGTTTGTGTTCAACTTCGGTTCTAAGTTCTTATCGTGTTCTAGCTTATCACTTTCGTAGTTTGCTGGACTGATTGTTCACCCTCGGGTGAGTGCTTTAGCGAGAGGGCGCAAGTCCTAGCTACCGCTAGAGTAGTGGCCCTTAACGTAAACGTGGTGTTTAGGCTAAGCGGTTGCAGGTTGGTTGCCTGGTTCTCCACGGTTGAGGAGGTAGGTGGCAGGTGGTAACAACCCTGTCCGTCCTTTGTAATCCACCCACGTTAGGGAATTTAGGTAGAGTTGTATCGGCATAGATTGGGAAACCAGTCTCCACCCGTTGACCGAAGTAGGCTACGTTTGGCTAAGCTTAGACACATAAGGACCTATTCCTTAGAAGAACCTTGCTACCCTCATTACCCTTCTTCTTGTCTTATCTGGGAGGACCGGACCAAGAGGCTATAGCACACCGTTCCCTGTGGAAAATACGATACCCTGAATACTTCCGGGTGAAGTGCTACAATGGTACGCTTGCGGACTTTTCTGCTTTCGCTAAGAAATACCAACAAGCATTTCTGGCACTATTGCCGGGGATAGATTCAAATCCTATTCTTGGTAGCGACGCTAAGAAGTGTCAACAAGCATTTCGGGCACCGTTGTCGGGGAACAGTTGACGTCTTTAGTCTCCGAACCTAGTTCACCCATGTATCTTTGATTTATCTTTCTTTTCTTTGTTTTCACATATGGAGAAAACCACTATCCAAAACCTATCCGCTCCACGGGTTGAGTTCTGTGAGCCATCACAATCGTCGAAGCCCATCACAACCTCCAGCTATGAACTCCGCCCTGACTTTATAGTCATGGTTCCTGAACAACCCTTCTCGGGGTACGATCATGAAAACTCCTACCCTCATTTATGGGAGTTTGAGTTACTCTGTACGTGCCTAACAATTGCGGGCATGTCACAAAAAACATTGCGTTGGAAGTTGTTTTCGTTCTCTCTTTCTGAGAGGGCAAAACAATGGTACAACAATAATATAGGAAAGGTTAATGGATATTGGAAAGAACTGAGGAACAAATTCTGTCTCACATTCTTTCCCATATCTCGTATTGCAAACCTACAACAAGAGATACTCAGCTTCCAACAACAAGAGAAGGAAACACTAGGTGCAGCCTGAGAGAGATTTACAACTCTTCCACGATCAGGCCCAGACTTGTCTCTACCCAATCACGTGTTGTTACAACACTTTTGGTTAGGGCTGAACAAGGAGTCTTCCCTAGGGCTAGACATTTCCGCTGGAGGATCATTCATGTGCAAAACCACAGGGGAAGGGGAAGCTCTACTAGACCTTATTCTAGAAAACACGCCCCTTCCTAATCCCCTCCAAATGGAAAGCGAACCCAAGCATAAGGAGGTCTCTTCGGTTAAAACCGAACCTGAGATTAAAACTTAGAGACCCTCATCGCTAACAGAACCTCCGAAGGGAATTTTCTTCCCTTTAGATTTTTCGTTCTTCGAGGAAGATTATTCTGACAATTACATAGATACCTCGAAGCATTCATGCCAGAAGAAGCCTCCAGTTCTTCCCACTCGTCTTGAATCTCCTGAAGAAATCCTTCGTACAGAGGAGTTGCCTTCCATTATAAGTAGCGATTGAGTGGAACAAGCGGAACTCTCTTCTAAAGGAATTCATATCAGTCCCTCTTGTTCAATTATCCACGCTAAAATTGGCGGAGACTGGATGGAAGTGCTTTACAATCCTATTGTTGGGGTGAACATCATGTTTGCATCTTTTGCGAACACGTTCGTTCACGAGCTTTTTGTCCCAACAAATAAGCACCTGAGGCTAGATTCAAAGTCAAGCGTGAATAGGCTAGACATCCTTCACAACATACAACTTAAGTATGACAATCTCAAGTTGATTCTAGACTTTCATATCTTTGACATTCAAGACTTTGATGTCTTGATCGGGCTTCCTCTATAAGAACATTTGAACGAATCTTCAAAAATTGGGGAATTTGCTATCAAGATAGGGAGGGAAAACTTTTCCATACCAATCGTTCAAGCCAAAAATTCCGTGGTTGAACCCCTCTCCTTTACAAATGAGCCCGAAATGGTTATGTTGGTGCAACCTTTCGAGACCCCTGGGTTGTCCTTGGGAGAAAATGATGAACATCTCATCCCAGTAGAGGTCGATTTAGGAGAAACTCCTGATTTTCCTAAAGAGGAAGCACTGACATGTTTCTTTGAATTTGAGGGGAACCTTTCCTGTGATGCTAACTTTGGGAATACTTTCGAGCTTCCTAATTCAACATCATCTTTTACCTCAAATTTCTATGAGCATGGAAGCTATCTCCTTCCTACCGCGCCAAGTCCATGCTTATTTGAAAAATTTCCCGCTTTGATTTGCAACTCTAAACTCATCCGCAAAATCTTCAATCCCCTTTTGCTCTCAATTCCTAGAATCCTTAAAAGGGTTGTTGTAGATAGGTTTGTTTATCATAAATCTTGCAAATTTTATAGTTTATTGTTAAGAGTTTTGCAGATCAGGTTGGTGTTGGAGGGGAAACCACCTCATCAACATAAAAAATCCCAAAGGTTTCCCAAGGGCAAGCTTATGACCATAATCAAAGCACTGCCGAGAGATACCCTGGATTATCAAAGAAAAAACACACCATCTTCTTTTTCAATAAAAGCAAGAACATGTTATCTCATTTGTATGCACCTTCGGGTATTCCTGTTCGCTAACTTTACAGGTTAAGACCAAGAAGATCGGGGGAAGATACAATGACAAGGAGCATAAGAGCTACACTACCAGTAAAAGAACACTGAGTCCCTGAACATGCCACACTTGACTTTTATACAAATGTCCAAGTGTGAGGGAGGATGTTGAGAAGCTTAGGTTCCATCCATCCAAAAAAGGGAAAAGCTCGACCTTGCTAAAAATAAATGGTGGAAAGAAGAGAATGAGCTGGGTGGCACCACATGCCTTCACAAACACCCATGCACCTTCCAAAAAAAGAGAGAAAGAAAAAAAGATATCTAAAAAAGAAAAGGGAGAGAAAAAGAAGAATGAGAAAAAAAGAGAGTGGAAGAGAAAGGAGAAGCAGAGTGGTTCCATTTCTTCATCACAAACATCCACTTGACTGCACCCCGTGCATGCAAGTCTTGGTAGACCTATCATCTCATACAAGCCTTGCATCGCCGCATTCCACTCCTACAAGCAAGACAAGTGCTCCTCTTCTAAAAGCCTTTGCTAGCACCATCAAGGCCCACAGTTCATACACACCATCCACGTGTGTGACTTAGCCTTGCTGATGGAAGCAGAATGCTCTCCCGAAGAAATTCAGATTAGCCCCGCTTGTTCTAATATCCATGCCAGAATAGGGCGGAACTGGATTGAGGTGCCTTACAATCCCACGGTTGGGGTGAACATAATATCTGCAACTTTTGCAAGCACATTCCCTCATGAGCCTTTCATCCCGACCAGAAAGAGATGAAGGCTCGACACAAGAACAGTCGCAGATGGTCTAGGCATCCTTCATGGGATATTAATTAAGCATGATGATAGTGTGCTGATGCTAGACTTTCACGTCTTCGACATTCAAGACTTTGATGTCTTGATAGGTCCCCCCTACAGAAACTGTTGGAAGAACCTCCAATGACTGGGGAATTAGATGTCAAGTTAGGGAGGGACATCTTTTCTGTACCGATCCTACAAGCCAAAAACTTGGTAGCAGAACCCCTCTCTACCTCTTATGAGCCCGAAACAGCCATGTCGAAAGAACCCTTTTAATCTCCCGAGTCAATCTTAGAAAAAGATGCTAAGCACTTTGTGCACGAAAAGAGCAACTCGGAAGAAACCATTGATCTTCCAAAAAAGGAAGTACCGACACCACCACAAATTGAGCTAAAACCCTTACCTGTTGGCTTACGCTATGTTTTCTACATGACAACAAACAAACTCCTGTCATCATTAGCGATAAACTATCTAACGAGGAGACGACCAAACTCATTGTCGTGTTAGAGAAACATCGCTCAGTCTTCGGGTATTCCTTGCAAGATCTCAAGGGAATTATCCCAATTTTGTGTACCCATTGCATCCATATTGATCCTGAGAGCGCTCCTTCACAAGAACCTCAGCGCAGGCTCAATAATGCGATGCGGGAAGTCGTGAAAAAGGAAGTCCTGAAACTTCTTCACGCCGAGATTATTTATCCCGTACCACATAGTGACTGGGTCAGTCCCGTCCAAGTGGTCCCCAAGAAAGGGGGTATGACGGTCGTTGAAAATAATAAAAATGAATTAATTCCACAATAAACCATCGCAGGGTGGAGAATGTGCATTGATTATAGAAAAGTCAACGTGGCAACAAAGAAAGATCACTTCCCGCTACCCTTCATTGATGAAATGTTAGAGCGGCTGGCCAAGCATTCTTTCTTCTGTTTCCTTGATGGGTATTCAGGATATCATCAGATCCCAATCCACCCTGATGATCAAAGCAAGACAACTTTTACTTGCCCGTATGGAACCTATGCTTATAGACGTATGTCTTTCGGGTTGTGCAATGCACCCACTTCGTTCTAATGGTGCATGATGTCTATCTTCTCCGAAATGATTGAAGAAATCATGGAAGTCTTCATGGATGATTTCTCCGTCTATGGAAAAACTTTCACTGATTGTCTCGAGAACTTAGACAAGGTCTTGCAAAGATGTTGGGAGAAGGACATGGTACTTAACTGGGAAAAGTGTCACTTCATGGTCCGGGAAGGCATCGTCCTCGGGCATCTAGTGTCTGAGAGGGGGATCGAGGTAGAAAAAGCAAAGATTGAAGTAATCGAACAACTTCCTCCCCCGGTGAACATAAAAGGGGTCCGTAGTTTCCTAGGTCATGCAGGGTTCTATAGGCGATTCATAAAAGATTTTTCTCATATCGCAGACCCCTCACAAACCTTTTAGCTAAAGATGCACCTTTTGAGTTCACAGATGAGTGCCTTAATGCCTTTAATACCCTAAAAAAGGCACTCATCACAACGCCAATCATCCAACCTCCAAATTGGACGCTGTCGTTTGAGATCATGTGTGATGCTAGTGACTATGTCGTCGGTGCGGTTCTCAGCCAAACCAAAGATAAGAAGCATTACGCGATCGCTTATGCTAGCAAGACACTAACAGGAGCTCAACTTAATTACGCCACCACTAAAAAAGAGCTCCTTGTTGTTGTCTTCGGTATAGACAGGTTTCGGTCTTACTTAGTAGGAGCCAAGATTATCGTTTTTACCGATCATGCTGCTTTAAAATACTTGCTCACTAAGAAAGATGTGAAACCTCATCTCATAAGATGGATTCTGCTTCTACAAGAATTTCATCTAGAAATTAAAGATAAGAAAGGTGTAGAAAATACAATAGTAGACCATATTTCGCGTATGCAAGTCACTAACATGCAGGAACCACCCATTAATGACTTCCTACGCGACAACATGCTACTCAAGGTGACGGACACCACCCCTGGTACGCAAATATTGTAAACTTTATGGTTGCAGGATTCGTACCGCTAGGGGAGGACAAAAGGAAGCTCCAGATGGCAAGTCGTCGTCACCTTTGGGATGACCCATACCTGTACAGGGTATGCTCGGATGGGCTGCTAAGGAGATGTGTGCCCATAGCAAAAGGGATACAAATCATAGAGAAATGCCATGCTGGACCATACGGAGGCCACTACAGAGTTTTCCGCACCCAGGCCAAAATCTGGCAGTGCAGATTCTTCTCGCCAATGATGTATGAAGACACTAAAGAATTCATCAGAAGATACGAGAAGTGTCAATTCCAGGGCAGTATCACGGCTCGCAATGCCATGCCCCACTATAACCTTCAAATATAAATATTTGACGTGTGGTGCATTGACTTCATGGGACCATTCCCGAAGTCACAAGACTGTGAGTACATCCTAGTTGTTGTGGACTATGTGTCCAAGTGGGTGGAAGCTCTACCATGTGTCCATGTCGGTCAGTAGACTCCAAGCATGCTCGGAAAATGTTCCACGAGATAATCTTCCTGCGCTTTGGAGTGCCTCGCATGGGGATTAACGACGGGGGATCGCACTTCATTCATAGAAAGTTTCGAGTTTTCCTCAAAGAACTTGGGGCTAACCACAACATCGCTACCCCCTACCATCCATAGATAAGCGGTCAAGCTGAAACGTCAAATAAGCAAATAAAGAGCATCCTGCAGAAGACGGTCAATGATATGGGGAAAGGATGGAAGAGCAAGCTACCTGATGCTCTCTGGGCATATAGGACAACTTACAAAACCCCCATTGGCATGTCACCATTCCAGCTGGCCTATGGGCAGAGCTGCCATTTACCAGTTGAGCTTGAGCACCGAGCTTACTGGGCCATCAAGACCTGAAACATGGATATCAGGCTAGCCGACAACAATTGACAAAACAAATCATCGAGCTAGAAGAATGGAGGGAGAAGGCCTACCATAGTGCCAAGTTATACAAAGAAAGAACAAAAAGATGGCACGACAACCGAATCAAGCCAAAGGAGTTCAAACAAGGAGATAAGGTACTACTCTTTAACTCCAAGGTCAAGCTATTCGGTAAAGGAAAACTGCCCTGTAAGTGGAAAGGGCCATACACCATTGTTGGTATAAATTAACGCACACTCTACTTTATCCGCAAGCGCACAGATAAAATCTACCGATGTAGCACTTCACCGGAGTAACCCAGTTTTAATATCGAACCCAAAGGAACGGATAGTGTTAAGTCTTGAAGAGTATAACCCCTGAGTAGCTAACAAGGACGGAGAAGCTAAAAACATAGAGGGGATCACTAAGGTTATCTAAATCCAACTTAAGGGTGAAATGTTTATATTATTCTTAGTGGGGAAGTTGCCATAAAAGGTCACAAACAAAGTATGATTCTTTTATGCAAATGTATAAACCTATAGAGCCTACACACAGGTAAGTGGACTATAGAAGAATCAACAAGGCTATAAGAGTCACCCTTGCGAACAACCACTACTACCGGCGTTATAGGAGGCAATTATGAGCTATCAAGTCTAAGCACCACGCTTACACTATCCAACTACTCTAACTCTAGAGCGACTAGAATTAAAGTACTCAAAAGAGAGTCATAAACCTTAAGAATAATAAGAACAATACCTCAAACTTAAATATAGACGTTGATTACCAAAACAATCGTTGAAGCAAGTTGACGAAGAATTTGAATCCACAGGTACAAGATGAAGAAGTTGATTCGACAGGCCGGAGCTCCTTCTTGATCTCTTCCTCTCTCTCTCTCTCTTCTAGTTCTAGTATAAGACTAGGTTCCAATCCTAACTAGAGGGGTATCTAGTCTTCTACTTGAAAGCTGACTCCTGAAGTCTCTTCTAGGGTTTCTAAATGAAGCGTAGTCTTCTGAAGAGGGACCTTCTTGTCTGGTGAAACGTACCACGATTTCCTCGAAGGGAAATCCACAGATACAACAACAATGCGATAGTCTCCGAAGATCATGCCATCACATTATCATGGGAATTCAGTTGATAACCAAAGTGCATACATCGAATCCCTGTTTAAGAGTACAAATAGCAGGGTTTACTTATTATTACATCGCCACTTGGCGGAATCAAACATCACATGACATCTAGAACAGCATCAGAAGACACGATCTCGGTGGTAGACTTGTCGACTCCTTCGACTTGAGCGTAGAACAAGGCCCCCTAGTTCTCCCATCCATCGCCCTCGTAGTCATACTCGGGCTCAACACCTATTTAACCAAATTTTCAGTATGATTTGTACTGGCCACACTTTCCCATCCTATGCTTAAATTGCTATGTGGTAGGTGGATGCAAGGGTAGAGCAAAAGAACCTACTTTGGCTGTAGTTTTCCTATGCATTTAGTCATCTTTAAAAGTATATATGTAGTCAAGTTTTAATTCCATCATCCAGTCACGTGATCGGCCGCCCGATCACCTTCCCGGATGTCCCATCCAGACCATCCACACACATCTTACCACACACTCTCACACTCTCTAGGCGGCAAGGGTGACTCCCCCTCGCACCTTGCCTCAACGGCCAAGCCGGACCTATCGTCCCAGGGGAAGAGAAGAGAAAGGACACCACTCACTAAGTCCGAGGGAAACTGAGCACCATAGTGTTGTCCATGACCTTGGACCCGGCTATACGTATAGATCGATCGACTCTGCAGAGTGTGTATGCCTGGAACCACAGGTTAGTCATCATCGATGATCGCGCTCGCCTAGACTGATTCCGAACTTCCCTCTAATCCGCAACGATGTCATCCTACCACTCAGCCCTGGGGCACCCCGGTGGAAATCCACCGTAACGCTGAGACTGTGAGACGTGGATCCTGGCGTACCAAATAAAACACCACGTTGTCTTAGGAGGGTGTGGGTATCCAGCCCTTACCTCCCTACACTTATCACCTTTCAGCCTAGCAGTAACGGCATCGTTTCGCCCAGGGGGTAGGAACGGTTCTCGCCCATACAAGAACAAGTGGTGCGCACGAAGGTACTATGGTCTGATCACCCCAGCGCAATCAATCCTAAGGACCGGACAAGACATCTCCTCCTCGGGGTTTTCATCGCCCCCGTGCTGACACAGCACCTCCGCCCCGGGGATTCGTCCCACACGGACCACTCCTCCCCAAGACCTCTTCTTAAATCACAATGTACCCGCCACAGGTACTCCCCACGGAATGCCCAGGTCACACTCCCTCGACAAGACTCGTCACCGGACTCGTCGTAGATCCTGTCCGATCGACTCAACCCTCACCCACATGCACCCAAGACACACGCCAAGATCTCCCCATATACCATCCCGTTGTTATGGCACTACGTGCCTTAGCCAAGCACAAGCATCATCACAAGCATCACATCACAGATATAATGCGTAGAGGAAGCAAGTAACAGGTATGAGTAAGCGGTGTCTAGCCTATAAGCGGGTGTGCAGGGGAAAGGTTGCGACAAGGTAAAGGCTTTACAAGCAATCTATCATGCAACCTATCACAGTTCAATTGCAGAAAGTAAAGCACTAGCATCTACATTATTGCATGTCTAATAGGTTCTACGGGGTTGGATGGGCTGTGGCACCTTCGGAACCATCGTCTCTGAGCTCCTCTTGGTGCTCGTAGTCGTCCTCCTCAGGGTCCTGCTCCTCCGGGGCTGAAAAACGAGACGTAACGCCGTAATAAGCGACTCCTATAGATGTTCACAAAGAAGCAACTGAAATCCAAAAGATCCAAATTCACTCAAACATAGGCCTATGACGTAGTACTTATTTTTAGAAAAATTTAGAAACTGGTTTCATATTTTTCTGAGACCGTATGAATTTCTTATGAATTTTCTAAGTTTGAAATCATTTCCGACAAAGGAAAAGATCCAAAAATCCCTTCTGCTGACACGTGGCGTGCTCTGGTCGTGACACTTGGCACCTTCCGGTTGGTTCAGAGTTCTGTGAGGCTGACAGGTGGACCCGGTGTCAGTCAACGTTGACCGGTCAACGGTCAACGCCGACTGGGCCGTGACTGGGTTTGGCGGGCCGGGCATGGGCTGGGTTTGGGCCAGTTTGGGCCGGGCCAGCCCGAACACGTGTCGTCTTGTCAGCGAGGCCACGTGGCTCCACTGGGCTGCCTACGGGCTTGGTCTACCGGGGGTGGCTCATGGTGGACGCATGGGCAAGGTCTATGGACCGCGGTCCCGGTCCGTGGTAGACCGTGCTCACGCTCCCCCTTTCCTTCCTCTGGTCCATGCTCCAGGTGCACAAAACGGCTCACCTCTTCCTTCCCTTTACTCTGTTCTTCCTTCCCCCCCTTCTCCTCTCCGCCCGGCGCTCGCCAGCGCCGATCCTCACCCTCCGCGCTGATCCCCAGCCCAGCGTGGTGACTTAGGTCCTCCTTGTTTTCCCCCGTGTCACGACGAGCACGGCGAGGTGCTAAAGGCGGGGTTTTGACCCTCCGGTGGTTCGGTGAAGGCGCGGCGGCGGATCTCGGCGCTCGACCGAGATGACGGGCCGGCGTGGGGGAGGCTACGACCGTGGAATTGGCTTCCGTGGCTCCTAGCTGGGATTGGTAATCGTGTTGTCCTGCTACCGGTGGTGCCCTAATCCCGCGGCAGAGTCTGCCCTTCGCGCACGGGCGCGGCGGCTCTCCGGTGGTTCTCGGCTCCCGTGGTCAAGGCTTCCAGAAAGACCCGGGGTGTACCCAAGACTGCGGCTAGGTGCGTTGTGCCGAGGTGAGGTTGGCCGGCTACTCCTTAACAGCTGAGGGGGGTCGGTGACGGCCGGAACGGCTTCGCCATGGCCGTGCACTGGCCATGGCGAGTGCGCTTGGCGTGGCGCTCGTTCGGGCGTTCCTGAGCCCGTGCGGCTTGGCTTCGCCACCCTTGCCTGCTCTATGCGTGCGGTGCGTGTTGTGCGGCATGGTGCTCGGTCAGGGCGACGCCTTGCCCCTCCCAGTGGGGGAAGAACGCGGCGGCGCCCTTGGTGGCCATGGCGAACGCATGCTCGGCGAGCAGAAGAAGGCGGCGCTCACCGTAGGGCTCGTGGCGGCTAGGATGGCGATGCAGTGGCGAGGCGTGGCCGTGTCGAATTGGAGCAGTGCAGGGTGAGCCGCAACGTCGGTGTAGCCGATCGGGGCGGCGGCGTCTTCTGCTCCGGCGGTGTCGAGCGGGGGCTCGGTGACTTCGGCAGTTCGGTCTCCTCCTCCTTCCTTCCTCCCTCGTCCTCCTTCTCCTCCCTTCGTGTTCTGTGGTTTGTGGATTGCCACCAGAGGCGGCGACGGGCTAGGAGTGGCTCGGGCTCGCAGTGCGGCGTTTTATAGCCGCTCGGCGGCCATGGCTTGGCAGTGGACGGCAGGGGACAGTGGAGGGGTACGTGTAGGGCGATTAGGGCCTTAGGGTTAGGGTTCAGGGGTAGGTGCGAGCAGGCGAGCGGGCTGGTGTCCCCAATCGTGGCGGTGGCCTGTCAAAAGCGGTGCCATGGCGTCAGCAGCGCGGGCCATGGCGGCGACGTCAGCGGCGCGGCCGCGCTTATCCGAGGGGAGGAGGGTGCTGCACTTCGGATTCGTGGACGTGGCGTCCATCCGCGCGTGGCCTCCCCAACGGTTCGAATAGGGAGGACGGGGATACGAGGCGCTGCCTTGGATTCGCTCCGGCGCGGGGCGCTCTGCCTCCACGCAGGGGAAAAGCAGAGGAGGGGGAGAAAGGTGGGGGATGACAGGTGGGGTCGGCGGGTGAAAGCCCTATGTTTGGTTTTGGTAATTGAGACAATCATGTGGACTAACTTTTATCCTAGTGTTGTGGATGAGATAGGTTATGTTCACATCCAAGATTGAGAAATGATGGCACACATGGTGTGATGGCCACCAATCATTGATCAAGTGCTCATTTCTTGGAGAGAAGAAAGAGAAAAACAAAATTGGGCACAAAGCAAAGGTATATGCATAGGTCCTATTTTGTTTTGGCACTCAAGACACCATAGAGGGTGTGAGTGTGTTTAGGATATATAACCGTACTATAAAGAGGGGAAATCTTTAATTACAATAGTTATCTAGTGCCACTAAGTGTGAGTCTCATTTGCATATTCTTTGTGCTTAGTGACGTGGTGAGATTGATGAGAAAGCGTGAGAAAAATCTTTGTCAAAAGCTATCTCAAGTGCTAAATTTGGTTTGGTGCTTGTGGGAAGAGATAGCACTTAAAGGGTTTAAAAAGGAGAGAAAAGTTGGCTGTGGTCAGAAATTCCAGCTTAGCTCGGTTGTTTTCCAGGAAGGGGTCCTCTGTTTGGTTTTCCTCTTTGATCCGGAAATTGGTGCAGCCCGAACTGAAATTTCTAGTGCGGGTTTGACAACAGTTGGAGAGACGCTCCCACCCTGGAAATTCCAGGGCACGCCGCCTGGAAATTCCAGTGCGGGAATGGCACTCTTGGTGAGTTCGGACTGGTCCGTTTTTGTTTGGACTAGTCCGTTTTGTTCGACCGTTGGAAAGAGAGCCGTTGGGGGTGGTTTTGGTCTGCTCCCGACTAGAATTTCCAATCCGCGTTAACTGGAATTTCCAGTGCGGGTGCTGAGTGTGGTGGGGGCCTGCGTGAGGGGATAAGGTTGGCTCCCCTCCTCTCTTCTTCCTGCTGAAGCCCTCTCCCCATTCTTTCCATTGCAAAAAATTTGAGAGCTTCATTCCTCCCTCTCTCACTCCATTGATTTGAGGTGCAAGCAAGTGAGAGAGCAAGATCCATAGATCGATTTGAGAGTTCTAAGAGGATCTCCTCCCTTTCCTCTCCATTTCCATGGTGGATGCTTGTTCATGAGAGGATTTGGGAAACCCTAGGTGCATGCATTTGTGATTCAATATCTTGGCACTAGGTGATTGTTGTGATTGTTGATATCTTATTACTCTTGGTGATTGCCGTCACCTAGACGGTTTGTGGTGGATTGATTGGTGAGGGGATTTGGTGATTGTATCGGCCCCCAATCAAGGATTTGTGAGGGGTTCTTGACCTTGTCCCCGCGGGAGATCACAAAAGGTACTCTAGTGGATTGCTCGTGTCATTGAGCTACCCTCACTTGTGAGTGGGTTCTTGCGGCGCTCATTTGGTGAGCTAGGTTTGTGAAACACCTATTAGCCTCCGAACCACCAAGTGTGTGGTCGACACAACGGGGAGTAGCGTGTTGGCAAGCACGTGAACCTCGGGAGAAAATTCGTGTGTCAATTCTCTATTTGGATATCTCCCGGTATTTACTTGGCATTTATATTGCGATTAATTATCTGTTGCCGGTGGTGGTAAATATTCCTATCACTTGTATTACATTCTTATATACTTGTGTAGTGATAGTTATATTTATTAGTAGTTGCTCTCTTGTGTAGTATAGCTTTAGTTAGCTAGCTTAGCTCTTTTTAAGAAATAATTATTTCTTGCTAGCTCACTAGTTAGAGAGTAGCAACTTAGCCTTTGTGTGTGCATATAGATTATAAATAACTAGAATTGTGATATAGGTGGCTTGCATTTGACATAGAGCTAGAGCAAACCCGCTTTATCGCCATATTGTTGTCTAACCAAGTTTTGCTCTAGTGCTTTGTAGAATTTTTAATTAGGCTATTCACCCCCCTCTAGCCATTTAGGACCTTTCAAGTGGTACCGGAGCCGTGGTCACCGTTCAATCAAGGCTTAACAACCTTCGGTGTAGAAATGGCTCAAATCAATCAAATTGGCAAGCCTTCGTATTTTGATGGCACTAGCTATGATCATTGGAAGAGGAAGATGGCAAATCATTTGAGGACAATGAGTTTTGAGGTGTGGAATGTGACGGAGATAAAAGTTGAGATAGCTAATCCCAAGCTCCCACCGCCGCCGAACAAGAGAAGCTCAAATGCAATGTGCATGCCATCAATGCCTTGTACAATGCATTTGATCCAAAGATATTTGAGAGAATCAAAGATCTTGAGTTTGCATTTGATATATGGAAGAGATTGGAGGATACATTCGAGGGCACCAAAGAAGTCAAGGGTGCCAAATTATACATTCTCAAGGACAAGTTTGCAAGCTTCAAGATGCTAGAAGATGAATCAATTGCCAAGATGTTCAATAGATTGCAAATAATTGTCAATGATCTCAAGAGCTTGGGTGAGGATGTCAAGAACAAGGATTTCATATTCAAGTTTTTGCATTGCTTGCCTTCAAGATTTGGAATGCTAACTACCATACTCTTAAGAGAGGACATGGACACAAAGGACCCCAACCAAGTACTAGGTGAGGTGATCACTCATGACACCTACCGTGTGGAAAGGGAAGGGGAAGAAGATGAGAAAGATTAGAAGAAGAGCTTAGCATTCAAAGCAACCTCATCCAAAGGCAAGAGCAAGGTCAAGCAAGCTAAATCAAGTGAAGATGATGATGAAGATTCAAGTGACATTGATGATGAAGCCATGGCTCTTCTTGTTAGAAAATTTGGCAAGTTTATGAAGAAGAAAGGCTATGGTGCTAGAAAGAGAAGAGACAACTTCAAGGACAAAGGCTATGTGAGAAGATGCTACAAGTGCAAAAGTGAAGATCATGTGATAGCCAATTGTCCTTACAATAGTGACAGTGATGAAGATGAGAAGAAGGAGAAGAAGGACAAGAAGGGAAAGAAAGAGAAGAAACTCTCACTCACTAAGAAGAAGGGTGGATCTTATGTGGTGACTTGGGATAGTGAGGCTTCTTCCGATGATAGTGATGATGAAGAGCAAAACAACATCAAGAAGAAAGCTTTTGCAAGTATTGCCATCAACAAGAAGCCTTCTATATTTGACACTCCACCTACATGCTTGATGGCTAAGCCATCCAAGGTAACATCCTATAATGAGAGTGATGATGATAATGAATGTGATGAAAATGAGGAATATTATAATGAGGAACTCATGGGCATGTTTGAGCAAGCTCACACTTGCTTTGAAACAAAGAGGAAAGAGTGCAAGGAATTGCGCAAGAAACTTAGTCTTCTTGAGCAATCACTTGATGAGCTCAAGTCTACTCATGAGAGGCTAGAGGAAGCCCATGAGAAGCTTGACAAAGCTCACACTAAGCTTGAAGAAGCTCACTCTTCTCTCCTTGGTCAAGTCAAGGTTGAGGATGTTGCCCCAACATGTGACATAGGAGTTACTTGTGATATTCTTGATGAATCTTTTTATAATCCTATTATTGTTGCTCCCACTAACCCTTCATGCAGCTCATCCATAACTACTACTTCTACTATAAGTGACGGTTTCACATGTGATGCCTCACTAATGGTAGAGAATGAGACCTTGAAAAAGGAGGTCAATGAGCTCACTCGTGCCTTAGGCAATGCCTATGGTGGAGATGCCCGCTTGCTAAAGTGCTTGGGTAGCCAAAGATTTTCCCTTGCAAAAGAAGGAATTGGCTATACCCCCAAGAAAGGCAAGATGGCCTTTGCAACTCCCAAAACTAGTTTTGTGAGAAGCAATGGTCGATTTTGCAATAGATGCAAGTTGGGCACATAGAGCAACATTGCAAGAACAAGAGAGCTAATAATTTTGTATCCTCATTTATTTATGATTCTTGCTATGTTCTTTCCAAGGGTGCTAATGGTGTGAAGGCTAAGTTCATTGGTACACCTATTGTGGGCTCAAAGAAGAAAGCTATTTGGGTGCCCAAGAACCTAGTAACTAACCTTGGAGGACCCAAAAAGATTTGGGTACCATAAAAAAGTAGATGATCATTTGTAGGTACCATTGGCATTAGAGACTTGGTTCAAGTGATATTTATTATGTTGATTATATGATTGATCAAAGTATTGAAAAGTGATAATCATTATCCCAATGCCATGACAACAAGTGAAGTCCAAATGTGCTACAACATAGTTTCAAGTTGTGGTGATTTATTGAATTACTTGGTTGCTTGCAAATATTGAAGTAAAAGCTTGCTAATGGATGATTATGAGCTACTAAGGTATATTTCTTGTTGATCATATTCATTTGGGTGCATATGAGTTGATTGAATTGGAAATATGCATATGTTGCTTGCTAAAAGATGATTGAATGGATAAATTGTTTAGTAATCAATTTTGAGTTAGTTTGATTGGATATATTCACAAGATGACTTTTAGTAAGTGGGTTCAATGGACATATGTCTTGTGTGGGTATTCAAGCAAATTGATTTCAGATTTGGTTCAATTTGAGGAAGAATAGCTCAAGTGATGAAATCTGTCCTGTATCACAAAATCTGAGCTAGCTATGATAATAACTATGTTTGAGTGATCAAATCTATTTAGATTGGCTTGAAATCTGGTATGCATGCTCTAATACTATGATACTAGTTGCTGTACAAATTTCATGATCATTGGATAAGTGATGTTTTGGTTTTGGAGTGGATCAAGTCAACACAAGTGCAGCAGTTTTCAGCATGTAGCAGTGTGGGAAGATATGAAATCTGGTAGCAATCTATAAATCCAATGAAGCTCAAATTTTTATAGCTGCTAGAAGACATATTGAAGCACATCTCCACCAAATTTCATGGGTATTGGATATATATATTTTGGGAGATATGAATTTTTCACTCAGAGGTACAAAATCTGCCACAAAAACTGCAAATCTGTGGAATTTTGGAATTCAATTGATTGAAAGGCCCTCAAGTTGGAATCATGTTATAAGTGTTTGAGGGACCTAAGTTTGGTTTTGAATTGATCTAGAAGCACTCAATTGTTTGATCAAGATAAGCAAGCAAAACCCAAAAGAGAGCTAGTCATGATAATTCAAGTGGTATTCTCATATGGTGCTCTCATGCAAGCAAATGAAGAAATAAACAAGCAAGCCAACCACAACAACAAGATAGTGCACTTGATCTTTAGTGGTTTTCATTTCATATGAGTGAAGATTTATTCTATCGATTGGTATCTATCAAGTGGTCTTCACCAAGCTACCTAATGGACTTCACATTGCTATTTTAGAGTTATTATTGGAATCATATTGACTATCCTCTATTCCAAGATAGTAAAGGTATCATTGTTTGTCATATGCATACATACATTGCTTAGGACTTGTTTAGAGCATATAGACATCCGAAAACAGTGACAAGGAGCATTCATGAAAATAAAATGTTTTAGAGCACATATGATGCCACTATTGCTTCTATGTTTGATATGATCTAGTGAATACATATGACTTTTTCATGAGCATGTGAACCTAGTGGTTAATCTAGTTAAATGAGCAATAAAGGATCTAATTCAACATTGACAAGATAACCATTGCAAGATGTGTGAAGAAGCTTGTCATTGGTTTAAACCGAATTAGATTACTTATGCAAGTTTGCTAGTTTAAACCATAAGAGAAGAAAGTTCATGGAAACAATCTAGTTCAAGAAGAAGATAGAAATGCAAATGGATATCAAGTTCAACATTCAAAAGTGGTATTTAGACTTGCATCTTGTGATACAACCTTTCATATATGTGCTATTATCAAGTGGTATTACAAGTGGTGTCGTCTAAATCAAGCTTATAAGTGGTATCCAATAACTTCAAGTGATTCTCAACTTTAAGTGATCAAATCAAGAAAGCATCCATCATCTAGTGCTCAAGTTCATCAAGTGGTATGACCCATGCTTGGACATAGGGGGAGATGCCCCATCTATTGGTATCAAGGTCAAAGATCCTACAAATGGTCTCATTTCAACATAAGTGGTGGTGTCCATCAAAAATACAATATTCAAGCATCAACCATCTACCCCTAGTATCACCCTTTGTGCAAAATATGTATACCTTTTGTGGTTATTGATGACAAAAGGGGAGAGAGTGCTACAAAGATATTGAAATTGGGGGATTTTGCTGGTATGGACATGGACTGAGGATCAAAATTGATGAATGCAAAGGGGATCAAAATTGATGAATGCAAAGGGGATCGAAAATTATTGGACAAGAGAAACACACAAGTAGGGGGAGCAAGCTCATGAACTTGTTTGTTGCATTTGATATGTGCATATCCATATGTTTGCTTGCATTTGCACATTTTTTAAATTTGATATACATGTTTGTTGGTGTATGCTAGTTGTAGAACTTGATGATTGAAAAACTAGCATGCATAGGTTGATAGCTAGATATATTGTTTTTCACATGTAGTACTAGAACCTTGCTTGTAATGTTAATCTCATGAGGTATCTAGTGTTTGTGAGGTATCTAGCTCATCATGGTGCTAAGGAAGGTTATAAATTTGTACTCCGATTAGTATCACGCTTCAAAGGTCCACTCTTTACACCTTAGCATCATTTGGTAGTAACTACTCTCCCAATTTTTTTTATCTATGCATATGTGAAAGCTTCAATCGAAACATGACTAGCACATATGTAGGGGGAGCTAATACTACCAAATCGGGTTTGTGAAACTTGTCCAATTTACTTCTTATGGTTAAAATGCTTGGGCAAGAAACATAAATCCAAACCAAGTTAATAGCTTGCACTTGTGTTTGTTATTAGCTTGGAATTTTAAATTCAATTCCCATCTTTGTAAAGGTTGTCATCAATTACCAAAAAGGGGGAGATTGAAAGCCTTATGTTTGGTTTTGGTAATTGAGACAATCATGTGGACTAACTTTTATCCTAGTGTTGTGGATGAGATAGTGTGACACCCCAATTTTAAGAACAAAATTGGAGCACAATATATGTATGCCAGGATCAATTTTCATACATATATCCACATCATAGTAAATATCAAAACAATGCTTTTATTAATATATTGAACATTATTACAAAAATGACCCTCAGGTCTAAAAGAAAAAGTACAGACTCTCATGATAACTGACTCTAACGAAGACTCTGATGAAGACGCGGAAATCTGGACTCCAACTCCACAGGAAGGTCGACCGGGGGTAGCGCCATCCTAGTACAGGTCATCAGGGTCGTAGCCTCCGTCTTCTGGATACTCCTGCTCCTCGTACGCGTAGTCACCAGCGTCTGGGTGGGGTAGCAGGGGGACAAAGAGGAAGGGTGAGTACATCGAAATATACTCCGCAAGTGTAGGAAATATATGCTTATGAGGCTTATAACAAAGGTAGGCTGACTTTGTTTGACTCAAGCGCCTAAAGCAACACATCCTATTAATCCTATTAATCCTATGCACCTATTTACTAGGTTTTAGACACAGACACCGTAGAAAAGTAACAACACTCGGAGTCGCACCGAGCAAGACCACACTCGGAGTCACACCGAGTAACCAACACTTGGAGTCACACCAAGCAACCGCACTTGGAGTCGCACCAAGTACCCACACCTGAAGTCCATCAGGCAAACCACACCTGAAGTCCATCAGATGACCCGAACCAGTAACCAGTAACCAACTAATCTCGAAGAAGTCCAAGCCCGCTCGTGACCGTGAGCACGGCTGATATATCAGTTTTACACTCTGCAGAGGTTGCACATCGTTACCCATGAGTCGTGCAGATCCCGTCACGCTAAACACTGCCGAGGTGCATAGCGGGTTGCACTGCAAGGCCTTTACAAAGCCCCTCCAAGTCTGTGTCACACATACTCTAAGGTTTCTCCCCTGTCCATAAGTCAACGACCCCAAGGGACCCCTCTTGAGCCACTAAACAAACCCCGTGTAGCATAACTTGGAGGAAACTTATTAATTAGCCAGGTCCAGCCCATCCAGATCTCATGGCTGCGCTATTTTGCCAGGTTACTTGTCCAAGAACCGGGTCCTAGGGATCCAGGCAGGATAAATCTAGCACGAGCCCAGAACCAAAAACCAAAAGCAGCTGCCGAGTCCCACGACACAAAACCACCAATACGGGTCCATCCTGCCGGATTTTCCTAATAACCATGTTACTACAAAATTACCATGTCCACATTGTTTCATAGTCCATTAATCAGGATTATTTATAATTGACCACCATCCTATCCCGACATGACTGCAGGGCTAAGCATGACTTCTACCCAACACATCCCAAACCAGGTGTCAAGGAAAATATAAACAAGTTCTAGTAAACCTTAACATGGGATTCAAATTTAAGACTGCATGCATCTACAGGATCTAACTACTCTAACTCAAAATAAAAATAAATACGGGTGCAATATGAGCAAGGACACTTGCCTGCGGGCTGGGTCGAAACTGCAAGATCTGGAGCGTCCTCGTACTCCGCACTCTCTGGATCACACATCAATACATGGCCCAAACAAAGCAATATAAGAAACAAATAAAACATTACAAAAACAGAACGTAAACTGATCTACTGTGTAGAGCTCGACGAGACGAATCTAACGCAAGTTGAACGGGTCGAATCAGAGTTAAAACGCAAAAATATGAGCATTTGAATCTGAGTGGCAAATCTGTAAATAAGTTGAACTGATTTTGAATTTAAAATAAATCAAAAACTAGAAAATGAACGTGCAGCGGACCGGGCCTCATTTAGAGAAAAGTTCAGGGGCTGGGATGAAAGATTTTCTAGACTCAATGAACAATGCCGAACGGACGGCGGGTTAATTTCAATAAAAGGCAGGGTCTCTTTTGTAAAACACGCGACGCGTGGCAAAGACGGCTGGCGTGGCGCTGACTCGGCGGACAGATGGTGCACGGCCATTCGCGCGGTGCACCACGCATGCGGTGAGCCGGCTGTCGTGGCGGGGTGGACCGAGCTCATGGCGCTGGTGCACCCGGCTCATACCCTTTCACCGAAGATCTAATCTACACCCTCCGTTCCGGATCGGAGGGCCAAGGAGGAAGGGGAAAGAAGGGTGTGTGCCGGCCAGAGAGGGGTCGGCGGTGCTCCATGGGCGCCGCCAGGGGCTCGCCGGCTTGAGCTCGGAGATGACCCTAAAGGGCGGTATCGACTGCACGGGAAGGTGTGGGAGAGAGAGGGACTCACGGCGAACTCGATGGATGGGTCCACGACGCGGATCGGGGCCCGGGGAGGGAGTATCCGCAATGGGGGCAGACGGGATGACGGCGGCGCTGCGACAGTGCTTGGGGAGAGGTCCACAAGGCAGTAGAGGCCACGGGAATAGGGGAATTCGGACGAGGGTCTTATCGCGGGCGCGTAGGAGGGGTCGGTGACACCGGCCGAGGTCCCGTAGACGGTCGGCGACAGGAAGGAGGCGGCGGGTAGCTCCCTGGCTCCCCGGCGAGTCGTGGGTGTCGCGCTCCGGGCTCGACTCCACGCAGGGAACGAGTTCCCTGGACGCTAAGTGCGTCGGTGAACACGTTGGTGGACAGGGAGGGGTTCACGGGATCCTCTGGCGGTGGTGAGCTCGAGCTCGACTCGGCAATGGCGGGTTTCAGCGGTGGCGGCTCGGAAGAGTTGAAAGGGGAAACTTGGGAGGGGTCACGACATCTTGTAGGCACTGGGGAGGGTGGCGGCGCAGTCCCGATCGGTTGGAGACGAGGCCGGAGGGTTCAGAGGGGCTTGTTGGGAGCGAGCACTGAGGGCGGTGGCGCTGCGGTGAAGCGAGATCCTCGGAGGGGATGAATCCGACTTGCGGGACCCATCGGTCGGCGTGAGCGGGAGGACTGGCAATCCGGGCCCGCGGAGCAGTGAGAGAGGGAGAGGGGAGTGGAGCTGGGCTGGCTGCCTGGCTCCCGCGCGTGGGCCGAGCGGCTGTTGGGCTAGCGGTGAGGGGAAAGAGGATGAGTTTGCGACGACGGCGCGCGGGAGTGGCTTGGGCCGGCGCTGGCTGGGCTGGCGCCGTGCGGAGGGAGGGTGAGTGGGCCGGTGCGGAACGCTGGCCCGAGAGGGAAAATGGGGAGGAGGGAAGGGCCGCGGGGGGAGGTTGGGCTGGCCGGCAAAGGAGATGGAGGCGGTTGGGCCGAAATGGGAAGGTGGGAGAGAGGGTTGGGTCCAGTTTGCCGTTTTCTTCTCTTTTCTTTTTCTTTTCAAACCTTTTTGCAAAGCCATTTGAAATCCAATTTCAAAATAGTTTGAAATCAAATAAATTTAAAGAGTTTTGGAAATATTTTTCCTAGATTTTGAAAATAAAATTTGAGTTTGATTTTGCAAACTTTTATAAATCTTTTTATTTATTTTCTAAATAGAATAAATTTGATTCGCCCTAGACGGGTTTAACAAAAATTCTTTTTCACCCAATAAAAATTATGCAACGGCATGAATGCAATAAACATCTGGCTAGAATTTTCCTCCATCTAGGATTTTGGCCATTTCCTAATTAAATTCTAATTTATTTTATTTATTTGAAAATCGGGGTGTTACAGATAGGTTATGTTCACATCCAAGATTGAGCAATGATGGCACACATGGTGTGATGGCCACCAATTATTGATCAAGTGCTCATTTCTTGGAGAGAAGAAAGAGAAAAACAAAATTGGGCACAAAGCAAAGGTATATGCGTAGGTCCTATTTTGTTTTGGCACTCAAGACACCATAGAGGGTGTGAGTGTGTTTAGGATAGATAACCGTACTATAAAGAGGGGAAATTTTTAATTACAATAGTTATCTAGTGCCACTAAGTGTGAGTCTCATTTGCATATTCTTTGCGCTTAGTGACGTGGTGAGATTGATGAGAAAGCCTGAGAAAAATCTTTGTGAAAAGCTATCTCAAGTGCTAAATTTGGTTTGGTGCTTGTGGGAAGAGATAGCACTTAAAGGGTTTAAAAAGGAGAGAAAAGTTGGTTGTGGTCGAAAATTCCAGCTTAGCTCGGTTGTTTTCCAGGAAGGGGTCCTCTGTTTGGTTTTCCTCTTTGATCCGGAAATTGGTGCGGCCCGAACTGGAATTTCCAGTGCGGGAATGACACTCCTGGTGAGTTCGGACTGGTCCGTTTTTGTTTGGACTAGTCCATTTTGTTCGACCGTTGGAAAGAGAGCCGTTAGGGGTGGTTTTGGTCTGCTCCCGACTAGAATTTCCAATCCGCGTTAACTGGAATTTCCAGTGCGGGTGCTGAGTGTGGTGGGGGCCTGCGTGAGGGGATAAGGTTGGCTCCCCTCCTCTCTTCTTCCTGCTGAAGCCCTCTCCCCATTCTTTCCATTGCAAAAAATTTGAGAGCTTCATTCCTCCCTCTCTCACTCCATTGATTTGAGGTGCAAGCAAGTGAGAGAGCAAGATCCATAGATCGATTTGAGAGCTCCAAGAGGATATCCTCCCTTTCCTCTCCATTTCCATGGTGGATGCTTGTTCATGAGAGGATTTGGGAAACCCTAGGTGCATGCATTTGTGATTCAATTTCTTGGCACTAGGTGATTGTTGTGATTGTTGATATCTTATTACTCTTGGTGATTGCCGTCACCTAGACGGTTGGTGGTGGATTGATTGGTGAGGGGATTTGGTGATTGTATCCGCCCTCAATCAAGGATTTGTGAGGGGTTCTTGACCTTGTCCCCGCGGGAGATCACAAAAGGTACTCTAGTGGATTGCTCGTGTCATTGAGCTACCCTCACTTGTGAGTGGGTTCTTGCGGCGCTCATTTGGTGAGCTAGGTTTGTGAAACACCTATTAGCCTCCGAACCACCAAGTGTGTGGTCGACACAACGGGGAGTAGCGTGTCGGCAAGCACGTGAACCTCGGGAGAAAATTCGTGTGTCAATTCTCTATTTGGATATCTCCCGGTATTTACTTGGCATTTATATTGCGATTAATTATCTCTTGCCGGTGGTGGTAAATATTCCTATCACTTGTATTACATTCTTATATATACTTGTGTAGTGATAGTTATATTTATTAGTAGTTGCTCTCTTGTGTAGTATAGCTTTAGTTAGCTAGCTTAGCTCTTTTTAAGAAATAATTATTTCTTGCTAGCTCACTAGTTAGAGAGTAGCAACTTAGCCTTTATATGTGCATATAGATTATAAATAACTAGAATTATGATATAGGTGGCTTGCATTTGACATAGAGCTAGAGCAAACCTGCTTTATCGCCATATTGTTGTCTAACCAAGTTTTGCTCTAGTGCTTTGTAAAATTTTTAATTAGGCTATTCACCCCCCTCTAGCCATTTAAGACCTTTCAGCGGGGCCACCTGTCAGCCGGTTAGAGAGGGGGAAGGGAGCGGGAGTGCGCGGCTGCTGGCTGGGCTGCCGCAGCGGCTGGGCCGCACGGTGTTGGGTGTGCGCGCGCGTGCGGTTGGGCCAGGAAGCGCGGGCGTGGGCCGGTGCAAGGGGAAAGCAGGCCGGGACGGCTAGGGCCGTGGGGTGCGGACGTGGGTCGTGCGCAAGGGTGGGCAGGCTGGGCCGGCTGGGCTTGCTCGGGCTTCTTTCTCCTTCTCCTTTGTTTCTGGTTTTCCTCCCCTTTTCTATTTCTCCATCATGCATATAAACCAAGTGTGCGTGTGAGCTTGTGTGGGACCCCCTTAGGTTTCTAAGGGTTGGTTAGGTTTTTGGGCATCATGTGCCGAGATCATTCGTGACAACATAACAGGATTTGGATCTAGGTTTTCATAAAGGATTAACTTAAGCATCACACATAAAATGATAACATCCAAATCATAAATTGAATAACAATGCATATGCTTTTATCTCTACATGGATGTTACCTATGCATCTAGGGAGGGTTTCCTACATGGCACTCACCAAGCTTGGGTTATTTTCAAAAAGTTTTTGAAAGTTGTGATTTTTGGGTTACGGGTTTTCTCCGGGTTGTTACATCTGGCATGGGGCCTAGGGGCCTGTTTATATAGCCCTGAGGGATCAACCGCGACCGTTGGATCAAACCGACTTCACGTAGGACTGAGATTGATTCTCAAAGGCGGTGGAAGAAGATTCCAGAAGGGGAGGCCGGCGGCGCCCTGGGGAGACCGACCGGTGGGACCCAGGGACCGGTCGGTCCTACCTGGAGGTGGCTCGGGGTGCCCCTCCTCGTGGTGTCTTCAGGTGTCCTCTAGAGTCTTCTGGAAGATTCCTGACTTGACGAATGCGTTATCTCCCGTCGGTTTCCTTCTAGGGGAAGCTATTGAGGGTTGTTTCCCTGTTTAATCCCTGCAGATTCATAATTCACCAAAACTCGTGGAATTTATTAGTTTTAAACCCTATACTAAGGTGGAGTATATATATTTATCTATTTTCGTGTTTAATTGACCTTTAATAATAAGAGTTAATTAGTGTCAACAAACTCCCCCACACTTAGACTTTTACTCGTCCTCGATAAAAGGTTGGATCATAATTGTAGGATAAGAAATCAAACATTAAACCTTTCTGTTTATACCTGCATTGTGAGATTCAGTGTGGTTATCATAAAACTTTGAGTAGTTGGAGAATAGAATAGTTGAAACAAATCACCCTTTTCTTTTAGTACAAGACATTGGAGCTTTTGTTTTTTTTTTGAAACAAGTCATAGCTTTCCTTCTCCTTCTGTAGCACTTCAATTCCTTACCAAAGTATTTTATTTATGTAGAGCAGTTTTATCTTACTAAGTCAATGGAGAAAAATACTATACTCTTAGATCAAGACATTAATCTTTTTAAACTTTGTCACTCTTGTTGGCATATTGTAATTAGAGGGACCATGGGCTGTCTTCTTTTTTTCTTTATCATATTTTTTATCATAATACTTCTCTTTCTTTTTTTTTCTGAGGTGTGTCGGACACTTGTCCATTTTTCTTTCCTCATTTTTCATACTTTTGCATAGCCCATGCCTCTAATACAATACTACTTGGGAAGAGTGAATCTTTCTTTATTTGTAAGGATCTCGATCTTAGAGCATAATAAATTTCTCAACAAAGAACTCAGAATTAAAGTAAGCAATGATTATGAATAACTTTGGCAGGAAATTTATTTACTACAAAGGAGAAGTGTTGCTAATCTCTTTTTAACTTTGTAAGTAAAATTCTCCAATGCTCATACTTGTAAGAATTGAGTTCTCATTATTCTTCTATCATATTCCACAACAACTCTAAGTAATATGGGTTTCTTCGAGTTTTTATCAAAGCAGGTTTTTTCAGAAAAGGTACCGTGAGACTCTATACCATGAGCATGTCAAAATAATCTTTCTCTTTTTTAATTAGAGTTTAATGATTGTGTGTTATTGACGAGAATATATTTTTAATTCGAAGAGAAGCTTAAACATCGAGAAATAGAGTGTAGTAATTGTATACCGAACCGTGGACGAAGGAGGAGGCTAGGGGCGCCGACCCCTAACCGACCGGTGGGGCCCTCCAACAGGTCGGTTGGGTCTAGGGCCCAACCATGGCCCGCTTCGCGGTGCGTGATCTCGGTGACGATGTATTCTGTTTTATGCAGCTTTCGCGATTGGTTTTCGGTAATTCTATCGTCGTCTTCTCCCCCACACTTATTTTTTGTTTTCTCGTGGAGACAAGACACATATCCAAATAACACGATAAAAGATTACAAAAACTTTATTGATACTTAAGGCACTTTTATTACACAATAAATTAACTAAATAAAACTTCTAACAAAACACAACTCTACAAACACGAGACTCTGCAAACACGAGTGCCTTATCAAACTAATGACGAACTATCTCTTAATCCTCTTCTTCGAGTAGATTGCCTATCATAGAGGCTACACTAATGACCTTAGCCTTCAGGCTAATGTGTTTAGTTACATACTTATTCAGCACATCGGTCATCTATTTTGTAGCCTTAGCTAGAGAAGCGTATATCTTTTTAAGCTCTCTCAAGGTCTTCAATCCTGTCCCTAAGGCGATCTAACTGGGTAGTCCTCTTGTGCTTAGCTGCGGGATTAGGAGTGGTGGGTGCCCTCTTCACGGGTGGAGTGACCTTGATCTGCTCAGGCTGACCACGAACTCCATCAATGCACGGACGCAGAGATGTAGATGTGTATTTTATGACCGTGGGTTCCCCAAACTTGTTCGTCTTCAGCCCGACGAGTGTCTCATTGGGTCTAGGAGGAAGAAGTGGGAGTGATTTGGAGACGGAGAATGTTGGGAGTCCTCTTGCCGGCACCGCTTGAGCGTAAAGAGCTTGTTGACGATGCAGTGAGGCCTCTTCTGGTGGGATCATGTCAACGGGTGTCGGCGAGTCAACGGGGGCGATCTCCTTTGACGGCGTTACGTCAAGCTCCTTCGATGGGGCGACAACAAGAGCCATTGAGTCGTCGGCGGGCTCGTTGAGGTCGATCCTTGGATAGGAGGCCATTAGCGTTGGTGGGAGGAAAGCTCTGCTGCTGCTGGTATTCTACGAGGAGGCTGCAATGAATCTAGAGGCAGGCCTGGGGCTGGTTTTATAGCTGAGGTGGCTTGGAGAGGAGGCTGAATGATAAGCATGATAGGTTCGTTACGGGAGTTATCGATTCTGCGGATCAGGGTGCCATAATGGATACGAGTGAGAGTCTGGACACGTAACGAAAGAAGGCAGACAACGAGGGGGCTCTAGGGCAGACCGGTCGGTCTCCCTAGGAGACCGGTCGGTCCCACCCTGTGGCTCCTCGTGGGTCCGTCGCTCGTGGTGTCTTTAAACTTGATCCTAATCCCAGAAAATATATCCCCGATGCACGAACTTTATCAGAAAATGACGATAGTGTAAATCTATGGGATAATAAAGAATTGGATGACATCCAACTCTTCAGGACTCTTTTCAGGTTCTAGAAAAATCTTAAGACGTGGCCCATTTGCCTTAAATAGCGTACCTTCGTCATTTTGAAGTGTAATATGTTGGGGTCACTCCTCTGCTACCTTCGCACTCGTGCGGGGTGAGGCGAGGGTAGCCAACTGTCGAACTAAGGAGCGAAGGTGCGGGATAATCGAATGACACTGTTTCCTTTTTCCATTTCCCAAAAATCATGCCCCATTACACTGTTCATCCCTTGGTATTTATAGGGAATACCAAGGGGCACTGATCAATTTACAAAAGGGTACAAGAAAGATTCCCTGGAGCTGTACAACAGAAGGGCGGAATCGTACAAACACAGGCAGTGCGAAAACCCTAACCCGCCTTCCTTCTGTCCGCCGCCACCTGGCTCGCGCTCCCCCTCGCGGGAACACGAGGGCTAACCTCAGGCTTGTGGAACCATCGCCGCCGTTGCGAGGCTCGCGTCCGTTCGCCGTCCGCTGAGCACCAAGTCCCCTGCATGCGAAGGCCAGAAAAAGGGCCGAGGGTCGGGCTACTGCCGAAGGTTAGGAAATGACCCGAGGGTCGAGCTAACCGCGAAGGTTAGGAGATGACCCGAGGGTCTCACGAGGGTCATTTTTTTGGTGACAGCAGCCGCGTGACGTCACTGCCGAGGGTCCCTTCCCCCAACAGTAGCCCCTCGATGGCTTGGATCTAAAAGACGATCTTTGGGCCCAAGCAACGCCTTTTGTTTGGAAACGTAACGTGTCCCTTGGCAGCGACGCCCACAACTGCTTGTGGGCCGGGCCGTTATCTTTTCACTTGTGGTGTCGTAGTCCGTCTCGCTTTTTGTGCCGTGTTTTCGGGGGCCGTGCCGAGCTTGTCGGGTTGGGTGGCTCATCCTTTTGCCTATAAATAGGTGGAGTTGGTGGTTAGTTTGAATTTTGAGCCGTCTTCTTGCTGTAGCCATCCTGCTGCTGTGCTCTATTTTTTGCGAGGGTTGTTTGGGTTTCTACGAAGGTTGATTTGCTTTTTAGCTGAGCGAAGGTTTCTTGCTTAGAGAGATGGCGAGGTCCAAACAGACTGCTCGCGTTGCATCGCCGACTATGGCGGATGAAGGGATGACGTTTGAGTTTGGACTTAGCCGGGTTTGCAACTCGGATCTAGCATCCTTCGTCAGGCGAGGCTAGATCGAGGATGGAAAGGCGAGGACCAGCGCTGGAGAGACTGTTCCCAAGCCGGAAGCTGATGAGGTTGTCGTTTTTGAAGAGTTTTATGAAGCTGGACCGCGCTTTCCGATGACTTCGTTTGTGACTTCGGTGCTTCAACGTTTTAACTTGAAGTTCCATCAGCTGACGCCTTCGTGCTTTACGAAGCTGTCCATCTTTGTGTGGGCTTGCCGTTCTCAGGGTGTGGTTCCGCATGTCGAAGGTTTCATGAAAATTCACCGAGTCCACATGCAGCCACGAAAAATTTCTGACAGCGAGGGTAACGTCAGTTTTGGTCAGTTTGCAGTGTACACTTTCTTCCATCGGACTGGCTCAGAGCTTCCAGTGCAGGCTCAGAAGAATAAATGGACGAGTGGGTGGCAAGAGCATTGGTTTTATTATAAGCTTTGTTGGAGCGAATCTTGGAACAAAAGAAAAAAGGGAATCTTTCACAGAGGCTTTCGTCCATCAGAATCGTCAATTGATCTTCTGAGTAAGTTTTTTCTTAGCTTTGCGGCGAGCTTCCGCCCCTTAGGGATGTTACTGCCGAAGCCTCGATGACTGGAGAAGCGCATGTGGCTGTTGACTGCTTGAGGGTGATCGCTCGCTCTTAGTGCGCTCATGACCTGGTAGAGGAGTACTGCTATGCGTTTTGCCCCTTAGTCGAAGGCAGCCCTGGTTTGAGGTTGAGGATGACTCGGCTTACGAGGCAAAGGGTTTGAAGAAACCAAAGCTGGATTTGAACAAGATTTGGGAGAGTACCCTTAGGAAATTTCCCAATCGAAAAGGTGGTGTCGAAGCTGTTTTGAAGCGAGTTCAGCAGACGGTTGAAAATCTTGTCGGAAAGCTTTCGACCCTGGAGGTTAAGGCTATCCATAGCACGGTTGGAAGTGGTGGTCGGGTCAACAGGCTCTTCGACATGTTGGGGGTTCCGTACCCTAATTGGCCGGCACCTTCGAGCGAGGATGCACCGAAGAAGAGGAAACGCGGGTCCGAGAAAGAAAAAGAGGTTGTTGTGGTGTCGAAGAGGGGTCGTGGTCGGGGCCGCGGTGGTGCTGGCGGTGGCCGAGTGAAAACATTGGCGACTGAAGGACAGAAAGTGCTACCAGAAAGCGACCAGAGGGGGGGGGGGGTGAATGGGAGCTTTAAATTTCTTTTCAGAAACTTTAAACCTCTGTCCTGAAAATCAACCCCAAGAGAAAAACCGATGCGCGTGATGTCCACGACCCAAGAAAATGGGTGGATGTTCCCTAGGAACACAGCGGGACACCACAAAAATTCCCTCGCCCAAATTCACGCAGGTCAACTAGTGACAGGATGAACTTTGGGTAACCTCAACCTCCCTCGAGAAGCCCGATTTCTGTAGAGCACGAAGTCAGGAATCCAAAGCAACAAGCGGATCTCAAATCGTAAGTCAGACGAACAAACTGCGGACGGAAACGCGTAGGACAGCACTGACCGGACTCTGCCTGCGTCCGGTCAAGAAGCACCGGACGCGTTCGGTCAACCAAAAACAGTTTTGGAACCTCTCTGTTCCTGACCAGACTCACTGAGTCTGAGCGTCCGGTCAGGAGTCAAGCGTCCGGTCACACAGGCCAAAACAGATGAACAGTAGCAGGAGTGCATCCGATCACTGAACAACAGAGCGTCCGGTCAAGTCAACGGAAATCACAGAGCAAACATTCAACGACCGGACTCTGGACTTGCGTGTTCGGTCAGCCCGACCCAGCGTCCGGTCACCCCAAAAATCAGCTGTTCGTCCACCGATTCGACACAAACTCTCTCAAAACGAAACCTCTAGGGTTCAAACTTGGAGAGATGAGTCACAAGGAGGATAGTGAGCTATCTCTAAGAGATCATGGCTCGAACCTATCTCCAAATCGATGAATCAAAGAAATTTGGGGGAAGGGAGAAAAACTTGACCCGAAACGAAAATCGACCGATCTACTAGCTCGTGAGGTTAGAGGAGAATTCCTTTGGTGGAAAGAAGTGCCTCACGATCTAGAACATCCCTGTTCAAATGGAATAGCAAAAGACGCAACGAACAAAGAGATCGATTGACGGGAAAAACATGGAGAAAAGCAATCCGCGAAGAACAAGAACAAAACACGAATCACAATCATGAATTTGCAACCGTGTGGCTACCACACGCTACAATAGTGAGATTATGGTCTCACTTCCTCAAAATCTCGAGTACACAGAGGTATGATTCTCTGCGGATCTCAGTTGCTACAGCAGGGGATTGGGAGAGCAGAAAAACCTAGAAGGCAAAGAGCAAATGACTGAGATAAGATGGGAGGTGGGTGTCTCCCTCTACTTATCCTAATTCTAATTCCCACTCTACCCCTAACTACTTACAGAGCGAACCAGCTAAACCCTAGGGTTATTCTGGACCAACTCATGGTAGGTGGTGATTTGACGGCCACGCCCGCACAACTGGTAGCGTTGCCTCGACGCAACCTCACCGATCGCCGCCACGTGCCACCACCGCTCTGCTTGTCCTTTTCCCGAACGTCGCCCCCGGTTTTGAGGCCCAAACCGGGAAACCAGCCTTCACGACCAACCCCCGGTTTTGAGGCCCAAACCGGGAAACTAGCCGACCATCGCCTGAATTTTGTGGCCCAAACACAGAAACCCACAGCACCCAGGTTTTGAGGCCCAAACCTGGAAACCGTCCTCAGCCCGAGTTTTGTGGCCCAAACTCGGAAACCATCAGCGCCCAGGTTTTGAGGCCCAAACCTGGAAGCCGTCCACTCGGTGGTTTTTCTGTGGCTCAACCACCAAACCGAGCCGTAGAAGGGATGCACCGCCCGTGCACCCTGTCCACCGACACGTGTCCCCAGGTCCTCGACCCGAGCAACACCGTGACCGCAAGTCTTCGCTCGTCGCTGTCCCAGGCTGTCAGCCACCACAGCTGATCCTCAGGCCACCGGTCCCTCAGTCCAAGCCTCACATCCGCCCTTCGCCACTCTCGGTCCATCGGCACGACACGTCTCTACTTGACCTTCACCTTGCCCTCGATAACTGTATCCGTGCTCGACACCTGCACAACACAAGCCAAAGAACATGCGCATAATCCTAGTTGACAATCACTCATCACTCAGAGACTCGGCATACGCCCATGTATCCGCAGCGACGAAGGTTGCTGTGGCGTCGAGCATTGTCGGCGCTTCATCTTCTTCAGCCTTAGTATCGGCTGCGGGTTGCCGAGGTGCTGCTAATGTCGGCTCTGCAACGAGAGGGCGTGTACCGCGCGTTAGTGGGATTGGAGCTCTGATTCAGATTTCTGACGACGAAGCTGCATCTAGCGAGGAAGAGGGGGTCGAGGGAAAAAGCGCTGATAAGGGGTCCAGCTCCAAAACTAGCTCTTCGTTAAAAGATTCTGAAACTTCCGAAAGTGATTCAGGAAATGTGGGGGAGTCCTCTGGTGAAAACAAATGAGGAAAAGGGGTCGCCTCATCTTCTGCGGAGTTGATGGTCTCTGCTGATAAGGATGATGTGCTTCGGAGCTTCGAGGCCAAAAGCCCCGCATAAGGGTCGATACCCGAATTTGCTGGCTCGCATATTTGGGTGGATGGTTTCGAGGCGCCCGGGGATCTTGAGGCGGAGCGGGCTCCAGGCAAGAGGCCGTATGGTGAAGTGACCCTCTCGAGTCTCCCATATTTTGCGAAGAAGATTGGGGTTTCAGACCCGACGACGGAGCTGTTCACTAGTCTTGACCTTCGGGCAAGTCACTTGCAGTGTGCTCCGGAGGAAAGACATTTTCTTGGCCATATTTTCGGTCGTGTTTGTGTGCCGGAGGCTGAGCTTCGCCTTGCCAACCAACCTATGGCTGATATTTTAGATGATGTTGATATCAAATTGGCGGAGCTAATGCTGTTGAACCGCTCGGCCCGACGAAGGGCTGGTTGTAACATGGACTGTCTCAATGGCCGAATTGACGAGCTTGAGAAAGAGAATGAGAAACTTCACCGAAACTTGGAAAACAAAGAGATTGAAGCTAAGAGTGCAATGGAGAAAACTGCGAAGTCCCGAGAGGAAGCTGTAGAGTTGGCGAAGCGTAATGCGGACTTGGTTGCGGCAAACAAAGACAAGGACAAAACATTGGCGTCAGCGGAGGACCAAATTAATGATCTGACTGGGTTGTGGCGTGCCAGTATGGAGAAGGTTAAAGCTAAGCTTGATGGTTGCTTAACCGAGGCCGGTGGTTCTGCCGCAGAGCCTCTTCCTACCGCTACTAACGCGGAGGTTTTTGGGGACTGGCTTTGCGCTGAGCTTGATGTCTTTAGCTCATTGGTCGAGAACACGATTGACTTCGGAGGTTACGCTGGAGCTTTGGCTATGGCTAGCACACTCCGACAAACTGATTGTGACCACCTTTGAAAGATTAAACGCCCCAGCCATGTTTTCCCGACCATTGAGGAGGTGCGAGCTCTGAAGGTTGATGATGCAGAGGTTTGCAACTGTGCGATGCGCTTTTTGCGCAGGTTTTGGATAGCTGGCGGGGGTCGCGCTCTAGCTTTTGAGGAGGCCGCCGAAGCAACCCGTCAGGTAGGAGGGGCACGAGATTCATTGTTAAGGTTTGTTGGTCTTTTGAGATTGTTTTGTCTGTAGTTGTTAAAACTTTGTTGCTGGCATATATTTTTGTAGGCCCGGAAGGAGGAGCTTCCCTCGCCGTCGTTGAACGAGGACGTTCCGGGGTGCTCCCATGCTGCACCGTTGCGAAGCTCTACGGAGGTTCCACCGGTCGATTGTGACACCCTAAAATTTTCCCAATTTAAAATAGGTGAAGAATGTTTCTTTATTGATTTTGGTGTGCATTTAATCTAGGGATTAAATAATTTTCACAAAATTAAAACCAAATTAGGAACATGCTTTTGCATTCATGCCCTTGCATTTTAATTTCTGAGATGAGTGGATTTGGTTAAAACTGTTTTGAATTCAAAATTTAATTGAAAGTGGTTTGAAATACTTTGAAAATAAAAAGAAAAATTCTTTCCTCCCCTCTCCCTCCATTTCGGCCCGAGTGGCCTGGTGGTCTAGCCCGCCGACTCCTTCTCTCCTTCATTTCCCGCGCTGGGCCCTCCCTTCCCTTCTCCTCTTCGTCCGCGAGGCCCAGTAGGCCGGCCCGGCTTGCCGCTCGCCAGCAAGCCACCACGATCCTCCCCTTTTCTCTCTCTGACGCCGCGATCCCGTGCGTCAGCGTCCCCTCTCTTTCTTCCCGTTCCCCTCTGCGCTCCCGAGAGCAACCGTCGCTCGCCCCCGCTCCTCCCGACGTGCGCTCGCTCCCACGTCCCCGCTTCCCCCTCCTCGTCCATAAATCAGATCGCAACGCTCCCGCCCTCTCTTTCTTCCTCTCGCTCGCGCAATGCCTTCACTGCTCAAGCACAGCACTCATACCAGCGCTAGCTCCGCCACCCGCCGTTGTTGCCCTGTCTCCACGCTGCATCTCCGGCCGATTCGGCACGGCAGCATCACCTACACCGCGTAAGGGGCTTCCCCGTACTCGTGTCTTGGCTTCTACCGCTGTTAACTCCTCTCGCGACCTCGCCATTATTCAGAGAGCTCTGCCGGCCGCCATTGCCGCCGCCTGCCACATTCAGTTCGTCGTTTCGGCGCCGCTCCGATCAATTGAAGCCTCCTCGAAGCTCTGCAGCGAACCGGTGAAGCCGCTGAGCCCCTCCTTCTTCTTCCCCGACCTCGGTTTCGTCCTAATCGTGGAATCTTCCGCACTGACCTAGCCGGCGTCCGGATCTCTGCCCTTCTTCGCCGCACGCCGACGACTGAGCCTCCACGCCGCCCCCTTCACCGCGGTGAGCTTCGCCTGATACCCACTTCCCCTCTAGACCCCCTCTTGTGACCGTCAGAGGCCCTGGTGGTTGAGCCACCGAGCTCCCGTGCTCCGGCCATGGCGACCGCGCGCACGTCGCACGAGGCGCCGCAATGTCGCGGCCAGAGTGCGCTCCCGGCTCTCCTCTCCCTCTCCTTTTTAATCTTGAGCATCCAATCCAGATCTGACGGCCCAGGGCGTCCCATACCCCTTCGGGGTTAGTTTTGCTAAAGAACCCCTGAAAAACTAGAGTATCAACCCGCACTCCCTTCGACACTATTCCCTGTGTCTGGAAAAACTTCTAACCGGGTCCCTGTGCTTTTGTTTAATTGAAGCGCAGTCCAGCCGGGTTGCCATTTATTTAAATCAGTTTTGAAATTCGTTTAAAAACCGAATTTTAATTCAAATGCAGTTCAGCTTATTTACAGTTTTGCCACTGCAATAAAACGCTTATAAAACTCACGTTTTAGATCCGATTTGATCCGTTCAAATTGCATTAGCTTCATAATTTAGTGCTCTATCCGTTTACGCTGCTGCTAGACTGTTTAGAACAGGTTAGCCGTAGGGTTCAAGTTAATCTTGTTTAGGGCTTTATAAACATCATTTCGGCCGTAACTTTCGCGCCGTAACTCCGTTTTCGGTGAACCAAAACTTGTTGTGATCATAGGAATGTGTACTACTGTTTTACAAATGTTTTATTTCTGTTTATTACTGTTTGGTGTACTGTTCTAATGGATAGCCCTGCTTGCAATGCATGTATGTACTTGGAATGTGTGTGTGATGTTTCTTGTGATCGAGTATAGTCGGTGAGCAAGCGTGGTTCGATCAAGAGCTTTCGTTCGAGGATGAACAAGAAGATCAGCAGTACAACAATCAAGGCAAGTTAGCATGGGACCATCCTTGTTACCTATTCACTTTCTTAAACACATCATATTGCATGTGTCTATCTGAACAGCCTTAGAGATCTACTTAGCTTTTGTTACCTGTGATACTCTTGACACCCGTGGGATAAATGCATATGGGTACAATGCTAGTGCTATCAATTTAAATATCTGATCCTGTCCAATGATAAATGTTCTCATATTGGTATGTTGTTAAATGGTTAACAAAACTTGTTGTTAGCAAAAGCTGGGACTAACAGTGCTACCATGAGTGCTATATGGCTCTGGTTTTAGCTTAGTAAACTGGACCTTTTCTAGCTTGTTAGAGGTTACCCGAAAGGGCGCAGTAGGGGCTTGCCACTACGGGTGTAGGGTTGCTCCTGTTCCTATGTGTATAGCTGCGACGGCCTTGTGCCATAGGAAAGGGGGGGTTTGCTACATCTGATTGCCAAGGAAACCTAGTGGCCCTAACTTGTTAGACGAACCAGCGAAAGGCTTCATAGTGTACCCTGCCCGCTCACCTTGGAAGTGTTATGGGGGTCGCTCCCCTGGGTATCTGGGCAACACGGCTTGTGGGTAAAGATGCACAACCTCTGCAGAGTGTAAAACTGTTATAACAGCCGTGCTCACGGTCACGAGCAGCCCAAAAAACTAGCAGAACTATGATACTTAATTAAATGTTACTTTATGTTGATGGTGCTCATATGGTGAATTATTTATCATTGATGGACAAATGGATCAGGGGTTTAAGGGTTAAGCACAATACTCGTTTACTCTAATGCTAAAACTTTGCCAACATAAAAGATATCTGCAGTCAGACAGTGTCAGCTTTTTGAGCCTCATGAACCCCGTGTTAGCTTGCTAAGTACGAGGAGTACTTACGCTTGTTGCCTTTCTTTCTTTTTGGATAAAAATCCCGGATGGGTAACAGATGAAGTTGGAGTTGGAGTTTCCCCAGAAGTTTCTAGGCTAGTGTATCCCCCAGTCGGCAGTCCCTGTGGTGGTTGCCCGTGAAGAGCTATATCTAGTTTACCTTTTCCGCTGATGTAAGTCTTTGTTTTGCTGCTACTGTTATGTAATAAACATCGTGATGGTACCTTTTAAATATTTTGTCTAGCTTATGTGTGCGACTGATGCCTGGGCACACATGAGTTCGTTGCCTCAGTTTTATTCTTAAAATTGGGGTGTGACAAAATGGTATCAAAGTTGTGTTGACTGTAGGACGCAAGCCTAGTTAGAAATTGGTCGTTTAAAGGTTTTGAAAATTGCTATAGAACCTTTGTTCTATCAATCTTGGTATTTTCTTCTCTATTTGTAACTTCTACCCTTGTTATTCGTCTCCTCCTTGATGCTTATTTTAAAATCTTGTGCCCGTCTACACTCCTTGTCTTGATACTCTTTTAGAATCTTCTCTTACCACCTTCTTGCTTTGTCAAAAAGTGGAGTTTAGGATCTTTGCCCTTGATATGAAGAGAACGATAGCAGCGTGAGTTGAGTCATTGTTTGAAGTGTGAACCTTTATTGCTCTGTTGAGTTGACTTTATGATAATGGTTGTTTTGGATCTTTGTAATGAGTGCAAATGATTTTGTGGGATTCTCACAAACTCATTTAGGTTAGTTAAGAGGTTTATGCATAAAGGGTTGGGTTTTCTGTTTTCTTCTCTCTCTTCTACCCTATCTATTCGGAGCAGCTTGTCTTCTTCAGCTCATACCTCAAGTGCGGAACAACCAAAAGTGATGGATATCAGAAGACCGTTATGGTTGTCAATCTTCTCAAAAGGAGTAAGAAGCTACCCTTTGGTGTCCTCTAGTTCAACTCTTCTTAAGGGGGGGGGTAGCCAAGATACGGAAGACACAATCTTAAGGTTTCCCTCATCCTGGAGTTTCCTTTTGAAGTGAAGATGGAGTTTCATACCAGAGTATCTGTCTCTTGACCATCTTTTTCTGAATCTCGAGGACAGGATTCTCTTAAGGGGGTAGATTTGTGACACCCTAAATTTTTCCTAATCTAAAATAGGTGAAGAATGTTTCTTTATTGATTTTGGTGTGCATTTAATCTAGGGATTAAATAATTTTCACAAAATTAAAACCAAATTAGGAACATGTTTTTGCATTCATGCCCTTGCATTTTAATTTCTGAGATGAGTGGATTTGGTTAAAACTGTTTTGAATTCAAAATTTAATTGAAAGTGGTTTGAAATACTTTGAAAGTAAAAAGAAAAACTCTTTCCTCCCCTCTCTCCCCTCTCCCTCCATTTCGGCCCGAGTGGCCTGGTGGTCTAGCCCGCCGACTCCTTCTTCTCTCCTTCATTTCCCGCGCTGGGCCCTCCCTTCCCTTCTCCTCTTCGTCAGCGAGGCCCAGCAGGTCGGCCTGGCTTGCCGCTCGCCAGCAAGCCACCGCGATTTCATGTTGCGAGAGCTCGCTAAGGCTCCGCTATGGATAGTACTTTCGAAGGTCGTCAACATTCCAGGTATGTGGCAGGTGGTTTCCTTCGCTATCAGAGAGGTGATAGGACCCAGGGCGATTGCATTCTGTTATCAAGTATGGTCCTGTCCATTTTGGCTGAAATTTTCCCGCCATATTGGCGTTTTGTTTCCAAATGAGGACGAGGTCACCCTTCTTCAAGTCTTTGATTCTCACTTTTTTGTCTCTCCACTTTTTGGTTTCTTCTTGATACTTGCGAAGGTTGTGCACTGCGCTGCATCTTGTTTCCTCGAACAAATCTTTGGCCAGCAGCTGGTTTTGTTCATCTGATTCGAGGGTTGTTCTGGGAGAGCCATATTTCAATTCTTCTGGTAACACAACTTCTTCTCCAAAGAGGAGCCTAAAAGGTGTGAACTTGGTTGCTCTGCATTCCGAGGTGTTATGAGACCAGGTGACCGAGGTTAGCTCTTCTGTCCACTTTCCCTTAGGCCTGCCTTGGAGTTTTTTTAGATATTGCTTGAAAAATGGTGGCATTAGCTCTTTCGACGAGGCCAGTCGATTGTGGATGCCGGACTGAAGCAAAACATAAGGCTGTACCAATTTGAGAGCAGAATTCCTTAAAAACCTCGCTATCAAACTGAGTGCCGTTGTCGACGGTTAGGTGTTTGGGAACTCCGAATCGACAAACTATTTGCTGCCAGAAAAACTTCTTCACGACTAGGGAAGTGATGGAAGCCAATGGTCTTGTTTCAATCCACTTCGTGAAGTATTCCACGGCTACCACTGCGTAGCAGAGGTTTCCTGGAGCTGCTGGTAGTGGACCGACCAGGTCCATTGCCCATCTTTGCAAGGGCCATGTTGGGCATATCAAAATTGATGGGGCACCTGGGGCGCTTTGTGTTTTTGATGTTAGTTGGCATCCCTCGCAATGCTTGACAATCTCTTCTGCATCTCGTAATGCTGTTGGCTAAAAGAAACCTTGACGGAAAGCCTTTCCGACCAATGCCCTTGGGCCGTTATGAGAGCCACAGATACCTTCGTGAATGAGTTTGAGTATGTCCTTACCTTGATTCTATGACACACATTTTAGCCATGGGGAAGGCACCGAGGCTTTGAACAAAGTGTTGTCTACTATTTTATATCCTCGAGCTCTTTGGCTGAGTTTGTTTTCCTCCTCTTTGGAGTAGGGCTCGTGCAACCCGTTGATGTAGGCCATGATTAGGGCTCTCCAATCTTCGCTCTGTATTGCGTTGATCTGCTTCGCTGTTTTTCCAGAGGCTTCGATGGCTGATTGTGTTGCTACTTCATAAAAGACGTCGGGGGGTAACTGTAAATGTTGCGCTACTGCTTTAGCCAGATTGTCTGTCTCGCTGTTCTCGGACCTTGGTATTGCTTTCACTGTTATGCCGAGGAAGAAAGATTCTAACCTTCGGACATACTGTAAGTACTTTTGCAGTTCTAAATCTTTTGCTTTGTAATTTTTCTCAATATGACCCGCAATGACTTGAGAGTCTGTGTTGATGACCGCCCTTCGCACAGATAATGCTTAAAGCCTTGAAAAGGCCAGTATTACAGCTTCGTACTCTGCGGAACTATTTGTGCACTTGAATTCGAGTCTTTTTGCATATCGTAGCTTCGACCCAGATGGTGAAGCTAAGATAGTCGAGGCTCCTGCTCCAGCTGCTCCCTAGGCTCCGTCGACATACACCGTCCAAAACGGATCTATTTCGACTCCTTCTCTGCGAGGGTCTGGAGTCCATTCGACTATGAAATCCGCTAAAGCCTACGATTTGATCGCTGATTTTCCCACGAAGGTTATGGTGTAACTATTCAATTCAACTGCCTATTTTGCTATTCTGCTGATTGCTTCATTGTTCGTGAAAATGTTTTCAAGGGGGTATGCTGAGGGTATTTGGATTTCTGAAGGACCGAGAAGCAACCAGAAAGCGACCAGAGGGGGGGGGGGGGGGGTGAATGGGAGCTTCAAAATTTCCTTCCGGAAACTAGCAGCCACTGTCCCAACAATCAACCCCTAAGGCAAACCCTAGAGCTTGCTAGTGTCCACGACCCTAGATGTAGGGTGGATGCTTCCAAGAAGCACAGCGGGACACTACACAACCCTAGAAAGCCAACGCAAAAGACGGAAACCAAATCCGAAGTCGAACGATCAAATCGCGGACGAGACAGTGATGAAACCACTGCATCGGACGCTGACAGCGTCCGATGGTCAAGCACCAGACGCGTCCGATGCAAACAGTGCCTCTCTGAAACCTTACTGGACAGCCATCGGACGCTGGCTACAGTAAACCCTCAGCGTCCGATGCTCAACCTTCGGACGCGTCCGATGGACAACGGAGCGTCCGATGGTCAGGGCAGGAGCATCCGATGCCCTGCGTCCGATGCCAACTCAAAAACACCAGACTGACACGTGTCACCAGAGCGTCCGATGCTATGAACAGCAGCGTCCGATGCTCCCGTGACCAGCGTCCGATGCCCCCAAAAACTGCACAGTTCTTCCGTGATTCAACCCGATCTCCTCCGAATCAATTGCACTAGGCCTAGGATTCGAACTGAGGAGTCACAAGGAGGTTAGTGAGCTACTCCTAAGAGATCATGGCTCGAACCTAACTCAAAATCGGTGAATCAAGAGAAATCGGGGCAAGGGAGCAAAAACGTGATCCAAACTAAAAATCGATTGATCTCCTAAACCGTGAGGTTTGAGAACGATTCCTTCGGTGGAAAGAATTGCCTCACGATCTAGAACAACTTGGTTCAAGCGGATTTGCAAGAGACACACCTAGCAAAGAGATCAAACGACGGGAAGAACGTGGAGAAAAAGGATTCCGCGAAGAACACGAACAAAGCGCGAATCACACCCACGAACTCGAATCAAAGACGCGAATCAAGTCATCGATCTGTGCTCAACGGTGAGGTTACGGCCTCACTTCCTCAAATCAACAGTACACAGAGTGAGCCTCTCTGCGGATCTCAGCTAGCTACAACAGGGGATGGGAGAGCAGGAAACCCTAAGTGCGAAAGAGCAAATGACTGAGATAGCTAGGGAGGAGGGTGTCTCCCTCTACTTATACTAACCTAGCCTAAACCTAATTCCTACTCTACCCCTCTCTATTCTAATTACAGAGCGAACCAGCTAAACCCTAAGGTTATTCTGGACCAACTCGGTGGTAGGTGTATCGGACGGCCACGCCCGCACTGGCCGAAGCGTTGCCTCGACGCAATCTCCGGATAGCCGCCACGTGCCGCCCTCGCTCTGCACCCCCGGTTTTGTGGCCCAAACCGGGAAACCAGCCTTTTCCAGCAGCCCCTGGTTTTGAGGCCCAAACCAGGAAACCAGCAGCGCCCAGGTTTTGAGGCCCAAACCTGGAAACCCTCCGTCGCCCGAGTTTTGAGGCCAAACTCGGAAACCCTCAGCCCGAGTTTTGTGGCTCAACTCGGAAACCCTCAGCCCGAGTTTTGTGGCTCAACTCGGAAACCCAGCACCCAGGTTTTGAGGCCCAAACCTGGAAACCGTCCATCGGTAGTTTTTCTCTGGCTCAACTACCAAACCGGAGCTGTAGATAGGATGCACCGCCCGTGCACCCCGTCCACCGGCACTTGTCCCCAGGTCCTTGACCTGAGCAACAACGTGCCCCGCAGTTCTTCGCTTGTCGCTGTCCCAAGCTGTCAGCCACCACAGCTGATCCTCAGGCATCCAGTCCCTCAGTCCAAGCCTCACGTCCGCCCTTCACCGCTCGGTACATCAGCATGGCACGTCCGCCGCACGGCACGCCCATCCTTCACCGCACTCGGTCCATCGGCACAGCACGTCTCAACTTGACCTTCACCTAGCCCTCGATCACTGTCTCCTTGTTCGACACCTGCACAACACAAGCCAAAGACCCTGCGATCAAACCCGTTGACAATCATTCATCACTCAGAGACCCGGCATACACCCATGTATCCGCAATCTCCCCCTTGATGAGTGCATTGTCAACTACACACACAAATCATAAGAAGAGAAGAAGGGAGGAAGGAGAGGGAGAGAAAAACTCGACCAAATGACCCAAAAGCATAGCAAAGCCGAAGAAGGTCAAGTGGAAAGAGCAAGACAACTTGGTCCCCAAAGACATGGGCAACGGCTCGACGCAACCAAGCAAAGCAAAGCTAGCCCTCAAGAAGAGGTAGAACAGGCTCAATACCGCTAGCAAATCCCAATCAAAAATATCGAAGCAAAATGCTAGTCCCTCAAGATAGAGGCACAGAGGCTCAACACAACTAGCAAGGAAGGCTCGATACCAACACCTTACGGCCAACCACGCTTCGCACCAATTGAAGACCGATCGAAATGTCTCCAAACCAAAAGAGAATGCTTCGATCCAATTGAAAATCCAATTGAAAGACGAAAGCCAAAATGTTTGCTAGTTCCTCAAGACAGAGGCAAAGGCTCAACACAACTAGCAAAACTCCCCCTTAGTTGGACACTCAGGGGCATATGATTTGCAGTTTCTCCCCCTTAGTTGAAAATGCACTTATCAAGTAAAAAGTTCTCCCCCTTAGAAAATGCACCAAGCAAAAGTGCCAAACAGAGAGAAACTCCCCCTTCCAACATGCATATGAAGTCAGAAATGCAAGTTAGTAGCTTCAGGCGTATAATCAAAAGAGTGCAAAAATGCTCTAAACGGTATAGCTCTAATGACACAACTAAGCACTCAAATAGCAAAGGCTCAAACTGATCACCAAATGTGAACTATGAACATATGAGCTAATGAGCAGTTTTGAGTCAAAAGGATAGTCACCATCGAAATAGCACTAAGCAAGTATAGGCAGGAGTCTAAACAAGTGCTAAGCATATATGAAAGGTGAACTACCCCTAGCAAAGTTCAAACATCATGCTGATACCAATTGAAGTGCTTGTGAGTGCAGTTTTATTCGGAGGTTGCAGCGGTGAAACTTCACAAGTTTAATTGTCAGCATGTGAGTGCGAGAGGTTGAAAGCTTGTCTTTGCCTAACTTTTCAACCGAGCGAAGCCTATGCCGAAGCAATCAGAAGCTTAAAGCCACGGTTTCAGTCATACACTACACGGCTCAAGTTTAACTCAAAGTGCAATGAGAAACAGTCTCGATACCGTGAGGTGTTGACAAGCAATCCCATCTCGATCTTTTCAATTTACTAAAGCTTGGTTCAAATTTTAAGCAAGATATGAACATACCAGGCAAGTGAATGACTCAGAACTAGAGACATAGCAACCTAGCATACATGTAAAGCAGGAGTAAACTCAACACATCCTACACAAGCTAGTTGCATATCCCAATGGTGAACATTTTCAGATATTAAGTCATTAAGCTAATTCACCATTTCAAAATAGCTCAGCTCATAACATGTACTAGTGATCAGAAGGAGCATAAGCTACAAGTATACATCATAAGCATCAGAGCATACTAAACAGAGCATAGTTACATTCTAGTGATTATAAACATGAAGCTCAGAATGTAAATGCGTATGCTAAACTTCAAAAGAAAAGAACGACAAACGAAAAGAGTCAGTCTATACAAGATCCAAAATGTTTCCCTCAGCTAAAAGGGGAAACACACACCAAGCTCACCCCTCAACCGGTTAAAGGTTGATTCGTCTAAAGGCTTGGTGAAAATATCAGCCAGTTGATGGTGAGTATCGACATGGCGAAGGTCAATATCACCCTTCTCCTGGTGGTCTCGCAGAAAATGAAAGCGCACATCGATATGTTTGGTCTTCTAGTGAAGCACGGGGTTCTTAGCAACGCTAATAGCACTCGTGCTGTCACAAAGCAAAGGAACACGAGTAAGGCTCAGACCAAAATCACGCAAAGTGGCCATCATCCAAAGCAACTGGGAACAGCAGCTAGCCGCGACAACATATTCAGCCTCTGTAGTAGACTGAGCGACACTAGACTGCTTGCGAGAAGACCACGAAACAAGAGAAGAACCAATAAATTGGCAAGTCCCAGAAGTGGACTTGCACTCTATACGGCAACCAGCAAAATCAGCATCCGAATAGCCGCAAAGGGAGAGGGTGGAGGAAGCAGAATACCAAATCCCAAACTCCGGAGTGAAACGAAGGTACCTGAAGATGCGCTTCACCGCCTGACGGTGAGAAGTGCGCGGCGACGCCTGAAAGCGCGCACACAGACACACCGCGAACTGGATGTCCGGGCGTGTCGCCGTCAGGTAGAGTAGCGACCCGATCATGTTGCGGTACTCCTTCTGGTCCACTGCTTCTCCATCCAAGTCCGCATCCAGGGCAGTCGTCGTCGACATGGGTGTTGGAAGAGGCTTGGCCTCACCCATATCGAACCGCTTCAGCAAGTCCTTGGTGTACTTGCCCTGGTGCACGAACGTCCCCTCTCGGGATTGCTTAATTTGCAACCCGAGGAAGAATGTCAGCTCGCCCATCATGCTCATCTCGAACTCCCTGCTCATTATATCTGCAAACTTGGCAACCAAAGCGTGAGAAGAACCACCGAAAATGATATCATCCACGTAAATCTGGACCAAGAGTGTGTCTTTGCCTTGCCTGAGGAGAAAGAGCGTTTTGTCTACACATCCCATTTTAAAACCCTTAGCAAGCAAAAAGGTTTTCAACCTATCATACCAGGCTCTAGGGGCTTGTTTCAAACCATATAAAGCTTTGTGGAGTTTAAAAACATGGTTTGGAAACTTGGAATTTTCAAAACCGGGGGGTTGCTCAACATAAACCTCTTCTTCTATGTAGCCGTTTAAGAAGGCACTCTTGACATCCATTTGAAAAAGTTTGAAACCTTTGGATGCAGCAAAAGCCAAGAGTATCCTAATAGCCTCCAAACGAGCTACAGGAGCAAATGTCTCCTCAAAGTCTATCCCCTCCTTCTGGCTATAGCCTTTTGCTACAAGCCTGGCCTTGTTCCTAACAACGTGGCCATCCTCGCCTTGCTTGTTTTTGAAAACCCATTTTGTCCCAATAGGCTTACACTCAGGAGGAGGAGGAACTAGAACCCAAACCCGATTTCTCTCAAAATTTTCTAACTCCTCATGCATGGCATTGACCCAGTCCGGATCCGTCAATGCGTGTCCAACATCTCGGGGCTCAAAATTAGCAACAAAAGCAGAATGAGCGAAGTGCGAGATATGCTGTGACCTGGACCGAGTGACACGTTCGTTGATGTTGCCGATCATCTGCTGAGGCGGGTGCTGGCGCTGGATGTGTCGAGGCGCCTCCCTAGCTGAAGTGGCCTCCCCCTCAACAGCAGCTGGTGCCTCCCCGGGTACAAAAGATACCGCTCGGGGTGGCGGATCCCACGGCCCCCAGGAAGAAGAAGTGTCGGGGCCGTGAGTCGTCGTAGAAGCCGCTCCTTGCGGCAGGGCAGGTGGAGGGGGTGCTGGATCATCTATACCTTCAGCACCCTCTTCCTCGTCATCGAAAAGAGGTTCACCAACCTCATGATCACCTGCACGCTCAAAACGAGAAGAAGGAGAAACAAGAGTCTCGTCGAAGGTGACATCTGATGTCTCCATGACTCGGTTAGTGTCAAGGTTAAGTACACGATAAGCTCGAGTGTGAGTGCCATAACCCAAAAACACACCGTCAGAAGAACGAGACTCAAACTTGTCCAGGTTGCCTTTCTTCAATATAAAACAATGGCAACCGAAGACTCTAAAATAACTCACCTTGGGCTGGCGGCCAAAACGCAACTCATAAGAAGTCTTTTTCAAGAAAGCTCTCAGAAAAATGCGATTTGAAATATAGCACGCAGTGTTCATAGCTTCGGCCCAATATCGCCTAGGAGTCCTATGCTCATCGAGCATCGTTCTGGCCATCTCAACAAGGGTCCGATTCTTCCTCTCTACAACACCATTCTGGGGCGGTGTGTAGGGGGAAGAAAACTGGTGCTCCAAACCCAAAGAGTTACAAAACTTCTCAAAATCCGAATTTTTGAATTCGGAACCATTATCACTCCGAATTGCTCGCAAAGAGTTCAAAGGGAACTCATTCTGAAGACATAAAATCAGATTGCGAACAAAAGAGAAAGTCTCGGTTTTCTCAGCTAAAAAGAAAACCCACGAATATCTCGAAAAGTCATCAACAATAACAAGCACATACCACTTCCCACCAACCGAGCTCACCCGAGCCGGACCAACAAGGTCCATGTGCAAAAGCTCTCCGGGGCGCTTGGTCATGACCTGAGTCACTGGGTGGTGAGGAGCAGCAACCATCTTCCCGTGTCTACAAGAGTGGCAAACCAGATCCTTCTCCATATGTAACTTGGGCAATCCTCGGATTAGGCCAAGTGAACTAAGCCTTGCAAGCAAGTCGAAGCTCAAATGTCCAAGTCTCCTATGCCACTTCCAAAGATCAGAAGAAGGGGATCCGGCCACAAGACAACGAGAAGTGCCAAAAGACTCCGAGAAATTCGCACGAAAGACTTTTCCAAAGGGCAAAATCAAACACACAAGATTGCCCTAAGGATCCAAAATACGACTGAGATTCGGTTTAAAACGAATCTCATAGTCATCATCAAAAAGTTGCGAAACAGAAAGAAGGTTAAAATGCAAGTTAGAAACAAGAGCAACATCGCGCAACACAAAGTGCTCATTAACTCGCACAGACCCGCGAGACAAAACCTTACCTTTGCTATTGTCGCCGAAGGTTATGTACTCCTTTCCGGCGACTGGACTAAGGCTGGAGAACCACTTGGTGTTTCCGGTCATGTGTCTCGAGCAACCGGAATCCACCAACCAAACGTCCTCCAACCGCTTAACCTATATCAATAAAAAGACATAGGGTGAGCATACGGTCCAACACTGGGGTTAGTGAAGTGAGGGTAAAACCAGTGTTGGGCCGGCTGCTCAAAAGAACGGTTAGCAGAAAAACCATTCCTAGCACGTCTACGAGGGAAGCGATCACCACGCTGAGGAAAACGTGGTCCGCTGGGAAAGAAGCGCTCACCGCGATACTCAAAACGCGGTGGGGGAAAGCGCTCAACTACAAAGCCTCCGCCACGGGGTCCATAGCCTACAACAGCAGGCTCCCGCCGGGCACGCTCTCTACGAGGCCTACGCCTAGGGACTTGAGGCTCAGGACCTCTAAGCCTAGTGTCTCTCCTCGGAGCTCTCTGCTGCTGCCTAGGCCTGGGGACCTGAGGTTCTGGACCTCTGGGCCTAGCAGCTCTCCTCTGGACGTCCGGCCCATGCCCTCCATGGAAAGGGTGGTATATGTCCGGGTTGTCCAACTCCCGAGCACGGCGCGCCTCTCTCTTGCGCCTAAAGCAGAACTCGCTCAAGTGTCCATCTCTCCCACAGAAATCACAATGATACCTCACCGCACGCAAAGGGGGTTGTTGGTAATCATGGCTGTGGGTGTGGATCACTTTGCCCTTCTGAGGCAAGCACTCCTCTCTGATGGGTGGCATAGCATCAAGCTTGTTCTTGAGGTGGTTTGGCTTGGGTGCCCATACTTGGTTCTTGGGAGGAGCTCTCGGGGGTTCCTCAACCACACCATCCTTGGTGGTAGGCTTGGCAGGCTCTTTAGGTGAAAGCTTGGTCGGTTTGGGAGTAGTGGTGGAGTTGGGCTTATCACATGGGTTCAGACCACTAGACTCTCCAATCTTCCCAAAAGCAGAAAGATCAACACCCGGAGCAAAACCTACACCAGGAGCACCAGCAGCTCGCTTGAATTGGGAGATCATCATCCCGAGCTGCGGCTCACTACAGGAGACCCATGACAAGATGGTCCGAAGGTATGTGTTTTCCTCCTCGGTTTGCATCTTGCCATGCTTCACATTTGCAATCTCCATCTCCAAGCCCTCGCACAAAGCGCACCTCGCCACACACGTGCTATCTGAGCTGGCCTTCTCTAAAGACTCAAGCTTGGCATTCTTCTCTGCCAACTCAGATTGCAAGACAGGACAAGTCTTGCACGCACCCAACAGGGAAGGTCTAGCCTTCAGCTCATCCAGCTCTCCTACCAGCGCAGCATACTTACTTCTCAAAGTGAGAAGATCAGTCATGTGCGCGGTGCACGACTCACACTCCACCTCCTCCGACACGACCACGGTGGACTTGGCAAACTCAAGCTCCCTCACCGTGTCCTCCCACTTCTGCCTAAACTCCTTGCGCTCTCTAGCGGCACGCCTAAGCAGTTTATCTTGGCTAAGGAGGGCAGCAGTAAGCTTCTCAACCTCGGAAGAAAGCTCGTCGTAGGTGAGAGATACCTGGGAGGTGTCGTCGTCGTCGTCCCGAGGGGTGTTCTCCAGCTCACCGTCGACCTCATCTCCGAGCGCCATGGTGCAGAGGCCGTCGTCGGCGGCGAAGAAGCAGAGGCCGTTCAGCTTGTCCTCGATCCTCTTCTTCTTTTCGGACTCGTCGTCGCTTGAAGAAGCGGAGTCGTCATCCGAGCCGTCGACGTTGCTGAGCGTGGCGAAGAACGCGCGCTGCTCAGCCTGGGCCTTCTCCAAGTACTTCTTCTTGATGTACTCCTTGTTGAAGCCGCCCCTCTTCTTGTGCTTCGGAGGGACGTACTTCTCCTTGCGCTTGCCGGAGTCGTACTTGTGCCCATGATCGCCCTTCCCCGAATGCTTGTTCTTCTTGGGGCAGTTGGCGATGAAGTGGTCGGGGTCGCCGCACTCATAGCATCCTGAGCGTCCTCCTCCGCGGCGACGGTTCAGGCGGTTGTTGTGGAACCGCGAGAACCGGTTGGCGAGCATTGCCAACTCATCATCCCCCAACGACTCAAGCTGGTCCTCTGTGACAGAAAAGAGTGAAGAAAGTGCAAAGCCAGCAGAGGGGTTAGCAGAAGAGCCAGAAACCAAAGCCATAGTCGGGCCAGAAGGATTCGCATAAGAAGCCCTCGACATGGCGTCAATCTCACTGGACTTGAGCTTACTGAAGAGCTCGTCGCAGGTGAGGGTCTCATAGTTCGGCGATTCGATGATTGCCTGAACTTTGGAATCCCACACCGAGCGATCAAGAGTGTGCAAGAGCTTCAAAGCACGCTCATGATCGTCAAAAGGCAACTGCTCTCGGTTAGCCCTCATCCTGTTGACAATCACCTGAAAGCGAGCGAATAAACTCTCTATGCTCTCGCCAGGCTGATGTCGGAAGTTCTCGTACTCTCGCTTGAACGACTCGTAGAGTTGGGTTTTGACTTGAGAGGTGCCCTCATGGAAACGCATGAGGGTGTCCCAGATCTCCCGAGCCGTAGCGAGGTGAGAAACACGATCAAACTCTCCCATGCTTAAACATGAAAAGAGAGCATTACGGGCTCGGCTATTGGCTTCGTGCTCATCGATCTGTTGCTGAGTGACACGAGCAGCCAAGACCACGTAATCAGCAGAGTTGCAGATATCCCAAATAGAAGCGCCCAAACTCTGCAGATAGGCCGACATGCGTATTTTCCAGTACGCATAGTTCGTCCCATCGAAAAACGGCGGTTTGCCCACGCCGCGATCCATGTCGCCTTCTGTGGATCTGGAACCGGCTAAGGTGGAAGATCCTTAACCTGCTCTAATACCAATTGAAGGACCGAGAAGCAACCAGAAAGCGACCAGAGGGGGGGTGAATGGGAGCTTCAAAATTTCCTTCCGGAAACTAGCAGCCACTGTCCCAACAATCAACCCCTAAGGCAAACCCTAGAGCTTGCTAGTGTCCACGACCCTAGATGTAGGGTGGATGCTTCCAAGAAGCACAACGGGACACTACACAACCCTAGAAAGCCAACGCAAAAGACGGAAACCAAATCCGAAGTCGAACGATCAAACCGCGGACGAGACAGTGAAGAAACCACTGCATCGGACGCTGACAGCGTCCGATGGTCAAGCACCGGACGCGTCCGATGCAAACAGTGCCTCTCTGAAACCTTACTGGACAGCCATCGGACGCTGGCTACAGTAAACCCTCAGCATCCGATGCTCAACCTTCGGACGCGTCCGATGGACAACGGAGCGTCCGATGGTCAGGGCAGGAGCTTCCGATGCCCTGCGTCCGATGCCAACTCAAAAACACCAGACTGACACGTGTCACCGGAGCGTCCGATGCTATGAACAGCAGCGTCCGATGCTCCCGTGACCAGCGTCCGATGCCCCCGAAAACTGCACAGTTCTTCCGTGATTCAACCCGATCTCCTCCGAATCAATTGCACTAGGCCTAGGATTCGAACTGAGGAGTCACAAGGAGGTTAGTGAGCTACTCCTAAGAGATCATGGCTCGAACCTAACTCAAAATCGGTGAATCAAGAGAAATCGGGGCAAGGGAGCAAAAACGTGATCCAAACTAAAAATCGATTGATCTCCTAAACCGTGAGGTTTGAGAACGATTCCTTCGGTGGAAAGAATTGCCTCACAATCTAGAACAACTTGGTTCAAGCGGATTTGCAAGAGACACACCTAGCAAAGAGATCAAACGACGGGAAGAACGTGGAGAAAAAGGATTCCGCGAAGAACACAAACAAAACGCGAATCACACCCACGAACTCGAATCAAAGACGCGAATCAAGTCATCGATCTGTGCTCAACGGTGAGGTTACAGCCTCACTTCCTCAAATCAACAGTACACAGAGGTGAGCCTCTCTGCGGATCTCAGCTAGCTACAGCAGGGGATGGGAGAGCAGGAAACCCTAAGTGCGAAAGAGCAAATGACTGAGATAGCTAGGGAGGAGGGTGTCTCCCTCTACTTATACTAACCTAGCCTAAACCTAATTCCTACTCTACCCCTCTCTATTCTAATTACAGAGCGAACCAGCTAAACCCTAAGGTTATTCTGGACCAACTCGGTGGTAGGTGTATCGGACGGCCACGCCCGCACTGGCCGAAGCGTTGCCTCGACGCAACCTCCGGATAGCCGCCACGTGCCGCCCTCGCTCTGCACCCCCGGTTTTGTGGCCCAAACCGGGAAACCAGCCTTTTCCAGCAGCCCCTGGTTTTGAGGCCCAAACCAGGAAACCAGCAGCGCCCAGGTTTTGAGGCCTAAACCTGGAAACCCTCCGTCGCCCAAGTTTTGAGGCCAAACTCGGAAACCCTCAGCCCGAGTTTTGTGGCTCAACTCGGAAACCCTCAGCCCGAGTTTTGTGGCTCAACTCGGAAACCCAGCACCCAGGTTTTGAGGCCCAAACCTGGAAACCGTCCATCGGTAGTTTTTCTCTGGCTCAACTACCAAACCGGAGCTGTAGATAGGATGCACCGCCCGTGCACCCCGTCCACCGGCACTTGTCCCCAGGTCCTTGACCCGAGCAACAACGTGCCCCGCAGTTCTTCGCTTGTCGCTGTCCCAAGCTGTCAGCCACCACAGCTGATCCTCAGGCATCCAGTCCCTCAGTCCAAGCCTCACGTCCGCCCTTCACCGCTCGGTACATCAGCATGGCACGTCCGCCGCACGGCACGCCCATCCTTCACCGCACCCGGTCCATCGGCACAACACGTCTCAACTTGACCTTCACCTAGCCCTCGATCACTGTCTCCTTGTTCGACACCTGCACAACACAAGCTAAAGACCCTGCGATCAAACCCGTTGACAATCATTCATCACTCAGAGACCCGGCATACACCCATGTATCCGCAATTTCGTGTGCCTGGAAATAGTGTTTGAGCTTCTTGACGCCATGACCACGGCATACGCTATTTTCTTGAGCTCTGAATAGTTTTGCTTGGGACCCTCGAGAGTTTCTAACACAAAGTAGATGGGGGCTTGCCTGGTTTTGCTGTTTTCGTGCAATTCTTTGATCAACACAGCGCTGGCGGCATGAGGCGAAGCTGCGACGTACAGTAGTAGCAAGTCCCCTTTGCTAGGGCTGGTCAAGACGGTCATGTTGGTGAGATAATTTTTTAAATCCTCAAAAGCTTTCTGCTGCCGAGGGCCCCAATTGAATGGAGCTGTACTTCTCAAGGTTTCGAAGAAAGGCAACCCTCGCTCAGCTGATCTTGAGATAAATCTGCTGAGTGCTGCTAAGCGACCTGACAGTCGCTGGACTTCTTTTTTGGTTGTTGGTGGTTCCATATTGATGATGGCATCAATTTTTTCTGGGTTGGCTTCGATCCCCCTTGCTGAGACAATACAACCTAGCAGTTTTCCCTCGCTGACTCCGAAGACACATTTTTTGGGGTTCAGCTTCAACCCGGCAGACCGAAGGTTGTTGAATACTCTTGCCAAATCTGATATGTGGTTTTCTCTTTGTTGGCTTTGAACGATCAAATCATCGACGTAAGCGGAGATGATATGCTCATCTTTGAAAACCTCGGATGTCATGCGAGCGAAAGTAGATCCTGCATTCCTCAAGCCTTCTGCCATTCTCCAGAAACAAAAAGTACCCGAGGGTGTGATGAAGCTTGTTTTTTCTTCGTCGTCCTCATTCATCCAGATTTGATGGTACCCTGAGAAACAGTCAAGGAGAGAAAGCATTTGACATCCAGCTGCTCTGTCTACCAAGGTGCTTATGTTTGGTAGAGGGAAATCATCCTTCGGGCAAACTTTGTTTAAACACGTGAAATCTACGCACATTCTCCATTTCTTGTTTTTTTCTGGACGAGGACCACATTTGAGAGCCATGATGGATATTTGACGGGACGGATGACCCCTACATCCAAGAGTCTGTTTACTTCTGCCCTCGCTGCCTCTTTTCTTTCTTCTGACATTTTGCGGAGCTTCTGCTTGACTGGACGATACCCTTGTTTTATGTTTAGGCTGTGCTCAATCAAAGATCTGTTCACTCCCTTGAGGTCTTCCGTAGACCAAGCGAAGGTGTCAGAGTTTTCTTTCAGAAAACCGATGAGGTTGTTTTCTGTCTGGGTGTCTGGGTGGGCTGAGATGATTACTTTCCTTTCAGAGTTACCCTTGAAAAGGTTTACTGGTTTGGTTTCCTCTTTAGGTGATGCTCCCCTTTGGTCAATGTGTGTTTCACCTTCGTTGCAGAGATTTGTCATCTGAGGCTTTGTTAAATTGTGCACATTACGTTGTCCAGGTGCTACTGTTCCCTCAGCAGCTCTTGCAACGTCTTGATCTTCGTACACTGCAACGACCCCCTTCGGAGCAGGAAGCTTCATGCAAAGGTATGCAGGATGTATGATCGCATCGAAAACATTGGTGACCCCTCGACCAAAAATTGCATTCTAAGGATAAAACATGTCAACCACGTCGAAGGTTATGTTCTCTGTTCTGCAGTTCACTTGGTCTCCGAAGGTTACGAGCAAAGAGATTTTCTCGATTGCTCTTACTTGCTGACCGCCGAAGCCGTATAGGGGGTTGCCAGCAGGTTGCCGGAGGTTTCTATCAAGTTTCATGTTGTCGAAGGTTGTGGCGAACAAAATGTCCGCGGAGCTTCCTGTATCGACCAGAATCTTGGTGACTGTCCACCCTGCTAGATTAGTTTCGATCACCATAGCGTCAGTGTGAGGGTAATCCCTTAACTTCATGTCATCGGAATCGAAGGTTATTGGGATATGGGACCATCACCCAAATTTGTGTGGTCCTTCGATAGCTACGTGGTGCACTCTTCTGGCATGTTCTTTCCTTTGCCTTTTGTTGCCATGATCTTCGTTAGAGCCCCCGGTGATGGCAAGGATTACGCCAAAGGTTGATGTTGGGTTGTTGATAGTTGTTTGGGTTTGGGATTCGTCTTTGACAGGCTGGGGAGCTGGCAGTGCTAGGATTGGGGGCGGTGGTGGTAGAGCGTTGCTTGCTTATTGGTTGGTTTGAGTTTGAGGGGTTGCTAGGTATGAAATGGTGTATGGTATGTTTTGGCGTTGAGGAAAGGTGGGTGACTGATATGGGGTGTGATTATAGTGGGGGTGGTGTGCGTAGAAAGGTTGGTGCGAAGGTAGGCCATAGTTTATTGGGGTGTACTGGTATGGAGGATGGGTTGGGTTGAAATTTTGCTTTCTGGTATGGTTGATGGTTCGGTTTTCTGCCAAAGCGGCTCTTTTGGATTCCTGGTACTCTTTTCCCTTGGCGAAGCACTCGCATTGTTTGGTGGTGTGACCTTTCGCTGGACCGCAAAAATGGCAATACATTTTTGCGGGATCCTTCTGCTGGTTTCGTTGATCTGGTGGAGGTGGAAATCCTTGCGGATTTTGGTTACCCGAAGTCAGAGTGCCCCTACTCTGGTCTTCGGGTGGACCTGCCTTGTTGATTGCGCCAATGTTACATGGTGGCCACGGTTGGGTTTGCAGTATTTGGGAGAGTGGTGATCTTGGGTCGTAGGGCATCTGGTGTTATTGGGCCCTCCGATGATTGCGAAGGTTTGGCTCTCTCTCATCTGGGTAAAGTTGATGAAAATTTGGTGGTCTCTCAGGGTATGGGTTGTTTAGGTAGTTTGGTGGTGGCGGGGGTGGTGGTGGCTGACGTGCGTTGCCCTGATGCTGCTCGTTGTTCCCCTCCTAGGGTGGTGGCACTTCTGTCTATCCAACCCTCGGCCTCGGCTTCAGCTGCCGCGAGGGATTCCTCCATCTGACGAAGTTGTTCCCTCGCTTCGTCCGCCTTTTGCCTGATGACCCGCAGCTGGTTATGCCTCTCAAGTTGGACTAGGCGTCTTTTCTTTTCTTGCAGCTCAATGTGGAGCCTCTCTAAGGCCTCGAGACCCAACTCCTCTTCATCTCCTCCCCCACCTTCTCCAGAGGTGTGCGGGTGTTGCTATGATGTCGGTCGAGTATGTGGGCCCTGGATCTCAGTTTCCGGGACAACTTCTTCCGTTCCCAATGGCGCTTAGTTCTCTTCCACACCCTAGACCGTCGCGGCGACTTCATTCGTGGCGCGATGGCCTGTGCCCAAGACCGTCCTCCTGGTTCCAGCCATTACGCGAAGGTGTAAAAAACTGTAACGTTCCCCACGGTCGGCGCCAAACTGTTGGGGTCACTCCTCTGCTACCTCCGCACTCGTGCGGGGTGAGGCGAGCGTAGCCAACTGTCGAACTAAGGAGCGAAGGTGCGGGATAATCGAATGACACTGTTTCCTTTTTCTATTTCCCAAAAATCATGCCCATTACACTGTTCATCCCTTGGTATTTATAGGGAATACCAAGGGGCACTGATCAATTTACAAAAGGGTACAAGAAAGATTCCCTGGAGCTGTACAACAGAAGGGCAGAACCGTACAAACACAGGCAGTGCGAAAACCCTAACCCACCTTCCTTCTGTCCGCCGCCACCTGGCTAGCGCTCCCCCTTGCGGGAACACGAGGGCTAACCTTAGGCTTGTGGAACCATCGCCGCCGTCACGAGGCTCGCGTCCGTTCGCCATCCGCTGAGCCCCAAGTCCCCTGCATGCGAAGGCCAGAAAAGGGCCAAGGGTCGGGCTACTGCCGAAGGTTAGGAAATGACCCGAGGGTCGAGCTAACCGCGAAGGTTAGGAGATGACCCGAGGGTCTCACGAGGGTTGTTTTTTTGGTGACAGCAGCCGCGTGACGTCACTGCCGAGGGTCCCTTCCCCCAACATAATAGCTCCATGTGATGAAGTGGCTACCACCGTGAAAGGTCCTTCGCATTTGCTTCGTAGTTTTCCATGCCCGAACAACTTTACCCTAGAATTAAAGAGTAATACCTTGTCTCCCGGAGTGAAGCTTTTCTTCTTGATTCTCTTGTCATGCCACCTCTTTGTTCTCTCTTTGTAAATTCTTGCATTATGATATGCCTTTTCGCGCCATTCATCTAGTTCAGAGAGTTGTATTTTCCTCCTGACCCCTGCAACTTCTAAGTCCATGTTCCACCTTTTGATTGCCCAGTGAGGTTTAAATTCTAGTTCCACTGGTAAGTGACAAGTCTTCCCGTAGACGAGTTGATATGGAGACATTCCTAGTGGTGTTTTGTAGGCCGTACGATAAGCCCACAGTGCTTCGGGTAGTCTATCTTTCCATCGTGTTCCCATCTCGTCGACCATTTTCTGCAGAATATTCTTGATTTGCTTGTTCGATGTTTCTGCTTGGCCACTTGTCTGAGGGTGATAGGGAGTGGCAACATTGTGATGGATCCCATGACTTATCAGATATTTATGAAAGCCTTTGTCAATAAAGTGTGTTCCCCCGTCACTAATTACCATCCTTGGCACTCCAAATCTTGGAAATATCACCTCCTCGAACATCCTCTGAGAGTTTCTTGCATTAGCAGACTTGCATGGCACCGCTTCGACCCATTTGAGACGTAGTCGACAGCAACCATGATGTACTCATGGTTCCTTGATTTAGGGAATGGTCCCATGTAATCAATTCCCCAGACATCGAAGAGCTCAATCTGAAGGTTGTTGGTGAGTGGCATGGCATCTCTGGTGTTGATGCTGTCGTGCCTCTGACATGGTCCACACCTCCGGACAAAGTCTTTTGTGTCTTGATACATGGTAGGCCAGAAAAATCCACTTAGCCAGATCTTCGCATGTGTTCGGAATGCCCTATAATGTCCTCCATATGGTGAAGAGTGACAGCGTTCAATGATCTTGATTCCTTCTTCAGCTGGCACACATCTTCTGAGTAATCCATCAGAGCATACTCTAAATAGATATGGATCATCCCATATGTGGATCCTACTCTCATAGATCACTTTCTTCTTATTTGCTCCTGGTGGTACGTACCCTGCAACTATAAAATTGACAATATCTGCATACCAGGGGTCAGATCTAGAGACTTGAAAAAGCATGTCATCCCTGAGTGAGTCATTTATAGGCAATTTCTGAGAATTTTCAAAATGCATTCTAGACAAGTGATCAGCTACAGAGTTTTCTACTCCCTTCTTATCTTTTATTTCTAAGTCAAATTTTTGGAGTAACAAAACCCATCTTATCAAGCGTGGCTTAGCATATTTCTTAGTGAGCAGGTAATTTAGTGCAACATGATCAGTAAAAACAATCACCTTTGATCCCACTAAATAAGATCTAAACTTGTCTATAGCAAAAACAACAGCCAGAAGTTCTTTTTCAGTAGTAGCATAATTAAGTTGAGGTCCTATTAAAGTTTTACTAGCATAAGCGACTGCATGATGCTTTTTATATTTATATTGTCCTAGCACAGCTCCCACAGCAAAATCACTTGCATCACACATGATCTCAAAAGGTAGAGACCAATCAGGAGGTTGAATGATAGGTGCAGAAGTGAGTGCTTTCTTAAGAGTGTTAAAAGATTCTAAGCATGCATCATCAAATGCAAAAGGAACATCCTTGGCCAAAAGATTTGTAAGTGGTCTAGCAATGTGAGAAAAATCTTTTATAAACCTACGGTAAAAACCAGCATGGCCAAGAAAACTTCGAATTCCTTTGACATTAATCGGTGGAGGCAAATATTCAATTACTTCAATTTTAGCTTTGTCTACCTCAATTCCACGCTCAGACACTAAGTGACCTAGCACTATGCCGTCTTTAACCATAAAGTGACATTTTTCCCAATTAAGGACTAAGTGCTTTTCTTCACATCTTTGCAAAATCTTGTCTAAATTTTCAAGACAATCATCAAAAGTTTTTCCATAAATAGAAAAATCATCCATGAAAACTTCCATGGTTTCTTCAATCATATCAGAAAATATAGACATCATACATCTTTGAAAAGAAGCAGGTGCATTACATAATCCAAAAGACATTCGGCGATAAGCATAAGTTCCGTATGGACATGTAAAAGTGGTTTTGCTTTGATCATCTGGGTGGATTGGGATTTGGTGATATCCAAAATATCCATCAAGAAAATAAAAGAAAGAGTGATTGGATAACATTTCTAACATTTCGTCTATGAAAGGTAGCGGGAAGTGATCTTTCTTAGTTGCCTTGTTTAATTTTCTGTAATCAATACACATTCTCCAACCAGTAACAGTTCTTTGTGGAATTAATTCGTTCTTCTCATTTTTTACCACAGTCATGCCTCCCTTCTTAGGCACAACTTGGACAGGGCTCACCCACTCACTGTATGGCACAAGATAAATGATCCCGGCGTGCAAGAGCTTCAAAACCTCCTTCTTTACTACCTCTCTCATCGCATTGTTAAGCCTGCATTGTGGCTCTCTAGATGGTGATATGTTAGGATCAGTAGGAATGCGATGGGTGCAGAAAGCGGGGTTGATTTCCTTTAGGTCATGGAGTTAATAACCAAAAGCTGATTTATGCTTTTCTAAAACCGTGATTAACCTATAAGTCTGTTCCTGAGTAAGATTGTCATTTATGATCACAGGAAACTCAGGATCATCATTCAGGAAAGCATATTAAAGCCTAGAAGGTAAGGGTTTTAACTCTATGGGAGGTTTAGGAAGTTCTTCTAAGGAATCTAGAGCATCTGGATCTGGTGTGTTGTCCTCTTCCTCAGTGAAAAATTGTGCATCTTCTTCATATTCAGGTTCATTTATTATTTCAAGAGATGCTTCCTTAGTTTCTTCCATAGGATCTGGCTCGGGACATGACTCATTTTCAGCATTTAGAGTGTGAGTGATAGGTATGGTTCCTTTAAGATTTTTCCCAAGACAGAAGTTTAAGATCCCTGTTTGTCCTTCATGAATGAGTTGTTTAAGTGACTGGCCTATCAGAAGATTAAACTCTTTAATATCAAATATATAAAAGCTTAAGTGTATTGGAGTGTTATCTACAGTGACAGGCAGGACATACTTGATTCCTGGGCTAGGAATAACATGTCCTGAAGGGCTTTTTAATAATTTAGCTGTTGGGGTAAGTGGTATTTGTTTTAATAAATCTTGAGCAAAGGTTTCAGACATAATGTTGGTTCCCACAACAGGATTATAGAGAGCTTTGAAGGGTTGTTGATGGATTTGACATTGAATGTTTGTAGAAGGTGAATTTAAGCGGATTATATCAGTGGAAAGCTCTGATTCTTCTAACCATTCATGACTTATTATAGAGGCTAACCTCTTCGTAGTCTCTTTTAGGAAAGCCTTATCAGTAAGTTTTTCAAGTGATGATTTTTGATTTTGAGGTTTCCTAATTGTGTGATATTTTGAGGTATTACCAAATTCGGTAAAATATTCATCCTTGAAATCAAAGGTGTCTCCTAAGATTGAGGTTTCCCTCTCACTAGGAATTAAGGCTGAGGTTTGTTCATGATTAAGAATGGTTATAGGCTCAGCTTCTGGATTTACTTCTAGTGATTCTTGTGGTTTAACTTCAGGAGTGGGAGTAATTTGAGATAAGTTTTGCAACATTTCTCTTGCCTTGGAGGTTGGGGTATGTAGGAATGATCCGTTTGAAGCTAAGTTAAGGTAATTAGAAGTTTTTCTATTCAGACCATTATAAAAGTGTTGAAGCAAGACAGGATCTGGAATAAATAATGTTGGACCAGAGCGGACAAGATTATCAAATCTTTCCCAGGCTTCAATTAGAGACTCATCATCTTCTTGGATGAAGGACAAAATCTCTAAGCAAAGACAAATAATTTTGGAGACAGAGAAGTATTCTAAGCAAAAGCTAGAGCAGAGTTCTTTCCAATCCCCATTTTTACTTGGTGCAGTTTGAAGGTACCATGTTTTGGCTTTTCCCTCTAAAGAGAATAGAAAAAGTTTCCATCTAAGGGTTTCGTCAGACATGCCTGCAATGTGTAGACACGCACATGTTTGTTCAAACTCATTTAAATGAATGTTTGGATTTTCGTCTTCTAAGCCAGAAAAAGTTTGATTCTTAACCATTTCTATCAAGCATGGGCGTAGCTCATAGTTGTCTGAAAGGATAGGCTTAGCGGATTTGGGCAACTCTAAGTCTACGACAGTGCGATAGGTATACTGGTTCAGTGGAATGGAATCTGTGGAGCTAGTGATTGGCTCTGAGAAATCCATTGTAAAAAGAATAAAAGGTAAAAGATATAAAAGATAAAAAAGATAAAAGATAAAGTATAATACAAGGTTATACTTAAGACATAAAATGATCTACCGTTCCTCGGCAACGGCGCCAGAAATTGTAACACCCTAAAAATTGGTTTCCCAAATTTAGTAATTAAATTGAACTTTTATTTAATTTTGGTGCATATAACATAGGCCAAACAATAATTTTTGAGTTATTAAAATAAAGCCTAGGGTTTACAAACATGTTTGTTGCATTCATGCCAATGCATAATATTTTGTTTGAGTGTAGGGTTAGGTTGGTTGGGTTCGAATTCAAATCTTGTTTGAATTTGATCAAGTTTCAAACTATGAAAATAGCAAAAAGGCTTTTCTTTTTATCCTCTCCCTTCCCCCTCCTTCTAGCCCAACACCAGAATCAGCCCACATCGTTTTTTCCTTCCCCCTTTCCTCATCCGCGCGGCCCGCCCCGGCCCGCGCCGCATCGCCCCTCCGCCTCCTTTCACCCGCGCGGCCCGTCCCCGGCCTGGCCTTGCGGCTCGCTCGCGGCCTGCGTTCCCTTTCCCTCTATTCCGCATGCGTAGGCCCGCTCGCGGCCTGTTTCTTTTCCCTCCTCCTATGCGCGCGCGAAGCCCACTCCCTCCCCCTTCTCTCACTGCGCAACTGGGCCCGCAGGTCAACCGTAGAGTGCAGCGCCTGCGCTCTCCCTCCTCTCTCTGGTCCGCGGGACCTGCTCGTCAGTGTCTCCACCCTTCTTCCCCACCAGGCTGCCGCAACCTTCATTTACGCCAGTGCCATTACTCACGCCGTGCGTCGGTGGCTATTAAGCAGGCCATTCAAGCCGCGCCTTGATGCCCGGTAGTAACCACCGCTCTTGACCCCTCCCCTACCGAGCCCCATCGCCCTATAAAACCCCAGCCGAACCTCCTTTCTCCTCCTTTCCCCAACTCCGAGCGCACCCCTTCCTTCGGCGCTCGTTTATGTGGCTCGCGGCTCCTTTCGACGACAAATCCGCGTCCCTGGTAACTCTCTCTTCCTCCCCGTGTCTTTCCTTCGAGTTTAGTGCTCTGTAATGTCGTATCCCCGAGCTCCGAGATCTCTCCAATGGCGCTGCCGCTCGGGTGTGCCCCTCCGGTGACCCCTAACCGTGATAAGCCTCCCATCGAGTTCGCGAGATCATGCTGATCACCCCGGTAGTCTTGGTGTAGCCTAGGGCACTCGGAATCGCCATTCCGGTGAGCTGCCGCCGAGCTCCGGCATCCTCCCATGGCGGTCCGCCGCGGATGCGCTGCCCAGGCCGTCGGCCTTTAACCCCGAGCCCCCCAGCCGTTGATCTCCTCGCGGACGGCCAAAAACAGAACATACCTCTTCAGGTATGTAATCGGTCCACCGGAGCGCCGTGGACACGGACCACCACCCAACGCATGCGCGGTCCAGGCCAACGTGGTGAACCCGACCAATCCCGCAGCGCCACGTGGTCGCCACGTCAGCCAGCCGCTCGGTCAGCCGATCACGCCAGTGTAGTTTTGCAGAAACGTCCTCCGGTTTCTTAGAAATTAACCCGCAGTCCATCCCTGTTATAAAAAGCCCTGTTTTTATTTGTTTAGACCCCTGAGTTTTTCAAAAATAGAACCCACCGTCCATTACTGCGCAGAAATACATTTCTAATTGTTTCAATTTGAAAATGTCTTCGGTTTATTTACAAAAGTGCCATTGAATCTTGTTTTCATCATAACTTTTGATTTAAAACCCCGATTAGAGTAATTCTTGCGCTCATGTGTTCGTAGAAATGCATAGAATAGTTTTAGAAGCTTTTTATCTTGTTTTACTACTGTTTGGTGTACTGTTCTAATAAAATATTATTTGTTTGCTTGTAGTGATTGGATTGGATGCTTGTATGGTGATTTTGTCCACGCTTAGGGTGTGATCTCTCAGTGTTTATCAAGGAGCAAGTGTTTGGACATCGAGATCAGCAGTGAGCTAAGGATTTGAGATAGGCAAGTGTAACATGAGAACCCTTGACACCTAATAACTTTATAATCACCATTTCATGTGCATGTGTCTAAATTGATGAACCCTAGGGAATTTACCTAGAAATATATTGTACCTTGTATTCCTTGTTACCTATGGGTTTGTGCATATGGGTAGACTGGCTTAGTTGCTATCACCAAACATAATGATCTGTAATACTGATTAATGATATATGCAACTATTGATTAAAATATGCTTTTTAGCAACATGGATATCAGGGGGCTAGAGCATTGGGCCTTTTTGGGTGCTCTAGTCTGCCCTCCGTATGGACTCAAACTTAAAGCGATAACCCAGGATATACAGTACAACCACAAGCCATATGGCTCTGGCTTGGCTAAGTATCAGACTTCTACTAGTTTGTGGCAGCTTACCGAAAGGCGCAAAAGGGGCTCTGATTTGTTTGATCTTGGTCTATCAAGGGGGTACAATGTGGTTTCTTGTACACCTCTTGTAGAGGGGATCTTACTTCTTGATGGGGAAACCTGTGAAACCCCAATTTTAAGAATAAAATTGGAGCACAATATATGTATGCCAGGATCAATTTTCATACATATATCCACATCATAGTAAATATCAAAACAATGCTTTATTAATATATCGAACATTATTACATAAATGACCCTCGGGTCTAAAAGAAAAAGTACAGACTCTCATGACAACTGACTCTAATGAAGACTCTGATGAAGACGCGGAAATCTGGACTCCAACTCCACAGGAAGGTCGACCGGGGGCTGCGCCATCCTAGTACAGGTCGTCAGGGTCGTAGCCACCGTCCTCTGGATACTCCTGCTCCTCGTGCGCGTAGTCGCCAGCGTCTGGGTGGGGTAGCAGGGGGGACAAAGAGGAAGGGTGAGTACACCGAAATGTACTCCGCAAGTGTAGGAAATATATGCTTATGAGGCTTAAAACAAAGGTAGGCTGACACAGTTTGACTCATGCGCCTAAAGCGACACATCCTATTATTCCTATTAATCCTATGCACCTATTTACTAGGTTATAGACACAGACACTGTAGAAAAGTAACAACACTCGGAGTCGCACCGAGCAAACCACACTCGGAGTCACACCGAGCAACCAACACTTGGAGTCACACCAAGCAACCGCACTTGGAGTCGCACCAAGCACCCACACCTGAAGTCCATCAGGCAACCGCACCTGAAGTCCATCAGATGACCCGAACCAGTAACCAGTAACCAACTAATCCTGAAGAAGTCCAAGCCCGCTCGTGACCGTGAGCACGGCTGATATATCAGTTTATTTACTCTGCAGAGTTTGCACATCTTTACCCATGAGTCGTGTTGCCCTTGTGCCCGAGGTAGCTAGTCTCTTGACCCACTTCCAAGGTGAGTCGGCAGGGTTCACTACAAGGCCGTTACAAAGAGTCCTCTATGCGTATTAGTTTCATATGTCACGACGTAGAGCTACCTTCCATAATAACTCCAGGTCTGGCGCCCGAGCCTGGGAATCACTCCCATACCAAGCAGTATCCTGCGTAGAAGAAGCCCTGTCCCATGTCCATATGTAACTAATAACGACATAAGGCTTCTCTAATTAATTAGCCAGTCCCAGAGCCATATAGGCCTCATGGTTTGCACTGTTTTGCCGGGTTACAGGCTTCGAGAACCGGGTCCTAGGGATCCAGGCAGGATAACAAACCACAAACCCAAACCAACGCCAAGTCCCATGGCAAACCGTAACGCCGAGTCACACGGCAACCGTACGCCAAGTCACATGGCACCACACCACCAACTGTAACACCCGGATTTACGAATAAAACCGAGGTAAAGCATATGTGGGCCCAGGGGGTCCCAAATCCACATATACCACAAAATGTATATCATTACAGCACGAACAACGTTTAATAACTTATTACATCACACGAGATTGTTCATCACATCGGCCAACGACCAATTAATACAACGGTAGCGTAGACGTAGACATCACTCCACAGGGACACCGACTGGGGGTACGCCATCCTCAGAAGTCCGGCACATCTTCTGGATACTCCTCGTACTCTCCTTCATCTGGTACCCATCCGGGATTTTTATGTGAACCAACGACAAGCGTCAGCTCACCATGCTCAGCAAGTACAACTACGGGGAATGCAAGGCTCAAAAAGGTTGACCTGGTTGACTGCGGTTTGCATTTTATCTTAATCATAGATTAAAGATAACCTTTCATTACTAAGTATATGATCCCTGTTGTCCCAAAAGTATGATCATTATTATGTTAACAAGAGGTAAGCCACAAACCACCAACATACCCCACCATGAACCACTTATAAAGGATCCGAGCCGCTCGTATCCGTGAGCACGGCTGATATATCAGGTTTACACTCTGCAGAGGTTGTACACTTTCACCTTAGGCCGTGATTCCCATATGCCAGGGAGAGCCAGTCCCACATTACCTCCTCTATGGAAGTACGGCAGGGTTTCACTACGTAGTCTTTCACTAGCCACTCTAACAAGTAGTAGCCGCAAGGTTTCGGCTTCTAGGCGAATGGAGGCCCCCTTCAAGATGGCACACCTGACAGCCGACCAGTACACATCTTGACAGGCAAGGAAGCCATTCTTTAACCCGGTTCCCCCCTCTAGCGCCTTTCGGTAACTACTACAAGCTAGAGAAGGTCTAGTTACACAACTAAGATCAGAGCCATATAATACCCAAGGTTGCACGGGATCTCCCGGGTGGCCGCTTTAAAAGATAGTCCCTGGGGTGGGTCACTGAGCAACACCAGGCTCCAGTGCCCTAAATGTGGTTAAAAAGCCTCTTTTAACATTGTTCCATAGTCATTAATCAGTATTAATCAATTAGCAACATATTGCGCGTAGCATCACTAGTCATGTTATGCAAAACCCACCCATAGGTTCAAGGTATATAGTTTCAGGAAACTAGTATGATCCTATGGTTCATCATATTAGACACATGCATAATGATTACTAGGTCTTGCATTAAATAGGTTTCAAGGAAACCGTGGGTTGTACTTGCCTTGGTCACACGCTTGGTCCTGGTACTGCTCCTGCGAAGCCTGCTCCTCAAACACGTCACCGTCTGGACTCGATAAAGAATCACCAATCATAGCATCCAAACAGTCATTACATGCAAACAAAATATATATCTATTAGAACATTACACCAAGCATCAAAAATAGTTAGAGAAACATATATAAAACTATCCTACTCGTCGGTACAATCAAATGAACATAAAGATCACTCTAATCGGATCTAAAACGAGAAAGTTATAAAGAAAACAAGTTTCAGGGACACTTTTATAAATAAAAACAGTTTCCTAAGGCCTAACCTGTGAAAACCGAGGGTTAGATCGTAAATAAAGGTAGCCAAGAGGGTCTAACTCGCGAAAAACTCGCCTCTGGACTGCGGCTACTAAAACTGAGAACTCTAGGGTTAAAACCGCAAGAAAACAGGACCTAAATCTAATTCTTTTGAACTAACTTGGATTGCGAGTTTATTTTGCAAAAGCTCGGGGGTTTTTCTGCAAAAGTGCCAGCTGCAGCCGCGCAGGCGCTGACGCAGCGCCACGCGGTGCTTCGCGGTTGGCCGGGTCCACCACGCGGACGGTGGACCGCGAGCGGGGCGCGGGTGCACGGGTCCGTGGACCCGGCGCATACCCCTTCGGGGGCGCTTCTAATCTGGGCCGTCTACTGCGGATTGGGCGGCGCTGGTTCGGTGCAGCTGCGCAGCGGCGGCGGGAGCAGCGGCGCGGGCACCGGCGCACGGCGGCGCCATAAGAGACGCTCGGGAGCTCGCCGATACGGCGCTCCCGACCTCGGCTGGTTGTGCGGAGGGTACCGGAGAGGGGCGGGGGTCGCGGCGATCACAACCGTGGGCTCGGCTTCGGCCAAAGGGCTCACCACGGCGACGAACACGGTGGGGTGGATCTGCAAAGGGGAAAACAACTCCGGTGAGGCTCAAAACATGCAAACAAAAGGGAAGAAGAGGCTCTAGAGTGCTTGGCGCAGGCGCGGTGTCACCTGGAGAGGCTCGGTTGATGCCCAAAGCGGCCGGCGGGGGCTCTGCAGCGGCGGTAGAGAAGGGTGGTGCGAGCGAGTGTGAGGGAGAGAGCTCAGGGGGTCGCTCCGGGTTTTATAGGGTTCGGATGGGAGCGGAGGCGGCCGGGAGCGCTCCACCGGGCATCAATTGATGTCCGAGTGGCCATTATGGCCACTAGCTCGGCGGTTTCGGAAGGGGAACGGTGGCGACGGCGCACTGCGCGTGCGGGAGGAAGGAGAAGGGGGTCGGGGTGGCTGACGGGCGGGGAGAGGGAGCGGCGCGTCGCGGGCTTGCGCGGGCGAGCGGCGAGGCGAGCTGGGCCGCGCGCTAACGGGCCGCAAGCAAACTGGTGGGGAGAGAAGGAGACGGGCCGCGTCGGGGAGCGAGCGGGCCAAGTGGGCGCGGCACTGGGCCAGGCGAGCGCGGGAGAAGGGAGCGGGCTGGGCTGGCGCGGGGAGAAAAGAGAGGGAGGGAGCGGCTGGGCCGTTTCGCGGGTTGGGACAGAAAGAGAGAAAGAGAGAGAGGAGAAAAGGAAAAAGGTTTTCTTTTTTTTTTCTTTGCAAACCTTGCTCAAATTCAAACCAAGTTTGAATTCAAGCCACTCAACTCTAGTCCTACACTCAAACAAAACACTATGCTCCAGCATGAATGCAACAAAAATGTTTCTAAACCCCAACTTAAATTATTATTTCACCAAAATTTATTATTTGGCCTATGTGTTGCATGAAAACAAATAAATAAATTCATATTAAATTCTCTTTTCCCAAAAGCGATTTTTCAGGGTGTCACACCAACGATCCATCGTGCCGGATTTACCTACTCACCATACTACAACATTACCAGCCACATGTTCCATAGATCATTAATCAGAATTTATTATTAACCATCCCATCCCAAGACAGCACGACTAAGCATGACTTCTACCCATATCATCCCAACCAGGTGACAAGGAAAATATAAACAGGTACTAGTAAACCATATCATGGGATTCAGTATTAGACTCTGCATGCAACTACTGGATCTAACTACTCTAATACCAAAAGTAAAATAAGAGTAGGTGCAAGATGTTCAAGGACACTTGCCTGCGGGCTGGGTCGGATCAACTGGATCACGAGAAGGGTCTGGAGCGTCCTCGTAGCGCGTACTCGCTGGATCAAATATCATCGCATGGCCCAAACAAACATAATAAATAACAGTACATCAACAATAATAAAACGGAATGTAAACAGATCTAACGCGTGGAGCTCGACGAGACGAATCTAACGCAAGTTGAACGGGTCAAATCGGAGTTAAAACGCAAAAGTTATGGGCATTTGAAGGTGAGTGGCAAAACTGTAATTAACACAAAGTCATTTTCTGTTTTAAAATAAAAGAAAACTGATTTTAAATGGCAGCAGGACCGGGCCTCATATAGTACAAACTGCAGGGGCTAGGACAAAAGAAATCCTAGACACATGAACAGCAAGGGTGGGGCGCGGGTTGATTCTGACAAGGAGAGGGGGGTTTCTGCAAACTAGCCATGGCCGGCCAGCTCGCGCTGACGCGGTGCCAAGTGGGGCCAGGTGTCCGCGCGGCATTGGCTGCGCATGCCAGCAAGGCGGTGGCGTGTGCAGTGGTGCCGAGGACTACGCCTCAATTTCAAGGAAACGCGGGGGCTAGATTGCAAGTGTTCTCAGACTCAGCGCACAGTGCTCGTAGGACGGCGGGTTGATTCCAGGAAAAGCGAAGGGTTCTTTTGCAAGTTCGCCACGTTCGGCTGGCGTGGCTGCCCTGCCGCTGACTCAGCGCCACGTGGTCTTCGTTGATTCGCGCGGTGTGCCAACTGGCGATGGACAGGGGGGAAACGGCATGGCGGACGGAGTCCACGGGATCACTGAGTCCGGTCCATATACCGGTTTGGTGGGATCTAATCCTCATCGTCTGTTTTAGATCGGGCGACTACGGTGGGAAGGGGGTGGGAGAGGGCGGCGCTGCCGCTGAGAGCAGCTGGGCCACGGCGGCGGAGGGCCATTGGCGCCGCCAGGGAGCTCACCGGAGCGCGTGTAAGTGCCATTTAGGCCATGGCTTACCAAGCGGAGGGCACCGGAAGAGAGAGGGGATGGAGGCGAACTCACGAGGCGGTTTCGCACGGTAGGAGGAGGCTCGGGTGGCGCCCACAACGACGGGGGCGATGTCCAGCGGCTCAGACTCCGATGTGGTCGACGACGGTGTACTCCAGCTCGGTTCTCGCTGAGGAAGGGCCCTCGGGGCGCGGCGTCGCTCAACGAGTCCACCGGAGCAGCAAAAGTCGGTGGCGGCTTCTATGGGAAGAGGCCGAGCTAGTGCCGAGCTCGGCAATGGCGACCGTGACTGGGTGGAGGAGAGAAAGGGTTTGGGCTCGGTTAGATGGTATGGCGCGGGCGGTGGCGGCGGTGTACTTGTAGTCGAGGAGAGCGGAAGGACGCGGTGGAATCTGCTGTTGCAGATTGCATCCGAGGGTGCGCACGGGGTCACAGCGGGCGGCATCGCGCGAAGGGCGGAGAAGGGTGGTTGGGGACGGGGACGCTTCTGTCGAGTGGGTCCCACTTGCCAGCGGTAGCGCGAGGATGACAGGCGGGCCACGGTGCGCTGTGAGGGAGGGCGCGGAGGTGGCTTGCGCCAGCGTGCGGAGCGGAGGGCACTGGGCCGGCCTGCTCGGAGGGAAAACGGAGGGAGGGAGCGCGGCTGGAGTGGGCCAGGCCCAGGCGGGTGGGGGAGTGGGGGAGAGAAGGAGGACTGGGCCGGGCAGCGCTGGCGGGCCGGTGGGAGAGGGGAGAGGAGGAGGGCTTGGCCGGTTTGAGGAGAGCGGGCCGGAAGGACTGAGGGAGGAATGGGTGAGGGGTGAGGAGAGGCCCTTGTTTTTTTTTCTTTTCTCTTTTATTTTATTTTGGAAATCCTTTTGAAATTCAAATCAAAACAAGTTTGAAACCAAATCTGTTTGAAAAAAATTTTGAAAACATTTTCCCTAGGTTTTGAAAATAAATTTTGAGTTTGATTTTGCAAACTTTTATAAATCTTTTTATTGCTTTTCTAAATAGAATAAAAGCGACTCGTCCTAGTCGGGTTTAATAAAAATTCTTTTTCACCCAATAAAAATTATGCAACGGCATGAATGCAACAAACATCTGGCTAGAATTTTCCTCCATCTAGGATTTTGACCATTTCCTAATTAAATTCTAATTTATTTTATTTATTTGAAAATCGGGGTGTTACAAAACTTACCCCCTTAACTGGAATCTCGTGCCGAGATTCGGGCTAGAAAGAAAGGTGGGTGGGGAGCTCGTGGGACATACCATGGAACTTTTGGCGCTTTGCATCTTTCTTGTTCATCACCCGATTGGCATCTTTGGTTTTGAGGGGTTGTCCTTGAGCTTTCCTCTTGGCTCGACCTTTGCGATCCTCACGCTTCTTCGGGCATTTGGTGATGAAGTGTCCAGCTTGCTTGCAGTAGAAACATAGTCCTTTTGCCTTGGCGTCTCTTCGGGTGGATATCACTTGATTGTCTTCTTGTGGAACTTGAGGAGGTGCTTCTGTTTGTTGGAGCTGAGGAGGTGCTTCTGTTTGTTGGAGTTCAGGAGGAGCTTCACTTGAGCTTGCAGGTGGGACCTCAGTGGGCTTCTGGACTTGTTCTTGAGGTGTAGCTCTTGGATGAGAAGAGTTCGCGACATACTTTCGATACTTGTCCTTCTTGCCTCAGTAAGGTGTTATCTGAAAGAGTTGATAAGCCTCGTCGCTCAAGCTGCAGTCTTCCCATTGTCGTAGATCCATTAGCTGGTATGGGTGAATAGAGGGTCGAGATGGGAGAGAGAAAGACCCCAAGTTAGTTAATTTTATTAATAAAACTTTTGACAAATGATGTCGTTGCAACTTGACAGTCGCAACACACCAACAATCATTACAAAAAGCCAAATCATATCATGTGCACAAGTACATGTCATACAACGTGCTACGACATCAATCAATTATGGTGGGGCATCCTACTATTGGAGGACCTACTTTGAAACAATGTTTGAATTTTCAGCAGAGAAAGACTACAGAAGTGGGAAATAGGGTGAAGGCTTTTAAAAATAGTTTTGTAAACTCGACGACTGACTAGGGTAGCGTCCTACGGTCAACAAAGCTTCGATACCACTCTGTGACACCCCAATTTTAAGAACAAAATTGGAGCACAATATATGTATGCCAGGATCAATTTTCATACATATATCCACATCATAGTAAATATCAAAACAATACTTTATTAATATATCGAACATTATTACATAAATGACCCTCGGGTCTAAAAGAAAAGGTACAAACTCTCATGACAACTGACTCTAATGAAGACTCTGATGAAGACGCGGAAATCTGGACTCCAACTCCACAGGAAGGTCGACCGGGGGCTGCGCCATCCTAGTACAGGTCGTCAGGGTCGTAGCCACCGTCCTCTGGATACTCCTGCTCCTCGTGCGCGTAGTCGCCAGCGTCTGGGTGGGGTAGCAGGGGGGACAAAGAGGAAGAGTGAGTACACCGAAATGTACTCCGCAAGTGTAGGAAATATATGCTTATGAGGCTTAAAACAAAGGTAGGCTGACACAGTTTGACTCATGCGCCTAAAGCGACACATCCTATTATTCCTATTAATCCTATGCACCTATTTACTAGGTTATAGACACAGACACTGTAGAAAAGTAACAACACTCGGAGTCGCACCGAGCAAACCACACTCGGAGTCACACCGAGCAACCAACACTTGGAGTCACACCAAGCAACCGCACTTGGAGTCGCACCAAGCACCCACACCTGAAGTCCATCAGGCAACCGCACCTGAAGTCCATCAGATGACCCGAACCAGTAACCAGTAACCAACTAATCCTGAAGAAGTTCAAGCCCGCTCGTGACCGTGAGCACGGCTGATATATCAGTTTATTTACTCTGCAGAGTTTGCACATCTTTACCCATGAGTCGTGTTGCCCTTGTGCCCGAGGTAGCTAGTCTCTTGACCCACTTCCAAGGTGAGTCGGCAGGGTTCACTACAAGGCCGTTACAAAGAGTCCTCTATGCGTATTAGTTTCATATGTCACGACGTAGAGCTACCTTCCGTAATAACTCCAGGTCTGGCGCCCGAGCCTGGGAATCACTCCCGTACCAAGCAGTATCCTGCGTAGAAGAAGCCCTGTCCCATGTCCATATGTAACTAATAACGACATAAGGCTTCTCTAATTAATTAGCCAGTCCCAGAGCCATATAGGCCTCATGGTTTGCGCTGTTTTGCCGGGTTACAGGCTTTGAGAACCGGGTCCTAGGGATCCAGGCAGGATAACAAACCACAAACCCAAACCAACGCCAAGTCCCATGGCAAACCGTAACGCCGAGTCACACGGCAACCGTACGCCAAGTCACATGGCACCACACCACCAACGGTCCATCGTGCCGGATTTACCTACTCACCATACTACAACATTACCAGCCACATGTTCCATAGATCATTAATCAGAATTTATTATTAACCATCCCATCCCAAGACAGCACGACTAAGCATGACTTCTACCCATATCATCCCAACCAGGTGACAAGGAAATATAAACAGGTACTAGTAAACCATATCATGGGATTCAGTATTAGACTCTGCATGCAACTACTGGATCTAACTACTCTAATACCAAAAGTAAAATAAGAGTAGGTGCAAGATGTTCAAGGACACTTGCCTGCGGGCTGGGTCGGATCAACTGGATCACGAGAAGGGTCTGGAGCGTCCTCGTAGCGCGTACTCGCTGGATCAAATATCATCGCATGGCCCAAACAAACATAATAAATAACAGTACATCAACAATAATAAAACGGAATGTAAACAGATCTAACGCGTGGAGCTCGACGAGACGAATCTAACGCAAGTTGAACGGGTCAAATCGGAGTTAAAACGCAAAAGTTATGGGCATTTGAAGGTGAGTGGCAAAACTGTAATTAACACAAAGTCATTTTCTGTTTTAAAATAAAAGAAAACTGATTTTAAATGGCAGCAGGACCGGGCCTCATATAGTACAAACTGCAGGGGCTAGGACAAAAGAAATCCTAGACACATGAACAGCAAGGGTGGGGCGCGGGTTGATTCTGACAAGGAGAGGGGGGTTTCTGCAAACTAGCCATGGCCGGCCAGCTCGCGCTGACGCGGTGCCAGGTGGGGCCAGGTGTCCGCGCGGCATTGGCTGCGCATGCCAGCAAGGCGGTGGCGTGTGCAGTGGTGCCGAGGACTACGCCTCAATTTCAAGGAAACGCGGGGGCTAGATTGCAAGTGTTCTCAGACTCAGCGCACAGTGCTCGTAGGACGGCGGGTTGATTCCAGGAAAAGCGAAGGGTTCTTTTGCAAGTTCGCCACGTTCGGCTGGCGTGGCTGCCCTGCCGCTGACTCAGCGCCACGTGGTCTTCGTTGATTCGCGCGGTGTGCCAACTGGCGATGGACAGGGGGGAAACGGCATGGCGGACGGAGTCCACGGGATCACTGAGTCCGGTCCATATACCGGTTCGGTGGGATCTAATCCTCATCGTCTGTTTTAGATCGGGCGACTACGGTGGGAAGGGGGTGGGAGAGGGCGGCGCTGCCGCTGAGAGCAGCTGGGCCACGGCGGCGGAGGGCCATTGGCGCCGCCAGGGAGCTCACCGGAGCGCGTGTAAGTGCCATTTAGGCCATGGCTTACCAAGCGGAGGGCACCGGAAGAGAGAGGGGATGGAGGCGAACTCACGAGGCGGTTTCGCACGGTAGGAGGAGGCTCGGGTGGCGCCCACAACGACGGGGGCGATGTCCAGCGGCTCGGACTCCGATGTGGTCGATGACGGTGTACTCCAGCTCAGTTCTCGCTGAGGAAGGGCCCTCGGGGCGCGGCGTCGCTCAGCGAGTCCACCGGAGCAGCAAAAGTCGGTGGCGGCTTCTATGGGAAGAGGTCGAGCTAGTGCTGAGCTCGGCAATGGCGGCCGTGACTGGGTGGAGGAGAGAAAGGGTTTGGGCTCGGTTAGATGGTATGGCGCGGGAGGTGGCGGCGGTGTACTTGTAGGTCGAGGAGAGCGGAAGGACGCGGTGGAATCTGCTGTTGCAGATTGCATCCGAGGGCGCGCACGGGGTCACAGCGGGCGGCATCGCGCGAAGGGCGGAGAAGGGTGGTTGGGGACGGGGACGCTTCTGTCGAGTGGGTCCCACTTGCCAGCGGTAGCGCGAGGATGACAGGCGGGCCACGGTGCGCAGTGAGGGAGGGCGCGGAGGTGGCTTGTGCCAGCCTGCGGAGCGGAGGGCGCTGGGCCGGCCTGCTCGGAGGGAAAACGGAGGGAGGGAGCGCGGCTGGAGTGGGCCAGGCCCAGGCGGGTGGGGGAGTGGGGGAGAGAAGGAGGACTGGGCCGGGCGGCACTGGCGGGCCGGTGGGAGAGGGGAGAGGAGGAGGGCTTGGCCGGTTTGAGGAGAGCGGGCCGGAAGGACTGAGGGAGGAATGGGTGAGGGGTGAGGAGAGGCCCTTGTTTTTTTTTTCTCTTTTATTTTATTTTGGAAATCCTTTTGAAATTCAAATCAAAACAAGTTTGAAACCAAATCTGTTTGAAAAAAAATTTGAAAACATTTTCCCTAGGTTTTGAAAATAAATTTTGAGTTTGATTTTGCAAACTTTTATAAATCTTTTTATTGCTTTTCTAAATAGAATAAAAGCGACTCGTCCTAGTCGGGTTTAATACAAATTCTTTTTCACCCAATAAAAATTATGCAACGGCATGAATGCAACAAACATCTGGCTAGAATTTTCCTCCATCTAGGATTTTGGCCATTTCCTAATTAAATTCTAATTTATTTTATTTATTTGAAAATCGGGGTGTTACAAAACCTATAGCGGGTTGCTACTTATTAGTGGGACCTGTGAACGGTCTCGTAGTGAAACCCTGCCTGCTCACCTTGGAAGTGTTATGAGGCTAGCTACCTCGGGCAAATGGGAATCATGACTTGTGGGTAAAGATGTACACCTCTGCAGAGTAATAAACTGATATATCAACCGTGCTCTCGGTCATGAGCGGCCTGGATCCTTTTTGAGACAGTTCTATGGATGGTTTTGGGTGATGATAATCTTGGTGATAATTAATTATACTTTCACCATGGGAGCTTAAGCATAACCTAGTGACATAGGTTTAATAAATAAAATATGACCAACTAAAAATGCTTACCGCAGTTCAGCCGTGTCTAGCCTTTTGAGCCTTGCATCCCCTCATGTTATACTTGTTGAGTATGGTGCGCTCACACTTGCTTTACATACAATCAATAAAAATCCCGGATGGGTACCATATGATGGATTCAAGAGATGTGTTACACAAGATGTTCCAAGAGTTCTAGGCGAGTGTTCCCCCAGTCAATCGTCCCTGTGGAGTTTGGAGTCCCGAAGAGTAGCTACAGTTTAGTTTCCGCTCTGCTTTTGTAATAGATGTAAGTCTTGTTGTAACTATGTTTCGATATGTAATAAAGCATTGTCTTTGGGAAATTCCATATTTGTTGCTATATGTGTCTTGTGGACTTCCTGGGCACACATATTGTTGGCGCTTGGTATTCTTCAGAAAACCGGGTGTGACAAATTGGTATCAAAGCAATGTTGACTGTAGGACGCAAGCCTAGTTAGAACTGGATGTTTTAGCATGTTTTTAACCTTGCTTAGTTCTTGCTTTCTCTCTAACCTTGTTATTTGGTAAAAAGATATGCTATTTCTATCTCTGTCCTATTATAAAACTTTGCCTCTATTCTAAAATCTTCTCTCTGTATCCTTTAGATGGATCGTAACGAGGAGATCATCAACACCAAAGGTCAGGAGGACCAAGCTATGTTGCCCATGATTGCTTTCGACAAGGAGAAGCCCTTAGCTATGCAAAGAAAAGTATTAGAAGGTATGACTCAGCATGGGAATTCTGTCAAGGGACCAGTGAAGAGACAAGTAGCAGAAGCTTGGAAGAATATGAAATTCAATGACGATGTAGGCAGAAAGATGTTTGAAAGTCAGGAACAATGTCATTGTTGCAAGCATTATGGTTTTCCCTGTCTTCAAAACAAGTCAACTAAGAAGCAAATCAAGATGGACCCAATTGGTGGGACTAATGTGGATAGGAAGAGGAAGGCAATCTCACTGGAGTCACCAATAGAGAGCAACCAACAGTCAGGTTCCACTATGTTGTCACATCTAGCAATGATCCTTCATCAGATAAATCCAAAATGTGAAGAGTTAGTAGCTCCTCCAACTAGAAAAACTTCACAAGAGGTATACATTGATGGATGGACCATCACCTATAAGGAGTTTCAACCCCGAAAGATCAAGCAAGCTAGGAAGCAAGCTAAACAGATAAAGGTGAACCTTCCAAATCAGCAAGCTAGCAGTACACCAAGTGACATTTTGAACACAAAAGATCCATCCAAGAGAAGGTGTTATCATTGTCAAGAAGAAGGACACTATATTAGGTCTTGCTCGCAAAAGAACAACAGCTATGCCATGGAAATTACCAAAGTCATGTCACTGCAGAACAACCTCTAGCAAGTGTTGCCAACACAACATATGAAGAAAACCCCTGATGAGTTCGAGAAAGGATTGGATGTGTCACTCTTCCTCCTGCACAAGAGATGCCACCAAGTTATCCCTGCAACCATGTCATCTTTAAGAATTAGGAGCTTATGCCCTTTATGTAATAAGACCGTTAGTCACGAAGTCGAGTCTTTGTGTGATATGTGAAACTTTATTGTGCAAGTTGGTTTATCATGATGCATATGTTTGTTTTGGATCTTTGTAGTGATTGTAATGATTTTGTGGAATCCACAATTTCATTTAGATTAGCAATAAGGCTAAGAGTTAGTGAATAGATAGTTGGGGTAATGTTCTCGATCTCCCATCTTTGTGTTCTCTCGATCTATCCTAAACCCAACAATGAAGTCTCTTATCAATCCATGTTTTATGATCATCTCCCTCTTTCTCATGCCACCTTTGATAAAATGACAGATGTTAGTCATAAGAAGTGATGATGGAAACAATAACGCCAACACCGACCCAAACCAAAACCTGTTAGCACCATCACCTTTGATGAACATTGAACAGATGATCCATATGCAAATCCAGTATATGCAAGTGATGACTCAGGATATGCGAGCTTTTCAACTAGCTCAATCTCAACAGATGCAAACTCTACCTATTGACAAATGAGGAGAGTTCATGAAGGGTTGCCACCTATTTTCTCTCATTCCTCAGAACCTTTACAAGCTGATGATTGGCTCAAGACAATAAAATGACAACTGGAGATTGCTCAATGCACGGATAAAGAGAAGGTCTTATATGCATCTGGTCAGCTCCAGGGAGCAGCTTTAGATTGGTGGGAATCATACACCTCGAACAAAACTCTAGCTAACATCACGTGGCAAGAGTTCAAGGAAAGTTTTGTTTCACACCATGTGCCAGCAGGACTAGTTAAGCTAAAGAAGAATGAATTCCTGAGTTTGAAGCAAGGATCGATGTCTGTGAGTGAGTACCGAAATCGTTTCACCCAGTTATCACGTTATGCTCCGCGTGAGGTGAAAGATGATGAGAAAAAGAAAGATCTTTTTCATGGAAGGATTAAATGACCGCATTCAGTTGCAACTGGTGTCACTCACTTTTGCTAACTTTCAACAGTTAGTAGATAAGGCGCTTTTGGTAGAAGACAAGTATAAAGATATAGATAAAAAGAAGAGGAAGCTTGACCATCAACAACAGCTAAGAACCACGGAACCCCAATTCATTGCGCAACCAGAACATCAGTTACCCTCTACAAATCTACCAGGCGGAACAGATCAAGATCAGGACTAGTATCTGCAATCTAGTGATGATGTGCAACATTTTAACTTTCAAGAACCAAGTCTATCATATCCTCCTGGAACCCCAATGAAGAATAACACTCCTAGTGAAGAATGTTACATTGGTGAAGGAAATGGACATGATGTGAATATCTATACCGAGAATCTTGTCCCGAGTAATCAGAACTAAAATCAACATCCGCAACAGATACGAAAGGTCCATAAGAACAAGGCAGAAGGAATTAAAGTAAAAAGGAATTTTATCCAAGGTAGATTGAACCATGTGAGTATGATTACCACTTACAGAGCTCAAGAAGTCATGTATGGTTGGTTCCCAGTAAACTCAGTTAACGCCATGGTTTTGTTTGACCCCAGTGCTTCACATTCGTTCATCTCCAACGAATTTGTTGAAAGTCATAATATACCGATGTTTCCAATGAGGAAATCCATGTCCATTAACTCTTCAAGAGGAGAAATGAAGGAAAACCGCATGTGTCCTAAGGTTAGATTTGACATAAAAGGGGTAAACTTTGAGGCAAACCTCATAGTTTTGAAGATAACTGAGATCGATGTTATCCTTGGAATGGGATGGCTATCTGCTTGTGATTGAGTAATTGACAATGCTCAATGTTCTGTACTTCTAACAACCCCATCAGGAGAAAGAATTGAGTACCAAGGCTTTCAACCTCTATCCCAAGAATATGAAGTTGACCTAATGGAAGGTGTGAACCCAGAGTGATAATGTGAACTATGAGATGTCAAATGTTCTTGAGGATGAACAAACACCCTTGGAAGAGCCAAATACAACAGATGGCTCAACATGTGATGAGTATCCAGTCAGGATCTTAGAATCAGTTCAGAGGACCCTTAATGGAAGAGTCAATAAAATATGCAAAGTTCAATGGAGTAACCAATCAGAAGAAGATGCAACTTGGGAAAACGAGGATCAAATGAAGATAAAGTTTCCTTACCCTTTTGAGGTATAGCAAAACCACCGTGAGATCAAGACAGACATTAGTCAGTCTGGAAGGACAATAACACCAAAGATGTCATATGAAGTTATGTTTTTGAGTTCAGTGTTTGACGGCAAGTCAGTTGTAACCTTGTTTTAAGGGGGGTAGCTTGATCAGTCGAAGTTCCTTGTTATCAGGTTACAAGATCAGTCATGAATCACTTGTCAAGCTGGTTTACATGTGGACATGTTGGAATGTTTAATCAAGTTCTCTTTTCCATATCTCCAAGATCCTTTATTGTTCTCTGCGCCAAGTCTCTTCGAATCTCGAGGACGAGATTCATCTTAAGGGGGGTAGATTTGTAACACCCTAAAAATTGGTTTCCCAAATATAGTAATTAAATTGAACTTTTATTTAATTTTGGTGCATATAACATAGGCCAAACAATAATTTTTGAGTTATTAAAATAAAGCCTAGGGTTTACAAACATGTTTGTTGCATTCATGCCAATGCATAATATTTTGTTTGAGTGTAGGGTTAGGTTGGTTGGGTTCGAATTCAAATCTTGTTTGAATTTGATCAAGTTTCTAACTCTAAAAATAGCAAAAAGGCTTTTCTTTTTATCTTCTCCCTTCCCCCTCCTTCTAGCCCAACACCAGAATCAGCCCACATCGTTTTTTTCCTTCCCCTTTCCTCATCCGCGCGGCCCGCCCCGGCCCGCGCCGCATCGCCCCTCCCCCTCCTTTCACCCGCGCGGCCCGTCCCCGGCCTGGCCTTGCGGCTCAGCTCGGCGCCCTGTGGCTCGCCCGCGGCCTGCGTTCCCTTTCCCTCTATTCCGCATGCGTAGGCCCGCTCACGGCCTGTTTCTTTTCCCTCCTCCTATGCGCGCGCGAAGCCCACTCCCTCCCCCTTCTTTCACTGGGCAACCGGGCCCGCAGATCAACCGCAGAGTGCAGCGTTTGCGCTATCCCTCCTCTCTCTGGTCCACGGGACCTGCTCGTCAGTGTCTCCACCCTTCTTCCCCACCAGGCTGCCGCAACCTTCATTTACGCCGGCGCGATTACTCACGCCGTGCGTTGGTGGCCATCAAGCAGGCCATTCAAGCCGCGCCTTGATGCCCGGTAGTAACCACCGCTCTTGACCCCACCCCTACCGAGCCCCATCGCCCTATAAAACCCCAGCCAAACCTCCTTTCTCCTCCTTTCCCCAACTCCGAGCGCATCCCTTCCTTCGGCGCTCGTTTATGTGGCTCGGGGCTCCTTTCGACGACGAATCCGCGTCCCTCGTAACTCTCTCTTCCTCCCCGTGTCTTTCCTTCGAGTTTAGTGCTCTGTAACGCCGTATCCCCGAGCTCCGAGATCTCTCCAATGGCGCCGCCGCTCGGGTGTGCCCCTCCGGTGACCCCCTAACCCCGATAAGCCTCCCATCGAGTTCGCGAGATCCTGTTGATCACCCCGGTAGTCTCGGTGTAGCCTAGGGCACCCGGAATCGCCATTCCGACGAGCTGCCGCCGAGCTCCAGCATCCTCCCATGGCGGTCCGCCGCGGATGCGCCGCCCACGCCGCCGGCCTTTAACCCCGAGCCCCCCCAGCCGTTGATCTCCTCGTGGACGGCCGAAAACAGAACATACCTCTTCAGGTATGTAACCGGTCCACCGGAGCGCCGTGGACACGGTCCACCACCCAACGCATGTGCGGTCCAGGCCAACGTGGTGAACCCGACCAATCCCGCAGCGCCACGTGGTCGCCACGTCACCCAGCCGCTCGGTCAGCCGACCACGCCAGCGCAGTTTTGCAGAAACGTCCTCCGGTTTCTTAGAAATTAACCCGCAGTCCATCCCTGTTATAAAAAGCCCTGTTTTTATTCGTTTAGACCCCTGAGTTTTTCAAAAATAGAACCCGCCGTCCATTACTGCGCAGAAATACGTTTTTAATTGTTTTAATTCGAAAATGTCTTCAGTTTATTTACAAAAGTGCCATTGAATCTTGTTTTCATCATAAGTTTTGATTTAAAACTTCGATTAGAGTGATTCTTGCGCTCACGTGTTCGTAGAAATGCGTAGAATAGTTTTTGAAGCTTTTTATCTTGTTTTAGTACTGTTTGGTGTACTGTTCTAATAAAATATTATTTGTTTGCTTGTAGTGATTGGATTGGATGCTTGTATGGTGATTTTGTCCACGCTTAGGGTGTGATCTCTCAGTGTTTATCAAGGAGCAAGTGTTTGGACATCGAGATCAGCAGTGAGCTAAGGATTTGAGATAGGCAAGTGTAACATGAGAACCCTTGACACCTAATAACTTTATAATCACCATTTCATGTGCATGTGTCTAAATTGATGAACCCTAGGGAATTTACCTAGAAATATATTGTACCTTGTATTCCTTGTTACCTATGGGTTTGTGCATATGGGTAGACTGGCTTAGTTGCTATCACCAAACATAATGATCTGTAATACTGATTAATGATATATGCAACTATTGATTAAAATATGCTTTTTAGCAACATGGATATCAGGGGGCTAGAGCATTGGGCCTTTTTGGGTGCTCTAGTCTGCCCTCCGTATGGACTCAAACTTAAAGCGATAACCCAGGATATACAGTACAACCACAAGCCATATGGCTTTGGCTTGGCTAAGTATCAGACTTCTACTAGTTTGTGGCAGCTTACCGAAAGGCGCAAAAGGGGCTCTGATTTGTTTGATCTCGGTCTATCAAGGGGGTACAATGTGGTTTCTTGTACACCTCTTGTAGAGGGGATCTTACTTCTTGATGGGGAAACCTATAGCGGGTTGCTACTTATTAGTGGGACCTGTGAACAGTATCGTAGTGAAACCCTGCCTGCTCACCTTGGAAGTGTTATGAGGCTAGCTACCTCGGGCAAATGGGAATCATGACTTGTGGGTAAAGATGTACACCTCTGCAGAGTTATAAACTGATATATCAACCGTGCTCTCGGTCATGAGCGGCCTGGATCCTGTTTGAGACAGTTCTATGGATGGTTTTGGGTGATGATAATCTTGGTGATAATTAATTATACTTTCACCATGGGAGCTTAAGCATAACCTAGTGACATAGGTTTAATAAATAAAATATGACCAACTAAAAATGCTTACCGCAGTTCAGCCGTGTCTAGCCTTTTGAGCCTTGCATCCCCTCATGTTATACTTGTTGAGTATGGTGCGCTCACACTTGCTTTACATACAATCAATAAAAATCCCGGATGGGTACCATATGATGGATTCAAGAGAGGTGTTACACAAGATGTTCCAAGAGTTCTAGGCGAGTGTTCCCCCAGTCAATCGTCCCTGTGGAGTTTGGAGTCCCGAAGAGTAGTTACAGTTTAGTTTCCGCTCTGCTTTTGTAATAGATGTAAGTCTTGTTGTAACTATGTTTTGATATGTAATAAAGCATTGTCTTTGAGAAATTCCATATTTGTTGCTATATGTGTCTTGTGGACTTTCTGGGCACACATATAGTTGGCGCTTGGTATTCTTCGGAAAACCAGGTGTGACAGAAATGCTTGTTGGTATAAATTAACGCACACTCTACTTTATCCGCAAGCGCACAGATAAAATCTACCGATGTAGAACTTCACCGGAGTAACCCAGTTTTAATATCAAACCCAAAGGAACGGATAGTGTTAAGTCTTGGAGAGTATAACCCCTGAGTAGCTAACAAGGACGGAGAAGCTAAAAGCATAGAGCGGATCACTAAGGTTATCTAAATCCAACTTAAGGGTGAAATGTTTATATTATTCTTAGTGGGGATGTTGCCATAAAAGGTCACAAATAGAGTATGATTCTTTTATGCAAATGTATAAACCTACCGAGCCTACACACGGGTAAGTGGACTATAGAAGAATCAACAAGGCTATAAGAGTCACCCTTGCGAACAACCACTACTACCGGTGTTATAGGAGGCAATTATGAGCTATCAAGTCTAAGCACCACACTTACACTATCCAACTACTCTAACTTTAGAGCGACTAGAATTAAAGTACTCAAAAGAGAGTCATAAACCTTAAGAATAATAAGAACAATAGCTCAAACTTAAATATAGACGTTGATTACCGAAACAATCATTGAAGCAAATTGACGAAGAACTTAAATCCACAGGTACAAGATGAAGAAGTTGATCCGACAGGTCGGAGTTCCTTCTTGATCTCTTCCTCTCTCTCTCTCTTCTAGTTCTAGTATAAGACTAGGTTCTAATCCTAACTAGAGGGGTATCTAGTCTTCTACTTGAAAGCTGACTTCTGAAGTCTCTTCTAGGGTTTCTAAATGAAGCGTAGTCTTCTGAAGAGGGACCTTCTTGTCTAGCCTGGGGCCTGGGGGCTTGTTTATATAGCCCTGAGGGATCAACCGTGACCGTTGGATCAAACTGACTTCACGTAGGGCTGAGATTGATTCTCAAAGGCGGTGGAAGAAGATTCCAGAAGGGGGAGGGCGGCGACGCCCTAGGGAGACTGACCGGTGGGACCCAGGGACCGATCGGTCCCACCTGGAGGTGGCTCGGGGTGCCCCGCCTCGTGGTGTCTTCAGGTGTCCTCTAGAGTCTTCTGGAAGATTCCTGACTTGACGAATGCGTTATCTCCCGTCGGTTTCCTTCTAGGGGAAGCTATTGAGGGTTGTTTCCCTGTTTAATCCCTGCAGATTCATAATTCACCAAAACTCGTGGAATTTATTAGTTTTAAACCCTATACTAAGGTGGAGTATATATATTTATCCATTTTCAAGTTTAATTGACCTTTAATAATAAGAGTTAATTAGTGTCAACAACCATCGTCGACACATCACCATGGAGCGATCACCATACAAGACGACAACGACAACATTTTCAAGGTAAACGGCCAACACTTAAGTTTTCCTTGAGCCTTCTCATAATAACATAGAATGTGATAGAATAGACTTAGTTTCTTTTGACAATTATAGCTTCGACTAAAATCTACAAAACTATAATCAATTAACTTGCTAACATGTTTAGATTCAATTTGTACAATAGTCTTCTCTTTTCCTTCAAGCAAGGTGATCATGAGTAGTTTACCATTTTACCCTCACTAAACCACCATGATCCTTGCACATCTTGATCTGATCACAAATGTCCATGTCATTAAAACTCTTAATCTTGTGATGCACATATATATTTGATCTTAGTCATAATGTGGAGAATCATTGGATTTGTGCGCCCAAGTTTGAATTCAAATTCAAAACCACCATACCTTAATAGTGCTTCAACAGAAGAAGCAACCTGGAGAAAATGGGGCAAGGAGGAGCCCCTGGGGGTGCGGCCGCACCTCCAGGGTGCCCCCTCGCCGCCCATCTTCTCCAGTGAAGCTTCCTTCTGATGCTGATGCTAGTTACCATGGTGGTCACGTCGGTTGTGCACGTTTCCAATCCAGAGAGGCCCTCTTCTCCTATATAAAAACACCCATGGCCTCTCCTCTCTTCAAGCTTTTAAGCTCTCCCTCTCTCCCTCTGAAACTTTGGTCTTTCAACAAAGTTTCTCTAGTACCTATGGAGCACGCTCTCACATTATACACCACCTCCACGCCCGATGTTCGCAAAGCGCCGCTTTGCTCTTTGGAGGCCTTGTCGGTGCTTCCTCTCGCTATGATGCCACCATCAGCAGTGCAAGCCGGAACTCCAATTTCACCTCGACGGGCCATTCGGTGGCACCCCTGGCTGCTGCAAGGAGGCAGACAACGACGCCCCCGGCTGCTGCGAGAAGGGAGACGATGACGCCCGCATGCTGTCCCAATGTCGGCCTCAAGAGGAAGGCCCTAGAAGCTAGTGACTCTCGACATGTTGATGTACCACTGCATGGCTATGTACCGAGTAGTTTACTAGGCTCCGATTCTACGGCTCGCCTTTCCCCTACCTACACCATTTATGGGTACAAGAAACCCGGCGGTGGGTATGGGAAAGGACTCATACGCAGGCAATTGCCACTTCCTAGCGAGTCCGTAGAATAACCCGTGCGAAAGCCCACTAGCAACACCACGACTGGGTCCTCCTCACAACCTTTGCGCTTCCAACGAGTTCGCAAGGTAGTTAGAGGGCAGCACAAGGGCTTCTTCAGTGATAGCGACACGAAAACACCACCTCCAGGCCCAACTGTCGCATCACTCATGATGTCTCTACGGTCTCTCAGAAAGACAATGGACGACTTGCGCTGAGAGTAGGCGAACACTTTGCTCAAAATTGACGAGCTCAAAAGAGAGCTCGAAGTCATTAAATTTGGTCTTGGCAACTGAAAGGTCCTAGTTTGGTTTTGGTAATTAAGTGACAACTTTAGGTGGACTAATGGTGTTTATGTGAGATACACAGGTGATTAGTCCACAGGTGATCATGTGTGAGCAACATATGCCATAGAGGTGAAATGGCTTGGATGATGTTGCAATGCTCATGCATGTGATGATGAAGGAGCTTAATGCACATGAAACATGACATGGAGTCATGTGGCTAAGATGGTGAAGATCAAGGCAAGACTTGGCTTGATGGACCGGTTGCGAAGGTGAAGGGCAAGTTGGAGGCTTTGAAGCCATTGGTACCGAGTGTCGGGAGGCTTAAGCAAGACTTGGCACCGAAGGACCAAAGCGATGGTGAAGAGCAGGTGAAGTCAAGATCGATGGACCATGGAGACCATGTGATGATATGAAGTGGATCATATCATTTGATGAAGAGGTTGGTGCATGTGTTGCATCAACACCGAAGGAGATGGAATGGAATGCGCAAGGCAAAGGTATACTTGTAGGGCATTTCATTTCACCGGTCATAGGTGTGTAGAGAAGTTGATGACTAGATTTAGGATAGATGACCGTACTATCAAGAGGAGCAAACTTGTTTGCATATCGGTCATCTAGTGCCACTTGAGCGATCTAACTTCGCGATGTTACTAGGATCGAGTGGCGCGGTAAGAGCAAGTGAAAATCCTTTGAAAAATGATTGTGAAAATGCTAACACACATGCACATGATGGTGTACACTTGGTGGTGTTAGCACATTTGCAAAGGAGAAGGTGTTGGAGTTGAATTGGATCAACTCGGAGAAGTTTTCGAAGAAATCTTTGGTTGAAAAAGAGAAGTGATAGATCTTGGATTGGAAATCTGTTCTAATCCTTTGTGTTTTGGATTGTGTATTCATGTGAGTTGTGTAGGCCTCTGAATAAGTTTTCCAAAATGTTCAAGATCATCGAAATCGGAGTTCGGAGCGAAGAGTTATGACCGTTTTAGCGCAGAGCTCCGGCTAGTAGCGGGACTACCGGGGGACGGGCGGTAGTACCGGTCCCAGGGGCGGTAGTACCGGTCCGGGGGTCGGTAGTACCGGTCCGGAGGCCGGTAGTACTGATCGGGGCTCCGGAAGTCTAGTTTCATGCTTAGTTTCTTCCAACGGACGCCTAAGGAGTTGACCGGAAGTACCGGTGGTCGACCGGTAGTACCGGCCCTGTGAGTGGTAGTACCGGTCCGGGACCGGAGGTACCGCTTAGGTGAAGTAGCCGTTGGACTGAGGTTTGAAGCCGGGCGGTAGTACCGGCCCTGTGGCCTTTTGGTCAATTGGGAGTAGTGAAGTGTGAAGCGGAAGCACCGGTCTAGGAGCGGCAGTACCGGCCCGCTGACCGGTAGTACCGGTTGTGCGCACCGGTAGTACAGGTGGTCTTCGTGGAGCTCAGGAAAAAGTGGGGAACAGATAGTTGCTTTCACCCCCTATATATATAGTGGGGGTGGCCGGCCTTGACCGGCTGCTGAGCTGAGCCGAGCACTCCAAAGCCTTGGTGGCTTGTGTGGATGTGCTAGAGAGCCCTCTAACTCACTTGTGCTTTCTAGTGTGCTAATCCATTGCGAGTGAGTGATCGCTAGTGCGTTGCTTTGAGAGATATCATCGAGTGGCACTAGGTGGTCGTGTTGCAAGCCGGTGGTGCTTGTTACTCTTGGAGGTTGCCACCTCCTAGACGGCTTGGTGCTTGTCTCCGTCGTGAAGCCCGCGTGAAGATTGTGCGTGGCTCCGGAGAATCTTTGTGAGGGGCATTGTGCTCATCCCGCGGGAGATCGCGAAGAGCAACTCCAGTGGAAAGAGGTGTGAAGAGCGTCTGGTCCGGCCGGATCGAAAGCTAGAGCTCTTGGTGAGCACTCCATCGTGGAGAGTGTGGCTTAGTGTCACCACTAGCAAGAGGATCGGCGGCAACCTTGGGCTTGCTTCAACGGGGACTAGCTTGGTGGCAACCAAGTGAACCTCGGGATAAAATCTTTGTGTCCCCGTCTCTTGTTGCTCTTATTGTTCTTGTTTCCTTGCATATTACGCTTGTTCTTGTGTTCTTCGTGTTCTTCCTCCCTCCATCACTCTATCTTAGGTTGGGAAGGCTCGATCCACATTTTGGCAAGGAACCAAGACTTGGGAAAGCTACAATCGTCATCTACATCATCTAGGAAAGTGGGGGCAATTGCTAGATCTGAGATTGCATCTCATCCACTTCGATTTCGTAGCTTCCTGCAGGTGCCCGGTAGTACCGGCCTAGCAGCCCGGTAGTACCGGTGTCGGTAGTACCGGCCTAGCAGCCCGGTAGTACCGACTGCACGTTCTTTACACTAGCTTGTATTGCAATATTTATTCTTGTGCTAGTGTTTAGTTGCTTAGTTTGTGTAGCTAAGTTGAGCTCTCTAATTTGGCTTGTGTAGCATTGTTATTGAGCATTGCTAGCGAGTTTAGGCTTTGTGCTTTGCTTACTAGATTGTGTAGGAGCTCCCCCGTGTTTGAAGTACTAGTTGCATAGGTTTGTGTGGCCTTGTTTCTAGAATTGTTTAGGTGAGCTCTAACTAGCACGACACCTTATTTGCTTTTTTAGGATCTTTTGTAAGGTGTCATAGAGTATAAGTAGAGGGGTGTAGTCTTGGCTAGACCGATAGTTTTGATTCCGCATTTGTTTCGGTTAGCCGGTACGTTTAATTTTAAAAAGGACTATTCACCCCCCTCTAGTCCGCCATCTCGATCCTTCAGCAACCGAATTCACAAAGTTGCTCGCGCTGCCGGTGTGGAGGGTCCTCCCAATCCTTTCGCTTAGACCCTCTCCGCACAAAATAAACTTAGGCACATGCTTTCTTAGTTTATTTCCCTTTGAATTTTAAATTCCTAACATGTAATGTGCCTAAAGTTATCCTTCAATAAATTTCAGTGGTTTGTCCCCCTCATTTCATTTTTGTGCAAATTTGTCTACTTGCTTTTGTATATGTTTGTCTCCAAAATAAAAAGATATGTACAAAAGCAAGTGTGGGGGGAGGCATTCCTCCATTCGTCATGCAGGTATGATAATATTTCAATAAAATTTCTTTTATCTTTGTCTGAAAATTTGTTCACTTGTTGTTTCGGGTGAAATACTTGCAAACTATGAACATCTCTTTATAGGGACCCCATTATATCTAAGTAATTGGAATATGATATATAATAGGATAATTTGACACTTGCCATCTTTTGCAAAGGTACTTGAGATTTATATTTTCAAAATATTACAAAAAGCATGTTCCTCTATGATGCAATGTCCTAGCAAAGCCATATGAATTATTTCAAATTATAAACAACCTATTTCATATGCTACTTGCTATCATTTTGAGCTTAGTCAAATTATTGTGACTTATGTTGAGATTCTTATCATACACCCATGATTCAAGATTCACGTACACACCACATATATCGCTGACTCTTACACTGAGAGTTACGCAAAACATACCATCCATCCACCATAAATAAAGCTTTGTTTATTCGGTCACACATCTCTCTCACAAAAAATCCTCCAAAAAGAACTACGGGCTATGCAAAAAGAGATATTCATACCAATGTGGCATGAGACGAAAAAAAATCCATGCCAAAAGGAAAGTTGAAAAAAATGGGCACTTGCTCACTATAGAATTAGGGGTATATTCAATACCCACCTAAAAAAGAGAGAGATCATCCGTAATTTCTAAATATTTCAAAAAGAGAGATATCTTGACACAAGAGCACAAAAATGTCAAAAAAAAAATCCACACACTTGCACATCTTGATCAAAGTGTATGGCTTGCATCTCCATGTAGTTCAATTTTTGACTTAGCAATATTATATGATGCAAGTATGCTTCAATTTCATCCATACCCAAGATCCACATATGCCTTGTAGCAGATAGATGAAAAAGAAGGCACAACAAAGCTTTTGGTAAGGATCCATCTACATGCTTATATGAGCGTCTTGAGAGAATCATATGAGGAACATTTGCTATCTTTTCATTTTTTTCAAAAAAAAAATCTATAAAAACCCAAGTTTCTCTAAGCAAAGATGAGCAAGAAGATTTGAATCCAGACCATTCCATTATCCAATCACCCAAGATATTCTGGTAGACACTTTGAATGTTCACAGGTGCAGGGGAAGCCTAAAATAACTTGTGTGTAGGTTCTTCAAACCGAAGGAGATGAACCACCTTAGTCTGAGCTTTATTCGAGGATGAGCAAAGGGCTAAGTGTGGGGGGTTTTGTTGGCGGTTCTTAACTCACATCTTATACCACCAACTTTCCTTTAAAAACCTGCTCTATTAAGAACCAAAGCTTAGGATTAGGTATTAAACTCACAATTTCCACGCGTTTTGTATGTATCAATTGTTTTGCAAGAATCACAAGAAAACCATACCTGGGATGGGCCAAAAGTGCACAACCAATTCAACACATCAAAGCCCAAAGCACTTCCGACCCATCCAAATGAAGAGAAATGAAGCCTAAGGCCCATCACACTTCACAACTGGGCTGAAAACCCACATTGCAAGCATCCAAGCCCAGCTAGCAGCCTGGCACGCGAAGTCGGTGGCTAGAGGTGGGGCCAGGAGTGCGCCTGTGCCCCTGGTGCGCCCGCACCACCTCTGGCCCACCTTCGAGAGTCGGTTGCATGACGGCATGCTAAGGCGGTTCTTGGTGGTTTCCATGTTTATCTCCTCCAAACCGACCTCATGGCACTATAAAACCAAGGGTGGAGCTCTCTTCAAATCATGGAAGTGTAGAGCAACATCTTTTAGAATTAGATTAGTTCCATTCCCACCTTGTAAAGGATCCATTCTAGAGAAGAAGTAGTGCCTCAAGAATCCTAGCTCTAGTAGCTACTAGAAGAGGGAGCAAGTGAGTGCAAGTCAAAGAAGTGTCGGAGCGGTCTACTTCCTCAAGTGTAACATCTACACTTAGCGGAAGGAATACCAGAATCGCCGATATGACTTCACTTGTACCTCGACGAATCACAATACTATTTGGAGTATTAAGGTTCGTGTTTATCTTTGTTTACGCATTCTTATCGTGTTCTAGCTTATTGCTTTCGTAGCTAGCTGGACCAGTCGTTCACCCTCGAGTGGGTGCTTTAGCGAGAGGGCGCAAGTCCTAGCTATCGCTAGAGTAGTGGCCCTTAGCGTAAACACGATGTTTAGGCTAAGTTGTTACAGGTTGGTTGCCTGGGTCTCCACGGTTGAGGAGGTAGGCGGCAGGTGGTGACAACCCTGTCTGTCCTTTTTAATCCACCCACGTTCGGGATTCCAGGTAGAGTTGTATCGGCATAGAGTGAGAAACCAGTTTCCACCCGTTGACCGAAGCAGACTACACTTAGCTAGAGGCTAGATTACGTTACCTACAGAAACCTCATTACCCTAGGGTCATTCTTCTTCTCATCTTAAGCCGGGAGATCTATACCTAGATGTTATAGCACACCATTCCATGTGAAAAATATGATACCCTGAAATACTTCCGGGTGAAGTGCTACAATGGTACTTCTCTGCGCTTGCAGACTTTTGCTGCTTACGCTAAGAAATACCAACAACTACTCATTCACGCTCCCCTTTATAGTATGACCAAAGAAAAAACAAAGACCTAAACTAATCTAAGTGTCTCTCAACACCAATCGACACTTAGAACTAGCCTATCTCCGTCTTCGTTGACCATCCTTTGAAAACTGAATCGATTTTTATCGCTTAGGAAGCATGAAAACCTTTTGCTCATATTGTCACCATTATTGTGACCTAACACTCACTATTTCTGCAAAACATACATTAGTCACAAAAATCTTATATTGTCATCAATCATCAAAACCCACTAGGGGTCTAGATGCTTCAGGATCCCATGTCATCTATTGGTGCAGAGGCTCCTGCCTCGCCTCGCCTGTTCATGCAAAGGCCTTAGCCTTGTCTCACGTAGTGGAGGCTCCTATCGTTGGCTACTTCATCGAGCGTCCATGATTGATCCCTCCTGCACATAAGTCAAAAGATAGGCCTCTGTGAGGCTTTCCTCGGGGTTGTCAAAGGTTCAAAGTTTTAGTTGAAAAAATTATTCGTGCCAAGCACGGTGAGCACCAATATTGGGAAGCAGTTTCCGAACAGGGTGAAAGTGTGGGGGCGGGCTCCGACTTCGGTCGGAGGTTCACTCACTGGATGTCGCACCTGGTTTTCCAAAGAATACCAAGCGCTAACTATATGTGTGCCCAGGATGTCCACATGACACATATAGCAACAAATATGAAGAATATCAAGAACAATGCTTTATTACATAGCGAAACATATTTACTTTAAGACTTACATATATAACAAAACACAACGAAATCTATTCGTAATCTTCATTCTTCGGGACTCCATACTCCACAGGGACGGTTGACTGGGGGAACACTCGCCTAGTACTCTTGGAACTCCTCAGAGAGAACTCTTCACTTCAACCACCATCTGGTACCCATCCGGGATTTTTGTTCATTGATTGTAAAGCAAGCGTCAGCTCACCATGCTCAGCAAGTACAACTACGGGGATGCAAGGCTCAAAGGTTTGACTCGGTTAACTGCGGTTAGCATTTTAAGTTGGTCATATTTTATATTAATCTTACATTACTAAATGTATGAACCCTGTTGTCCCATGATAAGAGATATCCATTATGTTAAAAAGAGGTAAGCCACAAACCACCAACAATACCCCACCATGAACCACTTATAAAGGATCCGAGCCGCTCGTATCCGTGAGCACGGCTGATATATCAGGTTTACACTCTGCAGAGGTTGTACACTTTCACCTTAGGCCGTGATTCCCATATGCCGGGGAGAGCCAGTCCCACATTACCTCCTCTATGGAAGTACGGCAGGGTTTCACTACGTAGTCTTTCACTAGCCACTCTAACAAGTAGTAGCCGCAAGGTTTCGGCTTCCAGGCGAATGGAGGCCCCCTTCAAGATGGCACACCTGACAGCCGACCAGTACACATCTTGACAGGCAAGGAAGCCATTCTTTAACCCAGTTCCCCCCTCTAGCGCCTTTCGGTAACTACTACAAGCTAGAGAAAGTCTAGTTACACAACTAAGATCAGAGCCATATAATACCCAAGGTTGCACGGGATCTCCCGGGTGGCCGCTTTAAAAGATAGTCCCTGGGGTGGGTCACTGAGCGAACAACATGCTCCAGTGCCCTAAATGTGGTTAAAAAGCCTCTTTTAACATTTGTTCCATAATCATAAATCAGTATTAAACAATTAGCATTTATATAGCGCGTAGCATTTCTAGTCATATTATGCAAAAACCCTCCCATAGGTACAAGGTATACAGTTCAAATGAATTCTAGTATTGCCCTATGGTTCATCAAGTTGACACATGCATGATGATTACTGGGTCTTGCATTAATAGGTAACAAGGAAACCGTAGGTTATACTTGCCTTCAAAAGCTTGCTTAAACTTGTCCAACTTTCCTTCCGGATCGTCCTCACATAGCTTCTTCTACCGATAGCAACAAACTGGCGTAAACACCTGAAGATGACCCTAAAAACAGTACACCAAACATTACAAATAAATAAGCTATAAAGGTTTTGAAAGCGTACGGGTCATTCTATGATCGTGCAAGCGCAAAAACTAAGTACAACAACAACTACGATTAAAAGATGTGAGAATTACAAGGTATCGGTGGAAAGGATTGGATTCAGATGAGCAAGGTGGAGTTTGGACTAGAATAAACATATTCTTTAGAATGAAACAGATGGATGTGAGTTAGGTTCTAACATAAACATAGGGGTTGGCTTGGGAGAGCATGATATATATCATGGAGTACAATAGGGATGGGTTGATAGACTAGAATAGATTGCATATATAGGACAATGAGATTGAATTGATATACATCACGTGACACGATATCTTGATATCTAACCATTGAAGTTATGATGTCGCATGACTGAGCTAGAGTGATATGTCGAGGTTGATAAATGAGATAGCTATGACATTGTGGTGATAGTGTGGATGTCGAGAGTTGATATAGCATGACTTGAATAGGACGAGTGTATTTGGTTATCACTTGCTCATGCTGGAAAGGTATAACATGAAAGGGTTAGGACATTCGGACAATCGGGTGTATTCTTGTGGGACTATGTCTTTGATTACCAAAATATGTAGGGGACATGTGTGCAACACATGGGGTCATGTTGCACGAATAGGGGTAGGACAATCGGATATGTACTTAGGATAGAACGGATTTGACAGAGTAGGTTGTATGCGAATAGGCATCATTGGAAGACATGAAGGGTCCATGGATGATATGTTATGGCTTTGGCAACAAGATTCTTCCTCATTTATAGGACATTACATAACAAAGATTATGGTGGTGGTGGTGGTGGGATAACTAGAACTTGACAAGTGTACGACAACCATGGATTTAAGGCGGATGGAGAGGTTGCACAAAGAACTCATGTTCTAATTATTACTTATTGATATATGAGTGGGATTTTGGATATGTGTATAGGTTGCTTGGGAACATGTCATGATCAGCGAATGCACTAAAGTGGAGCTAGGTCAAGGGAAACATGATTATGACGATCAGTGCATCGGTTGAGCATACTCGATGGCAGACAACGGTGGATTTGATGATTTCTTGCATAGTATGACAAAGACAAATGGTGATCCATTTTGTGGGGTTTCTAGGTACTGTATGGAACATGTTTTGGTGAAGGGGCACGATGTTTTGACCATCGGTTAAGCGGGGAAACAAGATTGCAAGAAGGCATTGTGAGATTGTCGGCATGGCAGGAGCAGCGATATGGTGATGCTTATAACTCAAGTTTCATAGTTCATATGGCTAAGCCAACTTGCAGGGATATGTTTAGGTTTATGATACACAATGTGGTAAAAGGGCTTGACCACCGGAGTGGCAGATCATCGGGAACGCGCATGCCAACCGGCATCAGCATTGCTGCGGGCAACAGGGACAGCCAACACAAAAATGATGATATCTCTTTCATATTTGATCAAATGGCCATGAACCTTGGCAGAGTCATGTGCAACTACATAAAAGATGTTCTTGCCAAAGGATTCACCAAGGGGTTCAATGGATCAACGGGAACGCTGTTGCCAAAAACAGGGTCAGTGCTGTATGGACAGCAGGGGTAGTAGACACTTGGGACTTCTATATCTCGGCCATTATGGATTGCATGGCCAAGACAACTTGTGGGATCATGTGCAGGTATGTAATAAACATGTATGTTAAAGGGCATGGTGATTGGGACAGTGGATTAGCGAGGAACGCCAAAACAACTCAGAGCTGCAAACTGACCTAACAGCAAGAACAGCGGGCATGAAGATGATTATATATCTAGTTTCTCAACACCTATGGTCAAACCATTTTGCAGAGGCGTGTTCAAGGATGCTATATACAATTCCACCAAAGGGTTTTGTGATTGGATCAACAAAACAGCGAGGAACGCCAAATTCCTCAACAGCAGCATGGCTGGCCGCAAGGACAGCCACACATATCATGGGTAATTTTTGCCGGGGATCAACCATATGTCATCCAAAGTACATGATTTGCTTAGAGGAACATGAAATCAGTATGAGAGAGATGTTGGAGTGTTCTCACCATGTGGGATGGTGTGATGGAGCGAGGATACACATCGCGATGGCCGGAGACGACGACATAGTGCAATCGGGCATCCTTCTCTTGTTGTGGTTGATGGGGGCAGCCATGGGGGAGGAGGAGGAGGTGCAGGGGTGTCCCTCCTCTGTTCTTGGCGTGGGAAATGAAGGCGGAGGCGTGAGGGGGCTGAGGGGGAGGTGTATTTGAAAACTTTAAATTCATTTTTCATACATAAACACTATGCAAAGGCATGATATGCAACAAACCATTAGATTGGATTCTTAAAATGTTTTGGAAACTCACATTTTCTAGTATATAAATTGTCAACAACTAAATAAAGGTTGGGAAAGTTTTAGAAAAATACAAAATCATATATTTTATTAAGTGTTTTCTATTCACATTCCAAATGGAAATTTTGGGGTGTGACACTGGAGGATGCAAATGTTGGGACAAGGGTCCCGAATAGGTTTAGGAGGGAGAAGTTCCTTGGTGAAAGCTGCTTGGAGAAGGCCATATGCGAAGGGCCTCTAACAAAGGTTCCGTGCAGAGGTCTTCCGATGAAGGTCATCTAACTAGAGGTGTTCTAACGAAGGTCTAGAACAAATGTCGAGGAATGAAGTTCCCAGGCGAAGGTTCCTTGGTGAAGGTCTAGTAGCAAAGGTTTCTGCGGATACATGGGTGTATGCCGAGTCTCTGAGTGATGAGTGATTGTCAACTGGGATAATGCGCATGTTCTTTGGCTTGTGTTGTGCAGGTGTCGAGCACGGATACAGTGATCAGAGGCAAGGTGAAGGTCAAGTAGAGACGTGCCATGCCGATGGACCGAGAGTGGCGAAGGGCGGACGTGAGGCTTGGACTGAGGGACCGGTGGCTCGAGGATCAGCTGTGGTGGCTGGCAGCCTGGGACAGCGACGAGCGGAGACTTGCGGGCACGGTGTTGCCTGGGTCGACGACTTGGGGACACGTGTCGGTGGACGGGGTGCACGGGCGGTGCATCCCCTCGACGGCTCGGTTTGGTGGTTGAGCCACGAAAAAACCACCGAGTGGACGGTTTCCGGGTTTGGGCCTCAAAACCTGGGCGCTGATAGTTTCCGAGTTTGGGCCACAAAATTCGGGCTGAGGACGGTTTCCAGGTTTGGGCCTCAAAACCTGGGTGTTGCGGGTTTGCTGAGTTTGGGCCACAAAACTCAGGCTACGGATGGCTGGTTTTCCGGTTTAGGCCTCAAAACCGGGGTTGGTCTTGAAGGCTGGTTTCCCGGTTTGGGCCTCAAAACCGGGGGCGAAGTCCGGGAAAAGGACAAGCAGAGCGGTGGCGGCACGTGGCGGCAATCGGTGAGGTTGCGTCGAGTCAACGCTACCAGTTGTGCGGGCGTGGCCGTCAGATCACCAGCTATCTTGAGTTGGTCCAGAATAACCCTAGGGTTTAGCTGGCTCGCTCTGTAATTAGAGAGGGGTAGAGTAGGAAATAGAATTAGGATAAGTAGAGGGAGACACCCTCCTCCCATTCTATCTCAGTCATTTGCTTTTTGCTTCTAGGGTTTCCTGCTCCCCTAATCCCCTGCTGTAGCTACTGAGATCCGCAGAGAATCATACCTCTGTGTACTGTAGATTTTGAGGAAGTGAGACTGTAATCTCACTGTTGTAGCGTGTGGTAGCCACACGGTTGCAGATCGATGACTTGATTCGTGTTTTGTTCGTGTTCTTCGCGTTCTTCGTTTCTCCGTGATTTTCCCGTCACTCGATCTCCCTCTCTACTGCGTCTTTGCGAAATCCGTTTGAATCAACTTGTTCTTTATAGTGAGGAGATCATTTCTACCCAAGGAATTCATCTAACTCCTCACGAACAAGTAGATCAGGTTGATTTCGTTTTCGTGGCGTTTTTCGTTCATACTCCTCCCCTTTCGATTTCTCGGTGATTGAATCGATTTAAGCGGATGATTTCTTGGGGATAGTCTCCTAACTACCTCGTGATCATCTTCTCCAAGTTTAGGAACGTGGGATTGAGTTTTGAATCGGATTTGGGAAGAGTTGTGTGAGGGGCGACCGAAATGTCCCTCACTGGGAGGTCGCGGACAGTCCGCCGTTCATCCCGCGGACAGTCCGCGCGTCGGGGACTTGGCCAGAGCAGTGGCCGCGAGTCTCTGCTGTTTGGGTCTCGGTTGACCGGCGGACAGTCCGCCGGTATAAACCGCGGACAGTCCGGGACTGTCCAGGGGACTTGCAGGAGCAGTGTTGTTTCGGTGTTTTGACCGGCGGACAGTCCGCCATCCCCTCGCGGACAGTCCGCAGTAGGGGCGGACAGTCCGGGACCCCAGGACCAGATAGTCCGGGATTCGTCTGCTTGTTGCAGTTTAGTGCGTTTGCTCTCCCGGCTTCTTCGCTTGGTTTCCGGACTTCTCGTTTGGCCCTAGAGTTGATCAAGAAACCTCTCTAGGTATCTTTGCTACTTGTTAGCATAGGTATTTGGGGATCTCTCGACGTAGCCATCTATCTACGTTCAGGACTTGGTTTTTGAGGGGTTGAACTAGTTCCGGTGCTTTGTGCCGATTGGTTTGCTATCGCTTTGTGGTGCTCCGCTGTGATCCTAGGGATCATCCACCCTCTTCCAAGGGTCGTGAGCATCACGGTTTCGATCGAAGCTTTTGGGGGTTGATTTGTGGGACAAAGGCCAAAGTTTCGAGAGAAATTTTTGAGCTCCCATTCACCCCCCTCTGGTCGCCTTGCTATTGCATTCTCGGTCCTTCAATTGGTATCGGAGCGGGTTAAGGATCTTCCACCTTAGCCGGTTCCAGATCCACAGAAGGCGACATGGATCACAGCGTGGGCAAACCGCCGTTTTTCGATGGGACGAACTATGCGTATTGGAAGATACGCATGTCGGCCTATCTGCAGAGTTTGGGTGCTTCCATTTGGGATATTTGCAACTCTGCCGATTACGTGGTCTTGGCTGCTCGTGTCTCTCAGCTTCAGATCGATGAGCACGATGCCAATAGCCAAGCCTGTAATGCTCTTTTCTCATGCCTGAGCATGAGTGAGTTTGATCGCGTTTCTCACCTCGCTACGGCTCGGGAGATTTGGGCTACCCTCATGCGTTTTCATGAGGGAACCTCTCAAGTCAAAACCCGTCTCTACGAGTCGTTCAAGCGAGAGTATGAGAACTTTCGACATATGCCTGGCGAGAGCATAGAAAGTTTATTCGCTCGCTTTCAGGTGATTGTCAACAGGATGAGGGCTAACAAGGAGCTGTTGCCTTTCGATGATCATGAGAGGGCTTTGAAGCTTTTGCATACCCTTGATTGGTCCGTGTGGGATTCCAAGGTTCAGGCGATCATCGAATCGCCTAACTATGAGACCCTCACATGCGACGAGCTCTTTAGTAAGCTCAAGTCCAGTGAGATTGATGCCATGGCGAGGGCTTCTTATGAAAATCCTTCTGGCCCGTCGATGGCTTTGGTTTCTGGCTCTTCTGCTAACACCTCTGGAGGCTTTGCACTTTCCTCTCTTCTTTCTGTCACAGAGGAGCAATTGGAGTTCATGGGGGATGACGAGTTGGCTTTGCTCGCCAACCGGTTCTCGCGGTTCCACAACAACCGCATGAACCGTCGCCGTGGAGGAGGACGCTCGGGATGTTTCGAGTGCGGCGACCCCAACCACTTCATCACCAATTGCCCGAAGAAGAACAAGCAAGTCTTCGGCTAGGCGGATCATGGGCACAAGTACGACTCCGGCAAGCGCAAGGAGAAGTACGTTCCCGCAAAGCACAAGCGGAAGGGAGACCTCAACAAGGAGTACATCAAGACCAAGTACTTAGAGAAGGCCCAGGCGGAGCAGCGTGCGTTCTTCGCCACGCTCAGCGACGTCGACGACTCCTCTTCCTCAAGCGATGACGAGTCCGAGAAGAAGAAGAGGATTGAGGACAAGCTCAACGGCCTCTGCTTCTTCACCGACGACGAGGGCTTCTGCAACATGGCTCTCGGCAAGGAGGTCGACGATGAGCTGGAGGAGACCCCTCGGAACGACGACGATGACGACGACACTTCCCAGGTATCTCAGACCCCCGATGAGCTTTCTGCTGAGGTCGAGAAGCTTACTACCGCGCTCCTTAGTCAGGATAAGTTGCTTAGGCGTGCTGCTAGAGAGCGCAAGGAGTTTAGGCAGAAGTGGGAGGATACGGTGAAGGAACTTGAATCTGTCAGGTCCACCGTAGTTGTTACCGATGAGGAGTGTGAGATGTGCACCACACACATGGCTGACCTTCTCACTTTGAGAAGCAAGTATGTTGTGTTGGCAGGAGAGGTGGATGAGCTGAAGGCTAGATCCTCGCTGTTGGGTGCGTGCAAGTCATGTGCTGGCTTGCAATCCGAGTTGGCAGAGAAGAATGCCAAGATTGTGTCTCTTGAGAAGGCCAACTCGGGTAGCACTTGTGTGTCCAGGTGTGTTCTTTGTGAGGGCTTGGAGATGGAGATAGCCAATGTGAAGCATGACAAGATGCAAACCGAGGAATTAAACACATACCTTCAGACCATCTTGTCATGGGTGTCGAGTGGTGAGCCGCAGCTTGAGATGATGATCTCCCAGTTCAAGCGTGCTGCAGGAGGTCCAGGTGTAGGCTTTGCTCCGGGTGTTGATGTATCATCTTTTGGGAAGATTGGAGAGTCGAGTGGTCTGAACCCATGTGAGAAGCCCAACTCCACCACTACTCCCAAGCTTACCAAGATTCCACCCAAAGAGCCTTTCAAGCCTAACACCAAGGATGGTGTATTTGTGGAACCTCCGAGAGCTCCACCCAAGAAACAATCATGGGCTCCAAAACCAAACCACCTCAAGAACAAGCTAGACACCATGCCACCCATCCAGGAGGAGCTTATGCCACAGAAGGGCAAAGTGATCCATACCCACTACCGTGAGTACCAACAACCCCCTATGAGAGCGGTGAGGTACCATTGTGAGCACTGTGGGAGAGATGGTCACTTGAGTGAGTTTTGCTTTCGGCGCAAGAGAGAGGCGCGCCGTGCAAAGGAGATGAACAACACAGACATGTACCATCCTTTCCATGATGTACATGTGCCGAACGTTCAGAGGCGTGCTGCTAGGTCTAGAGGTCTAAAACCTCAAGTTCCTAGGCCTAGGCCGCGAGGAGGTCGTGCCCAGCGGGAGCCTGCAGTTCTAGGCTATGGACCCCGTGGCGGTGGCTTTGTAGTTGAGCGCTTTCCCCCACCGCATTTTGAGTATCGCGGTGAGCGCTCCTTCCCCAGCGGACCACGTTTTCCTCAGCGTGGTGATTGCTCTCCCCGTAGGCGCGCTAGGAATGGTTTTCCTGCTAACCGTTCTTTTGAGCACCCGGCCCAACACTGGTATTCTCCCTACTTCACTAACCCCAGTGTTGGACCGTATGCTCACCCTATGTCTTTTTATTGATGTAGGTAAAACGATTGGAGAACGTTTGGTTGGTGAATTCCGGTTGTTCGAGGCACATGACCGGAAACGCCAAGTGGTTCTCCAGTCTTAATCCTGTTCTCGGAAAGGAGTTTATCACATTCGGCGACAATAGCAAAGGTAAGGTCTTGTCTCGTGGATCGGTGCGAGTTAATGAGCACTTTGTGTTGCGTGATGTTGCTCTTGTTTCTAACTTGCATTTTAACCTCCTTTCTGTTTCGCAACTCTTTGATGACGACTATGAGATTTGTTTTAAACCGAATCTCAGTCGTATTTTGGATCCTCAGGGCAATCTTGTGTGTTTGATTTCGCCCTTTGGAAAAGTCTTTCATGCGAATTTCTCAGAGTCTTTTGGCACTTCTCGCTATCTTGTGGCTGGACCTTCCTCCTCTGATCTTTGGAAGTGGCATAGGAGACTTGGACATTTGAGCTTCGACTTGCTTGCAAGGCTTAGTTCACTTAGCCTAATCCGAGGACTGCCCAAGTTGCATATGAAAAGGATCTTGTTTGCCACTCTTGTAGACATGGGAAGATGGTTGCCGCTCCCCACCATCTAGTGACTCAGGTCATGACCAAGCGCCCTGGAGAGCTTTTGCACATGGACCTTGTTGGTCCGGCTCAGGTGAGCTCGGTTGGGGGGAAGTGGTATGTGCTTGTTGTTGTTGATGACTTTTTGAGATATTCGTGGGTTTTCTTTTTAGCTGAGAAAACCGAGACTTTCTCCTTTGCTCGCAATCTGATTTTGGGTCTTTAGAACGAGTTCCCTTTGAACTCGATGCGAGCTATTAGGAGTGATAATGGTTCCGAATTCAAGAATTTGGATTTTGAGAAGTTTTGTAACTCTTTGGGTTTAGAGCATCAGTTTTCTTCCCCCTACACACCTCCCCAGAATGGTGTTGTAGAGAGGAAGAATCAGACCCTTGTTGAGATGGCCAGGATGATGCTCGATGAGCATAGGACTCCTAGGCGATATTGGGCCGAAGCTATGAGCACTGCATGCTACATTTCCAATCGCATTTTTCTCCGAGCTTTCTTGAAAAAGACTTCTTATGAGTTGCGTTTTGGAAAACTGCCCAAAGTGAGTTATTTTCGAGTTTTTGGTTGCCATTGTTTTATACTCAAAAAGGGCAACTTGGACAAGTTTGAGTCTCGTTCTTCTGACGGCGTGTTTTTGGGTTATGGCACTCATACTCGGGCATATCGTGTACTTAACCTTGACACTAACCGAGTCATGGAGACATCCGATGTCACCTTCGACGAGACCATGGTTTGTCCTTCTTCTCGTTTTGAGCGTGCAGGTGATCATGAGGTTGGTGAGCCTCTTTTTGATGACGAGGATGAGGGTGCTGAAGGTATGGATGATCCAGCACCCCATCCACCTGCTATGCCGCAAGGAGCGGCTTCTACTACGACTCACGGCCCCGACACTTCTTCCTCTTGAGGGCCGTGGGATCCGCCACCTCGAGCGGTACCCTTTGTACCCGAGGAGGCGCCAGCTACTATTGAGGGGGAGATCACTTCAGCTCGGGAGGCGCCACGACACATCCAACGCCAACACCCGCCTCAACAGATGATCGGTAGCATCGGCGAACGTGTCACTCGGTCAAGGTCACAACAAATCTCTCACTTTGCTCATTCTGCATTTGTTGCTGATTTTTGAACCCTGAGATGTTGGACATGCTTTATCTGATCCGAATTGGGTCAATGCCATGCATGAGGAGTTGGAAAATTTTGAAAGAAATCGGGTTTGGGTTTTGGTTCCTTTTCCTCCTGATTGTCATCCTATTGGCACAAAATGGGTTTTCAAAAACAAACAAGAAGAGGATGGCCATGTTGTGAGAAACAAGGCCAGACTAGTAGCCCAGGGGTATAGTCAGAAGGAAGGGATAGATTATGAGGAGACTTTTGCTCTTGTAGCCCATTTGGAGGTGATTAGGATACTCTTGGCTTTTGCTGCATCCAAAGGGTTTAAACTTTTTTCAAATGGATGTCAAGAGTGCCTTCCTAAATGGCTACATAGAAGAGGAGGTGTATGTGAGACAACCCCCCGGTTTCGAAAATCCCAAGTTTCCAAACCATGTCTTTAAACTTCACAAAGCTTTGTATGGTTTGAAACAAGCCCCTAGAGCCTGGTATTATAGGTTGAAAACCTTTTTGCTTGCTAAGGGTTTTAAAATGGGATGTGTGGATAAAACACTTTTTCTCCTCAAGCAAGGCACTGATACTCTCTTGGTTCAGATTTACGTGGATGATATCATTTTCGGTGGTTCTTCTCACGCTTTGGTTGCCAAGTTTGCAGATACTATGAGTAGGGAGTTTGAGATGAGCATGATGGGTGAGTTGACGTTTTTCCTCGGGTTGCAAATCAAGCAATCCCGAGAGGGGACGTTCGTGCACCAGGGCAAGTACACCAAGGACATCCTGAAGAAGTTCGATATGGGTGAGGCCAAGCCTCTTCCAACACCCATGTCGACCACGACGGCCCTGGATGCGGATGTGGATGGAGAAGCTGTGGACCAGAAGGAGTACCGGAGTATGATCAGATCGCTGCTGTACCTGACGGCGACACGCCCGGACATCCAGTTCGCGGTGTGTTTGCGCGCGATTTCAGTCGTCGTCGCGCACCTCACACCGTCAGGTGGTCAAGCGCATAATGAGGTACTTATCCTTCACTCCAGAATTCAAGATTTGGTACTTTCCTTCCTCCACCCTCGCCCTTTGCGGTTATTCTGATGCCGATTTTGCTGGTTGCCATATTGATCGCAAGTCCACTTCTGGGACTTGTCAGTTTATTGGTTCTTCTCTTGTATCGTGGTCTTCTCGCAAGCAGTCTAGTGTCGCCCAGTCTACCACGGAGGCTGAGTATGTTGCTGCGGCTAGCTGCTGTTCCCAGTTACTCTGGATGATGGCCACTTTGCGTGATTTTGGTCTGAGCTTTTCTCGTGTTCCTTTGCTTTGTGACAACACGAGTGCAATTAGCGTTGCTAAGAACCCCGTGCTGCACTCAAAGACCAAACACATTGATGTGCGCTTTCATTTCTGCGAGACCACTATGAGAAGGGTGATATCGACCTTCGCCATGTCGATACTCATCATCAGTTGGCTGATATTTTCACCAAGCCTTTGGACCAATCAACTTTTGCTAGGTTGAGAGGTGAGCTTGGTGTGTGTTTCCCCTTTTTAGATGGGGGAAACACTTTGACTCTTGTATCATAAACTGACCATTTGTTTTTTAATTGGTTTCTTCTTGCATCTTTTCTGCATTTCATCTTGCATATTTACTTTCAGAGCTTCATGCATATAGTCTTTAGAATGTCACTATGCTCTGTGTAGTATATGCTCTGATGCTTTACTTGTAGCTTATGCTCTTTCTGATCACTGCTACATGTTGTGAGCTGAGCTATTTTATGAATGGTGAACTTGCTTAATGAACTAAAAACTGAAAATGTTCACCATTGAGATATGCAACTAGCCTGTGTAGAATGTGTTGAAATCACTTGTGCTTTTCATATATGCTAGGTTGCTATGTCTCTAGTTCTGAGTCATTCACTTGCTTGGTATGTTCATATTCTGAGATAAAATTTGAACCAAGTTAAGTAAATTAGAAAGATTGAGATGAGATTGCTTGTCAGCACATCACAGTTTCGAGACGGTTTCTCATTGCACTTTGAGTTAAACTTGAGTTGTGTAGTGTATGACCGAAACTATTGCCTTAAGCTTCTGATTGCTTCTGCATAGGCTTCGCACAGTTGAAAAGTTAGGCAAGACAAGCTTTCAACCTCCCGCAATCACATGCTAAAACTTGAACTTGTGTAACTCAACCGCTACAACTCCGATAAAATTTTGGCTACACAAGTTTATGTTTCATTCAATAGCATGATGGTTGAACTTTGCTAGGGGTAGTTCACCTTGTATACATGTTTAGCACTTGTTTGACTTCCTGTCTATACATGTTTGGTGCTATTCTGATGGTGAATGCTTTTGGCTAAAACTGCTCACTTTGCTCACATGTTCATAATTCGTATTTGGTGATCAGTTTGAGCCTTTGCTGGCATATGTGTGCTTCGTTATGTCATTGCAGCTATTCTTTGTAGGGCATCTTTGCATTCTCTCGACTATATTCCTGAAGCTGCTAACTTGCATTTTGACTCATATGCATTTTGGAAGGGGGAGTTCTTCTGTCAAGGGGGAGAAATTTGCTTGTTGGTGCACTTTTGCTTGATGGTGCATTTTCAACTAAGGGGGAGAAATTGCAAATCATATGTCCTCCGAGTGTTCAACTGAGGGGGAGTTTGCTCGTTTTGCTTGATGCTGAGTTTTTGGGCATTTTCGTTTGGTTCGGAGCATTTTTGGTAGCTAGTTGTGTTGAGCCTTTGCCTCTTTCTTGAGGAACTAGCACCCTTGCTGTTATGCTCTTCAGCTGATTTCTAGGCTTCTTCAGTCGGTATCGAGCTTCCTCGCTAGCGGTGTTGAGCCCGTTCCGCCTCTTCTTGAGGGCTAGCTCTGTTTTGCTTAAGTTTCAGTTGATTTTCCAATTGTGTCAAGTTTTCTCGCTAGCGGTGTTGAGCCTGTTCTACCTCTTCTTGAGGGCTAGCTTTGCTTTGCTTGGTTGCGTCGAGCCGTTGCCCATGTCTTTGGGAACCAAGTTGTTTTGCTCTTTCCACTTGACCTTCTTCGGCTTTTCTATGATTTTGGGTCATTTGGTCGAGTTCTCTCTCCTTCTTCCTTCCTTCCTCTATTCCATTATGATTTGTGTTGGTAGTTGACAATGCACTCATCAAGGGGGAGATTGCGGATACATGGGTGTATGCCGAGTCTCTGAGTGATGAGTGATTGTCAACTGGGATAATGCGCATGTTCTTTGGCTTGTGTTGTGCAGGTGTCGAGCACGGATACAGTGATCAAAGGCAAGTTGAAGGTCCAGTAGAGACGTGCCGTGCCGATGGACCGAGAGTGGCGAAGGGCGGATGTGAGGCTTGGACTGAGGGACCGGTGGCCCGAGGATCAGCTGTGGTGGCTGGCAGCCTGGGACAGCGATGAGCGGAGACTTGCGGGCACGGTGTTGCCTGGGTCAAGGACCTGGGGAAACGTGTCGGTGGACGGGGTGCACGGGCGGTGCATCCCATCGACGGCTCGGTTTGGTGGTTGAGCCATGGAAAAACCACCGAGTGGACGGTTTCCAGGTTTGGGCCTCAAAACCTGGGCGCTGATGGTTTCCGAGTTTGGGCCACAAAACTCGGGCTGAGGACGGTTTCCAGGTTTGGGCCTCAAAACCTGGGTGCTGCGGGTTTGCTGAGTTTGGGCCACAAAACTCAGGCTACGGACGGCTGGTTTTCCGGTTTGGGCCTCAAAACCGGGGGTTGGTCGTGAAGGCTGGTTTCCCGGTTTGGGCCTCAAAACCGGGGCAAAGTCCGGGAAAAGGACAAGCAGAGCGGCGGCGGCACGTGGCGGCAATCAGTGAGGTTGCGTCGAGGCAACGCTACCAGTTGTGCGGGCGTGGCCGTCAAATCACCAGCTATCTTGAGTTGGTCCAGAATAACCCTAGGGTTTAGCTGGCTCGCTCTGTAATTAGAGAGGGGTAGAGTAGGAAATAGAATTAGGATAAGTAGATGGAGACACCCTCCTCCCATTCTATCTCAGTCATTTGCTCTTTGCTTCTAGGGTTTCCTGCTCCCCCAATCCCCTGCTGTAGCTACTGAGATCCGCAGAGAATCATACCTTTGTGTACTGGAGATTTTGAGGAAGTGAGACCGTAATCTCACTGATGTAGCGTGTGGTAGCCACACGGTTGCAGATCGATGACTTGATTCGCGTTTTGTTCGTGTTCTTCGCGTTCTTCGTTTCTCCGTGATTTTCCCGTCACTCGATCTCCCTCTCTACTGTGTCTTTGTGAAATCCGTTTGAATCAACTTGTTCTTTATAGTGAGGAGATCATTTCCACCGAAGGAATTCATCTAACTCCTCATGAACAAGTAGATCGGGTTGATTTCGTTTTCGTGGCGCTTTTTCGTTCATACTCCTCCCCTTTCGATTTCCCGGTGATTGAATCGATTTGAGCGGATGATTTCTTGGGGATAGTCTCCTAACTACCTCGTGATCATCTTCTCCAAGTTTAGGAACGTGGGATTGAGTTTTGATTCGGATTTGGGAAGAGTTGTGTGAGGGGCGATCGAAATCGCCCTCACTGGGAGGTCGCGGACAGTCCGCCGTTCCTCCCGCGGACAGTCCGCGCGTCGGGGACTTGGCCAGAGCAGTGGCCTCGAGTCTCTGCTGTTTGGGTCTCGGTTGACCGGCGGACAGTCCGCCGGTATAAACCGCGGACAGACTGGGACTGTCCAGGGGACTTGTAGGAGCAGTGTTGTTTCGGTGTTTTGACCGGCGAACAGTCCGCCATCCCCTCGCGGACAGTCCGCAGTAGGGGCGGACAGTCCGGGACCCCAGGGCCGGACAGTCCGGGATTCGTCTCCTTGTTGCGGTTTAGTGCGTTTGCTCTCTCGGCTTCTTCGCTTGGTTTCCGGACTTCTCGTTTGGCCCTAGAGTTGATCATGGAACCTCTCTAGGTACCTTTGCTACTTGTTAGCATAGGTATTTGGGGATCTCTCGACGTAGCCGTCTATCTACGTTCGGGACTTGGTTTTTGAGGGGTTGAACTAGTTCCGGTGCTTTGTGCCGATTGGTTTGCTATCGCTTTGTGGTGCTCCGCTGTGATCCTAGGGATCATCCACCCTCTTCCAAGGGTCGTGAGCATCACGGTTTCGATCGAAGCTTTTGGGGGTTGATTTGTGGGACAAAGGCCAAAGTTTCGAGAGAAATTTTTTAGCTCCCATTCACCCCCCCCCCCCTCTGGTCGCCTTGCTATTGTGTTCTCGGTCCTTCAGTTTCATGCAATGTCTTCATCAAGAAGGCTTTATGATAGTGCTTCCGCGACAGAGGCTCCAGACTTGCGAGAGGCCAAAGTAAGACGACATGATTAGGGTTTTCATAATGAGTGGAAGAAAGGACCCCCTTACCCTCATGCACTTGGCATTTATAGGCAATCAGTAATTTATATGCGACCCCCTTAGTGGGAAAGAATTTCACAAACCACTACACTAACTCACATTGGGTCTCTTTATGGGGAGTTGGCCCATATGTCATATGGGTTCCTCAACACCATCAAAATAATTAGTTTAAGATATTTACCATCAAAAGATCTAACTTTATAGATGCTTAGAACTTTTGTGATCTTCACAATAAATTGGGAGGTACGCCTCTGTGAGAAAAGAGTCGGGGGCTCGCACTTAGGCACAGTTGTTGCATGGGTCGCACCGCAAAGACTCACGTGCCACGCGTGCACAGCTCGGTGTCCCTTGTAGAATATGAGCGCCTCTTTCACGCCGACACTCTTGTTGTTGGCGCTGCTTTTGATGGGCTTGTTGGTACCGGTGGCTTTCTAGTAGTCGGATCTTGCCGCACGGTACAGCCAGATCCTGTTTGGATACTTGCGGTCTCGGTACGTGTTGTATCAAGGCAGCAGTACACATCATATCAAAGTAAGATCATTAGCTCTGTTCGACAGAATTTAAAATGACTTTTGCTTATTAATACAATTGATCAGTTGTGAGATTTTGTATGAATTAACGCCAACTTACAGTTCAAACGAACAGAGCCATTGCTAAATATTTCCATAATGGCAGGATTAGCTAGCTAAAGATCGGGAACAATCTGCAACCCTCGCTCACGGGCAGCTCAGGGAGTCTAAGGATGCGATCCAGGCGATGTCGATGGCGTCGAACGCATCCGTTTAAAGTGAACTGCTCTCCGGTGCCGTCTGCATGGTGAACATCGAGCTCTTGCTGAAAGTATCCCTGATCCCACTGATAATGAGTAGGCCCAAATAATTCGATTAGGGTAGTTGTTGATCCATACCACATAGTTCCAGCAACTACAAAAGTAGCAAAAAAAACAGCAACGATACTACTGGAAAGTACACTTTCAATATTGCCCATATGTAACCCTTTGTATAGACGTTGAGGCGGACGAACACTTAGATGGAATAGGCCCGCTAATATGCCCAAAGTACCTGCAGCAATATGATGCGAAGCTATTCCTCCCGGAACGAAAGGATCAAAACCTTCCGCACCCCATGCAGGATTTACAGCTTGTATTTTTCCAGTTAGTCTGTAAGGATCAGACTCCCCAACGACGTACCACGTACCTCCCGACTTAGGGCCCGTTTGGTTAGACCCCACTAAAGTTTAGTCACTAAAATTAGTCACTAAAGTACCAAACACTCAACTAAAATTTAGAGGCCTTTAGTCATAAAGAGGTAGCTAAAAGTGACTAAAATTTAGTGATCTTTAGTCACTATAACCAAACAGGGATCACTAAACTTTATGGGTCACAAAACTCTAGGGATCACTAAATTTTAGAGGGGCTAACCAAACATGCCCACGTGGAGTTCACATAAGTGCTAAATATCTTAAGTTAGATTCTTTTGATTCGAGGTATATATTTAAAGATTGGTTATTTTAAAGGGGCTAACCAAACATGCTATGTCTCTAGTTCTGAGTCTTTCACTTGCTTGGAATGTTCATTTTCTGTTACTAAATTGAACCAAGTTTTAAGTGAATTGAAAAGATCGAGATGAGATTGTTTGTCAATACAACACGGTATCGAGACTGTTTCTCACTGCACTTTGAGTTAAACTTGAGCCGTGTAGTGTATGACCGAAATCGACGCTTTAAGCTTCTGATTGCTTCTGCATAGGCTTAGCTCGGTTGAAAAGTTAGGCAATGACAAGCCTTCAACCTCTCGCAATCACATGCTGAATTTTGAACTTGTGTATTTTCACCGCTGCAACTCCGATTAAAATCTGAAATCACAAGTATATGTTTCATTCTGCAGCATGATGATTGAACTTTGCTAGGGGTAGTTCACCTTGTATACATGTTTAGCACTTGTTTGATTTCCTGTCTATACATGTTCAGTGTTATTTTTATGGTGAACATCCTTTTCTGAATGGCTAAAACTGCTCATTTTTCTTATATGTTCATATTTCGTATTTGGTGATCAGTTTGAGCCTTTGCTGGCATTTATGCTTCTTGTTGAGTTATTGGAGTTATACTATGTAGAGCATCTTTTTGTTCTCTAGAATATATTCCTGAAGCTGCTAACTTACATTTTTGACTCATATGCATTTGGAAGGGAGAAGTTTGCCTGATAGTGCATTATCAACTAATGGGGAGAAATTTATCAAATCATGTGGGGGAGTTTGCTCGTTTTGTCTGATGAATTGTCAATTGGTTCAGAGCATTTTTCCAATTGGTTTGGAGCATCTTTGGTAGCTAGTTGTGTTGAGCCTTTGCCTCTTTCTTGAGGGACTAGCGACTTTGTCTATTTGCTCTCCATTCGGTATCGAGCTCTTCTGCTTTTCAGTTTGGCATTTTTTCAGTTGGTATCAAGTTCTCTCGCTAGCGGTGTTGAGCCCGTTCTACCTCTTCTTGAGGGCTAGCTCTATTTTGGCTTGATTTTCAACTGATATTTCAATTGGTGTCGAGCTTTATTACTTCCAATTGGTATCGAGCTTTTCTGCTAGCGGTGTTGAGCCTGTTCTACCTCTTCTTGAGGGCTAGCTTTGCTTTGTTTGGTTGCATCGAGCCGTTGCCCATGTCTTTGGGGACCAAGTTGTTTTTGCTCATTCACTTGACCTTCTTCTGGCTTTGATATGCTTTTGGGTCATTTGGACGAGTTCTCTACTTCTCCTTCTTCCTTCTTCTACTTCATTATGATTTGTGTTGGTAGTTGACAATGCACTCATCAAGGGGGAGATTGCAGATACATGGGTGTATGCCGAGTCTCGAGTGATGAGTGATTGTCAACTGGGAAAATGCGCATGCTATTTGGCTTGTGTTGTGCAGGTGTCGAGCACGGATACAGTGATCAAAGGCAAGGTGAAGGTCAAGTAGAGACGTGTTGTGCCGATGGACCGGGAGCGGTGAAGGGCGGACGTGAGGCTTGGACTGAGGGACCGGTGGCCCGAGGATCAGTTGTGGTGGCTGACAGCCTGGGACAGCGATGACCGGAGACTTGCGGGGCACAGTGTTGCTCGGGTCGAGGACCTGGGGACATGTGTCGGTGGACGGGGTGCACGGGCGGTGCATCCCCTCTACAGCGTCAGTTTGGTGGTTGAGCCAGAGAAAAACCATCCGGTGGACGGTTTCCAGGTTTGGGCCTCAAAACCTGGGCGCTGCGGGTTTCTGAGTTTGGGCCACAAAACTCAGGCGATGGACGGCTGGTTTCCCGGTTTGGGCCTCAAAACCGGGGGTTGGTTGTGAAGGCTGGTTTCCCAGTTTGGGCCTCAAAACCGGGGGCGGAGTCCGTGAAAAGGACGAGAAGAGCGGTGGTGGCACGTGGCGGCAATCGGTGAGGTTGCGTCGAGGCAACGCTACCAGTTGTGCGGGCGTGGCCGTCGGATCAGCATCCACTTCGAGTTGGTCCAGAATAACCCTAGGGTTTAGCTGGTTCGCTTTGTAATTAGTTAGGGGTAGAGTGGGAACTAGAATTAGGATAAGTAGAGGGAGACACCCACCTCCCATTTTATCTGAGTCATTTGCTATTTTGCCTTCTAGGTTTTCCTGCTCTCCCAATCCCTGCTGTAGCGAACTGAGATCTACAGAGAAGACAATCATACCTCTGTGTTCTTGAGATTTTGAGAAAGTGAGACCGTAATCTCACTGTTGTAGCGTGTGGTAGCCACACGGTTGCAAATTCGTGGTTGTGATTCGCGTTTTGATGTTGTTTTTCACGGGTTGCTCTCCTCCACGATTTTCCCGGTGATCGATCTCTTTACTCGGTACTTCTTTTGCAATTCTATTTGAACTGAGTTGTTCTAGATCGTGAGACGCATCTTTCCACCAAAGGAATTCTTCTCTAACCTCACGAGCTAGTAGATCGGTCGATTTTCGTTTCGAATCGAGTTTTGCTCTCTTTCCCCGAATTCTTCCGATTCACCGATTTGGAGTTAGGTTCGAGCCATGATCTCCTTGGGATAGCTCACTAACCTCCTTGGAACTCCTCATACCGATCTAAGCCTTAGAGCTTTTGATTCGGAGGAGATCGAGTTGAATCCGCGGAAGAACAGTGCAGTTTCGGGGACATCGGATGCTCTGTTCGTGAACATCGGACGCTGAGTTCATATCAGCGGACGCGTCCGATGCCACGTGTCATCTGACAGGGTTTTTAAAGGAGCATCCGACGCTGACCATCGGACGCTCCGTTGCATCGGGCGCGTTCGAGGATAGAGCATCGGACGCTAGGGCTTCACTGTAGCCAGCGTCTGATGACCATGCAGTAAGGTCCCAAATTTGTTGAATTTGCATCGGACGCGTCCTACGCTTGACCATCGGACGCAAGTTAGCGTCCGATGCAGGTTCTTCTGCACTATTTTGTCCGCAGTTTGTTTCTTTGACTTCGGAGTTGGTTTTGGGTTTTTGCGTTGGGTTTCTAGAGTCGCGTAGTGTCCCGCTGTGCTTCTTGGAAGCATCCACCCTACATCTAAGATCATGGACATTCGCAAGCTCTAGGTTTGTTCGTGGGGTTGATTCTCGGGACAGTGGCAACAAGTTTCTGAAAAGAAATTTTGAAGCTCCCATTCACCCCCCCTGGTCGCTTTCTATTGACACTTTCGGTCCTTCATAATCTCCCAGGCACAAAAGCACTTTGATTAGGTGATATAATATCATTCAGAATACCCTTCAATCGATTGGATAAAATCTTTGAGATGATCTTATAGACAATAGTGCACAAACTGATAGGCCTAAGATCTTTGAGTTTCTCTGGATTTTGCACTTTTGGTATAAGCACCACTATTGTCTCATACCAATTTCTAGGCATAGCACCACCCCTCAAAAAGTTATGTACTTCCCGGGTAATATCATCCCCTACAATATGCCAGTATTGTTTATAAAAAAGGGCAGGCATACCATCTGAACCTGGAGCATTGAGATCACCGATGCCATCCAATGCCATCTTTACTTCTTCAGCATTCACTTCACGACATAATATTTGATTCATATCTTCAGTAACTCTTGCCGATACATATTGCAAAAGGTCCTCAATTTGCCCACCTGCATGAGACTGGAAGAGTTGTTGGTAATAATTCACTACCAATGCCCTCTTCTCCAACTCACCTGTCACTATCGCACCTTCATCTGTCACCAACTTTTTAACTTTATTTTTCCTTCGTCGTTCAGAGGCACACTGATAGAAAAATTGGAATTGTGGTCACCCTTCTCTAACCACAACACGTGAGCTCTTTGCCTCCAATAAAGCTCCTTTTGATCTTCCAGTTTCTCATATTTATATTTTAGAACCTGCCCTCGAGCAATGAATGGAGCGAGCAGTGATATGATATTTTCGACATCTCTCTAGTGTTGTCTTAGCTCGCCTAATTCTTTTCTCCAGATCACCCAATACACTACACTTCCAGTCCCAAAGATCAGCAGCAACATCTCGGACAACACCCTCCATTGATCCACCTCTAATATCCATTGATAATTTCCATGCGTTCTCAACAATTGCTTCACATCTCCTCTTTTACCGACTCGGCCTTAAAACGAAACATATTGGGGCCACTCCTTGACTGGGCTTCATCTTCTTCTGTATCAATCATAACCACCACTGGTCTGTGATCCGAGTGGCGTTGATCACCATTGATTACTCGAACTCCGGGAAACCGAGTGCGCCATTCCACGTTAGCAACAGCTCGATCAAGCTGCTCCCTAATATAACATTCATTGTTATGATTGTTATTCCTCCAAGTGAAGACATCCCCCTCGAAGCCAAGGTTAGTCAAAGAGCAGAATTCCAACGCCTCTTTGAACTGATCCATACACCTCTGAGGACGTGGCACACCACCTTCCTTCTCCCAACCCATCAACACTTCATTAAAATCCCCCAAACACAACCATGGACACATTCTCGCTGCATTTAGAGTTCACATCGCTCTCCATGTCAGATCTTTATGATCCGACCGAGGGTCCCCATAGATACCCGTCAACCTCTAGACAAAGCCATCACTCTCCTCAACCTCTACATCTATGTACAACCGAGACGCTATATGAACATGCATCTTCACCTCCCTTTTCCAGAATATTGCTAGCCCTCCACTCCTGCCATCACAATCCCTGGCCACCATGTTTTGCATACCAAGTTTCCACCGAAAGCACTGGATTCTATCCCTGTCCATTTTTGTCTCAGACAGAAAAGGAATATCGGGATCCTCCTCCTTCTGAAGATTCAGAAGGCCCCAAACTCCTGGGCCATTCCTGAGTCCCCGACAGTTCCACGCAATTATCATCATTTCTTCTCGCAGGACTGTTCCGACAGTCCCGCGTTCAAAAACGAATCAGTCACCTCTTCTCCTTCATCTTCTGTAACCTTTTGTTTCTTTTGCCCATCCAGATCCTCCCCAACCTGCACAAACAACCTTTTCTTGGCGTCAACTTCCATCTTATCATCACTCCTTTTCTCTGATCTTGGGAGCCTTTTAAAAGTTTTGAGTTCTTCTTTGGATCGTCAGAAGCTTGCTCTGTCTCTCCCTCACAACCCCCAATTTTTCTCCTCCCTGTATGCTCATGCAGGGCACAGTTCACGTGGCCTACACCATGGTGCACCCCTACATCCTTCTCCTTAGTCACAATCTCAGGTACAATAGTCGCTGCCTTGATCTTTAAAGGGCTCAACACCTCCTTATCTCCAGCATCATCCGTACCCCTAGCCTCCTTGCTCTCCAGTAAATTCTTTCGCCATGATGGACCGTCGCTCCTGGACAGATCACCACCAGAGTCACTGCCACTTCCCCAGCGCCCGGTGTTACTCCCCCACCCTTTTCTGGCACCACCAAACTCCACTAATCTGCTAGGGCCTCCCTCACTCCTTTTTTTTGTTGGACGAAAGCGAAGCTCCCTACCAAACTGGGCTATCTCTCACTTCTTGAGTTTGATGGAACACACTTTATCTGTATGCCTGATCACACCACACACATAGCAAAAGTCCCGCAGATGCTCATACACCACAGGACACCACCTATCTGGCCCCTCCTCTTCAGTTTGCACAGTGACACCTCTCATCAAGGCTTTATGGATGTCAAGTCGGATCTTCACTCTCAGAAAGCTACCTGCTGCCATGCTATCCTCCCCAACATCAGCCTCCATGAACGCACCTAATTCACCACCGAGCAGTTCTCCGTTTTTTTGAAACAAAGGCAGGAGCTCTGCCGTTCAATTAAGACGAAAGAATAAAACTTTACAAGAATGTTAGCCAAACGAGATGCAAAAGAGACATCTGAAGGGCTAACCACCCCACGCAACGCGACTAAGCACAAACACAACACATCGCCATGGGTCATCGTTGCCGAGCATAGAAGCAAAGCTGCCAGTAGCTCCGACTTCCCATGGCAGACCACCCACTATCCACAATCCAACAAGTCCGAAGCTAACGGTCGCCATCAGTCATCATTGCCAAGCTCAAACACAAAGAGCAGCTCCGACTTCCAAACACTAAAGCATTGCATCGATGCTGCAACGATAATCCAAATGCGACACCTTCAAGAAGGGAGCGACGCCGATGGTGCCACCATCGCACGTCCAACATGGACCAAGTTTTCACCCTTGGAATACATGCTAGAGAGGAAACACGATGCCCTCAACAGGGGAGCGATGCCTAACAGCATCGTCGTCGTCGAGGCTTTCGCCCAAGAGCCCTCAAACACGAACGTCGGGTCACGAAGCTGGACCTCCTGCCCACATCCACCGCCCACATCGTCGCCCCGCCACCCCACAGAATCCCCTTCAGAGGGGCATCGACGCGCCGGCTGCAAACAACAGCCACATAGTTGTGTCGGCCGCCACCCCCTCTGATCAGCCATGCAGAGCCGGACCTAACTCCGCCGCTCACGTCACACTGTCGCACGCTGATGCCGCCACGGACCATCGACGTCGGCTCTGGCACCCGCCACGGTGGTTGCTGCCAAGCAGCCAGTAGCCACAAGGTGCATGCCCTCACCATCACGGGCGTCGCCCCCTGTCCTAGGGACGCTCGATCCCGACGCCAGGCCCCGAACCCAGTGCCCCCTGCCAACGCCGCTGCCTCCATCTTCAAGGTACCAGAGCTGGCCCGTGGCTCTGGTCGACACGGGGGTGCTGCCCCCAGCCACAGCCAGCTCTTGGAGAGGCCCGACCGACCACCGCCGTAGTAGCCAAGACTGTGAGGGGGAGCAACCAGAGGAAGAGTGCCGCGCCAACCCCAACACCGACCTTTTCACCGCCAGCCGTAGCAGCCGCTTGGAGTTGGCGGACAGAGGAGAGGAAGGCCCTGCCGCCGCCGCACGCACCTGCATGGGCACCTGCCGCAACCCGCGACCACCGTGCCGCCTGGCAAGGACCAACCAGATCCGGCCGCTCGGCCACCGGATGCAGCCGCCCGACCACCAGAACCAGCCACCCTCGCCTGCGCCACCACCTTCAGGACAGTGGAGGAGGAGAGGAAGGGAGGAGGGGCCTCGCGCGCCAACTCCTTGCGTCGGCCCGGACACCAGTCGGCGCTGCCGCAGCCACAACGGCCTCCCCGCCGAGCACCACGCAGCCCGCGCGGTGGAAAGGCTCGTCAGCCTTGCCGCGGCCCGCGCCACCGAGACCCGAGAAATAAGCCCCTCCGCCGGCATCCCGATGAGCCGCACGGCCCTGCCGGTGGCCTGCTCCGGCGGCGACGCGGCTGGGGAGGGGAAGGAGGTGGGGGCAGCGGCCTGGCTGGGGAGCCGCCCGCGTGGGGGGCGACACGGGGGCACAGACAAATGCTCGCTTGAGAAAATTATCTTTGTACACTATGAGCAGTTCTCCGGTTTCCTTGGACAGCAGGCCCAAAAGGTAGATTTGTGAAACATACCCAAATTGGGATGTAGGAGAAATCAATTTCTTCAAGGGTTTTAGACCCATTGAAGTCAGCCATAACCAACAATTCATTTGATAGCATCCTTGGCCCTTCTTCTAGTGCTTTTCGTTTCCCCACCGCCTGAGGGCAGGTACAATAATGGGCTTATAGCCAAGCAAATGCTGATGTTGATGAGAGAAGGAAGGAGATAGATGAGAGCTTGGCTCCCAAGCAAGCACCAAGCTGGGCACGGAAGCATAGGTAATAGTGGGTCCCAATAGAGATGTATGTGAGAAGGAATAGGAAAGAGAAATGGTTTGTAGCCAAGTAAAAGACTAACTATTGTATAGCTTGGCTCTTATAGCTTGGCTTATAGCCAAGCACTTGTGAAAGGTCCTAGTTTGGTTTTGGTAATTGAGTGACAACTTAGGTGGACTAATATGTGTTTGAAGTGAATTACACAGGTGATCATGTGTGAGCAACATATGTCATAAAGGTGAAATGGCTTGGAAGATGTTGCAAGGCTCACACATGTGATGAAGGAGCTTAATGCACATGAAACATGACATGGAGTCATGTGGCTAAGATGGTGAAGATCAAGGCAAGACTTGGCTTGATGGACCGGTTGCGAAGGTGAAGGGCAAGTTGGAGGCTTTGAAGCCGTTGGTACCGAGTGTCGGGAGGCTTAAGCAAGACTTGGCGCCAAAGGACCGAAGCAATGGTGAAGAGCAAGTGAGGTCAAGATCGATGGACCATGGAGGCCATATGACGATATGAAGTGGATCATATCATTTGATCGAGGTTGGTGCATGTGTTGCATCAACAAATGGAGGAGATGGAATGGAATGCGCAAGGCAAAGGTATACTTGTAGGGCATTTCATTTCACCGGTCATAGGTGTGTAGAGAAGATTATGACCGGGTTTAGGATAGATGGCCGTATTATTAAGAGGAGCAAACTTGTTTGCATATCGGTCATCTAGTGCCACTTGAGCGATCTAACTTTGCGATGTTACTAGGATCGAGTGGCGTGGTGAGAGCAAGTGAAAATCCTTTGAAAAATGTTTGTGAAAATGCTAACACACATGCACAAGGTTGTATACACTTGGTGGTGTTGGCACATTTGCAAAGGAGAAGAAGTTTGGAGAAGTTTCGGAGAAAGCTTTGGTTGAAAAAGAGAAGCGATAGATCTTGGATTGGAATTCTGTACTAACCCTTTGTGAGTTGGATTAGCTTTGTATGTGGGATGTGTATCCCTCTGAATAAGCTTTCCAAAATGTCCAAGATCATCGAAATCGGAGTTTGAAGCTAAGAGTTATAGCCGTTTTAGCAAGGAGTTCAGGATGCTGAAGTTGGTAGTACCGACCCTAAGGCCGTGTAACGTAACGGCCCTAATCCCATGGCCCACTGACCACCGTCAACCACTGACAGTCGATCCGTACAGCCAAGAGATTAAGACCGGTTCCGCTACTGGGCTACATCAGTGCCCGATGTCCGCAGGATCATCTCACAATTCAGTTACAATCTCTTTAACATTTTGACAAATAACATCGGAGTAAATAGCGGAAGACTTAGATAACAATAGTTTTGCAAACCAGGGTTCAACATAAACTTAAAGTGAAGTTATTACAGACCATAGTTCAAATAGATAGAGTTGGCAGAGTAGCATATGACAACAACTTAAAGATACATTCCCCAGCCCGAGGGTGAATAATCACTCATCGGCCTCATCGGCCTCCTCCTGAACAACAGTCACACAGCAGGGTCCAAGGCATACGGAGGAATCTGCCATACCTGCAACATGGGTAATAAAACCCTGAGTACAAAGGTACTCAACAAGACTTACCCGACTAAAGAAAAAGGGAGAAGACTCAGGAATGAAGGCTTAGGGTAGTCAAGGTAAGGCTTAAGCAAGATCAAGTATTTTGCAGAAAAGCATTTTGTAAATCTTATTTTATTTTGAAAGATTCAGTATTCCTCAATTCTTCATCATTCATGATTCATTTTATATTTCAAAACATTCCTAGTTGAGAACCACTCTCCGTTGAGAGTCAATGGAACAAGTCTCCATAACCGAGGAGCAACGTTAATCCGGATAAATAATACTCAGCTGAGGATCCCTACCCACACTGCATATGTAGCACCCAAGCTTGCATATGCCAACTCGTCTTCCACGATTCCTCCATTATTGGGCCCGGTCCTACGCCACCCGGAAGTACAGTACACCACTCCAATCCGGGACTCTAACCCACGTGGGTACATGCTACTTCCGCCATCTCTCCACTCCCAGTGCGCGGTTGTCGGTCCAATAATGGATTTCTCGGAGCCAGAGCTTTCCGTAGTATGTGAATAGTTGCAAGTCCTGCCCAGCAGGCCCCCATACGGATGGTCCCTAATTTTCCAGCCAGCAACTGTGCCTTGGTTATATCTCACCCAAGCGCAACAGTCCCGTCAGTTTTTCAACCCGTCCCGGTCGGTGTCAACTGTCGAGTCCCGGACTACGACATGACGGCACCGTACGCAAGGACAACCTCTCCTTCCCATTGACTAAGTACGGATCAGATACTTAGCCAATAGTGGGAGTAAACCAGAAATTCCCATAAATATTCTTAAGTGATCACACTTTTGAAATTGGCATTTTTATTGCAAACCTATTGTATAGCATTGCTAAGCATTTTGCAACTAGTTTTTGAAAGCAGGTATCGGGTGTATCAGTGGTCAAGGTGGATAATGCATCAGATAGGATATCACACAACTCCTATAAACCTAATGCAGTAATTTAACTCAAAAACATTTAAGGAAATCATTTTATAAAATTCAAGGGAAGGGTTAAATGCACCGGGGCTTGCCTTGAATGGCAAAAAGGACGGACTCGGGGTTGGCGGTGTAGGTGTCGGAGCTCGGGGTCGCCTCGGGGACAGATCCTTCGGTGGCTACCTCGACTTCAGGTCCTTCTTCCTCGGTCACTATACGTATGCAATGATGCATGCACATGAGTATGCTAGTATGAACAAAGTGCATAGGATAAAACTAGAGTATAGCTTTGCAGGGTATGAGTGGTGGTTAAAGTGGTCAATAGATTACTTATCCCTTTTTAACAATATTATCAACTTTAATTAAGCAACTTTTATTAAGCCTAAGTGTGGACATAGCAAGGCATCACAAACATCATAGACCAAAGGGTAGGGGTCTATGAACATCAAACAATCCAAAAAGGTCACATCACAAGACATTCAACACTAACCCTAATCATTTTCCTATTTTTCTTAATTATTTAAAAAGGTCATTTTATGAAGGTGCTCCAAAAATTACCAAATTAATCTCATAAGTTTATTATGGTACAAGTATATGGCAAAACAAATTTCATGATTTTTGGAGGTCATTAAGGTGCTCAATTAAATCTAGACATTTAATTAACAAAAGGCACTATTCAAGAATTAAAATAAAGCTCAAAAATCAACTTGCTCCAAATGACTTCAAAATTTTACCAGAGGTTCAGCATGTCATAAAAAAGGTCACAAAAATTTATCTCAAGATTTTTGGAGCTATAGAACACTCTCCAAAAATACCAAAGCCTTCATTTTTTAATTAAAAGGGGAATTTTTCATTTTCAAATTTTTGCACAAAACTCAAGTTTCATATTTTTATAAAATACTACAGAGCATAAAGAGTCTACCATCAAAATTTCAGAATTTATGGATGTCTACAGAAAATCACACAAAAAGATGAAATCTGAACACTATTCACATGTATGAAGAAAAAGAAAAACGGCACTGTGCTTCGTCTTCCTCCCGCCGGCGGTCACCCGACGGCGGCGAGATGGTGTTCCGGCCACGGCAGGGGCTCGCGGCCGAAACCAAGGGCATGGAGAGGTTCAGGAGCTCACCGGCAGTCGATGACGCGCGGTGGCGAGGCGAGGGGATGACCGGAGCTAGGAGGTCGACGGAGCGGGGGTCGTCGGCGGACCGAACGGCGTCGCGACGGCGTTCCGTCGTTCCTGAGCACCACAAGAGGTCGCCGGGGTATGGTTAGACGCGCAAGGACACAAGGAAGATGAAACAGGGGTCGGAGGGAGATGATCGAGACCGGGGAGAGAGTATTTCTCAACCCGAGCCTTACCGGCGTTTCACCGGAGATGGGAGAGATAGGTTACGCCGGGCAACTGGAGGCGTCGGAGGTGAAATTGAGGAGCGGGAAAGCTTCGCAAGGTCACGGCGGAGCCTTTGGGCTAGCTGGGAGGGAAGCGGAGGCTCTGGCTTGCTCTGGCCACGGTGGCGGAGGCGATGAGAGCTTCGGCTCTCCGGCGGGCCTTTTATAGCCGCGGCTAGGAACCGGTAGAGACCGAGTGGAGGTGCGGACGAGGTTCGCGGAGGAATGCGCGCTCGATTGCGCTCGGGTAGAAGGACAGGCGTGCGTGCAGGGGCCGGGTGTGCACTCGCCGGCGACGGCCACGCGGCGGCGCTGTCGGGGAGCAGTGGGGGACGGTCGCGAGGGTCAGCGCTTGCGCGTGCGGGTGCGGCGTGCTATCGCGGCTGCAGGCGACAGGTCGGGGGCTGGCGTGCAGCAGCCAGGCGCGCGGCGCACGCGGCGACGGCGAGCGGCCATGGCCGGGCCCCCCTCCCCCCTACCGGAGAAGAAGAACAGTAGCTAGGGTAGGGTTTGACTTTCTGTATTTTGCAAATTACTCTCAAAAATTGAACTGCACAGGAAAAACTCAAAACACCAAAGTTGTTCAGAAAAATGAGATCTACAACTTTGTCAATATGAACATTTTTCAAATCCAAATAGTTTTTGAACTGCATTTGAAAACAGAAAAGGGGACACTTTTGGAATTTGAATCAATTCAAAATTACTTTTGATTTTATATTGAAACTTGAAAATCTGTAAATATGAAAGTTGTTCCTTTTTTTCAAAACCTACAACTTTTCTATTATACACTTCTTCTGAAACTCATTAGTTTTCAAACTAATTTTGAAAACCAAAAAGGGGACAAAAGTTGGAGTTTGAATGAATTTGAAATAACTCAAAACTTTGTACTGCAACTTGAAAATTTGTAAATACCAAAGTTGTTTCTCTTTACCAGATCTACAACTTTGCTTTTTGGACCAACCCCAAATTTTGAATAATTTTTAAATTACAAAGAGAGGGTTAAAATCCAGGGTTTGGAAATCAGGGTTTTGCAAGGAGTATTTGAAATCTGATTTTTGTTTTTGAACTTTGGTCAACACAACAAAACTTCAATACACCAAAGGAACAAGAATTATACTAAGCTAGTCACAGAGGTGAAATTACCAATTTGCCCTTGTAGAGAGAAGTGGGCTATTTAGGGTTTTTGCAATAGAGGTACTTCACATAAAATGATACACTTAGCAAATGCAAACACATGAGATCATGATCAAAATGATGCTAAAGATGATATGTCAAGTTAATTACAGTTTAAACACCAGGGGTGTTACAGCCTTCCCCCCTAAAAGAAATCTCGCCCCGAGATTCCACGTTTTAAGAAGGAAAAGACAAAACTTACATCTACAGAGTATTGAGAAAGTCGGGATAGTTCTTTGCTAAGAAGTCTTCTGATTCCCAAGTGGCTTCTTCTTCAGAGTGTTGGTTCCACTGGATCTTGTACCATCTTGTGGTAGTCCTCCGGGTAACACGATCTTTGTGATCCAACACGCGAACTGGATACTCAGAGTAAGACAGATCAGGTTCTAACTCAACACCTTCAACTTCAACCACATGCTCGGGCACTCGGAGACACTTCTTGAGTTGGGAGACGTGAAACACATTATGAATTGCTGAAAGATGATCGGGCAAACTCAGCTTGTAAGCGACCTTGCCACAACGATCCAGAATCTCAAAGGGACCAATATAGCGAGGTGCTAATTTCCCTTTAACTCCAAAACGAGTGACTCCTTTGGTGGGTGAGACCTTTAGATACACGTAATCTCCAACTTGAAACTTCAGAGGTCGACGTCTCTTGTCAGCATAACTCTTTTGTCGAGATTGGGCAATCTTCATGTTCTCTTGTATCTGCTTGACTTTCTCTTCCATATCTTTGACCAGGTCAACTCCAAAGAATTCTCTTTCTCCGGGCTCAGACCAACTGAGAGGTGTACGACAACGACGACCGTACAGTGCTTCAAAGGGTGCCATCTTGATGCTTTCTTGGTAACTGTTATTATATGAGAACTCTGCCAAGGGCAAACAGTCATCCCAAGTATCTGCGAAGGTGAGGGCACAGGCTCTCAACATGTCTTCCAGCACTTGGTTGACTCGCTCCGTCTGTCCATCAGTTTGAGGATGATACGCTGTGCTGTATAAGAGTTGGGTTCCAAGTGAGGTATGGAACGCTTTCCAGAACTTCGCAACAAACTGGGTACCACGGTCAGAGACAATGGTCTTGGGTATTCCATGAAGCTTCACTATGTTGTCCTTGTACAAGGCGGCATATGTGGGGACGGTGTAAATGGTCTTGACTGGCAGAAAGTGAGCTTGTTTGGTGAGTCGGTCCACGATTACCCAAATGGAATCAAAACCTTTCCGGGTCTTGGGTAGCCCATTAACAAAATCCATACTAATGTCGTCCCATTTCCAAGCGGGTACTGACAAAGGTTCCAATTCTCCTCCAGGCTTCATGTGTACTGCCTTGACTCTTTGGCAGGTATCACACTGAGCGACATACCGGGCAATCTCAATCTTCATTTTAGTCCACCAGAATCTCTGCTTAAGTCTTGGTACATCTTGTTACTGCCGGGGTGGATGGAAAACCTAGACAGGTGTGCCTCATCAAGGATCAACTGTCTCAACTCAGGCACCTTGGGAACTACTAGACGGTTCTTGAACCAAACAACTCCTACATCATCGATCCTGAAACAATCAGCCTTACCGGTCTGGACCTTTTCGATGATGTGCTTGATTCCAGGGTTATCTTTTTGTGCAGCAATGACCTGTTCTTTGATAGAGGTCTCTATCCTGACATTACTCAGAGTTCCTTGTGATACCATTTCAATACCCGTCCTTTCAAGATCATGGCACAAGGAAAGATCATAGGGCTTCGTTGTCAGACAGTTGCAGTATGACTTGCGACTGAGGGCATCGGCGACTACATTCGCCTTACCAGGATGGTAATGCACTTCGATATCATAATCCTTGATTAACTCAAGCCATCTTCGCTGCCTCATGTTCAACTCTTCTTGAGTGAAGATATACTTCAGACTCTTATGATCGGTGTACACATTGCAGGCACTGCCCAACAGATAATGACGCCATATCTTCAAAGCATGCACCACTGCTGCTAATTCAAGGTCATGGGTTGGATAATTCTCCTCATGTCGCTTAAGCTGCCGTGAGGCATAAGCGATCACTCGACCTTCTTGCATCAAAACACAACCCAAACCAATACCAGATGCATCACAGTATACATCAAAGGGTTTCTCGATATCTGGTTGAGCTAGGACTGGTGATGTAGTTAACAGTTTCTTCAAGGCTTGAAAAGCTTGCTCGCAGGCTGGTGACCAAACAAAATCCACGGAATTCTTCAACAACTCTGTGATAGGCTTGGCAACTCTGGAGAAATCTGGGATGAATCGACGATAGTATCCAGCCATTCCCATGAAGCTGCGAACTTCGCGGACAGTGGTAGGTGGTTTCCAATCCAAGATATCTGCCACTTTTCCAGGGTCAACTGACACACCTTCAGCGGACAGGACATGACCAAGGAATTGAATTCGATCTAGCCAGAATTCACATTTACTGAACTTGGCATACAGCTGGTGATCTCTGAGACGAGAGAGAACGACACGAAGATGCTTGGCATGATCTTCAGGAGTTCTTGAATAAACAAGGATGTCGTCAATGAACACGACTACAAATTTATCGAGCTCTGGCATGAACACGGAGTTCATGAGGTACATGAAATGAGCGGGGGCATTGGTCAAGCCAAAAGACATGACCAAGTACTCATATAGACCGTATCTGGTGGTGAAAGCTGTTTTGGGAATATCTTCGGGACGAATTTTTATTTGGTGATAGCCAGATCTGAGGTCGATCTTGGAAAACACTCTGGCTCCAGATAACTGGTCAAAAAGAAGGTCAATGCGAGGCAAAGGATATTTATTTTTGATGGTGACCTCGTTGAGCGGGCGATAGTCAACGCACAGACGAAGGCTTTTGTCCTTCTTCTTCACAAAGATAGCAGGACAGCCCCAAGGAGATGAACTTGGGCGAATGAGACCCTTATCTAATAGCTCTTGCAATTGGATCTTCAGCTCTGCCAACTCTCTGGGAGGCATTCGATAAGCTCTACGGGATATAGGAGCAGTCCCGGGCTTGAGCTCTATAGCAAACTCAACATCACGGTCGGGAGGTAGACCAGGTAGATCTTCTGGGAAGACATCAGGGAACTCGCAGACCACGGGAATATCCCTGACTTCCGGAACACAGGCGGTATTCAACTGGGTGGTTGCTGGTTTTTGAGGCATAGGAAGTTGCAGAAGGAGTTTGGAGGTGCTGTTAGGAATATCCACTCTCACAACTCTATTCAAGATGTCTATCATGGCTTTATACTGACACATCCAATTCATGCCTAAGATGACATCTATCTCTTGATCGCGCAGTACTATCATGGTGGTAGGAAAAACATGTTCCCCCAACATTACTGGTATACTGCGGACCACTTCCTTAGTATTTATCCGTCCTCCAGGCGAAAGTATGCAAAAACTTTCTTTTAACTCCCCCATGGGTAGCTCATGCTTGATGACAAAAGTGCGACTGATGAAGGAATGCGATGCACCAGAATCAAACAAGACGACTGCAGGATGATTGGCAACAGAGAACCTACCGAGCATGACGGGCTCTCCTTCTGGGATGTTACTGACGGTGGTGAAGTAGACTTGCCCGTGCTTCCTGACAAGCTTGCCCTTCTGGACGTGCTGCTGCGGTGCACGGTGCTGCTGCTGATGTGATCCTCCAGGGCCTTTCTGTGCATACTGGGTATTCTTCTTGGGTTTTGGGCACTCGCGAGCCCAGTGACCAACTTGGCCACAGTTGTAGCATGGAAGGTTGTAAGCTGTTTGTGGGGTGGTGACACGAACACCTGGGGCGTTCGGCTGAGTGGCACTTTGCTGGTTGGCATTATGGGTGGTGGCTGCGGTACGAACGACCACTTGCTGATGGGGGTATGGGGCACGGTTTTGATGGTGACTGGGGTGGTAGATGACTCTTGGGCGCTTATGGTTGCTGGAGAAACTGCTAGACCCAGCCTTCTTCTTCTTCTCTTCCTGATACTGGCGGTTGCTTTCCTCGAAAGCGACAGCACGGTCAACGACGTCATGATAGGATCCGTTTAGGTTGTTGGATAGACCTCTGCGGATCTTAGGGTGTAGACCCCTGAGAAAACAATCTCTCTTCTTTTCCTCTGTGTTGACATAGTCGGAGGCATACTGGCTGAGGTGATTGAATTGTCCCACGTACTGCATGACAGTGGAATCTTTCTGTTGCAGGGCCAAGAACTGATCCAACTTCATTTTCATCAATCCCGAAGGGATGTGATGTGCTCTGAAAGCGGTGCGGAACTCTTCCCAGGTCAGCTGGTGACCTTCAGGCTGGGCAGCCAACAGGTTGGCGTACCAGGCACTTGCAGGACCACGGAGCTGCTGAGAAGCGAACCGAGGCTTCTGGATCTCTGTGCAGTGCAGGAGACTGAACTTCTGTTCCATGGTGCGTAACCAGTCGTCAGCCTCGAGAGGTTCATCGGCCTTTGTGAAGACCGGTGGTCGTGTTTCAGTGAAGTCCACGTAGGTGGTCTCTTGGTTGTGGCGACCACGGTGTCCAACATTCTGCTGTCCTTGGTTTTGAGCCATCAGATTGGCAGCGGCGGCCAAGGCTGCAATGGCATCTGTCAGGGTAGCTGGTACAGGCGGAGGGTTTGGGATGCGGTCATCAGCACCTCCGGCTCCGGCACGGGTGTTCACAGGCATCTGTATAAGCAACTTTGGAACTCAGCATACAAAGATTGATTTTGAACGAAACTGACTGATAAGATTCATAGATGCAAGGGTAGATAACTGATACAGAGGTTCGACAGGTAACCACAGACTGACAAAGGAAAGGTACAAGACAGGATACAAACTCGGCTAGACAGAAGACCAACTAACGCCCCAAACCTAGACTTAAGGCTTTAGGTAAGCAGATGGTACAGACACAAGGAGTCTAGTCATCATCGATGAAGATCAACTCTTCGTCATCATCCTCATCCTCGATGATAAGCTCAGGCTCTTCCTCCTCATCTTCATCTTCAACGTGGACATCTTCAGCAGGTTCCACTTCCTCATTCTGATCGGGCTCGTGTTCCACTTCAGGTTCCTCCACGACTCCGTCTTCGGGTTCTTCCATAACCGGAGGTACCAAGGGGTGGAGTTGATCATGCAGCTGATGCACTTCCTCATGAAGCATATCATTGTACTGCTCAATCTGGGCGGTGTATTGCTGCAGTCCATGGAGCTGGGCTCTGGTGACATCCTCTCGGATCCATGTTGCATCACGCTGCTGGATAGCGCGAACCGTGTTTCGGTTGGCCTGCTCCAAGGAAGCTCGTGCCTCATAAAACTCCATGCGGGAAAGGTAGAAGTCATGCTCCATGTTCTCCATTTCAGCCTTCAGATTCTTGATTTCCTCCTTCAGCTGCTTACGGGTGCGGCGGGGAAAACGACGACCATTGGAGGATTCTCCAGTCTCTTCTCCGGTGCGTGGCGCCAGCTGGTGACGCGGCACACCGTTTGGTCCCGTCGACTTGCGGGCAGTCCGCTTGACAATGGCCATATCTGGACAAGAGGTTATAGATGAGAAAGGCTAGCAAGAAAGAGGTATAGGCACACTATCCCAACGAACTCTTTTATATACTTAAGTGAATGTGACATGATGCATGAATCGTTCCTACGGAACAAGGCAATGCAACTACTAAGGTAAGGTACATAGGGCTTATACAAGTTGTCTTGCTAGTTGCCAAAGACAAGATGAGATGAGAGAGGCAATTTGGACTCAAAATAGTCAAGTTTAGTTTTTGTTAAAAACATTTTGAAGTTTTTGCAAAAAGATTACAACGTCATAGTGAGATGCTCCGATACCACTCTGTAACGTAACGGCCCTAATCCCATGGCCCACTGACCACCGTCAACCACTGACAGTCGATCCGTACAGCCAAGAGATTAAGACCGGTTCCGCTACTGGGCTACATCAGTGCCTGATGTCCGCAGGATCATCTCACAATTCAGTTACAATCTCTTTAACATTTTGACAAATAACATCGGAGTAAATAGCGGAAGACTTAGATAACAATAGTTTTGCAAACCAGGGTTCAACATAAACTTAAAGTGAAGTTATTACAGACCATAGTTCAAATAGATAGAGTTGGCAGAGTAGCATATGACAACAACTTAAAGATACATTCCCCAGCCCGAGGGTGAATAATCACTCATCGGCCTCATCGGCCTCCTCCTGAACAACAGTCACACAGCAGGGTCCAAGGCATACGGAGGAATCTGCCATACCTGCAACATGGGTAATAAAACCCTGAGTACAAAGGTACTCAACAAGACTTACCCGACTAAAGAAAAAGGGAGAAGACTCAGGAATGAAGGCTTAGGGTAGTCAAGGTAAGGCTTAAGCAAGATCAAGTATTTTGCAGAAAAGCATTTTGTAAATCTTATTTTATTTTGAAAGATTCAGTATTCCTCAATTCTTCATCATTCATGATTCATTTTATATTTCAAAACATTCCTAGTTGAGAACCACTCTCCGTTGAGAGTCAATGGAACAAGTCTCCATAACCGAGGAGCAACGTTAATCCGGATAAATAATACTCAGCTGAGGATCCCTACCCACACTGCATATGTAGCACCCAAGCTTGCATATGCCAACTCGTCTTCCACGATTCCTCCATTATTGGGCCCGGTCCTACGCCACCCGGAAGTACAGTACACCACTCCAATCCGGGACTCTAACCCACGTGGGTACATGCTACTTCCGCCATCTCTCCACTCCCAGTGCGCGGTTGTCGGTCCAATAATGGATTTCTCGGAGCCAGAGCTTTCCGTAGTATGTGAATAGTTGCAAGTCCTGCCCAGCAGGCCCCCATACGGATGGTCCCTAATTTTCCAGCCAGCAACTGTGCCTTGGTTATATCTCACCCAAGCGCAACAGTCCCGTCAGTTTTTCAACCCGTCCCGGTCGGTGTCAACTGTCGAGTCCCGGACTACGACATGACGGCACCGTACGCAAGGACAACCTCTCCTTCCCATTGACTAAGTACGGATCAGATACTTAGCCAATAGTGGGAGTAAACCAGAAATTCCCATAAATATTCTTAAGTGATCACACTTTTGAAATTGGCATTTTTATTGCAAACCTATTGTATAGCATTGCTAAGCATTTTGCAACTAGTTTTTGAAAGCAGGTATCGGGTGTATCAGTGGTCAAGGTGGATAATGCATCAGATAGGATATCACACAACTCCTATAAACCTAATGCAGTAATTTAACTCAAAAACATTTAAGGAAATCATTTTATAAAATTCAAGGGAAGGGTTAAATGCACCGGGGCTTGCCTTGAATGGCAAAAAGGACGGACTCGGGGTTGGCGGTGTAGGTGTCGGAGCTCGGGGTCGCCTCGGGGACAGATCCTTCGGTGGCTACCTCGACTTCAGGTCCTTCTTCCTCGGTCACTATACGTATGCAATGATGCATGCACATGAGTATGCTAGTATGAACAAAGTGCATAGGATAAAACTAGAGTATAGCTTTGCAGGGTATGAGTGGTGGTTAAAGTGGTCAATAGATTACTTATCCCTTTTTAACAATATTATCAACTTTAATTAAGCAACTTTTATTAAGCCTAAGTGTGGACATAGCAAGGCATCACAAACATCATAGACCAAAGGGTAGGGGTCTATGAACATCAAACAATCCAAAAAGGTCACATCACAAGACATTCAACACTAACCCTAATCATTTTCCTATTTTTCTTAATTATTTAAAAAGGTCATTTTATGAAGGTGCTCCAAAAATTACCAAATTAATCTCATAAGTTTATTATGGTACAAGTATATGGCAAAACAAATTTCATGATTTTTGGAGGTCATTAAGGTGCTCAATTAAATCTAGACATTTAATTAACAAAAGGCACTATTCAAGAATTAAAATAAAGCTCAAAAATCAACTTGCTCCAAATGACTTCAAAATTTTACCAGAGGTTCAGCATGTCATAAAAAAGGTCACAAAAATTTATCTCAAGATTTTTGGAGCTATAGAACACTCTCCAAAAATACCAAAGCCTTCATTTTTTAATTAAAAGGGGAATTTTTCATTTTCAAATTTTTGCACAAAACTCAAGTTTCATATTTTTATAAAATACTACAGAGCATAAAGAGTCTACCATCAAAATTTCAGAATTTATGGATGTCTACAGAAAATCACACAAAAAGATGAAATCTGAACACTATTCACATGTATGAAGAAAAAGAAAAACGGCACTGTGCTTCGTCTTCCTCCCGCCGGCGGTCACCCGACGGCGGCGAGATGGTGTTCCGGCCACGGCAGGGGCTCGCGGCCGAAACCAAGGGCATGGAGAGGTTCAGGAGCTCACCGGCAGTCGATGACGCGCGGTGGCGAGGCGAGGGGATGACCGGAGCTAGGAGGTCGACGGAGCGGGGGTCGTCGGCGGACCGAACGGCGTCGCGACGGCGTTCCGTCGTTCCTGAGCACCACAAGAGGTCGCCGGGGTATGGTTAGACGCGCAAGGACACAAGGAAGATGAAACAGGGGTCGGAGGGAGATGATCGAGACCGGGGAGAGAGTATTTCTCAACCCGAGCCTTACCGGCGTTTCACCGGAGATGGGAGAGATAGGTTACGCCGGGCAACTGGAGGCGTCGGAGGTGAAATTGAGGAGCGGGAAAGCTTCGCAAGGTCACGGCGGAGCCTTTGGGCTAGCTGGGAGGGAAGCGGAGGCTCTGGCTTGCTCTGGCCACGGTGGCGGAGGCGATGAGAGCTTCGGCTCTCCGGCGGGCCTTTTATAGCCGCGGCTAGGAACCGGTAGAGACCGAGTGGAGGTGCGGACGAGGTTCGCGGAGGAATGCGCGCTCGATTGCGCTCGGGTAGAAGGACAGGCGTGCGTGCAGGGGCCGGGTGTGCACTCGCCGGCGACGGCCACGCGGCGGCGCTGTCGGGGAGCAGTGGGGGACGGTCGCGAGGGTCAGCGCTTGCGCGTGCGGGTGCGGCGTGCTGTCGCGGCTGCAGGCGACAGGTCGGGGGCTGGCGTGCAGCAGCCAGGCGCGCGGCGCACGCGGCGACGGCGAGCGGCCATGGCCGGGCCCCCCTCCCCCCTACCGGAGAAGAAGAACAGTAGCTAGGGTAGGGTTTGACTTTCTGTATTTTGCAAATTACTCTCAAAAATTGAACTGCACAGGAAAAACTCAAAACACCAAAGTTGTTCAGAAAAATGAGATCTACAACTTTGTCAATATGAACATTTTTCAAATCCAAATAGTTTTTGAACTGCATTTGAAAACAGAAAAGGGGACACTTTTGGAATTTGAATCAATTCAAAATTACTTTTGATTTTATATTGAAACTTGAAAATCTGTAAATATGAAAGTTGTTCCTTTTTTTCAAAACCTACAACTTTTCTATTATACACTTCTTCTGAAACTCATTAGTTTTCAAACTAATTTTGAAAACCAAAAAGGGGACAAAAGTTGGAGTTTGAATGAATTTGAAATAACTCAAAACTTTGTACTGCAACTTGAAAATTTGTAAATACCAAAGTTGTTTCTCTTTACCAGATCTACAACTTTGCTTTTTGGACCAACCCCAAATTTTGAATAATTTTTAAATTACAAAGAGAGGGTTAAAATCCAGGGTTTGGAAATCAGGGTTTTGCAAGGAGTATTTGAAATCTGATTTTTGTTTTTGAACTTTGGTCAACACAACAAAACTTCAATACACCAAAGGAACAAGAATTATACTAAGCTAGTCACAGAGGTGAAATTACCAATTTGCCCTTGTAGAGAGAAGTGGGCTATTTAGGGTTTTTGCAATAGAGGTACTTCACATAAAATGATACACTTAGCAAATGCAAACACATGAGATCATGATCAAAATGATGCTAAAGATGATATGTCAAGTTAATTACAGTTTAAACACCAGGGGTGTTACAGGCCGGTAGTACCGACCCCTCCGTGCGCAGATCACAAGTTCTCTGTGTTGGGCCATTTTTTGCCTACCAGTAGTACCGCCATAGGGCCAGTAGTACCGGGCTCGGTAGTACCGACCAGGGGGTCGGTGGTACCGAGGTCTCAGGCAGTTTTGGAGGCGTTCTGTGTAGATCCAAAGTTGGCATGCCGATAGTACCACCATAGGGCCGGTACTACCGACCGTTGGTGGCACCAAGGTTTGAGGCAGTCTGGTGCTCTCTGTGTGGATCGAGTTTGGCCTGTCGGTAGTACCGCCATAGGGCCGATACTACCGACCCTCGGTGGTACCGACCAGAGGGTTGGTGGTTCCATCAGGTCAACGCTTCGTGTAACAGCTATAAGTGAGGAAGTCGGTACTACCGGCCCAGGGGGTCGGTACTACCGACCGAAGCGCAGAAAAGGGGAAATGGCTAGTTGGCCACTCCCCTCTAAATATAGTGGTTGAGGTCGGCCGTGGGCTGGTGGCGAGAGCACCCTAGGGACTTTGTGTCCATGGTTGGGAAGTGCTCAGGAGCCCTCTTACTCGCTTGTGCTTGCTAGTGTGTGGATCTATTGCGAGTGAGCGATTCTAGTGTGTTGCTTTGAGAGATTGCATCGAGTGGCACTAGGTGTTCGAGTTGCAAGCCGGTGGTGCTTATTACTCTTGGAGGTTGTCACCTCCTAGACGGCTTGGTGCGTGTCTCCGTCGTGAAGCTCGCGTGAAGATTGTGCGTGGCTCCGGAGAAGCTTTGTGAGGGGCATTGTGCTCGCCCGCGGGAGATCGCGAAGAGCAACTCTAGTGGAGAAGAGGCATGAAGAGCGCCAAGTGGTCCGGCCGGATCGAACGCTAGAGCTCTTGGTGAGCACTCCATCATGGAGAGGTTGGCTTAGTGTCACCACTAGCGAGAGAATCAGCGGCAACCTTGGGCTTGCTTCAACGGGGACTAGCTTGGTGGCAACCAAGTGAACCTCGGGATAAAATCTTGTGTTCCAGTCTCTTGTTGCTCTTATTGTTCTTTGTTCCTTGCATATTACGCTTGTTTGTGTTCTTCGTGTTCTTCCTCCCTCCTTCACTCTATCTTAGGTTGGGAAGAATCGATCTACCTTTTGGCAAGGAATCAAGACGTGGGGAAGCTACATTCGTCATCTACATCATCTAGGGAAGTGGGGTAATTGCTAGATCTGAGATTGCATCTCATCCCCTTCGATTTCGTAGCTCCCTGCATGTGCTCGGTAGTACCGTCCTGGAAGCCCGGTAGTACCGGCGTCTAGAGTATCGGCCTATAGCCCGATAGTACCGACTGCCTGCTGTTTACACTAGCTTGTATTGCAATACTAATCCTTGTGCTAGTGTTTAGTTGCTTAGTTTGTGTAGCTAAGTTGAGCTCTCTAATTTGGCTTGTGTAGCCTTGTTATTGAGCATTGCTAGTGAGCTTAGGCTTTGTGCTTTGCTTGCTAGATTGTGTAGGAGCTCCCCCATATTTAAAGTACTAGTTGCATACGTTTGTGTGACCTTGCAAGCTAGATTGTTTAGGTGAGCTCTATCTAGCCCGACACCTTATTTGCATTGTTTAGGGTCTTTTGTAAGGTGTCATAGAGTATAGGTAGAGGGGTGTAGTCTTGGCTAGACCGATAGTTTTAATTCAGCATTTATTTCGGTTAGCCGCTACGATTAATAAGTTTTAAAAAAGGACTATTCACCCCCCCCCCTCTAGTCTGTCATCTCGACCCTACAAGTGGTATCGGAGCTAGGTCTCTCATTTGTGGTCTTTACCGACACGAGAGGATGACGACTTATGGGCTAGGTATTGATTGTCCACACATTTTTTATGGCACTCACTTTACACGATGGAAAACTTGGATGATATGCAATTTCAAGTTTATTTGCCCTCAAATGTGGTGGATCGTAGATGTAGGCTTTTCTCATGTGTTGGATGAAAAGAATCTAACTCAAGCACAAGAGAAATGCCTAGATCTCGAGTGCCAAGCTACTAACATCATTTTTAGATCTTTGCATGATGATATCTTTAGTGAAATCATGGATATGGAGTCCTCCCATAACATGTGGAAGTATCTCAATGACAAGTATGGGAGTGCTCCAATTGATGATGATGTTAGTGAGCCCAAGGAAGAGGCACACGAGGTGGTTGAGCAAGACCACAACTCCGTGATTGTGGAAGATTGCTCCACCTCAAGCTCAAGTGATGCAAGTGATGATGATATTCCAAGCACACTTGATGATGATGGTTCATGCTCCGGCCATGAGAGTGGTACTTGTGAGCATCTAGGCCCCAGTGGGTTTCGGTGATTGGATGACAACGGTAAATTACTATGACTAACGTGTGTTTTGCAGAAACAGTTGAGTTAGGTCATGGTAATGATGATCGTGAGGGCACTATGGTATTCATGTCCCCTTATTGATGGAATTCGTTCGGTTTTCAAAGGATGTCGACGAAGACAGTGATAGGCTAGTTCTAAGTGTCATTTGGTGTTGAAGGACACTTAGAGTAGCATAGGTCTTTGTTTTATCTTTGGCCGTACTATTAAGGGGGGTTTGAATGGGTAGCTTGACCTAGGTGAGACTTTTGAGTTAGGTGTGGTGCACACTTGTTAACCAAAGCCCTAGGTAGCTTAGAAAGGTCCCTAAGATCATAAGGAAGAAAGTTCGTGAAGGGAGCGTCGCAAACCGAAGTCGTTTTGGACTTCAAACAACGACCGGACGCTGGAGCTCGTGTGACCGAACGCTAGGGTATGCGTCCGGTCAGTATTGCTGGTTGAGGTTTGGGTCTGGTTGTGACCGAACTCTCCCTCAGCAATCGATCGGACGCACCAGGGGGTGAGTCCGGTCGTACACAGAGAGGTTCCAGAGAGGAAAAATCACGACCGGACGCGTCCGGTCAGAGGGGATCGGACGCATGGGAGCGTCCGATCATCACTTCGTACAAGTGTCAGGGCTAACGTCATTTAGCCATTAGACACTGACCGGACGCGTCCGGTCACCCCGACAGGTGCGTCCGGTCAGTGTGTAACTGGCTGGATTTACCCCTTCGTGCATGTTTTGAGTTGGGGGGTATAAATATGCCTCCCCCTCATTCATGTTGTCTACTCTTGCTCATTTGAAAGGTTGTCAAACACATTGTGATTGCAAGTGAGTGCAAGAGGCCTAGTGAGGTTGAGAGATTTGATAATTAAGTGATCAAACACCTCATTAGTGAAAAGAGAGTAGCAAGTGTGCATCCACCCATCTCATTAGCCTTGTGTTGGTCAAGTGAGAGTTCTTGCTTGTTACTCTTGGTGATCGGCATCACCTAGACGGCTTGGTTGCGATCGGAGAGCTTGGTGATCATCCGGAGGCATTGTGGATGACCCAAGCCAAGTTGTGACCGGTAGCGAGCGATTCACCGGGCCAGAGTGGCGAAGAATCAGCTCGTAGTGAGCACTTGATCCTTGCGCGGATCAAGAGGGAGCGATACCCTTGCGCGGGTGCTCCAACGAGGACTAAGGGGTGTGCCGACACCTCGATACCTCGGCAAAAAGATCGTTTTGTCATTTCTACTCCTTTACTTAAGCATTTACCTTTGAGCAATTCAATTCCGCATTACTTATTGTTCATTCGCTATTGAATTGCTTTGCTAGAGTAGAAGTGGCATAGACTTGGTCTTTTGTGCGGTAGAATAGAAAGAAACACAGTTCTAGGCACAAGGGGGTTAATTGGGCTTAATAGGTTTTAATTCTTGCTAAAGTTTTTAGAAAAGCCCAATTCACCCCCCTCTTGGGCATCTTGATCCTTTCAATACTTCTTCGAGCTCTCCAACCACTACATCACATTGCTTCATGTCACATGGTGACACTAAGGTTTGCAAAGCTAATGTGATTGATCTTAATGCATATGAGGATCTCTTGAGTAAATATGTTAGCATGACCATCGCTTTAGAAAATGAGATGTCTAAAAATGCAAAATTGGAAAAAGAAAACTCATTTCTAAAGAACACATGTGAACAAGTGAAGCATGTACTTTATGTTAGTACTTGTTCACATGAGGGGCTAAAATTGACTCATGAGGAACTTTGTGTTGCTCATGACAACTTGGTACAAGACCATGCTTTTCTCACTAAGAAGTTTTCTAAAATAGAAACTAAAACTAGTGAGAGCTCATCATTTGGGTCAAATGATCAATCACATATTTGTGCTAACTCATGTGATGTAGAGAAGAAGCATGTATCCACCTCTTGTAATGATTTATTATCTATGCCATGTTCTTCACATATAGATGTTTGTTCTACTTCCTTGTCTTGTGAGACTAACATTTTGAAGGAGAACAATGAGCTCAAAAGTGAAGTGAAGAACTTATGCAACAAGTTAGAGAAGTGGTGTAGATCAAAGGTCACCCATGAGCACATGATGAAGAATCGGAGAAGCTATGGTGACAAGAGTGGCATTGGCTTCAACAAGAGCAATGTCAAAGGGAAGAGATGGGGCAAGAGAAGATACGAAAGAGAAATGAAGAAGCAAGAACAAGAAAAGCTATCTCATTTCATGTGCTATCGGTGCCATGAGATGGGACATCTTGCAAAAGCTTTCCCCAACAAGAAGAAGCCCCAAGATCAAATTAAGATCAACCATGAAGATGGTGACATGGGGAAGAAGACAAGAAGGGGAGGTAGAAGATCAAGATCAACACAAGACCTCGCCCAAGTCAAGTGCTATGAATGTGAGAAGATGGGTCACTTTGCCTTGAAGTGTCCTAACAAGCTTGAGAAGAAGGCTCAAGCAACTCATGAGAGGCAAGGCAATGAGAAGCAACACATGAGCAAGGAAGAGAAGGCTCAATCAAGAAGAAATTGCTACTCATGCCGGGAAAGGGGACACATGGCTAATTCATGTCCCCTAGGTAACACTCCTAAGCCTATTTCAATTGCTAATGATTCTATGCTTAGGAAGGATGAAAATGGTACCTCTAAGGCTACTATTGCAACTCATCCCGCTATTCATACTAAGGCATTGCCTAAGTATGTTGCACCTAACTTGAGAGGACCCAAACTAGTTTGGGTACCATCAAAAAGTGGATGAATGTGTGTAGGTACCATGGCATTGGAGACTTGATTCAATTGATTTCATATTGTTCATCATATGATTGAGTCAATTAATGGAGCTTAGTGTTATTCTCATCCCAATGTCAAGTCAAGTAAGGTGAAGTGAAGTCCAAGTGGTATAACATACAAGTGCAAAGTTCAAGTTGTGGTGATTGATTGGAGATATTTGAAGGCTTGCAAATGGTAGATGAAGAAGCTTGCTATTTGATGATCATGAGCTACTAAGGTATATCTCTAGTTGATCATGTTATTTTAGATGCATATGAGATGAGTGAATTGGATATATATGCATATGTTGCTTGATAAATTGCTTAGTGATCAAGTTTGAGTTAGTTTGATTGGATATGTTCACAAGATGACCTTTAGTAAGTGGATTTGCATGGATATATGTCTTGTGTTGATGTTCAAGCAAGTTTATTTCAAGTTTGATTCAAATTGGTAGAGTATAGCTCAATTGCTCAAATCTGTCCAAAATCTGAAATCTGAGCTAGCTGTGATGATAGCCATGTTTGAATGATCAATTCTAGTGGAATTGCTTGAAATTTGGTACACATGCTCTACACTTATGATATTAGTTGCTGTGTAAAATTCATGATAATCGGATAAGTGGTGCTTCGGTTTTGGAGTGGATCTTGTCAACTCATGTGCAGCAGTTTTCAGCATGTAGTAGTATGGAAAGAATTGAAATCTGGTAGCAATCTAGAAAGCCAATGAAGCTCAAATTTTTATGGCTGCTAGAACGCTTAGAGAAGCACATCTCCACCAAATTTCATGGTCATTGGACTTATATTTTGAGAGATATGAATGTTTTCATGAGAAGGACAAAATCTGTTAGAAAAGTGACAATTATTGGATTGATCTAGAGTCACTTTGATTGAAAGGTCCTCAAGTTGGAATCATGTTTATAAGTGGTTGAGGAACCTATGTTTGGTTTTGAAATAAGCCAGAAGCATGACAAATATGAGTACAAGTTCATTTGATTGAGGAGTGTATTTGGCACACATATGGTACTCAAATTGAAGATCAAGACCAACATCAAGATGAAGATAAAGATCAAGTTTAAGTATCAAATTGAAGATCATTTGGAACAAAGAAAAGGACTCAAATATGGATTCAAAGTCACATTTCAAGAAGAGTTCAAAAGGATCAATCAAACAAGGTCAATTCAAGTGAGTATCAAGGATGATTCTTTGGAGAGAGGTCACTTCTCCCTTTTGTAGGGGCTTGCCGCCTTTGGTAGGTTAACCAAGCAAGGCTTGAAAGGCTAACATGGAAGTGGTGATCTAAAGTGTCATTGGATATGCTTAGTTGAAGAAATCAAAAGGGTTGATCTAGAGAGCAAGCAACACCCAAGATAGAGAAGCAAATCATAAGTGGTATTCATATGCAAGCTATGATCAAATGAAGAAGCAAGTCAACCACAACATTGAGCTAGTGCACTTGATCATATGGGTGAAGATTTATTCTATCAATTGGTATCTATTGGTCTTCACTATGGACTTCACATTGCTATTGCGGAGCTTAATTGGAATCTAATGACTATCCTCTACTCCAAGATAGCAAAGGTATCATTGTAATGTGCATGACCATTTCATCCATTCTAGTATGCAGTTAGTGCATATAGTACATGCTTAATAGGATCGTGCATAAACAAATGAAAAGTTTAACTTCGTAGCCTACCACTATTGCTTGTTTGATTATATGATCTAGTAGTGAGTATATGAGTTTGTTCATGAGCTAGTGAACCCAAGTACTTGATCTAGAAGATGAGCATTCAAGTGTCTAATTCAACGTGAGTAAGATAACCATTAAAAGATGTGTGAAGAAGCTTACTCTAGAGCAAACCGAGTTAGTTATCTTGTGCAAATTTTGATAGTTCAAGTCACAAAATAAGAGGCTCATGACAAGAGTTCAACAAGAAGACAATAATGCAAATGGATATCAAGTTTAAACTTTCATTCAAAGTGGTATCCTACAAGACTTCAAGTGATCCTCAACTTTAAGTGATCAAATCAAGCAAAGCATCCCTCACCAACAAGAGCTCAAGATTATCAATTGGATGACCCATGCTATGACATAGGGGAGGTGCCCCACCTATTGGTATCAAGGTCAAAGATCCTACACATGGTGTCATTCCAACACGTATGGTGGTGTTCATCAAAAATGCAAGTTTCAAGTCTCAACTATCTACCCTAGTGTCACCCTTTGTGAGAAAGGAGCATACCTTTTATGGTCATTGATAACAAAGGGGGAGAAGTTGTGGAAAAGATATGTCAATTGTGATATGTCAAGGACAAAGGGGGAGAAAAGAAGATGGACATGGATCAAGAGGGAGCAAGATTGGAGGATCAAAATTCTTGGACAATGAGAGCACACAAGTAGGGGGAGCAAGCTCATGAACTTAGTTGTTGCATTTGATATGTGCATAATCATGTGCTTGCTTGCATTGCATAAGTTTTAAAATTTTATATGCATGCTTGTGTGGTATATGCTAGTTATATGATTTAATTGATGATTTGATAACTAGCATGCATAGGTTGATAACTAGATTGTGCTTTTCATGCAAAACTAGACCCTTGCTTTTAATGTTGATCTCACGGGGTTTTCTAGTTTTTATGATGTCTAGCTACTCTTAGTGCAAGTGGATTGTATTAAAGTTCTCTTTCTAAACATCCATGAAACAAATTTCACCCTGGTAACTAGAGCTGTAAATCTGCAAGCCCAAATTATCATAGATAATAGAATCAGAAACACCTAAAATAATAAAAGATACCATATAGCATAACTGTAGTGTCCTATAAACATGACAGTATTCTTTCCTAACCTATCTTCTGCCTTGTGAGAAGCTACATATGGTGGCCAACACTCAAAATTAAACAAGCCAGATATGGATGATTTGTAGCACTAGCTTTACATCCATATGGTTATTTTTAGGAAGGAGTTTTTACTTTAGATTAATACTCATGAGGCATATATCACTGATACAATCTAAAAGGACACTCTGTCTTGCTTAACCCCCTTTCCTAACTGTATAGCCCCAGACCCCAAGATCCCCCCCCCCCCACAAGGGCCCGGGGCACCCCCTCCTCAAAACCTGAGATGCCTTAGTATATGGTAATAAAACGGCACTCTTGCAAAGCTTACCTATCTCAGCCAATCTAAGTTGTTGCACAGTTTATTACTCCCACAAGTACAAACTTGTATAGCCAAAGTACCGATTGTTCAAACAAATGCAATGTTGGATCCACATAAACAGAAACAGAAATAACAAAATAGATAGTAACTTTGACATTATCCACAAGTGTCGAAGAAGAAACAATCACCTTCTGCGGCGTGGCAGGGTGCATCACAATGCCCCCTACAGGTCCCTTGTGGGGAAAATACTCGAACACCCTGTCTACACCATCGCCATCCTCCTCCACGAGACGAACCACATCCCAGAACCCAATATGCCCGTGCACGTTCCTGGCGACCACCACAGTCCGGTCGGGCAGCGGCAAAAATGACGAAAATGGTTGGGGCGAGATGCAATGCATCATAACTGAGAGGCATGTAAGCACAAAAATCAACCAAAAATGACGAAAATCCTCGCAAAAAAAGAGAAATCCCCATAAGCTAAGAACTGGTGCTCACCTTCCTGCTCACCCTTAGCCGCCTAATCCACTCCACACACTGCAAATCAAAAAAAAATCCGATGAAAAAGCCATTGGATCCAAGCATGGCGCGCACTAGGGCAACAAAATCGTCGAAGCTCTTGCCACATTGCTCACCTTCGTGTGCTGCCGTCCGAGGATTGGGGTGGATCTACTGGAGCTTGCTCTGAAATCGCCACTAAAACGAGAGAGTGAAGAGAGAAACCCAAGAGAGAGAGGGGGGAGATTGAGAGAGGGGGGAGATTGAGTAGAATGAACGGACGCAAGAAAGGGAGAGAAGGGGACCCAAAAATATTCTTCTCTCTTATGGGTGGACCCTCTCCTGGTGTTTCACAGGTGGCATAGGAGTATGGTTCGATTCTGGAGCGTGCGTGCGTTATGTCAAACGGACGGACGGCTAGCACAAAGTCTTTACCAAAGAGATTTGATGTAATATTCTGTGAACGTTTTATATGAAAGGCCCATAGCACCACACGGGATATTCTTCTAGTTATTAGAAATTGAACGTCTAAAGAACACGTTACACTGACGTAACTGTCTAATGCTAAGACCAATACCTAGTATTCCCTCCATATCTCTTTTAGAGTTCGTTTTGGACAGCAACACGGTCTCCAAAGCATAACTTTGACCATTTATTTCTTTAAAAATATTTGTTATAAAGTGGTATATATATACTTTTATGAAAGTACTTTTCAAGATAAATTTATTTATATGATTTTTACATTTCTAAACTTAATAATTTAAAAGTTATTTATGATTTATATTCTCAATGTTTGACCGAAACCTTTTCTAAAACGAACTCTATTTGTAATATGGAGGGAGTATAAAAAAACTGAGATCTCTGAGTCCACCAATGTGATCTCTGGGATAAGAGGTCCAATGTCTGATGAAGAGCGTTTCACAAAAATTGGTCTTTTATCTAATGGGCACAACAAAATCAATATAAATACAGGGTGAGAAATAAATAATGATGATATTGATTCAAACATAGGACAATCATGAATTTGTGCATACCCTACCAGTGGCAGGTATACAAACAGTACAGCTCGTCAGAGGATCAATACTAACTAAGATACTAAATTAACAAAGAGAACATGCACCAACAAATTAAATTGTCTATTTAAAGCATTGATTCGCTAGTCTCCTGTGCAGCGCGGGTTGACTTCGGGTCTCCATACAAATCTACCGTCTTTAGAAGCGTTGTGTTCACTTGAACTTATCAGCCGGTTTATCATGGTACATTGTTCTTCTCTCACAATAAAACAGTATAAACCGGCTTATCAATAGCAAAAACCATTGTCCTTCTAGAATAGATACCTATAAATCAGACGTGAGTTGGAAGACTGAGCCCACCTCCTTAATCAAACCAATATCTTTTGCAATCTCCAACTTCTTCCGAGCGTAATCCACATAGACCTTTAGTTTTGGGTGCTGAAGATAATAAAAGTAGCTATCACTTTAGCAAGTTAAATCAAGCAAATTCAGACACAACATCAAACAATACAATCAACTATGGCAAAGCATTCTGAAGCTATGGTGCATTTGCTTGCGAAAGGTAAAAGACTGACCATTTTTATGACAGCCTCTTTAATCATAAGTAAAGCTTGACCATCTGAAACCTACACAAACAAAGTTCCATTAGTGTAAACCACAAATTTCAGGCAGACCTGGATATTATAGCCATGCTTACCGAATCACCAATACAGGCCACATAGGCATCATACTGGAAAACAGAAAGAAACAAAGAATCATATACAGATGAATTGATAAATGAAACAAAAAAAAACCACCATAGAGTTAGGAATACCCAAAGATATATAAAACTGACAAAACTTACTTTATGCCTCATCGTCCAACTCCTCATAGGACTTTTCATATCTTGTTCAATGTGAAAAGTGCACGAGGGAAACATTTTTTCCTGATATATATCTGACAAGGCTTTTGTGAAGTCTATCTGAAACAAATACACATACATAAATGCATGTCTGTGAGCAAGTAGTAAGCAGAAAAAATGGGAAAGGATCTTAAGTTGCTGTTAAAACTGAGGAGCTAACCTTTCGCTTAGTAACCCGCTTCCAAATCTCAAAATAGAGACAATCTAATCCCTTATAGTTCAGAAAATCAAACTCCATGCGCTGTATATGAACCTGAATTTTTAAAAAAGAATTGTCAAATACCACTACCATAACTGCCCACCTAAATTAGAAATGAAAGAGGCTATTACCCTAAAACCGATTAATAGTAAACGTGGGGGAACTTTGGGAAAGCCTGCTGCAATCTTCAATGCTTGAAGATAGGCCACATTTTTAATTTTTGGCCACTACACAACAAAACAAATGCCGCACATGATGTGCCACTACAACATCAATATACATAGAATGACAATTTTACTAAGCACAGAAAGGTTTCTGGTTGTATACTCACCGGGATTTTCTTGTCTGACAGGCAATCTTCAACCCACTGTCATGTCACAAAAAGTTTCAGACCAAGAGAAAATATGATAAATAGTTTACATTCTGTTCAAATCAACATACCTTAGTCGCCTTTTCTATTGCATCACAATATTGGACATATGCTAGGTCTACTTCGAAGCTGTTACGATAAGAGCAGAAAGAATCCCAATCATAATAGCTACCCTGCACAAAGAACAAAACGAAGAAAGGACATGCACTAAATAAGAAGGATCGACTAGAAGGAAGCAAGGGCACTTGCCGAATATCAAAGACTGCCAACTTGAAACTATGGATTTCTAACAAATGTCAAACCATATGAACTATCACAAGCTAGAGTTTATAGATCATGTGACAAAGCAATGCACTCATGTTCAAATCCTATTCCCATGTTATTGAAAGCACACGTGATATCTGCTATGATACAAAAATTAGCATAACAAAGATGGGATATAATAATGAGAAAATATGGGCACATGTGTCAAATAAAGTCAACTTGCCAATACAAATTTCCAATATATTACTGTTATGACTGCTACAATACGAACAAGCTTAACTTTTAAAATAGAAAGCCAGATCCTACTGAAGAACATGATCTCGATCTAAAGAACCAATACCAGTGTACCATAAATCATAAAAGATAAAAAGCATATTATCAGAAGAAGTCAGCTAATATATCTCTAACCACTCAGTTCATGACCAGATGACCAGTTCGTTAAATATAATAAAAGAATGGCTATGGTAAATTTCTACATAACCTAAGAATTGCAGATACATCTTTTTCCAGCGTGAACTGATCATCACACAAACCAGGAGTGATGTGGAGTGGAAAATGAGAGGGAAATATATTAGCATTCTGATCTAAAAGTTCTATGTGTATGGCCGTCCCTGTAAAAAGTTGCATAAATACAATCAATAATGGAGTGCAATAGCAAAGAACTTCCAGATGAATTATGATCGTTGGTATGTGGCAAATCATATATTTACTTGAGATCCTAATTTTCAATCCTGATCCTCACAACAAACTTCTGCAACACAAAACATCCTGCCATACCTCACTCCTCCATTCTAACAGCCACGTCAGATCAAAAGGGTAGGTGGTATACAGAGTGTTTGTGTGGGAAGACTGGGAACACTGAACAGTCAAATGAACTAGCTAACACCAACTACTAACACAAACCACTCTGCCATATATCTACTCCATTCTAACTGCCAGGTCAGATCAAAAGGTTGGGTGTTCTATAGTGTTTAGTGTGGGAACATTCAGATCTTACTGTTTCTAGAGTATTCCATTTTATCTTTCATTTTAGAATCAGAGGAGGTGTATTTAAAAACTTTGACTACTAATATAAAAAGAGAGTATTTAGATTTTTGTTACAAAAAGTACTGAGATTTCATTTTTAAAAGTATTGAGGCACTAGCAGAATTCAAACATACTTCGCCATTAGTAGTTTTTTTAATACTTCTGACAGCGTCAGTTTGTGTTAAGACAGCCTGCCAATGGGCTCGTCTTAGGCTCACATGGTTGTGATTCTATAAGCACCAGTAGGTTTGATTGTTGATATATTTAGGCAATAATCCTAGCATTGGTTCTGATTGTACAATCCTAACCCTAGTACGTGTACTTGCACTTACATGGCATCAGGTTGGTCGAATCTCAACCCAGCGATTAGAACAAAACCTAATAATGGTTCATCGCGGGTAGGGCAGACATTCTTGATGCCAAAACAACAAATATGTAAACAATACATGGATTAACCAAACCTAATCCTTGTAAGAAAAGAAAATATTGCTTTGCTTCTATTTCGCCAAGGAATAAATGAATGGAGGTCTCACTGTATTTGCAAGATATCTTGCAAGGAAGTTCCCAAATTGATAACATAAAGAAGGTCCAGGTCAGATCAAACACAAATTGTAATTGTACTAAACCTGAGTTTTGCGCTTTAAAAAGAAAAAAAGGTAGGTGGGCGATAAAGCTAATACAGAATGTAAAAAAATGCTAGAATATGTAAAAACAAAAGCAAGCATAAAGTGGAACAAAACTAGGATATAGCCCAGTCCATTCCCAACCTATAGAAGTGAGAACGCAGTGGCATGGCAACATGATTGTACAAGTAGTAACAAAAATGAGCATGTGGGCATGGAGAAGTCAAGTGTTGTCACTTACATCATTACGAACCACTAGGCGCTGGTAGTCCTCAAAGCCAGCGTATTCACTGAGCTCAGGATCGAAGTACCATTCAAGAGACTCCTCATAGTCGTCAAAGTAACCCTCTTCAGAAAGAATGTCCGGAGGGTAGCACTGTGCCAGAGATGCATCGTCCAGTTTATCCAAGGTCCTGCCCATTAATAACTACAACAGAAAATCACAAAGTAACTAATCACAGAAGCAGATCAGCCGCTCCAACAGCACATGATGTGATGATGATGAGAGATACTGTACCTCGTAACCCCTGATGCGATACAAAGCCAGCCGCTCGAGCAGCACATGATGTGGCTCTTCTACAGCACAAGAATAAGGATTCTTGGGATCAACATATTTTATACGACTGAAGTAATATTGGATACTCTCTTCAATGGTGTCATTGTCTAGGTCCAGGAGGGTTTGTACATCCTCTCCTGCTCTTCCTTGTTCTTGTCTGTCATCTTTAATCGCATGAACCCCAACCTTCTCAGAATGATGTTCTTCTTCATCCTGAACAATTTCGCTGAGGTCCACAGTAGAAGAAAGTGACTTGTTAGAATGTACACTTTCATCTTCATCCTCGTCCTCATCCTGTGCAATGTTGTGGTGATCTGGTTTGGGCTTCATCTCAGCCTTTAGCCCTGAGCTTGTTTCCTCCTCATCAAATGAACCCTTCTCATGTGCTTCTACTGACTGGCTATTGGTGTCGCTAACACGCAAACCCAATGACTTGTCAGAATGTCCACGTTCATCTTCATCCTCATCCTGTGCAATCTTGTGGTGATCTTCAGAAGATGGTTTGGGCTTCATCTCAGCCTTTAGCCCTGAGCTTGTTTCCTCATCAGCAAATGAACCTTTTTCACGTACTTCTACTGACTGGAAATAGTTGTACCTAGCAGCCAAATCACGAGGTACCATTTTGTTCTTCCCTGTTTTGAATACAATGCAACCCTTCTGCTCCTCTGGCACCAGGGCTGACCCTTCTCCGACCAAGGAATCGTTACCACAGATCGAAACGGGATCAGAGAAACGTCGTTTTACCTTCTTGCGCCTCCGGTTCAGCCTAACGGCCGTTTCTTCACCAGACGACGGCAAGCGGTTCATCCTATGCTTCCCCTTGTCTCCTCCACCCCCTCCATCAGAAGCAGCTGCTGAAGTGTCCCCTTCTCCAGATCGATGAGGAGAATAGGATTCTCCAGAGCGAGAGGGAGAGGAGGGATCAGGAGATTTTCGGCTCTTAACCCTCCACCGCTTCTTCATCTTCGCGTGGCAGGTCCGTCAAGGCTAGGGTTTAGAGCTCGCTGCGATTCGGAGGTTACGACCGGAGCCCGCCTGCTGGAGAGGATGCCTGAGACAGCCTACTGGAGAGGGCGAGAGGGTAGAGGGCGAATAGGCGAAGACCCCTTTGGCGGCGAATAGGAGGGGAGGAGATCGCGTCGCCGACGCTTGGGTGCCGTGCGGGGATTTCCTACTTCCAGGCCATGGTGAGAGAGCGGATGTAGACGAAGGAACGGGGGCACGGGGCAGGCAAGATTTTTCTCTCATCTTTTTTTCCTTCTATATATCTATCTATATACGTACATTCTTGGTTGGGCGTATATGATTTCTTTTCAATTTCCTTTTAGATGGCCCAGCCCGAACTTTCTGTTGGCCCGGTGAAAGTTTGTTTCTAAAAAGCGGCCCAGCACAGATTTTTTTTTTTGAACGATTCCATACACCCATAGGACGTTGGCCAGAGTCTACCTCGCATGCCGCGTACAGGCTTGCTCTAGCCAGGCTCGCCAGATGCGAGAGCTGCTTGCTTGGTTCAGTGCCCATCCAATTAGGGTCACGAGAGGAGGTGTTTTGTTTGGTTGGCTTGATGGAACTTCTCGTCCCGCGTGATGCTGATGTTGATTGTCCATTCCGCTCGGACCGTCCTGCCGAACAAAGAAAATCTCCGCACGGGCACGGTCAGGCCCGGTGGCCGCCTGTGATGCTGATGCAGTTTATTTCCCTTTGAATTTTAAATTCCTATCATGTAATGTGCCTAAAGTTATCCTTCAATAAATTTCAGTGGTTTGTCCCCCTCATTTCATTTTTGTGCAAATTTGTCTACTTGCTTTTATATATGTTTGTCTCCAAAATAAAAAGATATGTATAAAAGCAAGTGTGGGGGAGGCATTCCTCCATTCGTCATGCAGGTATGATAGTATTTCAATACAATTTCTTTATCTTTGTTTGAAAATTTGTTCACTTGTTGTTTCGGGTGAAATACTTGCAAACTGTGAACATCTCTTTACAGGGACCTCATTATATCTAAGTAATTGGAATATGATATATAGTAGGACAATTTGACACTTCCATCTTTTGCAAAGGTACTTGAGATTTATATTTTCAAAATATTACAAAAAGCATGTTCCTCTATGATGCAATGTCCTAGCAAAGCCATATGAATTATTTCAAATTATAAACAACCTATTTCATATGTTACTTGCTATCATTTTGAGCTTAGTCAAATTATTGTGACTTATATTGAGATTCTTATCATACACCCATGATTTGAGATTCACGTACACACCACATATATCGCTGACTCTTACACTAAGAGTTACACAAAACATGTCATCCATCCACCATAAATAAAGCTTTGTTTATTCGGTCACACATCTCTCTCACAAAAAATCCTCCAAAAAGAACTATGGGCTATGCAAAAAGAGATATTCATACCAATATGGCATGAGACGAAAAAAATCCATGCCAAAAGGCAAGTTGAAAAAATGGGTACGTGCTCACTATAGAATTAGGGGTATATTCAATACCCACCTAAAAAAAAGAGAGATCATCCGTAATTTCTAAATATTTCAAAAAGAGAGAGATCTTGACACAAAAGCACAAAAAATGTCAAAAAAATCCACACACTTGCACATCTCGATCAGAGTGTATGGCTTGCATCTCCATGTAGTTCAGTTTTTGACTTAGCAATATTATATGATGCAAGTATGCTTCAATTTCATTCATACCCAAGATCCACATATGCCTTATAGCAGATAGGATGAAAAAGAAGGCACAACAAAGCTTTTGGTAAGGATCCATCTACATGCTTATATGAGCGTCGGCTTCAGAGAATCATATGAGGAACATTTGCTATCTTTTGATTTTTCAAAAAAAAATCTATAAAAACCCAAGTTTCTCTAAGCAAAGATGAGCAAGAAGATTTGAATCCAGACCGTTCCATTATCCAATCACCCAAGATATTCTAGTAGACACTTTGAATGTTCACAGGTGCAGGGGAAGCCTGAAATAATTTATGTGCAGGTTCTTCAAACCGAAGGAGATGAACCACCTTAGTCTGAGCTTTATTCGAGAATGAGCAAAGGGCTAAGTGTGGGGGGTTTTGTTGGCGGTTCTTAACTCACATCTTATACCGCCAACTTTCCTTTAAAAAACTGCTCTATTAAGAACCAAAGCTTAGGATTAGGTATTAAACTCACAATTTCCACACGTTTTATATGTATCAATTGTTTTGCAGGAATCACAAGAAAACCATACCTAGGATGGGCCAAAAGTGCCAAACCAATTCAACACATCAAAGCCCAAAGCACTTCCGACCCATCCAAATGAAGAGAAATGAAGCCCAAGGCCCATCACACTTCACAACTGGGCTGAAAACCCACATTGCAAGCATCCAAGCCCAACTAGCAGCCTGGCACGCGAAGTCGGTGGCCAGAGGTGGGGCCAGGGGTGTGGCGGAACCGTCCTGATTATAAGAGCTCAAGTATTATCTTAGTCAAATCCGTCTGATTTCAACTGATACTTGAACCCATAAAACTCCGGTAGTCCAGAAATCTCGAAGGATTTCTAACACCATACGTCATACAGGATCGCATCGTTCAAGGATTACATTCGTAGAGATACATCACAGCGAAAATGAAAACGAATTTAACACCAGAGTGCGGAATTTAAAACGGAGTTATTACAATACTGAATTTTAAAAGTGCGGAAGCTGAAGTAAGTTTGAAATACGACCACTACACATGTGGTCCACATAAAACATTGTTTGTTAAACCAACTCACACACTCACTCTTCCCTTTTTGAATAATGTGCCACGAGAAGTCTCAGACCAGCAAAAGAAAAAGGGAAGCTTTTGGACGACCCTGCCCTGGGCCTACTCCTCATCACCTTCCACCGGGTAGAGGCAGTGCTTACAATAGCCAAAGTACACCTGGCCATCTGCAACAAACGGGATAAACCCTGAGTACGGGAATGTACTCAGCTAGACTTACCCGTCCAACTGAAAATAAAAACTCCAAGGGTATGCAAGGCTTTTGAGGTGGAGCTGGGATCTTTTAGTTGCGAAAAGCTCAATTTCAGATAAGAGGTAATTAATGATAAAGATGAGCTGCCATTTTTAGACCTATTCTTTAACTCTAGGTTTTTCACCTGTACTAGAGCACTCACTTGAATCTATCAATCAATAATATAACCATATCCAGTTGACTTATCCACATTTTAGTTGAACCTTAAATCATCACATGGAGTTGTATCGTGGTGAAGCTCGCCATAGTTTCCCACTAACCGGGGGAGACGGCGACTCGAATCGAATTCCAAACCAGCTGGTGAAAGACCTTTAATACCAGCCCACACTTTCCCCGTCGGGTCCATGCATTGGGCAACCGCTCGACGCTTGTTCGTGGTGATAATCGTCGCGGTTCAAGCACGGACCGCCCAATTGGAACCTGGCGATGGCCTCACGCGGTAGATCGCAATTTCCATACTAGAGGGCACGACATGGGTTGAAACCGGCCCGAACAGCTTCTAACCGGCTTTGGGGTCGATGATTACGGCATCGACATATCCCTAAGTAAAAGGGCGCGTTCAAAAATGAACGAGGGCCAACATCGATACAAACCTACACGATCTAACGGAGGGACTGCCCCAAGTTTCCAAACTTGTGCCTTGCCTTCCAGTCGACCGTATTTCATTACTACTCAGGTTCTTTTCCACGATAGCAAATATAGCCAACCGTGATCCGGTACTACCCATCCGGGTATTACGGAAACACCCTTAACAACTACTTTTATTAAGCAGGCTAAGCAATTCTACATTGTAAATAAATAACAGGATAACAAGGCAGGTAATAATCAATAATCAAGGAAGGGTAATGCAGCAAGTAGGATTCAATCAACTCCTATACTTAATGCATCACAATATAAAGGACTCAAGTAATTTAATTGTAAATAATAGGAGACTTAGAATGCTCCGGGGCTTGCCTTGGGTGAAGACCGAGGCCTCGTGGGAGGGGCACTCGGGCAAGTTAGTGTCGCTGGCGGGGTCGACCTCCTCGGCTTGCTGAAGCTCCGGAATCTGCTGCTCAGCGTTTGCTTCTGGCTCCTGCTCGGGCTCCGGGAGTGTCGATCCTATTGCATGCGACGAATATTTAAATGCGGGGTGCGAGGTGTGATGGTATGAGAAAGAGCATTTCTTGCAAACCAACAACCCAACTTGTTGAACCACTTTTGACATTGAAGTAAATACTTATTTAATTCATAAAACAAAACCCATTTATTCACCTTTTTCTTATTTAATAAATCAAAAGAAATTCAGGTTTGAACTGCAAGTGCACTTTTCTGAACTCAGAAAAATCCACAAAAATTTCAGAAGGCAATTAAGACTCACTGGACTTCACTGAACAATTTTCAACCAAAAATAAAATACAGGACTGCAGATATAAAAATGACAAACAAACTGCCCAAAAAGGTGCTTTGAACTAGCTCCTTATTCAGAAAGTGTCAAACAGCAGGTTTTATAATTTTCCTGGCTTCTTCTACTCATACACATTCTACTGTAGAGAACTTATGGCCAGAGCATAAACATACAAGCCTACACAAAATAAACAAATCTATTGCAATTTAAACCATTTGAACTACAACCCTACTGCAAAAGGATGCTAAACTTAATTTCATATTTTTCCCAGATTCTACTTCACATTTTAGGCTTATCAAGAAAGTTCCATGAACAGAAACATTATATTAATTCTTACATGAATTTCCAAAGGAAAACACAGAAAAGTACAGTTGTAAAGCAACTTCAGATTTCTTCATACAACAGCTCATGTTTACATTTTTTTTTGGCTTGAACATCATAAACAGAGACTACACCATTTTTCCCATATTTTATTTTGACATATAAAACACCTTAATACTTATTCTAAGAAATCAGCCAAAAAGGACTTTTACTCATAACAGAAACTTTTTCCACATGAACAGTGCATCATATATTTTTCACAGGTGCCATACAGTATAATAAACTTACACAAAATTTTCTAGGAATTATCTCAACCAGAAAACACTTATAACCATTTATCTCCACAAAAGCATATAAACTGAATTAAATGAAAACAGTAACAAAAACTTTCACCAAAAATACTTTCATATTTTTCTATGATAGATCTACTCACAAACAAGCTAGCAAAACTAAAAGTACTTCATTTGGACCTTTAAAACATGCTGTACAAAATTAACAAGAATTTCTGAAGAATAAACCAAAAAGAAAAACATTGAAATCATCCCGGCCTGGCTTGCGTGAACCCGGTCCATGGACCAGCGAGTGGCTGACGCGCGGGGCCCGTAGGTCAACGGGACCACCTGTCAGAGAGAGCAAGGCAGGGGAGAGGTTTGACCAGCGGTTTCTCGCCGACGGTGAGCTCGCCGGCGGTGAGACTAGGCTCGATGCGCTCGTCTCGACGAGGCGCATCCGGTGAGGTAGGTGGTTTGGCTAGGGAACGGCCGGAGCATGCCGGCGACGAGCGGCGGCGCACGGCGGTGGCGGCAACACGCGGCTACGCCGCTTCCGGCGGTCGCCGGTTAAATTGGGGACGGCATAGGCTCATACGAACCCTAGGGAGTGAGACTAGGGGGTTGGTTTGGCTCGGAGAGCATCGGAGGGGCTTGACCACGTGAGCGGTCCTCGGCGGCGGTCATGGCGTTCGGCCGGAGAGAAACGGGAGGTAGGAGACGGTAGCGTTGAGACTGCGTCGTGTTCTCACCTTGCCTTGGCTCGGTGAAGCTCGAGGAGGAAGAAGGGGCTCGGCGGAGGCTTGGTGGATGAAGAACGGGAACTTGCCCTCCTTCGGCGGCGACGACGACCGAAAGGGGAACTTCGCGTTTCGGCAACGGTGGAGCTTGGCCGGGGGAGTGAGCGCGCGCACGACGTGTGCACGGTGATGGCGGAGCGGTGTACGGAAGGAATCGGTCGGCGATGGAGGGTGGTGGTCGGAACGGAGAGGGGTGGTTGCGGCGGTGGTCGCGGCGGCTCGGTGCTCACCACGAGCGTTCGCGAGAGAGAGAGAGCGAGAGTGAGTGGGCAGGGTGTGAGCGCGGGCGAGAGGGATCGAAGGGGTGCTCGGTTTTGCTCGGTCGCGACCGGCCGGGGGTCGTGGCGGGGGCCACGGCCGGTGAGCGGCGTGTGCGGCAGCGGCAGGCGCTCGCGTGCACGGCGAGCGGGCGCGGCAGGCGAGGCGGAGCGGGAGTGGCCGGGGAGATAGCTTGCGTGATTGCGTGGTGCAAGATCGGGTGAGGAGTGGCGGAGGCAGATTTTGCTCAGGCATTTCCGGCCACGTGGCACGGACGCCGGCGTACGGCGCGGCCGCGGTCAGAGCGACCGGAGCGTCGCGCGGCGGGCGCGCGCGGGCGAGCGGGCTGGTGCAGCGGTTGGGCCGGCGCGGCGGTTTGGGCCGGTGCCGTGCTGGCGCGGGAGCGGGCCGAAAGGCCAGATGGGCCGAAAGGTGGCGCGGGAAAAAAATTTCCTTTTTCTCTTTTTCTTTTTCCAAAGCTTGACCACTCAAAAACAGTTTCAAAAACTCCAAACTAGGTTTTGACCCAAATATAAAAGTTGCTCAAAATATTTTTCTCTACAACTTTCATATAGGACACTTTTTCTGAAAACCATTTTTAAATCCTCCACATAAATAAAGCCAATTTTAAAGTATAAAACATTTTGCTTGCCTCATTTTTATTTTGACAAACCACTTTGAACTAAGCCAAACTCCAACATAAAAAGCACTCTACTCAACATTCTTCATTTTATAAAACTCTTTGCCAAAACAGAAATCCACTTAGATCATCAAGTCCAATAGAAATCCAAATCCAAATAAATAAACAAAAGACAAAAGCACTCTTATGCACATGAAATGATGCAATGCATTGCTTATGCTTTCTTAGTATCTAATTGCAGTGCCTAATGCAGTGCTTGACACTAGGGTGTCACAAGGGGTGCGCCTACGCCCCTGGTGCGCCTGCACCACCTCTGGCCTGTGGCGGAATCGTCCTAATTATAAGAGCTCAAGTACCGTCTTAGTCAAATTCGTCTGACATCGACTCATACTTGAACCCATATAACCCCGGTAGTCCGGAAATCTCGAAGGATTTCTATCAACATACAACATACAGGATCGCATCGTCCAAGAATTACATTCGCAAGGATACAACACAGAATAATCGAACCGAATTTAAAACATTAAAGTGTGAATCTAAGACGGAGTTATTACAAACCCAAATTTAAAGTGCGGAAGCTTAAATAAGTTTTGAGACACGACCACTACACATGTGGCCCAAATAAAACATTGCTTGATAAATCCAACTCAACACAACTCACTCTTCCCTTTTTAGATAATGTGCCACTAGAAGTCTCAGACCAGCAAAAGAAAAGGGGAAGCTTCTGGACGACCCTGCCCTGGGCCTACTCCTCATCACCTTCCACTGGGTAGAGGCAATGCTTACAATAGCCATAATACACCTGGCCATCTGCAACAAACGGGATAAACCCTGAGTACGGGAATGTACTCAGCTAGACTTACCCGTCCAACTGAAAATAAAGACACCAAGGATATGCAAGGCCTTTTTGGTGGAGCTGGGATCTTCAGTTGCGAAAAGCTCAATTCAGATAAGTGAGTAATTAATGATATAGATGAGCTGTCACTTTTTAGACCTATTCCTTATTCTAGGTTTGCACCTGAACTATAACACACACTTGAGTCTAACAAACAATAATATAACCATATCCAGTTGACTCATCCATATTTTAGTTGAACCTTTTAAACATCACATGGAGTTGCATCGTGGTGAAGCTCGCCATAGTTTCCCACTAACCGGGGGAGACGGCGACTCGAATCGAATTCCAAACCAGCTGGTGAAAGACCTTTAATACCAGCCCACACTTTCCCCGTCGGGTCCATGCATTGGGCAACCGCTCGACGCTTGTTCGTGGTGGTAATCGTCGCGGTTCAAGCACGGACCGCCCAATTGGAACCTGGCGATGGCCTCACGCGGCAGATCGCATTTCCATACTAGAGGGCGCGACACGGGTCGAAACCGGCCCGAACAGCTTCTAACCGGCTTTGGGGTCGATGATTACAGCACCGACATATCCCTAAGTAAAAGGGTGCGTTCAAAAATGAACGAGGGCCAACATCGATACAAACCTACACGATCCAACGGACGGACTGCCCCAAGTTTCCAACTTGTGTCTTGCCTTCCAGTTGACCGTATTTTATTACTACTCAGGTTCTTTTCCACGATAGCAAATATAGCCAACCGTGATCCGGTAAATACCCATCAGAGGTATTACGGGAACATCCTTAACTACTACTTTTATTAAGCAGGCTAAGCAATTCTACATTATAATTAAATAACAGGATGCAAGGCAGATGTTAATCAATAACAAGGAATGGTAATGCTGCAAGTGGGATTCAATCAACTCCTATACCTAATGCATCACAATATAAGATACTCAAGTAAATTAATTGTAAATACTGGGAGACTTAGAATGCTCCGGTGCTTGCCTTGAGAGAAGACTGAGGCCTCGTGGGAGGGGCACTCAGGCATGTTAGTGTCGGCCGCGGGGTCGACTTCCTCGGTTCTCGGCAGCTCCTGGATCTCCTGCTCGTCGTTTGCCTCCGGCTCCTGGTCTTGTTCCTGAATTGTCGATCCTATTGCAATGCGGTTGGAAATAAAGAGTAACTAATATGTGGTGCGGGATACGGCGGTAAGAAAAAATAACCTTTCTTGCAAACCAATAAAACCAACTTGTTGAACCACTTTTGAAATTGAGGTAAATACTTATTTATCTCATAAAATAAAATCATTAATTCAACCATTTCCTAATTAGAAATTCAAAAGAAATTCAGGTTTGAACTGCAAGTGCATTTTTCTGAACTCAAAAAAATCCACAAAAATTCCAGAAGGCAAAAACACTTGCTGGACTTCACTGAACAATTTTCAGCCAGAAATAAAATACAAAACTGCAGATATAAAAAGAACAAATAAACTGCTCAAAAGATGCTTTAAACTAACTTTTCACACAAAAAGTGTCAAACAGTAGATTTCATAATTTTCCTAGCTTCAACTACTCATAAACATTCTACTGTAGAAAATTTACTGTCAGAACATAAATATACAAGCCTACACAAAATAAACAAATCTATTCCAAATTAAACCATTTGAACTACAACCCTACGAGAAAAGGGTGCTAAACTCATTTTCATATTTTTTCCAGATTCTACTTCATATTTCATACTTATCAAGAAAGTTCTATGAACAGAAACATTATATTATTTCTTACATGAATTTCCAAAGGAAAATACAGAAAAGTACATTTACAAAGCAACCTCAGATTTCTTCACATAACAACCCATGCTTACATTTTTCCTCACTGAAACATCATACACAGAGACTGTATAATTTTTCCCACATTTTATTTTGACATATAAAATACCTTAACACTTATTCCAAGAAATCAGTCAAAAAGGACTTTAACCCATAACAGAACCTTTTTCCACATAAACAGTGCCTCATATATTTTTCACAAATACATATCATGATAAGAAACCTACACAAATTTTCCCATGAATTATATCAACCAGAAAACACCCATTTCCATTTATCTAAACAAAAGCACATAAACTGAATTAAATAAAAACAGTAAAATAAACTTACACCAAAAATACTTTCATATTTTTCATGATAGATCTACTCATAAAAAAGCTAACAAAACTGAAAGTACTTCATTTGGACTTGTAAAACGTGCTACACAAAAATAACAAGCATTTCTGGAAAAAAAAGAAAAACATTTGAATCTTCCCCGCTGGGCCTGCGTGAACCCGGTCCATGGGCCAGGTGAGGCTGACGCGCGGGGTCCGCTGGTCAACGGGACCCACCCGTTAGAGAGAGGAAACAGGGGAGAGGGGTTGACCGGCGATTGCTCGCCACCGGTGGGGTTGCCGGCGGTGAGACTTGGCTTGATGAGTTCGTCTCGACAAGGCGGACCCATCGGTGGTGATGGTTTGGCCCGAGGGTGGCCGTAGCTCGCCGGCGACGAGCCATGGCGCATGGTGGCGGTGGTGGCGCTCGGCTAGGTCGTGTCCGGCGGTCGCCGGTGAAATTGGGGTAGGCAAAGGCTTACATGAACCCTAGGGAGGCTATCGGAGAGCTTGGTTTGGCTGGAGGAGCTCCGATGGAGCTTGGCCACGTGAGAGGGCCGCGGCGGCGCCCATGGCGCTCGGCCGGGGAGTAGAGGGAGAGAGAGAGAGCGGTAGCGTTGCGGGTGGAGGGTGTTCTCACCTTGCCTTGGCTCGGTGAGGCTCGCGGACGAAGGAGGGAGACGGTGGAGGTCGGGTGAGGGAGGAACAACGGTGCGGTATCCGCGGTGGCGACGAAGAACCGAAGGGGGCGCTTCGTCCTCCGGCGGCGGTGGGGCTTGGTCGGGGAAGACGACGTGCGCACGGCGTGTGCACGACGAAGGCGGAGAGGCTGGCGAGAGGGATTGGATGGTGGTGGTCGGGTGAGGTCGGAACGGTGGGGTGCCTTCGCGGTGTCGAACGGCGGCGGCTCGAGTGCTCGCGCACGCGTTCGTCCGCGGAGGGAAGAAGTGAGGGCGAGCGAGGGAGTGTGTGTGTGCGGGTCAGTGAGGGAGTGAGGGTGCTCGGGTTTTGTTCGGCAGGGTGAGAGCGCGGCCGAGGCTTTGGCCGTGGCCTTGGCCGGCCGGTGGTGGTGGCGGGGCCCGGCGTGGCGTGCGGCAGGCGATGGCACTGCGAGCGAGGGTGGCGTGGCAGGCGAGGCGGGCGTGGAGTGGCCGGTGAAGATCATCGCGTGCTCGGGTGGAGAAGGATCGGAGGGGGAGTGGGCGAGCGGGATATGGCGCAGGCGAAGGCGGCCACGCGGCGCTTGCGGCCGGCGTACGGCGCGGGCGTGTCAGCGGCGCTGTCGGGGCCGGCGTGCGCGGCGCGCGCGGTGCGCGGGCGAGCGTGGGCCGGCGCGGTGCGGAGTTGGGCTGAAAGGCCGGATGGGCCAAAAGTGAGGGCGCGGGAAAAAAATTCGTTTTCCTTTTTCTTTTTCCAAAAACTTTTCAAACTTTGACCATTCAAAAATAGTTTCAAAAACTTCAAACTAGGTTTTGACCCAAAAATAAAAGTTGCTTAAAATAATTTTCTCTACAACTTTCATATAAGACACTTCTTCTAAAAATCATTTTTAAATCCTCCACATAAATAAAGCCAATTTTGAAACATAAACCATTTTGCTTGCCTCATTTTTATTTGATAAACTATTTTGAACTAGGTCAAAATGCCAACATGAAAAATACTCTACTCAATATTCTTTATTTTATAAACTTATTTTCCAAGATAGAAATCCACTTAAACTCCAGTAGAAATCCAAAATCAAATAAATAAGCAAAAGGCAAAAAGCACTCATATGCACATGAAATGATGCAATGCATTGCTTATGCATTTTAGTAGCTAAATGTGGTTCCTAATGCAGTGCTTGACACTAGGGTGTCACATGGCCCACCTTCGAGAGTCAGTTGCATGACGACATGCTAAGGCGGTTCTTGGTGGTTTCCATGTTTATCTCCTCCAAACCGACCTCATGGCACTATAAAACCAAGGGTGGAGCTCTCTTCAAATCATGGAAGTGTAGAGCAACATCTTGTAGAATTAGATTAGTTTCATTCACACCTTGTAAAGGATCCATTCTAGAGAAGATGTAGTGCCTCAAGAATCCTAGCTCTAGTAGCTACTTAGAAGAGGGAGCAAGTGAGTGCAAGTCAAAGAAGTGCCAGAGCTATCTACTTCCTCAAGTGTAACATCTACACTTAGCGGAAGGAATACCGAAATCACCGATACGACTTCACTTGTACCTCGACGAATCACAATACTATTTGGAGTATTAAGGTTCGTGTTTATCTTTGTTTACGCGTTCTTATCGTGTTCTAGCTTATTGCTTTCGTAGCTAGCTGGACCGGCCGTTCACCCTCGAGTGGGTGCTTTAGCGAGAGGGCGCAAGTCCTAGCTATCGCTAGAGTAGTGGCCCTTAGCGTAAACGCGATGTTTAGGCTAAGTGGTTACAGGTTGGTTGCTTGGGTCTGCACGGTTGAGGAGGTAGGCGGCAGGTGGTGACAACCCTGTCTGTCCTTTTGAATCCACCCACGTTCGGAATTCCAGGTAGAGTTGTATCAGCATATACTGAGAAACTAGTTTCCACCCGTTGACCGAAGCAGACTACACTTAGCTAGAGGCTAGATTACGTTACCTACAGAAACCTCATTACCCTAGGGTCATTCTTCTTCTCACCTTAAGTCGGGAGACCTATACCCAGAGGTTATAGCACACCATTCCCTGTGAAAAATACGATACCCTGAAATACTTTCAGGTGAAGTGCTACAATGGTACTTCTGTGCGCTTGCAGACTTTTGTTGCTTACGCTAAGAAATACCAACAGCTACTCATTCACGCTTCCCTTTATAGTATGACCAAAGGAAAAACAAAGGCCTAAACTAATCTAAGTGTCTCTCAACACCAATCGACACTTAGAACTAGCCTATCTCCGTCTTCGTTGACCATCCTTTGAAAACCGAATCGATTTTTATCGCTTAGGAAGCATGAAAACCTTTTGCTCATATTATCACCATTATTGTGACCTAACACTCACTATTTCTGCAAAACATACATTAGTCACAATAATCTTATATTGTCATCAATCATCAAAACCCACTAGGGGTCTAGATGCTTCAGGATCCCATGTCATCTATTGGTGCAGAGGCTCCTACCTCGCCTCGCCTGTTCATGCAAAGGCCTTAGCCTTATCTCACGTAGTGGAGGCTCCTATCGTTGGCTACTTCATCGAGCGTCCATGATTGATCCCTCCTGCACATAAGTCAAAAGATAGGCCTCTGTGAGGCTTTCCTCGGGGTTGTCAAAGGTTCAAACTTTTAGTTGAAAAAATTATTTGTGCCAAGCACGGTGAGCACCAATATTGGGAAGCAGTTTCCGAACAGGGTGAAAGTGTGGGGGTGGGCTCCGACTTCGGTCGGAGGTTCACTCACTGGAGGATGCAAATGTTGGGACAAGGGTCCCGAACAGGTTTAGGAGGGAGAAGTTCCTTGGTGAAAGCTGCTTGGAGAAGGCCACATGCGAAGGGCCTCTAACGAAGGTTCCGTGCAGAGGTCTTCCGATGAAGGTCGTCTAACTAGAGGTGTTCTGACGAAGGTCTCAGACAAATGTCGAGGAATGAAGTTCCCAGGCGAAGGTTCCTTGATGAAGGTCTAGTAGCAAAGGTTTCATGCAATGTCTTCATCAAGAAGTATGATAGCGCTTTCGCGACAGAGGCTCCAGACATGTGAGAGGCCAAAGTAAGACGACATGATTAGGGTTTTCATAATGAGTGGAAGAAAGGACCCCCTTACCCTCATGCACTTGGCATTTATAGGCAAGCGGTAATTTATATGCGACCCCCTTAGTGGGAAAGAATTTCACAAACCACTACACTAACTCACATTGGGTCTCTTTATGGGGAGTTGGCCCATATGTCATATGGGTTCCTCAACACCATCAAAATAATTAGTTTAAGAGATTTACCATCAAAATATCTAACTTTTTAGATGCTTAGCACTTTTGTGATCTTCACAATAAATTGGGAGGTACGCCTCTGTGAGAAAAGAGTTGGGGGCTCGCACTTAGGCACTGTTGTTGCATGGGTCGCACCGCAAAGACTCACGTGCCACGCGTGCACAGCTCGGTGTCCCTTGTAGAATATGAGCGCCTCTTTCACGCCGACACTCTTGTTGTTGGCGCTGCTTTTCATGGGCTTGTTGGTACCGGTGGCTTTCTAGTAGTCGGATCTTGCCGCGCGGTACGACCAGATCATGTTTGGATACTTGCGGTCTCGGTACGTGTTGTATCAAGGCGGCAGTACACATCATATCAAAGTAAGATCATTAGCTCTGTTCGGCAGAATTTAAAATGACTTTTGCTTATTAATACAATTGATCAGTTTTGAGATTTTGTATGAATTAACGCCAACTTACAGTTCAAACGAACAGATCCATTGCTAAATATTTCCATAATGGCAGGATTAGTTAGCTAAAGATCAGGAACAATCTGCAACCCTCGCTCACGGGCAGCTCAGGGAGTCTAAGGACGCGATCCAGGCGATGTCGATGGCGCCGGACGCATCCGTCTAGGGCGAACTGCTCTCTGGTGCCGGCTGCATGGTGAACACCGAGCTCTTGCTGAAAGTATCCCTGATCCCACTGATAACGAGTAGGCCCAAATAATTCGATTGAGGTAGTTGTTGATCCATACCACATAGTTCCAGCAACTACAAAAGCAGCAGAAAAACAGCAATGATACTACTGGAAAGTACAGTTTCAATATTGCTCATACGTAACCCTTTGTATAGACGTTGAGGCGGACGAACACTTAGATGGAATAGGCCCGCTAATATGCCCAAAGTACCTGCAGCAATATGATGCGAAGCTATTCCTCCCGGAACGAAAGGATCAAAACCTTCTGCATCCCACGCAGGATTTACAGCTTGTATTTTCCCAGTTAGTTCGTAAGGATCAGATTCCCCAACGACGTACCACGTACCTCCCGACTTAGGGCCCGTTTGGTTAGACCCCACTAAAGTTTAGTCACTAAAATTAGTCACTAAAGTACCAAACACTCAACTAAAATTTAGGGGTCTTTAGTCATAAAGAGATAGCTAAAAGTGACTAAAATTTAGTGATCTTTAGTCACTATAACCAAACAGGGATCACTAAACTTTATGGGTCACAAAACTCTAGGGATCACTAAATTTTAGAGGGGCTAACCAAACATGCCCACGTGGAGTTCACATAAGTGCTAAATATCTTAAGTTAGATTCTTTTGATTCGAGGTATATATTTAAAGATTGGTTATTTTGATGGTATATAATCTTTTTTTTGAATCAAAACTCGCTAAGGCTTTTACTCATGCACATATGGTTCAGCACAATCGCGACCCACAATATCACATACAAAACTAGGGAGGGGATCAATCAAACTAAACATGAGGTTGATCCAGGTCCCAATCAAGACTCAAGCGAGCGAGTTCGTGCGCACTCCTATAGTCCTATTACATGCTCTAGGAATATGAGAAACTTATACTGAATTGAAACTTATCATGATCAATTACCTAGCTTCTTTGTAAAGGGCAGATGCTGGGCTAAAGTCCCGCTCATTCGACTGCAAAGCCTTTACTGTATTCAAAGAATCCAATTCAAGGATAATATTGCCCATACCCTGGTTTGATGCCGCTTGCAAAGCCGCAACGCAGGCCTGAGCTTCAGTGCAGTCGGCATCATGAACATCTCCCAATGAACCCGACCCCGCCAAGATTGTATGGCTATTATGATCTCTAATTACAAAGCCCCAACCCCCTGTCTTAGTTTCAACAAAAAAAGCACCATCGTAGCTGAGTCCATCTGTTTGGAGGTCGTGTTATTTTCTTCTCCTCCTTTCTTGCAGGTTTTGATTCCACCACCAGCATGGTTGCACGGTAGACAACTTGACCAGCAGATTGTATGTTTTCACCTGCGTTGGTTTTATTCCGAGCTTCCCACCAAGAATATAGAAGCATAATCACTCGCATTCTTACATCATCTCTGAGTGACAAGATGGAAATAACCATTTCAGCAGCCGAACGCTTGTGCAACAGTTTAGTTCGTATGTCCTCCAGTAATGCTTCTCTCCAGCATTTGACAACAAACTTACACTTTAAAAAGCAGTGACCCTCATCTTCATCAAATCTCCAACAAACCAGACACCTGGTATCTATCTCCATCCCTTTTCTCTTTATACTCACTTGTAATGGGAGGCTATTATGTGCCAGACGCTAGATAAACTGTTTGATTTTTGGTACACAGTCTAGTCGCCAAACATGGTTCCAGTCAAGCCTCTTGAATGCCTGCACCTTAGATGATTCTCCTCTTTGTTTCCTTGCTTTCTATACAGATAAATCATGAAGAGTGTGATAGCATGACTTGACAGAGAAAATCCCTTTCTTGTCAAAGTGCCAAGCTAAGACATCCTCTCTTCCCACATGTACAGGAATAGCAAGTATATGTTGCACATCCTCTTCCCAAAAAATATCCCTGACATCCCAATCACCTGTAGTTGGATCTATCAGGTCAGCAACATGGGTAATCAGAATTCGCCCTTTCGGGGTAATGGGCATTCTTGTTACACCATGGGGTATCCAAGGGTCAAGCCAGATGTTGATCGTGTTTCCATCGCCAACTCGCCATATTAACCCGTCTTTTAAAGCTTGAATGCCTCGCAAGATACTTCTCCATGTATAAGAAATCCCAGGAGCCTCCTTTACATTCAATAGATCACTATTCTGATAATACTTGGCCTTGAGCACCTGGCTGCATAAAGAGTCTGGGGCCATGAGTAGTCTCCAAGCTTGTCTAGCCAACATTGCCAAGTTGAAAAGGTGTAAATCACGAAAACCCAAACCTCCTTCCTCTTTCCTTCTACACATAGTATCCCAAGACAGTCAATGCACTTTATTCTCCTTATCTTGTTGTGACCACCAGTATCGACAAATCATCATGCTAATTTCGTCATATAACGATTTCATTAAGTCAAAACATGACATTGCATATGTTGGAATGGCTTGAGCCACAACCTTGATTAGAATTTCTTTGCCTGCTTTAGACAGAAGTTTTTCTTTCCATCCTTGTATTCTCTTCCACACCCTATCCTTTAGATAAGAAAAAGTTCTTGATCTCGATCGACCCATATATACAGGGAGACCCAAATACCTCTCATTTCTCGCTTCTGTGGATATATTCAGGATGGACATCATATCATTTTTGTCTTTGTCATTTGTATTTTTGCTGAACATGGCAGAGGACTTCTCCTTGTTGATAGTTTGCCCCGATCACTCCTCATACATAGCTAAAATATTTTGCAAATGACATGCACTTCGTTCATTAGCTTTTAGAAGTAGCAATGAGTCATCAGCAAACAAAAGATGATTAATACTCGGTGCTTCAGCACAAATACGCACCCCTTCCAGCTCCTCTCTTGACTCAGCATTATTCAACAGAGCTGTTAAACCCTCCACACAAATCAAGAATAAAAAGGGAGAAATTGGACCCCCTTGCCTTAACCCACGTTCAGGTATAATTTCCTCCCTAAGAACACCATTAATCTTGACTTCATATGAGACCTAAGTCACACACCTCATCACAGTGTTGACCCAGCTCTCATGGAAGCCCATTTTCAACATCATTCTTCTCAGAAAAGACCATTCAACTCGGTCATAGGCCTTGCTCATGTCTAGCTTTATAGCTGCACACCCTTCCTGACCTGCTCTCTTATTTTGCAAAAAGTGGGTCATATCATAAGCTAGAAGGACATTATCAGTGATTAATTTCCCAGGCACAAAATCACTTTGATTAGGTGATATAATATCATTCAGAATACCCTTCAATCAATTGGATAAAATCTTTGAGATGATATTATAGACAACAATGCACAAACTGATAGGCCTAAGATTTTGAGTTTCTCTGGATTTTGCACTTTTGGTATAAGCACCACTATTGTCTCATTCCAATTTCTAGGCATAGCACCACCCCTCAAAAAGTTATGTACTTCCCGGGTAATATCATCCCTACAATATGCCAGTATTTTTTGTAAAAGAGCAGGCATACCATCTGAACCTGGAGCTTTGACATCACCGATGCCATCCAGTGCCATCTTTACTTCTTCAGCATTCACTTCACGACATAATATTTGATTCATATCTTCAGTAACTGTCGCCGGTACATATTGCAAATGGTCCTCAATTTTCCCACCTGCATTAGACTGGAAGAGTTGATGGTAATAACTGACTACCAATGCCCTCTTCTCCAACTCACCTGTCACTGTCGCCCCTTCATCTGTCACCAACTTTTTAACTTTATTTTTCCTTCGTTGTTCAGAGGCACACTGATAGAAAAAATTGGAATTACGGTCACCCTTCTCTAACCACAACACATGAGCTCTTTGCCTCCAATAAAGCTCCTTTTGATCTTCCAGTTTCTCCAATTTATATTTTAGAACCTGCTCCCAAGCAATGAATGGAGCGAGCAGTGATATGATATTTTCGACATCTCTCTAGTGTTGTCTTAGCTCGCCTAATTCTTTTCTCCAGATCACCCAGCACACTACACTTCCAGTCCCAAAGATCAGCAGCAACATCTCGGACAACACCCTCCACTGATCCACCTCTAATATCCATTGATAATTTCCTTGCGTTCTCAACAATTGCTTCACATCTCCTCTTTTACCGACCCGGCCTTAAAACGAAACATATTGGGGCCACTCCTTGACTGGGCTTCATCTTCTTCTGTATCAGTCATAACCACCACTGGTCTGTGATCCGAGTGGCGTTGATCACCATTGATCACTCAAACTCCGGGAAACCGAGTGCGCCATTCCACGTTAGCAACAGCTCGATCAAGCTACTCCCTAATATAACATTCATTGTTATGATTGTTATTCCTCCAAGTGAAGACATCCCCCTTGAAGCCAAGGTTAGTCAAAGAGCAGAATTCCAACGCCTCTTTGAACTGATCCATACACCTCTGAGGACGTGGCACACCACCCTCCTTCTCCCAACCCATCAACACTTCATTAAAATCCCCCAAACACAACCATGGACGCATTCTCGCTGCATTTAGAGTTCGCATCGCTCTCCATGTCAAATCTTTATGATCCGACCGAGGGTCCCCATAGATACCCGTCAACCTCTAGACAAAGCCATCACTCTCCTCAACCTCTACATATATGTACAACCGAGACGCTATATGAACATGCAGCTTCACCTCCCTTTTCCAGAATATTGCTAGCCCTCCACTCCTGCCATCACAATCCCTGGCCACCATGTTTGGCATACCAAGTTTCCACCGAAAGCACTGGATTCTATCCCTGTCCATTTTTGTCTCAGACAGAAAAACAATATCGGGATCCTCCTCCTTCTGAAGATTCAGAAGGCCCCAAACTCCTGGGCCATTCCCGAGTCCCCGACAGTTCCACGCAATTATCTTCATTTCTTCTCGCAGGACTGTTCCGACAGTCCCGCGTTCAAAAACGAATCAGTCACCTCTTCTCCTTCATCTTTGGTAACCTTTTGTTTCTTTTTCCCATCCAGATCCTCCCCAACCTGCACAAACAACCTTTTCTTGGCGTCAATTTCCATCTTATCATCACTCCTTTTCTCTGATCTTAGGAGCCTTTTAAAAGTTTTGAGAGTGTTCTTCTTTGGATCATCAGAAGCTTGCTCCGTCTCTCCCTCACAACCCCCAATTTTTCTCCTCCCTGTATGCTCATGCAGGGCACAGTTCACGTGGCCTACACCATGGTGCACCACTACATCCTTCTCCTTAGTCACAATCTCAGGTACAATAGTCGCTGCCTTGATCTTTAAAGGGCTCAACACCTCCTTATCTCCAGCATCATCCGTACCCCTAGCCTCCTTGCTCTCCAGTAAATTCTTTCGCCATGATGGATCGTCGCTCCTGGACAGATCACCACCAGAGTCACTGCCACTTCCCCAGCGCCCGGTGTTACTCCCCCACCCTTTTCTGGCACCACCAAACTCCACTAATCTGCTAGGGCCTCCCTCACTCCTTTTTCTTGTTGGACAAAAGCGAAGCTCCCTACCAAACTGGGCTATCTCTCACTTCTTGAGTTTGATGGAACACACTTTATCTGTATGCCTGATCACACCACACACATAGCAAAAGTCCCGCAGATGCTCATACACCACATGACACCACCTATCTGGCCCCTTCTCTTCAGTTTGCACAGTGACACCTCTCATCAAGGGTTTATGGATGTCAAGTCGGATCTTCACTCTCAGAAAGCTACCTGCTGCCATGCTATCCTCCCCAACATCAGCCTCCAAGAACGCACCTAATTCATCACCGAGCAATTCTCCGGGTTTTTTTGAAACAAAGGCAGGAGCTCTGCCGCTCAATTAAGACGAAAGAATAAAACTTTACGAGAATGTTAGCCAAACAAGATGCAAAAGAGACATATGAAGGGCTAACCACCCCACACAACGCGACTGAGCACGAACGCGACACACCGCCATGGGTCATCGTTGCCGAGCATAGAAGCAAAGCTGCCAGCAGCTCCGACTTCCCATGGCAGACCACCTACTATCCACAATCCAACAAGTTCGAAGCTAACGGTCGCCATCAGTCATCGTTGCCAAGCTCACGCACAAAGAGCAGCTCCGACTTCCAAACACTAAAGCATTGCATCGATGCCGCAACGATAATCCAAATGCGACACCTTCAAGAAGGGAGCGACGCCGATGGCGCCACCATCGCACGTCCAACATGGACCGGGTTTTCACCCTTGGAATACATGCTAGAGAGGAAACATGATGCCCTCAACATGGGAGCGATGCCTAACAGCATCGTCGTCGTCGAGGCTTTCGCCCAAGAGCCCTCTAACACGAACGTTGGGTCACGAAGCTGGACCTCCTGCCCACATCCACTGCCCACGTCATCGCCCCGCCGCCCCATAGAAGCCCCTTCAGAGGGGCATCGACGCGCCGGCTGCAAACAGCAGCCGCATAGCAGCGTCGGCTGCCACCCCCTCTAATTAGGCCATGCAGAGCCAGACCTAACTCCGCCGCTCACGTCACACTGCCGCACGCCGATGCCGCCACGGACCATCGACGTCGGCTCTGGCACCCGCCACGGTGGCTGCTGCCAAGCAGCCAGTAGCCACAGGGTGCATGCCCTCACCATCACGGGCGTCGCCCCCTGTCCTAGGGACGCTCGATCCTGACGCCAGGCCCCGAACCCAGTGCCCCCTGCCAACGCCGCTGCCTCCATCTTCAAGGTACCAAAGCTGGCCCGTGGCTCTGGTCGACACGGGGGTGCTGCCCCCAGCCACAGCCAGCTCTTGGAGAGGCCCGACCGACCACCGCCGTAGTAGCCAAGACTGTGGGGGGGAGCAACCAGAGGAAGAGTGTCGCGCCAACCCCAACACCGACCTCTTCACCGCCAGCCGTAGCAGCCGCGTGGAGGGAGTTGGCGGACAGAGGAGAGGAAGGCCCTGCCGCCGCCGCACGCACCTGCATGGGCACCGGCCGCAACCCGCGACCACCGTGCCGCCTGGCAAGGACCAACCAGATCCGGCCGCTCGGCCACCGGATGCAGCCGCCCGACCACCAGAACCAGCCACCCTCGCCTGCGCCACCACCTTCAGGACAGTGGAGGAGGAGAGGAAGGGAGGAGGGGCCTCGCGCGCCAACTCCTTGCGCCGGCTCGGACACCAGTCGGCGTTGCCGCAGCCACAACGGCCTCCCCGCCGAGCACCACGCAGCCCGCACGGTGGAAAGGCTCGTCAGCCTTGCCGCGGCCCGCGCCACCGAGACCCGAGAAATAAGCCCCTCCGCCGGCATCCCGACGAGCCGCACGGCCCTGCCGGTGGCCTGCTCCGGCGGCGACGTGGCTGGGGAGGGGAAGGAGGTGGGGGCAGCGGCCTGGCTGGGGAGCCGCCCGCGTGGGGGGCGACACGGGGGCACAGACAAACGCTCGCTTGAGAAAATTATCTTTGTACACTATGAGCAGTTCTCCGGTTTCCTTGGACAGCAGGCCCAAAAGGTAGATTTGTGAAACATACCCAAATTGGGATGTAGGAGAAATCAATTTCTTCAAGGGTTTTAGACCCATCGAAGTCAGCCATAACCAACAATTCATTTGACAGCATCCTTGGCCCTTCTTCTAGTGCTTTTCGTTTCCCCACCGCCTGAGGGCAGGTACAATAATGGGCTTATAGCCAAGCAAATGCTGATGTTGATGAGAGAAGGAAGGAGAGAGATGAGAGCTTGGCTCCCAAGCAAGCACCAAGCTGGGCACGGAAGCATAGGTAATAGTGGGTCCCAATAGAGACGTATGTGAGAAGTAATAGGAAAGAGAAATGGTTTGTAGCCAAGTAAAAGACTAACTATTGTATAGCTTGACTCTTATAGCTTGGCTTATAGCCAAGCACTTGTGAAAGGTCCTAGTTTGGTTTTGGTAATTGAGTGACAACTTAGGTGGACTAATATGTGTGTGAAGTGAATTACACAGGTGATTAGTCCACAAGTGATCATGTGTGAGCAACATATGCCATAAAGGTGAAATGGCTTGGAAGATGTTGCAAGGCTCACACATGTGATGAAGGAGCTTAATGCACATGAAACATGACATGGAGTCAAGTGGCTAAGATGGTGAAGATCAAGGTAAGACTTGGCTTGATGCACCGGTTGCGAAGGTGAAGGGCAAGTTGGAGGCTTTGAAGCTGTTGGTACCGAGTGTCGGGAGGCTTAAGCAAGACTTGGTGCCGAAGGACCGAAGCAATGGTGAAGAGCAAGTGAGGTCAAGATCGATGGACCATGGAGGCCATATGATGATATGAAGTGGATCATATCATTTGATCGAGGTTGGTGCATGTGTTGCATCAACAAATGGAGGAGATGGAATGGAATGCGCAAGACAAAGGTATACTTGTAGGGCATTTCATTTCACCGGTCATAGGTGTGTAGAGAATATTATGACCGGGTTTAGGATAGATGGTCGTACTATTAAGAGGAGCAAACTTGTTTGCATATCGGTCATCTAGTGCCACTTGAGCGATCTAACTTTGCGATGTTACTAGGATCGAGTGGCGTGATGAGAGCAAGTGAAAATCCTTTAAAAAATGTTTGCGAAAATGCTAACACACATGCACAAGGTTGTATACACTGGGTGGTGTTGGCACATTTGCAAAGGAGAAGAAGTTTGGAGAAGTTTTGGAGAAAGCTTTGGTTGAAAAGGAGAAGCGATGGATCTTGGATTGAAATTCTGTACTAACCCTTTGTGAGTTGGATTAGCTTTGTATGTGGGATGTGTAGCCCTCTGAATAAGCTTTCCAAAATATCCAAGATCATCAAAATCGGAGTTTGGAGCTAAGAGTTATGACTGTTTTAGCAAGGAGTTCATGATGCTGAAGTCGGTAGTACCGACCCTAAGGCCGGTAGTACCGACCCCTCCGTGCGCAGATCACAAGTTCTCTGTGTTGGGCCATTTTTTGCCTACCGGTAGTACCGCCATAGGGCCGGTAGTACCGGGCTCGGTAGTACCGACCAAGGGGTCGGTGGTACCGAGGTCTGGGGCAGTTTTGGTACCGAGGTATTTCGTAGCTCCCTGCATGTGCTCGGTAGTACCAACCTGGAAGCCCAGTAGTACCGGCCTATAGCCCGGTAGTACCGACTGCCTGCTGTTTACACTAGCTTGTATTGCAATACTAATCCTTATGCTAGTGTTTAGTTGCTTAGTTTGTGTAGCTAAGTTGAGCTCTCTAATTTGGCTTGTGTAGCCTTGTTATTGAGCATTGCTAGTGAGCTTAGACTTTGTGCTTTGCTTGCTAGATTGTGTAGGAGCTCCCCCATATTTAAAGTACTAGTTGCATAGGTTTGTGTGACCTTGCAAGCTAGATTGTTTAGGTGAGCTCTATCTAGCCCGACACCTTATTTGCATTGTTTAGGGTCTTTTGTAAGGTGTCATAGAGTATAGGTAGAGGGGTGTAGTCTTGACTAGACCGATAGTTTTAATTCCGCATTTGTTTCGGTTAGCCGCTACGATTAATAAGTTTTAAAAAGGACTATTCACACCCCCTCTCTAGTCCGCCATCTCGACCCTACAAGTGGTATCAGAGCTAGGTCTCTCATTTGTGGTCTTTACCGACCCGAGAGGATGGCGACTTATGGGCTAGGTATTGATTGTCCACACATTTTTGATGGCACTCACTTTACACGATGGAAAACTTGGATGATATGCAATTTCAAGTTTATTTGCCCTCAAATGTGGTGGATCGTAGATGTAGGCTTTTCTCATGTGTTGGATGAAAAGAATCTAACTCAAGCACAAGAGAAATACCTAGATCTCGAGTGCCAAGCTACTAACATCATTTTTAGATCTTTGCATGATGATATCTTTAGGGAAATCATGGATATGGAGTCCTCCCATAACATTTGGAAGTATCTCAATGACAAGTATGGGAGTGCTCCAATTGATGATGATGTTAGTGAGCCCAAGGAAGAGGCACACGAGGTGGTTGAGCAAGACCACAACTCCGTGATTGTGGAAGATTGCTCCACCTCAAGCTCAAGTGATGCAAGTGATGATGATATTCCAAGCACACTTGATGATGATGGTTCATGCTCCAGCCATGAGAGTGATACTTCTTCGAGCTCTCCAACCACTACATCACATTGCTTCATGTCACATGACGACACTAAGGTTTGCAAAGCTAATGTGATTGATCTTAATGCATATGAGGAGCTCTTGAGTAAATATGGTAGCATGACCATCGCTTTAGAAAATGAGATGTCTAAAAATGCAAAATTGGAAAAAGAAAACTCATTTCTAAAGAACACATGTGAACAAGTGAAGCATGTACTTTATGTTAGTACTTGTTCACATGAGGGGCTAAAATTGACTCATGAGGAACTTTGTGTTGCTCATGACAACTTGGTACAAGACCATTCTTTTCTCACTAAGAAGTTTTCTAAAATAGAAACTAAAACTAGTGAGAGCTCATCATTTGGGTCAAATGATCAATCACATATTTGTGCTAACTCATGTGATGTAGAGAAGAAGCATGTATCCACCTCTTGTAATGATTTATTATCTATGCCATGTTCTTCACATATAGATGTTTGTTCTACTTCCTTGTCTTGTGAGACTAACATTTTGAAGGAGAACAATGAGCTCAAAAGTGAAGTGAAGAACTTATGCAACAAGTTAGAGAAGTGGTGTAGATCAAAGGTCACCCATGAGCACATGATGAAGAATCGGAGAAGCTATGGTGACAAGAGTGGCATTGGCTTCAACAAGAGCAATGTCAAAGGGAAGAGATGGGGCAAGAGAAGATACGAAAGAGAAATGAAGAAGCAAGAACAAGAAAAGCTATCTCATTTCATGTGCTATCGGTGCCATGAGATGGGACATCTTGCAAAAGCTTTCCCCAACAAGAAGAAGCCCCAAGATCAAATTAATATCAACCATGAAGATGGTGACATGGGGAAGAAGACAAGAAGGGGAGGTAGAAGATCAAGATCAAGATCAACACAAGACCTCGCCCAAGTCAAGTGCTATGAATGTGAGAAGATGGGTCACTTTGCCTTGAAGTGTCCTAACAAGCTTGAGAAGAAGGCTCAAGCAACTCATGAGAGGCAAGGCAATGAGAAGCAACACATGAGCAAGGAAGAGAAGGCTCAATCAAGAAGAAATTGCTACTCATGCCGGGAAAGGGGACACATGGCTAATTCATGTCCCCTAGGTAACACTCCTAAGCCTATTTCAATTGCTAATGATTCTATGCTTAGGAAGGATGAAAATGGTACCTCTAAGGCTACTATTGCAACTCATCCCGCTATTCATACTAAGGCATTGCCTAAGTATGTTGCACCTAACTTGAGAGGACCCAAACTAGTTTGGGTACCATCAAAAAGTGGATGAATGTGTGTAGGTACCATGGCATTGGAGACTTGATTCAATTGATTTCATATTGTTCATCATATGATTGAGTCAATTAATGGAGCTTAGTGTTATTCTCATCCCAATGTCAAGTCAAGTAAGGTGAAGTGAAGTCCAAGTGGTATAACATACAAGTGCAAAGTTCAAGTTGTGGTGATTGATTGGAGATATTTGAAGGCTTGCAAATGGTAGATGAAGAAGCTTGCTATTTGATGATCATGAGCTACTAAGGTATATCTCTAGTTGATCATGTTATTTTAGATGCATATGAGATGAGTGAATTGGATATATGCATATGTTGCTTGATAAATTGCTTAGTGATCAAGTTTGAGTTAGTTTGATTGGATATGTTCACAAGATGACCTTTAGTAAGTGGATTTGCATGGATATATGTCTTGTGTTGATGTTCAAGCAAGTTTATTTCAAGTTTGATTCAAATTGGTAGAGTATAGCTCAATTGCTCAAATCTGTCCAAAATCTGAAATCTGAGCTAGCTGTGATGATAGCCATGTTTGAATGATCAAATCTAGTGGAATTGCTTGAAATTTGGTACACATGCTCTACACTTATGATATTAGTTGCTGTGTAAAATTCATGATAATCGGATAAGTGGTGCTTCGGTTTTGGAGTGGATCTTGTCAACTCATGTGCAGCAGTTTTCAGCATGTAGTAGTATGGAAAGAATTGAAATCTGGTAGCAATCTAGAAAGCCAATGAAGCTCAAATTTTTATGGCTGCTAGAACGCTTAGAGAAGCACATCTCCACCAAATTTCATGGTCATTGGACTTATATTTTGAGAGATATGAATGTTTTCATGAGAAGGACAAAATCTGTTAGAAAAGTGACAATTATTGGATTGATCTAGAGTCACTTTGATTGAAAGGTCCTCAAGTTGGAATCATGTTTATAAGTGGTTGAGGAACCTATGTTTGGTTTTGAAATAAGCCAGAAGCATGACAAATATGAGTACAAGTTCATTTGATTGAGGAGTGTATTTGGCACACATATGGTACTCAAATTGAAGATCAAGACCAACATCAAGATGAAGATAAAGATCAAGTTTAAGTATCAAATTGAAGATCATTTGGAACAAAGAAAAGGACTCAAATATGGATTCAAAGTCACATTTCAAGAAGAGTTCAAAAGGATCAATCAAACAAGGTCAATTCAAGTGAGTATCAAGGATGATTCTTTGGAGAGAGGTCACTTCTCCCTTTTGTAGGGGCTTGCCGCCTTTGGTAGGTTAACCAAGCAAGGCTTGAAAGGCTAACATGGAAGTGGTGATCTAAAGTGTCATTGGATATGCTTAGTTGAAGAAATCAAAAGGGTTGATCTAGAGAGCAAGCAACACCCAAGATAGAGAAGCAAATCATAAGTGGTATTCATATGCAAGCTATGATCAAATGAAGAAGCAAGTCAACCACAACATTGAGCTAGTGCACTTGATCATATGGGTGAAGATTTGTTCTATCAATTGGTATCTATTGGTCTTCACCATGGACTTCACATTGCTATTGCGGAGCTTAATTGGAATCTAATGACTATCCTCTACTCCAAGATAGCAAAGGTATCATTGTAATGTGCATGACCATTTCATCCATTCTAGTATGCAGTTAGTGCATATAGTACATGCTTAATAGGATCGTGCATAAACAAATGAAAAGTTTAACTTCGTAGCCTACCACTATTGCTTGTTTGATTATATGATCTAGTAGTGAGTATATGAGTTTGTTCATGAGCTAGTGAACCCAAGTACTTGATCTAGAAGATGAGCATTCAAGTGTCTAATTCAACGTGAGTAATATAACCATTAAAAGATGTGTGAAGAAGCTTACTCTAGAGCAAACCGAGTTAGTTATCTTGTGCAAATTTTGATAGTTCAAGTCACAAAATAAGAGGCTCATGACAAGAGTTCAACAAGAAGACAATAATGCAAATGGATATCAAGTTTAAACTTTCATTCAAAGTGGTATCCTACAAGACTTCAAGTGATCCTCACCGGGCCGGAGTGGCGAAGAATCAGCTCGATACCTCGGCAAAAAGATCGTCGTGTCATCTCTACTCTCTTTACTACGCATTTACCTTTGAGCAATTCAATTCTGCATTTACTTGTTGTTCTTTCATAAGTTGAATTGCCATGCTAGAGTAGAAATGGTTTAGCGATAGTCTTTTGTGCGATTGATTCTTGTCAAACACACTTCTAGGCTCTAGGGGGTTAATTGGGGCTTGATAGGTCTTAATTCTTGCAAGAAGTTTTAGAAAAGCCCAATTCACCTCCCCTCTTGGGCATCTTGATCCTTTCAATTGGTATCGGAACCTCGTGCTCTCGATTTAGGATTAACCGCCTAGAGTTAAGATGTCCGGAGGTGATGGATCACCTCCCATGTTTGAGGGAGACGACTTTCCATATTGGAAAATCCGTATGGAGTCGTACCTAGAAGCGGTTGATGTTAAATGCCGCAATGCCGCAATCACCGGCTTTGCCAAGCCCAAGGAAGGCACAAGCCTCACTCATAATGAGGAGGAAAATGAAAAATGGAATGCAAAAGCCAAAAACATCCTTTTTAGAGGCATTTGCAAAGATGTGTTCAACCGTGTTCGGAACCACAAAAATGCCCATGATCTATGGGAAAACATTTGTGCGCTCCATGAGGGAACCAAGAGTGAGCGTGAGGAACGCTATCATTTAGTTATGCAAAAGCTTCACTCTTTTGATATGCATGCTAATGAAAGTGCAAATGAAATGTACTCACGGTTGAATGTTCTTGTAGAGGAACTCAATGGACTTGGCCTCACACAAATGCAACCATCCGATGTTGTGAGGAAAATTCTTTGTGTCCTTCCAATTGAGAAGTATGGACACATTGTGACGGTGCTACATCAAGGCGATCTTTCTACCGCTACACCAACCCAAATCTTGGGAAAGATCAATGCGCATGAGATGTACATGCACATCACACCAAGTGGTGGCTCCTCCACCGACAAGAAGAAGGACTTGGCCTTCAAAGCTAGCCATGACAAGAAGGGCAAGTCCAAGGCTATTGAGGTGCACCATGAAATCTCAAGTGATGAAGAAGAAGATTCCAACATCGCTCTCATGGTGAGAAGAACCACTAAGATGTTGAAGAAGCTTCACAAGAATGGAGTCAACTTTGACTCAAGAAAGAAGAAGTTCTTCACAAGTAGCAAGAGGAGGCCAATCTCCGAAATGGATTGCTACAATTGTGGTGAGCTTGGCCATCTTGCTCATCAATGCACCAAGCCCAAGAAAGAGAGCTACAAGAACAAGAACAAGGGCAAGAAGTATGAATCATCAAGTGAAGATGAGAAGAAGAATGAGAAGCCCTACTACAAGAAGGATGGCAAGAAGAAGAAGCAATACCACAAGAAAGGTGGCAAGGCTTACATTGTTGGTGATTGGCTCACCGACATTGACTCCTCCGGTGGCTCATCAAATGAAGATAGTGATGATGAGAAGGAGAAGGTGGCCGCTCTAGTCATTGGCTCCTCTACACCACCACCACCACCGTCGCCATCATCCTCTACACACCTATGCCTTATGGCCAAGGGTGATCGGAAGGTAAAAAGCGATGATGACTCTAGTGATGGTGAATTTGAGGCACCTACTTATGATGAACTTGTCAAATTGCTAAACGACTACTCTAAAATCATAAGAAAGACTAGAGCTAAAAATGAAAAGCTTGTTGATGAAAATAAATCTCTTGTTGAGAAAAATGATCATGCTATTCATGCTAGTGATGAGTTAAAAGATGAACTTGCTACTATGTCATCATCCATCAAGGAGCTCAAGTCCTCTAACAAGGAGCTCAAAGCTAAAAATGAAAAACTTGATAAGATGCATAGTGACTTTACCACTAGTTATGCTTTGCTAAAAGAACAATACACTCAAGTGAATGTTGACTATGATGCTCTCACCATTACTTATGATATGCTTTCACATGAGACACATGATGCTCCTAACCTCGTTGTTAAGTGTGACATAGCAACATCTTGTGAGGACTTGGTTAGTGAGCATGATGAGCAAAGAGCTAGTGGCAAAGGCAAGAGTGTGGTTGTGGCCGATCACTATGATGACTATGTCAAGATCAAGAATGAGAATGCAAAGTTCAAGCTTGATCTAGAGAATCTTACAACCACCAAGCAAGTTATCATTCAAACTAATGATGATGACTATAGCATGACACTTGAGCTAGACATGCTAAAAGAAGAGAACAAGAGATTGAAGATGGAGAGGGACTACAAAATGACACCATCTCAATTGCAACACCAACAAGAGAATGACAAGCTCAAGAAGGAGAAAGAGCACCTCACCACCGGATTGAGGAACTTCACCAAGGGTCAATGTCTTCAAAGTGAGCTTCTCATGAACACCGTCATGAAGACAAATAGAAATGGCATTGGCTTTCTTGAAGAGAAGATGAAGCAACGCAAGAGCATCACTAAGCCAAAGAAGAAGAATATTGGAAGATGCTATGAGTGTGGAAAGGAAGGACACTTTGCTCATGATTGTGAAGAGCCTAAACCTACACCCTTGCCCAAGCATGCTAGGCCCTTTGCTTTCAATGCTCACTACATGCTTAGACAAGACTCTAGTGGCAAGATGAAAGTTATGTTCATGGGGCCTCCTAACAAGAATAGGCCAAAGCAAATTTGGGTTGCAAAGTCACTAGTAGAGAAGGTTAAGGGACCTCAACAAGTTTGGGTCCCAAAAGCTCAAGCTTGATTTCTTATGTGTGTAGATGAACTACAAGACCGGTGGATCTCATTGGGTGATCGATAGTGGTTGCACACAACATATGACCGGTGATCCCCGGATGTTCACCTCACTAGAAGAAAATGTCAATGACCAAGAAAAGATAACATTTGGTGACAATTCAAAGGGCAATGTCAAGGGATTGGGCAAAGTGGCTATATCAAATGATCATACCATCTCCAATGTACTTCTAGTTGCATCGTTGAGCTTCAACTTGCTATCCGTTGGGCAATTATGTGATCTTGGCTTTCAATGTTTGTTCACCGACAAGGAAGTGGTTGTGACCAAGAAAGATGATACACAAGTGATATTCAAGGGATTTAGATACAACAATCTCTATCTAGTGGATTTCACCTCTGAAGATGCCAACTTGAAGACATGTTTGTTCACTAAGCAATCACATGGTTGGCTATGGCATAGAAGATTGGCACATGTTGGAATGAACACTCTCAACAAGCTATTGAAGAAGGATTTGGTTAGAGGCTTGAAGGATGTCAAATTTGAGAAAGACAAGTTGTGTAGTGCATGTCAAGCCGGCAAGCAAGATGCAAACACTCATCCAACCAAAGCCTTTGTATCAACATCAAGAGAGTTAGAGCTACTTCACATGGATCTATTTGGACCAACAACATATGCTAGCTTGGGTGGAAATCTCTATTGCCTAGTGATTGTTGATGACTATTCAAGATACACTTGGGTATTCTTTCTTCATGACAAATCCGAAGCAACCCCTTCTTTCAAGAAGTTTGCCAAGAGAGCCCAAAATGAGTTTGACTTGAAAATCAAGAAGATAAGAAGTGACAATGGAAGAGAGTTCGACAACACCCACATTGAGGAATATTGTGATGAAGTTGGGATCAAGCATGAAGTCTCCGCAACCTACACACCACAACAAAATGGGGTAGTTGAGAGGAAGAATCAGACACTAATCACCCTAGCAAGGACAATGTTAGACGAGTACACTACACCGGAAAGATTTTGGGCGGAAGCAATCAACACCGCTTGTTATGCATCAAACCGGTTATTCCCCCATCATCTCCTTGGCAAGACCCCCTATGAGCTACTTAACAACAAGAAGCCGGATATATCATTCTTTAGAGTGTTTGGGTGCAAATGCTACATCTACAAGAAGCGCCAACACCTAGGGGAGTTTCAACGCCGATGTGATATTGGTTTTCTTGTTGGTTACTCATTGAAGTCCAAAGCATATCGCCCATGCCACCGGGATGGTAGAAGAAACATATGATGTGGAATTTGATGAATCTAATGGCTCTCAAGGAGAGCATGAAAATCTTGATGATGTAGGTGATGAACCATTGAGGGAGGCAATGAAGAACATGCCGGTTGGAGCCATCAAGCCTAAAGATGATGATGATGATGTGCAAGTCATTGACAAGCCATCCTCATCCAATGTACCACATGTTGATGACAAAGATGGGAGGGATCCATTTGAAGATACTCATGTCTCCCATGATCAAATGGTGGTACAAGCTCAAGATGTTGGTGCTCCACAAGCGGCCCCTCAAGTGGTTGATCAAAGGACTACTCCTCTACTACAAGCTCATCCTCAAGATCTCATCATAGGGAGTCCAACAAGGGGTGTAATGACTCGATCTCAAAAACTTGCTTTATTTATTGAACATCACTCCTTTGTGTCTCTTGTTTAGCCTACCATTGTAGATGAAGCTCTAGGTGATCCGGATTGGGTGAATGCTATGCATGAAGAATTAAACAACTTCACCCGCAACCAAGTTTGGACACTTGAAGAGCGACCCAAAGGCACAAGAGTCATTGGAACAAAATGGGTGTTTAGGAACAAGCAAGATGATCAAGGCAAGGTTGTTAGAAACAAGGCAAGGCTAGTTGCAAAGGGGTTCTCTCAAGTTGAAGGTTTGGATTTTGGAGAGACCTTTGCACCAGTTGCAAGACTTGAAGCCATTCGTATCCTCCTTGCATATGCATCACATCATGACATTAAATTATATCAAATGGATGTGAAAAGTGCATTTTTAAATGGCTTCATAAATGAACTAGTCTATGTTGATCAACCTCCCAGGTTTGAAGACCCTAGATATCCTAATCATGTTTATAGGTTGTCCAAGGCGCTATATGGGCTCAAGCAAGCCCCAAGGGCTTGGTACGAGCGCCTCCAGGATTTCCTCATTGAGAAGGGCTTCACCATTGGGATGGTTGACACCACACTATTCACCAAGAAGCTTGATGGAGAAATCTTCATTTGTCAAGTCTACGTTGATGATATCATCTTCGGGTCAACAAATGAAGCCTATTGCAAGGAATTTGGTGACTTGATGTCGAAGGAGTTTGAAATGTCCATGATTGGAGAGCTCACATTCTTCCTAGGCTTCCAAGTCAAGCAATTGAAGGAGGGGACTTTCATATCTCAAGAGAAGTATACAAAAGACCTCCTCAAGCGCTTCAACATGGATGATTGCAAGCCTATCAAGACTCCAATGCCAACAAATGGACATCTCGACCTAGATGTGGGAGGTAACCCAGTTGACCAAACTCTCTACTGCTCTATGATTGGTAGCTTGTTATATTTGACCCCATCTAGGCCCGACATCATGTTTAGTGTGTGCATGTGTGCTCGCTTTCAAGCTGATCCTATGGAATCACATCTCATAGCGGTGAAGAGAATCCTTAGGTACCTAAAGCACACCCCAAGCTTTGGCCTTTGGTATCCCAAAGGAGCTAACTTCCAACTTGTTGGGTATTCCGATTCGGATTACGCGGGTTGCAAAGTAGATAGAAAAAGCACATCCGGAGGGTGCCATTTGCTTGGGAGATCACTAGTTTCATGGAGTTTGAAAAAGCAAAACAGTGTGGCCTTGTCTACCGCCGAGGCGGAATACATAGCCGCGGGTGCTTGTTGTGCACAAATCCTTTACATGAAACAAACCCTTTTAGACTATGGTGTAGTTCTAGAAAGGGTACCTTTGTTGTGTGACAATGAGAGCGCGGTTAAGCTTGCTAACAACCCAGTTCAACACTCTCGCACAAAGCACATAGATATTCGCCATCACTTTCTTAGAGACCATGTTTCCAAGAAAGATATATCCTTAGAGGGAGTTAGAACCGAAGATCAATTGGCGGATATCTTCACAAAACCCCTTGATGAAAACACTCTTTGTAGATTGCGAAGTGAGCTTAATGTGCTTGATCTAAGTAACTTTGTCAAAAGGTGAAAGGGGGTTGTCTTTGCATTACATTGTATAATATGCCATGTATAAATTATGCTATGCACATAGGCTTGTCAGACGTGGTTAAGATAACCGCCCTAAAAAGTGTGTGAAGAAGCTTACCCATGAGCAAACTTGACAAGCAACCTAGATTCAAATTTCGTCAAAGCATTGCATATGCATGTTTGTTGCTTTGTAGTTCCTTTTTGGTTATGCTTTGAGCAACCGTTGTGTTCGTCCACCGCTAGGGGGAGCATTTGAGGCTCCTAATGGTTGAGTCCCCTAGTTTTGGTGGCCACATGTTGTCTCCTCAAGGTTTTATTGCCTGTCTTATCTAGAAAACTAACTTAGCCTATGGCAAAATATTTGAAAATTTTTAGGGTTTGAGAGTGGTCACTCCTCTAGGTTCCAACTGGTGTTTATTTGCGTCTTATTTGAGTTGGAACTTGGTTGGGAGAAGTCGGCGTGCAAATTCGAATCAAAACAGGGGTTTTCCTGTGACTGGACGCTGCGACCGAACTCACCAGGTGCGTCCGGTCAGTGCAATTCACGCGCGGATGAACAGTGTCATCGTTGAGTCCGGTCATGTGCTAGCGGGTGCGTCCGGTCGTTGGTCGAAGTGGGATCGGACGCAAAGTGCGTCCGGTCATGCGTGACAGGACACGTCCGGTCGCGCAAAACGTGTTTCGGGAGCTCTCTGTTCGTGACCGGACGCTGGGGCTCCGTGCGTCCGGTCACACCTCCGTGCGTCCGGTCGCAATTTATCAAGCGCAATAAGTCTTATCCAACCGACATGTGGGCCTCAGTCTCCTGTCTTCCATCTTGGCCCACCCGCCCCGACCCAACCCGCCGTCGTGCCTGTGCTACTCGCTCCGCCGCCGCCTAACCCTAGCGCGCCGCCGCTCCTCCCCCGCGCCACCCCGGCTGCCACGCCGCCGCGCCCGCCCTCGCCGCAACGTCCGCGTCCGCGCCGCACCTCCTCCGCGCGCCCCAGCCACCTCCTCGCCGCGCCACCACCGCCGCTCGCCGCGCCTAAGCTGTCGGGCTTCCTCCGGTCGTCGGAGCTCCTCCCCGGGCATCTTCCTCCTCTCCGGCGTCCTCTCTCCGGTCGGCCGTTTCCCCACAGTGAGCTTCCCCCTATCCTTCTTTACCACTGCCTGCAAGGTGTTCGATACAATGCCGCAACCAATGTTCATGCCCATCTAACTGCGTTTTGGCCCTGTTACTCGCGCAGCTCCTTCCGGCGAGACGTCGTGGTGTCCGGACGTGTCGGTGTCTCATCTCTGCTTGGTTCGTTCGTCGTGTCTCGTCAGGTAGCAAAGTCGTGCCTCTCTTCTTATCTCCTTTGCTTTGCTTCTGATAGGATTCTCATCCCTAGTTTATATGCTTATATATATCCCTATCTATCTATTGCAGCGAGTCGGGAACGTGTCAGTGTGGCTGTGACAGATTAATCCGGGGCCAAGCTCGCGGATACGGAACGAGGCCAAGCCTCTGAGGTTCAGTCCAGTCCTCTGGTTTGCTTCACAGTGGTACTCAGTGGCAGCAGGTCTCGTCAGTGACAGTGGTTCTCAGAGGCAGTTGCTCTTGTCCGTGGCAGTCAGTGGCTCTGCTCTTGTAGCGATGGCTCGCTGCAAGAACGTCGGCGGAGGTCCCGGGGCCGATCCTCCTCCCCCGCGCCCTCCCTCTGGTGACAAAGGGAAGAGGCCACAGAAGCTCATCTCCAAGAAGCGCAAGCGTCTAGACCGTGACTCCGAGATAGCACTAGCAGCAGCTCGAGCAGCCGAGAGGGCCGAGCAGGGTGGTCAGGCAGGAGGTCTTCGTATTCGAGACCCGGCTTCAGCTCAGGGCAGTCAGGGTAGTGGACAGTAGAGTGGTCGCTTGGTTCGTGACCTCCTCACAGAGCAGTAGGTACAGGCCCTGCTTCAGACAGAGGGCGGAGTTGTCTGGGTTCACGGTGTTCAGTATTCTCTTGACGACCCCGCTGAGGTCCTCCCGCCAGATTTTCAGTATCCGTCAGAGGCAGCCTTAGCCCTAGCAGCCGCTACAGCAGGTGGGTCCGCTCCAGAGCCCAGCACCACTGCAGAGACCCAGGCAGAGGGTCAGCCAGAGGAGCAACCAGTTCAGCCGTCGATCCGTCGGTCCACCCGTACTCACACTCAGGTGTCTCCTAGACCTGAGGGGCAGAGGCGGGGTGGTCGACCCCCTCCGAGGCCACAGGGACCCCCACCTGTGGAGCACTTGGACCTGCGGGCTGCGACAACACGTCAGGTGCAGGCCTTGCGTCTGATCTCGTACGAGGAGTGGTTCCCAGCCGCCAGGCACCCTCAGGCCTCCAAGGGCTTCTACACAGTGATCCAGGAGGACTTCTACAGAGCCTATGTCAACTGTGGCGTTCATATTCGACCCCACAGAGTTTGCCCACTGGAGACGATAGTTGGAGTTGCTGGGGAGGCCATCCGTCCTATGCTCTCATATCTACCTGGATTAGCAGATCTTCTTGGACGGAGTGGTCAGTACATTGAGGACTAGGTGTGTCAGTTCTACGCGTCCCTGTGGATCTCCCCGAACCACCGGTTCCTTCACTTTGCCTTCAGGGGGAGGTCCTACAGGCTCTACAGCTCCCGTGCCAGAGAGTACATTGGTCTGACTACCTATGAGACCAGGGTCCATACAGTTTGCTATGGAGAGACCGAGCCACCCCATTGCCCACATGCAGGAGTGATTCCCCCAGCAGACCTAGTCCGTGCCTGCTTTCGGGAGCCGTTCGGAGAGGGGTCCAGCCGGCGTCCTCATGACTTGACGCCGACGACCCGTCTCGTGAACGAGGTCATGAGGCGTACTCTTCTGCCCTGGACAGGCTACAAAGAGGGGTTGACCAGGATTCAGATCTGGCTAGTTCACCACTTGGTCGCCCAGCTTGAGTTCGATATTTGGGACGTCATCATTTCAGAGATGGAGGACACACTCGCAGAGGGCTTCAAGGGTCACCGGCAGCTCCCCTATGCCCACCTGATCTGTTTTATTCTAAGGCGGATGATTCCGGCCCTGCTTCCAGAGCTTCTCTAGTCCCCAACGGAGTTCCCCGTATACGACACTCGCCAGATTGCCGGGGATCGTCCAGACATTCGTCCCAGGGGTCAACGCCAGAGGCCGGTTGTCACAGAGACAGAGGCACAGCAGGACGAGACTGTCAGTCAGTTGGCAGAGGCCGAGCTCGCACAGCTTGAGGCAGAGGGCGAGGACCCTGACCTGGAGGTTCCGTCTGACAGCACCGACGACGACTACGCTCCTCTTTCGAGGATGCGTCCACAGGGAGCTCACGACTCTGAGGCCTCCTCCTCGCGTATGGCCAGCTCCGATCCAGCTCTTCTGGCTATTCTCTCTCGGATGGAGCAGCAGCAGTCACGGCTGTCTGAGGAGGTTCAGCGTCAGGCAGAGGAGCAGCGACGACAGGCACAGGAGCAGGCTCGACTGGCAGAGGCATAGGCAGTGGCAGCAGCTCAGGCACAGGAGCGCCAGGACGCTCTCTAGAGGCAGATGATTCAGCTCTAGACACAGACACTTGCTTTCATGGAGAGGATGGAGGCTCTTCCACATTTACCTCAGCCATCTCAGTTCCAGCAGCAGCAGCCTGGACCGTCGACCTCGTTTTACACGTCAGTTCCATCGTCGACGGTCTCGCCCTTTCCGCAGTACCCGCAGTGGTTCTCCTCACCTCTGCCAAGGCAGCAGCCAGGGTTCACATCGATTCACTCAGGCTTCACTCCCACTCAGACGGAGTCGGTTCTCGTGACCCCGAGGAGTCTGGAGACTTCCTTTAGTGAGCTCACCGGCCTGCCTACCCCGCCAGCGTTTCAGTTGTCGGTGACCTCTGCTCCAGCTCCTGCTCCCGCTACTGGTACCACAGAGACACTCCCCTCCTCAGTAGCGTCGTCCGAGCCTCCGGTCTCTGAGAGTCAGACTCTGCTTATCAGTTCAGCACCTGAGACTCTCTTGACCGTGTCAGTGGCAGCAACAGAGCCCGTGGACCCTCCTCCAGAGTCAGAGCCTCCACAGCCAGAGCTTCCAGCGCCAGAGGCCGCTCCCGAGTCAGCTGAGCAGACCCAGACTGCTTCACCTCCACGTCCAGTGTCCGAGGGTCAGCCAGCTCACAGTTCGTCGTCCGACGAGGAGGCCTACCTTGCTCAGTTCGAGACTCTTCCGCGCACCTCGTCGCCCGACTCGTCTGCTCCCGTCCCGCCTTCCGACCCTTAGGTTTTGGTCCTTGATGCCAAAGGGGGAGAGAGCGTATGTTAGACATAGGGGGAGCCTGTGAGAGGGTTTCGGTTCTTTTGTATGATCTTGCACTCATATGCATACATGTTTATCTTTTGGCACTTGTACGATATGTGTATGTCTTTTGGATGTGACATGATATGCTTCACTTGTTATATATTCCATGTCACTTGTTTATGCTCAATTGTGACATGATATGCTTAACTCGTTATTTTCTACATGTCACTTGATTATGCTCATTTACTTTGCTTCCGCACTTATACTCCGATAAATGAGCTTGTTCATAAGTACTTGTGTTAACTCTTATTATGTTGAGTACTTATGTGGACTTGGTTTGTATAAGCATGCCTAACCCCTTTTTGATCTTATTGTCACATGCTTATATGAACCAAGCTATTGAAAACCTCACCTCTCTTTCAAACATACTTGAGGTTGTCATCAATCACCAAAAAGGGGGAGATTGTGAGCATCTAGGCCCCAGTGGGTTTCGGTGATTGGATGACAACGGTAAATTACTATGACTAACGTGTGTTTTGCAGAAACAGTTGAGTTAGGTCATGGTAATGATGATCGTGAGGGCACTATGGTATTCATGCCCCCTTATTGATGGAATTCGTTCGGTTTTCAAAGGATGGACGACGAAGACGGTGATAGGCTAGTTCTAAGTGTCATTTTGTGTTGAATGACACTTAGAGTAGCATAGGTCTTTGTTTTATCTTTGGCCGTACTATAAAGAGGGGTTTGAATGGGTAGCTTGACCTAGGTGAGACTTTTAAGTTAGGTGTGGTGCACACTTGTTAACCAAAGCCCTAGGTAGCTTAGAAAGGTCCCTAAGATCATAAGGAATAAAGTTCGTGAAGGGAGCGTCGCAAATCGAAGTCGTTTTGGACTTCAAAATGCGACCGGACGCTCGAACCCTAGTGATCGGACACTGAGGCATGCGTCCGGTCAGTAGTGTTGGCTGAGGGGTGGGCCTGGTTGTGACCGGACGCTCCTCAGCAATCGACCGGACGCACCAGGGGGTGAGTCCGGTCGCGTCCAGAGAGGTTGCAGAGAGGGTTTTCGATGACGGGACGCGTCCGGTCAGTGGTGACCGGACGCATGAGAGCATCCGATCAGCACTTCGTACAATTGTTAGGCCTAACATCACGTAGCCGTTAGGCACTGACCGGACGCGTCCGGTCACCCCGACAGGTGCGTCCGGTCAGTGCATAACTGGCTGGATTTACCCCTTCGTGCATGTTTCGAGTTGGGGGTATAAATATGCCTCCCCCTCCTTCATGCTGTTACTCTTGCTCATTTGAAAGGTTGACAAACACATTGTGAGTGCAAGTGAGTGCAAGAGGCCTAGTGAGGTTGAGAGATTTGATAATTGAGTGATCAAACACCTCATTAGTGAATTGAGAGTAGCAAGTGTGCATCCACCCATCTCATTAGCCTTGCGTTGGTCAAGTGAGAGTTCTTGCTTGTTACTCTTGGTGATCGGCATCACCTAGACGGCTTGGTGGCGATCGGAGAGCTTGGTGATCATTCGGAGGCATTGTGGATCACCCAAGCCAAGTTGTGACCGGTAGCGAGCGATTCACCAGGCCGGAGTGGCGAAGAATCAGCTCGTAGTGAGCACTTGATCCTTGCGCGGATCAAGGGGGAGCAATACCCTTGCGCGGGTGCTCCAACGAGGACTAGGGGGGTGTGCCGACACCTCGATACCTCGGCAAAAAGATCGTTGTGTCATCTCTACTCTCTTTACTACGCATTTACCTTTGAGCAATTCAATTCCGCATTTACTGTTGTTCTTTCATAAGTTGAATTGCCATGCTAGAGTAGAAATGGTTTAACGATAGTCTTTTGTGCGATTGATTCTTGTCAAACACACTTTTAGGCTCTAGGGGGTTAATTGGGGCTTGATAGGTCTTAATTCTTGCAAGAAGTTTTAGAAAAGCCCAATTCACCCCCCCCCCTCCTGGGCATCGTGATCCTTTCAATGACAAATATGAGTACAAGTTCATTTGATTGAGGAGTGTATTTGGCACACATATGGTACTCAAATTGAAGATCAAGACCGACATCAAGATGAAGATAAAGATCAAGTTTAAGTATCAAATTGAAGATCATTTGGAACAAAGAAAAGGACTCAAAGATGGATTCAAAGTCACATTTCAAGAAGAGTTCAAAAGGATCAATCAAACAAGGTCAATTCAAGTGAGTATCAAGGATGATTCTTTGGAGAGAGGTCACTTCTCCCTTTTGTAGGGGCTTGCCGCCTTTGGTAGGTTAACCAAGCAAGGCTTGGAAGGCTAACATGGAAGTGGTGATCTAAAGTGTCATTGGATATGCTTAGTTGAAGAAATCAAAAGGGTTGATCTAGAGAGCAAGCAACACCCAAGATAGAGAAGCAAATCATAAGTGGTATTCATATGCAAGCTATGATCAAACGAAGAAGCAAGCCAACCACAACATTGAGCTAGTGCACTTGATCATATGGGTGAAGATTTGTTCTATCAATTGGTATCTATTGGTCTTCACCATGGACTTCACATTGCTATTGCGGAGCTTAATTGAAATCTAATGACTATCCTCTACTCCAAGATAGCAAAGGTATCATTGTAATGTGCATGATCATTTCATCCATTACTAGTATGTGGTTAGTGCATATAGTACATGCTTAATAGGATCATGCATAAACAAATGAAAAGTTTAACTTTGTAGCCTACTACTATTGCTTGTTTGATTATATGATCTAGTGGTGAGTATATGAGTTTGTTCATGAGCTAGTGAACCCAAGTACTTGATCTATAAGATGAGCATTCAAGTGTCTAATTCAACGTACCACTGCATATTTACACTTAATCATTCGTCCACTCCATTTAGTTTATGTTTTCTCATATCAAGTTCCTTGCATGCATTCAAGTCATCTGCATCTAAAAAATATTAAAAAAATCCTCACTGTCATCATACTTTGTCATCTCTTTTTGAATAAATCTCTGTTATGCTCTCGTCCTATCTTTGTTTACCATAGTATGTTTTGGTTTGAAAGTACTTAAATTGAGTACTTTCATAGGCTTTTTAAATTAAGCGTGGTGCTTAGGTTAAATAGTCTACCTTAATCAAATTAGACACAGAGTTTGGTTTGATTATTGATCTGAAATTAGCTTGTGTAGACATTGGATATTTTGTTGGACTAACCCCTGCAGAGAACTCTAAATACACTTTGGGAAAGTCCTGAGATGAATTCACATCAGAAATGAAGCAAGGCATACGATGAACTGCACAAAGAAGACTCAGCTCATTCATCATGAATGAAAGAACTGTGAGTATTAAAGTTTATTTCAATTTATCTTCTACTGCAAGTATCTTTGCCTTGAGCCATGTTAAAATGCAGCCAACATATAAAATGCTAGTCTATGCTAAAGTAATCCTAAAATCATATTTTTATTAGCATGGATGAATAACACATAAGTTGTGGATAACAACCCATGTTTCAAATTCAGTACAATCCTTCGGGTATATGTCCATTAACATTTTGTGGGAGATGAGATTTGTTTGTTCATGGTGTGAACTTAAAGATCCAAAACCCAACCCGTGGATAGACAAAACTCATCATCAGACAAGTCACTAGTGATGTCGAAGGCAACCAAGCTTTGAGCCTTCCCAAGGCCTAAGCCAGGACACTGATGACGAATAGGATGCAACTCACCCCGTATGGGTCAATCTATGCCTACACTCATCATTGTCAAAGACATCAACATCGACACCAACAACAAATATCAGGGTGACGATATGCCACTACATTATAACATCTATGAGTCATCCGAAGGAAGTCTGTTGGTGATTCACTATGAAGACAAGCAATGGAAGTTCTCCTCACTTCTAACCATTGCAACACAAAAGCTAGTTTGGTGGATGAGGTGGAACAACTTCAACAACAACAAGGTCTACAATTTCAACTCATGAACATGTTGTTGAAGAAATATCCACCTACTTCACAAGCTAGCTTGGGGGAGACACGATTCTGTTGTCCAGATCTGCTTCACGATCAAGGGTAGGAAGGAGAAATCCAGCTTCAAGACACTTTGACCTCCTACTCACCACTTTGATTAGTACAAGCCACTAGACGCTGCCCTAGCCAAGAAGAAGAATATGATCCATCACTTATTCTTGGAAGAACATTCTTGAACACCACCAAAGTTGTCATCTATGTTGGACCTGGAGACATCCACTTTTGGATCTTCGATCAAAAGGATTGTTGCTTCATCAACAACTACACCATTTATGAGCAGCCGAAGGAAACCAAGAGAAGACGTTGACTCAGTCGATAAAGGAAGAACCAAGTGCCAAGAATTGAGAGGGACATCATGAAGGATGAAGCCACTGCACTACAAGAATTCAGACATGGAGAGATAGTACCTGAACCTACAAATCAAGAGAATAGCTGACAAAGCCTCCATCATCTGAACCTGTTGAGAGCAAGACTCATCTGGCCCACTGTGAGATAAGCAAGAGAAGACAAGCCACTCATGAACAACAACCAGCTAGACAAGAGAAGCTTTCACAAGATGGTTTGACACAATCACTCTTTAATGATAAAGTAACATTTCAAGGTAAGTGACCATCACTTTAAAAGCTTCACTTTAATGCTGGTATGCGCATAAATAAAGAACCAAACATGTTTAAGTTGCACCTCACTTGATCCAACCTAATCAACTCAACATGTTCAGTTCTTTACTCTTTATTCATGGCTTTGCTCTCTTGAATCTCACTATCTCACTATCCAAATGAGCTAAAATGTTGTGCATCTAACCTTTGGAAGATGATATATCACAATCATGAAAAGATCGACACACTATACATAGATTATCCTTCCTTGGGTTAAGTAATATGATCTGTTAAATATTTTTAAGATGCTACTTTCATGCTCATCTTCTGATCTTATCACTCATGTTATGATTGAATAGAACACATAAACAACAAGTTTATCTTGTGCAATGTGTCTAAGGTTAGAGAGGAATGAACAAAACTTTTGGTTTTGTTGGTGTTTTTCCACCAACAGAGCCTATGCACTTGATCTCTACCTTGTCTTTATGAGCATGACACACTCTTGAGAAAAACATGGAGGAGTTTGTCAACTCCCAAATTCTACAGAGTGAAGGTCCTGGATCTACAAGAACATGCACACTAAGCAAGATGTTGCCAGCTTCCACAATCAATGTTTCACTTCAAATTGCTGGGCGAACAAAGAACATGAGTGACACCATATCAAGAGGTGTAGTTATCAAGGTTTATATATCGAAATCAAATGATGCACCTCAGGAATGAACATGGTGAGAAGTCCTATTCAGAGGACTTAAAACATTGAACCCTCGCCGAAAGGTAAATCAGTAGTTATCCATATTTATCTTTTCTGCATTAGTTTCCATTTTGCATATTTACGTTCCATCATCATCTCTCCATAGAATATTTACTTCTCTACATCAGCATTACATAAAAAAAAGAAAATAAAAATATTTTACTTATTGGACTGTATCATAAAACCTAAAGTCTCATATGAATAATTCTATGATGGGTAAAACCCACATGAAATATTCACCGTGGTGGCATAAAAACAAAAATAAATATGCATACATTCATCTTGTTGCATTTTCTCTTGCATCATAAAAAATATTAGAATACAAAAATATTGAGAAAGAGATCTTACTGAAACTTTAGACAACTAAGGCTTAAGTGGCCAACCACTAACGCTTAATCTATTCCACAAGTTTTGTTGTCTATTTGAGTTTCACAGGATTGAATGACCAAGAAAAGCTGACGAGCAAGTGGATGTTCCATACACTGTTGGAGCACTATTTCAACAACCATCAACATCAATCAATGCTCCGATAGAGGAAGAACATTTTCACTGCTAGTCCGCTACATTGCAAGATCGAACGACTACGTCAACATTCAGCTTGGGGGAATGCACCCCCATGTATCCAGGTAAGTATTTTTATCCCCTTAATTTTTCTTTCTATAAATAAATTCAAAAAAAAATGTGAGCACATGAAGGCTCACCCTTAAAAAGAAAAAAGAACAAAAATATTCGGGCACATGAAGGCTCGATGTGATCGAAGGGATTAGCTTGGGGGAGATGCACCTCCATTATCTTCGTGATTCAAGTATGTCTTACTACTATCTTAGTGTTTTTTAAGTAATAGGTTAGAGTGTGTGTTAGATTAAATAAATAAAGCATGTCTAATCTGAAGAACTCTCTTCCTAATTTCTTAAAATAGAAATGATGAATAGTTGCTCTATTGTATTTCTTTCTAGTACCTAGCCTTTAAGCATGAGTTCTCCTAAGTTTCAAAAATTAATGACGCTTTAAAATGAAATTAAATATATGGGTAGCAAATGCTTGAACCAGAGTCTAGGTAATTGACAGATATGATATGTAATGATCTGAGCTACTGTTATCTTGTTCTAAAATAACACTAGAGTTTCGGAGAGTTTCCAATATTAATATGATAATAATTGCATTGAGTTAAATTAAGCTTTGTTGACCCTATGAGAAATTATCATGCTATTGAATTGAGATCACTTACACATTTCATTCATCTTTCACATAAATGCTCATGATTATCTGTTGCTATCCTCTCAAAAGTTTGTTGGAAGCATGTGGCTATTGAAAAAAAAGAGAAAAAAAAACTGAGGAAATAAAAAGGGACAAGTGTCTGAAACCTCAAAAAGATAGATCCCGAGGAAATAAAAAGGGACAAGTGTCCGGAACCTCGAAAAAAAAGAAAAAAAAGAAAAAAAAGAGAGAAAAAATATCAGAAAAAATGGGCACGTGCCCGACAGTAGAATTAGCCTAATAGTCATGTGTTTCTAATAGACAAAAGAGAGCGATATATTCAAAAGAGCATTCGACTCCATTTTTCATACACATGCACTTCTTGATTCAGTAGTGTGGTTGACTTTCTCTTTGGATCCATTGTTTATTTTGACAACATATGTTCTTAAGCTTTTTGAAAATTCATAAAAACTCCGGGATAATGGTGAAGTGAAAGAGCTAGAGACATAGTGCTTGATTTGATCGTTCTATCTTTCAATTACTCAAGATTCAAGGTAAAGTACTAAGCCCTGTGATGAATAATATGATATCTTTGTATAATCTAAATGAGAACTTTTGTTTGAATGCATGAGTAGTTGTTAGAAGTGCAGATATTGCAGCAACTCCTGATCCATTGTTAAGTTTGACTTTGCTAAGAGACTAGCAAAGGGTAAGTTTGGGGGAACTTGTTGACGCTCACTAATGCTCATAATTAACCATCAACTATTGCATGAAATGACACTAAATGAATCATAAAGCATAGTTGTAGGGTTTGAAACTAACAAGTTCCACTAGTTTTGGTGCTCTCACTTGTTTTGTAGGACATCCATGTTTTTACCATATAAAAGTATCTCAAGTGATGAAACAGAGCACACCATTGCGAAGACCTCGTCGAGACGATCGAAATAGACATATGATTTGCTATATTTGGAGTCCCGGAGCGAGAGTACTCGATGGATACGATTTGGAAGATTCTAGAACATTCTAGAAGACACGAGAAGGCGACCCAAGGAAGGCGGGGCCCACCTGTCATAGAGGCAGACCGACCGGTCTCCCCCTGGACGGACCGGTCTGGTGTAGGGCCCAATCTCGCCCCCCCCCCCCCCCTTCGCGTGACGCGCTCCAACCGACCTTTTGACGCGTTTTGGCCCATTAAGGCCCATGTGCATATGGCAAAGGATTTAGTCCCATATCGCTTGCCCAAGGTGGAAGGGAGGCCAAGAGCCCCTATATAATAAACCCAGGACCCCCCTGAGGCAGAACAACATCATTAGGGAGTATTTGTAGAGGCGTCCCTCGAAGGATAACCTCTCCTCTCTATGTATTTAGGTTTAGATTTTCCAATGTAATAGCTTAGCTCTAGTCGGGAGTTAGGGAGAGCGGAGCTGCGCTCCGGTTCCGGAGGAGTCTTCAGAGTTTTGGTATGTCTTTGTATCTTTTCTTTGTAAGACTTATGCTTTAATATATTTATCTTCTCTATTTACTTTATGCTTTATTATATGATTAGTATAGTTGTTATATCTTGGCATGGGATCTTTGCTCGTATTGAGTGCTCTAGTTATAGGTCATAATTAGAGTAGTAATCGATAGATTAGACATGGTGTTTAGTCTATAGGTTACCTGAGGTTGCGCTCAATCCCACGGAATAGTTGTGGTAGCCCCAAGGGTGACAGCTCTATTAGGCCTTCGTAGTCCACCGCGTTCGGATTGATGTTTCGTAGAGCTTTAGGCAGCCTTCTCCCAACTACCTTTTTCCTAGTCTTCTTCGAGAGTTGGAAAGAACCTGCTGCTCCAAAGTGCCAATGTTTATGACTGCTATATCTTTTCATCTTTGTTACCTTAGAACCCAAGTAATAGAGAAGTACGTAGGAACCTTGATCTCTCCCGTTGTCCTCCCACTATAGTTATCTATACATTTATCATTAAATTCTCTTTATTGTGCTTTCATTCATTATCACATCAATTATCATTTACTCCTGCTTCAGTCTAATTAGTACTCTGAGTTAGTAGATGCATGATAGTGAGTTATTAGATTCTTGACCCTTGCTTCCCTGTGGTAAAATATAAATAACGATCCTGGAATACTCTCGGTAAAATGCTACAATGGTGTTCTGTGCGCTTGCTGAATCTTTCATATTCTTATTTGCACTAACAAACATCAACAACAACATAGAAGACATGGCTCTTTTCATGAGAAGATATGGCAAAGGGATCAAGGACCAAGGTTACAAGGTTGTGAGAAGGAAGTTTCAACACAGAAGAGAATGTGCTACAATTGTGGGAGCACCAAGCACTTTGTGGCTGATTGTCCTCATGACAAAAAGGACAAAAAATATTCCAAGAACAAGAAAGAGAGCAAAAATGAGTACAAAAAGACCAAGAGGTACATGGGAGAAGCTCACATCGGTCATGAATGGGATTCTACAAAGGAGACCTCAAGTGAAGATGATGCAAAGATGGCAACCATGGTTGTCCACACCTCATCTACACCAAGGCTCTTCAACAACTTGACCAATGATGAAGAACATGGGTGCAGCCCTCACATTTGTCTTATGGCAAAGGGTGAGAAGGTAAAACAAAATTCCAAGTCCAAACCCATTTCTCCACTTGATATATCTAGTAGTGATCTTAGTGACTCCTCTAGTGATGAAGAAATAAACAACATAACTAAGAATTTGGATAGAAAAAGTAAGTTGTTTATTTCTCAACTAATGGATGATTTAGAGGCAACACAAGCTGAGTTAAAGAAGAGAGAAAAAACTTTAATCAAGCAAGAAAATCTCTACACAGCTAGTGATAAAGCTCTTGCATTGGCAAGAAGTGAGGTGGACACCTTGCACGAGGCCTTATTGGCCAAAGAGAAAGATGCCCATGCTCTCCTAAAGAAGGATTACATTGCTCTCCAACAAAAATATTGTCAGTTGGAGGACAAGCATACCGTGCTTGGGGAGCAATTTAGTCTTCTTTGGGAGAGCAACTCACATCCTCCCAAGGCAAGTGATGCCTCTAACCCATTCACTAGTCAAGGTTGTGGAAAATGTTATAATCATGATTTGAATGTTTATTCCACTAACCTTGCAAATATGGAAGCAATGAAAAAGGAGATCACTAGGCTCAATGCTTTGATCGGGGAGAAATGTGCACATCAGAAGAAATCAGCTAGTGGAAAAGAAAATCAGCCAAAGAGGCCACAATACAAGAATGGAAGACATCCTTTCATCAAGGATGGACTTGGGCACACTATAGGAGGCACAACAAATGGAAGAAAGATTGTGAATGGTTATGAGATGGTTCAGTTCACGAGCAGTGGGACTGTAGGTACAGAGAGGCCTGCACAGATGGTGCCACGAAGCCAGCCCAGAGCAGCACATGCCCCTAAGGGTGGCAGTGCCGCTGTGAAGGGCGGCAGTGCCGCCTCCACAGAAAAGTGAAGGCCGCCTATAGTTTCAATGCTCATGACAAGCCCAAGAAGCAGATCTACATGGTAAAGAATGAGGTGCAGGAACCAAAGAAATCAATCTGGGCCACTCCAAACAAGTATGCTTATCAACCGAAGGCCCAAGCACCTCGACAAAGTTTGAGTTCTTATTTCATATTGAAGAACAACTGCTGAGGAGAAGTGCATGCCAAATATGTTGGGAAAGAAAAGAATGCTTATCTTAATACCTCTATTTGGGTTCCCAAAGTTCTTTGTGACTAACATGCAAGGCCCCAAGAATAGTTGGGGACCTAAATAAAAGAACTAAACTTGTTTTGTAGGCATACTCCTCCGATGGGTCAAGTTGGGTGCTTGACAGCGGCTGTACAAATCACATGACCGGTGAAAGGAGTATGTTTTCATCATATTCCCCAATGCCAAACTCAAATGAGAATATTGTCTTCGGTGACAATTCAAAAGGGGATGTGATTGGTCTTGGTAAAGTTGCAATAACCCTTGAGCATTCAATTACAAATGTATTACATGTTGATTCATTGAGTTACAATTTATTGTTCGTTTCCCAATTATGTGAGATGGGCTATGATTGTCAATTTACGAATAAGGGTGTGAAAGTCTTTAGAAGGGAGGATTCCTCTATTACATTTAAAGGTCGGTTGAAGGGCAAACTTTACTTAGTTGATTTCAACAAAAGTGAAGCAAAGCTCTTGAGACTTGTTTAATGGCAAAATCTAGCATGGGTTGGTTATGGCATCGCCGACTAGCACATGTTGGCATGAGGAACTTGGCCAAACTTCTAAAAGATGAACACATTCTTGGACTAACAAATGTTCATTTGAGAAAGATAGGATTTGCAGCGCTTGCCAAGCCGGAAAGCAAGTAGGTGTACCACACCCACCAAAGAGCATCATGACCACTACACAACCCTTGGAGTTGATTCATATAGATCTCTTTGGACCGATTGCCTACATTAGTATCGGGGGTAACAAATATGGTTTAGTAATTGTTGATGATTATTCCCGTTTCACTTGGGTATTCTTTGTCTTTGATAAGTCACAGGTACAAGAGAAGGTCAAGACATTTGTGAGAAGAGCACAAAGAGAATTCAGTCTCCCCATCAAGAAAATAAGAAGTGACAATGGGACCGAGTTCAAGAACACCCTAGTGGAAGAGTTTCTTGATGATGAGGGCATCAAGCATGAGGTTTCAGCTGCATATACCCCTCAATAAAATGGTGTAGTAGAGAGGAAGAATAGGACACTTCTTGATATGGCAAGAACGATGCTTGATGAATACAAGACGTCGAATCTCTTTTGGAGTGAAGCCATCAACACCGCTTGTCATTCAATCAACCGTCTCTACCTACACAAGAAGCACAAGAAGACTTCATATGAGCTCTTAACCGGTAACAAACCTAAGGTGTCATACTTTAGAGTGTTTGGGTGCAATTGTTTCATTCTAAACAAGAGGCCCCAAACATCTAAGTTTGCACCTAAAGTTGATGAAGGCATTCTTCTTGGTTATGGATCAAATGAGCATGCCTACCGTGTTTTCAATAAAACCTCCGGTAGAGTTGAGATCACGGTAGATGTGACATTTGATGAATCTAATGGCTCTAAAGTAGAGAAAGTTGATGCAAGTTGTTAACACCAGATTTTTGCACGCATGAGGATATGACAGGTGGGCCCAGCCAGCAGAGAAGAAAGGATTCGGCAAGCGGTCAGACGGCTATTTGGTCCTCAAGATTTCGATGAATGTCTGTGCGGTCGGCTATCTTACAGAGAGGTGGTTCCATTCGGGAAATGGATGTTGCAGATGAAGCCGGTTTGCATGGGAAGGCATATGGCTATGAAAGATGTCGAGAAGATTAGGAATAGATTTCGTATCTTTCCATATTTTATCATTGTAAAATCGTAATCGTCGAGGACTCGTATTTCGTCCAGGGTATAAATATAAGCCCTCGACCATTGTAAAATTGTTCACAACCACATCAATACAAACCGGCCCCGTGCCATCTTCGAGTCCCTAAGTCGTGTCGTCGAGTTCTTCAAGAGGAAACATCGATCCGTCGACCTCCGTAAGTAACGGCAACCTTGTTATCATGTCTAGTATCATGCGGTGGATTTAGATATGATGCAAGTAGTCTCGTATGTTAAGTTTAGTATCGTGCGGCGGATTTAAGCTTATGACGGGAAGTTTTTGCTTGTGCCTTGTATCGTGCGGCGGATTAAGACATGAGTAAAAATAGTTATCGGCTCTATTAGATTTGGTAGATCTAGTAGATTCATTAAGTTATCATGTGTTATGTGTTTTATTTATTTAATTCCCGTAACACTCTTTTGCCCAATCTAGATTGATCTCTATTCGGCCTTGCTTCACAAGTTTGCTTGTGCTTCGCCAATCATAAGATCATGATGGCCGGATCAGCCTTCGATCTAGGTTGTTACATGTTGCGGGTTCATACATGTCAATCATGTTTATGCTTTGATAGAACTGGGTGTCGTGCGGCAGATACAGGTTTTAGATTAATTTGATCATATTTGCTTGCATGTTTCCTTCCTCATGGACCCCAACTCGGCTAGTTTGCCGATTTTGGTTAAGCTTACACGAGTAATGAGCTTTTATAGATCTGTACAAATATATGCATGCTTTTAGCTTGTTATAATTAGATTGTATCATGCGGTGGATTAATCTAATTATAAGGAGTGGTATAGACATATAGCAAGTGGTATCATGCGGTGGATTAGCTTCGCTTAAGTTTATGCTTGACGGGTTTATGAAGACTAAACGTGCGGCAGATTAGTGTGATTAACCTATGCATGTGTTATTTGAATAGATCTATTCTTGCAAGTTGCCTGTTTATAATATCTTTGATTCGTTCAAGCGTATCTTCCTATTGCATTCAGCAGTTAATATGCTTCACACTCTGTTCTTATGCTTGCCGAATGGCTTTGTAAACATGCTCTGACAGACAGCTTCTATAGTTGTGTGCCGTCGTGACTGGCTTCCAAAGCTGTACATATGGAACTGTCTGGTTTTACCCAGCATGTTCCAGAGGTATTCTCACATTTTATCCCTTGTTGGTTTTCAGGTCAAACCGACTGACACGTCTCCGGATTCAGCACAATCCGGGCACCCGATTGAAGCTAGCCTCGTTCGGCTTGCTGTGTGTCATGGCGCAAGGTGTCACTTTTTGCGTCAACACACTTTTTGGCACGCTCGGTGGGACCACTTCGTTTCAGGATGCCTGATATCAGCGATGATCAAGTTCTAGGTGTGATCATGGATGACTTGCCGCTGGAGTCGAAAAGCTTGGTACAGCAGGCCTGCGATGAATTCCAACGCAAGTGCCTGACGTCTTTCTCCAAGAACAAGAGCGGCAGGGTCTTCCAGAAGCAGGAGTTCCCAAAGATTCTTCCTCACCATCAACATGATATCCCCAATGAAGAAGAAGCTATTCGGAAGATGACTGAAATAATGCATAAGGTTGTATCAGAAGCTGTAACCAATCATCAGTCGGCTTTCCTGAACACTTTTCGCGCTATCATGGTCAATGCTTTCAGTCCAGCCGTGGATAAATGCTTTGAAGAAACTGTTGGTCCAATGCAGGGACTGTTGTTGTTCCCAGTACCTCAACGTCAAAGGATCGCAGGAGAAAGCAGAGCTGGCCCAAGCACAGGTGGGATGGTTCCTCATGAGACGCAGCAACCTCCTCAGACCTATGGCCAGCTCGCATTCGGCACAACAGGGAATGTCCCGCAATCTGCTTCTAAAGTGTCTCTTGCAGCAAACAGGATACAGAAGAATATGTTTGGAGATGGATATCATGAGTTCATCGATTATAGCTCAATTAATGCTCTTTCAAATCCAGGCTATAAGAGTTCGGCAGGGCTACATCCTGGGGGGCAGGCACAAGCAGCTCCTGATCCGAATATTGACCTCATCATGCATAAGATGGCTGATATGATGCAAAATCAATTCGGCCTGAAACCTAAGAATCAAACTTACACATACAAGTCCCCTTATCCAGAGTGGTATAATCGGGTAGCTCTTCCTCCAAGGGTGAAGCCTCCTACTGATTTCACCAAGTTTTCAGGCCAGGATGACACCAGTACTATAGAACACATCGGTCGCTACTTGATGCAACTCGGAGAAGCATCTACAGATGAGGCTTGGAGGATTCGGTATTTCCCGTTGTCATTAACAGGACCAGCTTTCTCGTGGTTTTCTTCTCTGCCAGCAAATTCTATCAATACATGGGCGGAGCTGGAGCAGAAATTCCACTCGTATTTCTTTACGGGTACCAGCGAGAAAAAGTTGGTCGATCTCATGAGCCTAAGGATGAAACCTGGCGAGACGCCACAAGAATATCTGCGCTGATTCAGGGAGACCAAGAATCTTTGTTATTCTCTGAATTTGCCAGATGATCAACTGCCGGAGATAGCCATAGCTGGTATGTTGTCGAGTATCAAAGAGAGGCTATTCGGCATGGAGTTTGATGACCTTGGGCAGTTATCACAAAGGCTGGCGACGATGAGTAATCAAGCCCAGGGGTTCAAGAGGAATAATCAGTTCCAGAAGGGTGATGTGGCTGCCAAGATGTATCAAGCTTTCCTAGAAGAAGCAGCTGAGTACAATGATGAAGATGAAATAGTTGTAGCCGAGATAGTCTGGGATAAAGAACCAACTCAAGTCAACCAGCGATGGCTGAGGCAGCAGAAAGGTACTTATGACTTCGATGTTTCCAAGTCAGATAAATTATTTGAATACTTGTTGAAGGAAGGACGCATCAAGTTGCCGGAAGGTCATCCTATGCTACATCCTGAAGGGGTCAAGGACAAGAAGTATTGTGGTTTTCACAATACTAGATCTCACTCCATAAACAATTGCCGAGTGTTGAGAGTGCGGATCCAGAAAGCTATCCAGGACGGGCATCTGAGGTTTGATGGAAAGATAAAAATTGATGGTAGCCCTTTTGGACAGAATATTGTATCCTTCTCTGTCAATATGATCAACGCAGCTGATCCCAGGGATAAGAGCAGAATGAAAGTATTAACCTCTGATAGAGCAAGGGAAGCTGGTGCCGTTGACCCTAATCATTAGATTACAAAGAGAGAGCTTCAGCAAAGGGTTCAGTTCCAAAATAGCTGAACTGAGACAGGTGAAACTTCCAGACCCAGGGTCACGACGCGCATCTTGATGAATAAATGGCGTCGGGAGCAGGAACGGTACCAGAAGCAGAGACTTTATGAAGAACGGAAGTTCCTGGAGAAACAACGAAGGTACGAAGAAGAGATGTGCCGGGAAGAACGGGAAGATACGAAGGAGCAGGAACAGTCTCATTGGGAATGCTCGTTCTTTCAGTATTGTTGGAACGAAGGCTTGAAGCTGCCTGTTAAGAACAACTGCCCTGAGTGCAATAATCAGTACTCCGAGTATAGGCAGTCTCGAGTCAACCGCCGATCTGTCCATGAGAGGCTTGGGGCACGAATCCCTGAGGATGATCGGCGCGTAAAAATAAATAATTCCGAAGATCGGCAGGGAAGAGGATTTGCCGATCAAAGTTGGGCCCGCACTGAAGAAGAAGAGTACCGCGAGTATGTCTGGCAGAGAGGACAGTGGTGTCCACTAGGATTGAGGAAAAGCCAGAAAAGGAGGGTGCAACGTCTAAGAAATAGAGAGTTAGAACAAGCAAATACCAAAGTAAAGCGAGTTTGGCGCCCCAAAGAGAAGCCGGATGGGAGTGATCGTTCGGCTGACGCATGCATGGCTTTCTTTCTTCCATCAGAATTTATAGCTCCCGAAGAACAGGATGTCCAAGACGAAGTGTATTCAGATTTTGATGAAGATGAATTCCAAGAGTTATTGGCTCATCTTGTCTTGGCTCAAAGTGCAGTATTCGATAAACCAGCTAAGCATCGACACCTGAAGCCATTGTATATGAGAGGCTATGTTAATGGCAAGCCACTGACTAAGATGTTCATTGATGGAGGGGCTGCCATAAATATCATGCCGTATACCACCTTCAGAAAACTTGGGATGGCAAGTGAAGACTTGCTGAAGACCGACATGGTGTTGAGAGACTTTGCTGGCAATTCTTCTAATACTCGGGGAGCGGTCCATGTTGAGTTGACAATCGGGACTAAGACCTTGATCACTACCTTTTTCATCATTGATGGCAAGGGGGCATACAGTTTGCTATTAGGAAGAGATTGGATACATGCAAACTGCTGTGTGCCTTCAACTACGCATCAGTTCCTCATCCAGTGGATCGGAGATGACATCGAAATCGTCCATGCTGATGATTCAGTGAGTATTGCTAACACAGAGCCTATCTACTGGGAATATGATGGCGTTGAGTGCTTTTCTGGAAGAGCTTGGGAAGCAGGTCCTGTAAACGTTTTCAACGAGGACCAACAGCCGATTCAGACAATCGGCTCTCAGAGCAATTTTTGAATAAATATTCCAACTGATGGTAATGGAGAAAGATTGAGACCAAGTTTCGTGTCGGCTGACGAGGAATAAAGTGTTGATAATGAAGCCAAAATAGGACCAATGTATGCAAGTCGGGGTCTCAAGCATGTTTTGAAGTTAACGAACTTTTGAGGGTTCCACTTGTTTCTCCATTGCCGAAGCTAATGAAAGAACAAGAATTCACATAAGGTGACGTACAACAGAGGGTATTGGAAAGTATGAAGGCACTTCCGCAACTTGGTAATTGTTTCAAGTTGTACGTGGCGGCCGATAGCCTTGCAATAGGATCAGCCCTTATTTTAAAATTTAAAAGATAAATAGCAACTAGCTTTAGCCGAAAATGTTAGACTCAGAGAAGGGTACTCGGCTGAAAAGAGGTTTCGATCATATACACATCACTCGTGGACTGAGCTTCGGCACAACTTGTTAAGAGCCGAACGCATGGAAATTATGTAACTTGAGGAATACTTATATACAGCCGATGTAAAGCATCGCCTTTAGCAAAAAAATGTTCCAAGAATTTAAGTCATAGCCGATATTATTTGTATCGCCTTTAGTACAAGATATTTATGACCCTGGTGGCCCCAACGTTTTCAAGTGAGCAGGTTTATCAAGGGAAGAGAAAGGTGAAGTGCAGTAAGTGCAATGCTGGGTGACATGACATATCGGAGATGAGATCTAGTCGGCTAAGGTGACGTCATATATTCGGCAAACGTTTCTCCAAGGGAAATGTTGCAATCGAAAAAAAAATCTGAGAAATCAAGAAATGCAAATTGGCATTATTCAGGAGAGAACGAGTTTCGTATATTGCAAGCTTCATTTACAAATCTGTCCTGATACAAAGTGCTGTTGGGATAATCTGATCAGAACAAATTGTGGGTCAACGGTCTCGGCAATAGCGGCAGCATGGTCATCATAAATTTCAAGGTCTTCAAATCCAGTTGGGTCACCGCCTGCGAAAACAACTGGTATAGAGGAGTAGTTTTCTTCGGTCCGGGAGCTCGTTGCCGCTAGACCGAAGAGATCCCGGCGTGCACACCTTGGATGATGGCCTGATCTAATGCGGCCATCCACGGCATCAAGGCGGCCTTCGGCTGAGTCCTCACGAGCATTCACCTAGAGGGCAACTCTATTTGCTGCTGCCTTCAGACGGTCATTCTTTGCGGAAAAAGCTAACAGGAAGAAGGGATGTGTCAGGCATAACAAGTTCAACTGGAAGAAGAGGACCGAGACTCTACTAACCTGAAGTGATGCTGCAAATTTTCGTTGAGCATTCAAATGGGTGAGTTGAGGTGAATTGTCAGATTCAGGGGAATCTGGAAACCCAAGAAGAAGGTTGGGAGAGGCCTTTGGAGCTGTTGTTTCTGGAAAGGGAACTCGTTTTTGGTTAAGAAAGGACTTCACCCTGGAAAATGGGCGAGCGGCGAATCAGAGGCAGATAAGCAAGAAGGGCTATTGCAAGGGGGCAAAAGACTAATTTGTTGCCTATGCTGCTGAAGCCGAGAAGTAGGAATTTTGCGAGTCAAACTGTTCGATCGGAACCCAGAATGGGAGCCTACACGGGGGTATATTTATAAGAACATAATTTGCATGCTGGAAGACCAAGCATCAAGATAGGGTTTGTCACAATTTGTGGGCTGATATTGGGCCAGGCCAAATTTTTTGGCAATTTGAAGAAGTCATAACTCCAGAATCGGAAAGTCGATAGGGTTCGACTAAAGGGTTGTTCAGTTTCGGCTAATTATTTAGTTTATGTTACCGATTGACACTAAGGGCGGAAAGCTTGGAAAAAACGGGAAGTATGTTAAAAAATGCTGCTCTGGTGTTGCCAGGGATCAGAAAATTAAGAGGAAAACTGAAAACTTTGGATCTGGGGTAATCAATCACGACGGTTACTTGCAGGACGAGGAAGATTATTGTGATTATCGGCAATAGCTGATGTGATGCACATCGCCGTTAAGGTAAAGAGAAAATCGGTAGCTGGTGCACAAAATAAAACATATGTTGATCTCGAAGGATCAGTCACAGGTTGGATTCAAGGGGACGAGCAGAGGATTTTTATTTACAAAGAGAAAATACAAGGTTATAGTAGAGAGGATCAGTTCGTCCATTCCATCCTACGCCTAATCGGGAGAAAATGATCAAAGACGTCGGCCAGATCTGTCCCGGCTTCCTTCATATCTTCTACGGAATGTTCTACTCTATCCTCTAGTTCTTGCTCGCAGACATCAAATCTGCGGTAATCAGCGCCAGAATGAATCCTCACGGCGGAGAAGGCTAGTTTGCCGATTTTGGTTAAGCTTACACGAGTAATGAGCTTTTATAGATCTGTACAAATATATGCATGCTTTTAGCTTGTTATAATTAGATTGTATCATGCGGTGGATTAATCTAATTATAAGGAGTGGTATAGACTTATAGCAAGTGGTATCATGCGGTGGATTAGCTTCGCTTAAGTTTATGCTTGACGGGTTTATAAAGACTAAACGTGCGGCAGATTAGTTGGATTAACCTATGTATGTGTTATTTGAATAGATCTATTCTTGCAAGTTGCCTGTTTATAATATCTTTGATTCGTTCAAGCGTATCTTCCTTTTGCATTCAGCAGTTAATATGCTTCACATACTCTGTTCTTATGCTTGTCGAATGGCTTTGTAAACATGCTCTGACAGACAGCTTCTATAGTTGTGTGCCGTCGTGACTGGCTTCCAAAGCCGTACATATGGAACTGTCTGGTTTTACCCAGCATGTTCCAGAGGTATTCTCACGTTTTATCCCTTGTTGGTTTTCAGGTCAAACCGACTGACACGTCTTCGGATTCAGCACACTCCGGGCACCCGATTGAAGCTAGCCTCGTTCGGCTTGTTGTGTGTCCTGGCGCAAGGTGTCACTTTTTGCGTCAACACACTTTTTGGCACGCTCGGTGGGACCACTTCGTTTCAGGATGCCTGATATCAGCGATGATCAAGTTCTGGATGTGATCATGGATGACTTGCCGCTGGAGTCGAAAAGCTTGGTACAGCAGGCCTGCGATGAATTCCAACGCAAGTGCCTGGCGTCTTTCTCCAAGAACAAGAGCGGTGTTGGTGATATTAGGCAAACCATCATGGAAGGGGCGCAGGAAGATCCACCTTGTGAGGCAATCAAGCAAATGGCCATTGGTGATATTAGGCCACAGGAAGATGGAGACACTGATGATGAGGGTCCTCAAGATGTTGCTGAAGAGACTTCTGCTGGCGTACTCAACGTGAAAGGGACGCAGCATTCTGCTGAGAAACAGCAGGGCGGCAGCGCCGCTCCTAAGGGCGGTAGTGCCGCCCCTACTGAACCAGCAACAACTCCTTCCAGTTCTGCACCAACATTTGAAGGGCGAAATCTAGAGCCCATATTCGAACAAGAAGATGATGGAGGTCCAGAAGAAGAACAAAATGCCATTGTTAGTGATGCCCGGCACTACCGCCCTGAGCTCGACACTTCACCCCGGCACTGTCGGCCTCAGCCCGGTACTGCCGCGCCAACAAACTACCTGAGCCTGCAATTCAAAAACTAGCCATAGAAAACCAGATCTATATGAATAGAAATGTTGCTCTTGATTTCCTGAACCTGCAGAACCAACTCAACCAAGCCAAATGCGTTGTATGAAGTAGATCGGGGCCAAACCCTAGAATCAATCACAAGCTCACAAGTACAATGAATGAACACAAGTAAACACAAGAGACAAGTGATTTATCCTGTGGTTCAGCTCGCCACCAAGGCTTGCCTACCTCCACGTTGTTGAGGATGACCACTTAGGTCAAGAGCTTTGCAACTCTTCCTCGATCTCAAGTCAAGAAACCAAATCCTTGAAGTGAGGGGTAATAATACTAGCTGCACAAGTGAACGCCTAGCCGGCTAGGGTTCCAAGAACCCAAGAGTAATAGAAGCAAATCCACCGGCTATGGCTCAAATCAAGTGCTCTAGGCAGTAGATCTCAGTTAGGGCTTCTCTTTGGTGAAGATTAGAGCCTCCAACTCACTTGGAATCAATGAGAATCAAAGATTAGGTGAGAGAGAGCTTAAGAGCCTTCAATGGGAGAGAGAGCCTTGTCTGGAGGTAGGAGAAGAGTTATGGTCGCGTGTGACCATTGGGGTGGCAGGAAGGTGGAGTAAATACCCCCTGCAAGCCAACGGTCGAAACAAGTCGCGGCAGTGTCGGCCTTTGCCCGGAAGTGCCGCGGCCCGGGACTGCCGCGCCCTGGGACGGCACTGTCGCGCCTACCAGAAGACAGACAAAGACCAGAATTTTGTGCAACTGTCTTTGGTTTAGAAAGCAAGGATGGCTAGGTTGGTTTTAAGCACATGATATTCAGCCATAGTGGTAAATTTGCATTCCCCCTTGATAGTACGGCATTGCTAAAACTCAAATTCACATAAAAAAGCTTGACGTAGCACTTTGAGTCTAGAACCGATGAAATGTAGTATGAGGGGTCCACCAACACATGAGCAACATCCTTTTTCATTATAAACCTGCTTGCCATCTTGATAAATCTCATTAGCTCTTTAATCGTGTGGCCATTATCACCAAAACCCACAATTAGGGCTTGATTGCACTTACAAGGAGTAGAGCTTTTTGGTGGAACTAAATGGAGGCAAGTTTTTGCGCACTCCCAGTGTAGAAGCGGCAAGTATATGTGGAGTGTGTTGTGATCTTGATCTTGGGAGCATGATAAATCTCTCAACAAGGGTCAACAAGACTTGACCAAACTCAACACAATAACAAGCAGCGTATGTAGAAAGGTTAAAAACTGTTTGCAATATAACAAATTTGGCTTTGGTAGGAATTTCTCACCAAATGAGGAGTATGTGACACTATGGTTTTATATCATTTTTTTCAAAACAAATTCTCCAAGTACTTCGAATAGAAACGATAGGATTCATAAGCCAGAACTATATCACACTTGACAACATCTTAGTCATCATGATTTTCCTATCAAAATATTTTCCCACAAGCATAAGTACATGCAAATGGAACAAACTTTATGCAAGCTTCTATCTCAAAGATGTTATGAACATGTCACTTCCTTTTCAAATTTTAAGACAAAGTGTGGTTAAGTTCTTTACAAGGAAGTAGGAAGCATTTGTTGGTTCATTAAGTTTAATTTTAGTGGCAAGTTTTATGTATGTTTAAACTCAAGAACTAAGGAAGCTGAGGAGAGTGTTGTACAAACCATCATTTGAAGATGAAGGATTGATGAAGATTCAAAGTTGGTTTGGCTGATTTATAAGATCAGTCAATCCCCCTTGAGCTATTGGTCCTGACCTTTATGTCAAGGAGATCGATGTTTGTACAACATATGGGGGGAGATCTCGCATGTGTGGTAGTTGAACTTGAGAGATCTCCCCTACACTTTATTCTTGTACCTCCTTTTATTTTTAACAAAGAAACAAAGAAGAGAAATACAAGGGGCTCTACCAGCTGGAATACTGGGGAGCCTAGATTTATTTTATTATTATTGTTATTATCTTTTTTTATGGCAACATCGAGAAAGAAAATATTCATGCTTAAGGAAAATTGAAAACATAAAGCTCAAGAAAATATGGATCAAAAAGGTTGCCATTATTTTTTAAAAGAGAGAGTTTTATTTTTTAAAAGAAGGATTTTTTCTCTGTTCACCAAACCTCTTATCTTTGAAAAACAACTCAAATATAGATGGGGATGGTGCTCTAAATGGGTATCCGCGGTTCTCCTCTAGTTCAATTTAAAGAACTAACTAGACAATTTCTCTCCTCATTTTTGCAATCTAGTTCATTTAGTTGAACTAGCGGAGAACCGCGGATAACCATTTGGAGCACCATCCCCATCCTTAAACTCAAACAAGGCTGAACAAACCTCTTATCTTTGAAAAACAACTCAAACAAGGCTTAAGGTAAAACATGCCGCACGAATCTAGCCTTGGTTTTATCTCCATCAAAAGAATGGCTTCTATTGCTTATGAAAGTATCTCCATGTTTAAACTTTGATTAAAGAAGGTCATTTTAACCTAAACACCATGCTTAATTTATATAAAATACTTATGGGTATACTAATTAAATACATCCAAACCAGAGCATACGACACAAATAAAGGAAGCATGAATTTGAACAGAATATAAAGACAACCATGAGTAAATGGGTTGATGAACATTTATTACCTTTGGAACTTTACACCAAAATTTCTACCAACTAAACATGTCTAAGTCCCATGTCCCCGTGACCTCGAGTTGAATCACCTTAATTCAATCGATTGTCTCCCCTTTCTCATCTCCCTATGTGGCAATGTAACTTTGGCTAGTTTACTAGCTCAACATTGTAGTAAGCTGGGCAAAGTTTGCTAGTTCAACATTGCAGTGAGCTACAGAGAAATTGTACTTTCCCAGAGAAGTGGAGCATGTCACCGTTTGCAAAGGGAGAGCATTAGAGCATGTCACCGTTAGAAAAGAGAGAGCTATACATTTTCGACAGTTAGTGCCAATTCGAACAAAAGATGACTTTATAATTTAAACCCTCCATGTTGTACACGCCAACAAAAACGGGTTGTTTACTTCCCCCACCCCAAAAAACTGTTCAATCCATGGCAAGTAAATATTCATTTGGTAGCTGCGGCTGCACTGATCATGGCTCACAGATCAACCAACAAATCTGCAATCAGTTAAACTGCTCGTGATCATCTTTTGCCATTATAAATATGCTCTTAAAGTCTTAATGGACAATAACCACAAACAAAACGAGTAAAATTTACTGCTGGTGGTAACTAGTACAATATATAATTTAACATCATCTAATAACAATCTAAGATGACAATGACTAACATAGACACTAATTCTTTTATCCAGAATTGAGCACGGTCCGGATATGTCGAAGATAATTTATCCACATCATGCAGACTTAGGCAAACCTGCAAATTTGAACATGGTCATAAAATCTAATGCTAATGCTAAGCCTAGAAACAGAACTACAAACATACACAATATGAGTTTATTATTTACCGGCTCTTTCATATATTTTTATCCATATTTCAGGAGTCCATATTTCTATCACATCAATAAGAGCCTTTCGATTGATTAAAGTAGCCTGAAAAAAAAATGTAAATATTGTATCACATTTATTTATAACCTAAAACAATTGATATTGTAATACCTTAATATGTGTAGGCAATTTGTCACGGTGCTTGTATAGATTCCTCAACAGAATAATATAATTCATTTCATCCAGTATATTGTACATTCTTTCATTCTCTTGCTCTTCCCAATCAAGAATTTTTTGGATCAAAATGGGCAAATTGTCATATATGCGAGGACTCTTCTCATATGGCCAATCAATTTCAGCATTTCTTAAGAAAGTCCTCATGTTATCATGATTAGATGCAACCAGTGTCATTAGATATTCTCCTTTTCTAACATCATCCCAGTCATCAGGATAAGCCTTTAGATATTCCACTTTGCAATAACTCTTTCCAATATATTGACAGAATCTTTCTGTAAGACTGTCCATTTTCATACCACAGTTATTCTCGCACCAAGATATAAATTCTTTAATGTGATTCCAATTATTATTCTTAGTAACAACCCCTACAACCTTCACTTTCTTCACTGTAAAAAAATATAAGTTTTATTTAAAACATTACTCGATAGCATCTTATTTTAAGTTTTAAGAGAGAGAATATATTTAAAAGGAAACAGGAATCCAATTTCACATAATCCATATCAAAGTAACCGGGCAAATTAAACTTCAAATTTAGAACACACATCGCAAATTAACTTGACATTCAGAACATTCAAAATCATATCCAGAACAAGTTAACCTGACAAATAACATTCAGAACACACCCAGAATCCTATCAAGTTAACTTAACACTCAGAACTCCTTCAAAACACACCACAGTTATCACAGCAAGCAAGAACCAACTTCACTGGGGGTAGGATAAGGATAGAAGGGCTTGTTATACAAAATCCTGAAACTATTTTTCAGTGCACCAAAGGCCCTCTCAACTATCACCCTTAGAGCAGAATGCCTAAGGTTGAATAGCTCTTTAGGATTGCCTGGCCTTCTACTACCATACTCCCTAACGTGGCATCTTGTGACTTTGTAGGGGGGTAAAAAACTAGGCATGACAGCATACCCAGCATCCACTAAATAAAATTTTTCAAGAAAGAGAAACAAAATTTGCATTATAGAATCTTTGGAAGTCATAGCCAAGCATACAGTTGCTCTAATGTACCTTCTGGTACCCTTAGTCCCTTAGGCCATCTTCTCGCTGAAGAGCATCTGCTAGTATCAAGGCGTCAGGGAAAAACCCCTCCCACCGAGCAAGGATATGGTGAATCTAAGGTCGAAGTCTACCGGTGCCAAGACATTCTAGGTTGTGCGGTGCTTCCTACCTATGCAAGCCGGTCTCTGGTGGTTGGGCACCCTAGCTAAGACATGAGTGCCATCGATTGCCCCTATGCAACAATGATACATTTGCATTACGAGTTAAATCCATTTACGAAGGTTGTGACGCTGTGTAGCATGAGAAATTGCACACCTTGAAATATGGATTCCACTTTTGGCTGCGTAGGATTTTGGTTGGGGTAGCAGTGGAAGGAAGAAGAATCATTTCAGCCTTAATTCACCAACGGCATACAAAACCTCTTTGAAGTGCCTACTTATGGTCTCCACTGATCTAAGAAAGGACAGTTTGACTACCCTGAACCTTTTTGGTTGTGACCAACAACTAAAAGGAACATGGCAACCTGTTCCTCTATGATGCAATGGTAGGTATCTTTGAGAAGATGGTGGGTTCGAAAAAGGTCGCGAAGTTGGGAGAATGAGGCCCTTTTCATCCTTGTGGACTGGTACATCCTATGAAGGTTAGCCATCCTTTCCTCCTCCCTAGCTGCCATTGGAGCATATGTAATTCTAGGCCTCTCAAGCAAGGACTGCCTCTGACTAACGTAAGCCAAAGCAGCAGCAGCACCAACAAGGGCAGAGCCTCGGACAATCTGCGCATGGTGATACATAGATAAACAGCAACAAGGCACGGCTACAAATCAAAACATTTGCCACCCAAAAACCTAGTGCAACAGAGTGGACCTAACAGTAATGCTCAGAACCTTGTGCAACAGAATGGACCTAACAGTAATGCTCAGAAGAGTACACATTCAACATATCATTGACTCATCTATGCAATCTCAGTATAGAAAAGTGTTAAGATTATTTTCTTAATCAGAATCAATGGCCAATTGTGACAGCTCAGAGATTTAATCAATGCTATAATTCATCACAGTTCAGAATAAGGGCATATAATATCGACATGGACCATTCACAACAAAACAGAGATAAAAAACCAGTACTTTGCCATCCAGAATATTGAGAAGATTAGTGGATATATATGCAGTCAAAAAATCATTTCTTTAGCACAGGTATAGAACTAGCACAGATAAACTAGCACCCTCAAAGAGCAATTTCATATACTCAGTATTGAAAAATTATTTATTGAACACACTACATCTAGAAAACCACAAGATAAACACATCAAGACAGCACTAGGAGGTTAAAACCATATAGACTGACATTTCTATTAATTTATTAAAGTTTTAAACCGTAGATGTAGACATTTCTATTAATTTGCAGCAAAGAGCAGATACCTTGTGTTAATAGGACACAAATCTTGTGCCAAAGAGAAATAAATGTTTTCAATATCAAATTTCTCAATAATCAATTTCTTCTTAGTCAAACTGTCAACCAAACTACAAAGATCACTACATACAAAAACAAAGACAAATTGGATTAAAATAGATGCAATGCAAAGAAAATTACATATACATATATCGACAACACAAAATACTCACATTATCATGTTTTTGAATAAAATAGTCATGTGACCTGATGCATTGAACAAAAGCTCATTTCCTCCATTCTGGAACCAAATCTTAAATGTAGTACTAACTTCAGGAATAACAAGACATACTTTTTTCGCTCCATCAGTGTAGTAGTCTAAGAGTTGAATGGCATTACCATGGCGGAAATTGCGCAGAAGATCGTAACTTTCTGACGTGACACTCAACCCCTTCCTTATCATAACATCGAACCTGTGTGACATCATTCCATACGTGCCTCTATACAGATTTAACCCATTGCCATTCACATCTCTGGCCCGGCCCTTCTCTTCAATTTGATTAGAACCCTACAGAAAAACAAAATACATATACTTATGAACAGTAAACATAAGTTTGTTTAACAATTGCCTAACTCAGGGTTGCAAATGGTTTACCCTCCAAGGATAATTCTTCTTATCTCCAGAATTCATATTTGAAGTGAACAATCAGTAGACACCTGTCATTTTTTTGCAAAATCAAGGTTCTAGTAGAGGAAGACCCAGAATATCACCAAACTTAAAGGGTGATAAATCTGCCCAGGACATTACATCAAAATAAAGTATGTGTTACTATCGTTATTAGTCAAGTAATATAACATACGAAAACAGCAACAAAAACGATGATAACTTCATGATATATCTCACTATTGAAATTAAGAAAGTGATTGATGTGCTCAATACAGTGGGAAAATATGTTTCTGTTTCAACAAGATGATATTGCAATTTGCGAATGTTGCCAAATCAATTACTTTGGGCATTTCATTGGCAAAAGAATGTTGGCACTAGGCGAGGAATATGCTAACCATTTATGCAGCACCAACATCGATATATGAATATTCACCATTCCAGAAAACCCAATGCACCTATGTGTTTTACTGTTTTTTTTCAAAAAAAAAAAGTTACAAGCTACTGCCATGTTCTACTTACTGATATAGCTCGGGACCTGGCTATTAATCTGGCCAAGAAGGATAACAATGGAAAGGAAGTGAGCCAGTTCACCCTGCCTAGGAGGCTATGAACGGATGAATTCAATTCCTGCTTAATTCCAAAAGTTTAGCCAGCCAACAACTTTTATAAGACCAACTCTAGTACACTAACAGACTCCCTAACTTGACTAACAAGAAGCTAACTTTAAGCAACAAACCCCTGCTCTTTAAAGTCCCCCTAGCAGTGTTAGCTTTTAGAAGACAAAAGGACAACTTTGCCCATGTGTTTTTACCCCTGGTTTATTTTGATATTTGTGTCTTTACACCTATCTTCATATCATCAATTTGGCAATTTGGCAACAAACCAGTTCCATAGAACATGCATCATACAGTAAACCATATTAGATGCCAACATACAGGTCCAAATGACAACATACAGGAAGAAAGATAGTCATTAATGGTGTCACTATTGTCATCTGTACATAATTTTACAAAAAAAAATGTAGAGTAATAGATAAACAAGAACTGTGCTACAGAACTACTATACTAAGCAAAGGTGATAAAATGTGGCATTGTGATCTATCTAACACAAGCAACCCCTTTCTCCTCTGAACAAGAGGACGTGAGTCATGGGAACAAAGTGATCCCAGACATATTCACAACATAGCTCAGATTACTTGATGTTGAGTTCAATCTTCGATGAACACCTACGCTGCACACTGAACCATTTCGAACCGATGTATTTCACGAACAGAAGAAAGCAAGATGTACTGAGACTAGATTCACAGGACCCAAATACAAACTAGGTAAACATATAAGATTAGCCCATATGTTGTTGTTTTTTAAAAATATATATATATAGCTAGAAATATGTGGAAGAGCACCTTGCTAGTAATTTAACTCTCCACAGGCTACAATGGAATTTGCAGCAACCTGACAAGAACTCTGAAAGATCGCAGATATAGCAGAATTCTGGTTTGCTGGCTAATATCTGAGCCTACGTGCAGCTGTGGATAAATGTAGGTGAAATAGCCAGTCGACTTGCTCTGCTCAAGTAGGTGAAATAGTAATCCCTCCGGTAGGTGAAATCCCGAGTCTGCGTGCAGCTGTGGATAAATGTAATTGAAATTGCTCAGCCGACTTGCTCTGCTCAAGTAGGCAAAATAGTAATCCGTCCAGTAGATGAAATACCTGAGCCTGCGTGCAGCTGTGGGCCGCTCGCGCGCCCTCGTGTTGCTGCTGCTGAGGGAGACAGGGGCAGGGGTGGAGCCGTGGAGGAGCCGCTGGCCGGGGACAGGCACAGGCGCCACCAGCCAGAGGGCGCACCGGCGGGGCCTAGCCGCCGGCCGGGGGACGCCGTGGCAGGGCCTAGCAGCCGGCCGCCGCCCGCCCGGGCCGGGACTGCACTTGCCCCCGCAGCGCCCCTGCGCCTGGGAGGTGAGGTCGCGGAGAAGGAGGTGAGGGCGCCGAGAAGGAGGGGGGCCGCCGGGACCGACCCTCCGGGAGCCGCGCCGCCCTGCACACTGCAGTGACCGCCGACGAAACCCTATGCCACACCACGCGAGCACCCTGTCCCGGACGCGGCCGAGGATATCGAAGAGGCACGGGTGCGGGAGAAAAGATCTGAAGGGGGTACGGTTACTGGATCCTTTGGTTGACACGAAGTAAACCAAAATCTTTACATTACAAATTACAAATCTAAAAAGAATGAAACATGGACATTGCTTTCGTGCAGAAAAATTTCGCTACGCCGCTGGTCCGCCTCCATGCGAAGAAAAAACAGAATCTACATCGGTCCTTCCATGCGTTGCGAACGAAAAAAACGGAAGGAAATAAAATCACCACCCGCCTGCGTACAAGGAAATAACGCACCCGTCTCCTCTCCACCCGCTCCTCTGCCGTGCAATCCCTGACCTGGCAATGCTCGACCTCCTCCGCCGCTCCGACGTGCTCTCGGGAAAGGTGGCCGCACGTCGCCGGGGAAGCGGGAAGAGAGAAGTTTCTGGACGCCCTCACGGGTGATGCGCCCTGGTCGTCGCCCTCGCCCCTACCATCGTCCTCACCCTCGCGGCGGTGCACGCGATGCTGGTGCCGTCGCACGATATGCCCTTGCCCTAACCCCCGTTGCGGTCTTCGTGCGGCATCGGCAATGTCCCCATCGCAGTCCCCCTCGAGTTGTACGAGATGGACACGGTCGATGGCGTGGTCAGCCCCTCAGCTCAATCCGGCCAGTCGTGAGGTGATCCTGACTCCCCCACCTCACTCCTCTCCAATCCATTATTCTTGCTTCTCTCCATGTCATACTCTCTTCTACTATTTTTTAATGTTGCTCTGCATTTTCCGTTCATAGAGAATTTGATTGTCATTCAGGATAAATGATATCAGTGCTACCTAGCGATTGTACGAATATAACACATGCAAGAGTTCTGCTCAAGGAGGTGAGATCTGATTTTACTGGGCGTGTGCATTCATGCTCACCATGTGTGTTGCAAAATATCTATATATTCTATTTTTAGCTTTTTTGGTTGTAACATATGCCATGGTATTGAATTTATTAATCTCCTTGCAATACTGAGTGTTACTTTGTTGCAATACTGAGTGTTACTTTGTGGACCACAAAATAAAAATGTAACTGAGGTCCAAGGTTCATAGAGCCAGGAATGTGCTTTTCTCAATTACACATGTGAAATTTAACTTCCACAGTTTCCCATCGTTTTCATATATACTACGAGATGAGGAAGATTCATTTAGTCAGTCAATACAGAATATGTCTCTGTAAGAGTTTGAGGTTTGAGGTGTCCACATGTTCACTAAGTCCTTATATATTAACAGAATCAATATATTATAATGCATCCTATACAAAGTCTCATTTATCTGATTTACATTCCTCAGGTTTTGCTGCCTCAATGGACCAGGGAACAGATCAGGATATTAACCATTACATATGTGTTTGTTGTCTATTTCGGTAATCCCCCATCTCATACGCAATGCGTTCTATTACCATCCTCGCAATGTGTACCATATTATGTTTTCATCAGGTTGGGAATTCTAAAATCATGGTACTAAAATAGAAATTATCTTGAATCATCGTCATATTTTTTTAAATTGCAGAAACACAATAGACATATAGTTGCAAAGGTAGTTTATATTGCTTTGATTCTCACCTTTGCATCAGGTTACTATTTTTCCATCTTATATGTCCACCCTGGTAATTTTTTTTCCATCTTATATGTCCAGCCTGGGAAAAAAATTCTGATTTTTTCTCTAACTGAACACTGAAGTAGTTTGTTTCTATAGGCAATAGCTCTAACAGTTGGTTCCTGTGAATATTTTCCATACTTCTGTATATTTGCTCTTGATTTGTGTTTAAGGGATTCAATTTAGATGTGTTGGTTGTTTAGCTATTCCGTACTAGTGTTGGTTGTTTAGCTATTCCGTACTAACTAATTTAAAATTGCCTGCAACATGATTCTGCAGCCGGTCATACGGAATACCGCCAAGGTTTTGGAGCCCCTTTGGATGTTCATGCCCCTCTTTGACCCGGAGTACTTTGGACACTCCCGAGCACGCTATGCGTCATTGTGGTTTGCTGGCTCTGACCCAAGGTGCTTCTCTCCTCATGCATTGTCCAAAATCCATGCTCATCGCTATATAGTCTGTAGGAAACAACATAATACTAATTTCCTCAACGTCTGCTCAATGTTACCGTAAATTTTGTTGCCTACTTTTTCCTTGCACGAGCCTAACACACTTTGCATGGCCCACCAAACCAAAAATATAATACATCATATGATTATACGTGGAACCTAAATTTTAGTAAAATTAGTTACAATTGTATCCTTATTTTATCCCTTTCCAGAAGGAAAAAGAGTTTAGCATACTAATATGGATACTCATTTCATCGTTGCCCAAAGAAACTGCAATGTTTAGCCAAAAAGGAAGGTATTAACAATGAAGGCAAAATGTGTACAAACAACTCCCATTCTTGGCGCTCGCCCCCGCCCCCGCCCTCATCCTCACCCTCACGGGCGGTGCCCAACACCCAATTATCAGGCAACAAGCGCCCAACAAAGCGGGGGAGCACTGCCCCTGAAGGAGGCAACCTCTCCCTTCTGCTCTTGCCTGATTGCCCCCTTTCTGCTGCATACTGAGCCATGCAATGAGTATTTTTTACTAATTAATGGTTTCAATTGATATTATATGTACTAATTACTAATTAATTTAGTTTTACGGTAGTGAAATTTCTGTCCATGTGTTAATATTTGACCATTCTTATAAAAGGAAATATTTAGTCATTTAGCATCTCTTCTATTAATAGGGCTTCTGTTAGCTTTATAAGAGTTATTCTTTAGTTTACTTAAGCCTGAAGGTGGTACACTATGCTTTTATAATAGTTTCCTTAAGTCCATGAAATTTCTCAAATGACATTTAGTGGTTTATGGTTTGTATTTAAATCAACTGAAAAGGATGACAATTTTGGGAATGACTGATTCTTAGTTGGTGTGAAATACCTGGAGTCGTCTTTTATAACAACTAGATGATACCCTATGCGTTGATGCGGAAATTTGTATCGTTGTACAGATAGAGGTGACTCATGAAGGGATAATTTATTTTACGTAGGGTAAAGTTGTGTGGAGTGAAAAGGTTTTCGTGAGGCGGCAAATTCCATGCAGTCCTTCTACCTAATGTCTGCTACCTGATGCCATACCACAGGCTTGGTAGTTGTTACTGTTAAGCTTCAGTTTTAAATGGCAGTGACAGAGTAATAACCAAAAACAAATTAAATTAGCATGCCTCATTGTGGAAAACGTCGTAGCAGATAGGCCTATCCTGAGCTACTCTCCTACGTAGGTGTTGCCCTTGATCTTATGCCATCTGCCACGGTCGGATCATTAGCTGTCATGGGTCATGGCTAGCCGAGGGGAGGGGATCTTGATGGCTTGCATAGGTCTTGCCGCACATCTGCCACCAAGCCATCCAATTGGATGACGATGTTGTCGTAGTACTAGCAACAATGGTATTAGTGTTGCGCCATTCTTGCCATCATGGTTTGAACTGTTAACATATTTGTAGTATGCAGCGGGTGCTCAGACATAAGTCGGTGCTTGATGTAAACGACGATGGCTCTGGTCCACACGGCGTTGAACATGAGGTAGGCGTAGAAGATGAAATTGAAGATGATGTGGATTATGGAGTCAGAAGTCGCTTCCATGGAAGTACAGGATAATTGAATCTTCTTTCTGGTTCCATTGTCTTCAGTCTCTTTGGTAGCTGTCGACATATGTTGAGGCAAACGATGATGTTCGGGGAGACGACGTGGACCATGGAGGTGACATGACGCCCGTGCGTGGCGGTGACAATGGAGGCCAGGATGCAGTGAAAGCAAAAGTCAAAGTAGTGCTCGACGCAGCCACTTTTGTAGATCTGAATGAACTGTGCCATCTCGAACATTGCGTGGAGGCCTTGCATGGCTCCAAGTCTGATTGACAGACCAATGGCAATACAGACCAAGTCACCGCTGAACAAACACTATTGCACATCGTGGTGCAATTCTCCTTTGGGCCTTTGAGCTATTCAGGGTGCTACACATGCTGCTGCAAAAGCAAGCAACGTTGTGTAGGTGGCCCCATGTGCCCGTGAGTGGAAGCGAGAGAGATGGCACGTTATGCAGGCTGACCGTTGTCGTTGGTTGCAAGCATATATAAAGGGATGGCATTTGTGGGTGTTGGGAAGCAAGAAAGATGCGAAAAACTCACGGATAGCTATGCCTGTTCAGTTTTTTGTTCACCAGAATTTGAACAAAGATTGTGCAGTAATAAAGTATTACTGAGTAGATGTAAATGAAGATCGGTGCACTAATTAGCTATTGAAATAATGAATAACGGATGAATGGGACGCTTCAGGTTGCCTTAATTTGGATGGCCGGCTTTGAGTGGATGTAGATGAGGATCGTGCACTAATTAGCTATTGGAAGGGTGGAACACTTCGGGCTGCCTTTGGATGGCCGACTTTCGTAGAAAGGATGATGATGTGGCCTCAGGAGAAGCTAGAGAAGTAGATAGTGGAGATCTCCTATTTAGGTATAGGAGATTAAATGATGCTAATCTCAGGAATGCTTTTCTAGCATATTTCTCTTTTTTCTTAGTTGGTGTGATTTATTCTAGAATGTCTTAACTTTATCTATTCCTTCTTATATGTAGCCACAAGAATTTGTACAATCATAGATTAAAAATGACAATTTTGATTTTTGGTTTGAAACCTGGGGTCATCTTTTATTCAAGAATGTCTTTAACTTTATCTATCCCTTCTTATATATGGCCCTAAGGACCTGATGTCCAAGCATGGGCTGAAAATGACAATGTCAATTAGCTCACTAAATTTGTTGTAGAGGCATGTATTCTGGCTGATAGAAAAACAACACATTTTTCTAGGTTATGGATACATCAATTTTAATATGTGGGATGTTTTGTGCAATGTGCAGTGCGTCGTGACGTTATGGTGTCAAGGGAGGAATTATGTGTGCTGCCATCCCTCATGGAGAGCTCGATGTATGTTTCTTGAGTTTGATTCTGCTTCTCTTATTTTTAATCTAACAAGCAGTCAAATGTTCATTACTTAATCAATTTCTCATCTAGGTTACACACTTAGAATGCAAGATATTGGTGTTCTGAACCCATATCTTGGATGCCGTCATGCAGGTTGCCAATAGCCTCCTCGCCGTATTCACCAAGCCGACAACTAACTTGGCCATGATTGGCCCATACAAATCTGGCAATGTCACCGCGCGTCTGTTTAATAACTTATTTTGGGGGTTTAGGGCCGTTCAAAGAGGTGGTCATGGATGTGCATTGCGAGGTGGAGGAAGGGAAGGGAACTATGAGGTTGGATGACTGGAGTTGTTCCACTGATATTTTGGCTCAAATAATATACGGTGGGATGTCCAGGAAATGGACCAATATATCTTATTTTAAATTTTAGTAGTTCTATGAGATGTGTTTCTCGTACTCCTTTCATTCTTAGTCCAGCCCATCGTCTTTTTTCTTGATCAATCTTAATCTAAGCTAGAAAAAGCAAAACCACCACTGTATGGAGCCAAAATCCAGCAGCTCATCATATTTTTTTTAAGCTAGGCTGACTATCAAAATTTGAATCCTTTGGAATGACTGGTGTGATCTAGCTTCCTTATGTCCTTGATATTTACTAACTTCGCCTTTTGGATTAAAAGTTTAACATTGATATTTTTATAGTATTGTTATCTTATCGTACGATCTATATGTTTTTATTATAAAAATCATGTTGTCCCGTAGCAACGCACGGGCACGCTACCTAGTATAATATAAAGGGAAAATTTGGATTAAAACATATTCCCTTCATCCCAAAATAGAGGTCGCTATGGGTTGCGTATAGGTCAAACTTTTCGAACTTTGACTAAATTTATAGAAACAAATTCGTGTAAAATTTAAATCTCCAAATAAATTTATATGGAAAATATATTCAATTATCTATCTAATGATACTAATTTTATGTATTATAAATATTATATTATTTTATATATAATTAGTTAAAGGTAAGAGAAAAGTTGATTCCTTGGGAAGCGAGAATCTCTTTATATGATTTCTGCACCAAAAGAGGGGGCCGACCAGCGTGGCCACGTCGCTCGCTTTTCTCGGCCGTCGGATCGGCTGGGCGGATGGCCCATATCTTGCCTTCTCGGGTTGTTTTGCAAAAAAAAACCCTCGAACTTACTCGAATCAACCCGCAGTCCAGTCCTCCTCTCAGGATTTTTTCTAAAAAGAACCTCGAGCTTTGTCAAAATAAACCCGCAGTCCAGGTCGGCTTCCCTCCCCACTCGGGCCAGATTACGCCCGAACTGGGCCTCCGTGGGCTGTATTCGGCCCGTCGCCATTTTTCTTTTTCCAGCGAATTTATTATTTTCCAAATATATCTGAATTTTTGTAAAAAAACATAGTAAATCAAATAAAAATCATAAAAACACCAAATTAAGTTTGTTGAACTCTATACAACTAGCACTGCATTGTAAGCATATAATATCACAAATTTTTGTAAAATTTTATTGCTAAAAATATACCTCTATATTTCTTTAGAGTTTTCTGTAAATAATTAATAGCACAAATTTCTATATTCAAATTGCTAGGAAATGTTAATAATAGCTTACCCATATCACACATAAAATAAAATAATAAAAAATTGCACAACAATGCTATAAATAAACTACACACTGGCCATAAGCGGCAACGCCGCAAACATTTCTAGTGACTTCTATTCTGGAAAGGAGGGAGTAGTACATATTGTATCATTTCTAAAAATATATATATAATTCTCTCTTAAATTTTTAGGATCTAAGATGAAATTTGATTTTATAGATCATCATAGTATTCTTTTACTTTGCAATTTACAACACGTTCTTTATTCTTTAATTTGCTCATCTACGGTAAAAATGCAACACATAAATATCTATCTTGTATAGCCAATAATAATATACAAATATAATTTATATATAATCACATTAGCTTAATTAATATATATTTAAATTATGGTTATTAAAATATATTCAATTTCAAGGATCGAAACGATCGATTGTTTTTCTTCTTCTTTTTATCACTAGTAAAAATATCAAAACTATCAATTGTTTGATTGTTCGCTACAGCTCACTGCACAATTGCAACGACCGCGACAACTTAATTTGTATAGGTGCAAGATTGTTGCACCAACAATAAAAAGAGCAGGCTCGTTAATGGAAACAATAATGACAATATTAGATTTTTTATTAGAGTTAGATATCATTCGCTTCTTTTAAACATCTATAAAAAAATATAATGTTACTATCTTATTAAAGTCGACAAGAAATTAATCATCATCATATCTCAATTCTACATGTCAGCCTTATCAAGAGTTACACTTTTTGTGCAGACAACTTATGGATAATAAAGTTTCAAATTTAAGTTTATACAGTTTAATTGGTTTGATTAGTTTGATCACCAGCTAATATGTTATAATAATAGTAATTTATTTCTAATTAATACCAACAACTTATTATATAGAAATATTTATTTACTATAAGCAAGAGTCAACGTTTAAAAGACATATTATGTATTTATTATTTATCTTATTTTTATTAAAAGCATAGTTATTTTTTAGTAAATAAAAACAAAAAATAAAGATACCAAAAAAGTCACATACATCATCTAGGAGGGCGAGGAAACCCAAAAGCACCTATGAAAGAAAAAAGGGAAAAAGAAAAAAAAGAGAAAGCAACCAAATAAAAACTAAAACTGAAATGAAAATAAAAAATCTAACCCGAACACGAGTAACCAAGTTAGATGCGATAAAACACTGATTAGGTTAGATGAAAAATTATAGATGTACAGGTTTTGTCTTTATATAGAGAGAAGGGTTGAGTTTTCTATACTCCTGAAAGTAATTACTCTAATTTTCAATAAACCGTATTGCGTACGAGTATATACTCATTTATCACTTTGAGTATGTTTACATACTTATTTTAAGATACTAAAATCTTACTATGTAAAAAAAATTAACGTAAAATATATATTTTAATATATTACTATAATGTTATTTTAGTACTATATCATATACTCCCTCCGTTCCAAAATAAGTGTTGTTTGGGTTTTCGTGCCACAAATTTGACTCAATTTATAAAAAATATATGCAACATTTATATCTCCAAATAATTTTGTTAAAAAACTAGACTTAAAGATCTTTCCGATGATACTAATCACTTAATATAAATATTAATATATTTTAATATATAATTAACGACAGTGTTTTCTCGGGAAGCATATTATTTTAATATGTTTTCTCGGGAAGCATACTCTGTTGGGTTATATACACTATAAATCTTGGGATACACATGGGAGTAACTACTCACTAGGAGTGTGTGTGGTAATTATTTCATACTCCCACGGAGTAATTACTCTCATATGTAATATCTCTTAATTTATGGAGTTTATGATCCGACGAAGTGTATGTAAATGAAGTATATGATCATACTAGACCTTCTAGGGTACCATGTATGTCAAATATCCAAATATACATAGAGTATATGGTTATACTGATTTTATATACTACTGTAGTAGTATTTTAGTAATATATTAAAAAGTATGAGATCTTTTGAATTTTTTTGCATAGGTAAGGTTTGAAATATCTTAAAATAATAAGTATACAAACACACTAAAACTGATAAATTAGTATGCACATATATATAATGCGGTTTATTGAAGATGAGAGTAACTACTCCCAACGGCGACCCACTGAGAGAAGGTGTGCGCGAACATGGCGCTCAGCGTGGACCGGTCGATGGACGTCGTCGGGGCTCGACGACTTCGCTGGGGGTGGGGAGGACGGCGTCCGATGGCGGGCGACTGTGCGGTGGGGGGTATCCTATGGTCAGGGTTTAGGTGCCTATTTTATATACATTGGCGGAGTATAAACTTCATGTGTTCTTCTTGCATCACCACTCGGAGCCAGGGCCACGTAGAAACAAATTACTCGTCGGTATTAGGACTCCCCGTTTCCGAAACACCGACAGGCTTCCTATAACTATTGAAATCTCACGACCCCCTATGAGGAGTCTAGAGCTTCAAATAACTATTGGAATACCCAGCCAACCACCCTAGACCACAACTAGACCATCCACGCCCTCGCCCATGGAGCTGACGCACACGCATATGGGAGACAGGTGCGCACCCAGCAGACCGGATGCGTAGAATGCTATGTGGTGTTGCGTAAAAACAGTTTTTCCGCCGATATTGCATAAAACTAGCGGTTAAATGTATAAAACTAACTTTCTTACTGCATAAAAATCTCTCCGCAGGATGGATATCTCACCTGAGCTGAGCTGACACAGGACTGACATCACTGACGCATGCCTGCATGCAAGGAATCCAATCCAATTTCTTTCATTTTTTTCGGATAACTCTTCAATAAAACATCAATTTAAAAACGATTTTCACCATTTGAATCCTCACGATTCAAGATCCATTTTGATTTTTTTTTAAATTTTTTTGAAATTCATAATTTTATACTTTAAGATATAAAGTTTAATGCTTCTGACTAAGCTAGAATCATGTGACTGTAAGCATAAAAACCGATGGACGGTCTGTGATGTTCTCTAAATTTTTTTGAAATTTGAATCTAAGGCACATTGATACGAAAGTTTTCATCATAAAACAATGTATAAGTAGCAAGTAAAAAATACATAAAAACTTTACAAAACATAGAATCATTCTCCCCTTCCCTCTCCTTTGTGGAATTATTATTTTGAAAAACATATCGGCCCACCACAACAGAGATGATGTATTATTAACAGGAGGGAAATGCATAGAATCATGTGATCGTGAGCATAAAAACATGTGCACCATCCGATGTTCACAATAATTTTGAATCATGACATGTCCATATGAAGATTCTATCATAGAACAATGCATAATTAACAAGTGAGCAATGAGCAATGAATAGAAATCCTACAAAGCATAGAATCATGTCCCTCTTTTCTTACAATTTGAAATTTGAATTTCACCGAGCCTGTGAGGTATAGAAACTTATGTCCCGAGGTATAGAAATCTAGGTACCGCCCCTTTGCCTTGAATTTAAAATTTGAATTCCACCTAGCCTAATGTATAGAAACTAATGGCTTAAATTTAGAAATCTATGTTGTACATCACATACAAAAAACTTTTACAACATAATTTCATCGCGCATAAAAACACTATGAATGTAAACATAGAAACTCATCTATATTTTACTATAAAATTTGAATCCTATTATCATCGAGATTCTATCATTCTTACGGACTCTTCCGATGCATGGAATGTTGAAGACGAGAGCATAGAAATAACATAACAAATGCATATATCCATATAAGAGCATAGAAATAACATAACAAATGCATATATCTTCAGCGTCACTTTACATCACTTTTACATCGTGCATAGAAATCTAGAAAACTCAGCATAGAAATCACAAACATTTCTAAAAATGGCAGTTTCAACAATACATACAAACCGATGATTGTAAGCATAAAAACACTATTTTTCTCGATATATTTGCAGTCATAGTTTTCCTATGCATAAAAAACTTGTCTTGGAAGTATAAAAACTATCTATCATTGCCGCTCTGGTCCGCCGCCACGCGCAACCATGAGCTCTAGGGCGTCGTTGCATTGAACTGTAGATCAAATAAAAAAATGAAACGAAACACAAAACCTCCATCCATGTATAAAAACAATGTATATAAAAATATTCTAACAATGCATAGAAATATGCTCCAATAGTGTATAAAATTATAGACAAATTGCTTTTAGTAGTCAAATCTCATAACATGATTTCAGTAGACTTTTAAGTTTAACATGCTTCTTATATCGGATAGAAAGTTGTTGTCTAAACCAAATTGCTTAAGGAGTAAGCACTCCTTTTTAATATAAATCAATCATAACGAGGGCACATAAAAATATCTCATCTTCCTAAAGGGAAAGCATGACATCTACTACAGGACAAGAACATAGTGCAGAGTCTTTCCCAATTTCTTCTAGAGAAAAATTGACTACTAGGTCATATGAAACTGAAAGGACCTAAGGTGTCGCCTAGAGGGGGGGTGAATAGGCTTTTCTGAAAATTTACAACTTATAATGCGGAAGCAAGCAATTAGTATGTGAGTTTCCAATTACTTGGAAACTCCCAATCGGAGTAGAAAACCCCTTAAGAGACAAACACAAAGTATATGTCAAGTATTAGTACACCTAGAAGCTAACACCCTGCACCACAAAGATTAGATCAAGCGATAAACAAATTTGGCGCAGTCAACAAATACCGGACATGTCCGGTATCAATACCGGACAAGTCCGGTATGGAAGGTTGAGCAGGACTGCTCCTTTTCTTCTCCAATTTCTCACACAACCTGCAATCACTATGTATGATGTATATATAGAACTGATTGCTTGCAAACAACTAGCACAACGAAGAATAACAAATAGCCGAAAGTAAAGCACAAAGGAAAGACACGGAATTTGTTTCACCGAAGTTCGGCACCCCCTCGGGTTCTACTCTCCGTTGAGCCGGCCGCGAGCTACCACAAAGGTGGGCTCTAGAGGACACCACGGGTCACTCTAGCCGCGGTCTATTTCACCCGCAATGCTCCTTCCACTAGTTGATCTCTTTTGAGGAGAGATCGAACCTTTACAAACTTTTCGAGACACTTCACAAATCTCTTGGGTGCTCAACGGCGACGCCTAACCGTCTAGGACTGTGGAGTCCAAGAGTAACGAATGCGCACAACAAGATCGACGATTTGCACAAGTGCTCAAGAGATGGCTTGCTCTCTAATTTTGAATCTCTCTCAACCCACAAATGGATTTGGCAATTAGAGGACAATCACTCACTAAGAGAGGGTTGGAAAGTGTTTTGAAAGGCTTAGAATGAGTGTGGGAATCAGTAGAATCAGCAGCCTCCAAACGTGGAGGCTTGGGGGTATTTATAAGCCCACATTCGAAACTAGCCGTTTTCTAGCCGTTAGCTGAGTCAGCTCATACCTGCATACCGGACATGTCCGGTATGACTTTACTGCGTGAGAAAGACACTGAATGCACCAACTTTCAAACTTCCCGAGAGAACCCGGTAGTACCGACCACTTGGTCGGTAGTACCGCTAGTTATTAAGGAGTTTTCGCAACCTCTCTGAGTTGGACCAATTTTGGCCTACCGGTAGTACCGCTATAACTTCGGTAGTACCGGTCGGTAGTACCGACCCAAGGGGCGGTAGTACCGCCCATCACAAAGATACTGTTAGCCACCAATCTGCAAATACCGGACATGTCCGGTATGCATACCGGACATGTCCGGTATGACTTCACTGCGCGAGAAATATCCTTAACCAACCATCTTTTCAAACCCCTAAAAGGATCTCGGTAGTACCGACCACCAGGTCGGTAGTACCGACAGTTAAGAGGGGGGTTTTGCAACCTCTCTGTGTTGGGCCAAAATATGCCTACCGGTAGTACTGCTATAACTCCGGTAGTACCAACCGGTAGTACCGACGCAAGGGTCGATAGTACCGCCCATGCACAGGCTGCGAGACAGAACTCCGCAAATACCGGACATGTCCGGTATGCATACCGGACATGTCCGGTATGGACTCCATGCGCCAGAGCTAACTGCTAGACCAACGGAGAGCCGCACCACTGAAGGTTCATAACATGTCCGGTATGGACTCTACGCACTAGGGCTGCCAGCAGGCCAGAAGGATGGCCGCACTGCTGTGGGCTCATACATAGACAGACAGTGCAGCAAAAACCTAAAAGTTAGTTCTAGCTCTCTCATGTCTCACTTGGGTTGGTTTGAGCACTTATGAAGAATCATCTACTATATGTTGCATCCCTCTTAATAGTATGGCTTTCCTATTTTACTCAAGATAAATTGAAAAACAAGATTTAAACCTCTTGAGTTGATCTCCATTTGAACCAAAGCCGCTTGACTTCATTTTCCATATTGAGAGGAATGGATGTCATGTTTGGAAGTAGATGTCCTTCGAGCATAGCCTTCTTGAGCATGTGACTTGACTTCATGCAGTTGATAGAATGGAATTCCAAATGTGTCAAGTCACTTCAATCAATATTGTTGCTAGGAATGTTGATTCTCCACTAGATGCGATCTTCAAGCTTGATTGATCCTTCGACTAAATGCAAGTACTTTCTTCTTCACTCTAGCTAGGTTCTTCGGCCGCCAAGCCGTCGCTTGCCCTTCACCCTTGCTTAGTACCTCAAAGACTCTTTCCTTGCTATCTTCACCATTTCAAGTCATTCAACCATACTTCATTTTGAATCCTTTCTTAGCAATCATAAAAGAACTATGATTATCCCACAATACGATAGCCCTTTATGTCAATATCATTCCCATTGTTGTTTTGTGCTTGTGACATGATCTTCATACAACAATCCATCATTTTGGCTTTGCATTACATTTCAAGTACATAGTGAGATAATCATTTCCCTGTGTCACACTTAGCAAACATATTAGATCTTTAATCAACATTGTCATCAAATCATCCAAAATCACACTTAAGTGCAACATGCACTTTCAGAAACCTTACTCCATTAGATTCAAGATGATTTTCTAGATCGTATAGATCACGATAATATTGCCTCAGAAAACAAATTTCTACATCAATTGGCTGCTCAAATTTGATCTTAAACCTCCACAAAGGCCTACTAAACCTAACTAAGATACTTTACATCATGTAGCCTACAGGGCACGCCAGCGTGTGCAAGCTAGCCACGCTGGCGGCCACCTCAGCCAAAACCGGCCTACAATACCGCTCAGGGTTATTTAGACTATTTTGCAAATTTTAAAGTGTTAAACAACCGATTTTGTACTTAGAGGTATTATGTTGGCCACCTCTGATAGTTCAGGGGGGTATTTAGATTTTTTCCTTAAATCTAGGACATGCAACTACTCATTTACACCCTGACAGCAGAGTAGATTACAAATGGATTGCAGGTTATCTACAAACTGAAAACACCAACTTCAGATACCTTTTTTTTCTTCAAAAATAATTTCAGATACCTGTAAAAGGAATTTTCCAGCACTACAGTACAAGTGACCCTACAACTTTCAGAAGTCGTGTTTTTTTTTTTGGAAAGATCAGAACTCGTGTTTTTAGAATTCTCTAAAAAACTCTTAAGCTCTCCTGCCGGTTCAAGAAAAAAAAACAAATAAATCAGAGGCAGAAGCAAAAAAAACAAAAAACAAAAGCATCTCAAAGAAGTCTGATGCCATTAAAGAACATGCACGCCTGATGTTTCCTCGGAGAACATTTTGTAGCCAAGAATCATGTACCAATACAACTGGAATAACAGTATGACTAACCTATCGATGCATGAATGCAGCAGATGTGACTGACTGCATGAGCTAGCTTCTTACCTTTGGGGCTCTTCCATCCAGCTCCACGGAGCAGAAGCATCCACCTGAAGCACTGCACCCTCAGCCCTATCTATCTACCTGTAGTTACTTCTTCTATAAATCTCAACTCTCAGGCCTCCACTGTCCTAGCTTCTTCCCTTCCAAATTCTCTCCCACCTGCGGAACTCAACTAGGCCTACTAAATCTCTGCAGATTCCTGATGCATGTGGGTTAGTGGGTACTCGTCATGCAGCATCCACGCCTCCACTCATGCATGTCATTACTATCCTTTCTCTAATCCTATAAAAAACCAGCACTGTTACTATTCTTCACCTCTTCAACATTGTAATTAGCTGAATGATGACCTTGTAAATCATGTCATGTGGTCCCGTACTTGAATTGAAGCACGTTCAGATCAGGTGCTCGAAACATTCTGAATGAACTAGTTTTAAACTAGCTTTGTTGACTGACTGTACCATCATCAAATGCAATTCTCCCACCTAGAATCGCGATAAAATAAGCAACACATTGGTTGAAATAAGATTATTCAGAGTACATCGCATCCAGGGTTTCATGCTGGAGATTGGACAGGTTATATATGTGTGAGCATCTAGGCCCCTAGTGGGTTTCGGTGATTGGATGACAACGGTAAATTACTATGACTAACGTGTGTTTGCAGAAACAGTTGAGTTAGGTCATGGTAATGATGATCGTGAGGGCACTATGGTATTCATGCCCCCTTATTGATGGAATTCGTTCGGTTTTTAAAGGATGGACGACGAAGACGGTGATAGGCTAGTTCTAAGTGTCATTTGGTGTTGAAGGACACTTAGAGTAGCATAGGTCTTTGTTTATCTTTGGCCGTACTATAAAGAGGGGTTTGAATGGGTAGCTTGACCTAGGTGAGACTTTTGAGTTAGGTATGGTGCACATTTGTTAACCAAAGTCCTAGGTAGCTTAGAAAGGTCCCTAAGATCATAAGGAAGAAAGTTCGTGAAGGGAGCGTCGCAAACCGAAGTCGTTTTGGACTTCAAATTGCGACCGGACGCTTGAACCCTAGTGACCGGATGCTGGGGCGTGCGTCCGGTCAGTAGGTTTGGCTGAGGGGTCAGTCTAGTTGCGACCGGACTCACCCTCAGCAATCGACCGGACGCACCAGGGGGTGAGTCCGGTCGCGTCCAGAGAGGTTCCAGAGAGGATTTTCATGGACCGGACGCGTCCGGTCAGTGGTGACCGGACGCATGGGAGCGTCCGATCATCACTTCGTACAGTTGTCAGGCTAGACGTCACGTAGCCGTTGGGCTCTGACCGGACGCGTCCGGTCACCCCGACAGTGGGTCCGGTCAGTATAAATTGGCTGGACTTACCCCTTCGTGCATGTTTCGAGTTGGGGGGGTATAAATATGCCTCTCCCTCATTCATGCTGTCTCTCTTGCTTATTTGAAAGGTTGCCAAACACATTGTGATTCCAAGTGAGTGCAAAGAGTCCTAGTGAGGTTGAGAGATTTGATAATTGAGTGATCAAACACCTCATTAGTGAATAGAGAGTAGCAAGTGTGCATCCACCCATCTCATTAGCCTTGCGTTGGTCAAGTGAGAGTTCTTGCTTGTTACTCTTGGTGATCGGCATCACCTAGACGGCTTGGTGGCGATCGGAGAGCTTGGTGATCATCCGGAGGCATTGTGGATGACCCAAGCCAAGTTGTGACCGGTAGCGAGCGATTCACCGGGCCGGAGTGGCGAAGAATCAGCTCGTAGTGAGCACTTGATCCTTGCGCGGATCAAGGGGGAGCGATACCCTTGCGCGGGTGCTCCAACGAGGACTAGGGGGGTGTGCCGACACCTCGATACCTCGGCAAAAAGATCGTCGTGTCATCTCTACTCTCTTTACTACACATTTACCTTTGAGCAATTCAATTTCGCATTTACTTGTTGTTCTTTCATGAGTTGAATTGCCATGCTAGAGTAGAATTGGTTTAGCGATAGTCTTTTGTGCGATTGATTCTTGTTATACCACTTCTAGGCACTAGGGTTAATTGGGGCTTGATAAGTTTTATTATTGCTAGAAGTTTTAGAAAAGCCCAATTCACCCCCTCTTGGGCATCTTGATCCTTTCAATTGGTATCGGAGCCTCGTGCTCTCGATTTAGGCTTAACCGCCTAGAGTTGAGATGTCCGGAGGTGATGGACCACCTCCCATGTTTCAGGGAGACGACTTTCCATATTGGAAAATCCGTATGGAGTCGTACCTAGAAGCGGTTGATGTCAAATGCTGCGATGCATGCAGCAATCACCGGCTTTGCCAAGCCCAAGGAAGGCACAAGTCTCACTCCTAATGAGGAGGAAAATGATAAATGGAATGCAAAAGCCAAAAACATCCTTTTTAGAGGCATTTGCAAAGATGTGTTCAACCGTGTTCGGAACCACAAAAATGCCCATGATCTATGGGAAAACATTTGTGCGCTCCATGAGGGAACCAAGAGTGAGTGTGAGGAACGCTATCATTTAGTTATGCAAAAACTTCACTCTTTTGATATGCATGCTAATGAAAGTGCAAATGAAATGTACTCACGGTTGAATGTTCTTGTAGAAGAGCTAAATGGACTTGGCCTCACACAAATGCAACCATCCGATGTTGTGAGGAAGATTCTTTGTGTCCTTCCAATTGAGAAGTATGGACACATCGTGACGGTGCTACATCAAGGTGATCTTTCCACCGCTACACCAACTCAAATCTTGGGAAAGATCAATGCGCATGAGATGTACATGCACATCACACCAAGTGGTGGCTCCTCGACCGACAAGAAGAAGGACTTGGCCTTCAAAGCTAGCCATGACAAGAAGGGCAAGTCCAAGGCTATTGTGGTGCATCATGAGAGCACAAGTGATTGTCGGTGTTTCGTACCCGGGGGTATCACACCAACGAGTAATATGATCGCGTGCTTCTCTTCCTGGATGGTGACGCAAGTGGACACAAGGATTTATCCTGGTTCGGGCAAAGAAGGCCCTACGTCCAGCGGGGGGGGATGTTCTCGTATTACTTGCACCTAAGTGCTTGTACAGGGGCGAATACAAGCTCAATGAGCGTGGACCGGAGTCCGGACTCGTGTATGTGCGTGGACTCGTGTGTTGCGTGTCCGTCGTCCCGAATGAGGGCCCTAGCGTCCCCTTTTATAGAGCAAGGGGTGGCCAGGGTTACAAAAAAGTATTACAGGTGTCGGGGCGCATGGTGCCCCATACGGAGAAGGGTAGGAACTCTGTCTTGTCGGGGCCACTGGAGCCGATGTGATCGTCGCTGTTGAGGCGTCCTTGAGTCGTGGCTTCCATCCCGGGCGCGGACGTGGGGACGCGACAAGGCGGGGGCCGTACAGTACCCATCCCGGAATGTACAGTACGCGGTGAGGTCCCTCCGGGTCTTGGGTACCTGTCCTCCAATAGCACGAAAGTAGTTAGGGCTCGAAGGGCGCGGAGCGGCGGCGAGAGGTGGTGCCACGGGGGCTCGAGGGGTGCGTAGCCGGCCTCGAGGGCGCGTAGCCGGCCTCGAGGGTTACAGTGCAGGCTCGGGGAGGGGGAAGGCGCTAGCCTCGAGGGGTTACAGTGCAAGGCTCGAGGGGCGCGTAGCCGGCCTCGAGGGGTTACAGTGCCCGGCGTGGCCGAACAGTGCTGCACCGGCGCCCTTTTGCCCATGCTTGTGGTGAAAACGTGACTTGACCTTTACACCGGGTTACTGTGGTACATGCCGTGCACTAGTGGACATGACCGGAGTAGGTGAAGGCATTAAATGCGTGGTATGGGCTGGTACAGCTGACTGTACAGCTCGAGGTCCGTGCGTTAAGGCTCGAGGTGTGGGAGCGGTTCGCCCGAGGCCTGGCTGGGAGGGCTCGGGCGAGACGGAGATGGAACGGTTCGCCCGAGGCCTGGCTGGGAGGGCTCGGGCGAGACGGAAACGGAACGGTTCGCCCGAGGCCTGGCTAGGAGGGCTCGGGCGAGACGGAGGTGGAACGCTCGCGTGTTTGCGTTAATTGGGGGTACCCCTTTTTTGTACCACCGACAGTAGCCCCCGAGCCCTTGTTTGAGTGCTTGCACTCGAGCAGGGGCTCCAGGTCGGGATCTCGATGGGTAGCTGACTGGTCTCGAGGGTCTTGTCGATAGTGAGGCTCCACCTATTCGCTTTTAATGACGCGTGTCATCTCCATCTTCTCAGGGGGAAGCGCTCTTACCAGGAGGTGGATCTCGCCTCGTCCAAGCGGGCCAGGGCCTCGAGTCCCGTCGAGGCACAGGCACCTCGAGGTACGGCACCTTCCTCTGCTAGAGAGGCCGCTTGGCTGGAGAAGGCCCGAGCTGCCATGGCTCGAGGGGGCCGGATGATCGTCGCAAATTTTGGTGAGGCCATCGCCATCGACCATAGGGGTCGAGGTACTTTTCCTGGTTCTGACGTTTTCGCCATCTCGTACTGCAGGGGCCTCTGCTCATGGCATCGAGCCCGCCACCGCCGTGTCCGCCGAAGCGCTGCCTCCTCCCCCTCCTCCTCCCGCGATGGTGCCAACTGGGAGCGCCACCCTTCCCCTCATCATGACGGTTGCTCCGGGGGAAGCGCCTGGGGCGAGCTCGGCCCCGCCGGCGTCTGGAGCTAAGGAGACTGCGCCCCTTGTGGCTCCAACCAGCACGGGCCGGGCTGCGGAGGAGGGAAGGGGGGGAGAGGCATCGGCGGAGAAGGAGCCGACGGTGGAGGACCTCCTGAACGAGCTGGAGCGGGGGCCGCTCCTCGCCGCGGGCTCGATGACGGTGGAGGTGCCCGTCGTGCCGGCTAGCGCCGACGAGGCGCCGGAGGGCCCGGCCAGGGAAGAGGGCCCAGGGTCGAGCCTTCCATCGACCGATCCGCAACAGGAGGCGCCGGCGGAGGGACGGAGGGAGCCGGGGCCCGTGCCGTCGAGCGGCGGGTCGTTGTCGGGGCAGCTCGAGGCGGAGGAGGGTCTGCCCGACATCGAGCTCGACCGACCGATATGGCCGTTTCCCGTCCCACTGAGCCCGCCCCTTGCCGTGGTTCCCGTCGAGCAGCCGGCCCAGCGGGGGGCACCGCGCGAGGTGCGGTCCATCTTCCGGGAGGTGGCCGCACTTATGGCGGAGGCGGAGCGGTCCTGCTCCGAGGAGGCGGGCCGATCCGCACAGGTGTCAGCCACCCTCAAGCGGGCCGAGGCGGAGCTTCGAGATCTCCGCGCGGAGCTGAGCCGGAACGCCCAGATGGCGAGCCGGCTTAACGAGGCGGAGGCGGAGGTCCAGGCGGCTCGAGGTGAGGTCGCCCGATCCAGGGAGGAGGCTGCGCCACTCTCGAAGCGTCGAGGAAGGAGGCCGCGGACGCTCGAAGCGAGGCCACCTCTGCCCGGGCTGAAGCCGAGGCGGCGAAGCAGGAGGCTGCTGACGCCCGTGGCGAGGCCGCCGCTGCCCGGACCGCAGCGGAGGCGGCCAGAAAAGAGGCCGAAGACGCCGTGAGTGGCGCCGCCACCGCCCGAGCTGCCGAGAGGGCGGCGCGGCAGGAGGTGATCCGCAAGGATCTGGCCCTGGTGGAGGCGGGCCGGCTGATCGAGGGCCTTAGGTCCGAGAAGCTCCTTACGCTGGCCGAGAAGCGCAGGCTGGAGCAGCGTGCCGAGGGCCTGACCAACGACCTCGCCGCACTGGGGCAACACTGCGACGGTGAGGCTTACATCTTGTTTTGTTTGGGTCTTGAAGTTTTTTGCTATGCCACCGTCTCACTCTTCCTTGTTTATTGCGCAGGGGTCGAGAAGACGGTCGAGGAGCTCCGTGAGACGAACCAGGCTCTCTTGGACCAGCTCCAAGATGAGACGATGGTGGCGGAGCGGGCTCGCTCTTCTCTCGACCGGCTCGGCCCCATGTGGGGTGCTCCTCCTGTTGCCGCGGCGGAGGGTGCGATGGCTCGGGGCGATGCCTTGGTCGACGCCTTGTGCTTCTTCGACGCAGCCGCTCGGGACCGCGTCCGGCAAGCTCTCCATCACGGTGTCAAGCAGACACTCGCGGTTGTTCGCTCCGGTTTCCGCTTCCCGGTCCATGTTGTCGCAAATGGCTTCATCGAGTTCGAGGGGAAGGATGAGGAATGGAACAATCGCCGAGTTGACAAAATTTGGAGAAGATGGAGAGGCCGGGGACGTCGCTTGCGAAGATCTTCGAGGAGGACGTGCTGCCTCCTGACGCCAGCAGCGGTGTCGGGAGCCCTCCTCCCTCGAGCTCGGGCGTCGAGGTCGAGCCTGCCCTCGCGGACCTCGGGGAGGAGTACCGCACGGACGAGGACTGAGGCCTGCGTGCCAAATTTGGGCGTTGAGGCCCTTGTAAGAATTTTGTGAGATAAATGAGGGTACGTCGAGACCAGAATGTATATGTGATTTGTTTATGGAAAGAGTTGTTTTCTTTTCAAATGCGTTTGACCGCTTCTCTTTGTCATGAGCTCGAGCTTCTGCTAACTTAGTCTGTGTTCCTTTAGTACGTCGCGAGCTCCTCGAGGGGAGGCGTAGGTAGGGTACCGTAGCCCGGGGGCGTAGGCGGCCGTCTACGTCGACGCCCCCCGACCTTGGGGCTCGAGGTACTTTAGGATTTAGACGTCGCTAGTTCGTTCGAGGCGTGAGTCGAGACGAGGGTCAAATTTTTGAAAAGAAAACACGCGTTTTTTCCGGAGTCTGGGGGGGGCGCTCTATCCCCTTGCCAGCCCCCGAGGGAGGCTCGACCCTGAGCTAGGCAGGGTCGAGGCTACCTTAAGATGCGAAGCAATACGAACGATAATGCATGAGTTTGTTCATTCATTTTGACATGTTTGTACACAGTGATAAAATGAACAAGGCCTCGAGGCCTTTAAGGGTAGAAACGACGTAGCTGAGATATGTTCCACGCGTTTGCCAGGAGCCTGCCTTGGTCGTCGTAGAGCTTGTACGTGCCTGGCTTGAGGACTTCGGCCACGGTGTACGGGCCTTCCCACGGAGGGGTGAGCTTATGGCGCCCTCGATTATCTTGCAGCCGTCGAAGCACGAGGTCCCCCACCGCCAGGTCCCTTTTGCGCACGTGCTTGTCGTGGTAGCATCGAAGTGTTTGCTGGTAGCGTGCAGAGTTGATGAGCGCCACGTCTCGGGCCTCCTCGAGCTGGTCCTTGGCGTTGGCGAGCCTTTCGTCGCTGGTTTGCTCGTTGTAGGCTCGAAGTCGAGGTGAGCCGTACTCGAGGTCCGTGGGTAAGACGGCCTCGGCGCCGTAGGTTAGGAAAAACGGAGTGAACCCGGTGGCTCGACTCGGCGTAGTCCTGAGGTCCCACAGCACCGAGGGGAGTTCTGTAGCCCACCCCTTTCCGAAATCCTTGAGGGTTTTGAACAGCCTCGGCTTTAGCCCATGGAGTATCATGTCGTTGGCGCGCTCGACCTGCCCGTTGCATTGGGGGTATGCGACCGAGGCCCAGGTTACGCGAATGTTGTTGTCATCGCAAAAGTTAGTGAACTTTTTGCCCGTGAATTGGGTGCCGTTGTCGGTGATGATGACATTAGGCACCCCAAACCGGTACATAATGTTGGCGATGAACTCGACAGCCCTCTCGGAGGTGGGGTCTCCTATCGGTTTAGCCTCGATCCACTTGGTGAACTTGTCGACGGCCACGAGCATGTGTGTGTACCCTCCACTTGTCCTTTTGAGGGGACCCACGAGGTCGAGCCCCCATACGGCAAATGGCCAAGTGATTGGGATCATCTGCAGGGCGTGTGCGGGCTGGTGCGTTTGCTTGGCGTAAAATTGACATCCATGGCACGCTTGGACCAAACGCTTGGCGTCTCCAATGGCGGTCGGCCAATAGAAGCCTTGGCGGAAGGCGTTCCCAACCAGGGCCCTCGGCGCTGCGTGGTGGCCGCAAGCCCCCGAGTGCATATCGTCGAGGAGCTTGCGCCCTTCCTCGAGTGGGATGCAGCGTTGAAGGATCCCGGTCGGGCTTCGTCGGTACAGCTCCCGTTCGTCGCCGTAGATGACGTAGGTCTTGGCTCTCCGAGCGACGCGTCGGGCCTCCGTCTTGTCTTCTGGTAGCTCGCCTCGCGTCAGGTAGTCGAGGTAAGGCGTCCGCCAGTCGAGGGGTCGTGATGAAGAAGAGTCGTGTGCGTCGGTTTGCATCGCCTCCGCGGACATCGAGGGGTCCGTCTCGAGGGGTGGTATCGAGCGTCGAGCCCCCGTGCCTTGCTCGAGGGGTGGCGTCGAGGGGCCAGCCCTTGGTTCAATCTCGACGGATGGCTCGAAGACGTCCCTCGAGAAGACATCTGGCGGTACCGTGCCGCGCGTGGCCGCCAACTTTGCCAGCTCGTCTGCGGCCTCGTTGAACTTTCGAGCTATGTGGTTGAGCTCGATGCCGTAGAATTTGTCTTCCAGCTTGCGTACCTCCCCGCAATACGCCTCCATCTTGGGATCGACGCAGCTTGAAGCCTTCATAACCTGGTTGATGACGAGCTGCGAGTCTCCTCGGGCATCAAGGCGTCGGACCCCGAGCTCGAGGGCGATGCGCAGCCCATTGACGAGGGCCTCGTACTCGGCGACGTTGTTGGAGGCGGGGAGGGGGAAGTGCAAGCGTAGCAGGTAGCGCATGTGTACTCCGAGGGGCGAGATGAAAAGCAGGCCCGCACCTGCCCCCGCACCCAAACAAAAACAAGATGTAAGCCTCACCGTCGCAGTGTTGCCCCAGTGCGGCGAGGTCGTTGGTCAGGCCCTCGGCACGCTGCTCCAGCCTGCGCTTCTCGGCCAGCGTAAGGAGCTTCTCGGACCTAAGGCCCTCGATCAGCCGGCCCGCCTCCACCAGGGCCAGATCCTTGCGGATCACCTCCTGCCGCGCCGCCCCCATCGGCAGCTCGGCGGTGGCGGCGCCACTCACGGCGTCTTCGGCCTCTTTCTGGCCGCCTCCGCTGCGGTCCGGGCAGCGGCGGCGACCTCGCCACGGGCGTCAGCAGCCTCCTGCTTCGCCGCCTCGGCTTCAGCCCGGGCAGAGGTGGCCTCGCTTCGAGCGTCCGCGGCCTCCTTCCTCGACGCTTCGAGAGTGGCGGCGGCCTCCTCCCTGGATCGGGCGACCTCACCTCGAGCCGCCTGGACCTCCGCCTCCGCCTCGTTAAGCCGGCTCGCCATCTGGGCGTTCCGGCTCAGCTCCGCGCGGAGATCTCGAAGCTCCGCCTCGGCCCGCTCGAGGGCGGCTGACACCTGTGCGGATCGGCCCGCCTCCTCGGAGCAGGACCGCTCCGCCTCCGCCATAAGTGCGGCACAACTCCCGGAAGAGATGGACCGCACCTCGCGGTGCGCTGTGCCCCCCTGGGCCGGCTGCTCGACGGGAACCACGGCAAGGGGCGGGCTCAGTGGGACGGGAAACGGCCATATCGGTCGGTCGAGCTCGATGTCGGGCAGACCCTCCTCCGCCTCGAGCTGCCCCGACAACGACCCGCCGCTCGACGGCACGGGCCCCGGCTCCCTCCGTCCCTCCGCCGGCGCCTCCTGTTGCGGATCGGTCGATGGAAGGCTCGACCCTGGGCCCTCTTCCCTGGCGGGCCCTCCGGCGCCTCGTCGGCGCTAGCCGGCACGACGGGCGCCTCCACCGTCATCGACCCGCGGCGAGGAGGAGCGCCCCCGCTCCAGCTCGTTCAGGAGCTCCTCCACCGTCGGCTCCTTCTCCGCCGATGCCTCTCCCCCCCTCCCTCCTCCCAGCCCGGCCCGTGCTGGTTGGAGCCACAAGGGGCGCAGTCTCCTTAGCTCCAGACGCCGGCGGGGCCGAGCTCGCCCCAGGCGCTTCCCCCGGAGCAACCGTCATGATGAGGGGAAGTGGTGGCGCTCCCAGTTGGCACCATCGCGGGAGGAGGAGGGGGAGGAGGAGCGCGCTTGGCGCGCGGCGGCGGGCGGCATGCGGTGCCAGGCTCGATGCCATGAGAGAGGCCCCTGCAGTACGAGATGGCGAAAACGTCAGAACCAGGAAAAGTACCTCGACCCCTATGGTCGATGGCGACGGCCTCACCAAAATTTGCGACGATCATCCGGCCCCCTCGGGCCATGGCAGCTCGGGCCTTCTCCAGCCAAGCGGCCTCTCTAGCAGAGGAAGGTGCCGTACCTCGAGGTGCCTGTGCCTCGACGGGACTCGAGGCCCTGGCCCGCTTGGACGAGGCGAGATCCACCTCCTGGTAGGAGCGCTTCCCCCTGAGAAGATGGAGATGACACGCGTCATTTAAAGCGAATAGGTGGAGCCTCACTATCGACGAGACCCAAGGAAACTACTCACCCGAAGCGGCGGCTGGGCTTCTTCCGGAGTCACCGGACCCACTCGGGAGCTTCGAGCCCACCCCGCGGCTCGGCCCTGCGCCCTGGCCGTCTCCTCAGGGCTGGGATGGGGGGAGGGCTCCCGACACCTCCCATGGCCCGACCTCGAGGGAGAGCCCTCCTTCCGCCCCACATCGCGGGAGGGCGATCGTACCGCCCTCGTGCTGACGTCGTGGCGCTCGCCCCGGCGCGGGCTCCGGGACCTGCTCGGCGCCCGCGCTGGTGGTCGCGCCCCCCGCGTCCGCTTCCGCGTCCCGGCGGCGGTCGCGGCGATGGACTCCGAGGACGCTCGCGCCCCTGGTCACGAGGCGCTCGGGGGCTCCCTCCCCGGCGCTCATGATGGCGCGGGCTCGACGCCTCTCCTTGGCGCCCACTCCTCCGCGGGCTCGACGGCGCCCTTGACAGCTCGCGGGGGTCGGGCCCGGACCCTTCTCGACCTGTCGGCCGCCTCTCGAGGCCCGACCCCTCTCGAGACCCCCCGTCTGGGCCGACGCGGGGCGGCCTCCGTTGGCGCAGTGGCGGAGGCGCTCCGGGTCCGGGCTTCCTTGCAACTGGGGCACGTCCGGCGCGGAGCTCGACGGACCTCGGGCCCCCGACGAGGCAGGGGTCGGTGCCGCCTTCCGCGGCTGCGCCCCGCGCACCCCTTTTGACGGCGGGACCTCCAATGTACCCTCCTGCACAGAGGAGCGGTCAGCCCTGTCATCAACGAGCCCCGCGCGCATCAAGCGCGCATCCATCCCCTCGTCGTCGTCCTCCTCCTCGTCGCTACTCTCCTCCTCCGAGCTCGAGGAGCTCAGCTCGGGGGACCCGTCCCCAGGCTGACGGTTACGACGAGCCTTCGCCAGTCTCTGCTCCCGAGCTAAGCGACGCAAGTTTCTATCTTTCTGTTTCTTCTTTTTTGCATCCTTGCTCTCCTTGTCCTTTTGAGCAGAGAGGCGCCTCACCTGAGCATCCGCGGCGTCCTCCCTCACCGGGGGCCTCGACGCGCGACAAGTAAATGCCCCCCTGAAGAAAGGAGAAGTGTGATGAGACAAACTGCAAGACGGATGCAAAGGGATCGAAGGAGGAAAAAGGAGAGGAGGCTCGAGATAGCTCGACTCGAGGGAAGCTTACCAGGTCGAGACACCCCTCGTCGGGTGCCATCGCAATCAGGTGGGAGTATTCAGGGACGAACGACCCCTGGACTGTGATTGACACCCGGGAGACGCCCTCGTTCCGGGACAGCCTCCCTTCAGCCATCCTCGAGCGATTGAGCGCCTCGAGCTCAGCCTGCGGGCCCATCTCGTGCATAAGCAGGGGGCGGTCCGCCAGCGGAAGAACTCTTCGCTGGTGGAACGCCCAAATGACCGCTTGCACGGTCAGCTTCTTCTCGTCCCCACCGCATCTTCATCAGCTCCATTAGCGGGACCAGGTGGCGTTGCCTGTCCGCCGCAACACCCCAGGTCCACTTCTCCGGGCGTTGAGTGAGGACCCGGCCGGTGTACTGAGGAAGGAGGCCACCTTCGTTCCGAAGGTAGAACCAATGGTCGTCCCACCCGCCTGGTTGGAGGAAAGCTTGTACCGTAGGTACTCGCGGGGGACATTGGCCGACGAGGTCCCCGCCCTCGCAGTAATGGCAAGGGAGCCCATACGCACGAGCCGCCTCCCGCTGGGCTTCAGGGACTTGATGAAGAGCTCGCCCCGGAAGAGATGGACGAACATCTCCCAGTGCGGCTCCATCTTCAGGTACCCCTCGCACACCGCGGCGAATATGGCGGCATGCGAGATGGAGTTGGGGGAGAAGTGTTGAAGCTCCACCTCGAAATGGTGGGTCAGCCCTCGCAGGAAGCGGCTCGGAGGGACGCCGAGCCCCATGCGGTGGTAGCGCGTGAAGCTCACCACGTACCCCTCCGGCGGGTGCGGCTCCCGATGCTCCGCCGACGGGATAACCCACCATGCGGGCCCCTCCTCCGGATTGGGGCGCAGGAGCCCCTGGGCCACCAGCGAGTCCATCTCGCTCTGCGTCACCTTCGACGGGCTCCAGTCCTCGGCCGGGGATATCTGTTTCTGGGCGGCCATGACGGTGACGCGGCGCGGATCCGAGCAGCGGACGGGCGGCGGCTAGCTCGAAGGAGAGGGCGCGTTAAGGCAGCAGCGGCGGCGAAGGCAAAGGCAAAGTAAAGGGTTCTCTTTCCCCTCTTTCGATATTTATAGGGAGAAATCCAAAGGGACGGGATCTCCCGACGTAAAAAGGTAACGGAATGCATTCAATGCGCCTACCTAACCGCGTCTCGAGCCGGGTGCAGGTTACACGCGTTACCTCTCCATTCGCTCCACTACCCGGGCCCGCCACGCCACGACCGTCGCTCCGGCTTCGCGCCCGTCGCCCTCCATCCCGACAGATTTCCGACTAAAAAGGCGCGCCCAACGGGCAGAAGGACTCCCAGACGACGGAGGCCTCTTCATAAAGGTAAAAACGGGCCCCGGCCCTAAGTCTCGAAGTAGCGAAGGCTGGCCCTCGAAAAGGTTCGACAGCCGGCTTCGAGCATCCGAGTCAGGGACACCAAGGGGCGCCACTCGCGGCATTACTCGAGGGCCAAGCCCTCGAGGCCCCTCACGTGTATCCAAGGCAGGGAGCTCGACGTGCAGTGAGATCCCCTCCGAGGGAGGCATCGAGCCACCGGGCCCTATCGAACGGACCCGGCACTCCTGCAGACTGAGCACCCATGCTTTATGAGACCGCCTCCGGGCCACAGTCGACCCCTAACGAACGGGGCACGAGCTCTCACTTGGATTCCCCGTTACCAGCTCACCGGGAACCCCGATACTCGCCCACTCGGGGTAGTACGAGGCATCCCCCCTCGCATCCGATCGAAAGGACTCGCGGGACGACGAGCCAGGGTAATCGGCATGCTGGACAGCTCGAGTGGCCGGCCAGTCGATTCAGCCTGGCACCCCTCGACGAAAGAGGGTCTATAAACTCGGACAGTTGCGACTAATCTCTTTTCTTCGTGTGAGCATGAGATTTTCAGGACTCAGATGAAAGCTCGACCCCCATCTCGCCTGAGCCCTCGAAACCAGGCCCAGGGCAAACGATCATTCTCCGTCTCGTCCGAGCCCTCCGAGCCAAGCCTCGTGCGAAGTCTCCCGCGGCAAAGGAAAGGTTACCGCGAATATCTATATTACTACCAAACCACATTTCGAGCATGATTGACAGGCACACACGGCGCCGCAATCTCCGCCCCCTGACGACTCCCGCCTAAAAAGGCGCGCCCACTGGGCAGAAGGTTCCCTAGCGACGGAGGATTCTTCGAGAAGCCCATGAAGGAGTTCTAACCGCTCCCCCATGGCCTCGGGGGCTACACCCGCGGGTGTCGCTCGCACGACACCCACGGAGTCAAATCGACAAGACCCTCGAGACCAGTCAGCTACCCATCGAGATCCCGACCTGGAGCCCCTGCTCGAGTGCAAGCACTCAAACAAGGGCTCGGGGGCTACTGTCGGTGGTACAAAAAAGGGGTACCCCCAATTAACGCAAACACGCGAGCGTTCCACCTCCGTCTCGCCCGAGCCCTCCCAGCCAGGCCTCGGGCGAACCGTTCCGTCTCCGTCTCGCCCGAGCCCTCCCAGCCAGGCCTCGGGCGAACCGTTCCATCCCCGTCTCGCCCGAGCCCTCCCAGCCAGGCCTCGGGAGAACGCGCTCCCACACCTCGAGCCTTAACGCACGGACCTCGAGCTGTACAGTCAGCTGTACCAGCCCATACCACGCATTTAATGCCTTCACCTACTCCGGTCATGTCCACTAGTGCACGGCATGTACCACAGTAACCCGGTGTAAAGGTCAAGTCACGTTTTCACCACAAGCATGGGCAAAAGGGCGCCGGTGCAGCACTGTTCGGCCACCCGGGCACTGTAACCCCTCGAGGCCGGCTACGCGCCCCTCGAGCCTTGCACTGTAACCCCTCGAGGCCGGCTACGCGCCCCTCGAGGCCGGCTACGCACCCCTCGAGCCCCCGTGGCACCACCTCGAAGCCGGCTCCGCGCCCTTCGAGCCCTAACTACTTTCGTGCTATTGGAGGACAGGTACCCCAAGACCCGGAGGGACCTCACCGCGTACTGTACATTCCGGGATGGGTACTGTACGGCTCCCGCCTTGTCGCGTCCCCACGTCCGCGCCCGGGATGGAAGCCACGACTCAAGGACGCCTCAACAGCGACGATCACATCGGCTCCAGTGGCCCCGACAAGACGGAGTTCCTACCCTTCTCCGTATGGGGCACCATGCGCCCCGACACCTGTAATACTTTTTTGTAACCCTGGCCACCCCTTGCTCTATAAAAGGGACGCTAGGGCCCTCATTCGGGACGACGGACACGCAACACACGAGTCCACGCACATACACGAGTCCGGACTCCGATCCACGCTCATTGAGCTTGTATTCGCCCCTGTACAAGCACTTAGGTGCAAGTAATACGAGAACATTCCCCCCCGCTGGACGTAGGGCCTTCTTTGCCCGAACCAGGATAAATCCTTGTGTCCACTTGCGTCACCATCCAGGAAGAGAAGCACGCGATCATATTACTCGTTGGTGTGATACCCCCGGGTACGAAACACCGACAGTGATGAAGAAGATGATTCCAACATTGCTCTCATGGTGAGAAGGACCACCAAGATGTTGAAGAAGCTTCACAAGAATGAAGTCAACTTTGACTCAAGAAAGAAGAAGTTCTTCACAAGTAGCAAGAGGAGGCCAATCTCTGAAATGGATTGCTACAATTGCGGTGAGCTTGGTCATCTTGCTCATCAATGCACCAAGCCCAAGAAAGAGAGCTACAAGAACAAGAACAAGGCAAGAAGTATGACTCATCAAGTGAAGATGAGAAGAAGAATGAAAAGCCCTACTACAAGAAGGATGGCAAGAAGAAGAAGCAATACCACAAGAAAGGTGGAAAGGCTTACATTGTTGGTGATTGGCTCACCGACATTGATTCCTCCGGTGGCTCATCAAATGAAGATAGTGATGATGAGAAGGAGAAGGTGGCCGCTCTAGTCATTGGCTCCTCTACACCACCACCACCATCGCCATCATCATCTACACACCTATGCCTTTTGGCCAAGGGTGATCGGAAGGTACAAAACGATGATGACTCTTGTGATAGTGATAGTGATGGTGAATTTGAGGCTCCCACTTATGATGAACTTGTCAAATTGCTAAATGACTACTCTAAAATCATAAGAAAGACTAGAGCTAAAAATGAAAAGCTTGTTGATGAAAATGAATCTCTTGTTGAAAAATGTGATCATGCTATTCATGCTAGTGATGAGCTAAAAAATGAACTTGCTACTATGTCATCCACTATCAAGGAGCTCAAGTCCTCTAACAAAGAGCTCAAAGCTAAAAATGAGAAACTTGACAAGGTGCATAGTGACTTTACCACTAGTTATCAATTGCTCAAAGAACAATACACTCAAGTGAAAGTAGATTATGATACTCTCACCATTGCTTATGATATGCTTTCACATGAGACACTTGATGCTCCTAACCTTGTTGTTAAGTGTGACATAGCAACATCTTGTGAGGACTTGGTTAGTGAGCATGATGAGCAAAGAGCTAGTGGCAAGGGCAAGAATGTGGTTGTGGCCGATCACTATGATGATTATATCAAGATCAAGAATGAGAATGCAAAGCTCAAGGTTGATCTAGAGAAGCTTGCAACCACAAAGCAAGTCATCGTTGAGACCCAAGATGATGAGTATAGCATGACACTTGAGCTTGACATGCTAAAAGAAGAGAACAAGAGATTGAAGATGGAGAGAGATTACAAGATGACACCATCCCAATTAGAGCTCCAACAAGAGAATGACAAGCTCAAGAAAGAGAAAGAGCACCTCACCACCGGGTGAAGAAATTCACCAAGGGACAATGTCTTCAAAGTGAGCTACTCATGAACACGGTCATGAAGACAAATAGAAATGGCATTGGCTTCCTTGAAGAGAAGATGAAGCAACGAAAGAGCATCACAAAGTCAAAGAAGAAGAAGATTGGAAGATGCTATGAGTGTGGAAAGGAAGGACACTTTGCTCATGATTGTGAAGAGCCTAAACCTACACCCTTGCCCAAGCATGCTAGGCCCTTTGCTTTCAATGCTCACTACATGCTTAGACAAGACTCTAGTGGCAAGATGAAAGTCATGTTCATGGGGCCTCCTAACAAGAATAGGCCAAAGCAAATTTGGGTTGCAAAGTCACTAGTAGAGAAGGTTAAGGGACCGCAACAAGTTTGGGTCCCAAAAGCTCAAGCTTGATTTCTTATGTGTGTAGGTGAACTACAAGACCGGTGGATCTCATTGGGTGATTGATAGTGGTTGCACACAACATATGACCGGTGATCCCTGGATGTTCACCTCACTAGAAGAGAATGTCAATGACCAAGAAAGATAACATTTGGTGACAACTCAAAGGGCAATGTCAAGGGATTGGGCAAAGTGGCTATATCAAATGATCATACCATCTCCAATGTGCTTCTAGTTGCATCATTGAGCTTCAACTTGCTATCCGTTGGGCAACTATGTGATCTTGGCTTTCAATGTTTGTTCACCGACAAGGAAGTGGTTGTGACCAAGAAAGATGATACACAAGTGATATTCAAAGGCTTTAGATACAACAATCTCTATCTAGTGGATTTCACCTCCGAAGATGCCAACTTGAAGACATGTTTGTTCACTAAGCAATCACTTGGTTGGCTATGGCATAGAAGATTAGCACATGTTGGAATGAACACTCTCAACAAGCTATTGAAGAAGGATTTGGTTAGGGGCTTGAAGGATGTCAAATTTGAGAAGGACAAATTGTGTAGTGCATGTCAAGCGGCAAGCAAGTTGCAAACACTCATCCAACCAAAGCCTTTGTATCAACATCAAGAGAGTTAGAGCTACTCACATGGATCTATTTGGACCAACAACATATGCTAGCTTGGGTGGAAATCTCTATTGCCTAGTGATTGTTGATGACTATTCTAGATACACTTGGGTATTCTTTCTTCATGACAAATCCGAAGCAACCCCTTCATTCAAGAAGTTTGCCAAGAGAGCCCAAAATGAGTTTGACTTGAAGATCAAGAAGATAAGAAGTGACAATGGAAGAGAGTTCGACAACACCCACATTGAGCAATATTGTGATGAAGTTGGGATCAAGCATGAAGTCTCCGCAACCTACACACCACAACAAAATGGGGTAGTTGAGAGGAAGAACCGGACACTAATCACCCTAGCAAGGACTATGTTAGATGAGTACACTACACCGGAAAGATTTTGGGCGGAAGCAATCAACACCGCTTGCTATGCATCAAACCGTTGTTCCCTCATCGTCTCCTTGGCAAGACCCCCTATGAGCTACTCAACAACAAGAAGCCGGATATATCATTCTTTAGAGTGTTTGGGTGCAAATGCTACATCTACAAGAAGCGCCAACACCTAGGGAAGTTTCAACGCCGATGTGATATTGGTTTTCTTGTTGGTTACTCATTGAAGTCCAAAGCATATCGAGTATTCAACCATGCCACCGGGATGGTAGAAGAAACATATGATGTGGAATTCGATGAATCTAATGGCTCTCAAGGAGAGCATGAAAATCTTGATGATGTAGGTGATGAACCATTGAGGGAAGCAATGAAGAACATGCCGGTTGGAGCCATCAAGCCTAAAGATGATGATGATGATGTGCAAGTCATTGACAAGCCATCCTCATCCAATGTACCACATGTTGATGACAAAGAGGGAGAGATCCATTTGAAGATACTCATGTCTCCCATGATCAAATGGTGGTACAAGCTCAAGATGTTGATGCTCCACAAGCGGCCCCTCAAGTGGTTGATCAAAGGACTACTCCTCTACTACAAGCTCATCCTCAAGATCTCATCATAGGGAGTCCAACAAGGGGTGTAATGACTCGATCTCAAAAACTTGCTTTATTTATTGAACATCACTCCTTTGTGTCTCTTGTTGAGCCTACCATTGTAGATGAAGCTCTAGGTGATCCGGATTGGGTGAATGCTATGCATGAAGAATTAAACAACTTCACCCGCAACCAAGTTTGGACACTTGAAGAGCGACCCAAAGGCGCAAGAGTCATTGGAACAAAATGGGTGTTTAGGAACAAGCAAGATGATCAAGGCAAGGTTGTTAGAAACAAGGCAAGGCTAGTAGCAAAGGGGTTCTCTCAAGTTGAAGGTTTGGATTTTGGAGAGACCTTTGCACCGGTTGCAAGACTCGAAGCCATTCGTATCCTCCTTGCATATGCATCACATCATGACATTAAATTATATCAAATGGATGTGAAAAGTGCATTTTTAAATGGCTTCATAAATGAACTAGTCTATGTTGATCAACCTCCCGGGTTTGAAGACCCTAGATATCCTAATCATGTTTATAGGTTGTCCAAGGCGCTATATGGGCTCAAGCAAGCCCCAAGAGCATGGTACGAGCGCCTCCGGGACTTCCTCATTGAGAAGGGCTTCACCATTGGGATGGTCGACACCACACTATTCACCAAGAAGCTTGATGGAGAGATCTTCATTTGTCAAGTCTACGTTGATGATATCATCTTCGGGTCAACAAATGAAGCTATTGCAAGGAATTTGGTGACTTGATGTCGAAGGAGTTCGAAATGTCCATGATTGGAGAGCTCACATTCTTCCTAGGCTTCCAAGTCAAGCAATTGAAGGAGGGGACTTTCATATCTCAAGAGAAGTATACAAAAGACCTCCTCAAGCGCTTCAACATGGATGATTGCAAGCCTATCAAGACTCCAATGCCAACAAATGGACATCTCGACCTAGATGTGGGAGGTAACCCGGTTGACCAAACTCTCTACCGTTCTATGATTGGTAGCTTGTTATATTTGACCGCATCTAGGCCCGACATCATGTTTAGTGTGTGCATGTGTGCTCGCTTTCAAGCCGATCCTAGGGAATCACATCTCATAGCGGTGAAGAGAATCCTTAGGTACCTAAAGCACACCCCAAGCATTGGCCTTTGGTATCCCAAAGGAGCTAACTTCCAACTCGTTGGGTATTCCGATTCGGATTACGCGGGTTGCAAAATAGATAGAAAAAGCACATCCGGAGGGTGCCATTTGCTTGGGAGATCACTAGTTTCATGGAGTTCTAAAAAGCAAAATAGTGTGGCCTTGTCTACCGCCGAGGCGGAATACATAGCCGCAGGTGCTTGTTGTGCACAAATCCTTTACATGAAACAAACCCTTTTAGACTATGGTGTAGTTCTAGAAAGGGTACCTTTGTTGTGTGACAATGAGAGCGCGGTTAAGCTTGCTAACAACCCGGTTCAACACTCTCGCACAAAGCACATAGATATTCGCCATCACTTCCTTAGAGATCATGTTTCCAAGAAAGATATATCCTTAGAGGGAGTTAGAACCGAAGATCAATTGGCGGATATCTTCAAAAACCCCTAGATGAAAACACTCTTTGTAGATTGCGAAGTGAGCTTAATGTGCTTGATCTAAGTAACTTTGTCAAAAGGTGAAAGGGGGTTGTCTTTGCATTGCATTGTATCATATGCCATGTTTAAATTATGCTATGCACATAGGCTTGTCAGACGTGGTTAAGATAACCGCCCTAAAAAGCGTGTGAAGAAGCTTACCCATGAGCAAACTTGACAAGCAACCTAGATTCAAATTCCGTATTGCATTGCATATGCATGTTTGTTGCTTTTGTCGTTTCTTTTCGGTTATGCTTTGAGCAACCGCTGTGTTCGTCCACCGCTAGGGGGAGCATTTGAGGCTCCTAATGGTTGAGACCCCTAGTTTTGGTGGCCACATGTTGTCTCCTTGGAGTTTTATTGCCTATTTTATCTAGAAAACTACATTAGCCTATGGCAAAATATTTGAAAAATTTGAGGGTTTGAGAGAGGTCACTCCACTAGGTTCCAACTGGTGTTTATTTGCATCTTATTTGAGTTGGAACTTGGTTGGGAGAAGTCGGCGCGAAAAATCGAGTCAAAACAAGGCTTTCCCTGTGACCGGACGCTGCGACCGGACGCTCCTGGTGCGTCCGGTCAGTTCTTCACGCGCACACGATGAACAGTGTCATCGGCGCGTCCGGTCATGTGCTCGCGCGTGCGTCCGGTCGTTGGCCGAAGTGGGATCGGACGCAGGGTGCGTCCGGTCGTCCTTGACAGGACGCGTCCGGTCGGCCAATGAGGTTTGGACCTCTCTGTTCGTGACCGGACGCTCATGTCCTGTGCGTCCGGTCCAGCCTTGGTGCGTTCGGTCGAAACTTAAGGTGCGCAATTATGTTCGCCAACTGACATCTGGCCCCACAGTGCTCGTCTTCTTCTTTGTTGCCGCACCGACACCGTCCCACGCCACCGTGCCCGCTCCCCCGTCACCTCCCCGACGTCAAACACTCACCGCCGCGCAGCCGATCTCCCCACCACCGCGCCGCCCGACTGCCCCCCCCCCACCCGTGCGCCGGCCTCCCGCGCGCCCGCGCCTCCCTCCCCGCGCGCTCGCCGCCGCCTCTCCTCCGCGCGCGCGCTCGCGCCCACCTTCACCGGCTCTTCTTCAACCGCGCCGGCGTCCAAGTTCTCCCGTCGGAGCTCTCCCTCGTCCCCACGCTTTGCACTCCTCCGGCCCTATTTTCCCCGGCCAGCAAACCCGACATAGTGAGCTCCCCACCTCCCTCCCCAAACCGCTGCCCTCAAGGTGTTCGGCAAAATGCTTCAACCAGAGTTCATGTCGTTTTAACCCGTTTCTTTGCCATTCTCTCGCGCAGATCCTTCCGGCGAGACGTCGTGGTGCCCGAACGTGTCGGTTTCTTACCCCTGCTTGGTCAGTTCGTCGCGTCTCGTCAGGTAGCAAAGCCATGCCTTGTATCTCTCTTCCCTTGCTTTGCTTCCGATAGGGCCTTCTTTTCTCTAGATTATATGCTTATATATATCCCTATCTATCTATTGCAGCGAGTCGGGACCGTGTCAGTGAGCCTTGTGGCAGTGACAGCTCAATCCGGGGCCAAGCTCGCGGATACGGAACGAGGCCAAGCCTCTGAGGTTCAGTCCAGTTCTCTGGTTACTTGGACAGTGGTATCAGTGGCAGAGGTCTCATCAGTGGCAGTGGTTCTGTTCTTGTAGCGATGGCACGCTGCAAGAACGTCGGCGGAGGTCCCGGGGCCGATCCTCCTCCCCCGCGCCCTCCCTCTGGTGACAAGGGGAAGAGGCCGCAGAAGCTGGTGTCCAAGAAGCGCAAGCGTCTTGACCGTGATTCAGAGATGATACTTGCAGCAGCTCGAGCAGCCGAGAGGGCAGAGCAGGGTGGTCAGGCAGGGGGTCTTCGTATTCACGACCCGGCTCCAGCTCAGGAGAGTCAGGGCAGTGGTCAGCAGAGTGGTCAGAGGATTCGCGACTTCTTACAGAGCAGCAGGTGCAGGCTTGCTTCAGACTGAGGGAGGCGTCGTCAGGATTCAGGATCACGAGTACTCTCTCGACGACCCAGCTGAGCTCCTTCTCCCAACTTCCAGTTCCCGTCAGAGGCAGCTTCAGCTCTCGCCGCAGCTACAGCCAGTGGGTCAGCTCCAGAGCCCAGTTCAGCTACAGAGACCCAGGCAGAGGGTCAGACAGAGGAGCAGCCAGCTCAGCAGCCACTCCGCAGGTCCACCCGTCTCGCACTCAGGTGTCTCCTCGACCTGAGGGGCAGAGGCGGGGTGGTCGACCCCCTCCGAGGCCACAGGGACCCCCACCTGTGGAGCACTTGGACCTGCGGGCGGCGACAGCACGTCAGGTACAGGCACTGCGTCTGATCCCGTACGAGGAGTGGTTCCCAGCTGCCAGGCACCCTCAGGCCGTCGAGGGCTTCTACACTGTTATTCAGGAGGATTTCTACGAGCTATGTCAACAGCGGCGTCCACATCCGTCCTCACAGAGTTGCCCGCTGGAGACTATAGTTGCAGTTGCTGGAGAGGCCATCCGCCCTATGCTATCCTATCTGCCTGGGCTTAGCGATCTTCTGGACGCAGTGGTCAGTATGTTGAGGATTGGGTTCGGCAGTTCTACGCGTCCCTGTGGATCTCCCCGGATCACCGGTTCCTCCACTTTGCTTTCAGGGGGAGGTCCTACAGGCTCTACAGCTCCGTGCCGAGAGTACCTTGGTCTGACAGCCTATCCGACTCGGGTCACACGTTGTGCTATGGAGAGACAGAGCCACCTAGGCGTCCACACGCAGGCGAGATTCCACCAGCCGACTTAGTTCGTGCCTGCTTCCGGGAGCCGTTCGGAGAGGGGTCCAGCCGGCGTCCTCGTGACTTGACGCCGACGGCCCGTCTCGTGAACGAGGTCATGAGGCGCACTCTTCTACCCGGACAGGCTACAGAGAGGGGCTGACACGTATTCAGATCTGGCTAGTTCACCACCTGGTTTCTCAGCTGGAGTTTGATATTTGGGATGTGATTATTTCTGAGATGGAGGACACACTGGCAGAGGGATTCAAGGGTCACCGGCAGCTCCCCTATGCTCACTTGATTTGCTATCTTTTGAGGAGGATGATTTCGGCCCTGCTTCCAGAGCTTCTCCAGTCCCCGACGGAGTTCCCCGTGTACGACACTCGCCAGATTGCCGGGGACCGTCCAGACACTCGTCCCAGAGGTCAGCGCCAGAGGCCGGTTGTCACAGAGACAGAGGCACAGCAGGACGAGACTGTCAGTCAGTTGGCAGAGGCTGAGCTCGCAGCACTTGAGGCAGAGGGAGAGGACCCCGACGATGAGTTCCGTCTGACAGCACCGACGACGACTACGCTCCTCTTCCGAGGATGCGTCCACAGGGAGCTCACGACTCGAGGCCTCCTCCTCGCGTATGGCCGGCTCCGATCCAGCACTCCTAGCCATTCTTTCTCGGATGGAGCAGCAGCAGTCTCGACTGTCTGAGGAGGTTCAGCGTCAGGCTGAGGAGCAGCGCCGACAGGCACAGGAGCAGGCTCGACTGGCAGAGGCACAGGCAGTGGCAGCAGCTCAGGCACAGGAGCGCCAGGACGCTCTCCAGAGGCAGATGATTCAGCTCCAGACACAGACACTTGCTTTCATGGAGAGGATGGCAGCTCTTCCACAGTTACCCCCGCCGCCTCAGTTTCAGCTGCAGCAGCCCGGACCGTCGACCTCGTTCTACACGTCAGCTCCTTCGTCGACGGTCTCGCCCTTTCCGCAGTACCCTCAGTGGTGTTCTCTTCACCTCTGCCAGGGCAGCAGCCAGGGTTCACGCCGATCCGCTCAGGTTTCACTCCTACTCAGACGGAGTCGATCCTCGTGACCCCTCGGAGTTTGGAGGCTTCGTTCAGCGAGCTCACCGGTTGCCTACCCCGCCAGACTTCGTCTGCCGGTGACCTCCGCTCCAGCTCCTGCTCCCGCTACTGGTACCACAGAGACTCTACCTTCCTCAGTAGCGTCGTCCGAGCCACCAGTCTCTCAGAGTTCGACTTTGCCGGTCAGTTCAGCGCCAGAGCCTTCAGTGACAGTGTCAGTGGCAGCGACTGAGACAGTGGACCCTCCTCCAGAGCCAGCGCTTCCAGAGCCAGAGCTTCCCGTGCCAGAGGCCGCTCTAGAGACAGTTGAGCAGACCCAGACCGCTTCTCCTCCACGTCCAGTGTCCGAGGGTCAGTCAGCTCACAGTTCGTCGTCCGACGAGGAGGCTTACCTTGCTCAGTTTGAGACTCTTCCGCGCACCTCGTCGCCCGACTCGTCTGCTCCAGTCCCGCCTTCCGACCCTTAGGTTTTGGTCTTTGATGCCAAAGGGGGAGAGAGCGTATGTTAGATATAGGGGAGCTTGTGAGAGGGTTTCGGTTCTTTTGTGTGATCTTGCACTCATATGCATACATGTTTATCTTTTGGCACTTGTACGATATGTGTATGTCTTTTGGTTGTGACATGTTATGTTTCACTTGTTATATACTTCATGTCACTTGTTTATGCTCAGTTGTGACATGTTATGCTTCACTCTTTTTTTTACATGTCACTTGTTTATGCTCATTTACTTTGCTTCCGCACTTATACTCCGATAAATGAGCTTGTTCATAAGTACTTGTGTTAATTCTTATTATGTTGAGTACTTATGTGGACTTGGTTCGTATAAGCATGCCTAACCCCTTTTGATCTTATTGTCACATGCTTATATGAACCAAGCAATTGAAAACCTCACCTCTCTTTCAAACATACTTGAGGTTGTCATCAATCACCAAAAAGGGGAGATTGTGAGCATCTAGGCCCCCAGTGGGTTTCGGTGATTGGATGACAACGGTAAATTACTATGACTAACGTGTGTTTTGCAGAAACAGTTGAGTTAGGTCATGGTAATGATGATCGTGAGGGCACTATGGTATTCATGCCCCCTTATTGATGGAATTCGTTCGGTTTTCAAAGGATGGACGACGAAGACGGTGATAGGCTAGTTCTAAGTGTCATTTGGTGTTGAAGGACACTTAGAGTAGCATAGGTCTTTGTTTTATCTTTGGCCGTACTATAAAGAGGGGTTTGAATGGGTAGCTTGACCTAGGTGAGACTTTTGAGTTAGGTGTGGTGCACACTTGTTAACCAAAGCCCTAGGTAGCTTAGAAAGGTCCCTAAGATCATAAGGAAGAAAGTTCGTGAAGGGAGCGTCGCAAACCGAAGTCGTTTTGGACTTCAAATTGCGACCGGACGCTGAACCCTAGTGACCGGACGCTGGGCATGCGTCCGGTCAGTAGGTTGGCTGAGGGGCCAGTCTGGTTGCGACCGGACTCACCCTCAGCAATCGACGGACGCACCAGGGGGTGAGTCCGGTCGCGTCCAGAGAGGTTCCAGAGAGGATTTTCATGGACCGGACGCGTCCGGTCAGTGGTGACCGGACGCATGGGAGCGTCCGATCATCACTTCGTACAGTTGTCAGGCTAGACGTCACGTAGCCGTTGGGCACTGACCGGACGCGTCCGGTCACCCCGACAGTGCGTCCGGTCAGTATATAAACTGGCTGGACTTACCCCTTCGTGCATGTTTCGAGTTGGGGGGTATAAATATGCCTCCCCCTCATTCATGCTGTCTCTCTTGCTCATTTGAAAGGTTGCCAAACACATTGTGATTCCAAGTGAGTGCAAGAGGCCTAGTGAGGTTGAGAGATTTGATAATTGAGTGATCAAACACCTCATTAGTGAATAGAGAGTAGCAAGTGTGCATCCACCCATCTCATTAGCCTTGCGTTGGTCAAGTGAGAGTTCTTGCTTGTTACTCTTGGTGATCGGCATCACCTAGACGGCTTGGTGGCGATCGGAGAGCTTGGTGATCATCCGGAGGCATTGTGGATGACCCAAGCCAAGTTGTGACCGGTAGCGAGCGATTCACCGGGCCGGAGTGGCGAAGAATCAGCTCGTAGTGAGCACTTGATCCTTGCGCGGATCAAGGGGGAGCGATACCCTTGCGCGGGTGCTCCAACGAGGACTAGGGGGTGTGCCGACACCTCGATACCTCGGCAAAAAGATCGTCGTGTCATCTCTACTCTCTTTACTACGCATTTACCTTTGAGCAATTCAATTTCGCATTTACTTGTTGTTCTTTCATGGATTGAATTGTCATGCTAGAGTAGAATTGGTTTAACGATAGTCTTTTGTGCGATTGATTCTTGTTATACACACTTCTAGGCACTAGAGGGTTAATTGGGGCTTAATAGGTTTTATTATTGCAAGAAGTTTTAGAAAAGCCTAATTCACCCTCACTCTTGGGCATCTTAATCCTTTCAATATGGAGCACCAGTCACCTCCATCTCTTAGGAGTCTGGATGGATAGTACAGGCAAACGTCAAGCCACAGCGAGCGAACGAACGAACACTGCAAACACAAAAGAACGAAGAGCTCCGATGCAGTGACGCCGACCATGCAGCTACACCGATCTCTTCCGGATAATGTAGACGTCCATCGTCAGGGTCTTGGTGTTCTTCCTCAGGTTGAAGAGGCAGATGTGGCCTGGTTTCAGCTTGTTGTCAGTCACAAACTTCCTCCAGCCTTTACCACAGATCTGTTGCCTCCCGTTCCTGACCTGGAAATCAGATTCCCATGTATTGTCCTTGCGCCGAAGCCTCATCCTCATAGTCAGCTGGTTGTTGCCGCCGCCTGGAAGATACTCTCTTGCATACGCTGAACTGATTCCCTGGTACCATATGGAAGATGTAAAAGAATTCGGTGATGATACAGGCACACAAATAGGTTGTGATTGTTATGGTTGCAGTGAACTGACCAGTTCAGATGTATAGAGCTTTCCAACTTTACTCACAAAAACCAAAAAAAAAAAAAATAGACATGGTGTGTGTGTGTGACTTCACTACCAAATCGACAAGAACAAACCTTCGACAAATGAAAAGCCAGTTTTCTTTTTTTACTTCTATATAGCACTGCACTAGAGAGAAATTAAATGATGACTCACCAGAATGCACAGCTTGCAGTTAACATTGCTGTTCGTCATGACAGCCACATATACAGGGATCTCCGACTGGATAGCTCGAACTTTCTCTTCTACTTTACTCTTCTGTTTATCAGTTAGAGATGTGAATCGTGGCAGTATGTATGGAGGCTTAGCAGCTCGATGCCTAGGACTCTTCACTGAAGGGACATATCCTGCAGAGAAGCCCAATCACAAACATGCATGGTCATCAGAGTCAGAGCATGCTATATAGAGAACTAAATCTGTAAATTTTTTTACGAAATAGAACTCAATCACACCAAATGCAATACTTATATAGTTATATATAACCTGGTGGCTGCAGGCGGCGGCTTTGTACAAGTGGATGAAATTTCAATTTTACTCCCTTCTTGCTCTTTGATGGTTGGAAAATGCAGATATCACCTTCTTGCAACTTATTGTGACGAATGAAGCCCATCCAGCCCATAGAAACAGCACAGCAGTCATCGGCGGTTATGTCCAAATTGATGGGCCATACCTTGCTACCATCAAGTTGACAGAGCTGGATGGTCCCATTTTCGTTTGCGAGGTGTTTAATGGCATATTTCTTGGAGATGGCCTAGCACAAATGGTTTAGAACTATATTATTATTTTACAAACTTCGATTTGATCAGTCAATACTCAAACATGAAGCACAAGTGAAGCATATCTTAAATGCATGAACACCTACTGACCAGAATTCCAGAAGCCACACTTTTCCCTTGCATTGCCGTGATGTAAAAAGGAATTTTGGGTTGGATTTTGCGCTCAAGGGAGATAACTTTAGCTTCTTGCTCACTTGTCATACTGCATCCTGTTGGTAAGAAAATGCAAGACTTGATGATCTTCTGGGAGGCACCTGAATTGATGGGCTCCTGATGAATGCCTTCAGTAGCATAATGTCAAGTTGCCAACCAGGAAAAAAAATAGTAGTAGTACACAAAGAATGCAAGAAAATTCTGAAACTGTATGTAAATTGCACACATCAAATTCCTACTTTTCTTCTGAGATGGAGAGTCTGTTGGGTTCATATTGGGAGTCTCTGACTGGATAGCTTCAACTTTCTCTTCTACTTTACTCCTCTGTTCATCAATTAGAGATGTATGCCGTGGGAGCATGTATGGAGGCTCAGCAACTCCATGCTTCTTAGTTGGAGACACATGTCCTGCAGAGAAGCCCAGTCACAAACATGCACGGTCATCAGATTCATATTAGTAGACTAGTAGTACACAGACTGCAAGAAAATGCTGAAACTTTATGTACATTACACACATCAAATTCTTACTTTTCTTCTGTGATGGAGAGTCTATTGGGTTCATCTTTGGACTCTTTCTGCTGCCACTTGGGCTGCCAACTGCCAACCTTTTGCCTGTTGGTGATTGCATTTGTTTACCATGAGAACCTTTCCTTTCTTGCATACAAGGGGTGCTGTCCAGCAGGACGCAGGAGAGCTCTTTCTCACAACCACTTGGATCGAAGATTCGGACTTTCAAGTGTGAGTTCCCACTGTTTTTGAACACTAAAAAATCACCTTGTTCAAGTTCGTAAGCACTGACAAATTCTGCCCATCCAGACCGAAGGACCAGCTCGTTTTGTTGTTCCTTAGCAAGCTCAATGGTGTATGTCTTGCCATTTGGCACCTTGAGTGTGACTTGTTCAGACATTTGCTCTCTGATGTTGGCCACAAACTTCTTCGGTATGGTCTGCATGAGTTAGCTAATTAGGTGCTTTACATCACAAGAGGTGAACACTGATGACTGATGTAAATTAAGTGAAAAAATGGGCCACGAACCACCACAGCTACTAATCAGTACTGACTTTTTTAGATAAAGGAAAACAAACATTCCAATCTCTGCACTTACAGATAAGTGCATACGGCCAGTCAAAACAGAACCAATGACTAGAGCATATAGAATAAGCATATTCATAATCACGTCTATAATTTTTTAACAGCCAGGTTGATAGTATGGTCGCCTTCCCTACATCATTAATTTCAAGGAATCCTTTTCTACATCATTAATTTTAAGGGAACTGGGACTGGGGCTCTGGGCACATGCGATTAGAGGGTAAAGTGTTCACATTTGGACTCAGAAATGTAAGATTTTGGTTTCCCATCAAAATAAAAGATTTTTTTGCGAAAATAAATATCTTTTTTATTGCAGCTAACAGGGGTCACAGAGAATGTCTTACCACTCCATTTTTGAAATCACCAATCATAATCTTGAAGAAACGCTTCCGATCATCCATGTGGTGCCAATAATGATGTGCAATGCACTCTTTCAAGACTGTCCCAGATTTGTTCATCCTACCACCTCTCCTACAATATAATGCATTTTGAGATGAAGCTATTATGGGAACATTAAATCCAATGCATGCACTTACTCATGCACAACCTGACTAAGTACAAGAGAAATAGCCCAAATATATCGTTCATTTTTTCAGAATTATAATGATAGCCGCAGCAAGTATGTTGCCAATATAGCATGATAAGTAGTTGGTTGGTCATTGTACCAAAGTTGTGAGGATGTAAATCAAATATTTTTAGGACCCACAGCCCAGTGCTGCTCCTTTGCCCCAAAAAAGGCGAAAGATACATAAACATCATGGTCACTGAACAATACCTCAAAACTTTGGTTTGTAGGATAATGCAATTGCAACAAAACAAAAACATCTTTTTGTGCTCCTGACTACGCACAACGTTCAAATTTTTTAGGCCAAACAAAAAAATGAAAATGGTTACCTGGCCAGAAGCAGATTACGAACTTCATTAGGTGATCAAGATTTAGAAAAAATGAAGAGGTCACTAACCTTGGAAAGGAGCTCCACAAGTCGTTGCGCCTGCAGAAAAGCAGCCTCAACACCAGATGCCCAAACTCCAGCTCCAGTCCAGACAATATAGGGCAAGGCTGGCCTCACAGGCTCACACCAACACCGCTTGAAAAAAAAAACGAACCAAAATACTCATTTTGTAGTTGTTTATACCAAAATAAGGTTCCAGGTTTAGACTGCACTCTTACTACAATGGTATAAACGGTCATCATTCATCAAAGCCTGCCAACAGCACTATGTCTTATTTTTATTTCAAATAAATCAAAGGGCACCCCTGGTAGCTAAAAGCATTCAAAGAACTAGTGCTTCTCAAAATGCATTTCATCAAATCCCATGTATAGCACCCCTGATAACTAAAAGCATTCAAAGAACTAGTGCTTCTCAAAATGCATTTCATCAAATCCCATGTCTTCTCTCAGTGCATATTCGAGAGGCCCTTACCTCAAGGATGCATAAATGCAAGACAGCGAACAATTCATGATAAAAAGATAGGAGGCCCTTACCTCCTGCCAAGAAGCTCTACTACTTCCACGAGGAGGCAGCATTGCGGCATACTCGCATAGATATAGGGCAGGCCACCTATCATGATTACTAGTACAAGAATATTGACTTGCAAGCACCAAAAGCTGCAAAGAATATGCTGACATATTGATTCACAGTAAGTTTTACTGCAGGCTGTTTACTGAGAAAGGGAATAGAATCTTTAAAAAAATGATGATGTAGATTTTGTCTTCTAGTGTTGCAATACAATGAAAGACCAAAACAAGATATTGCCAGGACTCTTGCAAGACATCGATTGTTAAAAGTCACAACTTCAAAGCAGTGGTTTCAAAAGTGGAAGTGGAAAAACCACAGAAATAAGGGAGAATCACCCACATTCAACACGAGCTCTAGAACTTTCAGTGTTAACCTCAACTTGAAACTGTTTAAACCCTAAGAATTTCTAAACTTGGACCGCAGTCCACCCATTCCAAACAGTTAACAGACACTAAAAGAAAATTATTTGTGCAGCTAATAACACCCACCATGTGCAAAAGAGAAGAATGGAATGAAGGGATGAGGGAACGGAGAGGTACCGACCTGAATTGATCCTCCAGATACCTGTTTTTTAGTACCCTGAGAAACTGACACCACACTGTTTCGGTGACATTGGGAGATATCCGCATCTCTAACTGTGAAATTGAGTGAGCAAAAGGCATAACCTATCAAGCATCAGATCTTATCTATAAGGCCTAGATGCCTAGTAAGCTAAAAGAATCTTCCAGTGCTTTCAGCCATACAGCTCGAACATCTCTGCTTTCAACAAGACTGAACAACTCTGGCTGTCATATTGAGCGAGCAGTGTAAGGCATGGCATGTCAGAATCAGCAAGGCCTGGTGCCTTGGTCAGGTAAGAAACAGAGAGTTTCTGACAAAGACTACAAACTTATGATGACATTGCCTTACTTTCAACTAAACTGAAAACAAAAACCTGAAGATTTTGAAATTGAACAAAAAAATGTATTTGGAACCAATAAAATTCCTTCATTTGAGATCCATTTTTAACTCAGTTTACTAGTTATCTATTTTGATGCTACATGAGATACAATTCAAATTTAAAATATTGAAAACATCAAACACCTTTTGCCAGATTCACATCTCCCTTACTATGTACTAAGGTGGACTAGGCAAGAGCAAACTATGCCTGCTTTAAGTATCACAAGTTCACATCGTATACTCCATCGTTTTTACTTGAAAGGAAAACCCATGAGATCACAGATTCTTTCAGCATCCCAAAAAAATTACAACTGAGCATTAACATCTAACACAGATAGGACAGTAATTTGTATGAGCTTCAAAATTTTGATTACGAACACAAAGAAAGGAATGGGGAACATCAAAAGTCATGAGCAAACTGAAATTGGAACAGTTCAAATAGGAGTTACCTTACCTGGATAGTTAAAAGCAAAGCACAAAACAAATTTGTAATTTGCTTTCCTGATTTTGGTTTATTAGCACAAAGGGAATATTAAGGTTGTATCGGACCTTCTCCATGTTATATCATGAATTCATGAGACCATCTCCATTTCAGAGAGGATCCTAGGAACGTGTATGCCACGGACTGACAGTAGGATAGACTTCAGGGCTACATTGAACAAAGATGGTCCCAGGCTGCAGAAACAGTAGCATCTGACTACACATCCTAGAATATACTCTCTCCGTCCCAAGATATAAGGCGCGATTTGACTTGACACGGTCTTCAAAAATATATTTTGACCTATAATTTCTCTTATAATATATAATTTATAGAAATAAAAGTTTGATCATTAGAAAGTATTTCTAAATACAAATATAATACAATTACTTTTGTACTATAAGTTTTTCATATGATTAGACTAATTCTTAGCCAAAGATAAGAAAATTTGAATTTTGAAATACGTGCGCGCCTTATATCTTGGGACGAAGGGAGTAGTTATCAAGGCATTCAACTTTCATAGTGATAAAAAAATAACATTACAAAAACATCCTGTTTCTATGTGATCACAAGAAACTTAAATGGCATAATACAATACAGGCAATATGTGGTTGATATTTGCTCACTGCTCGTAAAGAAAACAATGGTACTGAACTCGAACTTCAAACCCAACTGGATGTTTTTACTATTATGAAACCTAAACATGTACTGTGCAGATTAAGTAGCCTTAGATGCAAACTGGAAGAATATTGGAACCTAAATCTACAGCATTTTAAGTTTCTGGTTTTACTTCATGAACATTGAACAGATAAGAAGTATTCAGCAACATCCATATGTTACAAGGATCCGCAGAACATATTCAAAATTTCAGATCACAAATTTTAAGCAAGAGACGCACATAAGTTGACCAAAATGAAATGTTAGCTGAAGATGTAAAAACCACATTACAAAACACATCCGAGACTGAGTATATGACTAAATTGAACATGCACAAAACCACTCAAACTATTTCATTTCGAGTGAGCTGCTTTACAGACATTGATCCGTGGGAAAGAGCTCTACTGATGAGCTGCTGATACATATTTGAGTTGAGCAAACTCTACATGAACAAAAACAAGTCATATGACTCATATCGAGGAACTAGGCAAAGAATAAACAAATCTGCTAAATCCACTACTGATTACCCCTTGAAAGCATATAAAAGACAACATATGCTTCAACAGAAGGAGAAATCACCTTCCTCTCATTTTTTGTTGCTATGTTACATGTCATGCTCAAGTTTGTCCTTCTGAGTGATCAGCAGCAATGGTGAGGCGTTCACTTTCAAGAAATGAAGAATCAAGGAACTTGGCAACAAAAGCCCACATCTTGTAGACATCTTCAAAGTTAGTAAGGAAGCCAAGTGAAGCAGTCACGACTTCAACTCTTATGGTCACCTTTTATTGTCTCTGCGTCCATTCTTATAAAATGAAGCCTCAGGTATATCGAGTGTGCCATTTAACTGTTTCTGGTTCATGTCTACTTTTATATGACTGAGAAAACCAATTCCAACAGATATGCCATTTTTCTCAGCAATCTTTTGAACAACTTCAGCATTAACAAATGCTCCATCATTTTGCTTCACATTAAAAGCAACAGCTGCTCCCCTTTCATACTTAATCTTGGGACCATAGATGTGTACAAGAGGGACTCCATCACCACCTTTTGAGTCTGGCAACTTCAGTTGCAAAAGTGAAGTTACTAGCCAATTGATCAAGTATCTTAACCTAAGAGTAGTTCTGTTGAGTCCCATCATATCAACATGATCAATGTGCCTGCAAATTATCTCTGGCTCCCTCCTGCCCCAGTCCTGAGCATCATCATATCCATCACTTGCACAACCATCATCATCACGGAATGTATATCCAGAAGCTTCAGCAGCATCTGAGGCCCGATTCAGCCTGTCAGCAATGATATTAGCCTCCGTGCTGAAAGAAACTCTGCGCCCCATGCTTAAACCTCCATCAATCTCTTCAACACCGAAGAGTCGCCCCCCGGTAAATCTGCTGTTGCCATCCCTACCTCCCAGCAACCGGAATTCCCCTTCAGTCTCCCTTCTTATGGCACTTTCTTTGTGCTCTGCACCACCATTCATAGCACGTTGGCATGCCACCTCTTCGACCTCTGGCTCCTCTTGGATTTCACTAACCTGCCTGAAATGAGTTCTCCGGCCATTCTCAAAAATTTCTTCTTCAGGGTCTTCCTTGAGGCAGTCTGCATCTTGCGAGACTGATAGCACAGCTGCATCAAAGGAAATCACATGACCATCATAAAGTGGGCTTCTAGATATCCTGGAAGTTAAGTTTGGGGACATCCTCTTGTTACATTTTCTTCCATTGAACCACGAAGATGGTAATGGTGAACCCAGTTTCCCTTTCTTGAACTGACCAGACTTCTCTGACCCCAGTGGGCTGTGGCCAACATCAACCCAGAAAGAGTTCTCTGATGAACAGTCCTCACTGAATGCTGGACTCCTCATGACCTCACCCATAGAAACGCTCTCAGTTTCTTCAAAGATGGTGCTTGCCCCATCCCTATCCGAGCTGCTGTCCCGGCCAGGATCACTGTCAAAAGTCTCTCTAACCTGAGCAGACGTGTAGACACCTGAAAATGCTGGCAGCTGCGACCCATTTTGAGCATTAGAAGATGGCTTTTCATCTTTGTTAACGCCTGCATCATCTTCAAGCCCATCAAATGCATCAAATCCATCAACTGAGTCACTGAGATACTGTGGAAACACCGGAACAATCCTCACCATTCCTGATGCATTACACCCGTTTCTCCCCTGCAGTGTCCCAATTACTGACTTCTTGATCAGAAGGCAACCAAACCCAGTTGGGTCTGCACCAAACACCCTGTAGAACGAAGTTATAATGAAGTCCGGCCGAAATAGTGAGAGCCCCAGTGAATCCATGTCCTTGGGGCCAAGTGCACCAGCATCAAGCATCACATGCCACCCATTCTGCTGCGCCAGCGCCATCCACTGGTAGGAGTACTTGGCACCTGTCACACGAGACTGCGCCGGGAAGACAAACAACCCAACTGCAGCATCCCGTCGCCGCCCCTTCTTCTTGCCCACGATCTCCTTCCGCAACTCCGTTGAGCAGAGCTTCAGTGTTGGCCAGCGGAACCATGCAGTGCGCGTCTTGGCACCCTTTGCCCGTGCACTCTGTGCCATCCAATTGACCGACTGGCTCTCATGGTCGAACATGGTCAGCAGCCTCCGGTTGGTCTCGAAGGGGTAGCACTCAGCAAGCAGCCGGAAGGCTGACCCACGGCTCACTGTGAACACCAGCGCATACTCGCTGGCTGGCACATTCAGGTACTCCAACATGCGCTCTTTGATGTCATTCTCCATGGTGCCGGGCTCAGCGCCGCCATAGAGCGCATGGTTGCTCAAATTGGCATTGAGCTCGTGCAATGTGAAGGACGACGAGGAGGAATCCCAACTGGAGTCGAAGAGGCCGAAGCCGCAGTAGTCTAGACAGACCCTGCCGCCACCGGGGGCGTCGAGGTGGGAATAATGGTCGACGCGAAGGCGGTCGACATCGGCGGTTGAGGCGTAGTCCGGGTACATGGCGAGGAAGGTGGCGATGGCGTGGGGGAGCAGCGGGAGGTCGGAGAGAGACCGGAACGGGCCGGCGGCGGCGGCAAGGGCCGTGGCGCGGAGGAAGTCCCGTTGCGCGCGTAGGCGCGCCAGGGAGCGGGAGCGGGACACGGCGGCGTCCGCATCGGCGCCGGCGGTGTCTGGCGGCGGGCAGAGGGAGCCATCCTCGGACGCTGCGTCGAGCGCGTCCCGCAGCTGCCGGAGGAAGGAGGACGGGTCGTCACGGCGGCCGTTGCTGCCACCACCGTGTCCACCGCCCCCGCCGCCACGGCGCCGGTGGTTCTTGGCGAGGAGGACGGCGGCGCAGTGGGATAGCGGCTTCCATAGCGACAGATGCATGGGCCTCGGATCGAGAAGACGCCGCTCCCGGGCGGAAAAATCGCAGCTTTCCGGTGACGGTCTGGATCAACGAGCGGAGTGAGGCATGGAGTGGCGAAACCGCCGAGATTTCTGTGCGAAATGGGGAGATTTTGTTGTGTTCTTGGACCAAAAGTGCAGGAAAACTGCAGTTTCGGGAGGAAAAACTGGATCTTTGGGTAACTGGTTGTGGGCGAGTCAAGAACTGCGGCGGTGGAGCACGGGCGTGGGAATCTGAGGTTTTCGTGGAGGGAACGGGATTCAGAGGCGAAGAAACTGCATACAGAAATTGGAGCTTTGGGGGTGGGACTTGGGAGGGATTGGGGAGGGTTTGAAATGCCAGGACACCCCTCACCTTTGCAAACAAAAGGTGAGGGCTTTTGCTTTTGGCAGGATCAAGAACTCAAATTAAAGAAAAGAGCCGAGCATCAAACAAGGAGAGGGAGGAAAAAGAAAGCAGAGAAACACAAAAGATTTGACTCCACTTTTTTCAGCCTCTCCAGCTAGCTGTTCACCAAGAACCACTTGGTAAATGAAATGGGAATGGGATTGGATGAGATATGGCTGAATAGTTCTTGAAATCTACAGCTACAAACAAACAGGAGAAAGAACAGAGTCCAGCTCGCCTCGATTCACAGACGAGGAAGAAAAGAAACCCGAGCTAGAGGCAGATGCAGAAACCAGACCTCCAGCCACGCCCTAGCTCCTCTCCTCTCACCAAACCCCTTGCAGGTGTTTTCAATGCCACTAAATGCAGCGCATCATGATGAAGAGGAGGTTGCATTCATGGCCTTTGCAAGAGCTACTAGCAGGCAGCAGCACATCACCAACTTTTTTATTTGCTCTGGACTTTGTTCCTCCCTCCTCCTACCTCTTGCTCTGGACTGGAGTAATAAAGTACTGACAGTCACTATTATAGGGGCAGTTGTTTGTTTGTAAGTGTACTATAATCTCCACCAAGTAATAAAACAAAGTGTTTGGTTTGGTAGCATTATTTTTCCCCTGGGGTCCATTTCACAGTGTAGTGGGGCTGGCTGTAAAGCAGCAGCTGCATACAAACAAGTGCTTGTGCATTGACTTTTCCTTTTATTTTTTTGTTATTAGGGAAACTTTTTTCCCCCATTGAAATGCAGTGTTATTGGTCTTCAGTTTTTTTTTCCCTAAGGGGTTAAAGCAAAAGCATGCCACAATGATCGTCTTCTTGACTGATTTTGTGGAGCTGTCTTTGGCCTTTTCGCCTAGTTTCGTGCTGCTTTTCTTGGCCTCCATGATGGATTTGTTATTTAAAATAATGCATACAACAAGTTTGTATCTGTTCAAGTAGTAGTTCCTTACTTATCTTTGAAACGGTCCCACCAAAGTTAGATACAGTCCTTATTAGAGCGAATGTGTTCTTTTTCCATCAGCTTGAAATTTTAGGGCAGGTTTGGAACGCAGGAATTTCACAGGAATCACGCAGGAATTTTACAGGAATCAGTTCAATTTCACAGGAAAAACGTAGGAACAGGGAAATTTTCCCGCGTTCCAAACAGGGCCTTAATGGTGAAAACTACTCCTACCCCAAACTGGCATTATTGACTTCCATCATTGAAAACCTGTAGTACTAGCAGCATTGACATTTCAACAGTGTTTTTTGGTGTTTTGTGTTTATCCATTAAACGTTTTCCACTTCATGATTCTGGTCGTCTCACGCCATGGGCCTATCTTTATCCATACGATTGATTAGTGTTTCCTTTGCCTTTGTCAACTTGGCATGACACTCGTGATGTGGATGGATAGATGGATCAGGTCAGGACGTCAGGTGTGTGTGTGTGCATCTACTACTACTCCTAGCTGCTGCACAGAGAATCCAGCCGGTCAGTGGACAGGACAAAGTCAAATGGCCACATCCTACTAGGGCCTTGTGAGGCAGTGAGCTGTCGCCAAAAAGGCTCGGGGCCAGGGAGCTTTTTCATCGCCCCATCCAATCCATATAATCCATCCTGTGCTGCCACTGAGGCTGAATGATGGCAACAGTTTCTGCTCGGCCTCATGCCCTCGTCTGAATCTCGTCTTTTGTCCATGGGTCTAAAGTCAATTTCTTGTCAAATCTTGCGGTTTTAGTGTTTTACAGATATTATTCGTAATACAGATTTTTCGTAATACAGTTGTTTCCCTGGTACTTTTCATGTACTGATTGCTAGAGTAAGGATAGCATTTTTGTTCACACAAATTAGTGAAATGTGTTGAAACGTGAATTTGAAGAGAGCAGTTTATACAGCTCGGCAACTCGATTGATGAATGCTGTACATCATCAATCAACCATCACCCAACCACTCCTTTGTTGTTTGCACATCCTTTGTTGGAAGCACAGACATGACTTTCCACGCTTGCAGGCAAGACGCAAGCAGACCTAGTGTACACATGACTTATAATGCGGTTGATAAATTAACACTGCTGATTTGTTGTGAGAGAAAAACGTTGTTCCACGATTGATTTGTACGGATTAAAACTGGCTCATAACTCAAGCGAACAAAGTCATTTCGATTATGTATGTAATCCTTTTTTTTCAAAAAAAAAAACTCTTTTGTAGTTTAACTTGGACCTTCAGAAGGCACTAAAATACTGAATGGAAATTTGGGTAGTGGCCTTTAGAAAGCACAGGCATGACGTCTCTTGTATAACTTGGAACCTTCAGAGGGCCACTCTATTCTAATTCTAATGAATGGAAATTTCCAGGGGATCCTTTGCCCCACGTTGACCTCCTTTATCAGAAAGAGAAAAAAAAAAGATCTTCATGGTCCATTCCTATAATAAGATCCCAACTGTTCTTGGTTGGGCATTCAAGCCTAAAACTTCAGCCATTTTTTTGTCTAACCATTTGTGATGACAACTAACAAATACAGGACCACATTATTATGCAGATCGGGCAAGGACAACTGGACAAGGGAGTGAGATAAATAAACTCCAGGACATGTTGCCTGTACCTTCCCATTATTCATCCCTTAATTTGCTTCCCTAGCTATCCCTCGAATTGAATATGTACTGGAACAAGGAGTAAAAGCTCCCCCATCCTAAAAAAGGATGCAATTCTAATCTAGACTAAGTCAACTATATATTACTTCAAAAAAATCTGCTTAACTATATATTACTTCAAAAGAAAAGAAAAGAAAATGCAGTCCCAATATGGATCAACTGGTTCTACGTATACAATACAATACAAGACTAGTAGAATACTGACTCCTAGGTCAGGGTCATCTCATGAGCAGAGAGAGACCTCGTTTCCAGTCAGATTCCGGTGCACTAAAATACTGCCCCTAAGATACCAGTTCACAAATCAGATTAAGATCCCATCCCATCCCCCTCCCTAGTACTACTGATGCAGTACAGGATTATTAGCTGCAAATTGCATTGCCACTTGCTCCAACTCACTGTCCTAATCATTGACAAATCGATCTGAAATATCAAACACCAATAATTGCACAACGCTAGTAGTAGATGATCTGATCTGACTGGAATCTGAAGAAACCGAGCATCAGCTCGTGGCACGCGCGCGCTGCAAAAACGTCTGCAGAATCAGGTAGGTTCTTCTTGCACAATACAAAAGGTCAAGGAAAACCTACTCGTTTTTTCATGGAGGCGTGGAGGCTAGCTAGCTGGGTTTTGGTCGTGTATGGCCACTTGGGTGAGGACATGGGCAAAGGTCGCAGCCGCAACACGTCGAAACAAGCTACTCCTCCTAGGGTTGTTCATGCAATGCTTGGGTGCCTACTGGCTTGTCGCTTGCAGTGTGTCACATGCTCATTCAGGCTCGGCTCACAAGGTCTCCACCACTTCACCCACTCGAGTCTCCAGATGTCGTAGGAGCTGAGTTTGAGTGGGAGAAGAGGATGTTTGAAGAAGGAGACTATAAAAACTGCGAATGTTTAGGTTGTTTTCTTCTGCTCCGTGTTGCTAGCTATTTAATGCAAACGGATTCATTGGATTTCAAATTTTTTGAATTCCTCTGTCGGATGCTGGCCGGACGGTGGTAGTGGTACCCAACAACAGCTTGCTACACTGGTTTAGGACAAAATAACAATTTGGTGTGTCGCGTGCGTGCATATTCTCAATCCTCGGTTCCAGGTGATCAAATGCAATATATTTATCTTTTTCATGTCATGTTTGGAATGTGGTAACGTTTTCCTATTCATGCATTTTTTTGGTATGAAATTAGACTGCATTCTTGCGTTCCAAACATGCCATTTGGACATGCGAGTCATTATATTAAAGATTACCTTATAAAAAATGATATAATGCTCTGTTCGCTTAAGCTACAAACCGACTTTAATTCGTATAAATCAACTGTGAAACGGTATTTCCCTCTCACAATAAATCAATCATTTCAGCTTAATAGGCGACTTATAAGTCCTGCTGAACAGAGCCTATTAGAGCATCCTCACTAGTCTCTCAACAATCTATCACTAACATGTATGTATTGAGGTATGTAGCATAATATTATTTTTGAGAATTAGGGATTGCTACACAGTATCACCCCCTCTGGTACCAATTTTGAAAGGCGGGTTGTCCCGCAAGTGTGTAGGGAGAAAGATGTTTGAAAAGTGAAAGTTGGCCGGGGTGGAACCTATAATACCAGAGAAATGCAACTCTCCTTTTATTTGAGAGGAGATAAGAGAATTATTAGTGGTCACAAAAATGGAATAGGTATCATGGGATTGTTGAACCAACAAAAAGATATGGTTAACCCTGATATGGCAGTTTTATGGGGATATAAGGTATTGAGGAACTATCGGAGATGGTCTTAGAACAACATAGTTTCTAATATGAAACTTTAATTGGTGGTATATATATATGTGTGTATGAGAATTATATTATCAGTTACCTATGATCTTATAGTACTATTGAAGCATTCCTTGTAATAAGTCTCAATAATGTAGCGGTAATCTTACACTGCCAATCAATATATTCTTTTATGTTGATGATCAAAGTTACACCCTCTATTCTTTTTTTACATGTCACAACCCACATTAGCTTTGTTCTAAGTCAAACTTTACTATCTTTGACCATTAATTACAAAAACAAAAAGCCCTTATAGTCTCACAACTTATGAACTACATTATGAAATTATTAAATCTTATGTTGTGAACTAATATAATATTTTTGAAACCAATGGTCAAAGGTACAGACGTTTGACTTAGGACGAAGCTAATGTGACATGTAAAAATATAGAGAAAGTAAATAAAAAGGGTGATATAACACAAGCCAAGATGCCAAACCTCTAGATTTGAGTTTGACCGAGGGATAATGGAACCTGCTGATTCTGGTCCACCACATGTCCACCATGTTCAATCTCTCTTCCAACTACTACTAGTCCCCACTACTAATTACCAATCACCAGCACCCATTTGCCTTGCCCTGCCACTAGTAAAAAAAAAAAAAAAAAAAACCCTACTAATCACCGCCATCCATTTACCAAAAGAAAAAAAAAATACTACTACTAATCGCCATCTAGTAGTACATAAGTACAGTCACAGTCATACACAGCAAATCTTTTAGTAGCAGCGGCAGCACACACTATCTAGCACAGTAGCACTTGTCTGTTTGACCCAAGGCTCTTGCGTAGCGTAGACTGTACTCCGTATGTACTATGTAGAGAAGCAGCGATCTTGTTGGCTTGCGCTCGCTCACAAGTCCGTGTCCGCCATGCAAGCATGCATGGTTGCAGCATGCAGTGCTGGCTGTGCTGATGGGTTGCTCGTTACCTGTCGTCTCGGAATGGCTGCAGCTAGCTGCAGCTCCCCCGGGCCAGCAGATTCTCTTCAGCCTCGAGGCCCGTCCGGAGACGGGAGATGGCGTGAGCGTCCGGTTGCAAGCGTTGAAGAAACTTGGGAGCGATCGAGGTCGAGAGGGGTTTGAAACCTGTTTGCTTTTGTTTTGTTTATACTACTAGTACGAATGAACAGATCGACAGCGCCATGAGTTTGAGTATATGCATGTGGTCTGCTGTGGTAAGGTAGTAATTCAGTAGCATGCAGTTTAATTTAGTGCCCCGATGATGAGTTCAACGGCCTCCGTAATAGTACTGTAATTAATTACCAGTTGCAGTGTCTCAGCGTGACAGCATCTGCCTACAGTAGTTCCTGCTAATAGTAGTAGTACTACATACTAATCCCTGATGGTCAGTGAAAAGCGAGATGCCTTTTTATTTTCCCCGCCTGATGGCCAATGAGCCTGTTTACCATACTCCAGCGCGTGGTTACTTCTGACGACTGCAAAGCTCTCATGTTTGTTTGGCATTGTTCACCATCAACAACAGGGCTGCCATCCAGTGCCATGTTTTTGTTAAGGAGTGTACCCTACTTGTAATTTGCATGCATCAGCATGTTTCAGCATCGCCATTTGCAGTACTAGTAGTACTAGAACAAAACAGTATCGGAGAAGTGTCGATGCATGTGTCAGTGATCTACATTCACATCACCGGATCTGCAGTTCTGACTCTCGATTCTTGATTGACGAGACCTTGTTTAGTTCCGAGAAATATTTGGAATTTGCACTATAGCACTTTCGTTGTTATTTGACAAACTTTGTCCAAACATAGACCAACTAAGCTCAAAAGATTCGTCTCGACATATAGATACTAAAAGTACAATCAGTTATTTTTTTTACCTACATTTAATGCCTCATGCATGTAGCTAAAGATTGATATGACGGGGAATCTAGAAATATTTAGGGGAAGTTGGGGAAACTAAACAAGGCCGAAGCAAATTCTGACTTTAGGTTTTGTGCGCGCCAAGTTTTATTTTAGAAGCAGAGAGACGTCAGATGTCAAGAGCTAGCAGTCTAGCACAAGATTATTGGTTCTAAACTAACGAGTATATTGTATGCGTCTGTATAAGTACAGTACACTATTCGGCGCAAGATGATGCCGGTTCATGTTACACTTTCATCAGGTTTTTCAGCGTTCACGATCTGTTGGGTGGATCTATATGCAATCCACCAGGTGCGGGCACACCCATAATTTTTTTGAAAAACACTAATTATGGTCAAATTTTCATTATATTCGCACTATATGACAAAATCATATGCTCTAGCTAGCTCCGCCATTGATCTGTATACTATACCGACGGAATTCGCAATGTCTAGCTCCAACAGAGTAATTCGCAATAACGTCGGGCCGCCTGATCGAAACAGTTGCAGCCGGCTGCTGCAGCGGCAAGAACGGGCCGATCTACGCAAGAATTTCTAGAAATTAAGCAACAGCGGCTGCGAAACCGACTATGAAAATATATCTGTAAGGACGAACTCTAAGATCAACCGGTCGTATAAATGATTTCTCCAAAACAATTTATGTGGAAGAAATTCAATACTCCCTCTACACGTGCAAAATAAAGGCTCACAGAGTGATTTATGAAGTTACCCAATGAAGAGCTTAGCCCTTGCAAGAGTATTCTTACGAGGGGCTCGAACAAAGACGGGGAGCAAGCGTGAGCTTCTCAATACCTGGAGAACAAGTCAACATGAGAGTGTGTATTCTCTAACTCATTTATGTTAGATATTTAGGCAATTTCTCTAGCGGTTTAATCCAGAAAATAATTGTGATAAATAAAAGGTTCATATAAACAGTTATATGCTGGTGTGATCTAACAGTTGCAAGAACATAAATAATACTAATAAATAGTATAGAAAAATTCACAGAAAAATAAGCACAAGGGATATATGAAATATACCCTGCGGAGGGACCAGTGCCGGAGGCACCGGCGGCTCCATTCACATTCATTGTGAATGTGTTGCTCGAAGTCGTGGACCACAGTCGATGCAGGAAGAGGTTCGCAGTGCAGTCCCTCGAACGTCCACCGAAAAGAGTAGTCGATCACCGGGAAGAAGAGTCGATCGGATCACAAGCGAGCAGTCGCGATGACGCTCCCCAAAAATCTTATCGCCCGCACACCCGAGCAGGTGTCTCGATGCGGATGATGGTTCCGGAGGCCTGCTCTCCCAACTCTTTGTGCGCGCAGAAGATTGGGACGGGGAAACTTGGAAGCAACTCAACAGAAAAAACAGTGGTGCAGTCTATCGCTATGATACAGAGCTCAGGGAGAGATCTCCTTTTATAGGCAAGACAAAATAGAAGATAAAATGTAGAGGATGAATCGGGACGTCATGAAGCGTCCTTCAATGACCAGTAACCTCTGCCATTATCATGGGGGTTACTAGTAACTGCACCATAACCATGAGAGTTACTAGTAACTGCAACCATAATCATGACCGTTACAAGTCCAGCCATCAACTACAATTAGTCCACTATTTTATTGCACCTAGCATCTAATATGGTCATAGAATTTATTTGATTTAATTAAATAAAATATGGGTCATACCCACATTAAATCTAACAATTTAGGTTTCAACATTTGCTTGCATTTCTTATGTATACTTTACCTTTTCTAGAGTGCAGCTTGCTAGGTTAGTTAATAGGATTAAAATCTAGGGTGTAAAACTCATTTAAGTTAGAGATAGCAAATAGTTAGCAAAATATTAGTGCACATCTAGAATTTTTTTATAGTATCATCCATAAGTGTCGGGTACATAGAAAAAGGGTACCCCAAAACCTCGACTTCGAAAAACTAAGCCACGACAAAGCTCCCAATCAACCCTCAACTGCGACACCAAAGTCAGCCCAAGTATCGATCCATGATGGGTCGGCTCATGAACGAACCTCAGCAACTCACCAAACCATCGAGGAGTCCCTCCTTGAAACCACCCCGACACCCGCTCGAGGCACGGTGACGGAAAACCCCACGAGCGAACGGAGCAGACCTCGACCGCCTCTATGTATATCCCCCTCTCTCCTCGAACACCCCTCGAAGGGTCCTCCCTCAAGCACTCCCAGGGCAGGCCTTAACCGCCACGCCTCCCGTCCCTCGAAGGGCGCCCGCCGGACGCTCTTCGATTACAAAACCTTCCGAGCGAAGGAAGCAGGCCTCGACCGTATCTCCACAAACCACCTCACACCTACCTCTGGTACGACCCTAGAAGCATTCATTGCGCTCCGCCTGCTCCTGTCTAAGTCGCGTGGTTACCGGTTAAATCAAACTTTAACCGTCCATACTCGGAAAATAAGCACGACGTACAACGCACTGTCTCCATGCCGCACACTGTGTCACCTCAGGCGCCCCTTCGACACTGTGCCACCTCAGGCGCCCCTTCGAGGCACGTTTGTCAGTGCCTTTCCCGCAATTTTCAGGGCTTGCCCCATCCGCGTAGGCCTCAACCGCCTCACGCCTCCTCAGGACACTCCTCGAATAGTTACCAACTCCCGTCCAAATCGTATGGATACGACGAATGCCACAACAAATCGTACCCCGGTTAAATCAAACTTTAACCGCCCATCCCTGGGAAAGGGGGCGGTTCTTACGACACAGTAGCTCCATACCGAACATTGTTCCTCGTCAGGTACCTCCTCGAGGTCCGATTGTCAACGTACTTTCCGTAATTCCCGAAGCTCGACTCCGCTCGGGTACGGCACGACCCCGTCGACACATGCCTCGATCGCCTCGACCATCCCCTCGAGGACGACTCCGCCAGGACCAGTCAACACTCCAACAACTCTCGATGCGATGTCTCCACGCGCGCCCACGCATGGGCGCCGTCCTTCACCGGCAACACCCGCCACATCGCTACAAGGTCGAGCACGTCTCTACAGCGCGCCGACATGACAGGCAACGTCATCGCCGACGTCATCACCAATGTCACCCTCTACGACAGCCCTAGAATGCATGTAAACCTGAGCCTCCTCTTCGCCTATAAAAGAGGGCGCCAGGGCTAGGACAAAAAGGGGCGAGCAGAGGGGAACGAGGCCTACAACTTCAACCCCTCCACTCTCTCACTCTTGTACCCACCCCTGTACAAGCACTTCGGTGCAAGATAATACGAACTCCCCCCCTCCCCGCTGAACGTAGGGTCTTCTTTTGCCCGAACCAGGATAAATCACTGTGTTCTTCTTGCACCTCTGTTGGTATTTCTTAACGTCGCTACTAAGAATAGAGTTTCAATCTATCCCCGGCAACGGCGCCAGAAATGCTTGTTGACACTCCTTAATGGAATCACTCTAAGAAGAGAGCCACATAAAATAATAAACTGGTGAAAGCACTAAAGAGTGTACTGGACACTACTAACTCCACTTAACGTCAAGTTGTCATCCCCAACATGAAGCTAGCAATGCAAATATATCAGGACACTGGATTTAAAGATAGATATTTACCCGCAAGCGCACAGATAAACATACCCATTGTAGAAGCATTTCACCCAAGCTAGTCTCAGGTATCGTTATTTATATTTAGCCTAGAGACTAATCAATTCAAGATATGATGACATTGTAAGGACTTAACAACATTTAATATGGCACACTTATAATAAGACTGATAACACACTAATTACTTCAAACAGGAATCAGGTTACAGAGTAAATGATATGATAAATAATTGATAAAGGATAACAGAGATCGGATCAATCAAGGATAAACTTAGAACAGTACTACCTAGCAAGTGATGATCAGAACAGATATTAATGAGAAACATTCCTAAGTTATTCTAATTACAAGCCATAGCATACATTGATTAGTGCAATTATATTGGACAATCATTGGCTAGGTCACATCATATTTATAATCAAGAGGCAACTCCATAGTAAAGGTGTCAAACAGAGTAACCCCTGAACCATGAGTTAACTGAGCCATACTGAACACTATATTCGGGAGGTGGAATACAGAGGGCTCAACAGGTCTGTCACACCCGCGATCTACCACTCTATCCGGAACATAGGACGCATTCGCAGATAAATAATGTATAGGCACCACGCCTACACAGCATCTATCACCCATCCGTTGTACTTTAAGATGAGCGCTATACGAACATGAGTATAAACATAAAGATGAACTATCTATGCCAAATATATAATCAAAGCAGACTATGAGCATTATAACTAAGAATATAATCATTGATGTCTTAATCTTATCAATTGTATTGCTATCTAGAATACGATGATGAACAATAAAGTGAATTAGATCATCGAGAAGAACTAAAGTACGAACTAGAACATGAACTAGAACACGATTATGAACTAGATGATGAACTAGACGATGAACATGAACTAGACGATGAGCTAAAACATAAACAATGAAGAACAATGATGAACTAGAAGAGCAATTATGAAATAGATCCATAATGTTAATACAAGAGAGAAGATCTTGGGTTTACCGAGCCTTCTCGTGATTAGGTCAGGAATCCAAGCGAAGCTTGCCTCCTCTAATCCTATTCTATCTACTAATCTAGGTAGATGAAGTTCTAGGGCTTTTGATTGATCTCCTTCTGAAGCTCAGATTGATGATGTCTAATGATCAAACCCTGATTGATTCATGAAGAGGGGGGTCAGGGGCTGTTTATATAGCCCTGGGCGATGAACCGTGACCCTTGGATCAAACCGACTCAAGGTACGGCCGAGATGCATCCTAAAGGTCGGTGGAGATAGCTTGCAGAGGACGGAACCCGGTGGGCCCAGGGGGCGACCGGTCGGTCTCCTGGTGGGACCGGTCGGTCCCACCAGTCGGCCTCTCGCGGTGGTCGACCTCCTGGTGTCTTCTTGCGTCCTCTGGAGTCTTCTAGAATAATCCTTACGTGGTGGTTGCGTTATCTCCCGTCGGTTTCCTTCTATGGGAAGCTTTCAGTGCTGATTTCCTGGTTTAGTCCCTGTAGAATCATAACTCACCAAAACTCATGGAATATTGTCAGTTAAAACCCTAAACCTTTGTTGGTGATCAAATTCTTGCCCTTTTCATATTTATTTATTCCTTAATTATGATAAATAACCAGTGTCAACAACCTCCATCCGGATAGAGAGCACACACATACAAATTCACTCATTGGTGTAGACCCCCGGGTTCCGAACACCGACAATAAGCTTTGATAAGTAGATTTGAGAAACCACTAAATTTTTCTAATGTTGAATGTATTCGCGCTAGTTTCACATCTTGATTTTGTTGGGAGAAAGTTTGCAAAAATATGTTTGGACATTTATTAGAATGGGAATCTTTTCATATTTTTTTACTTTTTTCTATTTTTCATAGCTAAATCTAATTTCTAGAAGGTTCTAGATATGTCTATGGGCTCTGAATATTTTGTTCTCATGTCTCAATCTACGTTTCTTTTCGGAATTTTAGAGGTGTTTTTTGTTGTTTAAAAGCTGTATCAGGTTTTTTTACACGTGCTTTTAATTAAAATTTGATGAAATCACCTCTAATCTATGAAGAGAGGCAACGAGGTAATTAATAGGTTTTGAGAAAGACAATTTGTCCATTTTTTAGAATTTATTAAAGAGGAAGTATAGACCATGATGATAGCTTCATTTTTTGGGGTTTGAAGCAGAGCTTCCATATGCTACACAAAAGCAAAGTTGATACAAATAATCTAAGAGAAACTCCAACGGTTTTGCATTTTTTATTTGACAAAATATGGTATTTGCCAACTCTCAAATTAATATGGCAAAGGTAAAAAGAGTCAATCTCCAACGGTTTTACATTTAGACTTGACAAAACTAAAAAATTGTACGTGCGAGAGGTAAATATACCACGGGAGTAACACGCGAGGGCGATTGCCAAGGGAACCGCGACTTGACATATATGCCAAATATCATCCAGTATTTGCTAAGTTGCTAAAAATGTCAAGCTCATTTGCCAAACCGTTGGATAAGAGATTTTTAGACTTTTTTTTTGTAAAAATAAGAATGCAAAACCCATTTGCAAAACCGTTGGAGATGGTCTGAGGAGCCACACATGCATTAGCTTTTCCTTACTCGTTCTAGCTATGATACTAGGGTTTTTTTTTTTGAGTGGATGGCTATGATACTGTAGTAGTAGCTGAGAATCAAAGAAAAGAGACATTTTTTCTCTCCTGTGCTACTAGGCCGCAACCTGATGAAGGCCCAACAGGGTTATTGGGCCAGGAGCCCCAGGACGACGATAAAGGCCCGACGGACGACGTTTCATGTGGCCCCATCCGCGTGTGCGTTGTCCACGTCCAGGCAAACGACGACGAAAGAGTGCTGTGGACTGTGGAGCCGCCGAGAGGCTGGGGCGGGGCTCCGAGCCGCCGGACACGGATAGACCTGCGGCGGCGGCGTGGCCTCGTGGGCGATCGCCGGACCGCGTTCAAGTCCGCCAGGCCGGCGACGTGTGCGTGCGTGCGTCGCTTCCTGCTCCCTTGACGCGCTCCTGTTTCGGCTCATTTTCATGTCGGTCGGCACGGCACGGCACGGCGCGACGGCATGTCCGGCGGGGCTCCAAGGAAAACTCTGGACCAAGCTGGTGGGCGCGCTACCTTTTCTCCTGCCGTGCGTGCACAGCACATCACACTGCACGCACAGACACAGCAGGATCGGCGCAGCAATGCCGGCTGCCGCGCCGGTGCCAGGGCGGCTTGGAACGCGCGCGCGCGCCCACAGCCTGTTCGTGGAAATGTCTTGCCGAGGTCCAGCAGACGGCCGGCCTCCAGGCTGGATCGGAGTCGGCTCATCGCCGATGAAGGTGACAACTGACAATGACAAGAGGTATCTCCTCCTTTTCTGACTATTCAGCCATGTACGACCGCTCAGTTTTGTCTTGCTATCTCGTACAGTACAGGCTGGAGACTCGCATCTCTTCTCTCTATCTCTAGGGCGGTGATGGCATGAGATATCTCTTGTTAAGAGTAAAGTCCATCACCGGTCCCTAAACTTGTACTGCTGTGTCATTCCGGTCCCTAAACTCGTAAACCGACCGTTTAGGTCCTCAAACTTGTTCGGTTGTGTCATCTCGGTCCCTAAACTTGCAAATCACTTATTTAGGTCCTCAAACTTAGTCAGTTGTGTCATTCTGGTCCCTAAACTTTGTTTTGAGTCTCATCTAGATCTAAACATGACAATTTAAAAACTTTATATTAATAAATAATTCATAACTTTTTCATGTAAACTCGAATGAAGACAACATTTATATCAAAGTTGTAGTCCTCGACATGATCTACAACTTTGTAGTTGAAACGTTTTTGATTTAAAACTGTTTAGGGTCCCAAAATATTGTTGTATGTTTATAGATTTTGAAATTTAAAATTTAAATTTAATTTTTTGGATACTAAATGACTTTAAATAAAAAAAATTATCTACAATGTTGTAGATTGCATTGAGAACTATAACTTTTATATAGATCATATCAATATTCAAGATTGTTTGATAATTTTAAATTTCAAAATCTATAAACATACAACAATATTTTGGGACCCTAAAGTGTTTTAAATCAAAAAAAATTCAACTACAAAGTTGTAGATCACATCAAGGGCTATAATTTTGATATAAAGTTTGTCTTCGTTCGAGTTTGTATGAAAAAGTTATGAATTATTTATTAATATAAAGTTTTTAAATTAACATGTTTAGATCTAGATGAGATTGAAAACAAAGTTTAGGGACCAGGATGATATAACTGACTAAGTTTGAGGACCTAAACGAACGATTTGTAAGTTTATGGACCAGGATGATACAACCGAACAAGTTTAGGGACCGGGATGATACAACCGAACAAGTTTGACGATCTAAACGATCAATTTGTGAGTTTAGGGACCGGAATGACATAACGACACAAGTTTAGGGACCGGTGATGGACTTAACTCTCTTGTTAAAATCACAAAAAATATCTCCGATCCATCCATCCCCTTTTACGCATGCCGTCCGTCGAAGAAAATATCTGCCGGGTTTTTGGATAAGTCTACTACCATGTGAGGTTCTGAGCAAACCGTTGCAACCACCGAGTAACTGAGACTGAAGAAGGAAGCCAGCGAGCACCTGCTGCAGTCCAGTCCACAGCTAAGAACCCGCCTGCCGCAACAAATCAAAGCTCCCCTGCACCATGCTCTGATCCGTGATCAGTGATCACTCCCCCCGCCGCGGCGTCTACTCAGATCACTCTCTCTTGGGCGAAACTAAATTCCGGTCCGGACGACGACGACGACGATGGACATCATCAACGGCGCCGTGCTCCCGCGCTACCACGCTGCCGCGGCGGCCTCTGCCGCCGCCGACGCCAGGGTCAGCGGCCACCTCCAGCTGCTCCGTCGCGTGCGCGTCAGAGGAGCCGGAGCCGGAGCCGGAACCGCCTGCGCCGGGCTGCAGGCGACGACGACCCGCAGGTTCTTCTCCTCGCCGCCGCAGCGGCACGTGCACGGGAGGATCACCGGCTGGCGGCCGGCTCGCTGCACCCACGGCGGCTCCTCCTCCTCCGACGGCGACGGCGCCGCCGCCGCGGACTTCGACCCTAGCGGAGAGGAGTTCGTCGACTCCAGCGTCATGGAGGCCGGTTGGTACCCGTCTCTTTCCACTTTTTTCAGCATCAGGAGTACGCACAGCACGTCATCCATTGCTTGTCTGGTGTACGTGCTCAAAAGATCGGTGCTTGCTTTATTGCAGTTGAGCTCAGGAGCGTGTCGGACGGCGGGTTCGTCATCAAGATGCGCGACGGCAAGAACCTGAGGTGCGTGCAGAACAACCCTCGGGTGCTGAGGCTCCGGGACTCGGCGCCGCACCACGCGATTGTGCTCAAGATGGAAGACGGCAGCGACCTTCTGCTCCCCATCATCGTCAGTATGTACCAGCTCCCTGCTTGCTGCTTGGATGAATAGTACTTCCTCATTGACGTCATTGATTTGCTGTTGGCAGCAGATGCTTTGTTTCTAATTAATCTTGTTGCTTGCACGTGCTACCTTCCTCTTCCTCCCTTGTCACAGTGGAGACGCCAAGCATCATGTTGCTGGCTGCGCTTCGGAACATCCGAATTGTATGTGTTGGATTTAGTTGCTGCACAAAGTTCTGTATGTAATATAGGTGCTCATATCATAAGCATGGTGTGTCTAAACTGCACTGACATTGCTATTTCTTCGACTCTTTCTAGCCAAGGCCAACTATCTACAATGTGGTACTGGAGATGACTACAAGGATGGGATATGAGGTGTGTTTAAGAAAACAAACATTGCATTTCTGCTCGATATATATGCTGTCTCATCGATCACTTTGACTACATACTCTGCTTTTCAGGTGCGTTTGGTGCGGATTACAGAAATGGTCCATGACGCTTACTATTCGCGACTATATCTTGCAAAGGTAACTGCTCTCCCAAGTAAATTATATCACATAAACAGTCTTTTTTAATGCATTGGTCTGAAAAAGAACATGGCAACATGATGCCAGATTGGGAACGACCAAGACACCATTAGTTTCGACCTCAAGCCATCGGATGCTATCAACATTGCTTTCCGTTGCAAGGTATGCATTTGTTTCTTGTACTTTTCAGTACCAGATGACAATATTTGTGTGTGGACCACGACTATTGCTGATATCGAAGGTGTACCTTGTATCTTTTTGACATATTGACCATATGTATAAAATTATATTCTCCCTTGTTCCAAATTATGTACATAGTAAAAGTTATTAGTCTAGAATTACCAAAACGTCTTATAATTTGGGATGAAGGAAGTATATTTCATATGAGTATAAACTTTAAACCAATCAATTGGAGAATCAAAGCAACATGATTCCTTCGTTTGGTCGAAACCTTATTGTAGTCTGGTTTGATGCTATAAACCTTGATGCTGGTGGATGATATGACCCAATACAATTATATGGATAGATAAATTCCTCTTTTAGGAATCTTACTATTACCAATTACAGGCCCCAACAGAGATACATTCTTCTTCTAGGAATCTTACTATTACTAATTACAGGCCCCAACGGAGTCCCCCTTAATTCTCACCATACGCACTAGAGATTTTTTTTTGGCTGAAATGATTATGAAGTTTAAATATTAATATTCTCTCGAAGTTAGCACTGCTACCCCATCTTAGATCTCACTTGAAGCTCTGCTAAAAATCTTAAGTGATGTGGTGCAAATCTTAAATAACTGTTATGTCATTTTAGTACTTAGAGTGCAGTCTATGACCTAGAATTCTTATTTCAACAAAAAACAGGAGAGCTAATAAAGGAGTTTCGGCTTAACTTGAGGATACAAAATCTATAGGAATTGGATTAAATTTGAAAATCAAAATCTAGAATCATGGCGTCAAAAGACACAGGTTGCAAGTTGCAACAAAGTCAAGAATCACTATTGTTTCAGTTAAGGTTTCAACTAGATGCATATTCAGAATGCACAAAGGTGTCTTGCAAAGGATAAAAAATTATGGATATAAATGAAAAAACATATTAAACAGTAGTTGAGAAGTTTATCATAACTGAGCAGTGATTATAGAGTATCTGTTATGCTGATTGTGTTAGAAAATGAACAAACAAAAAACATGTAAATTAATATAAGTAATTTTTTATTAGCCATAGGTATTAATATTAAACACTAACATATAATACTTATATCTTCTAAGATTCTAACCCATGTCCCTACACGAGTTGATGCACTAGTATAGTATATGCAGACAAATTCTATAAGTTGTTCTATTGCTCACTGGGTGTGGTACTTATTCCAATTTGGTGGTTCTTCCATAGGTCCCTATACAAGTTAACAGGCGTATTGCGTATAACAATGGATTGAAAGTCATACAACCAAAGACGGCTGAGAGCTATGTAGGCTCCGACGACATACAAATCACAAGGCTTGACAGGTGCGCATACAAATTATGTTTTATACTCCCTCTATCCCAAATTACAAGACGTTTGACTTTTTTGACACCAAGTTTGACCACTCATCTTATTCAAAATTTTGTGCAAAATATCACTTCTTTTGTTGTGGCTTTGTTTATTAATAAAAATTCTTCAAAAATAACTTAAATTTGACTTTGTTTATATAGATTTTTTGAATAAGACGAGTGGTCAAACTTTAGGACAAAAAAGTCAAACGTCTTATAATTTGAGATGGAGAGAATATTTTCTATAAGGAGAAGTGTCTTCTTAAACTCTGCAACTGCAACCGTTCCATTGTGCAGGCCTGATGACCAACATTCCAGTGAGGCCCAAGAGTTTGATTTGGTTCGGAATATGCTCATCGCTGCAGTAGAAGAACGCTACAAAGATGCTGGTGAGCTCCTGCGGACTAGCACAACTGCAATGTTGAAGACTGTTCTTTTTTTCAGTTTTACTTTGAGTAATCTTTCTAATCGACTGATCTCCTTTCTCCTATTAATTTTTTCCAGCTCAATACAGAGACCAACTTTCCACGTTGCGGTCAAAGAAAAAGAACGCAATATAGCAGGCCCAGGCCATTATACATGAAACATCCACAGATGGTGCACATTTCAACTTGTTAGGCCTTGATGGGGGTGTACATAGGAGGCCTTTTGCTGAAGCACATGAAGGTTAAGCAAACATCTAAGAAGCACCATGTAAATACTTAAGACTTTATGTATAGACATACGGAGAACATATAATTATGGATTCTTTAGTTAGCTCGTAGTTGCAGTGATTGTACTCAAAAGGCCTGCTTTGGCTTCTCGACCTGCTTTGGCTTCCAAAAGGCCAAAAGGATGGGAACCCATAGTTGCTTTTGCAACCAAAGGGGTGGGAACCTATAGGATCTTTGAGGTAAAAGCAGCTTGAAAAATATGGAGCATCCGCTACTATAGAAATGACAAGTATGGGTACCTATATCACTGTTGTTTGTTTTTAAATTGGCAATCGATTATGAAGAAAAAATAGAATCACTATTGGGGTTCTTAGTCAACCGACAATGATAATGATTATAAGTTGGTGTTCAAAAAACCAATCTAGTGTGTGAGGATTATTTTCAAAGAATGTTTCAAAGAAAGATTATATAGTTCTTGGTGCAGGGAGAATATTTTCACTTTATAAAAACCATTGTATATTGATTTCAAAATAAGTATTGTTAAGGTTAAGGCTATATTTAGCGGGACTACGGCTCTGATTTTTTTGCGGCTCCTTGCAAAGAACATACCAAACACCCATAAAATATGACTCCTCGCAAGGAGCCCGAACGAGCCAAAGGTGTTTTTTTTTAACAAAGAAGCTTGCCAAAATGCTTCACAAAATAGTTTCAGCTCCACCATACAAGATGCACCACATGAAAAGACAGTCCTATTTTGATGATTGGTTCGTAGGAATCTGTATGCACAAATGTTTTTTTTTTGAATGCCCATAAATTGATTGTGTTGTAACTTTGTACTAAAAAAATCATAGCTATCATTGCCGACATTTAGTAAAGTCAAATACTCCCTCCATATTGGTAAAAAAGTAATCGTGAATAACTTTTAAATTATTGAGTTTAAAGATATAAAAATCATATAAATAAATTTGTCTTGAAAAGTACTTTTATAAAAATATACATATATTATTTTACAACGAATATTTTTTAAAAAACAAGTGGTGAAAGTTAAAATTTGGAGACGGTGTCGCTGTCTAAAATGACTTTTTTACCAATACGGAGGGAGTACGATGCTAATGAAGGGGTTCCGAACTGACGATGATAGTGCGTGTTTGTCGTGAATGCGAACAAGTGCTTGTTGGAGCTGAGAATGCGAGAGAGAATTGACGGAAGATGTGTATAAAATGTAAGATGAAGGCCAAGCTAGAAGGAAGAGGACACCGTTAATAATTGAATAAATAAATAATATTCAGTACGAGCCCACATAATAAACTATTTCCTCAGGTGACGTAGTTTGTAAAAGTGTTTCTTAAAACAACTCCAGCAATAGCCCCTAAACACAAGATCCCTACTTTTAATTTAAATACTTTCCCTATTTTTGAGGCTTTGTTTTTTTAAATTGTTCTCTAGCAGTGGTTCTCAAAATAGAGGATCCAAATTATCTAAAGTGCCAATAAATCATGGGGTTTGATTGTTGATCAATATATATATATAAATCCGAGGGTGCGCGCTGTGGCTGGAAAGTGGCCCGAATTCGCCTGTCAGCTTTAGGATTTTGACAACCATTATATTGAAATCTAAAATAGGTGGCCACTCAATCTTCAATAATTTGGACGAGTAGTACTTAGGACATCCGCAATGAGTGGCTCATAAGCTAACTCTTAACATTCTTTTCATATTTTAATAGAAGAAAAAGAAAAGCTAGAGCTAGACTTATACACATATTTTAAGATGATGTGAGTATGTTATGTGGGGTTTATTATATTATGAGCTATTGCTAAAAACTAAGAGCATCTCCAACAACTCCCTATATTCACTTGCTATTCTTATAATTTTGCAAAAAAACTCAAAAACACCTCTCCAACAACTCCCTATATTCACTTACTATTTTTCCGAACTTGGTAAATACCCCATCCGCGCGCGCAAATTCCCGCGCGCGTATCGTACGCGCATATCTTCGCGGCCGTGTTTTCTTCGCGCAGTCAGTGATTCAGCGATAGAATTTACCGGTGGACCAGGGCGACGAGCGTGTCACAGCCAGGGCCACGGCCACCGCATCGAACGTCGACGATGACGCCAATCCGATCCTGACATCCAGGGGCTGGTCTTTTCACTAGTGCTGCCGCTAATTTTTTTTAATTTTAATTTTCTTTTTCCCTTTTATTTTTTTTCCTTTTCTTTTTCTTTTTATTTTCCCTTTGCATCCTGCAGTGGCAGGTATGCATGTATCCGTGACCTGCATGACGCAAGCGTGAGAACTGATGGGACCTCCTTTTTTGTTTTAGCAAGTTAAAAATAGGGAATTATTGGAGATAGCTTCTTTTTCACTTGGTATATTATTTTAGCAACTTGCTAAAACACAACTTTTAGCAAGTAATTTTTACCAAACTGTTGGAGATGCTCTAATACTATTGGAGATATTGGTTTAGAGCTAGCAGCTGACTCTTACTGTTGCGGGTGCCCTTAGGGCTAGTTTAGTTGGAGGTGTGAAAAGTTTTTGCGTATCACATCAGATGTTCGAGTAGTCATTTAGTCTATTAAAAATAAACTAATAAGAAAATAAATTACATATTTTGTTTGGAAACCGTGAGACGAATTCATTTAGACTAATTAATTCGTCATTAGCACGTGTTTACTGTAACACAACATTGTCTCGCAAAATACACATAATCTGTGTAATTAGTTATTTTTTTAGTCTACGTTTAGTACTTCGTGTGTCTAAACATTTGATGTTATGTGTAATTTTTTTTTTGTGGTGGGAACTAAACAAGACTTTATTAATTACTTCTTGGCTGCACATTTTACTCCTCGAGGAGTCATTTTTTTTTAAAAAAAAGTTTAGCCAAATATATAAAAAATATTAATATTTATGATATGTAATAATATCATAAGACTGATGATGAAACATGTTTTTATGATATTTTTTCAATCATATTATTTTTTAATAAATAACATGATTTGAAGAGTGGGACTCCCATTTTTGCCCCCCCCCAGGAGGGTGTATTTGCAATTTCGTCTTTGCTGGAAGATTGCCCCGTCCAACTCCAACGGTCGAAGAAGGATTACGCGCCAACTACCGCGGCCCGCATCGCGAGGGCAATCAAGATGGCCTGGCCCTGGCGTCGGCGGGCCTCGAAGCGAAGCGACGAAAGGGGCTGTGGGAAACTCAAAATTCGAATTGCAGCTTCTCCCTCCGCCCCACGACCGTCAAAAAAAAAAAAAAAATCCTCTTCGTCCTCGGCCCTCCCTCTCCCTCCCCGTCTGGCCCTCCTCCGCCCTCCACTCCACCGCCTCCTCTTCGCCGACCACCGCCCCTGCCTCCCCCTCGTCGTCGGATGAGATCTGGGAAAGGGGGCACCCACCTGCGGCCAAGATCCGTTCCAGGCGGCGGGGGAGGGGGAGGTCGCCGCGCCCGCGCCCGCGCCTCGTCCTCCTCGTCGGCGCCCCCTCGTCCTCCTCTTCACTGGAGCCCGAGCGAGGACGGGCGCAACCTCTTTCTTCCTCCTCTTCGCCGGAGCCTGAGCAGGGACGCCGTGTGTGTGTGTGGCGGTTCTCCTAGGTTTTCTCGGGTATGGCGCCAAACACGAAGCATCTTCTCTTCTCCCCGCGATTCTTTTGGAACTTGGAAGCCAGTTGTGGGAGAAAGCTAGCTCTGCTGATTCGAATCTTATTATTTTTTTTTGAGAAAAATAAAATAAGGTTTCCTTGTTTGTTCCAGAGCCAGAATGGTGAAGGGGCTCGGCCCTCAACGCCGCGCCTCGGTGGGCCCTTATCCCGCCGCGGCACGTGGCGATGAGAACGCGCCGCCGGATGGGCTCGTCGCCACGGGGCCCGGCGCCGCCTCCCGGCATCTCTTCCACCTCCGGCGGCCACTGGTGTCGTCCGCGTCCATGTACAACCGGAAGCCCCAGTTGCCGGCGCCGACGCCCAAGAACGGTTCTGGGGTCAGGGCTGCGGGCAACACGCCGGCGCGGCCGAGTGTGGCGAGGACTTCCCTTGCGCCGACCAAGAGGTTGAGGAAGCCTGCGTTCAGCTTCGGGACGTGTTCTGCGGAGGTGCCATCTTTCAAGGTCCAAGAGAGCATCGCGTTGTCGGAGGTGAGGTCAAATACATATCCCTGTGCTGTTTTTTTTTCCTTTCTAAAATTAAATTGAGGCTGTCCAATGCAGTTTTCAACTCATGTATGACCTTTAACACTCTTTGAAAAAGACTGCATAACTTAACCATACAACACTGTAGAATAGCTATATCAAAAACAGTAAGACTCATATAGACTTTGGCTTCCATTACTGTCCCTGCAAATCACACCTCCATATTACATCTGTTATGTTTTTTTTCTATGAGAAATACGCTAACATTATGCTATTTGGTTTTATGTACAGAATCCGTTGTCCAAATATGCCCCTGTTACACCTGCAAATCTAGAAGCCTGTTCTGATGAAGGTACCATGGGGAACACAGAAAGTAAGTTAAGACTGGAGCTGGAATGGGATATACTTAAAACCATTCTTGTGGAAGAATTGAAATCCCGTGCAGAAGTTGAGGACAGGACAGCTGCTTTAGGTGATGAGCTGAAAGAAGCAAAGTTTCGTATCCTTGAAGCTTGCAGGCAGAAAGAAGCCATACAAGGAACTCTTGAATCTAATCTGGTTGATTTGATACAAGAATCAAATGAGCTGAAGAAGGCTAATGACAAAAGCCTAGAGCTTCTCAATGTGAGGGATATGGAAATCCAGAGATTAAACACGGAGCTTGAGAAAGCAAACTTGTACCAGCAAGATCATGTATCTTGCAGTTCTGCTAAGCAAGAAAAGGATGATATCTCTAGGCAGGATGAGGTTCAAACTGAGCTGATTAGAGACTTGACAAGAGAGCAGTCATCAATCCAGCTGCAGCTAGAAGCCAGTAAGAAAAATGAGTTGTTGGCCAAACAAAACCTTGGTGAAATTGAGCTTTTGTTGGATGAATCCATAGAAACAATTGTGCAGAAGGAGGTTCTTGCACAAACCTATGTTTCACTAGTAATGGATATGGAAGAAGAGGTCCGTTGGCTGGAGTCACAACAAGAGCAGTCAAAGAGTTACTATGAAGGTAGACTTAAAGAACTGGAGATAAGGATGCAAGAAATGAATGATCAGGTTGCTGCATCACTTATTTCAAGGAATAAAGAGGTAACCCTTGAAAGGCTATTAGTCTTTCTTTTTTGAAACTTTTTTCTTTTCCAATATATATTTTTTTTATTTCATTGAACAACAAACTAGCTTCTTTCTCAGCTGCACTGTAATTTAGCATATTCAGAGTAGAACCTACTTGGTTGCTGGCTTATCATGTTTCCTTAATACTGCTTGTAACCTTTGTGCTTGTTATTATTATTTTTCAGATAAGGAAGACACATGCTGAAGAGAAAAATGAAATATTGAAAAATAATAAAACGCTGGAGAATTCTATTGAGGACTTGAAGGTTGATGTGTATTCATTACAAGAGAAAGTGAGTTTGCCACTGCTTTTTTTTTTATTAGTGTTAACTAGTCATATATTGCTCTTTCTCAACAGTGAATTTTGCCATTTCTCCATAGGCTAACAAATTAGAAGAAGAAGCACAGCAACAAAGAAGAAAGCGAGAAAAACTAGAAGTGGAGCTGCATAATCTCCGACAACAATCGCTACTTGCGCGATCTATGTTTACAGCTGTAAGGCAACATTTTATAACTCACACACTCTCTCTCTCTCAGGGTCCTAAGTTATAGAAATAGTGAGCTACTCTGTTCACAAGAGAGTCGGAGAATATGTCGAAAGGAGGTTTCTGATAAGGAATCTGTGGCAATGACACATTTTGCAAACCATCTATCAGTTAACATGCTTGTACCATTTTTTATCATTCTGACCTTCATTATTATTATTGGTGATTGTGCTGCTTCGCAACATTTTCATCACAAATTTGAAACTGTTTGCAACTAATTATCAAGGAGCTAAAACTTCTGGATTAGTTTCATAAGACCAAAACTATGTCTGCTCTCAGCTTCACATACCTACAACATTCTGCATGGTTGTAGGCCTGTGGGCAGAAGTAGTTGTAGTTCCACATAACTGATCCTTGAAGTTGTGTTTCTTTGATAGTTAGGCGCAAATAATCTTCTATCATCTATGAAATTATCTTTTGCCTCATCTAATGCTGTACATATATAATTTACTATTGTTCATTTTGATAGCTGTTAGTTCATTGTTCTCATAGACTTTTTAATGCTGTTTATATATAATTTACCAAAAATATCTATCTGGTATTCTTTGAGAGTGTTTTTGCTTTTTCACCCATTTCTTTGGGTGCAGGGTATATTAATATCTCACATGTTCCACAATGTGCATATTATATGTTTCCTTTTATGCAGGTGGCTGAGCAGTTAGATGGACAGATGTCACAACCACATTTATCACATGAAGAATGCCAGTCAGAGAGCTCACAGTTTGAGCACATCAGCCCAGCTGAGCAGTCTGAGTTATACAGCAATGATGCAGACAGTGATCTGGCACCCACAGAGTCTGAATCAGGAGAGCAAGTGCCACCTGAAGCCCTAATTGAGGTTGTGGAGGAGAAGGAGTTGCCTCCAGTTGCTCCAGTGCAGGGCAGGAGGAAGCCCTTGGCCTATGCTCGGGCCCCTTCTGACGAGCTTAAGAGGCTCAGAACTGTTAACCACTATGAGGGGCAGAGGACAGCGACAGACAGGAGGTTCTGGTCCATTGAGCAACAGGACTTGTACACCTCCATATATAAGAGTGCTAACATATTCGAAATGAAGTGGATTGACTGGGAGCATATTTGCAGCGTAGATCAGTTTGCTGGTATCAGGGAGCGATGTGCCTTTCTGGGGCTTGAGCAGATCATGAGTTATTGCTGTGCTTGGGACACTGAGCTCATTAGACAGTTTTACTCTACGGTTCATATCAGCACGGACAAGAGCTCCATAACTTGGATGACAGATGGCAGAAAGATCACTACTAGCAAGAGAGCATGGGAGAAAGTGTTCGGCATTCCTGGCGGTGTTCATACTGAGATTCACTCTCAGTTTTGGCTTGATGATGATGACAAAAGGATCCTGTACACAGCTGCAGATTGCAAACCTGGCCAAATCAGTGGTCTCTCTCCTTTGACAATCATAGCCAAAAAGATTGTTTGGTCAACCATCTACCCCAGGTCTGGAAATACCATTGATGGACATAACTGGAACCTCATGTTTCATATTGTGAAGCAGCATCCATTTGATATCATTGGTTTGCTCTTTGGTGAGATAGAGTTAATTATTTCAGGTCGCAGTGGCACTAGGGACTTGCTGCTTTATGCACCATATATCATGGGGATGATCATGAGCGCTTTTGAATATGACGGGCCTAGAGAATCCAGGCACAACTCATACAGGCCCAGGCCTACCTACAAGCAAAAAGGGAACAGATCTAGTTGTCCCCGAGCACCTGCTGTAGCTGCCCCATTTGAGCCACCACTTCCACCGTTTCAGCCAGAGATTGTGGTCGACGATGCAGCTGGACATCAGCCCCAGGGAGAGGCAGTCCATGGGCAAGTTGATGTAAGCATCACACAAACAGATCTTCATGTTGTAGAGGACAGACTCAGACCTATAAGGCACTCAGCAGCCGATGTTTCAGCTCAGCCAGCCATTGTGAGGCCAAGCCCGTTTGGGAGATTTCCTTGGTATCAAAGGGAGAAGTGATGACTGTAGGTGTGAATAGGGCAGTAAGTTGCTGTGCTATTCTTGATGGCTATCTTGCACTGATTTCTCAGTTATTTTGTGTATATATCACTGACTTCCTCGCCATGCACATTCAGAGCTTCAGTAACTTTCACATGGAACTTGTCGTCTGAAACATTGATGATTATGGTGTTCATGTGATTCCACATTTTTTTAATGACGTGATTTTGTTTCAAGTTATCAGATGCTGACTAGATAAAGCAACTCCAAGTTGGTTGTTATTTTCTGGGATCACTTATAATATGCTAGTAAGATAAGATGAGACCCACATGTTAACTACTTAACTTTTGAACTTATCTGTTTATGATCATTTTGTTTGAGATAATAGACATGAACATTATCCCCACCTGCTCTGGTGACGCAGCGAGCTGCTGAGCAACAGTGAGCAGGCACTTGAGTCCTGTAACCGCCCCTGTGTCGGCCTCATCTGGAAAACTGGATAGCACCAAAAGGATGAAAATCGTCTCCGGATGGGGATGGGGATGGGGATTTGAGAGGTGTAGTGTGTAGGTGTTGTTATTAGTGTCCAATGCTTGTTTTACAGATTCTGGTGACAGCTGAAGGCTGTACAAAATGAGAAAGGCCTTATTTACACTATCTGTTTCTGGGTTCCGTACAGTACATATGTTTCTGGAAAGCATTTTTTTTCTTTCTTATTAGAAAAAAAATAATGTCCATTTTATTTTCTAGTGGTTAATAATGTGAGCACATCTACCAGTGTGAACCTGTTTCAGTTTCAGCGTTTGAAATTTTGTAGTGTTGTATGTATGTACTAGTAGGTCTGATGATAGCTTTTTTTTTTTGAAACTGGGCATTCCATTACTCATTGGCTAACACATCGTTAGCGACAATTACAGCGATGTCCTGGGGGATGGACTCAGTCACTATATCTTCCCCATCAGAACAAGAAAAACCCAAACCAGCCAGCTTATGAGCCGCAGCATTACAGACTCTTCCCACATGAACACAAACAAAACTACTGAAATTTGAACTCACTACGAACTTTAATTCTTCTACCAGCTGGGCTAGCACCGATTCATCATATGCTGTAGAATTTATAGCCCTCACGACCTCGCTGGCGTCTGTCTCCAGGATGAGATTACTGATCCCCAAATCTGCTGCTGCTTGTAAGCCATGCAAGCAGGCTATGATTTCAGCCTGAAAAGCATTCAGAAGGTTGCCAATCTTCCCTCTCCCGGTCAGCACCACCTCTCCATCATGGTCCCGAATCAAAAACCCCCAACTTCCACTCCTTGTTTCCTGAATAAAAGATCCATCAGTATTCAATTTAAGGACATCTCTGGGCGGCCGCGACCACTTTCTTTTGGATTGCTCATGAAACACCCGGCTACTCATTGATGGTTGTACCACCTCATGAACATACAGCTCTATGCATCTTGCAATAGTTTCAGCAGGTCGGCGCCTCCCCTCCTCTCTTATACTGTTACGTTCTGTCCAAATAAACCACATGCCAATCACCAGTATTTCTCTCTTCAGTTCCTGCTGCTTCAGTACCCATTCAGTAACCCCATAAGCATTTGGGATATTAGCTAGGATTCTCCGATCTGCTTCCATGTTTAGAGCTTGCCAGATTCTTTTTGCCAATTTACATTTGAAGAACAAATGAGCACCATCCTCGCTCATCCTCCCGCAGACTGGACAACTTATGTCCAAATCCAGACCCCGCGTGATCAGATTACATCTAAGAGGGTGACTGTTGTGAGATAGCCTCCACATGAAGTGCTTCATATATCGTGTTCACTAAAACATTACCAGTATGACAGTCTCTAGTCATAATAGTTTACAGTATTCTATGTGTTTGATTGACCATGCCTGGCAAGTGAGAGCAATCAATCAAGGCCGGCTTCAATTCTGCTGGTGCTGGCTGACCTGTCGCCGACGCACGCCTGCCTCCGGAGAGGACTGCTGCTGCTGCTGCTGCTGCTGCATCCCATCCGCAAGGCTGGCCATCGTTATGAATTTATCGGTTCTGCAGTGTCCGTGACTCCATGAGCGAGCAGAAGTTTTCCATTCCATGAATTTTATTTAGCCATCTTGTTGTAGTTGGTGCAATCGTGTTAGGAGCGATTTGGGCATGTCGCCGTGGTTGAAGTCATGCTGGCGCATCAGTCTGATGCTTATTAGCTGCAGCTCCTTAGAAGGAGGTTGAGCTGGGACTATTCTGCGTCCAGCCTCGGATCATCACTGGTATATGAGGATAGGGGGTATCTTTTGAGCTTTGTTTGTGTTGAGTCAACAGTGTGGATGCATTGCATGAATGATGGATCGGTCCAGTTGGCAGTGGAGACTACAGAGACGAGATGGCAAATTTGCCAATTGCGTAGGAATCATTGGTTTATGAATTTGCCAACTGCGTAGGAATCATTGGTTTATGAACTCGTGAATGTATTCTGAAGCTGAAGTGAATAGGGCTAACAGTCCTTATCGTCGTCGAGCTGGTTTCTGCATTCTTCATCCAGTCCCAACAACGTTGGTACCGTGCCATTCAGATGGGCTGGGCCGTTTTATCATTATCGCTTATCAGGGCTGTTTTCTTGGCCAACTCGATCACCGTTAGTGGGCCAGACTCCACTGGACTGAGAGAGTCACCACCCCTCCGCACAGAGCCTCTTCTCCAGTCCTCGTCACGTAGACGTTGGACGCCTGGACTCCACAACACATCCGAATGGCGGAATCCCGCCGCCACCTCGCTGATCGTCCTGGCTGGCTCCACCAACTCATGGTCGATTGTGCCACGTTGGTAACCAGACTCTTCGCCAGCGATGGACGATGGCGGACAGCGACAGTCGCTGGTGCCCTGGTGGCTCGGCGTCGGCGCGCGTCGAATCAAGTCGAGCAAGCAAAGGTGAGCGCTTTCTGTTTCTTCTTCTTCTATCGCGCGTGCGTCCTCGATCGACAGTCGAGACGGTCTTAGTTACTGTGTGGTGTGCGAGTGCGCCATAGGGAACACTGGAACAGGCACTGCACGCAGCACGCCCGTGCGGGTCTAGGTCCAGCAGGTCGAGTGCCATGGCATGGAACGAACGCGCTCGTGCCCACAGCCTGTTCGTGGGAATGTCCCCAAGCAGAAGCAGTCTTAGGGGATGAACGGCCAACGTCTTCGACGTTGACCTGCAGGTATTGCACTCTTGCAGGAGGCTCAGTGGTGCTATTGCTGTAGAACGGCGCCTGTATTTTCAGCTCTCGTCTCGTCAGTCGTCACCCCCCTTTGGAAATTCCTTGCTGCTTTTACTCCTGGCTTAACAAGAATTTGCGCCAAACAGAGCACATGCGGACATTTCCTCATTTCTGTTTCCTCACTGGGGTGAAATGAAAATGGCATGGGTGATTATTGTGGTTGAGTTCTTCAATTTGTTTTAAACACGAGATACCTTCTGGCTGAGATTCCTCATTTGACTTGCATTTCTTATTGGCTGGCACATCTCACCCTCTTGTTTTGTATTCCTCGTTAGATTCCTATGGTCTTGATTAGAGTTTCTATAGTTTGCACAGGATGCTGGATGCTGGTTTCTATAGCATACGTTCCCAAGAAAAAAACCTATCAGTGTGCAGTATGGGTAATGGGTTCAAGTGAGAACGTATAGTATAGGTAAATGTCAACGCCTCGTTAGAACCACTGAAGCACCAAAATCAAAGAAGCTCTCGCTGCAGACCTGAAGCCTAGCTAAGTCGTGCCTAAAAAGTCTCTACAGATCAAACCCCGCAGGCTCAGTTTTTCATTGAGAAGATGTCTGGAGATTGCAGGGTACACAGCTGTTGATGAGGTTTCGAGGTATCTACTGCCTTTTAGACCAGATTATCCTCTTCATTTATTTGGTCTGTGCCTCGGTCATGCTTGTCTGTTCCTCCTCTGTCTGGCATCAGCCATTTCCTTCAGCAAGTAAATTTACATTCGTTTTGCCTCTACAACGTACTGAAGATCCAATCAGTAAAAACAACATAGATTTTTATCCTTCTGTGCTAGAGGCTTTGGTATGTCACAGCTCTCCTTCTCTCACACACATATTCCTGTTGACATTAGAAACAAGAAGAATAGAGGGAGTTTGCTTGCAAAGAAGCGCTTCAGGAGCCCAAAAGTCTGCATGGCCTATTTTTCTGCCCAAGAGGCACTGTGCTTCCTGAAGGCTGAACGCATGCCCAGTACAAGAACGGCATAGCTTCTTTTTCTTTGTTCTTCTCTTCCAGAGGCGTTGGTATATTCCTAACCTTTAAATAGCTCATTTTCGTGTACATATCATAGCCTTGTTTCCTCAATCTCTTGCATGTTGCTTGCTGCTCATGTTAGAAACAAGAAGTATACAAGTGTGAAGAAATAAATCAGGATCACAAAGAAGCCATATTTTCCCATGTCACATGCTGTTAATACTACCTCCCCCCAATCGTGCACATCGATATCCATGCCATCAGATCGCTGTCGGCAGGAATCATGCATGATAGCAAGTTAGCGTCATCAGGATAATTAAACAAATAATCCATGAAAGCACTGTATTTCTTACTATTACTAATTGGAGACTTCTTTTGGAGTCTCCATGCTACAGCTCATATGACACACTAGAAAAAGAGATAAATCTTAGAACTTGCAAAAGAATAGATACATCCAGCCTTCAGCCATCTATTCGACAAACATTGAATTTATTATGTATTCAATCTAAAAAATTATCCACCTCTGTCATTATGAAAATAGTATCAACAGTTATGATTTCAAATAGGTATACTATGAAAATATATTCCATTATGAATATAATGATACTTATTTCATATCATAAATATTACTACCTTTTTTTTTTGTAAAAAGTTGGTCAAAGTCAAGATTGGTTTGACTTAACACTGTAGCTAGAAATCCATTTTTTGCCGGGACGGGCGGAGGGACCCACATTATATTCCTTCATAACCCAATCAAGGCGATTCACATGGTCAGCAATATTCTTAAGTTCGGTATTATAACTCTTGATACATAAAACATTCTTAAAGCTCAAATGCTACATTTAAGCTAGTTGAAATTAATGTCTGGTCCTAGAATCCAGGATTCAACTCTACAGAGTTTTTTTGACTTCAGGGCCACTTTGGACCCACGTTGGTGAAGTCTAATTTTTTCTCTCTTCAAACTGCCTCATTCTTTGTCATACTAATATAGTACATAAGAAGTACTATATCAATTTGTTTCCTTTGAAGTACTGGTCTGTAATTTAACACCAACTCTTTCCTGCATTATGTGCCTTCCAGGTGATAATTATCAACATCTCTTCTGTATCAGTTGTTACCAAGATTTCTATAGTCGGTATTTTTACTACTGGAATAACATGGATCTGCCTAAAAATGAGCTACGAGGATACATTGAGGATAATGGCAAACCAATGTGGACAGCACATAACAATCACAACATAAGGTATTTCAAAGAAGAAGAAATAAGAATAATCACTAACAACTATGACACTCTCCTTGGGAAAGGGGGATTTGGAGAAGTTTATAAAGGGGTTCTAGATGATTACACTTCAGTTGCTGTAAAGAGGCACATCCGTAATGTGAAGGAGAACTTTGCCAAAGAAGTGATTGTCCATTGCCAAATCAATCACCGGAATGTAGTTAGACTCATTGGTTGTTGTATAGGTGAAAATGCCCTAATGATCGTGACTGAATATATCTCCAAAGGAAACCTTAGTGATATTCTTCACAGCAGTGAAATTTCCATATCTTTGGAAACACGATTGGGTATTGCTATAGGGTGTGCAGAAGCATTAAGCTATATGCATTCACAAATGTACGGGCAAGTCATCCATGGAGACATTAAGCCTGCCAACATACTTCTCGATGAAAACCTCAATGCAAAGATATCAGACTTTGGGATATCAAGGTTACTTTCAACGGATAATACCTTATACACCACAAATGTACTGGGGAGTATAGGGTATATGGATCCTTTGTTTCGACGAAGTGGAAGCCTCACCTCAAAGAGTGATGTTTATAGTTTTGGAGTTGTTCTGTTGGAACTGATTACTAGAAGAAAGGCCGATGATGGTAAAATTAACCTAACTGAAAATTTTACTCAAGCTATAGCAAAACAAAAGAAGATACAGGAATTTTATGATGTAGAAGTCGCAGGTGAGAACAATTGGTGGATTCTTGATGAAATTGGGAAACTAGCAGCAAAATGCTTAGCAATGGACCTAGAGAAACGTCCAGAAATGAAAAATGTTGCAGAAAGCCTTCGGATGTTTAGAAAAGCTCAATATCAGTCAAAAGAAAAAATGCTTTTGTTTGGCTCGGTAATGAAAAGCAAACGACCACTGCAAAATATGGTTCCTACTGACAAACACTTTCATGGGAATCAAGTTCTCAAAGCCGAGGTACAAACACAGAAAGTCAGTGAAGTAGATAGAGATGTGCATAATAATGTCACAATAGTGAGAGAAGGGAGTCTAAAACTTTACAGCTTTGGTTCATCGCAAGGGATGGACCTAGAACAGCTATTGCAATCATCTAACAAGGTTCTTGGGAAAGGAAAATATGGAACGACATACAAGAGTGTGCTGCATGATGGTTCCACGTTAATTGTAAAGAGACTGAAGAGTGTAGATTTGCCAGATGTGCCAGTGGCAGTGTTCAAGGAACGAATAGTAGCAATAGGAACAATTGAGCATGAGCTTGTAGTCCCACTTCGTCAATACTACTGCAGCAAGTATGAGAAGCTACTGGTGTATGATTATTTCCCCAATGGTAGCCTAGCTTCAAATCTTCATGGTAATATACTGTTCATGAGTTGGACCCACACAAATAGGCTTTACTTTTGATAACTATGCAGTAAGTCATGTCAAGATAGTAAGATACATATACATAATAAAAAACTCCAAGAAAATCTGCATCAATTATTAATTTATAATGAATTTGCTTTCAACAAGGCTGCGGTGCAAAATATTCTCTATATAGTTTATGTTATGCCATGATGTAGTTGAAGATTGTGTTTTTTTCACGCTGGAATAATATTTTGCAGGAAAAAATGTGGCGCTGATAGACTGGGAGACTCGATCAGCCATTGCACTCTCTGTAGCTCGTGCTGTTACCTACATCCACTCAGCCAATGCTGATGTAGCGTCCCACGACAACATCAACTCCTCCAACATTCTTCTTACAGGGAGCTATGAGGCACGTGTCTCAGAATACGGACTCAAAACTCTTGTCAGTTCCCCAACATTAGTCACCGACAACAACATTGCACAAAAGGATGATGTGTACAGCTTTGGTGTCATACTGCTTGAGATGCTCACAGGCAAGCCACCAATCCTCACAGACTTGCTCGCTTGGGTTTTATCAATCCCCCGTGAGTACTGGATAGTGCAAGCATTTGATAAGAAGCTCCTTACAAAAATCACTGTGGTAGAGAAGATGGTTCAGTTTCTCAAACTTGCAATTCATTGCTGTGACAAGAATCCCACGCTGAGACCAGCAATGTCAGAAGTTGCTCAACAGATTGAGGGAATACAACGTTTCTACAGGTGGGAATAGGCAGCTTATGGGGAGCAATGCAGAGCGAGAGGAACAAACTTTCAGTCAAGGAACATGAAACAAATTGTATTGTGAGCATACACTATTGTACAAGCATTTCTTGTTGTCTGAAAAAGACATTATTCACGTTCCATCATTTGGGTTGTTTCGGATACCATTTGAAATATGGAGCTCTATTTTTACCAACTTTTTTTTCTAGCACACATGTCACATGCTGTATATTGAGGATGCTAGTTTGCTGCAATTAGCGTCTGCTGTTAAATTAGTGCATTTTGGTTGTCTTCTGTGTTGTTAGAGAATGTAACTCAATCTATTCCAAAGCCCCAAAGAGGAAATATGTGAAAGTACAAAGTGCAGAGAGCACCCTATAGTGTAGCTAAATAGGATACACACACATGTGTATAGTACATCTCACAGATGTAAGCAGTATTCTTTAGAGAAACTTTTGCTGTTACCACTGCCAGTCTGCAATACCACTTAACCTTCAGAGGTTCATTGTAAAGGGGCATACCTTTAGTGGCCATCAAAATTCTGATTTCAGTTCTTGTGTCATGAAGATTGTGCCTCTATATGATGTAGCTAGGAGAGCTCTTTGTTGATGAACTGGACAAGATTACAATGGCTATACTTAGCAATGGCAGCAGTGACAGAGCTGGTTCGCCCTCCCTGGGAAGCTCTGAACAGGAAACTCTATTCCTGCCTGCTTCTAATCCCAGCCGTTGTAGTGGTTATATTCCCCACACGCGTGGCTTAGACACTACTATTATCATCTAATTGGCCATGCACCAACACTAGAGGTAGCCGCACACTCACATGAGTGGCTGGGGACACAGCTAGCCAATTCAATTGAGGTCTTGTTTGGTTGTTTTCCAATTTTTTTTTTGCGTTCTACGATAAATGTTGGAACACTAATTTGAAGTATTAAACATGAACTAATAATGAAACCCATTACATAACCCCGGGTAAAATTACGAGACATTTCTAATGAGCCTAATTAGGCCATGATTAGATAATGTTGTGCTACAGTAAACAGTCTCTAATGACAGGTTAATTAGGCTTAATAGATAGATCTCGCGATTTCCCGTCCACCCGTATAATTAGTTTTATATTTAGATCATATTTAGTTCTCCTAATCTTTGATTTACAAATGCTATAGTATTTTTGCAAAATGATTTTGCAAAATTTTGTGAATCTAAACAAGGCCTGACCAGGCTCAACCACTAGAAGTAGCTGTACTCTTCTTCTTCCTAATATAGTGCTGCCCAATGAATGAGTCCAAAACACTATATCATAGTAACTGTAGGATGAAATATTGGCTTGGAGATATTCAGTGGTAAGCTCTCTGCAAAATTGCCGAGGCACAAGAAAAAAAACCTAGGATTTTTGTCTGGCATTGCATTCAACTGAGGATCACGAGACTCCTATACTAGAATAGAAGGTGTGGCTATTCTTTTAGTCCATTTAATTTAATACGGTGCCGCTTGGCATTTTGTATGAAAAAGGGAGTAGAGAACATAGCAATTTGAGCGGACAAAAATTAACGACACTTAGGGTCTACTTGGTGTAGCTCATAATGTTTTCTTTTTTTTTACAAAACAGCTTCATGAGTGAAAATATTTTTCCCTCCTCTCATAAAATGATAAGTTAGGATAAAGCTAAAAAAATAATTTTTTCACAGCTTACTTCCTCGTTTCTCTCTCTCAACCATATATAGGGTCACTTTGGTTAGGCTTTCCAAAAGCCAAAATCCTAACAAGAGGGGTTGCTTTTGGAAGCAGCTTTTTAAAAGTAGATGCTTTTCCATAGTTTGTTTTTGAAAACTGCTTTGACTTTGTTTTTGGCTTTTGATTTTCTGCTTTTTAAAATAGATGAAATAAAAAACTCTTTTATAATTCTTTAAAAAGAAATAATTATAAAAGACCACAAGAATCTAATCTGATGGCTGATAATTTTAGTACTCAAACCCCTCCACTTATGGAGTGCTTTGTAATAACTTGATAGGATGAGTGGGGGGTTTGAGTGCTAAAATTACCAGCCATAGGATTAGATTTATGTGGTCTTGATTAAAGTTTGCATAGGAGTTTAGTTTGCATAGCATATGTTCCCATACTTTATACTTGTTTAACCAAACAACTTTTAACTTTTCTATAACTCACAACACACATCAGCTTTTTTATAGCTCATAGCCCACAACAGTTTTCCCCACAACCACGGCTCAACCAAACATGCCCACAAAGTTATTGATTAAGCTGTTTTATCAAACAACTTTTCTAAAATAACTCAGATTCACTTAAAAAGTAGTTCCGTTATTACAAGAGATGGTCGATGGACAGCGACAGCTCCTCTTCCTCGTCCCTACGCGAGAGATGGCCGATGGACAACGACAGACAGTCACTAGCTCTAACGACGCGCGTTGTTCTGTTTCCTCGTCCTCTTCCGACGTGCGTGCGTCTTCGAGATGATCTTACATGCAACATACTCCTGTGTGTCACAAATTCAACTTGATTTATAGTAAATACATTCAACATTTATATCTCTAAACAAATTTATTAAAAAACTAGATCTAAAAATCTTTTCAATAATACTAATTATGTAAAATAATTATTAATATTTTTAATATATATTTATTAAAGATGTTTTTTTAAAAACGAAAACGATAGTTATTTAGGAACGGAGGAAGCAGTCAACAGGTACGCCATGCGGTGCCATGGCATATTGGCATGCCTATGCATGGCACACCGCACACGCTTGTGCCCACAGCCTGTTCATGGAACTGACTTCAAGCAGTGCTGGGGTCGGAAGTCGGATGAACGGCCAAGGGCCAACGTGTTGGACGTTGACCTGCAGCCGTGGTGCTGCAATAACACTGCAGTCTGCAGGCGATGAGCTAGGACACATGGGGTGGTTGATGAGCTCTTATTATTTTGTTTCTGACAAGACATGATACAACTACTAGTCTCCATTCCCCATTTCACTTGGAAGTTTCGTTTGATTAGGGCATCTCGCCCCTTCAGTTTTATTTATCTTTTGGTTGGCCTGAGTCTTCTAAGCGACCAAGGTTTCAATTTGTTTGGATAATATGGTCTAAAGTTCAGCTACTTTAAGTATTGAGATTCTTTTTTTAAAAAAAGAATGGCAAAAGCTTTGCAGCAGATTTTATTAAACAATAGAAAAGAAAAAAAAAAGCAACCAAAAATTACAGACACGACTTCAGGGAACCAGACTTGTCCGACTGAAAGAAAAACAACACAACTGTACACGAACTCAAAAAACCAAGGCCTTGAGATTCTAAACATGAGGTCTATAGTGTTGTCTAAAGTTTAATTAATCAACCTCGTAAAAACTTTTATCGCTCGAGTAAGCTAAAGTGTTCTATAGTTTTAGTCCTCAACTTTAATCAAACAAAGTTTACACCATACAGGATACTCTTGCAGATGCTATAATAAGAACATATACTCCCTCCATCCCAAATTATTTGGCATTCCAAGAATCTTGGAGAGTCAAAGTTTTTCAACTTTGACCAAAATTCTAGAGAGAAATATAAAGATTTATGAAATCAAATATATATATTATGAAAATATAACTAATGAAGAATCTAATTGTACTTAGTTGATATCATTATTATTATTATTTTACTATATAAATTTGGTCAAAGTTGGGAAACTTTGACTTTCCAAGATTCTTGGAATGACTTATAATTTGAAATGGAGGGAGTAGATGTGAACGACGCTAATACATTTATTGCTTTCCAGATCTGCAGTATCTCCTTTCCAAAAAATAAAATAAAGATGCCAACGAGCACCAAAATAAAAGAAGCTCTCTTGATGAGATCTGCAGTATCTCCTTTCCAAAAAAAAAAAAAAAGTTAAAGATGTCAACGAACACCAAAAAAAATCAAAGAAGTTCGCTGCAGATCTGCAGCGTACCTAAGTTGCGCCTAGAAAGTTTCTTCTGCCCAAACCCCTCAGGCTCAGTTTTGCATCCACAAGATGTCTGGACATCGCAGGGTACACAGCTGTTGAGGAGATTTCGAGGTATCTACCGTCTTTTAAACCAGATTTATTTGCATTTTGCTCAGGTCATGCTCCTAGATTTGATTTCTTCTCTGGCATCAAAACTATTTCCTTCGGCAAGTACATTTACATTAGCTATTTCCTTCAGCAAGTACGTTTACATTCGTTTTGCCACTTCGAATTCTCAGGGTACTCTATGTACTGAAGTGGGACTCTATGTACTAAAGGCTGAACGCATGACCAGTACAAGTTCGAACGGCATAGCTTCTTCTTCTCTTTCAGAGGCTTTGGTATATTCCTGACCTTTTAAATAGCTGATTTTCGTGTACAAATCATAGCCTGTTTTTCCTCGATCTCATGCACGTTGCTTGCTCTGCTCATGTTAGAAACAAGAAGTATACGAGAGTTTGCTTGTGAAGAAATAAATCAGGATCACAAAGAAGCCATATTTTCCCAGGTCAGATGCTGTTAATTCTACCTCCCACCCACCAATCGTGCACTTCGAGATCCATGCCATCAGATCGTTGTCGGCAGGAGTCATACAAGATAGCAAGTTAGCGTCAACAGGATAATTAAACAGATAATCTATGAAAACACCGTATTTCTTACTATTACAGTATTACTAATTGGAGACTTCTTTTGCAGTCTTCAGCTACAGCTTACAAGACACGCTAGAAAAAGAGATACATCTTAGAAATTCTTGCAAAAGAGTAGATACATCCAGCCATGAGTCGTCTATTCGATAGACATTGAATCTATTATATATTATATCTAAAAATTTACCCACCTCTGTCATTATGAAAATAGTGTATCAATGGTTATGATTTCAAAAAGGTATACTATGAAAATATATTTCATGGTAAATATAATGATACTTATTTGATATCATAAATATTAGTACTTTTTTTTAAAAAAGTTGGTCAAATCGAAGATTGGTTTAACTTAGCACTGTTGCTAGGAATCCATTTTTCTGGGATGGACTCCATAGCCCAATCAACGCAATTTACATGGTCAGCAATATTCTTAAGTTCGGTATTATAACTCTTGATACAGAAAGCATTGGTGAAGCATTGGTAAATTAATGTCTGGTCCTAGAGGCCTAGGATTCAACTCTACAGAGTTGTTTCGACTTGAGACCCACTTTGGACCCTTGCATTGGTGAAGCCCGGCCAATTTTTTCTCCAAACCGACTCATTCTTTGTCATACTAATATAGTACATCATGAGAAGTACTATATCAATTTGTTGTTTTAAGTACAGTCTGTAATTCAACACCAACTATTTCCTACATTATGTGCCTTCCGGTGAGAATTATCAACATCTCTTTTGTATCAGGTGTTATCAAGATTTCTATATTCGGTATTTTTACTACTGGCATAACATGGATCTGCCAGAAAACGAGCTACGAGGATACATCCAAGATAATGGCAAACCAATGTGGACAGCACATAACAATCACAACATGAGGTGTTTCGAAGAAGAAGAAATAAGAGTAATCACCCAACTATGACACTCTCCTTGGGAAAGGGGGATTTGGAGAAGTTTATAAAGGGGTTCTAGATGATAACAGTTCAGTTGCTGTAAAGAGGTACAACAGTAATGTGAAAGAGAACTTTGCCAAAGAAGTGCTTGTCCATTGCCATATCAATCACCGGAATGTAGTTAGACTCATTTTGGTTATTGTATAGGTGAAAATGCACTAATGATCGTGACTGAATATATCTCCAAAGGAAACCTCAGTGATATTCTTCACTGCAGTGAAATTTCCATATCTTTGGAAACAAGATTGGGTATTGCTATAGGGTGTGCAGAAGCGTTAAGCTATATGCATTCACAAATGTATGGGCTAGTCATCCATGGAGACATTAAGCCTGCCAACATACTTCTCGATGAAAACCTCAATGCAAAAATATCAGACTTTGGGATATCAAAGTTACTTTCAACGGATAAGACCTTATACACTACAAATGTAACCGGGAGTATATGTTATATGGATCCTTTGTATGTACGGAGCGGGTGTGTCAGCACAAAGTGTGATGTTTATAGTTTTGGGGTTCTTCTCTTGGAACTGATTACTAGAAGACAGGCGAATGATGCTAAAATTAGCCTTACTGAAAACTTTATTCAAGCTATGGCAAAACGAAAGAAGATACGGGAATTTTATGATGTAGAAGTTGCAGATGAGAACAATTTGAGGATTCTTGATGAAATTGGAAAACTGGCAGCAAAATGCTTAGCATTGGACCTAGAGAAACGTCCAGAAATGAAAGATGTTGCAGAACGCCTTCGAGTGCTTAGAAAAGATCAATGTCAGCCACAAGAAAAAAACACTTTTGTTTGGTTGGTTCTGGAGAAGCAAACAACCACCCCAAAATATGGTCCCTACTGACAAACACTTTCATGAAAAGCAAGTTCTCAAAGCGGAGGTACAAGCACAAAAAGTCGTTGAAGTAGACAAAGATGTGCATGGTGTCGCAGTAGCCAGAGAAGGGAGTCCAAGACTCTACAGCTTTGGTTCATCGCAAGGGATAGAATTACAAACGCTGTTGAGTGCAGATCCAGAGATTCTTGGGAAAGGAAAATATGCAACGACATGCAAGGCTGTACTGCATGATGGTTTCACATTAACTGTAAAGAGAATGAATACTGTAGATGTGCCAGAGTCAGTGTTCAAGGAGCGAATAGCAGCAATAGGAACAATTGAGCATGAGCATGTAGTCCCACTACGTCAATACTACTACAGCAAGGATGAGAAGCTCCTGGTGTACGATTATTTTCCCAATGGTAGCCTAGCTTCAAATCTTCATGGTAATATACTGTCGAGGACTCAGCATGGTAAGTCATGTCAAGATTCATAATAAAAATCACCAAGAAAAATCAATTGATAATGAATTTGCTTTATTTGAGTAGAAGGTTCGATCTATTGCAAGATGATATTCTATATGTAGCTTGTGTTATGCCACGATTTTTTTTTTGTTGAAAACTATGGTTTATATATTCACACAGGATTAATTTTCCAGGAGAAAATGTGGAGCCAGTAGGCTGGGAGACTCGATCAGCCATTGCACTCTCTGTAGCTCGTGCTGTTGCCTTCATCCACTCATCCAATGCTGGTGCTGCAGCTGCGTCCCATGGCAACCTCAACTCCTCCAATATTCTTCTTACAGTTACAGCAGGGAGCTATGAGGCACGTGTCTCAGAACATGGCCTCAAAACTCTTGTCAGTGCCCCAACACTGGTTATTACCGACAACAGCATTGCACAAAAGGATGATGTGTACGACTTAATTTGGTGTCATCCTGCTTGAGATGCTCACAGGCAAGTCACCAATCCTCGAGCCACGTTTGGTGGATTGGGTTTCATCACTCATGCCTGAGCAGTGGGTATCGGAAGCATTTGATGAGAAGCTCCTTGCAAAAAACTCTGTCGCGGAGCTGGCTCACTTTCTCAAACTTGCAATTCGTTGCTGCGACAGGAAGCCCGCATGGAGACCAGCAATGTCAGAAGTTGCTGAAAATATTGAGAGAACACAACAAGCAGTTTCTTCAGCTAGGAAGAAGAAACTTTCAACCAAGGAACATGACCGATGAGGAAACAAATTGTATTCTTTTTCCCTTGAAATAATGGCAGGAGCTCTGCCCTTCAATTAAGGTAGGAAGAAGAGGTTTTCATGTAGTACAAGCATCTCTCGTTGTCTGAAAACGACATTCACGTTCCATCAGTTGGGTTGTTTCCGATACCATTTGAACATTCAGAGGTTCATTGTAAAATGGCATACCTTTTAGTGGCCATGAAAATTCTGATTTCAGTTCTTTGTGTCATGAAGATTGTGCCTCTATATCACGGTAAATATAGGATGAAATATTGGCTTGGAAATATTCAGTGGTAAGCTCGATCTCTGCAAAATTGCCTACGCACAAGAATTAAACCCTGGATTTTACCTGAGAGCATGCGCTGTGCCACCAACCTCCGTAGACTGGGGATATCACATTGTAATAATCTTCGTGTGCTGCCTGACTGGCTTGTGGAACTGAAATCTCTACAGAGTCTGAACTTACAGTCATGTAATGCTCTCCAGCAGCTGCCTGAACAAATTGGAGAACTCTGCTCACTCCAGCACCTCAGCACATAATGTCTTTGCCTTCCCTCACTTGCCTTCTTGAGAGCATGCAGCGCCTCACCTCGCTTCGAACTCTCAACTTGTGTGATTGTGGCGCGCTGACCCAGTTTCTAGAGTGGCTAGGCAAACTCTCTGCACTTCAAAAACTCTGGCTACAGCTAAGAAGATACTAGTACATGATTATATGCTGCCTTCTTTTTTTTCTTGCCCATGTTATATCATCACTATGTACTATATTGGACTATTGGTACACATGAGCTACACTTTTCCTTTTTCTTCTCCTCATCTCTATTTGTTCTCAGCTCGGTGTACATAACTACATATATGCATTTTGCATGCTCTCAATATACATAATTTTGCAATAAAATAGTGTACTAGATAGAAATGTGGCACAGACGCACAGGACAGTCCCAAAAAGCTTGATAGTACTATTAATGTTTGTTGCACTGCTTCCCTGTGAGTCCTCTCGAACTAAATATTTCTTCTTTTTTTTTCAGACTCTGCAGTGGTTACGCATATATGCATCAACTTTGGAAAACATCCGCTTGCAGAGCTAAAGAACTTCGACTAATGTGCCCGCTCTCAGTCTTCGAGCTGATGGAAACATGTCTTTCACCCTTATGGAGCTAACCAGACACTATGACAGCAGATGCCACGACTGATCGATGTGCTTCTGAAGAACGACAAGGCTATCAGTTGGGTGGCATGTGCTGGGAGATCAAGGCAAAGCACTTACAAGAGGAAATTACAGATGTTGGAGCAGATCGGGGCTGAAGGCTGAAGCCATGCTAGCAAGAAGACAGTGAGTGATCAAGGAGAAGATTCAGAGAGGGGATGTATTCCCTTTGTTAATTGTATTGCTGTGTCTGAACTCTGAACCGGTCTCAGTTTCTCTGTAAGTGCAGGTTAGCTGACTCCGTTTTCAGTTTCAGTCGCCTGTGTGAGTATGAGGCAGAGCTGCTGTCTTTGAATCATGTTGTTACTCGTATAGAAGCTTGATCCTTTTGTAAATATCGATTTCTGTTTGCTCGACACAATTGATTATCAGCCAGCTAATGGATTCTGCGTGTATGTAATGTACCTGATCAGTTGATCTTAATTCTTCTAATGTGAATAGGAATAGCTAGCTACAGCTACAGTTACAGTCACAACAATCCCTGTGTTGAAGATGCTGGTACTAATATTCCTTGTATGACTGCGTTTACCATGAACAGCGTCAGCATCAGGATGAAGTGTGTGTGTTTTTGGTGCTGCTATTATGCTTTTCTGCGCATTGCGCTGGGTAGCTTTGGATCAGTGTCATGATCTGATGAAATCTGTGCCAGCTCTGAAATTTGAGCTTCGAGTTGAGTCGACACATCGCAGAAGATTGTTCGCTCTGAACTCCTGGGTGCATTCTAGCATTGGCAGTACACCCTAATAGATGGTTTCAGCATGCAGTCTCAGCTCTGCTGAACAGGCAGGGAATGGAGGCGAAGGCTGCAGCTGGTTTCCCCAGCTTCTGTTTTTGTTCTGAGTTCTGCCTGCGGCCACGCTTGCGTTGCATTCAGCTCGCTGTTGTGTGTGACCTGGGCCAAACTGCCGACATTTTGGGCCCAGTTGGTCGTGTCCCGTCGGCCCGTGACGAGCTCCAGCCGGTATTCTCAGTTGTTGGGCGTATGATGTGCAGGCCGTATCTGGGCCTGGGATGTTAACCGACTCGAACCCAGCATTGGGCATAGACCTCCTAGAAGTTGAGGCTCGTAGCCTCGTACTCGTAGCCCTAAAAAAAAAATCGTAGATGAGTCGAGAAGGCGGCGATCCCCGATCCTCCACCTCCGCCTGCGCCGCCCCTCGCCGATCCGCCATGCCTCAACCATCCGCCCGTCGCCGAGCTGACACCCCCGAACCCTCCGCCGCCGTCTGCGCCGCCCCTAGCCGATCCGCCATGCGTCAACTCTCCGCCTCTAGCCGATCCGCCACGCCCCAATCCTCCGCCTCCGCCTCCGCCGCCCCTCGCCGACCCGCTATTCCCAAACCCTCCGCCGCCGCCGCCGGCACGGCCCCTCGCCTCTCCGCCGCCGTGCCCAGACCCTCCGCTCCTCGCCGATCCGCCACGCCTCCCAGACCCTCCTCCGTCCGCCGAGCTCCGATGCCTCAATTACCTCAATCCTCCGCCTCTAGCCGATCCGGCAGCGCCACGCCCAAACCCTCCGTCCGCCGGCACCGACCTCCCATGGCTCAGTTACCTCAGTCCTCCTCCGCCCCTAGCCGATCATCATCCGCCATGCCCGCCGCCTTCCCCGAGTCGGTCCTCCTCGACAAGGAAGTGTACCTGGGCGGTTGCTGCGACAACGAGACCACAGCTAGGGCAAAGACGAGCGACGGCGACAGCATCGCAGTGTCCTTCCTGGTCGCGGATCCGCCCGCCCTCACCCGCTGCTTCATCAACTGCCCCGTCATGACGGCGGAGAGCTACCCCTTCAAGGCGGGGGCCGGAATCATGGCCGCAGACGGCGCCTTCCTCCTCATACGCGCCTTCTTCCCCCACCGCAAAGTCGTTCGCAGGTTCGATGCCGTCGACTTCTTCGTCTACAGATCCGGCCCCGGAACACCCTCGCTGGAGCTCCTCCCGCTGCCCCGGCTCCTCTACCCGATTCCCAACCTATCCAGGAAGGTCGGCGTCTTATCGTGTGGCGATGGCGAGCACTGTTTGGTCGTGGACCTACGACTTCTCGAGCCCGACGACGCCCCCGCCCACACCATGCATGTCTTCTCGAGCAAGACCAAGTCGTGGAGCACAAAGCTCGCGAGGCTGGCATCTGGCATGGATAGATACAGAGATTGTAATTTTTCCGTCCACAAGGTGTTTGGTGTCGAAGGAGGATCAATCGCCTGGGTCAGTCTCCGGGAAGGTATCTTGCTGTGTAACTCGGTGGACCAGGACCACCCCGTGCTGCAGCTGATCCAGCTGCCGTCACTGACGCTCTTCAACGACATCAGCTTTGGCGAGACCGAGATTGGTACCATGCCTCCTCTGGACAGGATTCGGGATGTCAGCTGCACAGATGGCTGGTTCAGGTTCATCGAGATTGAGATGGAGGTATTAGGGTTCTCGCGGTCGAATGGCAGCAAGTTCAACTATGGATGGGAGGCCACCATGTTCAAGAGGAGGATTCGTTGTTCGGATAAGTTGGGATGGAAGCCATGTGGCACCTTTAGCTCATCTGGCCTTTCGCCTGCCAACTCAGCATGTCTCCCTGGTTTGTATGCTCATGAGAAGATCTGGGACTACAAGAGGAAGAAGCTAGCCATGAACAGTGTGATAAGCTCATTTCCCGCACTGGATATGTGCCGTGATGATGTCGTTTACATGCTGGCCAAGGTGAAGGATACCAACCCAAACGGTTGGGTTCTTTCCATCAATACAAAAAGCAAGAAACTTCAGAAGATCGTACCCTTCTCTGCTAAGAGTCCCCTTTTCAGTGGCATCTTCCTGCAATGTGGATTCTCCAAGCACCTTAGCGGTGCTCCAGGTAATCTCACCTACTACACACAAGTTCTACTGCTGCATCGCAACCCATGTAAAACACATGTATTTGTTTGCTATTGTCAGGTGCTTCTACTAGTGATATGTTTTGGTTCTGAAACAATTTTCATTATTGTGTTATTCTCTTCTTAAAGGAGAAGAAATTCAACATCATTTAACTTAGTTTGGATGATCATAGTATTTTCTGTATCAATTTTTTTGCGGGGATTTTCTGTATCAATGACTATCAAAAAAGTAGGTGATCGATCAATGTGGCACTAAAATTAGGCCTCTCCACATTAGGGCACAATCAACTAAAAGCAGCCTAAAAACAGCAGCATGCATGCAGTGTCCTTTTTTTCTTAAGTTTCTGTTTGTTCTTTGTACCATGATGATTGTATACAACCTGCATGCTTATGGCACCTGGTAAGTACTCCATTCATTCCAAATTATAAGACGGTTTTGGCTTTTCTAGATACATAACTTTTGCTATGCACTTAGATATACACTGTCTAGATACCTGGATAAAGTAATGTATGTAGAAAAGCCAAAACGTCTTGTAATTTGAAACGAAGGGAGTAATTACTATGGCATTTGGTTAAATGCTAGATGCTTTTATTTGTCCCAAGCATCTGTATATACATTCTATACATATCTAACTGTTGATAAAAGTGACATTAATGCAGAGGGAACCCAACAGATATGCCCATACTGATATCCTGTCCTTCCGTGCCGCAGCCAGCTGTGGCACTCAACACCCAGTGTTTTCATCCCAATGTCTAGTGGGTTCTTCCTCTGACCAGCCCAGCCTAGCAGCCACTGTCTTACTAGTTACCACCACTGGAGGGCCTTGGACAGCCCGTTCACTGCTGCATGGATCACCATTGCAGCTACCTTAGTGTGTATTTTACAAATACGGTTCCATGTTTTCCCCCATTTGTTAGTTGTGTAACTTGTTTGCCATGTGGTAGTTGCTGCAGGTGTGTGCACCTCCAATGGATGGAAGGATGATATCAAGTAAGTATACGGTGTTGCAGAATGATTGTGAGACTTCTGCTTTGCTTGATGCATAACTGATTGCAGCTTTTATTATCAGGGAAGACATGATGCCTTTGGTGCCCTATGTTACATCAAGTCTGTTGGTTCAACAAAAGCTCAGGCAACTTGGTATTGATAAGTTCATTCTCTTTGTGTTGTACATCCTGTACATGAAAAACTAACTCGTATTTCATTGCAGAGAAATATGTTACACATGAGAAGCCATCTTGGGGTGAGGTCAAGACACTAATTCACCCTGGTGTAGCATCAACTATGAATGTTCATCTTCACCAAGTATGTTACATTCTGGTTAATAGTTGGCTAGCTCTTTTTTTCCCTCTTCTGTGCATCATCTTATAAGTTCTGCGTGCCTACCCTTGTGTTCCCTCGAAGCAGAAAGTCCATTTCCTCAAATCATGTGCCTGAATATATATGTTATTCATACGCCTGATTTCAGCTTGTTGCAACAAATGTAGGTTACACAATTTGCTACCAGAAATGGTCTTGGCAATGTTGCCTTTGATGCCGTGAACACATTTGAGCAGTAAATATCAGTCCTCTCTATATTTCAAAATGTACTTTTGCATAATCTACTTTGACCTGTGATTATTATTTTTTCCCCTCAGAGCTTCAAAAGATATTGAGAACATGCTTTCTCAACATTGTCGCAATGGCCCATCAACAAGTGCTAAAGCTGTGGGAGAGAAAATTGATGTTGCAGTTGAAGCGTTAGATGAGTATGTGGACTAATGATTTCTCAATTTGCTTATTATTATTGGAAAGATTAGCAGTTGATTGTTTTTGTACCTGTGTTTTTTTTTCATTTCAGGCTCCTGAACATGCTACCATCAAGTTTGCTGGACACAGGGAGAAGCATGGTTTCAGTTGGGTGCATGGATAATGAATTTGATGAATCTGTCGTTGAAGGCAACACTAGTAACATATGCATCCCAGCGCCTTGCATCCTCACCTATTAAGTGTGTCAACACTAACCTCACTGAATCCTTGGATGCGAAGGAATCATTAATGCAACTCTATGCTAGGGCTAAATTCTAAGTACAACTTTAGAATGATACTATTATGTTGTTGATCTACTTTTGTTGCATATCTTTGGTATATTGAAAGATATTTCAGTGCTGCATGACGTTACATTTGGAAATGCTAAGCTGTTGCAAGCTGCTTTTGTGCATTTGGACTCCCAGTTGTTGAGCCTTGGGCTCTCTTTGGCAGGGTTTTGACTTATCCAAAAACTGGTGAAGCTAGAAAAGACCACATTTTTGTGAGCCCTGTTTGGTTCCCACTTCTGTCACATCATCGGCTGTTGTGGTCTTAATCTAGTCTATTATAAAAATAGATACCAATTTGTCTGGCTGAGGCTAATTTGTGAGACAAATCGGTTGAGTCTAATTAGTTTATGTAATTTGACAATATAGTGTTACTGTAAACATTTGCTAATGGATTAATTTAGCTTGATAGCTTTATTGTTTATTGTTTGGGTTTATTAATGATGGCTTAATAGCTTCATCGTCTTTTGTTTGGTTTTGGGCTTTATAGGCTATTAGGCTGTTTTTAGCAGCCACAGAAACCATAGGCGAAGCTCCTCTTGAATCCGTACTAACGAGGGCCCTGAGGTTGGATGTGCAAACCCACGATTGCTCGCTCTCTTGTTGCCTCTAGGTCCATCAAAATGTTGCTCTTTCTTGCTGACTGAGGATTAGTTTCTTCGTCTGTTTCTCATTTAGGGTTACAAAATTTGAATTTATTCAATAATTTATAATTTATATCTATATTTAATAATAAATCCTTCTTAATTTTTTTGTCTGATCCATTAAAATCTGGTCTAACTGTTCGTCGATTCACTCGCTTGGTGGCTCACTCCAGGGATACATCAATACGATTTCGTGTTCCGTATCCGATATTTCGATACATTACTATATCATTAGTTTGCTAAAAAAACTGACGTATCTACGTATCCATCCGATATGGGATACACGTATCCGTAATTCCAACCTAGTCACGAGTGGCACTCCAGCCGAACCGACCACCGTCTACGCCATGTCACGAGTGGCACTCCAGCCGAACCGACCACCGTCTACGCCATTTGGCACTCCAGCCCCAAAAAATACATTTTGAAGCAATTGGGATACGAACCATGGTCCCTATATTCATACAAATGTTAGCCTTCCTACCACACCACACAAGTGTAGTCGATGTTCAGCGAACTTTATTTTATTTAAACATGGTAACACCTTCAAATTTTCACAAGGCTACACTCTCAACTTCAAATTGGCGAGACAAAGTAAATATATAAACGTGTGAAAATATGGTATTGTACATATATATTAGATAGAGGTTGAAGATAAGTTCTCTTTATTATTAGGTATAGATTTCTATCTTTATTTTTTGTGTATATTTAATAGCTTTTTAGTCCCGTTGTCCATGATTTGCATTGGGAGAAAAAGAAATCTATTAAGATTGAATTTTAATTCGATACATGCTAATAGGATATTGATGTGTTGTTAGAGGTCTCTACCTTAAGCAAAAATCCCAAATGTTGTCTAGACACCACAAGTTGAGTTGTTTATGTGTTATTACTAACATTAACTTATATTATTGTGTGTGGGCACGCCCATGCGTATGTACCGTTCACGTTGTTATTTCTATTAATCTATGATAGTTTTTCTTTCCGTTGTAACAGTATGTTTTGCTAGTAAACATAAATAATAAGGCATCTGCTCCCGTACTTCTCCCTCAAAAAGTTTACATGCTTTTCAAACCAACCAATATTAAGGCAATTAATTTTTTGCTAATTATTTTCTATACCTAGGCAACGCTTGGACTAAAGATGACAATGGGTACCCAAAACCCAATGAGTTTTTACTCTATTATTAGGGTAAGCGTATCAGTCAACTTTTCTACCCATGAGTTAGTTAATGGGCAACAAGTTAAACCCAACGGGTTTGTAGGTGCGGGCCTGGGAGCGTAGTATCCAAACCCGCAAACCCATGGATTTTTTAAACTCGGTGCATAACTCAAAAATATTTAACTACCATATAAAAAGAGTTTATAAACTATTTATTTTAATTAAATTTATCATATTGGATTACCATCGTTCTATATTTTATGAAAAAATATGAACAATTTGAATACGCCAAAAAACATAAACATTCACTATAATATTTTCAAGGGTAAAACATAGTAAACTTTAAAAATAAAATAAGGTCATGTTGAATTCATGAGCAACCCGATGAGTACCCGTGACCCGATAGATATGGGTTTAGACACAAAATAAAACCTATGATAATTCATGAGTTTTTTAGCGGGTTAATTTTTATGTTCGTAGGCATGATTTTGAATGAGCAAAACCCAGCGGATTTGTCCGTTGCCATCTCCGGCTTGGACGCATACCCAATCCATCCATCCCAGCCCTGTCGGTCATAATGGTCACGACGTGATTCATTTGTTTCTTCTTCGGCACATGAACAACAACTCCCTTTGAGGGAAGTACTACAATACCATCTCAGTTAATCATCGAAACAGACTTTATTGAAGTGAGGAATGCTATCAGATCATCTCAGTTCGATGGAACAACAGTTGGTAGCCTGATTGAGGAGATGAAAGAGCTCCTGAGTTTGAATTTTATATCGTTTAATATTTTGCATGTGAGCCGCTCATGAGCTGGTTGCTTTGGGTCATTGGTGTAAGGGCCTGTTTGTTTCTGTGGCCAGCCGTCGCGCGGCCGCGTTTAAGCAAACGCGCCTCCTGAGCCGCGTTTTGGAAATCGCCTGCTTGCGTTGATTTTTAACCGGTCATCGCGCGTTGGCCGCAGACCGTTTGGCGCGTTTCTCGGCTACTCCCGATCGCAAACGCACGTTTGAGTGGAAACAAACAGGGCCTAATGTGGGTGAGGAGATTATGTCTCCCAGTGTACCAAACAATATTGCTGTTATAGTTGCTAACGAATCGTTAGCAGCTGAGTAATGAAGTTTGACCCAGTTTTAAAAAAAAAGATTTGCTATATTTCAGGCGTCTGAAATATAGCATCTTTTTAGGCGACGACTACAACATTTAGATCTCCATCTAATGGTCCAAATCTATTAACACAAATCACAAGAAACAAATAACAATTTTTTTCTATGAAAGTACAAAGACAAAACTATTCAGACGTCTGAAATATAGGAAATATGAAAAAAATACTACAACCTGCAATGAACAATTCTGTAGCTTGGTCACGGTCACAGCTACACGCTGGATGGATGCTGTTGATATAATAAAACGTTTGTTGTAAAAAAAGAGAGAAAGAAATAGAAAAGAAAGTGGGACACGTCCCGGCCCCACCCCACTCCCCTTCTGGCATCCTTCCTCTCGAAGCCACTTGAATCCATCCCATTTCCCCAAAACCCAAAACCCCAACCAACGCGCTCTTCCTGCAATCTTCCACAACCACGTCCGCCGCCGCCGTTGCCGTCGCGATGGCGTCGGCCTCCGATATCGTTGTCCAGGCCGCCATGGACGGCAACCTCGGCCTTCTCAAAAGTAACCGCCCACCATTTCCTCTCGCTCTCGTTTCCGATGATCCACCGCTGCATCTCCGATTTGCTTTGTTTAGCGGGCGCCAAATTTTCTTAAGTGGTTTTGATTGCTGTTTCTTCAAATTCTCCTCGTTAGTGATGGCGAGCAATGTGAACCTGCGAGAAGCGAAGGACGAGAAGGGCAGGAACGCGCTCTACTTGGCCGCGGAGAAGGGCCACGTGGAGGTCTGCACGTTCCTGGTGGAGGAATCGGGTTTCGATGTGGACTCGGTCTGCGTGGAAGGTGCGTGCGATGTGACTGAGTTTTCCCCTCTTGGAACTGTCGGAGTGCTATTAGTGAGATTCAATCCTGTCGGAGTGCTATCAGCGAGATTCAATCCTTATAGGCCGACGGCCGGTGCATGGGGCTGCTGCTGGGGGGAGTGAGAGCGTCTTGAGTTACCTTCTGGACCATGGTGGCGACCCAGTGATGCCTGACTACAAGGGCTCAACACCTCTACATGTTGCAGCGGATGGAGGTGCTGTTCCTCAACTTGTGTGTCTTGAGGTTTAGAGGTTGTAATTGATTTGGAATGTTCGGTTATTTGGTTGTGTTTCAGGACATTGCGAGACAGTAAGGCTTCTTCTGTCCAAAGGCATTGATGTAGATGCAAATATATCTCTTGGGAAATCACCGCTGCACTCGATCAAGAGAACACCGCTACACTTAGCAGCCTGCAAGGGCAAGGATGAGGTTCTAAAGATCCTGCTGGACCATGGTGCTGATGTAAGTTGTTAGTTTTATCAGTTCCTCATTACTCCTGTACTTATGAACTAGAATTGCGTTACACCTGTCTTATGAATTAGAATTGCACGAGAAAGCAACGCATGGCGTTGCCGCGCAGCAGCATGCGGTGGTCCATTTTGGAACTAGCTGTATCATGCTTAGTGGGTATGGTTATGTTTATTATATATTCATCTGATACTAGCACAAATATAAAATTATGAGGTATTCGTCAAGTAACCAAATATTTTTTTGACTGTGCACTGTGTCTTATACTGTGAACTGAAGTACGGAAGCTGAAAGGATTATTGTTAACATAAAATCAGTGGACGAGACTGTCATAGGCTGCATTGTTAACGTTGTTCCTTAATTTTGTCATTGTCCTTGCGTACATTTTTGGATGTTTTGGGGAAACAAATCTCAGTAATTTGGTACATATATTGATTCTGGAAAAGCAAAGTGATGAACACTTTGCAGTGAGCTGCACAATTACCATGAAAACAAATCAGACTTGTACTTTTTTGTGCTGATGACTAATTAGTATATTTCCTTTGTGCTTTTTTAGCTTCACACATGGCTCTGTCTGAAAGGGCAAGAGCAACGTCAATGTGACTGTTAATAATTTTGGAGGCTCCCTAGGTAGATGTTGGTACAAGATGGAGCGGGCAAAGTTAAATGAGTTCCGCCCATAATCAGTGCTTAACTCAGACAGGAATGAACCCAAACATGAACCTGTCCAGCATCCTTTTAGACTGAGCTCCGATCCTCTTCTTCTCTATGTAAAAAGCTTACACAAACTTGAAAAAAAATTGCAGGAGATAATTCAGGAATAGAGTAGAGCTGGGATTTTAGATAATCTCATCACCAGTTTCTGAATATAAGGCTCACGCCATCACCGTAGGATTCATGAAACACGGAAACATACAGGAGTAAATGATGTCTCTCTTGAGTCTTGACAGTGGTTTAGTTTAGGAATATGTTTTGCTAAGAGTAAAGTCTATCATCGGTCCCTAAACTTGTGTCGTTGTGTCATCTCGGTCCCTAAACTCGCAAATCGAACGTCTAGGTCCTCAAACTTGTTCGGTTGTGTCATCCCGGTCCCTAAACTTTTTCGGTCGTGTCATCCCGGTTCATAAACTTACAAATCGCTCGTTTAGGTCCTCGAACTTAGTCAGTTGTGTCATCCTGGTCCCTAAACTTTGTTTTGAGTCTCATCTAGATCTAAACATGGCAATTTAAAAACTTTATATTAACAAATAATTCATAACTTTTTCATACAAACTTGAACGATGACAAATTTTATATCAAAATTATAGCCCTCGATGTGATCTACAATTTTATAGTTGAATTTTTTTTGATTTAAAACTGTTTAGGGTCCCAAAATAGTGTTGTATGTTTATAGATTTTGAAATTGAAAATTTAAAATTATCAAACAATCTTGAATATTGATATGATCTATACAAAAGTTATAGTTCTCAATGCAATCTACAACGTTGTAGATAATTTTTTATTATTTAAAGTCATTTAGTATCTAAAAAATTAATTTTAAATTTTAAATTTCAAAATCTATAAACATATAACAATATTTTGGGACCCTAAACAATTTTAAATCAAAAACTTTTCAACTACAAAGTTGTAGATCACGTCGAGGGCTACAATTTTGATATACATGTTGTGTCCATTTGAGTTTATATGAAAAAGTTATGAATTATTTATTGATATAAAGTTTTTAAATTGTCATGTTTAGATCTAGATGAGACTCAAAACAAAGTTTAGGGACCAGGATGACACAACTGACTAAGTTTGAGGACCTAAACGAGTGATTTGCAAGTTTAGGGACCGGGATGACACAACCGAACAAGTTTGAGGACCTGAACGGTCGTTTTACGAGTTTAGGGACCGGAATGACACAACAGTACAAGTTTAGGGACCGGTGATGGACTTTACTCTTTTGCTAATTTTATAAGAAGTTCCACACAATTATATCAGCTTTTCACGTATATCTAAATGATGTGCAATGCCTGCAAAAGCTAAATATGATGTCAAACAGAAAATAGAAAACGAAAGAAGGGCCATACTTTAATCTTTGCCATGCCCAATTTAGTAGCATTTTTTATAAGTAGGGTTATTAGCATTAGATATGTGTAGAGGATTTATGTGAAATAGTTTTATAATATGATCTTAGGGTAGCATTACTACGAAACTTAGTCTGTTTTGAAATCGAAAACTAAAAACCGATACCATTTGTGCATTTAGTCAAAATCGAGCACATAAATCTCACTATACATATATTGTCAAATTTGGGAACGTTATTTTACCTAGAGAGTAAAATGAGTTCAGAAATTTGAGCATGCCTGGCAGCTTCTCTTGCCCTATTCTTTGCTGCTTCCTGCAATCCACAGCAGTTGGACTCCGTTGGCACGAATACAAGGACATGGATTCATGGAAGCCATTTCTCTCTTTTTCTCCTGGCCTCTGTTTTCCTCATTGGCTTCTCCATAGACCAGAATGGTTGTGGCAGCAACAGCAGCTCGCTCCTGAAGTACTCCCTGTCGTGTGGCCCTCTTCTGCGGGTGAGGCAGCCGGATCGAGCTGCACACCTGCACCAAATCTGTAGCACGCAGTGAGCCAAAGCAGATTCTAAACATATTAGCTTCATTGCATATTGCTGAGACTTTAATTGGTTGATCTCGTGGATGATGGGAAGGAATGGTGTATCAGTTCAGAAATAGAAGAGTGGAAATTAAATGAATCCAGTATCCAGATTCTAAACAAGGAGCATATATTTTAGTGCCTTGTTCAGTTCATGGAACAGAGGAGCCATGGCAACGTTACTGCTATTCTAAACCCTATACTGCATGTTTATGGTTAATCCATCTATGATACCCGAAATTTCCAAATTCTATAACCAAATCAAAATCTTACATTCACATTAAAGAAATCCATAGTTCAGGTTTTTTACAGATGTACTGATTAAAGGCTTGTTAACCCATTCAAGTTGCTGTAGTCAAACATTATAAACAAAATTCATCAGACCATTATATCCAAAATTAGAATACAAATCATAGAAATCAAGATTAACTTTGCATGTCTGCTTTAATCAAGAACACCGGGATGGGAAGGAGTAAATACTCATCACTTATGTACGGCAAGCTATTCTAGAAGTGGGAATGCTACATGGATTAGTAACACTGTATATTACTTTTGCAACAGAAGTTTGTTTCTAATTTGCATAATTACTTGTTTCGGTGATATACAATATTACATCACATACAGCCATACCACGGAAATCACATCAGGGTGTTCCTATGGATGAGTTCTACAGTGTTAACGTGAAATTGCTGACATGCACATTTCATCGAACACCATAGTTGCACTGCAGCAAGCAGAAAGGGAGCTCCTAACACGAACCTCAACGCTGCTTTTGCACATCCACATGGATCGACGATGACGACAGAGAGCTACACTCGTGTCGTGCCGCACTCGTCTCGTTGGTAGCCCACGGCCACGCCGGTGGCACACATTTGTGGTGGCATCCGCTGTGGGAGCAGCGTCTAGCTGCCCTAGGGACCACTACCATGCGGCGGCGGCGTGGTGGTCCAGGCCCCAGGCCATGGCAGGGCGGAACCGCCCTCCAGCGTGGAGGCGCGGTGGCCCTGGACTCCAGTCATAGTAGCACGAGGCACTCTCGTCCACCGGCGCGGCGGCGACATGGCCCTAGTGCGGCTGCTCCACGCGCACCCAGTGCGGAGATGACCCGTGGCCAGCTGTCCATGCGAGTGGCTGCCCTGCCCTTGAGTAGCATGGCCCGTGCGGCGCTCGTGTTGGGAGCCGGCGAGCTGTGCTGGGCCTGAGGCCTGAGCGCCCCCGAGGCTGGCCTCTTCTCAGTCGGAGGGAGCATGGAGTCCGAAGCTGAGCTCGCCACAGGTACGAGTGACTTGGCCACGCTGCTAGTGGCTCTGCGACAAGGCGACGTGCAGCGCTAAGTGAGCAAGTGGAAGCCAGGACGGCGGTGACAAGCGAGGAAGGGAGTGCCTCCGTGTCTGGATGGCTGGGGTCCAAGGTGCGGCGTAGCCACGAGCTCGGGGGAAGGCTCTAGAAAGGCAGGCTGGTTGTTGTGCCCGTTTTAGACGTCCGATCAAAATCGGATGAACAAAAAAAGAGCGACGTGGCCCACTGACGTGCTTGAGCTTGGCTCATGATTAGAATTATAGAAGAGATTAATTCTATATTATGTTTCTCTTGGATATGAAATTGATTGTGTTTAGGAGGTGCAGCAGAATACTTGGTATCACTTTCTAGATTATTTTCCATAATCTGACTAGCTATCAAAACTGTTGATTTGCCTTGCAGCCCAACAAAGTTGTCCGGGAAGTATTTACACCGCTGCGTGTGGCATGCCTTGCCGGTTCTTTAAAATGCATGAAGCTACTGGTTGAGGTCTAGTTATTTCCTGACTTAACTCATTTTGTCCTTACTGTTCAAAGAAATCTCTATAGAGTAGAATCTATAGCTCTGTGCTAACTAAGCTTTATATTGCATTGCTAATTCCATAGGCTGGTGCTGATGTGAACTTTAGAACTTCCCATGGTCCAATAATTCTAAGGGAAGCTGTGAACTATGGCTTAACTGACCGTGTCAAGTTCTTGTTAGACGCTGGAGCTGACCCTAACATTCCTGACAAGGTTATTATTGCTATTCCTTTGCTCCTGCTGTCTATTTAATTCATACTTTGGTTCAGAATCTCATAGCCTCTTGCATATCAAAATACTAGTTGTTAATACAAATTCTGAGCCTGTTTTATGGAATTTAGATTGTTTGTATGTCAAACAAGTTTGGTACTGTAGGTCTGTATTCTAGTATTGTTTTTCATTTGCTTCATAGTGCAGTGATTTGGTCAACTATCTTATGTTTTGTTGCTATAGTGATAAGTTGTATGCATCTGCAATAATGAATATTTCCATAATTTATTTAGATCAGATTCTGCATCCACAGTACCAGATTGTCTAGGGCAGACCATTGAAATTCCACCGGTGACATATTAATCCAGTGTTACATATTATTTTTCGCGGTTGATCACTAACTAGGAGTAATTTTCCTAGCTTTCCTTCAAAATCTGCTTTACCGATCTATTAATTAATATTTAGACCTATTGCTGCCATTGGGATAGATTAGGGGAAGGTCTAGTATTTGGTTGGAGAACAACATAAGTTAACTTTCCTGGCGCCCCTAATCTATTAATTTTAGCACTATCCCTGCATAATTTATTGTATTCCTGCTGTGTTTTTCTTTACAATACAGGATGGGAGAATATTAATTTTGTGGGCAGCAGTTCTTGGAAAACGTGAGATGGTTGAACTTCTATTTCCTAGGACGAAACCAATCCAATATCTGCCAGACTGGAGTATAGATGGGATAATTAGAAGCATGAAATTAATCTGTTTCCATGCGGGGTTATCTCAGGTATGTAAGTTGTTCTTTATGTGCACTGTTCTCTGCAGTTGCTCAATTTTATTAACTAACAGTCATTTTCTGTAATTGCACATGGTACTCATGTAGGGTACGCTTCTGGAGAAAGAACTGTTGGCTTATCCACAGTCAAGAGGAAAGGAAGCTTTAGTCAGGGAACCGGATGACATTGAATTAGAAGGTGACATTGAGTTAGAAGAATATGTGCAGGGATCCTGTAAAGGTTCTTTTGCTAAAATATTACATCTATTTTGTGGGATCGATGTGGTGGGTTCCAAAAGAAAGGGTTCGAAAATACTGTGCCAAGCATTTAGATATGTCATTGACATGTTCAAGGATAATAAGAGCTGGGGAGGTGCATTTACACCTCGGAATCTAAGGGTCACTAGAACAGGTAGATTCCGAATTAATTTGGCTCCCCTTCTACCAGCAACACTGGAATCTCTTCGGGCAGACTTGATGGGGCTTAAAAATTCTATGAGTGCCTACTTTGTGCTTAACAAAAAAACAGCAGTATATGTTGGGCATCTTTTTAACCTGTGTGAAAAGCTTAACAACGGCAGTGCAAGGAACATGGATGAACCAGATTCGCTTAATAGATATTTGGTATTTATTTACAACCATCCCTGCTTTGGGTTTTCAATTGAACGAAGTGATTTGATTAAAGGTTTTGGAATGACACTTAAATATTCTTCAACGACTGATATCACTGCTATTGAGCAATGTCTCTCTAGAACTTTGCATCCTCGTACTGATGAAGACGACAATGACTGGAGGGAGAAAGTGGAAAATGTTCCAATCCTAAAAGATGTTTTTTGGGCAAGTCTGAACGAGGACAATATCTCGAAGACACGATTTGATAAAGGGACCAAGGACAAATTATTATTCTGTCGACACTCATTAGAGCATGGAGCTGAAAGAACCTTGGTAAGTCTTGATGTCACTTTGTGGTTATTTCAGTCCCTTGCTGTTAGTTCGGTCCTATCTCTGTATTTATTAAGTTGTACGGCATGATTGAAAATAACTGGTAAAAGCTGTCTAGGAGCAATAATTTCTTGACTGGTTTCTTTCATTTGTAGATAAAGACTGGTGAAAAAAGATACCAAATGATTTGTCCAAAGTGTAAACAAGATATCAAATCAAAATATCAGCAAAATCAAGTTGCGTCCGCAGCATCGGCTAGATGGTCTCGGGGGAAACGCATAACCAAATCGACTCAGACCATCCAGACTCAAACACAACCGCTGCCATGCCCTGGGGAACTTGACTTGTTAGTCGCAGACGTATTTGATGAATTTATTGCTGATTCAATCTTGGAGATCCTGCTGGAGCCCAAGTTGGACAGGAACCCATTGTAATACTTCCTCTCGTTTATATGATATCTAATATCTAATTGTGTAACCATACTTAAACTTTCAGAGAAAAATTTATCACCGGTCTTTCCTAATTACTTGTGTTTCTGTCATCAGCATCCAGGCACGATGGAAAGCCTTTGCCAGGTCCATTTCTCCAGAACTGAACAGTGAAGAATTGAACAATGACGATGAAGAGAAAGATGAAGGTGCAGCAGAGAATGCCGGTACCAATTTACCTCTTGTCTATCATAAAGTTTTCTAAATGTGCTATTGAAATGATCAATTCACACATGGCACATTTCCTTTGGATGCCTATGTTCAAGTAGGACTTGGGAGAGCACGTGGAGGAGAAGGCCTCAAGGCAGGCTCAAGCACTGAAGGCTTTGGCACTCCGCTGGGAACAGGACAGGGAAATCCGCCCATCAAATTTGGGTCTTTCGAATAATACAAAGTCGCTGGAACAGAGTTAGGATGCTGTGAGTTTTGAGAGTAGTTTTCAGTTGTCAGGTAGAGTGTTTCAGCATACTGTGAACGACCTTTAAGGTCTCTCTCTGTTTTGGGCCGGCGCGCCTATACGCTTTGCACTTGGATGTTTTTAAATCACTTTATTTATGTGTAATAAAACGGGGGAAGCCTAGTTTGGCATAAGTGTCCGCTGGAGTGTAATAATGATTAAGCCTACTAATTCCATGACAGGTGTGGTTTACCTATTTTTGCTGACATCCTAAGGAAGTTCGCCATCTAGTGCTCTTTTCCTGCTGTTTGGGATCTTCTTTGGTTCATCTGTATAGTGTAGAAATGTTATGAGCATCAAGCGATGTCAAAAGAAAATACCAAAACCCCTTAGGCATAATTATTAAGGTATTGTTGCCCCGTTTTATTTTCTGCTCTTTGAACTTGTCTACTTGTTAATTTCATTGCAGGTGTAACTAATGAGGGATCCAATAGCCAATAGCATAGCTAACCATTCAAAGGGCCTAGATACCCCTGTACTCTCTCCGTCCCAAAAAAACAGTCATTCTCGTTTTCCAAAAAGTCAACAGATATCAACTTTGACCAAATATATAAAATAAAGTATTAATATTTATATTACATAATTAGTATCATTGGATAGATCTTTGAATGTACTTTTATAATAAAATTATTTGGAGATAAAAATATTGCACACATTTTGTATAAATTCAGTCAAAATTGAGAAAGTTTGACCAGCACGTATCCCATAGCGACTCTTTTTTTTTTTTGGGGGACGGACGGAGTACTTGTTATCAGCAGTACTGAAAGTAAGAAACAATTTTTTTTTGGGGGGACGGAGGGAGTACTTGTTATCAGCAGGTACTGAAAGTCAGAAACAATGTTATCAGCAGGTACTGAAAGTCAGAAACAAATACTCAATCCATCCCAAATTATAAGACGTTTGACTTTTTTGACACCAAGTTTAACCACTCGTCTTATTCAAAATTTTGTGCAAAATACCACTTCTTTTATCGTGACTTTGTTTATTAATAAAAGTTCTTCAAGAATAACTTAAATTTAACTATATTTGCATAAATTTTTTGAATAAGACGAGTGGTCAAACTTGAGATAAAAAAAGTCAAACGTCTTGTAATTTGGGATGGAGGGAGTACATTTTAAATCTCGGATTCTGCTCCAATACTCCTCTTTTTCCAAAATTGCAGCATATCTTCAAGCAACCTGCGTACTTAATTATTAAGTATTGTCATAATTAATTTTCACGTGGATCCGTATGGGTCCTGCCGTCCCAACCCTGGCCCGTTTGCAGCCCATACCCAGTCCATTTCTTATCCTCCTCTCTAGATCGCTTTTGGAGTTTCATTCCCTGCGTGATGCAATGCAAGGAACGATCAGTACGTTGCAAAAAAAAAAAAAAAAGAAAAAAAAAAAAGGAGCAAGGAACGATCGGCGGCGGGCCGGCGGCTCGGCGAGCTGTCCACGGCGGTGTGGAGTTTCACAAACGGCCTCTTTTAGCCTTATTTGGCCATTCCTGTATTCCAAAGGGGGCCTAAACCTGCAGTTCATACCCAATCCCCATCTCATCCTCCCTCCCGAACCCCTTTCTTTGGCCACGATTCTTTTCTACGCGAGGCACCAAGCGGACCAGCCGCGGCGCAACAACCGGGCAATAGCCGGCGGCAGACTTTCTCATGCGTGCAACAACCGGTGGCGAAAATGCTATAAGGCGCGCACTGAACAAAGGATAGATAGGAGGATAGACTATAGAGATGCCGCGGGCCATGGATGAGCCGTCGAACAGGTGAGCTCCTCGCCGGCGCTCGGTCTGTTCATGCCGCCCCGCCGCACGCGGAGGGCGAAAAGAAAGTCTGCACAGATTACGGATCGGAGGACTTGGATGAGTTTATGGTTTGGTCTCTCTCTCTCTTTTTTTTTTGACAAGATGTTTATGGTTTGGTCTTGGCCTGGGCACGGGCTGGCCCACTGGGATCCAGTTGAATAATTAAGAAACAATTACTAATTAGGTGTGTTGCTTTAAGATGTGTGCAAATTTTGAAAAGACGAGTATTTGAGCAGTTCTCATCTATCTTGTAGCATAGAAAAACTAAACCAATATCAAAATGATTGTTTCGGTCTTCATTTATTGTTTTGACTCTACAAAGATGACGGAGCGAAAGCATGGAGACCACAAAAATAAATGCGAAATTGACTTTTTTTTATTCCGTATTTATCTCAAAAACATTTGTGACCAATATTATTGTACATGTGAGAATGATTGGGAGATGGCAAGAATCTAGGTCAAAACTTGAACAATTTGGACAGAAGTGCACACACCATCTTTGTCGATGTAATAAGATTGTGATTTTAAAAGACAACAGTGATATGTGTATCACTGTTTAAGGTGTGTTTTTGCACTTCCCTAAAGTGGTTTGTAGTCTTTTTCATTGCCTCTTTACGAGAGGGATTTTTATTGTAAAGTCTCTGTCGTTTTCGCCTTTGTCCCCGTTGCTCAGGTGTCATATTTGCATGTCATTCTACTCCTTGCACGATCAGCCATGGCTTCCTCATTTATTAACTCTCTCTTATGTGAAGCATCAGTGCACTGTGACTGCATTTCTTGATTAACTATGCTCCGATCAGTAATTACATCATCACCTACATAGTTGTGTTTAAGTTAAAATAGTTGCAAGTCAACGAAAACACACCAGAAACCCATCAACACTCCTCATCGTATATAAAATTAATGATAGATTCAACAACACAAAAATGTAGATGTTGATGTTGTGTTAACAACACATTGAATTACCTGATAACCGATTAGATATATCATCAATATTGGTTGCATAGAATGAATCATTCCTATGCAACCAATCATCTGTTTCATTAGTAGGATCCATATTTTCCTTGTTTGGTGCATCTTGACCATCTATCAATTGTAACACATCACATATATGAAACATCAATAGTACAATAATAGCTATATTAAAATTCACCAACGTCTATACTATACTACCATTGGTAGTTTCGATATGCAGGTGTTGCTCCTTTATTCTTTTGTAGGCTTCTCGACGTTTTTTATTTCTTTCGTCATTTTTCTCTTGAGACATTGCGAGCCATCGAGCCTTTTCTCTTTCTCTCTTGCGTTGTCTAGCATCACTTCCTACGGTGTTACATCCATTAACTTTAATTATCATTAACAATATAAACAATACATTGAATTTAATAATATATTAATAGGATGATTAATTTCGTTTACCTTCATTAGTAGTGTTAGTCCTATCACCGAATGGCGCTGGAGAGTCGCTATTTTCCATCGAATTAACCCACAAATGTCTGAGAGTCATACGGTAACCATTAGGTTTAAAACAAAAAGGAAGTTAGTGCTACATGTTGGCCTAGCAAATAATACCACCGAGCAGTAGGGCTACATAATAGGTAGGACCGAGGAATGTTCTTTGGGTGGTTACATAGGCAGTGTGGATATAAAATTCAATGTCAACGAATCCCAGTCGACCAGTTACCAGTTTCAGTCATGGTACATGAATGTTCAGAAAGTGCCCAATCATTAGATGTTGTTAACACCGGATTTTCGCACGCATAAGGGAATGACAAACGGACCCGGCCAACAGAGGATTCGGCAAAGTAATCAGGCGGTTATTTGGTCTTCAGGGCTTCGGTGATTGCCTGTGCGGTCGGCTATTTCACGAAGCAGCGGCTTCGTTCGGGAAACGCATGTTGCGAGTAAAGCTGGCTTGCACGAGAAGACACGTGACGATGGAAGACGCCAAATAATGTAGAGATAGGATTTATATCTTTCCAAGTTTTATTGTAAGTCGTAATCATCTAGGACTCATGCTTTGTCCAGAGTATAAATATAAGCCCTCGACCATTGTAAAATTGTTCACAACCATATCAATACAAACCGGCCTCGTGCCACCTTCGAGTCCTTAGTCGTGTCGTCGAGTTCTTCGAGAGGAATCATCGATCCGTCGACCTCCGTAAGTACCGGCAACCTTGTTATCATGTCTAGTATCATGCGGTGGATTTAGATATGATGCAAGTAGTCTCGTATGTTAAGCTTAGTATCGTGCGGCGGATTTAAGCTTATTAAGGGAAGTTTTTGCTTATGCCTTGTATCGTGCGGCGGATTAAGTCATGAGTAAAAATAGTTATCGGCTCTGTTAGATTTGACAGATCTAATAGATTCATTAAGTTATCATGTGTTATATATTTTATTTATTTAATTCCTGTAACACTTTTTGCCCAATCTAGATTGATCTTTGTTCGGCCTTGTTGCATGAGTTTACTTATGCTTTGCTAATCATAAGATCATGATGGCCGAATTAACTTTCAATCTAGATTGTCACATGTTGTGGGTTCATGCATGTCGATTATGGTTAGACTTTGATAGAGCTGGGTATCATGTGGCAGATGTAGGTTTTAGACTAGTTTAATCATATTCGCTTATTTGTTCCTCTTCATGGACCCCGGTTCGGCTAATCTGCCGATTCTGGTTATGCTTACACGAGTAATGAGTACATATAGATTTGTTCGGATACATGCATGCTTTTAGCTTCTTATAATCAAATTGTATCATGCGATGGATTAATCTAATTATAAGGAGTGGTGTAGATTCATAGCAAGTGGGATCATGCGGTGGATTAGCTTTGCTTGAGTTTATGCTCGACGGGTTTATGAAGACTAGACGTGCGGCAGACTAGTTGGATTAGCCTATGCATGTTTTATTTGAATAGGTTTATATTTACAAGTTGCCCTTTTCTCCTTTTATTGCTTATGTGTTCGGCATTCTACATGTTCATGTGCTTTCTCTTTATACTTGCCGAATGACATTATAAACCTGTTTCGACAAACAGCTTCTATAGTTGTGTGCCGTCGTGATTGGCTTTCGAAGCCGTACATATGGAACTGTCTGGTCTCACCCGACATGTTCCAAGGTATTCTCACACTTTTATCCCTTGTTGGTTTTCAGGTCAAACCGACTGGCACGTCTCCGGATTCAACATACTTCGGGCACCCGATTGAAGCCAGCCTCGTTCGCTTGCTGTGTGCCTTGGCGCGAGGTGTCACGTTTTGCGTCAACACACTTTTTGGCACGCTCGGTGGGACATACTTTCTGTTTCAAGATGCCTGAGATTAATGAAGATCAAATCTTCGAAGTGACCATGGACGAGTTGCTACCAGAATCAAAGGATTTGGTACAGCGAGCTTGTGATGAATTCCAGCGCAAATGCTTGGAGTCTTTCTCCAAGAACAAAAGCGACAAGGTCTTTCAGAAGCAGACATTCCTGAAGATCGTTCCTCATCACCAATCTGAACCATTCGATAGCACAGAAGAGGAGGATATTCGGAAGATGACTGAAATAGTGCATAAGGTTGTATCAGGAGCCGTGACTAATCACCAGTCGGCTTTCTTGAACACTTTTCGTTCTATCATGGTCAATACTTTCGGTCCGGCCGTAGATAAATGCTTTGAAGAAGCTATTGGTCCGATGCAGGGACCGTTGTTGTTCCAAGTACCTCAACGTCGGAGGATTGCCGAGGACAGTGGAGCTGGTACAAGCGCAGGTGGGATGGTTCCTCATGAGACACAACAGCCCCCTATGACCTATGGCCAGCTCGCGTTCGGCACAACAGGGAATGTTCCGCAGTCTGCTTTCAGAGTGTCTCCCGCAACAAACAGAATATAGAGGAACATGTTTAGAGATGGATATCAAGAGTTTGTTGATTATAACACAATTAATGCTCTTCCAAATCCGGGCTACAAGAGTTCAGCGGGACTACATCCTGGGGGGCAGGCACAAGCAGCTCCTGATTCAAATGTTGACCTCATCATGCACAAGATGGCTGATATGATGCAGAATCAATTCGGTCTAAAACCTAAGAATCAAACCTACGCGTACAAGTCTCCTTACCCAGAGTGGTACAATCGAGTGGCTCTTCCTCCAAGGGTGAAACCTCCCACTGATCTCACTAAGTTTTCAGGCCAAGATGATACCAGTACTAGGGAGCATATCAGCCGTTACTTGATGCAGCTCGGAGAGGCATCGACAGATGAAGCTTGGAGGATTCGATACTTCCCGCTGTCGTTGACAGGACCAGCCTTCTCCTGGTTTGCCTCTCTGCCAGCAAATTCTATCAATACATGGGCAGAGCTGGAGCAGAAGTTCCATTCATATTTCTTTATGGGTACCAGTGAGAAGAAGTTGGTCGATCTCATGAGCTTAAGGATGAAACCTGGTGAGACGCCGCAAGAGTATCTGCGTCGATTCAGGGAGATCAAAAATCTTTGCTATTCTTTGAATTTGCCGGATGACCAATTGCCAGGGATAGCCATAGCTGGCATGTTGCCGAGTATCAAAGAGAAACTATTCGGCATGGAGTTTGATGACCTCGAGCAGCTATCACAAAAGTTGGCAACGATGAGTAATCAAGCCCAGGGATTCAGGAGGAATAACTAGTTTCAAAAGGGAGATGTAGCTGCTGAAATGTATCAAGCTTTCCTAGAGGAAGCAAATGAGTATGATGATGAAGATGAGGTAGCTGCAGCCGAGATAGTCTGGGCCAAAGATCTGACTCAAGTCAACCAACGATGGCTGAGGCAACAAAAAGGTACTTATGACTTTGATGTTTCCAAGTCAGATAAATTATTCGAATATTTGTTGAAGGAAGGACGCATCAAGTTGCCGGAAGGTCATCCTATGCTACAACCTGAGGGAGTCAAAGACAAGAAGTACTGTGGCTTCCATAATACCAGGTCTCACTCCATAAATGATTGCCGAGTATTCAGAGTGCAGATTCAGAAAGCTATCCAGGATGGACACCTGAGGTTTGATGGAAAGATGAAAGTGGATGGTAGTCCTTTTGGGCAGAATACTGTAACTTTCTCTGTTAATATGGTCAATTCAGCTGATCTCAGGGGTAAAAGCAAAATGAAAGTGTTAACTTCCGACAGAGCAAGGGAAGCTGGTGCTGTTGACCCTGATCGGCAGATTACGAATAAAGAGCTTCAACAAAGGGTTCGGTTCCAAAATAGCCGAACTGAGACGGGTGAAACTTCCCGACCTAGAGTCACGACGCGTATTCTGTTGAACAAGTGGCGTCGGGAACAGGAACAGTACTAGAGGCAAAAGTTCTACGAGGAACAGAAGTTCCTGGAGAAACAGCGAAGGTACGAAAAAGAAATGTACCGAGAAGAACGAGAAGATATGAGGGAGCAAGAACAGTCTCATTGGGAATGCTCGTTCTTTCAGTATTGTTGGAACGAAGGCTTGAAGCTGCCTGTTAAGAACAACTGCCCTGAGTGCAGTGATCAATACTCTGAGTATAGGCAGTTTCAAGTCAACCGCCGTTCTGTCCATGAAAGGCTTGGGGCACGAATCCCTGAGGACGATCGGCGCTTAAAAATAAATAATTTCGAGAATCGGCAGGGGAAAGGATTTGCCGATCGAAGTTGGGCTCGCACTGAAGAAGAAGAGTATCGTGAGTACGTCTGACAAAAGGGACAATGGTGTCCACCAGAATTGAGAAGAAGCCAAAAAAAGGAGAGTGCAGCGCCTAAGGAACAGAGAGTTGGCACAAGCAGGCACCAAGACGAAGAAAGTTTGGCATCCTAAGGAAAAGCTGAATGAAGGTAATTGTTCGGCTGATACATGCATGACATTCTTTCTCCCATCAGAGTTTGTAGCCCCTGAGAATCAAGATGTCCAAGACGAAGTGTATTCAGACTTCGATGAAAGTGAATTCCAGGACTTGTTGGCTCATCTCGTCTTGGCTCAACGGGCAGTATTTGATAAACCAATCAAGCACCGACACTTGAAGCCATTATATATGAGAGGGTATGTCAATGGCAAGCCATTATCAAAGATGTTCATCGATGAAGGAGCTGCTATAAATATCATGCCATACACCACCTTCAGAAAACTTGGGATGACGTGTGAAGATCTATTGAAGACCGACATGGTGTTGAGAGACTTTGCCGGCAATTCTTCTGATACTCGAGGAGCAGTCCATTTTGAGTTGACAATTGGGTCTAAAACCTTGATCACTACCTTCTTCGTCATTGATGGCAAGGGGGCATACAGTTTGCTGTTAGGAAGAGATTGGATACATGCAAACTGCTGTGTGCCGTCGACTATGCACCAGTTCCTCATCCAGTGGATTGGAACTGACGTTGAGATCATCCATGCTGATGACTCGGTGAGTATTGCTAGTACAGAGCCCACCTGCTGGGATTATGAAGGTGTCGAGTGTTTCTCTGGAAGTGCTTGGGAGGCAGGTCCTGTGAACGTTTTCGACGAGGACCAACAGCTAATTCAGACAATCGGCTCTCAGAGCAATTTTTGAATCCAAACTGGTGGTAATGGAGATGAATTGAGACCAAATTTCATATCGGCTGACAAGGAATAAAGCGTTGATGATGAAGCCAAAATAGGATCAGTGTGTTCAAGTTTGAGTATCGAACGTGTTCTAAAATTGATGAATTTTCGGAAGAGTCCTGCTTATTTCTCCATTGCTGAAAGGGTTCTAGGAAGATGACGTACAACAGAAGATCTTGAAATACATAAAGACACTTCCACAATTTGGTGATTATTTCGAGTTGTACGTAGCGGCCGATAAGCCTTACAATAGGATCAACCCTTATTTTTAAGCTTAGAGGAAAGAAGGATAAGTGATAGCTTGCCTTAGCCGAAAATGTTAAACCCAGAAAAGGGTGTTCGGCTGTAAAGAGATTCTGTTCATGTATGCATCACTCGTAGACTGAGCTTCGGCACTATTTGTTAAAAGCCGAACGCGTGGAGGTTGTATAAAAAACAGATTCAAGGATATTTATGTATAGCCGATGTAAAAGCATCGCCTTTAGCAAAAAAAAATATACTCCAAGAAATTAAGTTATAGCCGATATTTTTATCGCCTTTAGTACAAGGATATTTATGACCCTGGTAACCCTGGCATTTTCAAGTTGGCAGGTTTATCGGGGGAAGAGAAAGGTGAAGTGCAATAAGTGCAATGCCGAGTGACATGACATATCGGAGATGAGATCTAGTCGGCTAAAGTGATGTCATGCGTTCGGCAAAATGTTCTTCTGAAGAGATGTCGCAATCAGAAGGGTCACTGAAAGGTCAAGATCATGCAAACAGACATTATTCGGAGAAGAACAAGTTCATTTGCTGCAAACTTCATTTACAAGATTTATCCTGGTACAAACTACCCTCGAAATAATCTAATCAGAACATATCGTGGATCAACAGTTTTGGCAATGGCGGCAGCATGGTCATCATAGATTTCAAGATCTTCAAATTCATCCGGATCGCTAGCAAAACCAACTAGTAGGAAGGAGTAGTCTTCTTTGGTCCAAGAGCTCATTGCTGCTAGCCCGAAAGAGACCCCGGCGTGCACACCTTGGATGACGGCCTGATCAATACGGCCATCCAAAGCATCAAGGCGGGCTTCGGCTGAATCTCCGCAAGCATTCACCTTCAAGGCGATTCTGTTTGCTGCTGCCTTCAGACGGTCATTCTCTGCAGAAAGGGCTAACAAGAAGAAGAAATATATCAGGCATGGTAAGCTCAACCAGAAGAAGAGGACCAGATTTCTTCTAACCTGTGATGATGCTGCAGAGCTGTTTCTGTTGATATGCCCATTCAGCTTCCTCTATACTATGCTTCTGGGATGCGGTTTCCAGTTCTTTTTGAGCCTTATCCCTTTCCTCGCAATACCGAAGAGCATCCAAGCGGATCTGCTAAAATGAGTTATCAAATTCAGAATCTGGTGGCTTAGGAAGGAGATTAAAAGGAACTGTTGGATTTACCGTTTCTGAAGGGTCCCGAGCTTGGTTGGGGAAAGACCCCATTCTGAAAGGAAGATGGATGGATAAATCAGGAATAAACGGGCAAGAAACGCTACCGCAAAGGGGCAAGGAATCAGTTTTTACCCATAACGCCGGTGAGTTGGTGCTTGGCTTCCTCCTGCTTTATCTCCGGTGGGTTGTTTGTTGTGATTGTTGTTGCCTGCCATTAATGAAAACGCAGACGAAAGGTTCTCTCTAGTTTGAGCTGAGGGCCGAAAACTGGAAACTCAGCAGGTCGAACTATTTGGCTGAGGATAAAAGTGGCAGCCTGTATAGAGCCATATTTATAGGACTTTGGCTTGCACACTAGAAGACCAAGCCTCGGATAAGGGTTTTCACAGCTTATGAGCCGTTATTGGGCCAGGCCGGATCTTTTGGCGACTAAGAGAAATCACGACTCCAGAGTCAGGGAGCCGATGGGGTTCAGCTGAAAGTTGTTTAGCTTCTACTGATCGTTTGATAACTCGTATTATCGATTGACACTGGGAACAGAAGCGAAAGGGGTCCTTGAAAAAATACTATCCTGGTGTTGTCGTGGATCGGAAAATGGAGGAGAACTGAATTCTTAGAATCTAAAATAACTAATTGCGGCAGTTGTCTGCAAAGCGAAGATTTCTGATACAGTTATCAGCGATAGCCGATATGCATCGCTGTTGAAGCGGAAAACAGAAATCAGCGATCAATATGCGAAGAAGCAGAACACGCATTGATCTCGGAGGATCAATCACAGATTAATTTCAAAAGGACAAACATGGGAACTTCTTATTTACAAAAGAAGAAGAGAGATTACAGTGAGTTAGTACGTCCACTCCATCCTACGCCTAATCGGGAGAAAGTGATCGAAAGTATCGGCCAGATCTGATCCGGTTTCCTTCATGTCTTCTACGGAATGTTCTACTCTATCCTCCAGTTCTTGCTCGCAGACATCAAATCTACGGTAATCGGCACTAGAGTGAATCTTCACGGCGGAAAAGGCAAGTGCCACGCCGTACCCCATGCCGACTCTGGAGATGATGGGGAGGGCGCGGTTAACTTCGTTTACCCGCTTCAGGGGTGTTGTGCCCATTACATCGGCCGTAACAGCAAGCTTAGCGACGGCAGCTTCAAGGGCATAGAGTCTGGCCGCTAGAGCTAAAAGGAGAAAGAGTTCGGTGGAAACAGGAAAGGAGAATGAGGAAAGGAATGATGAGAGGGTACTTACCGGTGGCCCTTTTCCGAGCGACGTCACGCTCTTGGGAGATTCGGGTAATTTCCCGATCCTTCCCTTCTAGGTCGAGTTGAAGATCTATGACTTTCTGGGTCAAATCCTCGGTGACATCGTCGCTAGTCCTCCTGAACAGAAGTAACAAAGTGAGGTCGACTACTTCACTTTTAAGACAAGGAAGAAGAAGAAGGGAGCAACCTTCTCTTAGAGGTGCTAGAAGCGTCGAGCTCGAGACTATGGCGGCTTGCTTCAGAAGACATCTTCTATTTGGATTGGAAGGTGATAGAGGAGAAGAGGGTTTTCTAGTTTTGAGATTGAAGCAGGGGAGCTCAGAATGCACGAGCCGAAATAGAGTGAAAAAGGGGTTTTAAAAGGTCCTAAGGAGTGCATCGGGAGACGAATCAGCAAGTACGGTAATTATGGCGTGTGAAGGCAGATGCTTCTGGAGTTCCACGTCAGTGCGAAAAGGACAAAGAAATTTTGGAATAAACATTTATCCCAAAGTTAGGGGGCATGTGTTAACACCGGATTTTCGCACGCATAAGGGAATGACAAACGGACCCGACCAGCAGAGGATTCGGCAAAGTAATCAGGCGGTTATTTGGTCTTCAGGGCTTCGGTGATTGCCTGTGCGGTCGGCTATTTCACAAAGCAGCGGCTTCATTCGGGAAACACATGTTGCGAGTAAAGCTGGCTTGCACGGGAAGACACGTGACGACGGAAGACGCCAAATAATGTAGAGATATGATTTATATCTTTCCATGTTTTATTGTAAGTCGTAATCATCTAGGACTCATGCTTTGTCCAGGATATAAATATAAGCCCTCGACCATTGTAAAATTGTTCACAACCATATCAATACAAACCGGCCCCGTGCCACCTTCGAGTCCTTAGTCGTGTTATCGAGTTCTTTGAGAGGAATCATCGATCTGTCGACCTCCGTAAGTACCGACAACCTTGTTATCATGTCTAGTATCATGCGGTGGATTTAGATATGATGCAAGTAGTCTCGTATGTTAAGCTTAGTATCGTGCGGTGGATTTAAGCTTATGACGGGAAGTTTTTGCTTATGCCTTGTATCGTGCGGCGGATTAAGTCATGAGTAAAAATAGTTATCGGCTCTGTTAGATTTGACAGATCTAATAGATTCATTAAGTTATCATGTGTTATATGTTTTATTTATTTAATTCCTGTAACTTTTTGCCCAATCTAGATTGATCTTTGTTCGGCCTTGTTGCATGAGTTTACTTATGCTTTGCTAATCATAAGATCGTAATGGCCGAATTAACTTTCAATCTAGATTGTCACATGTTGTGGGTTCATGCATGTCGATGATGGTTAGGCTTTGATAGAGCTGGGTATCGTGCGGCAGATGCTGGTTTTAGACTAGTTTAATCATATTCGCTTGTTTGTTCCTTCTTCATGGACCCCGGTTCGGCTAATCTGCCGATTCTAGTTATGCTTACACGAGTAATGAGTACATATAGATTTGTTCGGATACATGCATTCTTTTAGCTTCTTATAATCAGATTGTATCATGCGGTGGATTAATCTAATTATAAGGAGTGGTGTAGATTCATAGCAAGTGGTATCATGCGGTGGATTAGCTTTGCTTGAGTTTATGCTCGACGGGTTTATGAAGACTAGACATGCGGCAGACTAGTTGGATTAGCATATGCATGTTTTATTTGAATAGGTTTATATTTACATGTTGCCCTTTTCTTCTTTTATTGCTTATGTGTTCGGCATTCTACATGTTCATGTGCTTTCTCTTTATACTTGCCGAATGACATTATAAACCTGTTTCGACAAACAGCTTCTATAGCTGTGTGCCGTCGTGATTGGCTTTCGAAGCCGGACATATGGAACTGTCTGGTCTCACCCGACATGTTCCAAGGTATTCTCACACTTTTATCCCTTGTTGGTTTTCAGGTCAAACCGACTGGCACGTCTCCGGATGCAACATACTCCGGGCACCCGATTGAAGCCAGCCTCGTTCGGCTTGCTGTGTGCCTGGGCGCGAGGTGTCACGTTTTGCGTCAACAGATGTCAATCAGTTTGTAAAAGTTTCAGTCATGGTACATGAATGTTCAGAAAGTGCATTTGAACTTTTCAAGTGTATTTCTGTTTCACCATACTATTTATCCTAGCCAATTATTATTATTACATAAGTCTGTTTTGGCAAAAAAAAAAAGTATTACACAAGTATGTTAGGCAAAAAAAGTATTACATAAGGGAACAAACACTAAAACATCAATCTGTTACAAGAAAGGAAAATGCCAAAGTGGCAAATCAGCAAAGGAATTGGACAATATAAACCTTATAATGAGCAGTTTGTAGCTTTATTATTAGATAGGCAATAGAGTAGCTTCAGCTCTCTGTATAAACCTTATAATGAGCAGTTTGTAGTTTTATTGTTAGATAGGCAATAGAGTAGCTTCAGCTCTCAGTTTCAGTTTCAGTTTACAGGATTGAAAGCCCTAGTTTGGTTTTGGTTAATTGATAAAACCTATTTGGTCTAATCCTATTGCTAAGCATGTGTGTAGCTTATAAGAAAGGATTACGACCAAGCTAAGTGGTGGAGCTAGCAAGGTGGCAACCATGGAGAATGGAGATGGCCATATGCAACTCAAGTGATCAAGTGCTCTACCTTTGGTGAAATCGCAAGAAGAAGAGAAGAGATGGAGCAAAGAGGCCCGAAGGCAAAGGTATAACCTATAGGGCTCGCTCTTTGTTTTGGTGATCAAGACACTTAGCGAGTGTGATCACATTTAGGATAGATAGCCGTACTATTAAGAGGAGATAATTCACGACTTATGCGGTGTTCAAGTGCCACTAGGTGTTCTCTAACTTTTGATGCTATAGACCTAGTGAGTGACTAACAAAACCCCTTGGAAAATGCTTTGCAAAATGCTAACACACTTGCATATAATGATGTACACTTGGTGGTGTTGGCACTTTTGGGTTAAGGGGGTGATAAGGAGTTGTGGAGAAGTGGGAGAGACTAGTGTATAGTCCTTCTCCCTCCTGTCGAGCTTGCGAGGCAGGATTCAGCGTTTTCAGAAGAGAAGTAGTGTGTTCAGAAGCATCGAACGCTGGTCCGAGGAGCATCGGACACTGGGCTGAGCGTCCGATGGTAAACACTAGTTTCTGACAAATGTTGAAGGAGCATCGGACGCTGGCAACGGACGCTGAGGAAACACTGTTGCAGAGTCCGATGGTGATGACGTGACACGAGTTAGTTTTCCAGGGAGCATCGGACGCTGGCCTGCGTCCGATGCGGATCCATCGGACGCGTCTGATGTGATTTGGCCCTCTCTGGAACCTCTCTGCATAGTCATCGGACGCAGGGGTTGAGCGTCCGATGTGAAGGTGTCGGCGCGTCCGATGTGGCGTCGAAATGAGCTGAAAAGAGTAGTGGCATCGGAGCGTCTGATGCCTGGCATCGGCGCGTCCGATGTCACATTAACTGTGGCGCGAAGGGTTTTGACCGTTGGGATCTAACGGATTGAGTTCATATCAGAGGGACACGTGGCTCCATCTAGAGCATCGCGCATCGGAGCATCCGATGGTCGCGATTTCAGCCCAACGGCTAGGCCGACTTGTGTGGCCTATTTAAGGGGCTTGGCCGGCTCACTTGGTTTCTCTCTTGCACATTTTGATTCTTAAGCATACTAGTGAGCTTTGGCAAGCCTCCCAACCCATCTCCCAAGTTGATTTGATCAAACCATGTGAGATTGAGTGATCTAGTGCGTGATTTTAAAGAGTTCAATCTAGTGGCACTAGTTCTTCACATTGGCTTTGAGTTTCTTGTTACTCTTGGCATTTGCCGATGCCTAGACAGCTTGAAGGCGTTGTGGTGTTGTTGGCAAGAGAAGGAGATTGTTCTTGGCCACCACCGATCGTGATTGTGAGAGGTTTTGGAGCCTCACCTCGCCGGAGTGGCAAGAGGCATCCTTAGTGGATTGCTCGTGTCATCGAGCTACCTCACTAGTGGTAGATTCTTGTGGCGCTCTTTGTGAGCTTGGCTTTGTGCCGATTAGCCATCGGGTCACCTAGTGTTGGTCGACACAACGGGGACTAGCGTGCCGGCAAGCACGTGAACCTCAGGATAAATCTTGGTGTCCCGTGTGCTTATTGTGATTGCTTCCACATCTTGGTGATTGGTCTTCATATTCACATTCTTGGTTATTGGCATCACAAGTGGATTTCATCGGTGATTGGCTCTCTACTAGACGATCCTGAAGGCTCGGTGGAACCACTTCTATCTAGCTCGATTACTTTGTGTATTTACTTTGAGCTATCTCTTTCGTGTTGATACTATTTCTTGTTATATATCTTTTGTCATATACCTTGTGTAGCTAGTTGTGATTAGCTTGCTTAGTTTATCTATTGCACATACTTGTCTCATATACTTTCTCATATATCATACTTGTACTAGAGCTAGATTGTTTTATTCCGCATTAAGATATTAGCTCTAGTTGTTTGTGTGACATAGAAATATTAGGTAGAATTGTTGGATAGGTGGCTTGCAACACACTATTAGGCTAGCGCAAAAAACTTCGCCATTTGTTATACTAATAGTGTTTGCCTAAGTGATTTTGTAGATTTTTAATTAGGCTATTCACCCCCCCCTCTAGCCAACTTGGACCTTTCAAGTGGTAACGGAGCCGTGGTCACCGTTTGTTTGAGGCTTAACATCCTCCGGTGTTAAAATGGCTCAAATCAACTATATGGGGAAGCCACCACATTTTGACGGCACCAACTTCGATTGTTGGAAGAGGAAGATGTGTGCATTCACAAGAGGAATGAATAGAAAGATTTGGGATGTGATTGAGCATGACTTTGCAGTGATTGACACCGCCGATCCAACTCCAAGAGAAGAAGAGAAGCTTCAATGGAATGATGTAGCAATCAACTTGTTCTACGAAGCATTTGATACAAAAGTCTTTGAGCAAATCAAGGACCTTGAAAGAGCAAGTGAAATATGGGAGAGATTGGAGGAGACCTATGAGGGCACCAAGGCGGTCAAGGGTACCAAGCTATATATCCTCAAGGACAAGCTTGCCACCTTCAAGATGCAAGATGAGATGAAAGCATACCGGAGATGTTCCACCGGTTGCAAGTGATTATCAATGACTTGAAGGCTTTGGGAGAAAAGGTGGACGACAAGGACTTTTCTCACAAGTTCTTGAGATGCTTACCACCAAGGTTTGATAGTTTGGTGACCATCCTAGTAAGGGAAGAATTGGATACGGTAACCCCCAAACCAAGTACTAGGTGATGTGGTCACACAAGACACATACCGTGTGGAACATGATGGGGGAGCCCAAGAGGAAGAAAAGAAGAAGACCGTGGCATTCAAAGCTTCATCCTCCAAGAGAAAGAGCAAGGGCAAAACAAAGAAGGAGGAAAGTGTTGATGAAGCAAACACAAGCTTGAGTGAAATGGATGATGAAGAGATGGCCCTCTTTGTGAAGAGATTTGGCAAGTTCATGAAGAAGAAGGGCTATGGAGCAAGAAAGAGAAGAGATGCAACCAAGAGCACAACTAAGAGGTGCTATAGATGCAAGAGCAAGGATCACTTCATTGCGGATTGTCCATACTCTAGTGATGAAGATGATGATGACCGCAAGAAGAGCAAGAAGAAGGACAAGAAGGAAAAGAAAGAAAAGAAAGAGAAGAGGAAGGAGAAGAAGAAGGGTGGATCCTATGTTGTGACATGGGATAGTGATGCTTCCTCAAGCGATGATGATGATTCTAGTGATGATGAGAGGAAGACTACCAAGAAGAAGGCTATGGCTAGTCTTGCTATCTCAAGCAAGCCTTCTATCTTCAACACTCCATCGACATGCTTCATGGCTAAGGCCACTAAGGTATCATCCGATGAGAGTGAGAGTGATGATGATGAGGAGTACTCAAAGGAGGACCTCATGAGCATGCTACAAGATGCTCACTCTTATATTGAGACTAAGAGGAAGGAGTGCAAAGAATTGCGCAAGGCCAACAAGGCTCTTGAGCAATCCTTTGATGAGCTCAAGACTACTCATGAGAGGCTAGAGGAAGCCCATGAGAAGCTTGATCAAGCTCACACTAGGCTTAAGGAAGCTCACTCCTCCCTCCTTGATCAAAGTAAGATTGAGGATGTTGTAGAGACATGCAATGTAGGAGTTACATGTGATATACTTGATGAATCATTCTATGCTCCTATTATTGTTGGTCCCACAAATGCATCATCATTATCTAGCTCAACTAAAATGTCTACCTCTACTACTTGTGACTCATCATTAGTGGTAGAGAATGAGAACCAGACTAAAAGATAGGATTTATATTTCAGTTCTGAATTTAAAGGTTTTGATAGAAAGAGATTTCAAAATTTAGATGATGCCAATTGAACCAGATTATTAGTAGGGCTAAATCAAAGGTAGCAGTTTGTAGATATTATGAGGGCAATATGAGTCCAGTCTTCTATATTGAGCATCATACTCATATTAGGGATGTCTAGAGCAGTCAGGCCCTTGCCAGCCACGAGCGAGAGAAGAGCAAGGGGAGAGAGAGTCGAGAGAAAATTTTAGGAAGCTCCAAAACACAGAATTTGAATCATGAACAAATTGCACTGCATCTGTTCGAAAGATGAATCAACTACTGAACTGAAACAGAACTGCTATGCTCTGCTGCTCTTATGCCTTATTATCAACATGGTTATTTCTCTTTGTAATTCATATTGAGTATGCACATTTCCTTGTAATATTGTACCATGTGATTCCAGTGATAAACAAAACAATAGGGTGCTATGTAATTTGTATTGAGGACATGCACCGAACACCTGGTGTGCACTATGATGTCAACATAAAAATGGTCAAAGACGCATATCAAAACTGGTTTGTTGGATTAGACTTCACAGCAAATCAGGATGGGAAAGGCGAGGGTGATGGATCTTACGGGCGTGTGACTGCCGAGGCTAGCTGAACTGCACGATGGCGAGAACGACGGTGATGGCGCGGTGCGATGAGAGACGCTGGTGACGGAGGCGACGAAGGTGGAGGGCGGTGCTCTCTACGCCCCTCGGTCTTTGTCGTTGCCGCCGTCGGTGGAGGCGCTGCAGGGTTCGGGCTGGCTAAACTGTGCGACGGCAAGGACGACGGTGATGGCGCGGTGCGATGAGAGACGCCGGTGGCGGAGGCGACGAAGGTGGAGGGCGGTGCTCTCTACGCCCTCCGGTCTTTGTCGCTGCAGTCGTCGGTGGAGGCGCTGCAGGGTCCGAGGGCGGCGGCGGTGGGTGGCATGCGACTGCGGCGCTGTGATGGGGGACACAGACGGGCGGAGTGGGAGGCGCGGGATCGTGGTTCGTGGGGAGCGGCGCGAGCGGATGAGCGGGTTGGAGGCGATAGTTCCATGGTTTTTTTTCGGATTGGAGGCAGTGCTAGTTTTTTTTTGCCGGGGCAGCGTAGGGGAGGCAGTCCCATTCTATTTACCGGAGACGATAACATCTGAGGCTTTTTAGTGGTAGAGATTACCAGTTTACCACCGGTGGACCAGTTTGGTCAGGACCCGACGTTTTTGAAGGTTACCATTGCTGTCATATATACCTGTTATATATGGTCTAATGCTTGGTCCAACTCTATGTGGTTTGACGCCTATATATAACTAGTCCAGGCTTCATATATACCTTGGGTCGGTTTGGTCCGACGCTATATATTACTTGGTTCGATGCCTATATATAACTTGATTTCTTCGTTTCTTCGTGATCCTTGCGTCTGGCTTGGTTCCTCCTTTGTGGCTTGAGATGTTGTTCATTGGATCACCATGTCGTCTAGCTCCATCTAAGACATGGTTACATCTTATTAGACTATGTCATGTGCATGGCTACATGCAGAAAGGGGTGCTCCCAAGGCAGCGCATGGCTTGGCACAACCCGAGGAGGCTGGTGGCTGAAAGGGCCAATGCCATTAAGGCTATTAATAGCAATTAAGGAGCAGCTGAAGGGACCTCAAGTATGAAAGGGCCAAGGGGCCTCAAGTATGAAAGGGCCAGAGTCTGTTCGCCTAGTGTAAGGAAAATGGACCTCGACCCATTTATCTTTGGATTTTGGTGTTTGATGATCAACATAACCAAATTGGACTAATGTGTTTGCAAGTGTTTGTTTTATAGTCTAATAGGATGCACATGTGACTTGGACGAAGGCAATATGGTGATCTAGTGATCAACACTTCAAGCAAGACCCTACAATATGTATTGGAGGCTTACAAAGATCAAGCAAAGTCCAAGACACAAGAAATAGAGGGCCAGACGCAAACAAAGTTAACGCTCAAGCTGAGACAAGAGCTGATTGAATTGGAACTGTCTCATGATTTTGGATTTGCTCAAACTGACATGGCATTAGCATAAAGCTGTAGAGAATTTCATTAGCTTTCCGAAAAGTCCAAGATCATCGAAATCGGAGTTCGGAGCTAAGAGTTATGCCCAAAATACGAAAGCCTGTCTCACAAAAAAAAAAGAGCAACAGACGCTCCGATGAAGCATCCGATGCCAAAGTCTCATGCAGCTTCCGATGCTCTCTAAAATCAGCCCAAAATGAACAGTATTATGGTAGAGTCCGATGCCAGCTTCCGATGCCTCACCGGAGCATCCGATGCCCCCGAAAAACAAGTCTAACGGCTAGTTTTCCAACGGCTACTCATCACATGAGCATAGAAAGCTTCCGATGCCAGCACTGTAGCATCCGATGCTCTACATAAAGCTGATTTCAGCCCCCCCAACGGCTCTATTTGATTGGGGGCCTATATATACCACCTCTAACCGGCCAAATGAGGTGTGGAGGAGTAAGGAAACATACCAAGAGTGTTGCTACACCATATTAGTGCCTCCATATGCATAGTGCTTAGTGATTTACATGGTGATTAGTGTAGGTGCTTTGTGAAGTGCTTAGGCTAGTTAGACCACCGCTCATGCACTTGCTCTAGGTTTAGGCCTAGTGTTTAGTGAGGTTTGCATACCTCTTGCTACTCGGTGCTTGCGTGCACCATTGTTGTACATCGGAGGGGCTTGTAGTCTTGCGAGACCACACCAACCGCGTTTGTGGTGTGGCCACCACCTTGTACCGAAGGGAACAAGGCCCACGGCGGTTCGGCCGGAAGCTTGATAGTGGAGACCGCGGGAAGCATCCGGGAGAGGCTTTGCCACGAGTGGCTTAACCGGAGACCCACTTGCGCGTGGGGAAGGACCGGAGCTATCCACGGAGTCACCCGACCAGGAGCTTGGCCCTTGCGAGGGATTCCTTGCGAGGGGCTCCAACGAGGACTAGGGGGAAGCTTGCGTGCTTCTCGATACCTCGGTAAAAATACCGGAGTCGTCGACGGGAGTTTGCATCTCTACCTCACTCTTTAGCTTCCGCATTTACTTTGCTACCTTGTGTGTGCTTTACCTTTCCTAGGTTAGTTGATAGGGTTGGATCATAGGTTGCAAAACTCTTTTGCGGTAGAGATAGCAACACACCTAGCAAAACATTAGTTGCACATATAGATGGTTTACATTCTTGCATAGGTTTTGACTAGGTGGTAATTAGAGGCCTTAGTTAGAGTAAAAGTTTTTAGTTGCCTAATTCACCCCCCCCCCTCTTAGGTGTCACAGTCCTTTCAATTGGTATCAAAGCCGGTTGGCTCATTTTTGGACCCTTGGCTTCACCGCCGTTGAGCCGACGCTAGTGAGAATGGTTGGGATGGATACCTCTAGGCCTCCGCACTTTGACGACACAAACTTTCCCTACTATAGTGCTAGAATGGCTTGCTACCTAGAAGCAGTTGATCTAGGTGTTTGGAGAGTCACCCGTGACGGGATGAAACCCCTTAAGAATCCCGAGAAGCCTATAACGGGTGACGAAAAAGAGCTTCATTTTAATGCTAGAGCTAAAAATTGCTTGTTTGAATCTTTTAGCATGGATGTGTTTAACCAAGTTTTTAATTTACAAACATCTCATGAAATTTGGTTAAAGCTACATGAGCTCCATGATGGTACAAGTAATGTTAGAGAGCAAAAACATCACCTAGCTAAATCAAGTTATGATTCTTTTAAAATGAATGAAAATGAGCTTGTTCGTGATATGTATTCTCGTTTGAATCTAATTATCAATGAGCTCAATTCTATAGGAATCACAAAGCTAGGTGATGCGGATATTGTGAGGAAGATCATCTCCGTGCTTCCCAAGAACAAGTATGCAACCATCATCATCATCCTCCACAACATGGAGGACTTGAGCACCATGACCCCAGCCATTGTCATTGGCAAATTGGTGGCATTTGAGATGTCACGCAAGATGGGTCAAGAAGAAGCCACTTCATCAAGCATTACTCTCACATGTGATGAGCACAAAAAGATGAAGGGCAAGAAGCAAGTTGAGACAAGCTCAAGCTCCTCAAGTGAATATGAAGAAGAGGATGATGATGATGAAGAATCAAGTGATGATGATCAAGCCTCCACCTCATCCGATTCCTCCTTAGATGAAGAAGAAACAATCAAGCTCATGAAAGGAGTGAAGAGGATGATCCGCAAGCTCAATGTCAAGGGTGTGCCCATCACCATAGAAGATTGCCTCTTCACCAATCAAAGAAGAGAGCAAAGAAAAAAGGGATGCTATAGATGTGGCAAGAAAGGGCACTTTGTGGAAGATTGTCCAAAATAAAAGCTCGCACCCAATGACAAGAAAAAGAAGGGATTCAAGGCCAAAGCCCTCACCACCATCAAGACATGGGATGACTCATCAAGTGATGATGAAGCCCAACACAAGCGGCATGGCCGCAAGCACTCATCATCAAGCTCCTCACATATGTGCCTTATGGCACAAGGTAACACAAGCTCTATCTCTAGTGATAATGATAGTGATGATGAGCTACCCTCTTATAATGAACTTGTGCAAGACAATCTCAGTTATGCTAAAGCTTGTACTAGTCAACAAAAGAAAATTAATGCTTTAAAAGAAAAATTAGATAGCTCTCAACAAGCCTACAATGCTATGCTTGAACAATATGAAACTTTTTCAAATTTGAATGTTGAGCTATCTAACAAAATAGAGAAACTTGAGGCTAGTACAAGCACATGTGATAGCATAAGTAATGATGAGCAACTTGTTAATAAAAATGAAAAACTAAAAGCAAAGTTAGCTAGCACACAAGATGCTTACAAAAGTTTGCTTGCTAAAATGGAAATTATGTGCAAACATTGTGATGAGCTAACTAACAAAGTTGCTAATCTTGAAACCATCGGAGCAAACCCCACCGAGGCACCTAAAATTGAGAAATCAATCTTTAATATACCTAAAAAGGATGCCTCTACTTCTTGCATTGATTTACTTGATTTAGACTCACCCATGTGCAAACAAGCTTGTGTTGAGAATGTGATTGTAGATACTTACACACAAGAAGTTGCAATGGAGAATGAGCTTCTAAAGCAAGAAGTGGCTTGCCTCACCAAGGACTTGGCTCAAGCAAAAGGCAAGACAAAGCAAACCCGAACTCATCAAGATAACACCGTCAAGGGAGTGAAGAAGCTTGATGAGGAGCAAACCATGGTTTGTTATGTTTGCCACAAGGAAGGCCACAAGTCCTATGAGTGCAAGGTGAAGCATGGGGGAGAAAAGAAGAAAGAGAAAAACAAAAAGCAAACAAGCAAGCTCTCCAACACCTACACCAACAAGGTGAACAAGAAGGCCTCCACACCTTACCTTTTGAAGAAGAAGAAGAATGACAAGGTGGTGGCCGTCAAGGTGAACAAGCAAGTCAACAATGGGGCCAAACGCATTTGGGTGCCTAAGGATATTATTTCAACCATGAAGAGCACCAAAAAGGTTTGGGTCCCGAAAGGGAAGTGAGTTGTCAAGTGGACGACGGGGAATTTGGAGACTTGGCAAAGGTTGGGTGCATGCCATGGGGTGCATCACATTGGATCATGTCATTGCCAAGTGTGTTAGTGACTACTATGGACCCAAGTTCCCCTCCCCATGTTAGGTAACTTTAAATTCTTGCAATTTCTTTTAGCATCTAGTTCCTTCCATTGCCTAGGTTTGCATTTGCATATTTAAATCCTTTGTCATGCATACACTAGGCTTATCATATGGTAGTTTTGCTCGATATCACTCTCATCTTTGGAGCAAATCTACATGGTTTAATTTGCTTAGGAGCACGACACATAGCTTCCCTTACTTGTATTTATCTTATATGTGCCAAAGTCCAAATAGTAGATAAACTACCCCAATTACCATCTTCAATTGGTGTCACATTTCTAGTGATGTCAACTTGCAAAATGGTAGTTTGACCTCACAAGTCAATGTGCATTTCTCCTACAAGTATTTCAAACTTCTATGCACACTTTGAGGGGGAGTTTACTCTACAATTTGGAAGCTTTGAGACTAACACTACTTTCAAGTTTATCATGTGTGTAGTAGTCTCATTGCAAGGAAAATGGAGTTCCCGGAGACAAGCATCATATGTGACGATAATTCATTTGGTATCTACATATGGTATTCCTAACCGATAACATTATGTTGATTTCACTTTGATACTCTTATATGCTCTCTCCATGCATTATATAGAGTAAACTCCTTTGTGCTCAAATTTGCCCGTTATGCATATGCTTTGCCTTACACCATATGTATGCATATACTTAGGGGGAGTTTAGCCTATATAATGTTTCCTCCCTTGTACTTTTAAATGTCTTCCTTTTTGGTGTTTGATTCCAAAGGGGGAGAATGTGAAGGGACCAAAAGCAAGCCCAAACTAAAACAAACAAAATAACCAAAATCAAATTTTCAAAATTTTTATGGTTATCTTTCTGGGAATGGTCCAAAAATGGAGGAAGTGGATTATGGAGTTAGGGGGAGAATTAATCCATAAAGCCACTAAAAGGAACTCAATGGCAAGGGCAAGATATGTTTTTATAAGTGAGTTTCAATTTGGTATTTAACTAACATCATATGATCTTGCCTTTGCATTGCATCCTAGCAAGTAGATTGCATTTTAATTTTTTGTCTCTATTATTTGCTTGCTTTGGTTGTGTTGTCATCAATCACTAAAAAGGGGGAGATTGTAAGGAAAATGGACCTCGACTCATTTATCTTTGGATTTTGGTGTTTGATGATCAACATAACCAAATTGGACTAATGTGTTTGCAAGTGTTTGTTTTATAGTCTAATAGGATGCACATGTGACTTGGACGAAGGCAATATGGTGATCTAGTGATCAACACTTCAAGCAAGACCCTACAATATATATTGGAGGCTTACAAATATCAAGCAAAGTCCAAGACATAAGAAATAGAGGGTCGGACGCAAACAAAGTTAACGCTCAAGCCGAGACAAGAGCTGATTGAATTGGAACTGTCTCATGATTTTGGATTTGCTCAAACTGACATGGCATTAGCATAAAGCTGTAGAGAATTTCATTAGCTTTCCGAAAAGTCCAAGATCATCGAAATCGGAGTTCGGAGCTAAGAGTTATGCCCAAAATACGAAAGCCTGTCACAAAAAAAGAGAGCAACGGACGCTCTGATGCAGCATCCGATGCCAGAGTCCGATGCAGCTTCCGATGCTCTCTAAAATCAGCCCAGAATGAACAGTATTATGGTAGATTCCGATGCCAGCTTCCGATGCCTCACCGGAGCATCTGATGCCCCCGAAAAATAAGTCTAACGGCTAGTTTTCCAACGGCTACTCATCACATGAGCATAGAAAGCTTCCGATGCCAGCACTGTAGCATCCGATGCTCTACAGAAAGCTGATTTCAGCCCCCCCAACGGCTCTATTTGATTGGGGGCCTATATATACCACCTCTAACCGGCCAAATGAGGTGTGGAGGAGTAAGGAAACATACCAAGAGTGTTGCTACACCATATTAGTGCCTCCATATGCATAGTGCTTAGTGATTTACATGGTGATTAGTGTAGGTGCTTTGCGAAGTGCTTAGGCTAGTTAGACCACCGCTCATGCGCTTGCTCTAGGTTTAGGCCTAGTGTTTAGTGAGGTTTGTATACCTCTTGCTACTCGGTGCTTGCGTGCACCATTCACTACACCACAACACTGAGATTAGCGCCAGACAATCTGACGCGAAAAGCCGATACAGCGCCGGACGATCTGACGCTAAAAACTTATAGCGTCAGACTTCAGCAGACGCTGTAAGTCCTGACGCTAAAAGTCTTTAGCGTCAGACAACACTTTTACCGTCAGTTCATTTGTTACCGTGAATATATATAGCATCAGATTGTCCATTGCTAACTTATAGCATCAGACAACACCTTTAGCGTCAGATAGTCAGTTGTCGTGTACTTATAGCGTCAGATTGTTCAACAGGACAATATAAATATGTCAAAAAAATAAATAAATACAATTAAAATACATTTGGCACATACATACCCAGATTCAAACACATACCATACTCTGTAATGTCCATCACATACAGGTCACACGCATACATCACATGAAGGTCAATTTAAATACAATCTTATCTTGCAGTCATCCAACAAAGGTAGACACCAAAAGATTACATGAATGCACATCCTAGCAAACAACACTAGTAGTTTGTGTTTGAGATAATAATGTTTGTGCATACAATCATTTCTAGAAACTTAAAAACCAAAAGTAATGGTTTCCATCACACTAGAGCACTCCATCAGGTTATATGTGGACAACCATTTTCCACGAATATTAAGCGATAGACTTGTGCCCAACACTTCCTGAAAAAATATAAGCATGTAATTAGGAAAGTGGAGACAATATGTAAAGGTGTTGTGCAATACAAGTTTGTAATAAACCAAATATAGACATGCTGATCCTAATTCTGGATATTAACTAAGTGGCTAACAGTCATGCATATCAAATCTGCAACTCTATTTTCAGTAAGTCAGTATTTTGTACATCTAGCCTCTATAGATAAATAGAGCACGAGTAAATGTCATCCCTATTTCCACTAATCAGCATCAACAATCAAATCTAAGAAGTGCACTGAGTGTCGATCTTATCATTTTCTTATAGTTATCAGCAGCACACTACTCACACTACCTACAGGGACTCCACGAGTGAAGGGACCTTGTTTTGTTCTGTTTATTTGATAAGTAAACAAGCAGCTCCTATTAAACTAAACAACTACTAAACACATACAACAACTCTATTTGTTTCATAAGTAAACAAGCAGCTCCTAAACTAATAGTGCAGTGAATATTGCGCCTCTGCTTCCAAAAACTCAAGCTGAACGACAACCCTGAACTGATTAAGATTTTTTTACAAATTATTTGTGCTCAGATGTACAACCATCAAGCAACTATCAATTCTGAACTCAAAATAAGTTTTGCAAGCAATCTGGGTTGACCCCTTGCAAGTATGTCTTTGTGTGCCTAGCATCAATATTGATCCATGATTTATCCATGAGTCTATGGGGAGTAGCTGAAAAATTATATTTGTTGAGACTACAAATTTTCATAATAGAGAGCAACTAGAAATTAGATAAACAACTGGCAGCAAGCAATTGCATTGCCCACAACTAGCAACACAGGTATAAAGCAGCAGCTACACATATACAAAGATAAATGTGGAAGCCAAGTCTGATCTAGCAGGAAGACAGTGACACATGAATTTTTCTAGACATAGAACCCACAAATGTTAAGTGCATACCTACAATACTTCACACTACAGGAGATGTTGGCTTTGCCGAGTGCTGGCTGCACTCGGCAAAGGCCCTTTTGCACTCGGCAAAGGCTTCGCCGAGTGCCGCACTCGGCGAAAGGCACTCGGCAAAGAAGTTGTCGGCAACGATTTCTTCGCCGAGTGCCAAATATCGGGCACTCGGCGAAGCCTTCGCCGAGTGCCAGGTCAGCACTCGGCGAAGCAAACGGGAGCCGTCACCTGACGGTCCCTTCGCCGAGTGGCCACGTGGACGGCACTCGGCGAAGAGGGTCCCTTTGCCGAGTGCCACGCAAGCCGGCACTCGGCGAAGAGGGACCCTTCACCGAGTGCCACGCAGGCCGGCACTCGGCGAAGAGCTCCTCTTTGCCGAGTGCCACGCAGGCTGGCACTCGGCGAAGAGGGCCCCTTTGCCGAGTGTCAGGGTCAAGGCACTCGGCGAAGAGGCCGAGCTGAGCAAAAATTTGCCCAGCTTTGTCGAGTGCCATGACCTCTTTGCCGAGTGTGGCACTCGGCAAAGCTGGGGAAAATGGAATTTTTTTTCATTTTCATTTCCCTAAACAGAAAATATATCACACATTCATATTCCATTTCAGATAAATATCACATGCATATATATCACACATCCATAACATACATATCCATTTTAAACAAATATCACATGTTCAGTCTCCATGCATCACAAGCTAACAAGTTTATCACAAGTCCACAAGTCCGGCACTCGGCACTCCTCAACAAATCCACAAGTTCACAAGTCCATCACAAATCTAAGTCAGCTATCACTGCTCACCTTGGTGCTCAGATTGTGAAGAACCCCCACCTTGCCACGCGTCCCACGACCCGCCCGAAGGACCACCTTGCCAACCTTGCCACCCAGGCGGCGGAGGTCCAGATGGCCACCCGGTGTACCCTGACTGCGGAGGAGGGTAACCTGGCCACCCATAGGGCGGAGGAGGGCCACCGGGGAGCCACCCAGGCTGCGGAGGAGGGCCACCAGTGATGTGCAGAGTGTGCGGAGGAAGGCTAGGTGCAAGAGTCGGTGCCGAACCCTCCGACTGTGAGTGCACAAAGGAGAAGCAAATTCGTTAGCACCTGGAGGACAGTCGTAAAAGTTAAAGAAATATAAACAACCATATATACTCACCAGAGTCTCTGTCGTAGGAGTAACCGGAGGCACAAAAGGAGTGAGCAGCGAGGGAGGCACGACAACACCCGGGATGTTCAGGCTCCCAAAGAAGTGAGCTATGTCCTGTGTCCTCTACGCCTCCCGCTGCTGGACGGCCAGTAAGTCGCGACGATGGGCCGCCGCCTCGGCCTCGTGCATGGCCTGCAACCTTTGCATCTGTTCCGCCTGGGCCTGCATCTGGGCCTGCAAAATTCGTCCCGTAAGGTTTAAACAATGCAAAGACAAGGTATATGTGTAAATGCAATGAACGACGAATAGAACAAGTACTTACTTGAAGTGCTGCCATCATCTGCTGTGAGGTCGGCTGCCGAGGTCGTATGGGGACGGAGGAGCTCGTGCTGGCAGCTCGAATCTCAGCGAGGTTGGGAACAGAGGACGAGTCAACTGCGCTGTTGGCTATCCAGTACCGGCCGTGCTGCTTCCCTCCTCCTAGCCTCATCACCAGGTCTGTATCTAAGGGCTGGGTGGCTGGATCGAAGTCCTCCCCATGGCGCTCGCGAGCCGCAGTGGTGTACTCGGTGACCTTGGTGTAGGCGTTCGTGGCTGGCACTCGGCGAAGAGCACCTCTTTGCCGAGTGCCAGTCTATGTGGCACTCGGCGAAGAACAGCCAATGTGGCACAGCTCGGGCCCGCGCTCTTCGCCGAGTGCCAAGTGGCTGGCACTCGGCGAAGAAGGTATCTTCGCCGAGTGCCAGACGGTGGGCACTCGGCGAAGCGGACGGACCTGGATACCGTCTGGTCCGCGACACTTTGCCGAGTGCGCGTCTTTTCCGAGCGCTGAACACTCGGCGAAGAGGTGATTTCGCCGAGTGTTTTTCTTCGCCGAGTGTTGGGCGCTCGGCGAAGCACGCTTTGCCTTGTGCTCAGTCTTCGCCGAGTGCCCGAAATTTGGCACTCGGCGAACTCTCAGGCACTCGGCGAAGATCGTGTTTCCTGTAGTGTCAATTTGTAGGCTGCAAACAATGTGTGGACAATGTCAGTGGAGCAGATTTTGCAACTTGTTGGGGTCTATCGGGGAGCACCACGTGCACCCTTGTCTTGAGTTGTTGAAGATCTTATGTTAGCCTTGTTGTGGTTTGGTGCAGCATAATCCTTGCTGCGGTCAGTGCAGCAGTCACACGTTCGCAAGACCTGCTGAGTTTGAAGCACCAAGTACATAGCTTAAGCATGCATGTATCAAATAATACAATTAGCAAGTAATAATAGTGTGAAACATGAATCCAGGAAAATTCTTTTTGGTTAATAAAAATAATGGGTTATAATCATGTATAAGTTTTTCACTGATTTTGCAGAAGATGTGTCAAACGACATGATTTTGCAGCAACTTATTATCAATAACCAGATTATGTGAATGAACTGAATAATCAACATACACTAGCCTAACCAATTTAGCATCGACTATTTTTTCAAAGCTAACAGTTTTTGAAACTATTTTTTCAATACATCAAAATAGGAGTCTTGAGTGATATGTATGTCTGTATGTATCAGTACAGTGGTAACCAAGAGCAGAAATTATTTTAGTCCAATTATCTGGGGCTGAAAAATTGATAGGGTGAAACAATGATTTAGCTACCAAATCTCCATTACTTCTACTAGCGCCCAGAAATTTTTTTTACCAAAATATTGAGTATTTAAATCATCACACAAGTCACGCCTTGCTAGAGAAATAAAAAAAATAAAGAAATCGTATGTGGATCCAACCCATCATGTACGAATCAGCAATAGAGAGAAGGGAGCAGCTAGCAGGGATGGAAGGGAAGAGAACGACTATGCTATTGTTATTGTTCGACGGTGACTTGCCTGCTCATGTACACTCTTGTTCGCCTGCTCATGTACGCAGGATGGGGACGAAGCTGCTGCGGCTTGGGCGAGTACGACAAACCGGACAGCGAGATCTGGGCGTGGACGAGGATGGGCGGAGCAGGATCTGTTGGCGACCAGGAGAATGGCGGTAGGGCGGGGGGCGAGCGCACGGCAATGAAGGAGCAGCAATGGAGGACTGGGGAGCGGGAGGAACGTACTCAGAATGCGAGGCGGGGGATTGGGGACGGCGCGGACGCGATTTGGATAGAGCAGCGGTGGAGGACGAGATTTCGGGCTCGGCGCGATTTGGAGGGAGAGGGCGGCGGCGGCGCGTGAGGCTGATGGATTTGGGATTCATGGGAACGGGCTAGGGTTCCTGACCGGTGGCCCAGCTCTAAATTTGCGCGGATCTGAATAAGCGGGCGTGCGGAAATTTTTTTCGTTAGCTAGGTGGGGCCCATTTATTTTTGTCGTCAGACAGCCTAACGGTGTATATAGTTTTAGCATCAGATTGTTCGACATTAAAGATGAATATCTATAGCGTCAGATAGTAGGTCCCTAAATAAGGATTTAGCGTCAGTTAGTCTCTCAATTATGTTTAGCGTCAGATCATCCATCTATATAAAAAAGTTTTAGCGTCAGATGTGTGACAGTGATGCGGTATTGTGGTGTAGTGATTGTTGTACATCGGAGGGGCTTGTAGTCTTGCGAGACCACACCAACCGCGTTTGTGGTGTGGCCGCCACCGTGTACCGAAGGGAACAAGGCCCGCGGTGGTTCGGCCGGAAGCTTGATAGTGGAGACGGCGGGAAGCATCCGGGAGAGGCTTTTCCACGAGTGGCTTAACCGGAGACCCACTTGCGCGTGGGGAAGGACCGGAGCTATCCACGGAGTCACCCGACCGGGAGCTTGGCCCTTGCGAGGGATTCCTTGCGAGGGGCTCCAACGAGGACTAGGGGGAAGCTTGCGTGCTTCTCGATACCTCGGTAAAAATACCGGAGTCGTCGATGGGAGTTTGCATCTCTACCTCACTCTTTAGCTTCCGCATTTACTTTGCTACCTTGTGTGTGCTTTACCTTTCCTAGCTTAGTTGATAGGCTAGTTGATAAGGTTGGATCATAGGTTGCAAAACTCTTTTGCGGTAGAGATAGCAACACACCTAGCAAAACATTAGTTGCACATATAGATGGTTTACATTCTTGCATAGGTTTTGACTAGGTGGTAATTAGAGGCCTTAGTTAGAGTAAAAGTTTTTAGTTGCCTAATTCACCCCCCTCTTAGGCGTCACGGTCCTTTCACCTAGCAAGGAGCTCAGCTCCTATATATTGTAACCAGCATCAATAGAATGAATCAATCAATGAACAAGAATGAAGTTATCTCTAGTCTCATCTCCTTGTTATCTCTAATCTCATCCCCTGCTTAGGCTGTCAAGCAGAAAACCCTGGCACCGTTATCCCCTTATCACTCGTATGAACTAAGGCCCACTACAGACTACAAAACAAACACTCACAGATATATTAGTCCAATTTAGCCTTGTCACCTCCGTCCAAGTCACCATTGTAAGTGCAGGTTAGTTGACTCTGTTTTCTCAGTTTCAATCTCCCGTATGTCAGAGCTGCTGTCTTTGAATCATGTTGTTACTCGTATAGAAGCTTGATCCGATTTCTGCTTGCTCCACACAAAGGTAGAGCTGAGATTGTCGACTAGCTAAGGATTAATTTGGTTACACACAAATTTATCCCAATCCACAAGGTTTAAGAGGAATTAGAGTGAAGTTTAATTAAAGTTCCACTCTAACTGACGTGGATTGAAGTAGATTTATGTACATGCAAACAATGCCTAATGTATTCTGCGTGCATGTAACTTGATCAGTTGATCTTAATTGGTCCTTTCAAATTCTACGATTGGAATAGCTAGCTGCAGTCACATACATCATTCCAATTTGAAGTTTAAACATGGTTGTGTTTACCACGAACATCATCAGGATGAATGAAGTGTGTGTTTTAGTACTTGCGGATACATGGGTGTGTGCCGAGTCTCGAGTGATGAGTGATTGTCAACGGGTTTGATGCGCATGTTCTTTGGCTTGTGTTGTGCAGGTGTCGAGCACGGAGACAGTGATCAAGGGCAAGCTGAAGGTCAAGTAGAGACGTGTCGTGCCGACGGACCGGGAGCGGTGAAGGGCGGACGTGAGGCTTGGTTGGACTGAGGGACCGGTGGCCTGAGGATCAGCTGTGGAGGCTGACAGCCTGGGACAGCGACGAGCGAAGACTTGCGGTCATGGTGTTGCTCGGGTCGAGGACCTGGGGACATGTGTCAGTGGACGGGGTGCACGGGCGGTGCATCCCCTCTACAGCGCCGGTTTGGTGGTTGAGCCACAGAAAAACCACCAGTGGACGGTTTCCAGGTTTGGGCCACAAAACCTGGGTGTTGCGGGTTTGCCGAGTTTGGGCCACAAAACTCGGGTTGAGGACGGTTTCCAGGTTTGGGCCTCAAAACCTGGGCGCTGGCGGGTTTCTGAGTTTGGGCCACAAAACTCAGGCGATGGACGGCTGGTTTCCCGGTTTGGGCCTCAAAACCGGGGGTTGGTCATGAAGGCCTCAAAACCGGAGTCCGTGAAAAGGACGAGCAGAGCGGAAGCGGCACATGGCGGCAATCGGTGAGGTTGTGTCGAGGCAACGCTACCAGTTGCGCGGGCGTGGCCGTCGGATCAGCATCATCTTCGGGTTGGTCCAGGATAGCCTTAGGGTTTGGCTGGGTCGCTCTGTAAATAATTAGGGGTAGAGTAGGAATTAGACTTAGGATAAGTAGGGGAGACACCCACCTCCCAATCTATCTCAGTCATTTGCTCTTTTGCTTCTAGGGTTTCCTGCTCTCCCTATTCCCAGCTGTAGCGAACTGAGATCCACAGAGAAGACAATCATACCTCTGTGCCCGTGAGATTTTGAGGAAGTGAGACTGTAATCTCACTATTATAGCGTGTGGTAGCCACACGGTTGCAAATTCGTGGTTGTGATTCGCGTTTTGTTTGTGTTCTTCGCGAGTTGCTTTTCTCCACGTTTTTCCGTTGATCGATCTCTCTTCTTGGTGTGTCTTTTGTAAATTCGTTTGAACCAAGTTGTTCTAGTTCGCGAGGCACTTCTTTCCACCGAAGGAATTCTTCTCTAACCTTGCGAGCTAGTAGATCGGTCGATTTTCGTTTTGGATCGGTTTTTGTTCCCTTAGCCACGAATTCTTCCAATTCACCATTTTGGAGTTAGGTTCGAGCCATGATTCTTTTGGGATAGCTCAATAACCTCCTTGGAACTCCTCATACCAAGTCTAAGCCTTAGTGCTTTTGATTCGGAGGAGATCGAGTGAATTTCGCGAAAGAACTGCGCTGGTTCGAGACCATCGGACGCTGAGTTCGTGAGCATCGGACGCTGAGCTCAAACCATCGGAGCGTCTGATGCCACGTGACATCTGACAGTGGTTTTAAAGGAGCATCGGACGCTGACCATCGGAGCGTCCGTTGCCATCGAACGCTAGGGTTTCACTGTAGCTGCGTCCGATGTCTATGCAGTAAGGTTCCAGAAACGTCCTATTTACATCGGACGCGTCCGTTGCTTGGTCAGATGCAGGTGATTCTGCACTGTTTCGTCCGCGATTCGTTCGTCCGGTGTCGGTTTTGATTTCTAGCTTTTGCGTTGGGTTTCTAGAGTTGTGTAGTGTCTCGCTGTGCTTCTTGAAAGCATCCACCCTACCACTAGGGTCGTGGACACTTGCAAGCTCTAGGTTTCGCTTTTGGGGGTTGATTCTCGAAACAGTGGCGACAAGTTTCCGAAAGGAAAATTTAAAGCTCCCATTCACCCCCCTCTGGTCGCTTTCTGGTAGCACTCTCAGTCTTTCAATTGGTATCAGAGCAGGTCAAGGATCTTCCACCTTAGCCGGTTCTAGATCTACAGAAGGCAACATGGAATGCGGCGTGGGCAAACCGTCGTTTTTCGATGGGACGAACTATGCGTATTGGAAGATACGCATGTCGGCCTATCTCCAGAGCATGGGCTCTTCTGTTTGGGAGATTTGCAACAAGGAAGATTACGTGGTCTTGGCTGCTCGTGTCTCTTAGCTTCAGATCGATGAGCACGATGCCAATAGCCGAGCGCGTAATGCTCTTTTCTCCTGTTTGAGCATGTCTGAGTTTGATCGCGTTTCTCACCTCCCCACGGCTCGTGAGATTTGGGCGACCCTCATGTGCTTTCATGAGGGAACCACTCAAGTCAAATCCCGTCTCCACGAGTCACACAAGCGGGAGTATGAGAACTTTCGACATATGCCTGACGAGAGCATAGAGAGTTTATTCGCTCGCTTTCACGTTATTGTCAACAAGATGAGAGTGAACAAGGAGTTGTTGCCTTTCGACGATCATGAGAGGGCTTTGAAGCTTTTGCATACTCTCGATTGGTCGGTGTGGGACTCAAAGGTCCAGGCGATCATCGAATCGTCTAACTATGAGACCCTCACATGCGATGAGCTCTTTAGTAAGCTCAAGTCTAGTGAGATTGATGCCATCTCAAGAGCTTCTTATGAAAATCCTTCTGGCCCGACTATGGCTTTGGTTTCTGGCTCTTCAGCTAACCTGTGAGGGCCCCCCTTCTAGAGGGTCCACTGTGCATCGTATCAGTCCCTGGATCAGTTGCTGATACGCACAGATCAACAAGATTGATATCAAAAATCCATACTTTCATTGCTAACGGAGAAATCATGTTACAAAGTTCATATTACAAGACTTGGGCCACGGGCCTCTTAGAAAACATCAGAGTCTAACACAACGATCCTATGACGTCGTGGCTCCATTCCGACAGGCAGCTTGGAGTGCGGATGTAAACCTTATCCTATGTGCATTCTTATGTCGTCGTCCTTGTGTAGCTTCTTCTTGTGGTCGTTCAGCTTCGTCTTTGGGTATCCTCCTATGGTTCCATCCTTGCGAGTGCATCGACAGCTTCATCCTTGCGAGTGCTCATGTGGCTTTACTCTAGTTTATCACAAGTTCCATTTTGAAAACATCTAATCATTGGTGTCCGCATTCCAGGAGGTTGCCCATAACCAAGGACGTGGCTATTCGAATAGGATTGAAGTTATACTACTGCGGCAGTTGTCCAATTTTCCCCACACGATGAAACAACCTCAACCATGGCCAATGGCCAAGATTGTCCCAATCCGCACTCGTACCCGAGAGGACGCATCCATAGGTTCCATATAACCCTTACCACGGTTCGCACAGGGGCCGGAAACAGACCACGCATGGTCTAACGCTAGCAAAATAATAATATCAATAGAGGGGGCTCGCACATGGCCCAAACAAGAATTTAACGTGGAAGACCACTTAGCAACCACGCCGACCGGGCCACGAGAGATCACTTAGCAGTCGTGCCTTTTCCTGTCCAACCGTTGTCACCCGACCTCCAGGCAGGTATTATACTTCTCCTATCGGGGTGTGAGCTTAGACCTACCCATATAGGCGTGTGGCTGGACGCGTTTCTGTCCAGACGCGCGAGGCCAATGAATCAGTCCTAAATGACCAAAACAAGTGTCTCCAAGCAGGAACCCTCACTAGGCAGACCTGTCCAAGAGGTAGTTTCACACCACGTGAAGTACCTCCCACTTGCTCAGTCGGAAAAACAGTTTTGTTATCCAATTCAATTAGCATCATGGTTCATATATTCATATTATCATGTTCACATTAAAACACATTTACCACAATATCATTGATAATATAAATTAAGCATATTAAATATATTAAAAGGTAGGAAGATGGGAGTGGTTTATATGGTGGAGGTGGTGGATAAGGGGTGGTTTAGGAGTGGCAAGTTGGGTGGATGGGATAGGATAGGCTTTGTGGTGGTGGTGGCTAAATATGGTATTTGTTGGAGGAAATGGGGTGGTTTGGAGTGGTGGCATTTGGAGGGAAGGGATAGGTTATGTGGCAAGGTATGGTAGGGGTAGTATGATTGTAGTGTATGATTTGGGTGGAGTGGTAGGTGGAGATAGAGATAAGAAGATTTGGTGGAAGGTGGGAAAGGGAATTAGGACTTGCCTGCACTCGCAGTCGATGCATCCTTGCTCTCTGGTCTTGTTGTTCCTTCGGTCTTCGGTTGTTCTTCCTCCTTTGGGTTCCATCGGGGTCTTCTTGTGTCTTCTATCTTGCGCGATCTAGCGTCGACAAACAAGAAACACAACAAGCAAAACAAGCATGATCAAGCAAGAGGGTTGATTCTATGTGGTTGATTATTGTATTCTAAGCCTATCATTTTTATGTCAAATTAAGATCAGCGGCGCATATGCATATGTATGCTCCTAAGGTTGCGATAGAGAGGGACAGAGGGTTAAGGTTAGCGACATATACGCACATGCATATGTATATGCCTTAGGGGTTAGCAAGAGAGGGTTCGACGTATGAAGACATATCGCTTACTAATATATATAGGGATATATACAAATAAACATATGTCCACATACGTGTGCAAGGTTATAACTACGTGTACGTATATTTGAGTACCCTTGTATGTGATAGGTGTTCACGGACACACAAATATACGGGGTTAAGAGCGTGATCAGGTTTATTATTTAGACCATGACTATTACCCTATTATTATTATTATTATTATTATTATTATTGCATGTATATTCGAGTATTTGTGTACGTGTCATAGTGTACACGCATATTCGAATATACGGTGCTTAGGTGGTGCAACTACAGGTTAGCGATACTATATTAAAGAAACAAAGCAACAAACATAACTATAATTTAAATGGGCACCAAAAATTAGTAAAAGGATATGAATGTGTAAGGTTGAATTTAGGAAGATTTTTGGTGGAGAGATTACGGGGTTTGGAGTTGGAATGGCGGAGATATGAATTTTCAGGAATTGTAGGTGAACGCGAATGAGATGGAACATGAAATTTGGTTGATGGCAAGAGAGTGAGAACAGTTTGGATAAGCTTTAGGGTGGCTCTAGTTTATTTAGAAATTTTCTAGAATTTTTCTGGAAAGGAAAAGGGCTTACTTTAATCTCCCGTGTACGTTTTCCGGGTGGGCGTAGAATTTTCCTGATGCGACAGGAGCTGACGCGTGGGTCCCCGTTGGAGGGCTGCCGTGCTGCTCCATGAGCCGATCTGTGGACTGCACGCTCTCTCTCTGAGTTCATGTGCACCGGGTCTTGTGGAGGAAAAAGGGAGAGGGAATGGGTGACGCGGTGCGTGGCCATTGGTCGGTGTGACGTGGTCGACGTTGGGCCTGGGTGGCTCTGCGTTGACGCGTCCGTGTCCCGTGCGGTCTCAAACGACGGAGCGAGCGAGCGAGCAAGAGAGAGAGAGAGAGGGGGGGGAGAGGCAGCAGGGGCCGCGCGACGGCTGCGGCCTCGGCTCTGGCAGCAGCGTCGGAGATGGGGGGAAGGGAGCACAGCGACAGTTGGTGGCGGCGCGGTGCTCCGGTGGCTGGCGAACGCGTTGGTGCTCGGCTTCAGGCGGAGGGGAAGAGCAGAGCAGCAGGCAACATCGGTGCCCAGAGCTTTGGTAACGACGAGTTCGACAACTGGCGGCGCTCGGCCTCGATGCTCGGCTCTGGCGGCTCAGCGCAAGACGAGGGCGAGTCAGCTTTGGCGGTGCGGCCTCGGCGAGCGCGTTTTCGGCCTGCGACGGACATCAGAGGCGGACGCGACGGCGCGGGCTGACTGCGACCGCATCTCGGTGATGGTGTCATGGTGCTCGGTCTCGACGGTGCTCAACCTCGGTTCGGGCGGAGCTGGTCGGGCAGCGGCCGCCTTCGGCAATGGTGATTGTGGGCCAAGATGGGGCTCCGGCGCGGCGACCTTCGGCGAGGAGGAACTCGAGCGGCTCACCGGCTGAGCCATGATGGCGATTTCATCGACACAGGTCGGATGGGGCGTCGGGGTCAGCTTGGCTCCGTCGGGCATTGTCGGCGGCCTGCGTGCTTGCCTGTAGCAGCGGCTCAGGCTCCCAAGGCGGTAGAGCTGGGGGAGTGGAGGGGAAGCATAGTAGGGGAGGGTAGAGTGACGCTCCGGCAAGGTGGAGCTGGCCCCGGTGATGGAGGGCCTGGCGATGGCTCGTGGCTCCGGCGGCCAGTGGCGAGCACAGCAGTGCTCGACCTCGGCTGGGGAAGAGCAGGGTGCAGGGCACCTAATGGATGGCGGCTTCGGCGAACATAGGAGCTCGGCGAACGCAGGCTCCGCTGACTCCTCCTGCCTCCCCCGATGGTAGCCATGGCCGGGCTTTTATGGTCGGAGTAGGTCGGTGGGAGCAGTAAGGCGGTGGCTACAGCGCGGCGGTGGAGCACAGTGAGTCAATGGCGGCGGGTCCCGGCAGCCGCGCGTGTTCCGTGTGTGTTTTTCCTCAGGAGAGCGCAAGGCAGGGGAGGGTGATGACCCTGACGGCCGGGTCCCACTAGTCAGCGGCTCAGGGAAAAAGGGAAGGAGGCAGCCTGCTATTGATACTTCCCGAGCTGGGCCTCGTGACTAGGCCGGCCCACGAGAGAGGAGGGAATGAGAGAGTGGGCCGTAGCGGGGGATTGAGCCCAGTGCTCCTTTCCAATTTCCATTGCCTTTTCTATTTATTTCCCAGAATACGTAAACTAGGATTTGAATTCAAATCTGAAATGAGGTTCGAACAAGATAGATCAAAGGAATTTAGGAAAGGGTTGTCGAGGAGATTATTTGGTGCCAAAATAAATTCTAGTGCAACAAGCACTCGAACAAACAAGCAAGCATTTCATTCACGCAAGCAACCATACAATTAAACAACTCATATGATAACAAAAAAATGCATATGGTGAATTTTTTATGCAATGGTTTTGGAAAATATTTTAAAATGGTTTTGCGGAAAATAACTAGTCAAGTTTTAATTTGTTGTAAATTTTAAAAAGTTCAAATTTTTAGTAAATTTTAAATGATGCAAAACACAGGGTGTTACATAACCCCTCTGGAGGATTTGCACTCTCTTCTCTTCTTTCCGTCACAGAGGAGCAGTTGGAGTCTTTGGGGGATGACGAGTTGACTTTGCTCGCCAACCGGTTCTCGCGGTTTCACAACAACCGCATGAATCGTCGCCGCGGAGGAGGACGCTTAGGATGTTTCGAGTGTGGCGACCCCGACCACTTCATCGCCAACTGTCCCAAGAAGAACAAGCACACATCTGGGAAGGGTGATCGTGGGCACAAGTACGACTCTGGCAAGCGCAAGGAGAAGTACGTCCCCGCGAAGCACAAGCGGAAGGGCGGCTTCGACATGGAGTACATCAAGAAGAAGTACTTGGAGAAGGCCCAGGCTAAGCAGCGTGCTTTCTTCGCCACGCTCAGCGACATCGACGGCTCGGATGACGACTCCGCTGTTTCAAGCGACGACGAGTCCGAGAAGAAGAAGAGGATTGTGGACAAGCTGAACGGCCTCTGCTTCTTCGCCGACGACGAGGGCTTCTGCACCATGGCCCTTGGTGATGAGGTCGACGGCAAGCTGGAGGAGATCCCTCAGAACGACGACGACGACTCCTCGCGGGTATCACAGACTCCCGAGGAACTCTCCGCTGAAGTTGAAAAGCTTACAGCCGCTTTGCTTAGTCAAGATAAACTGCTTAGGCGTGCTGCTAGAGAGCGGAAGGAGTTTAGGCAGAAGTGGGAGGACACGGTGAGGGAGCTTGAGTTTGCTAAGTCCACCGTGGTCGTTTCTGAGGAGGCTGAGTGTGAGATGTGCACCAAGCACATGACTGACCTTCTCACTTTGAGAGGTAAGTATGCTACTTTGGTTGGAGAGGTGGATGAGCTCCGGGCTAGACCCGTGTTGTTGGGTGCGTGCAAGTCTTGTGCTGGGTTGCAATCCGAGTTGGCAGAGAAGAATGCCAAGATTGAGTCTCTTGAGAAGGCCAGCTCGGGTAGCACTTGTGTGGCTAGGTGCGCTTTGTGCGAGGGTTTGGAGATGGAGATTGCAAATGTGAAGCATGACAAGATACAAACCGAGGAAGAAAACACATACCTTCGGACCATCTTGTCATGGGTATCTTGTGGTGAGCCGCAGCTTGGGATGATGATCTCTCAATTTAAGCGTGCTGCTGGAGGTCCTGGTGTAGGTTTTGCTAAGGGTGTTGATGTCTCTTCTTTTGGGAAGATTAGAGAGTCAAGTGGTCTTAACCCGAGTGAGAAGCCCAACTCCACCACTACTCCCAAGCTTACCAAGATTCCACCCAAAGAACCTATCAAGCCTAACACCAAGGACGGAGTGTGTGAGGAACCTCCGAGAGCTCCACCCAAGAAACAAATGTGGCATCCCAAACCCAACCACCTGGAAAACAAGCTCGATACAATGCCACCTATCCAGGAGGAGCTTATGCCACAGAAGGGCAAAGTGATCCACACCCACTACCGTGAGTACCAACAACCCCCTATGAGAGCGGTGAGGTACCATTGTGAGCACTGTGGGAGAGATGGACACTTGAGTGAGTTCTGCTTTCGGCGCAAGAGAGAGGAGCGCCATGCCAGGGAGATGAACAATGCGGACATGTACCATCCTTTCCATGATGTACATGTGCCAAATATTCAGAGGAGAGCTGCTAGGCCTAGAGGTACAGTGCCTCAAGGTCCTAGGCGTCAGGGAGGTGTTGCCCGACGGGGTCCTAACTTTGCACGATACGGACCCCATGGCGGAGGCTTTGTTGAGCGTTTCCCTCCACCGCGTTTTGAGTATCGCGATGGACGCTCTTTCCTTAGCGGACCACGTTTTCCTGTGTGTGGTGATCGCTTTCCCCGTAGGCGTGCTAGGAATGGTTTTTCTACTAACCGTTCTTTTGAGCAGCCGGCCCAACACTGGTATTCTTCCTATTTCACTCACCCCAGTGTTGGACCGTATGCTCACCCTATGTCTTTTTATTGATGTAGGTAAAACGATTGGAGGACATTTGGTTGGTGGATTCCGGTTGTTCGAGGCACATGACCGGAAATGCCAAGTGGTTCTCCAGTCTTAGTCCTGTTGCCGGAAAGGAGTTTATCACCTTCGGCGACAATAGCAAAGGTAAGGTGTTGTCTCGTGGGTTGGTGCGAGTTAATGAGCACTTTGTGTTGCGTGATGTTGCTCTTGTTTCTAACTTGCATTTTAACCTTCTTTCTGTTTCACAACTTTTTGACGATGACTATGAGATTCGTTTTAAACCGAATCTCAGTCGTATTTTAGATCCTCAGGGCAATCTTGTTTGTTTGATTTCGCCCTTTGGGAAAGTCTTTCGTGCGAATTTCTCGGAGTCGTTTGGTATTTCCCGCTGTCTTGTGGCTGGTCCTTCCTCCTCTAATCTTTGGAACTGGCATAGGAGACTAGGTCACCTGAGCTTCGACTTGCTTGCAAGGCTTAGCTCACTTGGCTTAATCTGAGGATTGCCCAAGTTGTCGATGGAGAAGGATCTTGTTTGTCATTCTTGTAGACATGGGAAGATGGTTGCCGCTCCTCACTATCCAGTGACTCAGGTCATGACTAAGCGCCCTGGAGAGCTTTTACACATGGACCTTGTTCGTCCGGCTCGGGTGAGCTCGGTTGGAGGGAAGTGGTATGTTCTTGTCGTTGTTAACGATTTTTCGAGATATTCGTGGGTCTTCTTTTTGACTGAGAAGACTGAGACTTTCTCTTTTGCTCGCAATCTGATTTTGCGTCTTCAGAATGAGTTCCCTTTGAACTCAATGCCAGCTATTCGTAGTGATAATGGTTCCGAATTTAAAAATTCAAATTTTGAGAAGTTTTGTAACTCTTTGGGTTTGGAGCATCAGTTTTATTCCCCCTACACACCGCTACAGAATGGTGTTGTAGAAAGGAAGAATCGGACCCTTGAGCATAGGACTCCTAGGCGATATTGGGCCGAAGCTATGAACACTGCATGCTATATTTCCAATCGCATTTTTCTCCGAGCTTTCTTAAAAAAGACTTCTTATGAGTTGCGTTTTGGAAGACAACCCAAGGTGAGTTATTTTAGAGTTTTTGGTTGCCACTGTTTTATACTTAAGAAAGGCAACCTGGACAAATTTGAGTCTCGTTCTTCTGACGGTGTATTTTTTGGGTTATGGCACTCACACTCGAGCTTATCGTGTACTTAACCTTGATACTAACCGAGTCATGGAGACATCCGATGTCACCTTCGACGAAACCATGGTTTGTCCTTCTTCTCGTTTTGAGCGTGCAGTGATCATGAGGTTGGTGAGCCTCTTTTTGATGACGAGGACGAGGGTGCTGAAGGGATGGATGATCCAGCACCTCCTCCACTTGTTGTGCCGCAAAGAGCGGCTTCTACTATGACTCACGGCCCCGACCCTTCTTCCTCTACTACTTGGGGGCCATGGGATCCGCCACCTCGTGCGGTACCTTTTGTACCCGAGGGGGCACCAGCTGCTGTTGAGGGGGAGGTATCTTCAGCTCGGGAGGCGCCACGACACATCCAGCGCCAACACCCACCTCAACAGATGATCGACAGCATTGACGAACGTGTCACTCGGTCCAGGTCACAACAAATCTCTCACTTTGCTCATTCTGCATTTGTTGCTAATTTTGAACCCCGAGATGTTGGACACGCTTTGACGGATCCGGATTGGGTCAATGCCATGCATGAGGAGTTAGAAAATTTTGAAAGAAATCGGGTTTGAGTTTTAGTTCCATCTCCTCCAGACTGTAATCTTATTGGGACAAAATGGGTTTTCAAAAACAAACAAGGAGAGGATGGCCACATTGTGAGGAACAAGGCCAGACTTGTAGCCAAGGGTTATAGTCAGAAGGAGGGGATAGACTATGAGGAGACTTTTGCTCCTGTAGCTCGTTTGGAGGCTATTAGGATACTCTTGGTTTTTGCTGCATCCAAAGGGTTTAAACTTTTTCAAATGGATGTCAAGAGTGTCTTCTTAAACGGCTACATAGAAGAAGAGCTGTATGTCGAACAACTACCCGGTTTTGAAAATCTCAAGTTTCCAAACCATGTTTTGAAACTCCACAAAGGTATTGTTTGAAACAAGCCCGTAGAGCCTGGTATGATAGGTTGAAAACCTTTTTGGTTGCTAAGGGTTTTAAAATGGGATGTGTGGATAAAACGTTTTTTCTCCTCAAGCAAGACAATGACACTCTCTTGGTCCAGATTTACGTGGATGATATCATTTTCGGTGGTTCTTCTCACGCTTTGGTTGCCAAGTATGCAGATCTTATGAGCAGGGAGTTCGAGATGAGTATGATGGGCGAGCTGACTTTCTTTCTCGGATTGCAAATTAAGCAATCCCGAGAAGGGACATTTGTGCACCAGGGCAAGTACACCAAAGACTTGCTGAAGAGGTTCGATATGGGTGAGGCCAAGCCTCTTCCAACACCCATGTCGACCACGACGGTCCTGGATGCGGACAAGGATGGAGAAGCTGTGGACCAAAAGGAGTACCTTTCTAGAGTGGCTAAGCAAACTCTCTGCACTTCAAAAACTCTGGCTCTTGCACGTACATGATTATATGCTACCTTCTTTTTTTTTCTTGCCCATGTTATATCATCACTATGTACTATATTGAACTATTGGTACACGTGAGCTACACTTTTCCTTTTTCTTCTCCTCATCTCTATTTGTTCTCAGCTCGGTGTACATTACTACGTATATGCATTTTGCATGCTCTCAATATACATAATTTTGCAATAAAATAGGGTACTAGATAGAAATATGGCACAGACGCACAGCACAGTCCCAAAAAGCTTGATAGTACTATTAATGTTTGTTGCACTGCTTCCCTGCGAGTCCTCTCGAAAATCGAAACTAAGGCCCTGTTTGGCACAGCTCGGCTTCATGAGTGAAGTTGTTTTTTTTGTGTTTTAGCTTCCAGAACAACTTTCTCAGAGAAGCTAAGCTATTTTTATAACTTTGTTTGGCAAAACAGCTTCACTTGTTGTTCTTTTGAACAAAATGACGGTAATACCCTCTCCTTTACTTTTGCTCCTAATCGTCGTTGCAGCCGGCACTCGTGCTCCACGCCGGTGTCGCACGCGCTCCGCCTGGCCGTCGCGTCGCAGCTGCAGCACGCGCTGCCTTGCCGTCAATCGCCACCACATGCGCAAAGGGCAAAAGGGTCTAGGCCCACATACTGTCAGACGAAGCGGGAGGTAAGCTGTTATTTTCAGCTTCACCATGCTCTACCTGCTTGTCTCACCGGTTTTTCCGGAGCTTCACGCGTGAAGCGCTTTCCCTTTGACCCGTTTGTCTGAGAGAGCTGAAAAACAGCTCATGAAGCTGCTCAATAAGCTGTACCAAACGGCCCCTAAATATTTCTTCTTTCTTTTCAGTCTCTGTAGTGGTTACGCATATATATAGCGCATATATGCGTCAACCATGGAAAACATCCGCTTGCAGAGCTAAAGAACTTCGACTGATGTGCCCACTCTCAGTCTTCGAGCTGATGGAAATCGCCACCACATGCGCAAAGGGCAAAAGGGTCTAGGCCCACATACTGTCAGACGAAGCGGGAGGTAAGCTGTTATTTTCAGCTTCACCATGCTCTACCTGCTTGTCTCACCGGTTTTTCCGGAGCTTCACGCGTGAAGCGCTTTCCCTTTAACCCGTTTATCTGAGAGAGCTGAAAAACAGCTCATGAAGCTGCTCAATAAGCTGTACCAAACGGCCCCTAAATATTTCTTCTTTCTTTTCAGTCTCTGTAGTGGTTACGCATATATATAGCGCATATATGCGTCAACCATGGAAAACATCCGCTTCCAGAGCTAAAGAACTTCGACTGATGTGCCCACTCTCAGTCTTCGAGCTGATGGAAACATGTCTTTCACCCTTATGGAGCTAACCAGACACTATGACAGCAGATGCCACGACTGATCGATGTGCTTCTGAAGAACGACAAGGCTATCAGTTGGATGGCATGCGCTGGGAGCTCAAGGCAAAGCGCTTACAAGAGGAAATTACAGATGTTGGAGCAGATCGGGGCTGAAGGCTGAAGCCATGCTAGCGAGAAGACAGTGAGTGATCAAGGAGAAGATTCAGAGAGGGGGTATGTCTTCCCTTTCTTAATTGTATTGTTGTATCTGAACTCTGAACCAGTTTCAGTTTCTCTGTAAGTGCAGGTTAGTTGACTCCGTTTTCAGTTTCAGTCGCCTCAGCTCTGTTGAACAGGCAGGGAATGAAGGCGAAGGCGAAGGCTGCGGCTGGTTTCCCCAGCTTCTGTTTGTTCTGAGTTCAGCTCGCTGTTGTGTGTGACCTGGGCCAAACTGCCAACATTTTGGGCCCAGTTGGTCGCGTATCCCGTCGGCCCGTGACGAGCTCCAGCGTATTGTTGTCAGTTGTTGGGCGTATGATGTGCAGGCCGTATCTGGGCCTGGGATGTTAACCGACTCGAACCAGCATTGGGCATAGACCTCCTAGAAGTTAAGGCTCGTACTCGTAGCCCTAAAAAAATCGTAGATGAGTCGAGAAGGCGGCGATCCCCGATCCTCCGCCTCCGCCTGCGCCGCCCCTCGCCGATCCGCCATGCCTCAACCCTCCTCCGCCCGTCGCCGAGCTGACACGCCCGAACCCTCCGCCGCCGTCTGCACCGCCCCTAGCCGATCCGCCATGCGTCAACTCTCCGCCTCTAGCCGATCCGCCACGCCCCAATCCTCCGCCTCCGCCTCCGCCTCCGCCGCCCCTCGCCGACCCGCTATTCCCAAACCCTCCGCCGCCGCCGGCACGGCCCCTCGCGTATCCGCCGCCATGCCCAGACCCTCCGCTCCTCGCCGATCCGGCACGCCTCCCAGACCCTCCTCCGTCCGCCGATCTCCGATGCCTCAATTACCTCAATCCTCCGCCTCTAGCCGATCCGGCAGCGCCACGCCCAAACCCTCCGTCCGCCGGCACCGACCTCCCATGCCTCAGTTACCCCAGTCCTCCTCCGCCCCTAGCCGATCATCCGCCATGTCCGCCGCCTTCCCCGAGTCGGTCCTCCTCGACAAGCAAGTGTACCTGGGCGGTTGCTGCGACAACGAGACCACAGCTAGGGCAAAGACGAGCGACGGCGACAGCATCGCAGTGTCCTTCCTGGTCGCGGATCCGCCCGCCCTCACCCGCTGCTTCATCAACTGCCCCGTCATGACGGCGGAGAGCTACCCCTTCAAGGCGGGGGCCGGAATCATGGCCGCAGACGGCGCCTTCCTCCTCATACGCGCCTTCTTCCCCCACCGCAAAGTCGTTCGCAGGTTCGATGCCGTCGACTTCTTCGTCTACAGATCCGGCCCCGGAACACCCTCGCTGGAGCTCCTCCCGCTGCCCCGGCTCCTCTACCCGATTCCCAACCTATCCAGGAAGGTCGGCGTGTTATCGTGTGGCGATGGCGAGCACTGTTTGGTCGTGGACCTACGACGGTTCGAGCCCGACGACGCCCCCGCCCATCACACCCTGCATGTCTTCTCGAGCAAGACCAAGTCGTGGAGCACAAAGCTCGCGAGGCTGGCATCTGGCATGGATAGATACAGAGATTGTAATTTTTCCGCCCACAAGGTGTTTGGTGTTGGAGGAGGATCAATTGCCTGGGTCAATCTCCGGGAAGGTATCTTGCTGTGTAACTCGGTGGACCAGGACCACCCCGTGCTGCAGCTGATCCAGCTGCCGTCACTGACGCTCTTCAACGACATCAGCTTTGGCGAGACCGAGATTGGTACCATGCCTCCTCTAGACAGGATTCGGGATGTCAGCTGCACAGATGGCTGGTTCAGGTTCATCGAGATTGAGATGGAGGTATTAGGGTTCTCGCGGTCGAATGGCGGCAAGTTCAACTATGGATGGGAGGCCACCATGTTCAAGAGGAGGATTCGTTGTTCGGATAAGTTGGGATGGAAGCCATGTGGCACCTTTAGCTCATCTGGCCTTTCGCCTGCCAACTCATGTCTCCCTTGTTTGTATGCTGATGAGAAGATCTGGGACTACAAGAAGAAGAAGCTAGCCATGAACAGTGTGATAAGCTCATTTCCCGCACTGGATATGTGCCGTGATGATGTCGTTTACATGCTGGCCAAGGTGAAGGATACCAACCCAAACGGTTGGGTTCTTTCCATCAATACAAAAAGCAAGAAACTTCAGAAGATCGTACCCTTCTCTGCTGAGAGTCCCCTTTTCAGTGGCATCTTCCTGCAATGTGGATTCTCCAAGCACCTTAGCGGTGCTCCAGGTGATCTTACTTACTATACGAGTTCTACTGCTGCATCGAAACCCATGTAAAAAAACACATGTACTCCGTATTTGTTTGCTATTGTCAGGTGATAGCTACTAGTGATATGTTTTGGTTCTGAAACAATTTTCATTATTGTGTTATTCTTTTCTTCTTAAAGGAGAAGCTTAGTTTGTACTGTATGATCATAGTATTTTCTGTATCTTTCTTTTTTGCGGTGATTTTCTGTCTTGCATTTAGTGTGTGACCTGGGCCGAATTGCCGACATTTTGGGCCTAGTTGGTCGCGTATCCTGTCGGCCCGTGACGATCTCGTATTCTCAGTTATGGGATTCATATGGGCCACAACCTAACATGTGGACTACCACCACTCCAGGTCACCAATCGTCACCAATCGACCAACCGCAACCAGTAAGGCTTAGAATAAACTTGATTTACTGGATGGACACAACACACAAGCAGCTAAAACAGACAAGAGTGTCGATTCAAAAAAAAAAAAAAGGCAAGAGTGATGGATCGGAAGAAGTAGCTTAGCTTGTACCAACAAGTGCTCCAGTACAGCAGCAGTACTGTAGATGGCAACTTTGGGCTCTAGTGTATACCTGCATCTTGTACCTACAATCACACGTTTTTGTTGCTGAAAAAAAAATCACACTAGCTAAGGCCTTGTTTAGTTCCCCATTTCTCAAAATTTTTCATCACATCACATCACATCAATGTTCGGACGTATGCATGGAGCATTAAATGTAAGTAAAAAAATAACTAATTGTACTTTTAGTATGTTTATGTCAAGACGAATCTTTGGAGTCTACGTAGTCCATATTTGGACAAAGTTTGTCAAATAACAATGAAAACGCTACATAAAATTTTTTTCCATCTAAACAAGGCCTAAGGACGATGGAGCGGCATGATAATGCCAGCAGCGAGACAAGCGGTTGGGCTCGCCGATTGAGGCGGCGCAGGGGAACAACCAGAGGCGAGCAGCTGGCTGGTACGGTGGTCGTTGTCGTCGTCGTCGTCGTACCTGATGATGAGCGGCCGCCCACCCGACTCTGCCAGTGTGCCAGTGCCAGTGCCAGCTGATACTGGCCGAGCCATGACCATGAGCCATGCGCTTGGATTCCCTTGGCCACACACGCGTACTCTCTCCGTCCCTAAATAAATGTCTCTCGTCCCTAAACAAGTGTCGTCCGGAAAGCGTGTCTATGAGAAAAACACGGATTTCTAGAGACATTTATTTTGGGACGGAGGGAGTACTACGTACCCTACCTGGCTGCCTGATAGTAGCTCCAATGCATTATCTAAAGAGTGCTATGAGGAGAGAGAAAGAAAAAAAAACAGACGCTACGCATTGGAGTGCTGGTGGCCTGGTGCTAGCTAAGCGTCGACCGGCACCGGTAGCCAAATTGAGCACCTGGTACTAGCATTTAAAAAATGGTTGTATCAGAACACTGATATGCCAACTAGCCGTATTATACATATTTTTTATTCGTTGTGGACCCCTTTTTAGCTAGCGCTATCGTATTATACATTCGTATTATACATTGAAGCATGTTGTGGATCCCATCTTGGCCAGTGAAGCACCGGCTGAGATGTCATTCAGTGAATATACATTGGAGCTGTCATGACGTGGCCTAAGCCTGACTGACGTGTTGCTCTCCAGTGCATGCATGCATCCATCGCCCCGCCCGGCTGCCGGCTGGCGTCGTTCGTTATCTCTGACAACCAACACCCAAATACAATACCCATTTAAAATTTAGGTAACGCTACAGTGAAAAGTTTCAATACTCATTTAACATTTTCTCCAACAACAAGACTAAAAAAGAATCCTTTCTGCAAACTCATATTTAGGTTATGCCTCTCAGGCAACCTAAAATAGGTCTTCTGTATGGGTACTGTATTAGAGACTGATTTTAGATCTTATGTTACCCACTTTGTGTTTAAGTGGCCATATGAGTTACCTGTTGGAGATAGTCTGACCGCGACCACGCATGCATGCATGGCGGATACTGTACGCGCGCATCCGCTGGACCCGGACCCGGATGACCGCACGTATCGATCGCCATCCACCCCGGCGCGGCGCGGGCGCCGTCCAACACCGAGAGCGCGCATCAATCCGCCACGCCACGACGCACGTCGACGTCGACGTCGCCACCCTGACCCCGTCCGGGCGGCGCCGATGCCGATGCACGCTGCCGGCCGCTCGCTACGTACCGATCGGCCTGCCAACGTTCGCAGTCGCAGCGATATTGTCTGGCCCGCGAGGACTGGTCTGATGATATATGGCGTCCTCCGCTAGCGGTTGTACAGGCTACAGCCGGCTGGCCTGGCCTGCCCAGCGCGGCTCTCGTCGGCCCCGATCGGCCGGCCGGCCAGCAGCGTGCTTCGCTCGATCAGCCTCAGGCGCTCAGCTCGCGCATGCTGCATGCAATGCAATGTCGCTGCGCCGCGTGTGCCGGCATGCGGGGGCCTTAGTATTGGCGGTTTCCGCTTGGAACTGCGCCAAGAATTGAACCTGCATATGCGTTGCTCCGCAACAAGGGCGCCCCGGTTCTTGCGCTCTGCCCTTCCGTAGCTCAGCCTGGGCGTTTGGTTAACCAGAACCGATCGATTCGGTTCTTTGGTTATTGACACAAATTCGGTTCCATAGAAATAGGAACCGATCGGTTCTTCTCAATTCCTGGAACCGAGCAAAATCGGTTTCGATTAGTTCGGTTCAGTTTCGGTTCCGAACCGAACTAACCGAAATTTACCCAAGTAGTAAAAAAATAGTAGAAAATAGGGGATTTTTTTAAAAAAGCATAATACCAAAATTTAAAAAAGTGAGACCGATAGGGCTATGAGGAGGGTGTTATCCACCTTTTATATTTAGGGTTAAGGTGGTATTAGGCCTAGGTTATAAGGTTTATTGGGCTTGCTTCTGAAATTCGGTTCTGTTCGGTTAACCGAGGTAGGGAACCGAATTAACCTAATTAAATTCGGTTCCTGAGAAGTGGGAACCGAATAAGGAACCAAAATTTTCGGTTTCGGTTATTTCAGTTTCGGTTGCGGTTATTTCGGTTCGATTCTCGGTTCTCGGTTATTTTTGCCCAGGGTTACCCGTAGCACCCACTACCTACGTGTATATGCCCGCCAATAGCGTACTCCACGTCATCGTCGTAGACGAAATTTGTAAAAAAAAATATGCGGGTTAAAGGTACTTTTTGAGCATATAATTTTCTAAAAAAATCATGATTTTCATATCTTTATTATTTGATACCATGTAAAAAAATATGAATTTTCAAGAGCAACGAACTCTTATATGTGTTTATTATGGTGCTAAAAAAGTATATAATTTTTTGAGTATTTTAACGTCTTCAAAAAAAACTCAAAACTATAAAGTTGTAGATCTCATCGAGAATTACAATTTTCATATAAAAATTATCATCATTCGACGTCGTACTGAAAAGTTATGATTTTTCGAAAATCAGTCTTGTCACGCCACTCCCGGTGGTACGACAAAACCATACTGTCACGCCACATGCATTGGTGTGACAAGATTTTTCACATTGAAAACGACATCTGACGTTTAAGACCTTATCACGCTACTCTCGGTGGCACGACAACGTTATTTAGTCACGTCAGTCCCATTGGCGTGACAAAAAAGGTCAAATCTACGAATTTTATTTGGGTGAGAATATTATTGAAATATTTTGTAAAAAAGGATTTAAAAAATAAAAAAAATCCAGGAATCCACGGGTTCGGGCATCGATATCGGGGTCGGGGCAGGCATGAGCGTGATACGTCGCTCTCGATCTTCAAGCGGGTGCAGGACCTCAGCAAGCGCTTGCAGGCCTAGCTCTCGCTTAGCCCGGCCGCCAGCTGATGGCTACACGGCGCTAGCTAGCTAGATGTAGTAGCCGGCGGGCCACCCAGCCAGCCACCCAGGGCTGCAGCAGGTGCAGGGTGAGATTCATGAGACCAGCAGGAAACAGTTGGTGTTGATGGCACGCAGGCCAGTAGCTACCAGTTGATTCTTTCCGGCCTGGCATTGTCCATGTGCATTATTGTTGATGGCATTGGCATGCATGCAAGAAAAGCTAGAAGCAAGAATCAGGAATTCGCTTCCATCGATCCAATCCTCTGCTTCGTCTCGACTGCGAGAGAAAGCTACGGAACCTTTGTGGCTGTGGCCACCCCACTGCTGCTTCCTGCTGTCGTCCTCGTCCCTACTGCCTTGGTTAGTTCCTAACCAAAAACTTTACATTCTATCTATCGTATCAGATCATTAGATACATGTATGAAGTACTAAATATAGGCTAAAAATAACTAACTATACAGTGTTTGTGTATAATTTGCGAGCTAAATCTTTTAAGCCTAACTATTCTATGATTGGACACCAAAGTGCTATAGTAACATATGTGCTAATAATGGATTAATTATGCTTAAAAAATTTATCTGACAATTTACGGACGAATTCTGTATTTATTTTTTTGTTAGTATCCGAACACCTAATGTAACACTTTATTTAGATCTTATTTTTTTGATTCATTATTTAGATCTTATTTGATTGTATATAAATATACCTCGATCTCTCTCAAACCACGTGAATTGCGGTGGAACGAGCCTAATAGATCTCAGGTGGCTTTATCATCAGGGCCTTTTTGTCCTTTTCATGGGCTGGCCCAACTCGATTGCCGTTGTTCGAAGTTACGAAGCTGCCTGAGTAGGCCGTACAAAGTTTGTGGGCCAGTCACAATTGGGCTGAGACGCACCACCTGCTAGACGCACGCACAGAGCCGCCGCCTCTTCGGCCGGCGTCATGGCTCCCTGCGCGTCGAGGCCGTTCAGAGTTGCTTCGGTTCGCCAAATCACTATACGGCGGCGCACGCGCGCCATCAGCGAAGGAGAAGGGGGCCGAGGCGGGCGCGGGGGTGGCGGGCGGAGCGGCCGGCGGTGATGGCGCCGCGGCCGGGACGGTGGACGAGGCGGCGGTCCTAGGGTTAGGGCTAGGAAACTTCCCCGGCCCTAGATTTACGGCCGGCCGGCCTGGCGGCGGCCGCGACACGGCGGTGGAGGCGATTCGGCCGGCGGTGAGCTCGGCGGCGGCAGCGCCGCCGAGCGGGCGGGGCCGAACGGCGGTTGGGCGGGGTAGGCGGCGGGGGCGAGCTCTGGCGGGGGTGGTTGGCGAGCGGGGCGGTCACCGGCGAGGCCTCCGGCGGCCGCGGGAGGTGGCGGTGGGGAGAGGATGGGAGGAAGGAGAGGAGGAAGGAAGAAGACACCGGCGGGCAGAGGTGTGCGCTCGGAAAGTTCCCAGCACGCGCGCTGAGTCCTCCTCCCGTTCGGTTCGCGAGAGATGGTGCACAGCAACAGCAATAGCCGACAGCCGCTGGCTCGGCGCGCGTTGAATCAAGGCCGACCGCTCCTGTCAGTCAAGCAAAGGTGAGCGCTTTCTTCTGTACCTTCTGTCGTGACGTTCGTATTGGAGATGATCTTAAATAGTTATTATTACATTCTCAGAGCATCTCCAATAGTTTGGAATACAACTTGTTATGCTTGTTTTTTTGTAAAACAAGAAAAAACCTTCCTCCAATAGTTTGGAATACAACTTGCTAAATTTTTCCAACTTGCTATCCAGAGGCTTCAAGTTGCTAAAAATACCAAGTGAAATACGACTTGTTATCCGGCAGCAACCTCACCTGTGTCGTTGTCGTCGTTCGCAGGCATCGCGTTCGGGCGCAGCACGGCCAACGCGCGGGGACACGGACGACGCGTCGGACATCGTGGGGCTCGGGCGCATCACGCTGTCGCTCGGCGTCGGCCGGTTCTCGTACTACCTCCGCTACGACGCGGACGCCTCCAGTCCTCCTTGAACAACAACTCCGTCACGCGGCTCCGCAGATGTTGCAACGTGTTGTTGTCGAGACCGCCGTCCTGGATTCCGGCCATGTCTCCGGTGCGCGAGCTTGACGAAAGTGTTGTAAAGTATTGATTTACCAAGCCAAATTTACCAAACTATTGGAGACACAATAAAATTTAACTTGCAAAAGGTTTTAGCAACTTGCCAAATGGTAACTTTTACTAAGTGAAATATTCTAAACTATTGGAGATGCTCTTGGTGCCGGAGCGGAGCGGTGTGTGCGACATACTAGTAGGCAACAAGGCACATCACGAGGTGCCATGGCATGACACGCGCTCCTGCCCCACAGCCTGTTCGTGGAAATATCTTCAAGCAGTGCTGGGGATGAACCGCCAACGCGTTCGACGTTGGCCTGTAGGTGTGGCTCATTGGTGCTCCCGCTGGATAACAGGGCCTGCATTTTCAGCTCTCGTACCCCTCTTTGGAAATTCTTTTGGTGCTTACTTCTGGCCTAACAGAATTTGCACCACCCGACTACCCGAGAGCACATATTCCTATTTCCTCATTTATATTTCCTCACTAGGGTGAAAATGACATGGGTGCTTGTGGTTGAATTCCTCAATTTGTTTTACACTAACACGATGTACCTTCTGGCTGATAGGTCAGAGCCCCTTATCTGAGGCCATGTTCAGTTCCCCACATTTGTCCAAATATTTTGCATAGTAACAGTGACATCGAATCTTTACACGTATGCATAGAACATTAAATGTAGGTAAAAAAAAAATAACTAATTGTACTTTTGGTCTGCTCATGTCGAGACGAATCTTTTGATTCTAGTTGGTCAATGTTTGGACAAAGTTTGTCAAATAACAACGAAACTGCTACGGTAACTTTTCACCACATATTTCACGAACTGAACAAGGCCTGACTTGAATTCCTTATTGACTGGGACAGGGACATCTCACCCTCTTGTTTTGTCCTTTTAGTTGACCTGTCTCTTCTAAGTCATCGCCCATCCCTTCCTCGAACCCTCGTTGAGGATAATATATATCGATCTGAGAAAAAAGCCTATCGTTTCAGTATGGGCAATGGTTCCAAGTGAGATCGTATAGATAGATATCAAGGATGCGTTAGAAGCACTGAAGCACCAAAATCAAAGAAGCTCACTGCAGACCTGAATTCTAGCTAAGTTGTGCTTTTCTTCAGCCCAAACCCCAGAGACTCAGTTTTCCATTGAGAAGATGAAGATGCCTGCAGATTGCAGGGTACACAGCTGTTGATGCGGTTTCGAGGTAGCTACCGCCTTTTAGACCAGATTATCCTATTCATTTGGTTTTTGTTCAGGTCATGCTCGTCTCTTCCTTCTCTGGCATCAGCCATTAACTTCATGCAGGTGAACCCCACACATCAATTTGCTGACAGGAGGCAGCTGTGCCTGCCTCCTCCACAAAGTTGGCCACGAGCATGCACAGATGCTGCATGGTGGGTAGGTTTGCCTGGGTTGCGCGATTTAATATTAATAAGTTTTTTACATTTCTGGATGCGCAGGTTAATCTAATAACTGGTGCGTCGTCCAGCCAATCGGAGATGTGGAGTTCCACTTCCACTGTACATGTTCAGGGCATCCCCAGTGATGTATCTGAAGAAGAACTCAAGAAACGATTTCAGACAGTTGGAGAAGTGAAAGTGAGTACAGTCTTTTTTTTTGGCTTCCCTTTTGAATGTTACTATATTATATTTATTCTGTAATTCGGAATCTCTGTTTTATGCAGGTGGTGCTTCAGAAAGGAAAAAATAAGAATTATGCTTTTGTCGAATACGAGAACGAAGATTCAGCTTCAGTGGCCATTAAGAAGTTTGACAACACTCATATAAACAGTTTGTTTTCTGTTAAACTGGAGTTGATCTTCATAGTTTCTAATTTCACCAATTTTTTTGTCATCTTTCATCTAGCTTGTTCTTAGAAAAAAAAAACAATAGAACTTACCCTACCCTGAATTTTTGTGTATAATTTTGCTGGGTCTACACTCTATAGTAGAAGCTTCCACAATTATGCATTTATCGGATGTCTTCGCGGAAAAACCACAGTGACGCAGCTATCTTAACTTAGCAGCCACAAAATTTTTACAAAATAAAAAAAATAGTCTCCAACAGATTGACATACTAACTTAACAATTTTTCCAACTTGGCATCTCTCCCTCCTCAGCGCATATCTTTAAGCGCGCGCATACGGATTGACAAAAATGAGTAGAAGGCTGAAAAATGATTAGAAACTCTTTCCAAGGTTCCAGTTGTGAAAGTATCAAGAAAAGGTGGGATGACCTATTTTGGTTTAGACAAAAGTTCAGTGTTCACTTTGTAAAAATATTTTTGGTTTTGGCAAGTCAAAATAGCAAACTCTTAGAGAACGTCTCTATTTTTACTTTGACATATTTTTTTATTAGTTGGCAAAATACAAAATTTGCCAAGTAAAATATAACAAACACTTGGAGATGCTCTCTAACACCCTTCGCTATAAAAAAACGTAGTACTAGAGAAGTCTTTTCACGCGTGATTCTTAAAAGGGAATTGGCCCTAAAAATATATATGATTAGAGAGGCAGGTAGAGGGAACCGTATCAAAAGTTCAATTTTTCAATGGTGATCGTTAGAACCTGAAACCACCTCTGAAAAAACCCATTAAAATAATTCTAGTGTAAATAATTTTATCTTTTCATATGAAGTTCAATAAAGACAAACATCATATAAAAAACGTTAGATTTTGATAAGATCTAAAATTTACATTTGACAATTTTTCCATTTATAATCATATAAGAGCTCAAATATTCGTCAGTTCTTAGATTTTTCAAATTGTTTTTTATTTTTCAAACAAACTCAAACGGATAAGCACTCTATATACTAAAGTTGTAGTGCCCGATGGTATCCAAGATTTGAATGGTCCTGAACTCCTGATAGACTTGATTAATTCTTTTTTTCTATGTTGGTACCGGATAAAACTCATTATTGTTGTTCTTGTATTGTAACAGGAGACAAAATAAAGGTTTCTCTCTTCGAATCTAAGGGAAACGAAGATCATTTTTCAAAATTCCGTCTTATGATGGTATGGATCCACTGCTAGAATGGTTCATTAACTTTATTAGCGTTCATTCTTAAAGCTGTCCTACAAATGTATCGATCTCTTCTACGTTGATAAAGGTTTATTTCTTTCTTCGAATCTAAGGGAAGATCTTTTTCAAAAATCCGTCTTATGATGGTATGGATCCACTACTAGAATGGTTCATTAACTTTATTAGCGTTCATTCTTAAAGCTGTCCTACAAATGTATCGATCTCTTCTACGTTGATAAAGGTTTCTTTCTTCAAATCTAAGGGAAACGAATATCATTTTTCAAAAATCCGTCTTATGATGGTATGGATCCACTACTAGAATGGTTCAATAACTTTATTAGCGTTCATTCTTAAAGCTGTCCTACAAATGTATCGATCTCTTCTACGTTGTAGGCACTATGTTCAGATCACGATAATTTATGTGGTTTGCCTTTTCAATATATGTTTTTAGTTATCAAGGTTGCCCCCACTACTTGGACTTCTATCACATCGGATGTTTGCGTGTTAATTAGAAATATTATAATATAGACTAATGATAAAACTAATTGCATACTCCTAGACTAATTTGCAAGACGAATATATTAAACCTAATTAGTTCATGATCTGCAACTAGTTTTATAATTAGCTCATGTGTAGTCCTCCTAATTAGCCTTCGAACATTCGATGTGATAAAGGTTAAACTTTAGCCCAAAAATCCAACCACCCCCTTATATCATGAACAATGACCTAGCTAGGCTTATTTACAGCTTTTTACATTATCCTAGCTAGTTCTATATTCTGAAAAAACAAAAACGTTATTATACTAATTAGAGGCTCTGCGTTAATTCTCATCAAATACCCTAGAAAAAAAGATAAATCATAAAAATTCTCAAATTAATCAGAAACGTCTTTCCTTTAATTGGATATACTCTAATCATTATCATCATCATCAATAATAGCTACTAGATCTATTCAGTTTTACAAAAAATACCCACATATACCATTATGAGAAAAATACATAAAGTAGCTAGCTGCCTAATTTTATTTCTAAATTATCCACCTTTCCTATCATAAAAAATAATTTAAAATAACCCTAACTTGTATCTAACTCACCCCTCTCTGCCATTATAAAAGATAATTTAGAATACCCTCCTAATAGTTTTTACAAATGTCGGCGTTCCGGGAACGGGGTCCCAGACGTCGGTGAGTGAATTTATATCTGCGTGTCCTAGCTCCGGGTGGTGATGCAAGAAGAATACAAGGGGGTTATACTGGTTCGGGCGAATGAAGGCCCTACGTCCAGTGGGGCGAGCGGAGATTGTGTGATCTTGCATCAGGGTGCTCGTAGTAGGGGTTACAAGCGGGTGAGAGAGGGGGAGCTCCCCAAGTCTCGGGAACGAAGAGAGTGTGCAAAGTTGCAAATTGAGTGTTGTTGGTGCGTTGTCTAGGTGCTGTCCGTGTGACCTGCTTTGAGGCGTCCCCGACTACTCCTTTTATAGCTGCAAGGAGGGCGCAGGGTTACATGGAAGAGGTGATACTTATGTGCTTGTCTTGGCCGAGAAGGGATGGCGTGGGTCGTCGTCCTGACTTCACTGTGGTGGCATAGTGGTCGTCCCTGTTGGCGTGACGGTGTGTATCCCGTACCGTGATTAGGCGACGTCGAGTACTTCCGTCTCGTCACGTCGAGAGAAGGGATGGAGCGAGTCCCGTGCCACGTCTCCACCCATGCGATGCAGGTGTGCTGGAAGAGTCATAAGTGGCCCGGGGTACGCGGGCCTCTGTCGTACCCTTTGCTTGTCGTCTTGCGCCAAGACTTATAGTCGAAGGAACGAGCTTCTCCCGAGGCCTGGGCGTGAGGCCTCGGCGCCAAGCCTTGGGGCGACATTATGTCCTTGGAATGATCATTGCAACCGGAGTTGGCTGAAAACTCATGCTATTGTCCGTCTTGCCGCCCCATACTCTCGGTACCAGGCAGGTACATTGCTGGCGTCGTGCGGGAGCGACGGTATGGAGGGTAGCTAGGATGGAAACCTTGACGGGGGGTCGTGCGGACCAGGGGTCCATAGTGGGGGATGTCTCTGGTGATTGGGAGACTTGACCCTTGAAGGAAACCAGGGCTTCAATGATGTCGTAGCTCGTTGATTTGCCGTACGCCACCGTGGTCCTGGAACAAGCACAGTGTGTCGAATAGTGATGCTGGGCATGGCTCCCCATGCCTGGTTTTGCCGTTGACGGGAAGAAGAGGGATGCAACTTCTGACTCGTCTACCCATGCCACAAGCATGCCTTTATCTTTTCCCAAGGGTACTTGTCAGTACGCGACGGGAATAAAATAGGAAAAAACGCCATCTGATAGGACGAGGGCGTAGTGGGTGGCAGGTAGGTTGCCATAGTCCTTGGGAAGTGAGGGAGTTTCCTTCTCGCGGAAGCCTTGGGGGGGGGGGGGCGGAAGGCTCGGGCAAACCGGAGAATGAGGTGCTCGCCCGAGGCTCGGTGTAGAGGGCTCGGGCGAATTGGAAAATGGAGCGTTCGCCCGAGGCTCGGCGTAGGGGGCTCAGGCGAGTCGGAAAATGAAGTGCCAAGATCATTGGGCTGTCATGGCCCTACCCCTGCTTGATGGGTTCACGGGCTCTGGCTGGATGGCCCAACTAGCGCCGATTATTTTCTTGGCTTTTGTTATGTTTTTATGAAATTGCGTTCAGTACCTCTGGTTAGGGTACCTATTATTTTGGTGCCCGACAGTAGCCCTCGAGCCTCTGCGGGAGTGCTGGCACTCCCTCAGGGTTTTAGTCATCGCTTGGTGGTCGTCGTCAGGATTCTCGTCGAGCTTGGACATGCCCTCTTCTGGTGGGTGCGCGCGAGCGCACTCGCCGGGTGTAGCCCTTGAGGCCTTGGGGGAATGAAGCTTGTTCCTTCAAGGACTGAAAATCTTGTATAAAAAGATGTTAGTCGCTCTTCCCGAGCCCCCGAGCCCCTTCATTACCGACCGGGGATAACCGATGGCTCGGGCTTGGGGGTAGACGAAGGCTTTTTTTTACCCTTTCTCGGGCGCAAGGCGAGCCCCCGAGCCCCTTTTCGCAAGGGGTCGGTCAGGGGCAGCCTCGTCTTGGTTTTTTGATCCTCACGCATCCTTTTCGCAAGGAGGAGGGGTGCGGATGTCGTGCTACCCTCAGTGGTTATCGCCCACGGCATCCCCAGTGAGCCATTAGCAGGCGAATCCGAGTGTGTGCCCGTGCTCCATTCGATAAGGGTCGGCTAGAGGCCCGGAGGCGCACATTGTAGAGCTAGAGGACTATCACCAGGGCCTGGAACTGTTCGATTGGTCCGAGGGCTCACTGCCTCCCTTCGTTGGGATCCCATTTGTGACTGTCCTGCTAGCCTCGAATATGACTTTGGATGTCCTGAGCAGTAGCCCTTCAGGCTTGGGCCATGTGACGGGCACATTCGTGGTCATCCCTGACTCAGTTATCCTAGGGCGGCTATTGAACCCTTGTGGGGTCAGCCTTCGAACCCCTAGAACGTATTGGGCTCGATGCCTCGGGTTCCTTCACGGGGAAGGAGACGGAGGAAAAGATGCCTTTCTGACGGAGTGGCGGGCGCACCTTTTCAAGCGGTTTTTTAAGGGGACATGGGCGACGCCAGTCGCTGACGTGCACTGGGGCCTACGCATGAGCAGCAAATGTTTGCGCGTGCATTTGTATTGAGGGGATTTTAGTGATCATGAGATTTCCTCGCGTGCGCCGCATTGAATGCGTATGAATAGTAACCAAATGAGATCCCGTCATTGGTCGCTACCCTACAAACGTGCCCCTTGGCAGTTCGTAGCGATTCCTTTCCTCATTCGTTCACCTCGCTTGTCTTGTCTTCCTCCTCCGTCCACCTGCACGAAAAGCAGAGAGGGAGAGGGAAGGGGCCAAGCTTTTTCTCTTTGTGACGTTCGCGTCCGCCTCCCTCGTCGTTCGAGATGGCAGATGTGCTCCTCCCTCCTGAGCCGTGGAGCACCTCCAACGCCACTCCAGAGAAGTTGGCGGATCTGGTACAGAAGGGGCTCCTCCTGGGTCTCTCCGGTTCCAAGAGGCCGGAGTGGATCGCTCCTGGGCCGGAGGAGGAGTCGAGGCTTCGGGACGACTATGTGGTTAGCTTTATCGCTTTCCATGAGCGCGGGTTTGGGATGCTGGTGAGCCGGTTCCTCCCGGCCCTCCTCTTTTACTATGGGCTCGAGCTGCACCACCTCGCCCGTAACTCTATCTTGCAGGCGGCCATCTTCACGACCGTCTATGAGGGCTTCATGGGGATAGAGGCTCATTAGGAGCTCTGGATCCACCTCTTCTGGGGCGACCTTTTCAAAAAGGCGGTTGCAATTGGCAAGCAGAAGTTGGTGAGGTCGGGGAGTTGCATGCTCTCTGTTCGTCAGCGGAGGGCGGATTTGTACATCCCTTCCTAGGCGGCCATCTCCAACAAGGACTGGTGCATGGGCTGGTTCTACTTTTGCAACGATGACAACTTGCTTCCGGTGTATACCGGTCGCATCATTGAATCGCGACCGTAGCACTGGAATTACAGCGTCGCCGAAGATAGGCAGAACCGGCTCAACCCGCTGCTCAAGGGTCTAGCAAGGCTACGGAAGGCGGGTCTGTCGGCCGAGATGGTCGTGGCCTAGTTCCATCAGCGGTGCGTGTTGTCACTGATGGACTGACCTCTAACGATAGACAAGTTGAGGGGGGCGCGCCTCTTCTGGATAGGTGCCGGATGAAGACAACGTCGCCCCCCACCAGCGAGCTCATTCACCGAGTGAGGGAGGCGGTGAAGGAGCCGAAGGAGGTGGGCAAGCTGCTCAGCATCTCGATGCACCCGTTTCACGGGTACATTAGCCTGGTAAGAAGATCGCTCTTACCACGCGCCGCCCTGAACCCCTTCTCTTCTTGTTTCGTGCCCGACCTTCACTCTTCCTCATCGCAGGGGATATGGTCGTTCAACGTCTCGAAGCCTCCCCTCCCCGAGGAGAGGGAGCAGAACCAGCGCAATGCTGAGGCGAAGAAGAAGAAGAAGGACGACAGGATGGCCAAGCAGGTGAGGCTCCAAAAGGCCCGCGATGACCTGGAGAGGCGTCGGCGATAGCAGAGGCTCCATGGCAAACCAGAGGAGTCCTCCCCTACGGAGGAGGATTCTGACGACGATGATGATGAGGGCTCGGAAGGGGACTCCGAGCCCCTTGGCGGGGTTTCCTGACATGGACCGTTTGTGGGTCCGGTCAGCGAGCCCCATGGAGGGTATGTCCGATGCAGCGGGGAAGCGTCCAGTTACTGCCTCGAGCGCGGGCGGCGATGGCTCTGCGCCTCGCGAGGACGGTCGTTCCTGGTCGCCCCCGGATTCTGAATTTGAGCGGCGAGTGGAGAGGGTCAAAACTCCCTCGTCGCCCTCGCGCGCTGAGGGAGGCGGCGGGTCCGGCCAGGGTCGATCATCGCCGTCACCGGTGGGGGTCTTGACGGAGATCCCCAAGATGGAGCTTCCCCTGCCTCCACGCAGTATTCCCTCGGTGGGGACACCGCGGCTTCAGACTCTGTTTGCCTCTACTACGAGGAGGGCCCCGAGGGCTGGGTAAGCATTTGTCAATTGTCCGTCTCGCGTCGTGCGTGTGGGTGTCCTTCTTCATGACACGTTCTCCTCTTTTTGTCTTAGCGGGAAATGCTTAGTGGAGACTCCATCCCTTCGTCCCCGAAAAGCGTTGAAGGTGGGGGCGAAGTCTTCCGCTGGCGCAGCGGCGACGTCTTTGGGGATACCACCATCGCTGGAGTCCGGCAGGCTGGTCGTCACTCCAGAGAGTCGTCGAGACCCCCCAGGTGGCCCCGGTCCCTAGAAGGGTGTAGGGGGCGACCCTTGCTTCCAGGGAGGAGAAGGCTGGCGGGACCCCGGGGACCTCGGCCACCGAAGCCGAGGCCGTCGAGACAGTTGAGGCGGAGCCGTCCCGGGCCGTGTCATCCGGGGCTGGGGTTGGTGCCCTGCTCCAAGGGTCGAGCTTGCCAGAGATCTTTGTCTCCTTCGATGAGGCTTCGTCTAAAGGGGAGAAGCCAGCGGCGGAAGGTGAGGTCATGAGTGTGCTGTTGAAAGTACCGGTGCCCGAGGTCGCGGGAAAGGACGAGAGCCTGGCTCCTGCTTGCTTGGGGGGTCTATCCCCACGCCTGGGGTGGTCCTCGAGTGGAGTGGAGGGACCTGACTCGTCCCGAGGCAGAGCCGGTATTTGTTGACGGTCCTTAAGTATCAATTATATCTATCAAATAAATAGAGAAAAGGATCCATATGAAATAAACACCCAGACTTAGGGTTTTATCTGACAGAATTCCACGAGTTTTGCTGTTTATCTATTTCTGCAGGGGGTTATCAGGAAATATGAAGGAAAGGCCCACATGTCGGGTTAATGACGGATAATTAACGTAACCCCCAATTTTCCTTAATGTGGAAGAGTCCAGAAGCCACGGGAACGAGCGGGAGGCCGAACGGGCCCGGGACCAGGGCGCCCGCCCTAGTCCCTTGGGCGCCCGCCCTGCCCCCTCAGCCAATCAGGCTCCGCCTCGAGGATTATGCTCCACCGACCTAAAGGATTAAGGAAAACCGTCCGTTCAATGTCGGTTTGATCCAACGGCCCAGATTCACCCGAAAAGACTATATAAGCAAGGCCCTGGACCCTGGAGCAGGCACCTCTGTCTCATTATTCAGTTCCTAATTCAGTCATCAGGAGGAGAGAGTCTCTGATCAAGCCCTAGAGCCACCACATCAACTAGATCTCTAGTTTTAGCATAGCTACATAGGATTAGAACTAGAAGGAGTCAATCTTCGATTGGTTCCCGGATCTGTCAAGAGGATTCCTGGTAATTTCTCTCCTGTTCTTCAATTGTTCATCATTGTTCTTCAATATTATGAATACTACTTTGTTCTATTTCAATATATTGAATATGACTTTGCTCTACTTGATTATATTAGCAATTATATTGTTCTTAGTTTATCGTAGTTATATGCTTGGCATAGTTAGATTGGAATTATATACATGCCTAGGATCGTATAGCGTTTATCCATGTGCGCAGTGGGTGAATGATAAATATTGTGTAGACGTGGTGTCTATACCGTCTTTATCTGCGATTGCACCCTATATGCCGGATCGGTGGGTAGTTCGCGATAGTGACAGCTTCGTTGATTCTTATATAGTCCCCCTCTCGTGTATAGGGCAGGCAGAGCAACATTATTACAGGGGAGTGATTGCTATGTTCTTCATCTTCCTTGCTAATATTCACTATGCATGGGTGTAGTCTTTTCTCGCTATGATTGCCAAGTATAATTGCACTAACTATGATAATGCTAGACTTTATAGTTAATAATTACTTAGGGAATATCTTTGTAGTTCATCCTAATTCCATGCTAATGACTTGCTAGAATATCTGTTGAGGTGCTTATCATTATTATATGTGGCTAGTTATGCTGATCAGATTAATTATCCTTGTCACTATTCATATTTATCTATATTCTATGTGACATTTATCCCTGTATGATGAGATAGATAGATGCTCTATTTTATACATGCAATGATAGATACTCAGTTCTATATTCTCATTCCACGATCAACTACGATGCTTAGAATCCCTTCCCAGTGGTAAAAATATAAATAACGATACCTGGAATACTTCCCGGTTAAAATGCTGCATCGGTATTAATCTGTGCGCTTGCAGATTCCCTTTATTTATTTATCTTGATGAGCAATTGCATATTTCAATACCGCGTCTCTCATGTCATGCTGGGGATGACAACTTGGCTTAAGTGGCATGAGGGATAGGTTTGGCATTTTTGGCGCCGTTATCAGAATTAGAGAATTAAGTCTACTTTTGGTAATGACGTTAAGAATGCCCAACAAGCATTTTTGGCGCCGTTGCCGGGGAAGGTTGATTTCTAAGTTGGAATGAATAAAGAACTTTGAGACATCATTCGCATCACTAATATATTCGAGCTTATCAATTCTCTCGTACAGTTTTACCCCTGCATTTTCCATTTTTTATTTTATTTCAGGGTGATGTATGAATAGAAGACATCTTCCAGACAACTTTGTTGACGACCCCGAAGCCTTATTCAGAAGAACAAGAGCCAAGCTCAAATCGTCAACACTTCAGCGCAAAACTTCATCCAAATCAGAAGACCGCCGAAGTTTCGTCCGGAACTTGTCAGCTGAATTCGAAGCTATGGCGAACAAGTCGATCCGCGAGTTCTCAGCTCCCACTACGGACAACATCCGCACTGGACCTGCTGTGGAGATCGACCGCAACTTCGAGCTCAAGCCTGGGCTCATCAACATGGTGCAAGCTAACCAGTTCTGTGGGAAGCCGCACGAGGATGCTAGTGCTCATCTTCAACACTTCCTGGAGATCTGCAGCACTTTCACCATGGCTGATGTTCCTAGAGACGCCATACTACTTCGCCTTTTCCCATTCTCACTGTTGGGGAGAGCGAAGCAGTGGTTCTACGCTACAAAGGAGAAGAATACTACGTGGGCACTCTGCTCCACGAACTTTCTAGCCAAGTTCTTTCCCATGGGCAAGACAAATGCTCTCCGTGGGAAGATTACAAGCTTTCAGCAACAGCACGATGAATCCGTTCCAGAAGCATGGGAGCGCTTTCAAGACTACATCCTAGAATGTCCCCATCATGGAATGGAGAGCTGGTTGCTGATGCAGACATTCTATCATGGGCTCGTCAATAGTGCCCGTGAGACCATGGATGCTGCAGCTGGAGGAGCATTCCTATCACTCACCATACCACAAGCCACAGCTCTTGTGGAGAAGATGGCGTCCAACCAAGGTTGGAATGAAGAGAGAACTCAGACCCGCAAGAGAGGTGGAGGTATGCATCAAGGAGGTAGACATGCTGTCTGCCAAGCTAGACCTACTCATGAAGAAGCTCGATGACCGAGCTGGAGAGAAGAAGGAAGTAATGCACGTCTACGACTCCCACATGACTTGTGAGGAGTGTGGAGGTGTTGGACATTCGGGCAATCACTGTCCCGAGTTGCTAGAGGACGTGAACTACATCAACAACAACAACAATAACTACTACAACCATCCTCAGCAGAATCAAGGTTGGAATCAACAAAGGCCTAACTACTCAGGTAATTACCAAGGTAACAATTCTTTCAGTAATAATAATTATCTACCTTTAAGAGAGTTAGTGTCTAATCAAGGAAAGCTAATGGATAACATGTCTAAGAAATTGGCATCTAATGATAAAATTCTAGAAAATATAAATAATAGAATGGATAATTTTTCTACTGCCATCAAGAATCAAATTAGCTTTAATAAAATGATTGAATCTCAATTGAATCAAATAGCTGCTGCTGTTCCTGCTACTAACCCCGGTATACCATCACAACCGGATGCATTAGAATCTGCAAATCTTGTAGACATATTTGATGCAGGAGATTACTGGAGTAACCCCATCATTGAGGTAAGTACTGAACTTCTGCCAGTCAAGAGAGGCGACCCAGGACGCCCCGTCATCCCGATCTCCATCGGCATGCGAGACTTCCCAGAAGCACTCTGTGACTTCGGCTCAAGCGTCAACATCATGCCCAGGGTACTCTACGAAAAACTCTTTTCACAACCATTATTAGAAACAACCATGTGTTTGCAGCTTGCAGATAGGACACTAAGTTACCCAAGAGGAATCTTGAAGAACATCTGTGTCCGAGTTGGTTCCTCGTACGCTCCAGCAGACTTCGTAGTAATAGAGACCGGTTCTGACGAGAGGGCTCCCGTCATCCTAGGGAGGCCATTCCTGAACACCACGGGAGCTGTCATCTACGCTAGTGCTGCCAAGATCAGTTTCCACATAAAGGGGAGGAAGGAAATGTTTTCCTTCAAGAACAAGACCGTACAAATCCTAGAGCAACCCCAATATGAACCAAGGAGGACCAACAAGAGGAACAAGAGCAAAAAGCAAGTGTGGACCGAATCAGTCAAGATGGTCACTGTCGTGCACAAAGGTCAAGATCGCCAACTCAAGTCACCATTCTTGGACAAGAAGGACGACCCAGGTATGCCAAGCATTTATTGCTCCATTAATGGGTACAACTTCTACAAGACACTGTGCGACACTGGGTCGGGCGTCAACATAATGGCCAAGGTCACCTATGAACTGCTGTTCGGAACCATGCCCTTGAAGCCGACATACATTCGTCTCCAGATGGCAGATCAGACATTCCGACAGGTTGAAGGTACAGTAACTGACGTCCCTGTCAAGATAGACGATCATTTTGTCCATACAGACTTTCAGGTTGTTGACATGGGAGAAGACGAGTATGATCCACCTATCATCCTTGGAAGACCGTTCCTCAGTACTGTCAAAGCAATCATCTACATTGGAACTGGAGAAGTCCACATGCACTTCCCCTCTGAGAAGGTACGCCTTTACTTTACTGACCCCAACTACGTATTTGAAGAATCTAAGCAGGTCAGGACAAGGAGAAGGAGGCGGAACCGCAACCAGAAGCAACCGGTCATCAAGGATGGATGGGCAGACTACGAAGGAGAAGTGGTAAGATCTGAGGACATACCACTCAATCAGCACTGTCTTGAAGAGACCGAAGCACCAAGACAAGTGTGGAAAGAAAAGACAGTTGAACACGAGGAGGAGGCGCTGCCGGAACCACCGACTACGCCATCCACTGACTCCCAAGACAACTGAGTACACATAGAGTCCCGTTCGGAGGACTTAAAAATGCCGGACGCCTTGCCAAGAGGTAACTTGGTAGTTATCCATTTCCCTTCTCAGATATTTACTTAATAGTTTGTTTAGTTAATCATATTCATGTTATCTTAGAAAGAAAATAAAAATGTTAAAAAAAAAACTCTAGAAGCCCCATGTGAGTATACGAGTGGCATAAAACCCATAAGTACATTCACTGTGGTGGCATAAAAAAATAAATAAATATTTTCTTCTGCTTTATAAAATGAAAACATAAAAATAATCAAGGAGGCTCAACATGATAAAGGCTAGATATTTATGCTAACACTTAATCAGTTCCACAAGCTTTGTTGTCTATTTGAGCTTCACAGAATCCAAGAGGACTAGCAGACGGAGGACATTCTAATCGCTGTCAGGGTGCTGCCGACTTTCAAATACACCTCCGCTATCTGCTAGCTACATCAAGAGAAACTACGTCAAGATCCAGCTTGGGGGAGAGCACCCCCGTTATCTCGCTAAGTATTTCTATATCTATCTTTATATTTATACTTATACTATATTAAAATAAAACGATGAAAAAACCAAATAAAGATTTTGTGCTTATATATATATATATTTCTATATCTTTTGCTTAGTGTGTTTAATAAATAAATAAAGTGGCTATGCTAAAATGAATCTAGATAATAAAACTCTAGCATGGATATGATGAATAGTTGCTCTGCCTAATTTCAATTAGAAGTTCTCTCTCTAGTTTAGACATAACTGTTATTATTTAAAAGCTTACTCTAAACCTGAACTTGTGGGAAGAGAACTTGATCTAAAGTCTAAGTTGTTAACGGATATGATATGGGAAGGTTGAGCTGCTGTTTATCTATTCCTAGAGATGCTAGAATTCTGGAGAATTTTATCTTTGAAAATCTTTAAAATGCTACATGATGAGTTCCTTTATGATGAGAGTTTAAATTCCTACCACGGCCATACATACATGCTTGCTAGACTTTAAGCCATACATTTGCTTTTACTACTTATGAGCATTGAGTGTAGTCAAGCTGTGTAGACCCTTAGGAGCTTGTCATGTGGTTAAATCAAGATTCACTTGCACGTTCACTCATATATGCTGCTTCTACTCCGGAAGTACGCATCCACATACATCCATTCCCATCTCCAGATCCACACAAAATTATTCTACTCCTAACCCGGGAGAGAATAGCCAAAAACATTTTCCTATTTCCTGTTATTCCCTGTGAAATAAATGCTCAAGTTATTTTGGTTACTACCATTTGCTAAATTGTTCTAAGGAGATGAGTGCTCTATCCGAGGAAATAAAAAGGGGCAAGTGCCCGGAACCTCGAAAAGAAAAATATTACGAGGAAATAAAAAGGAGCAAGTGCTCGGAACCTCGATGAAAAAAAAAGTGAAAAAGTGTGAGAAGAGAGGTAAAAATGGACAAGTGTCCGACAGTAGAATTAGGGGTACAAGATACCCACCTGAGAGGAAAGAAAAAAAAAATAATAAATAAAAATATAGAGCATCTCATCCTCCTCAAAGAGCACCAAAAGCAAGAAAGGTATGTATCCCCTCAAAAAGAGCAAAAGTAGAATTAGACACTCTCCACCATTATCACCATTATCACCATTATCACCATACACCATTCATTCACCACACATGCACATCTTGATTTGACTTATTGACTTGTTTCTCTGGATCCATGGTTTGACTATGCAATAAATGTCTTGTAAGTATGTATACCTTATCTCCCACCTATGAGCTCCAGATATCAAAAACCTTATTAGGATAGGTTGAGAGAGAAGGCAATGTCACTCTGCCTTATACCACAAATACTACATACTTTGCTTTGAGAGAAGGCAAACACCATTACTGCCTTGGTGAGGATCCAGAAATACCACAAATGAGAGACCTGAGAGAGTCATACAAGGAATCTCTGAGTTTTATTTGAAAATCTGCAAAAACTCCAGAGCTATAGCTGATCAAGAATAAGAGACATGGCGCTTGACTAGACTGTTCTATCTTTTAACCGCTCAAGACAAAGGTGACAGTTGCAAGCCCCATAGTGAAAGGCACAATGAGTAAGTTTTAAGTCTTGACAGTTTACTCTAACTCAGAGATAAGACTCTATTTGAAAGCATGTGTACCGTCAAAATTCAAAAGCATTCAGCAACTTCTGATCCATCACTGAGACTATCCTTGCTCAGGGACGAGCAAGAGGTAAGCTTGGGGGAGTTTGTTGACGGTCCTTAAGTATCAATTATATCTATCAAATAAATAGAGAAAAGGATCCATATGAAATAAACACCCAGACTTAGGGTTTTATCTGACAGAATTCCACGAGTTTTGCTGTTTATCTATTTCTGCAGGGGGTTATCAGGAAATATGAAGGAAAGGCCCACATGTCGGGTTAATGACGGATAATTAACGTAACCCCCAATTTTCCTTAATGTGGAAGAGTCCAGAAGCCACGGGAACGAGCGGGAGGCCGAACGGGCCCGGGACCAGGGCGCCCGCCCTAGTCCCTTGGGCGCCCGCCCTGCCCCCTCAGCCAATCAGGCTCCGCCTCGAGGATTATGCTCCACCGACCTAAAGGATTAAGGAAAACCGTCCGTTCAATGTCGGTTTGATCCAACGGCCCAGATTCACCCGAAAAGACTATATAAGCAAGGCCCTGGACCCTGGAGCAGGCACCTCTGTCTCATTATTCAGTTCCTAATTCAGTCATCAGGAGGAGAGAGTCTCTGATCAAGCCCTAGAGCCACCACATCAACTAGATCTCTAGTTTTAGCATAGCTACATAGGATTAGAACTAGAAGGAGTCAATCTTCGATTGGTTCCCGGATCTGTCAAGAGGATTCCTGGTAATTTCTCTCCTGTTCTTCAATTGTTCATCATTGTTCTTCAATATTATGAATACTACTTTGTTCTATTTCAATATATTGAATATGACTTTGCTCTACTTGATTATATTAGCAATTATATTGTTCTTAGTTTATCGTAGTTATATGCTTGGCATAGTTAGATTGGAATTATATACATGCCTAGGATCGTATAGCGTTTATCCATGTGCGCAGTGGGTGAATGATAAATATTGTGTAGACGTGGTGTCTATACCGTCTTTATCTGCGATTGCACCCTATATGCCGGATCGGTGGGTAGTTCGCGATAGTGACAGCTTCGTTGATTCTTATATAGTCCCCCTCTCGTGTATAGGGCAGGCAGAGCAACATTATTACAGGGGAGTGATTGCTATGTTCTTCATCTTCCTTGCTAATATTCACTATGCATGGGTGTAGTCTTTTCTCGCTATGATTGCCAAGTATAATTGCACTAACTATGATAATGCTAGACTTTATAGTTAATAATTACTTAGGGAATATCTTTGTAGTTCATCCTAATTCCATGCTAATGACTTGCTAGAATATCTGTTGAGGTGCTTATCATTATTATATGTGGCTAGTTATGCTGATCAGATTAATTATCCTTGTCACTATTCATATTTATCTATATTCTATGTGACATTTATCCCTGTATGATGAGATAGATAGATGCTCTATTTTATACATGCAATGATAGATACTCAGTTCTATATTCTCATTCCACGATCAACTACGATGCTTAGAATCCCTTCCCAGTGGTAAAAATATAAATAACGATACCTGGAATACTTCCCGGTTAAAATGCTGCATCGGTATTAATCTGTGCGCTTGCAGATTCCCTTTATTTATTTATCTTGATGAGCAATTGCATATTTCAATACCGCGTCTCTCATGTCATGCTGGGGATGACAACTTGGCTTAAGTGGCATGAGGGATAGGTTTGGCATTTTTGGCGCCGTTATCAGAATTAGAGAATTAAGTCTACTTTTGGTAATGACGTTAAGAATGCCCAACAGTATTCGTGCTTGACGATGTCCCCGAGGTCGGGACTTGGAATGTCCTTAGGCAGCTCAGCTAGCTGCTCGCGCAGTCATTGAGGACCTCCTTGTCGATAGTCGAGAGGGATCACCCCCGGGTTGCCCTAGTGAGAGCTTTTGTTTAAGCGGCTTTACCCTCCTTTATTTTCACAGAAGGGGCTAACATTCAGTCCATGGTTTGCCTCAGGAGCTTATGGAGGCCTCTCACGCCAAGTCGGAATTCCTTCGTCGAGAGGGCCGCATCTGGGTGCAGTTGCAGTCATTGAACGCCGAGCTCACTCGTACCCGGAGGCAGCTTGTCGAAAAGAGCACCGAGGTGGGGGGCTGAGCGCCCGCTGCTCAGACCTGACTGCCGCGGCTGCGGAGGCCCGACGTCATGCCGCCCAGGAGGCGGAGAAAGCTAGGGACTTGAAGCTGCGGTTGGACGAGTCTGAGAAGGCAGCCTAGGCCCTCCGTGCCCTGGTCACCGAGGAGACATCCAAGGCGCGGGCCTTGAGCACCGACTTGGAGCAGGCTCGAAAGTCGGGGCTGAGGCCTCTGCCGGTGATGCTCAGAAGTGGCAAGGGGTCGCGAAAGGTGACCTTTGACTCCGTAGGCTTGTGGTTCCCCTGGTTCATTTCTTATTGTACATTTTTGACGGGCGTGTTGTTTTATCGTAGAACTGAGGGGTAAATTATCCGAGGCAGAGGAGGCCTTGTCCAGCCTTTAGATGACTTATCAGGCCGAGTCCTGGGATCATTAGACTTTGCAGGGTGCTGCTGCCGACGCCTGCGTCGCTCTCGGGACCGTGGGTGGCCAGTCGGGGAGCTCCCTGGTCAGACGTCTGGCCGCTCTGAGTGGCCAGGTGAATGACCGGGTCCGTGGTGCCCTTCATCTCGGGGTGAAGCGGGCTTTCGCCGTGGTCTCCAGCCATTACAAGGGCCTCAATTTTGATGCCATCAGCAAGGGCTACATCATGTTGGATGATGAAGACGAGGCTAGGCGGGAGATCGCGGAGCTTGCCAAGGCTGTCGAGCTCCCTGGTGAGGCGTGAAACGACCCATGATTTCCTCGAAGGGAAATCTGCAGATACATCATAATGTGATAGTCCAAAAAGTCTCAAACCATCACATTATCATTATTCAGTTGTTACCATAGTTCATACAACGTGGTAGTACAGATTTACAAGTCATTGCATCTCATGGGGAACACCACCTAGTACAGACTATGTCGGTAACGCACACTTATCAACGCTGGAGTCGGCGTAGAGCGTCGGCGAGTGAAGGCTCCTCCTTCACGAGCATCATCAAAGTTGTTGTAGCAGCGAGCGAAGACTCCGTCTTCGTCTCCTCATCCAAACTTGCATATAGGAATGAGACTTCCTAATCCATCTAGCTTCCACCATCGTTGCGGTAGAAGTCGCCCAAACCTGTCGTTAATTTTCAGTACGGTTTGTACTGGCCACACTTTCTCATCTTATGCTTGCATTTGCTATGTGGTATGTGGAATGCAAGAGTACAACAAAAGGAATCTATTTATGGCTATAGTTTTCCTATGCAGGTAATCAATATTTTATAAATACAATCATCAAGTTTTAATCCATATAGCCGACCACATGGCCTTCCATTCGGTCATCGACCGAACATCCGACCATACGGCCATCCATCCATCCATCCCATCCACACATCCACACATCTCACCACACTCTCACTCTCTAGGCGGCAAGGACGACTCCCACTCGTACCTTGCCTCAACGGCCAGCGCCGGACCTATCAACCCAGGGGGAGAAGAAGAAAGGACACCTCTCACTAAGTCCGAGGGAAACTGAGCACCATAGTGTTGTCCATGACCGTGGACACGGCTATACGTATAGATCGATCGACTCTGCAGAGCGTGTATGCCTGGAACCACAGGTTAGCTATCCTCGACGATCCGGCTCGTCTAAGTTGATTTTGAACTTCCCCCTAATCCGCAACGATGCCATCCTACCACTCAGCCCTGGGGAACCCCGGTGGAAATCCACCGTAACGCTGAGACTGTGAGACGTGGATCTTGGCGTACCAAATAAAACACCACGTTGTCTTAGGAGGGTGTGGGTCTCCAACCCTTACCTCCCTACACTTATCACCTTCCAGCCTAGCAGTAATGGCATCGTTTCGCCCAGGGGGTAGGAACGGTTCCCGCCCATACAAGAACAAGTGGTGCGCACAAAGGTACCATGGTCTGATCACCCCAACGCAATAAGTCCTAAGGACTGAACAGGACATCTCCTCCTCGGGGCTTCCATCGCCCCCGTGCTGACACAGCACCTCTATCCCGGGGATTCATCCCACGAAGACACTCATCCCCAGGACCTCTTCTCAAGATCACAATGTACCCGCCACAGGTACTCCCCAGGGGATGCCCAGGTCACATCCCCTCGGCAAGACTCGTCACCGGACTCGTCGTAGATCCTGTCCAGTCGACTCAACCCTCACCACACGCACCCAAGACACACGCCAAGATCTCCCCAAGTCATCATCTCGTTATCACGACACCATGTGCCTTAGCCACCCACAAGCAAACATCCACCAAGCATCACATCACAGATATAATGCGTAGTAGAAGCGAGTAGCAAGTATATATAGTAAGCGGTGTCTAGCCTAACAGCGGGTGTGCAGGGGAAAGGGTTGCGTCAAGGTATAGGCTTCACAAGCAATCTAACATGCAACCTATCACAGTTCATTTGCAAATAGTAAAGCGCTAGCTGCTACATTATTGCATGTCTAATAGGATTCTACGAGGTTGGATGGGCTGTGGCACCTGTTATGTTGTTAGTCCAAGATCTCTGATGTCCTTGTAGCCGTTCTCCTCGGGTCTCGATGTCGTCCTCGGTCTCCTCCAGCGGGTTCCGTTCTGACTGAAAGGTCCTTGTTTGGTTTTGGTAATTGAGTGACAACCTAGGTGAACTAATATGTGCTTATGTGAGATACACAGGAAATTAGTTCACATATGAATGAGCAATGAAGGAGCTTATTGCATATGAGACATGACATGGAGTCATGTGGCTAAGATGGAGAAGATCAAGGCAAGACTTGGCTTGATGGACCGATTGCGAAGGTGAAGGACAAGTTGAGGCTTTGAAGCCGTTGGTACCGAGTGTCGGGAGGCTTAAGCAAGACTTGGCGCTGAAGGACCAAAGCAATGGTGAAGAGCAAGTGATGTCAAGATCGATGGACCATGGAGGCCATGTGATGATATGAAGTGAATCATATCATTTGATGATAGGTCGGTGCATGTGTTGCATCAACACCGGAGGAGATGGAATGGAATGCGCAAGGCAAAGGTATAATTGTAGGGCATTTCATTTCACCGGTCATAGGTGTGTAGAGAAGATGATGACCGGGTTTAGGATAGATGGCCGTACTATTAAGAGGAGCAAACTTGTTTGCATATCGGTCATCTAGTGCCACTTGAGCGATCTAACTTTGCGATGTTGCTAGGATCGAGTGGCGTGGTGAGAGCAAGTGAAAATCCTTTGAAAAATGATTGTGAAAATGCTAACACACTTGCACAAGATGATGAACACTTGTTGGTGTTGGCACATTTGCAAAGGAGAAGGTGTTGGAGTTGATTTGGATCAACTCGGAGAAGTTTCGGAGAAAGCTTTGGTTGAAAAAGAGAAGCGATGGATCTTGGATTGGAATTCTGTTCTAATCCTTTGTGATTTGGATCTTGTATTCATGTGGGATGTGTAGCCCTCTGAATAAGCTTTCCAAAATGTCCAAGATCATCGAAATCGGAGTTTGGAGTGAGAAGTTATGGCTTTTCTAGCGCGGAGAGTGCAGGCTGGTGTAGTCGGTAGTACCGACCCTGGTGGTCGGTAGTACCGACCCAAGAGGGCTGTTTGCAGCCTCTCTGGTTGTGGCCCAGTTTGGCCTGGCGGTGGTATCGCTATCATCTCGGTACTACCGCCGGCGGTAGTACCGACCGGGGTCGGTGGTACCGTGGCCATGAGGCGTTTTGCAGAGCTCTCTGGAAGTGGTCAGTTTTGGCCTGGCGGTAGTACCGCCATTATGTCGGTACAACCGCCCTCGGTAGCACCGAGGTCTCTGCGTTGAGTGGAAGATGACCTGGCGGTGGTACCGCCATAGGGCCGGTACCACCGGGTTCGGAAGTACCGACCAGGGGGTCGGTAGTTCAAAAGTTTGAATGCGTTCTGAGTAGATCCAAAAGTACCCTGCCGGTAGTACCGCCATAGGGCCGGTACTACCGACCTCGGAGGAACCGACCAGGGGTCGGTGGTTTGCCTAAATCAGCGGGATGTGAGTAAATGGCTAGTTTGACCTAAGTCGGTACTACCGCCCAGGGGGTCGGTACTACCGACCGAAGCGCAGAAAAGGGGAAACGGCTAGTTGGCCGCTCCCCTCTATATATAGTCATTGGGGCCGGCTTTGGGCCGGGTGTTGGAGCACTCCAAAGCCTTGGTGGCTTGTGTGGATGTGCTTGAGAGCCCTCTAACTCGCTTATGCTTGCTAGTGTGCGAATCTATTGCGAGTGAGCGATTCTAGTGCGTTGCTTTGAGAGATTGCATCGAGTGGCACTAGGTGTTCGAGTTGCAAGCCGGTGGTGCTTATTACTCTTGGAGGTTGCCACCTCCTAGACGGCTTGGTGTTGGAGTCTCCGTCGTGAAGCCCGCGTGAAGATTGTGCGTGGCTCCGGAGAAGCTTTGTGAGGGGCATTGTGCTCGCCCCGTGGGGATCGCGAAGAGCAACTCTAGTGGATTGCGCGTGTCATTGAGTTACCCTCACTTGTGGGTGAGTTCTTGCGGCGCTCGAGTGTCGAGCTAGGTGTGGTGCCTATTAGCCGCCGAACTACCAAAGTGTGTGGTCGACACAACGGGGACTAGCTTGGTGGCAACCAAGTGAACCTCGGGATAAAATCACCGTGTCAACATTGTCTACATCTTCTCGGTGGTTTGCTATCTCCATACACAAGCTTGTATTTACTTTCATATATATATTGTACTTGTGTAGTTGCTCTTGTGATTAGTTAGCTTGTGTATCTTGCTAGTTACATTCTTTGCTTGTGTAGCATAGAGTTGATCCCATGAGTGACTAGTTGACTTGTAGTCTTGCTAGTCACATTGCTTAGTTTGTGTAGCTAAGTTGAGCTCTCTAATTTGGCTTGTGTAGCCTTGTTATTGAGCATTGCTAGTGAGCTTAGGCTTTGTGCTTTTGCTTAGTGGCATGTGTAGGAGCTCCCCGGTTGATTGAGTACTAGTTGCTTAGGTTTGTGTGACCTTGCTTCTAGAATTGGTTAGGTGAGCTCTAGCTAGCCCGACACCTTATTTGCATTGTTTAGGATCTTTTATAAGGTGCCATAGAGTATAAGTAGAGGGGTGTAGTCTTGGCTAGACCGATAGTTTTAATTCCGCATTTGTTTCGGTTAGCCGGAGCGATTATTTTTAAAAAGGACTATTCACCCCCCCTCTAGTCCGCCATCTCGACCCTTCACTGACCTTCGTTGCTTCCAATGCAACTACCTCGCGAGACCGACACACAAGACAAATGAGCAATCAGAACACAGACACGACAACTAGACTTGAAAGATGCTAAGGACACTAACGGAGAAAGGACTCAGCGGAGGACATCCGATCCTCGGGCTCGAAAAGATGCAGGACGGATGCTTGCTAAGCACAAGCTCGAGTCACAACCTAGCTCGTACTTCCCGGGTCGACCGAGTCGACCTGTACGGCTCAAGTGAAATGGTTGAGACCTTATCCTGACTTAAGCAAACATCCTGCAAAAACCAATACTAGCCCTCATGAAGCGAGTTCGTTCTCCTCGGGCTCAAAGATGTGAAGGAGGAACTCGACTAAGCACGTCTACGTCACGTCCTTGATGTAGATGGTTTCCTATGGTTGATCGAGTCGACTCGCACGACACCGAGAGCACGACATAGACCTTAGCTTTGCCAACTAGAATGAGGGTTCGATCTTTGATCCAATCGTCATGGCTAAGGACGAGATCGAATAGATCAGCCAACAGGGGAAGGGGGTAGTTCTGATCTCTTGCTCGATCCACACGCCATGGTATTCGACGAGAACCGAGAAGAGGGTACAGAAGAAGAGGGGAAAAGAGAAGCAAAGGTAGTCTCACTTCCTTCTATGCATGCGCCATGGCAAGGACGAGCATCGAAGGGAGTGACACACCAAGAACACAAGCACTTAAACCACTCGTAGGGTACCTCGACCCGTGTGCACTAAATGGCACCAGACACTCCTAAGATCTACAGCGGTGCGGTTGTCACCACGACGATCTAGGAGTGCTATGGTCTAAAATAGGTACAAGCATACGAGGGCTCAAGCACAAAGAAGCAAAAGAGAGTAAAACGGGGATCCGCCTTCCTTTTATCCACACGCCATAGTAGTAGACGGGAATCACAGGAATGGGATCAAGAAGCAAGACTATTACATAAACATGATCAACACGCAAAAGAGATAGACTAAAGGCAGGCAACTTGGTTCTACGGGGCTTCGACCCACGGTCATTGCAATTGATAGGGATCGGAGCAACTGAAATCAGAAGGGCTCGATCCACACCTTATTGGATCGACGGAGATCAAAACTGAAGGGAGAAAAGAGAAGAGTGGTCTCTGCATTCAATCGACCAACACGCCACGGCAAAGACAGTAGCCGAAGAATGAGAGATGCTCGACCTAAGCCAACTCGTAGGGCACCACGACCTCCGTGCAACTAAATCAGCATAACACTATTCCTACGGCTCGTAGCGGTGCGGTTGTCACCGCGGGAGCCGAAGGAATGCAATGGTCGAGGCAGTGCAAGCATTCGAGGTGGCTAGGACAAAAATACGACAAAACGGACGGAGCCCGATGGTCATGGCGAAGCAACTCGCGGCCATGAGCTTCACCCAAACAAGTTGGTACTCGTTCCATGATCGTCGTCACCCGTTCCTTCTCCCACTAGACTAGGTCACGAAGGACTTTCGTGTGCGGGTAATATCCGCATCGATATCAGATTTGATATCGAGCCCATCATGACCATGCCCTAGGGCTAAGGACAGGAGCTAACGCTCGTAGCAGTACGAGGCCAACCAAACACATAATCGACAACTACAACTATGAGGGACGAGTTACGTTCGGTGTTACGACCACGGCAGGACGAACCCACGATCGCAACGACCGAGCAAGGGACGATCCCTCGATCGGCTCGAAGGCTCGGTCCATAGACAACAACAAAGACCGGCTGGAAGGCATGGTCAACCGCCAACGACATAAACACAACAACGACTATCACATGACCACAACCATAGAGTAGCACATATCCATAGCATAGGGATAGACCAGCACGAAGGCACGGCGCAGGCAGATATACATCACATAGATAGGTAGATAGATAGATGGATGGAATGTCATAATGTGAAGATGCATATGACAAATAGTAAATGCGAGTGGTGTCGACGTCGCGGGAGGCGTCAACAGGTTCCAAAGGTTAGACCTTGACGATGGCACGGAAGATGGGGCTTCAGCGGAGCGACTCCGAAGGTGCCGGGGCATGTCGTGGTCAGCCGAGGAAGGTCATAGCCGGCTGTAGCCACAAGCGGTCTGCTCCACTCGGTCCTGGCCTGATGATGGCTTGCTGCGGCTGGCCGAACAGGACTACTGGTGGCCGTAGGTGGTCGGCCGTGGGTTGTTGCGGGCCGAACATGGCAGCAAGTGTATGGGGAGCGCCATAGCTCCGGTGGAGTCTCATGGCAAGACCGACTTCCCTGCAACAGTGTCACATTGGCACGAAGGCCAGTTTCAGTTCGAAGCACGACGACAAGGAGGAAAAGGGAGGGCTTTGGTTGTAGAGGCTCACCGACGATGCAAGGGAAACTCCGGCGAGGTTGTCGAGGGCGGTGGGTACGCTGTGGCCAACTAGGAAGAATCTAGCCAGCCGGTGGTCGGGGTGTCGGTGACGATCGACGTCGGTTGCAACACGGCGGCGGCACAGGGCAGCCGGCCGAGAGGTGGCCGATGCGACCGCGCACGCGGCTGCGGCAACCCACGTGGCCACGGCGCTAGGTACGTCCACGACGACCTGGTATCGCCAGCAGAGGGAGCAACGTCGGGGTTATGGTCGAAGACGGTGAGGCGCTGCCTTGGCCGGTGCAGCGAGCGCGACCGGCTTGGCCCGACGCGTGCGTGGCGCGGTCAGCGTGGGCGTCGCCGACGCGACCACGGCAGCTCGCAGCCGCGACGTGGCACGACCACGACACAACCGTGATCGGCGTGTCGCGGCGCGGCCACGACCAGCGCGTGGAGGTGCTCGAATGAGGCTTCCGAGGTGCGGCATCGCGGCGTCGAAGCCACGACGTCGAGGAGAAGCACGACGAGGAAGGAGAGGCCCGGTGGCGAGGTAGCACTGCAGGAGCTCGGTCGGCCGACCAGCGCAGGCACGGTTGATGGCGCTGCGGCTGCGGCCGGCGCAGGCACGACTGACGGGGCCATGGCGCGGCCACGAGCGGTCCTCCGGCGCGGCTGCGGCCACGGCCATGGCCAGCGCAGCCGGTGCTCGGCGCGTCCGCGGTACGCGCAAGGCAGAGCAGGAGGGGGCGCTGGAGAGTGGTGGCGGCTCTGTGGAGGAAGAAGGGGAAGGGAGTGGCGGTCGTCCGGATTTATAGGGCGGCAGCTAGGGCTAGGGGGAGCTGGAGGTCATCCTTGGCATCCGTGCAGGCTTCGGGACACGCGTCGTTCATCTCGCGAGCGTTGGTACGGACGTCGAGGTGTGGATGGGGCAGGAAGCAGCGGTGGCGGCACCTGGGAGCATGGGCGTGCGACCCTGCTAGGGTTCGGCCACAGGGCGCGGCTGCTGGGCCTGGGAGCTGGGCTGGGGGGCACCACGCGGGCTTGCAGGAGGGGGAGGCAGGGGCAAGCAGGCTGGGCCGTGCGCGCTGGCCTAGCAGGAGAGGGAGGCGGGGTGGCCGAGCTGGGCTAGGAGAGGGAGAGGAGGAGGAGGGGAAGAGCTGGGCCGGTCTCTGAGGGAAAGGGCGAGCGGGCCTGTTGGCCGAGTCGGGCCATGGCGAAGAGAAGGGGGGGGGGAGGAGAGAAGGGGTTTAGGCCCAAGAGAAAGAAGGGGTTTGCCTATTTGATTTAAGGCAATTTTGGAGAGGTTCGAATGGAATTCGAAGGTGAATTTTGGAAAAAGGATCCAAAATAAATTTGAGGGAATTCAAATAGTGGGTTTGCCACTTTATTACTTGGGAAAAGATGGAAGGTTTCTCCAAGTTGCTTGGATGAATTTAAAGGAGATTGAGATGAATCTCGAAGGGAGTTTGGAAGGAATTCAAAATCGGGGAAGAGGGGTGAAAGGAAAAATAAGAATTCTCACCCAAGTCATGAATTAATATGACCCGAAGATCTTTTGGAGTGGGATACAAGAGAGATCGGGAAGTCCCAAAAACGAGGAGAGGAGATCAGCACAGATTTGTGCACTCCAACTCTGACATGACTCGAACCCTAAACAGACTCGAAAACTCGAGTAGACTCCTACAAGCAATTCTCTATATGAATGCAACGTTTCGCGTGCGATCGACATTACGTTGACTAACGTTTGACCTAGCGGCTACGTGCTTCACACATTGCATAAAAAGTTTTAAAAAGCTCGTATTTTTGGTTGTTGGAAAACCAGGGATGTCCCGGGCCTTAGTACCTCAGCGACGATGAACGACCCTTCCCACGGGGGGGGGGGGGGAGCTTGTGGCGCCCTCAATTGTCTTGCTTTAGCCGCAACACCAGATCGCCGACGCTGATGCCTCAGCTCCGGACGCGTCGTGCGTGATACCGTCGAAGGTTTTGCTGGTACTTGGCCGAATGCAACAACGCTACGTCCCAGGCTTCATCGAGTTGGTCTAGGGCGTCTTCTCGGTTGATCTGGTTACGTGCCTCATTGTACGCCTTTAGCCTCGGGGAACTATACTCGAGGTCTGTGGGGAGGACGACCTCCGCACCATAGACCAAGAAGAATGGGCTAAAGCCCGTGGCACGGCTCGGCGTGGTTCTGAGGCTCCAAATAACCGAGGGTAACTCTGTTACCCACCGGCGGTCGAACTTGTTCAAACAGTTGAAGATCCTCGGTTTGAGGCCTTGGAGAATCATGCCATTGGCGCGTTCTACTTGGCCATTCGTCTTTGGATGTGCTACTGCAGCCCAGACCACTTGGGTTTGGTTCTTGTCACAGAAGTCGAGGAACTTTTTTCTAGTGAACTGGGTGCCGTTGTCGGTGATGATAGTATTGGGGATCCTGAACCGATGGATAATATCGGTGAAGAACCATACCGCTTCTTCGGACTGGATGGTGGTGATGGGCATGGTCTCGATCCACTTTGAGAACTTGTCGATTGCGACCAACAAGTGGGTGAAACTTCCGGGTGCTTTCATCAAGGGCTCGATGAAATCCAGTCCCCACATGGCAAACGCCCAGGTGATGGGGATGGTCTGCAGGGCTTGGGCTGGTAGGTGTGTCTTGCATGCGTAGTACTGCCACCCTTCGCAGGAGTGTACGATCTTGATGGCATCGGCAACCGCGGTAGGCCAATAGAAGCCTTGTCTGAAGGCGTTGCCTACGAGGGTGCGTGGCGCCACGTGATGTCCGCAAGCCCCCGCGTGGATCTCATGAAGCAGGGATTTGCCCTGCTCGGTAGGTATGCATCGTTGCAAGATTCCTGAGGGGTTTCACTTGTAGAGGTCATCGTCTACGAGGATGAAGGTCTTCGCCTTACGGGCAAGGCGTCGAGCCTCGTCTTTCCCTAAGGGGAGCTTGCCTTGGACGAGGTACTCCAAGTATGGGGCCCGCCAATCCGATGGTGGGTCGGAACTCGTCTTTGTTGTATCGATCTCCATCACCTCTGGCTCTGAGGCTTTGACGGCCTCAGCCCCCGAGGGGGGCTCGGAGGTTTGCGGACGGGTAGGCTCGGGGACTTCGGGAGCCACCGAGGGCTTGTAGAGATCTCGGGCGAACACATCCGAGGGAACTGTTGTTTGCCCTGAGGCCATCCTGGCCAGTTCATCGACCGACTCATTGTATTTTCGGGCGATGTGGTTGAGTTTGAGGCCATCGAACTTGTCTTCGAGGCTTCGCACCTCCTTGCAGTAGGCTTCCATCTTAGGATCGCGACAGCTGGATTCCTTCATCACTTGGTCGATGACAAGTTGTGAAACACCACGAACATCAAGGCGTCAGACTCTGAGCTCGATGGCGATGCGCAGCCTGTTGATGAGGGCCTCGTACTCGGCGACGTTGTTGGACACCACGAAGTGCAACCGGAGGATATATCGCATGTGCACCCTAAGGGGTGAAACAAACAGCAGTCCAGCCCCAGCTCCGGTCTTCATCAGTGAGCCATCGAAGTACATCGTCCAACACTCTGCTTGAACCTGGGCGGGTGGGAGCTGTGTGTCCGTCCATTCAGCCAAGAAGTCGGCCAAGACTTGAGACTTGATGGCTCTCCGAGGCGCATAGGAGAGGGCTTCCCCCATGAGCTCAACCGCCCACATGGCTATCCTGCCCGTGGCCTCCTGGTTTTGGACTATCTCTCCTAGGGGGAAGGATGAGACCACTGTTACCAGGTGAGACTCGAAGTAGTGACGCAACTTGCGCCGAGTCAGGACTACCGCGTAGAGTAGCTTCTGTATTTGTGGGTAACGAATTTTGGTCTCGGACAACACCTCACTGATGAAGTAGACATGGTGCTGAACCGGCAGCGCATGTCCCTCTTCTCGATGTTCGACTACGATGATAGCGCTCACCACTTGGGTGGTTGCGGCAATGTACAGCAGGAGGGACTCTCCATCGGCAGGGGGGAGGGGTACCAAGACCAGAGTGTTTGTGAGGGATAGTTTGAGTTTGTCGAGGGCTCCCTGGGCCTCGGGGGTCCAGGTGAAGCGCTCGACTTTCCTCAAGAGTTGGTACAGGGGCAAGCCTTTTTCACCAAGGCATGAGATGAAACGGCTTAGCGCCGCTAGGCATCCCATGACCCTTTGTACTCCCTTGACGTCTCAGATTGGCCCCATGGAGTTTACCGCAACGATTTTCTCACACGAGCGCCTCGAGGGACTCCAAAGACGCATTTCTCGGGGTTCAGCTTGACACCTTTCTCCCTTAGGCAACGAAAAGTGATGTCTAAGTCAGCCATGAGATCAGAGGCTTTCTTAGTTTTTACCACGATGTCGTCTACATAGGCCTTAATGGTACGCCCGATGTGGTCTACAAAGACATGAATCATGCATCTTTGGTACTTAGCGCCCGTGTTTCACAACCCAAACGACATAGTAACGTAGCAATACATGCTGAATGGGGTTATGAAAGACGTTGCAAGCTGGTTAGACTCTTTCATCTTGATCTGGTGGTAACCAGAATAAGCGTCAAGGAAAGAGAGAGTTTCACATCCCGCGGTGGAGTCAACAATCTAGCAATGCGTGGTAATGGAAATGGGACCTTCGGGCAGGCTTTATTCAAGCTAGTTTAATCAACACACATTCTCCATTTGCCATTCTTTTTCTTGACTAAGACTGGATTAGCTAACCAGTCGGGATGAAAAACTTCATTGATGAACCCGGCCGCCAAAAGCTTGTGCACTTCTTCGCCAATGGCCCTGCGCTTTTCCTTATCGAATCTGCACAACACTGCTTCACCGGTCTAGAATCGGCCCGAATGTCCAAGGAGTGCTCGGCGACTTCCCTGGGTATGCCTGGCATGTCCGAGGGACTCCGTGCGAACATGTCGCTGTTCACATGGAGAAAGTCGATGAGCACTGCTTCCTATTTGGGGTCGAGCGAGGCGCCTATCTTGAGCACTTTGTCATCTGAGCCGTTAGGGTCGAGCACGATCAGCTTGACCTCCTCAACCGGCTCGAAGGAGCCTGCGTGGTGCTTGGCTTCGGGTCCTTCCTTGGTTATAGCGTCGAGGCGGTCTGCTATGCCTCTGGCCTCGGCGCGAGCTTGCTGGAAGGTCGGTCCTACGGTGATGACCCCTTTGGGTCTGGGCATTTTGAGCTTGAGGTAGGTGTAATTAGGGACAACCATGAACTTCGCGTAACACGACCGTCCTAAAATGGCGTGATAGGTGCCTAGGCATGCCAACACCTCAAAAGTGAGGATTTCCCTCATGAAGTTGGAGGGGGTGCCAAAGCATACCGGGAGGTCAATCTGTCCGATTGGGTGGACCCGATGCCCCGGGATGATGTCGTGAAACGGAGCAGATCCAACTCGAATTCGGGTTCGATCCACCTCCAGGAGGTCGAGGGTTTTGGCGTATATGACATTGAGCCCACTTCCTCCGTCCATGAGGACCTTGGTGAGCCTGGCGTTGCAGATGACAGGGTCGATGACGAGCGGGTACTAGCCAGGGTTTAGAATGCAGCCCGGATGGTCGCTTTGATCGAAGACGATGGCCTTATCAGACCATGGGAGGAACCACAGGGTGGCCACGTCTACGGAGCAGACCTCCCAACGCTCGCGCTTGCGTTGGCTTGAGGTGGCCGGTGCCATCGGCCCTCCGAAGATCATGAAGCAATTCTCTACTCTGGGGAAGCTCCTTGTCTTCAGGTGGCTTTTCATCCGTATCCATTTGCGGAGTCTGTTTGCTATAATATCGCTGGACCATGGTGCATTCTTCAAGCGTGTGGTTAGTGGGGCCCTTGTGGAATGGGCATGACTCATCGAGCATTTTGTTGAATTGCCCGGGGCCCTTCGGGGGGCCTCGGGCGCTCTTTCGGTCCATGGCTGCAACAAGTTCGCCCTCAGAATCTTCCTGCTCATTTTAGTCCCCTCTTATGCTTCTTGCCTTTCTTGTTGCTTCGAAGCTTAGAGGTCTTAGGCGCTTTCTCCGGCTGCTTCCCCTTGCTCTTGTTCCCTTGGAATAGTGCGCCTATCACAACTAGCTACTCAAGATATATGATAGAAAATATATGACAAGTATAAGTATCTACACAAAGGAGTAGTTCAAGGTAAATACACAAAGTAAACAAGCTAGATAGAAGTGGTTTCACCGAGCCTTTGGGATCGTCTAGTAGAGAGCCAATCACCGATGAAATCCACTTATGATGCCAATCACCAAGAATGTGAATATGAAGACCAATCACCAAGATGTGGAAGCAATCACAATAAGCACACGGGACACCAAGATTTATCCCGAGGTTCACGTGCTTGCCGGCACGCTACTCCCCGTTGTGTCGACCAACACTAGGTGACCCGGTGGCTAATCAGCACAAAGCCAAGCTCACAAAGAGCGCCACAAGAATCTACCACTAGTGAGGTAACTCAATGACACGAGCAATCCACTAAGGATGCCTCTTGCCGCTCTGGCGAGGTGAGGCTCCAAACCACTCACAATCATGATCGGTGGTGGCCAAGAACAATCTCCTTCTCTTACCAACAACACCACAACGCCTCCAAGCCGTCTAGGCATCGACAAATGCCAAGAGTAACAAGAAAACTCAATGCCGATGCGAAGAACTAGCGCCACTAGATTGAACTCTTTCAAATCACGCACTAGATCACTCAATCTCACTTGGTTTGATCAAATCAACTTGGGAGATGAGTTGGGAGGCTTGCCAATGCTCACTAGTATACTTAGGAATCAAAATGTGTAAGAGAGGAGCCAAGTGAGCCGGCCAAGCCCCTTAAATAGGCCACACAAGTCGGCCTAGCCGTTGGGCCAGTATCGGGGGCATCGGACGCACCGATGCTTGACCATCGGACGCTGCACCAGCGTCCGATGCTTCAGATGAAGCCATGTGTCCCACCGATATGAATTCAGTCTGTCAGATCCCAACGGTCATTTCCCTTCGCGCTATGGTTAATGTGGCATCGGACGCGCCGATGCCACTCCTCTTTTCAGCTCATTTTGGCGCCACATCGGACGCGCCAGAACGTTAGCACCGGACGCTCAACCCCTGCGTCCGATGGCACAACAGAAAGGTTCCAGAACACGCCAAACTACATCGGACGCATCCGCCGGATCGGCATCGGACGCAGCCCAGCGTTCGATGCTCCCTGGAAAGCACGCTCGCGCCACGTCACCTGCATCGGACTCTGCAACAGTGATACCTCAGCGTCCGTTGCCAGCGTCCGATGCTAGTTCAACTTCTGTCAGAAACTAGGGTTTACCATCGGACGCTCAGCCCAGCGTCCGATGCTCCTCGGATCAGCGTCTGATGCTCCCTAAGCACAATAATTTACTTCCGAAAACCACTGAATCCTGCCTCGCAAGCTCGGCAGGAGGGAGAAGGACTATGCACTAGTCTCTCCCACTTCTCCACAACTCCTTAACATCCCCTTATCCCAAAAAGTGCCAACACCATCAAGTGTACATCATTGTATGCAAGTGTGTTAGCATTTTGCAAAGCATTTTCCAAGGGGTTTTGTTAGTCACTCACTAGGTCTATAGCATCGATATGTTAAAGAACACCTAGTGGCACTTGAACACCGCATAAGCCATGAATAATCTCCTCTTAATAGTACGGCTATGTATCCTAAATGTGATCACACTCGCTAAGTGTCTTGATCACCAAAACAAAGAGCCCTATAGGTTATACCTTTGCCTTCGGTCCTCTTTGCTCCATCTCTTCTCTTCTTCGTCTCACCAATGGTAGAGCACTTGATCTCTTGAGTGCTTGTGGCCATCACCATCCTCCATGGTTGCCACCTTGCTAGCTTCACCATTTGGCTTGGTCACAATCCTTTCTTATAAGCTACACACATGCTTAGCAATAGGATTAGACCAAATAGGTTTCATCAATTAACCAAAACCAAACTAGGGCTTTCAATCTCCCCCTTTTTGGTAATTGATGACAACCTATACAAAGATATGTAATTTAATTTTGAGTAACCACATTGATAGTATTGGCTCCCCCTACATATGTGCTATAGAGTCTGGTTCTAGATTTGGCACATATGTATGGATATGAAATGTGGGTGAGAAATATTACCAATGATGATGCTAAGGTATAAGAATGGACCTTTGAAGCGTGATACCAATCAGAGGGCACATGTTAAACCATCCTTAGCATCATTTGTCACTAGACATACATCAAAACTCAAGAACCCTGTGAGATCAATATTATAATAAGGCTCTTGAACCACTTGAAAAAACAAATATGCCTAGTTGTAGATCTATACATGCTAGTAAGTCATATCATCAATCATGTTCTAACACTAGCATTCACCACATAAGCATGAATATCATAATAAATAGCTTATGCATTGCAATCAAACATATGAATATGCACATTTCAAATGCAACTTTCATGTTTATGAGCTTGCTCCCCCTATTTGTATGCCTCTGATCCCACTTGAAGGTTTACTTAACATGTCTCTTTTATTAGCATGTCTCTTTTATCTTTGTAGTATTTTCTCCCCTTTTGTCAACAATTTCCATAAAGGTGGGGCAAGTGTAAATGAAAGGAGACAACCTTTTTATTATGAGATCCATATGTGGGGATCAAACTAAGTCAAGTTATGGCTTAATCTAGCTTATGAGCATAGGATAATTAACACGGTTTGCTCTAGAGTAAGCTTCTTCACATATCTTACAATGGTTATCTTAATCACGTTGGTTAAGCACCTATTGCTCACTTACTAGACCAAACACAAGAGTTACAAGCTCACAAACAAGTTATATGCTACCACTAGAACAAGTCAAACATAGAAGCAATAGTGGTACCATATATACTTCAAATTCATTTGATTTGCCATGAATGAGCCTAAAAAAAGCAATGTGATGACTACATGAACTAGATCACAACCTAATAAGAATGAATGCATATGCCAAACAATTTCACCTTTGCTATCTTGGAGGAGAGGCATGTCATAAGTGGGGTTGCATTCAACTCATGTTGGAGAAGTCTAGGATATTCAATTCATTCCTTAGCTTGCAAAACCTTCTTTCATCTAGTGGCTTGGTAAAGATATCGGCAAGTTGATCATCTGTGCCCACACTTTCAATAGATATGTCTTTCTTTGCTTGATGATCTCTAATGAAGTGATGCCTTATGTCAATGTGCTTTGTTCTTGAATGTTGAACCGGGTTGGTGGCTATTTTGACGGCGCTCTCATTATCACATAGCAATGGGACTTATCCAAACTTGACTCCATAATCTTGCAATGTTGCTTTCATCCATAGCAATTGTGCACAACAACTACCCGCGGATATGTATTCGGCTTCGGCGGTAGAGAGTGCAACACTATTTTGCTTCTTTGATGACCATGAGACAAGTGATCTTCCAAGTAATTGACAAGTGCCCGATGTGCTCTTTCTATCCACCTTGCATCCCGCATAATCGGAATCCGAGTATCCTATTAATTCAAATTGAGAGCCCTTGGGATACCATAGTCCAACAATTGGAGTGTGCTTCAAATATATCAATATTCTTTTGGTTTCCTTCAAATGACTTTCTCTTGGTGAAGTTTGGAACCTTGCACACATGCACACACTAAACATGACATCCGGCCTTGATGCGGTCACATAGAGTAGGCTTCCAATCATTGACCAGTATAACTTTTGATCCACCATGTCACCACTAGAGTCACTATCCAAATGTCCATTTGTGCCCATTGGAGTGGTTATTGCCTTTGCTTCGTTTAACCCAAACTTCTTGAGCATGTCCTTGATGTACTTGCCCAGACTAACAAATGTGCCTTTCTTCATTTGCTTGGTTTGTAGCCCAAGGAAGTAACTAAGCTCTCCAATCATAGACATCTCAAACTCCTTAGCCATCATCTCCCCAAACTCTTCACAAAAGTCTTGATTAGTTGATCCAAAGATAATGTCATCCACATAGATTTACAACACAAACAAGTCACTTCCAATCTTCTTGGTGAAGAGTGTGGTGTCAACCTTCCCCATTTTGAAGCCCTTTGATAGCAATAAATCCCTCAATCTTTCATACCATGCTCTAGGTGTTTGTTTCAACCCCATATAATGCCTTCTTGAGCTTGTACACACGGTTGGGCTTCTTCAAATCCGGGAGGTTGTTCAACATACACTAGCTCATTGATGAAACCATTGAGAAAAGCACTTTTCACATCCATTTGATAGAGCTTGATGTTGTGAGAACAAGCATATGCAAGTAGGATTCTAATGGCCTCCAATCTAGCAACCGGTGCATAGGTTTCTCCAAAGTCAATGCCTTCCAATTGAGTGTACCCTTGTGCAACCAATCTTGCTTTGTTCCTTACTACAATGCCATCTTCATCTTGCTTGTTCCGGAAGACCCATCTTGTGCCAATAACATTGGTGTTCTTTGGTCTTTCCACTAACTCCCAAACATCATTGCGGGTGAAGTTGTTCAACTCTTCATGCATTGCATTTACCCAATCAACATCCATCAAAGCTTCATCAATCTTTGTTGGCTCAATAGATGGTACCAATGAGTAGTGTTCACAAAATGAAGCCAATCTTAATCTTGTTTGCACGCCTCTTCTTATGTCACCAACAATTTGATCTAAAGGATGATCTATTGCAATATGTGTTGGTTGGAGCACTTGTTGTGGTTGGACACTTGCATTTGTACTTGGATGAGTCACTTGAGAGCTACTAGCATCTTGTTGATCATGAGAGCCACTAGAGCTTGCAACATCATTGCCTTGCATGGTTGGAGGGGAGAGCACTTGATCTTTGTCATCTTCTATGTCAATCACTTGCTTTGGCCTTATATCACCAATGTCCATGTTCTTCATAGCTTCCACCAATTGTGTTCCTCTCACATCATCTAGATTATCTTTTTCTTCATGAGAGCCATTGGTTTCATCAAACTCAACATCATGAACTTCTTCAACTATTCTTGTTGTGTTGTTCCACACTCTATATGCTTTGCTTGTAGTGGAGTAACCAAGTAGAAACCCTTCATCACACTTCTTTTCAAACTTGTCAAGTCTTGTGCCCTTCTTCAATATATAGCACTTGCACCCAAAGACCCGGAAAAAGCAATGTTGGGCTTTCTATCATTGAGGAGCTCATATGGTATCTTCTTCAATAGAGGGTGACAATAGAGCCGGTTGCTATAATAACATGACGTGTTGATTGCTTCGGCCCAAAAGGAATCACTCACATTGTATTCACTAAGCATGGATCTTGACATATCAATGAGTGTCCTATTTTTCCTTTCAACTATCCCATTGGATTGAGGTGTATACTTGGCCGAGAATTGATGTTTGATTCAAAATTCATCACATAGCTCATCAACTCTTGTGTTCCTAAACTCACTCCCATTGTCACTTCTCATTTTCTTGATTCTTCTATCAAACTCATTTTGACTTCTCTTGACAAAGGTTTTGAATATGCCAAACACTTCACTCTTGTCAATGAGAAAAAAGACCCATGTGTATCTTGTATAGTCATCCACTATCACAAAGCCATACTTGTTTCTCCCAATACTTGCATATGTAGTTGGTCCAAACAAGTCCATGTGCAACAACTCAAGTGCATGTGTAGTGCTCATCATTCCTTTGTTTGGATGGGTGTTTCCATCTTGCTTTCCCATTTGGCATGCACTACATAGCTTGTCCTTCTCGAAGTGAACATCTTTTAGCCCTCTCACCATGTCATGCTTTACTAGCCTCTTTAGTTGCTTCATTCCAACATGTCCCAAGCGCCTATGCCATAGCCAACCCATACTTGATTTGGTGAATAAGCATGTTGTTAATTGAGCTTCACTTGCATCAAAGTCCACCAAATAAAGGTTCTCATATCTAAATCCTTTGAAGACCAAATCACTTCCATCAACACTCACTATCTCCACATCATCAACCCCAAATATGCATTTGAAACCCAAGTCACACAATTGTGCCATGGATAATAAGTTGAAGTTTAGAGATTCCACCAATAGCACATTGGAGATGCTCAAGACATTGGATATTGCAATCTTGCCCAAACCTTTGACCTTGCCTTTCTTGTTGTCACCAAATGTGATAGCATCCGCATGATCATTGCCACTAGTGCTGATTGATTTGAACATTCTTCCATCTCCGGTCATGTGTTGAGTGCACCCACTATCAAGCACCCAATGCCTTCCTCCAGCTTTATAATTTACCTACAAAAGAGATCAATTCTTTTTAGGTACCCAAATCTTTTTGGGTCCTCCAAGGTTAGTTACCAAGCTCTTGGGCACCCAAATTGCCTTCTTCTTTGGGCCAACCATGGGTGCACCAATGTACTTAGCCTTTACACCATTAGTCCCCTTTGTAAGTATATAACAAGAATCAAGTCTAATGGATGAAACATGAGCATTGTTCTTGTTCTTATTAAGGCAATTTTGCTCTATATGCCCGGATTGCTTGCAATTATAGCAATACCGACCATTGCTCTTCACAAAACTAGTCTTGTGAGTAGCAAAGGCCGCCTTGCCCTTCTTGGGGGTATAGCCAAGTCCCTCCTTGTTGAGTGGACACCTTTGTCTACCCAAGCACTTAAGCAAGCGGGCATCTCCACCATAGGCATTGCCTAAAGCATGAGTGAGCTCAACAACCTTGTTTTTAAGGTTCTCATTCTCTACCACTAATGATGAATCACAAGTAGTAGAAGTAGACATTTTAGTTGAGCTAGATGATGATGATGCATTTGTGGGAGCAACAATAATAGGAGCATAAAATGATTCATCAAGTATATCACAAGTTACTCTTATATTGCAAGTCTCTACAACATCCTCAATCTTACTTTGATCAAGGAGGGAGGAGTGGGCTTCCTTAAGCCTAGTGTGAGCTTGATCAAGCTTCTCATGGGCTTCCTCTAGCCTCTCATGAGTAGACTTGAGCTCATCAAAGGATTGCTCAAGAGCCTTGTTGGCCTTGCGCAATTCTTTGCACTCCTTCCTCTTAGTCTCAATGTAAGAGTGAGCATCTTGCAGCATGCTCATGAGGTCCTCCTTTGAGTACTCCTCATCATCAGCATTGTCACTCTCACTATCACTCTCATCGGATGATACCTTAGCGGCCTTAGCCATGAAGCATGTCGATGGAGTGTTGAAGATAGAAGGCTTGCTTGAGATAGCAAGACTAGCCATAGCCTTCTTCTTGGTGGTCTTCCTCTCATCATCACTAGAATCATCATCATTGCTTGAGGAAGCATCACTATCCCATGTCACAACATAGGAACTACCCTTCTTCTTCTCCTCCTTCTTCTCTTTCTTTTCTTTCTTTTCCTTCTTGTCCTTCTTCTTGCTCTTCTTGCGGTCATCATCTTCTTCATCACTAGAGTATGGACAATCCGCAATGAAGTGGTCTTTGCTCTTGCATCTATAGCACCAAGATTTATCCCTGACTTCTCCAAGATCTCTAAGCCAATGACAACACTGCTAAAGAATGACACCAAGTTTGTGTGGTCAACGGAATGTGAAGAAGCTTTTCAGACTCTGAAAAAGTTATTGACAACTGCACCAGTATTAGCTCAGCCAGACATTGAGAAATCCTTTGATGTTTATTGTGATGCTTCAGGCAAAGGCATTGGGTGTGTACTGATGCAAGAAGGTAGAGTCATTGCTTATGCTTCACGACAGCTTAAGCGACACGAAGAACATTATCCAACACATGATCTAGAGTTGGCAGCTGTAGTCCATGCCCTAAAGATCTGGCGACATTATTTGTTGGGTAATACTTGTCACATATATACTGATCATAAAAGCATGAAATACATCTTCACTCAGTCTGAGTTGAATATGCGTCAGAGAAGATGGTTAGAACTGATAAAAGATTATGATATTGATGTACACTATCACCCAGGAAAAGCCAATGTAGTGGCAGATGCACTCAGTCGAAAAGATCATTGCAATTGTCTGGAAGTCAAGCCGATAGATATTACCTTGTGCCATGAGTTTGAAAGGTTAAGCCTTGAAATGATTCCACAAGGAAATCTTGCAAATGTGACCGTTCAATCATCCATTAAAGATCAGATCATTGCAGCCCAGAAGGAAAGCAAGGGTATGATCCATCTGAAAGAAAAGATTCACTCTGAGCAGAATTCCAATTTCAAAATAGATGAAGCTGGAGTAATTTGGTTTAAGGATCGGTTAGTGGTTCCAAAGGTTCCTGAACTCAGAAAGCAAATTCTTGATGAAGCTCATGCAACAAGATTTTCAGTACATCCAGGCAGTAATAAGATGTATCATGATCTGAAACGGAGATTCTGGTGGACTAAGATGAAACTTGAAATTGCTAGTTATGTAGCTAAATGTGATACTTGTCAGAAAGTGAAGGCATTTCACCTTAGGTCTGCTGGAGAATTGCAACCATTGCCAATTCCATCTTGGAAGTGGGATGACATTAGTATGGACTTCATAGTGGGTCTGCCTAAGACATCAAAAGGGTTTGATTCCATATGGGTCATTGTTGATCGTCTGACCAAATCAGCTCATTTCATATCTGTTAAAACAGCATATCCAACATCTACTTATGCCAAGATATATTTTGACAGAATTGTAAGTCTACATGGCATTCCAAAGACTATCGTGTCTGATAGAGGGACACAGTTTGTCAATGTTTTCTGGAGGCACTTACATAAGTCCTTGGGTACCGAGCTTTTGCATAGTACAGCTTATCATCCACAGACTGGGGGCCAAACTGAAAGAATTAATCAGATCTTAGAAGATATGTTAAGATCCTGTGTACTCAATTATTCAGAGAAATGGGATGAATGTTTGCCTTTAGCAGAGTTTTCTTACAATAATAGTTATCAAGAAAGCATTAAGATGGCACCATTTGAAGCTCTGTATGGCAGAAGATGCAGAACCCCGTTAAGTTGGTCTGAACCTGGAGAACGTAGTCTCTTCGGGGTTGACTTAGTTAAAGAAGCTGAAGAAAAAGTCAGATTGATTCGAGAGAACATGAAGAAAGCACAATCCAGGCAAAAGAGTTATGCTGATAAGAGACGACGGTCTCTTACCTTTAAAGTTGGTGATTATGTCTATCTCAAGGTATCACCCATGAAAGGAGTTACTTGATTTGGAATCAAAGGAAAGTTGGCACCACAATATATAGGTCCCTATCAGATCCTTAAAAGATGTGGAAAGGTGGCATATCAACTTGATTTACCGCCACAGTTATCATTAGTTCATAATGTGTTCCATGTCTCTCAGTTAAAGAAATGTCTTCAAGTGCCTGATCATGTCATTCATGTTGAAGAGATTGAATTAGAGCCTGATCTGACATACTCAGAGTATCCTATCAAGATTTTGGACCAGAAAGATCGAGTCACTCGAAAAAGAACTGTCAAGTTCTACAAAGTTCAATGGAATCAACATACTGAAGAAGAAGCCACGTGGGAGTCAGAAGAGTTTCTCTTAGAAAGTTTTCCTAAGTTTCTTTCTTCTGTGTAGTCCTTGTAATCTGTAATATGATGACCTATCCCCTGCTTTATGTAAAGGTTAGTAATGGAAGTGTCTGACACATTTCCTTTTCCATTAGTTAGCCTACAGGTTAAATCTCGGGACGAGATTTCTTTAAGGGGGAAAGAACTGTAACATTCTGGTGTTAAGCAAACTAAAACTTGACATGTCATCATATGCACTAGCATTTCATTTGAGTTGATAACCTAAGTATGCATTCACTAAAAACAAGTTTAATTCATCATGCTTGTGCTTAGTTGATAAGGAGTGTTTAAGTTGAAATCCTAGTTTATGTTTTCTTATTTGGTGAATAGTGCTTTTATGCTTTATAAGGGTATTTTGGTAATTTCTTTTATAGTAATGGAATTTTGGACCAAACCTTGGTATTATATCTCAAAGGTGTTTTGGGATCATGTTTCAAGTCACCATTGAGTTATAATTCAAATTTGGTAGAAATCTAATTAAATAGTTTAATTAATCTAAAAACCCTATTTTATTCCCTTACTTATCAATCAAAATCTAAAAAGAATTTGAGTATGCTTCAAAAAGCAAAGTTGCTCCATTTTTGATAAGGATCAACTTTGATGTATAAAGTTTTTCAAGTTCTTATTCAAAATCAAAAGTAATTGTGAAAATACCCTTTTGCCCTTTTTGTCCCCTTTTGATTTGCAAACCCTAATTCAAAATCTAAGTATATTCTGTATATGTTGCAAAAATAAAAGATGTTCAGTATTGAATTCTGAGCATTTGATATTTTAACATATTTTCAACTTATATTAAAAAATCTGAAGTAATTTCAAATTTTCCGAAAGGGTATAAAGGAGAAGGGGGGGATAAGTTCAGTCTCCTGTTCATGGCGGTGGGAGTCCGATCTTTGATCGCCCACGCCGGCGCGAAAGGCATCGTTCTCTCTCGAATGAGCCCGCACCCGTCTTCGTGGCGATGTCAAGCAGCTGCTGGCGCTCTCCCTCGCTCCGTGGCGTCTCCTCCTACGCTCGCCATCGACGTTTCGCCACCAAGATGCCGACGGGAACAATCCTAACCCAATCCCAAATTCACCACACCCGAGCGTCCTCATCCACAATTGACCGCATATATAACTTCCTTACCTCCTTGCGCATCTCCAGAGCCCATCCCTTCGACCTCTACTGCTTCAGAGCGCTTGTGTTCGCCGTTCTTCTTTCCGCCGGGCGAAATCGCCACCGAGCTCGACCTCACCGTGGTCAGCCCAACCGGGCACTCCTCTACTCTCTCTGTTTCACCTTGACCCCAGGTTACTCATCGGCTTGGTGGTTTTCCATTTGGTGCTCAGGTCTCGCCGGAACATCATCTTCTTCGCCGGAGCTCGCCGCCGCGAGCCACTGCTCAGTGGACCTTGCCTTCCCGTTCCTCCTCCGCTTGAACCAACTACACAGGCAGTAGCAGGGTAAGCTGCTGGAGCTTCCTAGCCCCTCCGTTCTTCTGTTGCTAGCCTAGGTTCGCCGGAATAGCTCCGCCGCGGTTCGGTCCGCCGCCGTGCGTGGCCAGACCTCTCTGGAGTGGTAGCGTTTGGGGTTAGGGGCTCTATCGGCCGCGGATGACTCGCCGGTGTTGGTGCTCACGTCCGTTAGGTCTCTACTGGCCGGAGTTGGCCGGCGTAAGGCTCGCCGGCGCTCGGTGCACCGCCGTCCACTCGGGCCATGGTCGGGGACCTCGCTCTTGCGAAGACGACTTTTTACAGGGTGTTGGTTGCAAAGTCCGTGACTCTTTTAAATAGTGTCTTGGACTGCGGGTTGTTTTCGTTTAAGCCGAAGGACTTTTCTGCAAAAAACGCCAAGGCGCGCGGGCGGGAGCCAGGCCGGGCCGGCTTTCGCGTGCGTCGGGCCGCGTTGGAGCGGGCCGAAAGCCCAGTTTGGGCTAGATTTAAGTTTTTCTTTTTCTAGCCTTATGCACAGTAGCTAGTTTTGTTATTTTTGCTACATTTTTTCTATAGCTATGTTATTTGTGAAATTTGACATGTTAGATGATAGCATGTCTGTGCTAATATAAAAATTATAAAACTTGTGTTTTGAGTACTTTTACTATGACAATTAAATCTACACTTTAATTAATAAATGCAACTTTGATGAATTATGTGATTTTCTGTGTTTCTCCAAAAATCATGAAATTTGACATGTGAGTTTATATCATTGATATCTACCTTCATGATTAATTTCAGCTCTATTTGAATAAGTATGATTTGTGTATAAATAAAGGGCTAATTAAAATGACTTATAAAATAAAAAGAAATAGTTAATCACTTTGGATTTGTGTGACTTTTGGAATTGTTTGACAACCAGTGGAAAACTAGCATGATTTGCTCCCTGGTTATGGATTCCTTTATGCAAATAACTTTTTGTTGCTTATTAGTTACATAACCTTGCTTAATAAAGACAATAAAATTTGTTTGGTAATAATATATAATAGCTAAGTTGGTTTTGTTGATTTGCAACTTTACCATGATGAAAGATTGTACAGATAAACGTTTACAGCTTAGAAAATTTCCATATTTACCATGATCATGTCATAAGCATCTCATTGATCATGCATATGCACTTCTACGTGTAGATCTCGTTTCGGAAGGACCTGATCCTCAGTGGGTTTCTCCTGAGTGTGTGGATCCTTCTGCTTTTTCAGAATCTCCGGACTTCGCTGATCACCAAGGCAAGCCCCGGACATTAACCCTATCCTTGTATTTTTATAAAGTTATTTATATCACTTGAGTTAATATGATGTATTAAGTGAATAGGAGTTGAGTGAATCCTAGTTGATGCATGACCAATCTTGATAATTTCAACACTTAACCTTGATACCAGTTTTATGAAAATGCTTAGTATGCTTAGCCATGCTTTACTACTTCATTATAGTAGGTGCTTTTAAAAATGGTTGCTATGTTATGGAAATCATGAATCTTGAGATAACATGATAACGATAGTAACTTACATCAAGAATGGAGTCTTGTTGTAAGGTTACTCAACATAGGACCTTATCGTTGTTGGCCTGCTGTGATTGAGACCTTTGAGTACAGCCCACATGCGGTGGTAAGCCTCATCTATAGCTATTCCGATACTTGAGAACGGCCAACCGCGTACTGGGAGTGGAGAGATGGCGGGAGTAGCGTGTACCCTCGGGGATATGAGATAGTCGGGTTCGAGGTGTACTGTACTCTCGGGTGACGCTGGACCCGTTCTTGTATGGGAGGATCTATAGATAGGGTTGACATATGCAAGATTAAGTTCTACATATGTCGTGTGGTACTGAATCCCCAGCTGGGTTTAAACGATTCGAATCGCCGTGTTTCCTCGGATATGGAGCCTCAATCCACTGACCGCACCATAGTAATGAATGGGATCTTTATGAAATGAGAACGAAAGATGTGGTATGCTTATGAAAGTTGGAGAATCTTTAAATAGTCATAAAGTTTTAATCTTGAGTTAAAACTTGAAAGTAGGGTTTTTACTATTAGTAAGCTTTTATGCAAAAGAAATGTTTTGATCTTGCTAAAGCCTTACCTTGAATCCCTATAGCCTTCATACCTGAGTCTTCTACTCTTTTCTAGACGGTTAAGTCTTGTTGAGTACTTTTGTACTCAGGGTTTGTTAACCTTTGTTGCAGGTGAGTTCATTGATCATCCTTTTGGTGGTCAATGTTTCTTCACTCTTGTGGAGGAGAGTGATAATGATTCTGATGTTTGACCTTGGGCAAGTAACAAAAGTTGTGTGGTATATGTAATATAAAGTTCCGAACCTTTTATGTAATAAGTACTTATGGGTTGTAAACTTTTAAACTTAAGTTTCAATCTATGTTATATACTCTTTCCGCTTTACTCTGATTTATCTTATCTATAAAACTGTTGTAATACTGTGATGCTTGATGAGGGAATTCCTGAAAAGAATATAACGTGGATGATTCGGGTCTCCGAGGACACCCGACAGATCTCTTGAGTCATTTGGAACTCGTGCACGCTGATCAGAAGTCTTTAAGACAATGATGGGTGTATGTGGGCCACTTTATTCAAGAGGTTCTGCCACATTCTTCTTCTTCATGAACTTGCCAAATCTCTTCACAAAGAGAGCCATTTCTTCATCATCTATCTCACAACCACTTGAGCTTGCTTCATCATCACTTTCCTCCTTCTTTGCTTTGCCCTTGCTCTTGCTCTTGGAGAATGATGCCTTGAATGCCACAGTTTTCTTCTTCTTCTCTTCCCCTTGGGCTTCCCCATCCCGTTCCACACGGTATGTGTCTTGTGTGACCACATCACCTAGTACTTGGTTTGGGGTTATCGTGTCCAATCCTTCCCTCACTAGGATAGTCACCAAAGTATCAAACCTTGGTGGTAAGCATCTCAAGAACTTGTGAGAGAAGTCCTTGTCCTCCACCTTCTCTCCCAAAGCCTTCAAGTCATTTATGATCACTTGCAACCGGTGAAACATTTCCGGTATGCTCTCATCATCTTGCATCTTGAAGGTAGCAAGCTTGTCCTTTGAGGATATATAGCTTGGCACCCTTGACCGCCTTGGTGCCCTCATATGTCTCCTCCAATCTCTCCTATATTTCACTTGCTCTTTCAAGGTCCTTGATTTGCTCAAACACCTTTGCGTCAAATGCTTCGTAGAACAAGTTGATTGCCACATCATTCCATTGAAGCTTCTCTTCTTCTCTTGGAGTTGGATCGGTGGTGTCAATCACCGCAAAGTCATGCTCAATCACATCCCATATCTTTCTATTCATTCCTCTTGTGAATGCACACATCTTCCTCTTCCAACAATCAAAGTTGGTGCCGTCAAAATATGGTGGCTTCCCCATATAGTTGATTTGAGATATTTTAACACCGGAGGATGTTAAGCCTGAAAAAACGGTGACCACTGCTCTGATACCACTTGGAAGGTCCAAATTGGCTAGAGGGGGGGGGGTGAATAGCCTAATTAAAAATCTACAAAATCACTTAGGCAAACACTATTAGTATAACAAATAGCGAAGCTTTTTGTGCTAGCCTAATAGTGTGTTGCAAGCCACCTATCCAACAATTCTACCTAATAAAGCTATGTCACACAATCAACTAGAGCTAATATCAAATGCGGAATAAAACAATCTAGCTCTAGCACAAGTATGATATACAAAGAATGTAACTGAGACAAGTGTGCGCAATAGATAAACTAAGTGAACTAATCACAACTAGCTACTCAAGATATATGATAGAAAATATATGACAAGTATAAGTATCTACACAAAGGAGTAGCTCAAGGTAAATACACAAAGTAAACAAGCTAGATAGAAGTGGTTTCACCGAGCCTTCGGGATCGTCTAGTAGAGAGCCAATCACCGATGAAATCCACTTATGATGCCAATCACCAAGAATGTGAATATGAAGACCAATCACCAAGATCTGGAAGCAACCACAATAAGCACACGGGACACCAAGATTTATCCTGAGGTTCATGTGCTTGCCGGCATGCTACTCCCCATTGTGTCGACCAACACTAGGTGACCCGGTGGCTAATCGGCACAAAGCCAAGCTCACAAAGAGCGCCACAAGAATCTACCACTAGTGAGGTAGCTCAATGACACGAGCAATCCACTAAGGATGCCTCTTGCCGCTCCGGCGAGGTGAGGCTCCAAACCTCTCACAATCACGATCGGTGGTGGCCAAGAACAATCTCCTTCTCTTGCCAACAACACCACAACGCCTCCAAGCCATCTAGGCACCGACAAATGCCAAGAGTAACAAGAAAACTCAATGCCGATGCGAAGAACTAGCGCCACTAGATTGAACTCTTTCAAATCACGCACTAGATCACTCAATCTCACTTGGTTTGATCAAATCAACTTGGGAGATGAGTTGGGAGGCTTGCCAATGCTCACTAGTATACTTAGGAATCAAAATGTGTAAGAGAGGAGCCAAGTGAGCCGGCCAAGCCCCTTAAATAGGCCACACAAGTCGGCCTAGCCGTTGGGCCAGAATCGGGGGCATCGGACGCGCCGATGCTTGACCATCGGACGCTGCACCAGCGTCCGATGCTTCAGATGAAGCCATGTGTCCCCCTGATATGAATTCAGTCCGCCAGATCCCAATAGTCATTTCCCTTCGCGCCATGGTTAATGTGACATCGGACGCGCCGATGCCAGGCATCGGACGCTCCGATGCCACTACTCTTTTCAGCTCATTTTGGTGCCACATCGGACGCGCCGGAACGTTAGCACCGGATGCTCAACCCCTGCGTCCGATGGCACAACAGAAAGGTTCTAGAACACTCCAAACTACATCGGACGCATTCGCCGGATCGGCATCGGACGCAGCCCAGCGTTCGATGCTCCCTGGAAAGCACGCTCGCGCCACGTCACCGGCATCGGACTCTGCAACAGTGATACCTCAGCGTCAGTTGCCAGCGTCTGATGCTAGTTCAACTTCTTTCAGAAACTAGGGTTTGCCATCGGACGCTTGCTCCTCGGACCAGCGTTCGATGCTCCCTAAGCACAATACTTTACTTCTGAAAACCACTGAATCCTGCCTCGCAAGCTCGGCAGGAGGGAGAAGGACTATGCACTAGTCTCTCCCACTTCTCCACAACTCCTTAACATCCCCTTATCCCAAAAAGTGCCAACACCATTGTTGACGCAAAATGTGGTCCGCGCCTCACACACAGCAAGCCGGAAAAAGCGTGGCTTCAATCGGGTGCCCGAACGGTTTGGAATCCAGAGACGTGCCAGTCGGTTTGACCTGAAAGCCAACAAGGGATAAAACTGTGAGAATAAAACTGGAACATGCCGGATGAGACCAGATAGTTCCATATTTACGGCCCTGAAGCCACTCACAACAGCATATAACTATAGAAGTTGTCTGCTGAACATGTTTATAAGATCATTCGGCAAATACAAAAAGAAAGCATATAAACGCGTTGGTTCCCGAATACACATGTAGGAAAAAGACATGCTTGAATACATCATCAAGACGTAAAGAATTATAAACAGGCAACTTGCAAATATAAATCTATTCAAACAGCACATGCATAGGTTAATCCAACTAGTCTGTCGCACGTCTAACCTTCATAAACCCGTCGAGCATAAACTCAAACAAGGCTAAAGCCTGTTATAAGTTTACGCCACTTCCTATGATCAGATCAATCCACCGCATGATACAATCTGACAATAAGAAGCTAAAAGCATGTATATATCTGAACAGATCTATAAACACTCATTACTCGTGCAAGCTTAACCAAGCTCGGCAAACTAGCTGAGTTGGGGTCCATGGAGAAGGAACATACAAACAAGCATGATTAAACCAATCTAAAACCTGCATCTGCCGCATGATACCCAGTTTTATCAAAGCTCAAACGTGATTGACATGCATTAACCCACAACATGTAACAACCTAGATTGGAAATTGATTCGGCCATCATGATTGTGCAATTATTGGAACACAAGTAAACTTGTGAAGCAAGGCCGAACAAAGATCAATCTAGATTGGCCAAAAGAGTGTTATAGAATTAAATAAACCATGCAACACATGATAACTTAATGAACCTACTAGATCTTGCCAAATCTAATAGAGCCGATAACTATCTCGCTTTTGCTAAACATATGAATAAATGCCTGCCGCACGGTATCTACCCATCAGCAAAGCATAAGCAAAGACTTCTTGATCGCTAACAAGGGTCTGCCGCACGACCATTGAAAACAAACAAGACTACTTGCATCATATCTAAATCCACTGCATGATACTAGACATGATAACAAGGTTGTCGGGACTTACGAAGGTCGACGGATCGATGATTCCTCTCGAAGAACTCGACAACACGACTAAGGACTCGAAGGTGGCACGGGGCCGGTTTGTATTGATATGGTTGTGAACAATTTTACAATGGCCGAGGGTTTATATTTATACCCTGGGCGAAAAACGAGTTCTAGAAGACTACGACTTCTACAAGGAAACTAGGAAAATACGAGTCCTATCCTTATTTTCCTCTTGGCGTCCTCCATCGCTATGTGTCTTCTCGTGCAAGTCGGCTCCACTTGTCATATTTGCTTCCCGAATAAAATCACCGCCTTGCAAGATAACCGACCGCTCATGCACTTGCCGAAATCCCGAGAATTAACCGATCTTGGTCTTCTGCCGAATGCATCATCCCTCGCACACTGGCCCATCTGTCATTCCCTTGTGTGTGCGAAAATCTGGTGTTAACACATGCCCCCTAATTTTGGGACAAATATTTGTTCCAAAATTCCTTTCTCCCGTACACCTACGTGGAACCTCCAGAAGCATCCACCTTCGTAAAAATCTTGTGTGTCATAATTACCTTACCTGCCGATTCATCTCCCGATGCACTTTTTGGGGTCTTTTTAAGTCACCCTTCACTCCATTTTGGCTTACTCTCTCAAACTCCCATGTTTCAACCTTCAAACCAAAAAACCCTTCTTTTCTTCTATCATCGCCCGATCCAATCTAGAAGATGTCCTCCGTAGCAAGTCGACACAGCTCCGAGCTTGGTGCTTCCAGCACCTCCAAGAAGAGGTTGCTCCTTCCTTCTTCTTTTTCTTGTTTCAAAAATGAAGCAGCTGTTCTTATATTGTTGCTTCTGTTTAGGAGGATCGGCGATGATCTCCCCGAGGACTTGACTCAGAAGGTCATAGACCTTCAATTTGATCTAGAGGGGAAGGATCGGGAGATTACCCGAATCTCTCAGGAGCGCGACGTCGCTCATAATAAGGCCATTGGTAAATATTTTTCATCATTTCTTTTCTTGTTTTTCCCTTCCTGTCTTTACTCACTCTTCTCCCTTTCAGCTCTGGCAGCTAAACTCCATGCCCTTGAAGCCGCCGTCACCAAGCTTGCCATCACGATCGATGTGACGGGTACGACGGCCCTGAAGCGGGTAAATGAGGTTAACCGAATCCTCCCCGTCATCTCCAGAGCCGGCATGGGGTACGGCGCGGCGCTTGCCTTCAATGCCGTGCGGATCCACTCCGGCGCTGATTACCGTAGATTTGATGTCTGCGAGCGAGATCTGGAAGATAGGGTAGAACACTCTGTAGATGATATGAAGGAGGCTGGAACAGATCTGGCCGACTCTTTTGACCACACTCTCCCGATTAGGTGTAGGATGGGGTCGACGAACTGACTGTCCTCATTGTAATCTTGCATTCCCCCCTTTGTAAATAAAAGTTCTTATGTTTGATCCAATCTGTGACTGATCCTTCGAGATCAATGTGTGTCCTACTCTGTACATTGTCCTTTATCTTTACTCCAGCGGCGATGTATATCTCATCGGCTATTGCTGATAATCACATCAATCATCTTTGCTTTGCTGTAATCTGTTATTTCAGATCCAAAGTTCCAACCTTCTCTCATGTTTCTAACTCATGACGACATCAGGTTAGTATTCCTTAAGCGATTTTTCCATTTTCGGCTTTCTTGAAAACCCCTTCACTAAAACTTCATTGCTTGGAATAAAATATAATCCTTTTAATTCGAAAACCATTGGTCAAATTCACTGTCCTCGATGCCACTCGGTAATAAGAGTTTCCAAACAATCAACCGAAACTGAACTCTTCATGTGGTAAAAAATTTTTAGCCGAATCCCATCGGCTTTCCGCTTCTGGAGTCATGGCCTTTTCACGTCATCAAAAATCCAGCCCAGCCCAATAACCGCCCATAAAACTGTAAAAACTCTACTCCGACGTCTGGTTCCCAATGTGCAAGCCATGGCTCCATAAATATGACTCCACACAGACTGTTACTCCTGACTCCAATCAAACAGTTTGACTCGCAAGCTTTCCACTTCTCGGCTTTCAGCTCAAGCCAGAGAGAAAATCCTTCGCTTGTGCTTCCATCAATGGCAGGCAATGGTGACCACGACAAAGCATCCCACTGGAGACGAAGCAGGAGAAAACCGAGTATCAACTTATCGACGTTATGGGTAAAAATCGATTTCTTGCTCCCTTGCAGTAGCTTCTCTTGTTTATCTATTCCTGATTCACTGTCCACTTCCTCTCCAGGGCGAGGTCTTCCTCTAGCCAAGCTCGGGTTTCCTTTTCAGAAATGGTAGCTCCAATAGCCTCTCTCGATCCTTTTCCTAGGCCATCAGATTCTGAATTTGATGACTCACTTCAGCATACCCATTTGGACGCTCTTCGGTGCCGCGAGGAGAGGGATAAGGCCCAGAAGAAGTTAGAAGACTTATCCAAGAAGTATGGCATCGAAGAAGCTGAGTGGGCAGACCAGCGAAAGCAACTCTACAATGTTATCACAGGTTAACAAAAACCCTCGCTTGATCCCCTTCTTCTGATTGAGCTTGCTCTTGCCTGACACATCTTTCCCTCTTGTCAGCTCTTTCTGTAGAGAATGACCATTTGAATGCGACAACGAACAGAGTTGCCAACAAGGTGAATGCCTATGGGAACACAGCTGAGGCGCGTCTTGATGCTGTGGATGGCCGCATAGATCAGGCCGTCATCGAAGGTGTGCATCTTGGTGTCTCTCTTGGGCTAGCGGCAATGAGCTCTTGGACCAAAGAGGACTATTCCTTTTTACCAGTTGGCTTTGCAGGCGGAAACCCAGATGAAATCGAAGACATTGAAGTTTATGATGATCATGCCGCTGCTATTGCCGAAGTTACTGATCCGCAGTCTGTTCTGAACAAATTATTCCAAGGGTAGTTTGTACTAGGACAGAACACATGAAGTTTGTTCCTTCTCTAAATAATGTTCATTTGTACTTTCCCGATCGCAACACTTCTTCAGAGAAAGGTTTCCCGAACGCATGATGTCATCTTAACCGAATAGATCTTGCTCTGACATGTCATGTCATTCGGCATCCTATTTACTGCACTTGACCTTTCTCTTCTCCTGATAAACCTGCTATTTGAAAAATGTTAGGGTCACCAGGATTATGAACATTTTTTGTGCTAAAGGCGATATAAATAATATCGGCTATATTCCAAATCATTAGAGCGTTTTTTCTGTTCAAGACGATGCTTTACATCGGCTATTTCTGTATACAAATATTCCTGAATCTGCTTCTACGCGTTCGGCTTTCAACAAGTAGTGCCGAAGCTTGGTTCATAAGCAACGCATACACGATCAAAATTTCTTCATAGCCGAGTACCCGTCTCTGGGTTTAACATTTTCGGCTAAAGCAAGCTATTACTCTTTCTTTTCCTTTTAAATTTCGTATAAGAGCCGATCCTATTGTAAGACCATCGGCCGCCACGTACAACTTGAAACGATTATCAAGCTGTTGAAGTGCCTTCATATTCTTCAATCAAAAACCTTCTGTTGTACGTCACCTTATACACATTTTCTAATCTTTCTTGAACTTCAGCGACGGAGAAAAAGGCAGAACTTTCTCAAAAGGTTTATCAATTCCAATCTACAATCTAGACCCAAACCTGCAAATATTGATTTCGTTTCGGCTTCATCACCAATACTTTATTCCTTATCAGCCGACATGAAACTTGGTCCCAACTCTTCTCTGTTACCATCAATCGGATTATACCTTCAAAAATTGCTCTGAGAGCCGATCGTTTGAATCGGCTGTTGGTCCTTGTCAAAAACATTCACAGGACCTACTTCCCAAACTCTTCCAGAGAAGCACTCGTCACCATCATATTCCCAGTAAATGGGCTCTGTACTAGCAACACTCACCGAATCATCAGCATGGACAATTTCGACGTCATCTCCAATCCACTGGATGAGGAATTGATGCATAGTTGACAGAACACAACAGTTTGCATGTATCCAATCCCTTCCTAAGAGCAAACTGTATGCCCCCTTGCCATCAATGACGAAGAAGGTAGTAATCAAAGTTTTTGACCTGATCGTTAACTCAACATGAACTGCCCCTCGAGTATCAGAAGAATTACCAGCAAAGTCCCTCAACACCATGTCAGTCTTCAATAATTCTTCACTTGTCATCCCAAGTTTCCTGAAGGTAGTATATGGCATGATATTTATGGCAGCTCCTCCATCAATAAACATTTTGGTTAGTGGCTTTCCATTGACATATCCCCTCATATAAAGTGGCCTCAAGTGTCGGTGCTTAGCTGGTTTATCAAAAACTGCCCGTTGAGCCAAAACAAGTTGAGCTAACAGATCTTGGAATTCGTCCTCGTCAAAATCTAAATACACTTCTTATTGGACATCTTGATTTTCGGGAGCTATGAATTCTGATGGGAAAAAGAATGCCATGCACGCATCAGCCGAATGATCACCTTCATTAGGCTTTTCTTTAGGACGCCAAATCTGCTTTGTTTTGACGCCTGCTTGTGCCAATTCCCTGTTCCTTAAGCGTTGCACTCTTCTTTTCTGGCTCTTCCTCAATCCTGGTGGACACCACTGTCCTTTCTGCCAAACATATTCGCGGTATTCTTCTTCTCCAACGCGTGCCCAACCTCGATCGACAAACCTTCCTCCTTACCGATTCTCGGAATCATTTATTTTTAAGCGCCGATCATCTTCAGGGATTCGAACCCCAAGTCTTTCATGGACCAAACGGCGGTTGACACGAGACTGCCTGTATTCAGAATATTGATCACTGCATTCAGGGCAATTGTTCTTGGCAGGCAGCTTCAAGCCTTCATTCCAACAATACTTGAAGAATGAGCACTCCCAATGAGACTGTTCTTGATCTCTCATATATTCTCGTTCTTCTTGGTATATCTCTTCTTCATACTTCTGTTGCTTTCTTATGAACTTTTGTTCCTCATAAAACCTTTGCTTCTGGTACCGTTCCTGCTCCCGACGCCATTTGTTCAATAAAATACGCGTCGTGATCCTGGGCCTGGAGGTTTCACCCCTTTCAGTTCAGCTAATCTGGAAACAGACTCATTGCCGAAATTCCCCGTTTGTGATTTGCCGATCGGGGTCAACAGCACCAGCTTCTCTTGCTCTATCAGAAGTCAACACCTTCATCTTGCTTTTGCCCCTGAGGTCAGCTACATTAACCATATTGACAGAGAATGATACGGTATTCTGTCCAAAAGGGCTACCATCAACTTTCATCTTTCCATCGAACCTCAAATGCCCTTCCTGATAGCTTTCTGGACCCGCACTCTGATCACTCGGCAATCATTTATAGAGTGAGACCTGGTATTATGGAAACCACAATACTTCTTGTCTTTAACCCCCTCAGGGTGCAGCATGGGATGACCTTCCGGCAACTTGATGCGTCCCTCCAACAAGTATTCAAATAGTTTATCTGATTTGGAAACATCAAAGTCGTAAGTACCTTTTCGCTGCCTCAGCCATCGTTGATTTGACTTGAGTTGGCTCTTTCGCCCAGACTAACTCGGCTGCAGCTACCTCATCTTCATCATCGTACTCCACTACTTCTTCTAAGAAAGCCTGATACATCTCGGCAGCCACATCACCTTTCTGGAATTGATTATTCCTCCTGAACCCTTGAACCTGACTACTCATCATTGCCAACTGCTGTGATAATTGTCCGAGATCATCAAACTCCATGCCGAATAGCTTCTCCTTGATATTCGGCAACATGCCAGCTATGGCCATCCCCGGCAGTTGATCATCTGGTATGTTCAGGGAATAGCAAAGGTTTTTAGTCTCCCTGAATCTACGCAAATATTCTTGTGGCGTCTCGTTAGGTTTCATCCTCAGACTCATGAGATCGACCAACTTCTTCTCATTGGTGCCCGTGAAGAAATACGTGTGGAACTTCTGTTCTAGCTCTGCCCATGTATTAATAGAGTTTGCTAGCAGAGAGGTGAACCATGAGAAGGCTGGTCCTGTTAATGACAACGGAAAATACCAAATCCTCCAAGCTTCATCTGCAGATGCCTCCCCAAGTTGCATCAAGTAACGGCTGATGTGTTCTATAGTACTGGTGTCATCTTGACCTGAAAACTTGGTAAAATCAGTGGGAGGCTTCACCCTCGGAGGAAGCGCTACTCGGTTGTACCACTCTGGGTAAGGAGACTTGTAGGCGTAAGACTGATTCTTTGGCTTCAGGCCGAATTGATTTTGCATCATGTCGGTCATTCTATGCATGATGAGGTCGACACCCGAATCTGGAGCTGCTTGTGCTTGCCCCCCAGGGAATGCCCCTGCTGAATTTTTATAACCTGGATTCGAGAAAGCATCAATTGTACTGTAATCAACGAACTCCTGATACCCACCTCCATACATACTCTTCTGCAACCTATTTGTTGCTGGAGACACTCTGAAAGCAGATGGTGGAACGTTTCCCGTTGTGCCGAATGCAAGTTGGCCTTGAGTCGTGGGAGGCTGCTGCGCTTGGTGAATGACCATCCCATCTCTGCTAGACCCAACTCCGCTATCTTCAGCAATTCTTCTCTGGGGTTGAGGCACGGGGAATAACAGTGGTCCCTGCATCGGACCAGCGGCTTCCTCGAAACATTTATCAACTGCTGTGTCGAAGATACCAACCATGATGGCATGAAAAGTATTCAAGAAAGCTAATTGATGGTTGGTCATGGCTTCCAACACCGCCTTATACACTATCTCGGTCATTTTCTTAAGGTCTTCTTCATCAGTGCTGTCAGATTGGTGAGGAAGAAGAACCCTTGGGAATGGTTGCTTCTGGAAGACCTTGCCCGCTCTTGTTCTTGGAGAAAGACGTCAAACACTTGCGCTGAAGCTCATCACAAGTTTGTTGTACTAAATTTCTTGAGTCTAATGGCAACTCATCCATGGTTACTTCCAGGATTTGATTGTCGTCGATCTCAGTGAAGGACCGAGAAAGCACTAGCAAGGCGACCAGAGGGGGGGGGGGTGAATGGGAGCCAATCAAATTTCTCTTGAAACTTTGGCCAAATGTCCCAAAATCAACCCCGAGAAATGGCGACCGAAACCGTGATGCTCACGATCCTTGGAAGAGGGTGGATGATCCCTAGGATCACAGCGGAGCACCACCAAGAAGAAGCAAACCAAACTCCAAAAGTTCCGGCTCGAACACAACCCCAAAAACCAAGTCCCGAACGTAGATAGACGGCTACGTCGAGAAGTCCCCAAATACCGATGCTAACAAGTAGCAAAGATACCAAGAGAGGTTCCTTGGTCAACTACAGGGCCAAACGAGAAGTCCGGAAACCAAGCGAACAAGCCGGGAGAGCAAACGCACTAAACCGGAGAACACAGCAGGTTCCCGGACTGTCCGGACCCCCAGTCTCGGACTGTCCGCCCCTACTGCGGACTGTCCGCGAAAAACTCCCGGACTGTCCGCCGGCAGAAACACCAAAACAGCAAGGTTGTTGAACCCTTACTGGACGAGTCCCGGACTGTCCGCCAATCACAATGGCGTACTGTCCGCAGGTCAGTGAACAGTGACCCGACCGAGGAACTCAGCCACTGAACAGGCTGCTCCCCCGACGCCTGGACTGTCCGCCGGTCAAAACCGCGGACTGTCCGCGACCTTGCAGAGAGGGCGATTTTGGTCGCCTTCTCTCCAAATCTCTCCAAATCCGATCCAACTCAAAATCCCAAGTTCCCAAACTTGGAGAAGATGATCACGGGGTAGTTAGGAGACTATCCCCAAGAAATCATCCGCTCAAATCGACTAAATCTCCGGGAAATCAAAAGGGAAAGTGGATGAACGAAAAAAGCGCCATGAAAACGAAATCGTCCCGATCTATTCGATCATGAGGAGTTAGATGAATTCCTTTGGTCGAGATGACCTCCTCAATGATACGAAAAAAATGATTCAAACGGATTTCGCAAAGACGCACTAGAGAGGGAGATCGAGTGACGGGAAAATCGCGGAGAAACGAAGAACGCGAAGAACACGAACCAGCTAAAGAGCAAATGACTGAGATGAATGGGAGGAGGGTGTCTCCCCACTACTTATCCTACTACTAGCCTAAGTCTATTTCCTACTCTACCCCTCTCTATTCTAATTACAGAGCGAACCAGCTAAACCCTAGGGTTATTCTGGACCAACTCGGTGGTAGGTGTATCCAACGGCCACGCCCGCACAATTCGAAGCGTTGCCTCGACGCAACCTCCGGATCGCCGCCACGTGCCGCCCTCGCTCTGCACCCCCGGTTTTGTGGCCCAAACCGGGAAACCAGCCTTTTCCAGCCAACCCCCGGTTTTGAGGCCCAAACCGGGAAACCAGCCCACCAGCATCTGAGTTTTGAGGCCAAACTCAGCAAACCCTCAGAGCCCAGGTTTTGAGGCCCAAACCTGGAAACCGTCCTCAGCCCGAGTTTTGTGGCCAAACTCGGAAACCGTCCACGCCCAGGTTTTGAGGGCCAAACCTGGAAACCGTCCATCCGATGGTTTTTCCCTGGCTCTACCACCAAACTGAGGTCGTAGATGGGATGCACCTCCTGTGCACCCCGTCCACCTACATGTGTCCCCGAGTCCACGACTCAGGCAACACATGACCGCACTTCTTCACTTGTTATCGTCACAGGCTGCCAGCCACCACAGCTGATCCTCGGGCCTCTGGTCCCTCAGTCCAAGCCTCACATCCGCCCTTCGCCACTCCCGGTCCATCGGCACGGCACGTCTCTACTTGACCTTCACCTCGCCTTCGATCACTGCATCCGTGCTCGACACCTGCACAACACAAGCCAAAGAACATGCGCATCATCCCAGTTGACAATCACTCATCACTCAGAGACCCGGCATACACCCATGTATCCGCACTCAGGCATCTTAAAATAGAAGGGTCCCACCGGGCATGCCAGAAAGTGTGTTGATGCAAAATGTGGTCCGTGCCTCACACACAGCAAGCTGGAAAAAGCGTGGCTTCAATCGGGTGCCCGGACGGTTTGGAATCCGGAGACGTGCCAGTCGGTTTGACCTGAAAGCCAACAAGGGATAAAACTGTGAGAATAAAACTGGAACATGTCGGATGAGACCAGACAGTTCCATATTTACGGCTCTGAAGCCACTCACAACAGTATACAGCTATAGAAGCTGTCTGCTGAACATGTTTATAAGGTCATTCGGCAAATACAAAAACAAAGCATATAAACGCGTTGATTGTCGAATACACATGTAGGAAAAGACATGCTTGAATGAATCATCAAGACATGAAGAATTATCAACAGGTAACTTGTGAATATAAATCTATTCAAAAAAGCACATGCATAGGTTAATCCTACTAGTCTGCCGCACGTCTAATCTTCATAAACCCGTCAAGCATAAACCCAAACAAGGCTAATACTCGCTATAAGTCTATGCCACTTCCTACGATCAGATCAATCCACCGCATGATACAATCTGACAATAAGAAGCTAAAAGCTTGTATATATTTGAACAGATCTATAAACACTCATTACTCGTGCAAGCTTAACCAAGCCCGGCAAACTAGCCGAGTTGGGGTCCATGAGGAAGGAACATACAAACAAGCATGATTAAACCAATCTAAAACTTGCATCTGCCGCACGATACCTAGTTTTTACAAAGCTCAAACATGATTGACATGCATGAACTCACAACATGTAACAACCTAGATTGGAAATTGATTCGGCCATCATGATTGTGCAATTATTGGAACACAAGTAAACTTGTGAAGCAAGGCCGAACAAAGATCAATCTAGATTGGGCAAAAGAGTGTTACAGAATTAAATAAACCATGCAACACATGATAACTTAATGAATCTACTAGATCTTGCCAAATCCAATAGAGCTGATAACTATCTCGCTTTTGCTAAACATATGAATAAATGTCTGCCGCACGGTATCTACCCATAAGCAAAGCATAAGCAAAGACTTCTTGATCGCTAACAAGGTTCCGCCGCACGACCATTGAAAACAAACAAGACTACTTGCATCATATCTAAATCCACCGCATGATACTAGACATGATAACAAGGTTGTCGGGACTTACGGAGGTCGATGGATCGATGATTCCTCTCTGTTGTTTCGGGATCGAGACCCCGAAACAGCAGGTTGTCGCACGAGCGAATGCACAGAATGAAAGTGGAAGTAAACGAAGTCAAAAAGGGAATGAGGTCAGGTGAACAGTGTTCTCCCCCACGCCCCTGGAGAGGCTGGGAGCTATTTATATTAACCCAGATCAACTTGAAAGTAAAAGATTGCTCTTCCAACCACTCTGCTATAATTACAAAGATGCCCTACTCAACTACTCTGTGGCTGTGCACCGCCTTTTCCGGCACGAGGGGCATCATCGTAACTTCGCCCTCTGACGGGCCCAGCGTCCCACGACCCCTTCTCTTGTCCGATGGGCCTGCTCCCTTTGACCCGGACTTCCGGCGACCTGCAAAAACTTACGAAACACCAAAGTCAAGAATGACGAAATCTCCAGCCGGAAGCGTTGGGCTCCTTTCGCGCGAATGATTCCTTTCGCATGAAAACTCCGTCCTGCTCCGGCCCTGCGGGCCGAAAGTGCATGCGTGCTTCCGCGCGAAAGCTTCTTTTCGCACGAAAGCTCTGCCTTCCCTTGGGTCCGTGAGCCGAAACGCGTACTTCCGCGCGAATGCTTCTTTTCACGCGAAAGCGCCGCCTTCCCTTGGTCCGCAAGCCGAAACGCTTGCTTCCGCGCGAATGCTCCCTTTCGCACGAAAGCTTCGTCATCCTTCTGCCTGCGGGGCCGAAAGCAAACGCGCACATCCGCACGAAAGCTGCGTCATCCTTTGGTATCGCGGGTTGGAGGCGCCTGCGGTCGGGGTACCGCCCCAACAATAGCTCCTTACGGTCGGGTCTGTAAGCTTGCGAAGTCCGATCGTGTCCTTTCGCTAGGCGCCTACGCCCGCCCAAAAAATCTTTATTTCGTTTCGAAACCAAGTTTTTTTTGACGCGTCATGTAATCCCTGACACCGTGCTACGTCTGTCAAATCGTTTTTGATGCTTCGTGATCCATGCTCGGGTGTCTTTTCGTCTTTTCTCGAAAACCGTGTACTGTATTAGCGTGCCTCTGCGACGCTTCGAACCCCGTGCCCAGGTGTGTTTTCGTTTTCCTCGAAAACCGTGTGCTGGCTGCTCGTATATAAGGGTGAGGCTTCGAGCGGGGAGAGGCTACCTGGCCAGTTGACGCATCCCCGCCCCGTTGCCGCTCGCTCGTGAAGTCTCCCATCATTCGCTTTTGGCGAAAGCTCCTGGTGTCTGCTCCGCTCGTTTGCTGATCAACAATTGTGGTGCGTAGCTCTTACTTGCCTTTGCCTCGTGCTTTCGAATTGGTTGTTTAAGTTTGCATGCTATCGCCGTTACTTTTCTTTTTGTTTGCCTTTCGCATGCATCATTTTTGTTTATTTCGTCTCCCGCGCCATGTTAGATGGCGTCCTCCGGTTCGTCGTCGACTTCGAGCTCTAGCGAAAGCGGTGGCAGCTCTGGGTCCTCCCGCCGCGAAAGTAGTGCTGACGTGTCGATCGGATCCGGGGAAGCTCCGCGTGTCCCGAGTCACAGTGGGAGCTTGTCAGACGACAGTGATTCTGGCTTGATTTCGTTGCCTACCGATTGTTCTTTTTATCTCAGCACTTCACGAATGACGGCTGCCAGTTTGCAAATGCTGGCCTACAAGGGGCCTCTGAGGACGGACCATTTGGCGAATTGCCGCGTCCCTGGAGACGAAGAGGTGCCGATTCCGCGACCCAATGAAGCTATTGTCTTTCGCGATTATTTTGCCGCTGGTTTGGATTTCCCGCTTGAAGAGTTCGTCTCGGACGTCCTTTTGGGGTTTGAGATACAGCTCCATCAACTGACACCGAACGCTTTCGTCAGACTCGGCGTTTTCGCTCAAGCAATGAAGATGCTTGATTGCAAGCCGCGAGCAGACGCTTTCGTGCGGTTTTACGACATTCACCGTCGACCGACGAAAGTGCACGACCCTTTACTGGGAGGCGAGCTGCCCAGCGAGATTGGGTGTATTAACTTCGTGCCACGGAAGACCCGAGGTAGCGTTTCCATTTCGCTTACCTATCGGAATAAGTGGCTAGACTGGAATCGTTTCTGGTTCTACTACCGAGTTTGCATGGATGAAACTGTCGCTTCCGAGTTGGGCAAGGGGGAGAGGAAGGCCTCTCCGCTCGTTTCAATTTTGGAAAGATACCCCAGGAAGCATCTTCCGCCCGTGGCGCTGAATGACAGGGAAGCCATTCGCTGCGGAGATGCTTTCGCACTTACCGCGCGGTTTCAGATCAGCCGAGATTTGGTCGAGGAATGGATGGCTATTGGGATGAACCCGCTGTGCAGCGCGACCACTTTCGAAGGTTTTTTTTACAAGGACGGATATCGGTCCCCTCTTCTTTTGTTTGAGAGACCCGCAAATTTTGCTGATGGTGAAAGCTTTGTGAAGCACATTGAAAGCGAAGCGAGGAAGATTTGCGGGCCATATTTACGGAAGGAAAGTGAATTTCAACTTGGCAACCTCGGCCGCAGCCATCGTTTGAACCGGGCTTTCGACGCGATGGGCATCAATTATGCCAAAAGGCCTTTGGTTGACGAAGGCAAGGGCGAGACTGAAAACCCAAGGGCGAAAGACAAGGCCATGGCCCGGCGTGGAGGGCGCAGCGGCGTGATCCCTCGGCGAAAAGCTGCTGAGGTCGAAGGTATTCGCCTTGGTCGTTTAGTTGCGAAGCCGCTGCTTAAGAGCCAGAAGGGAGAATTGGAATCAATCCCCGACGTTGATCCCTTCGATCACCCGAGGGTGGTTAGTTTGTGCTTCTGTATTCTTTTAGTTTTACCTCGCGCGCCCATGAATATCGCTTTCGTATCCAGCTGCTGTTTTTGAGACTTACGATTAAGCGTCTTATTTGTTAATTGATATACGTTTTTATGTGTTTTCGCAAAGCACATCTCACGCTGCGGGAATGGCTCCTAAGAGACCTAGCGTGCCTCTCCCGCACACGGCCTTTGATGACGATGCTTCGGTTGCTGACATGCCAACTTTCGCGAAGATCAGTTCGCGGAAGCCCTCTGGTACGCCCGATGCCACGGAGCGTCTGGCAAAGAAGCCAAAAACTCCGCGCTCTGAAGCCTTAGCTTGGGTGCCCGGCGAAAAGGCTGCTGCTGGCGAAAGAGGAGGCGCGTCCATGAAAATGCCCGCTCCTGCTGCTGTTGAGAAAGGTAAGCTATGCCTTTCGCCACGTTGCATTCGACTTACACAGGAAATGGTGGAGGGGCAGCTTTTGGGCTACGGGCGGCTAGTTCTCGACGGGGTGCCATTGGACTACGAGAACCCATGCTTTTATACTATCTAGAGCTCGTCGAATGAAACTGACGAGGCGAAAGAGGAGTCTTATCGCGTTGCTCGTTCTTTAGGTGCGGCCTCAGATGCCCATCTCGCCTGCCGACTTGATTATCGTCGGGTTGGAATCCTTCCTGGCGGCAGCGAGGAGGCCACTAAGTTTGTGGAATTCTCACAAAAGGCTTTTGTCGCGCCGGAGATCAAAAGGGATCTCCTGAAAGTCAGCAGCCTGAAACTCGACGATGCCCTATCTTTTCACCTGGCAAGCGTAAGTGTTTGACTTTCGCTGCAGGATTCGTGGCTCTTTCGGTCTATGTTTTGATCGTTGTTTCGTTGCTATTCGCAGGCTGTCGTTGTCGCTCACAGCCAGAGTAACCAAAGGGATCTCTATACTCGCAAGATCGAGCACGAGAAACAGGAACTTGATACGCAAGTGGTTAAATTTGACGCGTAGGTGAAGAAACTCGCCACCGATCTTGAGTTGCAGACCAAGAAGGCCGACGATGAGCGCACCTCCAGGAAGGCAAGCCAGAGAGAAGTTGAGAATCTTAAGAAGGAACTTTCGCAGCTGCAGGCCGCCCAGGCCGAAAGAGAAAGAATTCTCCTGACCTCCGCTGGGGAGGTCGTGGCTCGCTTCCGCAAGTGCCTTCGGAGTATCAGCGTCGAGGTGGAAGGTCCCTCAGAGCATAATGTCGATGGCCTTATTGGTTGGATCCATTCCGAAATGGAGTCGCTTGAGGGACACATGGCCCTTGGCCGAGATTACGCCGCCGTTACTGGCATCAAGGCGATCGGCCATAGCCTTGTTGACGCCGGATGCTCACATATCGTGGACCTTTCGGTGAAGGAGGTGGACTACTACTGGCGCACCCAGAAGCGGTGAAAGTGCTGGGCAAAAGATTTTTTGATGAATTTTGGTTGGCCGGTGGGAACGATATGTCGCTTATGTAGTCCGCCATGGGTCACGGGAAGGTACCTTTTAACAATCGCTTAAGCTTTCGCTCGGTGTTTCTATTTCTTTTCCTCTGCTTTTGTGGGATGAATGACACCTCTTTTGTGCTATCACCCCTGACGCAGACTCCGGAGGAAAAAGCGCGCATCCGAAAAGTGTTTTCGGAGTTCATCTCGGAGAAACGGGCGCACGAAGTCGAGCCAGAGGACGAAACAAGCCCGCCCCAGCCGAATGAGGAGGTCCCTGAGAGCTCCGCTGCTGCTGCTTCTCGCGACGCGAGTGCTCCTCAAGATGCGGTAGATGAATGATTAGGGCCCGCTTTATGTGTTGTTAGTATTCGCCAAACTTGCTATGTAAGACTTAAACTTAAACTTGGATGTTGTATTTGAACAGGGTGCGGATGCGGGAACGCCGGACGTTCTCGACATCTGCCCGTTAATGATTAGATCAGGCAATCTCTGTGTCGGAGGTGACTTGTGGAGGAGTTTTTGCTCTAGGTTTCTGACGGCGTCACTTTCGTCTTATCTGACTAAGCGCGCTAAGAAACTTAAGCGCACAGAGGAACGCTTACGCGCTTTTTACGAAAAATTTGACCGTCGCGAACTTGAGGCGAGGCGGAGGAGGCGCGAAGCGTCGCATGCGCCATCGACCCTCGAAGACGTCCCGCTTGTTAAGTTGGAGCCCGAGGATGCCACGCTTTCGCCGGATGCGCGGCGATATAGCATCTTGCTTCGCTCGCTGGATTAGTTTGCGAGTTTGTGCACATTGTACGAATTTGCTTGAAAACTGAATGTAAAAAAATGGGGTTGTTTTGATTCTAATATTTTTTCGATGCTGACATTGTTAAATGCATGTTCGCATATTTTTTGAAAATACAAGCTTTGTTCCTTTAGTTCATCGATGACCGCCCATTGGCTAGCTAAAAATCCTCGTCCCCCACACGTGCAGTTGTTTTGCCGTATCTTTGGTGAGTTGGCGGTAGCATTCGCGCGAGGGTGCTTCCGCTGCGAGCCCCTCGGCCGACAATGCAGACGCGCCCGACCCCACGCACTTTGACGAAGGACGGTGGAATTCGCGTGAGGGTGCTTTCTTTGTGGGCCCCTCGGCCGATAGTAAAGGCGCGCCCGCCTCCACATGCTTAGACGAGGGGTGGTAGCATTCGCGCGAGGGCGTTTTCGTTGCGAGCCCCTCGGCCGATAGTAAAAACGCGCCCGCCCCACACACTTAGACGAGGGGCGGTAGCTTTCGCGCGAGGGTGCTTTCGTTGCGAGCCCCTCGGCCGATAGTAAAGACGCGCCCGCCCCCACCCACTTAGACGAAGGGCCGTAGCTTTTGCGCGGGGGTGCTTTCGTTGGGAGCCCCTCGGCTGATAGTAAAGACGTGCCCGCCCCCATCCACTTAGACGAGGGGCGGTAGCTTTCACGCGAGGGTGCTTTCGTTGCGAGCCCCTCGGCCGATAGTAAAGACGCGCCTGCCCCCACCCACTTAGGCGAGGGGCGGTAGCTTTTGCGCGAGAGTGCTTTCGTTGCGAGCCCCTCAGCCGATAGTAAAGACGTGCCCGCCCCCACCCACTTATAAGAGGGGCGGTAGCTTTCGCGCGAGGGTGCTTTCGTTGGGAGCCCCTCAGCCGATAGTAAAGACGCGCCCGCCCCCATCCACTTAGACGAAGGACAGTGGAATTCGCATGAGGGTGCTTTCGTTGCGGGCTCCTCAGCCAATAGTAAAGGCGTGCCCGCCCCCACATGCTTACACGAGGGGCGGTAGCATTCGTGTGAGGGCGTTTTCGTTGCGAGCCCCTCGGCCGATAGTAAAAACGCGCCCGCCCCCACACTCTTAGACGAGGGGCGGTAGCTTTCGCGCGAGGGTGCTTTCGTTGCGAGCCCCTCTGTGACACTCTAGTGTCAAGCACTGCATTAGGCACTGCAATTAGATACTAAGAAAGCATAAGCAATGCATTGCATCATTTCATGTGCATGAGAGTGTTCTTGTCTCTTGTTGTTTATTTGGATTTGGATTTCCATTTGACTTGATGCTTTAAATTAATTCCTGCTTTGGCAAATGATTTTATAAAATGGAGAATTTTGAGTAGAGTGTTTTTCATGTTGAAGTTTTGGCTCAGTTCAAAATAGTTTGTAAAATAAAAATGAGTTAAACAAAAATGCTTCATGCTTAGATTTGGCTTTATTTTTGCAGAGGCTACAAAAATGGTTTTCAGAAAAAGTGCCCTATATAAAAGTTGTAGAGAAAATTATTTTGAGCAACTTTTATATTTGGGTCAAAGCCTGGTTTGGAGTTTTTGAAACTGTTTTTGAGTGGTCAAAGTTTGGAAAATTTCTGGAAAAAGAAAAAGGAAAATAATTTTCCTCCCGCGCCCACCTTTCGGCCCAACCGGCCTTCTCGGCCCAGCTAGCGCCCGCGCCAGCGCCGGCCCTGCTCCGCAGCGCCGGCCCAGCACTCGCCGCTCGCCCGCGCGCGCGCCCGCCCGCGCACGGCGCGCCGGCCGCCTGACACGGCCGCGCCGTACGCCGGCCAAATCGCCGCGTGGCGGCTTGTCTCTGCCGCGCATCGGCTCCGCCCTATCGCCGCGCGATCTTCTCCTCCGCGATCACGCCACAATCCGCCTCGGCCACTCCCGCTCCGTCTCGCCTGTCGCGCCGCCTCGCCGACCGCGCCGCTGCCTGCCACCTCGCTCACCGCACCGCCGGGGTCCCGCCACGACCGGCCGAGCCAAGGCAAGCGCCGCGCACCGCACGCCTCTCCCTCGCTCACACATTGCACTCGCCACCACCAGCTCCCTCTCCCTTCCTCGCTCTTGCACCCGAACGCCACACCGAACACTCTCGCCACCGCAACGACACTCCGCCGTTCCGGCCACACCCGGCCACCACCATCCAATTCCTCCCGCACGCCGCTCCGCCTACGCCGTGCACACGCTGTGCGCGCGTCGTCATTCCCGACCGAGCCCCGACGCCGCCGGAGGACGAAGCGCCTCCCTCGGTCCGCCAATCGCCACCGCTGAGCCGCAACACCGTTCTTCCCCGACCCGAGCTCCACCGACTCCCTTTCTTCCTCCTCGAGCTTCACCGAGCCAAGGCAAGGTGAGAACACCAACCAGCCCTAACTCTACCGCTCCCTATCTCTCTGTACGCCACGGCCGAGCGCCATTGCCGCCGCCGCGGACCTCTCACGTGGCCAAGCTCCCCTAGAGCCACCCGAGCCGAACCAACCCCATAGCCTTGTCTCCTAGGGTTCACTTAAGCTGTTGCCTTCCCCAATTCCACCGGCGACCGCCGGAAATGGCATAGCCGTGTGTTGTCGTCGTCGCCGTGCGCCACCGCTCGCCGCCGGCATGCTCCGGCCATGCGCTGGCCAAACCAACACCACCACAGGATGCGCCTCGCCGAGACGAGTCTTCCTAGCCTAACCTCACCGCCGGCGACCTCGCCGCCGACGAGCTTTCGCCGGTCAAACCTTTCCCCTGTCTCCCTCTCTCTGACGGGTGGGTCCCGTTGACCCGTGGACCCCGCGCGTCAGCCACCCACTGGTCCATGGACCGGGTTCACGCAGCGGCCGGGATGATTTCAATGTTTTTCCTTTTTGGGTTTTATTTTCCAGAAATGCTTGTTATTTTTATGTAGCTCGTTTTAAAAGTCCAAATGAAATACTTTCAGTTTTGCTAGCTTGTTTATGAGTAGATCTATCATGGAAAAATATGAAAGTATTTTTGGTAAAAGTTTATTTTACTGTTTTCATTTATTTCAGTTTATGTGCTTTTGTTGTGATAAATGGAAATAAGTGTTTACTGGTTGAGATAATTCCTGGAAAATTTTGTGTAAGTTTATTATATTGTTTGGCACCTATGAAAAATATATGATGATCTGTTTATGTGGAAAAAGTTTCTGTTATGATTAAAAGTCCTTTTTGGCTGATTTCTTGGAAAAAGTGTTAAGATGTTTTATATGTCAAAATAAAATTTGGGAAAATTTGTGTAGTCTCTGTTCATGATGATTAAGCTAAGAAAAAAATGTAAGCATGACCTGTTATGTGAAGAAATCTGAAGTTGCTTTACAAATGTGCTTTTCTGTGTTTTCCTTTGGAAATTCATGTAAGAAATAATAGAATGTTTCTGTTCATGGAACTTTCTTGATAAGCCTAAAATGTGGAGTAGAATCTGGGAAAAATATGAATTTGAGTTTAGCACCCTTTTGCAGTAGGGTTGTAGTTCAAATGGTTTAAAATGGAATAGATTTGTTTATTTTGTGTAGGCTTAAATGTTTTTGCTCTGGCCACAAGTTCTTTACAGTAGGATGTGCATGGGTAGAAGAAGCCAGAAAAATTTTGAAATCTGTTGTTTGACACTTTTTAAGTAAGAAGCTAGTTCAAAGCATCTTTTTGGGCAGTTTGCTTGTTATTTTTATATCTGCAGTTTTGCATTTTATTTTTGGCTGGAATTTGTTCAGTGAAGTCCAGCGAGTGTTAATTGTCTTCTGGAATTTTTGTGGATTTTTCTGAGACCAGAAAAGTGCACTTGCAGTTCAAACCTAAGTTTCTTTTTGAATTATTAAATAAGAAAAGATGAATAAATGGATTTTGTTTTATGAATTAAATAAGTGTTTATCTCAATGTCAAAAGTGGTTCAACAAGTTGGGTTTGTTGGTTTGCAAGAAATGCTCTTTTCATACCATCACACCTCGTACCCCGTATTTAAATAATTTTTAATCGTCGCATGCAATAGGATCGACCCCTCCGGAGCCCGACCAAGAGCAGGAGCTAAACGCCGAGCCGGAGATCCGGGAGCTGCAGCAGCCAGAGGAAGTCGACCCCGTCCACGACCCTAACTTACCTGAGTGTCCCTCTCACGAGGCAGCAGTCTTCACTCAAGGCAAGCCCCGGAGCATCCCTAAGTCTCCCAGTTTTTATAATTAATTTACTTGAGTATTTTAAATTGTGATGCATTAGGTACAGGAGTTGATTGAACCCTACTTGCTGCATTACCATTCCTTGTGATTGATTATTACCTGCCTTGTTATCCCGTTACTTTTATAATGTAGACTTGCTTAGCCTGCTTAATAAAAGTAGTTGTTAAGGATGTTCCCGTAATACCCCTGGTGGGTATTTACCGGATCACGGTTGGCTATATTTGCTATCGTGGAAAAGAACCTGAGTAGTAATGAAATACGGTCAACTGGAAGGCCAGGCACAAGTTTGGAAACTTGGGGCAGTCCGTCCGTTGGATCGTGTAGGTTTGTATCGATGTTGGCCCTCGTTCATTTTTGAACGCGCCCTTTTACTTAGGGATATGTCGGTGCTGTAATCATCGACCCCAAAGCCGGTTAGAAGCTGTTCGGGCCGGTTTCAACCCGTGTCGTGCCCTCTAGTATGGAAATTGCGATCTGCCGCGTGAGGCCATCGCCAGGTTCCAATTGGGCGGTCCGTGCTTGAACCGCGACGATTACCACCACGAACAAGCGTCGAGCGGTTGCCCAATGCATGGACCCGACGGGGAAAGTGTGGGCTGGTATTAAAGGTCTTTCACCAGCTGGTTTGGAATTCGATTCGAGTCGCCGTCTCCCCCGGTTAGTGGGAAACTATGGCGAGCTTCACCACGATACAACTCCATGTGATAATTTAAGGTTCAACTAAAATGTGGATAAGTCAACTGGATATGGTTATATTATTGATTGATAGATTCAAGTGAGTGCTCTAGTACAGGTGAACAACCTAGAGTTAAGGAATAGGACTAAAAATGGCAGCTCATCTTTATCATTAATTACCTCTTATCTGAATCTGAGCTTTCGCAACTAAAAGATCCCAGGTCCACCTCAAAAGCCTTGCATACCCTTCGAGTCTTTATTTTCAGTTGGACGGGTAAGTCTAGCTGAGTACATTCCCGTACTCAGGGTTTATCCCGTTTGTTGCAGATGGCCAGGTCTACTTTGGCTATTGTAAGCACTGCCTCTACCCGGTGGAAGGTGATGAGGAGTAGGCCCAGGGCAGGGTCGTCCAGAAGCTTCCCTTTTTCTTTTGCTGGTCTGAGACTCCTAGTGGCATATTATTTTAAAAGGGAAGAGTGAGTTGTGTGAGTTGGTATATCAAACAATGTTTTATTTGGACCACATGTGTAGTGGTCGTGTTTCAAACTTGTTTCCGCTTCCGCACTTGAAAATTCGGTATTGTAATAACTCCGTTTTAAATTCGCACTCTGATGTTTTAAAAATTGGTTTCGTTTTCGCTGTGATGTATCTTTACGAATGTAATCCTTGAACGATGCGATCCTGTATGACGTATGGTGTTAGAAATCCTTCGAGATTTCCGGACTACCGGGGTTATATGGGTTCAAGTATCAGTTGACGTCAGACGGATTTGGCTAAGATAATACTTGAGCTCTTATAATCAGGACGGTTCCGCCACAGCTTGGTATCGGAGCATGGTTCAAGTGATTACCTCCGTAGAGAGCTATTTTCGAACTAAATGGGTATTTCAAAATTATTTTCAAAACTATTTTCAATTACTAAGTATGCCCAGTCTCGTCCTTAAGCCCTATACTAGGATTCAGGTGGCTTAACTGCTAACAGGGTTCCAGGTTTTGCTTCATGCTGGATCTTTATTTGCTGGTCCATTCTCGGGAAAAGAGAATGCGTCGATCGCGAAAACATGCATAAAATGATTTTGTGAGATATGAGAGCATGACCGTCCAACCGTCGGTCTAGGTGAGAGTTCTTATACCAAGTATGTGCGAGCTCCACGCAGACACATATGAGGGTATCAATGTTTTCAAGGGTGTTTTCTATATTGGTGCATGGTGTTTAGTGTTGGCTTCTATGTACTTTCCGCATATTGGCCAATACTCAATTGTTTTATCATTGGGAATTTCTTTGGGCTGAAATGAATCTTCTGCAGGTACACTAACTATGCGAACGAGTAGAACGTGTAGATAACACATGAGAGATCGTTCTTTCCACCGACTAGAACGTTAGGACTTACGAGTCAATATAGTGAGTGAGAACGTAAGTACGATCATGCATCATGTTTAAATTCTTGCATTTGCATTACCTCCCCTTAATTAAAAATTGTCTCCTTTCTATAAAATTTGCCAACTTAATATCCGTCTCATGAGAGTTCGAAACCCTTTTGTTTCTACAGATGGCCCGGACTAAGCTGACCGCTCGTAAGGCCACCGGAGGCAGAGGAGTTCCGCGTCACCGCTTGGCCACCAAGCTGACCCGGAAGACGTTCTTGTCCTACTTCGGACTGCCGACTATTCTTTGGAGGATTCTGCAGGCCGTGGGCTACGAGAGTGGACAGGAGCCCAGGTACTCATGGCAGAAGGAGATCTACGGGCAAGATTCCTTGGTCATGGTGGAGATCAAAGTCAAGGCTTTGCCCGCCAAGCCCCATTGGACAGGATGGACAGAGATCACCAGAGGCACTTGTGCCAAGGATGGAGCCAACAGGGCAGCATACCTAGTGCTGAAGGATATCATCGCCCGCTTCCCCGCCGACCTGGCAAGTGCGATGGCAGGAGTGTTTCCCCGTGGATCACTTTTCCCATTGCGTTGGAAGCAGACCTTAGAGTCAGTCTTGACAGGGAGCCCAGAGGAGAGGTTCTACTGTGAGACGCCTGCGATGAGCGCCACCGGAGCTTTGTTGGGTGTATGTGAGAGTTTGGAGCACACTCTTGGGAGCGTGTCCTTCACCCTCACAGCCACCTACCTGAGCAAGAGGAAGCTTCAGGAGGACTTCGACGCTGAGGTTGCTCGTCTGCAGGAGAGGATTCAGCAGCTCACTCTGGAGCGTGACGATGCCCGCACCACAGCAGCAGCACAGTCCACTGCCAGGACAGTTGCAGAGCAGATGTACCTGACCACCGCTATTCAGAGAGACGAGGCCCGCACCGCGCTCGACCAACTCAGAGAGGGAGCCCACCTGTTGATACAGCAGATCCATGGACAGCAGGCCTACATCGACCAGCTCCACGAGGCCGTCCATCAGATGCATCATGCCGCACAGGAGGCCGCCGCCCCAGCAGTTGAGGTTCAGGATCCCCAGGACGGAGAGGTCCTTGGTCCCGACGCCCCTCTGGAGGAGGATCACGCCGACGAGCCGATGATCGACGTCGACGCAGAGGACGCCGCATCCGCCGCTGGAGACCCCTGAGCGTTAGCTGTTAGAGATAGTTTTCTTTTGTATAGCTTGAGCTTGCTCGCTAAGTGATGTAACACCCTACACATGTGCTAGTTTTATGTTTAAAAGGTTGATGGCATGTAAGCTTTTGGACAAAGTCCGGACTTCGATCCGGCACCTTTTATGGAAATCCGTTGTTTGCATGTCTAATTTCGAGCGATTGTTTTGTGATGTTGTATGGAAATGAGTAATTATACTTGGTCGTGTGCTAAATTTTCGAATTATGTACAGCGCAGTATTTATTCATGATCAATGTAACATCACCTAATGATTGCTTATTAATGGGATATGCAGATGCCGGCACACACTCGTAGCCAGCGTGGACAGGGGGCAGGACCAGAGGAGAATCTGCCACCTCCCCCACAGCCGCCGATGACGCCGGAAGCGTTCTTTGGCCAATTCTTGGGTAGCCAACGGAACATGGAGGAAATGCAGAGGCACATGGAGGCCACCCTCCGCAATATTGCTAACAACACTACGCAGCAGCACCATCAACGTCAAGGCCCGGAGCCCAACCAGTACAGCTCCTACCGTGACTTCTTGGACACTCGCCCTCTTGTGTTCAAGGAAGCCACTGAACCGCTTGAGGCTGACGAATGGCTCAACTCCATCACCCAGAAGTTCCGTCTGCTCCGTCTGACAGAAGAGCTTAAAGCGGAGTATGCTGCCCACATGCTGGAAGGACCCGCAGGTTTGTGGTGGGCCCAGTACCCTGCATCCTTGCCTGCAAATGCACGTGTCACTTGGGATCAGTTTTCTACTGCTATGCGCAACCACTATATCCCTAGCGGTCTGATGGAAATGAAGGTTGCCGAGTTCATGAGGTTATCCCAGGGAACCAGGTCTATGTCCGAATACCTCCACAGTTTCAACAACCTTGCTCGCTACGCCCCAGACTTTGTTAACACTGAGGCCAAGAAGATCGCAAGCTTTAAACGTGGCCTGAGTGCCGCTATGCTTTCCAAGATGGGCAACAGTCACCGCACCACCTTCAGTGACTTTGTCAGTGATTATCTTAATCAAGAGGCCAATGACAGCCGGCTGGCGACAGAGACACGCCGTCGTGTGAACGAAGGAGGTTCGTCTCTACAGAGGACCCCTTTCGGAGCACGTACCCCATATCGCCCGCCTGTTACAGGAGCAAGATACCGTCCCCCACAGAGGAAGATCACCACCAACCGTCCCCGTCCTAGTTATCAGAAGCCTTACACCGCTCCCATGATGCAGAACAAGAACAAAGCAGGAAGTGCAGGAGGACCCAAGACCCCATATGTGATTGGGCCATGTTATAATTATGGTCAGACTGAACATCTATCACGTCAGTGCCCTCGCCCAAAGAAGCAGTACACTCAGCCTCCACCTCGCGCAGGTCATGTGCATCACACCACCGTGGAAGAAGTGCCAGAAGGAGAGCCTGTCACCGCTGGTACGTTTCTTGTTAATCAATGCCCCGCAGTCGTGTTGTTTGATTCTGGAGCATCGCATTCTTTCATAAGTGAGAATTTTGTTATAAGAAGTAATCTTGAGTTGATAGAGTTAGACCGGGGATACCGGATAAGTTCCGCCGGAGCTGTTCTCTCCGCGCGTAAAATGGCTAAAGGAGTGGAAATGACCTTTGGGGATAAGAAGGCCATAGTGGATCCTATCGTAATTCCTGGTCTAGGTCTGGATGTAATTTTGGGCATGAGTTGGATGAAACTTTGGAAAGTCAACCTCGATGTCGCAGAGCGTGTAGTTTCCATGGTTAGTCCTCGTAATGGATCTACCTTTCGGTTCAAGTTACCTCGAAACCCCCATGAGATCGGAGTGTTGTTCAATGTCACGGCAAAGCAGATAGCCGAGATCCCAATAGTGTGTGAGTTTCCAGACGTTTTCCCTGATGAGTTGCCTGGACTACCGCCAGATAGGGATGTGGAGTTTGCTATAGAGTTAATCCCTGGAACAGCACCCATATCGCGAAGACCGTATAGAATGCACGCTAAAGAGTTAGCAGAGCTTAAGGTTCAGTTGCAAGAACTTTTGGATAAGGGTTTGATACGCCCTAGTTCGTCACCTTGGAGATGTCCCGCTATCTTTGTGAAGAAGAAGGATAAAACTTTGAGGATGTGTGTGGATTATAGACCGTTAAATGCAGTAACTATAAAGAACAAATATCCCTTACCCCGAATCGATGTCTTGTTTGATCAGTTGTCAAAGGCGAAAGTGTTCTCCAAGATCGATCTGAGGTCGGGATACCATCAGATTAAGATCAGAAGAGAAGATGTACCAAAGACAGCTTTCTCTACCAGATACGGACTCTACGAGTATTTAGTTATGTCTTTTGGATTGACCAATGCACCGGCACATTTCATGTACCTGATGAATTCAGTCTTCATGCCAGAGTTGAATAAGTTTGTTGTAGTATTCATCGATGACATCTTGGTATACTCTGAAAATGAGAAGGATCATGCTGAGCATCTACGAGTTGTTCTGACCCGGCTTAGAGAGCATAAGTTGTATGCTAAGTTCAGCAAGTGTGAGTTTTGGTTGAAGAAGGTACCTTTCCTTGGTCACGTCCTTTCCGAGGAAGGAATCTCCGTGGACCCTTCTAAGGTACAAGAAGTTATGGATTGGCAAGCACCCACTACCGTTCACGAGGTACGCAGCTTTTTGGGTTTGGCAGGATACTACCGTCGGTTTATTCCGGATTTTTCAAGAATAGCCAAGCCTATGACCCGTTTAACGCAGAAAAACAAGAAGTTCGAATGGACTCCAGAGTGTGAAGCAGCTTTTCGCACTCTGCGAACGTTGTTGACTTTCGTACTCATGCAGAATAGAAGAGTTATCGCCTATGCTTCTCGTCAGTTGCGACCACACGAAGAGAATTACCCCACTCATGATTTGGAATTAGCAGCCGTCGTGCATGCACTCAAGATTTGGAGGCATTATCTTATGGGAAACCTATGTCATGTGTACACGGATCATAAGAGTCTGAAGTATATCTTCACCCAGCCAGAGTTGAACATGAGGCAAAGAAGATGGTTAGAGCTAATTAAGGATTACAACCTTGAAGTGCATTACCACCCCGGAAAAGCAAATGTTGTAGCCGATGCCTTGAGTCGCAAGACTCATTGCAACTCCCTACAACCACTGTTGGAAGATGGATTTAACCTTATGCACCCTATTATGCTGAACAATATCACTCTTCAGTGTACCTTGGAAAGTGACATCATCGAGAAACAAAAGACCGATGAAGAGATCTGTCAGATTAAGAGAAGGTTAGAAACCAGTAGTTCTTTGAACTTTAGGACTGATGAACAGGGAATCTTGTGGTATAACCAGAGGTTGGTTGTTCCTAAGGATGCAGAGCTGAAAGAAAGAATTCTGAATGAAGCTCACAATTCAAGGTTATCCATTCACCCAGGAAGCAGTAAGATGTACCAGGATTTGAGAACCAGGTATTGGTGGTCAAAGATGAGAAAAGAAGTTGCTGCTTATGTTGCAAGATGTGATACTTGCTGCAGGGTAAAAGCTATACACCTGAGACCTGCCGGACTGTTACAACCGTTGTCAGTCCCAGAGTGGAAATGGGAAGAAATCAGTATGGATTTCATCACCGGTCTTCCCACTACTCAAAAAGGAAATGATTCTATCTGGGTTATCGTGGATCGGTTATCTAAAGTGGCTCACTTCATGCCAGTTAAGACTACACACCGACCGCATCAGTATGCAGAGCTGTACATTCAGAATATCTTGAGATTGCATGGTGTTCCAAAAAGGATTGTCTCTGACAGAGGACCCCAGTTCATGGCACGTTTTTGGGAACAGTTGCACAAGGAGTTAGGAACCAAGTTAGTAAGAAGTTCAGCCTATCACCCTCAAACTGCAGGACAGACAGAAAGAGTGAATCAGATTTTGGAGGATATCCTAAGAGCTTGTGTCTTATCTTCAGGAGAGTCATGGGAGAAATGGTTACCCCTTGCCGAGTTTTCGTATAACAACAGTTACCAGGAAAGTATAAAGATGGCACCTTTTGAAGTTTTATATGGACGAAGATGCAGAACCCTAGTAAATTGGGTTGAATCAGGAGATCGAGGATTCTATGGGTCGGATTACGTAAAGGATGCAGAAGAGATCGTGCAAACAGTACAACGACACATTAAGGTAGCACAATCTAGACAAAAGAGTTATGCCGACACACGGAGAAGGCCCCTGGAATTTCAAGTAGGAGACTATGTTTACCTTAAGGTTTCACCCATGAGAAAAGTCCAACGTTTTGGAGTTAAGAAGAAGCTAGCACCTCGATATGTGGGACCTTACCAGATCATAGCAAAGAAGGGAAAGGTGGCATACGAAGTACACTTACCCCCAGAAATGAGCACAGTTTTCCCAGTATTCCACGTATCACAGCTGAAGAAGTGTCTTCGAGTTCCAGAACAAGAAGAAGTTCGGATTCCAGACGTCACCATCCGATCGGATCTGGAGTACTACGAGGAACCCAAGGAGATTTTGGACACCAAGACCCGAGAGACTCGTAACCGAATGGTGAAGACTTACAAGATTCTTTGGAGCAGTCACGGACCCAATGATGCAACTTGGGAAACAGAAGAGTACTTACGCGTAAACTACCCCGCTTTTTATAAAAATTGGTACGTAACTCAAATCTCGGGACAAGATTTCTTTAAGGGGGGAAGGGCTGTGACACTCTAGTGTCAAGCACTGCATTAGGCACTGCAATTAGATACTAAGAAAGCATAAGCAATGCATTGCATCATTTCATGTGCATGAGAGTGTTCTTGTCTCTTGTTGTTTATTTGGATTTGGATTTCCATTTGACTTGATGCTTTAAATTAATTCCTGCTTTGGCAAATGATTTTATAAAATGGAGAATTTTGAGTAGAGTGTTTTTCATGTTGAAGTTTTGGCTCAGTTCAAAATAGTTTGTCAAATAAAAATGAGTTAAACAAAAATGCTTCATGCTTAGATTTGGCTTTATTTTTGCAGAGGCTGCAAAAATGGTTTTCAGAAAAAGTGCCCTATATGAAAGTTGTAGAGAAAATTATTTTGAGCAACTTTTATATTTGGGTCAAAGCCTGGTTTGGAGTTTTTGAAACTGTTTTTGAGTGGTCAAAGTTTGGAAAATTTCTGGAAAAAGAAAAAGGAAAATAATTTTCCTCCCGCGCCCACCTTTCGGCCCAACCGGCCTTCTCGGCCCAGCTAGCGCCCACGCCAGCACCGGCCCTGCTCCGCAGCGCCGGCCCAGCACTCGCCGCTCGCCCGCGCGCGCGCCCGCCCGCGCACGGCGCGCCGGCCGCCTGACACGGCCGCGCCGTACGCCGGCCAAATCGCCGCGTGGCGGCTTGTCTCTGCCGCGCATCGGCTCCGCCCTATCGCCGCGCGATCTTCTCCTCCGCGATCACGCCACAATCCGCCTCGCCCACTCCCGCTCCGTCTCGCCTGTCGCGCCGCCTCGCCGACCGCGCCGCTGCCTGCCACCTCGCTCACCGCACCGCCGGGTCCCGCCACGACCGGCCAAGCCAAGGCAAGCGCCGCGCACCGCACGCCTCTCCCTCGCTCACACATTGCACTCGCCACCACCAGCTCCCTCTCCCTTCCTCGCTCTTGCACGCGAACGCCACACCGAACACTCTCGCCACCGCAACGACACTCCGTCGTTCCGGCCACACCCGGCCACCACCATCCAATTCCTCCCGCACGCCGCTCCGCCTACGCCGTGCACACGCTGTGCGCGCGTCGTCATTCCCGACCGAGCCCCGACGCCGCCGGAGGACGAAGCGCCTCCCTCGGTCCGCCAATCGCCACCGCCGAGCCGCAACACCGTTCTTCCCCGACCCGAGCTCCACCGACTCCCTTTCTTCCTCCTCGAGCTTCACCGAGCCAAGGCAAGGTGAGAACACCAACCAGCCCTAACTCTACCGCTCCCTATCTCTCTGTACGCCACGGCCGAGCGCCATTGCCGCCGTCGCGGACCTCTCACGTGGCCAAGCTCCCCTAGAGCCACCCGAGCCGAACCAACCCCATAGCCTTGTCTCCTAGGGTTCACTTAAGCTGTTGCCTTCCCCAATTCCACCGGCGACCGCCGGAAACGGCATAGCCGTGTGTTGCCGTCGTCGCCGTGCGCCGCCGCTCGCCGCCGGCATGCTCCGGCCATGCGCTGGCCAAACCAACACCACCACAGGATGCGCCTCGCCGAGACGAGTCTTCCTAGCCTAAACTCACCGCCGACGACCTCGCCGCCGACGAGCTTTCGCCGGTCAAACCTTTCCCCTGTCTCCCTCTCTCTGACGGGTGGGTCCCGTTGACCCGTGGACCCCGCGCGTCAGCCACCCACTGGTCCATGGACCGGGTTCACGCAGCGGCCGGGATGATTTCAATGTTTTTCCTTTTTGGGTTTTATTTTCCAGAAATGCTTGTTATTTTTATGTAGCTCGTTTTAAAAGTCCAAATGAAATACTTTCAGTTTTGCTAGCTTGTTTATGAGTAGATCTATCATGGAAAAATATGAAAGTATTTTTGGTAAAAGTTTATTTTACTGTTTTCATTTATTTCAGTTTATGTGCTTTTGTTGTGATAAATGGAAATAAGTGTTTACTGGTTGAGATAATTCCTGGAAAATTTTGTGTAAGTTTATTATATTGTTTGGCACCTATGAAAAATATATGATGATCTGTTTATGTGGAAAAAGTTTCTGTTATGATTAAAAGTCCTTTTTGGCTGATTTCTTGGAAAAAGTGTTAAGATGTTTTATATGTCAAAATAAAATTTGGGAAAATTTGTGTAGTCTCTGTTCATGATGATTAAGCTAAGAAAAAAATGTAAGCATGACCTGTTATGTGAAGAAATCTGAAGTTGCTTTACAAATGTGCTTTTCTGTGTTTTCCTTTGGAAATTCATGTAAGAAATAATAGAATGTTTCTGTTCATGGAACTTTCTTGATAAGCCTAAAATGTGGAGTAGAATCTGGGAAAAATATGAATTTGAGTTTAGCACCCTTTTGCAGTAGGGTTGTAGTTCAAATGGTTTAAAATGGAATAGATTTGTTTATTTTGTGTAGGCTTAAATGTTTTTGCTCTGGCCACAAGTTCTTTACAGTAGGATGTGCATGGGTAGAAGAAGCCAGAAAAATTTTGAAATCTGTTGTTTGACACTTTTTAAGTAAGAAGCTAGTTCAAAGCATCTTTTTGGGCAGTTTGCTTGTTATTTTTATATCTGCAGTTTTGCATTTTATTTTTGGCTGGAATTTGTTCAGTGAAGTCCAGCGAGTGTTAATTGTCTTCTGGAATTTTTGTGGATTTTTCTGAGACCAGAAAAGTGCACTTGCAGTTCAAACCTAAGTTTCTTTTTGAATTATTAAATAAGAAAAGATGAATAAATGGATTTTGTTTTATGAATTAAATAAGTGTTTATCTCAATGTCAAAAGTGGTTCAACAAGTTGGGTTTGTTGGTTTGCAAGAAATGCTCTTTTCATACCATCACACCTCGTACCCCGTATTTAAATAATTTTTAATCGTCGCATGCAATAGGATCGACCCCTCCGGAGCCCGACCAAGAGCAGGAGCTAAACGCCGAGCCGGAGATCCGGGAGCTGCAGCAGCCAGAGGAAGTCGACCCCGTCCACGACCCTAACTTACCTGAGTGTCCCTCTCACGAGGCAGTAGTCTTCACTCAAGGCAAGCCCCGGAGCATCCCTAAGTCTCCCAGTTTTTATAATTAATTTACTTGAGTATTTTAAATTGTGATGCATTAGGTACAGAAGTTGATTGAACCCTACTTGCTGCATTACCATTCCTTGTGATTGATTATTACCTGCCTTGTTATCCCGTTACTTTTATAATGTAGACTTGCTTAGCCTGCTTAATAAAAGTAGTTGTTAAGGATGTTCCCGTAATACCCCTGGTGGGTATTTACCGGATCACGGTTGGCTATATTTGCTATCGTGGAAAAGAACCTGAGTAGTAATGAAATACGGTCAACTGGAAGGCCAGGCACAAGTTTGGAAACTTGGGGCAGTCCGTCCGTTGGATCGTGTAGGTTTGTATCGATGTTGGCCCTCGTTCATTTTTGAACGCGCCCTTTTACTTAGGGATATGTCGGTGCTGTAATCATCGACCCCAAAGCCGGTTAGAAGCTGTTCGGGCCGGTTTCAACCCGTGTCGTGGCCTCTAGTATGGAAATTGCGATCTGCCGCGTGAGGCCATCGCCAGGTTCCAATTGGGCGGTCCGTGCTTGAACCGCGACGATTACCACCACGAACAAGCGTCGAGCGGTTGCCCATTGCATGGACCCGACGGGAAAAGTGTGGGCTGGTATTAAAGGTCTTTCACCAGCTGGTTTGGAATTCGATTCGAGTCGCCGTCTCCCCCGGTTAGTGGGAAACTATGGCGAGCTTCACCACGATACAACTCCATGTGATAATTTAAGGTTCAACTAAAATGTGGATAAGTCAACTGGATATGGTTATATTATTGATTGATAGATTCAAGTGAGTGCTCTAGTACAGGTGAACAACCTAGAGTTAAGGAATAGGACTAAAAATGGCAGCTCATCTTTATCATTAATTACCTCTTATCTGAATCTGAGCTTTCACAACTAAAAGATCCCAGCTCCACCTCAAAAGCCTTGCATACCCTTCGAGTCTTTATTTTCAGTTGGACGGGTAAGTCTAGCTGAGTACATTCCCGTACTCAGGGTTTATCCCGTTTGTTGCAGATGGCCAGGTCTACTTTGGCTATTGTAAGCACTGCCTCTACCCGGTGGAAGGTGATGAGGAGTAGGCCCAGGGCAGGGTCGTCCAGAAGCTTCCCTTTTTCTTTTGCTGGTCTGAGACTCCTAGTGGCATATTATTTTAAAAGGGAAGAGTGAGTTGTGTGAGTTGGTATATCAAACAATGTTTTATTTGGACCACATGTGTAGTGGTCGTGTTTCAAACTTGTTTCCGCTTCCGCACTTGAAAATTCGGTATTGTAATAACTCCGTTTTAAATTCGCACTCTGATGTTTTAAAAATTGGTTTCGTTTTCGCTGTGATGTATCTTTACGAATGTAATCCTTGAACGATGCGATCCTGTATGACGTATGGTGTTAGAAATCCTTCGAGATTTCCGGACTACCGGGGTTATATGGGTTCAAGTATCAGTTGACGTCAGACGGATTTGGCTAAGATAATACTTGAGCTCTTATAATCAGGACGGTTCCGCCACACCCTCGGCCGATATTAAAGACGCGCTCGCCCCCACACACTTAGACGAGGGGCGGTAGCTTTCGCGCGAGGGTGCTTTCTTTGCCGAAAGTGTCTTTTACAAAAGCGACAAGGTAGGGGTTTTACAATCGACTATGATTACGATATTGCTCTTGGTGTCATCTAGCAGCGCGCTTGCTTTCGCTCGCCTTCTAGCCGCACTTGAGATGTATGCGCCTCTTGACAGGGCTTTCGCCTAAAGTTACTGGATTGTTGACACTGTCTAAGCGCGATGCCGATGACACAATCATAAAAGCGAAACCACGATTCCTGGTGCTTCCCATTCGCACTTTGCTTTTGAGCTAACCTTTTGGGACTGATATTTGAAGAGATTCGGTAGTTTTGGATGGCTGGGAGGCTTGCCTCTTGGTGTCTATTTATATCGCCTTGCCTCTGCTGTGGGAGGACTGCACTTACTCCCTTGGCTGTACTTGTGAGCGTTTGGTAGGTGAAAAGTTAATATGGCATTTATGCTTTGGCAGCTAGTGAAGCCTGCCAGCTGTCCTTGTCGCCCCACGAGGGCTACTCGACTTGGCCTCTGCTACCATTCTCCCCTTTTGCTGGTGGGGGTCGGTTTTGTATTGCCCGTAGGCTTTCGTTCCGCCCTCTTGTTTCACCGGCAGGTCGGTTTTTGCATTGCCCGCAGGCTTTTGTTCCGCCCTCTCGTTTTGTCGCAGGGTCGGTTTTTGCATAGCCCGCAGGCTTTCGTTCCGCCCTCTCATTTTGTCGGAGGGTCGGTTTTTGTATAGCCTGCAGGCTTTCGCTCCGCCCTCTCGTTTTGTCGGAGGGTCGGTTTTTGTATAGCCCGCAGACTTTCGTTCCGCCCTCTCGTTTTGTCGGAGGGTCGGTTTTTGTATAGCCCGCAGGCTTTCATTCCGCCCTCTCATTTTGTCGGAGGGTCGGTTTTTGTATAGCCCGCAGGCTTTCGTTCCGCCCTCTCGTTTTGTCGGAGGGTCGGTTTTTGTATAGCCCGCAGGCTTTTTGAGATTGTTGGTGGTTGCGGAGTATTTCTTTTGCCTAGCGAACCGACATTCTCGTTCATTACATCAAAATGACGAATGTCTCAACCTTATGTTTGGTTGATTTCGTCCTTTGTCATGCCACACAATTTTTCTAGGGGATTGCGAATACTTTCGTAATACGGCGGTTATATTCGGCTGCCTCGTTAAAAAACCTCGCACCCCGATGAAGGGCTTCCCCGGTGAGGAAAAAGAGTGCAGCCGACTTTAGTTGCAGAAAGTAATAAATGAAAAAAAGAAAAGATTACATCCGAATTCGAAAGTTCAGACTAAGGGTAAAAACGGCGCAAGTTGCTTGCGTTCCATGTGTGGGCTGATTCTTTGCCCTTATCATTCAGCAACCGGAATACCCCGGGTGCCGCCATGCTTGCCACGATGAAAGGGCCCTGCCATTGTGATTGCAGCTTACCTTGCTTATCTGGTTGCCGAATGGTGACCATGTCGCCAGGTTTGATGTCCTTTCGGACTATGGTCTTGTCCCTGTGGTGCTTCGTTTCGGCGTGGTATTTTTCGAGATTATCTGCAGCTTGCAACCTTACCTCTTCGATGGTGTTGAGTTCGAGCTGTCTTTGCTCCTGAGTAGCTGGAGCCATTTCGGTTCGGAAGGAACCTAGCTTTACCTCTTCCGGGGTAACTGCTTCCTCGCCGTAAAGTAACCAGAACGGAGTGAAGCCGGTAGCTCTGGATCGTGAGATATTGTGTCCCCATACAGCTGTTGTTATGGTGTTGGCCCACTTACCTTTTGGCGAGTCATACAAGGTTTTTGATATTGCCGAAAAGATTAGGCCATTCGCTCTCTCGACGGCCCCGTTTGCTTGTGGGTAATTTACTGAGGCGAAATTAAGCTTGATGCTGAGTTCATCGCAGAAACTCCTGAATTCAGCACAGTCGAACTGCTTCTCGTTGTCCCAAGTGATGAAGGAGGGAACGCCGAAACGACAGACTATCCTCTGCCAGACGAATTTGGTTAGCGAGGTGGAAGTTATGCTTGCAAGGGCCTTTGCTTCCACCCACTTGGTGAAATACTCGAGAGCTACCGCTGCAAAGCGCAGGTTGCCCGGAGCTACTGGTAGCGGACCTACTATGTCAATACCCCATCTCTGCAAAGGCCAGGTTGGCACTATCGGCGTGGTTTCGTTTGCTGGGGCTTTCTGGTTTCTAGCGAACATCTGGCAGCCTTTGCAACACTTGACTAGCTCTCTGGCATCTGATGCGGCGGAAGGCCAGTAGAATCCCTGCCTCATTGCTCTGTGCGCTATTTCGTGAGGCCCTCTGTGCGCTCTGCATATTCCGACGTGCATTTGTTCGAGTAGTTGAATGCCCTCATGCCTGCTTATGCATTTCAGAAGGGGGGCTGCTATCCCATTCTTGAATAGCTGTTCTCCGATGATTGAGTACCCTTTCGCTCTGGTGGTCATCCTTTCGGCGTCCTTTCTAGACTCCGGCTCATATGTTCCAGCTAAGTAAGCGAATATCTGTGACCTCCAGTCGTCACTGGCGATAACGTGCACTGAACTTGGGTGGTCTTCCTCTTCTTTTACAGCTTTGGCCGAAAGGACTTGGTAGAACACGTCCGGCGGTAGTGGCAGATTTTGTGCTGCGGCTTTGGCCAATTCGTCTGCCTCTGTGTTTTCGGCTCTTGGAATGTGGCATAAAGTGAAACCTGCGAAGTACTTCTCCATTCTTCTGATTGCTGCCAGATACTTGGCTAGCTCTGGTTCTCTTGTTGTGAAATCCTTTTCGGTGTGGCCAACGATGACTTGGGAATCTGATTTGACTATGCATCTTCTCGCTCCGATTGCTCGGAGCTTTGGTAATCCCAGCAGCACGGCTTCATATTCGGCAGTGTTGTTGGTTGTGAGGAATTGCAGCCTTGCGGCAAATCTAACCTTCAGTCCTCTTGGCGGGGTTAAGATCACCGAGATTCCGGCCCCGGACATTCCCCAAGCGCCATCACAATTTATTGTCCAAACGGGCTCCTCGAATTCAAGAGTTGTGTCGAAAGCCGTGGGAGTCCAGTCTGTTATGAAATCCGCCAACGCCTGCGACTTTATTGCGGACTGATGCTGGAAATCGATCACGTATTCGTTTAGCTCCGCCGCCCACTTGCCAATTCGGCCGATAGCTTCGTTGTTGCGGAACAAAGCTTCCAATGGTTGAGCCGATAGGACTATGATGTGGTGAGATTGAAAGTAATGCTTTAGCTTCCTAGAAGCCATTACTGTCGTATATGCTATCTACTCCAGCTCTGAATAGTTCAGTTTTGCTCCTGACAGGGCCTCGGAGACGAAGTAGATCAGGAACTGTGTCATCTTGTTTTCGTGTTCCTTCTCTTCCACCAATACTGCGCTTACGGTGGTATGTGATGATGCGAGATACAACAAGAGCGTCGCTTCCGGCGACGGTTTGGATAATGTGGTTAGCCTTGTCAGGTATTCTTTTAGCTGCTGGAAAGCCTTCCGCTGTTCTTCCCCCCAATCGAAAGGGTTAGAGCTACGCAGAGTTCTGAAGAAAGGTAGCCCTTTTTCGGCGGACCTTGTGATAAATCTGTTCAAGGAAGCAAGCCTTCCTGTCAACTTCTGCACTTGCTTTCGGCTCGAGGGCGGTTGCATGTTGATGATCGCCGCTATTTTGTCAGGATTGGCTTCAATTCCCCTTGCCGACACCAGACAACCAAGGAGTTTGCCTTTCTTGATGCCGAAAATACACTTGTCAGGGTTGAGCTTCAAGCCGCTTTTGCGGAGATTGCCGAAAGTCTCAAGTAAGTCTGCTTGATGATCTTCCTGTCTGTCACTTTTGACCACTATATCGTCAACATAAGCCAACAAGTTCTTCTTCTGCTTCTGGCTTTCGAAAACCTTGTCGGTCATCCGTGAGAAAGTTGGGCCTGCGTTCCGCAGCCCTTCCGGCATCCGCCGATAGCAATATGTGCCTGTTGGGGTGATGAAGCTGGTTTTTTCCTCATCGTCGGGATGGAGCCATATCTGGTGATAACCTGAAAAGCAATCTAGCAAACTCATTATTTCACATCCGGCTGCAATGTCGACAAGCTTGTCGATACGGGGCAAAGGATACGGATCCTTCGGGCAGCATTTGTTGAGGTCGGTGAAATTGACGCACATTCGCCACTTCTCATTCTTCTTTTTCACCAAGACAATGTTCGCCAGCCATTCGGGGTATTGGACTGGTCGGATTACTCCCGCATCGAGTAATCTCTGCACTTCGGCTTTCGCGCATCTGCCCTTTCGTTTGACATCTTTCTCAGTTTTTGCTTTCTGGGCTTAGCGCCGCTTGCGACGTTCAAACTATGTTGGGCGAGATCTCTGCTAACGCCTTGCAAGTCGTTTGCTGACAAAGCGAAAATGTCATCGTTGTTCGCGAGAAATGATGCCAGAGTGTTCCTTTCTTCTTCCGGCATGCTTGTCCCGATGTGCACAGTTCTTTCGGGCCTTGAAGATGCAAGTGGGATTCTCACTGTTTCTTCGGCTGCCCCGGCCTTATATTCGGTCGAGCTGACGGCAGCGTGCACTTCGACGGTTGCTTGTGTTTCGTCATTTTTTGCCACCTCATTTATGAGACTGTAGCCTGGGGTCGGCCTACCTTCGATTCTCCTGGATGCTTGCTGATCTCCGTGCACAGTAATGATGCCGAAAGGTGATGGCATTTTCATACACAAGTAGCTTTGCTTGATTATTACATTGAACTTGTTTGTGAAGCCTCTGCCGAAAATGGTTGTGTATGGGTAGTACATGTTCACTATATCGAACGTCACCATCTCGGTGCGTACTCTCTCTTCCTCGGCGAAAGATACCGGAATTTGTTTCTTGCCGATAGCGTCGATCTTTCTTCCCCCAAATCTGTACAAGGAATTGCCAGCGGGGTCCAAACTGCGTCTGTCCATTCCCATCGCTTCAAAAGCCTTGACGAATAAGATGTCTGCTGAGCTTCCGGTGTCAATCAAGATGTTATGCAAGGTGAAACCGGCCACATTGGCCGTGGCGACAAAAGCGTCACAATGCGGAAAGTCACGAACTTTGAAATTTGACTCATCGAAACATATCGGCGCTAGCGACCAAGCTGGCCTATTCAGCGGAAGCCTTGGTGATACCGTCTGGACTCTTCGATGATAGTCCTTTCTCGCCCTTTTACTTTCGTGCTCCAGGTTGGATCCGCCTGTGATGGCGAAAATGTGGCCTCTTGACGGGAGGATGTTGTTGATTGCGCTAGTTTTGTTTTCTATCTCCTGCCCGTGCTGGTAGCTGGGTTGAGCTTGCTACCCCTGGGGTTGGGCTTGAGCCGGAAGTGCTGGTGGCGGTGTTGGTTGGCGCTGATAGTGCATGGGTGACGAAACTTCCACCGACTGGGGCGCAAAGACCGGGAACTGGTAACCCTGATATGTCGGATTGTACCAATGTAAATTCTGGGGAGGCATGTACTGCGGAGGGTGCATAGGTGTGCTTGCGTAGTTGCTGCACGCTACCGCCCCTGCTGCCAGGTCTTGCGAATTGTGAAAAAATGTGCTTGGAGCTTTCGGCAGAAGCTGATGCTTGATCCTTGTCTTTTAGCTCTTTCGCCATCTTGCTATATTTACAGTCTCGGGTGGTGTGGCCGAAATTGCCATCGCAGATGACGCAGTACGGAGGCTTGGCTCCTCTCCCGCGGCCTCTACCGTCTTGACCACCACGTGATGTCCTTCCGCCACGTCCTCCATGAAAAGATTGATCAAACCCTCTTTGCGGCTGGAAGTTGGTCATATCCGGCCTCTCCATGCCCGTCTCTGATTGTGCTGGTTCTTCTCGCAGAGTGTTGATTGACCGGTAGGGTCTAACCATTCTTTGATTCGGCACTGGCGGTGGTCGACTTGCTTTCGTCGCTTGCCTCTGCGTCAAACAGGCGTCTTTGCGCCGCCGAAAGTCATCAACCGACCTTGCATATGTGTTCATCACATCGAACAATTCCTTGATAGTTTTCGGCGGTTCTCTGGACAAGTGAGCGGCACACTGTCCGGTTCCCAAGCCCTCGGTGGCCGCTGCAATCACCGCGGCTTCCGGCACATTGGGAGCTTGAGCTTTCAGCTGGATGAAGAGTTTGAGATACTCGGACAAGGGTTCATTGTCTTGCTGGGTGCAATTCATGAGGTCTCGCGTGGTCTTGACATCCGGCCGGAATCCTTGGAAAGTGGCAAGCAATTCGGCCTTCAACTGAGCCCACGAATAGATGGATAGTGGCTTGAGTGTGGTGTACCAATCGTGTGCCACGTCTTTGACTGCCAGAATGAGGGATTTCGCCAGGGCCTGATTGTCCCCACCTGCCGAAAAAACGGCTATCTCGTAGCTCGCCAAGAATTTGTGCGGATTCGCCTTGCCGTCGAAAGTCAGAATGCGTGGCTTGTAGTTGAGTGGCCACGGATGGGCTTGCAATTCTCTTGAAAGCGGGGAGGTTTCGTCGATTGCGCTGTCGAAAGCTGGTGGCTGCTCTCGCCTTGGCACGAACACAGGGATCGGGCCTCCTCCAGCCTTTCGCAGTTCCTGAATTTCCTTTTCCAGTTGCCGGTAGCTGGGTTCCCGTTGGGAGCGTCCCGCCGAAAGCTTGGGCGTTTTGGGCTGTATTCGGTGGTATTTGAGTGGTTAAAGCGGATGCCGCGATTGTGCCATGGCCATCCTTGCTCGCGGCAACCGTCTCGGGATTGTCGACCGTCTTCGGTGCCTTCCTCGGTGGCATGGCAAGCTCGGGCGACAACCACGGTGGGCGCCAATGTTATTTCGGGATCGAGACCCCGAAACAGCAGGTTGTCGCACGAGCGAATGCACAGAACAAAAGTGGAAGTAAACGAAGTCAAAAAGGGAATGAGGTCAGGTGAACAGTGTTCTCCCCCACGCCCCTGGAGAGGCCGGGAGCTATTTATATTAACCCAGATCAACTTGAAAGTACAAGATTGCCCTTCCAACCACTCTGCTATAATTACAAAGATGCCCTACTCAACTACTCCATGGTTGTGCACCGCCTTTTCCGGCACGAGGGGTATCATCGTAACTTCGCCCTCCGACGGGCCCAGCGTCCCACGACCCCTTCTCTTGATCGGTGGGCCCGCTCCCTTTGACCCGGACTTCCGGCGACCTGCGAAAACTTACGAAACACCAAAGTCATGAATGACGAAATCTCCCGCCGGAAGCGCCGGGCTCCTTTCGCGCGAATGATTCCTTTCGCATGAAAACTCTATCCTGCTCCGGCCCTGCGGGCCGAAAGCGGATGCGTGCTTTCGCGCGAAAGCTTCTTTTCGCACGAAAGCTCTGCCTTCCCTTGGGTCCGTGAGTCGAAATGCGTACTTCCGTGCGAATGCTTCTTTTCGTGCGAAAGCGCCGCCTTCCCTTGGTCCGCAAGCCGAAACGCTTGCTTCCGCGCGAATGCTCCCTTTCGCAAGAAAGCTCCATCATCCTTCTGCCTACGGGGCCGAAAGCAAACGCGCACATCCGTACGAAAGTTGTGTCATCCTTTGGTATCGCGGGTTGGAGGCGCCTGCGGTCGGGGTACCGCCCCAACACTCCCGAAGAACTCGACGACACGACTAAGGACTCGAGGTGGCACGGGGCCGGTTTGTATTGATATGGTTGTGAACAATTTTACAATGGCCGAGGGTTTATATTTATACCCTGGGCGAAAAACGAGTTCTAGAAGACTACGACTTCTACAAGGAAACTAGGAAAATACGAGTCCTATCCTTATTTTCCTCTTGGCGTCCTCCATCGCTACGTGTCTTCTCGTGCAAGTCGGCTCCACTTGCCATATTTTCTTCCCGAATAAAATCACCGCCTTGCAAGATAACCGACCGCTCATGCACTTGCCGAAATCCCGAGAATTAACCGATCTTGGTCTTCTGCCGAATGCATCATCCCTCGCACACTGGCCCATCTGTCATTCCCTTGTGTGTGCGAAAATCTGGTGTTAACAACCATCAAGTGTACATCATTGTATGCAAGTGTGTTAGCATTTTGCAAAGCGTTTTCCAAGGGATTTTGTTAGTCACTCACTAGGTCTATAGCATCGATATGTTAGAGAACACCTAGTGGCACTTGAACACCGCATAAGCCGTGAATAATCTCCTCTTAATAGTACGATTATGTATCCTAAATGTGATCACACTCGCTAAGTGTCTTGATCACCAAAACAAAGAGCCCTATAGGTTATACCTTTGCCTTCAGGCCTCTTTGCTCCATCTCTTCTCTTCTTCGTCTCGCCAATGGTAGAGCACTTGATCTCTTGAGTACTTGTGGCCATCACCATCCTCCATGGTTGCCACCTTGCTAGCTTCACCATTTGGCTTGGTCACAATCCTTTCTTATAAGCTACACACATGCTTAGCATTAGGATTAGACCAAATAGGTTTCATCAATTAACCAAAACCAAACTAGGGCTTTCATCTGGTTGATGATGTTCCGGGCGTCTTCCCTGTTGCGTGGTTCGCGGATATCGACGATGAGCTCGTGGACGGTGGCCGGCAGCCGGCCCTGGGTGGCTGTGCTTGGCCCCGGTGAACCGAGGCTTCCCGATCCTATCGGGATGGCGCTGGTTATTGATGTGTCGGTGGGTCCTGCACCCATCGCTACGCCGAGCTTTCGGCCTGTAGGACCGCGGCGCACTCAAGGAGCTCCTTGAGTCCGTCGCTGACCCATCGCCCCTGGAAGTCGACGGTTTGGGCATCGTTCGGAGAAGCATCACCGCTGCCGCGACGTTCTGACTAGTGCAGTTGAAGAGTGGTGTTCGATCGCCTCCTTCGTCCGCAATGATGCGTTGGTGTACTTCGCGGGCCCTTGCTCGCGCTGCGCTTCTTACCCCGAGTTGTTCGGTCTCAAGGGTTGCGCGCAGCTTTTGGAGATCCGCACGGTCCCTGTCGAGTTTGGCCTCGAGCTCCCTGAGTTGCTCAAGGTTGTGGCGTCCGGAGTCGGCGGGGTCCATGTTCCCCCCTCCACTGTGTCGCAGCAGGGGGGATTGGGTCTGCGGGCATCCATCCGCCTTCTTCATCCTCGCTGTTGGAGGCAACTACCTCGTCCTGCTCGAGGTGGAGGCACTCGCGGAGGGGGTCATAGTTATCATCCTCGAGAAGGTCATCTTCATCGGCGTCGAAGTCGTCGAGGCAATATTTGCAAGCCGCGAGAAAGCGGCGTAGTTCCCTGGCGTCATGGAGCCCGGTGAAGTCCGTGTTCGCCCATCCGTCGCTGTCCCCTACGAACCTGGTGCTCGCGGGCGCGGGCGGCGTGGCCACGAGGTCAAGGATTGGCCCTGGGCAGTGTTCAAGGGAATTGGCGCTGACGCTCATCTGGGAGCTCGCTATCACGGAGTAGACCCGAGCGGCGTTATCGAGCCCGTGGGGGTACGAGGACGGTGCCGCCCTGGCTTTCGGCGTCAAGCATCCTGAATTCCTGATATCGCTAGTGGTGGAGTTGCGGAACACGTCGTTGGGCCTCGAGGAAGATCTGTTGGCGTTTCTCCACCGGCACGATCGTTCCCATCTGAACCTCCTGAAGGGGGTTCTGTCGGGTTGGCCAGTTGTCGTACGTTGGCGGAGCGTGGCGCAACAGTCCTGGCTCGCGTGAGGGAGCCAGGGGCGACCGGCTCCCACCGCGTTCGTCGGGTGAGTCGGGAGTGGCGCCACGGATGCCAGGCACGTCCGAGCCGGCATGGTGCGTCCCCTACCACGGAGGGTGAGGCCACGGGGAGGAGAGCCATGTCGTAGCCATTGCCCAAAGCGACGAACTCTAGGTTCCCGAAGCGCAACGTCGCGCCGCGGGGGAGTGGGGACGTAGGATCTGCCATCCGGAACTGGGTGGAAAAAACGATCGTCGCACAGAAAGGCCCCTATCTGGCACGCCAACTATCAGCGTTCCGGGAACGGGGTCCCAGAAGTCGGCGAGTGAATTTATATCTGCGTGTCCTAGCTCCGGGTGGTGATGCAAGAAGAACACAAGGGGGTTATACTGGTTCGGGCGAACGGAGGCCCTACGTCCAGTGGGGGGGAGCGGAGATCGTGTTATCTTGCACCGGGGTGCTCGTAGTAGGGGTTACAAGCGGGGTTGCAAGAACTAGATTAGAAGTTGGAAATAAATTTTACATTTATGATGCCACGGAAATAGATGCAAAAGACTTATGTAATTTAAATTTAGGGTTCAAATAAATACATTTCATGATAGGAAAAAGTATAAATCCTAGAAATTCTTACTATATATCCCTTGTGGCGTATCTAAGCCTGAGCATTCAGGTAATTAAAAATTCGGGTAATAAAAATCGTTACCCGATATTAGCCCCGAAAAAATACTACCTGAAATTTTAGGTATCTGAAATCAGTTTAGGTTCGGGTATACCTGATATACCCAAATTCATAGAAAATCAGCAAACTATACATAGTTTTAGATTTGCATATAATTTCAGCAACAATTCGCATAGAATTTGAGCAGCAATTTGCACAAAATAATATATCATTTATAGTTGTTCAAATGTAGAGAATCCTATACTAATAAAATGATAAGTTTAAGTTATAGCAAACTTAAAATAGAGAATATGCAATATTGGGTAGTTTAGATAACTTGGGTGTTAGAATTAATTGCTCTTTACTATAATCTCCTAGCTACTCGTGTAAGCCTCCTAGCTACCTATGCCGGCTTAATGCTCGGCTGGCCCCTTGGGCCACCCTCCTCTAATCTCTTTATCAATGTAATCCCTCCGTAGTCTCACTACGATTGAATCTAAGCATGTTTGGCTATCTTCTATCATGTATCAGACTAAAACCGATTCCTCTGCTTCCGCTCCCCTCCCACGCCGCGCACATCTCGCGCCGCCCCTATTTCCCGGCCACCGCGTGTGCCCATGGCCGCCTTCGACTCCTCCAGCATTGCTACCGCTGCCAAACTCCGTGATGAAGCCCTCTCTATTGCTAAGAAGCTAGAGGACGAGGCCCCCTTCTGCGCACCACCAACACGAGCGCAGCCAGCAGCTCGAGGAGGAAGCTGCACTTCTCAAGTCCGCTGTCGCTGCCCAGGAACGTGTCCGTCTCGCTGTTGTCGCTCTTGACACAAAGCGCGCGCAGGCTGATGCCCTGGAGCAGTAGGTTGTGGCCCTACGGGATCACCTCCGCACCGAGTTCTAGGACAACGACAATGCACCTGAGGATGATGACGTCCGCTTTGCTTCCTCTGAAGCCGCGGCCAACGCCCACCTTCACGGTCAAGCTGCTGCCATCCGGAATATTAAGAACTTAATTCCAATAGTTCTTGATCTTCAATCCTCCAACTACTCCAAGTGGCACGGCTATGTCCTCCTCATCCTCGGCCGCTTCGCCTTGAAGGATCACGTCCTCAGCAACGACTCCCGCCCTTACGATCTGGCGTGGTCGCGCATGGACTGTGTCGTCCTCTCTTGGCTCTTCAACACCATCTCCGCCGACCTCCTGGATGTCATCCACGAGCACGATGACCTCGCCGCTCGGGCAGCATGGCTCAGGATCAAACAACAGTTCCTCAACAACCGCCAATTTTCACACCCTCTGCCAAGGTGCCCTCTTCATCGACCACTACTGCCGTAAGATGAAGAGCATGGCGGATGCCCTTGCCGACCTCGGCGAGCCCACCCAGGACCATACTCTGGTACTGAACGCCCTGTGGGGTCTCAATGAACATTTCCAGTTCATGTCCCAGCTCGTCACACGCCAGAGGTCGTTCCCGTCCTTTGTGATGTCCGTGTTGACATCCGTTTGGCCGACCTCAACATGGGACACCTTTCGACTCTCATTTGGCTCTCATCGCCACGCCGTCCAACAAGATGCCTACTCTGCGACCACCTGCGTCTGCGCCTCCACGCCCTCTTCAGGCTGTTGCCGGACAACCTTCTGGTGGCTACCGCGGCAACCGCCGCCACGGCGGGCGTGGCTCTGGCGGCTCTCATGGAAGTACGCAGGGTAGTGCCCATGGTGCTGCACCAGCCACACCACAGTAGTCGTCTCTTCTCAACCCATGGACCGACTCTATTCACATGTGGCCAGGGCCCGGCGGCACTCGTGGCCCTCCACCATGCATAGTCCAACCTGCACCACTGCATCAGGCTCTGGTGGCCGGTGTGCCACCCGCGTACTTCACTCCACCTCTGGCTTCTGGGACCTACTACCCACCGCCACCTTAGGCACCTTGTCCTGCTTGGTCACCTTGGACGCCCGAGGGCCTCGCCAACGTCTTCTGCACCGTCACTCTCACCCTGCCACCGAGTTCCTCGGATTGGGTGATCCACTCGGGTGCCTCCTCTCACATCACCGCCAACCCTGGTATGGTCACCGCATCACCATCCTCTTCCTTTCCTACCTCCATTATTGCAGGCAACGGTGCCACCCTCCCTATCATTAGCACTGGTTATTCTGTCCTTCCTGGACCCTTCCGCCTCGACAATGTCCTTATAGCCTGTTAGAAAATTCACTACTAACAAATTTGTTTCTTTTAAGTTTGACCCTCTTGGTGTTTCTGTGAAGGATCTTCATACCGAAACACCCTCCTCAGATGTAACAGCACGTGGCCTCTCTACACCCTACAACTACCTTCATCCACCACTGGCTCCTGCGCCCTTGTCTCCATTCCTTCTCCGACTACCTGGCACAGGCGCCTTGGTCACCCCGACAAGGCCACTCTTCAGAACCTCGCTCAGTCCTCCTCGATTGTCTGCAGCAAACATGAAGATGACTCCCTCTGCCACACCTGTCAGCTTGGCACCATATCCGTCTTCCTTTTGCTACTTCCCTGTCTAGAGCAGCCAAGAATTTTGATTTAATTTATTGTGACCTGCGGACATCTCCTGTTGTCAGTATCTCTGGTTTCAAATATTATTTAGTCATTCTTGATGATTGCTCCCATTTTCTCTGGACTTTCCCCTTCGTGTTAAGTCTAATGCGTTCCCAACGATCTCTAATTTCTTTGCTCATGTGTCTACCCAATGTGACAACGGTCGAGAGTTTGACAACTCCGCCTCTCGTGCTTTCTTTCTTGCTCACGGTACCACCCCCACATGTCGTGACCTATACCTCACAGCAAAGTGGGAAAGCCTAGTGGGCTGATGCTCTAGCCACTGCCACCTACCTCATCAATCGCCTTCCTACCAAAACAGTATACATGAGCACCCCTTTCTTCGCTCTCCATGGCACCCACCCTTCCTATCATGATCTTCGCGCTTTCAAGTGCACTTGTTATGCCAACCTTTCTGCCACCACTCATCACAAGCTTGCCCCCGCTCAACTCTATGTGCCTTTCTTGGTTACTCAGCGGATCACAAGGGCGCCTACCGGTGCCTTGACCTCACCAAAACCGCATCATCGTTTCCTGCCACGTTGTCTCGCCACGTTGTTTTTGACGAAAGAATGTTTCCTTTCTCCCACAACCGGCCTTCCCCACCCCCGCAGGAACTTGATTTTCTAACTGACGACGACACTCTACCATTGTCCCCTCTTCCTGCAGGTACACTCGGAGCTGTTGGCCCCTTGGCACCCCCCCCCCCCCAGATGCATGCTCCCTCCCAGCTGATGCCTCCGGTACCGTCGCTGGCACGCATGGGAACACCGGCGTCCAAGGCTCCTCCTCCCGAGTTTCCAGTACTGGGCCTAGGCTCCTCGGCGCCATGTACTCCTCCTGGCTTCCCCACATCTTCCGCGTCGCCTACTGCACCTACGATGCTCCTGGCGCCCTCCACTCCGGTGCCACCGGCTGTGTCCAGGGGGCCCCGACGTCCCCTGTACCAGCCTTCCCGGCTCCACCCGTCATCCACATCTACAGCAGGCGCGCTCCCTCCCGGTGATCGCGCCCCAGAAACCACCCATTATTCATGTCTACATCAGGCGTGCCCCAGCTCCTGCCCCGCCACCAGAGCGCCCAGCAGGGGGCCCTCTTCAACGTTCCAGCATTGTCTGCTCTCCACCTCGCTATGTCAAGAGCGATCCTCCAATTCCTACTGGTGTTGTTTTCATTGCACCGGTCACCAACTCCCATGGCCTGGCGACACGTGGAAAAACAAGGTACTAGCAGCCTCGCCTCGCCTTGCATACTGAGGCATTGTCTCCACCACCGCGGCCCTGTCGTGATGCTCTTGTCGATCCTCATTGGTGACGGGCCATGGAAGACGAATATCCTTCCCTTCAAGACAACCACACTTGGGACCTCGCCCCTCGCCCTGCCAAGGCTAAAGTGGTTACTTGTAAATGGATCTTCAAACACAAGTTCCATGCTGATGGTTCATTAGAGAGATACAAGGCTCGTTGGGTACTTCGGGTGTTCACTCAACGCCCCGGTGTTGATTATGACGAAAACTTCGGCATGGTTGTCAAGCCAGCCACTATTCACACCGTCATTACTGTGGCACACTCCCAGGATTGGCCGATCGATCAACTGGATGTCAAGAACGCTTTCCTCCACAAAACGTTATCAGAGACTGTATATTGCTCTCAGCCTACTAGGTTCAATGATCCTGCTCTTCCAGATCACGTCTGCAGACTCAACAAATCCCTCTATGGCTTGAAGCAGGCACCGCGCGCTTGGTACAACCGGTTTGCCTCCATTTTGGTCTCTCTGGGATTCACTGAAGCCAACTCAGACACATCTCTCTTCATATATCGTTGCAGCAACGAGACAGTCTACTTGCTCTTATATGTGGATGACATTGTCCTTACGGCTTCGTCTCAGCAACTCCTTCACCATGTCATTGCTGCACTGAAACAGGAGTTCGCCATGAAAGAACTTGGACCTTTGCATCACTTCCTCGGCATTGTAGTTCAACACCACAGAGATTCTGTTATTCTTTCCCAGCGTTAGTACAACCTGGATATACTTGCTCGCCATGGCATGAGTGACTAGAAGCCTTGCTCCACTCTAGTTGACACTTGTGCAAAGGTTTCAGCTGATGTCTACCCTCCTGTTGTTGATCCCACTGCTTATCGCAGTCTTGTGGGGGCCCTCCAGTACCTCACCTTCACCAGGTCTGATATTGCCTATGTTGTCCAACAAGTGTGCCTTCACATGCATGATCCGTGAGAAACTCACCTTGTCTCTGCCAAGCGGATCCTTCACTATCTTCAGGGTAACCTCAGCTATGGTCTGGTCATCCCCCGAACAACCCCAACACAGCTCCTTGTGTACACTAACGCTTATTGGGCGTGCTGTCTGTAACACCCGGATTTACGAATAAAACCGAGGTAAAGCATATGTGGGCCCAGGGGGTCCCAAATCCACATATACCACAAAATGTATATCATTACAGCATGAACATCGTTTAATGAACTTATTACATCACAGGGGATTGTTCGACACATCGGCCAACGGCCCTTTATTACAACGGTAGCGTAGACGTAGACATCACTCCACAGGGACACCGACTGGGGGTACGCCAACCTCAAAAGTCTGGCCGTCTTCTGGATACTCCTCATAATCTCCATCATCTGGTACCCATCCGGGATTTTTATGTGAACCAACGACAAGCGTCAGCTCACCATGCTCAGCAAGTACAACTACAGGGATGCAAGGCTCAAAAGTTTGACTCGGTTGACTGCGGTTTGCATTTTAGCTTGGTCATATTTTATATTAATCTTACCTTACTAAATGTATGAACCCTGTTAACCCAAAGTATATAATAATAATTATGTTAAAAAGAGGTAGGCAACCAACCACCAACATACCCCACCATGAACTACTTAAAAAGGATCTGAGCCGCTCGTATCCATGAGGACGGCTAATATATCAGGTTTACACTCTGCAGAGGTTGTACACTTTCACCTTACGTCGTGATTCCCATATGTCGGGGATAGCCAGTCCCACATTACCTCCTCTACGGAAGTACGGCAGGGTTTCACTACGTAGTCCTTCACTAGCTACCCTAACAAGTAGTAGCCACAAGGTTTCGGCGTCCAGGCGAATGGAGGCCCCCTTCAAGATGGCACACCTGACAGCCGATCAGTATACATCTTGACAGGCATGGAAGCCATTGTTAAACCCAGTTCCCCCTCTAGCGCCTTTTGGTAACTACTACAAGCTAGAGAAAGTCTAGTTATATGACTAAGATCAGAGCCATGTGATTCCCAAGGCTGCACGGGATCTCCCGGGTAGCCGCTTTAAAAGATAGTCCATGAGGTGGGTCACTGAGCGAAAAGCATGCTCCAGTGCCCTAAATGTGGTTAAAAAGCCTCTTTTAACATTTGTTCCATAGTCATTAATCAATATTAAACATTTCGGAATTATATAGCGCATAACATTTCTAATCATATTAATGCAAAAACCCTCCCATAGGTACAAGGTATACAGTTCAAATGAATCTAGTATTGTCCTATGGTTCATCAAGTTTGACACATGCATAATGATTATTGAGTCTTGCATTTAATAGGTAACAAGGAAATCGTAGGTTACACTTGCCTTGGTCACAACGCTTGGTCCTGAGGATTCTGCTCCTCGAACACTTCACCATCTGGACTCGATAAAAACCACCAATCATAGCATCCAAACAGTCATTACATGCAAATAGAATATACTTTTATTAGAACAGTACACCAAGCATAAAAAACAGTTAGAGAAACATATATAAAACTATTCTACTCGTCGATACGATCACATGAACATAAAGATCACTCTAATCGGACTAACAATGAGAAAGTTATGAAGAAAACAAGTTTTAGGGGCTATTTTATAAATAAAAATATTTGCCTAGGGGCTAGCCTACGAAAACCGAGAACTAAAACATAAATAAACATAGCCGGCGGGGGCTAGCACGCAAAACTTGCGGCTCTGGACGGCGGGCACTAAAACCGTAAACTCCAGGGGCTAAACCGAAAGAAAACAGGACCTAAAACTAATTATTTTGAACTGTGTCGGACTGCGGGTTAATTTCTCAAAAACGTCGGGGCTTTTCTGCAAAAAGTGTAGTTGCAGCCACGCGGGCGCTGATGCGGCGCCATGCGGCGCGACGTGGTTGGCTGGTCCACCAGCTGGCCGGTGGACCGCGGCGGCGCTGCAGTCTACCGGTCCATGAGCCCGGCTCATACCCCTTCGGGGTTCGGGCCCTAATCCTGGTCGTCTAGCGCCAGATGGACGACGCAGGGGCTCTGCGCGCTAGAAGCGGCGGCGGGGACGCCGGCGAGCGGCGGTGCCATGGGAGGGAGCTCGGGAGCTCGCTGCCAGAGCACTCCCGGGCTCGGCTGACTGCGCGGGTTGCACCGGAGCGAAGCGGGGAGGACGGCGAGTTCACTGGTGAGCTCGGCCACGGCGGTGGGGGCTCACCACGGCGGATCGACGGCGGCGGTGATCTGCAGAGAGAGAGAGAGATTGGGGTGAGCTCGGGTTCGCGCAAAACAGCAAGAGGAGGTCACCAAAACCACGCGGGTGGACGCGACATCACCTTCAGGGGCTCGGGGATGGCCAAGGGAGCTCGACGAGCTTCAAAGCGGCGGCGGCAGACGGTGGGGGTGAGCGAGTGCTTGGGAGAGAAAGAGAGGGCCTTGCTCTGGGTTTATATAGGGTTCAGGGCGGGCGGCGAGGAGTCGGGGAGCTCCACCGAGGCTTAAAGAAAGCCGAGTGGCTTTGAAGGCCACTCACCGGCCGTTTCCTGGAGCGGAGGGGACGCGGCGGTGGCGCTCCGCGGGCGGCGGGAGATAGGGGAAGGGGCGGGGACGCCGACAAGTGGGCCCAAGGTGGCAGTCGGGGCGCACGCGGCTGACGTGCGAGGCCGAGCTGTCAGCGGCTGCGGGGCTGGCGCCGGTGTGCGCGCGAGCGAGCGGGCCGGCGCGGGCGCTGCGTGGGGGAGCCGCGAGGCGCGGGCGAGGTGGCCAGGCGGGGCAGACCGCAGCGGGCTGGGGATGGGCCGTGCGGGAGTGGAGAGAGGGGAAGGGGAGGCGGCTGCAGGCTGGGCCGCCTCGCCGGTTGAGCCCGAAAGGTGGGGGGGAGAGAGGAAAAGAAAATCCTTTTTCTTTTTAATTCTTTTGAGAACTTGTTCAAATTCAAATCTAATTTGAATTTAAATCACCCAACACTATTCCTACACTCAAACAAAATATTATGCTCCAACATGAATGCAACAAAAATGTTTCTAAGCCCCAAGATAAATTATTAATCCACCAAAAATTATTGTTTGCTCTAAAGGTTTCGTGAAAAATAAATAAACAAAGTCATATTAATTCCTAATTTCCCAAAATTGATTTTTAGGGTGTCACACTGTCCGGACACCCACAGCTCCACCTCCGGCTACATCGTCTTCCTCGGGGGCAGCCTTGTCTCTTGATCGTCCAAGCGACAACCCACTGTCTCTCGGTCTAGAGTCGAGGCATAATACTGGGCTGTTGCCAACGGTGTCGCTGAAGCCTCTTGGCTGCGACAACTTCTTGAGGAACTTCACAATACCCTAGACTCCACCTGCCTTATTTACTGCGACAACGTCAGCGCCGTCTACCTCTCCACCAACCTCATTCAACATCAGCTCACCAAGCACGTGGAGATCGACCATCACTTTGTCCGTGAACGTGTCGCCATGAGTCCAGTCCGGGTTCTTCATGTGCCCACCACATCACAGTTCGCCGATGTCTTCACCAAGGGGCTCCCTTCCTCTGTCTTCATGGATTTTCGCTCCAGTCTGAACGTCCGCTCCTCCGACGATCTCACTGCGGGGGGTGTTAGAATTAATTGCTCTTTACTGTAATCTCCTAGCTACTCGTGTAAGCCTCCAGCTACCTGTGTCGGCTTAATGCACGACTGGCCCCTTAGGCCACCCTCCTCTAATCTCTATATCAATGTAATCTCTCTGTAATCTCACTATGATTGAATCTAAGCCTGTTTGGCTCTCTTCTATCATTGGGTACCGAAGGATATTACCCGAACTATCCAAACTAATTTTAGCTAATCATAATCACTATCCAAATTTGAGATCGGGTACCTCGAGTTCGGGCATTTCAGGTTCGGGTTCAAGTAATTCAGATACGAGTAATAGGTAGCAGGTATTTTTCCCCGACCTAGGCGCATCCATGTTAACCATCATGAGATCCACTGAAAAAACAAATCCTAAAAGTTTTCACAAAAAATAGAATCACCATTCGATTAAGAAACAAGAAACATGACCTCAAGTAAACTTAATTGAATCTACTTTATTTTCTAAACAATTATCCACCTCCACAGTTGACAATAAATCCTAGAAATTCTCACAAAAATCAAAGACATATGTGCTACCCATAAATCTATATTTAAACAACCCATCAACACCACTAAGAAACATGATCTAAAGTAAACTTGAATTTGCATCTAGTTACCTACAAGCCATTATTATAGATAATTGACATAACCCCTTATATGTGCTCAAATTACCACTTCTATCATTGTTAAAAAAACTAAAATGTCCCCTCATATCTATATCTAAATTATTAACATGTTCTATTACAAACAATATTTAAATAACCATATAAAATATCATATACACATAGAGAGAGTCTACATTACCCACTTCTATTAATATTAATATATTAAAATACAAATAAAGTAAACATACATGTTATGCTATCATTAAACCAAGTAAACATTACCCACTTCTATTAATATTAATATATTAAAATACAAATAAAGTAAACATACATGTTATGCTATCATTAAACCAAGTAAACATTACCCACTTCTATTAATATTAATATATTAAAATACAAATAAAGTAAACATACATGTTATGCTATCATTAAACCAAGTAAACATGCATGCATGAGAGATAAACATATATGTTATATTTGAGCAATCATGAAAAGTGTTTAGTTAACAACTGGTATAAGAATGATACTACAAATTACTTAAATATATTATAACCAACTTCATGTGGCCTTTGGTTCATCGATCGCAACTTCGCTTGCTCTTCAACGTTGCCGTTGTCCAGAGCGAAGGCTTTGCCGAGTGCTGACATATTTGGTACTCGGCAAAGAAAAAATAAAAAAACCCTGAAAAAATAGGGAAATTTTTTTATTTAATTGGAGGAGGAGCCCACTGGGCAGCGCCCACTCGTCGCCCTTGAAATCGCAAGTTCTACTATTTTCACACAATTTTCTCTCACGCAGTCAGCAGGATTCGAACTCACGACCTCTCGTTCGCGCGGAGCCTCCTCTACCACTACACTACACACTCATATACGTTCCATATCCGTTTCGATTACCCATATATTATACTAAACCGTGTGTAACTTGCTTATTTGAGGCCCTAAACGAATTCAAATCAAAAAGTTGTAAACTACAAAGTTTTCTAACTTTTCAAGATCTACAACTATTATTTTGGAAGTTTTTCCATCCGAGGTCGTTTATAAAATTTGAATTTCAAATTTACAATTTGAAACGTAGTTTTCGTTGACAAGATGATTTCAGATCAAAAAGTTGTCAACACCAAAGTTTCATAACTTTTCGAGATCTACAACTTTTATTTTGGTCATTTCTCCATCTGAGGTATTTTGAAAATTTTGAATTTTAAAATTTTCAAATTCGACGCAGTTTTGCATAACTAGATGACTTCAAATTAAAAAGTTATCAACTACAAACTTTCATAACTTGTCAAGATCTACAAAGTTTATTTTGGTTGTTTGACTATTTGTGCATCCGACATTGTGGTTCTAATATTATTCACAAACATTATATTTCACTCTTGTAGTTTTATAAACTACCGGAGAGATATATAAGATTTGTGAACGAATTTATTTTAAGTTTGTCAAATGAAGAAATCACCAAAACAAAAATTGTTCATCTTGATAAGTTAACCAAGTTTGTAGTTAAAAACTTTTTCATTTGGATTAATTTACTGCTTCAAAATATAATTTAAAAACTGGCTTTGCCGACTGTAAAAAAAACACTAGGCAAAGAGCTCTTTGCCGAGTGCCACGTGGCTGGCACTCGGCAAAGGTGCCAGCCACGTGGCACTCGGCAAAGGCACCTCTTTGCCAAGTGTCAGCCACGTGGCACTCGGCAAAGACCCGACCACGTGGCACAGTCCGGGGCCACATTCTTTGTCGAGTGCCACGTGGCTGGCACTCGGCAAAGGCACCTCTTTGCCAAGTGCCGGCCACGTGGCACTCGGCAAAGACCCGACCACGTGGCACAGTTCGGGGCCACATTCTTTGCCGAGTGCCACGTGGCTGGCACTCGGCAAAGGCACCTCTTTGCCGAGTACCGGCCACGTGGCACTCGGCAAAGACCCGACCACGTGGCACAGTTCGGGGCCACATTCTTTGCCGAGTGCCACGTGGCTGGCACTCGGCAAAGAGGTGCCTTTGCCGAGTGCCTTTCTTTGCCAAGTGTCGGACACTCGGCAAAGCATTCTTTGCCTTGTGTTTGCGCTTTGCCGAGTGCCACGTGGCTGACACTCGGCAAAGAGGCTCTTTGCCGAGTGCCCGAAATTTGGCACTCGGCAAAGTCCCAGACACTCGGCAAAGATTGATTTTCCCGTAGTGAACTGGTCCATCGACACCAAGTCATGTCTTGATCTTGTCTACCTAGCCACATAACTCTATGCCAGTCTCATATGCAATAAGCTCCTTTATATGCACATAGGTGAGCATTGCAACATATCCAAGCCATCTCCCCCACCATGGCTCAAGTTGCTCACACTAGTATACCTGTGGACTAATTACCTATGTATCTCATATGAACATATATTAGTCCATGTAGGTTGTTACTCAATTACCAAAAGCCAAACAAAGACCTTTCACTGTGGATATACATGACAAAATTATATTGCAATTTTAATTATATATGGCTATGCTTTTCGCACACCTGTACTATCTCCATCCATAAAAGAATACAATTCTCACATCTCGAGGAATCAAACAGTTAAACTTTGACTAAAAATATATAAAATATGCTAACACTTAGCACATAAAATAAGTATCATGATATTAGTTATAGAAAATATTTTCATAATAAATTTATTTCGAGACATAAATATTAATGTCATTTACTGTAAATTTTGTCAAATTTTAGCTAGTTTGACCAGGACAGTTCCTATAATTACATTAATTTGTGGACGGAGGAAGTTCTCTCTCGATTCCAATTATGAAATCAATCCAGCTTTTCTAGCTAAATAGATTTTGCTTCACATGTAGCAATACATAATGAGTCTGATTGGTTGCTTGGATCAGCCTTAGCCAGTATTACACCTTATGTAGCATAGTCTAAGCCAGCATAAATGTATGAAGTGTCTTGTGTTTGGTTGTTCTGCATACGCAAGCCGTATTTGTAAAATTATGATATGTTGTTTATAATTTGTTGCATGAAGTAACCTTGGTGTTGTAGTTGAGGTCTCATGTTTTGAGTAAAAGTATGTGAGATAAGAATATTTCATTTTTGTGTGTGCATCGATTTGTGTGAAACTGCATTGTCTAATATAACTAAATCTGATGTATTAGCCAGTCTAGCATTGGGGCCTTCTCAGGCCATCCGCAATGGTTGTCAAATAGCTAGCTAGGAGGAATTCTATTGGCTCTCAATAGTACTTTACAAATAGCTAACGAGATGACGTATAAAAATAATAAAAAAGTAGCACTCTTATTGACTATCGAGGAGAGAGAAAGAGTGCTACTTTTATAAGTTGCCTCATCAGAATAGTATTTATTTATATGTCTCATCTAGCTAGTTATTTGTAAGTTGTCATTGAGAACCAATAGCATTCTTCCTAAAGACCAAATAGCTAGCAATTTGAACACCATTGTGGACGCCCTTAGCATGGGGCCTTCTTGAGCAATGTGCAAGCTTGAAAAAGTGCCTATACAGGCAACTAAACATGTGCAAACTGCACTGCACAAGTCTAAATACAACTGATATATGCAATCAATCAAACCGTATCGTAAGGAATACGTAGTAAAAGCTATGTATGCAGAAAAAGTCATAATTACTTAGACCAATCTCAATGGTGAGTTTCATTTTGTTGTTTCCAAGACTATCATGTCATATGAAATAAAATGAAACTTGAATGAAACTCTCCATTGAGAGTGAGAGTTTCATTCTAAAGTTTGATAGACATTAAATTTCATGACTCATAGAGAGTTGGTATTCATGTCAAAAGAGCATTTCATCTCTCTCTTCTTAAATACAATGTCATATCATCAAAACTGCTTATGTGGCAGCATATTTAATGCAAATGAAACTCTACTAAGATTGGCCTTACAAATTTAGAATGGAGGGACTATTTTAAAAGATGTATGTGCATGCATATTATAGTGGTTTATATTTTTCTTGGTTTTTTTAAAGACACTTGCATAACCTCGATCTATGTGCAGCCCGTCCAAATGGCTCAGCAAAATGTCATACCACCGTACACCATCGGGGACGCAGAAGGCTACATTAAATTCATCACAGAGCTGCGTGCGAAGTTGGCCAAGCGCAAGGAAAAGGAAGGTACCAATGTCGTCGATGATATCTTTGAGGACGATTGTGCTCATCATCCACTGCTCGTTGAAAAGCCAAGTAGCAAAAAGGCAGTACCGTGGATTCATGTCGAGCTGTGTGCTATTGATGAGAAGGGAAAGTTAATAATGCAAACAACCCTGGCCGTCCGGAAGGACAACTTGTACGTCAAGGGCTTCATGAACAAGGAGGGACAGTGGTTTGAGCTTCCAGGCCATGCTGATAACGACGACATGAAGCTCCCGGAAGACTACGAGGCAAGGGAGCTGAAAAGGTGGGATGTCAGCTACAAAGGAATAATGAATCTCGGTAACAAGGACCAAGTCAAGAAGATTCTGCAGTCCACGAGGCTGGGCAAGGCCTTCGCGGTGAGGGCCGTGCGCAGGCTCTCGCGCTACCGAATTTGGGATAAAATGGATAAGAATTGGTTCTATTTGCAGAAAAAACCTGATGAACACCTCACCAGGCTGGCACTGGCGGGCCTGATCGTGATGATCTGCGAGGCGGCAAGGATGAATCCATTCCTCGACACCATTGCAGGTGGCTGGAACGGGGGAACGGGACTCACAACGCGGCTCTTCGATATCATGTGGGATTGGGGAAGCATGTCAGCCGCACTGCTCAAGTGGAAGGGGAGTGGTTATAGGAAATGGCCCATCAAATGCAAGCATAGTCTGGGCAATTCACTAGCGTCCGTTCACCTTGTGCTTGACTCCACTGATGTTACGGGCTCTGGACCAACCTGGGTGGAGATTTTTGCCGTCTCTTCCAACTTCCCCGTCATTAGCGTCACGGTCATCGATGAGGGAACATGCAAAAATACAATCTATAAGCATGAGTCTGAACAAGTTCACGAGGGGCAAAGGCAACAGGTACGCCAATATTTTTTGTACAGAAGTTTTTTATTCCCTCTGTCTCAACAGGTACGGCCACGTTCAGTTCGCGAAATATCCCCAAATATTTTGTGCAGTACTCGTTTGAGACGCATGTATGAAGCATTAAATGTAGGTAAAAAAAATAACTAATTGTACTTTTAGTCTGTTCATGTCGAGACGAATCTTTTGAGTCTAGTTAGGTCATGTTTGAATAAAGTTTGTCAAATAACAACGAAAGTGCTACAGTAACTTTTCGCCAAATATTTTGCGAACTGAACAAGGCCTACATCAACTAGCTTTCTTGAAGAGTCAAAACATCTTGAGTTTGACCAAATTTATGTAATAAAATAATAATATTTATGATATCAAATAAGTATTACTATATTATTCATTAATTATATTTTTATAGCAATACCTATTTAATGTCATAAATCTTTGTAGTTTTTTTTTATCAAACTTGAGATGCTTTGACTCTCCAAGAAAGTTGGAATGACCTATAATTTAGAACTAATTTAGAACGGAGAGAGAATGTAATAACTCAATTAATTCTACATATTTGTTGTTAGTAGAGGATTTTTGCTTCAAAAAACAACAAACTCAGACAGTTCTAGTAGGAACTTCCATTTGGCAAGTATATACTCCCTTGCTCCCAAAATAAATTAACATCCAGAGTTATCTTTATGTCAAACTTTTTTTTTGTACTTTTCACCAAATTTATAAGAAAGCATATAAACATCAAATGAGTATACTATGAAAATATATCACACTAATTTGTATCATAAATGTTGTATTTTTGTCTATAAATTTGGTCAAATATACAAATGTTTGACTCAGTAAAATTCTATAAGTTGATTTATTTGAGGACATAGATAATGCAATGATAAATGAAATCTTCTATGGAGTGGATTTCAAGAAGGCCTTTCTATTAGCTGGCTCCAAATAAATGAAACAGTGCTATGGATATTCTCTATTATTGTCGTTACTAACTTCATTGAGTCAGAAATTTCCCTTCGCCAATGATATAAGCTAGAAGTATACCCCGCGCATTGCCGCGAGATTTTCTTAAAAAATCTATGATATACGTAACATTACTATATGATATTTTATATACTGTGTGTACATATATATATGAATTTGACTTGCATACATATATATATGAATTTAACTTGCATGTTATTTTATTATATCAGATATGGTAAAAATCGGTAAGCTAATAAAATAAAAAACAATAGAATATTTGATTACATTATAGAAGAATAGGTGATGGAAGAATAACATATGCAGATAACTTGTATGTTAGTAGATTAAATATTTAAAGTATTATTTCGTTTGATAGAGATATCATGGATATTTCTTTTAATTAATAAGGGATGACATGGACTTTATGGAGAATGATGTGGATATTTTGCATGAAGAGATAGAATATTTAGTGAGGTCACATAGTGGGAAATTATGTGGACACCTTGCATGAAGAGAGAAATCATTTAGTGGGGATTAGCTTTATTAGAGTTACAAATTATTGTTGTTATCAGCGGTACTTCGGCTTATTCTCTCATAGAACACTATTGAAACAGCCGAAATCAGTCCTAAAAACAACCAGCCAAACAACACCAAGTTATGACTGAGGATCTTTAACACATTGTTACTCATAAAAATCACAATTTGTGGCTCAAAATGTGACCATACAGATAACAACACCCTGATGAGTCCCCTAGTTTTTTAAAATGTTTGGTACTAAAAACATTCAATAATGTCAAAAGTTTCTACACATGAAGCTCAACACAATTCATTGGCCATTTTTGTTCTAAGGTCCATACTTGGGATATCGACTAGATAGGTTTATACATCTTGTTATCTTTTAATCCAAAAGATAGGATTGTCTTCCATACTAGATCTTCTACTTGGAATGGCACCAACATGGCTTTCTTCTTAATTCTTATAAGCTTTGGCAACTTTAGCTTTATCTTTCTCGGTATGTTTAAAGCATTCAATCTATTGTTAGTGGCCTCATCACTATTGTCAATCATTATATCATGATCATCTACTATTGCCAATCATTAAATCATGATAATCAATATTACACCAGCCATCTTAATTAATTAATCTAAATTAGGTAAACAACGTCTTGTCCATAAACAAAATCAAAAGAAGTAGCTAGTAGCACCATGTCTAGTTTATAGGATGAGCCAATAGGCTTGACAAAAATATATAGATGAAGTGAGCAACTTAATAAACTTATAAGATTGGATAGATTCACAGACCTCCTTGGATATGAAAGAAGTTCCTTCATTCGTAGTCAAAGTTCGAGGGGTACTGAATCTAGAACTCAACTTCCTCATGGTGAGTCATGCATATTCTTGAGAGAAACCACTTCAGTCTGCTTTTGAAATAATTGATTAGCAACCAACACACACTACAAGACATTCGTGGCTTTTTGATGTTTTTAGTATGACAAAAGATCATAATGTCACTACATTATCCGATTTATGACATATATTATAAGATTTATGACATTATGTCTTAGAAACTTCAATTTTGTGACAATAATTTCATACATTATGACAAATACAAACGTCACATGATCATTTGTGATGCTGTCTTTTTGACATTTAGATTTCGTCAACTGGATGTCATAAAATCATTTGTGATGCTGGCTTTTTGACATTTAGATTTCGTCAACTGGATGTCATAAAAATTTTATGACATCTAGTTGACGAAATCTAAATGTCAAAAAGACAGCATCACAAATGATCATGTGACGTTTGTATTTGTCATAATGTATGAAATTATTGTCACAAAATTGAAGTTTCTAAGACATAATGTCATAAATTGGATAATGTAGTGATGTTATGATCTTTTGTCATACTAAAAACGTCAAAAAGCCACGAATGTCTTGTAGTGACAAAGTGATGTCAATTTGATGAAGGAGAATGCATTCTCCTAATTAAATCTAAACACCAGCCTTTGAGTAGTGATGGTTTAATAATTGGATGTAACCCTTGTGATAACAAAATATTAGCGCTAGATTGTGTAGGTCTAGATATAAGAATGGCTAAGGTACTTTCATTTCTAGCATAGCCATGTAGAAAGGTTGTGGATGGTCAAGACCAGTGGCCATGTGGTGTGCTTGTAGCTCTTCTAAGAAAAAGCATTCATTTTGTCAGTACTCAATGTGATTCTTACATTACTTGGTGCTTTATCAAATTTCGGCGGGTATCTGTCATTGAAGTTTTTCTAATGCTAGGCAATAGATGGGTGTCAAATTTTTCCATCATCTTTCTTGCAATTCCAACACATAGGTTTGATGTCCTTAGGATTTGTAACAAGCACCAAAAAATATCAATCATGGGGAGGTACCACCTCACTAAAGCAGAAATCCTTCTCTCTGTGTAAGAGCTATCGTCGTCTTCTTTGAGGCTAGATGGTTTTGAACTCTTTTGGTTCTTTCTTTTCACTTCTTCCCATTCAAAATGTGGGCTCCATATACTTCTTCCCAATAACCTCTATTAGTCTTATACCTACTGGAACCACAATACAATTTGGGTAGCTCTGTAGGACTTCATAATCCTTACCACAATATAGGATATAATGATTCCTGCACATGTGATTATTTGGACACCCATAGTCAACCGACCGATAAGCTTCTTCGTATGATAGGTATCACTATGCCACAAAGCTTAACCGTGGTGGGCACTTTGGGTTTACCGCAGCGGGTAAAGGTGTCCGCTGTGATCCCAAGGCCACGGTTAATTATGGCCACCAACGCGGCAGGCCTCTTTGCCCGCTGCGCTAAACAGATTTACCACAGCAGGCGGCATAAAGCAGCCCGCTGTGATTAAATCTATTTACAACAGCGGACACTTTATGATGCTCGCAATGGTAAATCTAAAAAAAAGCAAAAAAATCCCAAAGCCCACCGGCAAGCCTGTTTCACGAGCCTACCGGCGAGCCCAATCCCAGCCCAAAACCCTAGCGCCGCCGGGATCTGAAACCCCAGCGAGCCGCCGCGCCACCCCACGATATTGTACCACCGCCGTCGTCGTGGATCTGCGAGTCCAGACACTGGATGCACGAGCCCCGCCACCGGATCGAGCTCGCCGACGCGTCCCTCCACCGGACCGGACCCATCGTCACGCCCCTCCACCATCACCGCCGTCGGGAGGAGGGAGCTGGGCCCGCCGGATCTGGACCCGCCTCCGCCTTGTCGGATCTGAACGGGCCTTCATCGTGCACGCGCGGATCTGGCCATGGGAGGTAGGAGTGATGGAGATGGAGAGAGGAAGATGGAGATGAAGTACACACCTAGATCCGGCCAGCCTCTGCCTTTGTTGCCCCGCTGCCGCCGCCACCGGGCCACCAGCCTCCACCTTGGTTTGCCGGCGAGGAGAGGTCGTGCCACGCTACCTCGCCTACGCCGCCACGGACCCGTCGGTTGGCTGCTTGGGCGCCCGATGTCCTCAGCGCGAGAGAGATATGGGAGGGAGGGGTCGCGTGTCCTCAGTGCGAGAGAGAAGGAGAGGGAGGACTGGCTGCAGCTGTGGAATGAGTGAACAAAACCCTACTCCTTGTATTTATATGAAGGTGGCTATTGGGCCTCGTCTGGGCTCATCTTAACCGTAGCGGGCTTTTTAGGATGCCCGCTGCGGTAAACCGATTTACCGTGGCGGGCACCTTAAGAAGTCCACCACAGTAAATAGGGCATTTTCTGTGGCGAACATCTTAAGATGCTCGCTGTGGTAAATCGATTTACCGTGGCAGACAAAAGTGTTCGTCACGGTAAATAAAAATTGCATGCTGCGGTAAATCCTCGGGCAAAAAAAGAGTCCGCCGCAGAGGGCAAAAGGGCAACGCTGCACAAATTCATTTCTGTAGTAGTGTATGAGCAAACACTTTTTTCTTCTTTGAAAGGACGTTTATGAAAAGAGACAACAACTCATTAAAACTAGCATTGTACCAATCATATCATGTTTTGAACATCAACAACTGATCCGCGCAAGGGTATCGCTCCACCTTGATCCGCGCAAGGATCAAGTGCTCACTACGAGCTGATTCTTCACCACTCCGGCCCGGTGAATCACTCGCTACCGGCCCCAACTCGACTTGGGTCATCCACAAAACCTTCGGATGATCACCAAGCTCCACGATCGCCACCAAGTCGTCAAGGTGATCTCGATCACCAAGAGTAACAAGCTAGAACTCTCACTTGACCAAGCCAAGACCAAAGAGATGGATGGATGCACACTTGCTACTCAATCTCACTAATGAGGTCACTAATTCTCACAATTAGCAAATCTCTCAACCTCACTAGGGCTCTTGATCTCCCTTGCTCACTCAAGGTATTTCTCAGTTGATCAAATGGGCAAAAGACCCCAAATGGAGGTGGTGGTGAAGTATAAATACTCCTCCAACCGGCCATCCACGAGGGGTGAAAAACAATGCAGTTAAAGGGGCATCGGACACGCCGATGCCCCCGACCAACGGTCGACTGTACGTTCTCTGACAACACTGTTTAAGTGATATCGGACGCTGCCCACATCGGTCATGTCCGATGTAAAAAAGACCTCTCTGGAACCTCTCTGCATGACCATCGGACACTGGCCCTCAGCGTCCAATGCCAGCGTCTGATGCGACACTGGTTTCACTCGCAAGTGAAAAGTGCTACCATAGCGTCTGATGCGCCCCTAACGGCGCGTTCGATGCTACGGTCCAGACTAGGTCAAGTCAAATGTGCATCGGACGCGCGTCCGATGCACACCAGGCCAGCGTCCGATACCCTTCTGAGGGCCGAAACAACTTCGGATTGCGACGCTGTCTTAACGACTTTTCATCCTCACGACATAAGGACTCTCTCTGAGCTACCTAGAGCTATGAAATACCAAGTGTGCACCACACCTATCTCAATAGACTCATTTAGGTCAAGCTATTGATTCACGCTCCCCTTTATAGTACGGTTAAAGGAAAAACGAAGACCTAAGACTACCTAAGTGTCCTCCAACACCATATGACACTTAGTGCTAGTCTATCATCGTCTTCGTCGTTCGTCTTTTAAAAACCGAATCGATTTCCATCGATATGGGACATGAACGCCATATGCCCGTATCGTCACCATTATTGTGACCTAACTCATCTTTGTTTCTGCAAAATACACGTTAGTCACATTAATCTTGTGTTTCATCCAATCACCGAAACCCACTAGGGGCCTAGATGCTTTCACATTTGCTTGTGAGTTGTGTTTTTGCTCGAGAGGTTTGGGCCCAGGTTTTGCAGCAATTCGGTTTGCTTCATTTGACTCTACAACCTGCTGTTCGTTCCTCAAGTTGGTGGAAGAGGTCCTCTGCTGCTGTCCCCAAAGAAGTGAAAAAAGGTCTCAATTCCTTGATAATCCTAGTGGCATGGGAAATTTGGAAACATCGAAACTCGTGTGTCTTTGATATTGCGAGAGGCTGCGAAACCAAGTGTCCAGGAGGTTCTTTTGTCTATTACTCGGAGGGGAGCCTTTGGTGCTCGGCCGGTGCTTCTAAACTCTAGGATCTTGTCATCAGGTCGCTGTCTTCTGAAGCTTAATGCTTGAAGGCTGTTGATCGTTCCAGGGCCTCGATGGTGAGTCGCTGTTATAGTTTGTAGGGTGAAGGGTGTGTGAGTTGGTTTTTGTGTACGTGTGTGTGGGTGTATGGGTGGGTCTCTTGACTCTTGTTCCTTGTTTCTTCTACCTTAATGAAATGACGCGCAGTTCTCCTGCGTTGTTCGAGAAAAAAAGATGTTAGAAAAAAAAAACCTAAACGTCATGCATTTTCTCTCTCCTAAAAACCTTTATCTAACAAATTATGGAGAATTCATCCAAGAAGACATAGGATGGGCATTGCCTAATCTTCTTGAGCAGTCGCAAGATCAAAATCCCCCCATTGTATTTTGCAAATTTTTGTCTTCCAAACTCACCAGCAATAGATGTTAACTCGGTCTGTACACAATGCTAGTCAGGAAGCAAGAAGGGTATTTATAGGGATGTTTGTACAAGCGATAGTTAAGAAAACTACAAGTGAAAATGTATCCACATTAGCGATAACCTAAAGAAAACCGCCAGTGTAGATAAATTGGCGGTAAATTTAAGTGAACCGCGAGTGTAGATTGTGGATTTATACTGTCGATTTTGTTGACACTGCTGCCTATGCAGGTGTGTCTGCACTTGTGGTTCTTGGCCATGTGCCCACTCTTCTGTTTATGTACTGGCGCCTAGCTAGTGAGTGACTGATACAACAAATATAGCCTGTGTTGTGCTTCTAGCTGTAGGTTGAGGGTTAGCGTCAGGATACCAATGCTTTGGTGCTGCTGGCAACTCGCATTACATTGTGTTATTGTGGTGCTACTGGCAACTGGCAATACGTGGGAGGCCGGGTTTTCTTTTTTAACTTTTAATTTGTTGAGCTCTGTTTGTCCTGTAAGCTGCTGCTTCTCTACTAGTATTACATGCTGACAGAAGTTCTTATTGGTTGGTTTTGGATAAACAATATCAATCTGTGTGAGCCTTCACGTCAATGCATTGACGCAGGGAATGGTGCCTTTAGAGCTGTCAGTTAATAAAGGCAGACGCATTTCGGGGTACCAATCTTTCGGCATGGAAGTAGTCCTCCCACCGTCTGCAGGCAGTGGTGATGATAGCATCACAAGGAAATTTAAATGGGATTGCCACAAACGTGATGGAGACGACGTCACAGAACTTGTGAACCGCACTATCAATTTAGACCCCAGGCGCAAGATTGATGTCACTTATTTGGTGATGCACAATGTAGTAGAGGCGAAGGTGGAGGTAAAGCTGCGGCCCAAAGGCGGCCCCGAGGAGCCGCCTGAATATTATTGGCCTCAGGGGGAACAGGTGTTCGAGCGGCTGCCCATAGACGACCCTGAGGAGACGCCTGAATATTATCCGCTTGACAGTGTTTCCAGGAGAACAAAGAAGATCGGAGGCAAGAAGCCTGAAGGTTTGCCTAATCAAGTTCCCGGGATACTATACCTCAATTTCTAAATAAATGGAGTTCTAGAATTGTTTTAAGTCAATTTTTCCTAGGTTTAATCAAATTTGTAGAAAAGAGTGTAAACATTTAGAACACCAAATTAGGATCATTAAGGTACATCATAAAATATATTTTTATAATATGCAAATTTGGTGTCATAAATATTTGTATTTTTGTAAATAGATTCAGTCAAAGGTTAAAAATTTTAAATAGAAAATTGATCTATTTAGGGATAAAAGAAGTAGCAATGAAGAACGGAGGCAAGAAGAAGCTAATCAAGTTTCCGTTATACTGCCTCAAATCCTCAATCTCTAATAAATCAATTCCTCCTAGGGTTGCCTTAAGTTAAACATTTCTAGATTTAACTGAAACCATAGAAAAAAGCACAAAAGTTTATTACATTAGATACACAGCAAATATCCGATCGAACCTTAAACAATTTTAACTATAAATTGGGTTTTTTTTTAGGGACGAAGAGAGTAGCAAATGAAGTCAGAGGCAAGAAGTACACTGGTCGAGGTAAAATCACTGTGCAAATTGATGGCTTTGAAGATCACAAGATTGTGCTCTTCAGAAGTGAAGGGAAGGAGCTTGACCTTGAGACGTCGATCCTGATGCGATCTGTGGTTTCGGTGCCATATGGTAAACGGCTTCATATTGATACGACGGACCTGAATATTAAGGCCTCGTTCAGATCATTCGGATTCATTCCAGCTGATTTTTTTTCTTCACTAATGTACACTTCGGAGGAATGGTTCCAGGCCCAGAACAGCCCGTTCCGGAACAACCAAACGGCGCCTGGTGACCGAATGGTCAACAAACCCAGTAGGCTCAGCTTCGACTTTGGAAGATCGACACACCAGCAGGGCTAGAGCGCCCAGAGAGGTTGCAGATCAACCTGATACAACAGGGAACTTAACTAAACTAATGAAAACCGATCTAGCGAGCGGTTTATGCCGATTTAGGGTTTTGGATCCCTGTGCTGGTAACTCTAGAACTCCTCCCGGGAAGACCCGTCGGGGACCAGCAAGGCCGCCTAGAACGCCGTCGAGCCTCGCCGGGAGACACACCGAACAACAAGGTAGAGAGAGGAAAAAAGGGCAAAGGGATAGTAGATTGATTTTGATCGATTAGGGTTGGATGCCTCAATCGGCCATGATCCTCTCATATATATAGAGGGGTTGGTCTTATCCCAATAGGAAACATCTCCAGATACGATCTCCAAGTTTCCTATTCGAACTTTATCAAAACATGGAATCCAAGAGTTCTATTCGGACTAGACAAGGTAAACCTGATCTCGCCGATCTTTGAATCGACTAAACCGGCTTAATGGGCTTTATAGATACTAGCCTAAAGTGATTATGCCGATCAACAGATCATCCTTACAAAAGAAGGATCTTTGAATCAGTACTTGATCCGGCATTCATCACCTATCTTAAGGCCTCCGACCAGCATCACTTGGTCGGAAATAGCACAACTGGTCGGAATACTTCAAATGATTAGGTCCATCTTAAAACATTCGACCTAAATTATGAGCCATATACCTCTTCTGATTTCATTATTTACCTATGACACTTTGAGTGTCAACACCTAAATTATGAGCCATATACCTCTTCTGATTTCATTATTTACCTATGACACTTTGAGTGTCAACACCTAAATTATGAGCCATATACCTCTTCTGATTTCATTATTTACCTATGACACTTTTGAGTGTCAACATGATTTAATACCGCTCCTAAAAATCAGATTGGTGACTTAAGTCTCCCGTCTCTAAAAATAATTTTTTGAATTTTTAAAATTCATTTAGAGTCTAACAAAAACAAGTGTTGCTCCTAAAAAACAATTTTCATGATTGGTTGACTTTAAAAAAAATTAAAAATCATTTAGAGTCTTCTAATAAAAACAAATGCAGCTGGCTAGGATTCAAACTAACGACATCTTCCTTGCTCATTCCATCCTCTACCGCTGCACCGTAGAATCACTTATGACTAGTTATATGATGTTAGCTGTATAATTGTAGAAATATATGCACGAACTTTATAATCAATATTTCGACGCTTATAAACAATCGTAAAGGAGAAAACTTTCAACTACAAAGTTTTATATCTCGTCAAGCTCAATAATATTGGTATAAATTTATCTTCATTCGACTTCACACTAGTCACATTAGTCTCGGCAAGAATTGGACCCAGGACTATATGAGCATTAATCCCAGGTCCAAAATTCTTGTACAACGTATAGGACCTTTTAATCTCGATTGGTGTTACTAACGCGGGCTAAAGGGTGTACATTACTCCCGGTTGGTGTTTCTAACCCGGACTAAAGAGCCTTGACCATTTACACCCGAGACTAAAGGTCTCTCACATGTATTGTGTAGTTGAGTCGGTAAGTAAGTTGTGTGAGGCGGGAGGTCTTGGCTTCAAATCTCACAAAGTGCAAAGGAGATTTTTTAGGATTTAAATATTTTTTTTGTCTTGAGGATAGGCTTTAGTTACATGACCCAAGACTAGCGCCTTTAGTCTCGGATTGACAATCTCGGTTGGCAAAACTGGGACTAAAAAGAGTTAGAAACTGGGACTGAAGTCCGGTTCTCTACCAGTGTCATTTGAAAAAGTTATTAATTTATTTTTTGGAAAGAGTAAATTGCACTCACCATATAACAACTATCCAAGTGGGTGCATGTTAGTCCAACATCTTGTAATTTGTTCAATTTAATACAACAACTATCTAGGTGGGTGCATGTTTGTCCAATATCTTATCTTATAATGTGTTTAGTTTGATGCAAGCAATTGGATCATTGACGCATATATGTTCCAAGTATGTATTGTAATAACGTGTCTTTGTACTTTGAATCATTGTCATTGCAAGCTACACTCTAGCATGCTCATCTCATCCATCACTCGTCAGCTTGAATCATCTACTATATTATGATACCATTTCTGAATTTGGCCAAATACAAAAGTTACCATTGATTTCGTAAATATGGAAAATATCAAACCGATTGTTTTTCTTTCTATATTATAATATTGTTTTCATCTGTTTTCACCCCTACCCATGGTCATTATTCATGGCTCGCTAAAGTTAATACATGGGTTATCCATCGTATGGAGGTAGAGTTGCAACTCTGTTTAGGGGTTAATCGAAACCGACCTATAGATTCTTTAGTTTTCTAAGAAATTTGATTCCTTAAGTCAGGGATCGGTAAGTTCTTTCCAAAAATAGAAATCAACTAATTTTGATTTTTGTTTTTTTTTTGTTCAGTTCCGATTATAACTGAACTAATTGTGTTCTTGTACAGGTTATCAAACCGAAAAAGAAAAAAAAAGACAAAATCCTATATGAGTCTAAAGTATATTGCAGTATAACATTTAACATAGGCTAAGATTTATTTAATTTTATTGAATTAAAAAAAACTGACAAACCTAAACTAATTTCAACAAATAAAAGATCAAGCTTGCCTACAAATGAGTCAAATCCTAGCGATTTCAGCTAAGCGTTGGATGAGCTAACCACACTATGATCTAGCTTCCAACGATATCAAACACATGTACTTGGACTGTATACATCAACGAGTCAAGTTCTTGTATCAAATTAAACATACTACAAGATGTTGGACCAACATGCACCCACCTAGATAATTGTCGTATTAAATTGAACAAATTATATGATATTGGACTAATATGCACCCACTTAGATAGTTGTTGTATGGTGATTGCAATTTACTCTTTTTGGAAATCGATTTGTATCATGGTTTTAAATAGCGAGCTAAAGCTAAAGTGTTTAGCGTTTTATAAATTGTAATTAGCGGACTTTAGCGGCAGAATTGTGCATGAACGCAAATAGCGGCACAATTTTTTCAAGTTATTTCGGGCTATAGTGGCAAAAATAGCGGGCTATTTAATTCCATGATTTGTATGGGTGGTTGACCTCCTATTTTTAGAGACATTTTTGAACGCTATTTTTTTAGAAGCGGTTCTGTTAAACAAATCACCCTTATAGAAATAGGTATACTTGTAGTGACGGATCACTCTAAAGATGTACTCCCTCCGTACTCGTAAAAGACAGCGAGACACGGTTTCCAAAACACAACTTTAACCTCTTTTTTATAAAAATATTTATAGAAAAGTGATATATGTATACTTTTATAAAAGTATTTTGTTAAGACAAATCTATTCATATAATTTTTACATTTTCAAATTCAACAACTAAAAAGTTATCGATGTAATATTGGTCGTTGGTCATTAAACTGCAGACAGTGGAGACAAAACCAGCCGACGTAGTGGTCACCATTGGGGATAGAGCCGAGTCGTTCACGACATGCATCAAGGAGCTGCGTCGCGTGCTCGCGTGCCATCCACACGCCGAGGACGCCTTGGACGGCTACACAGTCGAAGCGCTCCCGGACACCGCCGGTAAGCAGCGCCCAGTGCTCGCCAAGTGGTCATCACGTCAGCCACCGCGGTGGATACACGTGAAGCTGCAAGTGGTGGCTGGCGAGGAGACATCGTCATCATCGGCGGCGTCCACGATGACCCTGGTCCTCCGGGACGACGATTGCTACGGGGCTGGATTCATGAACCAGAACGGGGTTTGGTACGATCTTGGATTCAATAACTACTGGCGGCGCGACACGCAGCTCCCACCAGAATACAACTCTGTACTCCTAGACTGGGGCGGCGGCACCTATGATGATACTATATACAGTATGTTGCACTATTGTAAGTACGTACTCACTACGATAGAAATGGAATCGTGGGTGAACTCAACTCCAGAAGGCTGGGCAAGGACTTCGCTAGGGCCGCCGTGCGCACGCTGTCACGATACCCGGATGTGGAGGAGCGTGAGAATCCCAGGCTAGCACTGGCTGGACTGATGATCATGGTCTGCGAGTCCGCGAGGTTCAACACTATCTTTGAATCCATTGCGACTGCCTGGGATACCGATACCGGGATGGATCAATTCACCCGCCAGCAACTGGATGATTACAACCTGGACAGCTGGTATGCCATATCAGATGCCCTCCTCCGCTGGAAGGATCACGGGCACGGGCACGGGCACGGGCACAGGCACAGCAGCTACAGGTGGCCCCGGCAACATTTGCGGCTCAAGGAAATGGGAATCAATTGCCCAGAAGATGCACTACGTGTCGTTTGCCTCTTGTTCAACAGCGACGGACGGACAAAACAGGTTATTATTATTTATAATAACTTGTTTCCTCTTCTTTCGAAACATATGGTATTTATGAGCATGCTATGTCCTCCTCCGTCCGTAAAAGAATATAATTCTCACGTCCCGAAGAGTCAAATATTATAAACTTTGACTAAAATTATATAAAAAATTACACTTATAAGACAAAATAAACATCATTAGATTAGTTGTAAAATATATTTTTATAATAAATTTCTTTTGAGACATAAATACTAATATTATTTATTATAGACTTGGTCAAAGTTGAAATAGTTTGACTGACACATTTTCCATAATTGTATTCTTTTGTGGACGGAGAGAGTATGTAAGTACCTGCTAAGATAAATTAATATTCTGTCCTCCATTCAAAATATAAGACTTCCTTTCTGTTCTAACCCAAACTATATACGATAGTTGTGCTACTATAACACATGAAGATGTTTACCATAACATTACAGTGAATCACATAGTAACCAGTTACTATAATCTCGTAAATCAACATAATAATTATCGTAACTCAAAGTGGCTACAAAATAAATTATTCTACTATATATATATATATATATATGTTTATCAAACTTATAGAGAACAGTATCAACGTCTACCACATCAAATATGTAAATTTATGAAATATGTTTTATAATGTCTTTAATAATCCTTATTTGAGTATTCGCACCTCAAGCTCCCCTTCGTCCTTTGTTCTCATGACTTGTCTTGATAGTCACGTGATTTGTCCATCCTTGGCGGCCTTAGGGCGAAGCGTCAGGTGGGGCCGGCGGGCCGTGCCCCTGCTAAGAGTCTCAAGGCGGAGGCGGCTGCCAAGATGTCGACGAACTTTGCCAGAGGTGGGGTTCTCCTGCCCCCGTACGCATAGGCTTGGGCCGCGGTGGCCCGGGAGGCCATGGCTCGGGGCAAGCTGATGGGTGTTGCTATGGTTGCAGCCCCCCCCCCCCCCCGAGGCCCAGTACCGAGGGTGACGCTGCCCTCACCCAGGTTTCCAAGGCTGTTGTGGCCCAAACCCTGGCGTCGACGGGCTCCATTTTGAGTCGGGCCGAGGTTCCCGTCCCTCGACCCAGGGAGGCGACCTCCGAGGCCCCGGGGGTGGGTTCGGAGTCCACCCCGATTTACATCGAGGTCGAGGATGTGGTCGCCGGGCTGCTGCCCGCCGGCATTTCGGCAGGGTCGACGAGGGTGTGGCCCATGGGGCTCCACGAGGCGGAGCAGAAGAAGAGGGAGGAGGAGGAGAAGAAGCGGTACGAGCTGCAGCTGCAAGAGGAGGAGCAGCGACAGCTGCAGCAACAGCAGCAGCAACAGGAACAACAGCAGCAACAGGAACGGCTAGAGGCCACGTCGGCCCCGAGCCCCCCGCCGCTGCAGCCGATCGTGGTACCAGAAGCGGCGGATGCTTCCGTCTTGCCCCATCGTCAGCAAGACGGAGATCAGTCGGCGTCGAGCCGGCCGAAGGACGTGGAGATGGTGGGGACCGAGGCCAGCTAACCACAAGGGGAGGTGGCGCTCTCAGGCTCCCCGTCGCGGCGCCAGCTAGAGGCGGGCAAGGCCCTCGCGCTTGCCAGGGCGTCGGCCACTCAAGGCGTCCTCGATACGTCGAGGTGGTCAACCCCCGAGCTAGGGCCTCGGGGGGGGGGGGCGAAGCTATGTCGTACTTCACGTTGGACGACCGGGTGGAGCAGCAAGGCGGCTCGCGCGAGTCGGCGGAGAGCATTCGGGGCGAGGTGCGTGACAAGATTACCTCGTGCCTTCTGCACTAGGGCCAGGAGCGCATTTCGCTTCAGGACCCCCATGATCTGATCGGCCCTTCCCTCGTGTTGGACGACCCCGCCGAGCTAACGCGTTGGGAGGACATGGAAATGTACCGCTCGTGGATGGCGCAATCTCTAAAGATGGCCTGTGAGGTCATCACCGAGGACTTCGGTCGATGCATGTCGGTGAGTAGCCTTTAGACGCGTTCGTCTTTGTCTTCTTTCTCGGTTCGGCGACTGATTGTTCACCTTTCGCTTGTAGGACCCGAGGAGGCGCTCCTACTCGAAGTCCTTCCTTCACGCGACGCAGGGCAGCCGCGAGGACGTGGTACGCCAAATCGAGGCCGGCCGGGTCACGCAAGAAGCCTTGGTTCGAGCCGAGGAGGATGCGAGGAAGACCAAGGAGGAGGTCGCGGCGGCAAAGGCGGAGGCAGCGAAGGCCAAAGAGGAGGCCTCGAAAGTGAAGGCGAAGGAAGCGAAAGCCCTCGAGGACCTTGCTTCGAGCTCGAAGTGAGTTTTTGACCTCGAGGGCAAGCTTGGTGGGGCCGAGGGTCGGATCGAGGACATCGAGAAGGACGTGTCTAACCTCTCCAGTACTCATGATGCCCTTAGTATTTCGATTGGGGAGGAAGGGACGCGGGCCCGAGATCTGTCCATTGAGCTAAGGGCATCGAGGGCGGCCTCTATCGAGAAGGACCTCACCCTTGCGGCCGTCGGTAAGGAGGTAGAGGAGCTGAGGGTCAAGGTGACGGAGGTGGCCCGTGCCCTGAACCAGGCGGAGAAGGGATGCGCCGATGCGGAAGACCATAATACGGCCCTTCAAACCCATTACACTGGTGAGGTTTTGTTTTTTGGTTTCGACTCTTTCGACTTTGAGGCATCGCTAGCCATGGCTAACTTATGTTCTGGTTTTCAGCCCTTGAGGAGGGTCTGTTAGCCGCGAAAGCGGCTAACTCGACGCTACAAGAGGGGCTTCGGGCTGAGGCAGCCATGACCAACAAACTCCGAGGGGCCATCAACGGTCTTGGTGTCGTGTGGGGCGTCGGTCCGGCGAACGAGGCCGGCGACGAGGTGCGGGGGGACGGCCTCGTCGACCAGCTCAGCTTCCTTGATGCCACCTTGAGGGACCGTGTCAGGGACGCGCTCCATTTTGGCGTGAAGCGGGCGATGGTTGGGGTCCGCTCCAGCTACATCTATGACATGGAGCTAGTCTCTGAAGGCTTCGTCTCCGACATCAGCAGGATTGATGACGAGAACGAGGAGCAACACCTCGCCATTGTCGCCGAAGCCGAGAAGACTGGGGCGGCATTGGCGAAGTTGTTCGAGCCTGAAGTCCTTCCCCTTGGACCTGGCGGACTATGGCCTCGACGTTGCCGAAGAAGGCCCGGACGGTGATGGCCAAGGAAGCGCCGAAGCTTGAGGTCTGTGAGCCATATATGGGCAAGAAGACCCATGCAACTAATTAAGGTTTTGTGATGTTCGTGGCCCTTCGTGGCCTGAAAAACATTTTGTGCGAATGTTTGAAATGATGATGGCTCGAATGTTGGTCATTTTTAAGCTCGAGTTTCCTTATTTTTCTCTGCCCGAGTTTTGCTTTGACTAAGTTTTCGACATAGACTTGAGTCCTTCGAGGGGGGAGTGAGTGGAGGTACCATAGCCCGGGGGCGTAGGCGAGCTCCGGTCTCGACGTCCCTCAGCCCTTAGGGAGCTCGAGGTGTTTTCTAGTGTGTTCGGGGTATAGAGAAATAAGGCGACGTTGAGTTTCAGAAAAAACATGCGAATTTTTTAGGAACTTAGGGGATCCCCCCGGTCAGCCCCCGAGGGAGTCTTGACTCTGATTTGATAGAGTCGAGGCTACCTTTGTTTTGAACAAAATAAAGTACTTGGAATCGAGAACTTTTATTCATTAATGATGCGATGTTTGCACAAAATTCGAGAAATGTACAAGGCCTCGAGGCTCTAGGGGTAGAAACGACGTAGTTGTTTGATGTTCCAAGCGTTGGTGAAGATTTCGCCTTTGTCGTTCGAAAGCTTGTATGTCCCGAGCTTTAGCACTTTGGTTACTGTGTATGGTCCTTCTCATGGTGGGGTTAGCTTGTGACGTCCCACGTTGCTCTGCCGTCGACGGAGGACGAGGTCGCCAACTTGGAGATCTCTCCTGTGCACGTGTTTGTCATGGTAGCGTCGAAGTGTTTGTTGGTACCTCGCAGAGTGGAGGAGGGCCATGTCCCGGGCTTCCTCGAGCTGGTCGACTGCATTTGCGAGGGCCCCTTCGTTTGTCTGTTCGTTGTAAGCCTTTAGTCGAGGGGATCCGTACTCGAGGTCAATGGGTAGGATAGCCTCGGACCCGTAGACCTGGAAGAATGGAGTGAACCTTGTGGCTCGACTCGGCGTTGTCCTTAGGCTCCATAGGACCGAGGGTAGCTCTGCGGCCCACTTCTTCCCAAACTTCTTTAGTCGGTTGTAGATTCTTGGCTTGAGGCCTTGGATAATCATACCGTTGGCGCGTTCGACTTGGCCATTGGTTCGAGGATGGGCAACTGCGGACCAGTTCACAAATGTGATGATGGTCACAGAAATCCAAGAACTTCTTGCCAGTGAACTGTGTGCCGTTGTCGGTGATGATGACGTTTGGGATCCCGAAGCGGTGGATGATGTCGGTGAAAAACTCGACCGCTCACTCGGAGCAGATGTTGTCGATGGGCCACGTCTCGATTCACTTAGTGAACTTGTCGATAGCCACGAGCAGGTGTGTGTAGCCTCCAGTTGTCCTCTGGAGAGGTCCTACGAGGTCGAGCCCCCAGACCGCGAACGGCCAGGTGATGGGGATCATCTGGAGGGCGTGCGCTGGAAGGTGCATTTGCTTTGCGTAGAACTGGCACCCTTCGCAGGCGCGTACGATGTTGGTGGCGTCGTAGACAGTGGTTGGCCAGTAGAATCCTTGTCGAAATGTGTTGCCGACGAGGGTCCTTGGTGCTACGTGGTGGCCGCAAGCCCCCGAGTTGATATCCTCGAGGAGGCTCTTGCCTTCTTCGATGGTGATGCAACGCTGGAGTATCCCTGAAGGGCTTCGCCGGTACAGCTCCTTCTTGTTGTCATAAATGACGTAGGTCTTGGCCCGCCGAGCGATTCAGCAGGCTTCGGTTTGGTCTTTCGACAGTTCCCCTCGAGTCATCCAGTTGAGATACGGAGTTCGCCAGTCTGGTGGGCGGCTCGAGGAAGGAGCAGGTGCCTCTATCTCCATCACTTCAGCGTCGGTTTAGGGCGCTTTGGTCGAGGGGCCGAGGTCGGGTGATAGTGTCGAAGTGTTGGTCCCCGAGCTCAGCTTGACGGAGGGCTCGAGGAGGTCTCTTGAGAAGACGTCGGGTGGAACGGTCCCTCGAGAAGACGCGATCTTGGCCAGCTCATCCGCGGCTTCGTTGTAGCGTCGTGCGATGTGATTGAGCTCGAGGCTGTGGAATTTGTCCTCCAGCTTACACACCTCGTTGCAATAGGCTTCCATCTTGGGGTCATGACAGCTTGATGCTTTCATGACTTGGTCGATGACAAGGTGCGAATCACCCCGAGCGTCGAGGCATCGAACCCCGAGCTCGAGGGCGATGCGTAGGCCGTTGACGAGAGCCTCGTATTCTGCAACGTTGTTGGAGGCAGCGAAGTGGATGCGGATGACGTAGCGCATGTGTACTCCGAGGGGTGAGACGAAGAGCAAGCCTGCGCCCGCTCCTGATTTCATGAGAGACCCGTCGAAGTACAATGTCCATAGTTCGGCCTGGACCTGTACCGGAGGTAGCTGGGTGTCGGTCCACTCCGCGACGAAATCCGCCAGCACTTGAGATTTGATCGGTTTACGCGGCGCGTAGGTGATGGCTTCGCTCATGAGCTCAGCCGACCACTTAGCGATTCTTCCTGCTGCCTCCCGGTTTTGGATGATCTCCCCCAGTGGGAAAGATGATACCATAGTGATCGGGTGGCTAAGGAAGTAATGCTGGAGCTTGCGGCGTGTAAGGACGATTGCGTAGAGCAGTTTTTGGATGTGTGGGTAGCGAACCTTGGTTTCCGAGAGCACCTCACTGATGAAGTATACTGGCCGTTGGACGAGTAGCGCATGTCCCTCCTCTTGCCTCTCGACCACTATGGCCGCGCTGACCACCTGGGTGGTTGCGGCGACATAGAGGAAGAGTGGCTCGGGGGGCTCGGTCGCCGTAGCGGGTCGAGGTGGGACGAGGATTGGAGCGGAGGTCAGCACGCCTTTGAGTTTGATGAGGGCCTCTTTGGCCTCTTTGGTCCACGTGAAGTGCTCGGATTTCTTCAAGAGGCGGTACAGGGGAAGAGCTTTCTCCCCTAGCCGTGAGATGAAGCAGCTGAGGGCGGCGAGACAGCCCGTGACACTTTGTACGCCCTTCAAGTCTCGGATCAGCCCCATTCTCGTGATGGCCGTGACCTTCTTGGGGTTGGCCTTGATGTCGCGCTAGGAGACAATGTATCCTAGGAGCATGCCACGTGGCATGCCAAAGATACACTTTTCGGGGTTGAGCTTGATGTTCTTGGCTCGAAGGCATCCGAATGCGATTTTTAGGTCCCTGATGAGGTTGTCAACTTTTTTGGATTTGACTACGATATCATCGACGTAGGCCTCGACAGTTTCGCCTAAATGTTCCTCGAAAACATGAAGCATGCATTGCTGGTACGTCGCCCCGGCGTTTCGAAGGCCGAAGGGCATGGTGACATAACAAAACATGCCGAACGGGGTGACGAAGGAAGTCGCGAGCTGATCAGACTCCTCCATTTTGATTTGATGGTAACCAGAATAAGTGTCAAGGAATGAAAGGGTTTCACATCCCGCAGTGGAGTCTACAATTTGATCAATGCGTGGTAGAGGAAATGGAACCTTGGGGGCATGATTTATTTAAACCAGTGTAATCTACACACATCCTCATTTTTCCATTTTTCTTTTTGATGAGTACAAGATTTGCTAACCACTCGGGATGGTGGACTTTCTTGATGAATCTGGCCGCCAAAAGCTTGTTTATCTCCTCCCCGATGATCCTGCGCTTCTCCTCGTCGAAGCGGCGCGGACGTTGCTTCACCGGTTTGGACCCGGCCCGGATTTCCAAGGCGTGCTCGGTGACTTCCCTTGGTATGCCCAGCATGTCTGAGAGACTCCATGCAAACATGTCGGCGTTTGCACGGAGAAAGTCGACGAGCACGACTTCCTATTTGGGATTGAGGGATGCGCTGATCGTCAACGCCTTGTCATCCGATGAGCTTGGGTCGAGGCGGATTTTCTTGGCGTGCTCTGCTGCCTCGAAGCTACCAACGTGGCGCTTGGGCTCGAGGGCCTTGGTGGCGAGACCGTCGAGTGTCGAAGCCAGCTGAGTTGTTTGTACACCGGCCTCTCCTTTTTCAACAAACTCGACGTCGCAGGTGTAGGCGTGTTCGTAGGAGGAACCGACGGAGATGACCCCTTTGGGCCCCGACATTTTCATCTTAAGGTAAGTGTAATTAGGGACCGCCATGAATCGGGCGTAGCCAGGTCTGCCAATGATGGCATGGTATGTGCCTGGGAACCCGACCACCTCGAAGGTGAGGGTTTCTCGCCTGAAGTTTGAGGGGGAGCCAAAGCAGACCGGGAGGTTGATATGCCCGAAGGGTAGCGCCTTCTTCCCGGTACGACCCCGTGAAAACCCCCGGCACTTGGCTGGAGTTGTGACTTCTTGATGCCGTGGAGCTCGAGGGTGTCGGTGTAGATAATATTGAGGTTGCTGCCTCCGTCCATGAGTACTTTCATGAGACGGGTGTTGATGATTACGGGGTCGACGACAAGTAGATATGCCCCCGGGTTGACGACGCGATCCGGATGGTCATCACGGTCGAACGTGATGGGCTCATCGGACCAGTCGAGGTACTGAGGAGCTGCGGTCTGGACAGAGAAGACCTCCCGACGCTCCTTCTTGTGTGGTCCAGGACTGAGCTGGGTCGAGGGCCCCCCGTAGATCATGTAGCAATCATAGACCTCCGGGAACTTCTCGTCCTCCCCACCAGCGTTCTTGTCGCCACCTTTGCCCCTCTTCTCGTCGTCCTTCTTGACGTGCTATTGTAGTGCCTCTTGAGCATGCGGCAGTCCTCGAGTGTGTGGTTCACCGCTCCTTGGTGAAAGAGGCAGGGCTCTTTCAGCATTTTGTCGAAGACGCCCCCGTCGAGTGTGCTATTGTAGTTTCATTACATAATTTTACGAAATATTTTATACTTTTCGTAGGCCCTGTCAATCCCTGTCCCTTCTCTTTCTTTGTTCCATGCTCGGTGTGGAACGGTGCTGGGTGCACGGCCGACGGAGCCTGTGCCCGCGCCAGCACGCGTACGTGGCCGAGCTCGCGCCCGCGGGTAGCGTCGCCAGCGCGCGCGGCCGAGTTTGCGCCCGCGGCGTTGGCCAGCTCCCGCTCCCGCTCCCGCACCCGCGGTGGTGCTTGTTCTCGTGGCTGGCGGAGCCTGTGCCCGCGCACGCGGCCGGCGGCGCCAGCACGCGCGGCCGAGCTCGCGCGGTCGAGCTCGTACCCGCGGCCGGCTCCCGCGCCCGCGACAATGCTCGCTCCCATGGCCGGCGGAGCCCGTGCTCGCGACCGGTGGCGCCAGATCTTGCTCCCACCCGCGTGGCCGGACTGCCGGAGCTCGCGCATGCAGCCGAGCTTGCGCCCGCGCGGAGAAGCTCTCGCGCCTGCTGCCAGCGCCAGCGCACGTGGCCAAGCTCGCGTCCGCGGCGGAGACGAGCGATGGAGCAACCTCGGCCTCGCCCGGCGATGGAAGCATGCGACGGAGCTCATGGCCGGCGGTGGCCGCCTCGTCCAGTGCCGGCGGTGGCCGCCTGACATGGTCACGCTCTCACCTGCCCTCGAGAAGAAAGAAGTCGCCCTCCGCCTGCTAATGGGTCGGACGCGGAAACGGGTTTTTTTTGGCGGGTTCTTATATCGGTTGTGTTTTGACGGATCTAAACGGGTGTTAGTTTCGTACGGGTCGGATCGGGTTTGGGTTACAGAGAAAACAGGTCGGGACGGGTTAGCGGAAAGATTGTGCTCATGTAACTCCTATTAATATATGGACCCCACATCAAAGCCGGATTGTAGAAATAAAAGCTCGTGTTCACACAATAAAATTTTACCTAAATTGACTGGAATTTGTTGCAGATGATTTAATTTAACAAACAACTACTTAATGACAATTGACACCACAAGATCAATATGTGGACCCCGCATCAAAGCCGGACACTAGAAATAAAAGCTCGCGTTTACACTATAAATTTTACTTGAATTGACTGAAACTTATTACAGATGATTTAATTTTATAAACAGTTACTTTATGCTAATTGGCACCACCAGATCAATATGTGGATCCCACATCAAAGCCGGATCCTCAAAGCAAAAGCTCGCTTTCACACTATAAAATTTTACCTGAATTGATTGAAATTTATTACAGATAATTTAATTTAATAAGCAGCTACATCATGTCAATTTGTACTGCTAGATGAATACGTGGGTCCCACATCAAAGCCGGACACTAGAAATAAAAGCTCGCGTTCACACTATAAAATTTTACCAGAATTGACTGAAATTTATTGCATATGATTTACTTTAACAAGCAGCTATTTTATGTCAATTGATATTGTCAGATCAATATGTGGGCCTCACCTCAAAGCCAGACCCTAGAAATAAAACTTCGCGTTTACACTATAAAATTTTAAGTGAATTAACTGAAATTTGTTGTAGATGATTTAATTTAACAAACAACTACTTTATAACAATTGGTATTACCAGATTAATATGTGGGCCCCACACCAAAGGCGGACTCATTTGAACCCGGGTTGAACCCATACAAATAGGGCGGGTTTATTCACTAAATATTGGAGCGGGACTGGGGCGGGTAAAGACTTCATGTGACAACAGGTGTGGGACAGGTTTATCTCCGCTAGCATGTGGAAGTCTGCCATGAAACGAATGAAGTTTCTCAGGGGGAGTTTCGTGCGCTTTGCGGCGTCTTGGAAATGAGGCCGATATGTTTTTGTGGGATAAAACAGTTCTCTTCTCCCTCTTCCCAGTTTTATAAAAAAGCTGATGTAACACCCTATTTAGCATGTATGACACCTCCTATAAAATTAACCACATTGAAATTGACCCTAATTTCGCTCTTTTTTCAAATGTTTCAAAAGAAGAAAGGAAGACAACGTAAGAATACGGCTGTCGATTTCTCTCTCCGACAGCATTGTTTTCAAGATAGCTATATCATACAAAATGTAATGGAACTTATTTTAAAGATTATCAACTCTCTCTGAGTCATAAAATGCATATATAAAACTATAGAATGAAAATCTTAATTTCATATAACATGACAGTCTTGAAAACAATGCAATGAACCTGTCCATTAAGACTAGCCTAGCCTAAGAGAGTTTCATCTAGACTATGTTATGTTGTCATGTTATAAAAAAAAAATAGCTACGTGATAAACTATTTAATACAGATGAAACAGTTTTGAAACTTCCACCTAGGCTAACTTAATAATATAAACAGATTGATTGATTGATCATGTCGATCTGATTGTTGGACATGAATATGCACGCAGATCTACATGGAGTACATCATCGGGGATAAAGAAGGATTCACTAGATTCAACAAGGAACTGCGTGCGTGATGTGCTCGCCGATCACAAGCGCAAGGAGGGTATCTTGGATGGACACCCGAACCCCGAGTCTGTCTCCACCTTAAACAACCCAGCTGTACTAGCCAGGCGACGTTTGAATAGATGGCCACGGCGGTTGATTCAGATCAAGCTACGAGTGGCGGTGGAGGAGGAAACGTCGACTACCCTAGCTGTCCGAGAGGACAATGCCTATACCTACTTGGCTTCATGAACCAGGAGGGACTTTGGTACGACCTTCGCAGGGCAAAGTCGGACGTACTCACAGAAGAATTACCAAGATGCGGACGTCAGTATGTGGAACAAAGTCAGGCAGAAACTGGGCACCGAGGGAGTGGGCAAGGACTTCGCGAGGAAGGCCGTGCGTACGCTGTCGCGCTACCCAGAGGCCGGTGGGGGAGGATGATCTGAACCCCAAGCTGGCACTCGCAGGCCTCGGCATCATGGTCTGCGAATCCGCAAGGCTCAATCCGGTCTGTAAGCACATTGAATGATACCTGGGACGACAGCGGGACTGGATTCTCCAACCAACTGATCCAGTACATGAAGAGATATCGGAGATGATATCAAGGACGTTGCTGGAATGGAAGGATAGCGGCTACCGCCTATGGCCTGGGAATTATTACGCCTGGGATTTCAGCATCCATAAAACTTCTGATAGTGAGGAGCTGGACCGCATGGGAATCCATAGCCCAAAACATGCACTAGATTTGGTTCACCTCGTGACCAACACCAGGATGCTGCGGCGTTAATTTTTCCCGTGCCCCTTGCGTTGGGAAATGGACTTCGCTAAACGGGCCCCTGAAATTAAGTGTGCCAAATTAAATAAGATAACAATAATGTACTCCCTCCGCCCATAAAAACATCCAACTATGTCCCATGTCCTGAAAAGTACTTCACATTTGACCATGTTTCTAGTGAATAGTATTAATAGTTATTAATTCAAATAAATGTATTATGAAAGTATAATTCGTAATTAATCTAATAATATTTATTTGATATCATAAATATTAATATATTTTTATTTATAATTCTTTAAACTTAAGATATTAAACCATGGTACTGTGCTAGAATTGTATGTTTTCTTGACGGAGGGAGTACTACTACATCCCTATCCTTTTACGTTTACGTATGATTAAACTTATTACTCCGTATTGACTATTCAATATTACTATTGATATTTGTTGATTGCGCACCCTATTTATAGGAGTATTATCTTTGTTATAACATACTTTAAAATTGTAGCAATCGGTTCCTAGGAGTATCCATATCCATTATGGCTGTCACAATAATAGATTTTAAGAGTGTATGGGGTGGGACAGAGAAGTTCAAAAAAATAACCATTATGCTCTTAAAGCACATACAACGTGCACGTGTACAACGTGTCTATTTTACTCGTCTTATGCGATGTGCGTTGTACAGATCAGGGCAGCACGATAGCACCAGGGAATTTTTTTTATTAATAACCCAATTAAATAAAAAATTTCAGAAACAACACTGTCCATTTTTTTTTTGCAAAACTAACCCTTTTGTCGCGCCGTCCCCAATGGCGCGGCAAATACGTTAGCCGCGCCATGCATGGTGGCGCGGCAAAAGCGCCACCGTGGCACCGCCCGGCCACGCAGGCCCGCGTGGACTCCACTCGTCAGTTTGCCGCGCCAGGCGGGCTGGCGCGGCTAGTGCGTTTGCCGCGCCAGGCGGCCTGGCGCGGCCAACGGCTTTGCCACGCCAGGCGGGTTGGCGCGGCAAAGCCGATCTAGATCTGGCCGCCGTGGCCAGCAGCAGCCTCCTCTTCATTCCTCTCTTCTCCTCCCAAACCAATTCAATCCAATCCAATCCATTCCATTTCATCCCTCCTCTCTTCATCTCCCTCAATCGAACTTGTTCTCTCTGCACTAGAGGTATTTTGATCCATATTGCTGTTCTTTATCCATATTTGCAATATAGGATTAAACCATATTTTGGTAAGTTAGGGTTTGTAGACAATATTTATTTTGAAAATGTCATGACGTTAGTTGTTAATTAATGATGGATTTGTTCATGTATTAGACTTTTTTGTATCTGTTTTGCTTAATATTTTGTTCAATTTGTGTATATTTTTTTTGTGTAATATTTGTTACGTTATTATGTAGATTTATAATTAATCATGAATGTATGTGTAGCGTTGACATATTTTTTATTGTTAGGATGCCGCGGCGTGGCAAAGCTAGTAAGGCAAGGTAAGATCGGTACATTGTTGATTTATTTGTCTGTTTTAATGAAGTAATTTTGTGTTATGTTCATTTGTTATTGCGTTGATGATTCTAGGCAGCCTCTCACGGGCAATGCCTATGCCCGTTTGCCATTGCCTAGTGGTGTTCCGGTGCCCATGTGCTACTGCGGCAATGATTGTAAGGTCGCAATATTTGATGAGGAGCACACATACGGTCAGAGGTATTGGATGTGTGAGAATTATGCCTTTGGCCCTACACCTAAACAGATCCGTATTGGACTGATGGTGAGAAGCTGATGGCTTGTTCTATACATGAATGACAAATCATTTATATTTTATTACCTAATTGACTTAGTCGTATTTTACAGGAGCCTCCACCACTATGTGACTTCGAGCAGTGGATCGACACTGAGATGAAGCCGGAGGACAAGGAGCACGTAGAGAGGATGAAAAAGTGGGCTGCGGAGGACAAGGAGCGTTTGGAGAAGAGACGCAAAGAAGAGGCAGCACAAAAGCAGCATGAGGAAGAGTCAAGACTGAGGGATGCAGCTAAGCGTAGGGGGGGAGAGGGAGAAGAAGCTTGAGCGTGTGCGTCGTGCCAAGGCTGCCATGGAGCAGGATCCGGATGCTGTGAGGAAGGGAAAGTGGCCTCGTTGCACTCAGTAGTGTGGTAGGTTAAGTAGTCATTTTTGAGTAATGAATATTGTTGTCATTTGGTGGACTTGTTAGTGTATTGTACTGTTGTTTGTACTTCGGTGTACCGTTTATTTCGGATCCTCGATTATGTAGTCTTGAACTGTACTTTGTTTGACTTTTTCATATGTTGTTGGATTGTTTGCGGTAGTTCATGTGTTGTCGATTTATTCTGGGATAAAGTACGAGAAATAGAATAGAGCAAACAAGTACACGAACAACGAACTAGTACATGGCATGTGAGGACCTCTTACCGTAACTTGGTTAAAAGGTCCTAGACTAATCCTAACATGCCTTAGGTAATTGATAGGCACAACACAACACACATAGTGGTCTAAGTAGTCTAGAAGCCGTCCCACATAGCAAACTGAGTAGACCCTTCTCCGTAATAGCCTCCCATTGCGGGTGGTGGTGGTGGTGGCGGTGGTGGCGGCGGTGGTGGAGGCCCCTTGTTCTTGTGATGCGGGCAGTTGCAATATGGATCAAGGCATATTGCTTCATCTGAACCGTCTGCTTCGCTGTCGTCGTCATCATAGTTCTTGAGCATGCTTTTAACTTCTCTTTCAAGATCGTCGATACGACGCTGCAGATAATAGATGTATTCCTGATGCGGCCATATTGGAGGAGGATCCACCCATCTGGTGAAGCCGCTGTTTTCTTCGGAAATAGAAGACTGACATTCACAAAATGACTAAGTATTAGCAAACATGAGAGACATAGCAACAACAATTAAATAAAGTTACCCATGCTCGCGGGCATTTGAAGAAACGTCGGCCTGCCTCCAAGTCGTCGTGGAGCATCTGCACCAAATAGTCCTCACCATGGCGGCATTTTGGCCAGTCCTCTAAGCGGTTATCGTATCCCCTAAGAGGACGGCCCCGGCTGAAATCCTTTTTGCTCTCAACGGGAAACTCATATAGTGCCTCTAAGAAGGAATCAGGACCGAGAGAGACCTCCCACACAATGGGAGGTCCCTTCCTCCCACCCTTTCCTCTCCCGCCTTTGGACGAACCTCCAGACATCTCTACTACGAACCTCGCAAGCTCTGCTGAAGTTGTTGAATATTCAAGGCGTTGAAGGGTTTATATAGGCGGAGCCCTGGTTTTGAACTTGTGAATTATCTCAGCTGCATTGTGAGTGTGTAGTTATTGCAACTGAAAAGGCTATTCGCTGAAAAATCTAATCACTGAAAAGCCTATCTACTGAAAAGCCTATCTACTGGAAAGCCTATGCACTGAAAAGCCTATGTACTGAAAAGCCTATATACTGAAAAGTCTATGGAAATCAAAACTGCAGAGCACTTATGAGGACAGGACACCACACTGAAAAGGCTGTGCAACAAGATGCCAGCTTTTGTCGCGCCAACCCTGGGGGCGCGGCTGATGCTTTTGCCGCGCCAGGCGGGATGGCGTGGCCAATGCATTTGCCGCGCCACCGCGCCTGGCGCGGCAAAAGCGTCAGCCGCGCCCCCAGGGTTGGCGCGGCAACACAAACAATAGTGTTTGATCGAATGTGTTGTCTCTGTTTGATCGAATGTGTTTTTTCCGTTTTTCCTGTCTTTTTCCGCAAAAGCAATAACAAGGAACCAAACATTGACACAATTTGAATAAATGAAAACGTAATAGCGGTCATAAAAAAACAAAGTGGCTCAGGCTCCACGAAGTACATAATAGGGTTCTCAAACAAGTTATCTAACAAATACATCACCTATCCATATAGTCTAACACTAAGCCTAGCTAGGTGTGTACGGCAGACGAGGCCGCCTCCGATGCTTCGGCTGCGACAGGTCCATGTTCGGCGTGAACGTGACGTCCGTGCGGTCTCGGGCGCGTGGCTGCCGACGTGGTGACCCTTGCGTCTGACTAGGTCTCTGCAACATTCAAAATAAATATTAGCAAACAACTTAAATATATCTGACGAACTTAAATGTATAGCGGTCAACTTATGTACCTGCACGTCCTCCTGAGTAGGTAGTGGAGCTCCATCTAGCTGTGAGTACCCCAGCTCCTGTGCTGCGCCCTGCTCTGGCCAATGCTGCCAGCCAGGGCCGGTGTAGTAGCCACTAGGGTAGTCGTAAGCACCAGGTACCTGCCACGCCGTGTCGTCCAGGCCACCTCTGGAGGAGGACCCTCCAGCGTAGTGCGAGCTATGACCGAGGGCCATGTAGCCTGCACTAGCCGTGTAGGGTGGTGTCGTGCGCTCGACGTACTGCTCCTCATCCTCCTCATCCCCCTCCTCCTCGGGCTGCTCCTCTGCAGTGGGGCCCTTTCCGCGTGGATCCGCATAAGTGCCTCCCCACCGGGCGTCGGACGACGCTGCTGCTGCTGGGACAGTGTCGGACACCAAAGGGCTCGAAGGCTGAGGAAGGATAGGTGGGGCCCACGCTGTGTCCATGCACCCAAGCTTCTGAGCAAGCTTCCTGCAGCCCTTCCTGATTTTCTGCAAATAAGAAAATAATAATAATATATATTAGTACAGTTTATGACTTCTTAAGATTTACAAGTGCGGTTCGAATGTGTTATGATACCTGCAGAAAAGTCTGTACTGGGCCGTGGTCCCCAGTAGAGCTGGTGTGGTGTATAAGCTGCGCTGCCTCGTCGGAGTACCGAGACAGCTGCGACGCCTGCCGACACAAGACCAGGGGGTAAGTGCACCAAGTACAGAAACACAAACAATAGTTGAAGGGCATGATATATTACCACGTAGCTTTGTAGAGGGGCTCTGTCAGGCTGAGTCGATGCCCTAGTGGTAGCATCGTACGGGTCCTCGTCGTCGTCCGACTCGTCCTCACTGATGGCCTCGTAGTACGGTGGCTTAATGTGCAACCTGGTGCTCCGGTGCAGCCACTGTAGGTACTGGTCGAAGACGCCCTGGTCATACGGCTCGTCATCGTCAACGTCCTGCTGGTACCTGTTTGTCCAACTCAGGACATGATCGGCGTGCTCCGCGCGCCAATCAACAGGATTCTTCCGTCTGCTTTGGCGCTTTACCCTGCATTGCAAAGGAAACCCATCTGTTAGAGCATAAAATAGAATTTACTAGAGTAATTGAACAACACTGTGGAGGATACTTACTTGTGCAACCTCTGATCCGTGCTAATCAGAGGTGGAGGAAACTCCTGTCGTAGGCCGAACTGACGCATCACCCTGATGGGCAAGTGCATCTCGACCACGTAGAAGCAGATAAGAGGGACGGTGCAACGCCAATCTACATGGTCCAGCTCCGTGGCGGGGTCGAACACGTTGTCGTACAGGTCCCAGGGGTCCCAACTGACCTGTTTGTAATGAACAAACATAGTTAGTCATGTTCCTTTTTCAATATAAAAAATTGAACTCATTCCGGAATTACCTGGTGCTGTGTCAGGACGTCCCGCAAGTCCGTGTACAGGTGGTAGCGGCGCTGGGGGTTGCCTCTAACTGCCTCTGCCGTGGACCAGACAAACAGAGCAGTGGGTCGGGTGTCCAGGTGCCTCCACACCTGCATTCCAATTTGAATCAGTTAAATGACTATAAATTTGTAAAAGCACACGCACGCAAGAGGTATGTACTTACCGCGTCCTCTCGTACACGGGGACGACCCACAGGCAGCCGCTGCCAGGCCCAAACCTGGAGCAGGGGCAGGCACCCTCCCAAGCTAGAGGAGACCTGCATCCGCCGGCACCCCTCGCACAGTTGTCTGTACAGCCATGCTAGAACTGCGCTCCCCCAGCTGTAGCCGGCGATGTTCTCCCACGGCTGTGCGAGGATGGGGACGAACATCCAGTTGATCGTGTTCCCCGATGAGTCGGGAAACAGGAACGCCCCAATAAAGTGCATGAAGCTTCAGGAGTGACAACTCCTGTAACATGATGGAGTTCTTGCAAGTTTGCGTGTTGCTCTTGCGACTGCTGACGATACTCATTATCGTTGATCTGAGGTACCGGCTGAAGCTGATTCGCTTGCGGAGAGGCACTGCGAGGACGAGTATGTCTATGAGGTTGCTCCCGAAGCTTTCTCTTCTTTGCATCCATTTCCTTGCGCTTATTATCAACTATGATGGCACGATTCACAAGTGCTTGGAAGTTAGGATAGCTGTTGGACATGAGCTGGAGTTGAAGACCATCATACAATCCTCTAAGAAAGCGATATTGTTTCTTATCATCATCATCTACATCTGTTGGAGCATAGCGCGATAGCTGAGCAAACTTATCACGATACTCAACCACAGACATTGATCCTTGCTTCAAGGCTCTGAATTCTTCCTGTTTAAGCTCTACTAATCCTGCGGGAATATGATAGGACCTGAAATTCTCAGTGAACTCCTCCCAAGTGATAGCAGGAGCATTGTTGGGACGTCCATACTGGAATGACTCCCACCAATCTTGAGCTGCTCCCTGAAGTTGTCCTGATGCATACAACACCTTCTCAAGATCATTGCACTGTGCTAGGTTGAGTTGCTTTTCTACTGCACGTAGCCAATCATCTGCCTCCAATGGATCAATAGCATGAGCAAACACTGGAGGATGTCCTTTCATAAACTCAGCACGACTATCCCTTGGTGGCACACTACTTTGCTGGAGGTTGGTCACTACTTGCACCATTGACTGCATGAGTTGAGTCTGCATCGTCATCCACTGTTCCATGTTGCCTTGAGAAGGAGGTGGTTGTGAGCTCTGGTTGGTAGCATTCTGCATGCTTGCCTGCCTTCTTGTGTTCACCATCTGATTTAACCAAGAACTTGTAAGCATAGGTGGAGAGATAAACATGAGTAGGAAAGATTGAGAAGATGAGGGAAACAACATGAGAGGCTTGAAGAAAGATTTTGGAACAAGGAACAAGATAAGATCCCCCAAACTAACTAACAACACACTAAACTAACAACTTGATGTAGTTGTGAACATTGCCCACAACACATCACACTCATTACAAAGAAGCAAATCATCCAAAGGCATAAAGACAAACAAACTTGCACACCCAAACATGCTTCAACGCAACTAACGCTCTTGATGTTATGGTGGACAGCCTAAAGGGGTCAGTTGCTCTAGACATCTTAAGGTCGCGTAGCAGCGAAGGTGAGAACCAGATCTAAAAGCAAGAAACGTAAGATAGATAGAGTAGGAGCAAGAACTTGAAGGTAAATAGACAAGGAGAAGGTCAAATGTTCAAGGAAAGGAATATTAACAAGAGTAGAAACAAAGGATATCAAGAACAAGGGTTGTATAACAAATTAGAATCCTATAAACGATCATTTTCTAGTTGGCATACGTCCTACAGTCAACACAGCTTTGATACCATTCTGTAACACCCAGTTTTAAGAACAAAACCAGGATAGCCATATGTGTGCCCAGGAAGTCCACACATACAACAACAGATAATAGAATATCAGAAACAATGTTATTATATAACGGAACATAGCTATAACACTTACATATATCAGAGTAAAGCGGATCATAAACTAATCTTCACTTGAGGCTCCAATCTTCACAGGGACGGTTGACTGGGGGCACCGTACGCCAAACACAACTGATAGTCTTCTGGTAAATTCCATGACATCTCCACTAATCTTCTGGGTAACTTGGGCTACCGTCTGGGGTTGTGGGGAAATAGCAAGGGTGAGCACATATCGTACTCAACAAGTACAGGCAGAAATAAAATGTCATGCAAGGCTTGAACAAAGGTAGGCTGACACTGTTTAACTGCGATAAGCATTTTAGTTGGTCAAGTTTTATTAGCACCTGATTACTATAAGTGAGTGTAGGATAACCCATCCCATTAGTTAAGAAGAATACCACCTTTAATATAATCATCAACCGAGGTAAACACCTCCATCTGAGAAACCATCATCTTATGTCCGTAAGTCCAACTGTCCAAAACTAATCATGTGAGGGTCCAGGTCGCTCGTAACCGTGAGCACGGCTGATATATCAGTTTTACACTCTGCAGAGGTTGCACACTTTTCCCAACGAGCAGTGATTCCCATATGCCAAGGTCATGACTCCCATACTACACTTCCAAGGTGCATGGCAAGGTTTCACCACGGGCCTTTACAAAGATTCATCTAGCGAGCGATAACCACCTAAAGTTCCTACTGGAAGCCGCAGCAACCAGAGGACCCCTAAGTCCATACCACATTCTTGGGCCATCCCTCAGTAGCGCCGCCCGGTTAACGCAACACTAGAATCCTCTAATTAATTAGCCCGGTTAGAGCCATATAACATCTCGTGGTTGCACTGTTATCCTGGGTGGTCGCTCCATGAGCCAGTCCTAAAAGGCGGACCCGAGCACAAATCACAAACCGCAAGCCAAACTTACCATAACCACCATACCATATCATGTGCCCGAGTCACTGAGTTCCACATTAAAGCATACTTCCATATCCATTGAGTCATCATTAATATATCATCATCATGTGGTATTTATAGAACAAGAAAAGTTGCTTAGCATAGCATTACTACCCATCATAAAACCCAGGTAACAAGGAAGATATGGAAAACTAGGATAATCCTTAGGGTTCACATAATTAGACACATGCATGCACATAGTGATTAATGGTGAATAGGTAAAGAACATGATCAAAGGATGCCTGCACTTGCCTTCTTCGAGTTGATGTTGGTCACAGTCTTCAAAGTCAAGCTCTTGTAGGTTCACTTGCAACTCTTCGTCTATACGCAACAAACATCGGCACACAGGAGCAAACATACAAGCAAAACATGCATTAAATTAGAAAACAGTACACCAATACATAAAACATGGATAAAACGCTTATAAAACTGTTCTACTCGTCGAGACGAACGCGTGGACACGAAAACCACTAAAAACGGAGCTATAACGGAGGAGTTATGATTTAAACAAGGTTTTCTTTAATAAAATATTAGATTAAAACTAAACTCGAAATTTAAAAGTTGTAAACATGATTAACAGTTGTAAAAACATGTAGATTATGTAATTACGAACCTAACGCAACTTGAACGGGTTGAAACGGAGTTAAAACGGAGATTTTATAGCGAAAACAAAATCAGTGGCAAACTTGTGATTATTGGAAAACGTATTTGGGAAACAACAGACCTGGCTTTACGTTTTCCCGAGGAGAAGGCGTATTCTGCGTTTGCGCTTTGGACGGCGGGTTCTAATTCAAAGAAACCGAGGGTCTCTTTAGAAAAAGGCAGGGGCGAAGGGGTATCGATGCCTCTGGTTCGTTGGATCTGAAATCAATGAGCGAGATTAGATTTCAGAGAGAGGGGGCGACGCTTTTGGCCGGAGGGGAAGGAGGAGGCGGTGGCCGCCATGGCAGGCCGAGCCCGAGCTCGCCGGAGTTGGCGCTTCGGCGTTTCCAGCCATGGGGAAGCACGGGAAGGACGCGAGGAGGAAGAGGAGAACAAGGGGAACTCACCGAGGGCTAGACCTCGGACGGAGAGGGTTCGGAGGCGGCGTGGAGCTTGGAGGGATGGTCGGCGGCTCCGGTGAGATCTAAACGATGCGGCGCGAGGGATTTAGGGCACAAGAGCGACTCGATTTCGCAAAAAGAGAGGAGCGGCGGATGCGGCAACTTTATAGAGGGGCTCAGCGCACGGAGGAGGCAAGGACGAGGCGTGCACGGGGTGGCTACGAGCCCGGCCGAGTCCGGCATGGAGACGACTCGGGGAAGGAGGAGACCCTGACGAGGCGGGACCACGAGTCAGCGACACACAGCGCGGGACCGGACCGTCAGTGAGAGAGGGAGGGAAGGGAGGCGTCGGCGTGGGCTTCTGCTCGCGACTGGGCCGACCTGGTCGATGCGGCCCAAGGGGGAGTGACGGGGTTGGGCCGCCGCTGGAGGGAGAAGGGGGAAGGGCGCGAGCAGACTGGGCCGGGCTAAAAGCCAGGGGAGGAGGGGAGAGAGGAGAAGAAACCCTTTTCTTTTTGTTTTCAAACATTTCAAAAGCTTTTTCAAAATGAATTTGAAATCTTTTCAAACTTTTGAGCACACCACACATCACAAAAATAAATTATGCACCAGCATGTATGCTCAAACATGTTACCCTAAGATAAATTTTAAATTTAAAGAAAATTTTTTATTTCTCCTATATTCTCATGAGCACCAAAAATACATAATAAAGCATTTTCTCTCTATTTCCAAACTTTGCAAATTTTAGGGTGTTACAGGCGTAGTCGGTGAGCCTGTGCGCCCGGTGCTCGCCGTCGTAGAACGGCTCAAGGAGACGGTACGCCGGAGGGTTCGTCATCCTGTTTAAACAAAACATGGTAACAGGTTAGTACAACGTCAAAAATAATAAAGCATTAAAACAAATGAAAGACATATGTACAATAATAGCAAAAGCATTCAAATAATTAATATAAGTGAAGATAAAAATAATAAAGCATTAAAACAAATGAAGACATATGTACACCTGTTGTGTTTGTCTACGATGGAAGGTTGCATTATGCCCTGGCATGTAGCAAACAGAGCATAGGTTCGTGCTCGGTGTCTGGTCGAAGTCCCCCCCACCATACCTATCCATATTGTCCATGACACCCTTTAGTCTCTTCTTCCTCCTCCTACCCTTACCTAACTTCAGCAGCTCAGGATCAGGCATGAAGTCTCTACCCAAGTATGGAGGCCATTGAGTGGGATCAAGGTAAGGCTCGAAGCTGCTCTGTCATATTGCAACGGTGTTGCTCCGGCGATAGTACTCAGACATATATGGTACGGCCTTGTAGTTATATCCGTGCGCTCTACAGGACACAATCATGTGAGAGCAAGGGGCATGCATTATCTGCGGCACGTTACAACTGCATTCCACTCTTTCAAGATCGATCCGATAGTTGCGACCACCATAACGTTCCCCGCCCATGGTAGTTCCACCCTTTGCTCGAACATTATAGATTTGTCTGGTTGGTCCATAAGCCTCACAAGTTAGCTGCGTTGCCCAGATCTCATTTTCCTGAATGTGCTCCTTTCCCGCCTTTCCAAATTCACCATCCATTTGTAGGTTGTATTGAGCAATGGATAACCTTTTCACGAAGTACTCGTTGGTCTTGTGAAACGAGTACTCAACGATTCTAGAAATGGGCAAGGCTCTAACACCGGTGAATATCTTGTTGAAAGACTCCGATGAGTTGGTGGTCATTATGCCAAACCGGAAACCGCCCTCATCGTAAGCAAGCGCCCACTTCTCCTTGTGTTCCATCTGTCTCTCGATCCAGGCCCTGGCAGCACTGTTTAACATTTTGTCCAACTCTTCCATTGTTTCTTTGAATTTGTGCTCAGTTTTAACACAACATACCTCTTTCACCTTGGCACAAACCTCCTTTTTTTCTCTGTCGACGCCAGAAATTGGCGGCAAAGTGACGCATGCACCATCTGTGCACTAGAGGAGGACAACCCTCTATCTCCTCCTCTGCGGCACGAAGCAACCCAACATGACGGTCCGAAATCAAACATATTGTCCGAGAAGGCCCTAACACTTGTATCCGTAGCAGGGCCATGAACCAAGACCAAGACTCAACGTTCTCCCCCTCAGCCAAGGCGAAAGCAATTGGAACTATCTGGTCCTCGGGATCAACAGCCGCCGCCATCATCAACACACCCTTGTACGCTCCGGTCAAGAAAGTACCGTCCACAAGTATGACTGGACGACAGTACTGATACGCATGCTCTGTTTGTGCAAAAGACCAAAATACACGCTGAAGCACATGTGTAACCTTGTCGGTGTTGCGGTCTATATACTGCCCATTGGTGTGTGGAAACCATTTAAGGCTAGGGTTATAGTATGCCATTGCACACAAAATCCGAGGAATCCTGTTGTACGCTTCATCCCAACCACCCCAACGAATTGCAAGGGCGATCTACTTCGCACGCCACGCCTTTTCATAAGTCACCTTATAGCCTGTGAATCCAAATATGGAGATAAGCAATTGTGAAACAGATACGTCGGCGTCATCATCAACAAATGCCAAAATGCGCCGTGCAAGGTATCTTGCCGTCAATTGAGGATGTTTTTCTTGTCCCTTATTTGTAAAACAGGTATGCGGTTGTACTACTTTACTGATCCTCCACTTGTCATCAGTTCTCTTGCGAGCATTCAGCCTCCACGGACAACCAAGACTCAAACACTTGACGTGGTACCTCAAACTAATATCAGAATGGCTGACCGTGTACGGTCGATGATGATGCACAGCATAGTTCTCAAGGAAAAGCTTCAGCTCAGTCATAGTATTGAAAATCATACCCTTCTGAAGAATCCAATCTGTATGGTTATGCAGTGTTTGCTTGCACAGATTCAATCCAGTATCACAAACTGCCTGGTCCACCATACTGACATCCCTATAACTTGGAACGCCTCTAAACTGCATGTTAACCGACCTCAATTGCTGCAGCTCTGTCTCTGTCAAAGGATCGGGTGCAACATAATACCTCGCTTCGCTCAAACGCCGCCACGCATCAAAATGTGTATGCTCCTCTGGTATATCAGTGACTAGTCTCCCTGGAGGATGCATATTCTGAGGAACTGGTTGTGGCATAGCACGAACCGGTTGTGGAATACCACGAACCGGGTCAGGCATAGCAGAAATATAACTGTCCTCTTCTTCGTCATAATCTGAATCATCATCAGAATCATAGTTTTCATCAAACAATTGTGCCTCCTGCTCCTGCCGCTCTAGGTCGGCCACATCAAAATCATTGTTTATTTGATCGACGTCAGCGTGGACATTTTCAGATGGATACACCGTCTCCTGCGTGGGGTGACCATCAACGTCCATACTCATCGGAGCTGCATCGTCATCATCCCCTACCTCCTGTGCTTCACCTTCGTTGCCATCATTGGACGCCTCTGCCTGCTTCCTCCAACCATCCTCTACCACGATCTCAGCCATGGTCGAATTGGATGCCATAACGATAGTCTGGTATTTTGCCCAGTCAGCCTGGTTGCGCAAGGGCATCAACGCATAGTTCGCCCTAATCTTGCCACTATCAAATCTCCCTTTCAACGAGAAATCACCATCAAACTTCTCCTTCAGACGCAACATAAGCTCCGTAAAAGGATGACGCTCATCAAATACTTCGAGTTCTTGTTCCATGTTATCATCAAACAACTCATCTCGTTTACTAACTGTGCCTCCATAAAACAATCTGAATACAGTGTCCATCTACAAAGTCAATAGTGGAACTAAGGTCAAGTGATTGTCTTCTCAAAAGTAAAAATTGCGTAACTACTTACTAAGTTGGCTTCACTAACGTGTGTTCAGTAATATTTCGACATACCCTAACTAAATACCCTAAAACCCTAACTAACTTATCTTTACTAACAACCCATGTCACTAAGTAACTAACATAACCTAAATCACTAAACTAACTAAGTCTCTAACTACCTAACCCTAAGTCACTCACTACCTAACCCTAAGTCACTAAACTAACCTATTTCACTAACCCTAAGTCACTAACTAACCCTAACTTATTAAACTACCTAACCTAACTCACTAACTAACATTTTGCTAACTAAATAACTAACTAACTTTGCAAAAAAAATAAAAACTAAAATGAACTAACAAACAAACCTGAGATTTGTGTGCTTGAGCTGGGGAGAGCGAACGGGGGGAGGGAGCCGGCCGCCGGCGAGCTCCACTGGACGCCGGCGAGCTGCCCTGTCCGGCCGGTTGGAGGGCGGGGTGCTCGGGCAGGCGGAGGGGGAGACGGGCGGCCGAGGCAGGGACGTCGGCGGGCAACGGGCGGCGGCGGGACGGGCGGGGCACGGCGGCGGCGGCGGGACGGGCGGGCGGGCGGGCGGGCGAGGAAGGAGGAAGGAGGAAGAAAGCGGTGCGCCCAGATCTAGATCGGCTTTGTCGCGCCAACCCGCCTGGCGCGGCAAAGCCGTTGGCCGCGCCAGACCGCCTGGCGCGGCAAACGCACTAGCCGCGCCAGCCCGCCTGGCGCGGCAAACTGACGAGTGGGGCCCACGCGGGCCTGCGTGGCCGAGCGGTGCCACGGTGGCGCTTTTGCCGCGCCGTCATGTATGGCGCGGCTAACGTATTTGCCGCGCCATTGGGGACGGCGCGACAAAAGAGTTAGTTTTGCAAAAAAAAATGGACAGTGTTGTTTCTGAAATTTTTTATTTAATTGGGTTATTAATAAAAAAAATTCGCACTAGGAAGGGCGCAAATCTGTGAAGCAGAGAGGCCCGACACCAGGAGACAACTTCCTCTACCGATGAGTGCAGCGCGAACCGGCGAAGGGCGGCGACACAACACGTTGCTCTTGCTCGCTCTATCTGGCCCTGTGATTCCTTTGCCTCCTGTAGCATCGTGAAGGCCGCAGCGAGAAGCGTGTGCTGTGGTGTCCATGGAGGTTCTGTGGTGACTGGTGCGGCTGCAATAAGGGCCTCACAGCATGTGGCCCCGTGCAACTACCAAAAACAACAGAGGTGTCAATGTCGTCCGGAGCGTGTTCGACACAATGCGTAATCGGAATGTGCTTTTCTGGATTTCATGCCCACAACATGTCCTTAATGTGTGCGATTGTGCTCTACAACACGCTGGCAGCGAGAGGTGCATTCTAGGGCCTGTTTGGGAGAGCTGTGCTCCCTGATTCTCCAGCTGTGCTCCCAGATTTTCTGGTGAAGTGATTCTGTGGCTGAAAGTAGATTCTCTTTGATTCTTTAGCCTAACTCTCAAAATCAGGATAGAGAATCACTTCACAGAATCAGGTGAAGCTACTTTTTCAGCTCTCAGCCTCCTAGTTCATTTCAGAGAATCACTTCACACTGAAAAATATGTTTGGCAGTTAGAGAGTGATTCTCCCTGACAATCAGCTCCGTGGATCTCTCCCAAACCCACCCCACCCCTAGCATTGGCAATCTCAGCGATCGCTGCGTCTCGCCGCCATTGTGTGTAATCTGGGCCCGAACTGCCAACATTTTTGGTATCTTCAATTGTTGGGCCAAGATATTCATAATGGGCCACAATCTAACATGTGGTCCATGCTCAGAAAGGAAACTGGGTCTGAGGCCTGATGCGAAGGAGCACTAGTAATCCGTCCAGTGTACAGGTAAGGTTTCCACAAAAATTAATAACCAAAGTAAGGCTAGAACTAGAATAAGCTTGATTTAGAACACAGACAGCTAAATCATGTAAGGGCCCTCCACAACATAAGCCTTGAGTGATGCTCGTAGAGGAAAGAGAGAGTTTGGGAGGTACTTTTTCTTACAACACGGGTCCCATGAGTGATGTCACTGACTATCTTCACATTGCAACAAACTGAGAAGCACTCTTTTTTTGTTGCCGGCACCACTCCCACGATCATCCTAAATTATGAGTCCTTCCAAGAGTTTGACTGAATTATATAATAGTATAATAATATTTATGATATTAATTAAGTATTATTAGATTCTTTATTAGCTATATTTTCATAGTATATCTATTTACTATTTGAAAGGTAGAGCTGAGATTGTCGACTAGCTAAGGACTAATTTGGTTACACACAAATTTATCCTAATCCACAAGGTTTAAGAGGAATTAGAGTGAAATTTAGTTAAAGTTCCACTTTAACGGACGTAAATTGGAGTAGATTTATGTACAGATAAACAAGGCCTAATGTAATCTGCGTGCAGGTAATGCACATGATCAGTTGATCTTAATTGGTCCTTTCAAATTCTACGATTGGAATAGCTAGCTGCAGTCACATACATCATTCCAATTTGAAGTTTAAACATGGTTGTGTTTACCACGAACAGCGTCAGGATGAATGAAGTGTGTGTTTTAGTACTGCTACCACACCTTTCTGTGGATCACGGTCATGGTCTGATGAAGCCTGTGGCAGCTCTGAATATTGAGCTTTGAGTTGAGTCAACAGATCGCAAGGAACTAGAGACAGAGTTGCAGAAGCAGCCAGACATAAACAGAAGCGATCGCAGAGGCTCTGGACTCGTGGGTGCATTCTAGCATTGGCAGTCTCACCTTTGTTGAACAGGCAGGGAATGAAGGCGAAGGCTGCAGAGTCTGTCTGTCTGTTTGTTACGAGATATAACTTGGATCGTAGTAGCTACAAGAGTACGAGGGATGATTGGATTGTGTATCGAGCACGTCGGCCATGGCCGCGTCTCACCGCCGTTGTGTGTAACCTGGGCCGAACTGCCAACATTTTGGGCCCAGTTGGTCGCTTACCCCGTCAGCCCGTGACGAGCTCGGGTGGGGTATTTTCAGTTGTTGGGCCAAGATATTCATAATGAGCCACAACGTAACATGTGGTCCATGTTCAGAAAGAACTGGGCTCGGAGGTCCTCTCTCTCTTGGGGGAAAAAGGAAACTGGGCCCGAGGCCTGGTGCGAAGGAGCACTAGTAGTAATCCGAGGTTTCCACAAAAATTAAAAGAAAAAGTAAGGCTAGAACTAGAATAGCTTGATTTAGAACACAAGCAGCTAAAACATGTAAGGCCCTGGTTCAAAAAAAAAAACATGTAAGGCCCTCCATCAGATAAGCCTTGAGTGATGCTTGTAGAGAAAAGAGAGAGCTTGGGAGATACTTTTTCCTTACAACATGGGTCCCATGAGTGATGTCACTAACTATCTACACATTGCAACAAACTGAGAAACACTCCTGGTTGTACATGTGCGACCTACTTGTTTTTTTTTGTTGCCGGCACCACTCCCACGATGTAGAGGGCCTAAAAGTGATCGAGTTTTTTGACCAAATTTATGTAATAGGATAATAATATTTATGATACTAATTAAGTATTATTAGATTCTTTATTAGCTATATTTTTATAGTATATCTATTTGAAATCATAAATCTTTGTGTTTTTCCTATAATTTTAATCAAATTTGAGAAACTTTGATTTTTTAAGATTTTTTGGAATGATTTATAATTTAGAATGGAGGGAGTAATTAACATGAGACATCGCAGCCTAGCTTGAATCCAACAAGTGCACCAGTAGTCCAGCACAGCAGTAGCACTGTAGATGGCGATGCATCACAGCCTAGGCTGGCTAATCCGCCCCCCGGGTCGGTGGCTCAGTGCAGGCAGTGCTCTGCTGTTCGGGACAAGGCCACAAGCCTACAAGGGCACCCACTGAGCATAAAAGGCAGTTGTGTGTATTATGGACATGTTTTGTACAGCTCACAACAGCTTCATAAGCTATTATAAGCTGTTTTTTACAGTAGCGAGTATCGACACACATGCATCTGTAAATGTAAATAAAATCTGTATATGATGGACGAATAGCTCCAATTCTCTCGTCACTTTTAGTTTCCTTGTCAGATCACGCTTTGGGGTCTAGTGTAGTGTATAATCCTGGGCATAATTAACCGAAGACCGAACCGAACTAACCGAGACTGAGACCGAAGTTTTCGGTCACTAGTCCGGTCCCGAGCCAACACTAACCGAACTTTTTACGATTAGTTCGGTTATTTACCTCGGGTAACCGAACTAACCGAATATTTAGTTTTTGTTGACATAATGTGTACTTTATAGATTATTATTAGTGATATAATATTTATTTTAGTGGGTTTATATCAACCATCACTCTTATCACTTTATTTAATCTATAGATTATATTGTTATTTTGTCATGAATAGAAAAAAATGTTGCTCAAATTTGCTATAAATTATACAAATTAGTAGATATTTCGGTTAGTTCGGTCATGACCGAGACCAAACCGAACTAATCGAGACTAAACTTCCTCGGTCTTGAGTTTTGACACTAACCGATCGGTCTTCATTTTTAGATGACTGAACTTTCGAGATGGCCGAAGAACCGAACCGTCATACCTGATGATGAGCAGGTGATCGACTGGTACGGTGGTCGCCGCCGTGGTCGTCGTCGTACCTGATGATGAGCGGCCGCCGCCGGCCGGCCGCCCGACTCTGCCAGTGCCAGCTGATGATGACTGGCCGAGCCATGAGCCATGCGCTTCGATTCCCTTGGCCACACACGCGTCGTACCCTGCCTGACGCGGCCTGGGCCCGACTGACGTGTTGCTCTCCAGTGCATGCATCGATCGCCCCGGCGCCCGGCCCGGCCGGCTGGCGTCGTTCGTTCCTGACCGCGACCACGCATGCGGCATGCATGCATGGCGCCGACGCACGCATCCGCTCTGCCGGCCGGGCTGCCGCTGGACCCAGCTGGACCCAGCCGGACCCATCCGCCCCCGTCCGTACGTCCAACCGAGAGAGCGCGCATCCGGCCATCCGCCACGCCGCGACGCACGTCGACACGTCGCCACCCCGTCCGGGCGGCGCCGATGCCGATGCACGCTGACGACGGACGCTGCCGGCCGGCCAGCAGCGTGCTCGCTCAGCCTCAGGCGCTCAGCTCGTGCATGCTGCATGCAATGCAATGCGCCGCTTGCCGGCATGTGCGGGGGCCTGTATTGGCGGTTTCCGCCTGGAACTGCGCCACGAACCTGCATATCAGCATATGCGTTGCTCCGCAACAAGGGCGCCCAGTCCCTGCGCTCTGCTGCCCTCCCGTAGGCCGTACTGCCGTAGCACCCACTACCTACGTGTATATGCCCGCCAATAGCATCCTCCACGTCATCGTAGTGGACGAAATTTGTAATGCTGATGACTGCGATTTCGCTCGGAAATATAGGTGTTGTTCGGCTGGTCGTTTTTACGGCTAATTTCGGTTGTTTTAATAGTGTTATGTGAGAGAGAATAAACTAGAGTACAGTTGATAAGACCTAATGCAAACGGACATGATGATAATGTGATGACGAATTCAGTGGGAAATGAATGTATCTAATTTGCCAACTTGCAAGAATTTTAAAAAAGTTTTCAAGGGCAATCCTAATAAGCTATAACATAAACTTATTAGCCACTCCTTTCAATACATTTACATATGGGTAGCTAGGCCAGCATGTCAACAACCCATCTCCATATGTTTTCTATATATACCAGTGCACGATCACTGTGGGTGAACTTTCATTGGGCTCGCGACAAATTTCAGTTACGCTTACGAGATCAAGGGTGAGGGTGGTGTGATGACTAGCTAATTAAGGTTGGTCGACCAGCGTGGTGCAACATACAATCGGTGAGAGGGTGGTGGTACAAAACCACCTAGCCCTGCCCCCGTGTACCATCGATCGCCGTAGCCTTGAAGTTATCGCTCCTTCTCTCTATGATTCCCATCTCCCCTAGCCTCGCCTTGATGCCACTTCCACTATGCCAGAAATCTTTGTTAGTGACGCGTCTAGATGGCTATTAGTGACGCGTAGACGCGTCACTGTTTTTGCGTCTGTGATAAGGGTTCATCAGTGATAATAGGAAAATATCAGTGACGCGTATTTAGAAAACGTGTCACTAATAATGGGAACACGTGTCGCTGATAGAAAAATACGAGTGACGCGTCTTTATAACACGCATCACTGATAGAAAAATATCAGTGACACGTCTTTAAAATATGCGTCACTGAAGACAATATCAGTGACGCGTCTTTAGAATATGCGTCACTGAAGACGGGTCACTGGTGTCCATCTCATTAGTGACTCATTCAGCCAAAACGCGTCACTGATAACAAGTTATAGAAATAAAAAAAAATCTCGGCTCCCAGCCCTGTACGTGCTGTTGTTCTGTACCTGTTCATTACAGCTGCTGCAAAAGATTTGGCTGCTAATCTATCTCAACACATACATATGTTTCATCCATTTCAACAATCAAATCATTTACAAACTTTAGATACAATGCTACAAAGTATCTACCCAGTGAGCCATAACCAAAAGATCTCTAACAATACATGAGCAACAGCCTAGATGATTTCTAATAGTACATAAATGAGCTAACTGCTCTATGGGGTTTCAACTACTTTGTTCTAGTGGCAGTTTACCTGCAAGAAGAGACCATTGGGCACGCTAATACCTACACCAAACAAAAACAACTAGAGCATGTAAATAATAAATTGACAAAAACCACAACTAAGAACTAAAATGACCTGTATCTAGCCAAAGTCAGTGGAAATAGTCTCCAAGTGCATAGATGACTGATTGACTGAACCGCCACCACAAACTTCTTCTATGACATCTATGCTTTAAAGAAATCAGAGGATTCATCTCCAGCATTCCTACAATTATAACAACACACCACACAAAGGATTATAGATAAAGACTAGGCCATTAAGTATGACTAGGCCATAGCTAAATTAAGATTGTGCACAACCATGCAGGTAAATATAAGTACCATAGCCATCTGTAAGTACCAAATAAAACTAAAATCTGTTCTCTAAAGTAACACACTCTCGGAAGCAATCAGATCTCTGGCTTAACAAAAATAGAATTTTGTAAGTGAGCATTTTCAAGAGTTTTCAAAGAACAATGTCAGATTTGAGCTTTACAACTAAACTAGCACAAGAGATAGGATTCATACACACACACATTCAGTTAGTAGGAATATTCAGTAAGAAGACATCAGGATTAAAGAGGCTAAGCCTATTGCAGGTTCACTTTAACAACACAATTCAGTTAGTAGGAATATATTCAGTGAGAAGGCTATCTAGACTTAAAACCCTGCACATGCTTACTATACATAATTATGAATAAACATCTCACAAGAAAATGGCTATTACTCTGAATATTTCTACACATAACTCTGAATATAAAAAGTGCAGGTAGGTTGGTCATCTTCCTAGGGCATAGCCCTGTTCATCTTCCTCACCGTAGAGGGGGGGCCGGCCATGGCCGCGCGCCGGCGCTGCGCACGCCGCACGCCTGGCAGCCGCACGCCCGCCCCCGACTTGTCGCCTGCGCCCGCGCCATCATGCCGCCCCCGCACGCGCGCCAGTTGACCTCCGCCCCGTCCCCCACTGCTCCCAGTTCGCCGCCGCCGCGTGTCCAAACGCCGGCGAGCTTGCACCCGGCCCCTGGGCAACGCTCCTGCCCCGCTGCAGCGTGCAATCGAGTGCGCGTGCTTCGCGCGATCTTATCCGCGTCCGCGCGACACCCATCCGTCCCTGCCCGCGCCTATAAAAGCCACCACCGGCTGGCCGGAGAAGCCACCCACCTCCGCCACCGTGGCCAGCCCACTCCAGACCCTCCGCCGCTCAACCAACTAGCCTAACAGCTCCGCCTTGAGCCCGTGAAGCTTCCCCACCCCTCAATTTCATCTCCCCCGTCTCCAATCGCCCGGCGTAACCCCATCTTCCCCAACTCCGGCGAACGACCTCGCCTCGGTAAGAAGTGAAATTCGTCGCCGTGGGTTTTCCTTCCGCCCATCTGACCCCCGCCCTCTCTTCCTCATCTTGGTGCGATCCTAACCGCTCCTCGGTAATCTCTTTTGGTGGACAGAGCCGACGGCACGCCGCTCGCCGCCGGGAGCGCTCCGCCGAACCACCGCCCCGCCGAGCCCTGTCTCCGACCGTGGTAAGCACTCGAAGCCCCCTCGGTCTCTGTCTTTTAACGGCGCAAAGCTCGAGCCAGACCTCGGGCGCACGCGTTCACTGTTGACTCGAGCCAGGCCTCGAGCACACGTTTCCGTCTCGCCCGAGCCCAGCCTCGAGCGGACACACCCTCACCACTTCGCTCGAGCCAGGCCTCGAGCGGACTTGCGCACCCTCCGCTTCGCCGAGCTAGGCCTCGGACGAAACGATCTTTTTCCGTCTCGCCCGAGCCTCCCGGCCAGGCCTCGGACGAAACCCTTGTTTCCGTCTCGCCCGAGCCTCCGAGCCAGGCCTCGGACGAAGCAGTCGCTTCCGCCTCGCCCGAGCCCGTTTCACCCGAACCCGCTTCGCTCGAGCCAGGCCTCGGCGAACGCATGTCTTCCGATTCGCCCGAGCCTCCCGTCTCGCCCGAGCCTTGCGAGGAAAGAGCACAGTGCTCTTTTTCCTTTTTGGGGAGTTGTGAATAGTGTTCTGTTTTTTCTTTTTTTGTGTGAATTAATCTGTTGTTCCTTAAATCCTGATAAAATTATGGTATGCTCCTTGCACTGTGTAGTATTTTATAAAAATATGAAACTTGACTTTTCTGCAAGAATTTAAAAATGTAAAATCCCTCTTTTAATTAATAAATGGATAGTTTTGGATTTTTTTAGAAAATTATTTATAACTCCAAAAATCATGAGATAAATTTTTGTGAGCTTCCTATGCCATGTTTAGTCTCTGGTGAAATTTTGAAGTCTTTTGGGACAAGTTGATTTTTTGAGCATTTATTTTTTAATTGTTAAATAGTGCCTTTTGTTAATTAATGTCTGGATTTATTTGAGCACCTTAATGACCTCCAAAAATTATGAAATTTATTTTGCCATCTATCTACACCATAATGAACTTATGTGATTAATTTGGTAATTTTTGGAGCAACTTCATAAAATGACCTTTTTAAATAATTAAGGAAAATAGAAAAAGTAATTTAGGGTTCATGTTGTATGCCCTGTTTTGCATTGTTCATGATAGCATACTCATGTGCATGCATCATTGCATTCGTATAGTCACCGAAGAAGGAGTCAAGATCGAGGCAGCCGCCGACGAACCTGTCCCCGAGGCTACCCCGAGTTCCGACAACTGCTCCGCCGCCTTCGAGCCTGCCCTCTTTGCTCTTCAAGGCAAGCCCCGGTGCATTTAACCTTTTCCTTGAATTTATAAAATGATTTCCTTAAATGCTTTTGAGTTAAATTATTGCATTAGGTTTATAGGAGTTGTGTGCTATCCTAATTGATGCACTATCCACCTTGACCACTGATACACCCGATACCTGCTTTTCAAAAGTATTTGAAAAATGCTTAGCAATGCTTATTGAATTAGACTTTGCAATAAAATGCCAATTTCAAAAGTGTGATCACTTAAGGAATGTTTATGGGAATTTGGTCTTACTCCCCGGCTGTTGGCTAGGTATCTGATCCGTACCTAGTCAATAGCGAGGAGAGGTTGTCCGAGCGTACGGTGCCGTCATGTTGTAGTCCGGGACTCAACAGTTGACACCGACCGGGACAGGATTGAAAAACTGACGGGACTATTACGCTTGGGTGAGATATAACCAAGGTATAGTTCTGGCTGGAAAATTAGGGACCATCCGTATGGGGGCCTGCTGGTCAAGACTTGTAACTATTCACATACTTCGGAAAGCTCTGGCTCCGAGAAATCCTTGATTGGGACCGACAACCGCGCACTGGGAGTGGAGAGATGGCGGAAGTAGCATGTACCCACGTGGTCGTCGTACCTGGAAAGGAGTGGTGTACTGTACTTCCGGGTGGCGTAGGACCGGGTCCAATCTTGGAGGAATCGTGGTAGACGAGTTGGCATATGCAAGCTTGGGTGCTACATATGCAGTGTGGATAGGGATCCTCAGCTGAGTATTATTTATCCGGATTAACGTTGCTCCTCGGTTATGGAGACTTGGTCCACTGACTGTCAACGGAGAGTGGTTCTCAACTAGGAATGTTTTGAAATGTAAAATGAATCATGAATGATGAAAAATTGAGGAATACTGAATCTTTCAAAATAAAATAAGGTTTACAAAAATGCTTTTCTGCAAAATACTTGATCTTGCTTAAGCCTTACCTTGACTACCCTAAGCCTCTCATTCCTGAGTCTTCTCCCTTTTTCTTTAGTCGGGTAAGTCTTGTTGAGTACCCCAGTACTCAGGGTTTGTTACCCATGCTGCAGGTATGACAGAGTCCCCGATGTGTCTTGCACCCTGCTGCGTGACCATCGTCCAGGAAGAGGCCGATGAGGCCGAAGAATAGTTGTACACCCTCGGGCTGGGTGATTATAAGTATCTTTGCTGTTCTCCACTATGTTGCCTATGTCTATTTCTATTATCAGAACTTGGTTTGTAATAACTGCACCTTAATTTCTATTTGGAACCCTGTTTTGTAAAACTAATATTATTTAAGTCTTCCGCTCTTTATTCCGATGTTATTTGTAAAAGTATGCAATGCTGTAACCGAATTGTGAGATGATCCTGCGGACATTGGGCACTGATGTAGCCCGGTGGCGAACAGGTCTTAATCACATGGAACATGGGTTCGGCTGTCAGAGGTTGACAGGGACACGTGGGCCATGGGATTAGGGTCGTTCCGTCACACTCACCCAATTATGTAGGTCCAGTGCAAATCCACATGGTCCGATGTGTGCCTATCTGTAAAAAAGCAATAGTTCACAAAAAATTAGCCCATACTACTGGTAGAAAACAAGGGAACTACAAGGCACACAATTAAGCTTTAATTTCAATTATGATGAGTCCAGCAGTTAATGCACTGAAAGGCAGGCAACATGTCCAAGAACAGAGTTCAGACTTTAATTTAGTCAGATTAGACAAGAACATTTAGAAACTACATGACAAGAACTAAATGTTAGACTTCGGGTATCTATCGGAAGGATCTTTCATGAAACAATGGGCAGGTTTTGGTCTATTGAAGATATATACTTTAACAAAAACTAACAGCTAACATTAGGAACCAAATAGCAGTTTCGGCTTTGTTAACTAATGAAAAACATTCTTCTATGTTCAATAGATGATGAATACATGAGTAACAAAAAAATGCAGAGTATGTAGGCTTGTAACCAATATCAGACATCTGAATTCTGTTTAAGCAATCACATATAGTAGTAGGCAATCATTGCAGAAAGCAAGGGGAATACATAATGGTTGGCACTTGCTACTCAGTTCTGTTTAAGCAATCACATATAGTAGCAGGTAATCATTGCAGAAAGCAAGGGAAGTACATAATGGCGCTGTTCATACAAATCTGTATGTACAAAATTATTAACTATTGATGGATTATCTAATATATATGTTTCTCATTATCATATAAGCATCCAAAATTAGCATAGAGAATTCACAAATTAAATATGTATGTACCTATTGGCATAGGAATTACAGGTACAACTGCAATTGCTGAATCGCTGATTTCCTAAATCTCTTTGGAGATAGAAAAAAAGCAATGTATCATTTACTAGAGTGGAAAGAGAAAATAACTAGTTAAATGTATAAAAAAATAGCTTTGCAAAGTTAACTGAGTATTTTCTTTCTGAGAGCAGGACAAAAGTCCCTTTCTCATACACACTTCAAATAAACACATGTGTTGTATAACGATTTTGATGTTAAGAGTCAGCGGCGCCAATGCTTAAACTATTTAACTATGTGCACTATGTGTCTAAAATAAGAAACCAATAAGCAGTTAAAATGGTATCTATTTAGGAAAATTAGCAAAAAAAACTGGGACTAGAGTATCATAGTCTGAATAAAGACAAAGTGAAACCTAACATCAGTTATACAGTCACTGCTATACTTAGGATTAAGTGTTTTACGAACTGCTGATATCTATTTAGAAAATAAATTTTAACATTCTATAAGATGTTCTTGATTCTTGCCGATTATTTTGAAACTTGTCTGAAGGGTCCATTTCATCATGCATTTAAGAAATAAAATAACAAAACTGCAACATTTGCAAAGCAAAGTACTGTTTAGTTCTTTCATTTCTGAAAACTATTGAAATACGTAGATGGCAGTTCATACCTGCCGACATGAATTTGGAAGCTTTGAGTACCCTAACTTTTCCTCCACCTTTTGTTATTTCAAATGATGACTGTAAATAAATTAGAAATATGTAAGATTAAAACAGATTTCAGTGGATATAATGTCATCCATGCGGCACTGTGTATCATAATAAGTGGTATGAAAACCAGGAATCAGGAAAACTGTAAATGTTCAGAACATTAGATAAATAAATTAGATAAGTAGCTATGTCAGACATATTTTGTGCGCCTTCCAATAAAGCTTTGTTTATACTAAATTGTACAGTATTAACAATCAAATCTAAGAATTGTTCAAAAAGTGAGAGTGCTGATCTCTGTCATTTTCTAATAGTTGTTCTTTCTTTCTCATATTTACCCCTTTAGCCTCTAGATCTGCAAGAACAAATCTAGCATCTAATGTATTCTTGTACTGTTGTGGTTGTGCCATATAATTTAAGTACCACCGTATGTAGTAGTCAGTTAAGTTCTTGCTTTCAGACTAATGGACTAGATGCATGTTCTGTTCATGCTCATAAAGCAAATGGTAGCAGAGACAAAAAAAAGTCACGAGGATTAGATCCATGAGAACATGTGTTTACCTGTGTTGAATAGAGTGGGCTTCTCCTTGCCAACGATGAACTCGAACATCTGCTCGCCGAAGTCATCAGTACACGGACCGTATGAACTACAAAAATCGGAGAAATCGGATCAGGAAAGATGAAATCGAGAGAGAGATGGAAAACTTACAGGATGAGAGACTGGTGCCCGGAACAAGGTGGAGACGTGCTGAGGGTGCCGGATCTGGCAGTCGCGGACCTAGCATCATGTGTCGCTGCTTGTGGTTGCACCGTCGCGGGGAGAGGCAGATCCACCGGCGTCATAACCTAGTCTCGCGCGCCATTGATTTGGGGGTGAGGGGAGGGAAGCTGTCGTCGCTTGCACACAAAGGGAGGGAGCGCGCTGCCGTCTGGTGACCGAGAGAGGTAGGGCGGCGCTGCCTGTGAAGTGCGAGAATGGGGGAAGTGACGAAGCTAGGGTTTGGCTCTTGTTTTACACGCACATTTTTGGGCCGGCTGAAAGGCCAGCGTAGCCCAGGCCCTTTATCCGTGGGAAAACAAAAAAAATGCATTAAGATTGGTGCCAGTTATCTGTGACGCGGCTTAACAAAACGAGTCACAGATATGTGTACATATCAGTGACGTGTCTATAAACACGCGTCACATTTCTTATCTGTGACGCGTGTTATGATCAAGAGTCACTGATATGTACAACTATCAGTGACGCATCTTGGGAACATGCGTCACAAGACTTATCTGTGACCCATATTCTTAACCCGCGTCACTAATAACTCGATCTATCAGTGACGCGTCTCAGGAACACACGTCACAATTTTTATCAGTGACGCGTGTTTCGTTCAAGAGTCACTGATACCCTGTTATTAGTGACGCGTTTTGGTCCCGGGGCATGGCCAGCAGCTAATCAGTGACACGTCTCAAAAACCTGCGTCACTGATAGCTTATCTGTGACGCGTGTTGTTTCTGGGTCACAAATCGAGGCGTCACTGATAAGCTTTTTTGGCATAGTGTTTGTGTCCCTTTTCTCTCATCTACCCCTCTGGTATCGTGGACCGCCGCTCTCTCCCTTAGGTTTGTCGACTTCTTTCACTTCTCAGGCTTCCCTCTATTAGGCACCGGTAACTACTCCCTCGATGGGTCGCCATCTCCTCCACTGTCAATGAATGCTCTCATCCTCTCTGTACAATGGTGAGGATGGCGGGCATAAGCTTGTGTTATATATGCGCCTAAGGGCAAGTACATTGCTACACGTCAGCTGTCTCGTACATCGTCTCATGCAGTGCCACGTAGGATTTTTGCTGATGTGGAGGAAAGAGAGAAGCGAAAGAGGAAGAGGTCGTTGTTTCGCGAAACAACCACCTCATGAGCTAAAATTTAGGACTATGAGACAACTATTCTACCATTGTATGAGTTGTTGTTGTCATGCAACTCACAATTTATTTTTATTCTATCCATAAATTAAGGAATCATGAGTTGCTACGAGACAACTTGAAAAACAAACTATTGTACATATCGTCTACTAAGTCGTATTAAAATTACGTGGCACTATATGAGACCACCTACGAGATAAGACTAATGTACTTGCACTAAAGATGGTGAGCAGTAGCCAACGAGTGGGTCAACTGACGACCCAAATGCTAAGTAAAAGATAATCAATTGTTTACCATTTAGTATTTAGGATAACATTGATGTCCGGTCCTCTATGGACGACACAACCTGTCATGTTATTTACGCTAAAATGGCCCCGTGCTAGGCTGAACTGGGTCGGGCCGCTCCCATTGGGCTATCTATGACAATTATAGGTGAGCTCCGTGCCGATTTTGGAAATAGAGAAGAATGGGAAAGACATGAATTATTGGTACTGGTGTCGGCTGAAGAAACACAATGGAAATGCATGAGAATTAACTTGTGTAGAGAGAACAATTGTCATATTAGCCATCGTCGCCCCCTAGGGCTAGCTGAGGAGTTGAGCAGCAGCCGTCGCTGCCTTCGTCTTTTTCATCGATGGCCCCCCTCCCTCTCTCTTTGGTATGTCGCCGGAGGCCGAAGAGAGTGGGGATTCATCATTTTAATAAGTTTTCTAGTAGATCAAGTTCTCTAGAGTTATATTTTCTCCATGCCAAGGTTCTTGATATTAGGGGTTTATTTTCCCCTCCTTCTACTCCTTCCTGGCGACATCAAAGAGGTAGGATGGATCCGGTTTCTCTATGGTGCCTTTATCAAAGATGAGGACGACAACTTCGGCGTCAACATCTTCATCGACATGATGACGAAGACTTTTGTTTTCGGACAGCGGCATCAAGACGGAGATGATGTCGCCATGGAATAACTTCTCCGGTCTGTTCTACGTTTCGTTGTAGTTGGATCTAGTCACGATGAAGGACTATGAAGAATAATTTTCAAATCAGTCTTTCTCATTTTTTGGTGGCAGAAAGAAAAAGAAGGAAGACACAAGGAAGAAGTTTTTCAACTCCACCTGCAGGAATGTTGGTCATCTGTTGGGCATCTGTTTTGGGACCTAAAGCAATTGTTGCCGAGTATTTGCCTGTACAGTCATCCATACGAAACGTCAAACAAGTTTGGATTTAATAGTTGGATCGAGTCATTCATAGTGTGAGTATAATATAGATAAAAAATAGTTTCTGGATATATGTTTTTTTTCATAATATACTTGTAACACGATGATGTATCTAACTATAATCAAATACAATTTTTCTTTCGTCTTACGAGAAAAAAAGAGAGAGAGAACAATTGTCATCGCTCGTCTATCATATTGTGCTTGGCTAGTAGTGGTGCAGGGTGGCATGGCTTGTCTCAAGTTTATTTACCTTGCATGGGAAGACGCCAAGCCGACCCGGCAAAGGATTATTCAAAGGAATCCTTGGGTTCGGGCATCGATATCGGGGTCGGGGCATGCATGAGCATGATACGTCGCTCTCGATCTTCAAGCAGGACCTCAGCAAGCGCATCATGCAGGCCTCCTCTCGCTTAGCCCGGCCGCCAGCTGATGGCTACACGGCGCTAGCTAGCTAGATGTAGTAGCGCCGGCGCGGGCCACCCGGCCACCCAGGGCTGCAGCAGGTGCAGGGTGAGATGCATGAGACCAGGAAACAGTTGGTGTTGATGGCATGGCACGCAGGCCAGTAGTAGGTACCAGTTGATTCTTTCCTGGCATTGTCCATGTGCATTATTGTTGGTGGCATTGGCATGCATGCAAGAAAGCTAGAAGCAAGAATCAGGAATTCGCTTCCATCGATCCTATGCTTCGTCTCGAGTCGACTGCGAGAGAAAGCTACGTAACCTTTGTGGCTGTGGCCACCCGCCACCCCGTGCTGCTTCCTACTGTCGTCCTCGTCCCTACTACCTCGCTGGCTACCCTCTCCTTCATGGCTGCATGCTGCCATGCACCTCTGTAGTCCGTACCATCCGCAGTGCGCCCCGCGTCCGAGCAGTCCCTCTCTCTCTCTCTCTGCTGCTGCTGCTCTGCTCCGCTCCGCTCCGCTCCGCTGGACAAGCACTGTGCGCGCCACTGCATGCACACCGCCACCGTGGCCGGCGTGCCCTGCCTGCATGCGCTATATATACTCCGAGTACTAGCAGCTAGCTAGCCACCGCAGCACGGTGCACGCCTCTCCAACTCCAACTAACTCACAGTACGTCTCACACCGGCACAGCCGGCAGGCAAGGCATCATCGACGGACCGACCGCGCGAGCAGCAGCAGCTTCTTCTAGCTAGCTCCAAATTAAACCGACACCTGCTGCAAATCCATCCACCATGGAGGCGCCGCTGCACCAGTTCCCCGTGCCGCTGCCGCTTCCCCTGCCGCAGGACGCGTTGCTGCAGCAGGCGGCGGCGGCGCGCGCGCTGATGATGGCCGCCGCCGCCGGGGACAACAACATGGCGCCGTCGTCGGCCATGGCGGCGGCCGCCGTGGCGGGACCGGGGCGGGAGCAGTGCCCGCGGTGCGCGTCGCGGGACACCAAGTTCTGCTACTACAACAACTACAACACGGCGCAGCCGCGGCACTTCTGCCGCGCGTGCCGCCGCTACTGGACGCTCGGAGGATCCCTCCGCAACGTCCCCATCGGCGGGTCCACGCGCAAGCGCGCGCGCCCGGCGCGCCCCACCCGCGCCATGGCCGACGCCGTCGCCGCCGCCGCTGCTGCCACGGCCACGCAGACACCGACGGCCGCCTCGGCCGCCGGCGGCGGCGGCCCGGGCCCGTTCCCGTTCCCGTTCGCCTCCCCGGCAACGCTGCAGGGCGGCCTCCTCGTCAGCTCGCTGCTGCTGGGCTCGGCGTCGGCGTCGGAGTTACCGCTGCTCGCGCTCGGCGCCGCGCCGCTGCTGGAAGGCCGGCTCGGCTTCGACCTCGGCCTCGGCCTCGGGGACGCAGCAGCGCTAGCCGCCGCCGGCGGCGGGGCAGCTGCTGGCGACTTGGCTCACTTCCATCACCAGCTGACGCTGGGCGCCGCCGGGCCGCTTCCGTGGCCCGCAGCGATGATCTTGGAGTTGGAGGGCGACCGCGCCGAGACGACGGCGTCGAAATCCGCCGCTAGCAGCGTGTTCCCCTTCCCGTCGGCCGCCGCACTGTGGCAGGAGCTCGCTGCGGCAGCGCCGGTAGTGGAGGCCGGCGGGATGCACCACGGCGCCGCCCCGCATCTGCTCCTGTGAGGCCGTGTGTGAGTGTGTGACCACAGTCACGGGAAACGTGAACATTTTCGTTCCGCCAATAGAAAATCCTTAAGAAGTTTTTTCACGTCCCATGTTCCTTGTAACTCCGTTCTGGGAATTTTTGCGACTGTGTGTGTGACACGCTCACACGCACGCGTATGAGAACGACGCTGATGAACGCGTACGTGACGATGTACTGTTCATGTAGTTATGTCGTTTTATTAGATGCATGCATGCATGATTCATGGCGGTGGCAGCAGGGCAGCTCGTCGTCTCTTCTGTTGTCTCAGGGCGTGTTTAGTTATTGAGACTAGAGTTTAATCTGAATCACATTAGATCAGATCTGTCATAGGTGACTATTAAGATATAAGATACTCTACTGTTTGTTGTATACTCAACTCTAGTACTCTACTGTTTGTTATATAGGGCTTGTTTAGATGTACCTAACTAAAATTTAGTCAGCTAAAATTTTAATGTAAAACTTTAGTTAGCTAAAAGTTTATCATCAACTACTCCCTCCATACCCATATTAGTTGACGTTTTAGAAAAGATTAGAGTCAAACATTGGGAATATAAATCATCAATAACTATTAAGTTTCTAAGTTTACAAATATAAAAATTATATAAATAGATTTGTCTTGAAGAATACTTTCATAAAAGTATACATATATCACTTTTTTATAAATATTTTTATAAAAATAAGAGGTCAAAGTTGTGTTTTGAAGACCGTGACGCTGTCCTAAACGTCAACTAATATGGGTATGGAGGGAGTAAATTTTAGTTGGGTGTTTGGATGCTCCAGCTAATAGACTCAGCTAAATTTTAGCTGACTTTAGCTGTGTTGGAATAGCTAAACTTTAGCTGGGCTGTTTGGATGTCCAGTAGCTAAATTTAGTCATCTAAAGTTTAGCTGGTGCATCTAAATAGGCCCATACTCAACTCTAGTACTCTGCCGTTTGTTATAATACATACTCCCTTCGTATTGGTAAAAGAAATCGTTTCAGACAACGATACGATCTCTAAAGCATAACTTTGACCACTTGTTTCTTTAAAAATATTTATTGTAAAATGGTATATGTATATTTGTATAAAAGTTTTTTCAAGACAAAATTTATTTATATAATTTTTACATCTCTAAACTCAACAATCTAAAAGTTATTCATGATTTAAATTTTTAATATTTGACTCAAATCTTATCCAAAATGACTTCTTTTACCAATACGAAGGGAGTACTCAGCTCTAGTACTTTATTATTTGTTACTCCCTATATAATACGTACTCTATTGTTTGTTATGTACTAGTACTCAGATATCTAGTGCTCAATCCATTTCAAATTATAAAGATATTTGACATTTTTAACATTAAGTTTGACCACTTGTCTTATTTAAATTTTTTTGCAAAATATCACTTTTTTTATCGTAGCTTTGTTTATTAATAAAAAAACTTTAAGAATAACTTAAATTTGACTTTGTTTGCATAAATATTTTAAATAAGACAAGTGATCAAACTTGTTGACAAAAAAAATCAAATGTCTTATAATTTGGGATGGAGGGACTGAGGGAGCACGTAGTACTCTACTTTTTAAAACATAGGATCAAAATTATCTAGCTTTAGCAGTTTAGAGTGTCTACTACCCGGTTTCAAGGTTAAAGATTAGACTGATATCCTATAGATGATGGTTTAACCTAAATGTGACAAGGACAACCACAATGCTATAAGTCAATTATTAGCTCTAAGTCAAGCTCTTCAATAATAATATTTAGTAATGACTCATAACATGATTAAGTTCACATGACACCTTTACATCATCTTAGAATGTATGTACGAGCCTAGTTTTCGATAAAGAGCTAGATTTTCTTTTTGTTATATTAAAATATAAAAAATAATGCTTAGAACTAGCTTACGAGTCAACCATTACAGGTGCCCTAAGTACAAAGAGCCTTTTACTTGTATGCCATTAAAAAAGATGGTGTAATCGTCCATGTCCCTCGAAAATGAGTTCTAACGCTCTTGTCCCTGGGTTTGAAAAGTTTTTTCTCTCACGCCATTCCGTCTATTTTTAACCCTAACGGTGTTAAATTTGGATGGAAAATGACTTCAATGCCCCTGAGAACTTTGTTTCTCATGCGCCACTGACAGTTGGACGTCAATAGTGGGCACGCGTGGCTCAGCGAGGCGGCCCGCCGGCAGCCTAGCGAGCGCAGGCGGCAGCACGAGATCGACTCCTGCTCCCTTTTGGCACACGCGTGAACACGCACGACACACGAGCATGGCCACGAGCCTGGAGCTGCACCCGAACGACAGCCTGGCCGTCAACTGCGTCTTGTAATTCTTGCACGTATAACGTACAAGCTGCTGCCACGTTACCAAAACATTTTAGCATGCATGCCCCTGCCGTGGTGACCATCAGCATCACTGGCGGCGGGCGCAGCGACCGCGCGTACGCATAGCGTGGCACCTGCTCTTGCACCCGCATGGCCGCGATCGACGGCGTCTCGCACGCGCGCCTACAGCGGCTGCCGCGGCTCCTTCTCGCCCGCATGGCTGGACGTGCATGCAGCTGTGGCACGGCGACCTGCTTCACACTGCTTGTGCATGAGCATGCACGCAAGTTGGCATGCAAGATGCAACTGTGGTGGCCGGACGTGCATGACTGTGCTCCAAACGTCAATATGTGCACTCTCTCTTCCCCGCGATGATGATGGCACCTAATTAATTACAACAAGTCCGATTCATATCAAACGTGCATGCATGTGAATCACATTCGTCAGTGTCAGTTCATATGCACACGTGTCGTCGCCCTTGTGGTCGAGGTGAACGAAACCGGCACACCGTCCTCATTTCACAGATGTTCGTCGTCAGAGCATGCAGTTTTGTAATAGATGTTGCCGTATGACCTTCCGTACGCTCCCAATGCAACTCGATCATCGATTCCCGCCCGCCAGGGACAAACGCCATGCATGCATGATCGAGATGACGTCCCCCTCCCCTCCCCTCGCCGTCGTTGTCACGTACAGGCCGGCCGGTGGAGACGAACGATGACGCCGCGACGGGGCTGTCCGGAGAGGCGAAAGCAGCTAGCAGGCAGGCGTAAGCCAAAAGGCAAAAGCTGTCGTGGTGTGCATGTATCAATACTTTCTCGATCAGTACAGTAGCATCCAGGCAGTGACGGTCACGTATATATACGGAGTAGTACGTATATAGCCAATGCAAAAGGGGCCGCCTTGGATGCGCTCCGCGGCGAAGAAGAAGGGCCCGGCCGGCCCGACCGGAGGTGAGCGAGAGGAGAAAGAAATTTAAAGTCGCCGATTCCAGCGGGCGTGTACGTGTCCTTGCCGCGGCACTGCAGTCTGCATCTGCACAGCGATATTTTTACTGCTGGTGAGGTGATCCGGTCCGCGCGCGCCATATATCCCCCGCCCGCATCCGCATTCCCGCGCGCCACGGAGACGGAGAGCGCGTGGGGTCGTCGGGGCGGCGAATGAAATGGGACTGCAGATCGAAATCGAAGGCAGGCAGGAGGCACCTACCGACGCGCCCGCACGCGCGCGCTGGACCTGCCGACGCAGGCCGGGGGCGCGGGGGTGGCGGCAGCAGGCAGGCCGCTGTCTCGCTCGCATGTGAGGGAGGCGCTGGAGCTGGTTGGTTGGTACGGTGTGATCTGCTGCCCGCGTGCGCCCGTGAACAGACAGAGCAGCAACTAGCAGATGCATGCATGGCCGAGCATTACGTAGCCATGTCCCATACTCCCATGCATGGTACAATGCCACAATGGTCATGTATTATCATATCTGTGCACTTGCATGCACTGAGATATGCATGTTGTACACGTACGAGTAAGTGTACGTACGTACGAGGGGCCGGAAGATGGGACGTGCACAACACAACATATATATATATATATATATATATATATATATATATATATACACACGCGCGTTGGCTGAATATATCAAGGAATGAAAGCGACCTAGCGTCGCCGTACGTCGTGGAGTTACGGGAGCACGAACCGCCCTCCGCGAGACGGGCACGCAGCAACCGATCGACGGCCAGCCCAGGACGGATCAACGCCGTCCGGCCTGCTGCCTCGGCTGGCAGTGTCCATCCATCGCTCGGACGACGACGCCAACAGCAACCTCGCGGTGCTTGCGATCCACACGTTTGTCAGCAGTCAGTGGCGTATGAGAAACAAAGTTCTCAGGGACATTGAAGTCATTTTCCATCCAAATTTAACACCGTTAGGGTTAGAAATAGACGGAATGACGTGAGAGAAAAAACTTTTCAAACCTAGGGACAAGAGCGTTAGAACCCATTTTCGAGGGACATGGACGATTACACCATCTTTTTGAATGCCATACAAGTAAAAGGCTCAAGTACAAATGCATGAAAGACGTCTTTTGCTGGTATAAGTAATAATATTGTCCAAACATATGTCATTTTGTTAAACTGGTCTGTTTTTTTAAAAGAAGAAATTAAAGCAATAGCCCAACCGTGCATAAATTGGACACAGGTCTCGAATTCAGCCCAATACAAATGCAGCCTGAAGTGATCAGGCTACAAAAACAATCACTTCTCGCCAAGCACGGCAAGATTCAAAAACATTTTTTTTATTTTCAAAACAAGAAAGCTACACAGACAGAAGTTTAAGGCCAGTCTCAATGGAGATTTCATCTCTCAGTTTCCAATGCACCCAGATTTTGGAAACAATGCACAAGAGTTTCATGAGGATGAAACTCTATGAAACTCCCACTGAGACCAGCCTAGCTGTGGACTGTGGTAAGTAAGGTTCCAGTAAAGCACTGCCGCTAAGGCCAATCTCAATGGTGAGTTTCATTTTGGTGTTTCCAAGACTGTCATGTCATATGAAAGAAAATGAAACTCTTCATTGAGAGTGAGAGTTTCATTTTAAAGTTTCATAGACATTAAATTTCATGACTCATAGAGAGTTGATATTCGTGTCAAGAGAGTTTCATTTAGATGAAACTCATTTCATCTCTCTTCTTAAATACATTGTCATGTCATCAAAATCACTTAGGCCAATCTCAATGGTGAGTTTCATTTTGGTGTTTCCAAGACTGCCATGTCATATGAGAGAAAATGAAATTTGAATGAAACTCCCCATTGAGAGTGAGAGTTTCATTCTAAAGTTTCATAGGCATTAAATTCCATGACTCATAGAGAGTTGGTATTCGTGCCAAGAGAGTTTCATCTAGATGAAACTCATTTCATCTCTCTCTTCTTAAATACATTGCCATGTCATCAAAATCGCTTATGTGGCACCATATTTAATACAAATGAAACTCCCATTGAGATTGGCCTTATGTGGCATCATATTTAATACAAATGAAACTCCCATTGAGATTGACCTAATCCACCTAATTTATAGTAAAGAGCACCAATACTTATGACATCAAATTAATACTACTGGATATATTTATAGAGGTAGAGTTACCAAGAAAGAGAGGTGATTCGTGGCGGCGGTCATCCTTGAGCTACCATCTTACCACCACAAATAATTCTACATGTTTTCTTGTTGGTAGGACTACACAATGCGGTACTGCTATTTTTATAGGTTAATTTAGAAATTAATGTTTGCTTTGTTGGGGGTGGGATTAAGACAAGGTGGAATATCCTACTTCGTCCTAGGGTCACACGTATTTTTTATAAAAGAAAAATATTGCTTTATGACTAAATATAATGATCGATTTTGGTTGTTAAGCTCAACTGAACAGAACCTAAAGTTTCTTAAAGTAGATGAGTCCAAGTTCTTAAAATGGTAATTTATTCAAGATTTAATGACATAATTTTAGTGGTAAGTGACGTGCTCATTAACAATGAGATGCTCGTAATGATTTCATCCCATCGACTTAGTATTTTAAAGGTTCTGTTAGGGTTTATGGGTGTATGTACAGTTGTGATAAAAAATATCCCTACTCATGTGATATATAAATTTTAATACTATATTCAGAAGTCTAAACAAGGTAACTTAGATCAAATATGTAAAGATATGCAAAATATTGTGGCAAACAGACTTTTCAAGTATAGATTTTGCTACACTCTGTTTGTGTATATTGTATATTTTATTTAACTGTTTGGGTGTGTGGCCGTCCTTTCATGAAGCCATATAAGCAATATACTCCCTCCGTCCAACAAAACATGCAATTCTCGCTTATCGAGAAGTTAAACATTTTAAACTTTGACCGAAATTATATAAAAAAGTATTAATATTCTTGATACAAAAAATATACCATTAGATTAGTAAAGGAATATACTTTCATAATAATTTTATTTAACGACATAAATACTAATACTTTTTATTATAACCTTGGTCAAACTTGAGTCAATTTGACCGGCACGGATCCCATAATTGCATGTTTTTATGGACGGAGGGAGTATAATACAAGCTCTTCGACTAATATGGACAGCGATAAAATTAATGCTACTAGCATCATGTAAACTTTGCAATAGGCTTTGTTAGCTTGAACTTTCACCAACTTTCATGATTGATTTCGTCTATTTTAATAGTGTTACTGAGAGAAAATAAAGCCAAAATAAGGCTAATAAGTTCAAACGAAAGAGACCATCTCTGGACATAATACATCAGTAATATATAGACGACGGGTAAACTTTTTCACTGCCCCATGGAGCTCCCTAACAAATATGGTAAACGCTGTCAAATTAAACAAAGATTTCTCATTTGTCTCCGATCTGACCTGATGACCCTCCAAATTCGAAACCTCCTCGCGGGGGCACTGCCCACCGCGTGATGCCATCCGAGCCGTCCACCGCCTCCGGGGATAAGATCGCGGCCGTCCGTTTCGAATGCCTCCGCCTCGATTCAAATCCTGCCGGGCCTTCCAGTGGGCCCCACTCGGGCCCGTCTCGACCAACGGGCAAGGAAGGGCAAGGCATGATACACTGCGCCGTTCGCCACTGTTCCTCCCAGTCCCAGTCTCTTCTTCACGCTGCACGCAGCAGACAGGGGGCGGAGAGGAGGGAGGGAAGGACTAGGGAGGGCTCTAGAACCTTCTAGAAGGGGGCGCTCCTTGCCAGGGGCAGCTGCCATTGCTCTACCTGCGCCTTCTGCGGCGCCGTCGTCCCGCCCTTTCTCCTGTTCCTGAGTTACTCCACTCCACCCAAGTGGTTCGAATCGAGTGCGGCGCGATCTGAATTTCTCCACCCAAAATTTGAAATCTCCTGCTCCTCTGACGCGGATCTCCTCCGCTTCCTGCTCCTTCAGCTTCCAGAAGGCGGCCGCGGCGGCAGCCGACAGAGAGCACCATTCGCCGCCTCGCCATCCTCCTGCTCACCGCCTCGGCCTCCGCCTGCTCCGCCCCGCTCAGGTGCCTCCGCCGCCTCGTTCTCCCAGCAGTTGGCAATAGCTTGCTTCGATTGTGTTTCGGGCGGGTGATTTTTTTTTTTTACCAATTATATCACCCCTCTTGGTGCCAACTCTTATAAGTTTGGCGCTGCCGCAGAATGGTGAGGGATCACGCCGTTCTCCGCCGAACTCCGGCGAAGGCTTCCGCCTCGGAAGCCGGCAACGACGAGAACGCTGCGAGCGACGCTCCAGATGTGGCGGCGGCCGCCGCCGCCACGGACCCCGGCCGCCCTCCGCTGCTTGCCATCCAGCCGCCGGCGTCCGGCCTGAAGCGGAAGCCCGAGTCGCCGGCGCCGACGCCCTCCAAGCTCCCGTTCCGGACCCCCGAGAAGGCCGCCGGGCGGAGCCGGTTCGGCTGGGTCCCGCCCCGCGCCGACGAGGTCCCACCGCGGGCCGGCTTGGGGGCGACCCCGCACAGCGCGATGACCACGCCCCGTGCGCATCGCGGCAAGGCGGTGGCGGCGCCGGCGCCGGCGGTCTCCGAGGGCGGGTCCACGCACAGCACGCCCACCAAGAGCGTCGCCAAGCCGGCGCACAGCGTTGGGATGAGCGGGTCGAGGCCGCCCATGAGCGGTGGCGGGCCCAGGGGGGCAGGGTTTGGCTTGGGGTTCACCATGGCGGGGAGGGGGGCGCCGATGTCACTTGGCCCGTCCACGGTGGTGAATTCCGCGGAGGTGCCTTATTTCGAGCTCCGAGAGGTCCCCTCCTTCTGGATGGACAACAATGTGCAGGTGAACTACATCTACTGCACATCTCTTGCTACTATCTTGGGAATTTCATGAATTTTCGTTAAGTTTGTTCTTGATGTATCTGTATATATTGGTCCCAGATTACACAATTGATGGAACGCAGGGATTGTGCTTTTTGGTATATGACTTATTGTACACAAAATGGTGATATATCCAATGGACAAACACTAGCACTCGTGCTGATTTGGTCACGGTTGTGTAGAGTACTATAAATGTTCCTTAGTTACTGATTGTGTGGGACTGTGGGTAACCTAAAGATGAATTGTTTAGTTTTATGTACTTTTCCTGTCGTTTTGATCTTTGAGTTTTAAACACGTCCATATGTTGCAGAGTCAACTTCAGCAAACACTCTTAACTTGTGGTTCATTTTCCAGGTCGTCATCCGTGTGCGCCCACTAAATAATAACGAGAAGAACCTGCGCAGTTACTATCGATGCTTGAAACAAGAAAGTTCGCAGACTATCACTTGGATTGGGCAGCCCGAAACTCGTTTTACATTTGACCATGTTGCTTGTGAAGCAGTGGATCAGGTTTGCTAAATCCAATTTGACATGTGATTGGGTTATAGTTCTTGGTTTTTTGTTAACTGCTGAGTTTGCTTTTCCAGGAGGTGCTCTTCAGAGTTGCTGGTTTACCAATGGTTGAGAACTGTATGGCTGGATACAACAGCTGTGTGTTTGCTTATGGACAGGTCTCTACCAATTTATTTGTGATTTACTTGTTGCCAAACGAATGCTTTCCCTCCTTTGAATTTCAGTTGTTTGCAGACTGGAAGTGGAAAAACATATACAATGCTTGGTGAAATAAGTGATCTGGAAGTGAGGCCTAGTCTAGACCGAGGGATGACACCACGCATATTTGAGTTCTTATTTGCCAGAATTAAAGCGGTAATATTATAAAGTTGTTTTTGTCTCTGTGGTAGTTTCAAATACATAGTTCACTAGCTATTACTGATCAGATGAGCTTGTATCCCATGTACGGATGTACCACTTTTCAGTTTTCACCTTACCTTGTTTTTATAATACATATGAAAAGGCACTGTGGGGAACTCCTGCAGTTTTGCGTAAAGAAAAGTATCATATTTTCTATAATCATTGCTTTGTTATGTGAAACTGAAATTGATAGGAAGAAGAGAGCAGGAGAGATGAGAAGCTCAAATACAGTTGCAAGTGTTCTTTCCTGGAGATATATAATGAACAAATTACAGATCTTCTTGATCCTTCTGCCACAAATCTTCCAGTAAGCTTTCGTGTTGTTGCTTTAAGTTGACATGACCTTCCAACGTGACAACACAAATGTACTAACATTTTTTATGTGCAGCTCCGAGAAGATATAAGAAAGGGAGTGTACGTCGAAAATTTGACTGAATTTGAAGTTGGCAGTGTCAGTGACATAATAAAACTCCTGATGCAGGTAAGTATGTTGGCTTTTTGATCTTTTTCTTGTGAATATCTGGTAAACTGATCATATTCAAAATATTGTGCTTGGTCAAAACCTGCTTCAGGGTTCTGCAAACAGAAGAGTGGCTGCTACAAATATGAACCGTGAGAGTAGCCGCTCCCACAGTGTTTTCACCTGTATCATTGAGAGTAGGTGGGAGAAGGATTCAGCATCTAACTTACGGTTTGCAAGACTAAATCTTGTTGATCTTGCTGGGTCTGAAAGGTAGGAGACTATTCTGTCAAAGTGTCAATTGTGTTGCAGTATATTGTGCTCAGTTCATTCATGGTTCTTGATAATTCACTTGAAACAGGCAGAGGACGTCTGGAGCAGAAGGTGAGCGGCTGAAGGAAGCTGTTAATATTAACAAATCGTTATCAACACTTGGGTTTGTACTTGCCACTCAAACTTTTAGATGAATAATATTCTATGGCATGACAAGTTTTTGTTTGACCGCTCAGCCACAAGTGTTTTCATGAATTTTGCATTGCAGTCTTGTGATAATGAGTTTAGTTGATCTAGCACATGGCAAACAAAAACACATTCCATATAGGGACTCAAGATTGACATTTCTTCTCCAAGTAACAATCTTGACACATCATGTTAAGTTTCAATATATCTGAATCCTGAATTCCCTTGATCTCTGAAATTATTTTATTTCATTTACGATATGCAGGATTCACTTGGAGGGAACTCGAAAACTATGATCATTGCAAATGTCAGCCCTTCAGAATGGTAATGATTCTTATGTCTGGTATAACTACAAATGTATGTCAACTTGTTAAATATTGTGATCTCCTTTTTGTGTGTTCATACAGTTCTGCTAATGAAACACTCAGTACCCTGAAGTTTGCTCAGCGTGCAAGGCTCATTCAGAACAATGTTAGTATATGCCATTTCAGTATGTTTATCTTCTAAAACATCTTAGGTTACTAACCACAAGCAATTCTTTCCCATTCAAATTTTAAGGCGGTTGTTAATGAAGACGCTTCAGGAGATGTGTTAGCTTTGCAACATCAGATACGTCTCTTAAAGGTGATGTATGGAGAATTTTAGATCTACCTTTTGTTCCATAATATGTCATGATCCTAAACTAAAAGAGTGTCCTTCTATCAGGAGGAGCTTGCTGTCCTCAAGCGTCAACATGTCACTAGATCTTTATCCTTCTCTGCTGATGTTTTTGAAGGTGATATTGATGATGGTAGTGAAAACATGAGTGTGGATGATAAGAATGATAATGATGCCCATAATAGACACTTTTTGAAGGAGATACGATTTTCAAATAATACGCAGGTAAGCTGTGTTCATTTGATATTTGTCCATTGGATCTCATGACTTACTTCTACATGCTGATTGCTTGCCAGAGTTGAACATTTATTTTGAGATTCACAAGGCTTTTGATATTATTGAGCATAAACAAGCAAACACATCTCTAGTTACATGGTCTTGTTCTTACTTTGCATCGCTACAAATCGATTGAAGTAGAAATTTGTTTGCTTATATATACATAAATTTATTACAGGTGAGGTCACTGGAAGAAGCACTAGCTGGAGCATTGCGGAGAGAATCAACTGCAGAAAATACTATAAGGGGACTTGAACTTCAAATTGAGCAGTTGAATGAATTGGTAATTTCGGGTGACAGCAACCTTTTGCAATACCAACCGATAAAAAATTGTAAGGTGACATAATTATGTTTTTTTTGTGTCCAAAGGTTAAACAAAGAGAGGATGACACAAGATCTGCAAAGATGATGCTTAAGTTTCGAGATGATAAGATTCATAGAATGGATGCTCTTGTGAACAACAAATTGCCAGCAGAATCATATCTACTGGAAGAAAACAAAATCTTGTCACAGGAAGTTGAACTTCTTAGGGAAAGAGTTGATAAAAATCCAGAAGTAACTCGCTTTGCACTAGAAAATATTCGTCTCTCAAGCCAACTGAAGATGTATGCACATATAATTATATTACACTTTAAGGACATGATTCTACTTTGCACGCAGAGACGGAAATGTTGCACTCGAGTAAAATATTTTGGTCTATTTATAGGTCCCAGCACTTCTTTAACGAAGGGGAGAGGGAGCTTCTATTGACTGAAATATCTGAGCTTCGAAATAAGGTCTCTATTGAACCTTATTTTGTAATTCTAGTAGGTGCACTCTACTGTTTATTTTACAAAACTTTCCTTGCCATGACAGGTTTCACAAATACTTGAACAGAGGATAGAAACTGAGCAACAAAATAACTTTTGTGACAACACCAAGGTTAAGTTCATATTTAGTTCTCAGTGCACATTTGTTCTCCCTACAAGTTTACTCAAAGTTCTTTTTTTTTCTTTTTTGGACAATTTCAGGACAGCCAACAGCATTGCATTGGTTTAGCTCCAGTAAGTGATGCTGAAATTTTGCATATGGAGATATTCTTTTGCCTTCTAGAGGAGCACTTAATTGTTTCTTTCTAGTTGTATTGACTAAAAGTATACTGTTCCATTTAATATATTAACAGATTATTTTTTAAACCTCTGTTCTTTTATCCAGTTAAAAAGGACCAGCCAAGAACTGGAAACATGTAGAAGCGACCAGCAAGTTTGCTTAGAATCAAACAGAGCACTAACACGGTAATTGCATATTTGCAAAAAAAATATTCTTGGTTGTAATTTCTGTTATTGAAGCAAGTAAATCACCTCACAGGGAAATAGCTGATCTTGTGGAAGAGAAAACAGCCCATGCAGAACTTGAGGAAAAACCAGCTAGTTTAGGTGATAAACTGCAAGAAGCAAATGTACATATCCTCCAATCGTGTGAGCATTGTGAGGCCATGGAAAGGGAATTGAATAAGTCAAGATCTCTTATTGAAGCTCTTGAGTCACAGCAGATTATATTGATAAATGAAATAGATGAACTTAAGAAGAAGAGCTGTGTTGAAGTCTCAAGGTTCAATAATGAACTTGACCTCGACCATAGACTGGATTACATAACCAAAGAAGAGCCCAAAGCAGAACTTCTCAAGTGTTTTGATAAAGAAGATTCACCATTGCAGAGAAAGTTTAAAAGAATGCAAGCTTCACTTGAGAAGGCACGGAACTTAAATACAAGGTACCAAGTAGATCAAGCATCACACTGTTTTGCTGAGAAAGAAATGGATGAAGTTCGTAGACAGGTAGAGGTTGAAACAGCTAAGGTGATTGAATGCTTACAAGAAGATCTGACATCACTCCAACAGCAACTAAATGCAAGCAATAAAAATGACTTTTTAGCCAAACAAAGCATAAATGAACTTCAACTAGAAATCAAGCAGTTGAATGATAAGTTACTTGAAGTGTTGAAAGAGAACGAAATATTTTCTTCTGTGGCCAAGGAAAAAGAAAAGGAAATTGAACAACTGACCAATGACTGGAACAGATTAGCTGCTGACATTGGAAGCTGTCTTGTGGATGGAAATGCAGCTTTAGATGAAGCTTCTGATCAGGTTGCCTTTATTTCCAAATCTTTATCTCAAAGAAATTGGATCGAGAAACAAGTTCGGAAGCTGTGTAGTGGTATATCTGAAAGAGATGAGCTACTTAAAGAGCTTCAGAACAGGTTGAAAGAGGCAGATGATATAAGATGCGACTTAGATTTGAAGTTAAGGTCCTTAAGAGGAGCAATGCAGGCTGTAAATGAAGAGCATAAGCAGGAAAAATGTGATCAAGAAAAAGAAATATATTTTCTAAGATCACAAATATCTGAACAAGGACTTGTGAACGATCACCGACTAGAAGAAATTCTCAGAATAAACCTTTTGTTGGATGAATCCATTGAGACATTTGTGCAGAAGGAGGTTCTGGGACAGAACTATGTTTCTTTACAAAAGGCAATGGAAGAAGAGATTCATCGGCTGGAGTCACAATTAGATCAGTCAAAGATACATTTTGCTCATTTATTGAGTCAGACTCAGGACAAAGAAGAGTCTATCGGGAAGCTGAAAAATGAAGAGTTCAATGTTTTGTTAAGACTGATGTCAGAAGTTCTGAAGGCAAATGGTATTGTACGTGAGCTTCAAATTGGATTCAATACATTGCAGTCAAGCCTTTCTATGAGCCCTGCCGAGGACACCTGTCAAAATTCAGACTTGAACTTGGAGGATCGGGTAAGCTAATGCTCTTGTTATTTGGTAATCAAGGTGAACAATACAATCCACTGTTATATGTCAGTAAGTTCCTCACATTGATCAATTTATATCAATTTAAGACTGGCAATCTTTAATCATTCAGGGTATGACCATATTTTAATCCATGTTGTAGGTCGACCTTAGGATCAACAAAGCGTTCCAATCTGTGGAGCGGCAAAATGTTGAGGTTCTTTGCCAACTTAGCCAGGAAATGGAGCTTGCAGTTCTAGGAATACAGACAATGCAGTCACAAATGGCTAAACTTCTTCAAGAAAAAGAAAATGTGAAAGAATTTCATTTGGAGAGTCAAAAAAGAATTGAAGATCTAAATAGTGAGGTCCTTAGATTGAATTCACAAATAATTGAAAAAGAAAGATCCTATGAAGCTAAATTGAAAGAGCTGAATACAAAGATCGAAGCACGGGATGCATCATTTATTTCGTGGAATGAAGAAAAAGAGGTAATGATTGAAAGGTCATCATGCTCTCTCCATAAAAGTATTTTGTTTCTAAAAAGCTTTGTGGTTTGATGAATAACAATATCTTCCCTTTCAGTTAGTGTACTAATTTGGCATATTTAGCCTTTTTTTTCTTCCTTGCAAAAGTATCTCTCCCTCTTCCCCTCTCTCTCTCTCTCCCCCCCCCCCCCTCGCCTTTTCTCCAGTAAAAGAATTCTTCTGTGCTGTATACTGTATGTTTGGCATGTAGAATGTGATAATGTGCAACAAGTAACAGTTAAAAGTAGAATGATTTATGATGCTTTATGGAGTTTCTAGTAAAAAGCTCCTTTGGGTTTTGCCACATTGGTTTAAAACACCATCACTCACCCATGTTTTGTTAACTGAAGTGTTAAAGAACTCAAGGGTGCATATGTCATACTGTTATCTGATGCTGATTATGGATATTTATGCACTACAATGCGTGTTGGCCCTACCAGACACATTGTTTGCTTATGGAGATAAGTATATAACAGTTATAGGTCTGCATTTGATGATGAAGGCTTGTTTTATATTTCCTTGAGTTAGTCGATCTGGATCCCTCACTGCCTCTATGATCATATCCACACATCATAATTTTTTCAGGCACTTGAAATCGAGGTTTCTGAGGCAAAACTTGTTGTGGCCCAGAAATCTTTTGAGTCTGCAACTCTTATAGCCAAGTTTGAAGAAGCGCAAGCAACTATAAGTGATGCAGACTCTACGGTCAAGGCACTAGTTGAAGCGAATGAAAAGGCAAAACTCGAAGCAGAAAAGTATCAAGAGAGGGAAGCTTTGTTTATTGCTGAAAGGGAAGGCATGTTAAGTGAAATTAATAGTCTAAAGAGGCTGCTGGATATGAAAGAACAAAGTTACAAGCTTATGGAAAAGAAATTTCAGTCAGGCTTGCTTGAAGCAAATGAGCTAGCACTTGAGCTGGAAGATGGCATTAGACTTCTGCAGAATTTGTTACTACAGAAGCTTGAGTTTGTTTCTTCTGATGTTGAGTGGATGAAGGAAAGGGTCCACCAGTTTGCAGAGTTGGCCAGAAAATGGTTAGAGGAGAATTGGTTGGAGATAATTGGCAAAGATTGTGCTATTTCTGTGTTGCACCTCTGTCACATGGGGATTCTTTTGGAGAGAATCACTGGGTTGAATGCAGAAAATGGTTTTCTTCAGCGTGGGCTCTGTGAGTCTAATTCTTTGACATCTAAACTGCGAGAGCACAACGACAAAGCCAAGAATGAACTAGAAATGTGCAGTGTTCTCAAAGGGAAGTTATTGCTTGACATCAACCATAGTTTTAGTCGTATTGCAAAGAAGGAACAAGAAGCAACTGAGTTGAACTCAAGATTAGACTCTTTTGAGAACAAGATTCTGCATTTGCAAACACAAGAAGAAGCAATGGTGGCACGGTCAAATTCCATGCACAACGAGCTTTCCATTTTGATTGAAGAGATTGATGCTACAAATAGGAGTGCCTTGGAAGCTGAATCCAAAGAAAAGGAAGTACTGCGCCGCCAACTGGACGAAGCTTCTCTTCTCAGTGAAATGTTGAAGGATAAAATGCTTGTAGAGTTGAATCTGCTTCAAACAGATAAATATATACCTTTAAATAAAATTCAAGGCTGCAAAGAATTTGAGCTGTGCAATTCACTTGCAGATTATCGAAGTGATTTGGTGATGACCAGTATTATGGCAAAGGATATTGAGTCTAGTGTTTTGGCTTGGGAACTGAAGCAACACAAACTACAGCTGCAAGAACAAAGAGTTATGTTTACTGATGTCCTTGAAGAATTGATGGCAGAAGCAATTTTATGGAAAGTGGATCTGCATTTGAAGAACATTGCGATCTGCACTTTACATGAGGAGAACAATGAGGCAAGGGTTCATTTGGAGAACCTGAAGCAAAATGGTGAAGAATCTATGAAACTTTTGCATGCCATGAACAAGGAAAACACAACACTTAAATATTCAATTGCCTCCTTAGAATCTAGGATCACATCCTTCCAAACAAATTTGGATGCAAAAAACAAAGCTTTGATGGAGTTGGAATGCTCTCATGCAACCGTATCTAGGGAGCTGGAACTGAAAACTGATGCCATGAATCGCATAAGTACTAGAGAAAATTATTTCAGTTCTGAAAATGCAATGTTGAAGCAGGAAATTCGAAATATTTTGTGCAAGGATCATCGCATGGTTGAATTAATGGCTAACATTGAAGCTGATAAGTTATTTGTCACCATTGAAGGCCGCTTGCAACTGGTTACTGATCATGTGCACAATTACATTTCTGAGCAAATTAACATGGTGAGCAAGTTATCCAACGAGTTAGACATCATTGAAGTATCAGCTCAGGAATTAAGCACCCAGAATTCTCTTCTCGAATCTGAATTAATCAGGAACGAGGAATTAACAAAGGGCTTATCATTTGATCTTAGCCTGTTACAAGAGTCTGCATCTGTTGCAAAAGATCAAGCAGCCGAGATTACAGAGTTGAGAAAAGTAATAAAATCTTTGGAACAAGAGCTTGCATGTAAGTCGCTTGAACTTGATGACGTTGTTTCTGATAGGCAACAATTAGAAGCAAGAATCTTGAAGTGTAATGAAAATGTTGCTGCCCTAGAGGAGGAACTGGGAAAGAAGTTTGATGAATTAAACATGGTTTCTATGGAGAATGCTGAACTAAAATCACAGGTCCAGTATATTGAAGAGATTAGTTGCACTATGGAGGAGTTAGCTGATAAACGTGAAGTCATTGGAAGACTTGAAGAAAAGTTGATTGAGCTGAGAACTTTAGTTGATGAAAGGGATGTCTGTCTTCAGAGCTTGCAAAATGATTTCTCCAAACTCTCAGATGAAAAGGCATCATGTGCCATTGAGTTGCTTACCTTTAAAGAAAAGCTGGAGATGGCTCAGGCACTTGCAGAAGAAAGTGAAGCAATTGCTACAGAATCTCGGCAGGTGCTTAGAACTTATTTTATTATTACTCCCTCCGTTCCAAATTATAAGTCGCTTTGACTTTTTGGTACATAGAATTTGTTATGTAAGACATACTCTCTTTGTTCCAAATTATAGGACGTTTTGGCTTTTTCTAGATACATTGCTCTCACTATGCATCTAGACATAGTGTATATCTAATTGCATAGCAAAAGTAACGAATCTAGAAAAGCCAAACCCTCTTATAATTAAAAACGATTGAGTGTGTTATATCTAGATGCATAGCAAAATGGATATACCAAAAAAGTTAAAGCGACTTATAATTTGGAACGGAGGGAGTATTAAATTGATGTGTATTCATTGAAAAGGTTTTTAATTCTTGTTTCTGTGAATATAATTGTGCCAGTTCCATTGAAAATTGCAGATAGCTGAGGAACATAAGGCATATGCTGAAGGGAAGGATGAAGAAGTAAAGGTATTGGAGAAGTCAATTGAAGTACTTGAGAATACTGTATATCATTTAGAAAGCGAAGTAAGTTGTGCTGCTTTTTTTATCTAAGTGTTGATTAGCCATTCAATTTTGTTTGTCGTCATTTTGAAAGTTTATTCTTTCTCAACGCTATTTTTGGCTATTTCTCCTAAGGTGGACATTGTCAAGGAAGAAGCAGAGCAGCAAAGAATGCAGCGAGAAGAACTAGAAGTGGAGCTGCAGAAAGTTAGGCAACAAATGCTAGCTGTTCCACCCTCTGGGAAAACAAGGAGATATATGGAAGATGGAATGGTTGATTTAGCTGACTTGTCCAGGTTTGTATGGTTATTAGTTCTATTACAAGCTACATATATTTACAGTTGTAAGAGAAACAGTTACCACTCAACCTGACTCTCTTGCAGGCCCCCAACTGATATGCATAATGAGCTTCTTTCTGCTCAGGAGACTATTAGAATACTTGGAAAGGAGGTTTCTGAGAAGGAGTCAGAGGTAATCACAGATTCGTTAATTGTTTACCAGATCACTTGCAAGGTTTTATTAGTCATTCATGCATTCATTTTACTGCTGTAAAGTGTAGTCTTTGTTGTAGATTTCAGGACTATTTTTTTTTCTCTTTATAGATTGCTCAGTGCAAGGAACATATCTCAGAGCTAAACATTCATGCTGAGGCAGCGGCACAAGAATACAAGCGCAAAGTAAGCACTTTGTGTGTCTGTTTATTTTGAAGAAGTCAATTTATTAATAATCAAAATAAAACTAATGAAAGATGATCTGGTTAGTTGATGGAGCTGGAGGTCATGGCACAACAGGTTAAGACAGACAATTCTTCAGCACATGCTTGCTCTGGGAGACAAGAGAAGATTAACTCAAAACCTCGGGGTTCAGGTTCTCCATTTAAATGTATCGGCATCGGCTTTGTACAGCAAATGAATTCTGAGAAAGATGAAGAGCTTAGTGCTGCAAAGCAACGTATTATGGAACTCGAGGGTGTTGCAGCAAGTAGACAAAGGGAGGTGAGTTTACTCTTAGTTTTTCACTTCTTCTTTTTTTCCTACTTTTATTATTTTGCCAACCTATATTTGTTATTTTGTTTGAAGATATTCATGTTGAACGCGAAATTAGCAACAACAGAGAGCATGACACACGATGTGATTCGTGATATGCTTGGGGTTAAAATGAACATGACAACTTGGGCGGTAGGTAAATGGATTTGTGTACCTCATCATCGTAAAATATTTTCAGTTTTGCATCTAAACCAATTATGTTTCAGGCTCTAGCTGACAACCAGCAAAAGCTGGAGACAAAAGAGTTGGTTACTTCTCAAGCACAGGAAAGTAAAGAGGTAAGTTCTGCATAATAGTTTTTGTCAACTAATCTTCCTTTTCATTTATGTTAACATATATGTTCAGCAGTACAATGAGCTGATGAAGTTGAAGCAGCAGCTTGATGAATTGATTGAAGAGAGACAGAGGTAGATACTTCACCATCTGTGACCTCTTAGCATCTCAATAATAAGTCATTGTGACGGCATGTTGATTTTATGGTGCAGTTGGCTTGATGAAATAAACCAGAAACAATCAGAACTTGGAACTGCCCGTATTACTATAGAGAAATTACGACAACAAGAACACTTTATGGTAGCTGAAATAGAGTTGTTAAAGGTACATCAATCATTTTTCTATTGCAAAAGGACCATTCTTATTCCTCTTTCATGGTATATTTTGTAATTACTGTTGGTTGTTAATTTGTAGGCTGAGAATTCAAACTACAAAACTATCATCCTTAATCTTGAAGCTGAAGTGAAGAACCTTACCAGGCAACAGAATCTTCAGCTTCGAATAAATCACCATGTCAAAACAAAGGTAAGGATTATTTTGGTACCTAATTTGGCTTTTGTGAACATTGGTATTTCCCTGTGTGATCATCTCATGCATCTTCACACCACTGAACAGGAAGAGAATATCCTGCTGAAAAGGCAGAATGAAGAGCTAAGTGCAAAGCTGAAACAGCTGGGAGGCATCCTTACCCGTACAAAGGAAGAGCTTGCCCGCTACAGGGTTTCAAATGGAAAAGATCCACACGAACAGATAGAAGAGGAGGAGCTTCTGAGGAAGAAATTAGATGTGTGTCTGCTTTCCTTTTTATTTGTCAAATATTTATGCAAAAAAGGTGTGAGGACTGATGGCACTGACAAACAGTCTGATTGTGAACAGGAGAGCGAACTAGATAGAAGTCAACTGGCAGAAAATCTTTCAAGTTTATGCTTCAGTATTCTGAAGGTATACATGAATATCTTACTAGGAACTTAAGAAGTAATGTTATCATGCACTTGATACTGGTTTGGTAGATTTACAAGGCCAAGCACTAATCCTGCTGTTGTACTAACAGGTTGCTGGAGTTACGAACTCTGAATCTGACGCTAGTCTTTTGAAAGCATTGGAATGCTTAAATCAGCTCCAGTGCCGTATTGCTTCTTTGGAAGGCGAAGTTGAGGATCTAAATTTAAAGGTAATGATGTGGTAATTCATTTTTTCATTGAGCTGATTGACTTTTCGTATTTAGTGGGTAATGAATGATGTGGTAATTCATTTTTTAATTGAGCTGATTGACTCTTCATATTTGGTGGGTAATGATGTGGTAATTCATTTCTGAATTGAACTGACTGAATCTTTATATTGGGTGGGAGGGATATAACTGGAGTACTTTGGTCCTGAAAAGAGCACAGTAACTTCTTTTTTCTTTGCCTGGTTTGTTGTGTCCATTTGATATAAACAGTTAAACACACAGCCGTTATGTATGCCAACTTTGAAGTCTGAAGCCACTCTCATATGTTAACTCTATGCTTTCATGTGATTCATTCCTTAACAAATTGCAATGTATGCAGTGCAAACTATTGCGTGAAAAAGCCCGCCTGTCCGAGCTCAGGAGCAGCTCATCGTCTTTGAGCACAGGGGCAAAGGACAGTTTGAGATCACAAAGTCCGGACACATCTCCAAGCATTTCTTCCTTCCGATGACACAGAGGACTGATATATCACCTAAACTAGTGTACATACATAACACATTCTGTGTAACTAGTTAGCCGTCAGCTAACAGCAACGTGCAGGTCTCATGCATCTCCTAGTACAGTCGGAACTACTTAGGGAGGATTAGAACCCATTTCAGTCCAACAATCTCTTTTGCTGATTTTATATCTGCTGAAACCATATGTAAAATATACTGTGTATATATACTCGATGTTGTTCAATCGAATATTTGCCTACGTTTCTCTTTTAGTGTAGAGGAAGATGTGGAAATTGGAATGCAGTTCCTACCCATGCAAAATAGTGTCATGTTTATTCAGACTTTTAGCTGTCCAGTACAGATCCTAGGTAGACCTTGGACTTATCTCGATCTACATGTATTAGGATGAAAAATTAACAAATTCCCACTCTAACTCATTTCAACGTATATGAATTGGTGCAAATCAGGTCTAAGGTCTAAGGTCTAAGGTCCGATCCAATCTCGGTACGAGTTTGAAGTTTGGAGGTTTTCTCGATTTATGTGATTTTTTTTTCTTAGGCCTTATTTTGCTACACACAAATATACTCTAATCCACGTGGGTTGAAGTTGAAGTTGAACTAAATTACATTTCAATCTCTCAAATCACATAGATTAAAATATATTCGTATACAGCCAAACAAGCCTTAGCCACAACAACTGGGGTTATCTTACCCCTGCGGAGTAAGTTTTTTTTTGGGTGTAATTGATGCAAAGCCAAAGAACACAACGAAGGTTGTTTGTCAATGATGTGGGATTTGTGTTCTCACCGCCTGCATTGCAAACAAACCCTACGTCGAATGCCTACTTCCGCGGTTGTTTGTCAATGATGTGGCCATGTCCAAATCCTATTTTTTGGGACGAAAATGGTACGTAGCCTCCTTGGTGAGAACACAACGGTGCTGCCACGTCACAGTGGCCAAGTCAAAGCTCGGCTGCATGACCTGCTGCAGCACCGCTGGGCGCTGGCTCCTTCCGGCCGCCGCATGAGACGAGCCGCCTAGCGTCGCTGGTCCCACACGGCCCCACATGTCATCCCACCAACAAACCCCACGCGCGTGCGTCGGCGTCCCGGCTCCGGACCGGTTTGCCGGTTGGTGCCTTTGCCGCTGCCGGAGGCACGAACGGCGCCGCCCCCGGCCCCACTCCACGCCGCGTGGGACCCACCAAACACACTTACCCAAAGCAAAGGTTTCGATTCCCTCCCTCCTCTCCCTCTCACGCGGGGCACTGGGTCCGTGGGCCCGGACAGCCTGCGCGGCCCCGCGTGTCGGGGACGGAGACCGCTCCTGGGCTCGGTTATACCCGACACGGGCCGGCGGCCCGCAGGAAGGCCCAGATTAAAAATAAAAAGAGCAGCGGAGCCGAGCAAGTGCAGAGCATGCTCTTCCTCCAGTGCCAGCAGCAGCCTCGCGTCCCGTCGCCATCCCCGTCCGCGTCGGCGCCGCCTTTTCGTCCCCGCGTCAGCGTCGGCGTCGCGGCTCCACAGCTGAGCAGCGTGCGCGTCACCGGCGGGAGGCGAGGGCAGGCGGTGGTGGCGATGGCGTCCGCCGACGCGCGCTTGGCGGGGATCGCCGCCTCCATCCGCGTCATCCCCGACTTCCCCAAGCCAGGTGGGTTGTTGGTTCGCCCCCCGCCTCAGGCCTTTACTCCTCTCTCTCTCTTCCTGCTGGATCGCTCGCGTGGGTGGATGGGTTGCTGGATGAGTGCCGAGTCGATTCGATCCGTCAGCTTCGTATTCGGGATTTCGGAGTTTGCGTTAACTGTACTACGCATAGACTCGCGTCCACTGCTTATATTTTTACTGAAACTGTAGGAGTATAGACTAGCACTTTTCTTGGGGTTAAATAATAAAATAAACTGCATAAGCTCGCGTCGCTGCGTACATTTCTAGTAAAACTATAGGAGTAGAGTAGCACTTTTCTTGAGGTTTATTTGCCTTCGCGTGCAAAGCACGTGCAGACATCTCTCATGATCTGTAACAAACAAACAAGTACGTAGCACATGACACACTATTTAGTTATCACGGCTCGGTCTAGATTTCTCTGCGTGCGAATAATTACGGTGCTGTGCTTCTAATTGATTATGGGTTGCTCCATTTCTGTGTAGGGATCATGTTCCAGGACATCACGACGTTGCTGCTCGACCCCAAGGCGTTCCGTGACACCATCGACCTCTTTGTTGAGCGGTACAAGGACCAAGGGATCACCGTAGTTGCTGGTAATGTATAGTTGCACGGTCATTCCTTTCTGGATTCAATAGAGAACTTTAGAATTGTATAAGCAATGAAATGGATAGCCTTATATGCTCTGTGATTCTCATTTTCTCGTGTTTGGTGCCATTTTAAAACAGGTGTTGAAGCTAGAGGGTTCATTTTTGGTCCTCCTATCGCCTTAGCTATTGGTGCAAAATTTGTACCTTTGAGGAAGCCAAAGAAGTTGCCAGGTCTGCCATCATTAACTTTGTTTTTTTTTTTTTTTTTGACAAGAACTTTGTTGTTGTTGTTGTATTGTAGCTCTGTTGTTGTTGTTGTACTGTTACTTCTGAGATCTGAGCTCATGTTGGACGAAATAGCTAACACACTTTCATCTATCTACTAGGCGAGGTGATCTCTGAAGAGTATTCTTTGGAATATGGAACTGACAAAATAGAAATGCATGTTGGAGCTGTACAGGCCAACGATCGGGCTCTTGTAGTCGATGATCTTATTGCCACTGGTGGAACACTCTCTGCAGCTGTCAAACTTATTGGTGAGCTCATCTTGTGTTATATTTTTTTTTATGTGTATACAATGTCCTACCACAATTATCTAAATCTTTTTTTTATCATAAAAGTCATTTAAACGATGTTTTAATTTTTCTGAAGTTGCATATTTATAAATTAAAAATGGTGACAGTTCCCTTCTCTCACAGTTCTAGCTTTTAGTAAACATTGCACTGAATCTTCTTTTTCAATTTGTGATCTGAGATTTAAAAAGGCTTAGCACGAATACTTGGATACTCTTGAAGAAGAAACTTGAAGGATTTTTTTATGAGCTTCAATTTGTTGTTACAGGGGAGGAGCTTCTCTGAAGCTAGGCTGGCCAGCCTCCTCTCTCTCCTCCCACCCACCCCTAATCCCAAAAGCTGTTGAAGAATATGCTTAGTGTTACTTAAATCTTAATTATACACTAACACTACCATCTTATTTTAAGTCCTGCCCCACCCCATTTCTTGGGGAAACTCTGCTGCTGTATATGCCTTTCAAGGAACTGCAGTTTCTGGCATGCTAAGTATCATTTGGCACCGCTTTTCTGTGATACATTGTGTGATAATTTATTTACTTCATTCTTATCCCTTTTCCTTTTCAGAACGTGTTGGAGCAAAGGTTGTTGAGTGTGCTTGTGTCATTGAATTGCCAGAACTGAAGGTATATTCTGCTTTGAAACATCAATTTCCCTGGTTGGCTGTAGACAAATATTATACATATACCACTGTAATTTGTTCATGCTCTTATTGCGAGTTTCTTATGGATCCAAATAGGCTCCTGACAACTTCGTTTTTGTAAATTTTCAGCGAGTAGGAAAGGGTTTTAAAAAAACAGTTAATCTAAAATTTTCAAGTACCATCAATGGCACTACCATCTTAGACGCAGGAATTCTGCACTCTAAAAAATCATTCTAATCTACTAGGAAAAATCTCATGATAAACTATGTTGTGTACTATTCTAACTACAACATGGATTCAGGGCCGAGACAAGCTTGGAGACAGGCCAGTTTTTGTTCTTGTGGAAGCAGACGCTTGAGCAGAACTTGGGACTTCTCAGAGAGTTAGAGTTGGCGCTGCTGATGGTCCCTCTCTGGAAACAACAAAGTTTCCCATGTTACCATGTTGGCTATTTTCTGGCTGACGCGTAATAAAGTTTTATTCCAAATTGTGATCCCCTGAATGATTTGTCAATGTAAACATGATTGCTGGTACTTGTAAACTGTGGCTTATGTTTTGTCAAAATAGGGCTAATTATTCACATCAATTAAGGATAATTCTGATTGGAGCTTGCTGTTTGTTCTAGTAATGTTACTTTTTTGTCTGTTGAACTTATTTCGGTTGTTTCAATAGTGTTCTGTGAGAGAGAATGTCATAGTACGACTGATAAGTTCAAGCGAACAGATTGCCATCACAATAACTGAATAATGGCTGATGTATGGAGATGGGCTTCTGAATTGATTTTGGGAGATCATGTGCTGGCCATAAGCTAAGGGCTCTGGTGGTCATGGGCTCTAAATCAGTATTTTCCCTGATGAACATGAACGCTATTTCCCTAGACTATGGATTGTATTTCTGATTATGCAGTTTGATACACATACTCTGTATTCCTTTAGCAATTTCCTTTATCTCAATTGGCATTTAGCATGATCTTTTGCCTCTTGATTATACAGCTTGAACCTTTGGAATCCCTCAGACAGAATTGAACACGTGGAAACAATTAGTTGCATAACTGAGAAGGATTGTGAATCTTGACTAATTATATTTACTAAAAGCATTTTGTTCTAGGCAATGCATATGTTTTCATAGAGGTGGGATATTTGGCTGACTTTTGCTGTCCTACCTATGCATCATTGCTACAACTGGAGTGCCTGCCTATCTCTGTGTTAAGGTGTTCTTGGTGTACTCGTTAATAGCTTTATGACCTGAAATAGGTCCATTAGTTTGTGTGCTTTATTAAAAGTATCATTATTTCCTTACCCTAGAGTACTGCATTAACTAGATTATACCTTTTAGAGAACAATGCTATCTGCCTGGTACTTTTAGAGAACAATGCTATCTGCCTACCAGATTTTAGTTTGTAAATTAATTGATGTTGTTTTCTTCTGAACATTCTGGTTAATGATGCTTTGCTTGAGTCGTATTTCACATGATTATTGTTATGGATTCAGGAAATGTTTCCTCAATCATCTATTATTTTTATGTTTGACTATGAACTCTATTTGTATGATCTTTGACTTCTAGTATGTTCCATTATCTTATGATAGTCAATCTGTTTACTTTGACTTCTTTGCCTTGCATTAGCTGATGGTGCTCATTCTAAGTAGCTTTTTTTTTCTGTGTATTTGTGATCAGTGGGGTTAGTGTTATCTGTTTGTTTTATTAGGTTAATCAAGTATTGATATTTCTTTGTTTTATTGTTCTGAATGCCTATGCATCCCTGTGAATTCTCTCTCAATGTATGTTCCCTTGTGTTTCGACTGTTGAGCGAAATGGTCTCGATTTGATGAGACCATGCAGAGGTTCTCACTTTTTTACTCTCTGAGCATCATGACTCCATCAGTTAAAATATAGAGGAATCTTTTGGGAGTATCTTATTTTATGTCATTTTAATGAGAAAACCAGCTAAACCTATATGTGTATGGTAGACTTTTAACTGCATGTTGACTTCAGTTGGCTGTGTGACCTTGTTCTGGTTCCTGCAATTTACATGTGAGGTGCATTTTTCTTGCCCTGGAATTTGCATCTGTTTTCTTCTCTTAGTTTGGAAGAAGGTGAATACAAAAGAAAAACGCACACTTCCAACACAACGCTTACACACATCATTTTTTTTTTACAAAATATTAGACACGCCAATGCTAGTGATACATTCTCTGCCCAAGTTATCAATGCATTCTTTTTTTTTCCTCCCTGAAGCTACATACGTAGTAGTTCAGTCACAATAAAAGTCTGTGTTTACTCTGAAGAGCTATAATGCCATCGTTTTTATGTTGACTTTAGAAGATACTACCTCCGTCCATAAAAAACATGCAATTATGGGATCCGTGTTGGTCAAATTGATTCAAGTTTGACCAAGATTATAATAAAAAGTAATAGTATTTATGTCGTTAAATAAAATTATTATGAAAATATATTCTATTACTAATCTAATGGTATATTTTTTGCATCAAGAATGTTAGTACTTTTTTATATAACTTCGGTCAAAGTTCAAATTGTTTGACTCCTCGATAAGCGAGAATTGCATGTTTTGTTGGACGGAGGGAGTACAACGTTATAGGACTTTGATTATGATAACATATTAGCGATTGTGTAAGTCAAATAGGTACAATAAAAGCTAAAAAACAATTCCAAATTAATGTTGTCAATGAATGTGACATAAATCTTAGTTCGCTTAGTAATGTATCAAGTGAATTCGAATACAATAGATGGTGATCGTTTAATAGTCATGTTACTGCAGTCCTTATATTTGCTTGTATCATAGTTTCCCAAACCTACCTCACCATCTTATCTTATACTTTGAAGTAGAAATAATGTGTGATTAGAAAAATAAAAAATGTTTTAAATATAGCTCAATATAGTTATTTCATGAAAGCAAACATACTCATCATAAAATGTAGCTTTTCTTGAGGAAAGCACAACAGAGCAAGGCTATCGGCTGGCATAATTTATTGGTGCCAGTTTGCACGATTAGTTTACATGCTATGAACAGAATATCTTTTATGATCTCCAAAGAAGTGACCCCATAAGGAATTTGGCCTTCCCATGCTTTGAAGTTGAACTTTGCGAAGTCAGAAAATAAACTGAAGTGCTTACTAGGCAATGATCATATATTATGTTCTTTGTTTCTATGCTATTATTGATTATTGATATGTTGTTGGTTGTTTAGGCATTGTATAATGCATACTCGTGCAGTTTGGCCGCATAGCATTGGAGACGTCCCTTCTTTCGTACAGCTAAAGGGTAAGAATCATGGCCATAAACAAACTTCATCTTGTTCCCTTGGAATCATTTTCCTTCCCAGCATCTTAGCTGTTGCTGTTTGACAAGGAGAGGCAAGAGGTCCCTTCTAAGGACATGCCAGAAGTACAGTTGATTTGTACACCATGGTGGATCTGAGTCATGTGCAGCTCTTAATTGCTAGATGGATGCAGATCACTTGTTGCTGATGAGGATATCAGCAGCGCATCTCCAGCAGGTTCAGATTTGTCGGGCACTGCGGAAACCTGGCACCTATGTGGAAACCTACATTGTGGCCTCCATATTTTTTTTCTGAACACAATTGTGGCCTCCATTTTGATGATGCACATGCTCTTCGATTCACAAAATGTGCCATAATCTGAATTTAAAATTTGATTGAGTTTTCTGAAGGCCTTTGGTAATCTTGCTGCGGCTGGTGCCCTGTTTGACCTTTACAAAAGTGGCATTTTATACAGCATCTTTGCATTTTTTTCAGTTTTTTTTTCACTTTATAGTGTATACGTATGTGGTCTAAATTGCATTTAGAACTGCATGGAATGGGACTGTAGCTAGGCACTGACTTATCGCTACGCAAGTCTAGTTCAGAAAATTTTCACTGGATTGGCTCTTTGTCTGAAATGTATCCTTGATCTGGAGTCCTTCTTCCCCCTTCGCAAAGGAGAAAATGATTGAGGCTTTGCAAGTTCCACAGAAGAACGCCAGTATATTCTACATTGAAGAATGAATGTATCATTCCTCTATATCAGCAGAGAGGCGTTAGCATATCTCCTTCAGTTTGTAAAGAATGTTCAGATTCCTTCCACCATGTTCGTGCAAGCCTCTCTTTGCATATCCTGTATTCTTTATTCCATCTCCCCCAACCTGCACCACTCTTTTATTCTATTCAATTTTTTTGAGGTAAACCCTGTCCCTATTCAGAGATCATAGACTTCCTGTCACAGCCCTTGATGAGCCAATGATTAGTGAAGTGTCCCCAATCATTGAACCTCCATCATAGACAGGCCACGGCACTGTAATCTTGGATAAGTCACTGTCTCTTGTCTACCAGCTAGCAGTTGAAGTTTTCTGATCTTGTAATTAACCTTTGCACCCCCAGGACATACCTCATCTTGGTTGATTCTAGTCCTTAACTTTGGCCATAAACTACTCCATCCCAACCGTGGACCGCCATTCTTTAATCACAGTCACATTTTTAAAATTTGAAGATTATGCTCCAGCCTCCAGCAACATTTCTGAATTCTGGTTCCTGAACAGTATAAAAGCACCTGCACTTGTGCACTAGTCTTCATCAAGCTAGCATCTCAGACATCAGCATCTACACACTACACAACCACCTCTGACCTCTGGGCCTCATTTCACATCACAATGGAGGCTGGAGGGTTGATCGCCGAGGTCGGTTGGACCGAGTTCGACTTCCTGTCGCACGGCGAGGAGTCGGAGGTGATGGCGCAGCTGCTCGGTGCCTTCCCCTCCCATGGCGAGGAAGGCCAACACGAGCTGCTGCATTGGCCTGATGAAGCTTCCAATGCATACAGTGATAGTGTCCCACCTGCATGTGAGGGCTACTATTTTTTGAGCAACTCAAATGAGGCCCTTGGGAGCAGCTCCTGCGCTGCACCAGGTGCCCTGGGCTCGGTGCAGGAGGAGCACAGTGCAGCTGAGTACCTGAATCTGATTGCAAACCATAGCCATTCCTTCAACTGTTATGGGAATGGTGATCCGAGCTGTGAGGATCTGGATGATCCGATGATGGGCGTCAGTATGCCTGGTTCAGTAAGCGCCGCTCCAAACAAGAGCAAGAGGAAGCACATGGTAGAAGAACACGATGGCCAAGCCCAAACGAGAGTAAGTCTTGGTGATCAGCTTCCTTTTGACCGGTGATGTTGTTCATATCATGTCATTGATAATGATAGCTAAGCCCTCAGATTTCTAATGCAAATGCTGGCTGTTTGAAATCGTGTAAACGCAGGGCCGGAAATGCTCGCGGAGTGCTGGTGAAGCTAAGCGATCCAAGAAGAGTGGAGACGAAGCCATCGCAAGTGGAAGCCCGACCAGCTGCTGCACCTCTGACAGTGATTCAAATGCCTCTCTAGAGTCTGCAGATGCTGATGCCGATGCCGATGCCGATGCTTGTCGTCCGAAAGGCAAGGGCCGGGCAGGCCGTGGCACGACGACTGAACCCCAGAGCATCTATGCAAGGGTACCACGTACATAATATAATCATCCTCCTGTTCTGTTGATGAAATGATGATGATGTATCGATCTCTCCTATGTGTTTAATTGTAACTGAACCTGACATTGACCGTTGCTTGCTGTTTTCTTTGGTTATGCAGAAGAGGAGGGAAAGGATCAACGAGAGGCTGAAGATCCTGCAGGGTCTGGTGCCCAACGGGACCAAGGTGGACATCAGCACCATGCTTGAGGAGGCAGTCCACTACGTGAAGTTCCTGCAGGTCCAGATCAGGGTGAGGATGATCTCCGTGCATAATCTGATTCCGTCTCATCTCAGTGTCGCGCCATCATCATCCTCGCTAACAGCTCCTTGTTCTTCTTATGATCCTGCAGCTCCTGAGCTCTGACGACACGTGGATGTATGCGCCCATCGCGTACAACGGGATGAACATCGGGATCGATCTCAACTTGGACAGATGATCCATCGCAGCATTCGTTACCTGACTGACACTCATCAGTGTGCTTGCTTGTTGCAGTCATCATCAGTCTGCAAGTTTTTAGAAACTGTCGCTGAAGGGTCGATCATACTGGATAGATGATACACAACAAGTCGTAGCACGCCCAGTTGCTACTGCTACAACACTTACATCAAGAAACGGTTTTTGTTTTAGTCCCAAAATTGAACGGGACGTTTTCTGTTCCTTTTCTTTTGAGAAGAAAAGACACCTTTTGACAAGACCTTGAGACTTGTACAAGTTTGAAATTGTTCTCTTGGGAGCACAGACCAACACTTGTGATTGACGCTTTGCTCAAATCTCTCCTCCTCTTCGTGCCTGCGGTTTTATTTGAACGTTCCAAAGCTAGTTATAAATCCTGTGGAACAGGAATGAATAAGAGTAATTCCACCAGATTGACTAAAATCAATCTCCTTTCCCTATACCGAGAGCAATAAAGGAGATTAAGGCCAAAAAAGCAGGCTCAAGTAACAATCTTTTTTTCCTATTTTTTTTTTCTCAATCCGTCAAAATCTCACCTCAAACTTCAAATGAAAAACAACCACAAGAGAGAAGAGAGAATAGGAAGAAGAATTGAGAGGGTTAAGACTAGCATACGGGTCCCGCATAAATAAAGGGATGCATATTTGTCCTTCTGCTGTAGCCATATCCCTAATCTCCCCTATCTCATGCAATCTAGTATTCTCAGTCCCATATACCGCTATAGCAAATTTTAAGAAAAAGTGGAAATTAGATATGTGGAGTCACACTTAATGGGTGCTCATCTCTCCTTTCTTTCAGCAACCTCCCTCTTCTACAGCCTCTCCCTTTTCTTACATCTCTGTCTCTCTCTCCTCCCTCTTTCTTAACTAACCATGAATCATCACGATGAGATATGGCCTAGATCATAGAAGTTAGGAAAAAAAAGTCTATTCTACCTACTTGAACTATCGTAGATAAATATTACGCAACCACATCACCAATTGCATGGCATAAATGTATTCAACATTAATGAATGTTGGATTTATTTTAATTATATTGCTGCATATCATATTTCTGCCATGCAAAATTTGAGAATAGAGCATGTTTATACACCGATTAGAATGTTTTGAGAATTTTCTATGTTTTTGGATATAGTTTTTTATTTTTTATAGCTAACTATTTTTAAAGCATCTAGAGATATTTTTCTGAGCTCTGAATATTTTATTTGGATTTGGCATATCCCATTCTATCTCTAGATATGTTTTCAAAAAATTTAAAGCATAGAAACATTTTTGTGCTTTAAAAACCTATCAAGTATTAATTGAACTTTTTAAAACAACACAACCACCCCAAACCTGGGCACGGGGGTAATTTAAAAGGTCTCAAGAGTTAGGAAATAAATTGTCTGATTTTGGAGTTTATGGAGGAAAATCAAACTATAGTGATAGTTCAGTGAGATATTTTCTTGAAATTAATTACCACGTCACAATGGAACAGGTCTATTCTCTAAACCGTTCAAATTAAGTCCTTACCTTGTTTGGAGTGGTTTTGAAGATGTTTTGTTCCTTTTTAGTTATCTTTTAATCCAGATAAAATGTCTCTGCATCTTTGAAAACAAGAGAAAATTTTGGGAGACAGATTGTGATACATAAAATCCAAATAAAATTTTTAGAGATTATAAAAATACATCTAGATACTATTTAAAAATAGATTTAGCTCTAGAAAAATGGAAAAAAGAGAAAAATATAGAAAATTTCCAAAACATTCTAATTGCTCTAAAGATAAAACCACCTTCAAAACCACACCAAACAAGGGTTAGAAATTAATTTGAATGGTTTTAAAAGTTTAGGGAGGTAAAATTTCTGAATTTAGTATGTTTCAAAAAAAAGTCTGAATTTAGAGCTTGAGGAGGAAAACCAGACTACAGCAATAATCCAGGAGGTAGAATAGACGTTTTATTTTTCTATATCATCGTGGGCTTATTTCGGCCCTTATTTGGGCATCCCAGCTCCAGATGGGCCCCAAAAAAGCCCAACAAACGTTTCGCACACGCACGTGAGAGAAGGGAATCCCCCAATTTGGGCCCCAAACCCCACTAGTAACCCACGCTTCCCTCTCCTCGCGCCCGCCATGGCAGCCGCCGCCTCAGCCTGCGGCGGCGCCGGCTGCGGGCCGCAGTGCACCTCCTCCGCAGGCGGCGAGGAGGGTGCTCCGGCGGAGAGCATGGGACGCCTTTCGATCTCCGCCGCCACGTGCGGCAAGTGCGACGGCGGCGGCGCGGCCGTCGCGGTGGCCGGGGGCGTCGGCATGTGCGCCGACTGCTTCCGGGCACACCTCTTCGGCAAGTTCAAGCTCGCCGTCACGAGCAACGCCATGGTGCGCCCCACGGACGCCGTCCTCCTCGCCTTCTCCGGCGGTCCCGCCTCCAGGTCCCCAGTTCTCCCTATTTTCCCCTTCCTTATTTCTAGGCCTTCTCTCTACCGGGTAATTTGGGCAATACTGTGCACAGTGACGAGAGATCGATACACAACTGGTCGAAAAAAGAAAAGGATCAATACACACTGTTACAATTTCCAAAGTATAAATAATGGGTGGCACCGTGGCAGAATAATCAGTTAGGCCGTTTTTATGTTGCTTCACTTGGAGTGATTTTGTTATGATCGACTGAGTTGAAGTGTTGCCGCACAAACATAGGGTGGCTCTGCAATTCATACACGAGATGCAGTCCAAGGCGATCCAGAGCCGGGAGACGAGTAACTCCCAGGCCCTGCCAGCCTTCAGCCTTGGCGTCGCATTTGTCGACGATAGCGTCCTTTCAGTGAGGCCGGGACACGAAATCGACACGGCGATCGAAGATATCAAGTTGATCGTGTCGAGTTTATCACCAGGGGATAAGAAATTGCACGTCGCCCCTCTTGAGGATGTACTCTCGTCTGGATCAGATGACAAGGCAGCCAGGCTGAAGGAGGTGGTCGGCGTGATCAATGATGAGACGGGTAGGGACGACTTTATTCGGTGCCTGCGCATGCTTTCACTGCAGAAGGTGCTTCCCTTCAGTGCTTGTCTTTCACATGTTTTAATCTTTATTTATAGGTCGAAATTACCATTTCATGTCTGATATTTTGCTCAGATTGCGCTGGAAAATGGCTACACCAAAATCATGCTGGGAACATGTGCTTCTGGAATAGCATGCCATGTGCTATCCGCAACCGTGAAGGTATATAGCTGATCTGGTGATGTTTGATCATTCTTGAAAAGAACATGAGAGAGCGTTGCAAGCATAATTGAATTACTAATTTTCCCAGGGTCAAGGCTACGCTCTGCCAGCTGATGTCCAGTATGTTGATACACGGTGGGAAGTACCCGTGGTTCTTCCACTTCATGATTGCCTGGCCCAAGAGCTTAACCTGCTCTGTGAACTTGATAGGTAAGATAAATGCTCGCTTATATTAGCGTAGTTGTCTGTTGTCCTCGCTGTGGTTTTTCTTATAATGGGTTCTCTGGTCAGTTTGAAGACACAGCAACTTCTTGATAGGCCTTGCAGTGGCATCAATGGCTTAGTTGCATCCTTTGTTTCACGGCTAAGGGTAGGGCCTCTTGTTCTTTGCATTTCAGTTTCTTACTGACTTAAGTTGCTATTCTGTATTCAAGCTGAAGTTGTATTCTTGTTTGATGAATACTTTTATAAATGTCTTGTGGGGGCAGCACAAACAATAGTTTTGAACATTTTCTCATTTCTATTTACAGGAAGAGAACCCTTCTCGAGAGCATACCATTTTAAGAACTGCACAAAAGCTTAAGCCATTCTCTTTTAACAAGTTCTCAGCAAACGGCTACCATGATTTCCTGCCGTCACGGCTTCGTCCCAAGTTTCAGAACATTGATGCCAACGAGTCTACTTTGTCTGAGATTCTTTGCCTGATATGTGGAAGCCCGTTCAGTGAATCAGAACTTCAGAATTTGGAAAACACAAAGCACAAGGCTCAGAAGAAAATTGATCTGTATCCTGCTCATTGCTGTCAAAGCTGCCATTTCCAGATTCTCCCAGCAGCTACGGATATGTATGGACATTTCTTTTCACTACTACCGAAGTTTTGGACTGAGAAAGTGGACACTGCATCTGCCAGCCATAGCTCACTAAGGTCAGGCTGACATATCTTTCTTTACGGGCTGCCTCATTGTCTGGGTATATCTAGTGCATGTTATCAGTGATTACTAAGGCAAGCATGTTGGGTGTATTTCTATATGTTGTGGCACTCTATTCATTTACTAATATCATGTGTCCTGTTCATTCTTTCAAGAGCACTGATATGGTAAAGTGTTTATTTCAGAGATCAGATAGCGGACTACCTGCTGGATGAAGACGATGAAAACTGACATTAATCTCTGATTTCATGACATAATTTGTTGGAGTCACAATGTTTAATTCATATGGAATGTCCGAATGCTGGTTTATACTGACATGTTTCGTTTGTTGTACAAGAAAGCATACCAATTCTAGTTGGGCCTCACACATGCATATGCCAAACTTATGTATAGCAGTGTTTCTTTCTTTTTCCCTCGACGAAACCAGTGTTACTAGTATGACACTGTTCTGTTCAGCTCCTGATATTCTCAAACTCATCTGGGATCTCTATAGTGATGAGGCAAACCATCAATTGCCAGCAGGTTTCCACTGATTTTATAAAGACAGCACAGGTTGGAGAGCTGAATGTTTCCCACTTACATGTGATCTCATATCAGTTGGTCTCATCTCCCGTGCTGACGTGCTGTGCCAGCTATTCTGCCAACAAACAGTGTAACAAGATGAACTTATCTAGTGATATTTGGACAATTCATTATAATTTCTGTATGTACTGTGGTTACAATCAGTTACCCCTTTGAACATGATTCGAAGGATGCTTTTGGGACGTACAGAAAAGTGCTGCATCTTTGTCCCTTGTAGCACTGAAGGGATGCACATCCTATTGCCAATTCAAAATGCAAAGCGAGAATACAACAATGAACACCACACATCACATACAAATGTACTGCAATACAAAAACAGTTGCATGGAAATAAAATGGTAATGACATTGCAGATAAGTGGTCCCTTGCATTTTGCTTTGTGCAACTATCCTAACAACTTGATTTTCACTACATTATCATGTAACTTATATTTCATCCCTCTCCCTGTGAGACTGAGTACAGTAAGTCATTTTATACTATACCTTAGGCTGTCTTTTGCCCTGCATTTTAGTGCATTGTCTCATCTAATGGCTAGTAGCTGCCACGTTACAAGTGTATTGGAGCCTTTCTTGTGAAATGCATCGCATGCGTTGCATCCATGTGCACTGCTCAGTGTTGCTGAGCCCATACACTGGTCAAACATTGGGAACCTATATCATATAATAAGTAATTAGGTTAAAGTTTGTAAAGGTTAGACCTTTTGGTTATCCACTTTAATCTGATTGGGCTGGCATAAAGCCTGACCAGTAATCTTAGCCAACGTGCAAGGGCTTATCCAGCTTTTCATCAATGATGGCAACACAAATGCATACAAATTCCCCCCAAGGGCCTACAGGGCCTTTCATTTTTGATGGTTGGAACAGGATTTATAAAACCGACTACCCAGTTGATAGCTGATGTTGATGGATTCTGGCAGAGCTTGACAAAACTTTCAAATGATCTTCACTGTTCAATCATCAGAGTAGAAAAATAAACAATGCGGATATCCATTAAGAGTCCACAAAAAATGGTACATAAATCTCTCAGGAGATGCTGCCTGTTTTGGTTTCTAGTATTTCTTCTCACCAGCCGAAGAAGTTTTGTTTTTTTGAAGTGTCAAAGTTAGTTGCAATTGCTACTCAAATTACCTTTGAACCCGGTGCTTAAAATCTCTGGATCTATGCAGCATGGGTGAGTGGGTGGCAGGCACTCTGTTCTGAGCTATCCAATCAACCCATCCTTGAGGTATTGTTGTCCATGACACTGCAGTGCAGTGGTACTGCGTGTACCAGCATCAACAGCATCATCAACAATTGTTTTGTCTCTGGAGTCTGGGCAGCAACAAGCAAGGACTGACTGGCCCCCAAATAGGCCTGGAAACAAAAGGTAAACATATACGAGGCTACCAGATATTGCTCCTTCTACTACTACCTAGATTTTCATATGGCTATGGTTCATTCATACTATAGCATCATTGGTGTTTTGGTGACTCATCAAAAGGCTAATCTAAGCAAATGCTACAAGTAGCATGTTCAAGTTTGGCACTAGTAGAGTTTAGCCACTGTGACACCCTTTAGCGTGTTTATTAGTGGACATGACCTCCATCCACACAGTGCCCACTTTAGCTTACTTCATTGTAACAAGCAAAGGCCCATTGTGTCCCCTAGTGATTGGCACAGCCCCTCTCCTGTCATTGAAATATGGGGATGGGGGCAAGAAGCCAAGGGCCCCCCCTTCACCTTGTGTGACATTGACATGACCAAACCTGGGTTTTCGTTTGTTTATTTTTCATCATGCTTTGATCCAAAAGCTTCAAGCCTTGGTCAAAGAAAACATTGGTGAGTGGGGAGAAAAAAAAAAACCTGCAAGTGGCACAGTAGATAGCAGCAGCATCAGTGCAGTTTCTGAACCCTTGCTTCATCAAAGTGGGTGTAGGTGCAGACATTATGGAAGACCTCTGCTCTCTGGCTATGGTTGCTAGTTGCTGCTGTTATCGTTCCATCTGCATTAGGTTTGCCTAATACTAGTGGTTTGGAAGACTGATGAGGGGTTCTTGTGAGTCAACACTTGTGGCTTGAATCCCTGAATTGTTTTCTGATGCATGCATGGCCGGCTGCCCGGCTTTCTCTCTCTCTCTTTCTCTCTAGTGTGGTGGCCCTGTGGGGGCTGGGGGAGCCTGAATTCAGGGCTGGGCTATGCAGGGCACTGTAGCAAACTTGACAAGATGTGTCCTGGGTTGCTCGATTCGTGACACATACCTGCTTGCTTGCGAATCCATAAATGCGTGTCTATGATGAAATCGAATTCAAATAGGGCGGTGGCAGGTTTGTACTACCACCATTCATGTACAATTGTCCGTCATTGTTGTGCAGGGTGCCTTGTACAAAATCTTTAATGCAGCGTGCTGGGTGCTGCTGGTTCCACATGCATGCAGATGCAGGACCGTCCGTCGGTCACAGTGAGTGGATCAACGCTGCGGCAGTGAATGAAATGAAATACTACAGACTACTTGATTCTGAAGCTGCAATTTGACTGTAATTTGACTGGAAATTGAATGCATCCTCAAACAACTAGTCCTCTGAATTGTTCGTTGATTGTTTCAGTTTCTGCTGCGTGGGTTTATGTTCATCGGAAGAAGAGATTTGAAGCGCGGCCAAAGCAAAGGGATTCAGGTCAGATCTGAAACTCCTGATGAAGTTGAACCTCACTCATCTCATGCACCCTTCGTTTTCAGGCGCGAATTCCCGGTCGTCCTGTTGCCTGAATCCATCACCAAACGCTTCGTTTTCAGGCGCGAATTCCCGGTCGTCCTGTTGCCTGAACCGATCGCCAAACGCGGCGGCGGTGGTCCATCCATGGCTGGTGGCTCCTTGATCTCAGTGAGCTGAGCTCTGGCCAAATCTTGGCGCCTTCCCTCGCGTATTTTGTATTGGAATATATGGCAGCAATCGGGTGGGTACCTGAATGAATCCGAATCTTGGACGATATATGCGTGTGGAACTGGCACTGTGCAGCTAGTCCAAAACACTGGCCCTTGAATCATGCGTTTTGCTCACTGCATGCCCACCATTTTTGCATCCTCAGCCCCTCTCATGTGACCTCATTCATGTACTGTACATATATCTATCTATTTATATCTATATATATGATTATACATACATATATATATATATATATATCCCATGCATGCCCCCACTATTAATAACTTGTGGATGTAGTATGACGGCGACTTCTGCAGACAGCTTGCCCTAGTTCACGAGCATGGAAATATATATATATACTCCTACTATGGTGCAGATGGATGATATTTTGGACACCTACTCCAAGGTTTAGTTCCATGGTATTTCACCATTTTTTTTCGGTCAAAATGATTCAGCTCATTTTCACAAGGTTTCAACTTTAATATGTACTAGACTGCAACTGCATGTAAAAAGTGTTGCTGAGATAATAAAGCTTCTGAATTTTGTGATGGGGTTTGTGTGGTGTGGCAAGATGCTATAGATTAGCCTCATGATTCCTTAGCAGATACCACGCTGTGTCTGTATTATGTCCCTGCTGCCCACTTTCAGATGGCTCTGCTTTCTGGATATGTGGCCGCCGGGCGGGCCCACACGGGTTAGTAGTGTCCAAGCCGGGTGGATTTGTCTCACCGCTTGTACATCTCTGCAGGAGGAGCGTTTGCAATCTTATTTCTTTATGTATTTTTTGGATGCATTAAGAATTTTTGGGGCAGATGATGCTGAGAGGTGGTTGGGATTGGTGATTGGTCTCTCGAATATTATTATACAGAGAGCCTGCAGCCTGCCTTTTCCACACACTATAGAATCTAGGGCTTCCCCGCGACAGATAACTCTTTATCTGAATAAAAATATTTCAGCAGTAAGCATGCCCTGTCAGCTGGAGCCTGTGGATATTATTTCTGCTTTATTTGTTTCCCTCCCTTTGAGATGAGCATATATGTACAGTTAGATGATGCACAGTGTTGCATGCTCAACCCATGAAGATCTGCTAGAGTTATGCAAGAATACTGTGAAAGAGATCTCTTTTCTTAGTCCGGTGAAGTTGCTCGATTACCTTTGATAACTTTTTAATGCATCAGATATCCGAAGGCATGCACAGCATAAGATTGCTCATGACAATGCTGGGGGGCTGTTTACATATCACAGTTTTAACTTTTGAGAAACACTGAAAATTGGTCTAGAATTGAGTTTCTGAATCTCAAGAAATACTGCAGTTTTAGCAATACCACGGTTCTGAAAACTATAAGATTTGTTACAACAGAACACCTCACAGCTTTCCAAAAACGTGACACAAATAGTCCAAAATAATACTTTACATCGGGTCGAGCATTTTTCTTCTATTCTGTTTCGAAATGGTGTCGCAAACACTAACATCTTGGCATCGATGCCTAATGAAGCACTATTATTTGATTACAAATACTATTTAAGCATTTTCTTCTTTCTTCTTATAGATACGGTGTTGCAAACTCAAACATCTTGGCATCATGCCTAATCAAGCCCCATGGCTTATAAAAATTCCTAGCTATATTACAGAATGATAATTTCTCTATTTATCTCTCGGTCCGTTGTCCTTACTCTCACCTCTACGGGTGGGCGCAAAACCCAATACTCAATTCCTGAACTAGAATTATCTAGATTCTGGCCTGAAAAGATTTTAATTTTAGATAGTAACTCTAAATACCCAAATTTAATTCAGGTTGTTTGGATATTGATCCCACGGTACCCAAAATACACATAATATACCCAAAATTTATGTACATGTGATGTATATGAGTGTATATATTGCTTGAACAAATTTGTGTAGTTGTCAAAGACATATGCCGTTTGGAACTTCGGTATTTGCTAGCTGTGTGATTACTTACATATTTTTTCTATTAATGTTGGTCTAAATTGTTGTTTACTATTTCAAAATATCAATAAAGTTTTATATATTTTGCTCGGCTTGTCAAATTCAGACAATTCGGGTATATACCCGAATCTGAAGTTTTGGGTACCTAAATTATCAAGTAATGTTTTTTTTAGACAAAACCTATATATCAATTTGCAATACTTGAATTTTAAAATACACGAACTACACGACCTAAATACTTTGGGCTACTTGAATGGCCATCTCTACTCTTCTATCCTGTGGGACGAGTTCTTCATCCCATTGTCCCTCATTATCACATATCTTCTTCTGCCCCTTGTCTCACGTTTCGTTGTTCTTCATTCTCACTTATATTCTTTTGTCCCTTGTTCCATCGTCCCTCATTCCCACAATCTCACCTTATCGTGGTTTCATGGGTGTCAAACATAAACCCACGTCAAGAGTCATTAGAGGGTTCGAGTAGAGGTAAACTACAATAAATCTGCTTTCATCACATCATTCATGTTGTGGATCTATTGTTCCTCACTTTCTCCTCTCTTCTCCTATCTCTTTGGATGAGACCATCGTTTCATTGTCCATTACTCTCACCAATTTTTTTATGTCCCTTTATTCTTTGCTCATCACTCTCACAACATCGTCTTTCAAACATAAACCTACATCAAGAGTCAATACATGCACTTGCACCGCACCATTCATGTCATGGCTTGGAAGCCTGAGCCCATGAATGTTGTAACTCAACACACAATAGCTACCTATTTAAACTATATCAGTTTTTGATCAATTTTCTGGGGGGGGGGGGGTCAACCCTTTATCCCACATAGCATTTTTATGGACCTTGAGATTCATTTGAAATAAGGTTGAACCAAGCAGAATTAAAAGTACGATTTTGGGGGCTGATTGGTTGCTTGAATCAGAGCGTCCCAAGGGCCATCCTGCATCCCTCTATACACTTGCGCTGTGTTTAGTTCCCCTGCTCGCACCTTTCGCCTGCTTCCTCTCATTCATTTGCCCTCCTCCATCCTGCACGCCTCAGTCTTCTTGATTCTCACTTCCCTTGCGAGCTAGGACGAGACGATACTTGGAGGGAAGGCTTTTGGAGTGTGCGGGAGATGAGGTCGTCTGGGGCCACGAGGGCTGCAGCTAGGGTTACCGCCCCCATTCCCTACCTCTCCTTCCTCTTGCTATGTTGTTCTCTCTCTTGCTCCTGCTCGACCTCGGTTGAACGACCAAGGCAACCACCACCGATGGATTCCTCTTGGTCCTCCGATGCATCGACGATATATGTCACCTGCGCTCTTCCCCTCCTCTATTTGTGCATCGATTTTGCTGATTTATGTGGGGATTTTATTTGACGACCATGAAATTGGGGTTCTTGTTCTTACACTCTCTGCGATGGTATAACCGATTCACCTTTTTGTAGTTGTTGTTGTCCTCTTATTCCACAGTCAGATCTGTGCGATGGTATAACTGATTTACCTACTTCTAGTTGTTCTCCTCTTGTTCCACAATCAGATCTGTGTGGTGTGCATGTCCAATTTGCTAGATACATGTGGTTTGCTCTAGATCTTTGACATGATGATGCCTATTTCGTTATACAAATTGAGCAAAGTGACTAGGTCGATGATGTAAAACTCTAGTTTTAAACACTGGAGGAGCACATTTAGGTGTGGCAGCCGCGTCTTGCTTAAGTTTTTTTAGGCCGAATTTTTGCTTGTTCATGCCTATGATGATATGTACTTTGCCATGCCAACTATATTACCAACACTAATGACCTTGAGCTGTTGAGGTATTGGAACTTTTCTTCTTCTTCTTCTATCGGTTCACAGTTGCTATTTTTGATCTATTGTGTATAGCGATGAAAACGGACGGAAAAACCCTATTTCTACTTCTGTTTCTATATTTTTTGGCGGAAACAGGAGCGGGTTCGGAAAATACGGTTTCAGAAACGGAATCGGAATATAGGGGTGTGCGGAAACGAACCAATACGGTCAGAAATTTAACGGAAACGATCGGAAGCCAGAAACTTAAGCCGGAATACCACACATATTTATACTCGAAATCACAATCATATACAATGACCTTGATAATGTAACATGTGTGGGAGAGAATATTTCAACAACGATATGGATATATTTTTCAATAATCACAGCTATATGTCATCATCCATGTTGTCGGAATCACTTTCGTTCTTATCTTTTTATATATATGTGGATATATTTGCTGAAATAAATTAACACTTAATATTTAGAGTACACCATTGTGAAGAGCTCGTCGAGCCGATTGAAACAGATATATTATTTGATATATTTAGAGCTAGAAACAAAAAGATATGATTTTTCAAATAAAAGAAGCCAATCCTATAAAATCCGGTAAAATTCCAGATTCAAATCCGGAAAAATTCCGATCAAATACAGAATTCCGAAAATACGGACGGAAAAACATCATTTCTACTTCCGATCCGATTCCGAGAAACTCCATTCCGGATTTCGTACCGTTTATATTTTTTTTCCAAAAAATACAGAAACGAACGGGTCAAATATAGAAAAACGGTCGGTTGGGAATGGGAAAGTCCGTTTTCATCCCTAATTGTGTACTTTGTTGTTCCCTATTGTCTTTGTTTCTTATGCTCCAAGCTCAAGATCAACTGGAGAAGCAAATTTATCTAAGACCAAATTTATCTTGGATATTTCTTCTTTGCATGGTTCAATTTTTTTTTTTGTTGGTGGCCATCTTTTATATTGTTAAATGTTGGAAGAACTGCCCGTGATGATTTGGCTATAACCATATACTCATCTATTTATTGGACCTTGTGAGGTACTGAGACCCATTTGTTGATGATAAATAGCTGGTTCGACTGTTCTATTATTTTGTAATGTCTCTTATGCTTCAAGGTCTTAGTTGATGATGATACAACTTGATGCGAGGCAATGTTTGTGTTGTTATGCTTGTTCCGATGAAAATGGTGGTAACCTCATCAAAGCGATACATGGGTGTCCACATCGTGTGTCATGTGCTAAACGAAATACAACTAGCAGGATTAGCTCATTCTTGAAATCGGTGCAACCTGGCAACCAAACAAACTAGATGTCACCCAGTATCGAATCAAAAGTTATAACAAAACACATTAAGGTGCATAGTTTCAGCCTGTCTTACACCATTTAGGACCGACCCTCTATCCCGGATCCCCACCCCTAGAGCAACCAAACATGCCCTTACAGTAATGTGTCTCTGCGATTATTACATCACTACTGGAGAAAGGGGCTATAGCCCTGGTTGGGAAGGGGCCCGGTTTCCCAACCGGGACTGACCATGCGGGACTAAAACTTCTTTCAACCGGGATATGATGCGATTATTATACATCACTACTAGAGAAAGGGGCTATAGCCCCGGTTGGGGACTGACCATGCGGGACTAAAACTTCTTTAAATATGCGTTTGTGAGATTCGAACTCAGCACCTCTCACCTCGCACATAACTCACCTACCAACTGAGCTACACAACTCATGTGATATAGTTCTGGACGTTTTCCTTTTGAATCCACTCGGGAAGGACCTTTAGCCCCGGTTAGTAACACCAACCAGAGCTAAAAGGACCTTTAGTCCCGGTTAGTAACACCGACCGGGGTTGGTAATACCAACTGGGGCTAAAGATTCACCTTTAGTCTCGGTTGGTGTTACCAACCGGGACTAAAAGTCTTTAGCCCCGGACACAATTTTTGGTCGAGACTATAGCTCAATTGATAGACATGTTATGTAGTCTGATTCTAAAATGAATCGGAAAGCATGATGATGTGATCGTTGAATATATGTGTGAGGTCAAATCATCCTCGTTACAGTGTAACAAGTTGTACTCCCTCTATATCAAGTTATAAGACGTTTGACTTTTTTATCCTCAAGTTTGACCACTCGTCTTATTAAAAAATTTATGCAAGCAAAATCAAATTTAAGTTATTTTTTTAAAAAAATATTAATAAACAATGTCACAATAAAATAAGTTGTTTTTACATAAAATTTTAAATAAGACTAGTGGTCAAATTTGGTATAAAAAAATTAACGTTTTATAATTTGGGATGGATTGACTATTGAGTATGTCCTATTACAACGCACGAAAATATTTGATAGTAAAAAATAAAAATAATAACAAACATTGACACAATATATATATTCGTTTTAGAGTTCTAAATGTACGGTCATAATGATATGGTTATGCTCACGCTTTATAAGGTGACAAATGCACGAAAACATGAATGCACCTCGCATACATTAATCCGTAGTCCGTACTGGTATTAGTACTCTTAGCCCCCGGGTGATTTTCTTTTACCAAAAGTGTCAAAATTTATACCATCGCAAAGCGAAGTTTTACCAAGACTGTCAATGTCCAGAAATGCAGAGGGTAACATCGGAACACAAACACAGGAACACACACACCAAAAAAAAAACAGAGCGGTTAAAAAGCGAGAGCCAGTTAAATAGAGGGGAGGAGGCTTCGGTTGCCATCTCACTCCACTACGGCCTCTTACACGGCCCGGCCGCCTCCGCCGCCGCCACCTCGCCGCCGACCACCATAGCTAAGATATTTCAGAGCTCGCGCCCCTCGCGCATGGTTCTTGCTTTGCTAGACGTGCACTATAACTAATCGGCTATATATAAGCGTGGTGACGACTGACGAGATGATGCCGGTGGAGGCGGCGGCGGCGGATGACTGGTCGGAGTGCGCGTTCTCGCTGACGTGCGAGGAAGACTGCGCCGACCTCGGCGACGGCGTCGTAGAAGACGGCGAGTTCTTCCCGCTCTACAATGCCGGCGGCGACGAGGAGGAAGAGGAGTATTTGGAGCACCTGGTGTTTAAGGAGACCAGCTTCTGCTCCTCCTCCTCCGACTCAGCCGCCGACTGCGACGGCGACGGCGATGGAGACGAAGAGTACCCCTCGCTCGTCTCCGAGGAGTGGTTCCGGCAAGCTCGCCTCGCCGCCATCAAGTGGATTCTCGAAGTGAGTCCCGATTAGCTCAGCTCTAGCTCCTTGACGCCATCAGGGTTGGCATGGCATCTGATTGCATCGTTCGCCCGCCCATTGCAGACCCGCGGGTGCTTCGGCTTCGGCCACCGGACGGCGTACCTCGCCATCGCCTACTTCGATAGCTTCCTCCTCCGGCGACGCGTCGATGTAATCTATCTATCCGCGCCGCCGCTTAAAAAAAAAAGATTTTTTTTCTTTTTTTTGAAAAAAAAAGGCTCTGCTTTTGGGGACCAAGACCAACGCGCGAATGAATGCCTGACGCCGAGGGCATTGCATTGGTGACTGCAGAGGGAGGCGATGCCGTGGGCCGCGCAGCTGCTGTCCGTGGCGTGCGTGTCCGTGGCCGCCAAGATGGAGGAGTGCCAGGTGCCGGCGCTGTCGGAGTTCCACGCCGGCGGCTACGATTTCGACTCGGCGTCCATCCGCCGGATGGAGCTGCTGGTGCTGTCTACGCTCGGGTGGCGCATGGGCGCCGTCACGCCCTTCGACTTCCTCCCCTGCTTCTCCTCCCGGGTCCACCACCCGCACGGCGGCGCCGGCGCCGGCGGTCACGTCGCCCTCAAAGCCATCGGTTTCATCTTTGCCACGGCTGAAGGTTCATACCACACATCAAAATCGAATCTTTTTTTTTTCTCTGTCTCTCTCCCTCTTTTCTGACATCTAGTGATCTGTCTTGCGTGCATTACTCTGACTGTCTGGTCTGCTCGGTGTTCGACTGTTCGTGCAGCTGGTAGCGTGCTTGATCACAGGCCGTCCACTGTGGCTGCAGCTGCAATCTTGGCTGCAACCTATGGACCTCTGCTGACCAAAGAAGCACTTGGTTCCAAGATGAGCCACCTTTCTCCATCTTGTCTTATTGATAAAGTGAGTCACTTGCTTCCATTTCCATCTCGTAGTACTCGTGTAGCATTTTGACCGTATGAATGTGTTGTCCGGATGAACCTTGGATTGGATTAGATGAGCTTCACTTTACCATTTCTCTGTTTAAGTAAATGTGTTTGTTTCTCTGATCAGGAGCATGTACATGCCTGCTACAGTATGATGGTTGGGGACATGAACAGGAGAGGCAGCAAGAGATCATTGCCATGTTCAGGCCGCTCCAGAGAGATTGCCACTAGTACATATCATTCTGTTCTTGTTGATGATGATGTTACGGACACCGCCGCCGCCTTTGCCACGGCGGCGGCGGCGGCGAGGAATAAGCGGATCAGGCTGGAGCTGACGGGCATCCGTTGAGAAAGCTAGCACCACCGGGGACACAATTTTTAGCCAGATGTCTAGGGGGGCTTGGTTTGATCTTCCCTTTCATTTTCTTTCCTTCTTTTTTAACTTATTATATGTTTGCAAAAAAAAAAAAGAGAGATTTTTTAGGTTCTTTGAGCCATTGCCATGGGTTGGCATTGGCTGCTGTCAGATTGGATTGGTTTGGTTTGTGAGAGGTGGAAGAGATGAACAAAGCAGAGGGCTGAGCTTTCCTGTGGAGAGGAGAGCTTAGGTTAATAAGCCCAATGCCAGTGCCCAAACAGGGTACATTTCACAGTGAACTTTACTTCAAAGTTGCACTGTTTGATAAACCATTGTTGATGCAATGTTGCATTGCATATGGTGAGATGCTGCTGCAGAGAAGATGCTAAACAAGTGGTAACAACACCGAGAGGTTGAGGGTTTTGCCATTGTTTATAGGAGCGAGAGCTGTTTCCCTTTTTCACTTGTGCAAGTGGATGTGAGAGTGGTGTTTCACTCTGCACTTGCAAGGGTTACATGTGGTTTGTAACAAACCCTCTGTACTTGTGTAACCCCTCTTGTTCCTGAGGAATGGAATCAGATTGCATCAAGCTGTGCCTGCCTGTGTGTTGTATGTGACAACATCCCTGTAGGTTTCTTGATCAGTTCTGCTGGCTGCTGCAATTTTTCAGTGCCACTCATTCAGTTCTGGCTGGGCCATGCCAGTGCTTCTTGTTCTGCTTTTTTTCAGGAAGGAGGATCCAATGCAACCCTTTCCCTGTTACATTGCAACCAGTTTAGCACATGCTTGATGAATCTTGGCCAAACCCCACTGTCGCACCGCACTTGCACAATCCACAGTGATGTAAAGGAAGAGATAGATGGCCGGTGCGTAAAGAAAGGCATTGTCAACCATGATTAGTAGTAAGTACAGTGTGGCCTTTTGGTCATTATTGTGCATGCTGAGCAAAGCATGCAACAGCACATTACAATGTGCGCTTGTGTTGGAAAGAAGACAAGTGTTGCATATGAATGGGAGTATTAATGTACCGGATTCCGGATAGATACTGAGGTTAGCACTTTATGCCAATAATTGCCCTAATATTAGCAATGGTGATGTGACTTCTAACTTGCTATGTATTTGGTTCTTGGTTGGGGGTGTTACTACTCGAGCTTGATATTTGTTGCACACCTAGACCTAGTGAAGCAACTTGCAAGTTGTTTGGAAGCTGTGGCATGTGACATTTTTTGACAAATGGTATAGTTCATCCATCCTATGTAATACCAATTAATTCAAACTGTAATGACATGTGGATTACATAGGCAATTACCAAGATGGGGCAAAGGAATGGACAAGTAGCCATATCGTAGTTCTTCAGTTCAATGGAAGAAAACTCTTTCAAACACAAACTCCCATACGTCAGTCAATGGAAGAACAAGGTTACCAATGTGGCACCATGCACATGCAGAGAGAAAGATGAACACAGACATGCCCAGAATATTACAACTTTCATTCATGGATACAATAATGATGATATCTTTACATCCACTGCCTTTATTTTTTTTTCTTACCCTCCCCATGATAAGCCCCTAAACCCTAAAGTTGGTCTTCTGGCCTCATCCACTATCTAATGCATGTCTTACATTGCACCCTGCCTTACAGCTGGTAAAAAGAGCTTTTGCCCTGCACTCTGGCAATGAAAATGCCTGCCCTGCCCTGCCCCCATGGGCAATGGAGTGGCCTTCTTTCTGAGCTGAGGGCACAGCCACCACCCACCAGTCCACCACCACCACCACCATCTCTGCAGACATGGAAATGCATGCATGCTACCTGCTGGCTGCCTGGCTGCTGCAGACATGGCATTGCCAAACCTTCTCTCTTTCTCTCTCATTCATGTGCCTCCATAGCTTTGTTTTATTTCTCCAATGTTGCTATATAAAGGAAAGGGTTTCCTTGCATTGAAGCCAGGACAGTTGGTCACAAATGCTTCTGTGCTATTCTCAAACAGTGTTTCCATGACATGAAGGTAGGCCAGCTGGTACTTGGGGTTGTGGGTGTGGGGGGATGGGATGATGGAGGTGGAACTTGAAAATATTAGCCTAGATCAGTCATATAAACAAATGCAACATGTGCTTCGTTAGAATAATTCAATTTGTAGATCAAGAGTGCCCAAGGGAGATCATAATTCATAATTTGAACATCCTGATTCCATTTTGTAGGTCTGATCGAAAGTACATGTACATAAACTGCAGCGACTAAAAAGGGAGAAAGGGAATATATGGACATGGATCTTGTCATCATTTCCTAAGCCTGAGCATTTTTTCCCCAGAAGAGAGAAAAGCAAAAAAAAAAGAAATAAACTAGGTGTCTCTATAGGCACCCAAATTTGAGGAAATGCTTACCTTACCATATAGGAGTAACAATTGATTTTCATTCAAACCGATCTGCAGTACTTATCATGTATGATCGATACCTCGGAGATCGAGCTGGTCAAGATGAATGGACCACTATAAATTTGAGGGTCCATCACAAAGCAGATCAAATCAAACATGTTTAGGGGATTTTCTTGGACTAATCAACTGTACAATGTTAAGATGGGCATTGGGCAACTAAAGATAACCTACAATAATTCATGTGTCAACCAATGGCAGCACATTTGGTAGCTTGTATGTAAAGTGTGGAGAGGATATAGTATGCCTGCCTTCTGAGTTCTGAATGTGGACTGCCCAAACCTAGACCTGCATATGCATATGCATATGCATATGGTGGTTGGGTGAATAAACATGAGGATGATGCAGAAAGGGTTAACAAGCCTGCACAGCTTCTCAGTCACCAATGCAGTCAAAAACAGGCTTGGAGACAAAGCTTTGGTTAAATTTTGTTGGTTCAAAGGGGCAGCACAGCTGCCACCTAGAAGTGGGTGGCCACCTCATTGGATGGCCGGCTGCCCTGGTCCTAGCAAAGCACCAATAGTTTTTGTTTTTTGGTGTAACACTTGATTATATTATGATGATCATCATTAGTAGTAGTATTAAAAAAAACTCAGCTCATACAAGATTTTCGTATGAACAAACATGGATCTAATTTCTGTGTATCCAATCTTCCTGTGTATACAAGATATTTGTATGAACAAACCGGGCTATCTGAACGAGGGAGCTCGGTCGTCAGGAGGCTAAAACGGTTCACCATCAAGATCCTGTGTAAGGCACCATCGGCGCTGCTGTCTCAGCTGGTTGTGGAGGCACAACCAAAGTTGCTAACCCACATCAGGAGAATTTCCACTCAAGCGCTTTCATGCGTCCCAGCTTCAATATTGTTGGTGATAAAGTCGATGGGCTTCATTGATGGATTGAAGAGGCCTTCCACGACCAAAGATGTCTACGATAGTATCTTCGTCGATCAGTTTAACCCCTCGCATGCCGAGGCAATGCAAGAGCTCTTCTCAGAACCACAATGATGGCGACCGAGGCGCCGCAAAAGGCATCACGTCTGATCGCCAATGATGACTAAGTAGTCTAGGGGCAGAGCCGATTGTATAACACTAACCTCCTAGTGTGCCATGTTCGTGACACGTCCTAATAATATGAACTAATTTAAATGCCATACATGAAATTGAAGGAGGAATTTAAAGGTAGTGATGGAAGGGATGTGTAGGATGAGGTATGGCAGCTGGAGTTTGTACAGCTGTGCCTGTGAACCGAAAGCCTGGAGGCAAAGAAGGCCCTGCTTGTGCTTGCACCAACACTCCAACAGCAGCACGGCCCTGGTTGCTCGCTGCTGTACACAAGCAAGCAAGGAAGAAGAGGGCTAGCTAGCGCTTGGGGGATGATGCGGTCTAAAGGCTAGCTAGAAACAAGCAGCCTGCACAAAGACAAAGAGGCCAGCACAAAGACATCCTCCCTCCCATGCACTGCATGACACAACACAACAGAGGAGGGCATGAGATGAGAGCAGCTAGCATGCTGTAGCAGCAGCAGATCCTGATCTGGTCAAGGAAACACACACAAGCTTTGTTTTGTATCGCTTGTTTTTGTTTTTGGTTTTTTTCTTCGTGGAGGCAGAGAGGTCTGGCACTGCTTGTGAGTGTGATGAAGTGTCGTCTCCTTGCATTGCATTGGGTGGCAATGGCAGTGGCAGTGTGGCATGTGATGATGTGTCGTCTCTTTGCCTTGTCATCATACTCTATCTAAGCATCCGGCGACGCACACATAAGTCTATCGCTTTCTTATATGTATAGTACTACTCTGGTTTAGGGACCAGTAGCAGTGCTCACGAGAAGCAGGGAAAACAATTGGCCGTGCCCCCATCATCATCATCACAAGTTCTGCAACTAGAATATGTGAAATGACATGTTATTTGGCGGTCTTTGGGAAGAATTTTGTTTGCCCTTTGATAGTTTGAATCCTAGGTCACTTAAGAGCCATTTTGGCAAAGGCTTTTCTGTTTCACATTTTCCTACGGAAGCTGATTCTGTACGACAAGTGATTTGATGACTGAAATTGATTTCCTATGACTCTGTAGAATAAACTATGTACAGTAGTGTTCCTGTGCATGAAGTGAACCAAAGAGAAGCTATTTTCCCCCCGGCTCCTACCAGTCCTCTAGTTTATTTCAGAGAATCACTATTTGTGCCTATAGTGTTGTTACTGTTTGGCAGAGCTTCTCTTGAATGAGCCTAGAAGCTGCTCTAGGAGCTCTGCATGCATTCTTGCCAAACCAAAAAAATAAGGTGGCGAAGAATAGCCTGGCAATACGAGTAGAATGAGTGCTTGCTAATACCGACGAGTCTTGGGAGTTGTTTGGTTGCTAGCCACATTTTGCCACACTTCACCTTAGACAAGTTTGATCAAGTTGACAAATGTTTAGTTGACAACTAAGTTTAGGCATGATTATTTTGGGCTCCACATGTCATAGAGTAAAAAAGTGTGGTAAGATTCCCTTAGACATGACAAAGTGTGACAACCAATTTGCTTGCCACACTTGCCTACATTTAGTTGTGGCAAACTATGACTAGCATGTCATCAACAATGCTTATGTGGCAGCCTATTTAACTCAAATGAATGAAACTCTCGTTGAGATTGAACTCATATTGCATTTGTATATGTGGTTCGAAGCTGGGCGCGCGTGGCGTGTAGTAGGGTGGAGACGTGTCCGTCTCTGCCGTCTGCTGCTGCTGGTGGGTGCATTGCATGTTGTTGGGTGGGGAGCGGCGGGCGAACGGAAGCGCATTATGAGGAGGCCGTGGCGTTGCCGGCCGCGGCTAGCAGGCTGCCTCTGCTCTGGTCTGGTCAACCTAGAGATCGGGGACTGGACTGCAGCCCAGGCCCAGCCTGCCCTACAACCTCTCTCTGGAAGCATGGGGGGCTGCCACTGCCACCAGTCCACCACTCTCTCTCTCTCTCTCTCTCTGCCTGCACACACGCACCGCCCTTGCAGCAGCAGCTGCTGCATCGGGGTTCTGAGTTCTGATTCTGACCGACCGGTGTTCCGACTGCTGACCTAGCTCGTGTCCGTACGTGACAACTCGGTACAGTAGTGGCCAATGGATCGGTGTGTGACGTGGCCGTGCCGTACTGCTGTTGCTACGGAACGGGTTAAGGGTGCCGGACTTGACCGCCGGCAGGGGCAGCCGGGGTCCTCCTCTGTCCTGCGGCCGCCGGCCTAGAGCCGCTAGCTGCAGCTAAACTCAAACATAAGCATCACGCCATCACTCATAATCACAGTTTGTACGTACTGACTAACAAATGCAGCTAGGTGTCGAGAAACAAATGCAGTGCATCAGCATTGCTTATGTTTGGCTTCCAAAGATTCCTACTTTCTGGAGAGGGAGAGAAGACAAGCAGTGTGAGAGAGCAACTCCAGCGGTAGCCCTTAAAAAAGGGTCTCTATTTTTTTTTATCTTTAAGTGTTTTTCTTACTTTTGATGGTACTATTTTTTAAGCCGCACTCCAACTCCAACAACGACTATCAAAATAGAGGACTCAACATTATTTAAACTACCAATGACATGTACGGTCTGGTTGTCATAGACTAACTTGGCCAAAATATACATATGCATTCGAGAAATATACATATGCATCTAAGGGTGCGCCCCACGATAGACTAACTCGGCCAAAATATACATATGCATTCGAGAAATATACATATGCATCTAAGGGTGCGCCCCACGGTGGGGAAATGGACCGATGTCGTAGGTTGACAGAAGTCGCGCTCGTGGGAGCCGAATGGAAAGTCAGTCGTCGTGGAGCCCACCCAAATTTCAGGGGTCCTGGTTGAGCTCGTTTTTTTTACCTGGGCTCTCATATTTAGCTATGAGGACTTAAGTAGGGGGTCCTGCTGGAGTTGCTCGGTACCTCAAAAAAAAGTGGCTCCTAGCTACTTGGGATTTGAGGGTCCTTCTATTTCTAAGTCTCGTTTACTAGACTCAACTCTCTATTAATTTGCCCTCAAATTAGGGCTCCTGCTTTCTTAGGATTTATTTACTTTTCGATCACATGATTGTTGTTTATTTATACTTTCATTCTCGTATGCGTACGTAGTATGTTCCCTTATTCTCGTCTCTGCCTAGCGTTGGGCAGCATGGGTTCCTTGCGGCTAGCAATCGGCAATGCGCCCCCAGGCCCACATTGTTCTCCCTGGGCTGCAACCATTGTCGGCCCAGAAAAAATCGCTAATTTCCCTTTTTCTGAGCTGAGCGCCTGAGCCGAGGAGCCAAATGGAACGCACTGCTGCTGCATTCTGGCTGCTCTGTGTTTCGACAAAAATAGTTTTTTTTTAGGAAAAAGTCATTCAAATATGATCAAGGCGGCAGACGAATATAACCCGTTTGGCATAGCTCAATTTTCAATTTTACTAGTGAAGTTATTTTTTTGGAAAATAGCTTAATGAGTAACTTATTAGGTGAAACTGAGTTGTTTTAGAAAAACTGTTTGTCAAAACAGCTTTACCAATAACTCTATGAATGATTGAGAGAGAAATGAGAGTGTAAGCTATGAAAAACTATTTTTTCAGTTTTATTTCAGCTTATGGTTTCGTGAGAGGGGGATAAAACACGTGGAGATGTTTTGGAAAAAGGTATACGTGGCTCGGACTGGAGTAACCTCCTCATTGTGCAGCTGACGTGCGGGCCCTGTCGGGACTACATGCTGATGCTGGCGGCTGTGGTTCTGGCGCTTTGTGTGCTGCTGGGCCTTGGGCCCGTTAGCGCAGACGCGTGCGTAGTAGTAGGCTTGCTAGCGGGCTGGAAAGCCGGAGCGACCAAGAAACGAGAGACAAAGAGGTTTCCTTCTCTGTACAAACTAACCACTCCAAACTCAACATAAACTGGAAAAAGTCCACTTTTCCTCTTGTGAGAAAGTCCGTTTTTCCTCCCTCAATTTTAAAACCGGATAAACAACACTCTTCAACTTTTAAAACTGTGCATTTTATCTTTGGCCGGCTTTTGGACGGTGGGTTTGCTACAGTAACTGTGGTTTTGTTTTTTTCTTTTTTATTTAATTTCGCTGAATTTTTGAAAAATCATAGTTAATCATAAAAAAATCATAAAATATAAAAATCCAATTTTTTTGGACTTCATATAAGTAGATCTATATAGTGAACATATAATATGGTATACTTTAGTACAAAGTTTTTGCTATAGCTTTAGTTCTATGTTTTTTGTAACTAAAATAAATTTATAACTAAGTTATACATGATTCAATGAGTATACATTTTTTAATACAGTCGAAGCATACAATAATTAGCCTACCATAAAAATTTTATCATAATTGGACTATATAAATTGTAGCTATGAATTATCCTAAATAATTACAGAAAAACATATTATTGTTGGACTAAGCACGCTGCACACATAGTATGCAACAGTCATGACTTCTCTAACTTATATATAGTTATTTTATTTTATTTATTTTGTAAAAAGATATTTTTTCCTATATAAAATCAAGAATAATCTAGGCAATCAAATTAAAGAAAGCTATTTATTTTTTTTAATTTTTTAAGGTGTTACACCGATGTGCTATATATATGAGTTAGGAGAAGGACGAAAAGAAGATTTTTTTTTTTCGCAAGGGAGAGTCGATCGGTTTGAGCTATGCTGCTATGGGATGCTAGCTACTCTGGTACTCTGGTTGCTGTTGTTGTACGGTTATGGTCGGATTTGACGTTGTATGGACTCGTGATTCAAACCAGATGCACATATTTTATGCAGTGTGTAGGTTGTGGGTATATGTTTGTAATCGCATTACTGATGCTATATTAATTTTTATGTTATATTTAATTTTTTCAAATTAGTATTATGAAAATGCATTATCACTGTCGTCCCTGCACAGACCGTCAGTGATATGGTAAACAGACAATGATGGTCAAGACAAGCAAACACACTGTAGGATCAAAAAGCTGCATTGATTGTGATGAGCTCTTCATCATCGTCGGATTATATCAAGGCCCATCCATCACTTTCACAAACACCGGCAAGAACCAGATGGTGAAGAGGGGGGTTACGAACAGGTGGTGACGAGTGATACGCAATTGCATATGGTGTCCGTTGTGGTTGAACACAACCGCAACGGCATGCGGCCGTCCCCTTATCTGCCACCGTTCATTATGCTTCGCGATTCGTGCTAGTGGTTTTCTCTTTCCACTGTTGCTTTGTGATCCGTGCTATTGAACTGAGGATGTTTGCAAGCCGTTGGATAAGGGGGCTTGGGCGACGGAGATTACATGTGTACAGTTACAAATTTCATCCAGCCTATATTGATTATACACGAATATATATATATACACGTGTAGTACAAGAAATTAATTAAAATCGTATGCACAAGCTCTAGTGTACAAGTAACTAATCGTACTAGTAGATATATTCAGAGGAAATTAAAAGAAGTAGCCTCGCTGCAGAGACGATCGACCTGTAGCATGCGCGGAGTTCATTACGTTGTGTGAGGAATAATGAGGATTACTGCTGTACACTGGAAGATTCACGGCACGTGAGGAAGAAGTTCGCGGCCGCGCGCGGCCTCAGCTCGGCTTGTCGTCGTCATCGCCGGCCGCCGCTAGCCGCTAGGCGCTAGCTCGCTCCATTCCCAGGCCACGGCCAAGACAAACACGACGAGAGCGGCAGACCCGACCCCGGCGGCGCATCCGAAACGGCCCAGCTTGCAGGCGAGGAAGACGATGAAGAGCGCGGCGGCGTCGGCCAGGCCGAACCTGGCGCAGGTCGGGGAGAGCCTCCTGGTCCTGGTCCTGCCCCCCGACCCCGACACGGCGGGGCACCAGGCGGTGAAGAAGCCGGTGACCGTCGACGCGAGCGACAGTATCATCAGGACGCCGTACAGCACTTTCAACGGTGTCTCCCAGCTGCTGGTGAGGTCCTCGATGTTAAGGGCAATCATCGGCACCACTAGGCCAACGCTACATGCCATGATCGCGAGGTCAAGCTTGGAGACGTTGTCCTGAAATGAAGACCACGCGCGCAATTACACACACACTCTCTCTCTCTCTCTCAGCAAAACTGGAGAATCAATGAGACATATATATATATGATCCGTGCGGGCAGTGCAGATCAGTAGATTCCATTCCAAGCTAGCCAAAGAAAGGACGACATGTATGCATAATTGCATACCTCGGTGGCTGAAGGAACGGGGCGACGAGGACGCACTACAGCAGAACGAGGCTTTGTCCTTTCGCACTCGGCGAAGGGCACTCGGCGAAGAATATAACGGCAAAGATTTCCTTGCCGAGTGCCAAATATCGGGCACTTGGCGAAGGCTTCGCCGAGTGCTGACATATTTGGCACTCGGCAAAGAAAAAAAATAAAAAAACCCCGAATAAATAGGGAAAAAAATTTATTTAATTGGAGGAGGGGCCCACTGAGCAGCGCCCACTTGTCGCCCTCGAAATCGCAAGTTCTACTATTTTTCACGCAATTTTCTCTCACGCAGTCAGCAGGATTCGAACTCTCGTTCGCGCGGAGCCTCCTCTACCACTGCACTACACAATCATATATGTTCCATCTCCGTTTCGATTACCCATATATTATACTAAACCAAGTGTAACTTGCTTATTTGAGGCCCTAAACGAATTCAAATCAAAAAATTGTAAACTACAAAGTTTTCTAACTTTTCAAGATCTACAACTTTTATTTTGGTAGTTTTTCCATCCGAGGTCGTTTATAAAAATTTGAATTTTAAATTTTACAATTTGAAACGTAGTTTTCGTTGACAAGATGATTTCAAATCAAAAAGTTGTCAACACCAAAGTTTCATAACTTTTCGAGATCTACAACTTTCATTTTGGTCATTTCTCCATCTGAGGTATTTTGAAAAATTTGAATTTTAAAATTGTCAAATTCGACGCAGTTTTGCATAACTAGATGACTTCAAATTAAAAAGTTATCAACTACAAACTTTCATAACTTGTCAAGATCTACAAAGTTTATTTTGGTTGTTTGACTATATGTGCATCCGACATTGTGGTTCTAATATTATTCATAAACATTATATATCACTCTTGTAGTTTTATAAACTACCGGAGAGATATATAAGATTTGTGAACGAATTTATTTTAAGTTTGTCAAATGAAAAAATCACCAAAACAAAAATTGTTCATCTTGATAAGTTAACCAACTTTGTAGTTAAAAACTTTTTCATTTGGATTAATTTACTGCTTCAAAATGTAATTTAAAAACTGGCTTTGCCGAGTGTCAGAAAAAAAACACTAGGCAAAGAGCTCTTTGCCGAGTGCCACGTGGCCGGCACTCGGCAAAGGCACCTCTTTGCCGAGTGCCGGCCACGTGGCACTCGGCAAAGAACCGCCCACGTGGCACAGTTCGGGGCCACATTCTTTGCCGAGTGCCACGTGGCCGGCACTCGGCAAAGGCACCTCTTTGCCGAGTGCCAGCCACGTGGCACTCGGCAAAGAACCGCCCACGTGGCACAATTCGGGGCCACATGCTTTGCCGAGTGCCCGAAATTTGGCACTCGGCAAAGCCACAAGCACTCGGCAAAGATTGATTTTCCCGTAGTGCGAGGAGGAGAGGCAGATGAGAGGCTGCTGGTCGTCCCGACCGGTCGTCCCGCGGTGGCCGGACCACCACCGTTGCCATCGCCACCGCCTGAGGGGTTGTTGCTGGCGGCGGCCGGCTCACGAGTGGGCGACGAACTGGCCGACGACAAGCTGCTGCTGGAGCCACGAGAAATGCTGCCAACTAGCGGGATCTCCGAGACGCTGCGCGTAACACCAGATCCGTGGTCGATGAGCGCAGCGTTGTCCATGGCGCGCGATCACACACTGCTTGAAAAACAGTTGGCGGTACAAGTACAACAAACCACGGCGGTTAGCTCGATCGTGCTCGCCGGGGAAAGTTAATTAATAAAGAAGACAGATGCAGAGCTTCCAGCGAACGAATATAATAATAATACCTGAACCGGCTCCGAGGTGAGCGTGACCTAGCCTGCAGGCCGTCGCCGGCCAGATCTTGGTCGGCGCCGGCGACGAGAGGGCGAGAGGATGAGAGAGAGAGAGAGAGGGACCTCCGTCGATACTACTCCGGTGACGGTCGAGGAAACCGCAGAATCCTACGTAGCAAACACTTCAATCTGCCAGTGTGATTAGCTCGATATATACATACGTATATACATACATATATGACATCATTAGCGTGTCGGGCCTTGATGGTCAAACATCATTAGCGTGGAACCGCTAGGCATATGACTTTTTTTCTCGACGTATTATACTCCGGTGGTTAGTACCACTACTAGAGAACAGGCCTTTGGACGATTTGCAAAATCAGCATTAGCCACGGAAAAATTTGCGCCCGGGACTAGAAAGTCCTTTAGCCCCGGTTGGTAACACCAACCGGGGCTAAAGCTCCCCAGCCCAACGGCTCAATTGTCAGAGGGGCCTTTAGTCCCGGTTGGTGTTACCAACCGGGGCTAAAGACTGGCCTTTAGCCCCGGGCCGTAACACCAACCGGGACTAAAGGTTTTGCCCCGGTTGGTGTATGCAGCCGGGGCTAAATGTTGGCATCTTTAGCCCCGGGCCGTAACACCAACCGGGACTAAAGGTTTTGCCCCGGTTGGTGTATGCAGCCGGGGCTAAATGTTGGCATCTTTAGCCCCGGTTGGTAAAACCAACCGGGACTAAAAGGTTTTGTTCCGGTTGGTGTACCCAGCCGGGGCTAAATGCCAACATTTAGCCCCGGCTGGGAATAAGGACCGGGGCTAAATGTCCCTCCCTATATTTGAAATGTTCTTCTACCTCCAGCCGTGCCCGTGCTCCTGTCTTCATTTTTCTTCATTCAGTCACTGCTTGCTCTTGCTTGCTTGTTTGCTCTCTTCTCCTCCGGTGATTTTTGTTTGTTAACACATCTCCGGCGATTGATTTATTTCATCACATCTACACCGCCATCGACTCGTTGAAAGGTTACTAGCTTAAGTTATTCATTTTTGTAGCTATTTTGAGTTCATTGACTTGATAGTTCAAATTATTAATCTAAAAACAAAATATGACCGTTTAATTAGTTTATTTTAGTCTTTTAGAGAAATGTGACCGGTTTAGAAAAACAAAATATATAATACTTTAGTTTAGAAAATGTGACCGGTTTAATTAGTTTTTTTTGAAATAGAGATCATTTAAATCATTTGTTTACACAAAAATTAGAAATATATAATACTTTAGTTTAGAAAATGTGACAGTTTAATTAGTTTTTTTTTTTGAGGAATAGAGATCATTTAAATCATTTGTTTACAGAAATTAGAAATATATAATAATTTAGTTTACAAAATGTGACCGTTTTAATTAGTATATTTTATTATTTTGGAGAAATAGAGATTAGTTAAATTAGTTGTTTACAGAAATTAGAAATATATAATACTTTAGTTTACAAAATGTGACCGGTTTAATTAGTATATTTTATTATTTTGGAGAAATAGAGATCAGTTAAATTAGTTGTTTACAGAAATTAGAAATATATAATACTTTAGTTTACAAAACGCAGAAGGATGCCTGCTTGGTATGTTGTTTTCGAGGGCACCAAACCAGGTATTTACACCAGCTGGGCCGAGTGCAGTCAGTATGTCCTCAAAGTTAAGGGAGCTGTGCATAAAAAGTACAAGTCTTTTGAGGAAGCTTCTGCAGCTCTAGATGCTTTTAACTCAAGAATCAACTCAATTCCTACTGCACCTACCCCTACCTTACCTTCCTATCCGGTTGGAGTGGCAGACAGTACATCTTGTTGGACTGTGATGTGGGAAAAATGTGCAGGTGTTGTTAGTTGCTTTGGTTGTGGCCAAGTGGATTAGGCTGCACTGTTATCTTGATGTAATAATTAATTAATTAGACAAGTTCAACTGCTACTACTTTTATGCCACCAGTGATTCTTACTAAATTTCATGTCAGACATTTTATAATTTTATTTGTTTATAAGAATGAGAGATCGATATAATTATGTGATATGTCATATAATGCAGACGATGACACGTCACTGGATGTACAATGTCGATCGTCGCTCAAAAGAGTTCATTGATGGCGTGCATTATTTTTTAAGAGTGGCCGAGGCAAACAAGCGGAATGGTTTTATGTGCTGCCCATGTGCCCTTTGTAATAATTCGAAGGAATATTCTAGCTCAAGGAGTCTTCACTCACACTTGTTCAAGTCGGGTTTCATGCCAAACTATAGTTGTTGGACGAAGCATGGAGAAACTGGGGTTATGATGGAAGAAGGTGAAGAAGAACAATTGGACCCTGACGATGACATTATTGCTCAATACGGTGACTTTGGTGATACTGCAATGGGGGAAGGTGAAGAAGAGGCAAGTGCAGAAGACACACTCGCTGAAGATGATGCTCTTGGTGATGTCATTCGTGATGCACAAGGAGATTGCGAAAGTGAAAAGGAGAAGGCTAAGTTTGACTGTATGCTAGAGGATCACAGGAAATTACTATATCCGTCTGCTGCAGATGGACAAAAAAAGTTGGGCACAACACTTGAGTTGCTACAATGGAAGGCACAGAATGGTGTATCTGACAAGGCATTTGGACAATTATTGAAGATTATAAAACAAAAGATGCTTCCGAAGCCTAACGAATTACCCGGCACTACGTACGAAGCAAAACAAGTGGTCTGTCCTTTGGGTTTAGAAATCCAGAAGATACATGCATGTCCTAATGACTGCATCCTGTACCGTGGCAAGGAATACGAGAATTTGGATGAATGCCCTGTATGTAACGCGTCACGATATAAGATCAGGCGAGATGACCCTGGCGATGTTGAGGGTGAAGAACGTCCCCGGAAGAAAATCCCTGCCAAGGTTATGTGGTACGCTCCTATAATACCACGCCTGAAACGTCTGTTCAGAAACAAGGACCATGCAAAGTTGGTGCGATGGCACAAAGAAGACCGTAAGGTAGACAACATGTTGAGACACCCTGCAGATGGGTCCCAGTGGAGAGCAATAGACAGAGAATTCCCAGAATTTGCAAAAGATGCTAGAAACTTAAGGTTTGGTTTAAGTACGGACGGGATGAATCCTTTTGGGGAACAGAGCAGTAGTCATAGCACGTGGCCTGTTACTCTATGTATGTACAACCTTCCTCCGTGGTTATGCTTGAAGCGGAAGTTCATTATGATGCCAGTGCTCATCCAAGGCCCGAGGCAGCCTGGCAACGATATCGATGTCTACCTGAGGCCATTAGTTGAGGAACTCCTACTTTTATGGAGTAAATCAGGTGTACGTGTGTGGGATGATTACAAACAGGAACACTTTGACCTGCGAGCATTGTTGTTCGTAACAATCAATGATTGGCATGCTCTAAGTAATCTTTCAGGACAGTCAAACAAGGGATATAATGCATGCACACATTGTTTTGATGACATGGATAGTGTATATTTGAAAAAATGTAGAAAGGTAGTGTATCTTGGGCATCGTCGATTTCTTTCGATGAATCACCAGGTTAGAAAGAAAGGCAAGCATTTTAAAGGTGAGACAGACCACCGGAGCAAGCCTCGCAACAGAACTGGGGAAGATGTACTTGAGATGATCAAGGATGTGAAAGTAGTCTTTGGAAAGGGGACGGGCAGTGAACCTGTTCCGAAAGACGCTACGGGACACGCACCCATGTGGAAGAAGAAGTCAATATTTTGGGAGCTACCCTATTGGCATGTACTAGAGGTCCGCCACGCGATCGACGTGATGCACCTGACAAAGAATCTTTGTGTCAACCTTCTAGGATTCATGGGTGTGTATGGGAAGTCTAAGGATACACTTGAAGCACGACAAGAGTTGCAGCGCATGAAAGAACGAGACAACCTACATCCAGAGAAGACAGATGATGGACGCCATTACTTAAGACCTGCTAGCTACACTCTTAGCAATGAAGAGAAGGAAATCATGTTTGAATGCCTAAACAGCATCAAGGTCCCATCTGGATTCTCCTCCAATATAAAGGGAATAATAAATATGCAAGAGAAGAAATTCCTAAACTTAAAGTCGCATGACTGCCACGTGCTTATGACGCAATTGCTTCCGGTTGCTTTAAGAGGAATTCTACCTCCACATGTACGTCTTGCCACTGTGAAGCTCTGTGCATTCCTCAATGCAATTTCTCAGAAGGCAATTAATCCACTAGAACTGGCTACTCTACAGAATGATGTGGTTCAATGTCTTGTGAGCTTTGAGTTGGTGTTTCCTCCATCCTTCTTTAATATCATGACACACCTCCTAGTTCACCTGGTCAAGGAGATTCATATTCTCGGTCCTGTGTTCCTACACAACATGTTCCCCTTTGAGAGGTTCATGGGAGTACTGAAAAAATATGTTCACCAACGTGCTCGGCCAGAAGGAAGCATCGCCAAGGGCTACGGGACAGAGGAGGTCATTGAGTTCTGTGTTGACTTCATTCCTGACCTTGACCCGATTGGTGTTCCTGAATCGCGGCACGAGGGGAGGCTATGTGGAAAGGGGACACTAGGGAAGAAAACATATATCGGTACGGGGAATGATTATTTCAATAAAGCGCACTACACAGTTCTTCAAAACTCAACCGTGGTGGATCCATATATCGATGTACACAAGGAGTTCCTACGATCCCAATTTCCAGAGAAGAATGAAGTTTGGATAACACGTGAGCACATGAATACTTTTAGCACTTGGTTGCGAAAGGAATGTCTGGGTAATAACAATATTGATGAGCAACTATATTTGTTGGCTAGGCAACCGTCATGGCACATCCTCACGTACAAAGGGTATGAGATCAATGGAAACACATTTTACACCATGGCCCAAGATCAAAGGAGCACGAACCAAAACAGTGGTGTTCGCGTAGATGCCACAGACCCATCTGGGAAGAGGCAAACATATTATGGCCGCATAGAGGAGATTTGGGAACTAGACTACGCACCTAATTTTAAAGTCCCTTTGTTTCGATGCCAATGGGTCAAGGCGACCGGAGCCGGAGTAACAGTTGACAAGGAGTATGGAATGACAACAGTGGATCTCAACAATATTGGATACAAAGGTGAACCATTCGTCCTTGCTGCTGATGTGACTCAAGTGTTCTACGTGAAAGACATGTCTACAAAACCCAAGAGAGGGAAAAATGATGATAAATCAACCAAAGAGCCCAAACGCCACATAGTTCTTTCAGGAAAAAGAAACATCGTGGGAATTGAGGACAAGACAGACATGTCAGAAGATTATGAAAAAGATGACCGAATATCGCCCTTCAGTGTGACCAAAGACCCAAGCATCCTGCTAAATGCTAAGGAGACTCCATGGTTACGACATGATCATGACCAAGGAACATACGTGAAGAAAAAGATCACCAGTGTACCCGCTTGATATATATTACAGTTTTCGTGTAACTAATAATGATTATGCATAGTCATGGTTCGTTGATGTCAGTGTCGATGCCCCACAAGTTTGGCTCCATTCTGGATTATTTTGTTGGTAGGCCTAATTGACCCTATAATTATTGGGTGAGAGTGTGCGGTAATTCAATTAAACCGGAAAAGGAAGCAAACCATCTCCGAAAAAACACAAACTTGTTGGTTGCCTCACCCGTGCCACGTGACAACCTAAGAAAAATTTTGAGACCAATATGACACAGAAACGTATATGAACTACACAAATTTATCTTTTAAAATTAAATTGTAATTTAAGAGTGAATTTCTCTATCGTGCATTTGGACAATAAAAGATAAACAACCCAAAATTTAACGTTCATATAATGCAAAAAATATTTTCCTATCGAGCACCAGTTGTTTCAGATATTTAAATTTAACATTATATTTTTGCATTAACAAAATATAAATTGTTATTTACATTTGTATTTGTTATTATAAGAAAAGAAAAAAGAATTTATGTTACAAAATTTTCTACAATACAATAATGTAAAAGGAAACACAACTGCTATTTTTAAGTAATTTTATGCCTAATATTGAATTTACTATGCAAGTAACAAGTATTACAACATATTAATATAGCCAAAACTTAATTCAAAACCCAAAACACAGAAAACCCAAAATAAAGGCGGCAGAAGACCCTTTAGTCCCGGGCCGTAGCACCACCCGGGACTAAAGGTACCTTAACCCAAAATAAAGGCGGGAGAAGAACCTTTAGTCCCGGGCCGTAACACCACCCGGGACTAAAGGTACCTTAACCCAAAATAAAGGCGGGAGAAGAACCTTTAGTCCCGGGCCGTAACACCACCCGGGACTAAAGGTACCTTTAGTCCCGGGCCGTAGCACCACCCGGGACTAAAGGTCCCCCTCTTTAGTCCCGGGTGGGCTTATGAACCGGGGCTAAAGGTGTTTTAGTCCCGGGTGGTGCCACGGCCCGGGACTAAAGGTGCCCCGCGTATATAGGGCACAGGGCCCTCCTCCTTCCTCAGATCGACGTCAGAGTTTGCGCCGCCGCCTCCGCCTTCGCCGCCATCTCGTTCTCCCGCTCGGCGTCGTCCTCGGTGCCCTCGGCCTCCCTCGCCGTCGTTCGCGGCGCCCTCTGCCGTCGAGCTCGCTTTTGCCGCGCGCCGCCGTCGTGACATCCTCGCCATTCGCCGCCGGCCGTTGCTCCCCTTGTGCCGTCGTGTCTCGTCCTCGCCGTCGTCTCGCGGCCGCTCCGGCCGAGTGCCTCCGTCCTCGCGCTGCCGGTGAGGAGTGCCACCGCGCGTGCGTGTGCGTGTGCGTGTGCGTGTGTGTGCATGTGTGTGTGTGCAGTGTGAAGTGTTTGTGCGTGTGCGTGTGTGTGCAGTGTATGCATGTGTGTGTGCAGTGTACGTGTAATTAAAGTGTGTGCACTGTGTGTAATAGGAAAAGGAAAATAGAAATCCATATGAATTGAAAATAGAAAATAGTTTTTACCCTAACAAGATATTATGTTTACACACATGTAGATAAAAGAGATTGGTCGCGTTGACCGCGCCGTCCGCCGTCATCCTCACCGCAACGTGATCTTCGGCGTCGTCTGTTGTCGTCCTCACCGCGACATCATCCTCGCCGTCGTCCGTCGTCGTCCTCTCATCAACGGTGTGTCCTTTGCATGTGTTAGATGGAGGAGGAATAATCACTTAGATAATTTGGTCTTTAGATATGTAAACATTTATTTATATCGGTCATGTATATGTTTATGAAATAATCACTTGGATATGTTTATGGAATAATCACTTGGATATGTTTATAGAATAATCACTTGGATATGACTTTTCGATCATGTCGGTAGTGTTATTTTTACGAATATAGTCTTCATGGATATATGTTATTTTTAATGTTGTCAAAACCTAGACCCCAAACCCTAAACCCTAAACCCCAAACCCCTAACCCTAAACCCCAAACCCGAAACCCCAAACACTAAACCCCAAACCCCAAACCCTCAACCCCAAACCCCTAACCCTAAACCCCAAACCCGAAACCCCAAACACGAAACCCTAAACACTAAACCCCAAACCCTAAACCCCAAACCCTAAACCCCAAACCCAAAACACTAAACCCTAAACCCCAAACCGTAAACCCTAAACCCGAAACCCTATGCACGTTAGTTGCAAAAATATGGTGTTTATTATCACTTGGATATGTTTATAGAATAATCACTTGGATATGAGTTTTCGATCATGTCGGTAGTGTTATTTTTACGAATATAGTCTTCATGGATATATGTTATTTTAATGTTGTCAAAACCTAGACCCCAAACCCTAAACCCTAAAACCGAAACCCCTAACCCTAAACCCCAAACCCGAAACCCCAAACACTAAACCCCAAACCCCAAACCCTCAACCCCAAACCCCTAACCCTAAACCCCAAACCCGAAACCCCAAACACGAAACCCTAAACACTAAACCCCAAACCCTAAACCCCAAACCCAAAACACTAAACCCTAAACCCCAAACCGTAAACCCTAAACCCGAAACCCAAAACCCGAAACCCTATGCACGTTAGTTGCAAAAATATGGTGTTTATTATCCTCCATGTCATTCGCAGGAATGGCCGACCCAGTTGACAACATGGAGGAGGAAATGTACGAATTAATCAACAGCGGCGCTAATCAAAATTTAGCAGGTGATGATAACAATAATCAAGAAGTAGATGACGGCAGTCAATACTTTGCCGATTATGAAGAAATAATGCAAGAAAATACTGGCGAGGTATATACCTACAATAATCTCTATGTGCACATGAAATTCTAAATTATTTATAAATGTATTTATAATCTACTGTTCCTACATATGTAGCCCTCCGGATCGACAACGACTACCGGGAAGAGTAGGACCGTACGAGGTCCGAAGAAGCCGTTGGAGGGCCGGTACATTATCTCAGAATTCAACGAGAAAACAGGCCAAGTACTTGGAGAACATGCACAGAGATTTGTTGCCCACTGTGGGTGCCTTGTAAGGGATAAGATCCCGATCAGTGCTCGTGAATGGAAGAAAAAGGCAAGTGCTCTTGATATAAGTTTTGTCTCTGATCTTGATAAGGAACTGGTTTGGCAAGAGGTCCTTGCACATTTCACACTTGAAACAGAAGATATAAATTTGAAGGCCAGAGTTCGGGACTGGGCTATGAAGAAAATGGCAACACTATTCCAGGGCTGGAAGAAGAACTTATACAACAAATTTATCAAGAAGGACCAAACTCCGGATTTCAACACTAAGGCCTACGTCAAGTTGAGGCCATTTTGGGATGAGTTTGTAGAATTCAAGAAATCAGAAGAGAGTGAGGCACGGATCAGAAGGAACCAGCAGAATGCCCGACAAAAACAATACCACCATCACTTGGGATCAGGTGGCTATAAGAGTGCCATTCCTAAATGGGAAAGAATGGAACGAGAGTTGCAAGCCAAGGGCATTGAACCAGAATCGATAAACTGGCCTGAGCGCGCCAAGTATTGGTTTTTTGGTCATGGAGGAAGCCTGGACCAACAAACAGGAAGGGTACACTATGGCGAAAAACTCCAAAGAGCAGCAGAAAGATTTGTTTATGCTAGAGATATGGCTGCCAGTGGCAGGTGGCAGCCGAACAGAGACAAGGACGAGCTGACATACGCCCTGGAGAATCTTGAACATGGTGGGAGAACCAGAGGCTATGGGGAGCTGTCATGGGTACATGCCTTCCCTCAGGACAAAGAGACCTATAGAAGCCGCGCGAGAAAAAAGGAGGAGGAGGCACAGCGGATGCGCCGGTTAGAAGAAATGGTTATTCAGTCACAGGCCGCGGCTCTTGAAGCAGTTGAGCGAGAAAAAGCACTTGAAGGCAGAATGAACGAGGAAATAAAAAGGCAAGTGCAGTTAGCAATGCAAAGTCAATCTGCATCAGAGCCGGGAGTCAACATCAGCCCCCCTGAGCAAATGAAAAGCAGTTGCGCTTCCACAGAGGTCCCAGACGCAGCACTGCGCTTTCCTGTGGACGACATCACCGAGCCTCTCACGACATGTGAACTGCACATTCCACAGGGGAATACCACAGTCATGGTGGCTATAGGTGTTGTATCTCCTATCGATCCTACGAAGACACCAAGAAGTCATGGAGCAATAATACCTCCTGGATATGCTAGCGTCTCGGTGGACAGGGTGGTAAAAGGTTACGAGAATGTCGAACTTGACATTAAAGGAGGTGATGGCGAGAATACATTAGGAGAAGCGGAGAAGACATTCATATGTTGGCGCAAGCGCTATATCATAATTCCTGGCACATCACCTCCTCCTCCTCAACAACCTATCCCTAGGTGTGTATGAAATTAGTGAATGAAACTTAATAGTATTGGTGAGCTAATAGTATAAATGGATACTCATACCATGTTGTTTTCGCAGCAGGACATCCCCCAACCTAAGTCCAATTCTACATTCACCACATGATCACAGTGTTGCGGACGATGATGATCAAGATCAAATACGACGGGATCCATCATCGCCACCGGCCCCATCTCCTCCACGACGGGATCCAACACCGCCACCGGCCCCATCTCCCCCACGGCGTGATCCAACGCCGCCACCGGCCCCATCTCCTCCACGACGAGATCCAACACCGCCACCGACCCAACCATCTCCTCCAAAGCGGGCTCCGACACCGCCACCTGCCCCATCTCCACGGCGGGTTCCAACACCTCCACCGCCAACAAAGAAGAGGCCTGTCACACAAACAAAGGCGTCAGCCCCACCACCTTCGAAGAAGAAAGCACCTGTGAGAAAACCAGCTCCCAAGATGACAAAACTTGCATATGACATGACCGAGGAGGAGACTGACGCTGCAGTGCAAAAAGACTGTAACAAGTTCTTCGAAGCTGCCATTGCTAGTGGTCGAGCAAAGCGAAACCCGGAGAAGCCGTACCTTTTTGTTCGTCCTGAAAAACTAAGGCAAACTGTGGACGCTCACCAAAAAAAGGTACGTGCTGCCCGTAAGGCTTCGCCAAAATCAGACTATGATCGCACACTTAGCAAATCACTTGAGGAGGACAAGAAGGCAAAGAAGAGAGCAGGAAAGGGTGTCCCACAGCTCGGGGAACAAGAGAAGCAATCAGTGCCAGATCTAGTTGTTGATAATGAATACGGTACAAACATGGAAATCATACAACGAGCATATGGAGACGTTGATCCTGCGCAACTGCTCACATTTTTCGAGGAAACTGGTTTGAATGTGGAAAACATACTCGGAGAAGCAGGCATCAAAAGTGCTCCAGAAGTTGATAAATGGCAGAGGGCATATGTATATGGCCAAAGTCTATACAACCCAGCGGCCCTGAGGGATCTTGGTACACAGATGCACTTGCTAAATCAGTGGTACCTTACAGCGTGTGGCAGAAAAGCTGATGACTACATTTGCGTCAGAATTAGAGACCATGATTACTTCCATGGTGATGACATCATATATGTTCAGTTTAATGAGTTACATCAGCTCTGCCACATGGACGCTCTCGACAAATCTCTCGTCAGCTGCTTCTGCCTGTAAGTGATTGTTTCCTTTAATAATCTCACTTTAGCTTATGTATATGTATAAGTAATTATCCTCACACTGCTAGCAAGCGTTTCTAAACATGTGCAGAAACATGATGAGACAACTAAGGCGTAAAAATGACAAGGAGATTGGTTTCATCGATCCATATATCGTCTTCAAGCACCCAAGCAATACTCACTCGGATGCATGGAAAACTCAAACAGAGAGTAATTTGCGGAGGTTCTTGGTAAACCAAAGGGACAAAAGATATATACTATTCCCCTACAACTTTAGGTGAGTTTTGTTATCATATGCACATTTTATTATAGGTTGACATAAAGATATATATATGTGTTGACTATATAAACATAAATGCAGTTTTCACTGGATTCTAATGGTGATCGATCTCCACGAGAGTCGTTTGCTAATCTATGACTCTCTGAGAAAACCACAAGAAGATTACCAAGATATGATTAATATTATCCGAGGGTAATGTGATCTTTAAATATTGATTCCTGCTATAGCTCTTTAACTCTGCAATAGTTAATTAACGTTCCAATTATTGTGAAGGGTTTGGACTTGGTTTGTTCAGAAACACCGTCCGGATCTGAAAGCGCAACTTCCTGATCCTCTACTCCTAAATGTAAGTTGTAGAGTACCTCCCCGCCTCTTTACCTTAATTAGCATCACTCAGCAGACGCACGCTCAACCGAGAGTACTCTTTTTACATATTGTACAGTGGGTTCTACGGCAGTCACCGGGAAACAATTTATGTGGGTACTATGTTTGCGAGTTTCTGACGGTGTATGAAAAAAGAACTCCTTTACAGAGTCAGCAAGTACGTAACATGTAAATAAATTTATTTTATTTTTTGTTGCTATTACATAAATATTATGTATGTTAATACTTTCTTTTTATTTTAATCCAAATTGAAGGAGACATGGTTGAAGAACCAGGTGATGGATAAGGTCCGCCTCAAAGCAATTCAAGAGACCATCGCGGGCTTCCTTAATGACCATGTCCTTAAGTCTGGCACCGAGTATTGGTTTAATAAAGACGAACCAATGAAGCCAAACCAAGATGAACACTTGTATGACCTCTAAGTTAGGAACGGTATTATATTTGTGTGTAAATATCAAGTTAAGCATGCATGATGGATAATGTTGTATATTTTATGTACATATGTGTGTATAGCTAGCTCTATAATATATATATATATATGTATAGTTTCATATTTCATTTGTGTGTAATTGTAAATTTTATGTGTTTATATATATTTATTAGCAGCGAAGAATAATACGTGTATTTGAAACTGGGCTAATATAATAGAATATATTAGCAGCGAAGAATACGTATTAGAAAACCTAATGTAATTGTAAAACCAAAAACAATAACCAATTGAAAAGAACAGAAAAAGAAAAAAGAAAAAAGCAGATGGATCTTTAGCCCCGGTTGGTAACACCAACCGGGACTAAAGAGGCCAGCCACGGTGGCCCGGCTGGAGGCCCCTTTAGTCCCGGTTGGTGTTACCAACCGGGACTAAAGGGGCCTCCAGCCGGGCCACCGTGGCTGGCCTCTTTAGTCCCGGTTGGTGTTACCAACCGGGGCTAAAGGTCCCTCCATTAGCCCCGGGCCATGGAACCGGGGCTAAAGGTCGGGGCTTTAGTCCCGATTCCTTAGCCCCGGCTCCATGTCCGGGGCTAAAGGCCAAAATGGCCCGGGGCAATAGGCCTGTTCTGTACTAGTGTACGGTGTTTGTGTCACACCCCAAAATTTCTAGTTTTAGATTGCGAATAGAAAAAACTAAATAAAATAAATAAGTTTTTAATATTTATATAAAATTGATCAAGTTTAGTATAAGCTCGCGTCATTTTAGTTGTAGTAAAATGAGATTTTTTTTTTTTAAAAAAATCTCTTGTGCTAATGGTCAAACATCATTAGCGCGGAACCACTAGGCAATGACTTTTTTTCTCGACGTATTATACTCTAGTGGTTAGTATTACTACTAGGTGTCGGTGTTTGTGTCACACCCCCAAATTTCCGGTTTTAGATTGTGAATAGAAAACACTAAATAAAATAAAAAAGTTTAGTATTTATATACAATTGATCAAGTTTAGTATGAGCTAGCGCCGCTTTATTTGTAGTAAAATAAGTTTTTTTTTTAAATAAAAAAATTTCTTGTGCTAATGGTCAAATATCATTAGCGCGGAACCGCTAGACATATGACTTTTTTTTTCTCGACATATTATACTCCAGTGATTAGTACTAGGTGTCGGTGTTTGGTTCTTATAAAAAAGTGTATTGATGATGTCTTGTGTTTTGGTGCGCTGACTCCCTCTTTGCACTAGTCGCTGGAAGCCGTGGAAGGAAAGGAATGAGAGGTGTTTCCGTCAATGGAAGCCGTGGAAGGAAAGGAATGAGAGGTGTTTCCGTCAAGCCTGAACCACGATCGCGCAAATCCTATTGCCCATCAAGTTCATCATCGCCGATCAGTGAATGGAAACTCGGGTGGGAAAGGGCCTCTTTGGCAGAGCTCTTCTCTCTGATTCTCCAGTTGTGCTCCCTGATTCACTAGTGAAGTGATTCTGAGTGATTCTCTGTTAGAAGTGATTATGTCTGATAAAATCGTTTGGCAAGCTGTCTGCGAAGTGATTCCTGAAAAGGAGGATTTTGTTGGAATTGTCCATAGTACCCTTGTCTGTTTGAACTGAAGTATACCAACATATGTACGATACGATTTTTGCATGCATTGATTAATAAATGCTTAGACACCAAAAGTATAGTAGTACGGTCAACATGTTTCCAAGTCCAAACTATTTGACTATAATACATTACAACCAAGTGCCAAAGAGAATATCAGAAGCGCGTACATGCAAAGTTAGGCCCTAGATAAGGTAATTGCCCTAGCAAGGTCATCACGAAATCTATCCATATTCCTATCATTAGCATGTGAGGTAGATGTATTTGACGCATTTTGAGAAGGAGCATGCCTCCTAAACCTTCTGGGTATGGTAGGGACATAATCTGGATCTCGGTCACATCTATGAAAATCCTTGTCGAGAGCATGATTTTCACGAATGAAGTTATGAAGAGACATGGTGGCCGCAACAATCATCTTTTACTTTATCATTGGATAGCTGGGCATCTTGAGAAGAATTCTCCATTTCATCTTCCATACACCAAAAGTATGCTCAACAACATTACGAAGACTTGAATGCAAATGATTGAACCACTCTTGTTCACCAATAGGTGTTGAGCTACTTCTCCAGTCTGGAATGTGATATCTTTGACCTTTGTATGGTGATAAATATCCTGGTCTATTCGGATATTCGGGGTCAACAACATAGTATTTTCCTAACAAATTGTAGCACGCGGTGTGAGTATACAATTTTTTATGTAAAAGAAGAGTTAATGACAAGGGTTAAAATTACCAAGAGGAGGATGTGGAAATATATGTTCATCAGCTTGGATGGCCTTATAGAGAACAGTGGTGTCATGCATAGAGCGAGGTTGACCAATAGATGCATATGTGAAATGCATATCAAAATCATCAACCACGGCCATCACATTTTGTATTGGTTTACCAAACCTACCATAATATCTAAGATAATCATCGTCGTGTCATCATCGCCGTCACTCTCATTATGGTACAGGTGCTCCTCCTTGTCATTATCATCTTCTGGTCGTTCTTCAGTTTCTTGGGGTATAGAGCCACTAGTTGGAGCCCAATGGTCATCACCAGTATTGCGAATATCCTCAAACATGATAGACAATTCTTCCTCATTTTTGAAGTGAGCAACCTTTAAATTTGGAGACGCCTTTATATTGATGTATGCATAAAAAAATCAGTAACAGATTTACACACATAAATGACAAATATTGACAAGTACAAACTCTATAGGAACTTACACTGCTTATTTTCTTCCACCACCAATCTGGAGCTTCATATAATTTTTTGTCAGCATTCCAACCACAACCCGTCTCTTTTTCCAGTTGTTTCCAGTTATTGTAATCCTTTTTCAGCTTGTCCCATTTATTCTTGAACTACAACTTTGTGTAACTTAAGCCTATTCTTGTTCTGAACTTCTCAATTACATTGGTGTACCCTAGTTTGCTTAAGTGAGAGCCTGAGCGATTATTTTTCCTAACTTGCTCAACAAATAGCTCATAAATAATTTTTACATTCTCATCACACCAGTCTGTTGTGTCTTCCTTCATGGTGCTGATATTGTTTCATGTCTCAAAATTAGTAGTCATAGTTCACAAACATGTAAAGGACTAGCATTCATGTTAAAAAGTTATTTTGAACTAGCTATACACCAGTATCACATACGAAATACATAATAAAAAAGAAACATGTTTCTAGGTTTAGGTCTGAGAAGAGGAATAGAAGACAAAGCAAGTTGTCTCACCTTTGGCTTGGACTACGACGAGAGCAGCAGGAACAGGGATGTGGAAGGCCTCTTGCGTCGTGGACTAGTCGCCAGGGAAAGACACCTGGATTCGCTGCTCTGGCCTCTCGTGATGCGGACGTCAGATGAGATGAGGGCGGGATGAGGCTGGAAGCCGGTGGATGGGACGAGGCCGACAGCCAGCGGACGGGACGAGGATGACGGCCGACGAGTGGGGCGACGACGACGGCCGCCGGGCGGGACGACGACGATGGCTGGCGCAAGCTTCGGTGGAGTGGGATGGGATGAGAGCTCTCCCGCAGTCGCACCGCTCGGATGGGTTGCGGCCGCGGCGGGGAAGCGATGCGGGATGAAGAGGGCCTCGTTCAGCAGTCCATATTTGAATCCGGCCCTTTTTTCATTCCCGAACCAGAATTCCAAACGGATCCGTTCCAGAGGGTCACAGGTGGGGATTGGTTCCGGGCTGTAGAGGAGATTGAATTGTCGAAATAGGCCGGATTGAAATCCAGGCTGACCTTAACCGAACGCCTGTTCTACGCTGGGCTTGTATTCATTGTGTGCTAGCCCAATCCGCATGGAATGGGCCTCGTTCTGGGCTGATCCGAGGCAACCGAACGAGGCTGAGGGTATTTCTATTTTTATATCAGTGGCAGTTACGGGTAAATACTATCAAAGTAAGTGGGCGGGTCTGTATGCTCAGATGGTGGGGATCAGACGTGAATCTGGTTTTTATTACCGCTTCCTCGGTCGTGTACAAAATTGAAAAGTGATTCACTGAGATTTAATAAAGAATTTGAGTCGTTTTTTGCCGTTTGGCTACTGGGAAGCGATTCTCTCGAAGAATCTGCTTCCGGGAGCGCTCCCAAACGCAACCAAACTTGCGGTGTCTCTTACGCGAGTAGTCTGGTCAACTAGATGGGGATAGGCTTTCGTACTAGATGGTGCAATTTTTTTCCCGTCTGGTGCACCGTTGTAAGACCTTTTTTTTCTCGCTCTTAATGCAATGATGTAAAAATCTTTTGTGTATTCAGAAAAAATGTCAGATGATGTGTTTGGTTGGTGACCAGAACTTGCCACGCCACAGATTTGTCGTGCCACAGTTTTTCTGGCAGCTATTTGGTTCACTGCCACAGCTATGACACGCCACACTTTCTTAGCACCATGCCTCACACGTCATCGACTCATTTTCGTGCCAAAGTTTGCCACAAGTGTGGCTTCGATTTTGTTCGCCACACTTTCTGTGGCAGCCACAGTTTGCCGAAATTCAGGTGTAGCAAGTTCTGGTCACCAACCAAACGGACCCGTAGACTTTGATGGAAGATCGAAGCAACGAAAGATCGACTTGTATGCAAAATTAATGGGCATGCATGCCAAGAAGAATTGTTTACATGGGATTTGCATGCATGATACGGGAACGAAGCTGGGTGAAATCTCATCACGTCATCTGCGACTGCATGTCCTAGGTGGAGGAGGGAGACTAGTCGCTCCTGCTGTCGTCGAGCTGCACAGAATCCAAGACTTTCTCTGTACTCACTCCGTCCCAAAATGTATGTCGCTTTCGCTTCCCGAGAAACAAATGCCGATAATTTTTATAAATAATAAATATTATCGATTAGTATCATAATTAGTATCATCGGAAACATCTTTGAATCTAGTTTTTTTAACAAATTTATTTAAAGATATAAATATTACATGTATTTTCTATAAATCGAGTCAAACTTGTGGCACGGAAACCGAAAACGACCAACATTTTGGGACGGAGGTATACGTGAAATGAAAGTCGTGACTCGTGTCGTCAGACATGTTCTGTGCACCGTCTAATTAACATGTAATAATTCAACAAAGTAAAAATCTATTCTGCTAATCTATTTATTCCTGGTGACGTGGACAACCATGAACCATGTCGACATGATGTGTGCCTCCTGTACGTCTTCCTCACGCAATGCATGGGGATTGCGGAGCCAAAGGTGAAGAGGCAGACGAGATGGGCACGATGTGATGTGGAGTCGTGGAGACAGTGGCAAGGGATTTACTTTCTCCGTCCAGTAAAGAATGCAACTATAGGAATCGTGCTAGTCAAATTATTTTAACTCTAGTCAAATTTATAATAAATAGTATTAGCATTTATGTCTTAAAATAAGTTTATTATAAAAAATACATTTTACAACTAATCTAATGGTGTTTATTTTTATCTTATTAGAGTTAGTATTTTTTTCATATAATTTTGGTCAAAATTTACAATGTTTGACTCCTCAGGATGTGAGAATTGCATTCTTTTGTGGACAGAGAGAGTATCAGTACCCAAGAGTGCCACACCTGCGTCTAGCCGCGGGAATTACTTATTAGTGGATTATATGGTATGTACCATAACACTACTAGAGAACAGGCCTTTGGACGATCTATCAACTGAGCTTTAGTCTCGGCAAAAAGTTACGTCCCGGACTAAAGAAGTCTCGGTTAGTAAAACCAACCGAGACTAAAGGTGAACCTTTAGTCCCGGTTAGTATTACCAACCCGGACTAAAGGTCCCCAACCTTTAGTCCCGGTTGGTAATACCAACCGGGATTAAAGGGTGACCTTTTAGCCCCGGTTGGTGTTACCCACCGGGACTAAAGACCCTTTTAGTCTCGGTTGGTGTTACCAATCAGGACTAAAGGTCCTTCACGAGTGAATTCAAAAGGAAAACGTCCAGAACTATATTATGTGGGTTGTGTAGCGTGCGTGAGGCGAGAGGTGCTGAGTTTGAATCCCACACAACACATATTTATTTTTTCTCCTAGAACCTTTAGCTCCGGTTGGAAGCACCCGGGACTAAAGGCTCGAGACCTTTAGTCCCAGAGTGTAGTAGTGTAATGTGGCTAACAAAAAAATAGAAAAACTAGGTCCCATAGAGTAGTAGTGTAATGTGGCTAACAAAAAAAATAGAAAAAGTCTTTATAACCCCTCAACTATTTAACGTTGACTACTTTACCCCTCAAACTACAAAACCAGATGTTTTACCAGCTGAACTTTCTAAATCGGTCAAATAACCCTCTCAGACGGTTTTAGACGGTTTCTAAATCGGTCAAATAACCCCCTTAGACGGTTTTAGACGGTAGCGTGGTTTTGTTTTTTTATTTATTTTGGCTGAATCTTTAAAAAATCATAGTAAATCATAGAAAAATCATAAAATAGAAAATCCAATTTTGTTGAACTTCACATAAGTAGATCTACACATTGAATATATAATATAGTATATTTTAGAACAAAGTTTTTAATGTACATTTAGATATATGTTTTTCTATAATTAATTAGAATAATTCATAGATGCAATTTCTTTCATCCAATTATGGTGAAATTTTTATTGTGGAATAATTATTGTATGCTTGAACTGTAGTAAAAATTTCATACTCATTGAATTAGGTATAATTTAGGTATAGATTTATTTAACTTTATGCTAATTTATATCTAAATAAATTTATAGCCAAGTTATACATGATCCGATTAGTATGAAGTTTTTACTACAGTGCAAGGATACAATAATTAGCTCACCATAAAAATTTCACCATAATTGGATGAAAAAATTGCATCTATGAATTATTCTAATTAATTACAGAAAAGTATAGATCTAAATTTACAACAAAAACTTTGTTTTAAAGTATACTATATTATATGTTCACTGTGTAGATCTACTTATGTGAAGTCCAACAAAATTGGATTTTCTATCTTATCATTTTCTATGATTTTTTAAAGATTCGGCTAAAATAAATAAAAAATAAAAAGATAAAACCACGTTACTGTAGCAAAACCACCGTCGAAAACCGCCTGAGGGGGTAATTTGACTGGTTTTACAAAGTTCAGGGGGTAAAACATCTGTTTTTGCAGTTTGGGGGTGTAGTAGTCGATGCTCAATAGTTGAGGAGGTTACGTAGACTTTTTCTCAAAAAAAAAACTTGTGTGTATGTCGTCTCGCTGTGGTGGATAAATATAATTTTATATGCTAGTGGATTTTAATCGTATGTGATAGGACATCACTGAGGTGAACATGTGGGGTCTAGGATTATAAGATATAGATATAGGTAAATTTGCTAGTATAAGAGTCTATTTGGATATGTAACTAAATTCTTGTATGCATTTGTGTTGCCATCATTGATGAAAAGCTGGATAAGCCCTTGCACGTTGGCTAAGATTACTGGTCAGGCTTTATGCCAGCCCAATCAGATTAAAGTGGCTAACCAAAAGGTCTAACCTTCACAAGCTTTAACCTAATTACCTATTATATGATATAAGTTCCCAATGTTTGACCAGTGTATGGGCTCAGCAACACTGAGCAGTGCACGGATGTAAGCACGCATCACGCATGCGATGCATTTCACAAGAAAGGCTCCAATACACTTGTAACGTGGCAGCTACTACTAGCCATTAGATGAGACAATGCACTAAAATGCAGGGCAAAAGACAGCCTAAGGTATAGTATCAAATGACTTACTGTACTCACAGTCTCACAGGGATGAAATATAATGCATGTGTCTTCGCGAGGGAGCTCTGGTTCCGGCTGCTGCGCCCCAGCGGTTGGAACCTTCTTGCGCCGTTGGCGGGCTCGACGCTTTCTTCTTGGTGGATGGATAGCCGTCGGCAGGTGCCTAGTCAGCTGCGCTGGGGCTTTGACTCTGTGGTGCTGCTGGGCTCTTGGTGCCTGTGGAAAGAGCGGAATGCTCGTATCTTCAGGAACGTTGCGGCCTCCGCGGCCCAGGTGGCGGGTGCGGCCATGGTGGAGAATGATGAGTGGATCGCCGCAGGATTTGCTGCCGTCTCACAGTTTCTGGTCGTTTCTATGTTGGTATAGTGCTGCCATGTCGCTTGAGCTACATAAATAAACAACATATAACAACTAATCTGTGAATTTTCTGGGCCACTCGTGTCCGTGAGCACGGTTGATATATCAGTTTATTAAAACTCTGCAGAGTGTGTACACTTTACCCACGAGTGATGATATCCAGATGCCCGGGTTAATTACTCTCATAACACTTCCAAGGTGAGTAGGCAGGATACATCTCGAAGCCTTTCAAAGGTTCGTCTAACAAGTTAGGGTCGTTCGGTCTTAAGGGGCAAGGGGAAGAAGGGTCTCTCAACCTTGCGGCACGCAGGCAAGGGGAAAGAAGCCACCCTAATTCCAGCTCGGCATGACCCAACGCGCCTATACAGGTGTCCACTAAAAAGCTAGAAAAGGTCCTCATACTGAGCTAAGGTCAGAGCCATATAACCCTCATGGTTGCACTGTATGTCTCAGCTTTTGCTGACAGAAGATCCTATACCATGTTGCTAAAAAGATCAGGTTTTATTCACCATTATTAGATCATGTTTGGTTTAAGTAAAGCTCTAGCAAAAGCTACCCATATGCATAGCATCCCAAAGGTTAACAAGGTAACGAATCAACATCTAGGATAAACTAGATAGGTATCAAAATTAGACACATGCATATGAAATTAGATGATTCATGGTGAATAGGACAACAAGGAGGATCTCATGCTATACTTGCCTTGATCCACGAACTCTTGCTGCTCTGAGTTGTCAAAGTAGAGCTCCTGATCACCAGCGTATGTCTCACCGTCTATACTCGATTACCACATCAACACACAAACATCCGACCAACAATCATGCAAAGCAAACAAGCTATAATTAGAACATTACACCAACAACAAGTAAATAATATAAAAAGGTTTCAAAACAGAATCTACGATCTACTACGGTCACGCAAACGCGAAGATCACGAAAAACGGAATTATAACGCAAAAGTTATGAGCGAAACAAGTTTCAAAACCTAAATTAGTGGATCATATATAACTCAACTTTTAGTTACAGAAAATAGTATATATTTTTGCACAGCCAGATAGATCTTTTCGAAATGAAACTAACGCAAGTTGAACGGACTCAAACGGATTTAAAACATAGAAGTTATAAGCATTTGAATCCGATGGCAAAACTGTAAATAAACTGAAATTGAATTTGAATTTAAATCAGTTTAAATCGAATTTGCAGATTGCATCGGACTACGCCTCAATTAGGTGAAAACACAGGGTCTTAGATGGAAGATTCCGCAGACTTAGTGAATAGAGCCGAGAGGAGTGCGGGTTGAGATCAGAAAGTTGTAAGGGCCTGTTCGCAAAGTGATAGGCCGAAGGGGTATCGGGCGGTCTGGGGTGTTGGATCAGAAATGGATGGATGCGATTAGACCTAAGAGGTCAGGGAGGCGCTGCAGGCCGGAGTTAGGGGAGAAGGGAGCGTCCGTGGCGGCGCCATTGCCGGAATTGGGCGGCGATGCTCGGGAACGGGCTAAGGTTCGGTAGAGACCTCACAACCAGGTCCAAACTAAAGAGGAGCTCATGGGGGTTCTACCTGAGATGAAGATGGCGTCGAGGGCGGCTCGCGTCGAGGGCGGCTCAGGGATGGCGATTCGCACGGCGAGGCGGACTGCTTGCTTCTGCAAACGACGGCGAGGTCGGGTTAAAGTGAAACCAAAAGAAAACAGAGGGGAAAAGGTGCGGTGGCTTCGCATGACCAAGACGAAACTAGAGAGGAACCTTGCGACGGCTGGAACTCGTCTGGAGGCCAAGGCCGAGGGCGCGGATTCGTGGCAGATCTCGAAGCTCGGTGCTAGGGCAAATTAGGGCTTATAAGGGCTCGAATTTGCGAAACAGGGAAAGACGACGGGTGCATCGGAACTTTATAGGGTCCTGGTTTGGCAGATACGACAAGGGGGAGGGCGTGGTTGAGGGGACTCGAGCTCGGACTCGCGACCGAACTGGAATCGGAGGGGAATGAAGGAGCTGACATGCGAGGGAAAGGAGTCAGCGAGAGGGGAGCAACTGACGTGTGGGCCACCAGCGTCAGCGAGAGGAGGGAGACGAGAACGCGCGTGGGCTTGCAAGCACGCGGCTGGGCCGGCAGCTGGGCTGCGTGGCCGGAGGAGGAGGCGGGCTGAGGGGGAAGGAAACAGGCTGGCGGAAATGGCCTTCGGGCCAAGTCAGAGTAGAAAGGAAGCCGGCCGTCCAGGCCTTTTTTGGGCTGAAAACTAAGGAAGGGAGGGAGGAGAAGGAAAAAGGATTTCCAAATTTCTGAATGGAGTTTTCAAAAGCATTTTGAAATCCATTTTGAATTCCAACAAGTTTTGAACAGAAACCGCACATCACAAAATAAAGTATGCACCAGCATGTATGCATCAACATGATCTTTGGCCTAGAATTTATTTTAGCTTTTGTAAATATTATTTATTGCCTAGGTTTTATGCAACACACCAAATGAAATATTAGATCAATTTGCCTATTTCAAAAAGATGCAAAATTTGGAGTGTTACACAGTCATATATATTTATGATCTTTACATTAACACCAGAGGCGTTATGTCTTTGTGAAACCTAGGTTTGGCATCACTAGCAGTTATCTGCACTTATGTATTACATTATTGATCATCTGTTAGGAGGATATTTTTCCACACAGGCCGAAGCCGAATTTCATTACCGAAAGCAACGAAATTACAAGAGTTCATGTTCAGGTATCAACCGACCACGCATTTAACATCCAAAAACAACCAACTCCTGTAACTAGTGGCTACCACCCACATGATCTGACCACGAAGGGGACAGATCAAGGGGCCCAAAAAACTCCAGCAGAGAAGACTTGCAATGCCTAAAGACATCAAGTTCTGAACAAACCAACACGAACTCAAAGATCAAGCACAAAAACAACTGGCCAACATGACACCATGCCATCCAGAACCCGCCTATCCTGTGTATGGCACTAGCTGCTGATCTTCCGGCATCTGGGACTCCGCGTCTTTCTTGTGGAAAACAAGCGCCGCCTTCTTGATCATCTCGGCCCCCTGGATAATCTTCGAGCCCATGTCTTCCTTGAACAACCCTGCCCAGTAAGAAAGGAAGGAACAGATCATGCACACAATCTCAGTAGGAGATTTAATTCTTTTCTGATCAAAACATATAGAATTTCGCATTTTCCAAATTGACCAACATATGGCAGCTAAACCCATTGTATACACTTGGTCCCCTCCAGGCAGACTATTATGAATCCAAGTCCAATATTGAGTGAAGCTGGTTGGTCTACATTTAGCCCCAAAAGCAGAAGCCAAAACACTCCAAACGTATTTAACACTGGGACACACAAAAAACATGTGATTTATGCTTTCCTTTTCTAAACAAAAGGCGCAAGAGGCATCGCCTTTCCATTTGCGTTTGCACAGATTATCTTTTGTTAGAATAGCACCTTGGCCAACTAACCACATGAAAACTTTATCTTTTAAAGGAATTTTAGCTTTCCAGAGTTTTTTATGAGCCACCATGATCACTCATACAAAGGTGCTTATACACTGATTTTACCGAAAAGGTTCCTATTTTCTCCCAATTCCATCGGGCTTTATCTCGATCATTAGTGATATTAAACCTATGCACCATATCCTGCAATCTCCGAAGTTGGTTCTGCAAATCCTCATGCAGCCATCTCCTGAAAGAGAGACGCCAATTCCTTTTTTTCATCATTTCCACCGTATCCTCTTGTTCTTGATTAATAAGGAACAACTAAGGAAACTTTTCAGCCAGAGAGACCTGACCACACCATGTATCCTGCTAGAAGCTAGTAGATTTTCCATCCCCAATGATCATGGATCTTCCTTTCAAATAAACTGATTTAACTTTCAACAAGTCATTCCAAACTGGGGAATTTTTGCTATTTTTCTTTAGGCCAGTGATACTGCATTGTTTTAGGTACTTTTTTCGGACAATCTCTTGCCAGACGCCCGACTCATTCTCCAATTTCCACCACCACTTACATAACAAACTAACTTTGATTAATTCTTGCCTTAGCAATCTACCTGTGTATGCTATGTCCATATATTGGTTGCCTATGTCAACCATTGAGAAAATGGATGCGGCCAGAAGAAGATTTTTCTGGCAAGGTGGTAACTTGAAAAAGAATAAGATCATATGTGCACGTGCTTGAGCTCCATGTTTATGTTAACATTAGTTAAGCGCCAGCAACAAACGATCAGAAAGATCCATGGCTACACTGATATATTCCAAAATGATCTACCCAATGGCACAAATTGAAGCATCGTGCACCAATTTGATAGAACCCTAACCCTAACCCTAATTATTCTTTGGTGGAGAGTGTTTGGAGCGTCCATGAATGTGTCCCCATATATGAGGCATCCTCCAACAATGACCTCGGTTGTAGCTTTCGTGGTTTGGTGGGTTAATTAATTACTGGGTTGACACGGCAGGGAAGACCCCACGCACCTTGCCAAGGACAGTTTTGCTGTTGTTGGTGTACAGCAGCAGGATGACCTTGGCCGCTGAAAGTGTTGTAGTGCACATGCGATGCTACTACTTCCATACTTCATCTGCACTCTGCAGGCACTGCACTGTGATGTTGGCCTGACAAAACTTGCCATTATTCGTGTGAACTACACTGCTACGTACTGCCGGATTTCTTGTGTCCTCCATTTCATTTGCTAATGGCACCGTGGTTTGGGCTCGACCATCCTGTAACACGCAGGGCTACACATTGCACACTGGAAGGGCGGAGCCGAGAGCACGTGCCACTGGGTCCTACATCTGATATTGTGTCACACATGGGGCGCTGGGCTCCGCAACATACCATTTAGAGTCAGTAGTGTCCACCAAATATTTCTCTTCTTGAGTTCCCAATGCCTCCGAGCCCTATGTACCCTCATGACAAAGTCATAGAATTTTTAGTACATCTATACTACCTCTGACATAAAACATGCATGTAGGAATTGACGAATTGTTCCTTTGCCTTTCATGCTTTCACGTTCTCTTTTTATAGCCAGCATAGTGGAAGATGACACAATGACGAAGGTACGCACTTAATTGCGTGTAATTTATTCGATGGGTACACTTGATGAGGAGCTAATCTATACACCTACATACGTAGCGAGACGTGTGGTAGGCGCACTCAATGAATAGCTGACAAGCAGATGCTGCTATATATATTTTCTGGAGTATAATTGCATACGCGACTAACACTTCTTCTGTTCATAAAAGAAGGAAGAATGTTAGTGTTAGACTGGAAGAGATGCTGCTGGGAGTGGTTCATGAAGTCCGCTCTCCACGCAACTGGTTTTGCTACAATAGGATTAGGAGACATCAGGACCTCCAGCAATAAGATACCGACACATCTGCTGCAATTCTGCCAGGCACGAGGCCACGAACGTGTTGCGCTATCTCACAGGCATTTGCGTCAAGTTTACCGGTCAAAATCAAGCCAGCATCAACTAATTGGCCCTCTTCCGCGAAAGGCCTGTGGTCCGGTGGTAGGGCAGTTCAGTGGGACGCTACCTACCAGGGTTCAAACTCTGGTGTCGCATCTTTTCTCTAGATTTTTTCCAGATTTTACACGTACACGCACGCGTGCGCGTTCTGTGGTACTGCGCATTTCCCGCGCACTGGAGGCGACCTGGAGACGGCGAGCTTCTCAATCTCTCTTTGCGTTTGTACGGACGCGCATGCGTATGTGTGCGCGTGGTGGTGTGAGTGTGGTGTGTGTGGGTTGTGTGCGTCCAAATTATACCTGATAAAAAAAAATTGGCCCTCTACCCTCATCAAACTGCGGAGACTCGTGCTGCTGTGTGGCGACCTGTGCTTGTCCCAGTTGTTGGTGGAGCCCCCGGCCCGCTTCAATTGTAGCAGGTGGCTGGTGACCGTGATTAGCTTTGTGGCCTCCATATAGCTAGGCAAATGGCTGGTTATCAGTCAACCGGTGCCTGACCTACTGTATCAGACATGAATTCTTTGGGATAATCGATTGAGAAGAAAAAAAAATGAAAGCTTAACAAAAGCTCTTTTGTTCGCCTGAAACCGATGCTGTTACCTAGCAAATGAACCTGGTATAACAAAATCTACAAGAAATCTGGGCTTCTGTGACGATTTTCAGGATTATGACGCACCTTCTGTGACAACAGCATATCGTCACAGAAGGGGTATAGTGACACAAAAAAGCTTGTAATTGTCACAATTAGTTTGTCACAGAAGGACCATCCATCTATTGCAAACTGATTGTGACAATTACAGGCTTTTTCGTGTCAGTGTACCCCTTTTATGACGATATGTTGTTGTCACAGAAGGTGCGTTATAATGCAAAAAATCGTCACAGAAGCCCAGATTTCTTGTAGTCAAGCTTACTGCACACTCATCACTTCTACATCTCGTGGACAAAATCTAACGCGACATTGAATTCTGAATTTCTATCAAATAAGATGCACAAACAAATTATTGCAAAAGACTACACTGTGTGTTAGATGCATAATGTTGGGGGAAATCAGGAAAGGACTCGCGAAGATCTCATCACTAACGATCTTTTTTCCTATGATCGGAAGTTTTCAGGCTTGACGGAGACCCTTCGCCCGAAGGCTAGGCGTGGCAGAGGGCCTCCGCCTAGAAACGAAGATGTGGGCGAAGGTCCATCAGCGTCTAGATGGCCTCTGTTGGAGATCTAGGCGCGGGCAAAGGCCCCAAGACGAAGGTCTAGGCCGGAGGCTACGACGGAGGTCGTAATGAAGGCGGAGGCTTATCGCACGGGTGGAGGTTTGGGCGATGACCAAGATGGCGGCCCAACAGGGGGACCGGCCCACCTCGACCCATGCGAAGTTGGGCCGCCCAGGGAGAAGGCCCTACAAAGGGAGTGGTTGGAAGAAGAGGGCGAAGGTCCCGAAATACCCTTCTAGGTTTAGTTCAAGTCGAGGAATATTCCCAGAATATCCCCGCACTTTCTATAGGCATAAATGTAATAAGGGAAAAAACTAGTGAACAGTGCGTTATAAAAAGGAAGCCGAGAGCCCCTTGAAGGGGGTCGGCGGTTTTTGGGTAACCCTAATTTTGGGGAGTTGGCCCACTTACTTTTCCACCATCAGCGGGGGACCTCCGGATTTGCGCCCCGGTATTGTCGGAGACTCTTCTCCAACACATAACTTTTAAAGTGCTTGTGTTACGATGAAAACAAGATGCACAACCAAATTTCATAAGTTTTATATCGTGCTTGTGTTCTTTTCAACATGACAAAAGGCTAGCCGATTCTTTACAGTTCCCAGCTGATGGATTCGATTGCGCTTGTTATTCCAAACATTAGGTGGGGTTAGCAATATATGTATCAGCTCACTCTTTAAAATCACAATGATAAAATGACTTGAAAAGATTTCCAGAGATGACAGTCGTTGTTCTGTTGCCATTTGTTTCCCTTAGCACTTGGTACAAGGTACACTAGCTTGTGGACTTCTCATTTCCTGTTCCAACAAATTTTCAGTAAGCTTGTTGGTCAAAATTTTCACTCTCCGTGCTGTCCATTTTTATCTCATCACCATGTTCATTCCTAGTTGTCCAAACCCATCATGCAAAGCGCAGAGAAATGAATTAAATGCATGCCGGTGACTGCCAGTGGCATCACACCCTGACGAAGGTCACAAATGCCTGCACCACACCCATTGTATGCCCATAATATATTGTATAGAATGTTGGGAAACATGGAGTGAAAAGAGCTGCGACTTCTTGAACAACATGCATATGTACAGGAAATTAATATTTTACGCTTCATATATCTTATTACTCTAGTTCCTTTTTCATGTAGTGGAGCTGCTTTCTTCAAAGATATAGATTTGCTAAATTTAATAATCCAGATAAGTTCAAAAAATCCTGCAAAAAAATCATATTCAAATGTGGCCGATCCTAATAAGTTCGTTATGTTTTTTCTATTAGGGCCAGGTCGGTTAGTGGGGATTGAATGCTTGCAAAAAGTTCTGCTGGAACAATAGGCTTAATTTGTATAGGCACGTAAAGCTGGAATGATTCCAGGGCCTAGAATGGCCTAAACGAACGAGCCCTTAAGGTGCTAGCTGATAGGATGACGGCAGCAACAGCGCCTAACGGTATCAGGTTCTTTGCCGTGTTTTTTTTTTTTTTTGGCCGAGTGCGTATGGAGGACACATGACAAATTTGTCGTCTTTGCCGAGTGCCCGGGCCAAGGCACTCAGCAAAGAGACCCTTGGCGGTGTGTTTTCTTTTAGCCGTGTGCCGAGTACACTTGGCCTCTGGGTCTCTTTGCCGAGTGCCTGACTAAATACACTCAGCAAAATATCAGGGCACTTCCGGTAGTGCTAGTTCGTTTTTTTCATGTAGAGGAGCTGCTTTCTTAAAAGATATAGATTTGCTAAATTTTATAATCTAGATAGGTTTAAAAAATCCTGCAAAAAATCCTATTCAAACGTGGCTGATCCTAATATGTTCTTATGTTTTTTTCCTATTAGGGCCTGTTCGGTTTAGTGCAGATTGAATGCTTGCAAAAAAATCCTGCTAGAACTGTAGGCTTAGTTTTTATAATAATGACAACTTAATCATGATCCATCTTCACAACAACTTTTACTAATAGCTGGAGGTTTGGAAATAGCAAGAGTGAGCACATATCGTACTCAACAAATACAACATGAGGTTTATGAGGCTCAAAAGATTGACACGGGTTAAACTACAGTTAGCTTTTAATTATGTCATATTAATAACCACAACTTGCACCCTTGGGTGTTCATCCTACATGTTCTTCTTGTTAGATTGAGTTATAGAATTATGGAAAAACAAAACAAATAACAGTATATGATCGCCTTCTATATTTCTTATATAATGAAAGTAGTAGTTGTTCTTAGTAGATTTTGGTAATAAGGATAGCTTGCATTAAGAGCATAGCGCTACTACAGATTTTAATTATTTGTCGAAGCGGCTAGGGTGCCACTATAGAGGTGGATATATCCCAACAAAATCTAGTTTTCTGCCTCTACAAATCGGCGATATATATATCTTGTTTGAGGATTATTACATCCATTATTGTGAGTTTTAGCTATATGTGTCCTTGCATTGGTTTTGTAGGTATAACCAGTATTCATTTGTGGACTACTATTTTTCCTCCATTGCACTATTGTATACAACAGGAGAGTCGAATTATATATGTCACCAGGAGTTTTGGTTCTGTGTATCCACTAGACAGTATTCATCCATTTACATGGGTTAATATTAAAAGGATACCATGTTTCGGGGGCCAGGAATTTTTTTTGAAAAAAAGCCATTGCATGTAAGAGGTAAACACTACTGGAGTTCACTTCTTTGCGTGAGTGCTTGAGGCACTCGGCAAAGAACACATCACAAAGAAACTAACGACAAAGGGCTCTTTGCTGAGTGATTTTTATCGGGGCACTCGGCAAAAGCTTTGCCGAGGTGGCACTCGACAAAGAAAAAATGAAAAAAATCCAAAAAAAATAGGGATAAAATTTTATTTAATCGGGAGAGTGGCCTACTAGGCAGCACCTACCCATCTTCGTCGAAATCGCAAGTCATGACATTTTTCGTGCAATTTTGCTTAACGCAGCCAGTAGAATTCGAACTGATGACCTCTCGCTCGTGCAGAGCCTCCTCTACTGCTGCACTACACATATGTTTCATCTTAGTTTCGGTTCCCCACATATTATACTAAACCGGGTATAATTTGCTTATTTTAGGCTCTACCTCAGCACCTACCTAAGCAACCCGTGGGTGTTCATCTCCCTTGTGGCTGCCGTCATCTTGCTTGTCGCCACCCTCCTCCAGACCGTCTACACTATTGTCCCATTCTACACCAAGGAAAAATAACCACAGCTTCCACCTTGGGTGTTCATCCTACATATGTTCTTCCTGTTAGATTGAGTTATAGGATAGGATTATGGAAAAAACAAACAACAATATATGGTCGCCTTCTATATACATTTCTTATATAATGAAAGTAGTAGTTGTTCTTAGTAGATTTGGTAAGGATATAGCTTGCACCATTACAGATTTTATTTGTAGAGGCGCCTGGAATGCCACTACAGAGACGGATATCCTAGCCAAATCTAGTTTTTCGCCTCTACAAATCAATGATATATCATTTTTGAGGAAGAATTATTACATGCTGCATCATTGTGATTTTTCAACTATATATATCATTGCATTGGTTTTGTACATATATCCAATATTCATGGTGGACGATCCGATCTTAAAAGCAGATATAGCGACAGACGATCAATGGCTAATAAGTTAGGCTTATGCAGTTGGTGTAAGTCTTATCGCTAAAATTCTTTAGCGACAGACATCAGTTTTACCGAAATATAGTTTATTGCTCTTAATATATATTTATATTGATAGATAGCCCATTGATACATTTTAGCGCCAGAAAATATGTTACGAAGCATTTACCCATGCATCATCCAACACCATAAGTATTTATAGCAACATATTATTCCGACAATAAACTTAGATTATCTTTACGGATAACTTACCCACCTCTCTCAAATCTATATTTAATTATAATACATGGTATTACAATAAAATTAAATATTTATAAAGCATGAGACATATATATTCCTAAATTACAAACTTTTGGAACTATGAAAATAAATAATCACAATGCTATGTTTTACCATGTATATACAATACATATATATTCCTAAAGTACAAACTTCTACAACTTTGAGATTAAACAACCATAATTCTATGTTTGACAATGTATACCATCTAAACATATGGTATCCATTAGGATAAATATTTCTTTTAATATAAGAGCATATAAGCATGAAAAATGTTTAATTAACCATAGAACAATAAGAAAACATCGACATTTCCCTTTAAGCTATACTAGCACTCCCTAATAATAATTGATTTCATAAGTTGTTTTAAATAAAATTTATACATTTTAATTGAAACATTATGTCATATCAATAACGATAATTTAATTTTTAGCACTATATGAAATAAAATAATCCTACACATATAATTCTGTGATATAACAAATTGTCAGTGCATGGGTGCAATCTAAATTTCAACTTAATTAACATGCCAAAAACAATATTACTAAGACATAAACTCTTTTAATAAAGTAAATTTTGAATAAAATTTTAAAAGACTAGAGTTTCTAATTAACATGTGGAAAAATTATACAACTTGGAAAAATTATTACTAATTATATTTCTGATATATTTGTGTCGGTTATTATATATGCGATGTTTGTTTGCCGATCTAGAATTTGTCGTAGGCTCTTTAGCAACTGTTGTAGTACTCGTTAAAGACTTTGTCGAGTGCAAATAAGGTTTTGCCAAATGCCCGAGACACTCTGACAAAGAACCAGTCTCCAGTAGCGTTGGCTGTCTGGCTGCTCCTAAAAATAGGATTTCTAGAGAGGCCCCTTTCAACAGCTCCTATAAATGAATTTCTAGAGATGGCTAGCAATAAAAAAAATTAAAACCAAAAATAGCTTTTTTTTTTAATCTAGGGACGTCCATACTAGAAGCTACATGATTTTTAAGGAAAGTCACAAGTCAGCAGCTAATTGCAAATTCGAGTGTCGGACCAGGCACCACACTGATTTGGGCGGTAAGTTGAGACCTGCAGCATGCGCTGGGTCTATAAATAAGATGTTTGAGCAGTTTCCGCATTGGGAGATAATGGAGATATAATTAACTCACGTTGTAATGGCGAGCATTGCTGCTGCTATCCTAGGGCTGAGAGGTATCGGGAGTTTTAGTTCCTTCTAGATGTTGAGAACCCATTTAAAACCCTCGCATTTTGGTCTCTACAGTCATCAGCTGCTGACTGGTGCCAATTCTGGTTCCACATCCGAGCGCCATCACGGAAGCTGAACTGTACGATCTGGATCACGATGGCCAACACTACCACATCGTGAAGCCTAGGCGTTGCTGCTTTTTGCTTCTATATATGCCCTCCACCACTACGACGTCTCGCTTTGGACACCTCGATCTTCTACTGATGCACTGCAAAAAGATGCTAGGCTATTGCGATGCCAACTCTTGTGGGTTTAACACAGCCCTTCATCATTCATCCAATCCATGTAATACACAAAACTGTATTCTATTCTCGATCTCCCGTACATGATGTTTTTGAGCCTTGAAACAGTACCAACCCCACTAATGTTTGGGCTTGCAATAATCGTGTTACATTGAAAACTGAGATGGGGGATTCTCTCCTCCCCGAGGACTGTTAAGAAAAAAAAAAGGACATAGGCCTTATTTCCCTAAACCAAGGGGGTTAGAATGGTTTGAGGGGATTTAATCCCCAACAACTCAAAATATACCACTCGATTCCGTCTAGTCCTCTCTAACCGTACCTCATTTTCTGAGGAAGAGGAGCAAAAGGCTCCTACTAACCGTACATCATTGGTTTAATTTGTTGTAGAAACAAACGAGGCCTTAAGGTGTTAGGCCTAAGTCCAGCGCTAGTCCTCCTGCTAAGTCCATCCATGCTCGCCGCTAAGACCATCCCATCAATCTTTAGTACATCCTTGTCAGGCCTAGTGTTTGTGCTTGCCTCGATGGTCGCTATAAATCTAGCTAAACTCTTGTTTGGTCGTTGTCGTATTCACCTCAATCCACATATGTTGAGATGGAACTTTGTTCATGTTGCAATTTAAACAGGCTCTAAGGTGTCCCTCCTCCACTAAACATGTGATGAGATCGTGGTGGGGAGACGGGCCTAGTGGCCGGGGACCATGAGAATGGTAGCATTGACGACGGTAGCACTGGCGGAGCCACCGCCCGGCCAGCCCGGGCAGCCGGCCGGGCTCCTCGGCAGACTTCAAAAGAAAAAAATTCTATATATTAAAGAAAAATGTTATAATTTAGTAGCTAAATATTTCTGCATAATGAGGTTCACCCGGGCTCTAAAAAACTTCTGGCTCCGCCACTGGACGGTAGGGAGGTGGTGTTCGAAGCCTGTCCATTGTCCATCCAAGCTTCTTAAGGGTTTCCCGATTTTGATCTTCTTTAAGCATTCCTGAGTGTCCATTCGTACTCAAGACGACGCTTTATTATTATGAGGCTTGTTTTGGGTAGTTGGGAAGTAGTACTAGTACCTTTGGGTGCGCTTTGTATTTTTATTTTGACAAACAATTTATTTAACAAAGAAAAACAGTAAAAATAAATTAATGAAGAGAAGATTAGATTAGCAATAGGAGGACCTTTAACGGAGAACCCTTTACTACAGTGTGTATGTTACCTCTACCCTTGAGGGTTCACCACCGGAGACAAGGTCTTTGAAGAGTGTCCGACATTTTGCCGTGGGCCAAATATCGGACGCTCGGCAAAACTTTATTTGCCGAGGGTCAGCTCTCGACACATAAAGGCTCTCAGCAAAGCCAGCCATGTCGAGAGCTCGACTCTCGACAAAGTCGTGCTCTCGGCAAAGATTCTCTATGCCGAGAGCCGAGCCCTCGGCATAAAAACCGGTTCGGCAAAAGTGGAGACCCCCAAACGCCCCCCCCCGCACCATTAGCTTTGTCGAGAGCCATCTGTTAGGCTCTCGACAAAAGTTTTTATTAAAAAAAATATTTGCCGAGAGCTTTAGGAAGCTCTCGGCAAAGTATATTATTTTTTTTGTTTTTTTGCTCTCAATTTTTTCTGGGGATTTGCTATAGTACTAGAAGCCAAGATTTAAAATTTTGTATATTTTCCATACGTCTTGCTATATTTCACGCAATTTCTTCATTTTCTTGATTTTTTCGCGAGGCGCACGTTTGAACTGCAGGTGCATGAAATAATAAAACTCAACGATTCAAAAAATGGTATTCATTTTTTCGAGGGTATTTCGACGCCGTATCCAGGGACAGAACTAGAAACTAACCATCTCGTGCACGAGACACGGTGACCAAGTTATGTGAGATTTGATTTAAAATTATTAAAAATATAAATGGAGTCGAAAAATCATGAAAATGGACCAGAGACCTTGACATCACATGTAGAGGCCATGAAAAAAATTTGAGAATATTTGGAGCAAGTCGTGACACAAGATGGTTGAAACCGTGAGATCTCCGTATAATGTTCACCACAGTGCCTATCCCTGGCCGGCGGCCTCTAGTCCCCTTGCATGTAGCCGTGCTGCTGGCACTGGCCACTGCTCGCCGGCTTCGTGCAGGTCACATAGGAGACTGAGGTGTGTCCCCTCCGAGAGTGAGCGATGTATGTGGCGAGCAGCAGAGGGCCGTGCTGCACGCGGAGGGCGCGAGGCGAGAGATGAGGAGAGGGAGGGCCAAAGGCTGGATGTGGGAAGGAGCCGGACAGCCAGCACGCCGGCAAGGTGAGGGGCCGAGGATGCCCGATGCAATGCCTTGATGTCGGGGATGCTCTTCGCGACGCAGCGGCTGCCGACTACATGCATCTACTTCTGATTGCCCTGTAAGGGTGTCATCGCCATAGTCGTCTTCAACCATGCGTCCTCGCTGGTTGGACTCCAGACAGCCGACGACAAGTGCGTGTCACGGCGCATGCGACAGGCGCACGGTGGCTGCACTACATAAAAAAAGCTCTATGGTGACACTTGGGGGCTTTCCACTGTAGGGGCGGTTGGTGATGTATGTAGCCGCTCCTACAGTGACGTGCCCGGGCAGACGAGTGTTAACCGCCCTTACAAATATCCATTATAAGGGGCGGTTGGTGATTGAACTGTCCTTATAGTAGCATCGTATTTGTAAGGGTGGATGCGTAGGGGCGGCTCCCCCAACCGCCCTTACAGAGCATCTGATGCCGCTCCTACGGTGGTCTTTTGTAGTAGTGATGGAAGCTAGGGTGGATTGTGAAATTGTATACAAACTGAGGAGGGTAGAAATTATATGTGTGCGTACTAAAGAGGGTACACATTTGTATCTGTGCGGACTGAGGAGGAAGTGAAATTACTAGAGTACCCTTTATTTTTAATCATATCTAAACAATTATATGTGCTGGTCCCCCATATTTTTTTACTGGTCCAGCGTGTTTTGGTTGTACTTCCCGGTACTTTCCATTATTTTTTTCTTCGAACTTTCTATTTTTCCACCATCCAATCTATATCAATGGATGGTCTATATTTTTTTTTTCAGCCACCCTAAAACTTGTGTGACGATATTGTATATCAAGTTGTTGTGTGTACCTATCAATCACGGTCAGCTGAAAACTTTAAGCTGATAGAAAAAGTAGCCAATCCACTTCTACTTCTACAATTGTTATAAGAAAAAAAGTAGCCAATCCACTTCTACTTCTAGCATTGTTATTATAAGTCGAAGCCATTGAATTGACCTGATAAGTAAGTTATGTTTCGCACCCACCAAACATTCTTTTGTTTTAGATACATGAAATTATTAGAGTGGGGCGGGGGGGGGGGGGGGGGGGGGGCTTGTATATATCATCAGTACGTGGTATTGTAGTATCTTTCTTACCGTGTATATATATAAGGCAGTGCCAAGGAGAAAGAAAAATGGCTTCTGCAAGTTTGTTGTGATGAATCAGCTTTACTATATTCATAGAACGTGCACATTCTGAGCTTTGGTGTGGCACATAGGCTTAGGAGACATTGGGAATTGAGGTGTCTTGCATTAGGACTAGGACCAAGTCCTATAGTGGCGTCCACCATGCTTGTGTGCCGTTCCGCGCGCGTTCTAGGTCACTTGTGTACCTCTCCATGCACGTATGGTATAGACAGGCTTGAGCAGTGCCAATGCCATCATGTGCAATAAGGCCCTGTTACCTCAAGAGAAAACTCAGCTATTGTTTGATTTACATGCATTCCACTCAGCAATAACGGTGCCGATGGCTATGGGTGAAGCAGCGCATACAACATCAGCAAGCGGAGTGAATTCGTATACTATAGGTGTACTTGTCCCTTCTATTTTCTTCCATCATTTTCTTATGAGAGGCTGCACCGTTAAGACATCAAACACACATAACATTGTTAAACACTTGTGGCACTGCATCATTTATGTTTACAGTTTCAATTTTTCTTTTGGGTATGGCCAAACATAAGTGACTTACTTATATATATATGGCCAAACATAAATGATTTTTGTACATACTAAGATATTTAACTTTTAGTTATATATTATTAGGTCAGCAAGTATATTTATTTATATTGTTTTGTTAGTCTATTATAATGGTACGTGTCCGATACTTCAATAATATTAAAGTTATATTGTTGCATTATGTAATGGTGTATCCCAATTGAAGCTTCATGGCCATGGATGACTCAATCACCACCTCATCCATGTGTACTCCTTGTTCCTTCCCTTGCGCGGTCAGTAAATATTGCTATGGAGAGAGATACCAGCCATGGCGTACCGCGTGGCCGGCCTATAAACAGGCTCCACCGATGAGCTCACAAGCAAAAAAATATTTACTATCATGAGCTGGAGATTGAGATAGAATACACACCAAACAGCCAAGAATAAATTTCTCAAGGGATGCTTAGAGGACAGAACTATTAAAGCATTAACATGTGTAGATTCACGTGGAAATTGAAGGCATATGCAAATGGCAAGTAAATGCATTGAACCGAGTAGTGAATTATTATTTATTTTTTATATCCTTTTTGGCCTATATATATAATGAGCAAAACGAAGGAACACATGAGCCATATGACAATAGAATAAGGATGAACAGTATTCACGGTTTGAACTGTGTATTAGGCCTAGGAGGCATTGGGAGCTCTCCTGATATAGCTGTGAATGCTAAAAGTAGATGGAGACACTGAAAATGCTTTGTGGAAATATTATCATTGCCAGTTCTTGATGTGAAAATTAAAGTCAGAGGGCAGAAACAAATATTATCATCGTTAGTTCTTGATGTGGAAAGTCAGAGGGCCAAAACGAATGGGTGAAACATCACACCTCTTCCTGGACGCGCTCATGCATGGTAATATATGTCTGGAAAATCCCGAGCCGTGGAGTACAAGAGTTTGTTACAGACTTGATCGAGTATTTCTAGATTACAACAACTTGATAAGGATCAATCAAACTAAACTGGTCAAGTCTGTTACTTTGTTACACAGGTATAACAAACACCTACTTCTAGTAACCTGCCTCAATCACAGCCGGTTGAGGTTGATGAGATTGTGCTTGAAGTTCTCCAGTTTCTGCACATAAAGAGCCTTGGTACGGTAAAACCATCTGCTACTTGATCTCCAGAAAATCAATTTTCAGTAGCTTTCTAGCTACCCTTTCTTTCACAAAGTGATAATCAACTTCTATGTGTTTTGTACGAGCATGAAACACTAGATTTGCTAAAAGATACTTGGCCGCAATATTATGACACCATAGCTTTGCTGCTTGTGGTCCTTGTATACCTATTTTCTACAAAAGAATTTGTATCCACGTAACCTCTTCGGTAGCATTAGTAAAAGCTTTATATTCTTCCTCAGTACTTGATCCAGAGAGACAGTGGCCTATTTTCAAGCACTTCAAGAAACAAGATTAGACCCCAAAAAACAGCAAATCCACCTATAGATGTCCTGTCATCTAGATAACCAGCCCAATTAATCTCCATGGGTTCTCCCACGTGAAGAGCCAGCAGAGCCACGTCCAAAACCGGCTCGGCAATCCCCGCAACCAAAGCCCCCGCATCCCTTGTCGATTGGCCATGTTGGCCGAGGACCCGACGGCGCGGTGGTTGTTGTAGGTCAGCTCCATCTTGTTCTCATATGCTAGAATCTGTGAATACAACTCCACAACAGAGATTGGTTCGGTCCTAGCACTGCAAGGCATAGATCAGTTTGGTCATGAGCTGTTGAAGACCCAGCAACAGCTGCAGCGATTTGTTCCCTATGGTCATGAGCTGTTGAATAGCTAGCTTCACTGAAGCATCGCTTCTCAAAACCTCTATCTGATCTTTCGTAGGGTTAAACTCTCGGACGATAAAGACATTGTCTTCAGAAAGCAGAGCACCAACATGTGGAATAGAGTTGATCATCACTGACGGTACTTGCAAGCTCTAAACCCACAGATGGCCTGGTGTTCTGGTGCCCTGTCACACCCGGTTTTAAGAACAAAACCAGGTATACACCATATGTGAGCCCAGGAAGTCAAATTTCACATATAGTCACAAATAAAGGGTAATATCGAAAGACAATGCTCTTATATAACGTATATAAAACAAAAGAACATAACCTTAAAGAGCAGACAGCGGAAAGACACTCCGATCTTCAGATGGAGACACCAACTTCACAGGGACAACTGACTGGTTGATCACAAGCCTAACTTCTCCAACTCTTGCAGTCTGGTACCCATCCGGGATTTTTCCAAAGTGTTGAAAAGTAAAACAAGCATAAGTACATCTCGTACTTAACAAATATAACATGGGGTTCATGAGGCTCAAAAGGCTGACACTGGTTTAACTGCATTAGCTTTTAGTTGGCATAATTTTAGCATTAAGTAGCATCAAAGTATAACCATCCCAATTTAAACATATGATCAAGTAAACATGTATCCATTAAATAAATATCATCATCATTATTACCATTATTTATAGCAACAACTATACCATAAGAATTCCAGGTCGCTCGTAACCGTGAGCACGGCTGATATATCAGTTTTACACTCTGCAGAGGTTGTACACTTTACCCGATGAGTAGTGATTCCCATATGCCGGGGTTTGCAAGGCCCACGTCACACTTCCAAGGTGCATGGCAGGGTTCACTGCGCAGCCTTTCAAAGGTTCGTCTAACAAGTTAGGGCCGCTAGGTCTTAAGGCAAGGGGATGTAGAGCCCTCCTTCCAGGTGGCACAATAACACGCAGCCTATACACACGTGGACAGAAGCCGCACTATACCCGTCTCGGCAAGCGCCTTATGCGCCCTTTCGGGTAACCACTAACAAGCTAGAAAAGGTCCTCATACTGAGCTAAGGTCAGAGCCATATAACTCCCATGGTTGCACTGTTGTCCCGGGTGATCCCTTATAGCAGTTCCTAAACCATGTTGCTATAAAAGTCATATTTTAACATGTCACATATAACATTAAAACAAATTTACATGATCATAGTTTAAGTTGAGCACTAGCATCAAGCTATCCAATGCATACCCATGGTTATCAAGGTACAAGATCAAACATCTAGGATAAATCTATATAGGCATCAAGGTAGACACATGCAATATGAAAATTATGATGAATTAAGGTTATTAGGATATCAAGGAGGATCCCATGCTATACTTGCCTTAGACTCAAGATCCTTCTTCTGTTGACTCGTAGACTTCCAAAGGTTTACTCTTGGTCACGATCTCTTCCTCTTGATCACCAACGTAAACTCACAGACTGGACATACGATCATAGAACACCACACAAGCATCCAATACCAATCATGCAATAGCAAACATAGCCTATAATTAGAACAATACATCAATGATAAGAAAACAAGATAAAGAGTTTTGAAAACTGATCTACGGTTCACTACGGTCACACAGACGCGAAGATCACACTAATCGGAGCTATAACGGAAAAGATATGAACTAAACAAGACTAAAGACACTAATTACTAGATTAGATTTAACTCAAATTTTAATTACATAAAATAGTAGTGAAAGTTATATAGTTTGAAAGAACTTTTCGAAATGAATCTAACGTAATCAAACGGAGTAAAACGAAGCTAAAACGAAACAACGGTGACTAAACTCGTAATTAAGGGCATAAACTACCTTGCTTATCTTCTGTTCGTCACGTACGGACATGGCCTGCTGCTGTTCCTCACGTGCACCAGCGCTGGAAGGAGAAAGGGGCTCAGCCAGAAGGCCTGACCGGCCAGCCAGATGCACCGACGATGAATGGCGCTGAGGACCACGTGAGGGAGGCCAGGGGCCTGCTCGCCCGCGCGACGTTAGGCAGGAGAGGCCACGCGGTCTCCTGCCTGCTCGGCCACGACACGGGCAGGGGCAGTCCATGGCAACGACGCGGGGATGGCACCTCGGGCTGGGGCGGCGACGTCAGACCCAAGGTGAGAATCACGACCATGACCGAAGATGGCTTCTTGATGATGACGACGACGACGACGACGACGGTGGCGGCAACGAGTAGCACAACCAAGCCAAAGAAATTTATATTGAATTTGATGATCAAAAGATGAGTGCGGATATATGGGAAAGAAAACTCCCTAGCTCTACATCAACCAGTGATATGATACTAATTGATGTTGCAACTCTCACCTTTACTAATGGGCCTAAATAAATATAAAAGCCCATTAGTAAATAAAGACGTTGATATTTGGAATATAATAGAATTATTGCACATGGGCTTTGTGGGAGGGAGGAAAAAGACAGATTTTATTATTTTCGAAATTATTTAATTTCTGGATTAAAATAATTCTAGAAAAGTCTAGAATTGATATTTAAGTCAGGAAAAAATTACTCCAATGGCTCCGAAAATTCAGGAAAAATTCTCAGAGACATTTGGAGACATGAGGAACTCAAATAAAATATTTGGAGCTCATGAAAAGATATTTTGGGACATCTAAAAATTAGATTATACTCCCAGAAAAATAGGAAAAAGTGTCGGAAAAAGCTGGAAAACTTCTCGAGAAGATTTTGGAGATATGATGATGAATGATGAGCACCAAGGAATAATTTAGAGCAGGCGAAAAAGATTTTTGGGAGACTCCAACAGAAAGGTTAAGCTAGAAAACAAAGAATTTGATTTTAGGAGAAGATATGGATAAGGCGGAGAAAGATTAACGACTTAGTAAACGAGTTTTTGGAAAACTTTACTCACTCGCAAAACAAGACGAAACAACAAGTTTTTGAAACTTTAACTTTTCCAAACTTTTTGAAAAACAAAATGTCTTTATTTTCAAAACCCTTTCTATGAAATTTATTTTAAAATTGTTTTCGAACCATTTTGAACTCAATTTGAATTTTAGCCAAAACCACACAACATAAAAACTCAAATGCTCCAACATGAATGCACAAACACGTTGCTAAACCCTAGGATGAATTTTAACTTAGAGAAAAATTTTATTTCCCTATATTTTATGAGCACAAAAATTCATAAATAAATCATTTTAACTCTAATTTAAGGAATGCAAATTTCAGGGTGTGACATTGATGTGCACTTCGGTTGATAGTCTTAGGGTGGACACTGAAAATAGATCATTTCCTCGATGAGACTCTTAGGAAGCTATGTGTTGTGTGGTGGCAACGATTTGATTTGGCATTGGTAATCACTAAACGGAGCATCCAGGGGAATTCTTTATTGAGGCATGGATCTAAAAATGTTCCATACTAGCTAGGGCCATAGATAAAGTTAGGGCCATAGATAAAATATGCTTTTTATGATAATAAGTTCAGGATTCGAAACGAAAATTATGGTTTCAAATGGGTACAATGTTGTTTGACACATATATTCTCTAGCACAAACACGTGATAAGAAATCTTATTTAGTGACATTGCTTTTATATACGGTAGTCCTCCAAATGTAATTGAATCTATGTGGAAGCTGTTGGTCCAACATGTAGTATGGTGGAATTGCGTTACGTCATGATGAGTAGGCAGGCTACTAGGCTCTACAAAAATGATCTTGTGTTTTTTTTTAAAAAAAAAAGCATTCTTATTCTCCTGTGCAGGTACGTATAGTATCTTCGCTTCGGTTGTCCATTGGTTTCATACATGGGTTATCCCTCTAGATGACGTACACTTCACATGTTTTGATTGGTTGTTATTCACAACAACTGGCCAGCGCAAATGGTCATGATGTTTTTTCACCCAGGCAGATGGGTGTGGCTATCTAGAGTGTTGGACAGTTTCTTTATTTGTTTGATGTAGACCATCTACTTTTTGCAGAGATCAGAAGTGTGTTCATAATTATTAAAATTCTTTGTTTTTTTTTTGGAAAATTCTAATCACTACGGGAAAATCAATCTTTGCCGAGTACCAAATTTCGGGCACTAGGCAAAGAGCCTCTTTGCCGAGTGCCGGCCACGTGGCACTCGGCAAAGCAAGCGCAAACACAAGGCAAAGCATGCTTTGCCGAGTGCCACGTGGTCGGCACTCTTTGCCGAGTGCCAGTCACGTGGCACTCGGCAAAGCATGTGGCCCCGAATTGTGCCACGTGGGCGGTTCTTTGCCGAGTGTCACGTGGCTGGCACTCGGCAAAGAGGTGTCTTTGCCGAGTGCCGGCCACGTGGCACTCGGCAAAGAATGTGGCCCCGAACTGTGCCACGTGGGCGGTTCTTTGCCGAGTGCCACGTGGCTGGCACTCGGCAAAGAGGTGCCTTTGCCGAGTGCCACGTGGCTGGCACTCGGCAAAGAGGTGCCTTTGCCGAGTGCCAGCCACGTGGCACTCGGCAAAGAGCTCTTTGCCTAGTGTTTTTTTTCTGACACTCGGCAAAGCCAGTTTTTAAATTATATTTTGAAGCAGTAAATTAATCCAAATGAAAAAGTTTTTAACTACAAAGTTGGTTAACTTATCAAGATGAACAATTTTTGTTTTGGTGATTTTTTCATTTGACAAACTTAAAATAAATTCGTTCACAAATCTTATATATCCCTCCGGTAGTTTATAAAACTACAAGAGTGATATATAATGTTTATGAATAATATTAGAACCACAATGTCGGATGCCCAAATAGTCAAACAATCAAAATAAACTTTGTAGATCTTGACAAGTTATGAAAGTTTGTAGTTGATAACTTTTTAATTTGAAGTCATCTAGTTATGCAAAACTGCGTCGAATTTGAAAATTTTAAAATTCAAATTTTTCAAAATACCTCAGATGGAGAAATGACCAAAATGAAAGTTGTAGATCTCAAAAAGTTATGAAACTTTGGTGTTGACAACTTTTTGATTTGAAATCATCTTGTCAACGAAAACTACATTTCAAATTGTAAAATTTAAAATTCAAATTTTTAGAAACGACCTCGGACGGAAAAACTACCAAAATAAAAGTTGTAGATCTTGAAAAGTTAGAAAACTTTGTAGTTTACAATTTTTTGATTTGAATTCGTTTAGGGCCTCAAATAAGCAAGTTACACATAATTTAGTATAATATATGGGTAATCGAAACGGAGATGGAACGTATATGAGTGTGTAGTGCAGTGGTAGAGGAGGCTCCGCGCGAACGAGAGGTCGTGAGTTCGAATCCTGCTGACTGCGTGAGAGAAAATTGCGTGAAAAATAGTAGAACTTGCGATTTCGAGGGCGACAAGTGGGCGCTGCCCAGTGGGCCCCTCCTCCAATTAAATAAAAATTTTTCCCTATTTTTTCAGGGTTTTTTTATTTTTTTCTTGGCCGAGTGCCAAATATGTCAGCACTCGGCGAAGCCTTCGCCGAGTGCCCGATATTTGGCACTCGACAAAGAACCCTTTGCCGTGAAATTCTTCACCGAGTGCCCTTCGCCGAGTGCGGCACTCGGCGAAGCCTTCGCCGAGTGCAAAAGGCTCTTTGCCGAGTGCTGCCAACACTCGGCAAAGAGCGATTCTGCTGTAGTGAATAGGCTCTCCAGAATTGCATCTAGCTAGCTAGACACCATCATTGATGAAACAATGTTAGGTGCACGAGCTAATAATAAGACCGTGCACGGGCATGCATGGTCTCACAAGTTATTGTAGTATATTTGTTTCCATCTATAAAGACATGGGCAAAGGAGAAGAAGCCATGTCTTGTGCAAGTTGGGGGATGAATGAGCTAATTAGTCATGGAAGGCGCTTTTCTTGCTTTGCTGCGGCACATAGGCTCAGGAGGCATTGGTGAACGCATCTTGGCCCCTAGTGGGTTTCGGTGATTGGATGAAACACAAGATTACTGTGACTAACGTGTGTTTTGCAGAAACAGGGATAAGTTAGGTCACGGTAATGGCGACGATACGGGCATATGGAGTTCATGTCCCCTAGCGATGGAAATCGTTTCGGTTTTCGAAGGACGAACGACGAAGACGGTGGTAGGCTAGGCTAAGTGTCACATGGTGTTGGAGAACACTTAGGTAGTCTTAGGTCTTTGTTTTTTCCTTTGGCCGTACTATAAAAAGGGGTGTGAATCAGTAGCTTGACCTAGATGAGTCTATTGAGGTAGGTGTGGTGCACACTTGTTATTTCATAGCCCTAGGTAGCTCAGAGAGATGCCTTATGTCAAGAGGAACAAAAGTCGTTAAGACCGCGTTGCGATCCGAGTTGATCTTGCCCTTGGTATGGGCATCGGATGCTGGATCAGTGGGCATCGGAGGCTCCGATGCCCACACCGACCTAGGGTTTGGTCTGGTGCGTGGCATCGGAGGCTCCGATGGTGCCACATCGGATCGTCCGGTGTCACTGTTCACTTGGGAGTGAACTGTGGGGGGCATCGGACGCTGAGGGCCAGCGTTCAATGGCCATGCAGAGAGGTTCCAGAGAGGTCCTTTTGGCATCGGACGCGTCCGATGCAAGGGCATCAGAAGCTCCCCAGCGTCCGATGCTCCATAATCATGTCTGACAAACTGGTACAGTCGACCGTTGGTCGAGGTCATCGGCGCGTCCGATGCTAGGCATCGGAGCGTCCGATGCCCCCGCAGAAACCCAGTTTTGTCCTATTTTTGGATGGCCGGTCGGGGGAGTATATATACTTCCTTCCCTCCATCCATTTGAGTGTTCTTGCCACTTCCATCAGCTGAGAAACACCTTGTGAGTGTGAGTGAGTGCAAGAGCCCTAGTGAGGTTGAGTGATTTGCTAATTGTGAGAATTAGACACCTCCTAGTGAGAATTGAGTAGCAAGTGTGCATCCATCCATCTCTTGGGCCTTGTGTTGGTCAAGTGAGAGTTCTAGCTTGTTACTCTTGGTGATCGGCATCACCTAGACGGCTTGGTGGCGATCGGAGAGCTTGGTGATCATCCGGAGGCATTGTGGATGACCCAAGTCAAGTTGTGACCGGTAGCGAGCGATTCACCGGGCCGGAGAGGCGAAGAATCAGCTCGTAGTGAGCACTTGATCCTTGCGCGGATCAAGGGGGAGCGATACCCTTGCGCGGGTGCTCCAACGAGGACTAGGGGGTGTGCCGACACCTCGATACCTCGGCAAAAAGATCGTCGTGTCATCTCTACTCTCTTCTCTACGCATTTACCTTTGAGCAATTCAATTCCGCATTTACTTGTTGTTCTTTCTTAAGTTGAATTGTCATGCTAGAGTAGAAATGGTTTAGCGATAGTCTTTTGTGCAATTGATTCTTGTCAAACACACTTCTAGGCACAAGGGGGTTAATTGAGGCTTGATAGGTTTTATTATCGAAAGAAGTTTTAGAAAATCCCAATTCACCCCCCCCCCTCTTGGGCATCTTGATCCTTTCAATTGGTATCGGAGCCTCGTGCTCTCGATTTAGGCTTAACCGCCTAGAGTTAAGATGTCCGGAGGTGATGGACCACCTCCCATGTTCGAGGGAGACGACTTCCCATATTGGAAAATCCGTATGGAGTCGTACCTAGAAGCGGTTGATGTTAAATGCCTCAATGCCGCGATTACCGGCTTTGCCAAGCCCAAAGAAGGCACAAGCCTTACTCCTAATGAGGAGGAAAATGAGAAATGGAATGCAAAAGCCAAAAACATCATCTTTAGAGGCATTTGCAAAGATGTGTTCAATCGCGTTCGGAACCACAAAAATGCCCATGATCTATGGGAAAACATTTGTGCGTTCCATGAGGGAACCAAGAGTGAGCGTGAGGAGCGTTATCATTTGGTTATGCAAAAGATGAACTCTTTTGAAATGCTTGCTCATGAAAATGCAAATGAAATGTACTCACGCTTGAATGTTCTTGTAGAGGAGCTCAATGGTCTTGGCCTCACACAAATGCAACCATCCGATGTTGTGAGGAAGATTCTATGTGTCCTTCCCATTGACAAATATGGACACATCGTGACGGTGCTACATCAAGGTGATCTTTCCACATCCACACCACACACAAGTATTGGGGAAGATCAATGCTCATGAGATGTACATGCACATCACACCAAGTGGTGGCTCTTCCACCGACAAGAAGAAGGACTTGGCCTTCAAAGCAAGCCATGACAAGAAGGGCAAGTCCAAGGCTATTGTGGTGCATCATGAGAGCACAAGTGATGAAGAAGATGATTCCAACATTGCTCTCATGGTGAGAAGGACCACCAAGATGTTGAAGAAGCTTCACAAGAATGGAATCAACTTTGACTCAAGAAAGAAGAAGTTCTTCACAAGTAGCAAGAGGAGGCCAATCTCCGAAATGGATTGCTACAATTGCGGTGAGCTTGGCCATCTTGCTCATCAATGCACCAAGCCCAAGAAAGAAAGCTACAAGAACAAGAACAAGAGCAAGAAGTATGACTCATCAAGTGAATATGAGAAGAAGGATGAAAAGCCCTACTACAAGAAGGATGGCAAGAAGAAGAAGCAATACCACAAGAAAGGTGGAAAGGCTTACATTGTTGGTGATTGGCTCACCGACATTGATTCCTCCGGTGGCTCATCAAATGAAGATAGTGATGATGAGAAGGAGAAGGTGGCCGCTCTAGTCATTGGCTCCTCTACACCACCACCACCACCGTCGCCATCATCATCTACACACCTATGCCTTATGGCCAAGGGTGACCGGAAGGTACAAAACGATGATGACTCTAGTGATAGTGATAGTGATGGTGAATTTGAGGCTCCCACTTATGATGAACTTGTCAAATTGCTAAATGACTACTCTAAAATCATAAGAAAGACTAGAGCTAAAAATGAGAAGCTTGTTGATGAAAATGAATCTCTTGTTGAAAAATGTGATCATGCTATTCATACTAGTGATGAACTAAAAGATGAACTTGCAACTATGTCATCCACTATCAAGGAGCTCAAGTCCTCTAACAAGGAGCTCAAAGCTAAAAATGAAAAACTTGATAAGATGCATAGTGACTTTACCACTAGTTATGCTTTGCTAAAAGAACAATACACTCAAGTGAAAGTTGACTATGATGCTATCATCATTTCTTATGATATGCTTTCACATGAGACACATGATGCTCCTAACCTTGTTGTTAAGTGTGACATAGCAACATCTTGTGAGGACTTGGTTAGTGAGCATGATGAGCAAAGAGCTAGTGGCAAAGGCAAGAGTGTGGTTGTGGCCGATCACTATGATGATTACATCAAGATCAAGAATGAGAATGCAAAGCTCAAAGTTGATCCAGAGAAGCTTGCAACCACAAAGCAAGTCATTGTTGAGACCCAAGATGATGAGTATAGCATGACACTTGAGCTTGACATGCTAAAAGAAGAGAACAAGAGATTGAAGATGGAGAGAGATTACAAGATGACACCATCTCAATTAGAGCTCCAACAAGAGAATGACAAGCTCAAGAAAGAGAAGGAGCACCTCACCACCGGGTTGAAGAAATTCACCAAGGGACAATGTCTTCAAAGTGAGCTACTCATGAACACCGTCATGAAGACAAATAGGAATGGCATTGGCTTCCTTGAAGAGAAGATGAAGCAACGCAAGAGCATCACTAAGCCAAAGAAGAAGAAGATTGGAAGATGCTATGAGTGTGGAAAGGAAGGTCACTTTGCTCATGATTGTGAAGAGCCAAAGCCCACACCCTTGCCCAAGCATGCTAGGCCCTTTGCTTTCAATGCTCACTACATGCTTAGACAAGACTCTAGTGGCAAGATGAAAGTTATGTTTATGGGGCCTCCTAACAAGAATAAGCCAAAGCAAATTTGGGTTGCAAAGTCACTAGTAGAAAAGGTTAAGAGACCTCAACAAGTTTGGGTCCCAAAAGCTCAAGCTTGATTTCTCATGTGTGTAGGTGAACTACAAGACCGGTGGATCTCATTGGGTGATTGATAGTGGTTGCACACAACATATGACCGGTGATCCCCGGATGTTCACCTCACTAGAAGAGAATGTCAATGACCAAGAAAAGATTACATTTGGTGACAACTCAAAGGGCAATGTCAAGGGATTGGGCAAAGTGGCTATATCAAATGATCATACCATCTCCAATGTGCTTCTAGTTGCATCATTGAGCTTCAACTTGCTATCCGTTGGGCAATTAAGTGATCTTGGCTTTCAATGTTTGTTCACCGACAAGGAAGTGGTTGTGACCAAGAAAGATGATACACAAGTGATATTCAAGGGCTTTAAATACAACAATCTCTACCTAGTGGACTTCACCTCCGAAGATGCCAACTTGAAGACATGCTTGTTCACTAAGCAATCACTTGGTTGGCTATGGCATAGAAGATTAGCACATGTTGGAATGAACACTCTCAACAAGCTATTGAAGAAGGATTTGGTTAGGGGCTTGAAGGATGTCAAATTTGAGAAGGACAAATTGTGTAGTGCATGTCAAGCCGGCAAGCAAGTTGCTAATACACATCCAACCAAAGCCTTTGTGTCAACATCAAGAGAGTTGGAGCTACTTCACATGGATCTATTTGGACCAACAACATATGCTAGCTTGGGTGGAAATCTCTATTGCCTAGTGATTGTTGATGACTACTCTAGATACACTTGGGTATTCTTTCATCATGACAAATCCGAAGCAACCCCTTCATTCAAGAAATTTGCCAAGAGAGCCCAAAATGAGTTTGACTTGAAGATCAAAAAGATAAGAAGTGACAATGGAAGAGAGTTCGACAACACCCACATTGAGCAATATTGTGATGAAGTTGGGATCAAGCATGAAGTTTCCGCAACCTACACACCACAACAAAATGGGGTAGTTGAGAGGAAGAACCGGACTCTAATCACCCTAGCAAGGACAATGCTAGATGAGTACACTACATCGTAGAGATTTTGGGCGGAAGCAATCAACACCGCTTGCTATGCATCAAATCGATTGTTCCCCCATCGTCTACTTGGCAGGACCCCCTATGAGCTACTCAACAACAAGAAGCCGGATGTATCCTTCTTTAGAGTGTTTGGGTGCAAATGCTACATCTACAAGAAGCGCCAACACCTAGGGAAGTTTCAACGCCGATGTGATATTGGTTTTCTTGTTGGTTACTCATTGAAGTCCAAAGCATATCGAGTATTCAACCATGCCACCGGGATGGTAGAAGAAACACATGATGTGGAATTCGATGAATCTAATGGCTCTCAAGGAGAACATGAAAATCTTGATGATGTAGGTGATGAACCATTGAGGGAAGCAATGAAGAACATGCCGGTTGGAGCCATCAAGCCTAAAGATGATGATGATGATGTGCAAGTCATTGACAAGCCATCATCATCCAATGTACCACATGTTGATGACAAAGAAGGGAGAGATCCATTTGAAGATACTCATGTCTCCCATGATCAAATGGTGGTACAAGCTCAAGATGTTGATGCTCCACAAGCGGCCCCTCAAGTGGTTGATCAAAGGACTACTCCTCTACTACAAGCTCATCCTCAAGATCTCATCATAGGGAGTCCAACAAGGGGTGTAATGACTCAATCTCAAAAACTTGCTTTATTTATTGAACATCACTCCTTTGTGTCTCTTGTTGAGCCTACCATTGTAGATGAAGCTCTAGGTGATCCGGATTGGGTGAATGCTATGCATGAAGAATTGAACAACTTCACCCGCAACCAAGTTTGGACACTTGAAGAGCGACCTAAAGGCGCAAGAGTCATTGGAACAAAATGGGTGTTTAGAAACAAGCAAGATGATCAAGGCAAGGTTGTTAGAAACAAGGCAAGGCTAGTGGCAAAGGGGTTCTCTCAAGTTGAAGGTTTGGATTTTGGAGAGACCTTTGCACCGGTTGCAAGACTCGAAGCCATTCGTATCCTCCTTGCATATGCATCACATCATGACATTAAATTATATCAAATGGATGTGAAAAGTGCATTTTTAAATGGCTTCATAAATGAACTAGTCTATGTTGATCAACCTCCTGGGTTTGAAGACCCTAGATATCCTAATCATGTTTATAGGTTGTCCAAGGCGCTATATGGGCTCAAGCAAGCCCCAAGAGCATGGTATGAGCGCCTTCGGGACTTCCTCATTGAGAAGGGCTTCACCATTGGGATGGTCGACACCACACTATTCACCAAGAAGCTTGATGGAGAGATCTTCATTTGTCAAGTCTACGTTGATGATATCATCTTCGGGTCAACAAATGAAGCATATTGCAAGGAATTTGGTGACTTGATGTCGAAGGAGTTCGAAATGTCCATGATTGGAGAGCTCACATTCTTCCTAGGCTTCCAAGTCAAGCAATTGAAGGAGGGGACCTTCATATCTCAAGAGAAGTATACAAAAGACCTCCTCAAGCGCTTCAAGATGGATGATTGCAAGCCTATCAAGACTCCAATGCCAACAAATGGACACCTCGACCTAGATGTGGGAGGTAACCCGGTTGACCAAACTCTCTACCGTTCTATGGTTGGTAGCTTGTTATATTTGACCGCATCTAGGCCCGATATCATGTTTAGTGTGTGCATGTGTGCTCGCTTTCAAGCCGATCCTAGGGAATCACATCTCATAGCGGTGAAGAGAATCCTTAGGTACCTTAAGCACACCCCAAGCTTTGGCCTTTGGTATCCCAAAGGAGCTAACTTCCAACTCGTTGGGTATTCCGATTCGGATTACGCGGGTTGCAAAGTAGATAGAAAAAGCACATCCGGAGGGTGCCATTTGCTTGGGAGATCACTAGTGTCATGGAGTTCAAAGAAGCAAAATAGTGTGGCCTTGTCTACCGCCGAGGCGGAATACATAACCGCGGGTTCTTGTTGTGCACAAATTCTTTACATGAAACAAACCCTTTTAGACTATGGTGTAGTTCTAGAAAGGGTACCTTTGTTGTGTGACAATGAGAGCACGGTTAAGCTTGCTAACAACCCGGTTCAACACTCTCGCACAAAGCATATAGATATTCGCCATCACTTCCTTAGAGATCATGTTTCAAAGAAAGATATATCCTTAGAGGGAGTTAGAACCGAAGATCAATTGGTGGATATCTTCACAAAACCCCTAGATGAAAACACTCTTTGTAGATTGCGAAGTGAGCTTAATGTGCTTGATCTAAGTAACTTTGTCAAAAGGTGAAAGGGGGTTGTCTTTGCATTGCATTGTATCATATGCCATGTTTAAAATATGCTATGCACATAGGCTTGTCAGACGTGGTTAAGATAACCGCCCTAAAAAGCGAGTGAAGAAGCTTACCCATGAGCAAACTTGACAAGCAAACTAGATTCAAATTCCGTATTGCATTGCATATGCATGGTTGTTGCTTTGTCGTTTCTTTTCGGTTATGTTTTGAGCAACCGCTGTGTTCGTCCACCTCTAGGGGGAGCATTTGAGGCTCCTTATGGTTGAGACCCCTAGTCTTGGTGGCCACATGTTGTCTCCTCGGGTTTTATCGCCTATCTTACCTAAAAATGATATGTAGCCTATGGCAAAATATTTGTAAAGTTGAGGGTTTATGCGAGGATGCTCATACTCGGTTCCAACTGGTGGTTATTTGCCTCTTATTTGAGTTGGAACTTAGTTGGGAGAGGGAGCCGCAACGGAGACCTTTCGATCTGCCCTAAATGTTGCATCGGAAGCAGCATCGGATGTTGCATCGGAAGTTGGCCCAGCGTCCGATGCCTGCACTGTAGACTGCCCTGGCTAGAACAGTGTTTTGCCTGCATCCGATGTGTCCTCAACGGAGGCTCCGATGCCCCATCGGACGCTCCCCAGCATCCGATGCCATGGCACCGGACGCATCTGATGCGTTTTCGGCTTTTCTGGAGCTCTCTGGACAGGCATCGGCGCGTCCGATGTGTTTTCATCGGAGCATCCGATGCTCCTTTAAGCGGCGCGGTTTGGTCTTCTATTGACAGACGGGTCCCACACGTCATATCCATCGCCTTCTTCCTCTTTCGCTCAACCACCCGAGCCCGTGCATCTCCAGTGGCGTCCGTGCCCTAACCACCGCCGGTCGCCGTGCCCCTCGCCGTCGGCCACTTGTGCTCCGCTGCGCCGCCGTGCCCCACCCCGACAGCCGCCGCCGGCCGCCGCACCGTTTTGCCGCCAGCTCACCCCCGCACGCGTGCGCAAGCTCGTCGGAGCCCTAGCCGGTGGCCGAAGCTCGCCGGAGTTCGCTTCCCCGGTCCATCGTCTCGCCGGAGTCGTCCTCAAGCCCCCTCCTTCTCTCCGGCGCCTTTTCTCCCGGCTGACCACTCCTCCCCGTAAGCACCACCCCCTTCCTATTCACCATGTCTGCAAGGTGCTCGATAAATTGTCTCACTGCCCATTCCACCGAGTTTTGATCCCTGTTTCAAATCCAAATCTTTTGCAGACACTTTGGTTTGCCGTGTGGATCCCGGAACGTCATTCCTCATCTCTTGCTCGGGTCGTTTTGTCATTCGACAGGTAGCATAGCCCATTCCCTTCTTATCTTCACTGCTTTGCTTCCTTAGGGTCTTCTTCTCCCTAGATTATATGTGTGCTTATATATCCTCTCTCCTCTCGCAGCGAGTCAGTGGTTTGCCGTTGACAGCTTGGTCAGTTGACAGTGCCAGATAACCCGGGGCCAAGCCCGCGGGTACGGATCGAGGCCAAGCCTCGCGAGTGACAGAGGCAGAGGTTCTCAGTGCCAGGGGGAGTCTTTGCCAGTGGTCTTCTTGTCAGCTGCTTGTCAGGGATTTTCCGAGTCAGTGGTTGCTGTTCAGTGGCAGTTCAGCACTTCTCAGTGACCGTTCTTCTCGTTCTTGTCAGCTATGCGCTGCAAGAACGTTGGTGGTGGCCCCGACGACTCTCCTCCCCGTCGTCCCCCTTCCGGTCAGAGGCCTGGGAAGGGGAAGCTTATCGTGCGACGGAAGCGCACTCGTCAGGAGCGCGAGGCAGCTCAGGCCCAGGCAGTGGCCGATGCAGCAGAGAGAGCCGAGCAGGGAGGCAACATGGGCGGACTCAGGATTGAGGACCAGTTGTCCCCCGAGCAGCACCGAGCAGTTGAGGAGGTTGAGCAGTTCCACCACTCTCCGACTGGCACGCTTATGGCTGCCGGTCGCCGGACGACCTTCACTGCTCCCGGGGTCGAGCCCCAGAGTTCAGCACAGGGCCAGGCAGAGGCCGAGGCAGCAGAGGCAGAGGCTCCAGAGGCAGAGGCAGAGGAGGAGGTCCTTGAGATGGTTCCCCCACGCCGGTCGACCCGTCGCCGGACTGCGGTGCCACCCCGGCCCGACGTTCCGCTGCGGGGTGGCCGTCCTCCGTCGCGGCGTGCGCCTCCGCCGATACCGCGACTGGACCTCAGGGGCGCCACTTGCTCACAGATCCAGACACTTAGGCTCGTCCCAGTCGAGCAGTGGTTCCCGCAGGAGAGACAGCAGCAGGTTGGTCCGTCGTTCTACACAGTGCTGCAGGAGGACTTCTATCAGGGCTACAGGAACGCCGGGATTTCTTTGCGACCTCACCGTGTTTGTTCTCTTGAGGCGATAGTTACAGCAGCTGGCGAGCAGATCCGCCCCATCCTCACTTACCTACCTGGTGTAGCAGACCTTCTGGGGCGGTCTGGCTCATATATCGAGGACTGGGTCTTTCAGTTTTATGCTTCGTTGTGGGTACACCCAGACCGAGAGACTATTGAGTTCGCACTTGAGAGGGACCACTACAGACTATTCTCGTCCGAGATCCGGGATTGGTTTGGATTGACACGATCACAGACCCGGATCCACGACTTGTGTTACGACCGGACGGAGCCACCCCGCCGCCCTCACGGTGGTGCACAGCCTTCGACAGACTTGGTTCGCCCGTGCTTCACAGAGCCGTTCGGCGAGGGTTCGAGTCGCACTCCTAGGGACCTTACCCCTACGGCTCAGATCCTCAACGCGATCCTCAGGCGGACCTTGCTTCCCAGGGTGGGCTTCGGAGAGGGTCTTTCCAGGCTGCAGCTTTGGTTACTTGCGTATATGATCAGGCAGTAGGAGTTTGACGTTTGGGACGTGATCCTGTGTGAGATTGAGGACACTGTAGCAGAGGGCATCAAGGCCCGCCGGCAGCTTCCATATGCTCATTGGATTTCATACATTCTTTGGAAGGTCGCTGCCAACACTGGTACCCGTCTCAGTCAGTCACTCACTGGTTCTGCGACCGTATTCCCGGAGTATAACATGAGTCAGTTATTGGGATACGGTCGGGACCGCAGGCAGCCAGAGCAGCAGGCACCGACTAGTTCACGCCAGAGACCTGAGGTGCCAGAGTTAGCTCAGCAGCAGGACGAGGCCGTTCAGGCCCTCGCAGAGCAGGAGCTTGCCGATCTCGAGGGTGGTGACCCACACGTAGTCTTGGATCCCACGGACAGTTCAGATGAGGACTACCAGCTCCCGCCTCGCTACCAGCCGCGTGCACACGACCACCAGGCAGGGTCCAGCGGTACTGCTTCCTCCGATCCAGCGCTCCTTGCTATTCTAGCACGGATGGAGGAGCAGCAGAGGACTGTCACTCAGGACGTCCAGAGGCTTGCACAGGAGCAGCAGCAGGCACTTGCACAGCAGCAGGCTCAGGAGCGCTCAGACGCCCTGCAACGTCAGATGATGGCCTTACAGCAGCAGACCTTGAGCTTTATGGAGCGACTAGCCAGCGGTCCTCCTCAGTGGCAGTGGCAGCAGCCCCCTCCTCCGCAGCAGCTACAGTGGCAGCCACCAGTCCCTCCACAGCCGTTCGGCCCGTCACCACAGTTTGGTCAGCAGCAGCAGCAGCTCCAGGGCCCCAGCTCCTCGTAGTTTACGAGCTTTACTACTCCAGGCGGGGCCCCGCTCTTCAGTCCGCTACGGACAGGATTCACTCCTAGGCCGACCGAGTCTCTCTACGCTACGACGACCTCCGTGACACGAGACCTGTCAGCCACCTTCAGCGAGCTCACTAGGTTTCCCACGCCAGATCTGCAGGACCCAGTCCGGACGTCTACAGCTCCAGTTACTTCTACTACCAAGACCCTCCCGAGCTCAGTAGCATCCTCAGAGCAGACGGAGCCCGTCCAGTCCGAGACCACGACGACCGTGCAGGCTGAGTTACCTCCGATACATGAGCTTCCGCACTCCACTACTCAGCTTGACACTACTACAGAGACTGCGACGGAGTCAGTGCCAGAGTCAGAGCAGGCAGAGCAGTCCATCCCGGAGCAGACCCCGACCGCTTCTCAGCAGCTTCCAGCTCCAGAGGGTCAGCAGGCTACCGGCGACTCGTCCTCCGACTCTGAGGCCCTCCTTCAGCAGTTCGAGTTCACGCAGAGGACTCCGGAGACGGCACCTGACTCGTCTGCACCACCTCCGCCCTCCGACGTTTAGTTTGGCGCTTCATGCCAAAGGGGGAGAGTAGCCGAGTATAGCGATAGGGGGAGTGATGTGAGAGGGTTTTGATATCTTATGTTGTGTTTCGCTCACATACGCTCTTTACTTATCGCATCTTTTGTGCATATTTATGTTATATACTTATGCTATGGATCTCATGACATGTTTGTGCTCACTATGATATTATATATGACATGTCATTTCGCTTTACTCGACTACTTGTGCTCAATTCTCATTTGTTATGTATTCGAGATCTTTACCATTGCACTTGCTATTCACTCTAACTTGTTGAGTGCAGGATGTTGGCATGATATGTATGAGCTTGCCCCTAATCATTTCCCTTTATTCATTGCAAGTTCATACATGTCATGATTTGAAAACCTCTTCTCTCTATACTCGATCTCGTGTTGTCATCAATCACCAAAAAGGGGAGATTGAACACATCTTGGCCCCTAGTGGGTTTCGGTGATTGGATGAAATACAAGATTACTGTGACTAACGTGTGTTTTGCAGAAACAGGGATAAGTTAGGTCACGGTAATGACGACGATACGGGCATATGGAGTTCATGTCCCCTGGCGATGGAAATCGTTTCGGTTTTCAAAGGACGGACGACGAAGACGGTGGTAGGCTAGGCTAAGTGTCACATGGTGTTGGAGGACACTTAGGTAGTCTTAGGTCTTTGTTTTTTCCTTTGGCCGTACTATAAAGAGGGGTGTGAATCAGTAGCTTGACCTAGATGAGTCTATTGAGGTAGATGTGTGGTGCACACTTGTTATTTCATAGCCCTAGGTAGCTCAGAGAGATGCCTTATGTCAAGAGGAACAAAAGTCGTTAAGACCGCGTCGCGATCCGAGTTGATCTTGCCCTTGGTATGGGCATCGGATGCTGGATCAGTGGGCATCGGAGGCTCCGATGCCCACACCGACCTAGGGTTTGGTCTGGTGCGTGGCATCGGAGGCTCCGATGGTGCCACATCGGATCGTCCGGTGTCACTGTTCACTTGGGAGTGAACTGTGGGGGGCATCGGACGCTGAGGGCCAGCGTTCGATGGCCATACAGAGAGGTTCCAGAGAGGTCCTTTTGGCATCGGACGCGTCCGATGCAAGGGCTTCGGAAGCTCCCCAGCGTCCGATGCTCCATAATCATGTCTGACAAACTGGTACAGTCGACCGTTGGTCGAGGTCATCGGCGCGTCCGATGCCCCCGCAGAAACCCAGTTTTGTCCTGTTTTTGGATGGCCGGTTGGGGGAGTATATATACTTCGTTCCCTCCATCCATTTGAGTGTTCTTGCCACTTCCATCAGCTGAGAAACACCTTGTGAGTGTGAGTGAGTGCAAGAGCCCTAGTGGGGTTGAGTGATTTGCTAATTGTGAGAATTAGACACCTCCTAGTGAGAATTGAGTAGCAAGTGTGCATCCATCCATCTCTTTGGCCTTGTGTTGGTCAAGTGAGAGTTCTAGCTTGTTACTCTTGGTGATCGGCATCACCTAGACGGCTTGGTGGCGATCGGAGAGCTTGGTGATCATCTGGAGGCATTGTGGATGACCCAAGTCAAGTTGTGACCGGTAGCGAGCGATTCACTGGGCCGGAGAGGCGAAGAATCAGCTCGTAGTGAGCACTTGATCCTTGCGCGGATCAAGGGGGAGCGATACCCTTGCGCGGGTGCTCCAACGAGGACTAGGGGGTGTGCCGACACCTCGATACCTCGGCAAAAAGATCGTCGTGTCATCTCTACTCTCTTCTCTACGCATTTACCTTTGAGCAATTCAATTCCGTATTTACTTGTTGTTCTTTCGTAAGTTGAATTGCCATGCTAGAGTAGAAATGGTTTAGCGATAGTCTTTTGTGCAATTGATTCTTGTCAAACACACTTCTAGGCACAAGGGGGTTAATTGAGGCTTGATAGGTTTTATTATCGAAAGAAGTTTTAGAAAAGCCCAATTCACCCCCCTCTTGGGCATCTTGATCCTTTCAATTGGGATGTCATGTTAGAGCCCCTCTAGCATTGTTTTTGGGAGCAGCTCTAAATAAAACTACAACTGAGGTACCACCAGCTCTTGAAAAAACTGCAGCTAAGGTGCAACACGTTGAAGTTCTGCTCGAAATTCTCAGGGCTGAAGTCAAAGTAGTGCACATTGTAGAACACGGGAGGCGCCGAACACGGCTGAAGAAAATAAGCAGATGCATGTAGCCTCTTCTCGTACTTTGTATGTGTGGGTGGAGGAGCCTTTCTCGTAGTTCCTCATACAGTCAAACCAAATCTGTGCATGGTGGTTCTGTGATTAACTGGACCCTGAGAGCGTCTTCTTGCCTAGTTTCCTAAGTTGTTTCAGGAGTATGAAGACCACTGTTGTATGGAATATGTACTGATTATACTATTTCGTTACTTTATATTAACTAGCACAAATGTCCGTGCGATGCACGGGATCTAGATCTATAAGGTTCATGCCCGTACGTTGCACCAAGACATACAATATATTATTTAGTAGTCATGCCAATAGCAAACATTTTCATATATCGCAATAGGGTGTATTGTTGTATGAATGTTTGTTTAATTTTCAATCTTACTTGTTTAAATTAAATATCAAGATTTATAATAATGTAGGTACAGTAAAGTATTTAACCTTCCATGAGTTGTGAATTAAAAGATTAAATTTACTAAAATATCAGCTTCTTAGGAAAAAAATATGGTAACAACGGATGCGATAGTGGTGTTATTCCTAAGAAGGGGTGGTGCAAAAAGGTCTGACCCTATATCTTAAACACCACTATCTCTCTCGTGCTCTCTGCAACTATTCACCGCCTTCCTCGCCTTCGGATTCGTGAGGTGCTCGACATCCGGTTCAAGCGGTGTTGCTGAACGAGAGTTAAACGGAGCCGGCGGTGGTGCGCGGGTTGATGGAGTGTTGCTACAAATCAGTTATCTCTCTTGTCTCTTCTAGTTTGAACTCCATCTCCTTCCACATCCATAAAAAACCGAGAGTCTATTTAGTATAACTATACTTCACTAATAAATTAGTTTTTTTGGCTTTATCTAGTGAAGCAGTTTCAATGGTAGAGTTAAAGTTGTTTTAGAAAAACATTTGTTAAAATAACTTCTCTTGGTTGTTAAAAACACTGAAATGTCTATAAAAATATCTTCAAGACGACCTTTCTAAATCTCATTTTCTATATAATCATTTCGAGAGCCATCTGCATAAAAACTGATTTTTATATCTTTTCACACTACAAAAGTTTTTTTTGGTATCTTATACCAAAAAAAAGGAACCCGTGTAGGTGACACGGTCTTTTTTTTGGTATCTAGCTCGACACCTTCTCCACGGGTTCCTTTAAGAAAAAATCTTCGCGTAGCCTTATCCACCGCAAGCAACTTTCTCGCTGCAATTTGCTTGGACAAGTTTGCTCCACCTACACACGCTAGACCGTGTCACCGCCGCCGCCGCCGCAGCAGTAGCACCATTGCACCCTTGCCTCAACCAGCGCCCGATGGAGCCTGTCCGTGTGCCTCCATGCCACGCGCGTGCAGCTGTGGCAAGCCGAGCACCACCGATGTACTGTATGCCGGGAGTTGAGAAGCTTCCTCCCAGATCGAGGAGCAGTGATAGGATCTGGCTCAGGTTATAGCTCAAAAAAATCCTCACCTTCGTATCCTGGTCGTGGAATGTTGTTGATTTTTTTTCTTGATTTCTCTCTCCTTCTCAATCTATTCTTTCGATTTCACATAGTTTTTTTTCTCGTCAGATCTAGCAAAGGGTGGATCTAGGCAGAGCTCGGGATGGTCCATGGTCTGTGTGCTGCATACATGTGGATCTGCAATAGTTCGTTGAGCGATGGAGCGGCTCCTGACGAGATGTGCGTGTGCCGGGCTGTTGACTGCTTCGCCTTGGTGAACTTGGGTCATCGACGGACATGCGCTTTGGAGGACATCCGCGACGCCGGTGTGGGCTCTCTGGCCAACGATGGCGGCACGATCCCCTCACTCCAATCTTTTTTTTTGTTTGGTTTTGTTTTTTGGTGCACACGTAATTTATGGTGTTTGATAGTTCTCGATTTCTATATATTCTAATTCTATTTGGATTCGACTTCAATCTAATTTTGGAGCCCCTGGATTTCTAGTTTCCATCTCATCCTTTCTATTTTGATTCTTTTTTCTTTCATTTGTACTTCAATTTGTGCAGAACTCGAATTGCGGACTGGAGATGCATGACAGAGGTAGAGATATGGTTTGTGTGCCACCATGTGATTTCCTATGTCTTTGGATTGGACTTGGCTTCAGACTCTGAACATGGAATTGATTTGGGAAACAAACTTTTGACTATGCGTTCAGACTCTAATTTTTTTTAGCCGATTTCTACCGTCCGCCGGAGCTTATAAATAGGCCTGACAAAAAAATCCAGACCAAAAAAGAGCAGAAATTTCGCCTCTTTATTATTAAAAAAATTAGGTATAGGTATAGATATAGATTATTACCGGTACCACACAAATTTATTTCATTGCACACAGATTGATTTGCCCCGGAATTGATGCAGAATGCTATCAATTGTGTGGGCGGGGAATTGAAATGAGCAGAATGCACGTCTCCCGAGAGATGCCAGGTTTGAAAAAAAATAAAAATAAAAATTAAGCGCATTCTGAATAACTTTGTGTTTGGGGTAAGTACGCTCTTGTAGTTCATGTGTTTATTGGGGGCCTCCTGAAAGGAAAAGCCATATGTAATCCTTCATGAAACATGACCAAGAACTTTCGGGCAAATTCTTTTCAAATTCTATACAATGCAAACAAAGGCGAAAAATCATGAAACTTGTCGAGGTGTTGTTATATTGGATGTGGATCATGTGACAAAAAATTGAGAAGGTTTCGAGCAGGACACTTCTCTATGTGATTGCTTAATCACATGTGAAGATGTTCGGGTTTGTAAGCATCGTGTGTGTGACAACATCCGCGAAATCTTCTTAATTTTTTACCATAACCTCCACGTACAATATCACAACACCTAGACAAGTTTTATAATTTTCGACATTTTATAGAATTTAAAATAATTCGCCCACAAGTTTTTGGTCATGGGAAATTTCGGGTCAGATCAGTTCATGGATACGGTCTCAGATTAAACTCAATAACATGAATATCAATTTTCTATTCATAGAATTGCATTATTTGATGCACTTGCAGTTCAAATTTGCATTTCCGTGAAAAATCAATGAAATGATATAAATTGAAGAAATATAGCAAAAAGTTTTATAAATATGCCAAATTTGAACATGTTGTCTCATTTAATGTAGGTAGGCTAAAAAAAATTTTGGGACCAAAAAGAAAAAAAAAATTTGCCTAGTGCCAGCGGGGTAGTACTCGGCAAAGGTTTTTTCAAAAAGAAGAAAAAGGTTTGCCGAGCGCCCTAGCCAGAGGCACTCACTACCGGAGGCGGGCTCTTTGCCGAGGGCCCCGGGCTTTGCCGAGGGTTAAAAATCAGGCACTCGGCAAAGAGTTTTGCCATTTGAAATAAATACCTCTTTGCCGAGAGTCTTCCTTTGGAGCTCTTGGCAAAGTTTTTTTAAAAAAAAATTAAAAAATCTTTGCCGAGAGCCTACCAGCTGGCTGTCCCCAAAGAAGCCGTCAACGACAGCCGACCGTTAATGGCTACTTTTCTTTGCCTGAGGCTCTCGGCAAAGGTTTTGCCGAGAGCCCGATAAATGGCTTTTGACAAAGGCTCCTTTGCCGATCATATTTTCACCGGGAGCTCTTTGCCGAGAGCTACGATCGGCAAAGCCTTGGCTGAGGGCCTTTGAGACTTTGCTAAAGATGAGCATGCAGCCCGTGGGCCGAAGATACGGCCTAAAGCACGATGATTTGGCCCGGTCCAAGCACGGCCCGGCACGGTAGCTACCGGGCCCGGGCCGGCCCGAAGCCCGCAGCAGGTCGTGCCTGGGCCGCACCCTCAGCCTGCGGACCGGCACGGCCCGACCCGGTATATATAAAAATAGAAATAAAAATATAAATAAAAATGTAAATATATATAAATAAATATAAATATATAAAAATGGATATAAAAATATATTTATAAATACAAATATATATATTAATTTTATTGCGGGCCTGTTGGGCCCGGTGGGCCCACGGCCCTTTGGGCCAGCCCGTGGCCCGACTGAGCCGTGCCTGGGCCGATGGCGCGGACCGGTGGCCTGCTTCAGCATGGCCCGATGATGGCCCACCGTGCCTTGGGTGGCCCGGCCCGGTCGGGCCGTGCCTAGACCGGGCCTATGCCGTGTCGTGCCGGGCGGCCCGGTTGCACATATATAGGCTTTGCCGAGGGCCAGAAGAGGCCTTCTCCAGTAGTGACTCGGCAAAGAATTTCAAAAAAAAAAGGTTTGCCAATGCCTAGTCAGTAGAGAAGAAAAGAATAAAAGAAAGTACAAATTTAAGTATGAACACCAATATAACCTATCATGAACTACAAATAAAAAATCTTGAAGTATTATGTGTATTTTTCTAGATTATACAATTCTACCAATATTATTAAAAGTGCGCATTATCATTATGTGCACTATGTAGACCGAACTAACATGAATGGATTGAGATAAACATTTATAGAAGTAGTTTATCGCAGAGAAAAAAATGGTACCTCAACAAATAACATATACCAATGCCACTAAAATTTCACTTTAAAATATATTCATACTCAAGATAATACTTTTCCAAGTCATTGTTACTTTGGATAAATGCATGACACTACCAAAATGGTGGAATTCTCCTAGTGTTTTTAAGTTGTAATAAAACACTACCACTAGTCATAGCACAAGGGGATTCTACTAGGAGATGTTTAGTAGGGAAAGTTTATACTAAATTTGAATAGAAAAAACACTAGGAGAAGTCCACTTCACTAGGAGAATTAGAAAATTATGGTAGTGTGAACTTTGTATTTAATGTGAAAACAAATTCAACATGTTGAGTACGCGGTGCAAGCTGAAACCACTCCATGTGCTATTATAAAGACTAAGCGTATAATCTAGTGCACAATAAAATGCGAGTATGGGACTTGTGCGCCTCTTCGTGATTTTATAATGAGTTGATCAAGCAAGCAAGGTAGGTCTCGATTACTGCTAGGTCTATAAATAAGAACGACTTCCAGCATTTTTTTTGCTCGGAAATGCAGATAAGGGCAGATCCCAAATATTTACAAGATTCTCCATCACATCGAATCTTTAGACGCATGCATAGAGTATTAAATGTAGGTAAAAAAATAACTAATTGCACAATTTGTTTGTAAATGTCGAGACGAATCTTTTGAGTCTAGTTGGTCCATATTTGGACAAAGTTTGTCAAATAACAACGAAAATGCTACAGGAACTTTACACCCAAAATTCTTCCAACTAAACACACCCTAACTCTTGCAGTTGTACCAGTGAGTATTGCAGTTGTAGGGATGAGTGGTATCGGGAGTTATTGTTCCATTTAGCTGTTGAGGACCCATCCACAACACCGTCAGTTAGGTCACTTTGTTCATGGGCTGCAGATTGCATCCAGTTCTTTCTCCACTTGGTTCTTTGCTCCGGATGGGTCAGCAATCTATTCCGACTGATAAAGAAAACATCCTTGCATGTTGACGACAGGGTCAAAATCCTCGATAGCAAACACCGGCGTGCTTGCACGATAGGTAGGACTGTTCATTTATTTTATTGCATGCATAAATCTTCTCTTAGAATTTCAAGATAAATGCTCTACATTGATAGCGGAGCTTCATGTCAGATGTAGTGTTATATCGTTCCACTTGCTGGCTGCGGTGATGGGATCGATGATGCTCGATCATCGCCTCGCTCTCGGACCAGCATGCTGAATGAGAAAAAACCTATTTGCCTTCGGCTGAGGCTTGGGCTTGCTTAGATTTAAATAGAAATGGGAATGCCCTTACATAGTCATATGAGTTACTAAGGTGTGATTGTTGGTATGAGAAATGAGATGATCTATCATCTTCTCGTTTCTTTTTTTTTCTATTTAGTTGGTAAAATGGAATGAGTTGATGTATTATCATCTTATTATATCTCATAAGTTAATTAGTACACACAGAGTTAACATTCAAACTTTAAAAACTTTGACCAATAATTTAGTTAATAATATTTAACTATTATAATATAAATTTAATATGGTTAGATCCGTAAACAATTGTACTATCCAATAATGATAAGTTCATAAACATAAATAATATAATATAAAGTAAATGAATGGTCAAAGTGTAATTTAGGAGACCGTGTCATTCTCTTATCACGTCTTCTAAAAGGGACCAGAGGTAGTATATGCATAAAAATAAACTTCTTGGTGATAACAAATTCAACTTCATGAATGCTAGTGTGGTATTGGCTAAATCTGAAACTGATGTTGTGCCATTTTAATAACCGCCACTAGCGGAGACTAGGTGGCCTATAATTTTTTTTAATAAAATATATAGGACATCTTTAATAAACTATAAATAAATGAATAGCATTTTTGAAGCTAACAAGTGGATGGAAAACTTTGAACGCAAATAAGATCAACACATAGCCAAATTAAATATACGATGCTGATGTCACAAAAATATAAAACAAGACTTATAAGTAATAATAAGGTTAGTTCTGAACAAAATACATACTAAAACACAACTGTGCAACACAAATGGTGAAAACACAAATTAGTGACTTAGCAAATTTATCACAGATAGTCAAATAGTTATAGTATATCTAAATTGGTTTTGTGTTAGGAAATGAAGGGAAAAATGTAAAGGCAATCAATTTTGATTATAGTTGTATGTAGTAACTTTATTTATGAAACTCTATTTAATACTCGGAGCACCGATTGATGGGTTCAGCTAATTGCAAATTCGAGTATAGGACCCCAGGTACCACTGGTTTGGGCTATAATAAGATCTGAGTTGCTCACTTGGTCCATAAATAATTAGTTTAATGCAGATAAGATAGTGAGCCTTGCTGTGGCGCTGTCTTAGGGCTGAGAGTTATCAGGAGTTTTAGTTTCGCCTAGGTGTTGGGAACCCACCCACTACCCTTGCATTTTGGTCTCTACAATCATAAGCTGCGGGCTTAGAAGCTTCCTTGCAGAAGCATGACTGCACAATCTGGATTAGATTCTTGACAGGATCAAACAATCAAACTGAATGACGCGCACCACAACACGAGCAGTAACACAGACAATCATAAGGTCATTATTATTAGGCTAGTAGGCAAGTGTGTTTTCCCGTTGAACCGTTCCCGCTAGATACCATCGGCCGGGTGTCCAATCTTATCATCACCCATATTTTGGGCTCATTATCCTACCATATCATGAGTGCAGTTTTCTTAATTAGGGTTTAGGAACATACGTCTCAAGCGGTCAACAACTGTCAAGTACTATTACCAAGGCGTGAATTTTTCGCTCCTTCTCATCTTTGCCTAATACAGTGTTCTTGGGGTTTACATTCTTGTACCACCTTTCCCCACCCTTTCTTCCTCTTGTTCCATGTGGAGGTTTGGACGTTTGGTCCTCGTCGCAAAGGTCATTGTTCTTGTACTAACTGTTGGAGTATAAGTGAATTGTCTGCCTCTCTCCATCAGCTTAAGCTTTTGGGTTGAACTGGTTGGTGCATGCAACTTAATATGGTATCAAAGTCAGAGGTCTCGACTTCGAATCGTGGAAGGCACAATTAAATAAAATAATTGTTGTCCACTCCTATTCCATGTCTGAGGCCTGAGAGAGTCTCTACGTGAGGGGGAGTGTTGGAGAATAAGTGAATTTTTTGCATCTCCCTATCAGCTTAAGTTTTTGGGTTAAACTGGTTGGTGCATGCAACTTAATACTGACTTCTCCACATCTAGGCCATTTATCTACTAACTTCGAACGTGGTTCGGGCATGCATCACTACAGGATATTCAGGCTTTGCTGAGTGCTGGCAGCACTTGGCAAAGGGCTTCTTGCACTCGGCGAAGAAAAAGTCGGCAAAGATTTCTTTGCCGAGTGCCAAGTTAGCACTCGGCGAAGCAAACGGGAGCCGTCAACTGACGGCCTCCTTTGCCCAGTGCCACGTGGACTGGCCCTCGGCAAAGAGAGCCTCTTTGCCGAGTGCCACGTGGGTCGGCAAAGATAACGGCCCAGACGGCTGGCACTCGGCAAAGATAACGGCCATGGATGCCGTTTGCCCCTGCGATCTTTCCTGAGTGCCCATCTTTGCCGAGTGCCTGACTCTAGGCAAAGAGGCCTCTTTACCGAGTGCCCATGTTTGACACTCGGCAAAGGTGCCCTCTGCCTAGTGTCATTCTTTGCCGAGTGCCCGATATTTGGCACTCGACAAACCTCCAGGCACTCGACAAAGCTCCAGTTTCCTGTAGTGCATGGTTTTTTATTCCGAAACAGACTTATAACTTTTTCGCTTGGTATGTGCTGGGCAGCATCCACGGCAAAAGATGCAATAGATTATTAAAGCTATAGCCTGACCAACCGTACTTAGCATTCAGGATTAGTAGCTCAAGCACAAAACGTAGCAATGTCCAGTGTGTCAGAGAACCCTTTGCAATACCATATAAAGGCAATTTTGATGCTTCATATATTAACTCTTTCCAAATAATCTAGACCTTTTGAACTCTTTAGTAAAATTTCCGATCCAATGACTCAAAGAATTTTTCACCAAACAATATCGACACATCCTCCACCATCATTATTGGCACCACCTTCGTTGTTACCATCGCAACCAATAGCATCACCACGTCGCTCATGACCATCATCACATATTTCTGCATCAAGCTATGCTACATATATGTCAGGTAATCTAAGATGGTTTCCACCTTAATGAACCATATATCCAAGAGCTTTTGAACTCCATCTTTAGGATAACAATCAAAGAAAAAGTATTAAAGAACTAATTATTCATATATATATATATATATATATATATATATATACTCACAAATCAAACTAATAATTAATTGAAAGAATATAACTATTAATGGGCCATGCAATAAAGAATAGTTAAACACATAGGGAATATGGCTAAACAATTGATTAGAAAACAAATTTAATATATATCCACTATATATCCTACATGCAAACTAAAAAACTGAATAAAAAATAATTATAACAATAAAATAATTTCGAGGACAATAATTAGAAACAATTAATATTATACCCACTTTATATTCTACAGGCAAACTAATTTTAAAACTAAAAAAAACTAAACCCTAGTTCTAGATCTAGATCCGGATGTACATGAAATATTCGTAAAACTAAATAATAGTCAACTAAACCAAGCAAGATGCACTAAATTGGAGTATCATCTTATTCCACTAATTAATTTACCCTAGGACACTCAAAATTTTGGTATAATTTTGTTCATAAATGTAAGCACCTTGGAAGAGAGAGAAAAAGAAAAATTCTAATTAAACACTAATGAACCACTAAAACTTCAAAAAAAAATGTTTAGAATAGCATTTCTTACCCTCTACTACCTCTCCACCATAGGATTTGACATCAAAACCTCACCCCCTTGAAAGAGCAATTTTTGAGAGGTGCTCAAGCTAGGTCCCCCCTTCCTTTCCTCCTCAGCTTTAGTAGTCAGCCCAAAGAGGAAGAAGGGGGATGAGCCATTTATATGAATGGCTTTGGTAGGGGCAGCTGGTAATTAAGTCGTCCTTACAAATAATACAACAAGGGTGGCTAGAGGGTTAGCCGTCCCTTCAATTCGACGCATTTGTAAGGACCGTTCGTATCACTGGCCACCCCTACTGTTGGATTTTGTAGGGATGGTTGGTCCCTAGGACTCGAGCGCTCCACTGTAAGGGTGGCTATGAATAGAACCGCACCTTAAAAATTATCTTTGTTACAAATCCTTTCTGTAGTTGTGTGACCTCCTCTGTAAGTGGTTATTAATAGTGTCCATCACTAGTTAGAGGTAGATGGTTTGCCTGCCTTTGAAAATAAAAATGTTCACCTCCAAAATTCCATTTTGTAGTACTAAAATAATGAAAACACATATCGTTAATGGATAAAAATTATAGGTGTCCTATTATTGTCTATGCAAATGAAGGCAGATACTAAAGGTAATCAATTTTGACCGGTTACTAAATAAATGAACTTATTTATGAATCTTTGATAAACATTAAAGGCAAAATAGCCATTTTGGCCCCTCAACTATCACGCAAAGCTCAATTTGACCCTTGAACTATCAAAACATCCAATTTAGTCCTCAAACTTCTGATTTGCATCTCATTCTCATCCATGCTCCTTCATTGCTCGACATGTGGACAACTCTAGATGCAAAATGACTCTCTTGCCCCCTCCCTAATTCTTCACCTCGCGTGGCTGTTCACGGAGATACCGTTCACGATAATATACTGTCATCACATATATTACAAAGAACTTGATAACAATTTAAATATAAATGTTTGACTCTATAACTGGATATTCTTTTCAGTTGAGTGCCCTTAAGTACAAAAGAATGGACTTCCAAGAGTTTTGTGCAACATTAGTCAGTGTGCATCAACTTGAAGCATTGGATAGATGGGAGCAAACATGCACGATCTGCTTATGAACATTCTAAGAAAGAAGGCAACCGAGCTATTGTAATAGATGAATTAGCTTCTGTACATGATCTTCCTCCCCATTCTTTTTCTAGCAGATCAATTTGGTGGACCTTCCAATATTTCCTGATATATTAGTATTTACATGCTATGAGGTCTTTCATTATCTCCCCAAGACAAAAACCTAACCTACTTGTGCAGCCGCCATGGAGAAAAGAAAAGGAAGGAAAGGGCAGAGAGAAAAAATGTTGTGAAGGGGTGCATGTCTGGTAAAGAAATAAGGGAGGGGCATGTTAGACATTTTTGCATGTCATCTGTCCAGATGTCCAGCCATCAAGGCGAATGGATGAGATTGACTCAGAAATCATAAGATTAAGGGTCAAAGTGGACATTTTGATAGTTCAGGGGCCAAACTGAGCCTTGCACGATAGTTGAGGAGCCAAAACGGCTATTTTGCCAACATTAAACATAACATCCTGGGCCACTCTAGAGGATTGGTTGATCGACTACTAAATGCAAATGCGAGTATAGGACTAGGTACCACTGAGTTGTGTTATAAGTTCAGAGCACGGTAGATCTCGCTCGCTGGGGCTACAAATACCAAGTTTCAGCAGTTTTCACTTGGGAGATGCGGATAAGTCATATCATGCTGTAATGGACAGTACGTCTTGCTGTCATAGGTCTGAGAGGTATCGGGAGTATTGGTTCCTTTTAAGTGTTGAACAGCCACTGATGACCTCGTAACCATCGCATTTTCGTCTTTACAGTCATGAGCTCTGGCCTCTTGGCTGGTCCTTGTTCTCGTTCCACGACTGAGCTGCATCGTAGACGGTGAACCTTTTTTGATGAAACAGGAGGGACCGTAGTCCCTGCTGTTAAAGGTTATGTCTAGAGGCTGGCAAAAGGAATTCCAGAGCCCACTGAAGCTATACATTGACACGGCCAATAATGGCTCTATAGGCTTTAAACGAGGGTTAACCATGGATCGAAACTCCAAAACTTCTTCCAGGAATCGTTCTCATTGGGAAAATATATGAGTTCAAGCACTGAAGTGAGCATCTAAAGTAGAGAGAATGCCAAGTCAGAAATTGCACTCACATCAGCAGTATCTTTTACTGAGTGGAACTTCTTCTTTTGCAAAACAAGGAAATTGATTTCTTAACACTTCAATTTTGAGTGTCCATTTTTATTTTCGATTGCAAACAATTCCGAGTAATTTCAGGCCATAATCACTTATCTACTCGCGACCGTGACATTGTCAGTAATGAGAGATGCAGGAAAACTTCATTTGTCACTGATGCTTCTGGAGAGGATCTGATGTAAATGTTTCGCAAAGGCCAAAAGCAGCATGGTCAATGGTATGTAGATCAAAGAAGGAAGGGGGGCTAGGAGTGCTTTGCCTTAAAACTCAAAATGAGGCTCTCTTATCAAAGCATCTGCATAAATTCTTCAACAAAGAGAACATTCCATGGGTTTCTTTGGTCTGGGAAAAGTACTACAACAATGGCAAGCTACCTGGATCTTCGAAAAGAGGCTCCTTCTGGTGGAAAGACATTCTTAAGCTCCTGGACAAATTCAAAGGAATAGCGAAAGTAAAAGTAAAAAATGGAACATCATGTTACTTTTGGCAAGACCTATGGGAGGATAACTTTTTAGAGCATAAATATCCCCAGTTGTTCTCATTTGCAAAGAAAAAGGATCTCATCGTGGCAAATGCTCTAGTACACGTACCATTCCACAGCCTATTTCATCTTCCCCTATCTCATCAAGCTCACAGTCAGATGCTTCAGCTTCAGCAAACTCTTGAACAAATTCAGCTGGAAGAGGAACCTGATAGGTACATATGGAACTCGCCTATCTTTTCAGTCAAGAAAGCCTACATTCAGTTCGGTGGTCACTTAGTCATTCACTCTGTCTTTAATTGGCTTTGGAAAAGTTCATGCCAGAACAAACACAAAATCTTATTTTGGCTGCTACTGAAGGACAGGTTGAGCACGAGAGAGCTACTCAGAAGGAAAAATATGCATCTACAGAGCTATGATTGTGTCTTTTGCACCAACTCCTTCGAAGAATCCATTCAACACTTATTTCTTTCATGCCCATTTGCCATCAGCTGTTGGGCATGGCTAAACCTGCAGATAATTTAGTCTTCTGACCATCTTCAGATGCTGCAAAGTTTTAAGGATCAGCTAGGGGTTCCTTTTTTCATGGACATCATCATCCTAATGAGCTGGACAATTTGGAAGCAAAGAAATGACAGAATTTTTCGACAAAAAATCGCCTTCTCTCCAGTATGCTAAGGAGGATTTCAAAGCTGAATTTCAGTTCCTGCTCTTAAGGACAAAGAGAAGTAACCATCAAGCTCTAGTTCAATGGATAGCAAATCTTGCTTAGCTTGGTGCCTATCTTTTTAGATCATTTTTCCTTTCTTTGTAGGTGTACGGATTCTGTAGTTATTTTCCTCTTTTTTCCTCTCTTCACTTTTTTTCTTACTATTACCCTGTAATCTTTTGTTTTTCCTGTTGTCGTTTTGAATCTTTAATAAAGTTATGTAGGGGATCCTCCCCTCCAGTTTCATCAAAAAAAAAATAAAAATAACAGTCTCTAATATATACACAACAAAAGAGAAGTGTACTGGTATCTTATGTGTTTCCTAGAAGGGACAAGCTTCAAAGAGGCCAGAAAACGGCTAGGTAGAAAAGTATCTGAAGCTATTTCATCAGAGATGGGCCGGATATGGTTCCTGAGTTGCCTGCCCAGAATAAACAGAGACGCCTGATGGATAGATACATGTCCAACAGTTTGGTATTTTTTTTACTTGGTAAATCTTGTTGTTTGGCAACTCCTGGAATAATATGGGGAGTAAAAAAAGATCTCTTCTCCAAGTGTTTGACATATTTGACTTGCCAAAATCAAATTTGGAGGCCCACAACCTTTTTTTTCGTCAGGCATTAACCTACAACAGTACAACACTCCCTTTGTTCAGAGTTCAGACTTCAGAGCAGGGGGTGCTCGATTTGTTCTTGATTGGGTCTGAAACAATAATGTGATCGAATACTGCAAACCAACATTTGAACTAAACTGATCCGAAAGAGAGAAATTGCCAACAAAATCATCAGGAGACAGAGACGCCCCTCTCCTCAATTCGTTGAGTTGCTCAGCATGCACCACTGACGGAGCAGAGCAGCCTCTAATGCGCGCGTGCCCCGGAAGCAGCAACCTCCCTGTGCTCACTGTTACCGTCGTCCTCGTCATCGATCCAATCCCAGTAGTGGCGCTTCACGGTGATGGCCCGGCGCCAGCGTCCCCATCGTCCTCGCCGGTCTCCTCGGTCTCGAACTCCCCGTCCTTGGGCACGCCGTCGACCACCTCGGCGTCGACTGCGTGGAGCACGTACCGGGCGGGGAGGCCCGGGTAGGACGCGGACTCCCGCTCCTCCACGCGCGCGTCGTCCCCGTCGAGGATCCGCACGCGGGCGCGTGCGCCGAGCTCCTTCCGGTCTTCCGGACGGCGCGCGCCGCGGCGGCCTCGGGGGACTCGCCGAGGCGCATCTTCTCGGACAGTGACCGCGGGCCGCACTACCGGACGGTGCCGTCGGAGAGCTGTTGCCGCGTCTCAATGAGCCGCGCGCCGCGCCGGTTGCGGATGCGAACCGTGGCCACGTGCACCGCGCGGACCACCCACGGCGGTGGGTCGGCAGGGGCGTGCAGCGCGCAGTCACCCATGGCGAGCTCTAGCAATAGGTTCGCCAACGTCTTAGTCCCTGGCACAGCGCCAGAGGACGCAAGCGCCCCCGGAGAGAGAGCGCGCAATGGCAAGTCCTCTCTGCGCGCGTGCCAGGTCTCTCAATGGCAACTTGTCAAAGATAGAACCTCTTTTACTGTTGGAGGATGAATTTTTATGTTTAGCCAAAAAATAAAGGATAAAGAGATGACAAGTTGATTTGAGGAACTCACGAAGATGCTCTGAATGTATGCATTTTCTTTGTGCCTTTCTATCATAGCGTTTGTAGTGAGAGGTAGTTTTTTTTAGATAATAAAAATAAACCTGGGTGGAATTATATACTGCCATGCACCGCCGTGCATGGCGCTGGCCTATAAATAGGGCCGTCCAAGGCAAGCAAGCTGGCCTATAAATAGGGCCGTCCAAGGCAAGCAATCACTATGAGGCATAAATTCTTGAAGAATGCTAAAAAAGTCTGAACTATTAAAGCATTGTCAAGCGGTTCTACGCGGAAATTGGTGCCATGTGTATACAAAAATTAAATAACGAAGTACTGAATTATTATTTATTCATATATCTTTTGGGCCTATATAAACCACCATAACGAGGAAGCACACAAAAGCCAGATGAGAATTGGATATGGATGGACAGACGGACAATATTCATGGTTTTGAACGGTGATAGGCCTAGGATGTATTAGGAGCTCTGCTATATGAGTCATCTGGATATGGGTGATTAGGTATAGAATAACCTTGTTGGATATCAACACGTAAAGCAGAGAAAACTGAATTAGTTGGTGAAAAACTAGTCGCTGGAATTCCACTGCCTGAAACAAAGGCTACAGACAAATGCTCAAAATTAGAAGCATGCCATTTAATGTGTAGTCAATGACTCAATGTACAACTCCACTGCCATGGATGACTACAACACCAGATAGCTAGCATCAAACTAAAATTGGTGTGTCCAGAAATTAATTAATATCCGCCACGGCGCACTGCCATGGCCTGCCTATAAAATAGCTAGGGCCCGGGCACAGAGTGAGCTCCGAAAGCAAACATCTACGTACCATGAGCTAGAATTTCGGCTAGAATCCACCAGTACTTGTATGTAAACATACGAACTCACAAAGTAGCAATAATGCCATGGTATGCTCAGATGTTAGAACAACTATCAAAGCATTGCCATGTGGTTTTATATGCAAATTGAACGCATATATATGTAGATGGCAAGCAAATACGCGCATTGACCAAGGTAGTGTTTCGTTGGTTCAACTGTAATGTAACCGTAAATAAACTAAATTAGTTCATTTGCACTTCCTACCTGTAAGGTTTGCAGCTTTAAATCGTTTGCATTTGTGTTACTGTCGGTGGAACTAAACGGCTCCCAAGTAGTAGATTTTATTTATTCTTATACCCTCTTTGTCCTATATAAAAGAGAGATGAGCAGGAGAGCCAATGACGATATATATGATATCGACATTATTCATGGTTTTGAACTGTTGTTAAGCATTTGGAGCTGGAACAAAAACAGACAGTGAATGAGGGTTACGAACTGGCAGTGATGAACTTTATTTATATTAGTAGTTACTAATTGACCATTCCACTCAATTTCAGAATTAGTTATACAACCACAAATTCTGAGGCAATGGCCGGTCCTAACTTATGTTTCTGCTAATAGATAGGTTTCATTCGATTTTCCCCAACCTGGGTAACTTATGTTTCTGCTAACTTATTTTTTTTTAAGATAAAGGATAATCAATATCCGGCCTCTACATCCAGGGATGTACACAGCCAATTATTACAAAGTTTTGGACAATGATCACCTAGCTAAGCATCGTCTTCCCCTTTCACTAGACTCTATTTTGTGACTACACATTAATTCATTGAAGATGCTGAACCTGTACGCAGATGTTCATTGGAGATATTAATTGAAGCAACAGTAGGACACGTAGTTTGTTCATTGGACATACTAATTAAAGCAATGGAACCGAATCGTAGTGTGCATCACCCCCATGATCTCATTTGGGTCCATATAAAAGAGCAATGGGGAGAGAGCACTCTCATTCCTCCATTGCTGCTAGCTGAGAGCCTGAGACTACACCTGAAACTTTCTGTTTGTTCCTTTCAGTCCAAGGCAGATGACCTCTTTGTGGAGCGAGGCCACTAGAGTAGCTTCTTATAGCATGCAGTCAGACTTGGAAGGCATCAGGAACACTCCTGCCTCCAAAAGCTTTCCTAGTTGATGGGTAATGCCGATCCAATCAGGTGTGAGCAAACCATAGTGGAGCGAGGCCACAACAGTTTGCTCTTTTTTCAGTTCCCTGGGAGAGAGGAGGAGGATTTGGGAAGGATCCAGATCGAGATTGATGATGGGACAAGGTAACTAAAAGAGGAAAATGGGTAATGAAATTCGCACACTGCATGTGGTTGCTTCACTGAACCTTGAATATTCATCAAGCTCATCATTGCAACCAGAAATCTATTGCCCATATCTTTTCGACACAAAAAATTAAACGTGTGTGAATGTATTTTATTTTAGTCTTCCTCGTTCCTCCTTTGCAACAGAAAAAACTAACAGGGTACACCAAGGACTTCCTAGCCGCCGACAAGATCAAAGCTCTAGTTCTCATTTGAACATTAAAAAAAATGTGAGTCTTAATTGAAGCACCATGACTCTTGGACACGCCCTTGCCAACATGCATGGTTTGATGGGTTCTAAGAAGGTAGTGGCACGTGTGAGCGTGACAACGCGATTGGAACCTGAAGGTGAGGGTTCCTTTCATCAGTTGAAGATACGATGATATTACAATTACCATTTTTTTTACCATTTGAGACGACAAAACTAGAATTAGTTGCAGGCCTCCTCTAGAACAATGCCTGCTTCCAAAAATCATATTTACAGTTTGAAGGACCGAGAAAGCACTAACAAGGCGACCAGAGGGGGATGAATGAGAGCCATAAAAATTTCTCTCGAAACTTTGGCCAAATGTCCCAAAATCAACCCCGGAAAACTTCAACCGAAACCGTGATGCCCACGACCCTTGGAAGAGGGTGGATGATCCCTAGGATCACAGCGAGGCACCACAAAGCGATAGCGAACCAAACGTCAAAAGCACCGAAACAAGTTTGACCTTCAAAAACCAAGTCCCGAACGTAGATAGACGGCTACGTCGAGAAACTCCTAAATACCTATGCTAACAAGTAGCAAAGATACCTAGAGAGGTTCCTTGATCAACTCTAGAGCCAAACGGGAAGTCCGGAAACCAAACGAACAAGTCGGGAGAGCAAACGCACTAAACCGGAGGCTACAGCAGGATCCCGGACTGTCCGCCGGTACGGTCGCGGACTGTCTGCCCAGTGGCGGACTGTCCGGGCTCAGGTCGCGGACTGTCCGGGCTCAGGTCGCGGACTGTCCGCCGGCCAAAAGAGCAAAACCGCACTGCTGCTGAAGTCCCCTGGACAGTTCTCGGACTGTCCGCAAAAACCAACAGCGGACTGTACGCCGGTCAAACTTCGGCACTGTTCACCGAGACACACAGCCACTGCTCGGCTGAGTCCCGACGCGCGGACTGTCCGCCGGTCAAAACCGCGGACTGTCCGCGAACGTGCAGAGAGGGCGATTTCAGTCGCCTTCTCCCCAACTCTCTCCAAATTCGATCCAAATCAAAATCCCACGTTCCCAAACTTGGAGAAGATGATCACGGGGTAGTTAGGAGACTATCCCCAAGAAATCATCCGCTCAAATCGATTCAATCACCGGGAAATCGAAAGGGGAAGATGAAGAACGAAAAAGCGCCACGAAAACGAAATCAACCCGATCTACTTGTTCGTGAGGAGCTAGATGAATTCCTTTGGTGGAAATGATCTCCTCACTATAAAGAACAAGTTGATTCAAACAGATTTCGCAAAGACGCACTAGAGAGGGAGATCAAGTGACGGGAAAATCACGAAGAAACGAAGAACGCGAAGAACACGAACCAAAACGCGAATCAACACATCGATCTGCAACCGTGTGGCTACCACACGCTACAACAGTGAGGTTACGGCCTCACTTCCTCAAAATCTCCAGTACACAGAGGTATGGTTCTCTGCGGATCTCAGCTAGCTACAGCAGGGGATTGGGAGAGCAGGAAACCCTAAGTGCAAAGAGCAAATGACTGAGATACTTGGGGAGGTGGGTGTCTCCCCCTACTTATCCTAATTCTAACTATTCCTAATTCCCACTCTACCCCTAACTACCTACAGAGCGAACCAGCTAAACCCTAGGGTTATTCTGGACCAACTTATGGTAGGTGGTGATCCGACGGCCACGCCCGCACAACTGGTAGCGTTGCCTCGACGCAACCTCACCGATCGCCGCCACGTGCTGCCACCGCTCTGCTTGTCCTTTTCCCGAACTCCGCCCCCGGTTTTGTGGCCCAAACCGGGAAACCAGCCTTCACAGCCAACCCCCGGTTTTGAGGCCCAAACCGGGAAACCAGCCTCCAAGTCCATCCCCTGGTTTTGAGGCCGAATCCAGGAAACCCGCCAGCGCCCAGGTTTTGAGGCCCAAACCTGGAAACCGTCCTCAGCCCGAGTTTTGTGGCCCAAACTCGGAAACCCGCAGCACGCCCAGGTTTTGTGGCCCAAACCTGGAAACCATCCACCTGATGGTTTTTCTCTGGCTCTACCACCAAACCGATGCTGTAGACGGGATGCACCGCTCGTGCACCCCGTCCACCGACACGTGTCCCCAGGTCCTCGACCCAAGCAACACCGTGCCCGCAAGTCTTCGCTCGTCGCTGTCCCAGGCTGTCAGCCACCACAGCTGATCCTCGGGCCACCGGTCCCTCAGTCCAAGCCTCACGTCCGCCCTTCGCCACTCTCGGTCCATCGGCACAGCACGTCTCTACTTGACCTTCACCTTGCCTCTGATCACTGTATCTGTGCTCGACACCTGCACAACACAAGCCAAAGAACATGCGATCAAACCCGTTGACAATCACTCATCACTCGAGACTCAGCATACACCCATGTATCCGCAATCTCCCCCTTGATGAGTGCATTGTCAACTACCCACACAAATCATAATGGAAACAGAATGAAGGAAGAGAGGAGAGGAGAGAACTCGACCAAATGACCCAAAAGCATAGCAAAGCCGAAGAAGGTCAAGTGGAAAGAGCAAGACAACTTGGTCCCCAAAGACATGGGCAACGGCTCGACGCAACCAAGCAAAGCAAAGCTAGCCCTCAAGAAGAGGTAGAATAGGCTCAACACCGCTAGCAGACACCAATTGAAAAATCAAACCAAAATGCTAGTCCCTCAAGACAGAGGCACAGAGGCTCAACACAACTAGCAGAAAGCTTGACATCAACTGAAAAGCCCGAAACCAACTGAAGCAAAGATGCGACTGCTAGTCCCTCAAGATAGAGGCAAAGGCTCAACACAACTAGCAAAGCGCTCTGAACCAATTGAAAATTTCAAAAATTTATCATGAGCAAACTCCCCCTTGCATGGTGCACACAACCGATTCCTCTCCCCTTAGTTGAACATGGGAGGCATGATTTGTTCAAATTCTCCCCCTTAGTTGAGAAATGCACCATCAAGTGAAAAAATGCAACAATAAGTCTCAAGCAAGGTCTCCCCCTGGGAAAATGTACCATCAAATGTGCCAACAAGAGAAGTTCTCCCCCTTCCAAAATGCATATGAGTCATAGTGCAAGTTAGCAGCTTAAGGAATATAGTCAAGAAAATGCAAAGATGCTCTAAACAATATAGCTCCAACGACTCACTGGTAAGCATACAAGCTAGCAAAGGCTCAAACTGATCACCAAATATGAATTATGAACATATGAGCAAAGCGAGCAGTTTTTAGCCAAAAAGGTATTCACCATCAAAATAGCACAAAACATGTATAGACAGGAAATCAGTCAAGTGCTAAACATGTATACAAGGTGAACTACCCCTAGCACAGTTCAATCATCATGCTATAGAGTGAAACATAGTCTTGTGTATCCAAATTTTATCGGAGTTGCAGCGGTTAAGATTACACAAGTTAAAATTTCAGCATGTGATTGCGAGAGGTTGAAAGCTTGTCATTGCCTAACTTTTCAACTGTGCGAAGCCTATGCAGAAGCAATCAGAAGCTTAAAGCAACAGTTTCGGTCATACACTACACAGCTCAAGTTTAACTCAAAGTGCAATGAGAAACAGTCTCGAAACTGTGATGTGTTGACAAGGAATCCCATCTCGATCTTTTCATTTCACTTAAAACTTGGTTCAGATTTTATTGACAGAATATGAACAGACCAAGCAAGTGACAGACTCAGAACTAGAGACATAGCAACCTAGCATATATGAAAAGCACGAGTGAATTCAACACATCCTACACATGCTAGTTGCATATCTCAATGGTGAACATTTTCAAGTTTTGTGTTTGTTAAGCAGATTCACCATTAAAAAATAGCTCAGCTCACAACATGTATTAGTGATCAGACAGAGCATAAGCTACTAGCATCAGCATATAGCATCGGAGCACACTAAACAGAGCATAATTACATTTTAAAGTTTATATACATGAAACTCAGAATGTAAAAGCGTATGCTGAAATGCAAAAGAAAAACAAAGCAAACGAGAAAATAGTCAGTCTATGATACAAGATCCAAAATGTTTCCCCCATCTAAAAGGGGAAACACACACCAAGGTCACCCCTCAACCGATTAAAGGTTGATTCGTCCAATGGCTTGGTGAAAATATCAGCTAACTGATGATGAGTATCGACATGGCGAAGGTCGATATCACCCTTCTCATAGTGGTCTCGCAAAAAGTGAAAGCGCACATCAATGTGTTTGGTCTTCGAGTGAAGCACGGGGTTCTTAGCAACGCTAATCGCACTCGTGCTGTCACAAAGCAAAGGGACACGAGAAAAGCTCAGACCAAAATCACGCAAAGTGGCCATCATCCAAAGCAACTGGGAACAGCAGCTAGCCGCAGCAACATACTTTGCCTCCGTGGTAGACTGGGCGACACTAGACTGCTTGCGAGAAGACCACGATACAAGAGAAGAACCAATAAATTGACAAGTCCCATAAGTGGACTTGCACTCAATGCGACAACCAGCAAAATCGGCATCGGAATAACCGCAAAGGGAGAGGGTGGAGGAAGCTGAATACCAAATCCCGAACTCAGGTGTGAAACGAAGGTACCTGAAAATGCGCTTCACCGCCTGACGGTGAGAAGTGCATGACGACGCCTGAAAGCGCGCGCACAGGCACACCACGAACTGGATGTCCGGGCGTGTCGCCGTCAGGTAGAGCAGCGACCCGATCATGCTTCGGTACTCCTTCTGGTCCACAGCTTCTCTATCCTTGTCCGCATCCAGGGCCGTCGTGGTCGACATGGGTGTTGGAAGAGGCTTGGCCTCACCCATATCGAACCTCTTCAGCAAGTTCTTGGTATACTTGCCCTGGTGCACAAACGTCCCTTCTCGGGATTGCTTAATTTGCAATCCGAGAAAGAAAGTCAGCTCGCCCATCATACTCATCTCGAACTCCCTGCTCATAGTATCTGCAAACTTGGCAACCAAAGCGTGAGAAGAACCACCGAAAATGATATCATCCACGTAAATCTGGACCAAGAGAGTGTCTTTGCCTTGCTTGAGGAGAAAGAGCGTTTTATCTACACATCCCATTTTAAAATTCTTAGCAAGCAAAAAGGTTTTCAACCTATAATACCAGGCTCTAGGGGTTTGTTTCAAACCATATAAAGCTTTGTGGAGTTTGAAAACATGGTTTGGAAACTTGGGATTTTCAAAACCGGAGGGTTGTTCAACGTAAACCTCTTCTTCTATGTAGCCGTTTAAGAATGCACTCTTGACATCCATTTGAAAAAGTTTGAAACCTTTGGATGCTGCAAATGCCAAGAGTATCCTAATAGCCTCCAAACGAGCTACAGGAGCAAAAGTCTCCTCATAGTCTATCCCCTCCTTCTGACTATAGCCCTTCGCTACAAGCCTGGCCTTGTTTCTAACAACGTGGCCATCCTCTCCTTGCTTGTTTTTGAAAACTCATTTTGTCCCAATAGGCTTACAGTCTGGAGGAGGTGGAACTAAAACCCAAACCCGATTTCGCTCAAAGTTCTCTAACTCCTCATGCATGGCATTGACCCAATCCGGATCCGTCAAAGCGTGTCCAACATCTCGGGGCTCAAAATCAGCAACAAAAGCAGAATGAGCAAAGTGAGAGATTTGAGACCTGGACCGAGTGACACGTTCGTCAATGTTACCGATCATCTGCTGAGGGGGGTGTTGGCGCTGGATGTGTCGTGGCGCCTCCCGTGCAGAAGTGATCTCCCCCTCAACAGCAGCTGGTGCCTCCCCGGGTACAAAAGGTACCGCTCGGGGTGGCGGATCCCACGGCCCCCAGGAAGAAGAAGTGTCGGGGCCGTGAGTCGTAGTAGAAGCCGCTCCTTGCGGCACAGCAGGTGGAGGGGGTGCTGGATCATCCATACCTTCAGCACCCTCATCCTCGTCATCAAAAAGAGGCTTACCAACCTCATGATCACCTGCACGCTCAAAACGAGAAGAAGGACAAACCATGGTCTCGTCGAAGGTGACATCTGATGTCTCCATGACTCGGTTAGTGTCAAGGTTAAGTATACGATAAGCACGAGTATGAGTGCCATAACCCAAAAACACACCGTCAGAAGAACGAGACTCAAACTTGTCCAGGTTGCTTTTCTTAAGTATAAAGCAGTGACAACCAAAAAGTCGAAAATAACTCACCTTGGGCAGTTTTCCAAAACGCAACTCATAAGAAGTCTTTTTCAAGAAAGCTCGGAGAAAAATGCGATTGGAAATGTAGCATGCAGTGCTCATAGCTTCGGCCCAATATCGCCTAGGAGTCCTATGCTCATCGAGCATCGTCCTGACCATCTCTACAAGGGTCTGATTTTTCCTCTCTACAACACCATTCTGCGGCCGTTAGGATGCTTGTGTAAATTGATTTTTAGAGGCGGACGTGTCTACATTGGTAATCATTATTCTATGTGTACATCACTAAAAGTCGATATTCAGAGGCTGTCCAAACTCTACCGCGCGCTAGTGTCATTGCATTACTGATATGACTAAGCTAGATGACGCGTTTGTTCACTCACTTTCTCAAAACGGGACCAGAAAAATAACTCTCATCCTGTCTGACACCCAAGTTCAATTTTGAGCCATGCATTGTTTATATTTCTAGTTGCACATGTATAGGTTTTGGTAGAGCTGCTTAGTTTAAAGTAAAATCTGCTAATAGTTTCATCATGTGGTTGTTGGTATCGCATACTGCAAACTGCAAATAATGTGGCAGATCGTAATAAATTTCTTAAGTTGCTAATAAGGTGTCATGCATGCACATGACAGGACAGCTCTTCTTTTGCTGCCCAACATTTGGAGAGATGTCGAGACCACGTTTCCCCTAACTTTCCATTTGTACATCTAAACCAACACGTTCGACTTCTACATAAAAGTCAACGAAAGCAGCTCATTACAAAGTCATACTCCCTCCGTCTCAAAATAGATGTCACTAGAAAACCGTATTTCCCTCACAAATACGTTTCCCTAGTGACATCAAAAAAGAGACGGAGGGACTATAGCGGTATAGGTACCCTCAGTGAATGGGACAACAGCATGATGATCCTTTTTTACAACCACACGGTACACGTACAGTCATGTAGCTTCTTTGGAGTTTCAAAAAAAAATGTAGCTTCTTTGGTCCATAAAAGGATGCTTGCTGAGAGAGAGAGATGATCAATTAAACCATATGAAGTCCGCACGCGCCAACGGTTTTGCTAAATTAAAATAGGCATAGGAGACATCAGGGTCCTTAGAATTACGGTATCTTTATGTGCAGGCGCAGTCACTGCAGCAGGCCTACTAGTAGCAAGACCAGCCGCCTCATCAACTGCTTTGGCTGCCTCCCTGCTGGCATGCATGATACGACAGTTTAGTGTGGTATCTGGTCAAGTTGGGAATTTGGTCTATAGTGCTACATATGCTTGTTAATGGGATATAGGAGAGGGTTTAGTCCTGTCTTGGTTGCTAAAGGTGGGCTAGACCAATATATAAGGCTTTTAGAGTCCATCCCACTATCCAAGGGTTAATCTTTTTATGTGTGAAGTGAGGATGAAAGCATAAGTGACATGATGGTAGAACGTAGGTGTGGTTAACTCAACGTGTAGAGTGGATCTGTGATGTTTGAACTCAAGAGACATTGTAAAAGGTACGAGAGCCGATCTTCAAGCTCACGGCCGCGTGCAGGCTGTATGTTATAGATATCCGGCCCAGTTTAAAATTTGGTCCATATATATATATATATATATATATATATATATATATATATATATATATATATATATATAGAGCATGTTAATAAGTTATTTTTAATTGTCGATAAAAAGAAGTATCTTATAATTAGGTTAAGAGAGATACTCGAGTGACTATGATAAGCATGGAAGACATTGGGAGCCCCAGCATTACAATGTATCCGGTTCTAGCAGATCACAGCTAGCTGCCGCTCTGCCTCTCTGGGAAGCGAAGACAGTTTAACCAGTCTAATCTGGCGCCCAAACTGCCGCGTATTGGCTGGGTTGGGCTCTGGTTTTCCTGTATATGAAGCTGCTGGAAACCGCCGATTTTCGTTTGATGCTGGCCCTCATGAGGTTAGATATAGTAAACTGCTAGTACCCAAGTAATGTGGCAACATATCCAAATTGATATATATTATGTAAAGTACGTTATGTTCTTTGGTCCATTGATTGAAGAAAATGTTTTCCGCAAACTAAAAGCCATTAGGTTACCCTACAAAATCTAATTAAGAAGCTTCTTACACACAGTTCGGCTGAAACTCCAAGCTGTACGTTCGTTTGGGATGAAACCCAATATAGTTAGGCCGGGGACAAATTAAAGGAAGAGTAAAATTCACCGTCGGTCTCTAAACTTGGCCGGTGGTGTCATCCTGGTCCCTGAACTGGTAAAGTGATATCTGGAGGTCTCTAAACTTAGTCGATGATGTCATCCCAGTCCCCGAACTTGTAAGATAATCATCATATATTATTCCCTAAACTTTGCCAGCGGTGTCATTCCAGTCCTTAAACCGGTTTGAGAACCGGCCCAAACCGCTTCGTTGAAAATTGAACCTACCATGTAAAAACAAGGTTAGGCCGGTTTGGGAAACCGGCTTAGGCTAGTTTTTCCAGCATTGCCACTGCCTCCGTACAAACGGCATGGACCAGTTTTAGCTGTCCGAATGCCCAAAATTTTACATTTAGGCATATGTTAAATTTCTGGCCCATGCAAGCATGGAGCAGATCGAGCATATTATAGATGATCTAATATATATAACTAATGAAATGATGAGCCTCCTTGCACAATTCACTCTAATTATGCCACTTGGGTTGAATTGTTGCCATTGTGATTTTGGGAGACAATTCAAAATTATGAAATAGCTAGCATCAAATTTACAAATACTAATACGGATTCACAGACTATTCACAGTCATGCAAACAACTGTCGTGGGACAGTACGTATTATTGCAGTACAAGTGCTATGATACTGTACAATTATTGCTTGGGATCAGATGGCTATATAGATAGTAGTACACATATAAAGCTTCTTCTTTTCTTATATAGGTGCAGGAGGAATGCAAGACACATAATTTCATTTGTTCTACAGATAAGAAATGGAAAAAACTTTTGAGGTAGCAGCATCGCTGCCCTAATTTAGGTTTGTCCTAGTAGATTTCATTCATTTTTTATCAACACATATAATTACATGCACTGTGTACACCTAGCTCAACATCATCGATCATCCTGCCTTCTGCTACGTACAGTTTTCACCTATAGACTGTTTTGTACTTTTGTGACGAGACCAATGTCTTCCTAGTTCCTACCATCTGCTGCATACATTATATTGAAGACGCTCAAGGCTGAAACTGTACACCGTTGTTTATACGAGATACTAATCAAAGCAATGGTACCCGAATGGAAGCGTGCACCCTCATGATCTCATTTGGGTCCCTACAAAAGGGCAAGGGAGGGGGAGGCAGCTCTATTGCTGCAAGCTGAGATGACTATGAAACGTGTATATGTTTGTTCCTTTCCGTCCAAGGGAGAGAGATAACTTGTTTGTGGAGGGAACTCCAGTGGCCCACTACAGCAGTAAGACTTGGGAGGCATCAGGAACACTCCTGTCTTCAATTCTTTTCGGAGTCGAGATAAACATCGAGGGATGTGAGGAAAAGGAGGAGGATCATAGAAGAAACCAACGCAAATACACGCGTCTGCTGTGGTGCAGGCATCTACCATCACTGAGGAGAGGTGTAAGGAAGAGGAGGCACTACAAGAATTGTGTGGTTTGCCGAGTGCCCTGATACACTTGGCAAAGGTGGAAAAGCAATTGGCAAAGCCTTTGCCGAATATTACACTCCGCATAGAACACATGGTGAAAAATTCATCGGCAGAGAGTTCTTTGATTGCCAAGTGCTTATAGATCTCGAAATAGAGAAATAATCTCGAATAGAGAATTGACCTAAACAAAACTTGTGGATCTCAAAAAGTTGTGCAACTTTGTAGTTGACAACTTTTTTATTTGAAATCATCTATCCAACTAAAATTACGTTTGAATTCTAACATTTGGAATTCGAATTTTTCAATTGATCTCGGATGGAGAAATGACCAATACAAAACTTATAGATCTCAAAAGGTTATACAAGTTTATAGTTGACAACTTTTTCATTTGAATTCATTTATGTAAGGAAAATTATATTTGAATTTCCTCACATTTACATCACATTTAAAATTCAAATTCTTCAATGAGAGTTGTAGATCTCGAAAAGTTATAAAACTTTGTAGTTGACAATATTTTGATTTGAGTTAATTCGTTTAGGTCTCTAAATAATCATTTTAAAATCGAATGAAGATAGAACGAGGAGGACGAATATCTCGTTTGGACACAAGTATCTTACAAGTGGAGTAATTAGAGGACGTACGCGCGATGCCAGAGGTCATGACTTCTTCAAATGCTGCTGGCCGCTAAGCGCGTGTTTTTTGTGCTAAAAAATGACTTGTCGCGTGGGTAACTACTACGAGCTGGCCCAGTGCTAAATATATTTATTTTGTTATTTTTAACCCATTTTTTAGTTTTTAAAAAACCTTATCACTGCTAGTTTTAGGAACCGGTAGTGATTCTCTACCAGCTCATCACAATCGTTTTACTTCTGCCGGTTCAAAAACCACTTGTATTTGGCGTTTTGAACCGGTTGTGACTGCCTTGTATGGAGTAGTGACTGCACGTTTAAAACGCCAAACATGTTAAAAATACTAAGGCTCTATTTGCAAAACACTATGTAGATATTGGTTTCAATTCATGGGCTCGAAATAGACATTAATAATAGAATTCAATATTCAATCACAAAGGCCTCCCCGTTGCTATGGATTAGTTGGTTCTATCAGGGCACAATTTATTTTTTTCAAATGGCTATAAACCTATAACAGTCCTGCTCTTGGGGGAGGGGGGTTGACTGTTCGGGCTACTGCCGGTGTGAAGGTGATCGATGGCTAAGGTTAGCTAGGCTGGCGATGGTGGCAGCTACCGGCCCTAGCCCTGGTGTTGTGGGTGGTAGTGGCACACTAGGAGAGGGAGGGCGAGAGCATGAGGCAGAGAGCAATGGCGGCGTGAGAGAGAAAGAGAGAGGGTGGATAGGCAGAGTTGATTTCCTTGTTTAAGCTTATGTTGAAGTTGATACACCGCCCCTATATTTGTAGTTGCTAATATGGAATGTGAAATTACTTTGGCGTGGTTTGGACATACTAGCACTCAAGGAAATGTAGAATTGCCTTGGCGGTTTGGTTTAGCACTCAAGAATATGCATTTCCTTGGAGGTAATGGTATATCAATTCTTGGGGGTTGAATTTTGCTCGTTGTTTGACGAGATTTTGTGCAAAATTTTTCTAGTTTCCATATATATATGTTTGTACGTGATATTGAGAAGCTAGAAGAGGAAAATACAGTAAATTAGCAAGTCGCCAGGCCAATGCAGCAGGTGCATGCACATTTGCGTGCCCTATTTGGAGAAGAAGTTAATTAGCAGCAGATATGGGCTTGCATGTACGTGATACGTACTTGTGGGGGAATGAGAAGCAAGTTGGTGATTACTCTAATGCTATAAATTATGTGACGGCTAGTGTGCATATGGTGTCACGTATTGGAAGTACAGAAAAGATACGATATGCACGTTCTGAGCGCCGAGCAAATAATCGACGTGCACATCTTGCGTATGTGTGCGGATCGTCATCGCGTGCGCGTACAAAATTTTCTAGATGGATAATAATCTCACGGAAATATCTAATTGCAGGCTGTTTCACTTGGCCACGAAGCAAGCAGATAAAGCCGCGGCTCCGGATATCTCTGCGTACGCTAACAAATTTCTGGCGGCGCAGTCGTGCGGCCGAAGGGCTTGCTGTGACCCTAGCTGCTGCCTATATAAAAGGACCTCATCGTTTCACGGAAGGAGGAGGCCAGGGGGCGCGGCATTCATGCCGCCAGATTGCGAAGGGAGGCAGCATGTATACGCGTCGCCGCCGGCCGGAGGCACTGGTTCGGTTTAGCCTCGTGGTGTGGCCCATCCATAACGAGGAGATCTGTTCAAGTTGGCCATGGTGGGAGCGCACCGTCGCATCGCCCCGGCCAGATGGAGGTCCGGCCAATCACGGCAGCCCTAGCAGGCGCCGCGCACCACTGGCCGGAGGGCGTTAGGAGGCGGATCACGATCTGCCTCCAGAAGCGGAGGAGGCAGCTGCACGGCGTCCTTGTCTAGGTCGTGCACATCGGCTGACGACTACGGTGCAGCTGCAGCACGATCTGCATCTCACGCATCTCGTCGAGGCCACAAGCCGCTATCACCAAAGCGCCACCAGAATCACGCCCGACCACAGGCTTGAGGCGGATCAACGGGAAGATGCCTGACTAATCACCATGGGGTCCGGTGGAGCCGATGGAGAGGCGCGTCCTGAAGCTAGCTTAGCCAGCCTTGCATCAATAATGCATGAGGGCAGGCAGCAGCCCTAGCCGGGCCGCACAAATCTATCTAGGAGCAAGGAGGCAGCCCTTGCACCTGCACACGGCGCCAAGGAGGAGATAGCTGCCGCACGACTGCGCCGCCGTCCAAGGAGCATCTACGCCCGGCCGATGGGATAGCAGTTGCGCCATCCATCCGGAGACTCGGAGCATTCAATTCATCTACTACACGTCATGCTCGCTTCCACCGACCATCTATCAAGCAAAGGCGGAGGGATCTGTTCAAGTCGGTCTCATGGAGGGAGTGCACACTACTAGAGAAATGGCCTTTGGGCGATAGACAGATTCGGACATTAGCCTCGAATATTTTTGTGTCCGGGGCTAAAAGTTCTTTAGTCCCGGTTGGTAACACCAACCGGGACTAAAGGTTCCTTTTCCTCGAGGCAACCGAGAGGCAACCGGGGCTAAAGGGTCAGTGTTCTTTAGTCCCGGTTGGTAATACCAACCGGGACTAAAGGTCCTACCTTTAGTCCCGGTTGGTATTACCAACCGGGACTAAAGGACCTTTTAGTCCCGGTTGGTAACACCAACCGAGACTAAAGGTCCTTCCAGACACAATTTAAAAAGAAGGAGTATCCTATTCTGTTAGATGTGTAGTGTAGCTCAGTTGGTAACGCGCGCACGTGAAGGCTAACTGTGCGGTCTTGAGTTCGAATCTCCACAGCCACAACATTTTTTCGTTTTTATTCCAAACCTTTAGTCCCGGGTTGAATACTGTAGCAAACCTTTAGTCCCGGAACCGTAGTCCCGGGTCCAGAACCGGGACTAAAGGTCCCTAGGACCCGGGACTAAAGGCCCATCCTCTACTAGTGGCACCTTCGCATGCGCCCCGGCTGCGCCACGAGCCGGCCAGGCCATCGTCGTTCTCACCGACCAAGATCATCCACGAACAGGCTATCTTCGTTCGTCGACACCGGCGGGAGGAAAGCACACACAGTTGGTCATGCAGTGCCTGAAGGACTCCCCGACCGATTGTATCGTGGACAAAGGCAGACGGCACCACGACACCATCCATCCATAGGCTTGGAGCGAACAGCCGCGCCGCTAGGATCAGGAGGGGATGGCTACACACCTGTGGCTGCCCCGAGGAGTACGTACGAGCCCTCACGCAGAGCCGGAGGACACGCCCCGATGCCGGATGAGTGCGCTGACGCCGAACTAGCATTGTCAAGCTAGAGGGTGTCACCTCGAGAGCATGCCGAGTCGGGAGCTACGCCGGATGACCGAGCGAGCCCGATGAGACACCCCGATGTTGGACGGCTGCATGCACGAGATTGGCGGAGACGCTCTGACAGATGATGGAGGCAGCGCCCCTACACCGCGCCGCCATATGAGAGTCCCAAGTTAGAGAGGATGATCACGACATGATTGAAGTCCACGACGAGCGGTGCCGGCCATGATCAATGGCGGCTATAATATTTAATTAATTTATCTAGTCTCTCTTGTAGTCTATGTATTACGCAGGATACTTCAGAAACCATCTACATCGACGATGACTTCGTGTCTAAAATGATGATGCCGCCGCACCTAGGAGGCGAGCTTGGATGCCATCGAGAATGACTCCACCTGCAACTACACCGACAACCAGGAGCCAGCTGATACTAATGAGGAGGCGAGTCCGGACGGGCTCTACATCTACATCGCAAGCACTCGTCGCTCGACATCGACGAGGAGATGACACAAGCAGGCGAAGCTGACAGTCCAGCTGCGCTACACCAACTGATGGGCTGATGAGGCCTTCTTCTACTTCTACGACTTACCACGACCAAGCTCTTCAGCGTACGTGGACCATGCTGCCGAGGTCGTCGAGACGGTTTAGCTACACCGTCTCCATGCATGGTCAACTACCACTACAACCACTACGTGTCATTCAATACCGACGAGGCGAACGATGCAGGCGGGCGCAACTAATGTTCTAGCTCCGTTGTACCGGCTCATAGACCGACGAGGCCATCACGCCGACGCCACTCACATCTACACCGAGACCACATGCATGGAGAACATGAAGCGAAGACCAACGACGATGACCAAAAGCAGCTTAATCGGAGGTACTCTGTGAGCTTGACTCGCAGGGGTAATTAACTAGGAGCCTTCTAAGGCCCTGGGAACCAGAAGACCACATCGTCTATGTTAGCCCAAGTCAGATCACCGCCAATAGGCTACTTGTGGAGCGCATATGTATCGGGAACCTATATTTGTATTTCGCTAAATATGAATAAAGTTTGTGTTCCCTCTATTTGTTTATTTTGTGTACTTCAGTACACTGGCACGGCCGCACACTATTTCCTACACGCAGAGAAATATTTTCCATATTTTTCTGCCGAAACACTCGTCAAAAAGATCATTGGCCGCCGAGGATATTTTATTTTCTGTTAGTGTAGGATTTTTCCACACACCTCAGCAGTGAGTTACCATGTGGAGGTTCAGGATGTGCATCACCCTCAGGGCCCTAATTGTCACTGCTATATCCCCGTTGCATGAGCTATCTCCTTGTTACCCCAACTTCTATAAGAAACAATAGATAAGTTGGCGAAGAGACAGTAGAGTAGTGGTATGGTACATGTTGGGAGAGGGGACCCTCGGCAGTAGCGCAGCGTGGGCCGAGCAGAAAAAAGGACCTCCGCGCGACCCGCGCGCCCTCACAAAGCCTTGCCCTCCCGATAGTAGGGGCTCTTCTGGGTCGTTCGCCTTAACCTTCGACAGCCTAACCTTCGGATGCAAATCCAACCCTCGGAGTTCGCTTTGTTTCTCGCAGGTAAAGGCGCTCCGAACACGTAATAAGTAACCTTCGCAGGTTCCGAAGCTTTGTCGTTGAGGCGTCAAGCTTGGCAAAGTGGTGAGGGGATGCTGACCCAAGGACCGGCGAAGGCGAAGGTCCGTTTTCCTTTGTTCTCCATTGAAGGCAGACGGAGCAAGGTGGCGGCGGACAGGAGGAGGACCGATTAGGGTTTCCGCTTCTGCTGTACATTTATGGCTTTGCCCTTTCTACCTATGTGGTGCCGGGGAATCTTTTTGTACCCTATTGTAATTATGCCAGCACCCCTTGGTATTCCCTATAAATACCAAAGGTGAACAGTGTGAAGACGACGATTTTTTGGGAGGAGAGAAATATTTTCACCGCTTATCACCTTGTGCCAACGCCCTTACCTTCGCGCATAGCTGACCGTTGTCCACCCTCGCTCCGCGCCCTGTTTGCTAACGGGGGCCGAACAGGTGTGAATCCAACAGTTTGGCGCCGTCCGTGGGGATGGGAGTTCTAAATGGCAGGAAACAGGAGAGCGCCCGCTACCAGAGACCCTCGTGTGACCAGAGAGGCCACGACGATAATCCAGCCTGTGGAAGAGAATGTAGTACCCTCGGAAACAGAAGAAGTTGCCCTAGGGACAGAGGTCCCGGGCCCTCACACTCGGCCGGGATCACAACCGCACCCGCATACCTCCGGAGGAGATGGGGAGGGAGATGAGGAGGAGTTGGGCCTCGAAGCTTTAGAAAGACTTCAAGCTGAGTTACAAGAAAAGAAGAGGCGCCTGGACCAGCTTGAAAGGCACAACCGGCTGCGTCTTATCAGACAAAAAGCGGATGAAGCAAGAGAGCAGCTTCGCCAAATGGAGGAGTCCCTCGCGGCAGCTGAAGCCGAAGCCGAGGGATGGAACGATGGGGAAATGCCACCACCACAGGAGGGAAATGAGCAAGATCACGGCAACCTCCGCCGCCATCCACCACCCCCACCACCACCAAGACACCCAGAACCACACCCCATTAGACAATCAAACTTTCGCCAACTCTACCCAGATGAGATAGAGCCAAACCTTCGCAATCAACGTAGAGCCCAACAACACCAAATGCCTTATGACCCAAAGTCACCACTCTCCCAGACACTACAAACCCAACCATGGCCACCATGCTACAATCCACAAAATCTACCCCGTTACGACGGGCTTACCGACCCTCGCCAATTCATAATGAGCTACGAGGCAGCGGTTGCCGCAGCAGGCGGAGATGAATCAACAATGGCAAAGTCTTTTGTCATCATCCTGCGAGACATTGCACAAACCTGGTACAGCAACCTCCGCCCTGGAACTGTGGATTCCTGGGCCAACCTCAGAGACAGGCTCTGCACAAACTTCAAAGGCATTACACCAGCCCCATCAAACCCCATTGAGTTGTTCAACTGCAAACAAGAAGAACGCGAACCACTTCAAGACTATTGGCGGAGGTTTATTCAAATTAGAGCAAGAACCCCGGGGATATCCGACGAGGCTGTCATCCTCGCTGCAGTCAGCGGTCTGCGTCCAGGCCCATGCTCTTCGAAATTCGCTCGGAAGCCGGCAAATACAATCGAAGAATTGCATGAGACAATGGAAAGATACTGTAGAGCAGACATGGATTTTCGGGCAAAGTCCGACGCTCGGAGGTCACAACAGAAGCCACAGCCGAGGCCTCAACCGAGGGAAAACAACCCTCGCCAAGAACAAAGCAACGTTGGGGCCATCAACAAAGCAGTACACTACGAAGACCAAAGACGGGGCACTCAACCTCCGAGCAACCAAAGCGCTCAAGGTTTGCCACCCCCGCCGGATCAACGGAACCAGCAGAAAGATCCCGCGAAAATGTATTGTCATTTTTGTGGTCTTGGAAAAGGGCACACTACCAAGCAATGCGAATGCTTCGCCAAGGGAAAAGAGTTCCAGGAGTCCAAAAGAGCCGCTTCGGCAGACAACCGAACCATCAACCACACCAGGAAACCAAACTTCCACCCACCAAATCCTCCAAACTACTATACCCCCATAAACTACGGCCTACCCTCGCAACAACCCATGTACGCACACCACCCACTCTACAACCAAACCTCTTACCAGCCAACCGTGATCCCACAACGCCAAAACCCACCTTACACAGTCACATACCCAACAACCCCCCAAAACCAAACCCCAACCACCCAACAAGTCAACAATGCTCTACCACCACCACCATCAATACCCGCCTTACCAGCGCCTCAACCCGTCAAATCCGAAGCCCAGAACCAAACAACTATCAACAACCCAACATCAACCTTCGGTGTAATACTAGCCATCACCGGAGGTTCAAATGAAGACCATGGCAACAAAAGGCAGAGAAAGGAACATGCCAGACGAGTACACCATGTAGCCATCGAAGGACCTCACAAATTCGGTCGATGGTCTCACATTCCTATAACCTTCGACTCCAGTGACATGAAACTGAGAGATTACCCTCATACCGACGCTATGGTGATTGAGACCAATCTGGCAGGGTGGACAGTAACTAAAATTCTGGTTGACACAGGAAGCTCCGCGGACATCCTATTCGCCTCAACCTTCGACAGCATGAAGCTTGACAGGAACCTCCTGCAACCTGCTGACAACCCTCTATACGACTTCGGCGGTCAACAAGTCAGAGCTGTCGGTAAAATATCGTTGTCTGTGACCTTCGGCGACCAAATGAACTGCAGAACCGAGCACATAACTTTTGACGTCGTCGACATGTTTTACCCGTACAATGCAATATTCGGCCGAGGGGTCACTAACGCATTCAACGCAGTCATTTACTCCGCATACCTATGCATGAAGCTCCCCGCTCCAAAGGGGGTGGTTGCAGTATATGGGGACCAAGACATTGCAAGGGCAGCCGAGGGAACTGTAGCACCAGGACAACGTAATGTCCACAACTTATCCAAGCCTCAAGCTACAGACCTTAGCATCGAAGGTGAAGTTTGCACTGACAAAACGAGGGTATCACCCAAGGAAGATTCCAAACAAGTCCAACTTTTCGAGGGCAACACTGAAAGAAAGGTGTTTATTTCAGCTAACCTAGATCCCCAATCAGAAAATAACCTCGTCTTTTTCCTCAAAGAAAACTCCGATACCTTCGCTTGGTCCACAGAGGACCTAAAGGGGGTAAACAGAACTCTGATAGGGCACAGCCTAAACATTAAACCAGGCTATCGCCCCGTTAAGCAGAAGCTTCGCAAAATGTCAGAAGAAAGGAAAGAGGCAGCGAAGGCTGAGGTGAAAAGGCTTTTGGACGCAGGCGTCATCCGCCCAGTCAAATATCCAATTTGGCTCTCAAACGTGGTCCTAGTTCAGAAAAAGAACAAGAAATGGCGAATGTGTGTAGATTTCACATGTCTGAACAAAGCTTGTCCGAAGGACGATTTTCCCCTCCCTAACATAAGCACCCTGGTCGACAGAGCCGTTGGTTGCCAAATGCTGTCCCTTCTCGATTGCTTCTCAGGATACCACCAGATCTGGATGAATGAAGAAGACGAGGACAAAACAAGCTTCATCACACCCTCGGGCACTTTTTGCTTTCGAAGAATGGCAGAAGGCCTAAAAAACGCAGGCTCAACCTTCGCACGCATGACATCGGAGGTCTTCAAAGATGAACACGTCGTCTCTGCCTACATCGATGATCTGGTTGTCCAAAGTGAGCTGAAAGAAAACCATATTTCAGACTTATCGAGAGTGTTCAGCAATCTTCGGTCTGCCGGATTAAAGTTAAACCCCGAAAAATGTGTTTTGGGGGTAAGCGAAGGAAAACTGTTGGGTTGCATCATTTCAGCAAGGGGAATCGAAGCTAACCCCGAGAAGATTGATGCTATCATCAACATGGAACCCCCAACAACCAAAAAAGCAGCTCAGCGTCTGTCAGGCCGCTTAGCAGCACTCAGCAGATTCATCTCTAGATCTGCTGAGCGAGGGTTACCATTCTTTGAAACACTGAGAAACACTGCACCATTCAATTGGGGACCTCGGCAGCAAAAAGCCTTCGAGGACTTGAAAAAGTATCTCACCAACTTGACTGTTTTAACCAGTCCAAGCAAAGGAGACCTATTACTGCTGTATGTCGCAGCTTCGCCTCACGCAGCAAGCGCAGTCCTGATCAAAGAGTTACACGAGAACAATAGGACAAGGCAAGCCCCAATCTACTATGTATCAGAAACCCTCGAAGGTCCCAAGCGGAATTACTCAGAGCTCGAGAAGATAGCATACGCCGTGGTCATGGCATCCAGAAAGCTCAAGCATTATTTCCAGGCATACGAGATCCATATACCTTCGGCATACCCCCTCGAAAACATTTTCAAGAACAATGAGGCAGTTGGAAGAATAGCAAAATGGGCAGTTGAGCTTAACAGTTATGCCATAACCTTCGTCGGCAGAACAGCAATCAAATCACAGGCACTAGCAGATTTTATAGCTGAGTGGACACCTGATCCTCGCAGCGATGGACCTCAACAAGACCCGTTTTGGACCGTATATGTCGACGGAGCCTGGGGTGCAACTGGAGCTGGGGCCTCGGCCATCCTAATCTCGCCATCCGGGTCGAAGCTAAGATATGCAAGAAGACTTGATTTCAAATGCACAAACAACTCCGCCGAATACGAAGCCGTAATACTAGCGCTTTCAAGGCTTCGATCATTGTCGGTCCGAAGGGCAGTCATCAATACAGACTCACAAGTTATCGCGGGGCACATTGAGAAGAACTACAAAGCGAAAGATCCAGAGCTGCAAAAATACTTTCAATATGTCCGAAGGTTAGAATCATTCTTCCTCGGCATAACGGTGAAAGCAATTCCGAGGGCTGAAAACAACGAGGCAGACTGCCTAGCTAAAGCAGCAGCACAACAACTTCAGCTACCCCCAGATGTGTTCCATGAGGTTGCGATTCAATCAGCCTTCGAAACCCCAGAAAAGAACACCAAGTTGATCAGTACAATTCACAGCGAGGACTGGAGAGCACCTATCATAGCCTATATCAAAGGTCTCCACTAGCCCGAGTCCAAGGAAGAAGAAAACAGACTAAAACAAAGAGCACGCGGGTACAAGATTGTGGGCAACATTCTGTACAAAGCTTCGGTAACCTCCCCATGGCTCAAATGCTTGTCACAGTCTGAAGGAAACGATATTCTCAAGCTTATTCACGAAGGCATCTGTGGCTCACACAACGGCTCGAGGGCGTTAGTTGGAAAAGCTTTCTGGCAAGGCTTCTATTGGCCAACAGCGCTACGAGACGTAGAAAGCATCGTCAAACATTGCGAGGGTTGCCAACTAACGGCAAAAAATCAAAATGCCCCAGGGGCTCCTACAACTCTCATATGCCCAACTTGGCCTCTGCAAAGATGGGCAATGGACCTCGTCGGTCCACTACCAACAGCCCCAGGAAACCTCCGCTACACTGTGGTAGCCGTGGAATATTTCACGAAGTGGATCGAAACTAGACCACTCGTTTCCATTACATCCCTGGCAGTAAAAAAGTTCTTCTGGCAGCAATTAGTTTGTCGGTTTGGAGTTCCCAAACATTTAACTATCGACAACGGCAGTTTGATAGCGAGGATTTCAAAGAATTCTGCGCTCAAATCGGAACAATCTTATGCTTCGCATCAGTCCGGCACCCTCAATCCAATGGCTTAGTCGAAAGAGCCAATGCAACAATTTTCCAAGCCATATCAAAAAAGTTGCAAGGCAGGCCCAAAGGAAAATGGGCAGAAAAGCTAACCTCCGTCACCTGGTCTCATAACACCTCGGAGTGCAGAGCCACCAAATTCACACCCTTCAAGCTCCTGTTTGGCGAGGAAGCTGTGTTACCAGAAGAAGTCAAGTATGGGTCAATCAGAACAAACATCGAAGAAAACGAACAAAGCCAACTGCTTGACAAAGACTTACTCGAAGAAACAAGATGCAACGCAGTGCACAACCTTCGCAAGTATCAAGAAGAGACCAAAAAATGGAGAGACAAAAAGGTGAGAATCAAAGAACTAAAAAAGGGTGACCTCATTCTAATTCGGAAGCAAAACGCCAACATGGCGGGGAAGTTTCAGCCAAAATGGACGGGTCCATACCTCATACTAGAATGCAATCATCCCAGATCATTTCACCTCTCCGACAGCGAAGGGAACACCTTGCCTCACACTTGGAATATTGACGACCTTCGCAAATATTACCCATAGTGGAGCCTTAGCGAGCCCTCGCATTATGTAATCTGTTTTTTCAACCTTGCTTCGTTTCGTTTCCATGCATGTAACAAAAACAGAGGAGTTGCACTCTTTTTCCTTACGAAGGAGCGTAAGGTTTTTTAACGAGGCAGTATCCAAACCATCAATACAGGCTAGAATCCCCGGAAAAAGCAAAACTCCAAACTATTGCTTTTAGTAATAAGCATCGAAAAAAGCAGCTCTTCTACAAGAGCGTTAAAATCGATGATAACCCTCGGAGATTGCTTCAAAAAACAAACTTTTTTCAAAGCAAACTTCACCTCCACCTAAAATAAGGGGAGGCGCGAAGTACAAAAGTCGAGAACCCTCGCGGACACACGCCAGGGGCTCGCAAAAAAGCAAACTTCACCTCCACCTAAAATAAGGGGAGGCGCGAAGTACAAAAGTCGAGAACCCTCGCGAACACACGCCAGGGGCTCGCAAAAAAGCAAACTTCACCTCCACCTAAAATAAGGGGAGGTGCGATGTACAAAAAATCGAGAACCTTCGCAAAACACGCCAGGGGCTCGAAAAAAGCAAACTTCACCTCCACCAAAAATAAGGGGAGGCGTGAAGTACAAAAAATCGAGAACCCTCGCAAAACACGCCAGGGGCTCGTAAAAAGGAAACTTCACCTCCACCCAAGACAAGGGCACCAAAGAGTCGAGTACCCTCGACGAAAAACGAGCCTCGCTAAAAAGAAAGGGGGCATCGCTGTTTTATCTTCTAAAACATCTTTCAACGCAAAAGCGAGCCTCGCTAAAAAGAAAAGGGGGCGTCGCTGTTTTATCTTCTAAAACATCTTTCAACGCAAAAGCGAGCCTCGCTAAAAAGAAAAGGGGGCGTCACTGTTTTATCTTCTAAAACATCTCTCAACGCAAAAGCAAGCCCCGCTAAAAAGAAAAGGGGGCGTCGTTGTTTTATCTTCTAAAACATCTTTCAACGCAAAAGCGAGCCTCGCTAAAAGAAAAGGGGGCGTCGCTGTTTTATCTTCTAAAACATCTCTCAACGAAAAGCGAGCCTCGCTAAAAAGAAAAGGAGCCGTCGTTGTTTTATCTTCTAAAACATCTTTCAACGCAAAAGCGAGCCTCACTAAAAAGAAAAGGGGCGTCGCTGTTTTATCTTCTAAAACATCTCTCAACGCAAAAGCGAGCCCCGCTAAAAAGAAAAGGGGGCGTCGCTGTTTTACCTTCTAAAACATCTTTCAACGCAAAAGCGAGCCTCGCTAAAAGAAAAGGGGGTGTCGCTGTTTTATCTTCTAAAACATCTCTCAACGAAAAGCGAGCCTCGCTAAAAAGAAAAGGGGGCGTCGCTGTTTTATCTTCTAAAACATCTCAACGCAAAAGCGAGCCCCGCTAAAAAGAAAAGGGGACGTCGTTCCTTTCTGAGCTAAACATTACACACAACAAACCATCGCAGAGCCGGACAGCCAACGAGCCTCGTCAATATCCGATAACGACAAAAAATCCATCAAACAAATTACACAAACGAATCGCAATGACACAAAACAAACATACAGTGTTCCCGTTTATTTACAAAAATAACTTCACAACGACAGTCAAACCACGAAAAATTACAAAAAAATTACAAGGAACCATCGCTCCCTTCAATTAACATCAAATCACCAGAGCCCTCGCTACCCTCCTCGAACTCTGGCTCCACCGCAACGATGGGTCCCCACAACAAAGGAGCTGCCGGAACAATTGGCAGCTCCCCAGACAAAACCCCTGCCCGATACATATATGTACGGCCTACATCACCAACCTCCGAAGGTTTCTCCTTTGGAACCACCAGTGATCCATCCGAACCTAAATCTAGTTTGGTTCGCCCTAACAAGTAATCCAAGGCTGTTTTCTCATCAATATCGTCATCAATACCAGCTTGCGAGGACGAACAAGAACCAAACAATTGACAGGTAGCTTGTCGATCAGTATAGTCCGCTTCACGCCAAAAACGACTCGACCGGCTGTTTCTTAAATCGTACCTTCGCACTTTCGACCACCAAAAATGCTCGAAGGCTAGCGAAGGATGTTTTAGCTTAGCACGAGCCCACGATTCACCAGTTATAAAAGTATCTTGATAATTAAGCGTCAGTGGCGTCACATCAAACACTTCTAGCATGGTTCCGTCAGGAACCAGCATTTACACAACATAGGAAAGTGTCACAGCGTCATTAAGTTTTTACAACCTCCGCACCCCTGACAAAATGACCCTCTCGCCCAAACAACCCTAGGTTCACACCTGCCCGGCCTCACCGCGCTCCTCAGCCCCAGCTTCGTCGACGGTAGCATCAATGGCAGCACCCGAGCCTTCAGCAGGAGCCCCTTCCGTTGCAACCGCTTCGCCAACAGCTTCTTCAGTGCTCGGAGCGTCCTCAGCCAAGGCTTCAGCCTCGACAGGCGCAACCTCCCCAACGCCGGGCACAGGAATGGCTTCGGAGCTACCACCAGCATCAATAGTCGCTAGCGGCGAGGGCATCGCGTCCTTCCGAGCCTGCAAGGGAAAAATAAACGACAAAACTTCCAAAATCAAACACCCAACCCTTCATCACCATAACAAAACCCAAAAAAAAACCACAATAAAAAAAACTAACTAACCTGACGAGTAGCCTCGGCAGCTTCTTCAAAGGCGAGAGCTCGGCCGCCACCAGCAATCCAAAACTTGCGAAGCAATCGCATCGCACAGTTCCGAACGTTGGCGTCATCAGCCTTCATCCGGCGCACCTCGTCAACCGACAGAAAAGCATGGTTTGGCCTTTTGACTTTGCGAAGGTGCTCGCAATCCGCAAGACGAAGCGTGCTGGCCATCGCCAAAGCCCCAGCATAGCCACCAAAGTCGGCCGCGTTGCCAACCAACGAGCTAAAGACGTCCAGCTCGTTACTCAGCCAACCTTCAAAGGCCTCTGCGTTAGTTGCAGGCAGTGGTTCCCCGGCAGAACCTCCGGCTTCGGTCAAGCATGTATCTATCTTATTTTTAACCCTCCCCATGCTTTCCCGCCAAGCCTCGGCTTGGGTAGCCAGCTCCGTGGACAGCTCTTCTATGCGCTTGTTCGCAGCCAACAAATCCTTGTCCTTCTGCCGGCTAGCAGCCAGGAGCTCCGCGTTGCTATTCGCAACCTCTTGTGCTTCCTCTCGCGATTTTTTAACCTTCTCCAAAGCAGCTTTGAGCTCAATCTCTTTGTTTTCCAAACTCTGGCGAAGCTCTTTATTAGCTTTCTCCGCGTCACTCAACCGGTCATTCAGATAGTGGAGATTGTAACTTGCCCTCCGGCGCGCCGGCCGGCTGAGGAGCATCAGCTCAGCCACTTTGACGTCAATATCATCGTGAAGTCTCTCCAAGGGCTCGTTGGCCAGCCGAAGCTCCGCTTCCGGCACACAGATACGGTTAAACACCCGACCCAGAAAGCGCCTTTCCTCCGGAGCACACTGCAAGTGACACTCTCGAAGGTCCGGACTCGTGAAAAGCTCGGTCGCCGGATCGGAAACTCCAAGTTTCTTCGCATAATAAGGAAGACTTGACCGGCTAGCCTCGCCATACGGCCTCTTCCCCGGGGTCCGCACCGATTCGAGGTCACCCTTAAACTCAAAACCATCGACCCAAATGTGCGAGCCAGCAAACTCGGGGAACGACCCTCGCGGAGGACTCTCTGGCTCAAAGTCCCGTATGATGTCATCAATGCTTCGCGCAGCCGCAGCACCAGCACTGGACGAGGCTATTCCTTTTCCTCGAGCGTCCTCGATGGATACGTCTTCATCGGAGTTACCTTCGCTACTTGACGTATCACTATCCTCGTCGGATGAGTCCTCTTCAGTACCCCCTCCTTTTCCTCTTCCTTCTCTTCTCTCTCATCATCATCGGAGACACCTTCGTCATCCGAGATCTGGATCAAAGCACCAATGCCGCCCACGCGGGGTACCCGTCCTCCAATCTTACCAGCACCTCGACCACTCGAGGCAATGGCCGAGGATGAGGAAGTGCCAGTAGCATCAAAGCCTACTGCAACCTTCGTCGCAAGTGCCTTCACCCGGCCGCCGGCGCCGCCGCGACCATGGCCGCGACCTCTCTTCAGCCGCGAAACATTACCTCTCTCCTCCGCAGAAACTCGCTTCCTCTTCTTTAGCGCATCCTCGCTCGACGGAGCAGGCCAATCGGCATACTGAATCCCAAGCATGTCAAAAACTCTGTTAACTCGACCACCGCTTCCCACCGAGTTGTGGATAGCTTTAGCCTCAAGGGTAGACAGTTTCCCAACGAGATTTTCAGCCCTCTGCTGAATGCGCTTATAAATGGCGTCAACTCCATCTTGACGCCTCGGAAACTTCTTTAAAACCCTCTCCCAAATCTTGCCCAAATCAAGCTTCGGCTTCTTCAAACCACGACCCTCGTACCTCGAGTCCTCTACCGGAAACCAAGCCTGTTTCCGACTGAGGGGCCACGCATTAGCGCAGCAGTACTCCTCGACCAAATTGCGAGCGCACTGCGAACGCACAACCACCCTCAGACAGTCAACCGCGGCGTGCGCCTCGGGGCTCATCTGAGCTTCGGCACTCACGTCGCCAAGAGGCGGGAGCTCGCCACAAAGCTCGGACACTCCATCAAGCTTATAGTAAAACCAGAATTCTTGCCACCCGCTGGCCCACTTATTTTTCTGAGCCTGCACCGGCAACTCCGACCCAGCGCGGTGACAAAAAGTATACACAGCAAACTGACCCAGACTGGTGTTACCCTCGCGGTCCGTTATCTTGCGAGGTTGCATGTGCACACGATGCGTCCGAATGAAACCCTCGACCTGTGGAACAATACCTTGCGAGCGGCATGCCCAAACATACACTGACATCTTTGTAAAGCACGAAGGTGTAAGTTGATGGAACTTCAGGTTGAACCTCTCAAGAACAGTTGTCACAAAAAAATCAACAGGGAAGCGCAGCCTAGCCTCGAAAAATTCCTCAAAGACAACAACCTCGTCTACATTAGGCTTTGGCACAGTTTCCCCAGCACTGGTCCTCGCCTTACCCTCCTCAATCCACCCTCGCTTAACATATGCAGCCAAATCAGAGCTACAAACGCGGCTTAGCCCAAACTCAAAGGTCACCCCCTCATCTGCAGCGGAGGGAGAAACAACTCAAGCCGTCTGCTTAGACCTAGCCATCTCTCAAGCCAAAACCTTCGAAGAGCACCAAACTCACAACCTTCGAAATCTAGACAAAAACCAACCTTCGCAGAAAGAAAGCTAGCAACAGCAGGGTGGCCAGAGCAGATGAAGGCACGGCTCAATCCCCCCACCAACCCCTCCTATTTATAGGCCATGAGGCGGACACCCCAACCCGACAAAATCGGCACGACGACCGAAAACCACGGCGCAAAAAACGAAACAGGCTTCAACAATACAAACAAACAGTGCAACGGCCCAGCCCAAAGCAGCCGCGGGCGTCGCTGCCAAGGGTCTTTTTACTTTTCCCGTCCAAGAGCGCTGCTTGGGCCTAAATACTGTTCATTAGATCCAAGGCAACGAGGGGCTACTGTTGGGAGAAGGGACCCTCGGCAGTGGCGCCACGTGGGCCGAGCAGAAAAAAGGACCTCCGCGCGACCCGCGCGCCCTCACAAAGCCTCGCCCTCCCGATAGTAGGGGCTCTTCTGGGTCGTTCGCCTTAACCTTCGACAGCCTAACCTTCGGATGCAAATCCAACCCTCGGAGTTCGCTTTGTTTCTCGCAGGTAAAGGCGCTCCGAACACGTAATAAGTAACCTTCGCAGGTTTCGAAGCTTTGTCGTTGAGGCGTCAAGCTTGGCAAAGTGGTGAGGGGATGCTGACCCAAGGACCGGCGAAGGCGAAGGTCCGTTTTCCTTTGTTCTCCGTTGAAGGCAGACGGAGCAAGGTGGCGGCGAACAGGAGGAGGACCGATTAGGGTTTCCGCTTCTGCTGTACATTTACGGCTTTGCCCTTTCTGCCTATGTGGTGCCGGGGAATCTTTTTGTATCCTATTGTAATTATGCCAGCACCCCTTGGTATTCCCTATAAATACCAAGAGGTGAACAGTGTGAAGACGACGATTTTTTGGGAGGAGAGAAATATTTTCACCACTTATCACCTTGTGCCAACGCCCTTACCTTCGCGCATAGCTGACCGTTGTCCACCCTCGCTCCGCGCCCTGTCTGCTAACGGGGGCCGAGCAGGTGTGAATCCAACAGTACATGTGGTTGTGGAGAGGAGGCCTCTCTCTACCTCCTCTGTCTCAGGGAGTGGTTTGCTGCCATTATGGTGGAGCACTCCGATCCCTAGCGGAGGCAGGAGCAGTTGCAGGTAGGACACAAGCAGGTTCTAGTGGATTTGGGAGAGGAGAGGGGGGAGGGGTTTAACAATGTAGAGGCAGAGGTGAACATTAGTGGTGTATGTAATTTGTTAATCAATTGAAACTTATTTTTTTTTGTCTTGAGGATGGGCTTTAGTCCCGGTAAAGTGACCTGGGACTAAAAGGCTAGGACCTTTAGTCCCTAGATTGGCAGTTCTGATTGCCAAAACTGGGACTAAAGAGGTTTCCCAACTAGAATTAAAATCCATGTGTCTACTAGTGCTCATTGCCGAATGAGATGTTGAAGAACTTGACGTTGTTGAGATTACTCCCACATCGATAATCAATGGTGAGGGAGCACAACATATTAGGCGTGGTAGTTCTGGCTAGTCTTTTGTGTTGAATTAAGTCTAAACCTTGATATTTGTGTGCTCCGATGAACCTAAGCATGTGGAGGTCTGCCAATCCAGGGACTAAACGGGTTTCCCAACAAGAATTAAAACTCATGTGTATACTAGTAGTGCTCGTTGATGAAGGAGATGTTGTGGAACTTGACGTTGTTGATGAGATTAGTCCCACATCGGTAATTGATGGTGGAGGAGTGCAACATATTAGGCATGACAGTCCTGATTTGTCTTTTGGGTTGAGTTAAGTCTAAACCTTGATATTTGTGTGCTTCGATGAACCTAGGCCGGTGGAGGTGCCACCATATGCATACAACGAGCTAGGCCAGATTGGAAGCCAGACTAAGTCTCGGTTCCAACCATTCGATATCAGAACTGTTTCTAATAACCCATGACAATTCTCGGCAAGGCCACACATAAGCAAAAGAGCCCACTACGAGAGGCTTGATCTTGGTCATACAATTGGACAATGTTTTGGCCACATAGTTATGTGAGTTGAAGAGTTGAGACCGATGTGTAACTACACGGGAGATTGTTGGGGTTAGCGCCACATCGATAATCGATGGTGGATCCGGACCTTGATATATATGTTCGACGGTGGACTCAGGCCTGTGTAAACACTAGCTTGCGCATATCAAATTGCAAAACTTCTCATGAAAACTGGTTATTTTTGAGGGTTTGAGAGCTCAAAACATGTCAAAAATAGAGGTAAAGCTGTGAAGAAGAAGGTGTTGGCAGCTGGGCTAGTGTCGATAACCGAGATTAGCATATTACATTTGACCGCCTTGCTCGGTTAATACCATATTAACTGAGGTGGTCACTTGAGGACACCCGTCTCGATAAATAGTTTAACTGAGGCGAGCACGTCTTAAAGAAACCACCTTGGTTAATGGGGTATTAACCGAGGCGGTTGGCTACAAGTGCCAGCCTCGGTTAAAGGATTTACCGAGGCGGTTCAGGGCACCACCCGCCTTGGTAAACAATTAACCGAGGCGTCCGCCCTTTGCCCGCCTCGGATATTCCCAGGGTGATGTCTCCTAAAATCAAATGTGTAGTACTCCCTCCGTCTTAAGATATAAGGCGCGATTTGACTTGACACGGTCTTCAAAAATATATTTTGACCTATAAGTTCTCTTATAATATATAATTTATAGAAATAAAAGTTTGATCATTAGAAAGTATTTCTAAATACAAATATAATACAATTACCTTTGTAGTATAAGCTTTTCATATGATTAGACTAAGGCCTCCTTTGGAATGGAGGAAAAACATAGAAATTTTGAAGGATTCAAACCCTATAGGAAAAATTCCTATGAAGCTCTTTGGAACAAAGGAATGGTTTCCAATATTTCCTTTATAATTCCTATGGATTGGGTCATTCCATAGGAATTTTGGAGGAAAGTTAACATGAGCTCCAACCTCATTGTATTCTTTCCTATGTTTCTCCTATTGCTTCCAAAGGTATCTCTTCTATTCTAAAACTTTGTAGGATTTGAAGTGTTGGAGCATTCTATTCCTCTATTTTTCCTATTCCTATGTTTTGTAAATCATTTGTTCCAAAGAGGGCCTAATTCTTAGTCAAAGATAAGAAAATTTGAATTTTGAAATACGTGCGCGCCTTATATCTTAGGACGGAGGGAGTACTAACATACATGAAGTATAAGATGTAGACTAAAAAAATAACTAATTACAAAGATTGCGCTAACTTTGCGATATGATGTTTAAGCCTAATTAGTCCATAATTTGAGATTGTTATGCTACAGTAAACATGTGCTAATGATAGATTAGTTAATTTAATAAATTTGTCTCATAATTTCTGGACAGAATATGTAATTTGTTTTCTTATTTTTTTTAGTAGACTGAATTAATGTCAAACATCCTATGTGAGACCCAAAATATCTTTTCACTCAGGAACTATAAACATGGCCAAATTATGCATGTAAAGAAACAGTACCGTAGGCAGGCTGTCTTGTCTACTTTTTGTTTGAGAAATGACAGTTGTTGCTTCAGAAATGATTTCAGTACAAGGCGGCATGGGGGGCTGCTGGTTTCCATGTTCCTTGTTTGCTTGTTTCACTAACGATCTCGCCTTAAAACCTTTGCACGGCAGTGTGGACACTCGGGGAAGGTCCGCCAATAATTACTCTGTACGTCCCTCACGCATTCGAATCATGCATCAAACGTAACCTCCGTCGACCATCTCGGTGGCCCACTAACTCCTGATGCCTCTCAAGCAAACTTCTATACTGGCCATTTGATCATCACTCGTATGTGTAGGCAACAAGTTTATGCGCATTCTGGTTCTATTTAAAAGATGACACAAGTGTGCAAATTTTTTTAGGACAGAAAAATAATGTTGGTCCGATTCCGAATTGCCAGGACATCAGGCAACACACTGACATCTAATTACTGATCAATGAATTGATCAAACACTATAGAGCGCCATGCAGCCAGTAGCCCCGCGATACCGTTAGACTGGTAGGGCCTACTGGCTGCATGGCTACTGGCTATAGTAGCCCCGCCCCAACCATAATTTTTAATTTGGGACAGCCCAAAGATAGCAGCACGGACAAGGCCACAACATGAGCACATGGCTATATATATATTCCATTGGTGCAAAAAAAAAAAAAGAGAGAAAAAATGAAGCTTATATATTCCATTGGTGCAAACCTAAGGCTTTATATATATGGGCCATTCCATTTATTCCTTGATCGAGGGTCTATAAGAATGATCTGCTTGTGGAGGGCACGTACTTGAGTGGTTTACTAGTAGATAGCCTTGGCCTGGGAGGCATCAGGAACACTCTTGTCAGTTCGATTGTAAGGATTCGATGAACAGTGAGTGTTACAATATGTATGAAAATGCTCCAAGGCTACCCATATGAAAATGCTCCAAAGCTATCCATTGCTCCGAGTGTCACTGCATTTGAGGCTGTCCAAGGATCTCCATATGTCCGTAGCAAAACCGCGTGTGTTCATGTGTATGTAGAAAAACTCAGAAATCAACCCAGAGTACACCAGACTGTAGCCACCCAGCACCAGCTGACCCTTGCTACATCTATGGCTACATCTATGACTGTAGCCATCCAACGAAGATGTCACAGGCCACAGCTTAAGCTAAGTGTAAACTGAACCGGTCATCATCTTGTCTAGTTCATCAAAGACACAAGCTGTAGCTAGTAAGATTTAGATGCATGAATAATGCATGTTGTAGGCTGCTAGGTAATCATATATAGATCCGGAGACGAGTGCAATGCACTTACATATTGAGCTGACAATCAAAGAACCTGTTCAAATTATTTTGGCGAGTGTGGTCTCTTTGCCGAGTGTCGTCCTTTACCGAGTGCTTTTTCGGGTGGCCCTCGGCAAAGAGTATCTTTGTCGAGTACCCGATTTTCAGCCCTCGGCAAATCCATAAGCCCTCGACAAACACCCGATTTCATGTAGTGCATTGAATACATATTTTGTAGGTCCATGATAATTATACTGGAATAAATTAAGAAAAATGTGAATACCCATGTTAAGTCGATAACTTGAACCGGCCGGATGGATAGGATCCATCACAAAAATCCAACTAGGTGAGTTATGCTTAGTTTGTTGTAATACACTGAGTACAATATTAACAAGCTATGACGAGTTACCTCGGTTGGCATGCACATTCATCTCGTAGACAATTTTCTATATATATTCACATTTGGATCGTCACGGTCTACAATTACATCGGACAACGACAGAAGAACATGACTATTAAGTAATATATATACTAGTCTGTGTAGTACATTAGAGAGATAATACATAGCATAAGCGAGAGAAGGGGTAGGCTTTATTTTATCACTTGTCCAATATTTTAGGTGTCCAATAATACTTTTTTTGTTGTTACACGTAGCCAATAAACTATAGAAAATATTATAAAATTGTCTCTAATGATCGAGTTATCCTTTTAATTATACTACTATATTTGGTTGTATAAGAATGTTACTCATCTCAAAATCTAGACACCTACCTGGAATATAGCAACTCGCATAATATTTTATTGGTCGAGATATAAGAATGCCACCGGGTAGTATTACGTACTACAGGAGCCGAACTTTTCATGAGAAACTAATAGGGTACACCGGGGACTTGTCCTGTCCGTTGAAGAGCCCAAAGTGCTTCTCCGTCTCGTCCCCCCGGCTTCCCGTTCTCGTTGAACATGGCCAATATGTAGGTCTCCAGCGGTCCAGCCCTTTTGGGCGTGCTGTTGCCGACATGGTTAATCAGGTTCTGGTTATAGGTGCGGATACATGGGTGTATGCCGAGTCTCTGAGTGATGAATGATTGTCAACGGGTTTGATCGCATGTTCTTTGGCTTGTGTTGTGCAGGTGTCGAGCACGGATGCAGTGATCGAAGGCAGGTGAAGGTCAAGTTGAGACGTGCTGTGCCGACGGACCGGGTGCGGTGAAGGATGGGCGTGCCGTGCGGCGGACGTGCCATGCCGAGGTACCGAGCGGTGAAGGGCGGACGTGAGGCTTGGACTGAGGGACCGGAGTGCCTGAGGATCAGCTGTGGTGGCTGGCAGCCTGGGACAGCGACGAGCAGAGACTTGCGGGGCACGGTGTTGCTCGGGTCGAGGACCTGGGGACACGTATCGGTGGACGGGGTGCACGGGCGGTGCATCCCCTCTACAGCTCCAGTTTGGTGGTTGAGCCAGGAAAATACCACTGGGTGGACGGTTTCCGAGTTTGAGCCTCAAAACTCGGGCGCTGCGGGTTTGCTGAGTTTGGGCCTCAAAACTCAGGCTGGTGGGCTGGTTTCTCGGTTTGGGCCTCAAAACCGGGGGATAGCTGGAAAAGGCTAGTTTCCCGGTTTGGGCCACAAAACCGGGGGTGCAGAGCGAGGACGGCACATGGCGGCAATCGGAAGGTTGCGTGGAGGCAACGCGGACGAGTTGTGCGAGCGTGGTCGTTGGATACACCTACCACTCGAGTTGGTCCAGAATAACCTTAGGGTTTAGCTGGTTCGCTCTGTAATTAGTTTAGAGAGGGGTAGAGTAGGAAATAGACTTAGACTAGAATAGGATAAGTAGTCGGGAGACTCCCTCCTCCCACCTATCTCAGTTTTAGCCATCTCATTTGCTCTCTCGCACTTAGACTTCCTGCTCTCCCTATTCCCTGTTGTAGCTTGCTGAGATCCGCAGAGAGACTTGACTCTGTGTACTGTTGATTTTGAGGAAAGGAGGCCGTAACCTCTTTGTCGTAGCGTGTGGTTGCGCTTCGGCTGCAAGATCGTGTGTCAATTCGCGTTTTGATTCAAGTTCATCGCTGTTCTTCGCGGATTGCTTTTTGCTACGATTTTCCCGTCACTCGATCTCCCTCTCCGGTGCATCTTTGCGAAATCCGTTTGAATCAACTTGTTCGTATTTGAAAGGAGAACATTTCCACCAAAGGATTTCATCTATCTCCCTACGAACAAGTAGATCGGGTTGATTTCGTTTTCGGATCACTTTTTCGTTCATCCACCTTCCCTTTTGATTTCCTGTTGATTTAGTCGATTTGAGCGGATGATTTCTTGGGGATAGTCTCCTAACTACCCCGTGATCATCTTCTCCAAGTTTGGGGAACTTGGATTTTGATTTGGATCGGATTCAGAGGGATTTGAGAGAAGGGCGATCAAAATCGCCTTCTCTGGACACCCAGGCGCGGACAGTCCGGCCCGCGTCCCTCGAGCGAGCCGAGGCCACCCTTGGACTGTGACCCTCGAGGACGCCGAGGCCTTTCCGTGACCCTCGGGCGAATCGGAGTTTGACGCCGAGGCCAGCCTCGAGCGAGCCGAGGCCTACCCTCGAGCCTCGAGGTCACATAACCCTCGAGGACGTCGAGGCCTGTCTCGAGCAGCTTCCCTCAAGCGAGCCGAGGCCACCCTCGAAGACACCGAGGCCTTTCCGTGAGCCTCGGGTCGGAGTTTTTCTTCAGTTCAGTCGAACTTTTCCCCAGGGCTGAGGCTACCCTCGAGCCTCGGGCGAATCGGAGATTTTCCCGAGGCCCTTCCGTGAGCCTCGGGTCGAAGTGCAGTTTCGTCCGCGGTTTGCTCGTTTGTTGCCGGATTTGGTTTCTGTCTTTTGCGTTGGCTGTCTAGAGTTGTGTAGTGTTCCGCTGTGCTTCTTGGAAGCATCCACCCTACATCTAGGGTCGTGGACACTTGCAAGCTCTAGGGTTTGTTCTTGGGGTTGATTTTCGGGACAGTGGCTCTAGTTTCTGTAAGGAAAATTTGAAGCTCCCATTCACCCCCCTCTGGTCGCTTTCTAGTTGCATTCTCGGTCCTTCAATAGGCCTGCGCGTTCTCCACCGCCGCACCAAAGCCGCCGTCTGATGGCCACCCGCTCTCGGACAAGACAATGGGCACCCCTGGTCCCCCCTCCTTCTCCATTGCCGAGTACATGGTGTCAACCATGGCATCGAAGAGGTTGGTGTACACACGACTGTCGTCATGGGCATATCTAGTCCCCCCTTACATGGACCTAGTGTGGACAGATAAAGGCCAGACTCGCTCGTGTATCGGAGGGCGACACGGGCGGCGGCGCTGTCGCCCCGTCCCCGGGCTCCTCCCCCGTGCCCCTCCCGTTCTGGTCGTTGCCCGAGCTCACCGCCAGGAATCCGGTGGAGAGCAAGGACGGCAGTGGCCAGGCGTCCTCCTCCCTCTCCATGTCCTCGTCATTCTCTCCTCCTCCACCCTCTCCTTCGGCGCCGGTGACCGCCGGGCGGCGTGGGGGTCAATCCGGCTCCTCCGTAGCAGGATCCGGCATCCCCACGGCCGGATTGGGCTTCCCCACGGTTGGGGCGGCCGGATCGGCCAGCGGCGGACCAACCTAGGGTTGGTGCCACCATTCGCCCGGCGGTGCTGCGAGGTGACGGCCTACTCGACGATGGCGGCCAATCTGGCTCGCCCCCCGGTGGGCTCGGCAACGCGGACGGCGGCACCGTTCATCGGCGGCCGGCGTACCCGCACCGGTGAAGGGGTCTGGCGGCGGTGGACGCATCTGGGTATCTCAGGCCTGGATCCGCCGGCTGTTGCCCCGTGCTGCCCCCTTCTCGGTGCAGGTGGTGCTCCGGCGATGCGGACTCAGGCGGGCGTTGCCTCGGGTCGGGGACACTTCCCCTAGCGGCGGCCAGGGGGTCAATTTGGACTCCCGGACACCGGATGGGGATGGCGGTGTTGGCACCGGCCAAGCCGTCCAACCTGCCCTCCCACGAGGTCGAGGCCTGGATCAATCCTGCACCAGGCACTCAGCTCGAGACCACATCGCTCCCAGGCGGCCCGCAAATCGACCCCGACATCCACATCAAAGGACACTTGCCCCCTGCTTTTCTGCTGTCTCACTGCATTTGGTAAAGACTCTGCCGACCATCTCCGGCATCTCGTCGTTTGCAGGTTTGGCTTGGATGTGCCTTTGCAGGATTTTGGAATACGGGTGAAAACCCTGCCTGGAGGTGCTGGGCCGGCGGCGATGACGCAATCGATGTCATATTCCCCCTTGGAGGCGTCGCTATAATTTCCTCTTCCTATCGTTGATGATGGCGCCTACAGACGTCATTTACCTTCTTGAAGGCATCAACATAAGCACACCTGCTCCTAGCCATACCCTGCACTGCGGCATTTGGGACCTAGCTGCGGCGTCGAGAGCAAGCCCAGGACGCCCTCTCGTTGATCAAATAGAGGGTCGAAGCATTTATCGTTTGTTGTAATGTCTTGGTCTACGTATAAGACTATGGTTTTTCTCTCTTTTGTTTGTTTTCTGTCTCCTTTTGTAATAATTGGCTGTGTACATCTCTGAATGTAGAGGCCGGATTTGATTATCCTCGAAAAAAATAAAGACCCTGCCCAGCCACTGTCTAGGCCAAGGCGCCACCAAGGGTGCGCGTGGAAGCTATGTGGCACGAATATAGATATGTGTATCTCGTTTCGGCTAGTAGATAAAGATACGTGGATACGTCATTTTTTTAGCAAACTAAAGGTATAGTGGCATACCAAAGTATCTGATACAGATATTGTGGATATGTATTAGACATGTAATACGGGGTCATATTGAAGTATCGGAGTAACTCAACGTGGAAGGAGAGACGACCCCCTAGACTCGTCAGCCCCCACCCACTGGATCAAGATGAGTTCGTTTAGGTAAGTGGACGCGAGCATTGCTCTCCTATCTCTCTCTATATAGCTGTATATCTATCTATCTATCTGGCTGCAAAGCCGCCTCTGCCCTCCCTCTCCCTTGCACTCACCACCACCCCCAACCGAGGCCTATCGCAGCTCTACTACGATACAATATAATTATTCTCTTGAGTTTCGGCTCAAAGAAAAATAGAGATTCTATCTTTTATGGTGACATCACCGTTAGGAGAATGTCCAATTTGTTTGAGTATTGTCCTGTCATCGAAAAAGTTCTTTTCTTCTGATGGTAGTTCATCAAATGAGTCCCTTTATTTCCATCTGTACTTACCATCAATAGATGACTCTCTTAGTTTCCATCTATCCATAAATAGAAGAGATTGTGCAGGAGATCGAAGAAGCTATGAGTTGTTCAAGTATGAGGATAGTACATTATATAGTAGTCAAATGGGAAATGAAGGCAGGCTTGCTGTGTGTAGTCGATAGGCTTGGGATGCGTCAGGAGACCTCGGAACGCTGGTTCTTCTACAGCATAACAGCAGATGATCCGAGTTGCCACGGCTGACATCAGAATGCTAGTTGTCGATCGGTTCCTCCTCTTTGGCATTGGCCGTGTGGTCATCCTCCTTCTCCTTCTCCAAAGATCCGACGATAGGACGCCCACGCAGGGATGATATGGATAACGAATATACTGTAGCCAACAATGCTTGCCAATGTACCATATATAGGCAACGATGCATCTAATAACTGATTTAACATGTCTTGGCTCCATTTACATATCAAATAACTACAGAGCATAAATGGAATTAATACAGAGTCCTTGAATTTGATAGTAAAGACTAGTGCAATGCGCGCGCCTTTGCGCGCATAGCATATTTAGTTGTCTGTGTTAGAATTGATCTCCCTAGTTACTGGGTCCAACGGCCCATATCTAACTTGATCCGCTCCTGATCGGGGAGCCCAACCCATTAACGGTTGGAGGGCCCCTGTCACACTGCGGAATATAAAAAGGGAGGTGGGGGCCGTGGCACTAGACACGATGTTCGTCGAGCCGCCAGACCCCCCACTACAAGAAACCTGTTAATCTATGATGAAAAATTTCCGTCACGGATCACCAAAAAATCGTCACTATCCATCATCTGTGATGATTTTAGATATCATCATGGATTGAGCGTCATGGATTGAACCCTGTGACGGTTTACCAAAAATCATCACGGATTAACTGAGTTGGTGACGATCTAAAAGTGTCATGGTAAAGCCCGAGGCCTAGTTAGCCCAGCCCAAATCCATTTCTTGTGACGAAAAAAAAACATCATGGATTAACTGCCACATCATCGTTAATGCTTACATATGAATGCTTACATGGATGATGACATGGATCATTTTATCCTGTTTTAAACCCATTTTCAATCTATTTTCAGCCCATTTACCGCTTGTTTCAGTCTATTTTTTAATTTATTTTGTTAGTCCATTATTATATCACATAAACTCAATCCAGCAGCACATAAGACCTTCGGTTTATATAACATCATATAAGATGAGATACAAAGTTACATCAAGCAAGCCACATCTTGCAATCCACCATGGTACATCAGCTCATAAGTATTCTACAATATATTACAACCTTTATATCTAATACAACATAACTAAAACTTGTTCAAAAGCAAATCAAAGTACTCAGCAGCCACCATGGCACTTTGGCCACTCCAGCAACAAAGTTTGCATATGTTTGGACCCAACAACCTGACAGAACAGTAGCATATGTTAGATTCCTTCTTTTTTCCTATGCTCTAGTGACAATATCAAGAATTACACTATGTAGTCAGCAACCTGATAGTATAATCGCATATCTTTGGTTTACATGTAGTGTAGCAATAGCATATTTCTTTGCTTATTTTTAAACATAATAAAATATGGCAAAAAAATTTATAATTGCACCCTTGCATGCATTGCTAAAACAAAAGTCTACTGGTTACCTATTGAATTGTTGTAGTTGATAACTAGACTGCACGTACTGCTACAAGCCGACTATGTTGCCACACTCTGATCTGTTGTTATAGGAATCAATCCTGCACATAAGAATTTGCCAAAGTAATGCATGCATGGGCTAACTGAATTTAAGTTGTTCCTAGGACTAAAACAGCCAGCACACGAGAAAAACTAGGACAGCTACGAATTCCATTGCAAAGACCAAAGCTAGATAATTGAGCTCTCGTAAATGAAACTTGATTAGACAAACATCTAGCTAATGCAAGGAACCATGCAAACAAAAGGTGATTAAATGATCAACTCTTATATCTTGAAAGGGACTAGCAGTAGCAATTCAAGTTATGATAGAACTACTAGATGTTGCATCTACTAATGGCTGAGGACATGGTTTTAAATTGCAGGCCATACAAAATAGCAGTGCTAGTTAGATTATAGGCAATGGACAGATTATAGGCATGTACAGGAAAATGAACATTAGAGCATATCTAAATCAAATTTGATATTTGCAGCCTTGCATTTCTAATTAGATAGATTTATTTTAATCTAAAACGGAACAAAAGTTATACAAATATATCCAACTAGAATTTAGAACAATATATAAGCAGTGCACCTCATTCTACTTTTCAATGCCAGCTGACTCATCTACAGAAAATTTGAGTACTATTTTTAGACTAATTAAAAATCTAAACAAAAGATATGGCATTGCTCATCTCAGATAAGAAACAAGTTGTTGTGCTACTGTCCACCTAGTTCTGCACAAGAACCAAAACATTTTAATCCGGTACATCCCAAGCTCAATTGAAATAGCAAAGTTGGTCTCTGAACTCAAAATTTTGCCCTTATTAATTTGGAAATAAATTTATACTCGAAAATACAAAAACATGTTGCTGCTGCCGGCTAACAGATACAAAGCTAACACCATTGAGCTGCTGCTAATTTAGAAGATTCAGAACCTGACGAATTCAGAATCTGACGAATGCAGAACCTGAGAAATTCACAATCTGGAAAATTTCATCTTCGATAGCATAATTTCAGTTAAGTTACTTCAAGTTCTAGCCATCAACACTAACACATCAAAGCCAACACTGGACCCAAATAAAGTGGCCATAACTGTTGTTGTATATCAGTAGTTATTTTTCACAGCCAACTACATAAAGTACCACCCTTCTCTCGTACGACGACACAGAACACTATCAAGGCAGTAGTAAACTGAACTTATAAAGATTAATTTAATTAGGAGACGACTAGGAGTATACTGAACTTAAAATGATTAATTTAACCAGGGAATTTACAGTTTAATGGTGGGCTACAAAATGTCAGTATATTAAAGCATCATTGTAGGACATCAGTCAATGGGTTATGCAATTTGTAATCTGGATAGGATGACAAATTTGCCTAGTTAAACATCACTGAATCTGTAAATGCTAATTTGCCTAGTCAACACACAGTGGTGGATGCATATTGACTAGGAGTGGAAGACATACAACAGCCAAAATTGATAAATATAAATTCAATTCATCCTGATGAAATTCAAATTAGCATTTACAGTAGTTGGTTGGAGTCGTAGACCTCTGCAGGATAAAATAAATTAGATCTCTGCGGGATGAAATTCAAGTTAGCATCTACTAGAAATTACTAACCTCTGGTTACCCAAGAACAAAGGCCGGGGAAACCACCTCCGCCAAATCTAGCCACGGAGAAGGCCATCGACGCCACGCCAAGCCGCATACTCCTGGAGCTGTAAGCATGTAACATATGCTTGAAGCTGCCTGAAGCCAAGCCGTGTCTTCCTGGGGCAGCTAGCATGCTGCCAAAGGGCGTCCCGCCAGATCTGCACGCCACCAAGCCTCGACCAGTGTGGTGCCAGGCTGCGTCTGCCAAGACTGCACGCACTCCAAATGCTGCTGTATCTGCCCGGAGCAGCACGCTACCAGACCACCTCCGCCCAGAGCACCACGCCACCAAGCTGCTGCATCCGTCCTTGCACCGCCAGGCCAGATCTACCAGGAGCCGCACACTGTCAGGCCGCGTACGCTAGTGTGGCATGGGATGGGTGCGACATCTACCAGAAGGGAGGGAGCCGAGATAGTGTGTAGGTGTGAATGGTGGCTGGTGGAGAGTGGAGGGAGGCAGCTATGGTGGGGGATTAGGTTTTTGGGTGTCTTATATACATGAGCTGGTACTGGGCTTTGGGCTGGACATCCAATAGTCTATCTTCTGTATTGTTATGGATAGTGTACAATTAGTGACCTTCTTAGAATCCGTCACGAAGAAATCGTCATGGATCAACACATTTCTTGTAGTGCCCCACCGACATTCCCACCCTAATCCGATCTAGGGTTCGCAGCAAGTGACGGGAAGTCCTTCTCCGCCGCCACTGCCTCGACCCCGACCGCGCCACTCCTTCACTCCGTACCGAACCAGAGAAAGATTTAGAGGGACCTATGGCGGACACTGGATCGAGCTCCAAGGGCGGAGATGGTTGAAACCCTAACTCTAATGTCTTTTACCTTTACTGTTATGCATCTTAAGCACATGTTCACCTGCTGTTCAAGTTAATCCCGTGTCTGTTCACTGTTAGAGATCCGTTCGGATCTATCAATGGTATCAAAGGACTAAGTCAGTAAGATAGATCGGGATTTTCAGAATCAGAAACCAACTAAGAAACCCTAAGTTTTTTGTTTTGGCCGCTCGATCAAAATGGACGGCTCAGATCGCGTCGGCGCCAATGGGCCAGTTTGAGCCCAGGTGGAACGAGACTTTTCCGGCCCAGGCCCAGGTTGCGGCCTGGGCACGGGGAGAGCTGCGCGCGGGCGCTCGGCCTTGGGCCGTTTTCACAGCTGGGCCGCGCGCAGAGTGGTCGTGGGCCGCTGGCCGCGAGTGGGCTTCGGCCAAACGCACAGTAAAGCACAGTTTGTTCTTTTTCAGAAAGCCTTTTTTTGATAATTAAGAATTATTGTTATTGTTTTAAGAGTATTTTCATGTTTCCGCTACAAAGTTTATTTTTTGTTCTTTAATTAAATTCGAACCAACGGGAGAATTTAATTGTTAGAACAATTATTAAATTTAGACATTCAGAAAATTTGTAATATTGTTATATTCTGAACAACGTTGATTATATCAATATTATAAATGTTTTAGTTTCATCAGCTTTATGCATTATTTTTTATTTTCTGCCCAACGGTGATGTATAAATAATGCAGAAGGAATTGTATGTTTTAATACTGACCAACGTTGTTTTAAAACATGCAATTTTATGGATAAGATATTATTTGTGTTAAAATATCTCACTATTCTGTCAATGGTTTTCAGGGATCAACTGGATTGCTCAGATTCCTCCTCTGACTGGGAACAACTATAAGAAGTGGCGTGAGCAGCTTGAGTTAGCCTTGGTCATGACAAACAATGACCTTGCTCTCTCTTCGCCGTGTCCCGTTGCTCCAGAGGAACCGGTGAGAGAGTAGAATGAGGCAGATGCCGCTTTTGCGACACGCAAAAGGGATCATGCTGATAAGAGAATGTACTATGACTTAGAGAAGAAGCAATGGGACAATTCCAATAAGAAATGTCTCACTTTAGCTAAGGCTATGATTTCAGAGCCTATCAGAGGGTCTATCCCTGAGACACCCACCATCACTGAGTATTTAGAACATGTTAAGAATCAGTTCCATAAAACTACTAAGTCCCAGGCAAGTGCTGTTATCAAAGAGCTATGCAATAAGAAATACAATGATGGTGGCATTAGAGACCACATACTTAGAATGAGCACCATAGCAGCTAAGCTTGAGTCTATGAAAATTAGTTACCTGATCCATTTGTCATTCACATGATATTTGCCTCTCTGCCAAGTGAGTTTGACACATTTTGTGTCAATTATGACATGTTGCCTGATGACTGGAACATAGACAAGCTCATTAGTATGTGTGTGCAAGAGGAAGAGCGCATTAAGGCTTCACATGAGGACTCTGCTTTCTATGTGAAAGATAATAAGAGAAAGTTTTTCAATAAGAATGCTAAACCACAAGGGAAACCGAAGTGGGATGGCAGCTCATCCTCCAATGCTAATGCTAAGGGAAAGGCCCCTCAGTTCCAATCTCACCCTCAGTTCCAAACTCAGCCACAGTTCCCAACTCAGCCTCAGTCCCAGAAGGGACAGAAGATCCCTGTAGACAAAGATCAGTGCATGTACTTCAAGGAAAAGGGGAATTGGATGAAAGATTGCCCTGGGTTCCTGAAGTTCCTGAGTAAGAATGGTGAGGATATTATTACATTTGTAGATGAATCCTTGTTTCTAAGTTATGACCAATCCACCTGGTGGGTTGATTCAGGTGCAACTACTCATGTTGCTAATTCTTTTCAGGGATTCGCTACGAGGAAGACCCTGCAAAGAGGAGAAAGAACAATTAAGGTGGCTAATGGAGTACAAGCCGATGTCCAAGCCATTGGAGACGTATCATTAGAATTAGTAAATGGTTTTGTACTTAGGCTTCATGATATACACTATGTTCCTTCTTTGCATCGAAACTTAAAAAGTGTGTCTAAGTTAGATGATGATGGATTGGCTTGTCATTTTGGAGATGGCAAGTGTAAGATACGATTTAATAATCAGTGTGTTTTTCTTGCCTTCCGACAAGACAAACTTTATTTGTTATCCATCTCTGAGAATGTTAATGTTATAAGTTCTGAGAATAAGACTGCTTCCTCGTCTATGAATGTAAGTAGAAAGCGTAAGAATATTTAGGTTGACTCTTCGAAATTGTGGCATTGTAGATTAGGCCACATTTCGAGGGGGAGAATTGATAGATTAGTCAAGACTGAAATTCTTCCGCCATTAGAACTATCGGAATTAGATCAGTGTGTTAATTGCATTAAAGGTAAATACGTTAAGAAAATTAAGAAAAATGTCAAACGAAGTGCGGGGACTTTAGAAATAATCCACACCGACATATGTGGACCTTTTCCCGTCATGAGCATGGATGGTTATGACTCGTTTATAACATTCACTGATGACTACTCACGTTATGGCTACATCTATCCGATTAAAGAAAGATCAGAAGCTTTAGATAAGTTTAAGATATTTAAGGCAGAAGTAGAAAATCAACACAATAAGAAAATTAAGATAGTAAGATCAGACCGTGGTGGAGAATACTATGCGCGACATACCCCGTATGGTCAAGTTCCAGGACCTTTTGCGAAATTCCTTCAGGAGCATGGCATAGTTGCTCAGTATTCAATGCCAGGAGAGCCTCAGCAAAATGGAGTGGCCGAAAGAAGAAACCGTATCCTGATGGATATGGTAAGAAGCATGGTTAGTTACTCCACTTTACCGATAAGTTTGTGGATGGAGGCGTTAAAACTGCCATTCATATCCTTAATCGTGTACCCAGTAAGTCGGTGCCTAAAACACCGTATGAGTTATGGACAGACAGAGTACCCTCACTTAAGCATTTAAGGGTGTGGGGCTGTCCAGCTGTGGCTAAAGTCTTTAACCCAAATTTAGGAAAATTAGATCCTAAGACTGTTAGTTGCCATTTCATTGGCTACCCCGACAGATCGAAAGGCTACCACTTTTATTGCCCTGACAGGCATACTAAGTTTGTACAAACAAGACATGCTGAGTTCTTAGAACATGATGTGATCAGGGGGAGCAAGGTGGTTCAAGAAGTTAACTTAGAGGAAAAACGGGTTCACGCCCCTACTCCGATGTTTCTGGAACCATTCTTCATGCTACCTGTTGTTTCTGCGCCAACGGTGTCAAGCACTGTAGTGCCAGCACCTGTTGTTGAGCCTCCCTTGCCGACAGAAAATGAGAATCTGGAACCTGTCCTTCAGGAGCCATTAGAACCACCTGTCGAGCATGGGGAAGAACAACAACAGCCCCAAATGGCGCCAAATAATGAGAACATTAGAAGGTCACATAGAGTTAGAAGATCAGCTATATCTGATTATGAAGTCTATGAGGCCGAAGAGTTTCATATGGAGTCTGATCCCACTACATATGAACAAGCCATGAGAAGCGAGCACTCAGATAAGTGATTAGAAGCCATGAAAGATGAGCTAAGATCCATGGATTCCAACAATGTTTGGGATTTAGTGGAAATTCCTAAAGGAGCCAAGACAGTAGGCTGTAAATGGGTCTACAAAACCAAATGTGACTCCTAAGGGAATATTGAGAGATATAAGGCGCGACTTGTGGCAAAGGGTTTTACCCAAAGAGAAGGAATTGATTACAATGAGACTTTTTCTCCTGTCTGATGTAAGGATTCTTTTAGAATAATAATGGCGCTAGTGGCACATTATGACTTAGAGTTGCATCAAATGGATGTTAAGACGACATTCCTTAATGGGGATCTTGAAGAAGATGTTTACATGGCACAACCGAAAGGTTTTGTTGTGGAAGGAAAAGAAAAAATGGGATGTCGCCTAAGAAAGTCCATTTATGGGTTAAAACAAGCTTCGAGACAATGGTACTTGAAGTTTGATAACACCATAAGACATTTTGGGTTTAAAGCTAATGTTGAGGACAACTGTGTGTACGCAAAGTTTAAGAATAGTAAGTTCATCTTCTTGGTTCTACATGTGGACGATATTTTGCTGGCAAGCAATGATGTCGATCTGCTAATGGAAACAAAGAAGTTCTTGTCCTCACATTTTGATATGAAGGATCTCGGTGAAGCCTCTTTCGTTCTGGGGATAGAGATTCACCGTGATAGAAGCAAAGGGGTATTATGTTTGTCTCAGAATGCATACATAGATAAGATTCTTAAGAAATATAGTATGCATAAGTGCAGCCCGTCACCTGCACCCATAGTCAAGGGCGATAAGTATGGGGAACATCTGTGCCCCAAGAATTAGATAGAGCTCGAGCAAATGAGATCAGTTCCTTACGCATCCGCTGTCGGAAGTTTACAATATGCTCAAATTTGTACTTGCCCTGACATAGCTTTCGTTACCGGGTTACTTGGCAGATATTAGAAAAATCCAGGCATAGAGCACTGGAAATTAGTAAAGAAAGTCTTGCGTTATTTGCAGGGCACAAAAGGCACTGGACTGGCCTGGCCACGGTGGCGGAGAGGATGAGAAGCTCGGGGCTCCGGCGGGGCTTTTATAGGCGCGGCCTGAGGCCGGTAGAGAGCACGGCGAGGCGCGGATAAGATCGGCGGGAGCGTGCGCACTCGATTGCGCTAAGGCGGAGGGGCTGGCGTGCAGCCGGGGCCGGTGCGCAAGCTTGGCCGGCAATGGCCACGCGGCGGCGGCGCGCTGGACACTGTAGGGGCCGAGAGCGAGGGTCAGCGCTCGCGTGCGGGCGCGGAGGGAACAGGGAGACAGCGGCGGCAGGATAAGGGCGCGTGGGGAGCAGCCGTATGCGCTGCAGGCGCAGCGCCAGCGCCATGGCCGGGCCCCCCCCCCTCCCCCTGGCTCTACGGGAAGAAGAACAGTGTAGGGGCTAGGGTTTGACTTTTGGCCAGTATCTGTATTTTGCAAAAATCTCCCAAAATTTGAACTGTGCGACAAAAACTCAAAATACTAAAGTTGTTCAGAAAAATGAGATCTACAACTTTGTCAATATGAACATTTTCAAATTCCAAATAGTTTTTGAACTATATTCAAAAACAGAAAAGGGGACACTTTTCAAATTTGATTCAAATCAAAATTACTTTGGATTTCAAACTGAAACTTGAAAATTTTCATATAGGAAAGTTGTTCCATTTGACAAAACCTACAACTTTGCTAATATACACTTTTTCTGAAACTCAATAGTTCTTGAATTAATTTTGAAAACTCAAAAAGGGACAAAAACTGGAGTTTGAATGAATTTGAAATTACTTCAAATTTTATATAGAACTTTGAAAATCTGTAAATACCAAAGTTGTTTCTATTGGCCAGATCTACAACTTTGCTTTTTGGACCAACCTCAAATTCTGAATAATTTTGAATTACAAAAAGAGGGATAAAAATCCAGGGTTTGGAAATCAGGGTTTTGCAAAAGGGAAAATCAAATCAAAACTGATTTTTGAACTTTGATCAATGCAGCAAACATCAGGGCACTAAATTTGGACAAGAATTAAATAGAACTAGGCACAAAGGTGAAATTACCATTTTGCCCTTATAGAGAGAATTGTGCTTTTAGGGTTTTTGGAAAGGGAATCAAAGCATAGTAATTAGGCAAATCAAATGCATCACAGGAAATGATTAATGCTTAAGATGATGACATGTCAAGTTAATTACATTTAAACACCAGGGGTGTTACAGCCTTCCCCCTAAAAGAAATCTCGCCCCGAGATTCCACGTCTTAAGAAGGAAAAGGCAAAACCTTACATCTACAGAGATTCGAGAAAGTCGGGATAGTTCTTTGCTAAGAAGTCTTCGGATTCCCAGGTGGCTTCTTCTTCAGAGTGCTGGTTCCACTGGATCTTGTACCATCTTGTGGTGGTTCTTCGGGTAACACGATCCTTGTGATCCAACACGCGAACTGGATACTCAGTGTATGACAGATCTGGTTCTAGCTCAACGCCTTCAACTTCAACCATATGTTCAGGTACTCTGAGACACTTCTTGAGTTGGGAGACATGAAACACATTATGAACTGCTGAAAGATGATCGGGCAAACTTAACTTGTAAGCGACCTTGCCACAACGATCCAGAATCTCAAAGGGACCAATGTAGCGGGGTGCTAACTTTCCTTTGACTCCAAAACGAGTGACTCCTTTAGTGGGTGAGACCTTCAGGTACACATAATCTCCAATCTGGAACTGCAGAGGTCGACGTTTCTTGTCAGCGTAACTTTTCTGTCGAGACTGTGCAATCTTCATGTTCTCTTGTATATGCTTGACTTTCTCTTCCATATCTTTTACTAGGTCAACTCCAAAGAATTCTCTCTCTCCGGGCTCAGACCAATTGAGAGGTGTACGACAACGACGACCGTACAGTGCTTCAAAGGGTGCCATTTTGATGCTCTCTTGGTAACTGTTATTATATGAGAACTCTGCCAAGGGCAAACACTGATCCCAAGTATCTGCGAAGGTAAGCACACAGGCTCTCAACATATCTTCTAACACTTGGTTGACTCTCTCAGTCTGTCCATCAGTTTGCGGATGATAAGCCGTGCTATACAAGAGCTTGGTTCCAAGTGAGGCATGGAACGCTTTCCAGAACTTAGCGACAAACTGAGTACCACGATCTGAGATGATGGTCTTGGGGATGCCATGGAGCTTCACTATGTTGTTCTTGTATAAGGTGGCATAAGTTGGGGCGGTATAACTTGTTTTGACCGGTAGGAAGTGAGCTTGCTTCATGAGACGGTCCACTATCACCCAAATGGAATCGAATCCCTTTTGAGTCTTGGGTAATCCATTGATAAAATCCATGCTGATATCCTCCCATTTCCAACTAGGTACTGACAAAGGTTGCAGCTCTCCTCCGGGCTTCATATGCACAGCCTTAACTTTCTGACATGTATCGCAACTGTCACACCCTGAAATTTGCATTTCTTAAATTAGAATTAATATGATTTAATTATGAATTTTTGGTGCTCATAAAATATAGGGAAATAAAAATTTTCTATAAATTAAAATTTATCCTAGGGTTTAGAAACTTGTTTGTGCATTCATGTTGGAGCATTTGAGTTTTTGTGATGTGTGGTTTTGGCTAAAATTCAAATTGAGTTCAAAATGATTTGGAATTAATTTAAAAGGAATTTCATAGAAAGGGTTTTGAAAATAAAGACGTTTTGTTTTTCAAAAAGTTTGGAAAGTTTAAAGTTTCGAAAACTTGTTTTTTCTCCAAAAGTTTCAGAATCTATTTATTCTCCCAAAGATTCAAACAAGTTCAAAAGAAATTCACATTGGTTTGAAAATGTTTTGAAAAGGTTTTAAATAAAAAGAAAAAGGCAAAGCTCTCTTTCCCTCTCCCCTTCTGGTTTCCGGCTCGAAGGCCCAACCCGGCGCCCCATTCCTCCTCCCCATCTTCCGCGTGGGCCGGCGCAGAGCCCAGCTCAGCCTTCCCCTCTCCCCTCTCTCTCCGTCGCTCGCGTGGGCCGCCGCCCGGCCCAGCAGCACCTGCGCAGTGCCGCAGCCCCGCGCCGAGCCGAGGGTCCAGCCTCGGCGCTGCACTCGCGTGAGCATCGCCGCCTCCGTCTCGCCCGAGGGTCCAGCCTCGCGTGCGCGAAGCCGCCTCCGTCTCGCCCGAGGGTCCAGCCTCGCGTGCGCGAAGCCGTCTCCGTCTCGCCCGAGGGTCCAGCCTCGCGTGCGTGTCGCCGTTTCCGTCTCGCCCGAGGGTCGCCGCTCCCGCGCCCGCTCTCGCTGACAAAGCATCCCGCCTGTCAGCGTCCCATTGCTCCTTCTCCCTCCCGTCTCCGGCTCGAACTCGATGCCGAGTTCGACTCCATCGATGCTACGCGTCCTCGCTTGCCAAATCGACCGAGCCGACCCCTTAAATAGATTCCCCGGAGACCGCCGCCTCTCCCCACGCATCAAGCTTCTGCTCTCGTGCTTTAATTCGCTCCCGCGACGAACTCCGCGGCCGCCGTCGATCCGCCGTCGTCAACCCGACGCTTCAACGAGTTCCAGCCGTCGCAAGGTTCCTATCTAGCTTCGTCTTGGTCACGCGAAGCCATTACACCTTTTTCCCCTCTGTTTTCCCCTGGTTTCGCGTTAACCCGTGCTCGCCGTCGTTGCAGCGCCCCCGCTGTCCGCCTCGCCGCGCAATCCGCCGTCACAGAGACCTCACCGACGCCATCATCACCACTGGTGAGTCCGCTTTGTTCTCCTCTTTCGATTGGACCTACTTCCGAGGCCTCTACCGCTCTGTAGCGCAATCCCGAGCCGCGCCGCCGCCTTCCGGCCATGGAGCCGCCGCGTCCTTCTTTCTCCCCGGCGAAAGCGCCGCCGGTCTCACCCTGATCTAATTCGAGCCGTCCATTCTGGATCTAGCGCTCGGAATCACTCGATACCCCTTCGTTTGTCACCTTTGCTAAAGAGTCCCCCAAATATTTAGGTCTGAACCCGCGGTCCAACCAGCACTATTTCATGTGTCTTTGAAAACTTTCAATCTAGCCCCTGCGTTTTCTTCTAAATGAGGCGCAGTCCAGCCAGTTTCCAATTTCGTTTTATCTGCGAAAATCAAGTTTGATTTATTTACAAGTTTGCCATCAGATTTCAAAAGCTTATAACTTCTCCGTTTTAACTCCGATTTAGTCCGTTCAACTTGCGTTAGATTCGTTTCGAAAAGTTCTTTCTAAATATATAACTTTCAATACTGTTTTCTGAAATTAAAATTTGAGTTAAATCTAATCTAGTAATTAGTATCTTTAATCTTGTTTAGATCGTATCTTTCTCGTTATAACTCCGTTTAGAGTGATCTTCGCGTCTGTGTGACCGTAGTGGCACGTAGATTTGTTTCCAAAACTCTTTACCTTGTTTTCTTATGTTTGATGTACTGTTCTAATAATAGGCTATGTTTGCTTTTGCATGATTGCTTTTGGATGCATGTGTGGTATTATGTGATCGTATGTCCAGTCGGTGAGTTGTACGTTGGTGATCAAGAAGAAGTTCGTGACCAAGAGTTCAAGATCGAGAGTCAACCTTTGGAAGTATATAAGTCAACAGAAGAAGGATCTTGAGTTTAAGGCAAGTATAGCAATCAAGTGTTCTTTTCGCAATCATGATCATGTTACTTAATTAATGTATGCATCGGATGATAAAAATGGCTTATTAGCAACTTAAGAAATTATCTGTACGAGCACCTTCGGGATTTACAGTGCAACTGTTGGGGGTTATATGGCTCTGGCTTTAGCTCAGTATAAGGACCTTTTCTAGCTTGTTAGAGGTTACCGAAAGGCGCAAGAGGGGCTCCGATCTGTATGGTCTTGGCCGACCAAGTTGGTGCATTTTCTTTGGTTAGTCACTGCTTGGAGGGGAGATTCATGCTTATTGATGAGGAAACCTAGCGGCCCTAACTTGTTAGACGAACCTTTGAAAGGCTTCATCGTGAACCCTGCCGACTTTCCTTGGAAGTGAGTTAAGAGGCTGATCACCTCGGGTAAAAGGGCAATTCACGTCTCGCAGTGAAAGTGTACACCTTTGCGCAAAGTTTATTAAACTGATATATCAGCCTTGCTCAAGGATACGAGCGGCCTTGAAGACTTTTACATTTATGACTTATGTTGGTTAACATGTTCATTATTTACCGTTTTATGCCATTCATTATTTATGTTACATTGATCATGAGACTTGGGATCTATATCACTTGCTGCTATACTTGTGGAGTTCAACATGGACTCACTCTTGCTTTTCCCCACACCCCAGAGAGTTAAGCTTTGGAGAAGCTTAGGCTTGTGGTCAACCAGTCAGTTGTTCCCTGTGAAGTTGGTGTCTCCATCTGAAGATCGGAGTGTCTTTCCGCTGTCTGCTCTTTAAGGTTATGTTCTTTTGTTTTATATACGTTATATAAGAGCATTGTCTTTCGATATTACCCCTTATTTGTTGCTATATGTGAGATTTGACTTCCTGGGCTCACATATGGTGTATACCTGGTTTTGTTCTTAAAACCGGGTGTGACAAAGTGGTATCAGAGCAATGCTGACTGTAGGACGCAAGCCTAGTTAGAAACTGGTCGTTTTAAAGTTTCAAAAATTTCTATAGAACCCCTGTTCTATCAACCTTGATATTTTCTTCTTTATTGTATCTTCTACCCTTGTTATTTATCTCCTCCTTGTTGCTCAAATTTTAAATGTTGCTCTCACCTTCACTCCTTGGTTTGAATCACTTTTGAAAATTTTCCTCTATCTAAGTAGACGGATCGATGACCAAGCTATGTCGTCTCTGACCGCAGTTAACAAACAGAAGCTGATCGCTATGCAAAGTCAAGACCTGGGAAGAATGACGCAACAGCAAAACGCAACACACGGACCAACCAACATGGAAGGAAGCCATAAAGAACAGTTACCAGGTGTTGAAGTGGAGCAAGATTACATTTATGGAAAGTTGAGGCATGTGGATATGACCACTATTCATGGAGCAAAGAAAGCAGTGTATGGCATGATCCCAGTCAATTCAGTAACTGCCATGGTTCTTTTTGACCCTAGTGCTTCGCACTCGTTCATCTCTGCCAAGTTTGTAGCTCGCCTGAAGATAAGGGAATGGCCAACAAAGAAGCTCATAGTAGTTCGTACACCAACTGGAGAAGTTGAGACAAACCGTGTATGCCGAGATGTTAGAGTCCAGATAAAGGAGAGTGAGTTCATAGTAAAGCTTAATGTTTTGGAACTTTCCGGAATCGATGTTATCCTTGGACAAGGATGGTTAAGGGGTCGTAAAAGTGAGGTCAATTATTCCCGACGTTCAGTGTTTTTAAGAACACCATCAGGCGAAAGGATTGAATATCAAGGTATGCCATTATCACCCAATGAATGTGAAGCAGGTCTGTTGGGAGATAGCAGTAGTAAGGTGCAAGAGGTTCAGGATCGATGTCTATGTTGCAAGCATTATGGGAATTCTTGTCTTCAAGAGAAGTCAACCAAGGATGAGGTCAAAGTGAACCCAAGTGGTGTAGTCAAGGAAGATAAGAAAAGGAAAGCAAATTCATTCGAGTCACCGTTGAGTTCTACTCCAGTATCACATCCAGTTTCAACTCTTGTTCAGACCAGCCTAGATCAGCAGCATCTAGAAGCTCCTCCAGTTAAGAACTTTCCACATGAGGTTTGCATAGATGGATGGACAATCACCTACAAAGAGTTCCAGCCACGGAAGCGAGTTAAGAAGCAGAATAAACTGGTAAAAGTCAATCCTCTGAGTCAGCAAGATGGCAGCACATCGAACAACACTTTTACTGCAGCAGATCCAACCAAAGGAAGATGTTATCATTGTCGACAGGAAGGACACTACGTAAGCTCCTGCCCCAAAAAGATCAACAACCGACTCAAGGAAGTAGCCACAACCCAGTCACTACAGAATAGTCACCAACAAGTGATGTCAGTGCCTGATGCAAAGAAAGTCCCTGATAGCAGTTGATAGATGAAGAGTGTACAAGAAAAGCTATCCTTGATGTTCTTGCAGATGTATCGTGTGCTAGTAGTTCTTGAACCCTTAGGTAATGAAACGTTAGTAACGAAGTTAAGTCAAGTCCTTGGCCCATGTGTGGCTTGTGAACCTGTGATTTTTGTTGCTTGTCCTTATGATGATGTTTGTTTTGCATCTTTGTAATGAGTGCAATGATTTTGTGGGTTTCTTCACAATCTCATTTAAGTTTAGTTGATAGGTTCATGCATAGATAGTTGGGTTTTTGCTCTTCTCTTGTCTTCCCTATCCTGTCTTTTCGAAGCAGTCTGTCTTTGTCAACTTATATCTCTGTTTATGGATGTTCAAAAATCATGGAATAATTCTGGACACAAGTAGACTTCATGATCTTTCTCTGAGCGCAAGAACCACCCTGATAGCTGTTATGATTTTGGAGTTATAAAATTCACAAGTTGATGCATCTGTGCTGTCTGGAATCTGGAACAGTTACTGTTGTCTGCTGTTTTGGACGACCTTAACTACAGAATCTGGAAAAGTGTTCTACATGAAAGTTGTAGAGGATTTCATAAGCTTTCCAGGAAGGTAAACTGCAACTTCATTGGATAAACAGAGCTCGAGTTATGGCTGTTTTACTGCACTGCTGTTTTGCTACTCGCGAGAAATTTCAGAATTCCTGTTCTTACCTTTACATATGAATTTTTCCGGGACATGAGAAGTTGGTTATGCCTGTCAACATGCTGGAAATAATATGCAAGCTACCCTTATATGTTCTCTAGTTGGTCTTTTCTTAAGGGGGGTAGCCATGATGAAGTTAATCTTGGACCGTTTTCAAGATGAAGTTTCTTACTATCTAGTGTTTTAATCGGAAGAATCAGTCATGGATGAGTCTTCTCTTGTCTCTCTTGCTATATCAACCTTGTCTTGTCGTCTCATGAAGCTATGGTTAAGTGTGTTATGAAGAGCTGAATCCTAACACATACATGTTGAAAAACAGATGGTTGCTACCAGGAGAAATGACTACGATGATGCTACAGGGAATGCTCACAACTCTAATCCACCGCCATCAAATCCTTCAGCTATAGAGCAGGTTTTGACAATGCAGACTCAACTATTACAGACCATTGCTCAAAATGTGTTACACAATCAGTATCAAGAACCACCTATTGACAAGCGTGGTGAATTTATGAAAGGACACCCACCGACATTCTCTCATACTAGCAACCCAATAGAAGCTGATGACTGGCTTAGAACTGTGGAACGACAACTTGACATAACACAGTGTGATGACCATGAGAAGGTGCTTTATGCTTCCGGCCAACTTCAAGGAATTGCATTAGATTGGTGGGAATCGTTCCAGTTTGAACATACAAATAAGAATCAAATTGGTTGGGAAGAATTCAAGAATGCTTTTAGATCTTACCATGTTCCAGCTGGAATAGTGGCGATTAAGGAAGAGCAATTCCTCAACTTGAAGCAAGGATTTATGTCAGTGTGTGAGTATCATGACATGTTCACCCAGTTGTCACGCTATGCGCTGGAAGAAGTGAATAGTGATGCTAAGAAGCAGAAGCGCTTTCTGAAAGGACTCAATGATGGTTTGCAATTACAACTGATGACGGTTGAATATGCCAACTATCAAACATTGGTGGACAGAGCAATTGTGATAGAGAACAAGCGTCGAGAGATGGAGGAGAAGAAAAGGAAAAGAGAAAGCCAATCTGTAGGTAGCAACATACACCACCCCTACGCTCATGCACCAGAATTCCAACAATGGAACCAGGAATCAAGTGATCAGTGGAATCTTGAACCTCCTCATGAACTCCATCAGTATCAGCAATCCAATGATGAAGTACTTCACTCCAATTCCCAAGAGCCATGTCTGTCACCTCCTAGTGACACCATGACGAAGATTAATACTCCCACTAGTGAGGGTTGTAACGATTGTGATGAGGTTAATCACTATGAGTATGACTGTCATAAGAAGTTTATGGAGAGCAATAAAAGTCAGGATGACGAACCACATCAAATACAAGAACAGGAGAATCAGGAGCTAGGAAGTAAAGTAAAAAGAAACTACATCCAAGGAATGTTAAATCATGTGTATATGATTAACAAACAAGGGGCTAAGGAAGTCGTGTATGGTTTCATTCAAGTAAACTCTGCTCCCGCCATTGTGATGTTTGATCCTAGAGCTTCACACTCGTTTATCTCTAGCCTGTATGTACAAGAACATAGGATGACTATGCTTCCAATGAGAAAACCAGTGATAGTTAACTCTCTAGAAGGCGAAATGAAAGCAAACCACATATGCCCAAAAGTTAGCCTTGACATAAATGGAGTAAACTTTGAGGCAAACCTTACTGTTTTGAAGTTGATGGAAATGGATGTTATCCTTGGAAAGGGTTGGTTATCTGCTTGTAAAGGAGTGGTTAAGTATGCCCAAGGTTTGGTGCTTCTAACAACACCGACAGGTGAAAGAATTGAGTATCAAGGTTTTCATCCTGTACTTGAGGAATACGAGAATGACCCATTAGAAGGGGTACCCATGGAGGACAGTAAAGTGGACTGTGAGTTTTCAGATATCAATACGAAGGAACAACTGCAGATCAAGTTTCCACATCTCTTTGAGTTGTAAGCCAATCAAGTTAGCGAGCAAGACAAGTTTGGGATAATCAAGTGTAATGATTTTTTTTCATGGAATCTTGGTACACAAGTTATGATCGTGAAACATCAGTGGTTTGATAAGTTTAGTATGCAAGTGTGAAGTGAAAGTGTTATCAAGATCTTTTCTCGTTCTCTCCTGTGCTCTGAGTCTCTTTCGAATCTCGGGACGAGATTCTCTTAAGGGGGGTAGATTTGTCACACCCTGAAATTTGCATTTCTTAAATTAGAATTAATATGATTTAATTATGAATTTTTGGTGCTCATAAAATATAGGGAAATAAAAATTTTCTATAAATTAAAATTTATCCTAGGGTTTAGAAACTTGTTTGTGCATTCATGTTGGAGCATTTGAGTTTTTGTGATGTGTGGTTTTGGCTAAAATTCAAATTGAGTTCAAAATGATTTGGAATTAATTTAAAAGGAATTTCATAGAAAGGGTTTTGAAAATAAAGACGTTTTGTTTTTCAAAAAGTTTGGAAAGTTTAAAGTTTCGAAAACTTGTTTTTTCTCCAAAAGTTTCAGAATCTATTTATTCTCCCAAAGATTCAAACAAGTTCAAAAGAAATTCACATTGGTTTGAAAATGTTTTGAAAAGGTTTTAAATAAAAAGAAAAAGGCAAAGCTCTCTTTCCCTCTCCCCTTCTGGTTTCCGGCTCGAAGGCCCAACCCGGCGCCCCATTCCTCCTCCCCATCTTCCGCGTGGGCCGGCGCAGAGCCCAGCTCAGCCTTCCCCTCTCCCCTCTCTCTCCGTCGCTCGCGTGGGCCGCCGCCCGGCCCAGCAGCACCTGCGCAGTGCCGCAGCCCCGCGCCGAGCCGAGGGTCCAGCCTCGGCGCTGCACTCGCGTGAGCATCGCCGCCTCCGTCTCGCCCGAGGGTCCAGCCTCGCGTGCGCGAAGCCGCCTCCGTCTCGCCCGAGGGTCCAGCCTCGCGTGCGCGAAGCCGTCTCCGTCTCGCCCGAGGGTCCAGCCTCGCGTGCGTGTCGCCGTTTCCGTCTCGCCCGAGGGTCGCCGCTCCCGCGCCCGCTCTCGCTGACAAAGCATCCCGCCTGTCAGCGTCCCATTGCTCCTTCTCCCTCCCGTCTCCGGCTCGAACTCGATGCCGAGTTCGACTCCATCGATGCTACGCGTCCTCGCTTGCCAAATCGACCGAGCCGACCCCTTAAATAGATTCCCCGGAGACCGCCGCCTCTCCCCACGCATCAAGCTTCTGCTCTCGTGCTTTAATTCGCTCCCGCGACGAACTCCGCGGCCGCCGTCGATCCGCCGTCGTCAACCCGACGCTTCAACGAGTTCCAGCCGTCGCAAGGTTCCTATCTAGCTTCGTCTTGGTCACGCGAAGCCATTACACCTTTTTCCCCTCTGTTTTCCCCTGGTTTCGCGTTAACCCGTGCTCGCCGTCGTTGCAGCGCCCCCGCTGTCCGCCTCGCCGCGCAATCCGCCGTCACAGAGACCTCACCGACGCCATCATCACCACTGGTGAGTCCGCTTTGTTCTCCTCTTTCGATTGGACCTACTTCCGAGGCCTCTACCGCTCTGTAGCGCAATCCCGAGCCGCGCCGCCGCCTTCCGGCCATGGAGCCGCCGCGTCCTTCTTTCTCCCCGGCGAAAGCGCCGCCGGTCTCACCCTGATCTAATTCGAGCCGTCCATTCTGGATCTAGCGCTCGGAATCACTCGATACCCCTTCGTTTGTCACCTTTGCTAAAGAGTCCCCCAAATATTTAGGTCTGAACCCGCGGTCCAACCAGCACTATTTCATGTGTCTTTGAAAACTTTCAATCTAGCCCCTGCGTTTTCTTCTAAATGAGGCGCAGTCCAGCCAGTTTCCAATTTCGTTTTATCTGCGAAAATCAAGTTTGATTTATTTACAAGTTTGCCATCAGATTTCAAAAGCTTATAACTTCTCCGTTTTAACTTCGATTTAGTCCGTTCAACTTGCGTTAGATTCGTTTCGAAAAGTTCTTTCTAAATATATAACTTTCAATACTGTTTTCTGAAATTAAAATTTGAGTTAAATCTAATCTAGTAATTAGTATCTTTAATCTTGTTTAGATCGTATCTTTCTCGTTATAACTCCGTTTAGAGTGATCTTCGCGTCTGTGTGACCGTAGTGGCACGTAGATTTGTTTCCAAAACTCTTTACCTTGTTTTCTTATGTTTGATGTACTGTTCTAATAATAGGCTATGTTTGCTTTTGCATGATTGCTTTTGGATGCATGTGTGGTATTATGTGATCGTATGTCCAGTCGGTGAGTTGTACGTTGGTGATCAAGAAGAAGTTCGTGACCAAGAGTTCAAGATCGAGAGTCAACCTTTGGAAGTATATAAGTCAACAGAAGAAGGATCTTGAGTTTAAGGCAAGTATAGCAATCAAGTGTTCTTTTCGCAATCATGATCATGTTACTTAATTAATGTATGCATCGGATGATAAAAATGGCTTATTAGCAACTTAAGAAATTATCTGTACGAGCACCTTCGGGATTTACAGTGCAACTGTTGGGGGTTATATGGCTCTGGCTTTAGCTCAGTATAAGGACCTTTTCTAGCTTGTTAGAGGTTACCGAAAGGCGCAAGAGGGGCTCCGATCTGTATGGTCTTGGCCGACCAAGTTGGTGCATTTTCTTTGGTTAGTCACTGCTTGGAGGGGAGATTCATGCTTATTGATGAGGAAACCTAGCGGCCCTAACTTGTTAGACGAACCTTTGAAAGGCTTCATCGTGAACCCTGCCGACTTTCCTTGGAAGTGAGTTAAGAGGCTGATCACCTCGGGTAAAAGGGCAATTCACGTCTCGCAGTGAAAGTGTACACCTTTGCGCAAAGTTTATTAAACTGATATATCAGCCTTGCTCAAGGATACGAGCGGCCTTGAAGACTTTTACATTTATGACTTATGTTGGTTAACATGTTCATTATTTACCGTTTTATGCCATTCATTATTTATGTTACATTGATCATGAGACTTGGGATCTATATCACTTGCTGCTATACTTGTGGAGTTCAACATGGACTCACTCTTGCTTTTCCCCACACCCCAGAGAGTTAAGCTTTGGAGAAGCTTAGGCTTGTGGTCAACCAGTCAGTTGTTCCCTGTGAAGTTGGTGTCTCCATCTGAAGATCGGAGTGTCTTTCCGCTGTCTGCTCTTTAAGGTTATGTTCTTTTGTTTTATATACGTTATATAAGAGCATTGTCTTTCGATATTACCCCTTATTTGTTGCTATATGTGAGATTTGACTTCCTGGGCTCACATATGGTGTATACCTGGTTTTGTTCTTAAAACCGGGTGTGACAGCAACGAGCGACATGTCGAGCGATTTCGATCTTCATCTTTGTCCACCAGAATTTTTGCTTCAAGTCTTGGTACATCTTGTTGCTGCCAGGATGGATGGCAAATCTGGTTGAGTGTGCTTCATCAAGGATTATCTGTCTCAGCTCAGGTACCTTGGGAACTACCAGACGGTTCTTGAACCATACCACTCCTTCATCATCAATCCTGAAACAGTCAGCCTTTCCAACTTGAACCTTTTCGATGATGTGCTTGATTCCGGAGTTATCTTTCTGTGCAGCTATGATCTGTTCTCTGATAGAGGTTTCTACTCTGACATTGCCTAGACTTCCTTGTGGAACCATTTCAATACCCAGCTTCTCTAGTTCATAGCATAGGGAAGATTCATAGGATTTCATAACCAGACAGTTACAGTATGACTTGCGACTGAGTGCATCGGCGACCACATTCGCCTTACCCGGATGGTAATGCACTTCGATATCATAGTCCTTGATTAACTCAAGCCATCTTCGCTGCCTCATGTTCAGCTCTTCTTGGGTGAAGATATACTTCAGGCTCTTGTGATCTGTGTACACATTGCAGGTACTGCCCAACAGATAATGACGCCATATCTTCAAGGCATGAACCACTGCTGCTAACTCAAGATCATGAGTTGGATAATTTTCCTCATGTCGCTTAAGCTGCCGCGAGGCATAAGCGATCACTCTTCCTTCTTGCATCAAAACGCAACCCAAACCAGTACCAGATGCATCACAGTAGACATCAAAGGGCTTCTCGACGTTTGGCTGAGCTAGTACTGGTGACGTGGTTAACAACTTCTTCAAAGTCTGAAAAGCTTGTTCACAAGCTGGTGACCAAAAGAACTTCACAGAATTCTTCAGCAACTCGGTGATAGGCTTGGCGATTCTGGAGAAATCTGGGATGAATCAACGATAATATCCAGCCATTCCCATAAAACTGCGGACCTTGTGAACAGAGGTAGGTGGCTTCCAATCCAGGATATCTGATACTTTTCCGGGGTCGACTGACACACCTTCAGCGGATAGGACATGACCAAGAAACTGTATCTGATCTAACCAGAACTCACATTTACTGAACTTAGCATATATGGACAAAGGTTCTGAAACGACCGATTGATAGCTTCATTGATACAAAGATAGCTGGCTTGATAAAGATGACAACAGACTGATAAGGGAAAAGGTACGAAAAGAAAGATACATGCCAGACTTGGCAACAGACAGACTAACGCCCCCAAACCTAGCCTGAGGTTTTAGGTAAGCAGATGGTACAGACACAAGGAGTCTAGTCGTCATCGATGAAGATCAACTCTTCGTCATCATCATCATCCTCGATGATAAGCTCAGGCTCTTCCTCCTCATCTTCATCTTCAACGTGGACATCTTCAGCAGGTTCCACTTCCTCATTCTGATCGGGCTCGTGTTCTACTTCAGGTTCCTCCACGACTCCGTCTTCGGGGTCCTCAACAACTGGTGGAATCACGGGGTGAAGCTGGTTGTGCAGCTGGTGTACTTCTTCATGAAGCATATCATTGAACTGCTCGATCTGGGCGGTGTACTGCTGCAATCCATGGAGCTGGGCTCTGGTGACATCCTCTCGGATCCATGTTGCATCACGCTGCTGGATAGCGCGAACCACATTCTGGTTAGCTTCCTCAAGAGCGGCTCGTGCCTCGTAGAACTCCAGGCGGGAAAGGTAGAAGTCATGCTCCATGTTCTCTATCTCAGCCTTCAGATTCTTGATTTCCTCCTTCAGGTTCTTGCGGGTGCGGCGGGGAAAACGACGACCATTGGAGGATTCTCCAGTCTCTTCTCCGGTGCGTGGCGCCAGCTGGTGACGCGGCACACCGTTCGGTCCAGTCGACTTGCGGGCGGTCAGCTTGATGCGAGCCATATCTGGACAAGAGGTTATAGATGAGAAAGGCTAGCAAGAAAAGGTATAGGTACACTATCCCAACGAACTCATTTATTTACTTAAGTGAATATGACATGATGCATGAATCGTTCCTACGGAACAAGGCAATGCAATACTTAACATATATATAGGGCTTAAAACATGTTGTTCCACTAGCTAGTGTTGCCATATGAGAAACAAGATGAGAGAAGCAATTTGGACTCAAAATAGTCAAGTTTAAATTTTGTTTGGACTCAAAAGAACTTTTGAAGTTTTCGCAAAAGAAACACTGCAACGTTAAAGTGAGATGCTCCGATACCACTCTGTGACGGAACGACCCTAATCCTATGGCCCACGTGTCCCTGTCAACCTCTGACAGCCGAACCCATGTTCCATGTGATTAAGACCTGTTCGCCACCGGGCTACATCAGCGCCCAATGTCCGCAGGATCACCTCACAATTCGGTTACAGCATTGCATACTTTTACAAATAACATCGGAATAAAGAGCGGAAGACTTAAATAACATTAGTTTTACAAAACGAGGTTTCAAATGAGGTAAGGAGTACGGTTATTACAAACCATTGTTCGGGTGATTCAAAGTAGACAACGTAGCGGAAACATTAACATAACGATACATGTAACACCCAGCCCGAGGGTGCACGTTTACTCATCGGCCTCATCGGCCTCTTCCTGGATGAAGGTCACGCAACAGGGTGCGAGACACATCGGGGTTTCAGGCATACCTGCAACATGGGTAACAAACCCTGAGTACTGGGGTACTCAACAAGACTTACCCGACTAAAGAAAAAGGGAGAAGACTCAGGAATGAGAGGCTTAGGGTAGTCAAGGTAAGGCTTAAGCAAGATCAAGTATTTTGCAGAAAATCATTTTTTGTAAACCTTATTTTATTTTTGAAAGATTCAGTATTCCTCAATTCTTCATCATTCATGATTCATTTTACATTTCAAAACATTCCTAGTTGAGAACCACTCTCCGTTGACAGTCAGTGGACCAAGTCTCCATAACCGAGGAGCAACGTTAATCCGGATAAATAATACTCAGCTGAGGATCCCTATCCACACTGCATATGTAGCACCCAAGCTTGCATATGCCAACTCGTCTACCACGATTCCTCCAAGATTGGGCCCGGTCCTACGCCACCCGGAAGTACAGTACACCACACCAATCCGGGACTTTAACCCACGTGGGTACATGCTACTTCTGCCATCTCTCCACTCCCAGTGCGCGGTTGTCGGTCCAATAAAGGATTCCTCGGAGCCAGAGCTTTCCGTAGTATGTGAATAGTTACAAGTCTTGACCAGCAGGCCCCTATACGGATGGTCCCTAATTTTCCAGCCAGAACTATACCTTGGTCATATCTCACCCAAGCGTAATAGTCCTGTCAGTTTTTCAACCATGTCCCGGTCGGTGTCAACTGTTGAGTCCCGGACTACAACATGACGACACCGTACGCTCGGACAACCTCTCCTCGCTATTAACTAGGTACGGATCAGATACCTAGCGAACAGCCGGGGAGTAAGACCAAAATTCCCATAAACATTCCTTAAGTGATCACACTTTTAAAATTGGCATTTTATTGCAAAGTCTAATTCAATAAGCATTGCTAAGCATTTTTCAAATACTTTTGAAAAGCAGGTATCGGGTGTATCAGTGGTCAAGGTGGATAGTGCATCAATTAGGATACCACACAACTCCTATAAACCTAATGCAATAATTTAACTCAAAAGCATTTAAGAAAATCATTTTATAAAATTCAAGGAAAGGGTTAAATGCACCGGGGCTTGCCTTGGATGGCAAAGAGAGCAGACTCGGGGTAGGTATAGGTGTTGGAGCTCGGGGTCGCCTCGGGAGTTGGTTCGTCAACAGCGGCCTCGACTCTGGTACCTTCTTCGTCAACTATACGGATGCAATGATGAATGCTCATGAGAATGATGATATGGACTTATGGTGCAAGACAATTCCACTGAATCTAGATTACTCTTAGGCAAGGTATAATCGAAATCTAGGTTGAGCATAAAAGGTAACCATTTCTTTCTTAAGCATTATTGATGTTAGGACTTATTATAATTATCCTAAGTATTAACCAAACATATCATCACAAACATCATAGACCAAAGGGTAGGGGTCTATGAACATCAATCAATCCAAAGATCACATCATTAAACACTTATTACCAACCCTAATCCATCTTTTCTATTTTCCTTATTTTATTTAAAAGGTCATTTTATGAAGTTGCTCCAAAAATTACCAAATTAATCACATAAGTTCATTAAGGCATAAACAGATGGCAAAACAAATCTCATAATTTTTGGAGGTCATTAAGGTGTTCAAATAATTCCAGACATTAATTAACAAAAGGCACTATTTAACAATTAAAGATAAATGCTCAAAAATCAACTTGTTCTAAAAGACTTCAAAATTTTACCAGAGGTTCAGCATGTTATAACAAGGTCACAAAAATTTATCTCAAGATTTTTGGAGTTATAAATGATTTTCTAAAAATCCAAAACTATCCATTTATTAATTAAAAGAGGGATTTTACATTTTCAAATTCTTGCAGAAAAGTCAAGTTTCATATTTTTATAAAATACTACACAGTGCAAGGAGCATACCATAATTTTCTCAGCATTTAAGGAACAACAGATTAATTCACACAAAAAAGAGAAAACAGAACACTATTCACAACTCCCCAAAAAGGAAAAAGAACACTGTGCTCCTTATATGAAGGGCTCGGGCGAAACAGGCTCGGGCGAGTCGGAAAGTGAGTGCTCCGTCCGAGGCCTGGCCCGGAGGCTCGGGCGAAGCGGAAGGCTCGGGCAAGACGGAAGGCTCGGGCGAGACGGAAAAACAAGCGTCCGTCCGAGGCCTAGCTCGACGAAGCGGAGGGTGCACGAGTTCGCTCGAGGCCTGGCTCGAGCGAAGTGGTGAGGGTCTGTCCGCTCGAGGCTCGGGCTCGGGCGAGACGGAAACGTGTGCTCGAGGCTTGGGCTCGGGCGAAACGGAGTGGAAGCAGAGGCCGGAGGCTTCGGGTGCTTACCACGGATCGGAGGCAGGGCTCGAGGGTGTGGCTCGGCACGTGCTCGAGGGTGAGGCTCGAGGAAGGAGGCTCGACACGTGCTCGAGGGGCGGTGGTTCGGTGGAGCTCTTTCGGCGGCGAGCGGCGAGCGGCACTCCGACGACCCTGCGCAACACACGAGACCGCAAGGGCCTGGTCAGAGTCGCACGGAACCAAGGAACACGACACGGGGGTCGGTGAGGGATGATCATGGCCGGAGACGGCGAATTTCACGAACCCGAGCTCGCCGGGTTTCTGCCGGAGATGGGAACGATGGGGTTACGCCGGGCGATTGGAGGCGGGGGAGGTGAAATTGAAGGGTGGGAAAGCTTCACGAGCTCAAGGCGGAGCTTCTGAGCTAGGTGGTGGAGCGGCGGAGGCACTAGACTGGCCTGGCCACGGTGGCGGAGAGGATGAGAAGCTCGGGGCTCCGGCGGGGCTTTTTATAGGCGCGGCCTGAGGCCGGTAGAGAGCACGGCGAGGCGCGGATAAGATCGGCGGGAGCGTGCGCACTCGATTGCGCTAAGGCGGAGGGGCTGGCGTGCAGCCGGGGCCGGTGCGCAAGCTTGGCCGGCAATGGCCACGCGGCGGCGGCGCGCTGGACACTGTAGGGGCCGAGAGCGAGGGTCAGCGCTCGCGTGCGGGCGCGGAGGGAACAGGGAGACAGCGGCGGCAGGATAAGGGCGCGTGGGGAGCAGCCGTATGCGCTGCAGGCGCGGCGCCGGCGCCATGGCCGGGCCCCCCCTCCCCCTGGCTCTACGGGAAGAAGAACAGTGTAGGGGCTAGGGTTTGACTTTTGGCCAGTATCTGTATTTTGCAAAAATCTCCCAAAATTTGAAATGTGCGACAAAAACTCAAAATACCAAAGTTGTTCAGAATAATGAGATCTACAACTTTGTCAATATGAACATTTTCAAATTCCAAATAGTTTTTGAACTATATTCAAAAACAGAAAAGGGGACACTTTTCAAATTTGATTCAAATCAAAATTACTTTGGATTTCAAACTGAAACTTGAAAATTTTCATATAGGAAAGTTGTTCCATTTGACAAAACCTACAACTTTGCTAATATACACTTTTTCTGAAACTCAATAGTTCTTGAATTAATTTTGAAAACTCAAAAAGGGACAAAAACTGGAGTTTGAATGAATTTGAAATTACTTCAAATTTTATATAGAACTTTGAAAATCTGTAAATACCAAAGTTGTTTCTATTGGCCAGATCTACAACTTTGCTTTTTGGACCAACCTCAAATTCTGAATAATTTTGAATTACAAAAAGAGGGATAAAAATCCAGGGTTTGGAAATCAGGGTTTTGCAAAAGGGAAAATCAAATCAAAACTGATTTTTGAACTTTGATCAATGCAGCAAACATCAGGGCACTAAATTTGAACAAGAATTAAATAGAACTAGGCACAGAGGTGAAATTACCATTTTGCCCTTATAGAGAGAATTGGGCTTTTAGGGTTTTTGGAAAGGGAATCAAAGCATAGTAATTAGGCAAATCAAATGCATCACAGGAAATGATTAATGCTTAAGATGATGACATGTCAAGTTAATTACATTTAAACACCAGGGGTGTTACACGGGATAACTTTTCAGATAATATCAGAAAATAAGGTTAAGTTTATTCAGTCACGTTTTCCGCTGCAAAGTTTATTTTTGTTCTTTAATTAAATTCGAACCAACGGGAGAATTTAATTGTTGGAACAATTTAGAAATTCAGAAAATTTGTAATATTGTTATATTCTGACCAACGTTGATTATATCAATATTATAAATGTTTTAGCTTCATCAGTTTTATGCATTATTTTTATTTTCTGCCCAACGGTGATATAGAAATAATACAGAAGGAATTGTATGTTTTAATACTGACCAACGTTGTTTTAAAACATGCAATTTTTATGGATAAGATATTATTTGTGTTAAAGAATCTCACTATTCTGTCAATGGTTTTCAGGAATCAACTGGATCGCTCAGATTCCACCTCTGACTGGGAACAACTATAAGAAGTGGCGCGAGCAGCTTGAGTTAGCCTTGGTCATGACGAACAATGACCTTGCTCTCTCATCACCGTGTCCCGTTGCTCCAGAGGAGCCTGTGAGAGAGGAGAATGAGGAAGATGCCGCTTTTGCGACACGCAAAAGGGATCATGCTGATAAGAGGATGTCCTATGATCTTGAGAAAAGGCAATGGGACAGTTCCATTAAGAAATGTCTCACTTTAGCTAAGGCTACTATTTCAGAGCCTATCAGAGGGTCCATCCCTGAGACACCCACCATTGCTGAGTATTTAGATCATGTTAAGAATCAGTTCCATGGAACTACTAAGTCTCAGGCAAGTGCTCTTATCAAAGAGCTTTGCAATAAGAAATACAATGGTGGTGGCGTTAGAGACCACATACTTAGAATGAGCACCATAGCTGCTAAGCTTGAGTCCATGAAAATTAAGTTACCCGATCCTTTTGTCATTCACATGATCTTTGCCTCACTGCCAAGTGAGTTTGACACTTTTTGTGTCAACTATGATATGTTGCCTGATGACTGGAACATGGACAAGCTCATTAGTATGTGTGTGCAAGAGGAAGAGCGCATTAAGGCTTCACATGGGGACTCTGCTCTCTATGTGAAGGATAATAAGAGAAAGTTTTTCAATAAGAATGCTAAACCACAAGGGAAACCTAAGTGGGATGGCAGCTCATCCTCCAATGCTAATGCAAAGGGAAAGGCCCCTCAGTTCCAATCTCAACCTCAGTTCCACCCTCAGCCACAGTTCCCATCTCAGCCTCAGTACCAGAAGGGACAGAAGATCCCTGTAGACAAAGATCAGTGCATGTACTGCAAGGAAAGAGGGCATTGGATGAAAGATTGCCCTGGGTTCCTGAAGTTCCTGAGTAAGAATGGTGAGGATATTATTACATTTGTAGATGAATCCTTGTTTCTAAGTTATGACAAATCCACATGGTGGGTTGATTCAGGTGCAACTACTCATGTTGCTAATTCTTTTCAGGGGTTCGCTACGAGGAAGATCCTGCAAAGAGGAGAAAGAACCATTAAGGTGGCTAATGGAGTACAAGCCGACGTCCAAGCCATTGGAGACGTATCATTAGAATTAGTAAATGGTTTTGTACTCAGGCTTCATGATGTACTCTATGTTCCTTCTTTGCATCGAAACTTAATAAGTGTGTCTAAGTTAGATGATGATGGATTGGCTTGTCATTTTGGAGATGGCAAGTGTAAGATATTTTTTAATAATCAGTGTGTTGGTCTTGCCTTCCGACAAGACAAACTTTATTTGTTATCCATCTCTGAGAATGTTAATGTTATAAGTTCTGAGAATAAGATTGCTTCCTCGTCTATGAATGTAAGTAAAAAGCGTAAGAATATTCAGGTTGACTCTTCGAAATTGTGGCATTGTCGATTAGGCCACATTTCGAGGGGGAGAATTGATAGATTAGTCAAGACTGAAATTCTTCCGCCATTAGAACTATCAGAATTAGATCAATGTGTTGATTGCATTAAAGGTAAGTATGTTAAGAAAATTAAGAAAAATGCCAAACGAAGTACAGGGACTTTAGAAATAATTCACACCGACATATGTGGACCGTTTCCCGTCATGAGTGTGGATGGTTACGACTCGTTTATAACATTCACTGATGACTACTCACGTTATGGCTACATCTATCCGATTAAAGAAAGATCAGAAGCTTTAGATAAGTTTAAGATATTTAAGGCAGAAGTAGAAAATCAACACAATAAGAAAATTAAGATAGTAAGATCAGATCGTGGTGGAGAATACTATGGGCGACATACCCCGTATGGTCAAGTTCCAGGACCTTTTGCAAAGTTCCTTCAGGAGCATGGCATAGTTGCTCAGTATTCAATGCCAGGAGAACCTCAGCAAAATGGAGTGGCTGAAAGAAGAAACCGTACCCTGATGGATATGGTAAGAAGCATGGTCAGTTACTCCACTTTACCGATAAGTCTGTGGATGGAGGCGTTAAAAACCGCCATTCATATCCTTAATCGTGTACCCAGTAAGTCGGTGCCTAAAACACCGTATGAGTTATGGACAGACAGAGTACCCTCACTTAAGCATTTAAGGGTGTGGGGCTGTCCAGCTGAGGCTAAAGTCTTTAACCCAAATTCAGGAAAATTAGATCCTAAGACTGTTAGTTGCCATTTTATTGGCTACCCAGATAGATCAAAAGGCTACCGCTTTTATTGCCCTGACAGGCATACAAAGTTTGTAGAGACAAGACATGCTGAGTTTTTAGAACATGATGTGATCAGGGGGAGCAAGGTGGTTCAAGAAGTTAACTTAGAGGAGAAACGGGTTCACGCCCCTACTCCAATGTTTCAGGAACCATACTTCATGCTACCTGTTGTTGCTGTGCCAACGGTGTCAAGCACTGTAGTGTCAGTGCCTGTTGTTGAGCCTCCCTTGCCGACAGAAAATCTGGAACCTGTCCTTTAGGAGCCATTAGAACCACCTGTCATGCATGGGGAAGAACAACAACAGCCCCAAATGGCGCCAAATAATGAGAACATTAGAAGGTCACATAGAGTTAGAAGATCAGCTATCTCAGATGATTATGAAGTCTATGAGGCCGAAGAGTTTCATATGGAGGATGATCCCACTACATACGAACAGGCCATGAGCAGCGAGCACTCATATAAGTGGTTGGAAGCCATGAAAGATGAGCTAAGATCCATGGATTCCAACAATGTTTGGGATTTAGTGGAAATTCCTAAAGGAGCCAAAACAGTAGGCTGTAAATGGGTCTACAAAACCAAATGTGACTCCCAAGGGAACATTGAGAGATATAAGGCGCGACTTGTGGCAAAGGGTTTTACCCAAAGAGAAGGAATTGATTACAATGAGACTTTTTCACCTGTCTCATGTAAGGATTCTTTTAGAATTATAATGGCGCTAGTGGCACATTATGACTTAGAGTTGCATCAAATGGATGTTAAGACGGCATTCCTTAATGGGGATCTAGAAGAAGATGTTTACATGGCACAACCGAAAGGTTTTGTTGTGGAAGGAAAAGAAGAGATGGGATGTCGACTAAGAAAGTCCATTTATGGGTTAAAACAAGCTTCGAGACAGTGGTACTTGAAGTTTGATAACACAATAAGACGTTTTGGGTTTAAAGCTAATGTTGAGGATAACTGTGTGTACACAAAGTTTAAGAATAGTAAGTTCATCTTCTTGGTTCTATATGTGGACGATATTTTGCTGGCAAGCAATGATGTCGGTCTGCTAATGGAAACAAAGAGGTTCTTATCCTCACATTTTGATATGAAGGATCTCGGTGAGGCCTCTTTTGTTCTGGGGATAGAGATTCACCGTGATAGAAACAGAGGGGTATTAGGCTTGTCTCAGAATGCATACATAGATAAGATACTTAAGAAATATAGTATGCATAAGTGCAGCCCGTCACCTGCACCCATAGTCAAGGGCGATAAGTATGGGGAACATCAGTGCCCCAAGAATCAGATAGAGCTCGAGCAAATGAGATCAGTTCCTTACGCATCCGCTGTCGGAAGTTTACAATATGCTCAAATTTGTACTCGCCCTGACATAGCCTTTGTTACCGGGTTACTTGGCAGATATCAGAAAAATCCAGGCATAGAACACTGGAAATTAGTAAAGAAAGTCTTGCGTTATTTGCAGGGCACAAAAGGCTTCATGCTAACCTATAAGAGATCAGATTCCCTTGAGATTGTAGGGTTCTCAGATTCAGATTATGCGGGGGAGGAAAGAAAATCCACTTCGGGTTATATTTTCACCCTTGCAGGTGGGGCTATATCGTGGAAAAGCTCCAAACAAACTCTCGTTACATCATCCACAATGTATGCGGAGTTTGTAGCATGTTATGAGGCCTCGGGGCAGGTGAACTGGCTTAAGAAATTCTTACCCGGATTAGCAGTGGTAGACAGCATTCAGAAACCACTTAAGTTATACTGCGACAACAATCCTGCAGTTGAATATGCTCACAACAATAGGTCAAGTGGTGCTGCCAAACACATTGACATTAAGTACTATGTTGTGAAAGATAAAGTTCGGGATCATGTCATTAGCCTTGAGCATATAAGTACAGATAAAATGTTAGCGGATCCGTTGACAAAAGGCTTACCACCCAACGTGTTTAGAAGACACGTAGCCGGCATGGGGTTAAGGGAAAGCCTATGATTCCTGAACACTTAGGGCCCAAGTTAGAACTCTGTTTCAAATTAGAGAGATGTATTGTAGCCGTCAAGTCCAACGACGCTTGGTTGTGACGACGAGACGCGCTCGACGCTTTTCTCTATAATGGAATAGAGTCATATAAGTTGAGTATTTAAGATAAGAATAAGATAAGTTATTAGGAGATCAAGGGGGAGAATGTTAGTATTGATCTCCCTAGTTACTGGGCCCAACGGCCCTTTTATCTAACTTGATCCGCTCCTGATCGGGGAGCCCAACCCATTAATGGTTGGAGGGCCCCTGTCACACTGCGGGATATAAAAGGGAGGTGGGGGCCAAGGCACAATGCACGAGGTTCGTCTGAGCCGCCAGAAACCCCCCCACCGACACCCCAAACCCTAATCCGATCTAGGGCTCGCAGCCAGTGACGGGAAGCCCCCTCCGCCGCCGTCGCTGCATCGACCCCGACTGCTCCCTCCTCTACCACGACGTGCTCTTCACCGCCCCGGCTTCCTCGACTCCATGGCGGACGCCGGATCAAGCTCCAAGGGCGGAGATGGTTGTAACCTTAACCCCTTTTGTCTTTTACTTCTACTGTTATGCATATTAAGCACTACTACACTTGCTGTTCGCCTTGAATCCCGAGTCTATTAACCCTAAGTAATCTAACAGGTCGTCCTACATAGATGCCATGTAGGCTGAGATTTGAGAGCTGTTTCTGGAGTTGAAGCAATTATTTAAGGGGAAAAATAGTAGGGGAGCTATAGCTCTTTATTCAGAAGTACTAGACGCCATGATTCAAGGTGCAGTATCAACAAACTAATGGCTCGGCTACTTCGTTAATTTTACTGCAGGGGCCACATGTTCTATCTCATTTGTCACACAAAAAATGGCCAAACTAATGGGAGCAGTTGACTATGGGTACTCACCGCCACCGCCGCGCGCCTACAGGATCTTCGAGGTTGTTTGCTTGTCCTTCAAGCGGCTTCTACGGCTGAATTTTTATGAGAAAAAAGCACTGTTCTTGGTTCCCAGAGGTAACCGGTGCTAGCGATCTGGCAAAAAGGAGCGAGACACGACTGCCTTTGCCTAGGCTACCCCCGCATGAGGGCTAGACGACGCCCACATAGATGCTAGCCGGGGAGCAGGACAGCTGGACTTGAATTTGTTTTTGTGATTAAAATTATCTCTATGTCCTAAAGTTGTTGTTGTTGTGTGCATGGTAGGTAATTAATTTGAATTTAAATTCATAGGGTTATATTAATTAGATTAAATTTCATGGTATAGGTGAATAATTTAGATGTAGATTTTTTTCAGGTAACCCATGTTTAGGTGTTACCTAGCTGCTAGAAAACGATGTGCTAATTAATTCGTTAGGTTTTTACTCTCACCATGTTGGTATAACTACTGATGTACTCTCGGTCTTTACTTCAAGAGACATTATAATTCCTATATATATAGGCGGCCGATCAAACAAAAGAAACAAGGTCCACTCACAGGTTTGGACCCCATTACACCACAACCGTTAATCAGCGACTGACCTGAGTTGTTAAAAGTTGATAATTAATATTGAACGGTAAGTCGCTAAAGGTTCCTCTCGGATGGTCAGTTGCTAATATCAAATACGGCGTTGGACGATCCGTCGCTATATATATTTTGCTTTTGCATCGAATAGTCAGTTGCTATATGTCAGTAATAGAGTCACCTAGTCCGTGGCTAAATAAATTGTCCATGGGCGCCATATTTTTGGGCCTTTCACGCTAAAATTTTGGCTCAAAACTCACTGTAAACCCTAGTGCGACCGGTCGCACTGGGACGCGCCGCACACTTCATTCTCCCGTAACTTACCCTCAAAAAAAAAAACTTCAATCTCCCGTAACTCCGCTCGACTCCTCCCCAGTCTCGCTCGTCGCTGCCGTCGTGCCCCAATCCGTGACCTTCGTCCCCAGTCCCGTGTGCACATCACTATAGTGGGAACACGCAAGATGGCCGCTCGTTGCTGGAGGTCGAGCTCCTGAACGGAGGAGCACAACTCAGCTTCCCCACGTGATCTGCTGATCCACACATCACTACCGTGGGAGCACAGCTTAGCTTCGCCCCAATCTGCTGATCTGCGATACTGCAAGGCTCTGCCTCCATGACTATGCAACGCAGCTCAGCTTCCCCCACGTGAGTCCGCTGGCTGACGCCTGTCCGACCGCGCGTCTTCGCGGCTCCGCCGGACGCCGCTGCCTGCGTGCTGCGTAGCCGTGGCTCCCGGCTCCGCTAGGCGCCAGCAGTCCGCCGGCGGCCATTATTGGGCGCGCCGAAGCAGCTGGCCGGGGCCGGCGAGCGGCGACCGTCCGCCCGACTGCTCGTCGCTCGTTCCGTGCTTCAGTGCTTCCCGGCTCAGACTCGAGTTTACTTGCTCTAGTGAGTGCATCTGATTTTTCAATTTAGGGTTTGAAGTTTGGACATTGGAGAATGGGGATTAGACTGTAAATTAGGCTTATGGAATAGGGATTGTAGATGTGTGAGCCTATATTTGAATGAAATTTCTTGCCATTTTCCAGGGAACTAAGTCATGAAGAAATCAAATTGACTAAAATTTATAGTCATTTTACTAATTTTTTTCTAAATTGGGCTAAAATTTTTTGTGAAGTGATTGTGAATTTTGTCTTTCGACGTGAAACATTAGTGCCACACCCTTATGCTGAAATCAAGACTCTAGGGATGCTGTAAAGATGCAGGTTGCCTGGCCATTTAATCGAGTAATGTCCACTTGATTCAATTCCTTTCTTTATATGTGGTGAGTGTATCCACAGTTCCTAATTGTTATATTTTTGACAGTTGAAGGTCTGTAGTCAGCAACCAAGATCTCAGGGTGTTGCTGGTTCTTCATAGAGATCTTCTCAAGCTGCTCTTATTCCTCAGAGATCTTCTCAAGGTATCGGCTCGCTGCTCCTTAATTAGGAGATGTTCCTTCCTCCATAGCCTATTTGGTCTAGACACATGATTTAATTTTTAAATTTGGACAAGAAACCTACTAGACTCAGGATAACAACCTAATTGAAATGTAGTGGTCAGATCTGTGGTAAAGTTTCTAGGATCAACGCTCAAAATTGAAGCTACATTATTAATTTTACTGTGCTCATTGACAGACCAAATACCATTTATTGTGCTCATTAACTTTATTGTGCTCTCATCAACGTTCCTAACTACCATGATAGTATTCCTATGTGGAAAGCAGCAGCAGCAGTAGCTGTTTTGATCATTTCATTTCATGGTGCTCTGCCTGGCTGATCTCAGCCCAGCAAGGTACAGAGACGTACAATACTTGGCCGTATCTTAATCTGCTGTGTCGATTGCTCGCTCGTACTAGTAGTGTGATTTGTGATTGCTCTGTGCTGTGCCTTGGAGGCCATGCTGCTGCTACACACTCGTAGTCTGGTCGTCACCGGTGACGGTGGTGCCTGGTTGCATTGGCTGGCTGGCTCCTCCTGTGCCTTTTTTTTGTGTAGTCTAGGACCTGTAGCATGCTTGAGTGTGTTGTACATATGCTGAATTGTGAGATTGATCAGAGACAGCAGAGAGAAAACAAAAGAGAGACTAGGCGGTGCTGGCTTGCTGGGTCTAGTAGGTCTATATGACCCATGTCATTTTTTGTTTACAAATTTCATGATAAATGCTAGACCAAGTACACATACTGTATATGTAATGTTTTATATCTATTGTGTCATGTTATGAAATACCATCAACATGTCGTAATTAGATTGCTTACTCTAGGTGATACAAGATCATCTCAGAGACACTAGACGGTGCTGCTTTTGCCAATAAGGGTGCTTAAAACAAATTTGTTGCAGAATCATCTCATGGGGTTGTTGCTAGCGACTTGTTGATAGAAAGCCATTGAATTATCTTTGAATGCTTTTGGACTACGGTCTAGTAGTTTTAGTTAATTGGTGGACTCAAACCTATCTTTTGATCATGGTGGGATCGCTTTTGGATGATGGCTTTCACTCAACAAGAAAACAATGCATGTTGTACAACCTGATGACTTAGCTATATTTTGTATTTAGCTAATATATATATATATGCTTGTATGTGTTGGCAAGAAACTTAAGCTAGTGGCATGATTATATATTGTACTCATTTGATATGGATGAATGAGAGTATGGTTAATATCATTTGTGTATGTCATTGAATACTGTATTGGTTCTAAATGTGGTTCAATTTTAAATGTGATAATGTCATTTGATGTGGATTATTATTTTTACATATTCAATTGAGCTTGACTGACTATCAGTTGCTAAAAGTTCTTACTGTGATGAACTATCCGTGGCTAAAAGTTCTAACATGCGGTCTGTTGGTGAAAGCTGGAGCGATGGACGGTCCGTCGCTAAAGATGAAGTCGATCGCTGTACACATACAACCACGGCTTCAACAACAACTGCTAGGGTCCGTTGCTATAGCTTTCAACAACGGACCGTCAGTCGTTGTAGACCCCTTATAGCAACTTTAAGTCAGTCGCTGATTAAGGGTTGTGGTGTAGTGCCCTCCAGTATATATATATATATATATAGCAAGAGGAATAGACGGTTGGTTGATCACCACACACACACAAACGCAGACGCGCGCGCACACACACACACGTGTAAGCCAGCCAAGAAAGCAATTGCTGACATCCTCCACATATGTTACATGTGTGTGTATTGCCATTCCAAGTTTTACAAAGTATGCCACCCTACTTGTGGTTGTGGCTGCACAAACACAACAAGCCAGCCGCCCTGAGTGGCAATACCAAAACTCAACTCGATCTCTAGGAATAGAAGACATCAGAAATATGGAAAATCGAATCCCAAATTGATACAGACGCACAAGGAGATATTACAGTGCACGAGGTTGTGGAGGCCACGAAAGGATACACCAAGCTAGCACGAGTTTCTCTTGAAACATTCCACACTGCACATTCTACTCGCCAACCCTAGCCAATCTCTCCACAGACCACCACAACAATAGCAGTGGTACGTTGTGCTCATTATAGATATTGCACGATAGCGGTCCCACGTGCCACAGTGCAAAAGTGCATGCCAAGAAGGTGTTCAAGGGAGCCAGGTGCATGATAACTTGGAGCCTTTTTGTCTCCCTTGGGCCCTTTCCTCCACTCACATGACTCTTGCTAGGGGTAGTGAAGATGGCTCTATGGTAGACATCAGCAATTTGTTCTTCTTCCCTGCCACGTTTGGAAGACAGACATAAAGGGCGGTCAAGCAGTACATAAAAGACCATTTGTCCATGGTTCCATTGATGCCCTTGGTTGGATTACAGAAGAGAGCAGCTTGTCTTAGAATGCAAAATATTATAGTCCAAGGCAATTAAGCTCTTCGCTTCTCAAGGGCCACCACTTACTTTTTTTATTAGTCAATAATGTTGAACCTTATGCAGTCTGCCACACACTAAGAACAGTGACTCCAAATAAAAGAGTTGACATAATTTGTTATATCGACTGATGTCATAAGTCTGTGTAAGGGGCATTGGTATAATTTTATACCTATCGACACATCTATACCAACCGATAGTCAGATGCTCATGGTTGTACCGATCAATGTTTTGTTATGTTATACCTACCAATGGTTTGATGGAATATAACTTTTTACGAACCAACACTCCAACGTATGGACTGACATGATTATACAATTAATTTCACATCAACCTGACATGCTTATACAATTAGTTTCATATCAACCAAACAATCTCAAGCTTACTCACGATCAATAAAATTTCACATCCGAGAGCAACCACATAATTAGTCAAACATGTCTCAAGTGTTTGTAGAAGCCAACATTTGCATTTGTATCATCTTTACAAATGGAGAAACAACATACACAACCCTTAGGCCTTCCGCAGTGTGGTAGTAGTGCCTGAAAAAATATGGGTCCAATGATCAGAAAGGAGCATCGATTCTTCAAACGCTGCAGTGTATCAGAAAAGGCACCAAAGCTAGCTTATACTGCAGCAGGGACCCACATCAAATATAATAGTCCTAGAGGAGGGGATGTGACTTTTGTTGCATGATGACTTTAACTGCTACAAGTTGTTGTACAAATAAACTAATATTACTTTGTGGTTTGGGCATCGGTGCTTCGACATGCTCCGCTCCCATTTATTCTGGCACTACTCCAAATTGGCACCACATGCTGCAGTGTTACAAGCGTTGCCCAGACACTCTCTCTCCCTTTTCTGGCACCACTCTAGCTATACATTGTGGAGGGCCTTAGTAGCTAGATCAAATTGCACCCCGCAAGTCATACGAATGTTGGCCTTACAATCTACTATATGTACTACTTCCTTGCTAGTTACCCTTTGCTAGACTATCTTTTGTCAAACAAAACTCCTCTCCATAGGTATCAAAAGATGAAAATCTTGGACGAGACATTCTGTGAAGCAGTGATTTACGGACAGGAATCAAATTATACATGTTTGTTGTTAGATTTCTATTCTTGACTTCATCAGAAGCTCATAATTGATCTATTATTGTTATGCACATGATGCCAATAATTCTCTTCCACAAAGAGCTCACGTGACGCCAATTCACACCACCTCCACTCTAGAGGTTGAATTAAAGTTTGAAAAGGTCACACTCATAAGAGTGAAGCTGATAAACAAAGTCTCATAGCTTTACAACAAACTATGAAATGAAAAGCTCAGTGGCCGATATGAAACACCTTAAAGTCTGAAGCAAGACCACCAATTGTTGCATGGAGAAGAGAACTCACTGAATCAGCTGAGAGACAAAACATGCAAGGACCTAACGAGACCTTATCAAAAGAAGCAACCAAGTTCAGATCGAGCAGAAGAAACTGGAACCCTGAGCTAGCTGAGACCAGATGTCCTGATCATAGCATATTGACGTGGACCCGACTAATGATCAAGACCAGGAAGATCCACTGAGGTCAAGAATCGGACATGATCAACCGGAGGTGTTCACCGGAGAGGAGATCCTTGTTGGACAAGCTTCTCTGAAATGATTCAACTTCAAGTCAACAAGGAACTAACTTGTGTCGATCTTTTTTATATCCTAGTTTTCCCTGCAACGAAGGCAAGCCCCGGTTCATTTAACCATTTCCTTGGATTTACAATTACACTTACTTTCGATAACCTGATGCATTAGATATTGATCAAATAAATGCTCTAAACCTGTTGATGCATGATCAACTTTGTTATCGATATATCATTCCTTGATACCTGCTTTATGCAAATGATAGAAATGCTTAGCCTTGCTTTATGAAGCTTTTGATAAATGTTTTCAATACTTATCGTTTTGGAATGATAATGGAAAAGAATGATGGTTAAGACCAGACGGGCACATGCATCGAACCTCGGGTTGGTGTAGGGTGATCCGGATGTGTCGTATTAGGGTTAACCGTTGTTGGCCTGCTAGATTGAGAAACTGTGAAGTACCGATCATATGCTACGGTAAGCCCTACTTTGGTGGTTCTTAAATGAGAACGGCTAATCGCGCACTGGGAGTGGAGAGATGGCGGGAGTACTAGCTACCCTCGTGGGTTAAAGTCCCGGATTGGAGGTGTACATGTACTCTCGGGTGGCGCGGACCCGGTCTTGTTTGGAGGATCCGAGGCTAGGGTTGGTATATGTGTGATCTAGGGTCTACATATATCGTATGATCGTGGAAAACTCCCAGATCTGGTTGAATCGGTATGAATCGTCGTGCTCCTCGGTTAAGGCGACTCAATCTTTCGACCCGCATCGTAGAATAAAATGGAACTTGTTTAAGAAAGAATGATAATGATCTTTCACTAGTGTTCACTTTCAATTCTTACCAAGTCCTTAAATGATTAAGTAAAATTTGGATCTAGGATTACTTTAGTAAGCTTTTATGCAAATGAAAAGTACTGTTGAGCCTACCCAAACTAGTATGACCCTGAAGTCTTTTCTGTTGACGGGTAAGTCTTGCTGAGTACCGACAGTACTCAGGGTTTGTTAATTCCCTGTTGCAGGTTTCTTTAACAGGTGATGTTGATCATGATCATGTCAGTGGGCTTGACGTGATCTGGTTGTTCCTCTTCTCCAACTTAGGTACTCCGCCTAAGTGTGGCTCCATAGTACTTCTCTACTTCCGCAATACAAGTTATGTTATGTAAAAAGTAACTTATTCATGTTTTGTAAAGCTTATCTATCTTGCTTCCGTACTCCGATGGTATTTTGTATCAACTGTTGTAATGTTGTGATTATTCCACCCTTCATGATGATGATCCTGTGGTTCGTGGATAATTCGGGGTTCTCTCGGGGACACCCGACAGATCTTTCCAGTAATGTGCTTCATTTGCACTGTCATTGGGCTCCTTATGATGATGACGTGTGCAGGTGGGCCACATTAATGGGAGGTTCTGCCACAGAAATGGCGAAAGATTGAGTCTCCTTAACCGAGGAGCACGACGATTCGAACCGATTCAACCAGATCTGGGAGTTTTCCACGATCATACGATATATGTAGACCCTAGATCACACATATACCAACCCCAGCCTCGGATCCTCCAAACAAGACCGGGTCCGCGCCACCCGAGAGTACTTGTACACCTCCAATCTGGGACTTTAATCCACGAGGGTAGCTAGTACTCCTGCCATCTCTCCACTCCCAGTGCGCGATTAGCCGTTCTCATTTAAGAACCACCAAAGTAGGGCTTACCGTAGCATATGATCGGTACTTCACAGTTTCTCAATCTAGCAGGCCAACAACGGTTAACCCTAATACGACACATCCGAATCACCCTACACCAACCCGAGGTTCGATGCATGTGCCCGTCTGGTCTTAACCATCATTCTTTTCCATTATCATTCCAAAACGATAAGTATTGAAAACATTTATCAAAAGCTTCATAAAGCAAGGCTAAGCATTTCTATCATTTGCATAAAGCAGGTATCAAGGAATGATATATCGACAACAAGGTTGATCATGCATTAACAGGTTTAAAGCATTTATTTGATCAATATCTAATGCATCAGGTTATCGAAAGTAAGTGTAATTGTAAATCCAAGGAAATGGTTAAATGAACCGGGGCTTGCCTTCGTTGACCGAAAAAGTCGGAAACTCCTGATATTCCGGATCAATAGGACACTCCGAACTCCCTGGACCAACTTCGACCGGACAATCGACCTCTTCGGAGAACACCCGTCATGCTAGATTGTTCATCTTGCAGCATCAACTCTTCACTAAAGAAGATTGAGTACAACATTAAGCACATTGAAAAGATGGTGCATGGAGACTCCATTAAAGGCTCTAATTAGTGATATTAAAATGGAGAAGTTCAAACAACATTGTTAGGTCCACCTTGCATGATGCTAGGTTGTGTATCTTCATTACAATAAATGTAAGAGGAGGTGAAGGCGGATGAGTCCACAATTTCTTCAAGTAGGTAGATGCTAAGCTAGCTAGTGGAGTCTGGAGGCACACATGCTTTTGTGAACAAGGTGGGAGGTGTCAAGATATCTCTGATGAGCCCTAAATGTCGAGCAACCTCCACCGCAACATGATTGAACACCATTTTTTTAATAAGGAAACAAAGTTCCAGCCTCTTCCACAGTATTTATGCCGCATTATAAATGATCGAGTCAGCTGCTGATTACTGCATGCACCACATGTCAAACCTTTCATTTCTTATATTAGATGTGTGAATCTATAAATACATGGTATACATCAGGCATGTGCCAAGAGAAATACAGAACACATGGAGCGAAGCATATGGTGAACACAATTTGGTCATCTGGTTTACTGCTAGCAGCAGTAGGCATGGAAGGCATCGAGATGTTTATTCCTTCCTTATTATTCTCTCACCCCACCAATATGCATTTTACCACTGTTTTCTGCTATTTTACTTGTTGATAAAGGTGAATGCAATGTTTGTGCGGAGTGTCCACAGTCTCCGAGCTCTCAACTGGCGCTGCACTTCAACACAACAAAGAGATGTCCAACCGGGAGTAAGGACATAGGAGCCGAGAGCCGAGAGCACATCAACAAAGAGATGCACTTGAACAAACTGAGTCTCCGACCTCTCTCGGCAAAAACTTTCTGTGCCGAGAGCCGAGCCCTCGGCATAGGAACCGGCTCGGCAAACGTGGAACCCTCAAACGACCCCCCTGCACCGTTAGCTTTGACGATAGCCCTCTGTTAGGCTCTCGGTAGGCTTTTATTTATTTTTTTGTAATTTCTTTGCCGAGAGCGGCCCAAGTTCTCGGCAAAGCTTCCCTTTGCCGAGAGCTTTAGCAAGCTCTCGGCAAACTATATTTTTCTGTTTTTTGCTCCCATTTTTTTCTAGGGCCTTGCTACAGTACTACAAGCCAAGATTTAAAAGTTTATGTATTTGCCATACTTCTTGCTATATTTTGCGCAATTTCTTTATTTTCTTGATTTTTTTCGCGAGACGCAGTTTGAACTGCAGGTGTATGAAATAATGAATCTCAATAATTCGAAAAATAGTATTCGTTCTTTTGAGGGAATTTCGACACCATATCTAGGAACAGACATGGAAACTCAACCATCTCGTGCATGAGACACGTCGACCAAGTTGCGTGAGATTTGATTTAAAATTATAAAAAATACAAACGGAGTCGGAAAATCATGAAAATAGACAGGGGGCCTTGATATCGTATGTAGAGGCTATGAAAAAAATTTGGGAATATTTGGAGCAAGTCGTGGTGCAAGATGGTTGAAACCCTGAGATCTCCGCATATGAAATATATGAGCTCTCGGCATATGAGCTCTCAGCAAAGGGTTTTCCAAAAAAAATCTCTTTGCCGAGAGTCTCTTCGGCGTGGTTCTCGGCAAAGATTTTTTTAAAAAAAATAAAAAAAATTCTTTGCCGAGAGCCTGCCAGCTGGCTCTGGGCAAAGAAGACGTCAACGGCAGACGGCCGTTAACGACGCCTTTTCTTTGCCGAGAGCCCGATAAATGGCTCTCTGCACAAAGAAGGCTTTGCCAATCCAAAATTTTGCCGAGACCTCTTTGCTAAGAGCTGCGCTCGACAAAGGCTTTACCGAGGGCCTTAGAGGCTTTGCTGAGCGCCTGGGGTGCTCGGCAAAAAGAGGCATTTTCCAGTGGTGGCACTTTAACAAAGAGATGTCCGACCGGGAGTGAGGACATGCATTCCCAAAGAATAGAGTCCAATCAATATGATCTGATCTATTTAGGGGTGATGTTGTCAATGCACCTCGTCAAGTCATTGTGTGAAAGCTAAGTTGGTGATGAACTCATTTTCGCAATGCAAGCAGGTTTGGTTTGGAGGGAGAAGGCTTCACAAAGGACACGACGTCGTATAGATCCCAAAGTTTACTTAGTGCATGAGACGGCAAAGCTTTAAAGCAAGTCACAATGTCTAGATGTAGACACCTGAGAGAATTGAGGTGCATGCACACACGAGGCAAGAAGGAACATGGCAGAGAAAGCTCGAACTAGAGTCTTCGTAGTTGAAAATAACCTGGCATATGCGAGGAACCTGCAAAAAAAGTAGCTAGAGGGAGGGATAAAGTAGTAGTACGTAGTTGCTTAAGAAAAAACAACAAGATCAAAGACCTAATTAAATCTCTTCAGGTTGTAATATAATTCCAAATTATATTGCATCCTTGCTTCCCAATAGTTGAAACATACCTTCCATCATTTGTAAATAAACTTTAGCTTTCTAAAATGAAATATCATACACCTAGCTTGAAACGACTCAAGTGACATATGAAGGTAGACAACTAAATTGGAGCTGACTTCAGAAATCAATGTCAACTGTATTTTTTTTTTTTTTTGAACTGAAACGGTGGGGCAAAAAAGCCCCCATGCGGCAATAATATATAAAAAGAGAGAGGATCCAAGGGACCCAAAAGGTTACAAGGCTAACCCAAAGTTAACCAGCTAACAAAAAGGGAAAAAAGGTGGAGAAAAAAAGGAAAAAGAAGAGGAAGTGGAAAACAGTATTGACAGCTCTCTTTCTCCACATGTATTTCTGAATTTTTATGTGTATTTCACAAGTCTTACACTCCACGATGATAAGAAGCTCTTCACTTAAAACATACTTATATTTCGCAGGACAAAATGTGACAAGAGCAATGACGTACTTACAAAGCTTCTTATTACAGTTAGTTATGTGTCGAATATGTGTATAGCCGGGTTATGTTGGTTGAGTTGTATTAGCAGATAGGACAGAGCTGAGTCGAACTCGGTATCATAGGACCACAAATATAAGGGGTACCCCTGTTGTTACCATGAAAAGAGTCTGGGTATTTCCGGGCATACCCGTCTTTATTTGGGAAAACCTAGTAGCCTATTAAAGATATATACATATATATATATAATATAGTTAAGTCAAGCTCGATTGATTGGTCTCTGTTATACTCAACCTCCTATTTAACTCTAAATGCAAAATAGCCCACGGTCCAACCTAGAGGCCACACTTGACGGCCTTTCCGGCCTTTTACACTCCTCAATCGGCCATAGGACCACTCCCCAAGTTTGTGTGGCCCTTAGCATTGGACTTGACACCAACGAGCGTATGTTGTTTGAGCCTCCCAGGAGCTAAACACTGTAATCAGAAAATCCTAGGCAGCCAGCAGCATCGCCAGCAGCCTGCTTGGTTGTCACGGCTCCAGTGCCTCCACCTATTCGCTGGACCGTTGCTGCCCTCCCCTCAACCGCCCTCCCACACACTAGTACAGAACAGGCCTATTGCCCCGGGCCATTTTGGCCTTTAGCCCCGGACATGGAGCCGGGGCTAAGGAATCGGGACTAAAGCCCCGACCTTTAGCCCCGGTTCCATGGCCCGGGGCTAATGGAGGGACCTTTAGCCCCGGTTGGTAACACCAACCGGGACTAAAGAGGCCAGCAACGGTGGCCCGGCTGGAGGCCCCTTTAGTCCCGGTTGGAAACACCAACCGGGACTAAAGGGGCCTCCAGCCGGGCCACCGTTGCTGGCCTCTTTAGTCCCGGTTGGTGTTACCAACCGGGGCTAAAGATCCATCTGCTTTTTTCTTTTTCCTTTTTCTGTTCTTTTCAATTGGTTATTGTTTTTGGTTTTACAATTACATTAGGTTTTGTAATACGTATTCTTCGCTGCTAATATATTCTATTATATTAGGCCAGTTTCAAATACACGTATTATTCTTCGCTGCTAATAAATATATATAAACACATAAAATTTACAATTACACACAAATGAAATATGAAACTATACATATATATATATATATTATAGAGCTAGCTATACACACATATGTACATAAAATATACAACATTATCCATCATGCATGCTTAACTTGATATTTACACACAAATATAATACCGTTCCTAACTTAGAGGTCATACAAGTGTTCATCTTGGTTTGGCTTCATTGGTTCGTCTTTATTAAACCAATACTCGGTGCCAGACTTAAGGACATGGTCATTAAGGAAGCCCGCGATGGTCTCTTGAATTGCTTTGAGGCGGACCTTATCCATCACCTGGTTCTTCAACCATGTCTCCTTCAATTTGGATTAAAATAAAAAGAAAGTATTAACATACATAATATTTATGTAATAGCAACAAAAAATAAAATAAATTTATTTACATGTTACGTACTTGCTGACTCTGTAAAGGAGTTCTTTTTTCATACACCGCCAGAAACTCGCAAACATAGTACCCACATAAATTGTTTCCCGGTGACTGCCGTAGAACCCACTGTACAATATGTAAAAAGAGTACTCTCGGTTGAGCGTGCGTCTGCTGAGTGATGCTAATTAAGGTAAAGAGGCGGGGAGGTACTCTACAACTTACATTTAGGAGTAGAGGATCAGGAAGTTGCGCTTTCAGATCCGGACGGTGTTTCTGAACAAACCAAGTCCAAACCCTTCACAATAATTGGAACGTTAATTAACTATTGCAGAGTTAAAGAGCTATAGCAGGAATCAATATTTAAAGATCACATTACCCTCGGATAATATTAATCATATCTTGGTAATCTTCTTGTGGTTTTCTCAGAGAGTCATAGATTAGCAAACGACTCTCGTGGAGATCGATCACCATTAGAATCCAGTGAAAACTGCATTTATGTTTATATAGTCAACACATATATATATATATCTTTATGTCAACCTATAATAAAATGTGCATATGATAACAAAACTCACCTAAAGTTGTAGGGGAATAGTATATATCTTTTGTCCCTTTGGTTTACCAAGAACCTCCGCAAATTACTCTCTGTTTGAGTTTTCCATGCATCCGAGTGAGTATTGCTTGGGTGCTTGAAGACGATATATGGATCGATGAGACCAATCTCCTTGTCATTTTTACGCCTTAGTTGTCTCATCATGTTTCTGCACATGTTTAGAAACGCTTGCTAGCAGTGTGAGGATAATTACTTATACATATACATAAGCTAAAGTGAGATTATTAAAGGAAACAATCACTTACAGGCAGAAGCAGCTGACGAGAGATTTGTCGAGAGCGTCCATGTGGCAGAGCTGATGTAACTCATTAAACTGAACATATATGATGTCATCACCACGGAAGTAATCATGGTCTCTAATTCTGACGCAAATGTAGTCATCAGCTTTTCTGCCACACGCCGTAAGGTACCACTGATTTAGCAAGTGCATCTGTGTACCAAGATCCCTCAGGGCCGCTGGGTTGTATAGACTTTGGCCATATACATATGCCCTCTGCCATTTATCAACTTCTGGAGCACTTTTGATGCCTGCTTCTCCGAGTATGTTTTCCACATTCAAACCAGTTTCCTCGAAAAATGCGAGCAGTTGCGCAGGATCAACGTCTCCATATGCTCGTTGTATGATTTCCATGTTTGTACCGTATTCATTATCAACAACTAGATCTGGCACTGATTGCTTCTCTTGTTCCCCGAGCTGTGGGACACCCTTTCCTGCTCTCTTCTTTGCCTTCTTGGCCTCCTCAAGTGATTTGCTAAGTGTGCGATCATAGTCTGATTTTGGCGAAGCCTTACGGGCAGCACGTACCTTTTTTTGGTGAGCGTCCACAGTTTGCCTTAGTTTTTCAGGACGAACAAAAAGGTACGGCTTCTCCGGGTTTCGCTTTGCTCGACCACTAGCAATGGCAGCTTCGAAGAACTTGTTACAGTCTTTTTGCACTGCAGCGTCAGTCTCCTCCTCGGTCATGTCATATGCAAGTTTTGTCATCTTGGGAGCTGGTTTTCTCACAGGTGCTTTCTTCTTCGGAGGTGGTGGGGCTGACGCCTTTGTTTGTGTGACAGGCCTCTTCTTTGTTGGCGGTGGAGGTGTTGGAACCCGCCGTGGAGATGGGGCAGGTGGCGGTGTCGGAGCCCGCTTTGTAGGAGATGGTTGGGTCGGTGGCGGTGTTGGATCTCGTCGTGGAGGAGATGGGGCCGGTGGCGGCGTTGGATCACGCCGTGGGGGAGATGGGGCCGGTGGCGGTGTTGGATCCCGTCGTGGAGGAGATGGGGCCGGTGGCGATGATGGATCCCGTCGTATTTGATCTTGATCATCATCGTCCGCAACACTGTGATCATGTGGTGAATGTAGAATTGGACTTAGGTTGGGGGATGTCCTGCTGCGAAAATAACATGGTATGAGTATCCATTTATACTATTAGCTCATCAATACTATTAAGTTTCATTCACTAATTTCATACACACCTAGGGATAGGTTGTTGAGGAGGAGGAGGTGATGCGCCAGGAATTATGATATAGCGCTTGCGCCAACATATGAATGTCTTCTCCGCTTCTCCTAATGTATTCTCGCCATCACCTCCTTTAATTTCAAGTTCGACATTCTCGTAACCTTTTACCACCCTGTCCACCGAGACGCTAGCATATCCAGGAGGTATTATTGCTCCATGACTTCTTGGTGTCTTCGTAGGATCGATAGGAGATACAACACCTATAGCCACCATGACTGTGGTATTCCCCTGTGGAATGTGCAGTTCACATGTCGTGAGAGGCTCGGTGATGTCGTCCACAGGAAAGCGCAGTGCTGCGTCTGGGACCTCTGTGGAAGCGCAACTGCTTTTCATTTGCTCAGGGGGGCTGATGTTGACTCCCGGCTCTGATGCAGATTGACTTTGCATTGCTAACTGCACTTGCCTTTTTATTTCCTCGTTCATTCTGCCTTCAAGTGCTTTTTCTCGCTCAACTGCTTCAAGAGCCGCGGCCTGTGACTGAATAACCATTTCTTCTAACCGGCGCATCCGCTGTGCCTCCTCCTCCTTCTTTCTCGCGCGGCTTCTATAGGTCTCTTTGTCCTGAGGGAAGGCATGTACCCATGACAGCTCCCCATAGCCTCTGGTTCTCCCACCATGTTCAAGATTCTCCAGGGCGTATGTCAGCTCGTCCTTGTCTCTGTTCGGCTGCCACCTGCCACTGGCAGCCATTTCTCTAGCATAAACAAATCTTTCTGCTGCTCTTTGGAGTTTTTCGCCATAGTGTACCCTTCCTGTTTGTTGGTCCAGGCTTCCTCCATGACCAAAAAACCAATACTTGGCGCGCTCAGGCCAGTTTATCGATTCTGGTTCAATGCCCTTGGCTTGCAACTCTCGTTCCATTCTTTCCCATTTAGGAATGGCACTCTTATAGCCACCTGATCCCAAGTGATGGTGGTATTGTTTTTGTCGGGCATTCTGCTGGTTCCTTCTGATCCGTGCCTCACTCTCTTCTGATTTCTTGAATTCTACAAACTCATCCCAAAATGGCCTCAACTTGACGTAGGCCTTAGTGTTGAAATCCGGAGTTTGGTCCTTCTTGATAAATTTGTTGTATAAGTTCTTCTTCCAGCCCTGGAATAGTGTTGCCATTTTCTTCATAGCCCAGTCCCGAACTCTGGCCTTCAAATTTATATCTTCTGTTTCAAGTGTGAAATGTGCAAGGACCTCTTGCCAAACCAGTTCCTTATCAAGATCAGAGACAAAACTTATATCAGGAGCACTTGTCTTTTGCTTCCATTCACGAGCACTGATCGGGATCTTATCCCTTACAAGGCACCCACAGTGGGCAACAAATCTCTGTGCATGTTCTCCAAGTACTTGGCCTGTTTCCTCGTTGAATTCTGAGATAATGTACCGGCCCTCCAACGGCTTCTTCGGACCTCGTACGGTCCTACTCTTCCCGGTAGTCGTTGTCGATCCGGAGGGCTACATATGTAGGAACAGTAGATTATAAATACATTTATAAATAATTTAGAATTTCATGTGCACATAGAGATTATTGTAGGTATATACCTCGCCAGTATTTTCTTGCATTATTTCTTCATAATCGGCAAAGTATTGACTGCCGTCATCTACTTCTTGATTATTGTTATCATCACCTGCTAAATTTTGATTAGCGCCGCTGTTGATTAATTCGTACATTTCCTCCTCCATGTTGTCAACTGGGTCGGCCATTTCTGCGAATGACATGGAGGATAATAAACACCATATTTTTGCAACTAACGTGCATAGGGTTTCGGGTTTTGGGTTTCGGGTTTAGGGTTTACGGTTTGGGGTTTAGGGTTTAGTGTTTTGGGTTTGGGGTTTAGGATTTGAGGTTTAGGGTTTGGGGTTTAGTGTTCAGGGTTTCGTGTTTGGGGTTTCGGGTTTGGGGTTTAGGGTTAGGGGTTTGGGGTTGAGGGTTTGGGGTTTGGGGTTTAGTGTTTGGGGTTTCGGGTTTGGGGTTTAGGGTTAGGGGTTTGGGGTTTCGGGTTTAGGGTTTAGGGTTTGGGGTCTAGGTTTTGACAACATTAAAAATAACATATATCCATGAAGACTATATTCGTAAAAATAACACTACCGACATGATCGAAATGTCATATCCAAGTGATTATTCTATAAACATATCCAAGTGATAATTGCAACTAACGTGCATAGGGTTTCGGGTTTTGGGTTTCGGGTTTAGGGTTTACGGTTTGGGGTTTAGGGTTTAGTGTTTTGGGTTTGGGGTTTAGGGTTTGGGGTTTAGGGTTTGTGGTTTAGTGTTCAGGGTTTCGTGTTTGGGGTTTCGGGTTTGGGGTTTAGGGTTAGGGGTTTGGGGTTGAGGGTTTGGGGTTTGGGGTTTAGTGTTTGGGGTTTCGGGTTTGGGGTTTAGGGTTAGGGGTTTGGGGTTTCGGGTTTAGGGTTTAGGGTTTGGGGTCTAGGTTTTGACAACATTAAAAATAACATATATCCATGAAGACTATATTCGTAAAAATAACACTACCGACATGATCGAAATGTCATATCCAAGTGATTATTCTATAAACATATCCAAGTGATAATTGCAACTAACGTGCATAGGGTTTCGGGTTTTGGGTTTCGGGTTTAGGGTTTACGGTTTGGGGTTTAGGGTTTAGTGTTTTGGGTTTGGGGTTTAGGGTTTGGGGTTTAGGGTTTGTGGTTTAGTGTTCAGGGTTTCGTGTTTGGGGTTTCGGGTTTGGGGTTTAGGGTTAGGGGTTTGGGGTTGAGGGTTTGGGGTTTGGGGTTTAGTGTTTGGGGTTTCGGGTTTGGGGTTTAGGGTTAGGGGTTTGGGGTTTCGGGTTTAGGGTTTAGGGTTTGGGGTCTAGGTTTTGACAACATTAAAAATAACATCTATCCATGAAGACTATATTCGTAAAAATAACACTACCGACATGATCGAAATGTCATATCCAAGTGATTATTCTATAAACATATCCAAGTGATTATTCCATAAACATATCAATGTGATTATTTCATAAACATATACATGACCGATATAAATAAATGTTTACATATCTAAAGACCAAATTATCTAAGTGATTATTCCTCCTCCATCTAACACATGCAAAGGACACACCGTTGATGAGAGGACGACGACGGACGACGGCGAGGATGATGTCGCGGTGAGGACGACAACAGACGACGACGAAGATCATGTTGCGGTGAGGATCACACGGTGAGGATGACGGCGGACGGCGCGGTCAACACGGCCAATCTCTTTTTATCTACATGTGTAAACATAATATTTTGTTAGGTAAAAGCTATTTTCTATTTTCTATTCAAATGGATTTTTATTTTTCTTTTTCCTTACAAACAGTGCACACAAACACTTTACACACTGCACACACACATACACTGCACACACACTGCACACACTTGGTTCCCTGGTTCCCTGCACAAACACATATTTTTTCTTTTTCTATAAATATATATGTATTTATATTTAATTTCTATTTTCTATATATGTATTTATATTCATTTTTGTTCACTTGGTTCCCTGCAATGCTCACACTGCACACAGTGCACACACACACGCACACACACTTCACACACTGCACATACGGCACACACTGCACACACTGCACACACACTGCACACACTGCAAACACGGCGCACGGCGGCATCCTCACCGGCGGCGCGAGCGAGGACGAGGCGGTACGACGGCGAGGATGCCGGCGAGGGAGCACGAGGGCGCCGCGGACAACGGTGAGGGAGGCCGAGGACACTGCGGACGACGATGAGGGAGGCGAGGACGACGGCGAGGGAGAGGACGAGGCGGCGGCAGGGACACACGGCAGACGGCGAAGACGACGGAGGCGGCGGCGCAACACTGACGTCGATCTGAGGAAGGAGGAGGGCCCTGTGCCCTATATACGCGGGGCACCTTTAGTCCCGGGCCGCGGAACCACCCGGGACTAAAACACCTTTAGCCCCGGTGCATAAGCCCACCCGGGACTAAAGAGGGGGACCTTTAGTCCCGGGTGGTGCTACGGCCCGGGACTAAAGGTACCTTTAGTCCCGGGTGGTGTTACGGCCCGGGACTAAAGGTTCTTCTCCCGCCTTTATTTTGGGTTAAGGTACCTTTAGTCCCGGGTGGTGCTAAGGCCCGGGACTAAAGGGTCTTCTGCCGCCTTTATTTTGGGTTTTCTGTGTTTTGGGTTTTGAATTAAGTTTTGGCTATATTAATATGTTGTAATACTTGTTACTTGCATAGTAAATTCAATATTAGGCATAAAATTACTTAAAAATAGCAGTTGTGTTTCCTTTTACATTATTGTATTGTAGAAAATTTTGTAACATAAATTCTTTTTTCTTTTCTTATAATAACAAATATAAATGTAAATAACAATTTATATTTTGTTAATGCAAAAATATAATGTTAAATTTAAATATCTGAAACAACTGGTGCTCGATAGGAAAATATTTTTTGCATTATATGAACGTTAAATTTTGGGTTGTTTATCTTTTATTGTCCAAATGCACGATAGAGAAAATATTTTTCTTAGGTTGTCACGTGACACGGGTGAGGCAACCAACAAGTTTGTGTTTTTTCGGAGATGGTTTGCTTCTTTTTCCGGTTTAATTGAATTACCGCACACTCTCACCCAATAATTATAGGGTCAATTAGGCCTACCAACAAAATAATCCAGAATGGAGCCAAACTTGTGGGGCATCGACACTGACATCAACGAACCATGACTATGCATAATCATTATTAGTTACACGAAAACTGTAATATATATCAAGCGGGTACACTGGTGATCTTTTTCTTCACGTATGTTCCTTGGTCATGATCATGTCGTAACCATGGAGTCTCCTCAGCATTTAGCAGGATGCTTGGGTCTTTGGTCACACTGAAGGGCGGTATTCGGTCATCTTTTTCATAATCTTCTGACATGTCTGACTTGTCCTCAATTCCCACGATGTTTCTTTTTCCTGAAAGAACTATGTGGCGTTTGGGCTCTTTGGTTGATTTATCATCATTTTTCCCTCTCTTGGGTTTTGTAGACATGTCTTTCACGTAGAACACTTGAGTCACATCAGCAGCAAGGACGAATGGTTCACCTTTGTATCCAATATTGTTGAGATCCACTGTTGTCATTCCATACTCCTTGTCAACTGTTACTCCGGCTCCGGTCGCCTTGACCCATTGGCATCGAAACAAAGGGACATTAAAATCAGGTGCGTAGTCTAGTTCCCAAATCTCCTCTATGCGGCCATAATATGTTTGCCTCTTCCCAGATGGGTCTGTGGCATCTACGCGAACACCACTGTTTTGGTTCGTGCTCCTTTGATCTTGGGCCATGGTGTAAAATGTGTTTCCATTGATCTCATACCCTTTGTACGTGAGGATGTGCCATGACGGTTGCCTAGCCAACAAATATAGTTGCTCATCAATATTGTTATTACCCAGACATTCCTTTCGCAACCAAGTGCTAAAAGTATTCATGTGCTCACGTGTTATCCAAACTTCATTCTTCTCTGGAAATTGGGATCGTAGGAACTCCTTGTGTACATCGATATATGGATCCACCACGGTTGAGTTTTGAAGAACTGTGTAGTGCGCTTTATTGAAATAATCATTCCCCGTACCGATATATGTTTTCTTCCCTAGTGTCCCCTTTCCACATAGCCTCCCCTCATGCCGCGATTCAGGAACACCAATCGGGTCAAGGTCAGGAATGAAGTCAACACAGAACTCAATGACCTCCTCTGTCCCGTAGCCCTTGGCGATGCTTCCTTCTGGCCGAGCACGTTGGTGAACATATTTTTTCAGTACTCCCATGAACCTCTCAAAGGGGAACATGTTGTGTAGGAACACAGGACCGAGAATATGAATCTCCTTGACCAGGTGAACTAGGAGGTGTGTCATGATATTAAAGAAGGATGGAGGAAACACCGACTCAAAGCTCACAAGACATTGAACCACATCATTCTGTAGAGTAGCCAGTTCTAGTGGATTAATTGCCTTCTGAGAAATTGCATTGAGGAATGCACAGAGCTTCACAGTGGCAAGACGTACATGTGGAGGTAGAATTCCTCTTAAAGCAACCGGAAGCAATTGCGTCATAAGCACGTGGCAGTCATGCGACTTTAAGTTTAGGAATTTCTTCTCTTGCATATTTATTATTCCCTTTATATTGGAGGAGAATCCAGATGGGACCTTGATGCTGTTTAGGCATTCAAACATGATTTCCTTCTCTTCATTGCTAAGAGTGTAGCTAGCAGGTCTTAAGTAATGGCGTCCATCATCTGTCTTCTCTGGATGTAGGTTGTCTCGTTCTTTCATGCGCTGCAACTCTTGTCGTGCTTCAAGTGTATCCTTAGACTTCCCATACACACCCATGAATCCTAGAAGGTTGACACAAAGATTCTTTGTCAGGTGCATCACGTCGATCGCGTGGCGGACCTCTAGTACATGCCAATACGGTAGCTCCCAAAATATTGACTTCTTCTTCCACATGGGTGCGTGTCCCGTAGCGTCTTTCGGAACAGGTTCACTGCCCGTCCCCTTTCCAAAGACTACTTTCACATCCTTGATCATCTCAAGTACATCTTCCCCAGTTCTGTTGCGAGGCTTGCTCCGGTGGTCTGTCTCACCTTTAAAATGCTTGCCTTTCTTTCTAACCTGGTGATTCATCGAAAGAAATCGACGATGCCCAAGATACACTACCTTTCTACATTTTTTCAAATATACACTATCCATGTCATCAAAACAATGTGTGCATGCATTATATCCCTTGTTTGACTGTCCTGAAAGATTACTTAGAGCAGGCCAATCATTGATTGTTACGAACAACAATGCTCGCAGGTCAAAGTGTTCCTGTTTGTAATCATCCCACACACGTACACCTGATTTACTCCATAAAAGTAGGAGTTCCTCAACTAATGGCCTCAGGTAGACATCGATATCGTTGCCAGGCTGCCTCGGGCCTTGGATGAGCACTGGCATCATAATGAACTTCCGCTTCAAGCATAACCACGGAGGAAGGTTGTACATACATAGAGTAACAGGCCACGTGCTATGACTACTGCTCTGTTCCCCAAAAGGATTCATCCCGTCCGTACTTAAACCAAACCTTAAGTTTCTAGCATCTTTTGCAAATTCTGGGAATTCTCTGTCTATTGCTCTCCACTGGGACCCATCTGCAGGGTGTCTCAACATGTTGTCTACCTTACGGTCTTCTTTGTGCCATCGCACCAACTTTGCATGGTCCTTGTTTCTGAACAGACGTTTCAGGCGTGGTATTATAGGAGCGTACCACATAACCTTGGCAGGGATTTTCTTCCGGGGACGTTCTTCACCCTCAACATCGCCAGGGTCATCTCGCCTGATCTTATATCGTGACGCGTTACATACAGGGCATTCATCCAAATTCTCGTATTCCTTGCCACGGTACAGGATGCAGTCATTAGGACATGCATGTATCTTCTGGATTTCTAAACCCAAAGGACAGACCACTTGTTTTGCTTCGTACGTAGTGCCGGGTAATTCGTTAGGCTTCGGAAGCATCTTTTGTTTTATAATCTTCAATAATTGTCCAAATGCCTTGTCAGATACACCATTCTGTGCCTTCCATTGTAGCAACTCTAGTGTTGTGCCTAACTTTTTTTGTCCATCTGCAGCAGACGGATATAGTAATTTCCTGTGATCCTCTAGCATACAGTCAAACTTAGCCTTCTCCTTTTCACTTTCGCAATCTCCTTGTGCATCACGAATGACATCACCAAGAGCATCATCTTCAGCGACTGTGTCTCCTGCACTTGCCTCTTCTTCACCTTCCTCCATTGCAGTATCACCAAAGTCACCGTATTGAGCAATAATGTCATCGTCAGGGTCCAATTGTTCTTCTTCACCTTCTTCCATCATAACCCCAGTTTCTCCATGCTTCGTCCAACAACTATAGTTTGGCATGAAACCCGACTTGAACAAGTGTGAGTGAAGACTCCTTGAGCTAGAATATTCCTTCGAATTATTACAAAGGGCACATGGGCAGCACATAAAACCATTCCGCTTGTTTGCCTCGGCCACTCTTAAAAAATAATGCACGCCATCAATGAACTCTTTTGAGCGACGATCGACATTGTACATCCAGTGACGTGTCATCGTCTGCATTATATGACATATCACATAATTATATCGATCTCTCATTCTTATAAACAAATAAAATTATAAAATGTCTGACATGAAATTTAGTAAGAATCACTGGTGGCATAAAAGTAGTAGCAGTTGAACTTGTCTAATTAATTAATTATTACATCAAGATAACAGTGCAGCCTAATCCACTTGGCCACAACCAAAGCAACTAACAACACCTGCACATTTTTCCCACATCACAGTCCAACAAGATGTACTGTCTGCCACTCCAACCGGATAGGAAGGTAAGGTAGGGGTAGGTGCAGTAGGAATTGAGTTGATTCTTGAGTTAAAAGCATCTAGAGCTGCAGAAGCTTCCTCAAAAGACTTGTACTTTTTATGCACAGCTCCCTTAACTTTGAGGACATACTGACTGCACTCGGCCCAGCTGGTGTAAATACCTGGTTTGGTGCCCTCGAAAACAACATACCAAGCAGGCATCCTTCTGCGTTTTGTAAACTAAAGTATTATATATTTCTAATTTCTGTAAACAACTAATTTAACTGATCTCTATTTCTCCAAAATAATAAAATATACTAATTAAACCGGTCACATTTTGTAAACTAAAGTATTATATATTTCTAATTTCTGTAAACAACTAATTTAACTAATCTCTATTTCTCCAAAATAATAAAATATACTAATTAAAACGGTCACATTTTGTAAACTAAATTATTATATATTTCTAATTTCTGTAAACAAATGATTTAAATGATCTCTATTCCTCAAAAAAAAAACTAATTAAACTGTCACATTTTCTAAACTAAAGTATTATATATTTCTAATTTTTGTGTAAACAAATGATTTAAATGATCTCTATTTCAAAAAAAACTAATTAAACCGGTCACATTTTCTAAACTAAAGTATTATATATTTTGTTTTTCTAAACCGGTCACATTTCTCTAAAAGACTAAAATAAACTAATTAAACGGTCATATTTTGTTTTTAGATTAATAATTTGAACTATCAAGTCAATGAACTCAAAATAGCTACAAAAATGAATAACTTAAGCTAGTAACCTTTCAACGAGTCGATGGCGGTGTAGATGTGATGAAATAAATCAATCGCCGGAGATGTGTTAACAAACAAAAATCACCGGAGGAGAAGAGAGCAAACAAGCAAGCAAGAGCAAGCAGTGACTGAATGAAGAAAAATGAAGACAGGAGCTCGGGCACGGCTGGAGGTAGAAGAACATTTCAAATATAGGGAGGGACATTTAGCCCCGGTCCTTATTCCCAGCCGGGGCTAAATGTTGGCATTTAGCCCCGGCTGGGTACACCAACCGGAACAAAACCTTTTAGTCCCGGTTGGTGTTACCAACCGGGGCTAAAGATGCCAACATTTAGCCCCGGCTGCATACACCAACCGGGGCAAAACCTTTAGTCCCGGTTGGTGTTACGGCCCGGGGCTAAAGATGCCAACATTTAGCCCCGGCTGCATACACCAACCGGGGCAAACCCTTTAGTCCCGGTTGGTGTTACGGCCCGAGGCTAAAGGCCGGTCTTTAGCCCCGGTTGGTAACACCAACCGGGACTAAAGGCCCCTCTGACAATTGAGCCGTTGTGCTGGGGAGCTTTAGCCCCGGTTGGTGTTACCAACCGGGGCTAAAGGACTTTCTAGTCCCGGGCGCAAATTTTCCCGTGGCTAATGCTGATTTTGCAAATCGTCCAAAGGCCTGTTCTCTAGTAGTGACAGATAGTCGACCACTTGTAACATCCCAAAATTTGCATCAATTTAAAAATAAGCAATATGATTTAATTATGCATTTTGTGTGTTGCATAAAACTTAGTTAATAAATTATTTGCAAAAGCTAAAATTAATCCTAGGCCAAAGATCATGTTGATGCATACATGCTGGTGCATAACTTATTTTTGTGATGCGTGGTTTTAGTTCAAAAGTTGTTTGAATTCAAAAAGGATTTGAAAATGCATTTGAAAAATCAAATCGGAAAATTGGAAAACATTTCCCCTTCTCCCTCCTCCTTCTTTCTCCCTTCTGGCCCGAACCAGCTTGGCCGGCCTGCTCTTTCCCTTGCGCCGGCCCGCTTCTCCTCTCCCCTCTCCTCTCTCTCTCCGTCGCTCGCGTGGGCCGTCGCCCGGCCCAGCAGCCTTGCGCAGCGCCGCAGCCCCGCGCTGAGCCGAGGGTCCAGCCTCGGCGCTGCACTCGCGTGCGCATCACCGTCTCGCCCGAGGCTCCAGCCTCGCGCGAGCACCGCCGTCTCCGTCTCGCCCGAGGCTCCAGCCTCGCGCGTGCGTAACCGTCTCCGCCTCGCCCGAGGGTCCAGCCTCGCGCGAGCGTAGCTACTCCGTCTCGCCCGAGGGTCCAGCCTCGCCCGAGGGTCGCCGCTCCCGCACCCGCTCTCGCTGACAGCTCGACTCCTCCTGTCAGCGTCCCATCGCTTCTTCTCCCTCTCGTATCCGGCTCGGACTCCATGACCAGAACCGAGTCCATCCTCGTTACGCGTCCTCGCTTGCCAAATCGACCGGACCGACCCTCTTATAAGATCCCCGAGAGCCCGCCGCCTCTCCCCACGCAAACAGCTCGAGCTCTCGTGCTCTAGCCTGCACCCGCGACAAGTTCCGCACGCCGCAAGATCTCCGCCGCCATCAACCCGACGATTCGTCGAGTTTCCGAGCTTGTAAGTGGCACCTCGAGTTTCCCCTTGATCTCTCGAAGCTAACCGAGTGTGTTCCCCTCTTTTTCCCCCTCGTCTTGGTGCTCTAATCGCTCGCCGTCGCTCTGCAGAGGCCGTTGTCCGCCAAACTGTGCAACCCGCCGTCACCGAGACCTCTCCGACGCCATTAACACCACTGGTGAGTTCGCCTCGAGCTCCTCTTTCGATTGGATCTGTTCCCGAGGTCTCTACCGCTCTGTAGCGGAATCCCGAGCCGCGCCGCCGCCTTCCGGCCGAGGAGCCGCCGCGTCCTTCTTTCTCTCCGGCGAAAAGCGCCGCCGGCCCTCCCTGATCTAATCCCGAGCGTCCATCTCAGATCCGACGCACACCAGAGCTCGATACCCCTTCGTTGTCTGTTTTACAAAAAGAACCTTACACCTTTTTAGGTCTAAACCCGCGGTCCCAATGGCCCTGTTCATTGAGTCTGCGAATTCTTCCGTTGGAGCCCCTGCGCTTTGTCCTATTCGAGGCGCAGTCCATTCAATCTGATAATTTGTTTAAATCGGTTTTCAAATTCAAAATCAATTTCAGTTATTTACAGTTTTGCCACTGATTTCAAATGCTTATAACTTCTACGTTTTTAGTCCGATTTAGTCCGTTCAAGTTGCGTTAGATTCGTTTTGAAAAGCTCTATCTATCTGTACAAGGATATCTACTGTTTTCAGTACTTAAAATTGGAGTTAAGTTTAATCTACTAATTAAGGTTTTGTAACTTGTTTAGTTCATAACTTTCGCGTTATAATTCCGTTTTTCGTGATTCTCGCGTTTATGTGATCGTGGTAGATCGTACCTTCTGTTTTCAAACCTTTTATATTATTTTTCTTGCTGGTTGGTGTAATGTTCTAATTATAGTTTGTTTGCTTTGTATGGTTGTTGTTCCGATGGTTGTGTGTTGATGTGGTAATCGAGTATAGACGGTGAGACATACGCTGGTGATCAGGAACCCTTCTACGACAACCAAGAGCAACCAGAGTACTCTGAATCAGGCAAGTATAGCATGGGATCATCCTTGTTGACCTATTCACCATGAAGCATCTAAATTCATATGCATGTGTCTAATTTTGATCTCCTATCTAGTTATCCTAGATTTTTGACCCGTTACCTTGTTAACCTTGGGATGCTATGCATATGGGTAGAATTTTGCTAGAGCTTTACTTAAACCAAACATGATCTAATAACAGTGAATAAAACTTGATCTTTTTAGCAACATGGTTTAGGACCTCCTGTCAGCAAAAGCTGGGACATACAGTGCAACCATGAGGGTTATATGGCTCTGACCTTAGCTCAGTAAAAGGACCTTTTCTAGCTTGTTAGTGGTTACCCGAAAGGGTGCATAAGGCGCTTGACGAGCTGGATTTAGGGCGGCTACTTTCACCTTGCCTGCGTTGCCGTAAGGTTGGGAGACCCTTCTTCCCCTTGCCTTAAGACCTAGCGGCCCTAACTTGTTAGACGAACCTTTGAAAGGCTTTGCGTGTATCCTGCCCACTCACCTTGGAAGTGTTATGGGAGTAATTAACCCGGGCATCTGGATATCACGACTCATCGGGTAAAGTGTACACCTCTGCGCAGAGTTTAATAAACTGTTATAACAGCCGTGCTCACGGATACGAGCGGCCCGGAAAACTCACAGACTTAGTTGTTATATGTTGTTTATTAATGTTGCTCCTGTTGATTATCTTATTACTATGTTTCAGTTATTATGATCATGTGGGTTGGGTTTTAAGCCTTCATATATGTTCACCTTAATGTTAAAATGTTGCCAAATAAAAGCTACTGCAGTTAAACCAGTGTCAGCCTTTTTGAGCCTCATGAACCCCATGTTACACTTGTTAAGTACGAGATGTACTTATGCTTGTTTATTTTCTTTCTACTTGGATAAAAATCCCGGATGGGTAACAGATTGCTATGGTATTGACGACTTCCCTGAAGAGTTCTAGTCTTGCTGTCAACCAGTCATCTTCCCTGTGATGGAGCTACCGCGAGAGATACTTTATTTATCCGCTGCTATGTAAAGTCTTTGAATAATATTCGTTATGTAATAGACATATGTGATGGTACTCCTTAATTTGTGGCTTATGTGTGTGATTGATCTCTGGGCACACATGAGTTATTGCATTCAATTTTGTTCTTAAAATTGGGTGTGACAAATTGGTATCAGAGCTATGTTGACTGTAGGACGCAAGCCTAGTTAGTTATGGTCGTTTTAGTGGTCCTTGCTTCTCAATTCTTGCTATTTATCTTAGCCTTGTTAATTTATCAAAACTATATGCTTCTCTTTACTTGCTCTATTACACAAATATATTGATTCTATTGTATCTATCTCTTGGTCTATTCTATAGATGGCTCGTCGTATCACCCGCAGGACCATCGGTGGACGCAGGAGGGCAGGCAACCCCGTCCCGCAAGCACCCCATGAGCCAGAACCCCAAGAGGTAGCGCCGCAAGAGCCAGAACTGCAAGAACAAGCACCTCAAGAAGTGGAACCACAAGCGCCGGCACCACCAGTACAAGCTCCAGCTCAGCAAGCACCAGCTCCACAAGTTCCAGTACCTCCCGCGCCAGTGTCCCCAGAAGTGCTGGAGGTTGAAGACGATGAAGAGCTTCCAACGGGTTGGGATGTGGACTCCGGATATTTCGTCTGAGCGCCTACAGCTGCCCAGAGCCCCACACATCACAGGCTGATGAGACTTTTTGATGCCTACTACCCCGACAAGAACATCATCGTACAGTACACCCATTGGAGGTACAGTCATCCCATGGGAAAAGACCTACTGGAAGGCAAGAGTGACTGTCGCCGTCCGAGAACCAGAGAGTGGCCTATACCTGCATGAGATGGTGATCGGCCACAGGGCTCGTCGGTCCACTCTAGCGTCAGCCTTGGAAGCCGTGGCAGTTGAAGCCTACAAAGCATTCCGAGGTCAACGCATTGAAGACATGAGGAATGATGCATACCGCTATCTGCCCTATTGGAACAGTGAGAATAAGGAGGCTATGGTAGAAGACCCTAATGCAACACCAACCGAGAAGGCCACACGAGATTTTCTCCTTGACAGGGAAAGGTCTAACGCGGATTTGGAAAGGCAGGTGATATCCATGGGAAAAGATCTCAAAAGATGCTATAACACTATTGATGGGCTCTTGGAACTTCTAAATCAAACCCCTATGTACAAGAGGCTCCGTGAACCGCTCTACAAATAGGCATAGGTCACCCTTCTATGTAATAAGACGATTTTAGTAGACGTTTGTCGAGTCTAGTTAACCTTTGTGCTAGTGTGCTTCTTTATGTGTGAGTTGGATTATTATTATGTTTATGTGTGATTTGGTTCTTTGTAATGAGTGTTGAGATATTGTAGGCTTGTCTACAAATCTCATAGATAGACATAACGTTTATGAATAATAAAAGGGTTAGTTATATCTTGTCCTATGCTGTTTTCTGGAACAACCTGTGATCTTTTGGTTATATCTCAAGTCCTGATCGTGCAACATGGCTGAAAATTTTATGATGGAAAATAGACTCCTATATCTAACCAATGCCTCTGGAATCACTTCAATAGCTGTTATGGTTTGTGAGATATGGCTGTTTCAAGTTAGAGTTTTTGCGCAGTTTTGAGCACTGGACAGATCTGTTTGTTCTCTGTTTTTGACTGATTTAACGGCAGAATCTGGGAAAGTCACTTAAATAAAAGTTGTAGATAATTTCGTTATCTTTCCAACCGTGTATCACACGCCCTGTTTGGATTTCTGGAACTCCGTATATGACTGTTTTTCTGTACTGCTGTTACCGGATCTCGCCCAGAAATTTTCAGATCTCCTGTTTCCTCTCATATAAGTGATCTTTTCTTAAAAAGTTCACTAACCTTGATCCCTGTTTGGAATATCTCGACAAGTTTGTAGTTGTGTTTATTGATGATATTCTAGTATACTCTAAGAACAAGAAAGATCATGCTGAACATCTGAGGTTAGTACTACAGAAACTCAGAGAGCACAAGTTGTATGCCAAGCGCAGCAAGTGTGAGTTTTGGTTAAAGGAAGTTTCTTTCCTTGGACATGTTATCTCTAATGGAGGCATCTCAGTAGATCCGGGCAAGGTTGAAGATGTGTTGAATTGGAAGCCACCAACAGATGTGACCGAGATTCGTAGTTTCCTTGGATTGGCTGGTTACTATAGAAGGTTCATTGAAGGATTCTCCAAACTTGCTAAGCCAATGACAGCTCTGCTAGAGAAGAATGCTAAGTTTGTTTGGTCTGATAAGTGTCAAGCTAATTTCGAGGAGTTGAAGAAACGTCTAACTACAGCTCCAGTGTTAATTCTGCCAGATCTGAGTAAGGATTTCTCCATTTATGGTGATGCGTCTCGTCAAGGTTTGGGTTGTGTTCTTATGCAAGAAGGCAGAGTGGTAGCATATGCATCGAGGCAGTTGAGAAAGCATGAGCTGAACTATCCCACTCATGATTTAGAATTGGCAGCTGTTGTCCATGCATTGAAGATTTGGAGACACTACTTAGTGGGTCACAAGACAGACATCTATACCGATCATAAGAGCTTGAAGTACATTTTCACTCAGGCTGATCTGAATTTGAGACAACGTAGATGGTTGGAATTGATTAAGGATTATGATTTGGAAATACACTATCATCCCGGGAAGGCTAATGTTGTAGCAGATGCCTTGAGTAGAAAGAGCCATGCCAATGAGGTCAGAATTGCTTCTATGCCAAATGAGTTGTGTGCTGAATTTGCACATCTGAATTTGGGAATTGTGATCAACAGAATAGAGTTAGAGCTTGAACCAGTATTGATGCAAGAGATACGTAAGGGTCAGATGTCAGATGAAAAGTTAAAGCAGATAGCCGATAACATTGTTCTTGGCAAAGCATCAGGTTTTCGGTTGGATGATGATGGTACATTGTGGCATGGGAATAGATTATGTGTACCTGCAATCAAGGAGATACGTGAGTCTATACTGCGAGAAGTGCATGAGTCAGCTTATTCCATTCATCCTGGAAGCACTAAGATGTACCTTGATCTGAAGAAAAAGTATTGGTGGGATGGGCTGAAGCGAGATGTAGCCGAGTACGTCGCTCTGTGTGATACATGTCAGAGGGTGAAGGCAGAACATCAGAGACCCGCTGGTTTGTTACAACCGATGAAGATACCTGAATGGAAGTGGGAAGAAGTCGGTATGGACTTTATAGTTGGTTTGCCTCGTACGCAGAGAGGGTACGACTCCATATGGGTAGTAGTTGATCGATTAACCAAAGTTGCTCACTTTATACCAGTTAAAACTACCTATACGGGAGCAAGATTGGCAGAGTTGTACATGGAACGGATAGTATGTTTGCATGGAGTGCCCCGAAAGATTGTGTCAGATCGTGGTACTCAGTTCACCTCTCACTTTTGGCAGATGATACATCGATCATTAGGCACAAGGTTGAACTTCAGTACTGCTTATCATCCACAGACTGATGGACAGACGGAAAGAACCAATCAGATTCTGGAAGACATGTTGAGAGCTTGTGCATTACAGTATGGCACCAGTTGGGACAAGAATCTGTGTTATGCAGAGTTCTCATACAACAACAGTTATCAGGAGAGTCTTAAGATGGCACCGTTTGAAGCCTTGTATGGTAGACAGTGTAGAACACCGTTGTTCTGGGATCAGACAGGTGAGAGTCAAGTGTTTGGACCTGATGTGTTGAGGAATGCCGAGGAACATGTCAGAATAATCAGAGATAACCTGAGAGCTGCTCAGTCCCGACAGAAGAGTTATGCAAACAACCGTCGTCGAGATCTATCTTTTGCAGTAGGTGATCATGTCTACCTAAAGGTGTCACCGATGAGAGGTGTGAAAAGGTTCAATAAGAAAGGAAAGTTAGCACCAAGGTATATTGGACCGTTCAAAATTCTTGAAAGACGTGGCGAAGTGGCATATCAGTTAGAGTTGCCTGAAAGCTTGTCAGGAGTGCATAATGTGTTTCATGTCTCTCAGTTGAAAAAGTGCCTGCGAGTACCCGAAGAGCAGATACCGTTGGAAGAGCTTACAGTTAAGGAAGATCTGACTTATGATGAGTACCCAACAAGAATTTTAGAGACAGCCGAAAGAGTTACCCGGAGCAGAGTAATAAAGATGTGTAAGGTTCAGTGGAATCGGTATTCAGAAGCAGAGGCAACTTGGGAAAGAGAAGAGGATTTCAGGAAGTCATACCCGCAGTTGTTTGAGTAAGCATCGCTGGAATCTCGAGGACGAGATTCTTTAAGGGGGGTAGAATTGTAACATCCCAAAATTTGCATCAATTTAAAAATAAGCAATATGATTTAATTATGCATTTTGTGTGTTGCATAAAACTTAGTTAATAAATTATTTGCAAAAGCTAAAATTAATCCTAGGCCAAAGATCATGTTGATGCATACATGCTGGTGCATAACTTATTTTTGTGATGCGTGGTTTTAGTTCAAAAGTTGTTTGAATTCAAAAAGGATTTGAAAATGCATTTGAAAAATCAAATCGGAAAATTGGAAAACATTTCCCCTTCTCCCTCCTCCTTCTTTCTCCCTTCTGGCCCGAACCAGCTTGGCCGGCCTGCTCTTTCCCTTGCGCCGGCCCGCTTCTCCTCTCCCCTCTCCTCTCTCTCTCCGTCGCTCGCGTGGGCCGTCGCCCGGCCCAGCAGCCTTGCGCAGCGCCGCAGCCCCGCGCTGAGCCGAGGGTCCAGCCTCGGCGCTGCACTCGCGTGCGCATCACCGTCTCGCCCGAGGCTCCAGCCTCGCGCGAGCACCGCCGTCTCCGTCTCGCCCGAGGCTCCAGCCTCGCGCGTGCGTAACCGTCTCCGCCTCGCCCGAGGGTCCAGCCTCGCGCGAGCGTAGCTACTCCGTCTCGCCCGAGGGTCCAGCCTCGCCCGAGGGTCGCCGCTCCCGCACCCGCTCTCGCTGACAGCTCGACTCCTCCTGTCAGCGTCCCATCGCTTCTTCTCCCTCTCGTATCCGGCTCGGACTCCATGACCAGAACCGAGTCCATCCTCGTTACGCGTCCTCGCTTGCCAAATCGACCGGACCGACCCTCTTATAAGATCCCCGAGAGCCCGCCGCCTCTCCCCACGCAAACAGCTCGAGCTCTCGTGCTCTAGCCTGCACCCGCGACAAGTTCCGCACGCCGCAAGATCTCCGCCGCCATCAACCCGACGATTCGTCGAGTTTCCGAGCTTGTAAGTGGCACCTCGAGTTTCCCCTTGATCTCTCGAAGCTAACCGAGTGTGTTCCCCTCTTTTTCCCCCTCGTCTTGGTGCTCTAATCGCTCACCGTCGCTCTGCAGAGGCCGTTGTCCGCCAAACTGTGCAACCCGCCGTCACCGAGACCTCTCCGACGCCATTAACACCACTGGTGAGTTCGCCTCGAGCTCCTCTTTCGATTGGATCTGTTCCCGAGGTCTCTACCGCTCTGTAGCGGAATCCCGAGCCGCGCCGCCGCCTTCCGGCCGAGGAGCCGCCGCGTCCTTCTTTCTCTCCGGCGAAAAGCGCCGCCGGCCCTCCCTGATCTAATCCCGAGCGTCCATCTCAGATCCGACGCACACCAGAGCTCGATACCCCTTCGTTGTCTGTTTTACAAAAAGAACCTTACACCTTTTTAGGTCTAAACCCGCGGTCCCAATGGCCCTGTTCATTGAGTCTGCGAATTCTTCCGTTGGAGCCCCTGCGCTTTGTCCTATTCGAGGCGCAGTCCATTCAATCTGATAATTTGTTTAAATCGGTTTTCAAATTCAAAATCAATTTCAGTTATTTACAGTTTTGCCACTGATTTCAAATGCTTATAACTTCTACGTTTTTAGTCCGATTTAGTCCGTTCAAGTTGCGTTAGATTCGTTTTGAAAAGCTCTATCTATCTGTACAAGGATATCTACTGTTTTCAGTACTTAAAATTGGAGTTAAGTTTAATCTACTAATTAAGGTTTTGTAACTTGTTTAGTTCATAACTTTCGCGTTATAATTCCGTTTTTCGTGATTCTCGCGTTTATGTGATCGTGGTAGATCGTACCTTCTGTTTTCAAACCTTTTATATTATTTTTCTTGCTGGTTGGTGTAATGTTCTAATTATAGTTTGTTTGCTTTGTATGGTTGTTGTTCCGATGGTTGTGTGTTGATGTGGTAATCGAGTATAGACGGTGAGACATACGCTGGTGATCAGGAACCCTTCTACGACAACCAAGAGCAACCAGAGTACTCTGAATCAGGCAAGTATAGCATGGGATCATCCTTGTTGACCTATTCACCATGAAGCATCTAAATTCATATGCATGTGTCTAATTTTGATCTCCTATCTAGTTATCCTAGATTTTTGACCCGTTACCTTGTTAACCTTGGGATGCTATGCATATGGGTAGAATTTTGCTAGAGCTTTACTTAAACCAAACATGATCTAATAACAGTGAATAAAACTTGATCTTTTTAGCAACATGGTTTAGGACCTCCTGTCAGCAAAAGCTGGGACATACAGTGCAACCATGAGGGTTATATGGCTCTGACCTTAGCTCAGTAAAAGGACCTTTTCTAGCTTGTTAGTGGTTACCCGAAAGGGCGCATAAGGCGCTTGACGAGCTGGATTTAGGGCGGCTACTTTCACCTTGCCTGCGTTGCCGTAAGGTTGGGAGACCCTTCTTCCCCTTGCCTTAAGACCTAGCGGCCCTAACTTGTTAGACGAACCTTTGAAAGGCTTTGCGTGTATCCTGCCCACTCACCTTGGAAGTGTTATGGGAGTAATTAACCCGGGCATCTGGATATCACGACTCATCGGGTAAAGTGTACACCTCTGCGCAGAGTTTAATAAACTGTTATAACAGCCGTGCTCACGGATACGAGCGGCCCGGAAAACTCACAGACTTAGTTGTTATATGTTGTTTATTAATGTTGCTCCTGTTGATTATCTTATTACTATGTTTCAGTTATTATGATCATGTGGGTTGGGTTTTAAGCCTTCATATATGTTCACCTTAATGTTAAAATGTTGCCAAATAAAAGCTACTGCAGTTAAACCAGTGTCAGCCTTTTTGAGCCTCATGAACCCCATGTTACACTTGTTAAGTACGAGATGTACTTATGCTTGTTTATTTTCTTTCTACTTGGATAAAAATCCCGGATGGGTAACAGATTGCTATGGTATTGACGACTTCCCTGAAGAGTTCTAGTCTTGCTGTCAACCAGTCATCTTCCCTGTGATGGAGCTACCGCGAGAGATACTTTATTTATCCGCTGCTATGTAAAGTCTTTGAATAATATTCGTTATGTAATAGACATATGTGATGGTACTCCTTAATTTGTGGCTTATGTGTGTGATTGATCTCTGGGCACACATGAGTTATTGCATTCAATTTTGTTCTTAAAATTGGGTGTGACACCACTTGGCCTCAAGACTTGGCTCCGCCCCTACCCCAGCCGCCCGTCCGTGGCTGGCCGCCCATCCACGGCTGGCCGTCTGGCCACCCACTCAGCCTCAGGACTTGGCTCCGCCCCTGCCCTAAGTCGCCTCGCCTTGATATGGGCATACCAAACATTAAAATCTTGGGTCTGCCTTGTTTGGTTGGCGGCAATGCTGCAGAAGTGCACAGATGCTGGTGTCCATGTTGTTTTATGTGTAGGAGTGCCTGCAGTCATGCCCTTAGGATGCAGGCACATCACCAAACCTCGTCAAAATACAACCTGCCTCGGTGTCATTGTCACACCCAATTTTAAGAACAAAATTGAATGCAATAACTCATGTGTGCCCAGAGATCAATCACACACATAAGCCACAAATTAAGAAGTACCATCACATATGTTTATTACATAATGAATATTATTCAAAGTCTTTACATAGCAGCGGATAAATAAAGTATCTCTCGCGGTAGCTCCATCACAGAGAAGATGACTGGTTGACAGCAAGACTAGAACTCACTACTGGAGAACGGGCCTTTAGCCCCGGTCGAAAATGGCCTTTAGCCCCGGGCATGGAGCCGGGGCTAAGGAATCGGGACTAAAGGTCCGACCTTTAGCCCCGGTTCCCGGCCCCGGGGCTAAACCAACCGGGACTAAAGAGGGGACCTTTAGCCCCGGTTGGTACCAACCGGGGCCCCGGTTGGTACCAACCGGGGCTAAAGACTGGCCTCTTTAGTCCCGGTTGGTATTACCAACCGGGGCTAAAGACCTTTTTTCTTTTTCTTTTCTTTTTTCTTTTCAATTGGCTATTGTTTTCAGTTTTTCAATTACATTAGGTTTTCTAATACGTTTTCTTCGATGCTAATATATTACATTAGGATTTCTAATACGTATATTTCTTCGCTGCTAATGTATGTATCCACATATATATACACATAAAATTTATAATTACACACATAAAATATGAAACTATATATATATGGGCTAGCTATACATATTATGTGTATAATATTTTTATGCACATAAAATTTACAGCATTATCCATGCATCCTTGGTATTTACAACACAAATATTGACCGTCACTTAAATGTCATACAAATGGTCGTCTTGGTTTGGTTTCATTGGTTCTTCCGGGTTATAGTAGAACTCGGTGCCGGCTTTGAGGACATGGTCATTAAGAACTCCTGCGATTGTCTCTTGAATTCCTTTCAGGCGCACCATGTCCAACACCTGGTTCTTCAACCATAGCTCCTTCTGTCTCTCTAGAGGAGTTCTTTTGGCATACACCGAGAGAAACTCGCAAACGTAGTACCCACACAAATTGTTCCCTGGTGGTTGCCGTAGAACCCACTGCACGATGTAAAAAGATATTACTCTCATCATCTCGCGCGTGTGATGAAAGCATGCTACAGTGGTAAAGACGCGGGGAGATAGTACTACTTACTTGCAATTGGATAGGACGAGGAAGTGTCGCCTTCAAATCCGGACGGTGTTTCGGAACGAACCAAGCCCAAACCCTGCACAATATAATATTGGATCGTAATTAACTATTGCAGATTTAAAGTGTAGAAATCAGTATTTACAGATCGAAAGTTACCCCTGGATAATGTCTATGATATCTTGATAATCTCCCAGTGGTTTTCTCAACGAGTCATAGATTATCAATTGACTTTCGGAGAGATCGAAGACGATCAATATCCAGTGATAGCTGCATTAATTTGCTTATATAGTCAACATATATCATAGAAATTGAGTAAGTAAAAATAAATATGCACATGATAACAACACCCACCTAAAGTTGTATGGGAAGAGTATATATCTTTTGTTCTTTTGGTTCAACAAGAACCTTCGGAGATTCCTCCCTGTTTCATTTCTCCATATATCATAGGCGGGATCTTTCTTTGGGACCGAGAATACGATATATGGATCAATGAAACCAACCTCCTTGTCATTTCTACGTGCGAGGTCTCTCATCATGTTTCTGCATATGTATATAGGCACGCTAGCTAGTGTTAGCATAATTACATTTACATATACATATGCTAGAGTGAGATAATTAAAACGAAGGATCACTTACAAACAGAAGAGGCTGACTAGAGATTTGTCTAGAGCATCCAGGTGGCATAGCTGGTGTAACTCATTGAATTGTTTAAGTATAATGTCATCACCACGGAAGTAATGATGGTCTCTAATTCTGACGCATATCCAATCATCCGCTTTTTTGGTACACGCTGCCATGTACCACTGGTTTAACAAGTACATTTGAGTGCCAAGTTCTGTGAGGGCCGTAGGGTTGTATAGACTCTGGCCATATACATAATTCTGCTTCCACTGATCAACTTGCGGAGCAGTTTCAATGGGTGCTTCACCGAGCATTTGTGACAAGGTTAGACCAGTTTCTGCGAAAAATGCATCAAGATGCTTAGGATTCACCTCAAGTTGTTCTAGCGCTTTCAAGTTAGAACCATATTCATTCACAACTAGCGGGGGCACTGATTGTTTCGATTGTTCCCCGAGCTGTGGGACACCCTTGCTTGCTCTCTTCTGTTTCTGCTTCGCCTACTCAAGTGACTTGGTCATAGTGCGGTCATAGTCTGATGGTGGCGATTTCTTACGAGAATCACGCACTTTTTTCTGATGAGCATCCACCTTTTTCCTGAGCATATCAGGACGTACAAAAAGGTACGGCTTCTCTGGGTTTTTCTTTGCTTTTTGTTTAGCCTCGACGTCCGCCCAAAATTTGTCCAAATCTGCTTTCGCTGCAGCATTTGTTTCCTCATCAGTCATATCATAGGGAAGTTTCGTCTTCTGAGGAACAGCTTGATGTCTTTCTGCAGAGGCTTTCTTCTTTGGTGGCGGTGGGGCCGATGCCTTCATTTTTGTGGCTGGCCTCTTCTTTGATGGGGCCGGTGGTGGGGAAGCCCGTGGTGGAGGAGATGGGGCCGGTGGCGGGGATGGAGCCCGTGGTGGAGGAGATGGGGCCGGTGGCGGGGATGGAGCCCGTGGTGGAGATGGAGCCGGTCGTGGAGGGGATGGAGCCGATCGTGGAGGGGATGGAGCCAATCGTGGAGGGGATGGAGCCGGTGGGGATGCAGCTGTGTCTTTCACTGCATCGCCCGCAGCACTATGATGACTATGTGGTGAATGGATAATTGGACTTAGGTGCGGAGAGGTCCTGCTGTGAAAACAACATAGTATGAGTAAACAATTATTTAATTAAGTCAATACATAACTAGTGAAAAAATGTTTCATTGACTTTCATCTGCACCTAGGGTTAGTTTGCTGAGGAGGAGGAGGAGGTGATGCCCCAGGAATAATGATATAGCGCTTACGCCAACATATGAATGCCTTCTCCGCTTCTCCTAAAGTCTTCTCACCATCACCTCCTTCAATGTCAAGAGTCACATTGCTATGCCCTTTCAATACTATATCCACCGAGACACTAGCATAACCAGGTGGTACCAATGCCCCATGGCATCTTGGTGTCTTCGTAGGGTCAATAGGAGATACGACACCAATAGCCACCATTATTGTGTCATTCCCCTGTGGAATGTGCAGCTCACAGGTCGTGAGAGGATCAGTGATGTCATCCACGGGGAAGCGCAGCCCTGCGTCACCTTGAATCGTTGGCACCTCCGTGGAAGCGCAACTGCTTTTCAACTGATCACCAGGGGTGCTGGTGTTGACTCCTGGCTCTGATGCAGATTGCCTTTGCAGGGAACTCACTGCTAAATGCACTTGCCTTTTGATTTCCTCACTCATTTTGTCTTCAAGTGCCTTTTCTCGCTCTACCGCTTCACGAGCCGCGGCCTGTGACTGAATAACCATTTCCTCCATCCTTCGCATCCGCTCTACCTCCTCCTGCCTCTTTCTTGTGCGGCTTCTATAGGTCTCTTTGTCTTGTGGGAAGGCATGCTCCCACGACACCTCTCCATAGCCTCTTGTTCTCCCACCATGTTCAGGATTCTCTAGGGCGTATGTAAGCTCATCCTTTTCTCTGTTCGGCTGCCACGTGCCACTGTTAGCCATGTCTCGAGCATAAGCTAGTCTTTCTGCTGCTCTTTGGAGTTTTGTGCCATACACTACCCCTCCTGTCTGTAGGTCCAGACTTCCTCCATGACCAAAAAACCAATACTTGGCGCGCTCAGGCCAGTTTATTGAATCTGGTTCGATGCCCTTGGCTAGAATCTCCCGTTCCATTTTTTTCCCACTTGGGAATGGCACTCTTGTAGCCACCTGATCCCAATTGATGGTGGTATCGTTTTTGTCGGGCATTCTGTTGGTTCATTCTGACACGTGTCTCACCCTCTTCTGATTTCTTGAATTCTACAAACTCATCCCAAAAAGGCCTCAACTTGACGTAGGCCTTGGTGTTAAAATCCGGAGTTAGGTCCTTCTTGATAAATGTGTTGTACAATTTCTTCTTCCAGCCCTGGAATAGTGTTGCCATTTTCTTCATAGCCCAATCCCGAACTCTTGCCTTCAAATTTCTATCTTCTGTTTCAAGCGTGAAATGTGCAAGGACATCTTGCCAAACCAGTTCCTTATCACGATCAGAGACAAAACTTATATGAGGAGCACTACTCTTTTCCTTCCATTCACGAGCATTGATCGGGATCTTATCCCTTACGAGATACCCACAGTGGTAAACGAATTTCTGTGCATGTTCTCCAAGCACTTGGCCTGTTTCCTCGTTGAATTCTGAGATAATGTATCGGCCATCCAACGGCTTCTTCGGACCTCGTACGGTCCTACTCTTCCCGGTAGTCGTTGTCGATCCAGAGGGCTACGTATGTAGGAACAGTAGATTATAAATACATTTACAAATTGATTAGAATTTTATGTGCTCATAGAGATTGTAGGTATACCTCGCCAGTATTTTCTTGCATAATTTCTTCATAATCGATAAAGTATTGACTGTCGTCATCTACTTCTTGATTATTGTTATCGTCACCTGCTACATCCGGGTTAGCGGCGCTGTTGATTAATTCGTACATTTCCTCCTCCATGTTGTCAACTGGGTCGGCCATTTCTGCGAATAACATGGAGGATAATAAACACCATATTTTTGCAAATAACGTATATTCATACAGACCATGGAGGATAAAGACCATTTTCCTGTTAAGGGTTTAGGGTTTTGGGTTTAGGGGTTAGGGTTTAGGGTTAGGGGTTAGGGGTTAGCGATTAAGGGTTAAGGGTTAGGGGTTAGGGGTTAGGGGTTAGCGGTTAGGGTTTAGGGGTTAGGGTTTAGGGTTCGGGGTTAGGGGTTAGGGGTTAGCGGTTAAGGGTTAGCGGTTAGGGTTTAGGGGTTAGGGTTTAGGGTTCGGGGTTAGGGGTTAGGGGTTAGCGGTTAAGGGTTAGCGGTTAGGGTTTAGGGGTTAGGGTTTAGGGTTCGGGGTTAGGGGTTAGGGGTTAGCGGTTAAGGGTTAGCGGTTAGGGGTTAGGGGTTAGGGGTTAGCGGTTAGGGTTTAGGGGTTAGGGTTTAGGGTTCGGGGTTAGGGGTTAGGGGTTAGCGGTTAAGGGTTAAGGGTTACGGGTTAGGGGTTAGGGGTTAGCGGTTAGGGTTTAGGGGTTAGGGTTTAGGGTTCGGGGTTCGGGGTTAGGGGTTAGGGGTTAGGGGTTAGCGGTTAGGGTTTAGGGGTTAGGGTTTAGGGTTCGGGGTTAGGGGTTAGGGGTTAGCGGTTAAGGGTTAAGGGTTAGGGGTTAGGGGTTAGGGGTTAGCGTTTAGGGTTTAGGGGTTAGGGTTTAGGGTTCGGGGTTCGGGGTTTTGGGTTAGGTGATTATTCCATACACATTCGTAAAAACATATACACGACATAAATATATCTAATTGATTATGCTAAGTCATTATTCCATACACGTTCGTAAAAACATATACACGACATAAACATATCTAATTGATTATTCCTTCTCCATCACAAGGGACACACCGTTGAGGAGAGGACGACGACGGACGACGACGAGGATGACGTTGCGGTGAGGAGGGGAGCACGACGACGAGGATGACGTTGCGGTGAAGATGACGGCGGACGGCGGCGAGGTCAACGCGACCAATCTCTTTTTATCTACATGTCACATATTTTTTGTTAGATTAAAAAACATGATTTTCTAAAAATGATTTATATAACTATATATTTATATAAATATATATTCATTTTTCTATAAACATATATACACTGCGGTGCATTAATAACATTTTCTGATATTCTCTAAATATATATGTATATATATTCATTTTCTATAATCATTCATTTTCTATATATATCTTTTTTATTTTTCTATAAATATTAATATATATGTATTTATAATCATTTTTCTATAATCATTCATTTTCAATATATATCATTTTGTGCACACACACACACACGCACACACACAGTGCACACAACACAGTGCACACACACGCACACACACAGTGCACACACACGCACTGCACACACACGCACTGCACACAACACGCACACACACAGTGCACACACACGCACTGCACACACACGCACTGCACACAACACGCACACACGCACACACACAACGCACGCACTGAGCACGGCGGCGCGACCGCGCCCGGCCTCCTCACCGGCGGCGCGAGAGGACGAGTAGTTGTGCGTGGCCGCCGAGGCAGGCGGCCGCTGAGGCCGGCGAGGGCCGGCGAGGGAGAGAAGAGGAGGCGTCGGCGCGGCCACGCGAGAGGACGACGGCGAGGCGGACGTCGGCGAGGGATGCGGCAGGACAACGGCGGCGCGGCACTCGATCGGAGACGACGAGGGAAGCGGCGGCGCTGCGGGCGGTCTGACGTCGATCTGAGGAAGAAGGAGGGCACTGTGCCCTATATACGATGGGAACCTTTAGTCCCGGGCGGTGGCACCACCCGGGACTAAAAGACCTTTAGTCCCGGGGCGTAAGCCCGCCCGGGACTAAAGGCTTGGACCTTTAGTCCCGGGCGGGCTTACGCCCCGGGACTAAAGGAACCTTTAGTCCCGGGTGGTGCCACCGCCCGGGACTAAAGCTTTTTTTCCCGCCACTGTTTTGGGCTTTTTCTATTCTGGTTTCTGTATGAGCTACCTTTAGTCCCGGGCGGGCTTACGCCCCGGGACTAAAGGTTCCTTTAGTCCCGGGTGGTTCTACCGCCCGGGACTAAAGGTTTATATTTTGGGTTTTGTATTAGGTTTTGACTATATTAATATGCTGTAATATTTGTTAATTGCATAGTAAATTAAATATTAGGTATAAAATTACTTAAAAATGACAGTTGTATTTCCTTTTACCTTATTGTATAGTAGAAAAATTTGTAACATAAATTCTTTTCTTTTCTTATAATAATGAATATAAATGTAAATAACAATTCATATTTTGTTAATGCAAAAATATAATGTTAAATTTAAATATCTGAAACAACTGGTTCTCGATAGGAAGATTATTTTTGCATTATCTGAACGTTAAATTTTGGGTTGTTTATCTTTCATTGTCCAAATGCACGATAGCGAAATTCACTGTTAAATTGCAGTTTAATTTAAAAAGATAAATTTGTGTAGTTCATATACGTTTCTGTGTCGTATTGGTCTCAAACTTTTTCTTAGGCTGTCACGTGGCACGGGTGAGGCAACCAACAAGTTTGTGATTTTTCGGAGATAGTTTAATTGAATTACCGCGCACCGTCACCCAATAATTATAGGGTCAACTGGGCCTACCACCAAAATAATCCAGAATGGTGCCAAACTTTTACACGGGATCTTGAATGGCCTAGGAAGAAGAACGTTGTGGAGGTTGATGAAAAACCGCAGAGGCATCAATTTGGGCTCATATGCTTGCCAAAAATAAATCAAGTCATTTCGACACCGACATCAATGAACCATGACTATCCATAATCATTATTAATTACACAAAAAATCTAATACATAATATTGGTTAAAACATCACTATATATCAAGCGGGTACACTGGTGATCTTCTTCTTGACGTATGTCCCTTGGTTATGATCATGTCGTAACCATGGAGCCTCCTCAGCATTTAGCAGGATGCTTGGGTCTTTGCTCACACTGAAGGGTGGTATCCGGTCATCCCTTTCATAATCTTCTGACATGTCTGACTTGTCCTCAATTCCCACGATGTTTCTTCTTCCTGAAAGAACTATGTGGCGTTTCGGCTCTTTGGTTGATTTATCGTCATTTTTCCCTCTCCTGGGCTTTGTAGACATGTCTTTCACGTAGAACACCTGATTCACATCAGCAGCAAGGACGAATGGTTCATCTTTGTATCCAATATTGTTGAGATCCACTGTTGTCACTCCATACTCCTTGTCAACTGTTACTCCGCCTCCGGTCGTCTTGACCCATTGGCATCGAAACAAAGGGACTTTAAAATTAGGTGCGTACTCTAGTTCCCAAATCTCCTCTATACGGCCATAATATGTTTGCCTCTTCCCATTTGGGTCTGTGGCATCTACGCGAACACCACTGTTTTGGTTCGTGCTCCTTTGATCTTGGGCAATGGTGTAAAATGTGTTTCCATTTATCTCATACCCTTTGTACGTGAGGATGTGCCATGACGGTTGCCTAGCCAACAAATATAGTTGCTCATCAATATTGTTATTACCCAGACATTCCTTTCGCAACCAAGTGCTAAAAGTATTCATGTGCTCACGTGTTATCCAAACATCATTCTTCTCTGGAAATTGGGATCGTAGGAACTCCTTGTGTACATCGATATATGGATCCACCACGGTTGAGTTTTGAAGAACTGTGTAGTGCGCTTTATTGAAATAATCGTTCCCCGTACCGATATATGTTTTCTTTCCTAGTGTCCCCTTTCCACACAGCCTCCCCTCGTGCCGCGATTCAGGAACACCAATCGGGTCAAGGTCAGGAATGAAGTCAACACAGAACTCAATGACCTCCTCTGTCCCGTAGCCCTTGGCGATGCTTCCTTCTGGCCGAGCACGTTGGTGAACATATTTTTTCAGTACTCCCATGAACCTCTCAAAGGGGAACATGTTGTGTAGGAACACAGGACCGAGAATATGAATCTCCTTGACCAGGTGAACTAGGAGGTGTGTCATGATATTAAAGAAGGATGGAGGAAACACCAACTCAAAGCTCACAAGGCATTGAACCACATCATTCTGTAGAGTAGCCAGTTCTAGTGGATTAATTGCCTTCTGAGAAATTGCATTAAGGAATGCACATAGCTTCACAGTGGCCAGGCGTACATGTGGAGGTAGATTTCCTCTTAAAGCAACCGGTAGCAATTGCGTCATAAGCACGTGGCAGTCATGCGACTTTAAGTTTAAGAATTTCTTGTCTTGCATATTTATTATTCCCCTGATATTGGAGGAGAATCCAGATGGGACCTTGATGCTGTTGAGGCATTCAAACATGATTTCCTTCTCTTCATTGCTAAGAGTGTAGCTAGCAGGTCTTAAGTAATGGCGTCCATCATCTGTCTTCTCTGGATGTAGGTTGTCTCGTTCTTTCATGCGCTGCAACTCTTGTCGTGCTTCAAGTGTATCCTTAGACTTCCCATACACACCCATGAATCCTAGAAGGTTGACACAAAGATTCTTTGTCAGGTGCATCACGTCGATCGCGTGGCGGACCTCTAGTACATGCCAATAGGGTAGCTCCCAAAATATTGACTTCTTCTTCCACATGGGTGCGTGTCCCGTAGCGTCTTTTGGAACAGGTTCACTGCCCGTGCCCTTTCCAAAGACTACCTTCACATCCTTGACCATCTCAAGTACATCTTCCCCAGTTCTGTTGCGAGGCTTGCTCCGGTGGTCTGCCTCACCTTTAAAATGCCTGCCTTTCCTTCTAACCTGGTGATTCACAGAAAGAAATCGACGATGCCCAAGGTAGACTACCTTTCTACATTTTTCAAATATACACTATCCATGTCATCAAAACAATGTGTGCATGCATTATATCCCTTGTTTGTCTGTCCTGAAAGATTACTTAGAGCAGACCAATCATTGATGGTTACGAACAACAATGCTCGCAGGTCAAAGTGTTCCTGTTTGTAATCATCCCACACGCGTACACCTGATTTACTCCATAAAAGTAGCAGTTCCTCAACTAATGGCCTTAGATAGACATCGATGTCGTTGCCAGGTTGCCTCGGGCCTTGGATGAGCACTGGCATCATAATGAACTTCCGCTTCATGCATAACCATGGAGGAAGGTTGTAGATACATAGAGTAACAGGCCACGTGCTATGACTACTGCTCTGTTCCCCAAAAGGATTCATTCCGTCCGTACTTAAAGCAAACCTTAAGTTTCTAGCGTCTTTTGCAAATTCCGGGAATTCTCTGTCTATTGCTCTCCATTGGGACCCATCAGCAGGGTGTCTCAACATGTTGTCTACCTTACGGTCTTCTTTGTGCCATCGCACCAACTTTGCATGGTCCTTGTTTCTGAACAGACGTTTCAGGCGTGGTATTATAGGAGCGTACCACATAACCTTGGCAGGAATTTTCTTCCGGGGACGTTCTTCACCCTCAACATCGCCAGGGTCATCTCGCCTGATCTTATATCGTGACGCGTTACATACAGGGCATTCATCCAAATTCTCGTATTCCTTGCCACGATACAGGATGCAGTCATTAGGACATGCATGTATCTTCTGGATTTCTAAACCCAAAGGACAGACGACTTGTTTTGCTTCGTACGTAGTGGCGGGCAGTTCGTTAGGTTTCGGAAGCATCTTTTGTTTTATAATTTTCAATAATTGTCCAAATGCCTTGTCAGATACACCATTTTGTGCCTTCCATTGTAGCAACTCAAGTGTTGTACCCAACTTTTTTTGTCCATCTGCAGCAGACGGGTATAGTAATTTCCTGTGATCCTCTAGCATACAATCAAACTTAGCCTTCTCCTTTTCACTTTCGCAATCTCCTTGTGCATCACGAATGACATCACCAAGAGCATCATCTTCAGCGAGTGTGTCTTCTGCACTTGCCTCTTCTTCACCTTCCCCCATTGCAGTATCACCAAAGTCACCGTATTGAGCAATAATGTCATCGTCAGGGTCCAATTGTTCTTCTTCACCTTCTTCCATCATAACCTCAGTTTCTCCATGCTTCGTCCAACAACTATAGTTTGGCATGAAACCCGACTTGAACAAGTGTGAGTGAAGACTCCTTGAGCTAGAATATTCCTTCGAATTATTACAAAGGGCACATGGGCAGCACATAAAACCATTCCGCTTGTTTGCCTCAGCCACTCTTAAAAAATAATGCACGCCATCAATGAACTCTTTTGAGCGACGATCGGCATTGTACATACAGTGACGTGTCATCGTCTGCATTATATGACATATCACATAATTATATCTCTCATTCTTATAAACAAATGAAATTATAAAATGACTGGCATGAAATTTAGTAAGAATCACTGGTGGCATAAAAATAGTAGCAGTTGAACTTGTCTAATTAATTATTACATCAAGATAACAGTGCAGCCTAATCCACTTAGCCACAACCAAAGCAACTAACAACACCTGCACATTTTTCCCGCATCACAGTCCAACAAGATGGACTGCCTGCCACTCCAACCTGATAGGAAGGTAAGGTAGGGGTAGGTGCAGTAGGAATTGAGTTGATTCTTGAGTTGAAAGCCTCTAGAGCTGCAGAAGCTTCCTCAAAAGACTTGTACTTTTTATGCACAGCTCCCTTAACTTTGAGGACATACTGACTGCACTCAGCCCAGCTGGTGTAAATACCTGGCTTGGTACCCACGAAAACAACATACCAAGCAGACATCGTTCTGCATTTTGTAAACTAAAGTATTATATATTTCTAATTTCTGTAAACAAATAATTTAACTGATCTCTATTTCTCCAAAATAATAAAATAAACTAATTAAACCGGTCACATTTTGTAAACTAAAGTATTATATATTTTTAATTTCTGTAAACAAATAATTTAACTGATCTCTATTTCTCCAAAATAATAAAATAAACTAATTAAACCGGTCACATTTTGTAAACTAAAGTATTATATATTTCTAATTTCTGTAAACAAATAATTTAACTGATCTCTATTTCTCCAAAATAATAAAATAAACTAATTAAACCGGTCACATTTTGTAAACTAAAGTATTATATATTTTTAATTTCTGTAAACAAATAATTTAACTGATCTCTATTTCTCCAAAATAATAAAATAAACTAATTAAACCGGTCACATTTTGTAAACTAAAGTATTATATATTTCTAATTTTTGTAAACAAATGATTTAACTCATCTCTATTTCTCAAAAAAAAAACTAATTAAACCGGTCACATTTTGTAAACTAAAGTATTATATATTTCTATTTTTTGTCAACAAATGATTTAAATGATCTCTATTTCTCTAAAAGATTAAAATAAACTAATTAAACGGTCATATTTTGTTTTTAGAGTAATAATTTGAACTATCAAGTCAATGAACTCAAAATATCTACAAAAATAAAAAACTTAAGCTAGTAACCTTTCAAGAAGTCGATGGCGGTGTAGATGTGATGAAATAAATCGATCGCCGGAGATGTGTTAACAAACAAAAATCACCAGAGAAGACAGCAAACAGGCAAGCAAGTGACTGAATAAAAAAAAATGAAGAGCTCGGGCACGGCTGGAGGTGGAAGAACAGTTCAAATATAGGGAGGGACATTTAGCCCCGGTCCTTATTCCCAGCCGGTGCTAAATGTTGGCATTTAGCCCCGGCTGGATACACCAACCGGGACAAAACCTTTTAGTCCCGGTTGGTGTTACCAACCGGGGCTAAAGATGCCTACATTTAGCCCCGGTTGGATACACCAACCGGGGCAAAACCTTTAGTCCCGGTTGGTGTTACCAACCGGGGCTAAAGGCCGGTCTTTAGCCCCGGTTGGTAACACCAACCGGGACTAAAGGTCCCTCTGACAAATGAGCCGTTGGGCTGGGGAACTTTAGCCCCGGTTGGTGTTACCAACCGGGGCTAAAGACCTTTCTAGTCCCCGGCGCAAAATTTTCCGTGACTAAAGCTGATTTTGCAAATCGTCCAAAGGCCTGTTCTCTAGTAGTGACTCTTCAGGGAAGTCATCATTACCATAGCAATCTGTTACCCATCCGGAATTTTTATCCAAGTAGAAAGAAGTAAACAAGCATAAGTACATCTCGTACTTAACAAGTGTAACATGGGGTTCATGAGGCTCAAATAAGGCTGACACTGGTTAAATTGCAGTAGCTTTTAATTGGCAACATTTTAATATTAAGGTGAACATATATGAATGCTTTAACCCAATCCACATGATCATAATAACTGAAACATAGCAATAAGGCAACCAACATAAGCAACATAAATAAATAACATATAACAACTAATCCGTGAGTTTTCCGGGCCACTCGTAACCGTGAGCACGGCTGATATATCAGTTTTACACTCTGCAGAGGTTGTACACTTTACCCGATGAGTCGTGATATCCAGATGCCCGGGTTAATTACTCCCATAACACTTCCGAGGTGAGCGGACAGGATACACGCAATTCAAAGGTTCGTCTAACAGGTTAGGGCCGCTAGGTCTTAAGGCAAGGGGAAGAAGGGTCTCCCAACCTTACGGCAACGCAGGCAAGGTGAAAGTAGCCGCCCTAAATCCAGCTCGGCAAGACCCAGCGCGCCTATACAGGTGTCCACTAACAAGCTAGAAAAGGTCCTTATACTGAGCTAAGGTCAGAGCCATATAACCCTCATGGTTGCACTGTATGTCCCAGCTTTTGCTGACAGGAGGTCCTAAATCATGTTGCTAAAAAGATCAAGTTTTATTCACCGTTATTAGATCATGTTTGGTTTAAGTAAAGCTCTAGCAAAATTCTACCCATATGCATAGCATCCCAAGGTTAACAAGGTAACGGGTCAAACACCTAGGGTAAACTAGATAGGAGATCAAAATTAGACACATGCATATGAATTTAGATGTTTCATGGTGAATAGGTCAACAAGGAGGATCCCATGCTATACTTGCCTGATTCAGAGAACTCTGGTTGCTCTTGGTTGTCGTAGAAGGGTTCCTGATCACCAGCGTATGTCTCACCGTCTATACTTCGATTACCACATCAACACACAATCATCGGGACAACAATCATGCAAAGCAAACAAACTATAATTAGAACATTACACCAACAGCAAGAAAATAATATAAAAAGTTTGAAAACAGAAACTACGATCTATCACGATCACATAAACGCGAAGATCACAAAAAAACAGAATTATAACGCGAAAGTTATGAGCTAAACAAGTTACAAAACCTTAGTTAGTAGATTAAACCAAACTCAAATTTTAATTACTCAAAATAGTATATATTTTCGTACAAATAGATAGATCTTTTCAAAACGAATCTAACGCAACTTGAATGGACTAAAACAGACTAAAAACGTAGAAGTTATAAGCATTTGAAACTGGTGGCAAAACTGTAAATAAATCAAACTCGAATTTGAATTTAAAATCGATTTAAATCGAAATTCAGAATTGACTGGACTGCGCCTCAATAAGGATGAAACGCAGGGGTGTAGACGGAAGATATCGCAGACACAGAGCACAGTGCATCATGGACCGCGGGTTTAGACCCGAAAAGGTGTAAGGGCTCTTATGCAAAGTTGACGCCGAAGGGGTATCGGCTGATGGAGATCGTTGATTCCTAGATGGATGGCTCAGATTAGATCTGGGAGGAGCCGGCGGCGCTTTTACGCCGGCGCGGAGGAGGGGATGCTTCACGGCGGCGCCATTGCCGGAGACGGGCGGCGCTAGCTCGGGTTTGCGCTACGGTGCAGTAGAGACTACGGGAGTTGGTCCAATCGAACCACGAGCTCAAGACGAACTCACCTAGGGCACGGACGAGGTCGGAGACGGCTCTAGGACGACGAATTGCACGGCGAGGCGGACGGCGGGGCTCTGCAACGACGGCGAGGGATTAAGGCACCAAAACGAGGGGGAAAAAGAGGGGAAAAAGCTCGGCTAGCTTCGAGAGATCAAGACAGAGCTCTAGGGACCTCTTGCGAGCGTTGGAACTCGTTGAAGCGTCGGGTTGACGGCGGCAGAGACTCGGAGGTGGCGGAGCTTGTCGCGGGAGCAATTTAGGGCACGAGAACGAGAGCTTTTCGCAGGGAAAGAGGCGGTAGGTGCTCAGGGTTTTGTGAGGGTTCCAAACCGGATGAAAAATCGAAGAGGAGGCGTGGATTCGATGGAGACCGGAGCTCTGGTTCGTGTTCGGGTCGGACTCCGGTGGGGGAACGTGCGCGCGCGGCGGCAAGGCGGCTGCCAAGCGGGCCATGCTGGTCAGCGGCTGCGAGGGCTGCGGCGCTGCGCGCAAGCGCAAGAGCTGGGCCGGGCGGCGGCCCACGCGAGCGATGGAGAGGGGAGGAAGGCAGGCCGGCAAGAAGAAAGAAGCGGGCCGGCCGGCTGGCTCGGGCCAAAAGAAAAGAAAAGGAGAGGGAGAAGAAGAAATGGTTTTCCATTTTCAGAAACATGTTTTCAAAAGCAAATTTGATACTCATTTGAATTCAAACCAGTTTTGAACCAAAACCAATCATCACAAAAATAAAGTATGCACCAGCATGTATGCATCAACATGGTCTTTGGCCTAGGATTTATTTTAACTTTTGCGAAAATTTATTATCTAGGTTTTTATGCAACACATAAAATGCATAAATTAAATCATATTGCCTATTTCAAATTGATGCAAATTTTTGGGATGTTACGGTCATTCTTGCTTACGTATTTTCCTCTAATATAGTTATGCTCTTCCACCACTACACCACGACACCAGAATTGCCGTCGGACTATCTGACGCCAAAAGCGGATATAGCGTCAGACGATCTGACGCTAAAAACTTTAAAAACATATAGCGTCAGACACGACTTTTAGCGTCAGACAGTCTGTTGCCATAAAAATATTTAGCGTCAGATAGTCCACTGGTAATGTTTAGCGTCAGATACTCTTTGGCCACACATATACCGTCAGATCATCCAATGATCAATGTATTTATAGTGTCAGATTGTTCAACGGGACAATTTAAATATAAAAAAATACAATTAGAAGTATTTATCACATCAAATCCACATTCAAGCTTAATGTCCATCACATAAAGATATAAGCACATACATCACATAGAGGTCAATACATATATATTGTATCATACAATCTTGTCTTGCACAATATATCTCCAACAAAGTCAGACATACAATATTGTCTTGCACACTACATCATCACACTACATCCAACAAAAGCTTACATGAATGCACACTAGCAAGAAATATAGTAGTTTGTGTTTGATATACTATGGTTGGTTCACACAATAGAACTGAAAAACTAAAAGCACATCCACCAGGTTATATGGAGAACCATTTTCCATGAACTCAAGCCAAAAGACTTGTTGTGTCCAACACTTCCTGAAAAGTATAACATGTAATTAATCAAGTGGAGAAAAAAATATAAAGTTGTTGCATAATACTAGTGTCCTACTAGTGTACTATCGACATGTACTGCTAGTGTGCTACCAGTGTACAATGTTTCTACCTGCTAGGCTCAGAGATTAAATTTACCAAATTCCATTTGCCTCACATCCTATTATGTACAGTGCAAGATAAAGAGAGCACATTTGTAGATTATTAACTGCTGGCCGTAACTGAAATAATTATAGATTTTGTTGGAGCTTATACTTCTTATTAGTGGCACTACAATAGAAAAGGACAGGTGTAGGGATATTGATCAGTCGAAGTGCAAAAGCCAGCAGCACTGTTAGGGATATTGATCAGTCAAATGCAAAAGTCTCTATCTGGTAGCACTGTCATGCGACAAATAAGATGATTCATGCCTGTAAAAAATGGGCTATTGCTACATACTAATTATCTAACAAGAAACTTCCTTGGCCGGTCAAAACCTTCACACATTTCTATAGTAGTACAACAGTGAGTTAAATCATTACTTTTGGATGGAACAAAATGTTAGTAATTGCCTTCCAAATATATTCCTAGGTGCTGAATTTAGTCACTAGGTTTTTACAGGTGATCACTAGGTGCTGAATTTAGTCACTAAGTCGGAACTAAATTCTTCCTAGCATACTAGCATACTACTTGCCGGGGTCCCAACTCCCACTATGCCAAAAAAGCTAATTAGATAGTGACACATCTAGATCTAACAGTGCACGCTCTTTGGTTTGGGTCATGAATGGACGCAATAACTTCGAAGTAAAATAATAGGCCAATAATGTTTTTCGATAGTCCAAAATAAGCAAAGCATTGACATTATCTTTTGGTGGATTTTAGTTGTATCTTTGTACATTCCATTTCTCTGGATTTCTTTCCATTTATCAATATTTAAAATACATTCTGTAGTAGCTAACTTCGAAGTACACATACCCTCTCTCATGTTGTATTCTATTTGTCTCTAATTTACATCAAAACAAGTGCAAGAGGTTGGTCTGAGTCTGACAAAGATGTTTGTTTTGGCATCATGTTTCCAATCTGTAGGCAAAGCCAGAAGCTTGTTCTGACAAAAAATTTTCCATGGCCCATGGCTTTCATTTTGAGATAGATTGCTGTACTGAACTTTCTCATTGTCAACAAAAGCCTTCTGCATCCTCAGGTAACCTCCCTACCTCTCTCTCTCTCTCTCTCTCTCTCTCTCTCTGTGTGTGTGTGTAACTATGCAACAAATACTTTGAACTTTGTAGGTGAAAGAAAAAAAATCTTGTGTATGCTGAACTTTCATATAGCAAAAGTGAATAGAGCCATAATTTATGAAAAGAATGATATATGTGCCATTTGTTGTCTCCGTTGAGTTGAGATACGAAATGTTGCTTATCACAACCAGTACATGACAATTATGTCTTAATAATACAAATGTTTATAAATCAAAACTTTAAGTACCATGTATTACATGAGTTTTTTTTATAAAAATACAATATTACCAATTACAAGCACGTGCGTGTCGCACGTGCCTATCCACTAGTTAGCTAGTGACACATCTAGATCTAACAGTGCACGCTCTTTGGTTTGGGTCTGGATCTAACAGTGCAGTGTAACAATTGCCACCAATTAATTCATTGGTAAAGTTCAAAAAAAGAGAAACTGAAAAAAATAATAATGGAATCAACTTTCAGTTGCCTCAACTTCCAATGGGATTTGTCCGAAACAATAATGGAATCAAATGTTACATCTTTTACGTGATATGTAGTTCTCTCATTTACGTGGTGGTGGGTCCACAAATAAAAGAGCAACCAGGGAGAAAACAATATAGATACATATATACATCCCGAAAGTATTATAAGCTCCTGGCTCCTGATTCAACGGTGTTCTCTTCTTCCAAGATGGATGATATATATGTTGGTATGTAGTCTCCTAGAGGCCCTTGCAATTTGTTTCTACAGTTCGCTTTGGCAGACGTCAGGAATACTCTTTTTACGAAGCCGGATAACATGGGAGGCAAAGAGCTGAGTGACCTCTATAGCCACGTAGTCACAGATGGAGTTTATGCAAGACCATCATACATCCATCCCTAGCGTGTGCACCTCTCTGCTTTGCTACATGTAATTTGGCACAATGACCATCTGTAATCCCTGCTTCCTACGCCTCAAACCGAATTGAAAAGAGTGATTCAAAATCTACTAATGCGCTTATTTGTCTGAATTTGATCGAGTGGACGGTAACGAAGTCAAAACCGTAGGTGATACTTTCTATTGAACTTGCGGCCTCTGTAAATTGTTTTTAAGAGACGGACATGAGTTTGCTGCCGCGGTAAATACAATGACTCGGAAAATTGCTGATCAAGCAGGAACTATAATATTTTGTGCCAGCCTCTGTACAATAAAAAGAGGAGTCTCCTTGAATTATTCTTGTGGTACTGCTTGTTACCCACTTTGCTATGGCTTGTTCACGTGTCACGTGCCTTCGCCATGATATCGTGTATGAAGCCTAATGCCCCCGGATGGATGGGTTGATCTGCTACAAATGATTTGCCAAAATGAGTAGCAAGGGACACTTGGGGAAATGAGAATTCTCCTTTTTCTAAGAACCAATGAAGCTTCCTGGTTATCATGCATGTTAGTTTGGATAATTGTGTGAGAATTAAGCCCAACTTGACAAGATCGTGCGCGTACTATGACTTCTTTTTCTTTTTATAAATCACAGTACTAATGCAGAAGTAAAAGGAAAGACTTCTGGTTTCCTGATCTTTGTTAAAATTCTGATATCAGAAATGATTTTACATTTACTGTTTGACAAAATTTCAATGGATGGTTGGTTACTCACTTTTTTTTCGAGAACATGCCGTTGCATGTGTTTCATTAAGCAAAGGAAATAAAACAAAGTCTGATACAGCACACGGTAAACCGAAGATTACCGACAAACTCGGACCCAGCCGCATGAGATTGTAATTACATAGAAAAGCTTTGCTCCTCGGCGAACACTAGCCGCGCCCTAACCGGAACTCACGGTCAGCACCGCTGAACGCCGAATAGTAATGGTTGGTTACTCACTCATATGTTGTGGTAATAAGTTCATTAAATAAAGATTGTACCTCCCCATTACTTGATGTAGAGGTCTCCCTATCCTGTGTATAAAACACTAGGCAAAGAATCACATGCGAGTTGCATTTCATTTCTAGCTCTTCTGCTCTTGTTGCTGCAGTGATCTTGCTATGCACTACTGGAAACTTGAAATTCCCTGACCAACGTCAGTGAAAACTGGAATTACCCTGTCGAGCTAGCCCTGACGGTATTTTTATTTTTCCTGACGGTAAGTGCACCGTAAAAAATTTCATGGCGATATTTTTAGTTTTTATGACGATACGTACATTTTCATGAAAATATTTTTATTTTCCATGACGGTAGTGCACCGTGAGGGAATTTCAAGTTTCCAGTAGTGATGGTAATTATTATTATGTATAGGACTGTAGGAGTAGGAAGCATCAGGAACACCTGCTTTAGTTCGGCACTCCCAGCCTCTTCAGAAGGGTTGTGTATAGCAGAACAGCTGAGCTGTCTGCAGCTCTCAAGATACCTGTCTGTGGTCATGGAACATTGGCATCGGTTCCTGCTCTACACCCCAGCCTCTGCGGCTTTGCTTGTGCCCATCTATGTGGGCTCGTGTAGTGAGTGCATGCATGTACAGTGTCGTGTAGTGAGCGCCCATCTCGGTGAGCATTAGTTCAGCTGCCGTATTTGAATTCGTTTTCTGATACATTTCTTTATTCGATTCTCGATCCGTATTCAAAAGTGTCCATCGATGTCGTCCATATATATATCTATGAGTCTAAATTTTATTCGTATGACCACCGACTAATTTCAGTTTGATATATATGTAGTGTTTTATTACTTGAAACTATTTAAAAGTCGTGTCTGTGTGTAATTATAGTAAGATCTATTTATATTAAATGGTAATGATACACACAAAATTAACATGATTATTAATCCTAATTTATATAATCAACATGATTATTGATTTACAAGTAATATGATAATTTGTATGGCCAAAAATATAGTATTCTTTATTACTTATCAATATGTATAAAATTTAGTCTACTTGTTATATTTTGATACTCATTAGACAATTTGTTTCATAAAATCATTGGATAGATAAGCTAAACCAATATCAGAACCCATATCAAAACTATCATAAGAACCCATATCAAAACTACATCAGAATCCATATCAAAACTATCTGTTTTGTATTAGTATCCAAGGATGTTTCTGAGAAAACATACAGTAAACAGTGATTGACTTTTTAGTCTAATGTTATCCTAAAGTGCTAGGAAAATATAACCACCAGCAATCTCCCACACTTCTAAAAATGATTGAATTTTTCTATTTAAGAATTATATGTGCAATTATGATTAAACTACTAATATAGGGATGTCCAAACATTTTAGTTGAAATACATAAACATATCTAAAGTAACACAATCAATATAAATTATTTGTCATTGTTACTACTATGGCTTTCAACAATTAGTTTATATCATTAGTAATGAGTTGTTAAGGGACTATTTTTTATGCGATGAAACATATAACATATATATTTCGATGTCATGGTTACTACTATGCTGCCAAGACGTGTATATGTTATCTCTATGGTTACTTAATAGACATTTTTTTAATTGAATATGTTAATAATTTTGATGTATATTTGATAGGATATTTAATTTTTCTAAAAATATATGAAAGTAGGGTTATATAAATTAGAAGGACTTGGGCAATTAGACGTAATTTTAAGTCTACCATAGATCATGTTTCTTTATGGTTTAGGTGGGTAATTTAAAATAAAGTCATGGGCTACTTTATTTTGTTTTATGCAATAAGAGATGTGTGCAATCATTTATGGAGAAGTTCAAATAACAATATTAGGTGCATCATCTTTAGTGTTTTTTTTATCTCATTCTCTACCTATAAATGTAAGATAAGGCAAATGAGAAGAAGCTACGATTTTTCAACTAGGCAGATGCTATGATAGTGCACTTGCAAAGTAAACATTCTTTTGTGTACATAAGCTTGGGAGATGTCGGGAGATAAGTGAACCCTGCATGCTAAGCAACCTTGTATTAAACGCTTTATGTCTCTTCTTGATAGTGCAGGGTAAGAACAATCTCCATCCAGTCCGGTGCATCGGTACACGCAGCATGGACCAAGATGCTGGTACATACACGGATTGTGGAGCGGAATCGTGGAAGTATGTCGCTAGTGGGGACCATCTTCTCCCCGATGCGAGTTTTTTTTGTCTTCTTGGTTGGGTTGGGAGATGTGAAATGTAGTGTGTCATGGATATGATGCCCTCCATGGATAGATGTTTGGTGTTCTTCGGTGGAACCAACTGAAGCAATGAATGGACTGGATTGGACTGACCCAAAACCCAAGAAAAAATAGTGGGGCGGTGGAGTGGGTTAGTATTTGGATTAACAAAATCTGACCCACTTGCATAGATATTTGTTTGGCTAATAACCTCATTGTTATGTATCTTAAGGAAAAGCAGTGTGTTGTATTATTGTCATAATGATAAAGATTTGTGAAACATAGCCAATGTTTTTATCGCTAAACAGAACTAGGTCATCAATATGTTAAAAGATAACACGTTCGGGAGCAGTTTCCGCCATGAATGCCAACATTTATTAAATTTCTTTTTGCCTGAGACTGAAAATACATACTTAAATTGAAGCAGAATCACATGTCGTCGTTGCATGACGATTCCTAGGGTAGTTACTATTAATTAAATGCACGAACTATACTGTATCATATACCATACATCATCAAAATTAAGTAAAGGGGTGAAGCAGAGAATGACCAATAATTCAAGAGGCTATGTAGATTGTTTCCTATTAAAATGGTGAAGCTCAAAAAACACTTTTAGGTGCACCTATATTGATCCAGAGTCAGAGTTCCAACCGTGCATCGTCTTGAGAGTCTCTGTTTATTTCAGTCTCTAACTTTAAATTTAAGTGGAGGCGAATTGGAAGACGCTAGCCATAGGTACCATTTCTGCATGTAGGCGGATGCAATGATACTGGAATCGGAAAGCAGACTTGCTTTGTGGATAGGTTTGGGAGATTTCAGGAGATCACTAAACGCTACGTTCTCGTGCAATATCGTACTGCACACTTCACGTCTCCTCTAGCTAGTTCTCGGTACGAACCCTCATCATTGTCACAGGTGCTTGTAGATAGGTTTTAGAACTGCACAAGCACCATGGACCAATTAAGATGCCGGTATGCGGACGGAGTAGCGGAACCATCACCATTGCCGCTGCGGGCTGAAACATCACCATAGCCAGCTGGCGATTTACGAGATGTCCTGCAACATTATTCTTCTCCATTCTAGTAGAGCACATGTTTTTTCTCTTCTTGGTTCAGCAGTGGGTGGAGTGAGCTAGTGTTTGTGTTCATCCCTCTTCTTTGATGGAACAAAACCCACTTCCGTGGATTTTTAGATTGATACTAAACTCATTGTTATGTATCTTCTGAAAAGAAATATTATTTTGTTCGCATCAATAAAGATTTGCAAAACATAACCAGGATTTTTACAACTAAACATAACCAGGTTATCAACAAGTTTAAAGACAAAACATTCATGAGCAGTGCCATATTCATTACTATTATTTATCTAAGACAGATGAAAGTTATTAAATTGAAGCACACAATTGCATGTTGCATGTCCAATTAATAAGCACAATTGGTGTGTTGAATCGATAATGATTTGCCAAACATATAACTAGGTTTTTTATTGGTATGTGAAAATAAAATTCAGTTAGGAAGATAATGGTGTGTGTGTATATATATACACACACGGCAAATGCCCGTGCGCTGCAACGGGAAAACATAATATCATGATAATATATGTATAAGTATGTTTTTGAGAACATAGATAGTTGGATTTGCTATATTTCGGACGTCTAAAATATAACATCTTTTTAGGCGATTACTACAACCTTTAGATCTGCACCCGATGATCCAAATTTAAATCACAAGAACAAATGATAAACAAAGTCGACTAGCTAGTTCGATTTGCAAAATATCATAACAAAAACTTGCGAAAATCTTAGAGCAACTTCAACGGTTTTGCAAATGGACTTTGCATTGTTATTTTTGCAAAAAAAGTCTACAAAACTTCTATCCAACGGTTTGACAAATGAGCTTTGCATTTTTGTTAACTTGGCAAAATCCTGAGATGGATTGACATATATGCAAGCTCGCGATCGGCTTGACATTCCGTCTCGTGTACTACTCCCACGCGCGCTCTTCCCTCCCGCGCCGCCAGGTTTCCTTTTTTAGATTTTGGCAAGTCAATTTTACCAAACCGTTGGAGATAACCTTTTTTTTTTCTCCTTCCCATATTGATTTGAGAGTTGGCAAATTTCATGTTTTGCCAAATAAAAAATGCAAAACCGTTGGAGTTGCTCTTAGTAGTATGAAATCTTCCATGTGTTTACTCCGTTTGGATAAACATGTATCTACCTTAATCTATGGACCCAGGTAGATACACATACATCCAGACAAAGTCACAGGGAGGTCAACAAGGGTTAGAAAAACACTCTGGAAACGATATCCCAGAGACTGATAATATTTGGTGGAAGCACAAGTTTGATGTCCTGCATTATATACTTTTAGAACAGTAATTTACTTGACAAGGACATGAATTGTCATTCATCCATCATATATGAACTCAATTATGAGATATGTGCATGTCACACGTGCATTGTTATGTTTCGAGAAAATTGTTATGAACCTTTCTCGTAAAGTATTCTTTTATATAGTCTCATGTTTACCATGCCTGCATATGCTCACGGGCATAAATCACTACTGGAGGGCCAGACTTTGCCGAGTGCTGCTTTTGCACTCGGCGAAGGCTTTGCCGAGTGCCGCACTCGGCAAAGAAAATGTCGACAAATGACTCTTTGCCGAGTGTCAAATATCGAGTACTCGTCAAAGGCTTTGCCGAGTCCTGACGTGGCACTCGGCAAAGAAAAGCACTCAACAAAGAAAAAAAACGGAAAAAAATCAAAAAAATAGGGAAAATATTTTATTTAATCGGGCAAGGGGCCCACTGGGCAGCGCCCACCCATCTCCCTCGAAATCACAAGTCCTGGTATTTTTCACGTAATTTTTCTCTCACGCAGTCAGCAAGATTCGAACTCGACCCTCTACCACTGCACCACACTCACAAATGTTCCATCTCCGTTTCGGTTCCCTATATATTATACTAAACCAAGTGTAACTTACATATTTGAGGTCTTAAACGAATTCAAATGAAAAAGTTATTAACTACAATGTTTTCTAACTTTTTGAGATCTACAACTTTTATTTTAGTAGTTTTTCCATCTGATGTGGTTTATAAAAATTTGAATTTCAAATTTGACAATTTGAAACGTAGTTTTCGTTGACAAGATGATTTCAAATCAAAAAGTTGTCAATGCTAAAGTTTCATAACTTTTTGAGATCTACACCTTTCATTTTGGCCATTTCTCCATCTGAGATATTTTAAAAAATTCAAATTTCAAAATTTTTAAATTCAAATACAGTTTTGCAAGACAAGATGATTTCAAATAAAAAAGTTATCAACTACAAAGTTTCATAACTTTTTGAGATCTACAACTTTCGTTTTGGTCATTTTTCCATTTGAGATATTTTGAAAAATTTGAATTTTAAATTTTTCAAATTCGAACGCAGTTTTGCATAACTAGATGACTTGAAATTAAAAAGTTATCAACTACAAACTTTCATAACTTGTCAAGATCTACAAAGTTTATTTTGGTTGTTTGACCATTAATGCATCCAAAATTGTGGTTCTAATATTATTTACAAACATTATATATCAGTCTTGTAGTTTCATAAACTATCGGACAGATACGTAAGATTTGTGAATAAATTTATTTTAAGTTTATCAAATGAAGAAATCACCAAAACAAAAATTGTTCATCTTGATAAGTTAAACAACTTTGTAGTTGAAAACTTTTTCATTTGGATTAATTTACTACTTCAAAATATGATTTAAAAATTGGCTTTGTCGAGTGTCAAAAAAACACTCGGCAAAAAGTTCTTTGTCAAGTGAAAAAAAAACACTCGGCAAAGAATTCTTTGCCGAATGCCCAAAAAAACACCGAAAAAAACACTCGGCAAAAAATTTCTTTGTCGAGTGTTTGTTTTTTGGCACTCGACAAAGAAAATCTTTACCGAGTATTTTTTCTTAGCCGAGTGTTTTTATTTGGCATTCGGCAAAGAAGCTATTTGCCGAGTACCCGAAAAAAAACACTCGGGAAAGAAAAAACACTCGGCAAAGATTGGTTTTCCCGTAGTGAATAAGAGGGTAGGCGAAGATGAAGACGCTACAACTTCTTCAAATATAAATAGCGAGAGTATAGTTGTCGATTCAGAAGACAGAGTTGCTTTGGTAGACGACATGGGCGGTGTCAGGAAATCTCTGAGGGCTCCTTTGGCTGCTGGGCCAGAAAATCCACGTGTGTTTAAGACCCGAAGGATATTCTCCACTGAACTTACCACCTCTGTCCCTATCGGGGTAAAATTACCGGCTACCATTTGGGAAACACATGGATATAAATCCCGGGCGACCAAAATATATTCAAAATAATCAGAAAAACACAAAGAAGTTAGAAATGATATTTTCTCAAGCTGAAACTTAGCACCACAAATAAATTTAGTACTGCTGCATAATTACAATCATTTGCGAAGGCTTTCAGATTATGGAAATAAAAACAGACATGTAGCTTCATACACTTCGAGCAAGAAATAAACATAAAAGTATGGTTATGGCAATCTGATCTCTTAGCACATTTGATGAATGGCACTTCATCTTGATGGTGTATCTTAATAAATGGAAACTGCGAGCGCTCCTTCATGGACGAATATATGTTCGGAAAAACTGAGTGTCCTGAATAGCAGTATCCATAGAGGCCAAGTGCCACTAGAAGGTGGGTCACGTTCACTACAGCACCAGAAAAATGAAACCCAATTCCTTCTCCAATGCCAACCCAGAATAGGCAGACAATGACTGCAATTGTCGCGATCACACCTCCAGCTGAGTACAAAGATGGTCACAACTCAGGAACAATCCTTTTTTCACTGAAAGAATACTTTTATTGCTCAGAAACTAACATAACTATTAGTAATATGAGTCAGTTCTAATACTGACTTTCCTTAGAAAGACTGTTCTGACTTTAAAAGTACTACATTCCTTAGAAAGATCAGAAATAAGAAGCAATGCTATAGAGATTCTATATTTTTACATACCAGAAAGATATGACAGGAGACTGATGAGGTTCCTGAGCCAGACTGATGGGAGAATTGCCAAGGCCATTGTGATTGCAAAGAGATTGTGTGCGTTCAGGTCGATGTCGGTAAAAGCTAAATGTGCTACACTGATGACAAGTTGTCTCCTAGCAGCGTGATGTACTCCACACAGCTTGCCTACAAAAATTACTTATGTTCAACAATCAATGGCATACTAGCCAGCCACACACAATAAGTTTCAGACTTTAGGGAATACTTACATAAAGCTACAGGTAAAGAACCTGAAAAAGTGATATGATCAGTCAAGTAAACAATAGATAAAGTGACTTATTGAAGAAATCTGTATTGTCAAGGAATACACACCGATACAAAGATCCGACCGAAAATACTGAAAGTGACTTGTCCAATATCTGGGTATGTCTCAATGTTGGGCAAACTATCTATGCATCTCTTCAGAAGCAAGCCCGTGTAACATGAACTTCCACCGATACCACAACCACCTCCTGCACGTACTGAGGGCCTGTGTGCGCTCGGACGGCCGGTGACTGCTCCGGCCGGTTGATGCCCAACATCTCTCTTGCGCCGTCTACCCGCCAGGCCTTGCGGAGGGTCAAAGCGAAGTGCGCGGGGAGGGGTGGCCATGGCTTCTGTGCCTCGCCGGTGATGCCCTCTCTTCATTGTGAAGGGCTTGGTAGATTCTGGGACTCCGATTCCGACTCGGAGTACGAAGACCTCGGCGATGCGGACCTCCGTGCGATGGAGCGCCAGCCTCCTCATCTGGATGCGACGCCAATCCCGACGGCGTCCGCGCCACGATCTGTGGCTGCGGCGGCAGCGGCCCGTGTGAGTCGACCGCCATCGGAGGCTCCTCCACTTCCGATCCGGGCGCCCTGGAGACGAATTTGGAAGGGACTGTTACCTCCTCGGCGAGTCTCGCCGCCGATCACCTTCGGCGACCTGCTGCCGGCGCTGAACCCGCCCGTGATCCGTGATCATCGGCGTTTCAAAATTCAAACCCGCCCCCAATCCAGAGTGGGCCGAGTCGCCGGCGTCCGAGCCCGGGCAGGCCCACATCCCGGGTCCACTCGGTCAGCAGGGATCGTACGCCTCCGTCCTGTCGCCCTGGCTTCGGGAAACCAAACCGGACTCTAGTCGCACCCGTCCTGTTCGGCGCCGCCGCATCCGCTCCGACTTACCGCGACGCTCTCATGGCGGGGGGAAGCCGTTTCCGTGGCCGAGCCATCCCTGGACGGAATGACTCGCGCGGCAGGGAGCGTGGACGGGGACCAGCTGATGGCGGCGAGGACAGCTTCAGAGGACGGGGGCGCCGCGGCGGAGGGCCACCTCGGGCCGGCCACGGCGGCCACCCGCGTGGGCAGGGGGGTTCCCCCGGCCATGCCAGGCGGCCATGGGTGGCCACCCCTCTGCGCCGCGTGGCCAGGGCGGCCAGGGTGGGGCGATCAGCGGCGGCCCCATCCAGGGCGGCCAGGGCAAGTCGGCTGCTGGGGCTCCTGTCCCCGGCGCTTCCCTTGGCGGGCCGGCCACGGATCCTGAAGCGGATCAGCACGCTCAGGGTGGTGAACTGGACGGTGGTCGCTTCCGGCACCCAGCTGAGGTGATTGCAGAGCCGGCCGCTGTTGGTGTTGATCAAGGTAACCTCAAGAGGAAGAGAAAGGACCAATCATGGAAGCTGGAGTGTTCTATTTGCACAGAAGAGCACCTCACAAGCCGTTGTCCACTCCTTCGCGGTCCTAAACCAACGGTGGCTTACTGTGGTGCAGTAGAAGATGGTGCAGGTTTCTTCCATATCCAAGCAGCAAGAAATAATTAGAAATAATTAGATCGTGAGCTTTGATCATCCATCAGTCGCTGCTCTAGTCACGGTAGACACCGGGGTTGTTTCAGCTCAACTTCTGCAGGTGGAACTAGCAAGGATCATTCCCCTCCGTTGGGATTGGGAAGTGCAAGTCCTAGGTGACAAATCTTTCGTTGTCCCCTTCCCGAGCAAGGAGGAGCTTGATCGTATGATACAAATACGCATGCTCACCACGAAGAACAAGGAGGGCTGTGTAATTTTCAAAGAATATGTGGATGACGTCCAACCAATTAGAGTGTTGGACCAGATCTGGATTAATGTGTCCAAGGTACCTCGTGTGCTTCGTTCCTTCCTCCCACTGTGGGCCGTTGGCACCATTGTCGGAGCTACGCAGAAGGTGGATATGGTTCATCTCCGGGCGACGGGGCAGGTTCGCATCCTAGTGGTTGTCCTAGATGTTAAGCAGATCCCTGAAAAGGCTGACGTTTGTGTTGGTCGCAGCGTATACCGCCTTTTTTTCCAGCCCGATCAGTCTGAGCTAAGTGACTCTGTTAACACATAATTTTTGCATTATGACAAGCGGGCCAGTGCAGTACAGGTTCGGGAGAAGTCACCGCTTAAGGGATTCGGCAGGCAGCGAACGCGGTCGGCTAACTCGATGCATTCGGCAAGGCTGTAAAAGCGACTAGTCAATGGCGAGCGGGTTCGGCAATATGGCGCTGCGGTCGGCTACCTCAGGTTAAGTCGGTTTGCGACAAATACGGCATATCAGAAGATTCGGCAACAGAAGATCTTGTCATTGTTAGCACGTGCCGATTATTAAGGGAGGCTTAGAATAAAAGGCATCGTATTTTAGATAAGTTTCCTGTTTTGTCGTTGTAATCGTGTCCTCCTAGGACTCGTAGGACACCAGGGTATAAATATAAACCCTGAGACTATTGTAAAGACGTTCACAATCAATACAATCAACCCGGCCCCGTGCCGTCTTCGAGTCCAAGTCGTGTCGTCGTGTTCTTCGAGAGGGGCCATCGATCCGTCGACCTCCGTGAGTTCCGGCAACCTTGTTATCATGTCTAGTATCGTGCGGCGGATTTAGATATGGTGCAAGTAGTCTCGTACGTTAAGCTTAGTATCGTGCGGCGGATTTAAGCTAATGACGGGAAGTCTTTGTTTATGTCTTGTATCGTGCGGCGGATTGAGACACAAATAAAGATAGTTATCGGCTCTATTAGATGTGGCAGTCTAGTAGATTCATTAAGTTACCTTGTGTTATATGTTTTGTTATGTTTATTTCATCGTAACACTTTTGCCCAATCTAGATACCGTTCGGTTCGGCTTTATCTTTTATAGATCTGCTTTGTTCTCTCACGTCTATTATTGTAAAGTCTTTTATGTAGTAGATCTATTGTTCGTAATAGCCGATTGGATCGTATCTGGATTGCCACGTGGTGAGGGTTCATGCCTGTTAAGTATGTTTGACCTATGATAGAGCCAGGTGTCGTGCGGCAGGCGCAGGCTTTAGATTAGCTTAGTCATGCTTAGTTTGTATGTTCAATCCCCATGGACCCCAACTCGGTCGTACAATCGAGATTGGTTAAGTTTTAACTTATATTTAATACGTCATGCAAGTACGATTCTCATGCAAACGTGTTCGGCAACCTGTTATTCACGTAACTTTATTCATATTGCCGAATAATCTTTTAAACCTGTTGGCAGATAGCTTTCATAGCTATATGTCGTCGTAAGTGGCTTCAGGGTCGTACATCTTGGAACTGTCTGGTCATACCCGGCACGTTCCAGCTTTGTATTTAACAGTTTATCTCCCTTGTTAGTTGCAGGGCAAACTGACTGGCACGCACCGGACTTCTGAGCACCCGGGCCACATTTGAAGCCAGCTTCTCCGGCTTGCTGTGTGATTGGTACAGTGCGTCACTTTTGGTGCCAACAGACTCCTTTAATCCTGAGGAGGATGACTTGTTACGAGAAGAAGATAAGGATGGCTCACAGAAAGGGGGCGATCAAGAGATGGAGGATGCTGAAAAAGAGAACCCTGCAAACCCTCCAAGCAAGGATGGTAATTCGACAAGGGACCGGTCCGCTCCATAGCCTAGTACCTTTTCCCAACAGCATCTTGCAGCGCTGGTAGAGAAAGGACTAGACATCGCATGCGACCAGTTGCTTGAAGAGATTAGCTTCAAGGTTATGCTCGAGCAAGATGATGGGGTGCCTGCAAAAAGCTTCTCTCCGCTGACAAGAGACGAACTGGTTGCGTATATTGCAAGCGTGGGATTTCCTAACATTATTCACCCTTCCTCTTTTTTGATGATTGTATGGAGGAGTCCCAGCCGGCGATGGCCGGCCAGCTTGAGCCTTAGTCGGCGGGGGCCGGCCAGCAGGTTTCCCAGCCGGCGGTGGCCGACCAGCAGGCTCCCCAGCCGGCTGTGCCCGGGCAGGTGGTGTCCCTGCAGGCCGGGGCCGGCAAGGTGCTCCAGTCGACGGCGGCCAGCCAGCAGGTGCCACAGCCGGGTGTGGCAGATCAGCAGGCGTCCCAGTAGGCGGTGGCCGGCCAGCTTGCGCCCCAGCCGGCGGTGGCTAGCCAGGAGGTGCCCTTGCCGGCCGTGGCTGGCCAGGTGGAGTCCCTGCCGGCGCTGGCCGGCCAGGAGGCGGCAGGGGCTGGCCAGGAGGAGTCCCAGCCGGTCGTGGCCGGCCAGGAGGAGTCCCAGCCTGCGGTGGCTGGACGGTCTGTTGACCAGGTGGCGTCCCCGTTGGCGGTGGCCGGCCAGCAGGATCTCCTGCCGGCTGATGTTGGCCAGCTGCTGTCCCAGCCGGCGGTGGCCGACCAGCTGGCGCCCTAGCCGTTTGCTGCCGGCCAGCAGCCACCCTGGCTGGCCGTCGATCCGGATGCGGCCAGCCAGCAGTCTCTCCGTCCGGCTGTGTAGAAGCCGGGTGAGGTGGTGGTGGCTGTGGTAGGCCAGGGGGCTATTCTACGCCGTAGCTCAAGGAACTCGGCGATGGCGGATGTGCACACCTACCACAAGACAGCTAGGATGGCTGCAAAAAAGAACCTCGAATTCTCAGGTAATTCTTTTGCTACCTTTCCTGATTCTAAAATTCTGTCAAACCTGGGTAGGATAGGCATCAATCTAGATACTTCCTCTATGATAAATATTAATAACATAGAGGTGGAGAGGTTAGTCCTATGTGCTAAGCAGAAAAAGTGTTTGCATAATTCAGATCAATTATATCATGATAGTGATGTCGATCGGGAAGAACGGCTTGAAGCAGTCCTCAGCCACGCTTGTGGAAATCTAAATGATCACTTGCTTGACAAGGAGAACGATCAATTCCTAGATCTCTCTCCTTCCCGCCGCAGGAAGAAATATAATAATGCCAAAAATTCTAATAATGGCAGACTTCCTAAAAAACCAAATACCCCCTCCAAAATAATTATAAAATGAAGGGGATATTCTGAAATAGCAGAGGTCTTGGTGACTTGGCTAAACACAGATTTCTAGCTGAATTAGTTAAAGAAGAGCAAATTAATTTTATCGCTCTCTCTGAGACTGGGCGGGACTCATTCTCAGATCATGTCCTCAAGAATCTATGTGGTGGACATGACTTTCTCTGGCACTCCATGGCCCCCCATGGTAGATCAGGGGGTATTCTACTGGGAGTGGACCTTAACATTTTGGACATTGGAGCCATTGACGAAGGGGAGTTCTATGTAAAGTTCACCCTCCGGATCAAATCTAGTGGTTTCAAGTTTATACTTTACTCGATCTATGGACCAGCACAAGATCAATATAAGAGCGCTTTTCTCACGGAGATGGCTAATACCTGCTCTAAAGAAACTCTTCCATATATAGTAGGGGGGATTTCAACATAATGCGTAGGCCCGAGGACAAGAGTAAAGGGGTTTATGATCCAAAATGGCCAACTCTTTTTAATGCTGTCATCGAGTCTCTAGATCTTAAAGAGATTGTGATGACAGGACGCCAATATACTTGGGCCGGACCTGGGGATGATCCGACCTATGAGAAGCTAGATAGAGTTCTTGTGAGTACAGAATGGGAGAATCAATTTCCTTTATCTTCGGTCCAACCTAGAGATAGGAATATCTCCGACCATACTCCGCTCATACTTAACACAGGAGCCTCTACTCATCAAATCCAAACTAGACCTTTCAAATTTGAGAGGAGATGGCTGATTAGGGAAGGCTTCTATGGCATGGTTGCTAATATTTGGCAATCCCCATGTAACGAATTGAATCCACTAGAACGGTGGCAATTTAAAATCCGTCGTCTCAGGCAATACCTCAGAGGGTGGGCTAAACATACAGCTGGGACATATAAAAAAGAGAAAAAAAACCCTCCTATCTCTCTTAGAAAGTCTTGATAAGAAAGCGGAATTGAATTGCTTATCTGATCAGGAAATTAATTTAAAGCATTACTTAAAAGAGAGACTAGTCCACCTGCTTCGTGAAGAAGAATTAAAGTGGTATGAGAGAGCCAAGGTGAAAACTCTTCTCGAAGGGGATGCCAATACACGGTTCTTTCACCTAGTGGCTAATGGGAAACATCGCAAACAACTTATATTCAGACTTGAGGATGATCAAGGAGAGATTGTGGGCGATGCTAACCTCAAAAATCATATTACTAATTACTATAAAGGCTTATTTGGCCCTTCAGACCATTCACAGATCACCCTAATGGAAAACCGTACCTCGGATATTCCACAGGTTACCCAAGGAGAGAATGATATACTCATCAGCCCCTTCACCGAATCTGAGGTGAGGGACGCGGTGTTTCAAATGGAGCATGATAAAGCTCCTGGACCGGATGGATTCCCTGCTGAGTTTTATCAAGTTTTCTGGGGGGTGATCAAGTATGATCTTCTACCCCTTTTTTCAGAGCTACACAAGGAGGCACTGAATCTTTATAGCTTGAACTTTGGGATTATTACTCTAATTCCAAAAACCCAGAATGCTATTAAAATTCAGCAGTACATGCCTATTTGTGTCCTAAATGTGAGCTTCAAAATATTCACAAAAGTAGGCACAAACAGACTGAATATGGTAGCTAAGAAGGTGGTAAGCCCAACCCAGACTGCCTTTATGCAAGGCAGAAACATCATGGAAGGAGTAGTAATCTTACACGAAACTATCCATGAGCTACATACTAAAAAACAAAATGGAATAATTTTAAAGATAGACTTTGAGAAGGCCTATGATAAGGTAAACTGGCCCTTTCTCCAACAAACCTTACGCATGAAAGGCTTCTCTCCCAAATGGTGCCGCTGGATTGATAGCATGGTTACCGGGGGGAGTGTGGGGATTAAGGTCAATGATGATATTGGACCTTATTTCCAAACTAGGCGTGGTCTTAGACAGGGAGACCCAATGTCTCCCATCTTATTTAACATCGTCGCAGATATGCTGGCTCTACTCATCAAAAGAGCAAAAGACGATGGACAAATAAGAGGAGTCATCCCCCACCTTATTGATGATGGTCTGTCTATTTTACAATACGCAGATGACACCATCATCTTTATTGACCATGACCCAGAGCAAGCAAAAAATCTAAAACTTTTGCTTTGTACCTTTGAACAGCTTTCTGGGCTTAAGATAAATTTCTACAAGAGTGAGATCTTTTGCTATGGTGCAGCCAGAGAGGAGGAATCTTTTTATACTAACCTCTTTGGTTGCAAAGCAGGGGACTACCCTTTTATTTACCTAGGGATCCCTATGCATCATAGACAGCTCCTAAATGTTGAGTGGAGGAAGGTCGAAGAGAGATTCCAACAAAAGCTATCCTGTTGGAAGGCTAAGTATTTATCCTATGGGGGGAGACTAATTCTGCTTAACTCAGTTTTAAGCAGCCTACCTATGTTCATGATGTCTTTTTTTGAGATACCAAAAGGGGTCCTTAAAAATCTTGACCAATTCAGATCAAGATTTTTCTGGCAAGGATCTACAGACAAACATAAGTATAGACTTGCCAGATGGGATATCCTATGTTGTCCTAAAGATCAAGGGGTTTAGGCATTCTAAATCTACAAATGCAAAATAAGTGTCTTCTGGCTAAGTGGCTGGTAAATCTGATCAACATAGATGACATATGGCAGTCCCTTCTATCTAATAAATACCTCGGTTCCAAATCTCTGACCCAAGTCAAGGCCAAGCCAAATGATTCACACTTTTGGAGAGGTCTTATGCGCCTTAAAGATGAGGTCTGGGCTCAGGGTCATTTTGAAATTAAAGATGGGACCAACACGAGGTTTTGGGAGGACACATGGGTAGGGCAAAGACCTCTAAAAGCTAAATATCCTACGCTATATAATATTGTTCGTGATCCACATGCAACGGTATCAAAGGTAATGTCCACAAGCCCTCTGAACATCTCTTTTAGAAGGGCTCTGGTGGGCAATAAGCTCTTAGAGTGGCAAAATCTAGTAGCACAGATCTCCTATGTGGCACTGGTGGATGGTCCTGATCACTTTATTTGGGGCTTAACCAAATCTGGGTTATTCTCAGTCCGATCTATGTATCTTCATCTAATGGATACCGAACCACCTTTTCCCCATAAACAGATCTAGAAAATTAAAATTCCTCTCAAAATAAAAATATTCTTATGGTTCCTACAAAAAGGTGTCACCTTAATAAAAGACAACCTTGCTAGGAAAAATTAGAAAGAGAGTCAAAAATGTGTTTACTGTAACAGGAACGAAACTATCCAACATTTATTCCTGGACTGTCTCTTTACCAAAATGGTTTGGAAGATTATTTTCTTTGCTACTCACTTGACCCAACCGAGATCAATCAACCATATGTTCGGTACCTGGCTTTCAAATCAGCAAAAGAAAACCAAGGACTTGATCTGGGTGGGAGTCGCTGCATTTTGCTGGGCTATATGGAGATGTCGTAACGATGTTATTTTCAATAAAATCAAAACTAACTCGGTTCTGCAGGTTATTTTCAGGGGAGCGTATTGGGTACGCTTCTGGGGCACACTGCAGCGTGATGAGCAGGTTAAGGACACTCTCGTTGGGCTAAGCAAGAAGCTTGAGATGATCGCCTTAGAGATTTCAAATAGAGGGTGGAAGCAATTATATTGTTTGCTTTAATGTCCTGATCAATGGTTGTGACCTGTTGCTTTTTTTATACTTTCTTTGAACTTTGTAATAATTGGCTGTGTACATCCTCGGATGTAGAGGCCGGATTCATATCCTTTATCTTAAAAAAAAATGAACTTCCACCCAACAAGGGGAGCAGCAGCAGGCTTGACCATCCCCCTCCCTTGATTCCATAAGTTGCGGTGAGAATTCCAACGCCGCACAGAACATTGAACCCTGGAAATTCGACCAGCAGAGAGAAGTTCAGAACAAAAATCAGCAGACATCGTGAACCTAGCTAATTACTCTGCAGCTGATTCAGAGTTTCAGACGATTTCTGATATTCAGCAGAACTACGCTTTGTACGTGGACAACAAACTGAGCACCTGGAAAATAAGATCAATAGCTAGTGATTTCCCATTTCTAGAAAAGGTGCAGCTTTAAAATGAATAACGGCATATGCTACAGCTACAACTATCACTGACTAATTGATCCAGCAAAGTTGCAAATTCACAGGTGATATTTTAAAATGAATAATGCTAATTCCCATTACAGTTATTATATTACACTGAGGACAAAAACTCTGCGGGCGCATAACTAGATTCAAAACTAAGCAGACATTAATTAAATTAAATATAAATGGATAAACACAAACTGAATGAGTTGAGAGATGGATTGTGCGACAAATTGAACTAGACATAGACACGGTACTGAACAGAGATGGACTCATGGCCAAGAATGAGCCTGCAGCCCTTCCCGTAGCCGCTATGCCCTGGGCGAGGCGACCGAGCGAGGGACTGAGAGAGCGCCGAGTAGACGGGGAAAGAAAAAAACGGGTGCGGAGGAGTTTTTTCTGTCCCCGGTGGATCGACGGGGATGGAGTCTAGAAGGCACGTGCCTTTTCTGATATGCGATGAAACCAAATGGGTACCGGGGCTAAGCAGGGAACCAGATTCACGAGCTTTTCTCTGCCCGTGGATTGGGCAGGGAGCCAGGGATCCCGGCGGGGATCCGCTTATCCAAAGGAGCCCTGAGTGTTACCACATGCCAGCACTGGGATACAGATGGAGCTCGTCGACCAGCTGGCCCTTTTCACTCTTGATCTTCTTCCCTTCAGAAGAGCACAGACCTGAATCGACGCGGGGGCATACGTTGCCAACTGCTTGGGCACCGATGCGCTGAGAGAGGTGCTGAAGGCAAACGTGCTGAAACAGAGGATGCCCTATCTGCACCTGCGCGTTCTCGTTCTGTTCGGATGATGGATGCTTCCATTTGGATAACAAACAATTACAGATTATATACAACCAATAAACCAGGTTTGCAACCAGTTCCAAGAGATTAATTACACACATGATGAGCTAGCAGTGCCGGATCTGAATGCCAATTTTTATTTATTTATTTTTCTTGCCTGAATTAACAAAGTAATTAAATTGAAGCACTATTTTTCTTGTCTAGAGAGATCTCTGACCATACTCCGCTACTCTTTTGCACAAACGCCCCTTCCTCGTCTTATCAACCTCAGTTCAAATTCGAACTTGGTTGGTTGCGAAGGGATGGGTTTTGTGATATGGTAACTGAGATATGGCAGAACCTGCATGTTGATGGCCTACCGATTGAGAGATGGCAAGCTAAAATTAGAAGGCTTCGACAACACCTAAGAGGCTGGGCAAAAAATACTAGTGGTGCGTATAAAAAGGAAAAGACTACTATTTTGAACAAACTGGATGCATTAGATAAGAAAGGAGAAAATATCACTCTATCTCAGTCGGAATTGGACTTAAAACACGTGCTAAGCGAGAGGTTGGCAGAATTATTAAGGGAGGAGGAAATTAAATGGTATCAACGAGCTAAGGCCAAACACCTAATCCTAGGTGATGCAAACACCAAATATTTTCATCTTTTGGCTAACGGCAGACATAGGAAAGCTCATATTTTCCAGTTGGAAGATGGCAATAATATAATTACCGGTGATGCTCAACTTAAACAGCATATCACTAGTTATTATAAAAATCTGTTTGGTCCATCGGTAAGTAATCACATCTTGTTAGATGAATCCAGGATCCAGGATATTCCACAGGTCTCCCAATTGGAAAATGAGTACTTAACTGCCCCCTTTGTGCATGAGGAAGTAAGGGCGGCAATCTTTCAAATGGAACATAATAAGGCACCTGGTCCAGATGGTTTCCCGCCGGAGTTTTATCAGGTTTTCTGGGAGGTTATTAAAGATGACCTGATGGCCCTATTTGAGGATTTCCATCAAAGGGAATTACCTTTAAATCGCCTTAATTTTGGGTCCATAATTTTGCTGCCTAAGAAGAAAGATGCGAGAGTGATTCAGCAATACAGGCCAATCTGTTTACTGAATGTGTCTTTTAAAATCTTCACTAAAGTGGCCACAAATAGATTAACTTCTATAGCTCAAAGGATAATTAGGCCTACACAAACTGCATTCTTGCCAGGAAGAAATATTATGGAGGGTGCAGTGATTCTACATGAGACAATTCATGAACTCCATACCAAAAAGAAAGACGGGGTTATTTTTAAAATAGATTTTGAGAAAGCATATGATAAAGTAAACTGGAGTTTTCTTCAGCAAACTTTAAGAATGAAGGGGTTCTCGCATAAATGGTGTCAATGGGTACAAAGTTTTACTGAGGGGGGAAATGTTAATATTAAAGTGAATGATCAACTAGGCTCATACTTTCAAACTAAAAAAGGCTTAAGGCAAGGTGATCCTATGTCGCCTATACTATTTAATATAGTGGTCGACATGCTAGCTTTACTTATTGCCAGAGCAAAGGAAGCAGGTCAGGTGGAGGGTGTTATTCCAAATCTTGTACAGGATGGGTTGTCGATCCTTCAGTATGCGGATGATACTATAATCTTCATGAGCCATGATGTTCAAAAGGCGGTAAATATGAAATTGCTGCTTAGCACTTTTGAACAGCTATCGGGTCTGAAGATTAATTTTCATAAAAGTGAGCTTTTTTGCTTCGGTAAAGCAAGCGATCACGAAGAATTTTATTCGCAGCTATTTGGTTGTGTCATGGGCAAATATCCCTTCCGATATCTTGGCCTACCTATGAATACGAGAAAATTGAACAATAAAGACTGGAAAACAATTGAAGACAGAATACAAAAAAATTGAGTGGTTGGAAAGGAAAAATGCTTTCTGCTGGGGGTCGACTGGTGCTAATAAACTCGGTACTCTCCAGTTTACCGATGTTTATGATGTCCTTTTTTGAACTGCCGAAAGGAGTCTTAGAGAAAATAGACTATTTTAGATCTCGCTTTTACTGGCAGAATGATCAGCACAAACGCAAATATAGGCTAGCCAAATGGGAGGTATTATGTCAGCCCAAGGATCAGGGTGGCTTGGGTATACAAAATTTGGAGATTCAAAATAAATGCTTGTTATGCAAGTGGCTATTCAAATTACTAAATGAAGATGGTATTTGGCAAGATCTTTTAAGAAATAAATATCTTCAAGATAAAACGGTAGGAAGTTGTGCTAAAAAACCAAATGATTCTCATTTCTGGAAGAGCTTGATGAACATCAAAGATACTTTCATGGCTTTTGGTTCATTTAAGGTGATGGACGGATCTCAAACTAGGTTCTGGTTTGACACCTGGTTAGGGAATAAACCACTCAAAGATAAATTCCCATCTCTGTTTAATATTGTAAGAAGAAAACAGGATTCGGTAGCAACAGTCCTTAGTTTAATTCCGCTAAATATTTCCTTTAGACGAAATTTAGCGGGAGCAAACTTAAGGGCCTGGCACCGAATAGTTGCTTCTATACAGGATTTTAACTTAATAGAGCAAAGGGATGTTTTTATTTGGGGTTTAAACTCGTCCGGAAAATTTACAGTCAAATCTATGTATGCTGCATTAATTAACAATGGAGTTAGGGTATCGCAAGATATTTGGCAGATCAAAGTACCGATAAAAATTAAAATCTTTTTATGGTACCTGGAAAAAGGAGTGATTTTAACTAAGGATAACTTAGCTAGGCGGAACTGGAATGGTGACAAATCATGCAGTTTTTGTAATTTTCCAGAGTCCATTAATCATCTCTTTTTCGATTGTTTTTATGCCAAGTTCTTATGGCGGGCGGTACACTTCTTTTTTGGGCTTCCACCTCCATCTAATATGAATGACTTGTTTAATAGGTGGTCAAAATTCGCAAGTAAACAATTTAATTCATTGTTATTAACGGCAGCAGCAGCACTGTGCTGGACGATTTGGTTGACAAGAAATGAAGTGGTCTTTGACAAATGTAGACCAAAAACTTTTTTGCAGGTACTCTTCCAGGGAACACACTGGCTGCGTCAGTGGGCAACTCTTCAAAGGCGTGAGGATCGGCGGGAGCAGTTGATCCAAGTTTCTCAGTTTTTAGAGATGTCAGCTTTGCAGCTCTTTAGTTCCAATGGTTGGTTGTCAGCAAAACATATTGGTCATGCTTAGTCTGGACTTTATTTTGTTTCAGTTAACACTTCGGGTGTTGCACGGTGTTATGCTGCAGTTAGCAGTTATGTAAACTTCTGTAATAATTGGTCTGATTCTATCGGTTGATAGATGAAGCCGGGTATAAAATATCCATTATCTAAAAAAAATTCTGATAAGTTGCAGTTGCACGCCACGGACATCAGGTATAGACGTTACACATCCATTCTGTGCTAATTTGGGATCTAATGGCACATTGTATTGTATTAATTAATTGCTCTCTCACCCATTCCGTCCAGTAAAAATAAATGAGCGCTGAAAAGAGAAGCTGGATGAGATTAGCTTTTCTTCGATTCTGTTACTTTGGATGCACGAGCAACTTCAATGTTTTTACAAAATAAATGTAACGCTTCCGGTCCAACGGCAACTGTGTCCGGTCAATGTTCATCCCCACATCTTTTTTAAAAAATGTCCATCCCCGCACATCTTTAGTTACATCCAGAATCTTTAAAACAAAACCTGTATTGGCTGCTCTACATACTTACCAGTATTTCTAACATCTGAAAATATAAAAGTACTCCAGTTCTCCTCTTTCTAAAGTTTGTTAGCATGTATGATGTATCAGATGTAATCCGTGGCTAATTTAAAATGACATCATTGTTTTCAACAAAAAAAACTATTACTCATCTTGATGTTTTGGTACATCGATCTATTGCATTCATGCAGAAATGGAGTCTTGCTCTGGGCAATGAAGAGGCAATGATAACATGTCGTTCAGTAGGTTCCGCAAAATGAAGATCATCACTGAAACTGTTTACTTTTCTTCCCATAGCTCTGTTTGCCTAGGTCTTGGCCCAAGCAACATATCAATAAGATTTTTGGGTGTTTTGCACACCACTGTGCTTCATTCCGTTTGTAAGTTAGTAACCCTGGCAGACACGCAATTATTCCTTTGTATAAAGCAGGGCCTGGTCTAGAAAAATATTTGAGAGATCAACAGCCATATACCAAATCAAGCTGGCATTTACTGATCGACATAATTCAGATATATGATGTTATTGGTACCGTGCAAGAAAAAACAGAATGCATATAAATCCTTTGCCTATAAATAAGAGGTGACACATATATATAGGAGCTCCTGGGGGCTGGGACTTGAGTGTGTCATAGGTCATGGATTCATGGTTCACATGGCCAATATAATTTTGTTTGAGAGGCATCAGGAGTTTGATTTCTGCTGAGTCACTGTGGAACAGCAGGACGGTTGTTGGTATTAGGCTATTAGCACAGACCCACAGCTCATAGAAGCAACAAGGCATAAGCACCATGCCAGTGATTTCAGAGCAGAAACATAGCTGATTTCAGAGAGAGTCTGATGAGTTTGAGCTGCAGGAGGCGGAGTGCAGCGCGGAGATGTAAGGAAAAGGCACAAAATACATATCGAGCTTTGCAGAGGACCCCAGTATCTGAACATCAAGTCTGAGTCTGTGCAGAAAATGAGTCTTTTGGGCCTACGCACCTTGGAGCGTTTCACTATTGTGTCCCCATCCCTCGAGCAGTTAACAATCCAAGATTGCTTTAACTATGATCCCAATGGTTTGATTGCTGAAGTCTCGGCACCACAGCTAAGTTTTTTTGGATTGGATGGATATCAGTGAATGAACAGCGCTTTGTCAGGCTCGCAGATTTGGGACAACTTCGACAGCTTAAGATAAGGCTGCTGGTCTATGGGACCGACCCATTTTCACAGACAATTGAACCATGGATGCCTAACGCTCTTGCAACGTTTATTTCAAGTCATTGCAGTGTCTTAACATTCGCCTGATCCATCATCCAGTGAGTTCACATCAGCTAGCCGGTGCTAATCAGCTATTTGAAAGGACACACGACACCATTTCGATGACAAGTCTAGCTTCAACCTGGCCATCAAGGTAGTGCAAGTGCTCTGGCAAAAGCAACACTGTCCACCATGTCACCAAGTTATCCATCCTGATGGCCATGTCACCAATTATTATACATTAAATTGTAGTTTTAATTTGTTTCTTTTCCTGTATGTAGTAATGGCAGGGCGCCCAAACGGTGCCTGCATATCTGTTGCAATGTAGGTACCCATTTGTTAATATTCCATCTGTTTCACATTATAAGATATATGTTTTGTCTTTTCTAAATATATAGTTGTTGTACACATTGCAAAAACTAAGTATCTAGAAAAGCCAAAACTTCTTATAAACATCAAATGGGAGAGTAATAATTTACATAAAAGTACGTACAACATAAATAACAACCATGTCAGTAAATTAAGTAAATAGACTAATGATGGAAAATATGTTGTTGCCGGGAGCTCATCCTAGATAGCCTGCAGGCTGTAGATGTAGGATATATATATATATATATATATGACTGGTGTTAGCGACCACATGCTTATTTAGTCCTAGGACTGCGCTAATTAGTACTCAAGGTACTTAATATTAATCAGTACCCGACACCCCCACGCCCCACATGATGTTTCCCCACGCCGCCGACGTTTCCCCACATGGTCTCTTACCGCCGATTTGTTTTACATTTTTCTCTGGCCGACTTTTTTCCTTTTTCTCTGGTCGATTTTTTTCCTTTTTGATTCATAATCGTGGTTGCTCTGTCTGCTTTTGCTTTTACAGCTCTCGCCACGTAGATAAATTTTATATTTAGTTGAAGCAAGTAAAATATCTTTAAATAACTGTAACGTAAGGATATGATTCGATATTTTTTTTATGGTACTGATAATAAAAGTTAGGTTTTAACAATAAATAAATCATACAAATCGTATTCCAAACCATAAACCATTTTTTATGCCAAGAACATATTTTTCATGTAAATGAATCACCAAACAAGATTGCAATAAAGTTTGCAGCTTGAATACACATGGTCTTGTGTCTCGTCTGGGTTATTCCACAAAATCACATAAAATATATGGCAGCTATACAACCTTTATTGGGGTTCCAACAAATTACTTTTTTACTAGAAAGAAAAAAAATAAAAGTACTACATCTCTCTCTTCTCTCGCCCCTTTCTGATGGCCACTAATTGATTCACCTGTCAAAAGAACCAGAACAAAACATTGAAAAAGAATTTCATAATTAATAGCAGAATAAGCCATGCATGCATACGGATTTGTAGAATTAGCTAAAAACTAGGTTACATGAACAAAATTAGGTAGAGAAGAAAGAGAATCCATATATGCCTAGAACTAGAACATGCACACATGTAAAGCCTTTTAACTAAAGCATGACCCATCTAGTTTAAAAAAGAATTAGAGGGACCAAGTGGATCTCGCCACAGTTGGGGTCATGCACCTCAATTCCTGGAATTAGAAAACTAGGAGGAAAACTTGCATCAAATAGTGTCTGATAAAAAATAATACCATGTGTGAATGCAAAATCATGAATTCAATGTAAAATCCTAGTTATCTTCAAAATATTATTATGTTCAAGGTGACTTAATAAAAAAAAACAGTTCTCACTAGTGTTATGCCATATTTTCTGGTAATCTTGTACAAATTCAACATTAGAGAAAAATTATCAATCCTAAAACAATCGACACAGCGATAGGAAAAAGGTTAGTGCACCCAAGGGGACATGGTTCCTGAACTTTGCTCCTTCCACACCCATCAGATGCCCATGAGGATGTATGGATCTGTGTCAAAAATCAAATTCATGCATGGTTGGGACCAGGCAAAGAAGACCAGCAACACTAGGAGGACGGGACAAATTCATGGCGTTCCTGGTGCTAATGTTTCCCCCATGGAACACATTTGCACAAAAATGACAATAATATTGTTGCATAATTCTCTTTAGTTCTGACAGAAATGTGAAGCCCCATACAAGACATTTAAATAAAAGGCTAAGAATTGTCAAAAGGGATGGAACAATGATATACTAATGCAGTGGTAGACCAAAACAAGAAACAATTAATATACTGTAAAGATTTGACAGTAATGAAGTAACAGTAGAATTATGGTGCATTAAGGGGGGAAAACTATTGATCAATGCCTAGAAAATCCAATGCATGTTGGGATCCCAACCTTTCATCAAGTGATCAATACCTAGAAAATCGAGCCTGTCATCCACCAAAGACACACCGTCCCAATGTCAAGGAATAAAACAATAGTATATCTGAAAATAAATTATGATCGGTCCCTCTGAATAAGTTCAGGGATTCCTCCTAAGGCCATGTTCAGTTACTAGGGAATGACTCACTTAAAGATTTCTGACTCGATTACTTAGTTAATATTGTATAAGCTCCATCAGCCGGATCGGTTCCTTGGCTTGTTCCATCACAACCGAACGGGCCCTAAAACAAGATCATATCAATGTATATAGTTGACTATTAGTGTACAAATAAAAGAGCGACAACTCCTTATCATGCTAGGTGATTAAGCAATTCCTCCTAAAAACAAAATCAGTGCCCCATTCCAAACAAACTAGAACAAATATTGAATGTGGTGGAAGGAGATATCATTCAAAGCTAAAGTTTATTTGCATCTGATGCTGACCTGCTACCCGTGCATACTGACCTTTACACACACAAGTGCTGAGGCTGCTATCTCTGTCACGCCAGGGATACGTTAGGGGGTGACTCTTTGGAGCAGCTGCGCCAATAGGGGAGCCACATCAATACAGGGAAGGCATGAAGCTGCTACACAGGTGAAACACTATAAATATATTGGACAATAGATAAATATCTAGAAGCCCCGTTCGACAACAAGCACAACAAAGCTTCGTTTGCATCTAAATTCCAATCGTAATAGGGAACTTGTTAGCTAGATAAAACTCTCTCTATATATATTATCATAAATTGTCCACTCAAGGGAAGGGACAGCAAGAAATGAACACAACATAGACAAATGGACAAACAAAATCTAAAGTGAATCCCAAGGGGAAATGTAAATTATATACAACTCAACCTCCAACTGTTTTCAGAAAATGTCACCACCTATGATGGTAATGGACCAACAACATGAAGAATCAAAAGACAGTGGAGAGAAAACCTTATGTGCTGGAGGAGCTTAGAGAAGACTAGTTTGAAGAAATCCTCACAAGTGCACATAATTTTTGTTTAAAAAAAATCAGTTGCAGGTTAAGGATATTCTAAGACTATGCAAAGAATTCACAATCTACAAGATAAACCGGAAATTAGCCTAAACCAAATCCACAAAAAAGATAAGAAGGATTGTGCGTGCCTCATCGGAATCTTGCTAGGTCAAGCCTGCTGGTGAGGGAAGCACAATGCAGCAGCTCGCTCAGCAAAGAATTACTGAATCTAATATTTGGACTGGAATAATTAATTTGCTTAACTCAGAAATCCTATGAGCATGCAGTTTGATTCGCGAGGTGAAGCAGCTAGTTAAGTTGAAATTGCTTACAATATCTTCAAAGGGAATACGAAAGGTAAAACTAATTTGGTCAAGAGTGGACTTTGGGCCGCAATTGGAAGATGTGAATTACTCGGTTAGTTTTAGTCACACAAATATCACTGCAGAACAAAACTACCTGTAGGAAAGAGCTGCATTCGGGTTCTTGCTATGACTATCAGGCACGACTAGCACGGGCGGGTTGATGTGGCGTGGGCCAGCATCTAATGATGCCTGGTAGAGACTAAGCTTTGCCAACACCCAACACCTGTTGTACTCCCATCATCTTCAATGAGGAGGATGCAAAGCAGGGCGCAGCCAAACAGTGGCCGAGCTCAACCAAAAATTAGCTAGGGCAGAATGTGAACACAAAACTAATATTATAAAAAAAAATCACACACACATCACATTCTCATTGACATCCCACTCAATTCAATAATATATGAGAAATTTAATTCTTAAAGAATAGAGATGGAATCTACTATTAAAAAGTGGTCGTCCACAACAAGCTAGCAGCACTTTCATGTAATTCATTAATTCAACATACACCAATTCGACTAACATTCAACTACCCAAGAGCTAATAAACTTGTAATTTTAAACAGCAAATCAATTACGGTATGATATTATGTGATAATACAGCGTTAATGTTTCAACTAGCTGTCGTGAAACACATGAGTAGAAATACTTTTAGGGACTGCTAGATTGAATTATCTGAGATAGTAGAAATACTTTTAGGGTCTGCTAGATAATTAATTTAAGAACTTAAACAACAACCAAGCAGAATCAGATACGATACAATGTGCATCCATCATAAAGTTTCCAGCTAGGAAATTCTAATCATGAAATGCGTATCAAAGTGACAAGATACAACAATGTACATATTTAAAGATGAGCATATGACCAGTATATAAATAGTCATGCTAGAAGCAAAGTGGCATGCATAATAGGATACGGAAAGAGCCTCTTTGCCGAGTGTCGGCCACGTGAAAGCCCAAACAAAGGCAAAGGATGTTTTGCCTAGTGCCCGACACTCGGCAAATAAAGGCACTCGGCAAAGGCACCTCTTTGCCGAGTGCCGTACACTCGGCAACGATGAGCACTCGGCAAAATGCAGCGAACCAGACGACGTTCAGGCTTTGCCGAGTGCTGGCAGCACTCGGCAAAGGGCCTCTCGCACTCGGCAAAGGGCACTCCGCGAAGAAAAAGTCAGCAAAGATTTCTTCGTCGAGTGCCAAATATCGGCACTCGGCAAAGGCTTCGCCGAGTGCCAGGTCAGCACTTGGCGAAGCAAACGGGAGCCGTCAACTGACGACCTCTTTGGTGAGTGCCGAACGGACTGGCACTCGGCAAAGGGGCCTCTTTGCCGAGTGCCACGTTGGCCGGCACTCGGCAAAGAGGGCCTCTTTGCCGAGTGTCATGGTCTCGGCACTCGGCAAAGAGGCCGAGCTGGGGAAAATTTGCACAGCTTTGCCGAGTGTCGTGGCATCTTTGCCGAGTGTGGCATTCGGCAAAGCTAGGAATTTTTTTTTCTATTTTCATTTTCCTACACAGAAAACATAATATATATATATATCACACAGCCATATTCCATCACACAGAACTCAATATATCACATGCATATCCATTTCAGACAAATATCACACGTTCAGTCTCCATGCATCACAAGCTCACAAGTTTATCACAAGTTCATCACAAGCTCACAAGTCCATCACATCCATCTCACAAGTCCATGACAAATCTAAGTCGGCCATCACTGTTCACCTTGGTGCTCAGATTGTGAAGAACCCCCACCTTGCCACCCGTGCGATGACCCGCCCGAAGGACCACCTTGTCAACCTTGCCACCCGGACGGCGGAGGTCCAGATGGCCACCCGGTGTACCCCGACTGGTTAGGAAGGTAACCTGGCCACCCATAGGGCGAAGGAGGGTCACCCAGACTGTGGAGGAGGGCCACCAGTGATGTGCAGAGTGTGTGGAGGAAGGCCAGGTTGAGGAGTCGGCGCTGAACCCTCCGACTATGAGTGCACAAAGGAGAAGCAAATTCGTTAGCACCTGGAGGACGGCCGTAAAAGTTAAAGAAATATAAACAACCATATATACTCATCGGAGTCTCTGTCGAAGGAGTAACAGGAGGCACAAAAGGAGTGAGCAGCGAGGGAGGCACGACAACACCCGGGATGTTCAGGCTCCCAAAGAAGTGAGCTATCACTACTAGAGAACAGGCCTTTGGACGATCCACCAACCGAGCTTTAGTCCCGGAAAAAATTTGCGTCCGGGACTAAAGACTTTTAGTCCCGGTTGGTATTACCAACCGGGGCTAAAGGTGAATCTTTAGCCCCGGTTGGTATTATCAACCGGAACTAAAGGTCCTGGACCTTTAGTCCCGGTTGGTAATACCAACCGGGGCTAAAGGGTCACCCTTTAGCCCCGGTTGGTGGTACCAACCGGGGCTAAAGGTCCTTTTAGCCCCGGTTGGTGTTACCAACCGGGGCTAAAAGTCCTTCCCGAGTGGATTCAAAAGGAAAACGTCTAGAACTACATCACGTGGGTTGCGTAGCTCAGTTGGTAGACGTGCCCGAGGCGAGATGTGCTGAGTTCGAATCTCACACAACACACATTTATTTTTTCCTCTCTGGACCTTTAGCCCCGGTTGAAAGCAACCGGGACTAAAGGCCGGGACCTTTAGTCCCGGATTCTTAGCCCCGGTTGACATACCCGGGGCTAAAGGCCCATTTCAACCGGGGCTAAAGGCCCTTTCTCTACTAGTGTATGTCCTGCGTCCTCTGCGCCTCTCGCTGCTGGACGGCCAGTAACTCGCAACGATGGGCCGCTGCCTGGGCCTCGTGCATGGCCTGTAACCTCTGCACCTGGTCCGCCTGGGCCTGCATCTATCTGGGCCTGCAATATTCGTCCCGTAAGGTTTAAACATTGGAAAGATAAGGTATATGTGTAAAAGCAATGAACGACGAATAGAACAGTACTTACCTGATGTTGTGTCATCATCTGTTGTGAGGTCGGCTGCCGAGGTCGTATGGGGACGGAGGAGCTTGTGCTGGTAGCTCGAATCTCGACGAGGTTGGGAACAGAGGACGAGTCAACTGCGTTGTTGGCTATCCAGTACCGGCTGTGCTGTTTCCCTCCTCCCAGCCTTATCACCACTTCTGTATCTAGGGGCTAGGTGGCCGGATCGAAGTCCTCCCCATGGCGCTCGCGAGCCGCCGAGGTGTACTCGGTGACCTTGGTGTAGGTGTTCGCGTTGGTGTACGCCTCGGGCCCAGCGTTCGGGTTGTACTGGGTGGTCGCCGCAGTCGCCTTGCCCTGGTGTGACAAGTTGTATGCCTTGAAAGGGGGGCACTCCTCACCATCATGCGACTGGAACTGCAAGGAAAACACACAAATAATTACAAGTAATGAGTAATTGAGTGTTAGAATAAAAAAATCAGTAGAGCATACCCATCTGTCGGCGTACGCGTTGAGGCTAAGGTTGCCTTGGTGGTGTAGCACCCTAGACATCTGAAGGCGGCAGTCTCGGCGGGCACCGTGCCTCGCGTACCAGTCGTCCGATTTCCACTTGTCTACAATGGACAACCAGCAGTCTAGGTGATTGGCGCACCAACTAGGACATAACTGCAAGACAATAAGTATTTAATATGTTAGAAGAGCCGCTAAGTGATGGATGGACCAATCAGTATTACTGTTTTGTACGTACTTGGATGTACTGCTCCCTAGTGAGGTCGGTCTCCCTGGTGAGCATCATCTGCCTAGCGTCCGCCTTCTTCACCGCGTCCCTAACACGTCAGCGTTGTAGTTGATGACGCACTGGATCCGCGCCTCGTGGTATAGATCCACGAGCCGGGACCTGCAAACCTTGTCCTGCACGTGCAACGCCTCGGTCTCTCTCCCCGCCTCGGACACAAAGTACTCCTGCATAAAGACAACATGTACCCTTTCATTATTTCAAGAACGTCCAACAAATACATATCATTGAGAAATGTTGTGCGAGCAAGACTCACCCAGAACTCGGCCCTAATCCGCGCTGCAACGGTGATGTACGTGGGGTCCGCAGCGGCAGCGAAGTGGTCCCACGTCTAGGGCGGTGACCTAACCCCGGCGTAGGTGACCAAGCCAGGGTAGTTCTTCCGAATCAGAAGACTTAACATGCCATTGATACGGCGTGTCTTGCCCCTGCCACAAGTTTCTAGTTCCTGCATGAGTCATTAAGAACAACTGTTAGTCGAAAGTTCAATTTTGAACATGTCATGTGAACAAGTAGTGAAAACATTAATGGTAACTTACTTGTCGCTGTAAGGTCGAATCACCGGGCGGCGGCTAGGTGCGATCCGCTGCTGCGGGAGTTGCGAGGGGCTGCGCAAGTAGACTCTGCTCGAAGCAGAGGAAGTGGAACCCCCTTCTGAGGCACCTACGATCTCGCCACCCTCGTCCTTCTGGCCACCCTCCGAGGAAGTGGTGTCGTCGTCCGATGTCCTCCTGGTCGTCCCCCTGGTCGTCGTTCGAGGAGGTCTGCGCCGGGTCGGGAGTCGGCTCCCTGCTAGGACGTCCGCGGGGGCGGCCAGTCCTCGCCCTCCTCGTCGATGGCTCCTCGGCTGCGGTGGGTGGTGAGCTGGACCTCTGGTAGCGTGAGTTGACCCGCCGCTGTTGCCGCCTTCCGCCCGATATTTTGTCGAGTGGCTGCCATTACAAAGATAAAATCAATTAGCATAAATAAACGATAAGTATTTATAGAGACATACAAAATGAACGAAAACATACTATCATTTAAAAAAGAGTAAAATGCATTGGTGGTCGTTAAAGTTATCAGCAGGTGTCGTATAGGTCCCAAACTTTTAAAAACATATTTCTGGGTCCCTAAAGTTGTCGTATAGGTCCCAAAGTCCTAAAAACGCATTTCTAGGTCCCTGAAATTAGTTCGGGTGTCATCTAGGTCCCAATGGACGCTTAACCGATCCATTAGCTGATGTGTCAGACTGACTCAGTGCTTATATAGACCTGACAGGTGGGACCTACACATCAGCGGTACACTTAGTTATTTTTTTAAAAAAATCATATCTTTTGCATATGATCTCGGATGAAGATGAATTATATATGAAAATTGTAGCCCTCGATGAGATCTATAACTTTTTAGTTTTAATATTTTTTATTTAAAATTGTTAAGATGGTTAAAAGAGTAATATATAGTTTCACCAATATATTATTCGCTTACTAGAGTTTGTCATATAAAAAACTCATATCTCTCGTGTATGATGACAGATAAAATACTTTATATGAATATTGTAGGTCTCAATAAGATATGCAAATTCATAATTTTGAATTTTGTTATTTGAGGTCGTTAAAATTGTAAAAGAAATAAAATAAAATTTCAGCAACATATTAATCGCGTACTAGAGCTGTCATTCTAAAGGAACCATGTTCTCAAATACAGTGACAAATAAAGATAGTTTATATATGCAAACTATAGTCATTGATGAGAGCTATAAATTTATTATTTTGACAAGCTTGAATACGCGAATAATAAGCTATTAAAACTTTATATTATTTTTTTGTCATCTTAATAATCTTAAATGAGAAATATTAAAACTAAAAAGTTATAGATCTCATCAAAGGCTATAATTTTCATATATAATTCATCTTCATCCGAGATCATATGCAAAAGATATGATTTTTTTTAAAAAAATAACTAAGTGTACCGCTGATGTGTAGGTCTCACCTGTCAGGTCTATATAAGCACTGAGTCAGTCTGACACATCAGCTAACGGGTCGGTTAAGCGCTCATTGGGACCTAGATGACACCCGAACTAATTTCAGGGACCTAGAAATGTGTTTTTAGGACTTTGGGACCTATACGACACCTGCCGACAACTTTAGGGACCCCGAAATACGTTTTTAAAAGTTTGGGACCTATATGACACCTGCTGACAACTTTAAGGACCGCCAGTGCATTTTACTCTTTAAAAAAAATTCGACAGAACCTCCTGTGCACGGTGAGGTTCCCAAAACCTGCAAAAAATAATCGGCACGATGGCCGGCAACCATAGTAACATCCACCGCAAGCATATACTTTAATTATAAAGTCACATATACTATCGTCTCCTCCTCCATAACGACCACCACCACCTCTATCTTCTTCATGATCTACCTAAACCACAAACTCAACCACCACCACAATCACATTGCCACCACCTCCACCACAACCACAACACCAACACATTCACCATCACAAATATATAACAACATTTGGCACAAGAAAGAAAGAGGAATGGTGGATAAGGCCATACCTACGGCGGTGAGGGTCGAGGCCGGGATGCGCAGTCGAGTAGAGTGGCACGGGGCAAACTCGGTGATTCTCCTCTTCGTCGTCTTCTTCCCCCTCCTCCTTCTCTTCTTTCTCCTCTCCTCCTCTCCTCTTCTCCTCCTATCCACCACCAGCAGACGGTCGGCACAGTGGGACGGGTCAGGGCAGGGGCGCGCCGGGGCTGGGGCGGGTGGCCGCGGCCGGGGGGGCGACCTGCCCGGCGGGGCAGGCGGGCCGGGGCACGGCCGCTGGGGCAGGGCGCGGCGGGGCCTGAGGGGGCGGCGGGCCCCGGGGGCGGGGGTGTGGCGGGGCGGGGCGGGGCCGGGGGCGCGCCCGGCCGGGGGGTCGCGTGGCGCGGCGGCGGCGGCGGCGCGTGTGAGTGTGTGTGGGCGCGCGTGTGTGGTGTGTGTGGCCGCGGAGCGCGTGTTTTATATTTTTTATTTTCAAACGGCTTTGTCAAGTGCCAGATCGGCTGACACTCGGCAAAGAGGGGCCACGTTGCAGACATCCCCGGCCAGCAGACAACGCTTTGCCGAGTGCCAGTTGGCACGACACTCGGCAAAGAGCCTCTTTGCCGAGTGCCACAACTGACACTCGGCAAAGTTTTTTTTATAAATTTTGACACCAAATTTTTTTTGTGGCACTTCCACACTACCATACACAACATGTTCAAATTTGACACTTTTTCAAAGCTTTTTGTTATATTTTTTGACTTTATTTCATTTTCTTGAATTTTCCCGAAAGACGCAAGTTTGAATTGCGGGTGCATCGAATAATGGATTTTCATGATTGAGATATCACATATTGAGATGTACTGGTTTATAAGCATCGTACGTGACAACTTGCTCGATACTCTCAATTTTTTTTCACGGCATACGCATATGATGTAACAACATCTCGCCAAGTTTTGGGATTTTCGAAATTCATTTGCATTTTTATAATTAAAAAAATTACCCGCACGTAATTTGGAAGCGTTGCCCCATGAGCACGTTGATCGAAACCTCGGGTCAGTTTTTGGATTTGGTCTCAACATACGCTTAAGAACAAGAATAATATTTTTTAAATCATGAAAATCCATTATTCGATGCACCCGCAGTTCAAACTTGCGTCTTTCGGAAAAATTCAAGAAAATGAAATAAATTCAAAAAATATAACAAAAAGTTTTGAAAAATTGTCCAATTTGAACATGTTGACCATGGTGATATGTGAAAAGTGTTAAAAAAATTTAGCGGCAAAAATCATAAAAAAACACTTTGCCGAGTGTCAGGCCTGACACTCGCCAAAGATTGGTTCTTTGTCGAGTGCCAGACTGTCGGCACTCGGCAAAGAGTGTCTCTTTGTCAAGTGCCAAACGGCTGGCACTCGGCAAAGATAACGGCCATGGATGTGGTTTGACCCGGCGAGATTTGCCGAGTGTCCATCTTTGTCGAGTGTCTGACTCTAGGCAAAAAGGCCTCTTACCGAGTGTCCATCTTTGCCGAGTGCCAGACACTCGGCAAAGGTGGCCTCTGCTTAGTGTCATTCTTTGCCGAGTGCCACGTGGCCAGGCACTCGGCAACGAGGCTCTTTGCCGAGTGCCCAATATTTGGCACTCGGCAAACCTACATGCACTCGGCAAAGCTCCAGTTTCCTGTAGTGACGGCCGTTTTCTTTGCCGAGTGGCCGCCGTCTGACACGTGCTTTGTCGAGTGCCTGCCACGTGGCACTCGGCAAAGAGCCTCGTTGCCGAGTGCCTGGCCACGTGGCACTCGGCAAAGAATGACACTAAGCAGAGGCCACCTTTGCCGAGTGCTTTGTCGAGTGCCTGCCATGTGGCACTCGGCAAAGCGTGTGGCCCCGTTCTGTGCCACGTGGGCGGTTCTTTGCCAAGTGCCTGAGGCCGGCACTCGGCAAAGATCCCCTCTTTGCCGAGTGCCAGCCACGTGGCACTCGGCAAAGCATTTGGCCCCGAGCTCTGCCACGTGGTCAGGTTTTTGCCGGGGCTATTTGCTGAGTGCCTGCCTCTGGCACTCGGCAAAGTTTTTTTTTTGATTTTTGACACCAAATTTTTTGTGGATCATCCCCACAGTACCATGGCCAACATGTTCAGATTTTACACTTTTTCAAAACCTTTTATTATATTTATGCATTTTTTGCATTTTCTTAAATTTTCCCGCTAGACGCAAGTTTGAACTGTGGGTGCATCGAATAATGAATTTCAATGATTCAAAAATTGTTATTGTTGTTCTTAAGTGTATGTTTAGGCCATATTTGGGAACTGACGCGAAATTTCGATCAACGTGCTCACGGGGGCAATGCCTCGAATTTACGTGCGGGCGGTTTTAAAATTATAAAAAATGCAAATGATTTCCGAAAATCGCAAAACTTGGCGAGATGTCGTTATATCTTATGCATATGCTATGAAAAAAATTTAAGAAAATTTGGAGCACGTTGTCACGTACGATGCTAACAATCAATTGCATGTCTATTGCCTCCATCCAAGGATCCTGCACACGCCAGCAATTTTCATGTCAGGTTATAATATGTGAGAAAAATCACAACTCTCCCTCTACAGATCTAACCAAAAGTAAAGACAAAACTAAAAGAAATCATGTGGATATGATACCTGCGAGGAGGGGGCTGACCATGCCAAGGCCAGAAGAGGCCCTCTTGCCCGTACAACCAGCTCTCCGGCCGCCCATCCCTCGACATCTCGACCTCGACACATGGCGGCGACAACCTGATGAGGTGAGAAGAGTGCGGGGTTGTGGGGTGGACCAGCGGGGGCGACGGGGCCATGTGATGGGTAGCAACCACGGAGCCAGGTGCCGAACCAAAGAGCAGAGGCAGTGGCGATCTGTACTTGCGACGACAGTGGATAGGTAGCGCGACCGACGAGGCCGCTGGGGCTACAAAGACGGTGGTCAAAGGCTTCGGAGGCGCCGGAGGCCGCAGAGGCGAACGGGAGGGGTCGAGCTGGGCTCATACGGCGGAGGAGGGGCGAGCTGGCTCGATCAGCGGAGGGGGCGGCAAGCTGGGCGAAACCGGCGGTCGGGGCGGCGAGCTCGGCAAAACTGGCGTCTGATTCCCACGATCTCAGAAATTAGAAAAAAACTAATAGGATAAGGACGAGGTGGGAGTGGGGGAACCGGCGCTCGGGTCCGAGATGAGAGCCAGGGAACCGACGCGGGGAGCAACCATGGTTGGCTCGGTCGGGCTCAGCTGATTTGGACTCGGGTAGTGATTATTATTTAGTACCCAGGGTACAATATAGAATACCTATATATATAAGTCACAAAAAAAAAGAATACCTATATATATTATGACTGGTGCCAGCGACCACATGCTTATTGATTTGGTGTCATCCTGGTTAGGTAATGGCCACTGATAGTATGGGATATTCGAGCAGAAGACTTTCTGCCAAGTTTATTTCCCTCTTACCATATATATATATATATATATATATATAGAGAGAGAGAGAGGGTGAGTTTTCTATACTTCCGGGAGTAGTTACTCCCATCTTAAAAAAACCATGTTATGTATGTGTTCATACTTGTTTATCACTTTGAGTATGTTTATATACTCATGTTAAGATATTCCATGTCTTAATACACTAAAAGATTTCAAAGGAACCCATACTTTTAATATATTACGAAAATGCCACTCATTGCAGTATATAAAATAAGTATATCCACATACTCTATGTATGTATGCATACTTGACGTATATACTTCCATAGATAGTCTAGTATTATCATATACTTTATGTAAATATACTTCGTTCGGTCATATATACCATAAATCTAGAGATATAAACATGAGAGTAACTACTCTCTAGGAGTATAAAATAATTTCCATATATATATATATATATATATATATATATATATATATATATATATATATATATATATGATCGAGAAGAGAGGGCAGTAGTTATGTGCACCGCTAGTCTATCTAGCTTCTATAAATAAAAGTGAAATTGATGGAGGAAAATCTATGCTATGATAGCTGATCGATTTGCATTGGATCGGAAGGATAATTTGGTTTTGTGGATAGACTTGGGAGCCATCAGGACATCCTGGCACACTGCTTGTCAGACTACCTCATACCAAACTCTTCATATAGCCACCAGGATGTAGGATGATCTGAAAGCTGCTCGTTGATTATCTGCTAATCTTCATATCTGTCTTTATCCAATCCTCTACGGAAGAGCAGATGAAAAACGCCGCACCGGGATGCAGGTTGCAACAGCCATGTGCACCATGTACCAAAATGCCGGTGTGATGAGTACCAGAACAGGAATGCATCAACTTGTGAGGGTACAGAGAGAGACGTTAGATGAACTTGATGCTGTTAATGTAATGTCAGGGTGATAGTTGTTTTTGACTCTCATTCCCTTATACGTTATTGTTTTGATAACATGCTCATTGTTATATGCATATCATACTCGAAAGCAACATTCTTCTAATATTGCCATCGATGCTGATTGGTAGAACATATCGAGGTTAACGACAAATTAGAAAATAACACATGCATCAGGACTCAGGAGTGCCACACATTTGAATGCCAATATTTATTTATTTATTTATTTTAGCTTAACTAAACTGATAGTGTTACTAAATTGAAGCACCATTGCACAGGTTGCAGTTATCACTTACCACAGACTAGTATAAACATTAAACATTAAAGATCCAAGCTGTGATAGATAAATCAGTTTTGTTTCTGCTAAACTAATTTTTACAACATTTCCTTGGTCCAACGTGTGTCATCTCTAGCTAATGCTTCATGATGTGCAGTAGCCAAACGTGCGGCTAGGCAATCGAGAGGAAGATAAAGGGGATCGGGATATTTTATTTAGATACTCCCTCCGTTATATAGGCAGTGGGATCTTGAAAGTCCACTGCAAATTAGTCTTAATTAATAATCTTAACCAAGTCAAGACTAATACTCAGAGTTGTTGGCTCTCAGTATGCTTTCTTTATCTCGAAGTTCTAGTGAAGGTAGCATGCATGTTAGTTTGGATACTTGACAAAAAATTTACCCCAACTTGATCTAATAATAAGGCACCACTTCTTTTTCATTTTGCGAATCAATGTATAGATGCAAAAGAAAAAAAAGGAAAGCTTCTTGTTGCTTGATCTCTCTACAAATGTTCTGATATCAGAATTGGTTGTACATTTTTTTTTGACAAGATAATTGGTTGTAGATTTATTGCTTGACTTCAATTGATAGTTGGTTACTCATATGCGGTGGTAATAAGATCATGGGATCAGAGTGTACCTCCAACTGGTAATCGTGGTATCAGAGTGTACCTCCCACTGATGAGAGGCCGTGACTTGTATATTTATTGAATCTTATAGAAGTGTCCCTAACCTGCGTATATAAAAAAGCAGGTAATGAATCAAAAGCCAGTAGTGTCTCTAACTCCAGCAGCTCTAGTGATCTTGCTATGGTCAATATGTATAGGAGTAGGAAGCATCAGGAACACCTGCATCAGTTCTGCACTCACTGCTCTTCACAAGATTCACATTTCCCGTGCCTCATCTTTGAGAAAAGTTGAACTGGTTGCAGTTAATTCTCCAGCTACCTATATGTTGTCAAAGAACAATTGCGTCGCGTACAGCTCTTCACCCAAGCTTCTACATGTGTCCTACTATGGAGTCTCATGTCGTCGTACGGTGGACCCGGTTTGTCCTGAGTCCATGCGTGTGCGGTATCCCAGTAGCAGTTGGCTGGTTAGGACCCAGGTGACAGTGGCAGGGCCAGTGTACATCCATGGCATGCAGCATACGGTTTTCAAGCTAGGTGTGGTCGGCCAGGCTAGTGTACGGGGGTGGAAATAGATCTGTGTCTGAATTTTCAAATTACTAGAAACTATATTTGCTAAAATTTGTAATAAGGACATTCATATTTGTATTCATTTCTAGTATGGATACTAAATGGATGTATTTGAATATGTTTTCTGTTAGTTTTCTCACTACAGGAAACACAGGCTTCGCCGAGTGCCTGCGAGTTCGCCGAGTGCCAAATTTCGGGCAAATTTTTGCTCAGCTCGGCCTCTTCGCCGAGTGCCTTGACCCTGACACTCGGCAAAGAGGCCCTCTTTGCCGAGTGCCGGGCTACCTGACACTCGGCAAAGAGGGACCCTTTGCCGAGTACAGGCTTACGTGGCACTCGGCAAAGAGGAGCTCTTCGCCGAGTGTCGGCCTACGTGGCACTCGGCAAAGGGGCCCTCTTCGCCGAGTGCCGGCCACGTGGCGCTCTGCAAAGGGGCCCTCTTCACCGAGTGCCACGTAGGCTGGCACTCGGCAAAGAGGCCGTCAAGTGACGGCTCCCGTTTGCTTCGCCGAGTGCTGACCTGGCACTCGGCGAAGCCTTCGCCGAGTGCCCGATATTTGGCACTCGGCAAAGAAATCGTTGCCGATAATTTCTTCGCCGAGTGCCTTTCACCGAGTGCGGCACTCGGCGAAGCCTTCGCCGAGTGCGGCACTCGGCGAAGCCTTCGCCGAGTGCGAGAGGGCCTTCGCCGAGTGCAGCCAACACTTGGCAAAGCCGACGTTCCCTGTAGTGTCTCTATTTGATTTTAGGTCCATATTCAAAAATATCCATCACCATCCGTATGTATCCATGATGAATGTAGTAGGTACTAGATAAATTAAAAGTATCTAAAAGCTATTCATGTGACCAATGACTAATAATATTGATTCTTTAATGTTACTAATAAGTACAATTAAAACAATTTGAGAAAATGGCTGGTGATATTAATAAAGGTATAAATTTAATTAATATTTTTAATATAGAAGAACATTAGTTTGATATGGTTAGTTATGCTAATTTCAGCTAATGTGACTAATGATATGCTACATGTACCACTAAAACTAATTTTAAATAATTAGCAGTGTGGCTCTCTGCCTAAGGAGGTGATGCTGATCATGAAGCTGAAGTGCTGAACTCACAAGAGTTCACTGAAGACATGGTATATAGCAATTGTCTACGTTCACATTTTGTTAAGATTTAAGATACTATAGCCTATAATAAGCAGGCAGGGATGGAGTTGAACTGTACATCCCTCATGCTCATTTTTGGTTCCATATAAGAGCAACTAAGGTCTGAGGGAGCAAGCATAATGCTTCTGTTTGTTCCTTCTGGTCCAAGAGAGATGACACTGATTGCCGAGGGCATAGTAGTGGCTTCCTCGAGCACAGACTTGGGTGGCATCAGGAAGACTCCTGTCTCCGGTCGAAATTGAAACTCCTCGCTGTTGGGCAAGCAGCGGCGCTGCCCTCGCCATCCAGATCTCTGTGCTCCTCGTTGCCGCCTGGCGCCTGCAGCAAAATAATTGTCACCACCGTTGCTATTGCTATTGCTATGGCTAGGACGAACTAGTTCATTCTAGCTAGACAGCTAGTACAAGAGCAGGCCAGCCCACAATGGGAGGTAAGAAGAGGGTAGTATGACCCTATAACCGGTAAAATACACTGTGAAGAGTAATAGAAGAGCAGGTAATAGTTGATACTAGAAGCAACACTATAACCGGGTAAGATGAATTAAAGATCTTTTTTCTGGTGTCCTTGTTGTTCTGACAACCGAACCAGTGCAAGAGGAGAACAGAGTTGGATTGTTGATTTTTCTATTGCAGAGCCAGCTTCCTACCGGATGTACATTGTGTGAGAGCAGAAATTACTGCTACCGCTGTCCCTTAGGCCCACCTTCCTACCGGATGTACCGGATATACATCGCTGATGCTCAGCTTTGGAACTAACGCCGGCTTATACTTGCTGGATACGGGCTGTGTGCTTAAACCTGGCAAAGAGTAGAGCGTCGGTCTGTGGTTTTCATAATCACACATCACGCTAGCTACAACTTCAAGCAAGGCTGTGATTGTCGGCAAATACAATGTCTAAAAAAAGGAGGGCGCAGGGTGGGGGTGGGTGGTACTCGTCTTTGCCACGATAATTGCACACGAGTGATGACCATTTTAATAATGATTTATTTCTTTTCATTCAACACAAAATAGTAAGTGAAGTCATGCATATTAGGTATGGACAAGATAGAAACTGTGTCATGTTTGTTAAGCAACCCTACTCTTAAGGGCATGTACAACCCACATACAAGATCTGTCTCTAACCACCTCGTATTTATTATAGAGACAAGTATAAAGACAGGTTATACAACCCACAGACAAATGACTCGTCTCTAAGCTATTTAATACTTTGCAGGTAGCTAGGATCAATTATAAATAAACTTATGTATATCATTGTATGGCTATTTGATTATTGTAGAAGGGGAGACATGCAGTTCACATAGCACAGATAACTGATAAAAAAATCTAAAACTTAACAATACTGACAAGCATTCAGACCACAAAGAAACATTCAATCATAAATATCAATTTGTATATCATTGTGTAGCCGTTTGATTGGAGATGGTTCAAACAAAAATAAGATGAACATCATTCCAATATTTTTTTAAAACCATCAATACTATAATTATATTATATGTAATTGAAATCAGTACACTCAAGGTATTAGAAATATAGTTCTGATAAGCTTTTTCCTTGGAGTTCAGACCTACAAAATTGTAGTTTTGAAATAGGAACTCATCGACCGCTAGCAATGGTAGTTCTGAAATCAGCTCTGCACATTGCACATTAGTTCTGAAATCACTTTTTCCTAATTTTTAAAAATCATTGACATAAATGACATACAGGCATTCAGAAAGCTAACAGATAACACTAATCAGCTTTGCACATTGTGGTTTATTGTCATATGTCTGTTCTAACTTTACCAATCTGACATGAAGAAAAAAGTAAGAAAGAAGTATAGCCTGAAACTTAGGTGTAGACATTGAAGCTCTGAAACTCAGTTTTTGGACACTATAGTTCTGAAACTAAGTTTTTGGACACTAAAGCTCTGAAACTTTTTTTGACTTGCCTTGGTTTTCTGTACCTGTTATTTTTTGCCCATGGCTTGCTGCTGCTGCTTATTTCATCATGATTGTCTGAATCTGTTAAGATGTTGACAATAAACAGGACTAGCCATCATTCTCCACTACATGTTGTTCCATCTAATTAACGAATTCACATGCTTCCTCAGAACAATAGAAAAAAATAGGGAGTACTATCATTCACGAAGTTCAGATTCTATCATATTAAGTGAGATACATATAAAAATAGTTCCAAAATTAAAGGCAACACTGAAGCATTCACGAAGGTAGCAGATAACAAATCCACAGGAGGCAGGAGAACCAAGGTAGCAGCAAACTAATCCGTAGAAGAGTGGCGAATGCAAGTGACGGCAAGGAAGAGCAGTAGAGCACCACGCCGAATCCGACCACAACGCAACTAGCGAGGCCGGAACAAGCTGCTGTGTCCTTGGAGAAACTCGACCAACTGCGCCGCTTCGTCAACCTTCCGTGCGATAGGCCCCTTCGCCGCTCGTGCCTCCACTGCCCGCGGCTCTGACAGAAACTGGCCGACCGACTCCGCTGGCTGCGCCACCTCCGTGGCACCCGCGATTAGTTCCTCCACCAAACAATTTTGGCGCCACAAATCCGTCTTGTGAGAGTCACCAGATACGCGTGCGCACGCGATCGATCTGCGCGCCGTCGACCGGTGGAGGCGAGACGTACAGCGGTGCTGAAGCCGTCGATTAGACCTCGGACCACGAGTCTCCCTCGTCGTCTCAGGAGACGACGAAGGCTCCGTCTCTAGGCTTCGCCAGGGTGTTTTCTGCAAAATCTTCATCATAGAGACGGGTCAAAAGACCCGTTGTACATGCCCTAAGTCTTAACTTCCAAGATGGGACTTGGGCCGGGCCTGGTCGCCATACCTTCTCATATCATGTTTGGTGAGATAGGCTTCAAATCATTAAAGTAAACTGCACGCACTGACGTAGACCCTATCTCCACATGCATTTCTGAATTTTCTTTGTGTATTTCAGATGTCACATGCTCCACGTACACAGGATGATAATTAAGCAGATCTAGATCACAAAGCTCGCATATATATTTTTACAGTATACATTGTAATTGGACGACACTGTTTGTGGCCTCGTCACGAGGCCCAAATGAAAGGTGCCCGTGTAACTGGCGCAAAAGTGCTAGACAATAATGGAACCAGATATCACATCTGTATGTGGGTGGAGCATGGGTGTGTCCAGAAAAAAAATTCAGGGGATACGCCGCGCAGGGAGGTAAACATGAATTTTGTTTAAAAAGGGGTTAAATTGTAAAAAAAATAGGGGTGGAGCATGGGTGTGTCCATAAAAAAGAGCAATGACAGAGAAGAATTATAATCACACTACAGCACGATGGATCGATCCTGCTTTAATTTTGTTCTTTTTTGGTCATCCAAGATACACAAACATTTCGTGAATGAGGGATGTTCGTGCTCGATTTGTGGTCTCTCTCACTACTACCCTAAAGCTCTTTAGGGGCGGCTGGTGAGCCTCTGTAGAGGCGGCTCGGCCAGCCGCCTCTACCATACCGTCTCTACAAATCAGGTATTTGTAGGGGCGGTTCCCAAGCCGCCCCTATAAATGGCATTTGTAGGGGCGGCTAGTAACAATAGCCGCCCCTACAAAGTTTTATTCAGGGACGGTTATGCTTTGCAGCCGCCCCTACAAATATCATTTCTAGGGGCGGCTTGTAACCATAGCCGCCTTTAGAAATGGTATTTGTAGGGGCGGCTGGAGTTACCAGCCGCCCCTATAGTCAGATTTGCAACCAAAAAAGTTTAAAATTTTCAATTTTCAAATCTGACCAAATAATAAATCAAATCAAAACAATATATATTGACAGGTCCAGAAACGACTTATACATAATTCATCACAAATAACACATTCACATTGCATGTACTTTCACAAAAATGACATAATACATAATATATTATGAAATTACATAAATATATAGTCCATCACAGAGTATAATGCACAGACAGTTCGTTCAACAACATTACATTCTTTTTAACGACCTAAGCTTAGTCTTTCACACTCACAAAGAGCCTGGCACCGAGGTTCACGTCCTAATTCAGACTCCGGTTCATGGTACAGACCCTTAACATGTATAATTTGGTCCATTATGAAACTACAAAGGTTCCCGACGAGCTCGATGAGGTTATCAGAATGAAGTGTTGTCGTTGTAATTCCTTTTTCTTCAGGCCACTATAAGAAAATAATGTTAAGTTTAGAACTGCATAACATATGCGTGCATTTTCTACCAATCAAGTTGTATACTGTGAGTAAAGTAGATCTAACTTACCTTAGAGGGGTGTCTCCTGTATGAACTAGTGTTACTCATGGTGTGGCATTGAAGGACCGGATTAGCGACCAGAGGGGGGTGAATGGGAGCCTCAAATTCAACTTGTGAATAGTATGGCCATTGTCCCAGAGAATCACCCCAAAAGTGAAGACTCGAAACAACCGGAGAGTTCACGACCTACGAGTAGGTGGATACCCTAGGAGATGTCCTAGTGGTACAGCAGAACCCCCGGAGAAATACCAAAACCAACTGCCCAAGCCACAGAGCAAAACAACAAAGTCTGCAAACTCGCAGACTGTTCGGGGTCAGAGTCCCTGATTGTCCGCCGTTGAATCCCGGACTGTCCGCGACTGAGTGTCGGACTGTCCGCCGGACAAAACGCAGAAACCAAACAGTGCTGCAAGTCTGTTGGACAGGTCCCGGACTGTCCGCGGGTTTGTACCGCGGACTGTCCGCCATTCACTCGACGGTGAACAGTCAGGGGTCTGCGCCTAACTGACCTGGCCAAGACCCGATGCGCGGACTGTCCGCCGTCAGGGGCGCGGACTGTCCGCCAACACCCAGAAAGCACAAACCTGCTCGGGTTCAAAGCCAAATCCAAATCGATCTCAACCAAATCAAAAGAGACTTCGATCAAACTCCTCCCAGGTGTTCCTCAATGTGTTGGGGTGCTAATCCTAAGAAATCATCGCACCAAACCAAGTCAATCAAGAGAGATTCATGAATCACCGTAAAAGGGCGAAGAATGAAGAACGAACGCGAAATCAACCCGATCTATGGATTCGTGAGGTTAGGAGAGAATTCCTTCGGTAGAAAGAAGGGGCTCACGACCAAGAACAAATTGATTCAAGTGGAATCGAAAATCATCTCACGGAGAGGGAGAACGAGGCAAATCTCCGGGAGACGAAAAACGAAAACATGAAGAACACAAAGCGTAATACACGATTCGATTCGATTCCAGCCGAAATTCCTCCACATGAGGAGACAACGAGAATACGGTCTCGTTTCCTCAAAACATCCAAATACACAGAGGTATGATTCTAGTCTCTGCGGATCGCTTGCAGCGAGATATGATTAGAACCTAAGCGAGGGCTAGAGAGAGAGTGCTCAGGAACAAATGACTGCAAGGATAGAGAGAGAGGAGGGGTGCCTCTCTTATTTATAGCCTAAAACAATAATCCCCTTCTACTCCTAGATACAAGAGCAAAGCAGCCAACTCTAGGGGTATCCCGGTCCAACTCTGCTGATTGCCGATCCGACGGCCACACGCCCATCTCATCCTTAGCTTCGCCTCGACGCAAGCCTCAGGATGCCGCCCCGTCGACCGTCGCGCCTACCTCGTGAAACGACCCATGATTTCCTCGAAGGGAAATCCGCAGATACATCATAATGTGATAGTCCAAAGAGTCTCAAACCATCACATTATCATTATTCAGTGGTTACCATAGATCATACAACGCGATAGAACAGATTTACAAGTCATTACATCACATGGAAACACCACCTAGTATAAACTATATTGGTAACGCACACCTATCGACGCTGGAGTCGGTGTAGAGCATCGGCGAGTGAAGGCTCCTCCTTCAAAGGCATCATCAAAGTTGTTGTAGCAGCGGACGAAGACTCCGTCTTCATCTTCTCATCCAAACTCGCGTATAGGAACGAGGCTTCCCGATCCATCCAGCTTCCACTTCCGTCGCGGTAGAAGTCGTCCACCTAGCCATAATTTTCAGTACGGTTTGTACTGGCCACATTTTCCCATCCTATGCTTGCATTTGCTATGTGGTTTGTGGAATGCAAGGGTAGAGCAAAAAGGAGCCTATTTATGGCTGTAGTTTTCCTATGCATGTAATCAATATTTTATAAATATAGTCATCAAGTTTTATCCCATATACCCGGCCACATGGCCTTCCATTCGGTCATCGACCAAACATCCGGCCACACGGCCATCCATCCATCCATCCCATCCACACATCCACACATCTCACCACACTCTCACTCTCTAGGCGGCAAGGACGACTCCCACTCGTACCTTGCCTCAACGGCCAGCGCCGGACCTATCAACCCAGGGGGAGAAGAAGAAAGAACACCTCTCACTAACTCCGAGGGAAACTGAGCACCATAGTGTTGTCCATGACTGTGGACACGACTATACGTATAGATCGATCAACTCTGCAGAGCGTGTACGCCTGGAACCACAGGTTAGCTATCCTCGACGATCCGGCTCGTCTAAGCTGATTCCGAACTTCCCCCTAATCCGCAACGATGCCATCCTACCACTCAGCCTTGGGGCACCCCGGTGGAAATCCACCGTAACGCTGAGACTGTGAGACGTGGATCCTGGCGTACCAAATAAAACACCACGTTGTCTTAGGAGGGTGTGGGTCTTCAGCCCTTACCTCCCTACACTTATCACCTTCCAGCCTAGCAGTAATGGCATCGTTTTGCCCAGGGGGTAGGAACGGTTCCCGCCCATACAAGAACAAGTGGTGCGCACGAAGATACTATGGTCTGATCACCCCAGCGCAATCGGGCCCTAAGGACTGAACAGGATATCTCCTCCTCGGGGTATCCCGGATACCCCCGTGCTGACACAACACCTCTATCCCGGGGATTCGTCCCACGAAGACACTCCTCCCCAGGACCTCTTCTCAAGATCACAATGTACCCACCACAGGTACTCCCCAGGGAATGCCCAGGTCACATCCCCTCAGCAAGACTCATCACCGGACTCGTCGTAGATCCTGTCCAGTCGACTCAACCCTCACCACACGCACCCAAGACACACGCCAAGATCTCCCCAAGTCATCATCCCGTTATCACGACACCATTGTGCCTTAGCCACCCATAAGTAACATCCACCAAGCATCACATCACAGATATAATGCATAGTAGAAGTGAGTAGCAAGCATATATAGTAAGCAGTGTCTAGCCTAGCAGTGGGTGTGCAGGGGAAAGGGTTGCGTCAAGGTATAGGCTTCACAAGCAATCTAACATGCAACCTATCACAATTCATTTGCAAATAGTAAAGCGCTAGCAGCTACATTATTGCATGTCTAATAGGATTCTACGAGGTTGGATGGGCTGTGGCACCTGTTTCGTTGTTAGTTCATGATCTCTGATGTCCTTGTAGCCGTTCTCCTCGGGTACCGGTGTCGTCCTTGGTCTCCTTCAGCGGGTTCCGGATCAGCCAACGTTGCTCCCAACGCAACTACCTCGCGAGACCGACAAACAAGACAAAAGGGCAATCAGAACAATGACACGACAACTAGACTCGAAAGACGCTAGGGACACTAAACAGAGAAAGGACACAACCCTCTCGGAGGACATCCGATCCTCGGGCTCGAAAAGACACAGGAGGGAGCGGATGCTTGCTAAGCACAAGCTCGAGGCACAACCTAGCTCGTACTTCCCGGGCTGACTGAGTTGACCTGTACGGCTCGAGTAAAATGGTTGAGACCCGATCCCGACTTAAGCAAACATCACACAAAAATAGTATTAGCCCTCACGAAGTGAGTTCATTTTCCTCGGGCCCAAAGAGGCGAAGGAGAAACTCGGCTAAGCACATCTATGACATGTTCTTGGTGTAAATGTTTTCCTACGGTCGATCGAGTCGACTCGCACGAAACCAAGATCATGACATGGACCTTAGCTTTGCCAACTAAACAAGGGTCCGGTCTTTGATCCAATCGTCATGGTTAAGGACCGGATCGAATAGAGCGACCAACAGGGGAAGGGGGTAGTGCTGATCTCTTGCTCGATCCACACGCCATGGTAATCGACGAGAACCGAGAAGAGGGTACAGAACAAGAGGGGAAAAGAGAAGCAAAGGTAGTCTCACTTCCTTCTATGCACGCGCCATGGCAAGGACGGGCATCTAAGGGAGCGACACACCAAGAACACAAGCACCTAAATCACTCATAGGGTACCTCGACTCGTGTGCACTAAATGGCACTAGACGTTCCTAGAATCTGCAGCGGTGCAGTTGTCACCGCGAGGATCTAGGAGCGCTTCGGTCTAGAGTAGGTACAAGCATACAAGGGCTCAAGTGTGAAGAAGCAAAAGAAGAAGTAAAACGGGGATCCACCTTCCTTTGATCCACATGCCACAATAGTAGACGGGAATCATAGGAATAGGATCAAGAAGCAAGATTATTACATAAACATGACCAACATGCAAAAGAGACAGACTAAAGACGGGGAACTTGGTTCCACGGGGACTTCGATCCACAGTCATTGCATTTGACAGGGATCAGAGTGACTAGAAACAAAAGGGGATCGATCCACACCTTACTGGATCGGCGGAGATCAATCTTAAGGGAGAAAGGAGAAGAGAGATCCCGCATTCACTTGACCGACACGCCATGGTGAGGGCAGTGGCCGAAGAATTAGAGACACTCATCCTATGCCAACTCATAGGGCACCACGACCTCCGTGCAACTAAATTAGCACAACGCTATTCCTACGGCTCATAGCGGTGCGGTTGTCAGCGCGGGAGCCGAAGGAATGCAACGGTCAAGGCAGTGCAAGCATACAAGGTGGCTAGGACAAAAACACGACAAAATAGGTGAAGCCCGTTGGTCATGGCGAGGCAACTCGCGGCCAAGAGCTTCACCCAAACGAGTTGGCACTCGTTGTTCAACAATCATCAACTTCCAATCCTCCTCCCACTAGACTAGGTCACAGGGGGCTAGCGTGTGCGGGTAATATCCGCATCGATATCGGAACCGATATCGAACCCACAGTGGCCACGTCTTAGGGCTAAGGATAGGAGCTGACGCTCGTGTCGCGACGGAGTCAACCAAATCCAAACAACGACTAAGACTGCGAGGGGTGAGTTATGCTCAGCGTTACGACCACAGCGGGACGAACCCACGATCGCAACGTCTGAGCGAGGGACGACCCCTCGACCAGCTCGAAGGCACGGTCCACAGACAAACAAATATAGACCGGCTGGAAGGCACGGTCTACCACCAACGACACGAACACGTCAACAACGACAATCGACAACCACAACGGTGGGGTAGCACATATCCATAGCAATAGAGAAATAGACCGGCGCGAAGGCTCGACGCAGGCATATATAACACATAAGATGTGCAAGAGTGACATGATATGGACATGAAGCAAAATAAATGGAATTGTGTCGATGTCGAGGATGGCAAAGACGAAGGTTCACGGGTTCGACCTTGAAGATGGCACGAAGGACGGATCTTCAGCGAAGCGGCGCCGTCGACCAAACAGCCGCGCGCCTTGGCTGAACAGCGTGGCGCGCAGCCTGCCGATTAGCGTGGCGCTCGGTCGGCTGAACAACGACGCGCAACCTTGCCAAACTGCGAAGCGCGGCCTTGCCGAATTGCTGCGTGTGGTCGGCCGAATTCGCGGGCCACACACAGCCGAACAGCAGGGCGCTGCCTACCGAACAGTGGTGCTGCCTTGGGCGAACAGCAGTGCCAACGAGGTTATGACCTCCCTGCAGGTGTGTAGGCAGCAACACGAAGGCCGGAACTCAGACGACAGTGACACCCGAAAGGAAAAGAAAGAGCTTTGGGTGCTGTTGGGGGCTCACGGGCGGCAGCTTGGTGGTGGCAAGGCAGCGGGCTCATCGGGGCCAGTCGGGGAAGGGCTTCGGCCAGCCAGCTGCTGCAGGGGCTTGGGTCGGCGCCAAGGAGCCGACGTCATGGCGCGACGCGAGCACGACGGTCGCGGCGACGGGGCAGAGCGCAGGGTCGACGACGTCTGGCACCGGCGTCCGACGGTGGAGAACGGCGAGGAGCAGCCAGGCGACTGCTGGCCTCGGCAGCTCGTGGTCGGCCACCTTCTGTGGTCCGGCCAGCCAGCTACGACTGGCGTGGGCGCGACTGACGTGGCCGCGGCCGGCACGGCACGACCGAGGTAGAGGAGGTCACGGGCACCGCAGCTCAGTGGCATGGCGTGGACGACGGCCGACGCAATGCGTCTGTCCACCAGCAGCTAGCGGACCGGCGGTCCAGCGGCCAGCCCGTGGCCTAGTCGAGCGTGACGCGGCCGTGGCTTCACCCGGCGTGGCCTGGTGCGGCTGCGGTGGACCGCCACCTGGTCGGGGGAAGCTGGCAGGGTGGAGGCCCGAGGCGTCGCGGACGGCCGAAGAGAGAGAGGAGGGGGCGAGCGTGGCGGCGGCTGGAAGGGGCGACAGCGTCCAGGGAAGGAGCGGCTCGTGCTTCTTATACGCGCGGTAGCTAGGGCTTCAAGGGGACGCCAGCAATCCTGGGTGTCCGCGCGGGAGCGGGGACACGTGGCTCGCATCCCGTTCGGCAGGGTACGGACGCCGAGGCAGGTAGGAGCAGCAGGCGCGGTGCTCCTGCGGCGGCGGTGGCTAGGAGCGCTCTGCCTCTAGGGTTCGAAAGAGGGAGCAGGCGGCCCGGGCCAAGCAGGCCACGCCTTGGGCTGGTCGGGCCTTGCGTGCGAGCGGGCCAAGGGAAGGGGAGGAAGTGCGGGCCTCCGGGAGCAGATGGGCCAGCGGGAGAGGAAGGTGGGCGAGGCCCATTCGGCTGAAGGGGGGAGAAGGGTGGAGATGGGCCTGGGCGTGCTCGCGGGCCAAGGAGAAGAGGGGTGCGGCTGGGCCGGCTTGCGGCAAGGGCGAGCTGGGCCTTCGGGCTGGGTCGCCAGGAGGAGGGGAAGGGAGTGTGAGGGCGCGGTTGGGCTGGAGAAAAGAGAGTGGAGGAGAGGGTTTGGGCCCATGCGGTTTAGGGAGAATGAGGGAAATGAGTTGGCCCAACTCTGAGGTTTGGGGCCCAAGGAGAGGAAGAGGGATTTCCCATTTTTGCTATGGAAAATGAGAGGAATTTAAAAGGGAGTTTGGGGGAGGAATTCGGGTGGAGCATTTGAATATGATTTTATGGGAAGAGGGGAAAATGATTCTCCACTTCTAGGAAATATTATGACTTGGAGGGTTCAAAGTTGGAACAAGGGAGATCGAGAGAAGTTTAAAGAAGTTGGGTTGAATCAAAATAATTGGCTCGAAAGGGTTTCGATAAACATTGGGGGGTTGAATCCGAAAGATGATCTGGGAAGGTTGAACAGGGGATTTGGAGAGGATTTGTAAACATGGGTTTGAAAGGAATCAGAGTAGATTCGAAATCGAAATAAAGGGGAGAAAAGGGAAGGAGTTTTCCCCGAGTCATGAATTAATATGACCCGAAGATCTTTTGGGGAAGAGATAGGGAAAAGTCCCAAAAAGGAGGAGAGGAGATCACTATGGACTTGTGCACTCCGACTCTGACACGACTCAAATCCTAACATCGACTCGAAAGCTCGTGCACGCACCTACAAGCAAAACTATATGTATGCAACGTTTCATGAGCAAACACTCCTACGTTTGACTATCGTTTGGCCTAACGGCTACATGTTCCACACATTGCAAGAAAAAGTTTTAAAAAGCTCGTATTTTTGGTTATTGGAAAACCCGGGATGTTACACCTCGCGAGTAGCTGCGCCGCCGCGTCAGCCTCTTCACGCCGCCACGCGTCGACCGTCCTTTTTGCGGACCTCCCCCCAGTTTTGAGGCCGAAACCGGGAAACCTGGGCCTTCCCCCGGTTTTGAGGCTGAAACCGGGAAACCTGTCCTCAGGCTGAGTTTTGTGGCCCAAACTCAGAAACCCGCGCGCCCAGGTTTTGAGGCCCAAACCTGGAAACCGTCCACGCCGAGTTTTGAGGCCCAAACTCGGAAACCGGCCACCCTGAGTTTTGAGGCCCAAACTCGGAAACCGTCGAGGGTAGCTTTTAGAGGCTCAGCTACCGAACCCGTGCCGAAGACGGGATGTGGTTCGCACACCCCGAGTTCCAGCACCGATGTCGGAGCATGTCCAGCCTCCACGCCGGGCACAGTGCATTCGCCATCCTTCTCGGCCTCCCGCCAAGTGTCACGACGCCATCACCTTCCTCCCGACTCGGCCGATGCACCGCACATCCCCATGTGCTCTTGCTTGTCAACGCCACGTGCCAGCTACCACAGCTAGTCCTCAGGTCTCCCGGTCCGTCGGTCCAAGCTCCATGTCCGCCCTTCACCGCTCCCGGTCCGTCGGCACGACACGTCCCTACTTGACCTTCACCTCACCTTGGACCACTGCCCGAGCTCCACACCTGCACATCAACACAGCCAAGAGACATGTTGCCCGTTGATCGATCACTCATCACTCAGGAAGGGAACCACAAGGGCACATATCAACCTTGTGTTCTCAATCTCCCCCTTGATGAGTGCATCATCAACTCATAGTAACCGTAACCAAAATAAAAGAAAAGAAGAATTAGATAGAAGGAGAAAAACTCACTCGAGATGTCCAAAAGCGAGAGAAAAGGCCGAAGAAGAACAACCCGAGATAAGCAAAGCTTGGTCCCCAAAGACATGGGCAACGGTTTGACACAACCAAGCAAGAAATCGGAGCAACAACTCATCAAGGAGCAAAACTCGATCAAAATCAGAGCACAAGACTTGGTTCCCAAAGACATGGGCAACGGCTCGACGCAACCAAGTCAGAAATAAGCTAGTCCTCAAGAAGAGGCAGAAAGGGCTCAACACCACTAGCTGAAAGCTCGATACCAAATGAAGACTGCATAAGAAGCAACTAATGCTAGTCCCTCAAGATAGAGGCACAGAGGCTCAACACAACCAGCAGTAAGCCCGATACCAATCAAGAACCATCAAAACATGATGAAAACAACTAGTCCCTCAAGACAGAGGCACAGAGGCTCGACACAACTAGCTGAAATGATCGATATCAAATAAAAATCGACTCGGAGTAGGCAGAAAAACTCCCCCTCACTCAAAGAACTCCCCCTCAGCAAGTGAAGCATAAAAATTGCAAATTGACACCACCGGAAACATTCTCCCCCTTGGGGGCAAATTGCAATCAAAAGAGAGGGGAAAAGGACTCAAGTAAGTCAAATGGAGCAAGGTCATGCCTATCGGAGTCAAGCAAATGCACATGAGGCAAAAATGCATGTTAGCAGCTTCAAGTATATACTCGAAAGAGTGAGAGAATGCTCTAAAGAGTGCTGATCCGACTACAAAGCAACAGACAAAAGTGCTAGCAAAGGCTCAAACTGATCACCAAATACGAAATATGAGTGCATAAGCCGAGTGAGCAGTTTTAAGCCATTCAGAAGGGAGTTTCACCATCAAAATAGCACTGAACATGTATAGACTGGAAGTCAAACAAGTGCTAAACATGTATACAAGGTGAACTACCCCTAGCAAGGTTCAATCATCATGCTATAGAGTGAAACATAGACTTGTGTTTTCAGATTTTATCGGAGAATTTGTAGCGGTTATTAACACAAGTTTAAATTCAGCATGTGATTGCGAGAGGTTGAAAGCTTGTCATTGCCTAACTTTTCAACCGTGCTAAGCCTATGCATATGCAATCAGAAGCTTAAAGCATCGGTTTCGGTCTTACACTACACGGCTCAAGTTTAACTCAAAGTGCTATGAGAAACAGTCTCGATACCGTGATGTGCTGACAAAGCAATCCCATCTCGTTCTTTTCAATTCACTACAACTTGGTTCATTTTAAGTAGAATATGAATAGTCCAAGCAAGTGAAAAACTCAGAACTAGAGACATAGCAACCTAGCATATATGAAATAGCACATGTAACCTCATCAAATCCTACACATGCTAGTTGCTAATCTCAATGGTGAACAAGTATCAATTTTGAAGTTCATTAAGCATGTTCATCATTCTGAACAAAAATAGCTTAGCTCACAATCATGTATCAGTGATCAAGGAGAGCCTAAGCTACAAGCATCATCATATATCATCGAAGCATACACTAATCAAAGCATAAGTTCATTCTCAAGAATATAGACATGAAGCTTAAAAATGCAAGATGCACATATGATGAAGTCAGAATCGGAGCCAAAACAAAATCAAAAAGACTCAAGACCCAAAAACAAAAGGATCAGAAAGTCAGTCCATGATACATCAAAAATGCTTCCCCCATCTAAAAGGGGAAACACACACCAAGCTCACCTCTCAACCTAGCAAAAGTTGAGAGATCCAAAGGCTTGGTGAAAATATCCACAACCTGGTTATGGGTGTCTATATGCCTAAGATCAATGTCGCCTTTCTCATAGTGATCACGAAGAAAGTGAAAGCGAACATCGATGTGTTTGGTCTTGGAGTGAAGAACAGGGTTCTTTGCTACACTAATGGCAGAAGTGCTGTCGCAAAGCAAAGGGACCCGACTGAAATCTAGACCAAAATCACGCAATGTAGCAACCATCCATAAAAGCTGTGAAGCACAAGAGGCAGCGGCAACATACTCGGCTTCAGTAGTAGACTGGGCTACGTTCGACTGCTTGCGAGAAGACCACGAAACCAAAGAAGAGCTAAGAAACTGACAAGTCCCAGAAGTAGACTTTCGCTCAAGCCGACAGCCGGCAAAATCCGCATCGGAATAACCACAAAGCGAGAGGGTCGAAGAAGAAGAGTACCAAAGTCCGAACTTAGGAGTGTATCGGAGGTACCTCATGATGCGTTTGACCGCTTGCTTGTGGGAAGTCCGAGGGGAAGCCTGGAAACGAGCGCACAGACACACAGAAAACTGTATATCCGGCCTCATCGCCGTCAGGTACAGGAGCGAGCCGATCATGCTCCTGTACTCCTTCTGGTCAACAGCCTCTCCGTCCTGGTCCGGGTCCATCGCAGCAGTCGTCGCCATGGGCATCGTAAGAGGCTTGGCCTCGCCCATGTCGAACTTCTTCAGATGTCCTTCGTGTACTTGTCTTGATGCACGAACGTCCTATCTCGGGTTTGCTTGATTTGCAACCCGAGGAAGAAGGTCAACTCACCCATCATACTCATCTCAAACTCCCTGCTCATAGTATCTGCAAACTTCGCAATAAGCGCGTGAGAAGAGCCACCAAAGATGATATCATCCACGTAAATCTGGACTAACAGGGTGTCATTGCCTTGCTTGAGGAGAAACAAAGTTCTATCGACCCGTCCCATTTTAAAACCCTTGGAGAGTAAAAAGATTTTCAAACGATCATACCATGCTCTCGGGGCTTGTTTCAAACCATACAAAGCTTTTGAAAGTTTATAAACATGGTTTGGAAACTTGGGATCCTCGAAACCAGGGGGTTGCCTAACATAAACCTCTTCCTCTATATACCCATTCAAGAAGGCACTCTTGACATCCATCTGGTAAAGCTTAAAACCCTTCGAAGCAGCAAAGGCTAGAAGGATTCTAATGGCTTCTAAACGGGCTACAGGGGCAAAGGTTTCCTCATAGTCTATCCCCTCTTTCTGGTAGAAACCCTGGGCTACTAGCCTAGCCTTGTTTCTCACTACCATCCCATCCTCACCCTCTTTGTTTTTGAAAACCCATTTGGTACCTATAGGGTGGCATTCTGGTGGAGGTGAAACTAGGGTCCAAACTTGGTTTCGCTCAAAATTTTTAGCTCCTCATGCATGGCATTGACCCAGTTAGGATCAAAAAGTGCGTGTCCAACATCTTTGGGCTCAATAGAAGCAACAAATGCAGAATGAGCAAAGTGAGAGATTCCATACGCTCGCGACCGCGTGACTCGCTGGTCGATGCCGCCGATCATCTGACGCGGGGGGTGAACTTGCTGAACGCTCCGAGGCGCTTGCCTCGCCGAAGTCGCCTCCCCCTCGCCAGATGTTGTCGCTCCCTCAGGTGCAGCAGGTGCTCGCTGGAGAGGTGGCTCTAGAGGACCCCAAGAAGAAGACGTCGTGGGGTCGGGTCCTCGAGCTGAAGTAGTCATCGCAGGGTCAACGGGGCAGCCAGTGGAGTTGGCTCGGGATCACCCCAATCGGCATTCTCCTGCTCCTCCTCCACAAAAATGGTCTCTCCCAGCTCCTGTTCTCCTGCAACATCAAAAGCAGAAGAAACATAAGGCATAGTCTCATCGAATGTGACCTCGCAGGTCTCCACTATCCGGTTAGTCTCCAGGTTAAGAACTCGATAAGCACGTGAATAAGAAGCATAACCAAGAAACTCCCCATCAGCAGAGCGAGATTCAAATTTGTCCAAATTACCTTGCTTCAGAATAAAACACTTGCACCCAAACACCCGAAAATGAGACACCTTGGGTACCCGACCAAAACGCAACTCATAAGATGTTTTCTTGATGAAAGCCCGAAGAAAGATGCGATTTGAAACATGGCAAGCAGTGTTGATCGCCTCGGCCCAAAAACGCCTAGGAGTCCTATGCTCATCGAGCATCGTCCTGGACATCTCAACAAGGGTCCGGTTCTTGCGCACAATAACACCGTTCTGCTGGGGGACATAAGGAGAAGAAAACTGATGCTCGATTCCATTAGAAGAACAGAAAGAGGCAAACTGAGAGTTATCAAACTCAGTACCATTGTCGCTACGAATAACTCTAATGGTATCAGGGGGAAACTCAGTTTTCAACCTCAGAATCAAATCACGAGCAAAAGGAAAAGCTTCATCCTTACCCTCCATAAAGAACACCTAAGAGTACCTCAAAAAATCATCAACGATCACTAGAATGTACCACTTCCCACCCGCTGAGCAAACCCGAGCTGGACCAACTGTGTCCATGTGTAATAGCTCGCCGGGTCGCTTTGTCATCACCTGATTAACAAGTGGGTGAGAAGCAGCAACCATCTTCCCGTGACAACAAGGATGGCAAACAAGGTCCTTCTGAAACTTAAGCTTGGGCAATCCTTGGATTAGGCCAAGTGAGCTAAGTCTTGCAAGCAAGTCAAAACTCAAGTGACCGAGCCTCCTATGCCACTTCCACAAATCAGAAGAAGGACCAGGCATCAAACATCTAGTAGAGCCGAAAGAACGAGAAAAATCGGCTCTGAAAACGCGGCCAAAAGGGACGATTCGACAAACAAGATCTCCCCAGGGGTCTAAAACACGACTCAGACCCTTCTTAAAACGCACTTCACAATCATCCTCAAGAAGTTGCGAAACGGAAAGCAAATTGTAATGCAAGTTAGAGACCAAAGCAACATCCTTAAGAACGAAGTTCTCATTGAGCCGAATAGCTCCATGAGAAACAACCTTACCTCTACTATTGTCCCCGAAAGTGATGTACTCCTTGTGCATCACGGGGCTAAGGCTGGAGAACCATTCCTTCTTTCCGGTCATGTGGCGCGAACACCCAGAATCCTTGAGCCACATGTTCTCCAACCGAAGTTCCTGCATCAATAGAAAGGCAGGAAGTGAGCGTATGGCACAACACTCGGGTTAGTATACTGAGAAGGATACCAGTGCTGTGTCATAGGCCCAGAAAAAGTGTTAGGAGCAACACCAAACTGTCCTTGTCCCATGGGTGGATAGCGATCACCTCCAAACTAAAAAGGTGGTCCGCTATGGAACGGAAAAACTCCAAACTGACCTACTTGTCCCATTTGTGCAAAGCGATCACCACCATACTGAAAAGGTGGTCCTCTATGGGACGGAGCAGCAAAACCTCTTACACTCGGCTCACGATCGTATTGAGGACGACCGGAACCGCGACGGGCACGACCACCACCCTGTGGTCTAGCTACCTGAGGCCTAGCAACCTGAGGGGGTGCACCTCCAGGTCTGGTGCCCTGCCTCTGAACTCCCCGACCTTGCACACCATGGAGAGGGTGGTGCCTGGCTTGGTTGTTCAGCTCCAACTCCTTCCTAGCGTCTCTCTTCCTCCGAAAGCAAAACTCAGCTAGGTGACCCTCACGATGACAATACTCGCACTCGAACCTCACCACTCTCTTGGGTTGTTGGTTCCTACGGTTGCGAGGGTTGTTCACTCTGGCTGGCTGCTTGCCTCTTGGAAGGGGATCACTAGAGACGTCAGGAAGGGTGTCAAGTGTGTTCCTAAGATGGTTAGGTTTGGGAACCCACACTTGCTTGTGAGGTGGAGCCTTGGGAGGTTCATCAAGGATGCCATCCTTGGTGATAGGCTTGGGAGGCTCAGGTGGGGTGATCTTGGTAAGCTTAGGGATAGTGGATGGCTTCTCACTAGGGCTCACTCCACTAAACTCACCGATCTTGCCAAAGCTACTAGCGCCCTTCCCACCTAAAGCAAAGCCTACTCCCGAGCAATCAGTTCCCCTCTTGAACTGACTGATCATCATGCCCAACTGTGGCTCACTGCACGACACCCAACTTAGGATGGACCGGAGGTATGTGTTTTCCTCCCCGGTTTGCATCCTGTCATGCTGACAGTTGGCAATCTCAAGCTCCAACCCCACGCATCGCTCACATGGAGCGGACAAGGTGTTGACTGAGCTGGCCTTCATGGCTTCAGCAAGCTTGGCATTAACTTCTGCCAACTCAGTTCGCAAGCTAGGGCAAAGCTTGCACGCACCCAGCAAAGAAGGCCTCGCCTTCACTTCCTCCAGCTCCTTCTTCATGGAAGCACATTCACGACACTCACCCACCAAGTCTAGCCTACTCTTCAGCTCATCATACACCTCGATCAAAGAGGCATACTTGGTTTGTAGAGTGGAAAAGTTTGCCATGTGTGTGGTGCACTCATCGCACTCTTCCTCATCGGTCACCCTCACTTCGGACTTAGCAAACTCAAGCTCCTTAAGCGCCTATTTCATCTTGGCCTTAAACTCACCGCGCTCATGGAGAACCTCCTTGAGTCTCTTCTCCAAAGCAAGGACTAACTCCACAAAGCTATCGCGCTCATCAGTGAGACGATCGACAAGAGAGGAATTTGATACCTCAGAGGCATTGCCCTCGTCGTCGTCGCTGTTGACGTCATCGGCGTCCTTCGCCTGGCACTTGGAGTCCTCTTCATCCAGGGCCATGGTGCACATGCCCTTGGAGGAGTTGCCGAAGAAGCAGAGTCCGTTGAAGCGATCTTCAGTCTTGTGCTCGGACCCATCGTCGCTGGAGTCGCTGTCGGAGGACTTGTCGGAGTCGCCCTTGCCGGCGAAGAGCACGCGCCGGCCGGCGTCGAAAGCCCTCTCCAAGTCCTCTCGGCGAAAGTTGTCCTTGTTCTTCTTCTCGGTCTTGTACTCCGGCTTGCCCTTGCGCCTGAAGTTGCGATTCTTGCCGGAAGACTTCTTGTTGTTCTTGGGACAGTTCGCCATGAAGTGGTCTAGATCACCACACTTGTAGCAGCCCTCGCGTGCGCCACCACGCCGGTGATTCAGGCGGTTGTTGTGAAACCGCGAGAACCGGGTGATGGCGAGGGCGAGCTCGTCGTCTCCAAGCGCCTCCAACTGCTCCTCCGTGACTGTATGCAAAGAAGACAAAGCAACAAGAGGAGGTGAAGCATTAGCAGAGACAGTCGATCCACCCGTGTCTGAGACCAAAGCCATGGAATGTGAAGATGGGTTCTTCAGCTTGGCCTGAGTCAGGTGATCGATCTCGGTGGACTTGAGCTTGCTGAACAGCTCATCCACGGTGAGGGTGTCATAAGATGGAGACTCAATGATAGTCGACACCTTCACCTCCCATACCCTCCGATCCAGGGCATATAGTAACTTGAGTGCCCTCTCATGATCGTCATAGGGTAGGTTAGCCCGATTGGCACGCATCTTGTTCACAATCGTTTGGAAACGAGAGAACAAGGCGTCAATCGTCTCTCCCTCCAACTGAACAAAGTTCTCGTACTCGCGCTTGTACGTCTCGAAGAGTCTGGTCTTGACATGGGCTGTCCTCTCGTGATAGCTTTGAAGCTTCACCCAGATCTCTCGTGCCGTCTCAAGCTCAGAGACACGTTCGAACTCAAGAAGGGAGATGCTGGCCAAAAGAGCATTACGAGCCTTGGAGTTGGCCTCGTGTTGGTCAATCTGGATCTGACCCACACGAGCCGCAAGGACTACGTACTCAGCATTCTCGCATATCTCCCAGACAGAAGATCCGATGCTGTTGAGGTAAGCACGCATCTGAATCTTCCAATAGGAGTAGTCCGTTCCATCGAACCAAGGAGCCTTGCTGTTCTGTCGTTCCATGAAGCCCATAGGATCCGAAACCGATTAAGGTGGAGAAGATCCTTAACCGGCTCCGATACCAATTGAAGGACCCGATTAGCGACCAGAGGGGGGGGGGGTGAATGGGAGCCTCAAATTCAACTTGTGAATAGTATGGCCCTTGTCCCAGAGAATCACCCCAAAAGTGAAGACTCGAAACAACCAGAGAGTTCACGACCTACGAGTAGGTGGATACCCTAGGAGATGTCCTAGTGGTACAGTGGAACCCCCGGAGAAATACCAAAACCAACAGCCAAAGCCACGGAACAAAACAACAAAGTCTGCAGACTCGCGGACTGTCCGGGTCAGAGTCCCGGACTGTCCGCCGTTGAATCTCGGACTGTCCGCGACTGAGTGTCGGACTGTCCGCCGGACAAAACGCAGAAACCAAATAGTGCTACAAGTCTGCTGGACAGGTCCCGGACTGTCCGCGGGTTTGTACCGCAGACTGTCCGCCGTTCACTCGACAGTGAACAGTCAGGGGTCTGCGCCTGACTGACCTGGCCGAGACCCGATGCGCGGACTGTCCGCCGTCAGGGGCGCGAATTGTCCGCCAACACCCAGAAAGCACAAACCTGCTCGGGTTCAAAGCCAAATCCAAATCGATCTCAACCAAATCAAAAGAGACTTCGATCAAACTCCTCCCAGGTGTTCCTCAATGTGTTGGGGTGCTAATCCTAAGAAATCATCGCACCAAACCAAGTCAATCAAGAGAGATTCGTGAATCACCGTAAAAGGGGGAAGAATGAAGAACGAACGCGAAATCAACCCGATCTATGGATTCGTGAGGTTAGGAGAGAATTCCTTCGGTAGAAAGAAGGGGCTCACGACCAAGAACAAATTGATTCAAGTGGAATCAAAAATCATCTCACGGAGAGGGAGAACGAGGCAAATCTCCGGGAGACGAAAAACCAAAACGTGAAGAACACAAAGCGTAATACACGATTCGATTCGATTCCAGCCGAAATTCCTCCACACGAGGAGACAACGAGAATACGGTCTCATTTCCTCAAAACATCCAAATACACAGAGGTATGATTTTAGTCTCTGCGGATCGCTTGCAGCGAGGTATGATTAGAACCTAAGTGAGGGCTAAAGAGAGAGAGTGCTCAGGAACAAATGACTGCAAGGATAGAGAGAGAGGAGGGATGCCTCTCTTATTTATAGCCTAAAACAATAATCCCCTTCTACTCCTAGATATAAGAGCGAAGCGGCCAACCCTAGGGGTATCCCGGTCCAACTCTGCTGATTGCCGATCCGACGGCCACGCGCCCATCTCATCCTTAGCTTCGCCTCGACGCAAGCCTCAGGATGCCGCCACGTGCCGCCCCATCAACCGCCGCGCCTACCTCGCAAGTAGCTGCGCCGCCGCGCCAGCCTCTTCACGCCGCCATGTGTCGACCGTCCTTTTTGCGGACCTCCCCTCGGTTTTGAGGCCAAAACCGGGAAACCTGGGCCTTCCCCCGGCTTTGAGGCTGAAACCAGGAAACCTGTCCTCAAGCTGAGTTTTGTGGCCCAAACTCAGAAACCCGCGCGCCCAGGTTTTGAGGCCCAAACCTGGAAACCGTCCACGCCGAGTTTTGAGGCCCAAACTCGGAAACCGGCCACCCCGAGTTTTGAGGCCCAAACTCGAAAACCGTCGAGGGTAGCTTTTAGAGGCTCAGCTACCGAACCCGTGCCAAAGACAGGATGTGGTTCGCACACCCCGAGTTCCAGCACCGATGCCGGAGCATGTCCAGCCTCCACGCCGGACACAGTGCATTCGCCATCCTTCTCAGCCTCCCGCCAAGTGTCACGACGCCATCACCTTCCTCCCGACTCGGCCGATGCACCGCACATCCCCATGTGCTCTTGCTTGTCAACGCCACGTGTCAGCTACCACAGCTGGTCCTCAGGTCTCCCGGTCTGTCGGTCACTACACCATGACACACATTTGCCTACAGTTATCTGTTGGCAAATGGTTGGTTTTGACTACACGACATGTGTTAGTAATTGTTCAACCTTTTTAAAGACACATAAACTGTCGGCAGTGATGTTATATGGCTACAGATTAACTGTTGGTGTTTCTTTTGGAACAATCAAACTGTCGGCAAACATTTTTTAGACAAAATAAGTGTCGGCGTAGGCTAAATGAGACAACTGTGTAAGTGTCGGTGAAAGTGTATACAGTACGTTCTTGCCACATTATAATCGGGCTTCAGATCTTTTAACCTACTCTCTCTCTATCCCCTCGCGCATATGCCCTGCTGCAAAAAATGCCCAAGGCTCGTCGCCGTCGTCGCCCACGCTAGGAATCGCGGCGGTCGCCTCCCATGCCAGGGCTCGCGGTCGCCTCGCCTCTCACGCCAGCGCTCGCCGCCGCCACCTCCCACGCCAGAGCCTGCCGCTACCGCCCTGCTCAGCGCAGTCGCCCACATCGGAACCCTAACCACGCCAGCCCCTACCGGCTGCCCCATGCTAATCCCTACTGCGCTGGTGAAGAAAAGCTGCGGTCGTGGGCTGCACGCAGAGAAGGGGTGCATGGATCCATCAACTACAGCTGCATCTCCGGGGAGGGGCACATGGATCTGGCCTCCAGGTCCTCGCCGGCTTTCGCGTTTGAACGCGGTCGACCACCACCCTGACATCGCGTCCTCTCTGTACCAATTCGGTCAGCTTCTCTTCCACTCCTCTCGATCTCCATTTTCCATCCCTCGATCTACTGTATTCTTAATCGTGATTTGTTTTAATTCAGATGTGTGTAGTTGTGTGTGCCGCCCTACTATCTGTACCGTTCTTATTTTCCTGCAATTCAAGAATATAAGTAGAGGCAATTGTAGAATTAGTTTGCTGTACTCGACATGCTTTTGTTGTTCATCCAATTGGCTTGACTTTTCTGCCTTGCTCATGCTCGGACACACTGGACAGGAGGCAGGAAGTCAGACAACGCCGGTTCTAGCAGTGATGTGGCTACAATCATTGCCATGAAAAACAACAGGAACACATAGATCCCATTCAAAGAAAATCGAGAAAGAAGGTTAGGTTCCTTTCTTTTTAATTTATGATTTCATTTGTATTTAATTATTAACTAATTTTCACTTCAATTTGTATCTAAGATTTTTATATGTATAAATTACTAAAAAGTCTGGGTATAAAACCAGAATTAGAAAAGATCTTTTGAAGGCTAGGAGGAACATCTATGCTCAATTCATATGCATGTATATTTCTTCTGTCTTGTTCAACTGTACTAATGTTCAATGGACTCATTTTTTGAAAGTTACTAATGCTTAAATTCAATTTTGTGATGAGCACAAACTATTCATATTTGTTTTGACTGTCAAAAAACTATTCATGTTTAATTGTGGTGAATTTGAGTCTTTTGTGTATACGTCTGGGCAATAGGGGATTGGTGACTAATTATTATATGTTTATGAACACTAACGATTTGTAAACATCTATACTCAAATCAAAATGTGCGTGCTAATTTCTAACTTATTGCAGAGTGGTTCGCTGTTTGATAGGGGCCAGTAGCGGACTGACTCGTCTGCCCATGTCGCCCCTTGAGGATGATGCGGTGGTAGTCTAAGTCTCACCCACCAGGCAGCCATGAGCCCATGAGGGTCGTACATGGCAAGCAACCAACGGTGAGGCTGTCCCTTATCCAAACTTTATTTTTCATCTATTCTCAGTCAACACAGTAACAACAAAATAATTAGGAATTGGGATGTACCATACGGAACTCAACAAGGGTCTCTTCCTCCAATTCAATTGTCTTAGGTTGATTTGGCTTACTTGATGCTACAAAAGAAAAATAGAGATGTATTTTTCTTATTGTTTACCATTTACTTGCTCAGAATCAGAACTACAAGATCCGTTCTAAAATTGTAGTTTGTCTTAGGTAGCTTGTAGCCTTATACAGGTTGTGAAGATTGTAAACTTGTTCTGTACTGCTAGAGCAGGTTGCAAACTTGTGCACTTCATTCTTTAAATTGAGCAGAGAAATTGTTGCCTTGTTTCATGGGCTGCAAATTTTCTATGTAGACCAAACGAGTTATGAAAAGAACACATATGTTGACCAAACAGGTTGCCTGAAACCATTGTTTGCAGTCTGAAAAAATCATTTAAGAGAAGGTGAGCGCACATTGTTTAGGTGGAAAGAAATTTTTCATATGCAGGATCTTTTCTCAGGCGTGCTATTGGATTTTAGTTTTGTATGAACTTTCAGTGGTTCTGTTTTTTATGATGTTTAGAGTAATTGTTTCTCTAGTCTCTGTACATTTCATTTGGGTTGCCTGATGAGCACTATTAAGTTGGTTCCAGTTAATGGTTATAATCTTGAAAGCGCTTTTTATTCACTCACTTTCATTCTACAAGATTCCAGCAATTGTAGCATGTTTAGGGAACTGTTTTATACTGAACTGATTAATCTTAGTTAATGTTTTCATTTTGTCAATTTGGTTATTTGCATATATATGGCTTGCCAAAATCTTCATCCTATTTTTTATTTGTGCATATTTAAATACAGGAGGGTCCATGGCCAACTCTGGCCCAATGAAGCTTCATCCCGCTAGTGTTATTATATTACATAAAATTGCGTAACTTTTCTCTTTTGGTTAGACCACAAACACAATTGCATGGATGATTAAAGAATGAAAAGTAAAGGGTAAAAAAATAAAGAATAAGAGGCTATTTATGTAGTGAGCTGAAAGAGAAATCAATATAATAAATTGGACTCTCTCAATCTTTCCTGCCCCGCTGCTCTTTTGGTGATTCTCTATCGAACTTCTAAATTCATGAAATGTGTTATTTGCATGTGTTTATGAGGAATGTTGTACTGCAGGGGTAGTAATGATGGGTCACCACCATTATAGAAGCTCGTGGGAGATAAATACATTTGTGGATCAAGCAAAGGAGTCAACATTATAGAAGCTCGTGGGAGATAAACACATTTGTGGATCAAGCAAAGGAGTTTCTGCATCAAGATAAGGAGTCTTGTGAAGTGTAAAAAAATTCTGCAATGAGACCTGAATTGTACCTCTGTAGCTTTGTTCTATGCCTAGTATGATGTAGGCCAGCACACTGAACTACTGAATGACACTTTTGTGCCTAAGTCATCATGTTTTGATCTCTTAGCTTTAGCCATAACCATTTAGGACAAGACGTGTCAGTGTATCATCTATCACTTGACTATGTATCCAGTTGATGTATATATGTATGGAACATCTAAAATATTGAATTATTTCTATGAAATCAAGTGGTTTTTCTCCATGTGATGTGTCTTCTATGTACAGAAATTGGTTTGTGATATCTTTATCTGTTATAGTTTTGTCGACAATTTAGATGTTGATTAGAGCATGTTTCATAAAATGCCTTGGAAACAGCTTCACCAACATATATAGTGTCGGCAAAGGTTCTAACTGTCGGCGTAGGTTTTAACTGTCGGCGTAGGTTTTAACTGTCGGCAAAGATTTTTACTGTCGGCAAAAGTATACCATTTAGCTACAACAAAAGTGTCGGCGATTCTTTTAACTGTCGGCAAAACTTTTGCCGACTGCTTCTACCGCGACTGTTTCTAAACTGTCGGCAAAACTTTTAGTGGGAGGCTATCTGTCGGTAAAGGTACCTTTTGCCCACTTTAGAAAGTGTCGGTAAAGGTGGGTTGTGGTATAGTGGGTCCAAGCTCCACGTCCGCCCTTCACCGCCCCCGGTCCGTCGGCACGACACGTCCCTACTTGACCTTCACCTCACCTTCGACCACTGCCCGAGCTCCGCACCTGCACATCAACACAGCCAAGAGACATGTTGCCCGTTGATCGATCACTCATCACTCAGGAAGGGAACCACAAGGGCACATATCAACCTTGTGTTCTCAGGCATATGTAATATCCACAATGTACACTCCCACACGCCTGCTTGTGGCACTGTTGACATATGAAATTGCTAAGTAAAAATGCTTTTGTCAACACCAAAATGGAAATATGGATTTTCACTTACCGGCCACTTTGTTTTGACGTACAGGTTGCACTTTCTTTCTGGATGATGCACGCCTTTGAGTTCATTAACGTAGTAGCGAAACGCACTCTTGACAAGGCTTATGAAGTCTTTGTACGTTCTCTCGTCCTTATCCAATGGATCCATGACCCACGCCATACTTATGGAGAGATCGACGGCCATACAAATCCAGTGGTTGCTGTGGAAATTTTATCATACAAATAGATAACCTTTTTAGCATCTACCAAAATGTGTATTATTTAAATTATAGGGTATAATGGTGCTTACTCAAAGTTGTAGGGTAGATATATAGGATTTCTATCTTGCATTCTGGAGAAAGCTCTTGCAATATAAGCCGCAACCTTGTAGGACTCGTCCCTTTTTTTGCCGAATTTTCTCTTTCTCCTCAGGCGTCTTTCCAGCGGCTAGCTTTTGGTCATCTAATTTCCAGTTCTTTGGGTAAGTCCACAATGTTTGTGCTATTAGTTGAGGGTCTACGTACCCTGATCGCACACTTGGCATTTTTTTGCAATGTGCACTTGCATTCTGCAAATCACAATGTGCATTAGTTAAAACAGACTCCAAAGATTACACTAATATGAAATCAAGATGGCAAGGACTTACAGGCACCATGTTCTAATGACATTGGTTTCCATTTCGCCTAGGTGAAACATTGTCTGGATGTCATCAAATGTAAAGGCAATTTTTCCCGACGGGCCTCCAAATGTCTTGCTAGGGTACCTTGCTTCAATGATAGTTATGTCGGTCTGGAGAGCACGCAAGTACCAATCATGGAACCTTCTCATTCCAAGAGGTAGCTGTTGGATTACCCTATTGGGTAGGAAAGGCTTGCCTCTTTCATATGTTCTTGGACAATCCTTTGACCATTTGATGCAATCAACATTTTCATACTTGGCTTTGCTTGGTGCCATGGCCTGGACTGGTTGTCGTTTGCTGGTGACGGCCTTGCCAGATGCTGCAACTTCAGCTACTTGGTTCTCAGGATTGAACTGGTCATGGGCAAACCACTTGGCCGATGTCGTGACGTCTAAAATCGGCACATAAGCTGGCCTTATGTACATTGGATGCAATTTTCGAATCTCTGGCTCCTTGCGGGCACCTTCTTGTGGATGGCGTTCTTTTGCAAGCTCTTGTTGTTGTTGTTGTTGTTGTTGTTGTTGTTGTTGTGAGACCTCTTTCACATGCTTGCTTTGAGGCATCTCAGGCACATGCTCAGTGCGAACCGGTGAAGAGTGTGGCATGTCAGGCATGTGCTCGTTGCGAGCTGGTGAATATTGTGCCATGTCAGGCATGTGCTGACGAAGAGGCGGTGAAGATTGTGCTTTCTCAAGCACATGCTCGCTGCGAGCCGGTGAAGAGTGTGGCTTCTCTAGCACAGGCTCGCTGCGAGCCGGCGATGAGTGTGGCATCTTTGGAAATTGATGTTCATGTATCTCCCCCTCTTCAACACCTTGCTCCAAATGCAAAGGTGATTGCACAAACGTCGTACGAGCAGTCCATAAGATGTCATGTTTATGCCATAGGATGAATTGATTCACTACTTCTCCGAGTAACTCTAGTTCCTCTGGAGTTGGGTAGTCTATCTTCCATTGCATGAATTCAGGCTTCACAGTATGGACCTCAGCCCGAGTGTAGTCGGGCGGGATCCTATTATTGTGATGGAAGCCACCAGGAGGATGTGCCACACCTGTTGCCACCTCAATCATATTTGATTGTATGCCCATGAGAACCACTAAGGTGCAACTAGTTGGTTCTCGTATGCAATCGATGGGGGTTGTAGCTGTAGTGGAGCCTTGGCTGCTTGGAACCTTCGGAGGACTAGGAACTAATGCTAGTTGTCTTGGTGGCACCATTACTGTCCCTGGCGTCTCTGGCTCTGTTGACAGTCCTTGTTCCTGCAGCGCCTTCGCAACTAGAGCCTTCACCTGGACCTCAAGATTAGACTCTCGGTCTCTGCCATGTTTCTTATACATAACTCTATCCTCTTGAAATCCATACTTCCATGTCGTTCTTTTGCCTAGCCCTCTTGTGCAACCTGTGTGCTCGGTGTTTCCTAAGGCAAGGCTAAGCTCATCCCTCTCTCTAGAAGGCTTGAATGATCCTTTTTGTTTGTCTTCACCATATTGCAATATCTTCGATACTGCCTGTTCGGTCTCTGGCTTATCAAACTTCTATCTCTGTTTGTGCCATCAGCATTCTTCTTCCCAAAGACGACATGTATGTTTTTCACCATTGCAAACACGTGTTGCCCGTTGTGACGTCTCTTTGGAGGGGGGTCTGTCTCCGGGGCATTGCATACAATCTAAAGAACATCTTGCTACGATATTTGTGAGATGTCTTTAAGAAGCGTCGGTATCTTAGGTAAACTGTTTTCTTGGATGCGTCCAGATACACCCATGTAGTATCATCCAAGCATACTAAGCATCCTGTCTTTCTTTTGATCTGTCTAGATAAAGCAAACAACGCAGGGTAATCATTGGTAGTAACAAAGATAATGGCTCTACATATGAAGTCCTCCTGTCTAAATGCATCATACATCGGTTCCCCATTCCGCCATAGCCTCTCCATTTCTTGCATCAAAGGCTCGAGGAACACATCTATATCAATACCTGGTTGTTTCGGACCTGAAATGAGAATAGTGAGTAGAAGATACTTTCTCTTCTGACACAACCAAGTTGGGATGTTGTAGATGGTCAAGATCACTGGCCATGTGTTGTGCTCACTGGTCCTCTCATTGAAGGGATTCATTCCATCGGTGCTCAAGCCAAACCGTACATTTCTTGGGTCAGAACTAAACTCAATGTGTTTTGCGTCAAATTGTTCCCATTGGGTACCATCGGCCGGGTGTTCAATCTTATCATCACCCATCTTGCGCTCAACATCCCACCATGTCATGAGTGCAGCTTCGTTAGGGTTTAGGAACATACGCCTCAAGCGGTCGACAACTAGAAGGTACCACATTACCAAGGCGGGAATTCTTCTTTGCTTCTCGTCGTTGCCTAATGGAGTGTCCTCTGGGAGTTCTGAATCTTGTACCACTTTTTTCCCACAATTTTTCCTTTTATTCCTTGTGGATGCTCCATCCCCGTTGTAAAGGTTGTTGTTCTTGTACCGACTGGCTCCACACCTAGGACATTTGTCTAGTGACTTGAATGTATCACCGCGGAAAAGGATACAGTGGTTGGGGCATGCATGGATTTTTTCAACACCCATTGTCAATGGACTTATAACCTTTTTTGCTTGATATGTGTTGGTGGGAACTGAGTTGGGCTGTGGAAGCAACCACGACAAGAGACGCAATAGATCATTGAAGCTGCAGTCTGACCAACCATACTTAGCCTTTAAGATTAGTAGCTCAAGCACAAATCGTAGCTTTGTCCAGTGTTTCGGACAACCCTTTTCAGTACTATACACAGTCTCCTTTGATGCTTTTTTAACTCTTTCTAAATTTTCTAGACCTTTCGGGCTCTTTAGTAAAATCTTTGGACCAATGGCTCGAAGCATTTCCTCTAAATAATCACCATCTTCCTCATCGTCACGTCCTCCACAGTCATCATTGTCGCCGCCACCTTGATCGTTACCATCACCACCGACAGTATTGTCACCACCTAGATCATGGTCATTATCATCTATTTCTGTATCAAGCTGTGCTACATATTGCTTAAGATATTCTATAGAGGTTTCAGTGTCTATTTCAACTTCTTCATCTGGATCAACGTTAGCAGTCTCTTCACCATGATGAAACCACACTGCATAGTCCTTAACAAATCCTCGCATAATCAAGTGTGATCTGATAATACTCACATCTTTCCATGCGAGATGATTCTTGCAATCGCTACATGGACAAATAATTGAATCTTTATTCTGTGTCAAAGTCATTGCATGCTTCTCGGCGACTTCAAGAAATTTATCCACTTCCTCACGGAAAGTTTCTTTCCACCTTAATGAACCATACATCCAAGAGTTCCTGTACTCCATCTTTTAGGACATCAATAAAAGGAAAGAGTATTAAAACACTAATTATTGATACACACAAATCAACATAATAATTAATTGAAGAAATATTTAACTAGCAGCCTACTAATTGATGTAATAAAGAGTAATTAAATGTACGTAGGCATAATAACTAACTAATTATAAACAAATTAATATATAAAATTAATTAACAATTTTTGGTCTCCATAATTATAAATAAATAATATTTACCAACTATATATATCCTTCAAAGCAAACTTAATCTCATTTCATCAAACAAGAATTTTAAAAACTAAAATTAAAAAAAAGTAAACCCTAGTTCTAGATCTAGATCTAGATTTAAATGATCAAACATCCATAAAGCTAACTAATAATCCACTGAACTCAAAGAAGATCCACTAGAATATGGTATAATCATATTGTACTAACTAATTGACCATAGCATCCTCAAAATCTTGGTCTAATTTTCTTCATAAATGCTTAAGCACCATGGAAGAGAGAAAAACAAAACTCTAATTAAACACTAACCAACCACTAAAACTTTTTAAAAAGACCATGAATAGCTTTTTCTTACTTTCTACAACCTCTTTATCAAAGGATTTGAGAGGAAAACCTCCCACCTTGAAAGAGCAATTTTGGGAGGTGCCCAAGGCCCCCCTTCCTTTCCCTCCTCGGGTTACAGCAGTAGCAGCCCGAGGAGGAAGAAGGGGGGCGTTGCTGTTTTACTGTAAGGAATTATAGGGGCGACTGCTGATAGAGCCGCCCCTACAAATCCAACTATAGGGGCGGTTCTTATTAGAAACGCCTCTACAAATGAACACATTTGTAGGGGCGGTTTATAAAAATAACCGCCCCTATAGTTGGATTTGTAGGGGCGGTTCGTTCAGCGGGGCCCGTGACGCCAACTGTAGGGGCGGCTGTGAATAGAGCCGCCCCTACAAAAAAAAAGGAGCCGTTGCTACAAACCCTTTCTGTAGTAGTGTCTGTTTCTACAGTAGGCTTGGGATGTAGCAGGAATGCTCCTATACAGATTCAGCTGTTGTCTGGATGAACAACGGCTTCATTGGGAACATCAATGCATCTGTGAGTTGTGGGGGACGATGATGACGATGTTCCAAATCAAATGACCCGACTGTTGTTTTTATCAGCCGAGCGATCTCCTAGCACGCACCTCAGTTTTGTTAGATCCAAATTGTGAGTTGCATTCAACCATCCAGTCTTGAACCAAAAACTGAACTCAGTTATTTTTTCTAAAGTTGACTAGATGGTTACAATCCTTTCGGTGTAGTTGTATGTGCATAGTTAGCTGGACCGACAATTATGCAAAATAATTGTGTTCAGGTTATATCAGTTCCAAATTATAAGATATTTTGGCATTTTTGGATACATCGTTTTTACAATTTTACTATGTATCAAAGATTCAAAGATATATAGAGCAAGAAGGTAACATGCATGTTAGTTCGGATACTTGCGAGCAAATTTAGCCCAACTTGATCTAATAAGTCACCACTTCTTTTTATTTTTGTGAATCAAATTACAAATGCAAAAGAAAAAGGACAGCTTCTGGTTGCAAGATCTCTCTACAAATGTCGGGTGTACAATTATTGTCTGACCAAATTTCAATTGATAGTTGGGTACTCATATGGGGTGGCAATAAGTTCATGGGATCATATTCTACCTCCCCCTGAGGCCATGACTTGAAGAGGTCCCTAGCTAACCTGCATATAGAAAACGATAGGTAAGAAATCAAAAGCCAGTCGTGTCTCTAACTCCAGTAGCTGTCTAGTGATCTTGGTATGGTAATTATGTATAGGAGTAGGAAGCGTCTGGAACAACAGCATCAGTAGTACACTCACAGCTCTCCTCAAGAGGAAAATGTCGTTCTCTTTCAGTTACCTATACGTAGTCAAAGAACTTTTGCTTGGTGTCCTCTGATCCTCTAGACCCCAGTCACTGCTTGTGTCAACTATGCGGTCTCAAGCCATCACAGTTGACCCACTGTGTCATCGGGGTTAGTTCAGTCATCCTGGTAGGAGTTGGCTGGTTGGGTCCCACATGACAGTGGCTTGTACATGCATGGCAAGAAGCATTTGGTTTTCAGGATTGGCAATGCTGAGCAAGGGTGGAAACAGTTGTCTGAAATTTTGATCTATTCAAATCTCTATTTGCTAAAATTTGTAATATAGATTTCCATATTTGTATTGGTTTCCAGTATGTATACTAAATTGTTGTATTTGGATTCATATTCTACTGTTTTTCTCTAATTGATTCTAGATCCGTATTATAAAACATCAATTAGCATTTGTATGTATCCCTGAAGAATATAGTACTAGGTAAAACTATTTAAATGTTATTCATTGTGACCATTGATTAATAATATGGATTGGATCGTTAATGTGATCGATAAATATGCACCATTAGAAAACATTTGAAACAAATGACTAATAATATTAGTTTTAATATTGATAAAGCTAAATTTAATGAACTTTTATATATATCTAACCACATTAATATGGTATGCTTAGTTATGATAATTTCAGAGAATATGATCAATGATATATTATATGTACCAATAAAAATAAGGAGTAACAATATAATTTTTCTATTCATAACGATATATAAATAATAGGTTAATTAATTTTATATTACTAATGACTCATTTAATGTCTATTTATATTATTTTCATTTTGATATATAATGTAGTTTTATCTTAGTTGAAACTATTTAAATGTTGTACTACGTGTAACTAGAAACCCATGTTTTACTTAGTAACCCGCGTGGCCTGCCTCTTGGGCCTCGAAGCCGCAATTGTAGAATTGTACGTCTTTCACTTCTCCATCATGGCTCTGTGTTGCGCTTAGTCTCCCAAGCGAAAGGTGTGTGCTGCTGCCTGCTGACAGTAGTGTTAATCGGATTTCAATACATGCATTCGTACTAATAGAGTAACTATGCTGCACAAACTTTTGGTAGTACTTGATTTTCCATTTGTTCGAAAAGCGACTAGCTTGGATTATATTGGACATGGGTTAAAATTGCATGTAATATAATGATCACCTTGCCCAGCATTTTCCATGCTATATCATTTTTTGCCACTCATCTGATGATGGCACAGATCCAATGTCCTACACTCTTGCATCCTTTCTGCTAAGGTGATCTGAAGCTCAACAGCTGAACTCATCAAGAGTTCACTGAACACACATGCTGGTATGACAATATAAGTGTCTAGGTTCACACATCAAGTGTATAAGCACCCTGTGATGGAATTGAACCGTAAATGCCTGGCCGATGTAGTGGTGGATCTAGGATTTTAATTCAAGGTATGTCGTCCAAAATTTTTATATATTATATATTCAGTAAATTTATTTTAGCATTTTGGTAAAAATTTTTGCAATGTGATTCGATACACATGTTCTCTTGGGATTTTTCATGGACTATTGAGTGTTCGCTGTAACATGATGATAATTTTTTAAATTTAAATATTAAGTACACCGTAACATGATGATAAGGTTTTAAATTTAAATATTAAGTTGAAACCATTCACCAAAACAAAATATAAATACTAGGCATAAAAGAATACAAATAAATTTACAAATCCTCAACCTGGCTATGCATGTGATGGATGATTCGAGATTTTATGACGTTAGCACTTAGGAAATAGTAATTAAACTAGACATATGTTTTTTATGGAAAGCTGAAGAGCGAAGATTGAATGTCACGTCAATTCCATTCACAAATTATATAAGTCTCCAACGCTGCCGCCGGTGCTGTGGAGTGGGCGATGAACGGACAAAGGCTCGATTGCCCAAGGGCTCAAGGGCGTCACTGCATCGGGACTGCAAGTGTAATGAATCTCGCGATTGCCCGGTGTCACACCCGGTTTTAAGAACAAAACCAGGTATACATCATATGTGAGCCCAGGAACTCAAATCTCATATATAGCTACAAATAAAGGGTAATATCGAAAGACAATGCACATATATAACGTATATAAAACAAAAGAACATAACATTAAAGAGCAGACAGCGGAAAGACACTCCGATCTTCAGATGGAGACACCAACTTCACAGCAGGGACAACTGACTGGTTGATCACAAGCCTAATTCTCCAACTCTTGCAGTCTGGTACCCATCCGGGATTTTCCAAAGTATTGAAAAGTAAAGCAAGCATAAGTACATCTCGTACTTAACAAATATAACATGGGGTTCATGAGGCTAAAAAAGGCTGACACTGGTTTAACTGCATTAGCTTTTAGTTGGCATAATTTTAGCATTAAGTAGCATCAAAGTATAACCATCCCAAGTTAAACATATGATCAAGTAAACATGTATCCATTGAATAAATATCATCATTGTCATCATTACCATTATTTATAGCAACAACTATACTATAAGAATTCCAGGCCGCTCGTAACCGTGAGCACGGCTGATATATCAGTTTTACACTCTGCAGAGGTTGTACACTTTACCCGATGAGCAATGATTCTCATATGCCGGGGTTTGCAAGGCCCACATTACACTCCCATGGTTGCACTGTTGTCCCAGGTGATCCCTTATAGTAGTTCCTAAACCATGTTGCTATAAAAGCCAAATTTTAACATGTCACATATAACATTAAAACAAATTTACATGATCATAGTTTAAGTTGAGCACTAGCATCAAGCTACCAAATGCACACCCATGGTTATCAAGGTACAAGATCAAACATCTAAGATAAGTCTATATAGGCATCAAGGTAGACACATGCAATATGAATTAAGTGATTACGGTGAACAGGTAACAAGGATGGTCCCATGCTATACTTGCCTTAAACTTAAGATCCTTCTTCTGTTGACTCATAGACTTCCAAAGGTTGACTCTTGATCACGTTCCCTGGATCGCAGACTTCTTCTTCTTGATCACCAACGTAAATCTCACCGACTGGACATACGATCACAGAACACCACGCAAACATCCAATAGTAGTCATGCAATAGCAAACATAGCCTATGATTAGAACAGTACATCAAACATAAATAAATAAATAAATAAATAAATAAAGAGTTTTAAAAACAGATCTAGGATTGGCTACGAACACATAGACGCGAAGATCACGCTAATCGGAGTTGAAACAAAAAGATATGATCTAAACAAGATTAAAGACACTAATTACTAGATTAGATTTAACACAAATTTTATTTACAAAAAACAGTAGTGAAATTTATATAGTTTGAAAGAACTTTTCGAAACGAACCTAACGCAAGTTGAACGGATCAAAACGGAGTTAAAATGAAGAAGTTATAGGGTTTTAAAGTCAGTGGCAAAAATGTAATTGATTCAAACCTGATTTTGCAATTTTAAATAAATAAAACGAAATCAGAATTTCGGCTGGACTGCGCCTCATTTAAGAGAAAAGGCAGGGGCTTTGAAGGAAGTTTACACAGGCTCATCGCACAGTGCAAAGTGGAGCGCGGGTTGAGGCTAAGAAAGTTATAAGGGTGTTTTGGAAAAGTAGCCAACGAAGGGGTATCAGAGGATTCTGGCCGTTGGATTTGGTTCCCATGGCGCAGATTAAATCGGGGAGGAGGCGGTGGCGCTGGCGCCGGAGAAGACAGAGGAGGTGGCGGCCTACGGCGGCGCCATTGCCGGGCGAAGGCGGCGGGGCTCGGACTTGGAGCTATAGGTAGGTAGAGACCTTGGAGGTAGGACCAAAAGAAAGAGGAGCTCGTGTGGGTTTTACCTGGCACAAAAAGGTCGACGGGGAGCAACCAGAGGCGGTGAATCGCCGGAGTTGGCGGTGGTGGTGGCTCTGTGAACCACGGCGAGATTAGGTTAGCGCAAATAGAAGGAGAAAAAGAGAAAAAGAGGTACGGGGAGCTCTCTCAAGATCCCAGGAGACTCTGGTGAGGGCTTACGGGGCTTGATAGACGGCGGAGAGGACGAACATCGGTGGCGGACCGAGCTTCGTCTCGGTGAGATCCAAACTCGGCGGTTGGAGCGAATTAGGGCACGAGATCTCGCGATAGAGGGATCAGGAGAGGCGGAGGTGTCTGTCGGTTCTTATAGAGTCACTGGATTGATTAGCAAGGCAGGGAGGACGGCGTAGCGGAGAGGCGGGAAGGAGGACGAAGCCGACATGTGGCCCTGCGGTGTCAGCGAGAGAGAAGGGTGAGCAGCGTGCAGGCGGAGCGGCTGACGAGTGGGCCAAAGTAGTCAGTGAGAGAGGGAGAGAGTATGCGCGCGCGGTGCCTTGGCGGTGCTGGGTCGTATGCTGGTTTCAGCCCAAGGGGAAGGCGAGCGCGGAGGGGAGCTCCGGCTGGGCCGGACTGGCTTGACCGCGCAAGGAGGAAACGAGAAGGGGAGAGGGCCGGGAGGAGGGAGCCGGACTGGGCCATCAGCAGACCGAAAAGAGGAGAGGGGCGCGGGCTGTCGGGCCGAATCCGAAGGGAGGAGGGGGAAGAAGAGTTTTACCTTTTTCTTTTTATTTTAAAGCTTTTCAATGCATTTTCAAACCCAATTTGAAAACCTTTTGATTTGAAACTTTAGGAGAATAAATAGTATTTTTTAAATTTTGAGGTTTTCCAAACATTCTTGAAAAACAAAAGGCTCTTTCCAAATTTTTTTCTATGAAATTCATTTTCAATTAGTTTTCTAAATTATTTTTGAATTCAATTTGAATTTTAACCAAAACCTCACAACACAAAAACTGAAATGCACCGACATGAATGCACAAACATGTTGCTAAACCCTAGGATCAATTTTAATTTAGAGAAAATTTTTATTTTCCTATATTTTATGAGCACAAAAATTCATAAATAAAACATTTTAATTCTAATTTAAGAAATGAAAATTTCAGGGTGTGACACCCGGGAACTCCTCTTACTCGCGCAATGGAAACTGAGGCATCAAAAACTAAAAATCTGTGTAAAAATCTATCTCCCGTTGCCTGGTCACATTTTTTTTTTTTGAAAATACATATACATTGAAACTTCCCAGAAATGCAGTGTAGCTCTGCCCTTGGGCCGATGCTCTTTTTGTGTGCCATAAAAGAGCAACCGAGGTTTGAGGGAGCAAGCGGTAACACTTCTTTTGTTCCTTTTGGTGCAATAGAGAAGACATTGTTTGGGGAGGGCATAGTAGTGGCTTGCTATACCAAAGCGGCGGCATGGGAGGCATCAGGAAGACTCCTGTCTCCACTAACGTTCAAAATTGATGAATATGGCTCTTTTAGCGACAGAGTAGCCAAGTGGATGATGGAGCGTGATTGCCTCTGCTTTAGGCAAAGTAGTCATCTGGAAGGCCCTTGGATAAGATTCAAGCATTATGTTAACGTTGTCTCTTCCTGATCACCAAAGAGCAGTGATGTCCAAGTATTCTATGGCCAATCGTACGTCTAATGGCAGGCCCCAGAGGCGGAGCTCCCCATGCGGCAGGGTGGGGCAGCCGCCCCACCTACCGCCGGAGTAGAACCACAAGTATCGCTCTGTCTTCCTCCCTTCCGGCCAGCGAAGAAGCGGCGGCGTCCGGCGTTCGTCGTGACGATAGCACAGCCAGCACAACGAATAACAGGGAAAGAGAGGGAAATAGGCCCAATAAGCCCAACCGGCCCAAGTGCAAGTGCTCACAAATCCCTGATTGGCTGATTCCAATCGTGACCTCCCCTAATTCCTCCTCGCCTCCTTCTGTCTGCCGACGCTCAATGGCCGCCCGCATGCCGTGTCGCTTGCTGCAGGGCAGGCAGCAGCAGACCTGCAGGCCTGCAGCCGCTCCGGTCGGCCGGTCAAGAGCTGTGCGGCGCCCGCTCGGCGCTTGCAACAGCGGCAGCCGCCCGCCCGCGCAGGCAGGCTACAACTACTGTCTGCTCTGATGGAGTGATGGAGGAGGTTGGCCGTGGCGTCGCCAGCGAGTGGACAACAAGCGCTAGCCATGGGCGTGGCCGTGGCCGGGGTCCCGGGAAGGAGAAGCTGAAGGAGAGCGAGAGGGAGGAGCAGGCCGAGGCGCAAGCGCCCCCAACGGCCAAGACTCTTCTGCAATTTTGGAAAGAAAAAATATGTAACAAGAGGTATAATTGGGATCTGTGAATTTGAGAATTGAGATTTAAGCCTCTTCTTCAGACATTCATCTTTCATATGAGAAGAGTTGAAATATTCAAGACTTGTCATGATTTTGGAAGCTTGGCTATACAGAGTTGCCTATTTATGTGCGTGCTTGCGAATTGCGATGTCATTAAAAAGTTGTGTTTGCGATTCGCCCCACCTAAATTTCTGTTCGAGCTCCGCCACTGGCAGGCCCTAAGGCCTTAGCCATGATACTGTAGTGCCACCTTCACAAGTTTATTAGGGTTTGATTAGATTGCTTAGAGGATCAAGAATGAAATATGCCAAGTAACTTCTATCTCTCCTCCTCCTTCAAAGCCTCTGCCTTCTCCCCAGCCTCCTCTATAGTAACCACCACCCCTAGCCCTTGATAGCCGTCTCTACTAACTCCCAAGGGCCTGCCATTAGACATATGACATGTCTCCCTCTTTTACGCACAATGCATCCTCATGCTGCATCCTTGCTCATTTGTTGATGCTGCTCGGGGAAGAAGGCTCCTCCGAACTTTGCTGCCTGCATACAGAAGATGAAACATTATAGCTTGATCATCATGTGATTCACATTGTCGCGAGTGTCATCAATGATTGGATTGTTGTGTAGTTGGAGATTGTCGATGTTGCTCACGACGAGGTGGTAGGATGTCTTAGCGGTCATTGTTATTCCATCTGAAGTCCTCCATGGAGTGGATCGCAATGTGGCTCTGGATACCAGAAGCCACTGCCACCCGACCCCAAGATTGTTTGCCATGGACCTTCTATCATTCCTCCCCCTTCTAAGCCTCTATCTTCTCCTCTGCCAATGTGGCTCTCTTCTAAGTCCCCCTCTATTATTCCCATCACCCTCTCCTTATCCATAGCCGCCACCCCTAGCCCTAGATAGCCATCCCTACTCACCTCCTAGGAAAAGACTATTACATCTAGTATCTAGAGCCTCGTCGTGATCCACTCCATGAAGCACTTTCGCGTCATCATCGATCGTTGGGCAAAGATGTTCGATTTTTTTTTTGTTAACCATGAGGAAGAAAAGAACTACGTGCCACCAATGGAGGAAATCTGCAAAAATGGCCACAACAATACCGATCAGTTGGCGAAACTTGGTAACGAGTTCTTCGCAAGCAGGGAAAGTTTTCTTTTTGTACTGGACATGTCACACACACTCCACAAGATGATAATTAAGCAGATCTGGATCATAAAACTCACTTATATATACTTTGCAGTATGCATTGTGTTAGGAGCAAGGCCATAATAGTTTTTTGTTGCCACCAACTTAATTGGTTGGTTGAGTTGAAATAGTTGACTGAATAATTTTACTATTTATCTATTGACAATGTGAGTGGCCCTCATCATGAGGCCCCAACCAAAGGTGCTCATGTACCTGGTGCAAAAGTACTAGACAATAATGGAACCAGATATTACATCCTGTATGTGATATTGTTCTCTCTCTTTTGTGTGTGTGCCCATCAAAAAGAGCAATGGCAAAGAAGAAACATTATAGTCAAGTGCCATCGCCACATTGTGATATTGCATTAATTTTGTTCTTCTGGTTGTCCAAGATACACGAACATTTCGTGAACGAGGGATGTTGTGCTCTCTCTGTTTCTATAGAAGGCTTGTAATCTGCTAGGAACGCTCCAGTTACACATCAGCTTGTCTGGATGGACAGTGTTGAGAAACCTCACCAATGTTCCAAGGCAGATAGCGGTAGCGGCGGTCAGGAGCCGGCCTAGCGCGGAGACGGTGAGGCGACCACTCGCAGCATGCGCGCGCACTGCGAACAAGGGAGAGGAGGAGGCAGAGCGGTGGTTGCGGGTGGAGCCGGCGTTGGCGCGGATCAAACTTGCGGAACCAGCGATGGCGAGGCGGATCGGTGTGCGGCGGCGGAGGCGGCGAGGCGCGTGCGCGTTGCTACTTTTTTTTTTTCTTGTCTTTCACAAAGGCTGGGGGAGGGGGAGCGAGAGGAAGCGGTGGCCGCGAGGTGGGATCAGATTTTTTTTAGAGACCGCAGCCTTAATGAACCTGGAAAGAGCAAATGCATGCTCACACACGCACGAGGCACGTGGCATGAGCTGTATGGTGAACAGTAAATGTACAGTAATCAAAGCACTGTCATTGCGCCCATCCTAAGAGCATGGTTAGGTCATCCGCAATGGTTGTCAAATAGCTAGCTAGGAGGAATTCTATTGACTCTTAATATCACATTACAAATAGCTAGCAAGATGATGTATAAAAATAATAAAAAAGTAGCACTCTTATTGGCTATCGAGAAGAGAGATCAAGTAGCTAGCGACTTCCTAATAGCTAGCTATTTGATCTATCTTCTCGATAGTCAATAAGAGTGCTACTTTTATAAGTTGCCTCATCAAAATAGTATTTATTTATATATCTTATCTAGCTAGCTATTTGTAAGTTGCCATTGAGAGCCAATAGCATTCTTCCTAGAGACCAAATAGCTAGCGATTTGAACACCATTGCGGACGCCCTTAATAAGTGAGCGAGTAGCTGGCTGTATAGCATGCCATGTCATCTCAAGACGGCATACCAAAACATCCGTATAATAAGCTGGCTTTTAGGTTGGCGGTTAGTATATACTACTTTAGTATTTAATGTTTGTATGTGCATATGATCTCTTCTGGCTATATCTGTGTTGTCCCTTCCAATACCAGACATACTTTTTTAGCAAAACACAGGACAACTGGAGCACGAGATCAAGAGGAAGGGACAAGACCATCAAAACAGCAGCTCTGTCGCTGGTATTGGCTGGGAGCGGGCGACTCCGTCTCGGGAACTACCCTTCAGTCGGTCGGCAAGTTTACCGCCCACTCCATTCTCTCTCATCTGTTCTCAGTCTTCCAGCTCAGATTTTGCTGATGTGGAACTTCTCTCAGCCTGCTGACTAGACCTTATTATACTTGCTCTAAGCGTTATATATGGAGTTTAATATAATATACCAATAAGCAGTTCGCCTGTTAAGCTATAGCACTATATTGATAGTATACTCAGGATCACTAGGAGTAGATCTAGCCGGGTAAGGAGAAAACAGTGCATAGTACAGGGTCCTATGAGCTACTAGGGAGTAGATCGGAAGGGAAGAGGTGACTGGGAATCCATACCTAAGTTGTTCGAACCAGTGGTCATAGTAGAGGAGGTGGAGCCGTCGCCCGCCATTGCCTTCGGGCTCCTGGGAACGTCGGCGCCGGGAGGGGGAGACGGAGGAGTCGGAGTGCGTCGGTGATGGCGTAGACGTACGTAGTCCAGTGCGACGGGGACGAAGAACGGCGGCGGCGGGGCTTCCCATCGCTGGCTGCGCCCCTCGCTAGATCGGCTTAGGGTTTGTCGGTGGGGAGTGCGGCTCACGGTGAACTTCGTACTGAGAGCCACCGGCCCCCACCCTCTTTATATGCGCAGTGCGACGGGGGCCCACCAGCCATTAAATGGGCTGGGCGCCCCCGATCAGGGCGCGAGGTCAAGGCCTAATAGTCGTTGGGCCATTAGCGAGAGAGATCATCCTAACAATCTCCCCCTTGATCTCACCAGTTTCGGTTACTTTACTTTTCTCATTCCATTACAGATTTGCGCAAAAAGCATGCCTCATCGTCACGGTCTTTTGCCGATAGACTTGACAACCATAATGTTCATCTCTGTTCTGAAATAGATACTTTTACTTTTGGGCCCTTTAGTCCAGGAATCATAGGCTTTCCATTAACCCCATGCCGGCAACGTGTTCCTTGAACACAGTGGGTGGTAAGCCTTTCGTTAGCGGATCCGCGAGCATCTTACTCGTACTGATATGCTCGAGACTTATGGTTTGATCCCGGACTTTATCTTTCACAACATAAAACTTTATGTCAATGTGTTTGGCAGCACCACTTGACCTATTGTTGTGAGCATATTGTACTGCCGGATTATTATCGCAGTACAATTTCAGTGGCCTATAGATGTCGTCAACCACTTTCAAACCGGGTATGAATTTCTTCAGCCAATTCACCTGCCCAGTTGCCTCATAACATGCTACAAACTCGGCATACATTGTGGACGATGTAGTGACGGTTTGTTTGGAGCTTTTCCACGATATTGCTCCCCCAGCGAGAGTGAACACATACCCTGATGTGGACTTTCTATCATCTCCCGCATAATCAGAATCCGAGAACCCCACTATGTTCAAGGAATCTGACTTTCTGTACGTCAACATGAGGCCTTTTGTGCCTTGCAAATAACGCAAGACCTTCTTTACCAACTTCCAGTGTTCTAGTCCTGGATTACTTTGAAATCTGCCAAGTAACCCGATAACAAATGCTAAGTCAGGGCGTGTGCACACTTGTGCATACTGTAAGCTTCCGACAGCTGAAGCATATGGAACCGCTTTCATCTGATCAATTTCATATTGGTTCCTGGGGCACTGAAAATCCCCATATCTATCACCCTTGACTATCGGTGCAGGTGAAGGCTTACACGCATGCATACTATATCTTTTCAGAACCTTTTCCAAGTATGCCTTTTTGCGATAATCCTATAACCCCCTTTCTTCTATCTCGGTGAATCTCGATGCCTAGAACAAAAGATGCTTCACCGAGATCTTTCATATCAAATTTTGAGGACAAGAAATCTTTTGTCTCCCTTAGTAGACTGATATCACTACTTGCGAGTAAGATATCATCTACGTACAAGATTAGAAAAATAAATTTTCCATTCTTGAACTTGGAGTACACACAGTTGTCCTCAACATTTTCCATAAACCCGAACTTCTTTATAGTGCCATCAAACTTTAAATACCACTGTCTGGATGCTTGTTTCAATCCATAAATGGATTTCTTCAAGCGACATCCCATCTGTTCTTTTCCTTTCATGACAAAACCTTTAGGTTGTGCCATGTAAACGTTTTCCTCCAACTCACCGTTGAGGAAAGCCGTTTTCACATCCATCTGACGCAACTCTAAATCATAATGTGCTACTAGAGCCATTATGATTCTGAAGGAATCTTTACATGAGACTGGAGAAAAGGTCTCATTGTAATCAATCCCTTCCCTTTGCGTAAAGCCTTTTGCCACGAGTCGCGCTTTGTATCTTTCTACATTCCCTTGGGAGTCATATTTCGCCTTGTAGACCCATTTGCAGCCTACTGTTTTGGCCCCTTTAGGAATTATCTCCAAGTCCCAAACACCGTTGGTACTCATTGACTTTATCTCATCTTCCATGGCCTCAAGCCACTTGGACGAGTGCTCGCTTCTCATGGCCTGTTCAAATGAGGTGGGATCATCCTCCATTTGAAACTCTTCAGTGTTATACACTTCATAATCTACAGGAATAGCAGATCTTCTAGCTCTTTGGGACCTCCTCGGTCCATCATCAGATGGCTCCTGTTCAATCAAAACTTGTTGTTGTTCTTCCTCATGCGCAACACTAGTTTCAATGGGTTCCTGTGAAACAGGTTCCTCATGTTCACTAGGTGTTGCCACAGGGACATCAACAACAGGTTCTGTCACTACAGTGTATGGCACGGTAGGGACATTGGGAATATGTAGTGTGAAGAATGATTTCAGGTACATATACCCGCTTCTCCTCAAGATCAATCTTGCGCACTGCCTGACTCCCTCTGATCATTTCATCCTCCAAGAACACAGCGTGTCTCGTTTCTACGAACATTGTATATCTGTCTGAGCAGTAGAAACGATAACCCTTGGACTTTTCAGGATAACCAATGAAATGGCAACTCACTGTTTTGGGATCCAGCTTCCCAATGTTCGGGTTAAACACTTTGGCCTCAGCAGGGCACCCCCACACACGTAAATAGTTTAGTGAGGGTACTCGGCCTGTCCACAATTCATACGGTGTTTTAGGCACCGACTTACTTGGGACCCTGTTTAGAATGTGAATAGCGGTTTTTAACGCCTCTATCCACAGACTTAGTGGGAGGGATGAGTAACTCATCATGTTGTGCACCATATCCATCAGGGTACGGTTGCGCCTTTCAGCTACTCCATTTTGCTGAGGCTCCCCTGGTGTGGAGTACTGAGCAACTATGCCATTTTCCTGCAAGAACTTTGCAAAAGGACCAGGAATTTGGCCATATGGGGTATGTCGCCCATAATACTCTCCACCGCGATCGGAATGTACTACTTTAATCTGTGCTGTCTGGAATCTGGAATAGTTTCTGTTGTCTGCTGTTTTCGACGACCTTAACTACAGAATCTGGAAAAGTGTTCTACAGGAAAGTTGTAGAGGATTTCATAACCTTTCCAGAAAGGTAAACTACAACTTCATTGAATAAACAGAGCTCGAGTTATGGCTGTTTTACTGCACTGCTGTTTAGCTACTCGCGAGAAATTTCAGAATTCTTGTTCTTACCTTTACATATGAGTTTCTCTGGGTTACCAGAAGTTGGTTATGGCTGTTAACATGCTGGAAATAATATGCAAGCTACCCTTTTGTGTTCTCTAGTTGGTCCTTTGTTAAGGGGGGTAGTGCTTTGATCAACAGATATTGAAGTTGTGAGTTGTCTCTTATGGTACTTCATGAGTATGATCATCTATCCTTGCTCATGTTGCTTTAGTTAGTCACCTGATGACAGGAAGTGTGGCACACCATAAATCAGGATCCCTATATGCCACCTCTCAGTGATGATCACGAGTACAATGAAGCTGAGCACTATCAAAACAACAATGTTGAAGTTCAAGTTGGGAGTGATCCGAGTCAGAATCTACAACAACGAAAGCGAAAAAGGAAAGCCAATAAGAAGCTTACTGAAGTAAGTAGAGCAATACAATTATTCCAATGGGAGGTTGAGCAATATGGATATGCATAACATTCAAGGAGCTACAAAAATGGTTGGTGGTTACATTTAAGTGAGCTCAACACAAGTTTTCGCTCTGTTTGATCTCAGTGCTTCGCACTCTTTCATCTCCGTCGAGTGGTTAGAGAGGAACAAGATGGCGAAGTGTCCAACAAAGAAGCCCTTGATAGTTCATACCCCAGTTGAAGAAATACAGGCAGATCAGATGTGCCCGAAAGTCAGTCTTGTCATAAACAAGGAAAACTTTACCGTAACCTTCATTGTTTTGGAGTCACTCAATGTTCCTATGGTTCTTGGTAATGGATGGTTGTGTGCGCACAAAGGAGTAATTCATGGTACTCAATGCACAATGCTTCTAACTGTACTGTCAGGGAAAAAAAATTGAGTATCGCGGTTGTCAACTTCAATCTGAGAAAGCTCATGACTGTAGAATGGAGTACAGACTAAGGATGCTATCGAGGATAATGATGAGCATATAGCTAAGAACACAGATGGACAAACATCTTGAGTGGAAGTCGATACAACAGACTATCTGGCAAATGCAGGATATCCAGTCAAGATTCTAGAAACAACCTGGAGAACTTTTAATGGAATAATGTTTAAAGTGTGTAAGGTTCAGTGGAGTAACCTAAGTGAAGAAGAAGCAATGTGGGAAACCGAGGAACAACTGCAGATCAAGTTTCCACATCTCTTTGAGTTGTAAGCCAATCAAGTTAGCGAATCAAGACAAGTTTGGGATAATCAAGTGTAATAATCTTTTCATGGAATCTTTGTTCACAAGTTATGATCATGAAACATCAGTAGTTTGATAAGCTTGGTATACAAGTGTAAAGTGAAAGTGTTATCAAGATCTTTTCTCGTTTCTCTCCTATGCTCTGAGTCTCTCCCGAATCTCGGGACGAGATTCTCTTAAGGGGGTAGATTTGTCACACCCTGAAATTTGCATTTCTGAAATTATAGTTAAAATGATTTAATTATGAATTTTGTGTTCATAAAATATAGGGAAAATGATTTTTTTTAAATTAAAATTTAGTAAGGTAGCAACATGATTGAGCATACATGCCGGTGCATTTGATTTATTGGTTTTGATTCAAACTCAAAATGATTTAAAACGAGTGTGTAAAGTTTTCAAAATACGTTTATACGGCGACGTCTATCTGGGCATGTCTTCATCTTTTTCCTTTAACCAAATCGCTTGTTTCCGAGCATATTGCTTTCATTGAAGCTTTCTAAAATCTTTGTTCTCTACTCCAACTCATTCCTTGGTGCTCATCATTCATTAACTTATCTCTAAAGTCTCCCCGGGAATTTTCTCGGCTTTTTCGGGAACTCGCGCTACAAAATACCTTTTCATAAGATCTAAATACTTTAGTTGGATTCCTCATATTTCCAAATGTCTCTGCGTTTTTTCTCAAATTTTTTAGAGCTTTCAGAATATTTTTCGTGGCTTAAATATTAATTTCAAACTTTTCTACAATTACTTTAATCATGAAATCAAATATTTTAGAAAAAAAATCTTATCCTTTGCAACTCCAACTCGGTCCCCTGGAGGTCCAAACGTATACTATAAAGTCTTAGGCCATGATGCCTAGTTGCCGATGTGCTGCTCGCCAAAGCCCTAGTTTGCGTCAAAACACCGCCGCCGAGTTTTCAAGTTTCACGATCGCTGTTATCCTCTCTAAGTCCGGTAGTTCTCCCCTTCTTTATAGTTGGCTTCTGTTCCTGCCTGGTGAGCATGTATCGGTCAATCTGTTCTCTTAACTCTCATCCATCTGCTCGCTCTGACGTTCAGGTGCTCTCGTGGTCTTTTTGTGCGATGTCGTCATCAGGTTTTCTCGTGCATGCATGTTGGGTCGTCGGCCGTCCAGCGCAAAAGCAGCCGGTGATCGGAGTCAGTCAGGACGTGCTTGACAGCAAGCCGATCGACCTGCTTGTTCCCTAATCTTCCAAGTCGCAACTGCCCAACATCTGTTTTCTGTAATTAAAACTTGAGTTAAATCTAATCTAGTAGTGTCTTTAATCTTGTTTAGTTCATATCTTTTCCGTTAAAACTCCGATTAGAGTGATTTTCGCGTCTGTGTGATCGTAGTAAATCGTAGATTAGTTTTCAAAACTCTTTATCTTATTTTCTTATGATTGATGTACTGTTCTAATCATAGGCTATGTTTGCTTTGCATGATTGCTATTGGATGCTTGTGTGGTGTTCTATGATCGTATGTCCAGTCGGTGAGTTATGCGTTGGTGATAAGAAGAAGAAGTCTGTGATCCGGAGATCGTGATCAAGAGTCAACCTTTGGAAGTATACAAGTCAACAGAAGAAGGATCTTGAGTTAAGGCAAGTATAGCAATCGGGTTTTCTTTTCGCAATCATGATCATGTTACTTAATTAATGTATGCATTGAATGATAAAAATAACTTATTAGCAACTTAAGAAGTTATCTGTACGAGCACCTTCGGGATTTACAGTGCAACTGTTGGGGGTTATATGGCTCTGGCTTTAGCTCAGTATGAGGACCTTTTCTAGCTTGTTAGTGGTTACCCGAAAGGGCGCGAAGGCGCTTGACGAGCTGGATTTAGGGCGGCTTCTTTCTCCTTGCCTGCGTTGCCGCAAGGTTGAGAGACCCTTCTTCCCCTTGCCTTAAGACCTAGCGGCCCTAACTTGTTAGACGAACCTTTGAAAGGCTTCATCGTGAACCCTGCCGACCTTCCTTGGAAGTGGGTTAAGAGGCTGGCTCCCTCGGGCGAAAGGGCAATTCACGTCTCGCAGTGAAAGTGTACACCTTTGCGCAAAGTTTATTAAACTGATATATCAGTCTTGCTCAAGGACACGAGCGGCCTTGAAGACGTAAAGATTATGACTTTTGTTGGTTAACATGTTCATTATTTACCGTTTTATGCTATTCATTATTTATGTTGCATTGATCATGAAACTTGGGATCTATATCACTTGTTGCTATACTTGTGGAGTTCAACATGGACTCACTCTTGCTTTTCCCCACACCTCAGAGAGTTAAGCTTTGGAGAAGCTTAGGCTTGTGATCATCCAGTCAGTTATTCCCTGTGAAGTGGTGTCTCCATCTGAAGATCGGAGTGTCTTTCCGCTGTCTGCTCTTTAAGGTTATGTTCTTTTGTTTTATATACGTTATATAAGAGCATTGTCTTTCGATATTACCCTTTATTTGTGGCTATATGTGAGATTTGACTTCCTGGGCTCACATATGGTGTATACCTGGTTTTGTTCTTAAAACCGGGTGTGACAAATATGGCCTAAACGACAGTGCCATAATTTCGACGACGCATCTTGAGTTCGCTTTCGCTTTCTATTCGGATTGTTCGACGAGGATACAATCTCATTCACATTCTCATTGCTAACAATATTCACATGATCACAAAGAGATAACAAATAAAGATCTTCTTGCGCGAAGGCAAGACCAACACATTTATTATTAAATAGTATTTCACACTTGCCATCTCCAAAATGACAACCATAACCATCTTTGTCTAGGCGTGAAACACTAATCAAATTTTTATACAATGAAGGAACAAATAAAACATCTCTAAGAATCAAAATAAATCCATTATTAAGCTATAGAGGAAAATCGCCAACAGCTTCAACATCAGGTCGAACTCCATTGGCGACTCTAACCCATCTTTCGCTTCTTTGCATAGTCCTTGTCGAACTGAATCCCTGTAAACAATTTGCAACATGAACCGTTGCACCAGAGTCAATCCACCAAGTAGATTTATCAAATTTAACATATAAAGTTTCATTTATAAATATAATAACATTCTCACCATTGCTTGCCAAAATCTTCTTTAAAAAGACAGGGCAATCTTTCTTGTGGTGTCCCGGCTTCAAGCACTCAAGGCACTGATTAGGGTCCACCACCCTCCTTTGAGGTTGTTGTGGCTGTTGGTGCTGTGGTTGTTGAGGTCTATACTGGTGCATTGGCTTCTTACCCTGAGCTTTCGCATTGGGGCTGCCATTGCCTTTCTTATTATCCTTGACATAGTTGATTGCACCACCAGTTGCACCCTTGATTCTTTCCTCCTCTTGGGCACACATGGCTATCAACTTGTCCAATGACCAATCCTCAGGATTATTGTTGTTAGATACAACAAAAGTTTCAAACTCTTTTGGCAGGGAAGCAAAAATCAGATGAATAAGGAATTTCTGAGAAATAGCTAATTCCTTATCCATTGGTTTAAGCTTAGATGTCATACTGTTCATTGTTCATTTTCAGGATATGGTCTCTTACACTACCAGCAACATATTTCTCAGTGATCAATTTCTTGATCACCTGAGTGGCATAAGTCTTTGAGGAACCAGTAAACTGATTCTTCAACCTTTCCAGAATTTCAGTGACAGTGTCACATTCTGGTGGGAGCGAGTTTAGGATGGCAGGATCTACAGTGTTCTTAACAACTGCAACCAACTTCTTGTTGGTCTTTTCCCACCTAACCCGCTCCAGATCATGTTTCAACTTTTCTGGACCGAAGTCCAGTTCCCGCTGTTTCCAAGCGGCATCACTCTCACCTTCCTCTCTCACAGGCTCCTTGAGCACTGTGGGACGAGGCTCAGTGAGGATCCAGTCAACCTCAGCCAACAGAAAAGCCAGCTCAATCTTCTTCTCCCACTCCAAGTGGTTATCCCCTTGAGAGGTGGGATATTTTTAACCATGTTCATTAGAATGGAGCCTGAAAACATAGTTCAAAATATAGTCAGAACAGTATAAAACATAGTAAATGATTTGCTTTTATGCATTATAACTAAATCACCGTTGGGCAGAAATAGAAATAATGGATAAACCTTTAATGGAACATTGATTATAATATTATTATTTATCAACGTTGGTCAGAAAAATAATAACATCATAATGACAAAAAATATGTTATTTTCAAAATTAAATTCTCTCGTTGGTTCGAATTTAACAGTGAAAATTAAAATCAAAGTATGCAGCGGAAACAATTAACAATTCTTTATATTTCATTTTTCTAGAAGCAATTCACATTCTTTAATATTCTCTGTGCAAAAATTTTCGTTGGAATAAATTTACACAGAAAAAATACTTCAAACAATTCAAAATGCATCAAAATATAATAAAAACTGCTTCCGGAAAAAAGAAAAAATAAAAAAAACTGTGCAAAGGCCGAAAACCGGCCCACGGCCAGCTGCTCGGCCCATCCGGCCAGCAGCACCTCGCGCGTCCTCTCCCCCCCCCCCCCCACGCCCAGGCCGCAACCTGGGCCTGGGCCGGGGATGCGGCCCACTGAGGCATCCCGCCTGGGCCAAATTTGAGCCCGAGAGCCGCGAGCCGTCCATCTGAATCGGACGGCTGCGCGCGCGTCTCGGCTCGCATATAAGCCAGGTGACGGCCGAAACGCTAGGAAACCCTAGCCATTTCCTCCCGCTCGCCGCCGCACAGAGCGATAGCTCGGGCGCCTCCCTGGAGGGCGCGGCGGCCCGGTAGAACGGCGCCGGCGGTGAGCAGCCCACCACCCGGCCGAACTTCCCTTTCCCCTTTCTTCCACCATTGACCAAGGCTAAACGGCGGAGAAAAGAGAACGGCACGGCCGCGGGGCTCCTCGCCGGCGTGCGCGCTCGCCGGAAGGCCGAACGCGCCGCCGTCGAGTGGCCCCTCGGTGGTGCCCGGTGCACTGCTCCGGCGAGCCTAAGGCTCAGCCGGACCCTCTGTCCCGCGTGAGCGCGGTCGCCCTTTTTTTGTTTCGATCCGATCTGATCGGAACCACTTTCTTCTTGCTGTTTGCAATGATTTAGGGTTCGGATCCCTTGGATCGACCGTCTTTCTTTCGATCCAAACGTCGGCAAGCCGGCGTGAGGTCGCACTGTCCGGATCAAAGCCGATCCGTCACTTTTTGGTTGTCCCTTTCCCTTACTGAGTTAGGGTTAGGGTTCTCTTTTCCGATTGAAAATCGGTTGTCAATCAACTTTTACCCTCTTAGGGTTTCCCGAAACCAAATCCACTAACTAGTGTGGCTCCGATACCATTGATAGTATACTCAGGATCACTAGGAGTAGATCTAGCCGGGTAAGGAGAAAACAATGCATAGTACAGGGTCCTATGAGCTACTAGGGAGTAGATCGGAAGGGAAGAGATGACTGGGAATCCATACCTAAGTTGTTCGAACCAGAGGTCGTAGTAGAGGAGGTGGAGCCGTCGCCCGCCATTGCCTTCGGGCTCCTGGGAACGTCAGCGCCGGGAGGGGGAGACGGAGGAGTCGGAGTGCGTCGGTGATGGCGTAGACGTACGTAGTCCAGTGCGACGGGGACGAAGAACGGCGGTGGCGGGGCTTCCCGTCGCTGGCTGCGCCCCTCGCTAGATCGGCTTAGGGTTTGTCGGTGGGGAGTGCGGCTCACGGTGAACCTCGTACTGAGAGCCGCCGGCCCCCACCCTCTTTATATGCGCAGTGCGATGGGGGCCCACCAGCCATTAAATGGGCTGGGCGCCCCCGATCAGGGCGCGAGGTCAAGGCCTAATAGCCGTTGGGCCATTAGCGAGAGAGATCATCCTAACATATATCACACACGAAAAGTAACTTTAGAAGACAACAATTTCTAAGACAGAAGATTGCCAATGCGCCTTTTGGTCCGTATAAATTTGTGCTAACAAACAGTCTGTCACTATATAGGGTGTCGATCAGCCCCATATGTGAAACGTCAAGACTATCATTGCAGACTACACATGATCAAAGGAGTACGTGTCTTTATTTCCATCTATCTACAGCACCAAATCGGTATAATCATCATGAGATCTCTTTATCTCCATCTATCTATATAATAAAGAGAAGCTAAATGAGAAGCATCATATGTGTGAGTTGTTTAAGTAGTAAGATGCTATTCGTAGTGAAATGGGAACACACATGCTGCTTGGTGTATGTAGTCAACACGTACTCAACAGGCTTGGGAAGCGTCAGGAGAACTCAGAAGTTGGTTCTTCTACGGCCTTGTAGCACACGTTAAACATTACACGCGCACGCCATGGTATTAGGTCAATAGAATGAGATATTGTATCCTCTAGAGTTATTGGTAGTCTCATTCATTCGGTCTTAGGTCCGTGGAGCAACGTCGAGTAGTCCAAATTGGCATCACCCCAGGATTCAGAACCGGCAGCATAAAACCAAAGTTGTAGTACTCTATTATTAGGGATTTCCAGCTATATAGTTGGCTGCATTTTATGTGAAAATCATTTAGGCCTTGTTCAGTTCAGGAAATTTGTGGCGAAAAGTTACTGTAGCACTTTCGTTGTTATTTGACAAACTTTATCCAAATATGGACTAACTAGACTCAACAGATTTGTCTCGACATAAATAGACTAAAAGTACAATTAGTTATTTTTTACTTACATTTAATGTTTCATGCATGCGTCTAAAGATTCGATGTGATGGTTACTATGCAAAATATTTGTGGGTATTTGGGAATCTGAACATGGCCTTAGTGCCCAAAAATTCTGTTTTAATTCAGGATTTGAAATTCAGCATTTTCTTCATTTTTTAAAAGTACCTTGGATGGAGAAACGGCGTGAACCAATGTTGTAGTAGTACGTCAAAGAGATCTTCAACTTTAGTTTACTACATTTTCATTTTAAATCGTTTAGTACATGGAAATCATGCTTGAAGTTTTCAGATTTTGAAATTCATTATCTTGAATTACCTTATAGTATGACAAATGAATTAAATAAAAGTTATTGTACTCAAAGGGATACAAAACTTTATAGTTTTACAAATTTTTATTTGAAATAATTTGGTCCCAGAAATTCTATTTTAACATTAATAATTATGGAATTCCTATTTTTTTGTATTTTTCAAATGACTTTGGTTTAAGAAACAAGAGTTAAACCAAAGTGCAGTACTAGAAAAGATCTAAATCTTTCTAGTTTTTTTTAATTTCAATTCGTTTAATGTCTTAAAGGTTCATTACAATATTCGCTAAATTGAATATAAAAGCAATATAGCAAATACTTTGTCACAAGTGACTTGTGCAGTTGTTATGGAAGCTACACATGAGACTGAGGTCATGAGTTCAATCGACCTCATAGGACACATGCATTTTTCATGAAAGCATCTCTTGGGTTAAATAGTTTGCTATTTTGTAACGGTCCTAGCATGGGGTGCGGGTTGCAGATCCGGCGCCCCAGCAAGGGCATCAATGACGCTTGTCGTCTTACAGTGAAACACCAAGTTACCACTGTGGTTCGGAAGGGGTAATGATTGTTAGACGCATGAAATATTTCAATGGACTCTCTTTAATTATTTCCATTTATCAATAACACCAAATCAGAATGTACATCATCATGAGACTCTTTATTACCATCTATCTATAAATAAAAGAGAATCTAAACAAGAAGAAGCTACAAGTTGTTCAAGCAGTAGATGTATGGTAGTCAAATTAAAAAACAAAGACACGCTTGCTGTATGTTGTCTATAGGCTTGGGAAGGGTCAGGGAGACCTCGGAACCCTGGTTGTTCTGTAGCTTCATAGCAAACGATCCACGTTGCCACAGAGACCACAGCCGCGATCTGAACACTACTAACATTTGTCGTTGAACACTTTGGCGTTGGTCGTGTAGTCCTCCTTTTGCTCCTCCTCGGAAGATCTGATGGTAGGTTGCAAACAGTATCTGACCGTGGGTTGCAAATAGCAGGCACACATATCATATATACCCATGACATCGTGTTCAGGAAGCAGCCTCATTGTCATCAAAGAAGGCTTGTTTAGGGATAATTTCTAGTGTGGTTGGTTTTAACTACGATTTAATTGCTCTCGACTCCTTGGATATAGCTTAACTGAAAAAAAAGACACTACAGTGCTGCAAGCTACAACATTGGACTTGTATTGGCCGGCCGGATGACTTTTAATTTTGTACATTGATGATCATGATCAACTACACTAGGAAGACTAGCTCCGTTGCATTCCAATTTCAGTACTCTGCCAGTCCTCAAAACCAAACGAAAAATATTATACATAAATCTTTCCTTGTTCATATCTACTATAGCTACAGTGTGAACAACTTTTTCTGACCCCAGCTACACTGACGACGATTCCATATTATGCAGCTAACTGTAACATCAATTCTCGGAATAGATATATATATGAGCAATAAAATCACTTAACATCGGTGTTAGCTGCTTAATTAGCTCGATCAGGTGGCGCCAAAAGGCACTAAAATAGTATAATGATTGGCATCTATATCCTTGTTTGAAGACAATAAAAATAATTTAAAGACAGTAAAATAATTTGAAAGTGGCACCAATCAAAATTCTTGTTCGTACTATCTCCTGTCCATATATAGAAGAGTAGAGAGATGGAGGGAGCACAACACCATAATAGAGTCGCTTCTGCAACCAGAGAGAGAGAGAGAGAGGGGGATATGAAATGGAAAAAGTCTACATGACCCCTTCACCTACTAGTCTACTTTGCCCCCTAACCTTTCAAATGGTCTAAATAATCCCCTCACCTTTCCAAAACCGGTAAAATAACCCCCTAGGCGGTTTTGGGCAGTGGTATTGCTACAGTAACGGATCAGGTTTGCTACCGTAACAGATGGTTTATCTTTTTATTATTTATTTATTTCGGCTGAATCTTTAAAAAATCATAGTAAATCACAGAAAAATCATAAAATAGAAAATCCAATTTTGTTAGACTCCGCATAAGTAGATCTATACAATGAATATATAATATAATATGTTTTTATACAATTTTTTTGCTATGAATGTTTTATCTTTTTCTTATTTATTTATTTATTTCAGTTGAATCTTTAAAAAATCATAGTAAATCACATAAAAATAATAAAATGAAAAATCCAATTTTATTGGACTCTACATGAATAGATCTACATAGTGCACATATAATATGGTATGCTTTCGTCCAACAAAATAATTATAGAAGTTGCAACTATGAATTATTTTAGTTAATTATAGAAAAGCATAGATCTAAAGGTACATGAAAATTTTTGCATTAAATCATATCATATTATATGCTCACGGTGTAGATCTACTCATGCGGAGTCCAATAAAATTAGATTTTCCATTTTATGATTTTCTACGATTTACTATGATTTTTCAATTTTTCAGCCGAAATAAATAAATAAGAAAAAAAGACCTTCATAGCAAAAACTTTCTGCTGAAACATACTATATTATATGTTTATTGTGTAGATCTACTCATGTAAAGTCCAATATAATTCGATTTTTTATTTTATGATTTTTTTATGATTTACTAAGATTTTTCAAAGATTCAGCCAAAATAAATAAAAAGGAAAAAGATAAACCCACCCGGTACTTTAGCAAACCCGACCCGTTACTGTAGCAAAACCACTGTCAAAAACCGCCTGAGGGTTATTTGACCGGTTTTGGATAGGTGAGGGGGCTATTTAGACCGTTTGAAAGGTTGGGAGTGAAGTAGACCGAGTACAATAGGTGTGGGGGTTATTTAGACTTTTTCCGATATGAAATGGTTCTAAAATTTCTTGCTGGAAAAAAAGAGATGAATAGAGGATCACAATGGCCAATCCCGATGATTCTTGGTAGGGTAGAGCTTGGGAGGTCTTGTGAGTTCTACAATTGCATTCTGTCCAGCTGAAGTAATGGTGATTTGTGAAGAGGAAAATTATACAGGATTTGTTCTGCGTCAAGCTGGCAACAACCTGGGATGCCACAGCACTTAAATGCGGAGGTGGGCAATGCAACAACATCCAAGACCTCTTCACTGCTGTCAGGAGCTCGCCATAGAGACATCATCCCGCCTAGACGTCTGAGATGCATGAGCACCAAGAACATTGACTTGAGAACAACAGTTTTAGTGCCCCGCATGATCACCAAAACTGTCTTATTTTGTTTTGCTTTCTGTCTCTTTTAACATTTTTTTTTTGTTACTAAAGCTCTCTGCAGCAGGGGCCTCGGCCCCTCCAGTTTCTTAATAAAAAACTATAGTTTCCACCTTGTAACGGTTACCTGGGTATGTCTTCAGTATAAACATACTCTTTTTCTAGCATGTCTTGTGAATATTTACATAAAACTCTATCGTAGGCGTCCATTTATTAACAATAGTACCATAGAGCAGCTCAAAGCCTCAAACAATATTGTTAGGTGCATGAAATAGATCAGACCGTACATCACCAAAGGAGTCACTTTATTTCTGTCGGTCGGCACCTAAGACTGTACAGCCCACATCATGAGACTCTTTATTTCCATCTATCTATAAATAGAATAGAAGACAAGGCAAAGACAGAGAAGAAGCTATGATTTGTCAAGTTTTATGATGCTATACATGCATGCATGGTTGTCAAATGAGAAATAAAAATATAGGATTGTTGTACGTGTGTAGTCGACAGGATTGGGAAGCGTCAGGAGACATAGAAACGTGACTTTGCCTACACTACTACAGAGTTGCTTTTGTGTGACACCAGGCCTCAGTTAACGGAGGTGGGCGCCTTTTTTGCCCGTCATCGTTATTTCCAGGCCAACCACATTCAACTCGTCCCGAAATGACCACCTCAGTTAGTAGTTAACCAGCAAGGGCGTTGTAACGTGACCATCTCGGTTAATCGATATTAACTGAGGGGGCTGAAGACTATTAATGGCATGCGAGGGTACATCCTACCCTTCGTTAAACTGAGTTCTACTATTACTGTTACACAGGAAACCATGACTATCTGTTCGGTATCCACGCTCATCTGGTGCAGCATTTAATGGCATGTCAAGAGACCCCGGTATAGCGCGGCAAAAACATCAGAGAGAGAGAGAGGGGGATGCGTGGGGAGAAGGATGGTGGAGAGAAAGATGCGGTTAATGCAGGAGAGAGAGGGGGTGGGTTTCCTTAAATGACATGCACACTCTAAGGTTTATGTATATCCATGCTCAGAATCAATTTATTTGTGGACAAATTTTTGATCTAGAAATTGATTCTTTCAGGGATAGAGGGAGTATTTGGATGACAATAAGATGGTTAAATCTTTGCAGGTCTGCAACTAATTTTAAAATAGTCATTTTTTAGAAGAGATATGTATGATGAGCTATAGATAACTTCATACGGGTCTTAGCTCTCTCAGCTCGATCAGGTGGGCACTGGACATACTAAAATAATGCTTGGCATTAACCTCCTGGTTCTGAGATAGGAGACGACACAGGAAAAGTTACGTGAGATTTAAGTTAATTAAATTCATGTGTTAAAGAAAATGTGATGAAATGAAATATTACTGCACTTTCTTGTGTGGTCTTACACATTCTCCCTTCCATAAAAGAGTAGAGAGGCGGAGAGAGTCGATAGGCGCTTCTGCAACTGGAGAGAGATAATAAGTATATTTCTTGTTCGTGGAATAAGAGGCCATGAATGGATCATGGTAGCCACTCTAGTTCCTTGGTTGGGTACCACTAAGCTTGGGAGGTCTTGGGATTTCTGGAGTTATACTACTGGAGAACAGACCTTTGGACGATTTGCAAAATCAGCTTTAGTCACGGAAAAGTTTACGTCCGGGACTAGAAAGGTCTTTAACCCCGGTTGGTAAAAGTTCCCCTGCCCAACGGCTCATTTGTCAGAGGGACCTTTAGTCCCGGTTGGTGTCACCAACCAGGGCTAAAGATTGACCTTTAACCCCGGTTGGTGACACCAACCGGGGCTAAAGGTTGTGCCCCGGTTGCTGTATCTAGCCGGGGCTAAATGTTGGCATTTAGCCCCGGCTAGGAACAAGGGCCGGGACTAAATGTCCCTCTCTATATTCGAACTGTTCTTCCACCTTCTTCAGCCCTGCCCGAGCTCTCTCAGTCTTCATTTTTTTCATTGAGTTCTTGCTTTGCTGCTTGTTTGCTCTCTTCTCCGGTGATTTTTGTTTGTTAATATATCTCCGGCGATTGATCTATTTCATCACATCTACGTCGACATCGACTCGTTCAAAGGTTACTGGCTTCAGTTTTTCATACTTTTAGCTGCTATATATATGTGTGGTTTTTGAAGCTATTTTGAGTTCATTCACTTGATAGTTTAAATTAGTACCCTAAAAACAAAATGTGACCAGTGTAATTAGTTTATTTTAATTTTTTAGAGAAATAGAGATCATTTAAATCATTTGTTTACAGAAAATAGAAATATATAATACTTTAGTTTACAAAATGTAACCGATTTAATTAGTTTTTTTTTTAATTTTTTGGAGAAATAGAGATCAGTTAAATCATTTATTTACAGAAAATAGAAATATATAATACTTTAGTTTACAAAATGTGACCGGTTTAATTAGTTTATTTTAATTTTTTGGAGAAATAGATATCATTTAAATCATTTGTTTACAGAAATTAGAAATATATAATACTTTAGTTTACAAAATGTGACCGGTTTAATTAGTTTATTTTAATTTTTTGGAGAAATAGAGATCATTTAAATCATTTGTTTACAGAAATTAGAAATATATAATACTTTAGTTTACAAAATGTGACCGGTTTAATTAGTTTATTTTATTTTTTTGGAGAAATAGAGATCATTTAAATCATTTGTTTACAAAAATTAGAAATATATAATACTTTAGTTTACAAAATGTGACCGGTTTAAGTAGTTTATTTTATTTTTTTGGAGAAATAGAGATCATTTAAATCATTTGTTTACAAAAAGTAAAAATATATAATATTTTAGTTTACAAAATGTGACCGGTTTAATTAATTTATTTTATTTTTTTTGGAGAAATAGAGATCATTTAAATCATTAGTTTACAAAATGTGTCCGGTTTAATTAGTTTATTTTACTTTCGTGGTGATGACATCATATATGTTCAGTTTAATGAGTTACATCAGCTCTGCCACATGGACGCTCTCGACAAATCTCTCGTCAGCAGCTTTTGGCGGTAAGTGATTGTTTCTTTTAATAATCTCACTTTAGCTTATGTATATATATAAGTAATTATCCTCACACTAGCAAGCGTTTCTAAACATATGCAGAAACATGATGAGACAACTAAGGCGTAAAAATGACAAGGACATTGGTTTCATCGATCCATATATCGTATTCAAGCACCCAAGTACTCTCTCGGATGCATGGAAAACTCAAACGGAGAGGAATTTGCGGATGTTCTTCGTAAACCAAAGGGGCAAAAGATATATATTATTCCCCTACAACTTTAGGTGAGTTTTGTTATCATATGCATATTTTATTATAGGTTGACATAAAGATATATGTGTTGACTATATAAATATAAATGCAGTTTTCACTAGATACTAATTGTGATCGATCTCCCCGAGAGTCGTTTGCTAATCTATGACTCTCTGAGAAAACCACGAGAAGATTACCAAGATATGATAGATATTATCCGAGGGTAAATGTGATCTTTAAATATTGATTCCTGCTCTTTAACTCTGCAATAGTTAATTAATGATCCAATTATATATATTGTGCAAGGTTTGGGCTTGGTTTGAGAAACACCGTCCGGATCTGAAAGCGCAACTTCTTGATCCTCTACGACTAAATGTAAGTTGTACTACCTCCCCGTCTCTTTACCTTAATTAGCATCACTCAGCAGACGAACGCTCAGCCGAGAGTAATCTTTTTATATCTTGTACAGTGGGTTCTACGGCAGTCACCGGGAAACAATTTATGTGCGTACTATGTTTGCGAGTTCCTGACGATGTATGAAAAAAAGAACTCCTCTACAGAGTCAGCAAGTACGTAACATGTAAATAAATTTATTTCATTTTTTGTTGCTTTTACATAAATATTATGTATATTAATACTTTCTTTTTCTTTTAATCCAAATTGAAGGAGACATGGTTGAAGAACCAGGTGATGGATAAGGTCCGCCTCAAAGCAATTCAAGAGACCATCGCGGGCTTCCTTAATGACCATGTCCTTAAGTCTGACACCGAGTATTGGTTTAACAAAGACGAACCAATGAAGCCAAACCAAGATGAACACTTGTATGACCTCTAAGTCAGGAACAATATTTGTGTTGCAAATATCAAGTTAAGGATGCATGATGGATAATATTGTATATTTTATGTATATATGTATAGATAGCTCTATAATATATATGTATAGTTTCATATTTCATTTGTGTGTAATTGTAAATTTTATGTGTTTATATATTTATTAGCAACGAAGAATACGTATTTGAAACCGGCCTAATGGAATATATTAGCAGCGAAGAATACATATTAGAAAACCTAATGTAATTGTAAAACCAAAAACAATAACCAATTGAAAAGAGAAGAAAAAGAAAAAAGAAAAAAACAGCGGCCTCTTTAGCTCCGGTTGGTAATACCAACCGGGACTAAAGAATCCAGCTACCGTGGCCCGGTTGGAGGCCTCTTTAGTCCCGGTTGGTATTACCAACCGGGGCTAAAGGTCCCCCTTTAGCCCCGGACGAGGGAACCGGGGCTAAAGGTCGGGCCTTTAGTCCCGATTCCTTAGCCCCGGCTCTATGTCCGGGGCTAAAGGCCAAAATGGCCCGGAGCTAAAGGCCTGTTCTCCGGTAGTGATATGAGTCAGTGTAAGGCGCCACTTACAATAAAGCCATGACTACCAGTAATTACTATGCGTGTATTCCAGCGGATAGTAGTGACGACAGTCACACAATTCTTCACATAATTTGCACGTACAGTGTGAAACGTCAACTATGTGGCCTTCCTGAGGATCTGATGGGAGTTACATATGGATGCTGAATATGGCTGCGCATGCATGAGTTCAGGGATGACTTTTGGCGTTGGTTCTGTTAAACAAAAAATAGTGAAGTAGAGGCTTCGCTTGCTATACTGTGGGAAAACTTGGAGGTATAGTAGGGGAACCGAGTGGTAAAATCGGTTGCAGGGCAGTTTTCGGCTTCCTTTGCTAAAGATGACGTAATGAATAATGGTTAGAAGCTCCTACCCTTAATAAGCTCCGGAAACTATGAATTAATCAGTGTCATGACCCAATAGACCTATACTGGGCAATAATGCCACTGGAATAATAATGTCACATCAGAGTTACAAAAGTGTTGTCTCACACATTTTTTCCCTAACCCCTTTTCTATGTACTAGGACTCTGAAATTGTGTAGTGTGGGATCCACACGTGTTGTTAATTCGACAATTGTTCGGTGTCCTCAACTAAGGTTGTACAGGATCTCTGAAAATAAATGTACAGGCCCCTATGTCACACGACACGAATGCTAAATTGGAAATCGCCACTCTGATGTGTAGTAGTGATGTGCTGGACAAGTGGACAAAACCTAATAAACTTCTAAAACCAAAACTGCAGCCTGAGATATATACAAAGTGGTTAAACTAGTGCAGGCTGGAACTAGACTTTTTTGTACTTCATTTAACAAACCACCGACATCATGCGAAGGCAAGTGATGGACAATGAAATTATTAACTGGCCTAGACTGAGGTTGTGCTAGTATATATTGTTCACAGTAGCTGTTGGACAAAATTAGAAAGCTGAGCCAGCCTATCTAGCTCAATGCTCTACGCCTACTTGTTTTAATTTCTGAGAAAACTAAAGGAAATATTATTTGAACTATTATTCATTCTTCTTACTATCGAATGAAGTCATAACGACTAACATGCTGTTTAGTACCACCACACATAACGCAAATGAAAATGAGAAATGGTTGCGAACGTTACCGGCCGCAAATGAATTAAAATGAACTGATTTTTGTGAAGTTTGTGTTACTGTGCACATTACCAAACAACACCTAAATACATGTTTTTGTGTGTGTGTTCAAGTTGGGATTTTTTCTTCATGTTTTTGTTACATACATGGTTTATAAGTTAAGTTAAATTATGTTTATAATATAACTTAACACACAAGATAGATTTATAAGAGCAGCTCCGAGAGACTCTCAGTATCCATCCTAATTGTTAGAAATAGAGATTTTGGTGAAAAAATGTCATCCAACAGCTTCTTCAATTGGTTATACAAATATAGCTATTTTGTATTCACTACGGGAAAATCAATGTTTGCCGAGTGCCTGGGGCTTTGCCGAGTGCCAAATTTCGGGCACTGGACAAAGAGCCTCTTTGCCGAGTGCCGGCCACGTGACACTCGGCAAAGCGCAAACACAAGGCAAAGAAAAGAAAGGCACTCGGCAAAGGCACCTCTTTGCCGAGTGCCAGCTACGTGGCACTCGTCAAAGAATGTGGCCCCGAACTGTGCCACGTGGTCGGGTCTTTGCCGAGTGCCACGTGGCTGGCACTCGGCAAAGAATGTGGCCCCGAACTGTGCCACGAGGTCGGGTCTTTGCCGAGTGCCACGTGGCTGGCACTCGGCAAAGAGGTGCCTTTGCCGAGTGCCTTTCTTTGCCTAGTGTTTTTTTTGACACTCGGCAAAGCCAGTTTTTAAATTACATTTTGAAGCAGTAAATTAATCCAAATGAAAAAGTTTTTAACTATGTAGTTGGTTAACTTATCAAGATGAACAATTTTTGTTTTAGTGATTTTTTCATTTGACAAACTTAAAATAAATTCGTTCATAAATCTTATATATCTCTCTGGTAGTTTATAAAACTACAAGAGTGATATATAATGTTTGTGAATAATATTAGAACCATAATGCCGGATGCATAAATGGTCAAACAACCAAAATAAACTTTGTAGATCTTGACAAGTTATGAAAGTTTGTAGTTGATAACTTTTTAATTTGAAGTCATCTAGTTATGCAAATTTGCGTTCGAATTTGAAAAATTTAAAATTTGAATTTTTAAAATATCTCAGATGGAGAGATGACCAAAATGAAAGTTGTAGATCTCGAAAAGTTATGAAACTTTGGTGTTGACAACCTTTTGATTTGAAATCATCTTGTCAACGAAAACTACGTTTCAAATTATCAAATTTGAAATTCAAATTTTTATAAACGACCTCAGATGGAAAAACTACAAAATTAAAAGTTGTAGATCTCAAAAGTTAGAAAACTTTGTAGTTAACAACTTTGTTATTTGAATTCGTTTAGGGCCTCAAATAAGCAAGTTACACTCGGTTTAGTATAATATATGGGTAACCGAAACAGATATGGAACGTATATGTGTAGTGCAGTGGTAGAGGAGACTCCGCGCGAACGAGAGGTCCTGAGTTCGAATCCTGCTGATTGCGTGGGAGAAAATTACGTGAAAAATACCAGGACTTGCGATTTCGAGGGAGACGTGTGGGCGCTGCCTAGTCGGCCCCTCCCCCAATTTAATAAAAGTTTTTCTCTATTTTTTTGGATTTTTTTCGTTTTTTCTTTGCCGGGTGCCAAATATGTCAGCACTCGGCAAAGCCTTCGCCGAGTGCCAGATATTTGGCACTCGGCAGAGAACCCTTTGCCGATATTTTCTTTACCGAGTGCGGCACTCGGCGAAGCCTTCGCCGAGTGCAAAAGGCTCTTTTCTGAGTGCTGCCAGCACTCGGCAAAGAATGATTCTGCTGTAGTGATTATAGATTTCTCGCTAGCCAAAGATTGAAACGAGAATGGCTCTGTAGAGTGAACACAAGATATACAAAATTAGGAACTGTCAGAGAGTAGAGAGATATCACAAAATTAATTTTATACAATACAAATAACTCGAAATAATAATTTAGAGAGTGAGCATGAGAATCTAATTATACAACGTTGTGCTTCATGGCGCACAGGCAAATGGAGCATTGGAAATTAACACTACTACGTTCAAGGTTTCCAAAGGTGGTCCAGAAGGATTTTTATAGTCATGCAGATGCGAGAAAGCCTTCTGGACCATATAAATTCATTTCTTAAATGTGTGCATATGTCGCACGTCGGCCCGTCCATTGGTATTTTACAAGAAAATCGTTATTATTTCTTTGCTATAAAGTAATTTTTTATAGTCACACATATATATATATGTATATGTACATATATATATGTATGTATGTATATATACACACACATATATATGTGTATGTACACATATATATATATATAGAGAGAGAGAGAGACTTATCTGTGTGTGTGCACGCGCGCCGTACATCCATGTTTACTAGCATAATAAGAGGAAAGGTGAAGACGAAGAAGCAGAGGTACTGCTTCTTCAAATAGGAAATACTCCGTAGTATATATGAGAGTCGATTCAGAAGAGAGAGCTGCTTTCGAAGATAGACTTGGGTGGCATCAGGAAATCTGAGAACGCTAGCACCTAGCAGCAAGCAGATCGGAATGCAGCTCATCGATCTGTTTCCTCTCTTGGCTCCTGATCTTCTTCCGATCCCTTTGGAGCTGCGGATGACCGAATGCACGTGGCGACGCAGGCTGCGAGCCCACTCCTCAATCAGGTAGTTTCAACATACAGTTGAATCCACGCAGTGACGAATCTGAATCAGCGCGCGTTGAACCGAATTCAGTTTCATAGACAGATTTGTATCAAATGCTTTTTATTACCCGTAGCTTCCAGTTACAGTTGCGAGGACTATGCTTGAAGCATCATTGTAAGTTACAGTTGCACGGACCACGTACTAAACATTGAAAGCTCATGCATGCTAATGTAGTTTGGAACCTAGTGGCGCCGCACATCTCATGAAATATTTGCGTCTAGAAATAAATGAGCAGATGGAAAAGCTCGATAAGACATGCTTTTTCTGGCTTCGGGTGCACACGAGCATCTTCAATAGTTCAACAAAAATCACTTGCTAAACAAATGATAATACCAAGTAAATAAAATAATAAGTAGTGTGTGCTCGAGTAGTGTCTGTTTCCAAAAGTTTTCATGAGTAGTAGCTTTGCAACAAATCCATTCCACTTCTTGTGCCCAGTACGTGTCTTTAATAGTCATAAGAACTCTCTGTTCCTGTGCTAACTAGTTTCTGGCAGCTGGCGGGGCGTCTTCTGTAGCGCGTCCGGCAACGGCATCGGCGCCGGCCTGTGGGCCGTGTGGCCGTCGGTGGCCGGTCCATGCCGCGGGGTCGACGTCGTCGTCTCACCGTCGCTCCGCTGGTTTCGTCTCGGGCGCGTGGGGTGCCTGCCGCCGACGAAGCCGTAGAAGAGAGAGATCGCGAGGGGGAAGAAGAGCGCCTTCGGCGGGAAGGAAGAGAGAAGCTGTCCGCGATAGTCGAGGCTGTCGCGGCGGTAACCAGTCGTCCCGGGACGGTCCATGCCGCCTCTTCGGTGAGGTCCAGGTTCTGGGCCTTGGATGATGACTCCGAGGATGCCGACGACGAGGCACCGACGCCATCGACGGAGGACAGTCCGTCAACGGCGAACTTCGTTGCGGAAGCACGGGAAGCTGGCTTCTCAGTCCAGGACCTCGCCGACGCGGAACGGGCGCTCCACTCAGGTAAGCCCGACGAGGTTAGGTGGGCAGAGTCCATCGCGGAAGCCATGGTCAGGAAGAAACTGGTGGGAACGCCGTGGCGCGGACCCTTACCAGGGCGTCGTATCTCTCGGCCGCGTACTCTGGGTGACTGCTTAGCCGAGGCATCTCGTTCCTGAGGATGCCGGCGTCGGGGTTCGGATTACCGCCGGCCGGGGTTTCCGTCCTCGTCGTCACCGCAGAGCCTGGCCGGGAGGACCGACTTTTCAAATCTTTTCGAAAAGCCGAGTCTGACGGTGGGCGATCCGGATTTTCCGCAGCTTACTGATGTTGGCTCGGTGTTCCAGCGTGGTGCGAGGGAAAGATCGGATCGGCCGCGCCAAACCCCGGCCGCGATCCCAGAACGGGTCAGAGTCGGGTCCGGCAATTGGTTCAGGCCCACCAAGGGGTTGATCGCTCTATTCGCCAGGACCGGACTCAAGCCTAGGGCTCAAGTGTCGCGATCGCCACCATTCCTGCAATCCTCGGCTCGTCGGCGGTCCTTCGCGGAAGTCGTGAGGAGCGGCACGATGCAAGGGACTGGTGGTGGTGGTCGCTTTGGCTTTGGCGGTGGCCGGGGTTTCGGCGGTTCTGGTGATGGCCGGGGGGGGGGGGTGGGGATTTAACCCTGGTTTCCAGCCGGGATTCAACCCTGGCTACGGCGGCAGAGGCGATGGGCGCGGACTCCAGCGAGGTCGTGGCCGCGGTGACCAGGGCTTCGGTCATGGCCGCGGGAGTCGGTATTCCGGCGGTCGCGGGCACACGGGCTGGAACCCCGGCCAGCAGTACCACGATGGGTACCAGCACGGCTTCCGTCCTCGGGGTCCAGTTCCGGGGAGCGCGGGTGCCGGCCAACCGTTCCAGACCGGTGGTGGTGGCTTCGCCGGCAACTTTCCTGCTGGTGGCGGTCCTGCTGGTGGCGGGCAGGCAGCTGATGGCCTGCCTTGCGGCGGCGGTCTGCCGGGGGGTGGTGTCGGCAACGGTCCGGCTGGTTGCGGTCAGGGGGCATCGGGCGTGACCGGCAGTGGTCAGGTGGCCGTGGCTGACCAGCCTTCGGCCAACAGCGCCTTGCCCGCAGCACACCCTGGCACTTCTTCGGCGGCTCCAGCGGCTTCTCTTGGCAAGGCGGCGGGGGATACGTCGACGTCGCAAGCGGACTACCACAAGAGGTTCTCGGCAGCCCCGGCTCCAGAGGGATCGATGAGCACTGTCCCACCAGAACCGGTGTTTGCCCCTGAATCATCCATGCAAGGGAAGAAAAAAAATAAGGGTAAACCATACTGCTATCGCTGTTTTACAAAAGGTCATACTATGGCAGAATGCACAGCGGTGTTAGTTTGCGAGATTTGCCTTGATGATCATGTTTTGAAAAACTGTCCTTACTCAAAAAAATTAGGCACTACTGTTGTTCCTTGCGGTTACGCAGTAGAGGGTCTGGGTTTCTATTTTATCCCAGTCACTGACATTCCTAAGGTCGATACAGATAAGAAATCAGTCGTGGTACGTGTTTTAGAGGGTTCATTTACTGCTGATCTGCTGGTAGTGGAACTCACTAAACTTCTACCAGGAAAGCACAATTGGGAGATTGTGGAGAAGGGAGCTAATACTTTCTCAACTAATTTCCCCTCTGCTGATCTAGTGGAATGGGTGGTTAACTGGGGTACAATGAATACTAAGACAGTTGAAGGCAAGATCAGTTTTGAGAAAGCCTTTGAAAAGGATGTGTACAAGTATGAAATTGACAAAGTTTGGGTTCAGTTCCGGAGGTTACCGGATGAGCTTAGAGATTTCCCAATCATTTGGGCAGTGGGGTCTATTCTGGGTGTCCCCAAAGTTGTTGACATGAAATTCACTAAGAAGTATGACAGAGCTAGACTGAAAGTAGCAGTGCTAAATCCCAATCTTATCCCCGATTTGGTGGATATAGTGATTGGCGATTATGTTTATGAGCTACAGTTTCGGGCTGAGCACGATCTAGCTGATGATGAGCCTATGCTGATTGACATGGACTCTACCACGGAAGGGGATCCGGAAGGGGGCACAGAGGGCGATGACCCCATGCAAGAAGATGGTGGCAAGCAGGAGCCACCATTAGGTGATGAAAAGAGTGAGACTCCAGCCTCGGGAATTGGTGAAGGCTCTGGGAACCAGCGTAACAAGCAGGTGCCTGTGGACGCTTTGGCTACAAGCAATTCAAAGCAAGTGGTAAAGCTCCCACAGATAAATCCAGTGTCTAATCCAAAAGTTGGTGACTCTTCTACTATGCTCAATGTGCACACCGGTGGGACAGTTTCTCCGCTGAGATCCAGTAAAAGGAACGCAGGGGCTGCAGACCAGGACTCCCTAGAGAGGGCGGCCAAGCTGAAAGCGCGTAAGAACCTGGATACTGTGCCTAGAAAAGGTAATGTCCCTTGCCCAGATTCTTTCAATAAGTTTGAGGATTCGGTTTTTTTAGGTACGGCTGCTGTTTTAGGGGTTTCACTGGGTGATGACTCTCAGTCAATTGCCAACTCTATTTCTATTCTTAAATCTTTAGAGGCATCTAGAACAAGTATTTCAGATTGTAATTTACTCATAGAAAAAAAGTTTGTTGATGATAATTCCTCGTTTTGTTCCGCCGATGATACGGTGGATTTAGAGGCTTTGAATTTTATTTGTGCTGAAGTTTCGGAGTGCCTGGGTGAGGGGGGCTGCGACTCGGTTTGTTTGCAGTCCCCTTTATCACACCACAAAAAGGTTTACTCCAGAAGGCCCAAGATAACAAAAAAAAACAGTGAAATCATGAAGGGTATTTTCTGGAATTGTAATGGGTTTGCAGACCCAAAAAAGTATAGATTTCTTTCGGACCTCACTAAAGAGAAACACCTAGATTTTATTGCCTTATCAGAAACGGGACGACCGTTGTTTCCGCAAGTGACCTTGGACAAGATCTGCGCAGGCAGAGATTTTCTTTGGCACTGTATGGCCCCTAGGGGGCGTTCTCGTGGTATGCTTCTAGGTGTCAACTTATTAGTTTTTGATATAGGAGAGATTGAGGAGGGTGACTTTTTTATTCGTTTTAAATTAAGGTGTAAAGAAGATGGTTTCAAATTCAACTTAATTTCGGTTTATGGACCTGCGCAAGATGAACTTAAATCCAGTTTTCTGTCAGAACTAGTTAGGGTGTGCACTAAAGAAGCCTTACCTATCTGTATAGGTGGCGACTTTAATATCATCCGTCGTCCTGATGAGAAGAACAATGATGCTTATAATAACAGATGGCCCTTTTTGTTTAATGCAATTATAGATACTCTTAACCTTAGAGAATTAGACATGTCTGGAAGAAAATTCACCTGGGCTAATAACTTGCCGAATCAGACCTTCGAAAAACTTGACAGGATTCTAGTGTGTACGGAGTTTGAATCCAGGTTTCCACTCATTACAGTCTGTGCTCTGTCGAGAGATATTTCGGATCACTCCCCACTGTTGTGCTGCACGAATAATGCCTCCACGTCTTACCAGCCCCAGTTTAAATTTGAATTGGGATGGTTGATGCGAGAAGGTTTTTGTGACACAGTTGCTGAGGTCTGGCAGTCCGTTCAGCCAGCAGGATCCCCATTCGAGAGATGGCAAGCGAAAATTAGAAGACTTCGCCAATATCTCAGGGGGTGGGCGAAACACACTAGCGGGGTTTACAAAAAAGAAAAAAAAGAGGTTGCTAGATAAACTTGATGAGATAGACAAAAAAGCTGAAGTCGCACCGCTTAGTGGTTTGGAAATAAATCTCAAGCTGGTACTCCGTGAGACACTCACGGAATTATTAAGAGAGGAGGAATTGAAATGGTACCAACAGGCTAAAGCCAAGCATCTGCTAGAAGGGGATGCAAATACGAAATACTTCCATCTCCTAGCTAATGGGCGGCATAGGAAGAACCATATTTTCCAATTGGAAAATGGAAATGAAGTAATTAGTGGAGATGCTCGCTTAAAGCAGCACATTACTAGTTACTACAAGACTCTGTTTGGTCCCCCAGAGACTTCGTCGATTCATTTAGATGAGTCACGTACTAGTGATATTCCTCAAGTTTCACAGATTGAGAATGATTTCCTAATTGCTAATTTTACTAAAAACGATGTTAAGACAGCCATATTCTAAATGGAACGTAACAAAGCCCCTGGGCCTGACGGATTTCCACCTGAGTTTTATCAGGTCTTCTGGGATTTAATTAAAGAAGATTTGATGGCTCTGTTTACGGATTTTCAACAAGGCACTCTACCTTTGAACAGTCTTAACTTTGGCACAGTTACCCTGTTGCCTAAACAAAAAGATGCTAAGATAATTCAATAATACAGATCGATTTGTTTGTTAAATGTATCTTTTAAGATCTTTACTAAAGTTGCAACAAACAGGCTGGTGACAGTGGCTCACAAGGTCATTAGACCAACCCAGACCGCCTTTTTACCCGGGAGGAATATTCTGGAGGGGGCGGTGATCTTACACGAGACGCTTCACGAATTGCAGTCGCGAAAACAAGACGAGGTTATTTTTAAAATTGATTTCGAAAAAACTTATGACAAGGTGAAATGGGAGTTTTTACAGCAAACATTAAGGATGAAAGGTTTTTCCCAGAAATGGAACAGTTGGGTAGAAAAGTTCACCCAAGGGGGAAATGTTAACATTAAAGTAAATGATCAGCTAGGACCTTATTTTCAAACAAGAAAGGGGTTGACACAAGGAGACCCAATGTCACCAATTTTATTTAATATAGTGGTTGACATGCTAGCCATATTAATATCAAGGGCCCAGGAGGAAGGCCGTGTGTCAGGGGTGATTCCCCATCTGATTCAGGGCGAGCTTTCAATTCTGCAGTATGCAGATGACACAGTTATTTTCTTGAGTCATGATGTTGCTAAAGCCACGAATATGAAATTGATTCTATCTACGTTTGAGGAACTATCGGGACTCAAAATAAACTTCCACAAGAGTGAGATCTTCTGCTTTGGGGAAGCAAAAGAACAGGAGAATCTCTACTCGGAGTTGTTTGGCTGCAAATTAGGAAATCTTCCTTTTAAATATTTAGGCCTTCCGATGAACGTCAGGAAACTAAATAATAAAGATTGGCAAGATCTAGAGAACAGATTGGAGAAGAAGTTGGGGGGATGGAAAGGTAAACTCCTATCAGTCGGTGGTCGTTTAACTTTAATTAACTCGGTGCTTTCGAGCTTACCGATGTTTATGTTCTCCTTCTTCGAGGTTCCAAAAGAGGTGTTAGAGAAAATAAATTGTTTTAGATCAAGGTTTTTTTGGCAGAGTGATGAGCACAAGAGGAAATATAGACTAGCGAAGTGGGAGATTTTGTGCCAGCCTAAATCCCAAGGGGGCATTGGTATACAAAATCTCGAAATTCAAAATCAATGTCTTCTGAGTAAATGGTTATTTAAGATGTTAAATGAGGATGGGTTGTGGCAGCAATTAATTAGAAACAAATACCTGAAAGATAATCCGCTGGGGAACTGTGAAAAGAGGGCAATGGATTCGCATTTTTGGAAAGGCCTGATGAGTGTAAAGGAAAACTTTATGAGTTTTGGTACGTTTTCAGTCAAAGACGGGTCTCAGACCAGATTCTGGTTCGACACTTGGCTGGGTAATACGCCATTAAAAGACAAATTTCCATCTCTGTTCAACATTGTGAGGCGTAAACAGGATTCAGTGGCAAAAGTACTAAGTTCGTCCCCTTTAAACATCTCGTTTCGACGAAATTTAGTGGGTGCGAACCTTAGAAATTGGCATAGAATTGTAGCCTCTCTTTTGAGCTTTCAGTTGCAGGATGGTAAAGACGTTTTTGTCTGGTCTTTACATTCATCAGGCAAGTTTTCAGTTAGATCGATGTATGCAGCATTAATCAATAACAGCTTGAGAGTTCCACAAAATATTTGGCAGATCAAAGTACCTTCAAAAATAAAAGTTTTTTTGTGGTATCTTAAAAGGGGTGTGATTCTTACTAAAGACAATTTAGCTAGGCGGAACTGGAATGGAGATACAAAATGTGTTTATTGTCATTTTCCATAAACAATACAACATCTTTTCTTTGACTGTTTTCATGCCAAATTCTTGTGGAGGGCGGGGTATTTTCTTTTTGGTCTACCCCCTCCGGATACCATGGATGACATGTTCAACACATGGTCCAGGAGAGGGGATAGACAGTTAAATGATCTTTTATTGACTGCTGCGTCATCGGTATGTTGGAGTATCTGGCTGACAAGAAACGAAGTAGTTTTTGACAAAAGCAAACCAAAATCTCTTTTGCAGGTACTATTCAGGGGAACTTACTGGCTTCGGCAGTGGGCAAAGCTGCAGCGACATGAAGGCGTCCGGGATAGTTTGGTCGCTGCTGCCAAAAGCTTGGAGACCGCCGCCTTGGAGTTTTTTAGACCGTTTGGATGGTTATCTAGTAGTTTGATTGGTTTATAATGGACTTTACTCCTTTCGGTTCTGAGTTGCCTGTTTACAGTAGTTGCAACTGGCTTGTAATAATTGGCCTGAGTCTATCCTTTGATAGATGAAGCCGGATATTTTTTATCCATTATCTAAAAAAAAGAATGGAAAAAATAAGTTCCAAACGAACGCTTGGCTCTTTAATACATGGTATAGTAGGTAGATAGAGAAGAGATAATGAAGTCATTGGATGATATATATATGCACACGTATCGCACGTGCATTGTTATTTTATCGCGATCGGGCCATTCAGCCGTGTTTCTTGTTATTTTACAAGAGAAGTTTTATTATTTGTTCCTTGTGATAAAGTAATCATACATACATGCATGTTCACTAGTATAAATAAAAGGGAAGGTGAACACGATCAAATAGGCAAATGAGCCAATGAGTTCTTCAAATAGGCAATTGTATGTTACCAAGTCGATTCAGAAGAGAGTTATTTTTGTAGACAGAATTGGGTGGCATCAGGAGGAAATCTCTGAGAGTTGCAACTTGCTAGCACTTGAATCCGAATGCAGCTTGTTGAACATTATGGCCTGCTTGATCGTCACCAACTGCTTCAAATGTAGCTCCTCGGTATTCTTGACTGCACGCTTTAATCTCTGCTCTTCCGAGAGTGTTTCAGATGCATGAATCCATGCAGGGACCCAGGCTGCGCATGTGGATGACACCGAGCGATTGGTGAGCTAGGGACAGACAAACAGAATGGCCTACCCGCTCCTAGTGTTGCTATCGGAGGTCTCAAAATAAAAACCCAGTGAACCATATACATCATAGAGACTTCGTGACAATACAATCAAAGAATAAATGTTTTATGGTTTCCAGGCTATTGCAAAAGCTACAAACCTTACTATTATTCTAGTTTCTTTTGGCCAAATTATCCTTTGTAAGTTTAACCCTTTTTAGGAATCACAATAAAATCCTAATTTGTAAAGGGAGTTCCATTCCCCAAATCTCTTGCGTAACCTTAACACCATTATTTCCCGTTAACCCTTCTATATACGAAACATTTAGGGGAGTAAATTGCAACACTTCAGTGACTACTGTTGCATGCATTCTATGTATAATACTATAAAGATCTGAGTATTATGTTTTAAAAGCTTGATTGCCTAACCAAAAATTCTTGCAGGAATTGATTTTTGTACCATTTTCTAATTTAATGAACCTAATCTAAGAAATTAATTCTTGACACCCATAAGACTACCCAAAAATGGGAATCCCTAGGTTTCTTCTCAACTTGGTGTTTATTTTTCATGTACATGTGGATTTTGTCGCACGATCTCCCCCTAGGTATCAAGAACCTGATGCAGTAGTCTAATGCCACCACCTTAATTTGCTAGGCAGTTGCCACTGCGAGCTCCTCAAAAACCACCATGGCATGTGTTGTCAATATAAGCTATATGTGACAAGGTGAAGAAAAATCAGTCTCTTTCTTTTGTAATAACGCGAACAACACCTATCACCTCGTGCAATTTTTTTCTTGAATTCATTCTTCAACAAATCCCACCCTCTGTACCACCCTCGCTGCCTCGTGCCACCAAAGCATATTTGTTAGCAACCTTCATGGCCGGAACACATCCCCTTCCTCAATTGAGAATGACTAAAGGCTTCGAATGCCACCTTCTCAACCCTGCACATGCCTAATCCCATTGTTGTGGTGCCACCACCCATCACATGAAGCTATACCCAAATCATCGTTAAGGAATCTAAGTCTATGTCAATGTATTGTCATGCTTATGGAACCTAATAATGGTGGCCTGGTGGATGTCACTCATTGATTCATTACCTAAGACTTAGCAAGAACTGGTTTTGGGAAATCATCTATAGAAATGACTTGCATTAATTGTCTAAATCAGAGATCTGTTTACATTGTTAATACAAAAAACAATAGTAAAATGCTAGGGAGTACAAATAAAAAGCTAGAAAAACAGGTTTTATTCAAAAAAGACCAAAGCTCGACCCAACTACCCTATACTTCTTATATAGCCGAGGGGACGATGCAAGGTTACAATAATGGAGAGGGAGATTAAGATAAGGTGGCTTACATAATGGTTAGTTGTTAGAAGCTAGTGTTCTGTGGTCGTGCGTGCGGTGTCGTGTCTCTGCTACTGTCGCCATTCAACTGCCATCATGGTGGTCACGTCGTCGGTCCAGCTGGCTCCATGCATGGCCATGATCATGTTGTAGTATGCAGAACTTGACCTTCATAGCATTTTACTATTCCATCACACAGGGCTGTATGGCGTGTCCAATGTGGGCTTGCCCCAAGTACATCCATAGAGCAAAAATGTGTAGCGTATACCTGATGGGGTTTAGGGGTGTTTATGACCAGGCTTTTGTAATTTTGCTCAAGTGCATGTCGCATGCCCAAATGGTTAGTGATGAGGCTATGGATCCCAAGCTGATTCGAAACGAACAGATTGCGCACGCGTGTGAGGTTGGGTCTGAGAGTGAGGGCCTTACTTTTATTTTAAACAATTATAATGCAAAGATGCAATAAGGGGCATTCATAAGGCCTGATTCAATCCACCCACAATTTTAGGTTACAAAATGAAATTTCAATAACCAAACATGAATGAAAAGACAACTTCTTGCTGAGATCAAATTGACCAAGGATTGAAGTGCGCTCATGGCAAGATAGTACTGAAGTTCATCCCATTATTTGTGCAAAATGAAAAATATACACAAGGTGTTGCATTGTGATTTCAATCCTTTAAGCATGTCAATATTCGACAAGATATTTCCCTATCATATAGAGTAATTTCACTAACAATAAGCAATCAAAGCATTTACAATCCTGCAAATGGGATCACTCAGATAGCATGCCACCATCAAGTTTTGGAGTGAAGGTTGCAAGGCCTGTATTTAGGTATGGCAAAGCAAAGATGAACTGTTAATATTAAATATAAGCATGACCATGTCCAAAATACGACATATGCTTCTACAATATTTTTTCTTTAACATGTAAATTACTTGATCAAACAATAGACTTTATGAATAAAACATATCATATAGTTATAGTTATAGACCTCCTTTCAGTTATGTTGAAATCAGTCCTATACTCGCTGCATAGTCTTAAGGAAAGTGGCTGCCTGTTCAATGCAGGGTACAAGTCATATCTTTGATGTTAATGTTTCGGTTGCCTGTTCAATGCAGGGTTAAACTTATCTTTGATGTTAATGTATTATGCAGAATGATTGAATACTGATGTAAAAATGCTTACTTCAAAACCCAATAGCCCAAAGGGCCTAGCTGAACAGAATCCCAACCATCTGTTTAGCACATATAAATGTTTCATCAGATTAACTTAACTTTTCCAACCAAAGTGTGGCATCTACATTTCACTAATGATCTATTTGAACTCACAACTTGTTAATTATAACAAAACTTATGGATGATACTTGACCACATAATTAAAAATACTCCCCCTAATTACAGAGGGTGTAACTACAATTTGGATATGACATCAAAACAGCCCAGCGTATCCCATAACTCTAATATCTGCAGGGTTTGAAAGCACTGACCAGTCCATCAATGCTGAGGTTCTGCGAGAGGCAGGATGTTGAGCTCCATCAGCCATCCATGCGCTATAGCTCGCCCGGCCAACCCGCAGACTACTACTGCACAAAGATATCTAATGGTAAGACTGAACGCTATTTGCAAAGGAAGAAGTGGTAAAAAAGAAGATTGGTTGAATCCTATGCATTTCCTTCTAATTAGGATATGAACTTTCTCTAGCTCCGAGTAACTTTCTGGTTTAGTAGCAACATGTGTCCATGGCATACAGAATTTATCTTTGTGGCTTGAGAAAGACAACCCTTACTATGTGAAGCAAATATCATGGCCTAGTTAGTCATCATGAGCTGAAATATCACGAAGCAAACTTGCATAATGCAAAGCTATTCTTTTCTCGTTTTTTAAATAAAGAAATCTAAGCATTTCTAAACTGTGATAATAGCATGATAGTTAAGTTGTAGTAGGCACTTTAAAAATATGGGTAAAATATGTGTTGCAGGTGTTTTCTTCGGATATTAGGAGGCCTTATCTGACAACAGACAACAACCAAACAAATTGGCAAAATTTGTAACTTGAAATCTTGAATGTCGGAAGGATCACCTTGTGTTGGTACATGATACACAGGAAGCACCTTATTAGGAACCAAGAACACCAAGCACTCCTGGCCGATAACAAATCGATCTTGTTCTTTCCACCTGCACAAAGTAGTGATCCAGCCTTACTCGAGTCCAGGACAACCAAATCGATTATATTATAAAATAAAAATCCTTTTTGGGCTCCTGGTTGGTGTTGAACTGGCAAGTGAAGATCGGCTGCCGCTGTGGCGCTGCCCTCCGCCGGCAGCTCCTCCAGACACCTGGTACACGACGGGCCCGCACTAGCTCGCTGCCAAACTGGAACACATACCACAGGTCGGGCTCGGCCCTCATGAACATGTGGATCTGTGCGCGCAGAGACGGAGGGGATGCCGACGAGCCGAGGTACTGGAGGAAGAGGAGGAGAGGCCTCGTCCTTCTCGCAATGGGCAGTGCCACGCACGACAACACAACCCAGCCCAGCTCCGGCGAGGATGCAACTGCGGGCGTCGCTGACCTCGCCTCATGCCGGTCGAGGCCACAAAACTTGAGGAGGACGAGGAGGGGGGAGGAGGAAGACACCGGACCAAAGGTGGGCATCGACGACAGCGGGGGCCGGGTGGTGGACTCGGGCAGTGTCGGTGTCGGGCGATCTCCGCGCTGTGCTAGAGGCAGAGGTCGCCTACTTGGGGGAGGCTGGGAGCAGGGGTGGAGGCAGCATCAGATCGAGGGGATTGGAGGAAGCGGGGAGCTGAGGAGGTCGAGGGGTTGATAGCATCGGGAGGGGCGACGTGCGCGGTGGTTCCGCGAACGGGTGGAGAGGGGGTGGGGCAGAGGAGTAGAGCCGGCCGGGTGAGACGAGCGGGGCGATTACCATACCATTCGGATCTTTTTAGCTGTACAGATAATTATTTCTCAAACAAACTAATTGATATTCATTCAGTAAATATGAATTAATTTCTTTGGTATGTGCATGTGGCACGCGTGCATTGTTGTCTTACAAGAAAAGCATTATTATTTCTTCATTGTAAAGTAATCATTTATAGCCACATGTGTATAGTACTTGCATCTTCACTGGTATAAATAAAAGGGAAGGTGAAGACGAAGAAGCTATGATTTCTTCAAATAGGGAATAGTATGGTAGGGGATTCAGAAGAGAGAGTTGTTTTTTCATAGATAGGATTGGGTGGCATCAAGAAATCTCTGAATGCTAGACCTTACCTGCATTGGGATCCGAATGCACCTCAGCCATTTGCTTACCATAAGAGCAATAGGAGAAGAGAGGCCATCCACTCTAGGTGCCTGGGTACCATGTGGGCAAGGCGTTGGGGAAACAGAATACCAGCTACGACCCCTGCAACCGCTAGACAGAAATTATCAACTAACCCTCGCTGCCAGACGTCGGAGCGGTGAAGACCGCACTGCTGCACTCATCTTTCTTCTTTGAGGTATCATGGAGAGTCGAAGGTTCGACGAGGCTGCTTTCGACAGCGGAGAGGAGAAAACTATCGGTGGGGCGGAGCGGAGGTACAACACAATCGGCCTCCGTGGACCTGGAGGCCAGCAATCAGGACTCCGGCTGTTGGGGTGGGGGGTGGGGGGTACTGTAATTCACCGAGAAAAAATGAATCTTTACTAGCCAACTGTTCCAACAAGACTCTTTGCGTTATTTCATCTTCCGTCCAAGCCAGTGTCGTGGTAAACTCTCGCCCCTCTCCCTGCCGGTCGTGCGAAGGTTGAGAGCAGGCATGAACCCCACAGTGTGGCGACGTCCGTGGGGAAACAAAATTACCAGACCTGAACTGACCCGAAATTTCTTACATCTTCTTTAGGAAACATGATTAGGAACTTGCGGGCCAATTGTTTTAAAATTCTATATAATACAAGCGAAGTCCGTAAATCATGAAACTTGGCTAGGTACCGTGAAATTGTTTGTGGAGGCTGTGGAAAAAAAATTGAGAAGATTACGCGGACGTTGTCACACACGTGGACGTTGTCCAGGCATTGTTTGTACAGCAATGCCTGGACGTTGTCATACACGATACTTATAAACCTGAACATCTTCTCATATGATTACAAAATATCACATGGAGAAGTGTCATGGTTTGTAAGCATCTTATGTGACAACGTACTCGAAACCTTCTCAATTTTTTTCACACCGTTCACATACAATATAACGACACCTCGACAAGTTTCGTGATTTTCCGCCTTCATTTGCATTTTATAGAATTTTAAAAGAATTCGCCCGAAAGTTACTGGTCATGTTTCGTGAAGAAGGTATAAGAAATTTCGGGTCAGTTCATGTATACGGTCTCAGATTACACTCAATAACATGAATATCAATTTTCCATTTATAAAATTGTATTATATGACGCACTTGCAGTTCAAATTTGTATTTTTCGGAAAAATTCAATGAAATGATATAAATTGAACAAACATAGCAAAAAATTTTAGAAATTTGAAAAATGTGAACATGTAATCTCACTTAATACAGGAAGGCTACAAAAAATTTTGAGACAAAAAGAAAAACAGGAAGAACCGCTTTGGACTGTAGATTTTATAGGAGATTGGACCCCGGTCCCTTGCGGGAAAGAAAGACAGGAAGAAAAGCATGTGCATGTGGCACAGAATAATTATTATGAATAATAATGATTTCTCTAACAAATTAATTGATATTTATTCAGTATATATGAATTAATTTCTTTGGTATGTGCATGTGGCACGCGTGCATTGTTGTCTTACAAGAAAAGCATTATTATTTCTTCATTATAAAGTAATCATTTATAGCCACATATGTACAGTACTTGCATCTTCACTCTAGTATAAATAAAAGGGAAGGTGAAGACGAAGAAGCTATGGTTTCTTCAAATAGGGAATAGGATGGTAGGGGATTCAGAAGAGAGAGTTGCTTTCATAGATAGGCTTGGGTGGCATCAGAAAATCTTTGAATGCTAGACCTTACTAGCATTGGGATCCGAATGTACCTCATCCATCTGCTTACCATATTCACTCTTGATCTTCTTCCTTTCGGAGTTGCGCAAGCCTGAACTCACGCGGGGATGCAGGTTGTGGGTACCATGTGGGCAACATGTGGATGCACTAAACGTGGAGCGCAAGGTGGAACCTGGATGACTGAGTTATGGGTTTGCTAGGGACAAGACATAGGATGGCCTCTCTGTTCCTACTGTTCTAATACCTTTAGAGGATGATCCATGCTTCTGTAGACTCTGAAGAAAGAAGTCCTGAATGTTCATGATGGAGATTCTGCTCCGGTGGTGTCGTTTTCCATGTAGATCATCGAGGCCTCTGTGGTATCTCGAGAAGTCTATTTGCATGTATAAGCACTACTCATGTTGTAGTTTTCCTTGCCACCATGGCACCATCCACGGCCTAGCTAATGTTGTCATTGTATCTTTTAGCTAAAATTGCAAAATCCAAAGCATCCATCATTGTTGTGATGTAAGAAGGAACATTTCTTTTGGAATGCGCTATCCATTTCAGGTGTTTGAAGAGCTCTATCCAGAAAAAATATTTTACTTCATTAGTATTACTAAAAGATCACAAAGTTTTATTATGTGACCCCATGAGGCTAGGAGATAATAATGTGCTAGGTGTCAAAGTTTTTGCATGGATGTATGAATGTATCAAATGATTGGAATAAAGGTACTTGCTATAGGATGATTGTCCACTTTCTCAAATATTAAATGAACAAAAGGGAAAAACAAAATGATTCAACATTTGATGAAGCAATTGATTTGCAAGCTAAATTGTTTTGAAGTTTGAGTGATAGGTTACTATACTATCGAGTATAGACGAATAAACAATCCAACAAAATTTATTGGTCTATTTGTGCAAATGAAGTAAGAATGTAAAAATTAAATTGCCTTTTGATGTAAAGAAAATCCTGATTGTTCGCAATAGTTGCTAATATAGGCCAGGGGATTGAACCCCGCCCGCGCCAGAGGCGCCTCAAAACCCGCTGGCCTGACCAGTTCAGCTAGAAGTGTTTCTTGTGTAGCAGACACCCACAACCCTATTTAATAAGGGCAAAACTGGAAGAATACCCCCTAATTAATCACTCCTTGGTTACCATAATCATGTCTTAAATGTTAGGTTTTTTTTATATGGAGGGAGTATGTCTTTCATATAGGAATTTTCAAAGGAACACACTGGCTGAAGTATTGGACACTGGTGTAGCGTGATGATGAAACAAATTAGTCTTTCCAGTTAGCAAGCACAAAATTAGAGACCACTTCGTTGGATCTGTTTGCTTCTCATGATGGAAAAATTTAATAACAGACTATGTCATACATGACTTCTGCATCTGTTGTTCGCCTAATTAATTCACCAGCAACAGATCTAAGACTATGTAATATTGGAATAATCGTTGTATGCAGACATGTAGATGCGGGAAGTTTTCTTCCATATTTTGAAAAAAAGATTCATCTCAAATCATTATCCTAAAATTCGAGAACTGATTGTGTAACTTAATATAATATCAGTATCATATATATTATTATTTTGGGAAGTTTGGCCCGGAGAAGAAGCTTTTAGTCGCTTATCCAAAAATCATTTGCAGTTCAGACCCAGTAATTTAAGAATTTATTTGTATTTATTAAGATTATTGTCAGAATATCTTTAGTATTTATTTCATTGTCAGAATATCTTTCATCACTTCTTGCTTGTGAATGTTGATGATTTCTGCCTGCGTCGAGTTATAGACGACAGGTGGCTTAACATGTGGAAGTACTCTCTTTGTCCATAAATAATTGTCATTTTTGCTTTCCGAGAAATATATTTAATTAACTATATATTAAAAAATATTAATACTTATTGTACATAATTAGTATCATTGAAAAGATCTTTGGATCTAGTCTTTTAACAAATTTATTTGGAGATACAAACATTACACGTATTTATTACAAATCAAATCAAACTTGTGGCACATATATACATCAAACAGTGACAGTTTAAGGATGGAGGGAGTAGTTATCACACCACTCAGGACCTTATTTGGATACACTTGCACTCATATCCTCCTCAAACACATGTATTGGGATGGTTTGGAGTAGAAAATTAGCTAATTTTCGCACCAACACATATGGATTGATGTGATATGTATGAGTGCATAGCCAAACAGGCTCTCATGCCTCAATCTACTATCTGGTCAGCAAGATGATCAAATTAAAACGAAGCATGGCTGAACTAATTTTTGCTAGAATCAATTTTCAGATGAGACATTATTATGAGCAAATATCGGTCCCAGATCTCAGCTCAAAAACAATGCATGGCATCTGCATCATGCCAAAGTTAGGTCAGATTTAACTAACTCCAAACACATTAATATATATGACAGTATATAGTTCTTCCATCCATCCATAAAAGAGAAGCAGAGAGATGACAGACCGCAACACCGTGATGGTGCTCCTTTGGCAATCATAGAGTCAAAGGGGGGGGGGGGGGGGGGGGGGGGGGGCGGGGACAGAGAGAGAGAGAGTTTCTTGTTGATGAAACATGAAACTCTAGTTGCTTGCTAGTGTATATAGTAAGCTTGGGAAGCACTGGGAGTTCTCCACCGCAGCAGCTTTATGTGTTATTGTGGCACCTACGCGTCTATTCTAGTCCAGATAGATTTGATTGTGGCTAGTATGCAAATTATAGAGACTGATCCCTGGATCGGCTACAAGCTACAGTGAAGCACAGGACTCTCCAATATAGTACCGAAGCAAGTAGAAAGTAACTGGTGGAAGAATATGGCTATAGCTCTTAGTCATGTTGCACAACAAAACTCACGAAACTGTCATCTTTTCTCACATTCTTGTGTTACCATTATGTGACCTTTCCCTCAGGGCTTGCAAGGAACAAATTGCTCGACAGACGTAGCTTGCCGCAATGTGCAGGGAACGACAGGCCTACCTGATCCTGTGTGTCGAACATATGCATGTTTCGAAGTTACTTAAGGTGCTTTAGGAAGGACATCAAGTTGTTAGTCCTATTGGGAGCAGGTGCCATTTAATTTATTATTCACTTTGGTCACACGGGAAAGCCACAAATTTTGCAAGGAAACGTGTTTTTTCTACCTTGGAGGTCAGCTTCTTGGGAAGTTGAGCACAATCCAGTAGTGAGAAGGCAGTTTAGGAAGATGACATGTGTTTATCTCCTGTTTTCTGTTAACTCCTGTGCATCACATATGCATTCTATGTGCATTGATCCTATTCATACACATTATGCATTATACAGGATCAGCGGAAGAGACCCAGACCCAGCCGACACCGGAAGAACCCAGCCAGGAGGAGAACCTGACCGAGGAAGCCGGAGGGACCGACGCCGAAGAACTACCAGAGTGCCGCGACCACCGTCCGTCGGACTTTGAGAAAGGCAAGCCCCGGAGCATTCTAACTCCTACGGTTTGCAAATGTCTTACAATTAACCTGATGATGAATGTTGCATTAGGTTATAGGAATTGATTGCTACCGTTGATGCATTAATACTTATCCTTGTCCACCTGCGATATATCTTGATATCCCTGTTTAGGTCTATGCTCGTTAAATGCTTAGCCCTGCTTAGATCGGTAAAAGTCGGGTGATTTCCTGTCTCCCGCATTAGGTGGATACTGATCATGATTAGCCTGTGCTATCATGAATATAACCATGAGATAATTAATTGGAGACAGAGGCGGGATGTAAGAGCAGCAGGACATGGGTTCTGTGTGCTAGTAGGCTCCCGTCTGTGTCGCATAGGACCCGTTTGAGAATGTCCCTTCAGTCAAATTGAACGCGTCGATCACTTAACGGAGTAGGTCGGAGTACCTCCCGCGAAGTCGAGTAAGGTTATTCGAGCCGGTGATGGAGATGTTGACGCCTAACACCCAGGGCCTCAGCTGTACCGTGGGCAACTATTCTGATCAACCTGGCATGGTCTGAGGGCAGCCAGGGCCTGATCGACCTGGCATGACCGTGGGCAGTTATAGCTTGAGTGACCTGGCACTGAGATAACCCCCGGTGTAGAAGGGCCCATGGCCGTCCCGCGCGTTGTGTTCTCGAATCTCCTGACTGGTAGCTTATGACTGCCGTAGCCGGATTGTGCCGGGTGAGTGTGAGACATTTTATCCCAATCGATTATAATCGCCATCGCTCCTGGACAGTGAGCAGTTGACTGTAGATCATCACCCGTAGAACTTATGGAACTAACATGGTTATGGAAATCTGAAAGGCTATTGATCAAATAGTCACTCTTGATTGAATAATTAGCCAAGTGCTTGTTTTAGTTCAGGTGCAAACCTAGTAAGGTAGAGTTAATTATTAAAAGAAATTGCCAACACTCTCAACTGAGTTTTACTTACTGACGCTTTCATGCAAAGGAGTATGTGTAGCCAACCCCACCTGTATAGCCTACATGATCCTTGATGTCTCATTATTTCTGGTTTATGACGGGTAAGTCCAGCTGAGTACCTTCTTGTACTCAGGGTTTTATTCCCTTGTTGTTGCAGATGGCCAGTGCTTTTATGGCTATTGTGAGAATTGCTTATACCCGGTGATGGGAGATGACTAGACCAAGGGCATGGTCACCACTTATCTTACCTGTTGCTTTTGTGGACCTGATCAGACTGATGACACTGTATTAAGAACAATCCGAACTTATGTTTAAAGACTATGTTGCTTCCGCTACTACTATCAATCTATAGTTTGTAATATTATTTCGTACTCCGATGTATTTTGAACTATGTGCAACTGTGATGTAATCTGTGGACATGTTCGCTGAACTATTACGATCTTGGCTGGATGTTGTTGAAATGATTTGAAATCCTTCGAGATTTCCGGACTACCGGGTTTGCACGAGCTTAAGTACTTGATGATCCTTGCGATAAGCGGACATCTTGGTGCTTAATCTGGTGCAAATTGGTCAGTTCTGCTACAGCTTTGTGATTGGATTCATAGCTGATGCTGGAGATTTCTGAATATTACAGAATTTTTGGCATTCTTGACATCCTTTATAATATTTAAAACAATCTTCCAAAATAGTTGGCCAAAAATACCCTGCTCTTCTGATCATCCACTTCATTTTATGAGCAGACTGATGTGCACCACAAATCCCTTCGTAGATTTCTCCCATCAGAACCTTGGCCTATTCTTGATTGATACATTTAAGGAGTACACCATCGATTGTTTTGTGATATAACTGATCATCAAGAACAACAAATTTTGTAGCTTTGTATCTCAATTTCCTGGATACTTGTCGTGATGGATTCTTTAAATATTCAATAATCTCAATTCTCCAATCATCACTATCGGCAACCTCATTACTTAGTATTTCAACGATTTGCCGATATCTAGAAGCACTTTGAGCTAAACGATTAGCCTCTTGATTTTGACATCTAGGAATATGCTTTATGACAACAGAAGAAAAAGAATCAAACAATTCAAGGCACTTTTCATAATGCTTTCTCAGAATATCATCTTTGCATTTATATAGGCAGAGCAATTGATTAATCACTTATTGAGAATCTCCAAAAATCTCAATAGTCTCGGCCCTTACCTCACACAAAAGCTGAAGTCCCTTGAGAAGAGCTTCATACTCAGCTTGATTGTTAGTGGAGGTTGGATCAATTGAGAAAGCAAACTCAAAACTCCCTCCCTGAGGAGAAACGAGAACAATACCAATGCCCCCACCTTGTTTGCAATTGGAACCATCAAAGAATAAAGCCCACGGGGTGAAGTCCAAAGTTTTAGTTTCTTGTTTATGATGATGAGTAACAAAATCGGCTATCACCTGACCTTTAACCGCTTTAGCCGATTCATATTTCAAGTCAAATTCTGATAATGCAAGAATCCATTTTCCAATTCTCCCATTCAGTATGGGCATGGATAACATATGTTTGATCACGTCAAACTTCGATACCACCGTGCATTCAGAAGACAATAGATAATGTCGAAGCTTGGTGCATGAGAAGTGCAAACATAGGCATAATTTTTCAACAGGAGAATACCTTGTCTCCGGGTCAAGCAATCTTCTACTGAGATAGAAAACCACTCTCTCTTTTCCTTCGAACTCTTGCATTAGGGTCGATCCAATTGTATGATCATCGGTCGACACGTATAGTTTGAAAGGTTTATTTTTCTGAGGAGGAATCAAAACTGGTGGAGACTTCATATATTCTTTGATTTCACCGAATGCCTTCTGTTGTTCGTCTCCCCATTTAAACTCTTGATCATCCTTTAATTTTAACAAAGCTGAGAACGGCAAAATCCTGGCTGATAAGTTTGAAACAAACCTCCTGATGAAATTAATTTTGCCGATCAAAGATTGTAATTGAGTCTTCGTGGTTGGTGGTACTGCTTTGTTAATGGTATCATAGCTCTTTTGGCCAACTTCAATTCCTTTTTCATGTACAATGAACCCTAAGAACTGACCAGCCGATACTCCAAATGCACACTTGTGGGGATTCGTCCTCAAGCCATGCTTTCTCACGCATTCAAGAGTATCTCTGAGATCCTTAAAATGTTTTTGATAATCTTTGGATTTTACAACCACATCGTCAATATAAATTTCAACAACCCTGCCGATCAACTCATGAAAGATATAATTCATAGCCCTCTGATAAGTTGCACCGGCATTTTTAAGCCCAAAAGTCATGACCACTCACTCATATAAGCCTATGGCACCTGGACATCTGAATGCAGTTTTATGTATATCTTCTTCTGTCATAAAAATTTGGTTATAACTAGCATTACCATCCATAAAACTGGTAACCTTATGCCCTGCTGCTGCATCGACTAACATATCCGCCACTGGCATTGGATAGCCATCCATGGGAGTAGCTTTATTGAAATCCCCGAAGTCGATACAAACCCTCATTTTTCTGTTTTTCTTATATACAGGGACTACGCTGGAAATCCATTCAGCATATCTACACTGCCGAATGAAATTAGCCTTGTAGAGCCGAGTGATTTCCGTTTTTACATCAGCCATAACTTCTGCTTTGATCCTTCTTGGAGCTTGTTTCCCATGCTTAATAGGCAGTCGATGCTCAACCAATGATCGATCAAGACCAGGCATCTCAGAATAATCCAAAGCAAAGCATTCCTTATATTCCTTCAACAATGTAATAAGTTCTTGTCTAAACTTGGGATCCAACTTGGCACTAATATACATCAACCTCGGCTTATCACCGTTTCCAATATCAACTGCTTCCAGCTCGTCAGTCGATGTGAAACTCTTACCCATCTTACTCTCATCCTCGTTAACTGTATAATCCATTAAATATATTTTTGAAGCCGACTGCTTGGATCAGCTGTTGACTTTCGTCGGTTGTTTTGAGAAAGTCTTCTTCGAGAACCCTTCCAGAGAAGCACTTCACGTTGTCAAAATTCCAAGCATCAGGGTTTGAATAAGGAACGCTAACAGTCGAATCGGCCGGTACCACTTCCACAGTGTCACCGATCCATTGTGTCACATTCTGATGCATGGTGGATGGGATGCAACAGTTGGCATGGATCCAATCCCTTCCAAGAAGTACACTGTAGGATCCTTTTGCATCGACTACAAAGAAGGTAGTCGGCATACTTTTGCTGCCAATTGTTAGTGATCATATATTAATCATATTTATGAAAAGTAGTAGATGACTGCAAATATATATAAACATGATGCTATACCTCTAGTTCAAGAAAAAGCATTGTTGATCCTAGTTAGAAACTTATAATTTAGATGTGACATACGTTAGTTTTGACTCCAGAACAATCACAAGCAAAACATGGACACAGAACTAACGCCACAAAGTATGAGCAGAGTCCTGCTGCCACCACTATGAACCGACCACCACTGCCAACCGACCAGATAGCCAACATATAAAAAAATACATATCATCTCATGTTATCAATTTTATAGAAAATATAGTATGAAAGAACAATGACAAGGCCTAAGAAGGTACACAAGCATCACAAAAAGCATATTATTAGGAAAAAAAAGGAAAAGGCACCTAGGACCTAAGAAACACCGTTTGGTATGGGTCAGAGGAGCACAAAGGCCACAATCACTGTGGTCGCATGGCGACCGCAGGTCCACCATGGGGATGCCATCGCCCTCCATTACAGCAGCTGCTGCAGCCTCGGCCTCCACCACGAGTGCCGAGAAGACATCCAGACAGGGACAAGAGGTGACAGAGCTTGCGTGTGGCATCCCATGCATGGATCTTGTCGGGGGTCCACAAAAGGGGTACCCCCAATCAACGCAAACTAATAGGTTAAACCTAGAACGCCTGTAAATAACAAACCTGACTAGTCTAACCCCTTAAAGAGACCAATCCCTCGAGGCCCACAACGCTGGCCCACCAAGCCAGGCCTCGGGCGAACGCGCGCTCTCCGTCTCGCCCGAGTTCACCGAGCCAGGCCTCGGGCTGGCGCCCGTTCTCCATCTCGCCCGAGCCCTCCAAAGCCAGGCCCCGGGCGAGCGCCCCACTAAAACCTCGAGTCCTGGAATTTAGGGCTCGAGCCCCCCACAGCCGAACACCATACCTCGAGACCCCACGCAGGGGACCTCGAGCCTCTCTGGCACAGCAGCCTATCCCTCGAGGCGCTTATGCTTCCCTCGAGCGGCGCAGGCATCGGATGACAACCCCATACCGCGCATTTAATACATCCACCTACTCCAGTCACGTCCTCTGCAGCCCAACATGTACCACAGTAACCAGGGCAGAGTCAAGTCTCGTTTTCACCACAAGCATGGGCAAAAGGGCGCTAGTACGACACTGTTAACCCATACCCTACGCTGTTGCACGTCCAAACCATGTCTCGAGGCCCGGATGCCCACTGCTCAATCAATTTCCACGGGACTTGTCCATACCTGCGGGGGCTCGAGCCCCCCGTAGGCGCCACCTTGAGGCCGGCTCTGCGCCCCTCGAGCCCTAACTGCTTTCATGCTATTGGAAGACAGGTACCCCAAGATCCGGAGGGACCCCGCCGTGTCTTGTACGTGCCGGAATGGGTGCTGTACGGCTTCTACATCGTCACGTCATCACGTCCGCGCCCGGGATGGAGGCCACGCCCCAAGGACGCCTCAACAGCAACGCCCACGTCGGCTCCAGTGGCCCCGACAAGACAGGGTTCCTACCCCTCTCCGTATTGGGCATCGTACGCCCCGACACCTGTAGTACCCTTGTGTAACCCTGGCCTCCCCTTGTTCTATAAAAGGGGACGCCAGGGCCCTTCGCGCGGGGAGGACACGACGCGACGCGAGTCCACGGTTACACAACTCCGAGAGACAACACACAAGTCCACACACGTACACACTCGAGTCCGGACTCCGGTCCACGCTCATTGAGCTTGTATTCGCCCCTGTACAAGCACTTAGGTGCAAGTAATACAAGAACCTCCTCCCCCACTGGACGTAGGGCCTTCTTTGCCCGAACCAGGATAAATCCTTGTGTCATCTTGCATCACCATCCAGGAAGAGAGCACGCGATCACATTACTCGTTGGTGTCATACCCCCGGGTTCGAAACACCGACAGTTGGCGCGCCAGGTAGGGGCCTTCGCGTGTCGAGTCGGTTTCTCGCTGTTTCCTGGATGGCTGCTTCGACTCCTTCATTCTCTGCCGGTGCCGTCATCTGGTTCGGGAGCCTCGAGTTCCTGGCCACCGACAACGGCAACGAGCCGACCTTGCTCTCCATGGAGGGCCCGAGTGGAGGGCGTGTCACGCCACCCCGTGCGAGGAGCGTGGCACGTCGCCCACACCACCACGTGTCGCCACCCCGTGAGCGGCGCCGTCGTTACCGTTGTCGCCAGGCACAGGCCGTGCCGGCGGCGTACACCCACTTCCCCGTGGCCGGCGCGGAGTTCCCAAGGAGGAGCCTGCCCGGCGCACGGCCGGAGACTTCCAGGGCGCGCCCGCGCCCACCCAGCGACTTCGCGTTCATCATGCGCACGGACCAGGAGCCAGGCCAGAGGCCTCCGAGCCGTGCACCGTCGACGCCACCCAGCCTCCTCCCGCACGGGGTGTACCGCGCTCGACGCCGGCGGTTCCCGTTCGGCCTCGACAGCTCCGCAGCAGCCTACGCCCGCCAGCTCAACGAGCGTCGTCGGGACCGACCGCCAGCAGGCCAGGAGGAGCGCCCGGGCGTGCTACTGCAGGCCATGGCCAACCTGGAGATCGTCCACCCCGCGTACGTCGACCGCGGCTTCTCGCGAGCCATCGAGCCTCCCTGGCGATCCACCGTCGGAGAATGGTACCGCGAGCTGCGGTCCCAGCATCTGCCAAGGCGGCACGCCGTCAACAGCTCCGACTCCGACGAATACGACTACCACGACCCCGACCTCTGGGATCCCACCAGGGAGTGCTTCCAACTCGAGGGGGTCGTATGCGATACCGAGGATGAGGGCGACGACGGCAGGCCAGCGCTCGATCTAGAGGGCCCCAGCGACGTGGCAGCGGCAGGCGGATCACGTGTTCAGGAGAGGAACGAACCTCCAGCACCGGCTGCACCGCCCCAGCACAACGACGGCCGGGCGGCGCAACTCGCGCAGGTGCAGGAGGCAATCACCAAAGCCGAGGAAGAATGGCGACACCTGCTGCAGCTCCGGCAAACTCTGATACAGGAACCGCCCCAGCCCCGAGGAGCCGGAGCTCGAGGTCGGGCTCGAGAGGTCCACCGGCGGATCCTCGAGGACGGGGCACCAGCACGCCCCGAGGTATGCTTCCCGCGAGCCGGGCAGAACGTGGTGGCGGCGGCAATGATGCTCCGTGATCTACCCGCCGTCTCTAACCCTGACGCCAGGCGCATGCTTGGGGAAATGAAGAACCTCCTCGAGACAGCCGCTGTGCAGCAGGCCGAGAGCTCGGCGTCACGCAACGAGCGCGAGACATCCGTCCACCAGGCGGACGCCTCTCGAGCTAGGCCAGTCCGCGAACGGATCGTCGACAACCGGCCACCTCGAGACCCCAACGACGCCCGCAACGACATCAACCGACGGCGCAAGGACAAGGGGGCCCAAGAGCGTGGCTATAGCGCCCATCGAGGGGGGCGCTACGACAGTGACGAGGACCGGCAAGTCCTCGAGCCCCCGGGCCCCAGAGTCTTCAGCCGGGCCATCCGCAGCTCAACCCTCCCCGACCGCTTCCGACCGCCGACCAACATCGTGAAGTATGACGGGGAGGTCGAGCCCAAGCTCTAGCTCTCGGACTTCCGCCTAGGCTGCCAACTGGGCGGAGCGAAGAACGATGACCGTGTGATCATACGCCAGCTCCGACTTTACCTCTCAGACACCGCCCGCCGATGGCTCGAGGGGCTCCCGCCGGATCGGATAGATGACTGGGCCGACCTAGTTAGGGTCTTCGACGGGAATTTCAAGGGGACCTGCGTGCGCCCAGGCAACCCCTGGGACCTACGGCGCTGCAGGCAGGCGGCGGACGAGCCCCTCCGTGACTTTGCCCGGCGGTTCTCGAAGCAGCGCCTCGAGCTCCCCCACGTGCCTGATGAGGACGTCATCTCAGCGTTCCTCGCGGGCACGACATGCCAAGAACTAGTTCATGAGCTAGGACGCTACCGTCCCAGGACGGTCGAGGACCTAATGGATCGTGTCACCAGCTTTGCCTCAGGCGACGAGGCAGTGGGGGCATTCTTTGGCCGTTCCACGGACAAAGGTAAGGCGGTGACCGCGCCGGAGGGCTCGAACAAGGGCAACGATGCCAAGAACGACAACAATAACAGCAACAAAAAGAAGAAGAACAAACGCAAGGGTCAGAAGACGAAGCGCGACGCCAATGACGACGACGACGAAGAGGTGCTCGCAGGCGCCCTCGAGCCTAAGAAGCCCCGAGGCCCCCCTGACGGGGCTGTTTTCGACCAGATGCTCGAGGATCCCTGCACTTACCACAGGGGCCCCGTAAATCACAAGTTAAAGAACTGCCGACTGTTGAAAAGCTACTACTCCAAGCTCGGCGATAAGAAAGAAGACGCGCTTAAGGGCAAGGATAACAATCGGTGCGGCGGAGGGGACGTGGACGGCAACTTCCCCCCGGTGCGCGACTGCTACATGATCTACGGGGGGCCGACCGTCGGGCTCTCAGCTCGAGAAAGAAAGAAGGAGCGCCGGGAGATCTTTGCACTCGGCCACGATGCCCCCCGGTATCTTGACTGGTCTGATGCGCGGATCACGTTCGACCGTGACGACCATCCGGACCGTGTCATAAACCCGGGGGCGTACCCCCTCGTCGTCGACCCCGTCATCGTCGACGTACGGTTCTCCAAGGTGTTGATGGATGGGGACTCGAGCCTCAACATCATATACCTCGAGACCCTCGACCTCTTGGGGATTTCAGAGGGACAGCTCCGACACAGCGTCTGGGGGTTCCACGGAGTCGTACCAGGGAAGAAGGCCCACCCCCTCGGGCGCATCGACCTGCCGGTTTGCTTTGGCACGCCGGCTAACTTCCGCCAGGAGACGCTCACCTTCGAGGTGGTTGGATTCCAAGGGACCTACCACTCCATCATCGGTCGGCCAGGCTACGCCAAGTTCATGGCGGTTCCTAACTACACGTACTTGAAGCTCAAAATGCCGGGGCCAAAAGGGGTCATCACCGTCGACACATCCTACGAGCACGCGTACCACTGCGACGTGGAGTGCGTCGAGCGTGGGGAGGCAAATGTCCAGCTCGACTCGCTCGAAGCCCTAGCCGCCCTGGCCACCGAGGAGGCCCCTGAAGTAAAGCGCCACGCTGGCACCTTCGAGCCGGCAGAGCACACCAAGCAGATACCCGTCGACCCGACCTCGACCAATGGCAAGACGCTGACCGTCAGTGCCAGCCTCGAGCCTAAATAGGAAGCAGTGCTCGTCGACTTTCTCCGCGCAAACATCGACATGTTTGCGTGGGGACCCTCGGACATGCCGGGCATACCGAGGGAAGTCGCCGAGCACGCCTTGGAGATCCAGGCCGGGTCCAGATCGGTGAAGCAACGCCTGCGCCGCTTCGACGAGGAGAAGCGCAGGATCATCGGTGAGGAGGTGCACAAGCTTTTGACGGCCGGGTTCATCAAGGAGGTATTTCACCCAGAGTGGCTAGCTAACCCTGTACTAGTTAGGAAAAAGAATGGAAAAATGCGGATGTGTGTAGACTACACTGGTCTGAATAAAGCATGTCCAAAAGTTCCATTTCCTTTACCTAGAATTGATCAGATTGTCGATTCCACTGCGGGGTGAAGTAAGTACTTTCATTTCTCGATGCGTATTCCGGCTACCACCAGATTAGGATGAAAGAATCCGACGAGCTCGCTACCTCTTTTGTTACGCCTTTTGGTATGTATTGCTACGTTACAATGCCCTTCGGCCTTCGAAACGCCGGGCAACGTACCAACGTTGCATGCAGCATATCTTTGGCGAACATAGGCAAAACCGTCGAGGCCTACGTCGATGACATCGTGGTTAAAACCAAGAAAGTCGGGGACCTCATCAGCGACCTCGAGACCACGTTCGAGTGCCTCCGGGCCAAGAATGTGAAGCTCAACCCCGAGAAGTGTCTTTGGTGTGCCTCGGGCATGCTACTTGGCTACATTGTCTCACAACGGGGGATCGAGGCCAACCCCAAAAAATCTCAGCAGTCACAAGGATGGGCCCACTTCGAGACCTCAAGGGTGTACAGAAAGTGACAGGCTGCCTAGCCGCTCTCAGCAGATTCATCTCGAGGCTAGGGGAAAAAGCGCTACCCCTCTACCGCCTGCTGAAGAAGACGGAACACTTTGCGTGGACTGTCGAAGCCGAGGAGGCCTTAACCAAGTTGAAGGGGTTGCTGACTTCCGCGCCAATCCTCGTGCCACCGCGACCCCGAGGGTGACGATCGCCCCGAGCCCCTCCTCCTCTATGTGGCCGCAACCACTCAGGTGGTCAGCGCGGTCATAGCCGTCGAGAGGCACGAGGAGGGTCATGCGTTGCCGGTCCAACGACCGGTGTACTTCACCAGTGAGGTGCTCTCCGAGGCCAAGGTCCGGTACCCGCACATCCAGAAACTGCTCTACGGCATCATCATCACAGGCGCAAGCTCCAGCACTACTTCCTCGCTCATCCCGTAACGGTGGTGTCGTCCTTTCCCCCTCGGTGAGATCATCAACAATCGGGAGGCCACGGGGCGCATCGCCAAGTGGTCCGCCGAGCTAATGGGGGACCATCACCTACGCCCCGCGAAAAGCCATCAAGTCGCAAGCATTGGCGGACTTCGTTGCTGAATGGACCGACACTCAGCTCCCGCCGGCGCAGATTCAAGCCGAGCTCTGGACCATGTACTTCGACGGATCCCTCATGAAGACGGGGGCAGGCGCAGGCCTGCTCTTCATCTCACCCCTCGGAGTCCACATGCGCTACCTGCTACGCTTGCACTTCCCCGCCCCCGTCGCCAGTACGAGGCCTCGTCAATGGGCTGCGCATCGCCCTCGAGCTCGGGGTCCGACGCCTCGACGCCGAGGAGACTCGCAGCTCGTCATCAACCAGGTTATGAAGGCTTCAAGCTGCATCGATCCCAAGATGGAGGCATACTGCGGGGAGGTGCGCAAGCTAGAAGATAAGTTCTACGGCCTCGAGCTCACCACCATAGCTCGAAAGTACAACGAGGCCGCAGACGAGCTGGCAAAGTTGGCGTCCACGCGCGGCACGGTTCCACCAGACGTCTTCTCGAGGGACGTTTTCGAGCCATCCGTCAAAATCGGCCCGGGGGCTGGCCCCTCGACGCCACCCCTCGAGCTAGACACAGGGGCTCGACCTTCAACGCCACCCCTCGGGAATGACCCCTCGACATCCGCTGAGGCGATGCAGATCGACGCACCCGCCTCTTCTCATCACGACCCCTCGACTGGCGGACGCCCTTCCTCGACTACCTGACGCAAGGCGTGCTACCAGAAGACAAGACGGAGGCCCGACGCATCGCTCGAAGGGCCAAGACCTACGTCATCTACGGCGACGAACGGGAGCTGTACCGACGAAGCCCGACCGGGATCCTTCAGCGCTGCATCCCCCTCGAGGAAGGACGCAAGCTCCTCGACGACATGCACTCGGGGGCTTGCGGCCACCACGCAGCACCAAGGACCCTGGTTGGGAACGCCTTCCGTCAAGGCTTCTATTGGCCGACCGCCATTGGAGACGCCAAGCGCTTGGTCCGAGCATGCCATGGGTGTCAATTCTACGCCAAGCAGACGCACCAACCCGCACATGCCCTGCAGATGATCCCAATTACTTGGCCATTCGCCGTTTGGGGGCTCGACCTCGTGGGTCCCCTCAAAAAGACAAGTGGAGGGCACTCACACGTGCTCGTGGCCATCGACAAGTTCACCAAGTGGATCGAGGCTAAGCCGATAGGCGACCCCACCTCCGAGAAGGCTGTCGAGTTCATCGCCAACATCATGTACCGGTTTGGGGTGCCTAACGTCATCATCACCGACAATGGCACCCAATTCACGGGCAAAAAGTTCACCAACTTCTGCGACGACAACAACATTCGCGTGACCTGGGCCTCGGTCGCATACCCTCAATGCAACGGGCAGGTCGAGCGCGCCAACGGCATGATACTCCATGGGCTGAAGCCGAGGCTGTTCAAGACCCTCAAAAATTTCGGAAAAGGGTGGGCTGCAGAGCTCCCCTCGGTGCTGTGGGGCCTCAGGACTACGCCGAGTCGAGCCACCGGGTTCACTCCGTTCTTCCTAACCTACGGCGCCGAGGCTGTCTTGCCTACGGACCTCGAATACGGCTCCCCTCGACTTCGAGCCTACAACGAGCAAACCAACGACGAAAGCTCGCCAACGCCAAGGACCAGCTCGAGGAGGCCCGAGACGTGGCGCTCATCAACTCCGCGCGCTACCAGCAAACACTTCGACGCTACCACGACAAGCACGTGCGCAAGAGGGACCTGGCGGTGGGGGACCTCGTGCTTCGACGGCTGCAGGATAATCGAGGGCGCCACAAGCTTACCCCTCCATGGGAGGGCCCATACACCGTAGCTGAAGTGCTCAAGCCAGGAACATACAAGCTCTACGACGATCAAGGCAGGATCCTGGCGAACGCGTGGAACATATCTCAGCTACGTCGCTTCTACCCTTAAAGGCCTCGAGGCCTCATTCATTTTGTTGCTTTGTACAAACACGCCCAAATGAATGAACAAACTCGTGCATTGTCTTTCATTTTGCTTAGCATCTTAAGGTAGCCTCGACCCTGCTTTGCTCAGGGTCGAGCCTCCCTCGGGGGCTGACAAGGGGTAACCCCCCCCAGACTCCGGAAAAAACGTGTTTTCTTTTCAAAAATTCGACCCTCGTCTCGACTCGTGCCTCGAGTGAACTAGCGACGTCTAAATCCTAAAATACCTCGAGCCTCCAAGGGTCGGGAGGCGTCGACGTAGACGGCCACCTACGCCCCCGGGCTACGGTACCCTACCTACGCCTCCCCTCGAGGGGCTCGCGACGTATCGAAGGAACACAGACTAAGCTAGCAGAAACTCGAGCTTGCAACAAAGAGAAGTGGTCAAATAAATTTGAAAAGAAAACAACTCCTTTAAACAAACAAGTCATATATACATACGGGTCTCGACGGACCCTCATTCATGTCATAAAATTCTTACAGGGGCCTCGACGCCCAAATTTGGCACGCAGGCCCTAATCTTCGTCGGTGTGGTACTCCTCCCCGAGGTCTTCCACGGCGGGCTCAGCCTCGACACCCGAGCTAGAGGGAGGAGGGTCCTCGACACCGCTGCTGGCGTCAGGAGGCAGCACGTCCTCCTCGAAGATCTTCGCGAGTGACGTCCCCGGCCTCTCCATCTTCTCCAAGATTTTGTCGACACGGCGGTTGTTCCACTCCTCGTCCTTCCCCTCGATCTCGATGAAGCCATTGGCGACAACGTGGACCGGGAAGCGGAAGCCGGAGCGGACCCGCGAGCGTCTGCTTGACGCCATGATGGAGAGCTTGCCGGACACGGTCCCGCGCTGCTGCGTCGAGGAAGCACAAGGCGTCGACCAAGGCGTCGCCTCGGGCCACCGCACCTTCTGCCGCAGCCACTGGAGGAGCACCCCACATGGAGCCGAGCCGGTCGAGGGAAGTGCGAGCCCGCTCCGCCACCATCGTCTCGTCTTGGAGTTGGTCCAAGAGAGCCTGGTTCGTCCCGCGGAGCTCCTCGACCGTCTTCTCGACCCCTGCGCAACGAACGAGGAAGAGTGAGACTGCGGCGTAACAAAAAACTTCGAGACCCAAACAAGGACAAGGTGTAAGCCTCACCATCGCAATGTTGCCCCAGTGCGGCGAGGTCGCTGGTAAGGCCCTCAGCGCGCTGCTCGAGCCTGCGCTTCTCGGCCAGCATGAGGAGCTTCTCGGACCTAAGCTCCTCGATCAGCCTGCCCGCCTCCACGAGGGCCAGATCCTTTCGGATCACCTCCTGCCGCGCCGCCCCCTCGGCAGCTCGGGCGGTGGCGACACCACTCTCGGCGTCTTCGGCCTCCTTCTTCGCCACCTCCGCTGCGGACCGAGCGGCGGCGGCATCGCATTGAGCATCCTCGCCTCTTTTCTCGCCGCCTCCGCTGCGGTTCGGGCGGTGGCGGCCTCGCCACGGGCGTCAGCGGCCTCCTGCTTCGCCGCCTCCACTTCGGCCCGGGCGAGGTGGCCTCGCTTCGGGCGTCGGCGGCCTCCTTCCTCGACGCCTCGAGGGCGGCGGCGGCCTCCTCCTTGGATCGAGCGGCCTCACCTCGAGCCGCCTGGACTTCCGCCTCTGCCTCGTTAAGCCGGCTCGCCATTTGGACGTTCCGGCCCAGCTCAGCGCGGAGATCTTGAAGCTCCGCCTCGGCCCTCGCGAGGGCGGCCGACACCTGCGCGGACCGGCCCGCCTCCTCGGAGCAGGACCGCTCCGCCTCCGCCATGAGCTCGGCCACCTCCCGGAAGATGGACCGCACCTCGCGCGGGGCCCCCCGCTGGACCGGTTGCTCGACGGAGACCATGGCGAGGGACGGGCTCGGCGCGTCGGGAAACGGCCATACTGGTCGGTCAAGCTCGATGTCGGGCAGATCCTCCTCCGCCCCGAGCTGCCCCGACTGCGGCCCGCCGCCCGACGGCACGGGCCCCGGCTCTTCCCTGGCCGGGTCCTCCGGCGCCTTGTCAGCGCTAGCCGGCGCCTCGGGCGCCTCCACCATCATCGAGCCCGCGGCGAGGAGCGGCCCCTGCTCCAGCTCGTTCAGGAGGTCCTCCACCGTCGGCTCCTCCTCCGCCAACGCCTCTCCCCCCTTTCCCTCCTCCGCAGCCTGGCTCGTGTCGGTCGGGCCTCGAGGGGCGCAGTCTCCTCGGCCCCAGACACCGGCGGGCCGTGCTCGCCCCAGGCGCTTCCCCCGGAACAGCCGTCGTGGTGGGGGGAAGGGTGGCGCTCCCAACTGGCGCCATCGGGAGGAGGAGGAGGGGGAGGAGGCAGCGCCTCAGTGGTGTGGTAGTGGCGGGCTCGATGCCGTGAGCTGTGGCCCCTGCAATACGAGATGACAGTGATATCAGAACCGGAAGATGCCTCGACCCCTGCGGTCGATGGCGACGGCCTCACCAAATTTGCGACGATCATCTGGCCTCCTCGAGCCATGGCAGCTCGAGCCTTCTCCAGCCAAGCGGCTTCTCTAGCGGAGGAAGGTGCCATACCTCGAGGTGCTTGTGCCTCGACGGGGCTCGAGGTCTTGGCCCGCTTGGACGCAGCGAGGTCCACCTCCTGGTAGGAGCGCTTCCCCCTGAGAAACCAGAGATGGCATGCATCATCAAAAGTAAAGAGGTAAAGCCTCACTACCGACGAGACCCAAGAAAACTACTCACCCAAAGCGGCGGCTGGGCTTCTTCCCGGAATCGCCGGACCCACTCGGGGGCTTCGAGCCCACCCCACGGCTCGAGCCCTGCGCCTGGGCCGTCTCCGCAGGGCTGGGATGGGGGGGCTCCTCCCGCGCCTCCCGTGGCTCGACCTCGAGGGAGAGCCCTCCTTCCGCCCCACATCGCGGGAGGGCGACCGTACCTCCCTCGTGCTGTCGTCGTGGCGCCCGCCCCGGCGCGGGCTCCGGGACCTGCTCCGGCGCTCGCGCTGGCGGTCGCGCCCTCCCGCGTCCGCTTCTGTGTCCCGGCGGCGGTGCGGCGATGGACTCCGGGGACGCTCACGCCCCTGGTCACGAGACGCCCGGGGCTCCCTCCCCGACGCTCGTGATGGCGCGGGCTCGACGCCTCCTCCTGCGCCCGCTCCTCCGCGGGCTCGACGACCGCCCTTGACGGCTCGCGGCGGTCGGACCCGAAATCCTTCTCGACCTGTCGGCCGCTTCTCGAGGCTCGGCCCTTCTCGAGACCCCCCGCCTGGGCTGACGCGGGGGCGGCCTCTTGGTGCTGTGGCGGAGGCGCTCCGGTTCGGGGCTTCCTCACGACCGGGGGCACGTCCGGCGCGGAGCTCGACGGACCTCGGGCCCCCGACGAGGCAGGGATCGGCGCCGCCTTCCGCGGCTGCGTCCCGCGCGACCCCTTCGCCGGGGGGACCTCCAGTATACCCTCCTGCACAGAGGAGTGGTCAGCCCGGACGTCGACGACCCCCGCGCGCCTCAAACGCGCATCCATCCCCTCGTCGTCACTCTCGTCATCATCATCATCGTCCTCTTCCTCCTCCGAGCTCGAGGAGCTGAGCTCGGGGGACTCATCTCCAGGTCGCCGGTTGCGACGAGCCTTCGCCAGCCTCTGCTCCCGAGCCGACGGCGCAAGTTTTTGTTTTTCTCTTTCTTCTTCTGGCATCCTTTCTCTCTTTGTCCTTTTGAGCAGAGAGGCGCCTCACCTGTGTTCCGCGGCGTCCTCCCTCACCGGGGCCTCGACGCGCGACAAGTAAACACCCCCTGCGAGGAAGAAGAAGCTCGATGAGAAAACTACGAGGAGAGCGACGAGGTTCGAAGAAAGGGAGAGGAGGAGGGGGCTCGAGACAGCCTAACTCGAGGGTGGCTCACCAGGTCGAGGCACCCCTCGTCGGGTGCCATGCGATCAGGTCGGCCTCCTCTGGGCGGAACGTCCCCTGAACGTGAGCGTCACCCGGGAGGTAGCCTCGTTCCGAGGCAGCCTCTCCTCGGCCATCCTCGATTGGTTCAGCGCCTCGAGCGAGGGTTTGGCCCCATCTCAACATAGAAGGGGGCGGTCCTGCCAGAGGGAGGACCCTCCGCTGATGGAACGCCCAGATAACCGCCTGGACGGTCAGCTTCTTGTCCTCCACCAGCGTCCGCATCGTGTTCATCAGCGGCAACAGGTGGCGCTGCCTGTCCGCCGCGACGCCCCAGTTCCACTTCTCCGGGCGATGGGTGATGACCCTGCCGTGTACTACTGGCGGAAAGCCGTCCACATTCCGCAGGTAGAACCAGTGGTCGTCCCACCCCGCCTGTTGGTGGACAGCTTGTAGCGGAGGTAGTCGCGGGAACGTTGGCCGACGAAGGCCCGGTCCTTGCGGTGATGGTGAGGGAGCCCACGCGCGCGAGCCTCCTCCCGCTCGGCTTTGCAGCCTTGTTGAAGAGCTCGCCCCGGAAGAGTGGACGAACATCTCCCAGTGTGGCTCAATCTTCAAGTACCCCTCGCACACGGCGGCGTAGATGGCGGCGTGCGAGATGGAGTTGGGGAGAAGTGCTGCAGCTCCACCTCGAAGTGGTGGGCTAGCCCCCGCATGAAGCGGCTCGGCGGGACGCCGAGCCCCATACGGTGGTAACGCGTGAAGCTCACCACGTACCCCTCCGGCGGGTGCGGCTCCCGGTGGTCCGCCGACGGGAGAATCCACCACGCAGGGCCCCCCTGCGGGTTGGGACGGAGAAGCCCCCGCTCCACCAACGTTTCCAGCTCCTGCTGCGTCACCTTCGTCGGACTCCAGTCTTCAGGCGGCAACACTTGGGCGGCCCATGGCAGCGACGCGCGGATCTGAGCGGCGGACGGACGGCCGGGAAGATTCCCAATCGACTAGCTCGAGGGAGAGGGCGCGTGAAGGCTACGGCGGCGGTGAAGGCAAAGGCAAAGTAAAAGGTTTCCTTTTCCCCTCTTTCGATATATAAGGGGAAACCCAACGGGCGGGGTCTCCCACGACGTAAAAAGGTAACCGCATGCATTTAATGCGCCCACCTAACCACGTCTCGAGCCGGATGCAGGTACACGCGGCAGCTCTCCATTCGCTCCACTACCCGGGCCCGCCACGACCGTCGCTCCGGCTTCGCGTCCGCCGCCCTCCCCCCGACGGTTTTCGCCTAAAAAGGCGCGCCCAACGGGCAGAAGGATTCCCAGACGACGGAGGCTTCTTCACGAAGGTAAAAACGGGCCCCGGCCCTAAGCTCGAAGCAGCGAAGGCTGGCCCTCGAAGAGGGTTCGACAGCCGGCTTCGAGCACCCGAGTCAGGGACACCAAGGGGCGCCACTCGCGGCACCACTCGAGGGCCAAGCCCTCGAGGCCCCTCACGTGTATCCAAGGCAGGGAGCACGACGTGCAGTGAGATCCCCTCGGAGGGAGGCATCGAGCCACCGGCCCTATCGAATGGACCCGGCACTCCTGCAGACTGAGCACCCATGCTTTATGAGATCGCCTCCGGGCTACAGTCGACCCCTATCGAACGGGGCACGAGGTCTCACTTGGATTCCCCGTTACCAGCTCACCGGGAACCTCGATACTCGCCCGCTCGTGGTAGTACGAGGCATCCCACCTCGCATCCGATCGAAAGGACTCGCGGGATGACAAGCCAGGGCAACCGGCGTGCCGGACAGCTCGAAGAGCCGGCCGGCGGTTCAGCCTGGCACCCCTCGACGAAAGAGGGTCTAAAAAACTCGGGGGCTCGACACTCCCGAACCTAAAAAACGCAACTAACACTCGCACAAGAAAGCCCACGAGGGAGTCTAACCACTCCCCCGTGGCCTCGGGGGCTACACCCGCGGGTGTCGCACGCACGACACCCACGGAATCAAAGCAGCCAAACCCTCGATCCCAGTCGGGAGCCCCTGCTCGAGTGCAAGCACTCGAACAAGGGCTCGGGGCTACTGTCGGGGTCCACAAAAGGGGTACCCCCAATCAACGCAAACTAATAGGTTAAACCTAGAACGCCTGTAAATAACAAACCTGACTAGTCTAACCCCTTAAAGAGACCAACCCTCGAGGCCCACAACGCTGGCCCACCAGCCAGGCCTCGGGCGAACGCGCGCTCTCCGTCTCGCCCGAGTTCACCGAGCCAGGCCTCGGGCTGACGCCCGTTCTCCATCTCGCCCGAGCCCTCCAAAGCCAGGCCCCGGGCGAGCGCCCCACTAAAACCTCGAGTCCTGGTTTAGGGCTCGAGCCCCCCACAGCCGAACACCATACCTCGAGACCCCACGCAGGGGACCTCGAGCCTCTCTGGCACAGCAGCCTATCCCTCGAGGCGCTTATGCTTCCCTCGAGCGGCGCAGGCATCGGATGACAACCCCATACCGCGCATTTAATACATCCACCTACTCCAGTCACGTCCTCTGCAGCCCGACGTGTACCACAGTAACCAGGGCAGAGTCAAGTCTCGTTTTCACCACAAGCATGGGCAAAAGGGCGCCAGTACGGCACTGTTACCCATACCCTACGCTGTTGCACGTCCAAGCCACGTCTCGAGGCCCGGATGCCCACTGCTCAATCAATTTCCACGGGACTTGTCCATACCTGCGGGGGCTCGAGCCCCCCGTAGGCGCCACCTCGAGGCCGGCTCCGCGCCCCTCGAGCCCTAACTGCTTTCATGCTATTGGAAGACAGGTACCCCAAGATCCGGAGGGACCCCGCCGTGTCCTGTACGTGCCGGAATGGGTGTTGTACGGCTTCTACATCGTCACGTCATCACGTCCGCGCCCGGGATGGAGGCCACGCCCCAAGGACGCCTCAACAGCAACGCCCACGTCGGCTCCAGTGGCCCCGACAAGACAGGGTTCCTACCCCTCTCCGTATTGGGCATCGTACGCCCCGACACCTGTAATACCCTTGTGTAACCCTGGCCTCCCCTTGCTCTATAAAAGGGGACGCCAGGGCCTTCGCGCGGGGAGGACACGACGACGCGAGTCCACGGTTACACAACTCCGAGAGACAACACACAAGTCCACACACGTACACACTCGAGTCCGGACTCCGGTCCACGCTCATTGAGCTTGTATTCGCCCTTGTACAAGCACTTAGGTGCAAGTAATACAAGAACCTCCTCCCCCGCTGGACGTAGGGCCTTCTTTGCCCGAACCAGGATAAATCCTTGTGTCATCTTGCATCACCATCCAGGAAGAGAGCACGCGATCACATTACTCGTTGGTGTCATACCCCCGGGTTCGAAACACTGACAGATCTGTGCTAAATATAATTATCGACAAGGTTCAATCAACAAAAGGTCAAGTTAGATCATCTAGTGCCATAAAGTTCACCATAGATTAGTGATCAAATCCTAAAATGCTGGAACGACAACTACATGTGTGCATAGCCCATTTAGTAGAAGTGCACATGTAAAAGAACAAGAAACGATCATAGGAAATCCAACCTAATGATCAAGTAAACCATGCAAAACATAGATTCACTTTGTCACTGCTCATTAAATCTATTTTCAAATCTGAACACATATCCTGCTACAAAAGAGGTATAGCCAGTAAAGTCCTAAATTCCCTAACCATATTGATCAAGTTCGTACCCAAAAGAATATCAAGTGCAACTATGCTCTAAGTGGAAATAAACCTAGATGGGATAGAAAGGTACCATTCAGGTCTAGCATCAATGAATTTTGCTGTTCCAACAACCAGAAACCGGCCATAAGAATAGTGAGAACCTGCAAAGTGATAGGCATCACTGCATAAGATAAAAATAACTTAGGACCTACTGTGACTATAGTCAGGCAAATATAACACTTCCAGATGTAGTATCTGTGTTCTTTTTCCTAGAGTTTCTATAAACCTACCATCAGCCAATTATTCATAATACAATTGAGTTACTTTAGACAAATTTAATATACATAGAAAAAGTCTACTGGACTATGACGAAATCAAGTCCAGATACCAATAGCTAAATTGTAGTATCTGTGTTCAGGCCTATGTGTTGCTACATGTTTTGTGGCTATCACATCGATTGTTCAAAATAGACAAAGATAATTCCCACATGCATTTTGTGGTGCAGAGATAATTTGTAACCATCCCTTGGTGTTGCATTGCTAATGAGGCACAATCAACCAGTATTATTAAATTAGTGACCATCAAAGCCAGAAAATAAACTAAAAATGAACAGTGTGACACAAACTGTGATGACCCGTAAGTCTCACCATATATCTTAGTTTTCGCCCAACCGAAATTCATCGATGTTGTTGTGATGACCTCATGAGATGGTAATTGAGTGGCTGCAAAATGACTTATCCCTTTAGTTGATCGCAACAGATCCGATGGCCAGATATTCTACTTTCAGAAGGTCAATCCAAAGCTAAATCAGAAAAAAAATTTGGGTTAGTAGGAGATTCATATGCACACATTTTATTTCATCACATTGAAAGTGGCTTTAGAGCCTCCAGGTCCTAATTATATTTAAAAAATAATACAATGTTGAGTCCTTTAACAGGAGTGGACATGCTGTAAAAAAATTTACGTACTAAGTACTTAAATTTATTCTTAATCTAACAAACATCACTGATCGAACAAGTGTTTATTACCCAGCTTCCCAGAATCTAAGTTTCTCCTTCCCATGATTCTACCTCAATTCTAATTTTGCTTACAACTTATGTAAAAATGCTTTTGTTCCATCAGGCTTGATCAACAGTCATGCGCTCAAACTGTATATTTGTTTAATTGATATCATTCACTGAATAAATAGAGATCAACAGATATGTGAATCAAAGAAGGGTACCAGAAAAGTATCTGAAGATCTTGTTTTCACTTACTCGCACAAGAAAGCATCCGCTTCATCTATGAAGAGGAGCAAACGCCTATCAGATTTCTTCTTCACCCAGTCAAACAACTGATGGGTCTTGGTGATCCACCAGTCATTAGTATATTAATCTATTCTCTCTAAGTGATGACAATATTAGTGGAACAACAAGATTTTGAAAGTTTTTATCAGTGCTGACTTAGGTATGGTATATGTAACCAACATAATTGCGAGCTAGTACGTGGACAAGGGTGGTTGAGTCCACGATGATCCTAGTGCTCAAATGTAATCCTCCACGGTGACGCTCCTCCCACTCAAATGGAAATCTCCGTGCGGGAGCCCCAGACACCTGAGGACAGCGAGAGAGTAACAGCCTGATGCGTCCACAAATAAATATCCAAGATACACTCAGTCTGCGGGCCACCGGCGTGTGTCGGAGGAAATTGATGGAGGCGGCGGCTGAAATCGGGGGCGGCGAATTGGAGGCGGAGATACGCCGGCGGGTGGAGAGCGGGCACGAGGTGGCTCATGGGACTGCGGAGGATGAAGGCGAGAGCCGAAGAGATGCAGATCGGAGTTGGAGCGGCGGCGGGCGGAGAGCGCGGTGGGCGAGCGTCGCCGCCCCACGGTGGGCGCCAATGTTGGGGAAGACAGCCCCGAACGGATAGAAAGATTAGGGTTCTGGATTCAACTGACAGAGAGTCCCCGTTCTCCTCCTCTTCTTGTCCTCTATTATACAATTATACAGGTGACATATATTGGACCTCTTCGGGGGAGTTGGTCCACATATGATATGGGCTTCCCCCAACAGTTATCTAAAGCTGCAAAGATTACATTGGCTGCTGCTAACAAATTTGGACATCTGTCAAGTTCTAGGTGTGACGAAATAAAAACGTGATGATGATACGTAGAAGCTGTTGGGTGTCACGAGCTCAGTGATCCGATCCACATACCATGGAAACTATACCATATCAAATGGTCTGTATATAGAATTTTGCGTGAGGCATCACTAGTTGTGTTACTGTTGAGTGCTTTGACCAGTCAGAGAGTCTTCCGAGGTTGCATCAAATAGCAGCTAAATAATGGCCTACTCCCTCCATACCTAAAATAATTGACGTTCTAAGTTGTTACTCCGTTTCCACAAAAGATGTTGTTCTGGTGCAAATGTTTGCTGTAGGACGCGATTGCCCCTGGCCTCACCGTCGCTGGCACGCGCGCTCGCATTCATTGCTTGCAGGCCCTCTCCCGCATTCAACCCACACGAGGCCACGCATGCAGATATCATGGTCCGCAAGATTCGAACGCTAGACCTCTGGCCTCGAGTGTTGAAGAGCATGCCACTCGAGCTACTTAACTTTTCTGTACAAGTAACATCCGTAGGGATATTTAATAAGGGCAAAAGAGGAAAAATACCCCCTAATTAAACTCCTTGGTAAGCACAATCATGCCCTAAACGTCAATTATTTTATAGGTATGGAGGTAGTACATAATTTGAAGTTTGTTTTTTTTTTGAAAAATAGCAATGCATAAAAACTTCAACACAATTGTACTCTGTTCTGATCGAGTTTGCAGTTTGCTTCTATTGCTCATTGAATTAGATTAATCTCAAATACCACTATCCCAAAATGCCAGAATTGTGTCCATAACTCGGTGTAACATGAGGATCATAATTCTGAAATTATAGGGAAGTTTGTCTTGGATAAGAAGTGTTTTGATTATTCACTAATCTAGAAATCAGATGCACATTCATCTCCGATTCAATATTTAGAATATTTGTCCAATTACGATGTTGGAATATGTTTGAACTAATTTTCCATTTGAAAACTTATGATTTTCATGTGCATTGAGTTACAAGAGGATGGCTAAGCACATGTGAAAATGTGCTAACACTCACCTCTAAAAATATATGTTCAGTGGAGCTTGTTGCCTCTATCTGACATTTGGATGACAATAAAATTGTCAAATCGGAGCAAGGCTACATCTAATTCTGAAATAATCAATTTTGAGAAGAGATATTTATTATGAGCCATGGATGACTTTTCTCAGCTTGTTAAAAGGTTGCACTCAATGCAGTAAATTAAGACTTGGCATTGAAATCCAGGTTCTGATATACACTGGGAAAAGTTAGTGATATTTAATTAAGTTACAGTAAACTGATCAGGTTATAAAGAAATGTGATGAATTGAAATATATGTACTTTCTTGCGTGGTCTTAATTTCTCCCGTTCCATAAAAGTGTAGAGAGACGGACAGAGTCAATGGGCTGCTTCTGCAAATGTAGACAGATAATAGGGATATATATTTCTTGTTCATGGAACAAGAGATGAATGGACCATGGTAGCCACTACAGTTCCTCAGTATGTAGGGTAGTATGCTTGGGAGGTCTTGAGAATTCTTGAGTTACAATATGTGAGACGACATTGACTAGTCCAGTGAAAGTGGTAGATCGACAGGTATTGTTGCAATAAAATTTTGATGAATAATATCTCATGACGATGGGCCTCACCGCCCTCGCTCACGTCCATGTTGATACGGCCAGTGAATCCCATGGAGAGTTTGGATGACTTCATCAAGCCCCTCACTCCTTGGACCAACCGATTTTAAAATTTTAAAATTTTAGTAAATATAAATATATGTTTCACCGACCTATTCTCTTGCATGACATGTTTGATCGAAATAAGTGAATGTCTCACCTTTATTATTTGGGATTAGTGCAGCAAAACCATCTGTGATATACATATGGCCGTATGCCCAGCCCAGAATCTTTGTTTGCTCATCCTTCTCTCTGTATTTGTTTTTTTAGATAATGGAACAAGGTTCGCAGCCTCTATTATTTGCTGCTGCATCTCATGCATGAAGTATGTTCTTTTTCTTTCACTCAAATAGTTGGGACTTTTCAAACAAGTAAAGGTTAACCAATGATTCGGTATAATTGCAGAAGTGCAGAACGTGATTCTGAGCATGAACCATGAGCATGAACGTGATTCTGAGCATGAACCATGCATACCTTCTCCAACATGAAAAAAAAATCTCGGTGTGTGAACCAGCGTCACCGTGTACAACAATGACATCATCCACCATACATGTGTTCAAGAGTATCGCCAGGACAAGAGCACTAGTTTATCTCTGGCACTTCAATGCGCGGGCAGCTCTTTACTATCTTAATTTGTTGTTTGTCCGACGCCTCCGTTGTACGACTCATCCATGTGTTTCCTTTAGTCCTGCTACTTATACTACTTCAATATGGACCAACTACAAGACACGTTTGTTGACAGCACATCCATCATGTTTAAATACTCTTTTATCTATAATTTTCTGAAATAAGCAATGTGACAAGAGTAGGAGCTACTTACGAGATCGCTCCGCCGTAACACAGGAGTTCCCAATGCCTCGGATGCCTAGTCAAGCAATATGTGACTTTGAAAACTGGCTTCATTGTCTTACATTTCAGTCGGGCTATTATATATGGATCAAGTGATAATAGATGTTACAGCGATATGCATGGACGTACGTACTTATATAAGGATGTAACCCTAGTTACCTACCATTTCATTTGTGGACGTGTGTAACCTTCTACTATACATATATATATAGTTCAATCATTGAAGTACAACGGGCTCAAAACTTATAAGCCATTCTTCACCAGACATCGTACAATACTGTTTGGTTTGTTGCATTTACATATCTAGGCAGCCAATGCATCGTTGACTTTAATAATAATTGTTAGAGTGCGCGGTTAGTTCCAGACCCGAACAGATCTACTAACCAAAGAACGCGGAAGCATAACCACCATAGAAGAAAATACGCAAACGAGAACGACACCAAGGCACGATGTTTTTTAACGAGGTTCAGCGATGAGCCTAATCCTCGGGGCATGACTACGGGCGCTCCTCCCCATAAAACAACAGCTACACCGGCATCCGGGCGATCCCACGGCCTCGCCGCCACCCAAACCAGCCGCCAAGTCGTCTCTCTGGGTTACAACAAGGGTTGCCTCATATTTATGGCCCCCTAGGATACAGAGATGGACTCCAACTCTATCCTAGCCCCTAACACAACTCAAGTCCAATTGTAACCGGATTATACACATATTCGACACATATCTAACAAACTCCACCTTGACGAATATGCACGCCATCTTGAAGTCGTCCATGCGCGAACCTTCGTGTACCCGAATTGAGTTGTTGCTTTCACAGCTCTACACGAGCTGCTCGATAAGTCTTGATCGCAGACCCACCGCAAACAAGAGACTCCGCTATACCTGCAGCACCATACTTCATGACTCTACCTGCACTTGTGCACTCTTCTCTTTATCACCCAGTCTCTCTTGAATAAAATTAGATTCATCTTCAGCTCTGACATGTCTGACTCCTGAAGCACGTCTGCTCCTATTAGACACCACACGAGCTAACTGAATCCAATATCATACTCAACCTGACTGTATATGTGACACTGAGAATTTCACAACCACTATCTGAGTCTCATATGAAAACTGACATATTAGCTTGCTCTTCTTTTTCCACTGCATTGCTACGTCCGACGTCTTACACCGTAGCCTCCTGCAGAACTGGACCAACCAGATTACTCTAGTTGCAAGTATAGATATCAGCCATCTATACTTCCTTCCAACTCAGCCCTACGCCCTTCGATCCCGCATGCGACTTGAATCGATCCGCGTACCTTGCTGTCTTGGAAGCACACATACCCCTCCAATGCAAAACCGCATCTTGAGTTCGCACCACGTGTCGCCACGCCACAGAGAACAAGGAACTTCATCAGCCGCCACGCTCCTACGTCGTCCTCACTGATCCCATCGTCGTCTCTGTCTCACGGTATGACTAGCATGACACCGCTAGCCTCTCGGCCATAGCCGCGCCGCTCACAAGCCTCGTCAACCGTCCTGCCGCTTGCACATGACAAAATCAACCCACTTGAGCGTCGCCTTGTTCATCTCCAACCGTTGTAACAGTCATGAACAACTTCGATTGCTATTGATCTTCAATCTCATAGACTCCTTATTTTATTGAGGTAAAAAAGCCCAGCTACCAAATCCAAATAGGACTCTATCAGCTGTCTTTTGTTCTCCGTTACACCTTTTTTTTCTGTCGTCTCCGACTCTGACTGTGTACTGCCACGCGTTATCAATTAACTGACTAATCGGGCACACAAACAAGGCACGTCCTGCATGTCTCCGAGTCCCACTAGGCCACATAGTACGTACCACCTGTTTCTTTTAACCAGAAATAAAGAAAACCAACTCTCATACGTATACGTACACCTTCATGACTCCATGCAATTTACTCGCCATCAGCATGCATGCATGTTCAAGAGAATTCATGTCCCTGATCCACACGAGTACATGACCGTGCAGGCCCTCCTCCTGGCCATTGCATACGTATGCTGGTGCACGCCAATCTATGAGCCATCGACATCTGCATTCACTATGCCAGAAAAGCTTATCAGTGACGCCTCAATTAGTGACCCAAAAATAACACGCGTCACAGATAAGCTATTAGTGACGCGAATTCTTGAGACGTGTCACTGATTAGCTGTTGGTCATGCCCCAAGACCAAGACGCGTCACTAATAACAATGTATCAGTGACTCTTGAATAGAACACACGTCACTGATAAAAATTGTGACGTGTGTTGCTGAGGCGCGTCACTGATAGATCGATTTATTAGTGACGCGGGTTAAAAATATGAGTCACAGATAAGTCTTGTGACGTGTGTTCCTAGGACGGGTCACTGATAGTTGTACATATCAGTGACTCTTCATCATAACACGCGTCACAGATAAAAAATGCGACGCGTGTTTATAGACGCGTCAGTGATATGTACACATATTTGTGAGTCGTTTTCTGAAGTCGCATCACAGATAACTAGCACTAATCTTAATGCATTTTTTTGTTTCACTTTCTCTTTCCTCATAACACGGCTGAATATGATCTGCCATCAACCATTCGATCTCAGCCGTCCATCCCTTCGGTCTCTCCGCACTCCTCCGTCAGATGGCAGCCACCCCACCGGTTTCTGGAACCATCGGCGCCCTCCTCCGAGACTAGCCACGACCATCGTTATCCATCCGCTCTCACCCAAAAAAGTTCAAGAGACGAAAAAAAATCCCCACCTCGTCTGCTCTACGCCGCCGCCGCCGCATGCCGCTATCGCTCTCCCTCGGTGGAACGACCTTCGATCTACGTCGACATGCTGCTACTGCTTCCCGGCGACCACATGAATTGGCTAGTGGAGAAAGAGGCGAGAGTAACCACGAGTAAAGGGTCATGGGGAACGAAACTGGAGAAGCGCCGGTTCGACAGTACCGCCGAGGAAGCAGACGGCGACAACGTACTCCATGGAAGAGGACCAAGGTACCTTGATTCCTTCTCAACCACATCGATCTGGGTTTCTCCGTAGCATCTGCGCGTTCTTGTGGATCGGATCCCTAACCCCTGCTGCCAATTTGATGATAGGATGTACCCAATCATCGAGCATATGGAGCAATTCGTCTGTTTCTACTCCTCCAGAGTCATCATGGCGAGCAGCCAAGCAGTTTCGGGAACACACGGATAGCCGCACCAGGGCTCTGGCAAGAGAAAATGATGATACCCACTAGTAGGTCGTCTTTGCCAAGGCAAAGAGGGAGAGGTCCTCGTACCTTCTAGGTTCTGTGATTTACTAGTAGATGGAATTTGGAAATGTTGCCTGTGGTAGGCAGAAATATCATAGTTACTGATCAGATGTCTACTGCGTTGGACATTTGCGGTGATAGGTTGGTTGCAGTGATAATTTGATCGAAAAAGACTGTTTGAAATTATAAAATGGCAAATGTTTAATTTATCACAAATTTGGTTATTCTGGAAGCTGTATTAGACAAGATTAGTAATATTTGATAGAGTTATATAGCACTGCGTTTTACGATTTTTTGGATTTTGTTAAGTCTTCAGAGACAGTTACAGGAATCTACCATGTGAATTATTTCTTTAAAGCTTCCTGAGAGTTGTTTCATTCCCCTGAATTTCATAAAGTTCTGTTGTGTCTTCGTAAAAACAGTAGACATGCATGTATGGCTGATCTCCTTAATTAAAGGGATGTTCCTAATTAAAATTCATATTGTTCCACATGAATTTGCATTATGACTATTGTTCTATGTTTGCCACGTAAACTCATTTACTGATTCTAGTGTCGTCAGATACATTTCCTCCATATCTAACTGCTTTCATATCAGCGAGGTGTTGCTCAGGCAACGATGTTTACAGAATTGAAGCCTGCCTCTTGATGCTCGTTCCCTTTTGTTGTTTGCTACAATTTTAGTATGTTGTTGTTAGCTTGCTACTGGATTTAAAGAATATATTGCCTTCTCCCTTACAAACTTTACACTGCTTCATTTGCCTTGCAGGTTCGTGCCCATGCCATATAATGCAGGTTCATGAATTTTATTGCTACAAATGGGTTCCTCAGACTCCCTTATCCTGCTGCTCCTACCAGTCTTTGCTTAGGTATGCGTCCAACCTTGGGGTATGCAATTTGGAGTCGACTACTAATAATAAAATAATGCAAGCTATCTTCTTTCTTCTTAACAGGATGAACAACCATTACTGCAGTAGTGTTTCCCTGGTGCATTCAGTATGGGCTTCTAGTTCTGAAATACAATGCCATCCACCCTACCATACAGCCAAAAAGGATAATTGTCTTCTACATCCCGTGTGTACTTGATCTGTTTGTTTTTGTTATATCTGTACTGCACCTTATCATTTTCTCCATCTTTGGTTGACCTTCCAGACCTTATCATTTTCTCCATCTTTGGTTGACCTTCCAGACTTCAGTAATCTCCTAAACTAGGTATGAAAATTTGACCTGGTAATGTAATTTTTTAAATGTTAACTGCTATCTATGTTGACTGAATTTACAAACTGATGAGCTTGAAGTCGAGGGCTTTATCTGTGTTTCTCGTCACCTATCTGGATGTTTCTCATTTCTCCTATCATTATATGTGTTGAAATTTAATGTTAACCTTTGAACATAGAAGAGTGTTTTTCATATATTTAACAATTTGAATGGCAGCTTATTATAATATGTTTGCCTCAAATAATTTAACCACTTGAATGGTCACTCTATCAGTTAGCTGAAAATGGATAGTTAGCCTGTGTCACTCTATTAGTTAGTTTTTTTTATAAGTACTCTATTAGTTAGTTGAATCGCTACAACATGAACAACCCTCTTGCAATGCATGCACATCGACCATTAATGTACCTAGAGTATGATCTCTGTGATCTCTTTGTTAGCAATCAGTTTTTGTGTGTGTCGAGGTACCACCTTAACAGTCACTAGGAGGCTGCTTTATTATGAAATCCTAGGTTTCTTTATTAGCAACCCTGTACCATTGTTCAGTCTGACAGTCAGTCTCTGGTATCCTACTGTCTCAGTAGTAGTTTACTCTACAACATTATTTAAGTTCAACAGTTTATGGAATTGGTTCATAGAGATCTGTTAATGCATTCTGTTGTATGTTATTTTAGATAAGCAAAATCTGCTTGGAAGAATAACATGCTTATTTGACCTGTAAGTATTTTTCAACCACCTCTTATTACTTGCCAGGGAGGGGGGACACTGATAGCCAACTTATTTTCATTTTAGCTTTTTAGATGGTCAGAATTGTATACCTTGAGCAATTTCCTAGAAGTTGTGCAATTCACGTGTCTGTATTATTTTATTAGTTATTTTAATCTTTCTAGCTGGAGCCATTTTGTTGATGCATTCACATTTAGCGAAGTGACCTAGTGCTCTTAAATATGAAATAAAACTATACACATAATTTGAGTTATTTATCCTACCTTTTCTTTGCTTACAATTTTGAACAGTTTAGAGGAGCAGCATGAGAGGCCCCTTTTATCGATTTACAGAAGCAGTTTTAGCTTTGGTTCTTCGGCAAAAGCAGGTGGGCAGCAACACATCAGCAGCTAAGCATAATTCAGTGAAGTGCATCTGATGATACAATTTTTTTAGCTTGCTTCTAGCCAATACCTTAGATAAGAGCCAAGCTTTTGTACTGTTAGAAATCAAATCATGTAGTTATAGCTTATGTAATGTTCATTTATTGTTAGAATAGAAATCTTCTAGGGTGCGATTTTTCTAGTAGATGCTTTGTAGATAAGTTGTATCTGGAGTTTGTAAAGAATTTGACTACTGAAATGGATGTAATATTACATATGCGTAATATAGGACTAGGGTAGAGATTTTTTTTTGTTTTTGTAAATTATTATTAGTAACGCGTATTGGCAAAATGTGTCACTGTTAAGGTTCATATTGGTGACGCGTTTTGGTTGGACGCATCACTGATAGAGGTTATCAGTGACGCGTCTTGGCTGGACACGTCGCTGATAGGGGTTATCAGTGACGCGTTTTGGCTGGACGCGTCGCTGATAGGGGTTATCAGTGACACGTCTTGGCTAGACGCGTCACTGATAGGGGTTATCAGTGACGCATCTTTACGCCTCTCATCACAGACGCAAGATTAGTGACGCGTGTTTTCTGCGTCACTAATAACTCTCTACACGCGTCACTGATAAGTATTTTTGGCATAGTGATTGCTGATCCAATACATACAGACACTGTAACATCGAAGAAGCCACCTCCAATAATATATTGAGTCTACCATGGATTTTGCCATCATCATTGCTGATCCCGCAATAATTACCCTGATCAAGATCAAAATTTCATCAATCCGATCAAGAGTCAAAGTCGTCGTCTTCATCCACGACGTCTTCCAGCCGCACCGTCGAACCTGGTCATCACGTCTGATCGACCCCTATCGAACAGCAGCCACCAACCGCTATCAACCTGATCTCCACGTCTGGACAAATCTCTGATGATTGCAGCCCATTGGACGGTTCGAGCCACCCGCTCGAAGTTTCCAACTCCACCGATCGAGTCGTCGATCGCCGCCATGCTCCACCTTGCGCCATGTCCTTCTCCGGACACATCTGTGCAAGCTTTGCGCGGTGTAGAACATATCCATCGCACCTCTCGCGATCTTCTATGAATCTTGGCTCCGATACCACTTGTTAGAGTGCGCGGTTAGTTTCAGACCCGAACAGATCTGCTAACCAAAGAATGCGGAAGCATAACCCCCATAGAAGAAAATACGCAAACGAGAACGACACCAAGGCACGATGTTTTTTAACGAGGTTCAGCGATGAGCCTAATCCTCGGGGCATGACTATGGGCGCTCCTCCCCATAAAACAGCAGCTACACCGGCATCCGGGCGATCCCGCGGCCTCGCCGCCACCCAAACCAGCCGCCAAGTCGTCTCTCTTGGTTACAACAAGGGTTGCCTCATATTTATGGCCCCCTAGGATACAGAGTTCGACTCCAACTCTATCCTAGCCCCTAACACAACTCAAGTCCAATTGTAATCGGATTATACACATATTCGACACATATCTAACAATAATTATGAAAGCTCGGATACCTATGGCTCTAAAATTACTTTTATGAGACTTCACGTTTGATACGATTCTATGGTTGTGCTGGCTGTTTTTAACATGCATGGTTTCATCGTTAATGATTATTAAAGGTATATAACTCGGAAGCCTCTATATATAGAGAGAGGTTCGTCTTTACAAAGACAGTTGTCCGGCTAGCTCTATATATAAATCGATTTGTAAATACGGCTGGTTTTCCAGAAGTCATAAATTGGAGTTTTTTTAATCTAGGGAAGCCCCCACAACGTACTCTCGTCAGATTTTTTTCATGCACAGGCGGCCATGGGCTCCACCCACATAGTTTTAGAGACGGATCAAGATTCAGCCACCTCTATGAAACTATTTTTAAAGTCAGATTTTATTAAGCCGTCTCTACTTAAAAAATGCCTCCATGACAAAAGCTCATTTGTGTACTAGTGTATTTTTTGCTGATATTTCAATGCAAATATTTAAGTGGAAATTTAACATGAAAATGTCTGGACCTCATACTGTTGTAATAGTACCTGCTACGCACGTGTAATTGAAGGACTACTACTACATGGACAACCATTTCTTACTTGCTTGTAGTTGCTTGGTCTAGAAGTGTAAAATGTTTCTATGATTCAATTTTTTTTTGACAAAATCTAAGGTCTCCTAAACCAATACACTGAATGATTGTTTTTTAGATCATGACAACGAATCATTATTAGTGGCATATCAATTATGTCATCAGTTAGCTAGACAGATATGGTTTAATATAATCGTATCAGTTCAATTTTGGTGTTTGACTGACAGGTATATATGTCATTATCTATCCGGCTTGAAGTGTCCTAAATATCCCATAAAACCTTACAATTTGGCTTTTTAGAAATGGAATATGCTAACTTTTACATTGTTTTCAGCAATCAAGTGCTAATAAAAAACATAGGGAAGAAACACTTCGACGGAAGCTGTTAGCTTTTAGTGAGTCACAATATTAACAATTGGATATCCACAGGTTTAGCCCCAAATAACCACATGATCATGTAAACAAGAATAATATATAGCAATAATCATAAATAACAATTGTCAACAATATTAATTTATTTCATAAGGATTTCAAGACCGCTCGCGTCTGGTGAACTAATCTATTTTTAATAACACTTTGTAAAGGTCGTACATCTTTACCCATGAGTCGTGATTTGCCCTTTTGCCCAAGGTAGCTAGCCTTCTTGACCCACATCCAAGGAATATTGGCAGGGTCACTATTAAGTCTTTCAAAGGTTCTCCTAACTAGTTAGTGGCCGCTAGGTTTCTTTGGCAGGCAGAAATAGAGCCCCCTTCCAATATAACACACACGTGCAGTAGTACACATAGCAATAGAGGTCGCACTATATATCTCCATCATGGCAAACCCTTTTTGCGTCTTTCAGTAACCACCGACAAGCTAGAAAAGACTCCTCTATTGAACTAAAGCCTAAGACATATAACACACATGGTTGTACCGTAAGACCCGAGTTATCTCTTAAAGATAAGTTCTTAAGCCAAGTTGCTAAAATCACATTTTAACAATTATTACATATATCATTAGTCAAGTTACAAGATCATCATGGTTATTCAATTAGATCACTAGCATCTTCTACCCAATGCAAATCCCATAGGCGAGTGCTACATGGAGGGAGGAGGCACTGCATCACGGTGCGAAGAGTGCGGGGAGAAATGGAGGGACGCGGCCTCGGGCGTTCCGAGCGCACGGCAACGCGACGAAGACGGGGAGTGAGGTTGATGGTGGCGTTGACAAGGTGGTCGACACGGCAGTGAAAGGGGACGCGGGGTCGACATGTCAGTGGGAGGAGGCATCACCGGACGCAGGTGTTTTGCCTATTGCCAAAGGCACTCGGCAAAGGCCCAATTGCACTAGGCAAAACCTTTACCGAGTGTCGCACTATGCAAAGAGCTCTCTGCACAAAAAACTAATCGACAAAGAGGTCTTTGTCGAGTACCATTTGTTGGACACTCGACAAAGAAAAACACTATACAAAAAATCTAAAAAGTAGCAATTTTTAATAGGGGAAGTGTCCCAACGGCCAGTGCCTGCGCGTGTCCTCCTCTATCGGCAGTCACGACATTTTTCGTACAAATTTCACAGCTTTGCGGGCCTACGTGATTCGAACCTATGACCAATCCCTCGCGCGAAGCTTCCTCTACCACTGCACTATACACTCACATGTGTCCATACTCCGTTTCGTTTCCCTACGCATTATACTAAACTGAGTGTAATTTGCTTATTTGAAGCCCTTAGTGAATTCAAATAAAAAAAATTATCCACTATAAAGTTTCATAACTTTTCAACATCTACAACTTTCATTTTGCTAGCTTTTCGTTCTGAGGTCATTTTCAAAAATTTGAATTTTAAATTTGAGAATTTGAAACATAGTTTTCGTTGACGATTTCAAATCAAGAAGTTGTTAACTATAAAGTTTAATAACTTTTTGAGATCTCCAACTTTTATTTTTGAAAAATTGATTTCAAATTAGAAAGTTTTCAACTTTCATAACTTTTTAATATCTACAACTTTTGTTTTGGTCATTTCTCCATTTGAGGTCTTTTGAAAATTCGAATTTTAAATGTTTAAATTCAGACGCAGTTTTGCATTACAAGACGACTTCAAATTTAAAAGTTGTAAACTACAAACTTTCATAACTTCTCAAGATCTAGAATGTTTATTTTGGTTGTTTGACCATTTATATATCCAAGATTATGGTCCTAACATTATTCACAAATCTTATATATCACTCTTGTAGTTTCATAAACTACCAGAAAGATATGTGAGATTTGTGAACAAATTTATTTTTAATTTATCAAATGAAAAAATCATCAAAACAAAAATTATTCATCTTGATGCGTTAAACAACTTTGTAGTTGAATTTTTTCATTTGAATTAATTTCCTACTTCAAAATGTGATTTGAAAATTGACTTTACCGACTATAGAAAAACACTGGGTAAAGAGCTCTTTGCCGAGTGTTAAAAAAGACACTAGGCAAAGAGCTCTTTGTCGAGTGTTAAAAAAGAATACTAGGCAAATAGCTCTTTGTCAAGTGTAAAAAAAAGACACTCAACAAAGCAACCTTTGCCTAGTATTTTTCTTTGTCGAGTACGACACTCAACAAATAAGCGGTTTGTCTGAGTGCCCAATATATTTGGCACTCGGCAAAACATTTTGCACCAGACAAAGATCCTATTTTCAGTAGTGAGGCTGCCGTAATCACGGTAGAAAGATCAGTGGTCACACGATTGAGTAGTGGTTCTATTCAGCCACATCTCACGTCATCGGATTCCTAGCTCATTGACATATATGCTGTGTGTGATAATTAATGTGATTGGTCGTGTCACTGGGAAGCAAATGGTTCTATCTGCAGTCATCCCACAGATTTCAGCTTAGTTGGGTAACGCCTATTTATTCGATAATAATTAATAATCGTCCGCACATGATGGAATGACATATATATTTGCCACGAATTGTTTACGCACGTGATTGGGTACGACATACGTTGGGCTGCAAAAATTGAATTACCATCCAAACCACACCTGAGTGTACGTTTTCTATTCCTGTTAAAAATGATACAATGTCAGTTAGGACAAATTGTGAAAATAAATAACACTAGTACACAAAATGTTTTCAGCGATGCCACCTATTTTTAACAGAGACGGTTCAAATAGCACACTGCCTCTAACCATTCTGTAGAGGCCACGCGGAAAAAAGATCTTTAGAGGCAGTTCACTTAAGAAAACAGTCTCTGAAAACGGTCCCATTTTCAGGGGCGGTCTCATTTTCAGGGGCGGTTTCCTTACTCTAAAGATCGTTTTTGAGGTGCGGTCGTCCTTGGTGAACCGACACTGAAAATCCTTGTTTTCAAAAACAGTTTGTTAGGCCAATCTCAGTGGTGAGTTTCATTGTGTTGTTTCCAAGGGTGTCATGTCATATGAAATAAAATGAAACTTGAATGAAACTGTCCATTGAGTGAGAGTTTCATTCTATAGTTTCATATGTATTTAATTTCATGACTCATAGAGAGTTGGTAATCGTGTCAAGAGAGTTTCATCTAGATGAAACTCATTTCTTCTCTCACTTCATAAATACACCGTCATGTCATCAAATATGCCTATGTGGCAACCTGTTTAATGCAAATGAAACTCATATGACTCTCCCATTGAGATTGGCCTTAAAAGATGTGTGTTTTCTAGTGAGAAAATACCAACCCTATACATATGAGAGAACCATGGTAGGCTGAGGCACGCAAGCGATAAAAAATGCATATCATTAATCCTTTTTGAGAAAACGATAAATGTAGGCCGGCTAGAGTGTAGTATTCACGTTTGAAACCAGGGTGTCATTGCCACATGACATAATTGTATGTCCATTTCTTGATTATTAAATAGCTGTATGTCCATGAGCGGGGTAGGCTCAGCATTCAGATATGGTGGTACTACATCGTCATTTATTATGTTTCATGACAGGATCCTTAATTCCAAAGATGATACCTCATCATGCTATTATGAAGGACCGAAAGAGTCAAACCAGGCGACCAGAGGGGGGGGGGGGTGAATGGGAGCCTCAAAAATTTCTTCACAGAAAATAAGGCCTCTGTCCCAATAAAAGCAACCCCCAAAAACTCCAAACAAAACCGTGATGCCCACGACCCTTGGAAGAGGGTGGATGATCCCTGAGATCACAGCGAGGCACCACTGACCAGAAAACCGCAAGCGAACCAAGTGAAAGACTGAGCCACGAGGCCTCGGGGCGAAACTCCGATTCGCCCGAGGTTTGGAAAGGCCTCAGGCCAAAGTAGCGATTCGCCGAGGCTGAGGCCAGAGAGAGAGGCCTCGGAGCAAAACTCCGACTCGCCCGAGGCTGAGGCTCGAGAAAGGTCTCAGAGTGAAACTCCGACTCGCCCGAGGCTGAGGGGACCTCGGAAAGAGTTCCGATTCGTCCGAGGCTCAAGAGGCGTCGGGAAAAGTTCCGCCTCGCCCGAGGGTGGTCTCAGTTCACTCGAGTGGCTCCGTACGAAGGAGGCCTCGGCACGTTCCGACACCCGAGCCTGCTGCGAACTGCTCCCGCAGAAGCTCGAGTCTGGACGTGTTTTCCCGAAAAGCAAATCCTCAAGAACTCGATCAAAGCACAATCCCAAGTTCCCAAACTTGGAGAAGAAGATCACTGGGTAGTTAGAAGACTATCCCCAAAAATCATCTTCTCAGAACCAAGAACCGGGGAAATCAAAAAGGGAAAGTGGATGAACAAAAAGTGCCACGAAAACGAAATCGTCCCGATCTATTCGATCATGAGGAGTTAGATAAATTCCTTTGGTCAGAGTGACCTCCTCAATGATACGAACAAACTGATTCAAACGGATTTCGCAAAGACACAGTGAAGAGAGAGATCGAGCAACGAGGAAAAAACGAGCAGAGCCAAAACGCGATGAACACAGTGCACAACACAGCCAATCGGAGGGCTCGATCCAAGAACACAGTGCACAGCACGAGTCTGCTCGGAAGGATGAGGATATGGCCTCACTTCCTTGAACCAACTGAACACAGAACAAGTTCTTCTGTGGATCTCAACTAGCTACCAGCAGGGAATGGGAGAGCAGGAAACCCTAGAAACAAAAGCAACTAACTGAGATAGGAAGGGAGGAGGGTGTCTCCCTCTATTTATACTACAACTAGCCTAAGTCTATTTCCTACTCTACCCCTCTCTACTCTAAGTACAGAGCAAGCCAGCCAAACCCTAAGGCTAATACTGGACTAACTCAAGTGGTAGGTGTATCCGACGGCCACGTCCGCACAACTCGTCCGCGTTGTCTCCGCGCAACCTTCCGATTGCCGCCACGTGCCGCCTTTGCTTGTACCCCCGGTTTTGAGGCCCAAACGGGAAACCAACCACTGCCCGAGTTTTGAGGCAAACTCGGAAACCATCCAGCCCAGGTTTTGAGGCTCAACCTGGAAACCGTCCAGCCCAGGTTTTGAGGCTCAACCTGGAAACCGTGCACCCGAGTTTTGAGGCCCAAACTCGGAAACCGTCCACCCGTTGGTTTTTCCCTGGCTCAACCAACAAACCGGAGCTGTTGTAGAGGGATGCACCTCCCGTGCACCCCATCCACCGACACGTGTCCCCAGGTTCTCGACCTGAGCAACACATGTCCGCACTTCTTTGCTTGTCGTCGTCACAGGCTGCCAGCTTCCACAGCTGATCCTCAGGTACTCCGGTCCCTCAGTCCAAGCCTCACGTCTGCCCTTCACCGCTCGGTACATTGGCATGGCACGTCCGCCGCACGGCACGCCCATCCTTCACCGCACCCGGTCCGTCAGCACAGCACGTCTCAACTTGACCTTCACCTACCCTCGATCCCTGTCTCCGTGCTCGACACCTGCACAACACAAGCCAAAGAACATGCGCATTATCCCTGTTGACAATCACTCATCACTCAGAGACCCGGCATACACCCATGTATCCGCAATCTCCCCCTTGATGAGTGCATTGTCAACTACACACAAATCATAATAAAGAAAGTGAAAGAAAGAAAGAGAGAGGAAGGAGAGGAGAAAACTCAACCAAATGACCCAAAAGCATAGCAAAGCCGAAGAAGGTCAGGTGGTAAGAGCAACAGAACTTGGTCCCCAAAGACATGGGCAACGGCTCGACGCAACCAAGCAAAACAAAGCTAGCCCTCAAGAAGAGGTAGAACAGGCTCAACACGCTAGCAAATACCAGTTGGAAAATCAGAGCAAAATGCTAGTCCCTCAAGAAAGAGGCAACGGCTCAACACAACTAGCACAGAGAAAGCTCGACACCAACGCTTAACAGCCTGCAAAACATGGCTCGAGGCTCGAGGCTTAGCCAGCAAGAAGGCAAGGCTCGAGGCGCTCGAGGCTGAGGCTCGAAACAGGGGCTCGAGGCCGAAGCTCGAGGTCGAGGCTCGAGGCTGGGGCTCGAGGCAAGGAGCTCGAGGCAGGGGCTCGAGGCCGAAGCTCGAGGTCGAGGCCCGAGGCTGGGGCTCGAGGCAGAGCAGAACCAGACGAGCTCCTCGAGCAGAAACAGACGAGCTCCCCCTCGAAAAATGGCAAAGCCTCGAGGCTGCGATCAACAGCACAGCTCGAGACCGAGGCTCCCTTTGCTCCCCCTTGACCAGTGCAAGCAACATCCAGGGAACATATGATTTGCAAAAATTCTCCCCCTTAGTTGAGAATGCACTTATCAAGATAAAAATGGTCTCCCCCCCTTCCAGCATGCAAAAGAAGTCAAGGATGCAAGTTAGGAGCTTCAGGCTTATAGTCAAAAGAATGCAACATGCTCCAAACAGTATAGCCCGAGGGTCTCAACAGATACATACGGGCTCAGCGAAGGCTCAGACTGATCACTGTATCCGAAATATAAGCCAAATGAGCAATAGTGAGCAGTTTTGAGTCAGGAAAGAATATCACCATTAAAATAGCACTAACAAAAGTAGACAGGAGTCTGTACAGGTGCTAAACATGTATACAAGGTGAACTACCCTAGCACAGTTCAATCATCATGCGTAGGAATGAAGCATATACTTGTGATTTCATGTAGATATCGGAGTTGCAGCGGTGAAAATGCACAAGTTTAATTATTTGCATGATTGTGCGAGAGGTTGAAAGCTTGTCTTTGCCTTACTTTTCAACCGAGCGAAGCCTATGCCGAAGCAATCAGAAGCTAAAGCTACGGTTTCGGTCATACACTACACGGCTCAAGTTTAACTCTGGTGGTGCAATGGAAACTGTCTCGATACCGTGATGTGTTGACAAGCAATCCCATCTCGATCTTTTCTGTGTACTAATACTTGGTTCAAAATTTTAGACATGATGAATGAACAGACCAAGCAAGTAAAGACTCAGAACTAGAGACATAGCAACCTAGCATATATGAAAAAGCGCGAGTTAACTCAACACAACCTACACATGCTAGTTGCATATCTCAATGGTGAACATTTTCAGATTTAATTTATTTAGCAAATTCACCATCTCAATATAGCTCAGCTCACAACATGTACTCGTGATCAGAAAGAGCATAAGCGGACCGAAACTCGAGGCTAGGCCGAGGCCGAGGCTCGAGGCCGAGACTGAGGCTCGCGGCCGAGACTGAGGCCAAGGCAGACAGGCTCCATCATAAGCCTCGGATCAGACTGAATAGAGCGTAAAAACATTCAAGTGATTATAAGAATGAGGCTCAGAATGTATGCTAAAATGTACAAGAAAAACAAAGAGGTCAGTCTGTACACCTCAAAATGTTTCCCCCATCTAAAAAGGGAAACAGACACCAAGCTCACCCCTCAACCGATTAAGGTTGATTCGTCTAAAGGCTTGGTAAAAATATCGGCCAGTTGATGATGAGTATCGACATGGCGAAGGTCGATATCACCCTTCTCCTGGTGGTCTCGCAAAAATGAAAGCGCACATCAATGTGTTGGTCTTCGAGTGAAGCACGGGGTTCTTAGCAACGCTAATAGCACTCGTGCTGTCACAAAGCAAAGGAACTCGAGAAAAGCTCAAACCAAAATCACGCAAAGTGGCCATCATCCAGAGTAACTGGGAGCAACAGCTAGCCGCAGCAACGTACTCAGCCTCCGTGGTAGACTGGGCGACACTAGACTGCTTGTGAGAAGACCACGAAACAAGGAAGAACCGATAAATTGGCAAGTCCCAGAAGTGGACTTGCGATCAATACGACACCCAGCAAAATCGCATCAGAATAACCGCAGAGGAGAGAATGGATGAGGCCGAATACCATATACCGAGCTCGGCGTGTGTGAACGAGGTACTGAAGACCTCTTCACGGCCTGACGGTGAGAGGCGCGCGGCGAAGCTGAAAGCGGTGCGCACAGACACACCGCGACTGAATGTCCGGGCGTGTCGCCGTCAGGTAGAGGAGCGACCAATCATGCGGTACTCCTCTGGTCCACTGCCTCTCCATTCGCATCGGCATCTAGGGCAGTCGTCGTCGACATGGGCGTCGGTAGAGGCTTGGCCTCACCCATGTCGAACCGCTTCAGCAAGTCCTTGGGTACTTGCCCTGATGCACAACGTTCCCTCTCGGGTTTGCTTAATTTGCAACCCGAGAAAGAATGTAAGCTCCCCATCAAGCTCATCTCAAACTCCCTGCTCATGGTATCTGCAAACTTGGCAACCAAAGCGTGAGAAGAAACCACCGAAAATGATATCATCCACGTAAATCTGGACCAAGAGGGTGTCTTTGCCTTGCCTGAGGAGAAAAAGCGTTTTATCTACACATCCCATTTTAAAACCCTTAGTAAGCAAAAAGGTTTTTAACCTATCATACCAGGCTCTAGGGGCTTGTTTCAGACCATATAAAGCTTTGTGAAGTTTAAAAACATGGTTCGGAAACTTGGGATTTTCAAAACCGGGGGGCTGCTCAACATACACTTCCTCTTCTATGTAGCCGTTTAAGAAGGCACTCTTGACATCCATTTGAAACAATTTAAAACCTTTGGATGCAGCAAAAGCCAAGAGTATCCTAATAGCCTCCAATCGAGCTACAGGAGCAAAAGTCTCCTCATAATCTATTCCCTCCTTCTGACTATAACCCTTCGCTACAAGCCTGGCCTTGTTTCTAACAACTTGGCCGTCCTCTCCTTGCTTGTTTTTGAAAACCCATTTTGTCCCAATAGGCTGACAGTCAGGTGGAAGTGGAACTAGAACCCAAACCCGATTTCGTTCAAAATTCTCTAACTCCTCATGCATGGCATTGACCCAGTCTGGATCCGTCAAAGCGTGTCCAACATCTCGGGGCTCAAAATTAGCGACAAAAGCAGAGTGAGCAAAGTGCGAGATTTGCTGAGACCTGGACCGAGTGACTCGGTCGTTGAGGCTGCCGATCATCTGCTGTGGCGGGTGCCGTCGCTGGATGTGCTGCGGAGCCTCCCTGGCCGAGGTGGCCTCGGCTTCAGCCTCAGCAGCAGCTGGTGCCTCCCCGGGTACAAAAGGTACCGCACGGGATGGCGGATCCCACGGCCCTCAGGAAGAGGAGGTCTCGGGGCCGTGGATCGTCGTCGAGGCTTCTCTATGAGCCTCAGCGAGTGGAGGGGGTGCTGGACCGTCCATACCCTCTGCAGGGTCGTCCATACCCTCGGCACCCTCCTCCTGGTCATCAAAAAGAGGCTCGCCGACCTCATGATCACCTGCACGCTCAAAACGAGAAGAAGGACAAACGAGAGTCTCGTCGAAGGTGACATCTGATGTCTCCATGACTCGGTTAGTGTCAAGGTTAAGTACACGATAAGCCCGTGTGTGAGTGCCATAACCCAAAAACACACCGTCTGAGGAACGTGACTCAAATTTGTCCAGGTTGCCTTTCTTTAAAATAAAACAGTGGCAACCAAATACTCTAAAATAACTCACTTTAGGTTGGCGACCAAAACGCAACTCATAAGAAGTCTTTTTCAAGAACGCTCTCAGAAAAATGCGATTTGAAATATAGCACGCAGTGTTTATAGCCTCGGCCCAGTAGCGCCTAGGAGTCCTGTGCTCGTCGAGCATTGTCCTGGCCATCTCAACAAGGGTCCGATTTTTCCTCTCTACAACACCATTTTGTGGCGGTGTGTAGGGGGAAGAGAACTGGTGCTCCAAACCTAGAGAGTTACAGAACTTTTCAAAATCCGAATTTTTAAATTCAGAGCCATTATCACTTCTAATAGCTCGCATCGAGTTCAAAGGGAACTCGTTCTGTAGACGTAAAATCAGATTGCGAGCAAAGGAAAAAGTCTCGGTCTTCTCAGCTAAAAAGAAGACCCACGAATATCTCGAAAAGTCATCGACAACGACCAAAACGTACCACTTGCCACCAACCGAGCTCACCCGAGCTGGACCAACAAGGTCCATGTGTAAAAGCTCTCCAGGGTGCGAGGTCATGACCTTAGTCACTGGATGGTGGGGAGCAGCAACCATCTTTCCGTGTCTGCAAGAGTGACAAACTAGATCCTTCTCCACCGAAAGCTTGGGCAATCCTCGGATTAGGCCAAGTGAGCTAAGTCTTGCAAGCAAGTCGAAGCTTAAATGACCGAGCCTCCTATGCCACTTCCAGAGATCAGAGGAGGAAGGACTAGCCAAAAGACAGCGTGAAGTGCCAAAAGACTCCGAGAAATTCGCACAAAAGACTTTCCCAAAGGGCGAAATTAGACATACTAGATTGCCCTGAGGGTCCAAAATACGACCGAGATTCGGTTTAAAACGAATCTCATAGTCATCGTCAAAAAGTTGCGAAACAGAAAGCAAGTTAAAATGCAAGTTAGAAACAAGAGCAACATCGCGCAACACGAAGTGCTCATTAACCCGCACTGATCCGCGGGACAATACTTTACCTTTACTATTGTCGCCGAAGGTTATGTACTCCTTTCCGGCAACAGGACTAAGGCTGGAGAACCACTTGGCGTTTCCGGTCATGTGCCTCGAACAACCGGAATCCACCAACCAAACGTCCTCCAACCGTCTTACCTACATCAATAAAAAGACATAGGGTGAGCATACGGTCCAACACTGGGGTTAGTGAAATAAGGGGAATACCAGTGTTGGGCCGGCTGCTCAAAAGAATGGTTAGGATAAAAACCATTCCTAAACTGTCTACGAGAGGAGCGATCACCATGCTGAGGAAAACATGGTCCGCTAGGGAAGGAGCGCTCACTGCAATGCTCAAACTGCAGTGGGAAATAACGCTCAACAAAGCCTCTGTCACGGGGTCCGTCAACTGCAAAAGCAGGACCCCGTCGGGCACGCTCTCTACGAGGCTTACGCCTGGGAGCCTGAGGCTCGATATGCTGCCGAGGCTCTGGACCTCTAGGTCGAGGCTCTCTCCTTGGAGCCTTCTGTCGCTGAGGCCTGGGTGCTCGAGGCTGAGGCCTGTGAGCACGAGGCTGAGGCCTCGAGGCTCGAGGCTGAGGCTGAGGCTGAGGCCTCGGGGCTCGAGGTCGAGGCTGAGGCCTCGATATCTGAGGCTGAAGCCTCGAAGCTTGAGGTCCTGAGCCCCTGGACCTGTCAGCGGGCCTCGGCGCCCCTTTCTTGGCACGGCGCACTTCTCTCCTGCGCCTAAAACAGAACTCGCTCAAGTGACCATCTCTCCCACAAAAATCACACTGGTACCTCACCATACGCACAGGAGGTTGTTGGTACACAGGGCTGTGGGTGTGGCTCACTTTGCCCTTCTGCGGCAAGCACTCCCCCTGGATGGGTGGCATTGTGTCGAGCTTGTTTTTGAGGTGGCTCGGCTTAGGTGCCCACACTTGGTTCTTGGGAGGATCTCTCGAGGGTTCCTCAAACACCCCATCCTTGGTGATAGGCTTCAGAGGCTCTTTGGGTGGAAGCTTGGTCAGTTTGGGAGTAGTGGTGGAGTTCGGCTTCTCACTGGGATTTAGACCACTCGACTCTCCAATCTTCCCAAAAGCAGAAAGATCGACACCCAGAGCAAAACCTACACCAGGAGCACCAGCAGCTCGCTTAAATTGGGAGATCATCATCCCGAGCTGCGGCTCACTACAGGAGACCCATGACAAGATGGTCCGAAGGTATGTGTTTTCTTCCTCGGTTTGCATCTTGTCATGCTTGACATTCGCAATCTCCATCTCCAGACCCTCACACAAAGCACACCTTGCGACACAAGTGCTATCTGAGTTGGCCTCCTCAAGAGACACAATCTTGGCATTCTTCTCTGCCAACTCAGTTTGCAAGACAGGACAAGTCTTGCACGCACCCAATAGCTGAGGCCTAGCACGGAGCTCATCCACCTCTCCAACCAGCGCAGCATACTTACCCCTCAAGGTGAGAAGGTCAGTCATGTGCGCTGTGCATGACTCACACTCAGCCTCCTCCGACACGACTACGGTGGACCGAGCGAACTCCAGCTCTTTCACCGTGTCCTCCCACTTCTGCCTAAACTCCTTGCGCTCTCTAGCAGCACGCCTAAGCAGTTTATCTTGGCTAAGGAGGGCAGCAGTAAGCTTCTCTACCTCAGCAGAGAGCTCGTCGTGGGTGAGCGATACCTGGGAGGCGTCGTCGTCGTCGTTCCGAGGGTTGCGCTCCAGCTCGCCTCTGACCTCGTCGCTGAGCGCCATGGTGCAGAGGCCGTCGTCGTCGGCGAAGAAGCAGAGGCCGTTCAGCTGGTCCTCGATCCTCTTCTTCTTCTCGGACTCGTCATCGCTCGAGGAGGCGGAGTCGTCATCCGAGCCGTCGACGTCGCTGAGCGTGGCGAAGAACGCGCGCTGCTCAGCCTGGGCCTTCTCCAAGTACTTCTTCTTGATGTACTCCTTGTTGAAGCCGCCCCTCTTCTTGTGCCTCGGAGGGACGTACTTCTCCTTGCGCTTGCTGGAGTCGTACTTGTGCCCATGATCGCCCTTCCCCAGATGCTTGTTCTTCTTGGGGCAGTTGGCGATGAAGTGGTCGGGGTCGCCGCATTCGTAGCATCCCGAGCGTCCTCCTCCGCGACGACGGTTCATGCGGTTGTTGTGGAACCGCGTGAACCGGTTGGCAAGCAAAGCCAACTCGTCATCCCCCAAAGACTCCAGCTGCTCCTCGGTGACGGAGAAAAGAGAGGCAAGAGCAACGCCACCAGAGGAGTTGGAGGAGCCAGACACCAAAGCCATAGTCGGGCCAGAAGGGTTCGAATAAGCAGCCCTCGACATGGCGTCGATCTCACTGGACTTGAGCTTACTGAAGAGCTCGTCGCAGGTGAGGGTCTCATAGTTAGGTGATTCGATGATCGCCTGAACCTTGGAGTCCCACACCGAACGGTCAAGAGTGTGCAAAAGCTTCAAAGCACGCTCATGATCGTCAAAAGGCAACTGCTCTCTGTTAGCCCTCATCCTGTTGACAATCACCTGAAAGCGAGCGAATAAACTTTCTATGCTCTCGCTAGGTTGATGTCGAAAGTTCTCATACTCTCTCTTAAACGACTCATAGAGTCGGGTTTTGACTTGAGAGGTACCCTCATGAAAACGCATGAGGGTGTCCCAGATCTCCCGAGCCGTAGAGAGGTGAGAAACGCGGTCAAACTCTCCCATGCTCAAACAAGAAAAGAGAGCATTACGGGCTCGGCTATTGGCATCGTGCTCATCAATTTGCTGTTGAGTGACACGAGCAGCCAAGACCACGTAATCAGCGTTGTTGCAAATCTCCCAAACAGAAGAGCCCATGCTCTGGAGATAGGCCGACATGCGTATCTTCCAATACGCATAGTTCGTCCCATCAAAAAACGGCGGTTTGCCCACGCCGCGATCCATGTCGCCTTCTGTGGATCTGGAACCGGCTAAGGTGGAAGATCCTTAACCTGCTCCGATACCAATTGAAGGACCGAAAGAGTCAAACCAGGCGACCAGAGGGGGGGTGAATGGGAGCCTCAAAAATTTCTTCACAGAAAATAAGGCCTCTGTCCCAATAAAAGCAACCCCCAAAAACTCCAAACAAAACCGTGATGCCCACGACCCTTGGAAGAGGGTGGATGATCCCTGAGATCACAGCGAGGCACCACTGACCAGAAAACCGCAAGCGAACCAAGTGAAAGACTGAGCCACGAGGCCTCGGGGCGAAACTCCGATTCGCCCGAGGCTTTTGGAAAGGCCTCAGGCCAAAGTAGCGATTCGCCCGAGGCTGAGGCCAGAGAGAGAGGCCTCGGAGCAAAACTCCGACTCGCCCGAGGCTGAGGCTCGAGAAAGGTCTCAGAGTGAAACTCCGACTCGCCCGAGGCTGAGGGGACCTCGGAAAGAGTTCCGATTCGTCCGAGGCTCAAGAGGCGTCGGGAAAAGTTCCGCCTCGCCCGAGGGTGGTCTCAGTTCACTCGAGTGGCTCCGTACGAAGGAGGCCTCGGCACGTTCCGACACCCGAGCCTGCTGCGAACTGCTCCCGCAGAAGCTCGAGTCTGGACGTGTTTTCCCGAAAAGCAAATCCTCAAGAACTCGATCAAAGCACAATCCCAAGTTCCCAAACTTGGAGAAGAAGATCACTGGGTAGTTAGAAGACTATCCCCAAAAATCATCTTCTCAGAACCAAGAACCCGGGGAAATCAAAAAGGGAAAGTGGATGAACAAAAAGTGCCACGAAAACGAAATCGTCCCGATCTATTCGATCATGAGGAGTTAGATAAATTCCTTTGGTCAGAGTGACCTCCTCAATGATACGAACAAACTGATTCAAACGGATTTCGCAAAGACACAGTGAAGAGAGAGATCGAGCAACGAGGAAAAAACGAGCAGAGCCAAAACGCGATGAACACAGTGCACAACACAGCCAATCGGAGGGCTCGATCCAAGAACACAGTGCACAGCACGAGTCTGCTCGGAAGGATGAGGATATGGCCTCACTTCCTTGAACCAACTGAACACAGAACAAGTTCTTCTGTGGATCTCAACTAGCTACCAGCAGGGAATGGGAGAGCAGGAAACCCTAGAAACAAAAGCAACTAACTGAGATAGGAAGGGAGGAGGGTGTCTCCCTCTATTTATACTACAACTAGCCTAAGTCTATTTCCTACTCTACCCCTCTCTACTCTAAGTACAGAGCAAGCCAGCCAAACCCTAAGGCTAATACTGGACTAACTCAAGTGGTAGGTGTATCCGACGGCCACGTCCGCACAACTCGTCCGCGTTGTCTCCGCGCAACCTTCCGATTGCCGCCACGTGCCGCCTTTGCTTGTACCCCCGGTTTTGAGGCCCAAACCGGGAAACCAGCCACTGCCCGAGTTTTGAGGCCAAACTCGGAAACCATCCAGCCCAGGTTTTGAGGCTCAACCTGGAAACCGTCCAGCCCAGGTTTTGAGGCTCAACCTGGAAACCGTGCACCCGAGTTTTGAGGCCCAAACTCGGAAACCGTCCACCCGTTGGTTTTTCCCTGGCTCAACCAACAAACCGGAGCTGTAGAGGGGATGCACCTCCCGTGCACCCCATCCACCGACACGTGTCCCCAGGTTCTCGACCTGAGCAACACATGTCCGCACTTCTTTGCTTGTCGTCGTCACAGGCTGCCAGCTTCCACAGCTGATCCTCAGGTACTCCGGTCCCTCAGTCCAAGCCTCACGTCTGCCCTTCACCGCTCGGTACATTGGCATGGCACGTCCGCCGCACGGCACGCCCATCCTTCACCGCACCCGGTCCGTCAGCACAGCACGTCTCAACTTGACCTTCACCTACCCTCGATCCCTGTCTCCGTGCTCGACACCTGCACAACACAAGCCAAAGAACATGCGCATTATCCCTGTTGACAATCACTCATCACTCAGAGACCCGGCATACACCCATGTATCCGCATATTATGCTACCATGACGGGATCCTTATTATGTTTCAGCTATTATCCCTTATGTATGACCTGATTATTCTCCTGCAGATCATGAATAAACACCTCATCATGACTTCTAAAGATGGTACGACCCCATGATCAGGACTGAAATAACCTTTTAGTTTGAATAAGAATTGTGGACTATGGTACAAATTTACTCCAGCCATCATTCTTTTTTGTTCCATTGTCTAATCCATGTGCTAAGCCGAGAAATCAAACGATTTGCAAAAAAAAAAAAAAAAAGAGAGAGAGCCAGCTTATAGAGGGGGTAAAGCCCACTTGTTGAGAATGCATGGAGCCTTGACTGTGTTTTGTTTGCCCATGATGAGGGCTATTTCCCTTGTACAAAAAGTTCTCTTTTCTCTATCTTAATTCAAGGGCAGAGTTCCTGCCGTTAAGTTCAAAAAGAAAATCAAACGCTAAGAATGTTGTATCCCCTCTTCGCTCCTCCCTCTATGTGCTAACTTCATGTATGCACGCCCCACCTCTATATGCATGCACATATATAGCTGTATTTATTAATTTTATGTCCATGGGTTACTAGCTACATCATCATTTATTATTTTGCATAATGTGCTCCTTAGTTCTTTCGTCTATAAATATGAGCTCTTGCACATCGGAGGTGAGCGATTCAGAGGTGTTCCAAACAGAGACATGTAAGACCCCCATTAGGCATAGGACACATCAGGAGCGCTGTTGCACTACGGTCTGGGATGGATACGGATGGTACGGCAACTGAGAAGACCATGAATGGGATGAAGGCTCACACAGTCTACACGAATAAAGTGCCTTTCTGAATACATGGAGGCAGGTGGATCTGAAGTATCAGAAGCTGAATGCTGACTTGCTGAGTTGAGCGGACTCAAGTTCCTGAAAATTTCTGATGGCTGTCGTCTGCTTGTAAGGAAGGGTTCGAGACAGATGCTAAGGCCTTGAGATATGGGGCCACAGTGAACTGTATTGGGATATATATGACTGAGATGGGATATCTGTTGAGTATAGCATGGATTGTATGGTACATTAAATTTTGGAAGCATGCTAATTAACGGATCAAGTGGAGTGTTGAATATCAAATTCTTTCTCAGAAAAAAATTGCTCAAAAAAAATAAGGGTCGGAAAACTGATAGCACTTATTCGAATTACAACATATTTGTAAATGTTAAAACAAGAATACAGATATTCCTACCCATATCCTCTTTTGAACATGGCTCTCATTTCTAACAGAGGTGGATGACATAGGAAACTTCCTGTATGTATGGAAAAGAGCATTGTAGCTTACAAACAAGCCCAAGAAATACATTTTCAGTGGTGGTATCTAGCATGTAGTTTGCATTTCCACGACACTGTCGTCGACCTAACTTGTTTGGTTATTATTATATCTTCCAGCTAAAACGCAGTGAACGAAAGCGTCATTGTTGTGGACTCGTTGTATGAGAAAACAAACATTCCTTTTGGCATTTCACTATTTGTCTCATTTTGCCGATGAATACACATATTCTTGAGGTATTTATTTCTGGTGTATAAAGAGCCCTGTCTAGAATACAATTTTATTCTTGAGTTATCAAACGCTACAAATCTACATATCCCAGAAAGATATGATGCTTTCTAGCATCGTTGAACTTCAAACATAAAACAAGAAAAGTTGAGCAAACATCAATGACTACTGCTTTGAATTTGGATTTTGAATGAAGACTTGGACTACAGACTACAGACGAGTTCAACACTCCAGTAATTGATCAGCCATTTTACTAGGGCGCCTTCTGTTTTGTCTGTTCAGAAGCCATTTTACTAGGGAACCACTATTCAGAGTCGGACGACGGACATTTAGTTTATTATAGTAACAAATTTGAACATTAGTCTAACAGAGAGCTAAACAGCTATCCAAAGCAAACACAAACAGAAAGAACAGGACTCGGGGGTTTAGCTCTCTGTTAGACTAGTTTTCTTTCTGGTAGACTAGATCAACTCCCTCCTCTTCCCTTCTTCGACTCCCCTGCTGTAAGTTCCCCTCTGGTACTTGTTTCCTTTCTTTTGTTCAATATATTTTTCCCACCGTGGGGATCTCCCCCACGGTATTTTACGTCAAAAAAACAAATTTGAACATTTATGTAGTTGTAGTTGCAAGGAAAACTGGAATATATATATATATATATATATATGCACATAAACATACTTCTAGCTCTTGGGATTGACAGAGCTTACTTTTAGCTTCTAAACATTTAGTTTGAGAGGTATTTAGGAGTTTTCTTTATGCTGAGTGGCTGGGATAGCAGGACGTTCAACCGTTGGCGGTGGCTTAGTGGCACGAAGCGGCCAGGCAGGCACCGCCACACCACAAGGGACATGACAGTAATTGGAGCAGAAGCAACACATTCTGATGTCATGATCACCGCGTGGCTTGACGAATTAAAGCTATACGATGCAGATGCAGTCATGCAGATGGGTGTTGCACTGAGATGTAGGCACATTGACTTAGTTCTCCCTGTTCTTATTGCTGTTGTCTAACTATTTGTTGATTAGAATCTCAAGCCACTATGGAAGACTACACACTCCAACTGGTCTCTTTGTGTTTTATGAACCATTGTACAAGCATACATTATGTTTAACTGGCCTCTCTCCTCTATTGAGAGAACAGCACATTCAGATGTCTGGTTCTTTAACTTGCTGTATCAAAGTATATGATATAATATAAGGATAATATATTATCCTTGAAGACAAAGTGAACAGTAGGAGGATGGCTGGTTTCACAACATATGCATGGCCTGGGGGGGGGTGGGGGTGGGCACTACTGGAATCCCCGTCTTTGCTGAGTGTCTGACATTTTGCCGAGTGCATTTTGTCGGCCACTCGGCAAAGAGACCCATATGCCGAGTGCCCACAGAAAGGCAAGGCAAAGAAAAGCACACGGCGAAGGGTCTCTTTGCTGAGTGCCAAGTAGCAGGCACTCGGCAAAGGCGACACCGTTACCGAGTGCCCACCGCAGCCTCTCGGCAAAGAATAAAACACTTGGCAAAGTAATTCTTTGCCGAGTGCCAAACAGAGGCTCTCGGCAAAGAACCTGACACTGTTAGATGTCGTTGCCGCCGTCAATCTTTGCAGAGTGCCACAGTCTGGCACTCGGCAAAGCTATGTCGATTGTCACGACCAAGGCACTTGGCAAAGAATTTCTAAAAAAAAAATTCTCTTTGCCTCGTGCCCTGTCAGTAAGCACTCGACAAAAAATTTCCCAAAAAAAACTTTTTCTCTTTGCCGAGTGCCCTATCAGCGAGCACTCGGCAAAGAATTTTTTTAAAAAAGCTTTTTATCTTTGCCAAGTGCCCGATGATCCAGCACTCGGCAAAGGCGCCATCAACCTGACCCTGCTGTTAGGCACCTTTTTTGCCGAGTACCTCCTCAGGCACTCGGCGAACTCCTTTGTCGAGACATCCTTCGCAGCGTGCTCGTTGCCGAGTGCATTTAGGACTTTGCCGAGTGTCACAGGCACTCGGCAAAGTGAACGAATCCGGTAGTGAGGGGTGGAAGTCCAGACAAAGGCTAGTTAGGCTTAAATCGAAAACAATGGAAGTTCGAGAGAGGACTAGCCTTGTGAACTTTGCCATGCTGGAAAAATATAGCTGTTGCAATTCTGTTCAGGATCAAATTGCGGAGCATGAATTTCTTTCATGACCTGGAACCCCATGTGGGTGTCCTATATCGTCCTAATCTTCTTATTAGTAGGCCAAAGGAGGACGCGGATCCGAGAACAACGATGGGGAAGGCCAGAAATGGATAGGCAACATGGATCTTCTGCTATATGCGGTTGTAAAGGCATCAGAGTTCCATGATGTCCTGACGCTTCCCATGCATATCGACGTACTATACATACAACGAGGCTTCCTTTGTTTCTCATCTTTGCTATCCTACTATTTTTGAACACACGATAGATTTCTTCTCGTTCAGCTTCTTTTTTATTCATATATAGATGCATGAAAATAAAGAGAGTATTCACGATGTATAGTGAGATTTAATGTTGTAGACAGATGGAAATAAATATACTGTACTCGCCTTTGATGATGTACTGCCTGAACAATTCCGTGCACCTAACAATGTTGCTTGAGCTTCTATATATCCCAACCAGGCATTTTGGTTGGCCAGTCAATGTTACCAACATCCATCGGGACCTTAAACATTTTCAGCTATACTATAGAAGAACCACTGTCACCACTGTGACTATTAGATTTAAATGGGCTTGGCCCATAATAAATCCAACAGACTGTACATGCTTAGTCTGGACTTTATTTTGTTTCAGTTAACACTTCGGGTGTTGCACGGTGTTATGCTGCAGTTAGCAGTTATGTAAACTTCTGTAATAATTGGTCTGATTCTATCGGTTGATAGATGAAGCCGGGTATAAAATATCCATTATCTAAAAAAAACAGACTGTACATGCACAAAGCAAGCAAGTGAACTACGCCATTTGTACATGTAGTTAACATTTTCTGTCAGATTTCACATCCTGAGCTTGCTGCAGTTGAGAAGTGAAAACTTCAAAGTCCTTGCCTAGTTTTGTGCTGGCAGTGGAGTTGAGAACCATCGAGTCCCTGCCTGACAAGAGATGTGAGGTCAAGATTAGATACGACATGGGATGAGATGCCATGCTCTATGTGTTGCTATCTAATACCTGAAATTAAAATTAAAACAGAAGAACTGTTCTTGACGGCTGAAATCATTTGAAAACATTTTATCATGATTTCAAACTATAGGTGAATCATCAATGCACTAGTTAAGAAAAAATATTTACAAACATGCCTTGAAACACGTTGAACTTTACACACGTTAATCATATTTGCAATACTAAAACATGTGATTGAAACACTCCAGGCCGAGCTAGCAGAAACAAAGAAGACGACCGCGCACTTGTCCGCTCAGCTAGAGGCCACGCGGAAGCAAATGGCGGAAATATATCAGATCATGCAAAGCCTCGAACAAGCATTGGGTGTAGCAGTGCAGTTGCCAACTCCAGCTCCGGTTTGACTCCTCACTTTTGTGAGTATAAAAGTTTAATGCCTTCGTGTTGTTGGGATTATTGGCCTTCATGCCGTTGGGATTGTCGGCCTTCGCGTCATTGTGATTGTCGGCCTTCGTGTCGTTGTTTCTTGCAGGTTGGAAACCTTCCCGTGTAGGGGAGGTGCTGCCGAAATTTTCAATTTTCCTTCTAACACATATTTTCAATTTTCCTTCTAACACATGCAATCTCTTCTCTTTTGTGCAGCCTCCGTCGGCCGGTTCAAACAATCCTGCTATCGAGTCACCGACGACTGATCCCGTCAATCGTTCACCACACTCCGGTCCGTCACGGGTGCAGCCTTCACCGTCGTAGTAGGGATGTTGAACTTTGTGATGTTAAACTTGTAATAATGAACTTGTGATGGTGAACTTTGGTGGATTTGTAATGAATTTTCGATGGATTAATTTATGAAATATGCCTGTGCTTGTGATATATAATGCATGTTGGTGATATAGCTCTAATGATTGATGTGTGCGTATATATATATAATATCTGTTATAATGGACTGAAAAAATAAAAAAATTGCAAATCTCGGTTACTTTGCCGAGTGTTTTAGGCTAGGCACTTAGCAAAGTTTTTTTAAATTTTTTCTCAAAACAATCTTTGCCGAGTGTCTTGATAAAAAACACTCGGCAAAGCATGGTTTTTATTTTTTAAAATAATCTTTGTCGAGTGCCAAGACCAAAAAAAACACTCGGCAAATATATTTTACTTTTTATAAAAAATTCTTTGTCGAGTGCCTTAACAAACAATACTCGACAAAGTATGTTTTTTTATTTTTTTTAAAAATAATATTTGCCGAGTGCGTTGATTAAAAAACTCTCGGCAAAGTATGTTTTTTATTTTTTTAAAAAAATAATCTTTGCGGAGTGCCTTGAGAAAAAAACACTCGGCAAAGTTTTTTTTTGAAAACAATTTTGCGGAGTGTTTTAGGACACTCACAAAATAACGGCTAACGACAAGCGGGGTAACAACCGCAAAAAATTTGTCGAGTGCCTTATCCAGCACTCGGCAAAATATATTATTATTTTGCCGAGTGCTCGAGAAAAAGCACTCGGCAAAGTCTCTTTGCCATGAAATATGTTGCCGAACAAACTTTGCCGAGTGTATTGCTTAAAAACACTCGGCAAAGTCTTTTGCCAAGTGTTTGTAGGCTCTTTGCCAAGTATGAAAACACTTGGCAAAGTGTCCGTCTGCAGTAGTGTACTTGGTGACCCTGATAATTAAGGCACCATTTCTGCTTGCACAATCTCCAACAACGTCTGCTACAGTTATTTATTTAACATTTACTGCTGGCTTTATTTCAATGCATGGTTACTAGCCCGTTCATATGTAGTGGTAAGTGGAAGGAATCAGATTTGTGTGCTTCTGCTCGTGAACTGTTTTCAGTCTCTCTAAGCTGTGTATAAAACCAGCAGGGAGATGAGAGCAGCAGATGGCCGTGTTGCTAACTCTAGCTAGCTGATCATATCAATTGATGTTGCTAACTTGCTATAGAAAATAATATGTATAGGAGTTGGAAGCATCAGGAGTGTCTGCATCACCAATCTAACCGGTAGAACTAAGCAGTGGTAGACCCACACCAATAGGACACACTAGGTACCGTATGGCAGGCCTAGGCATACCTAGTGCCAGCGATGAACCATTTGCCACTCCTGATCAGAAGCATTCCGATGTGCTGATCCCAAAGTCTTCAAATGTGCTGGACTCAAAGCTTGGTTTATGACATGTGGTACGATGAAACTATTCCGTCCTATTTTGGCTATGTTTGGTTCAAGGACCTGAGATTGGTTACATCCCTGTCTAAGATTTAGACTGACTCGTCCCTTTCGCACGACGTTTCCCGCCATTTGTCTCTCTGTCGTATGGCTCTCTCTCTCTCTCACTCTAATGCGCGCTCGGCAGCAGCGTGAGGGGCGGTGTCCCGTGCAGCAACCATGCCCTTGTGCGAGGGGCCACGGTCGAGCTGCGGCAGCGGCGGCGGTGGCCCAAGCAGCAGCTGCGCCCGCACGCGCTCGGGCGAGAGGCATGTTGAAGACGAGACTGAGAAAGAACAGAAACCTATATGACATGTAGGCCCTTGTTTAATGGAGTTAAAAAAATCTGTTATCTGATTCATCCCTTCGCTCTAACCAAACAAAATAAATAAAACCGTTCCATCATTTTTCTAAATTTTGTTGAAACTGTTTTTGATGCAGTATGGTTAATTAATTTTCTGTGGTGAGTATCATGTGTGGTCGGTTTTATCATGCTGTGATCTTGTGGGTTTGTTGGTTATTGTGTTCCTTCAGGTCCCATGTGTACTTATTGTGCTCCAATTATTATTTATTACACATGTGTACTTATCATCCTTGTTGGTTTTATCATAGTGTACTTATTGTGTTCCTTCAGCTGCTCTATAGCGAAAGAGGTGAATGTTTTTTCTAGGCCACTCCCATGTGTAATAAATAATAATTGGAGGCACCCAGAGCACACGCAAGGTACAATTGTCCATAGCTGACGAGAGCATCTAGATGTGAGAATTAGAGGGAGATATATAGTGAAGAATTATTTTATTTTCAAATTTTTTTATTAATCAATATTTTAATAATAGTCCATAGCTGATTCATATCCTTCGTGTCTGGGCCGATCTTGCTTCCAATCTGGGGTCCTAAAACAAAACAACACTTCTGGCACTAGATTAAATGTCATAAAAAGTAAATTTAAGAACCGCCCTGTGCTTGTTCAACTAAATGATCTGAACAGCGATTCGAATTAAGAACCATGCACCTATATCAATGTATCAAATAAAACTTCCAACATTTTTTTAAGGGAACAAAGTTCTAGCCTCTGTGCCATCTGAAAATGGTACACAGCTGAGAGCAATAATTGATACAATGTCATAAGGCAGACACAACCAGACAAAAGACAATGAAACAATTTAGCTCATCTAGCGAGCCCAACATCAAGACAGAAGCACTAGACACCAATGCAGTTTGAGAACACAACAAGTACACTGTAGCTTACTAAGCACTTATAGTTTAATTCTTGACGACTGAAATTATTTGAAAACCTTTTATCATGATTATTTGAAATTATAGTCATTCTAGTTATGAAAAAAATTAACAAACATGTCTTGACACACCCCTAGTAAGCTGGATTGGACTTCAGATCATCAAAGTAAAACTGGCATTGACCGCCTTTCTCCGGATGCATTTGTGCATTTTCACTCTATATTTCACATGCCACACATTCCACATGCTGATAAGCAACTCGAGTTCATAAAACCCAATTGTATTTTGCAGGGCCCATTGTAATAATAGAAAGCCTCTGTAAACGTTTGTTATGCTACAACCTAATCGGTTGGTTGATTTTGAAAACAGAATCCTCTGTAACTGGCATTGACCGCCTTTAAAGGCGCCCATTTGACTGAGTCCAGTACTGAAACAATAAACCAACCACATATCATATAGCTTACATGTTATAAAATGTGTCGTCTTTTATGGGAGTATGAACCCTTGCTTCACTTTTGTTCTTTTGGTCTAAAATAGGCAAACTTTTCTTCTTGGATGAGGACATGGTATCTTTGTGGAGGTCTCTCTACTCTTTTTTATAGTATGGCTTGGGAGGTGCCAGGAATGCTCTTGTTACAGGTTAGTTACCTCCTCTAATGCTTGGTAGTCAGGGATGGAGTTGATGCACGACAAGTACGTGGACACAGCGCGCGTTAAGCTCCCTGATCTTTAGTTCCTTTGCTCTGAGGGGTGAGTGTGGTGCTCGGTTGTCTGTTCCAGTTAGTTGCTTTGCTGGAGGTTGTAAGTTCACAATAGTTATGATTCAGTTGGCGCGTGAGGTTCCTTTGTTCCCGGCTGGAACTGGGTAGTTTTCTGCGTTAAACCTTTCCACTGTAAAGCTCTAGGCATTTTTTTGAACTTTGGGTAGCTTCTCATTGCACTCGAGTTGACAAATCGTCAACAACAATTACATGAACACTATCTGGGACTTCACACGAGATGTGATCCATCCCTTTAGTGCTACCCACACCAAGAGCAGCCAGAGCATGTGCTGCCTTGTTACAATTTCGCGGAACATGAACACACTCAAAACTAGTGAAATTTGCTGATGTAAAAGACCTAAGCTCCTCCACCAAGCTACCAGCCGTCGACAGGTCTTGCTCTTCTGCTTCCCAGGCTTGCCTTACCTTTAAGGCATCCGTTTCCAGGATCAAGTGGCCAATTCCGAGACAACTAGCTGCCTGGACCCCGTGGAGACAAGCAATCGTTTTAGCTTGAAAGGCGTTCAGTAGGTGATCGACACGCCCCCAACCATTCAGCACTACATCCCCATCACTGTCTCTGATAAAAAAATCCCCATCCACCGCTACGGTCCCCGAGACTGAAGGAAGCATCACAGTTGAGTTTCAGGAACCCTTCTGGTGATCGTGTCCAATGTTTCGGCCTTTGAGATAAGTTCTTGGCATTTTATCATAGTAAATCATAAAATATAAAATCTAATTTTGTTGGACTCTACATAAGCACCAACATTATGGCCGCATGCTCCAGACCCAGCCGCTGGCCACCATTGTCACACCCAATTTTAAGAACAAAATTGAATGCAATAACTCATGTGTGCCCAGAGATCAATCACACACATAAGCCACAAATTTAAGAAGTACCATCACATATGTTTATTACATAACGAATAATATTCAAAGTCTTAACATAGCAGCGGATAAATAAAGCATCTCTCGCGGTAGCTCCATCACAGGGAAGTTGACTGGTTGACAGCAAGACTAGAACTCTTCAGGGAAGTCGTCGTTACCATAGCAATCTGTTACCCATCCGGGATTTTTATCCAAGTAGAAAGAAAATAAACAAGTATAAGTACATCTCGTACTTAACAAGTGTAACATGGGGTTCATGAGGCTCAAATAAGGCTGACACTGGTTAGACTGCGGTAGCTTTTAATTGGCAATATTTTAATATGAAAGTGAGCATATATGAATGCTTAAACCCAATCCACATGATCATAATAACTGAAACATAGTAATAAGGTAATCAACATAAGCAACATAAATAAACAACATATAACAACTAATCTGTGAGTTTTCCGGGCCGCTCGTATCCGTGAGCACGGCTGATATATCAGTTTATTAAACTCTGCGCAGAGGTGTACACTTTACCCGATGAGTCGTGATATCCAGATGCCCGGGTTAATTACTCCCATAACACTTCCAAGGTGAGTGGGCAGGATACACGCAAAGCCTTTCAAAGGTTCGTCTAACAAGTTAGGGCCGCTAGGTCTTAAGGCAAGGGGAAGAAGGGTCTCCCAACCTTACGGCAACGCAGGCAAGGTGAAAGTAGCCGCCCTAAATCCAGCTCGTCAAGCGCCTTATGCGCCCTTTCGGGTAACCACTAACAAGCTAGAAAAGGTCCTTATACTGAGCTAAGGTCAGAGCCATATAACCCTCATGGTTGCACTGTATGTCCCAGCTTTTGCTGACAGGAGGTCCTAAACCATGTTGCTAAAAAGATCAAGTTTTATTCACCGTTATTAGATCATGTTTGGTTTAAGTAAAGCTCTAGCAAAATTCTACCCGTATGCATAGCATCCCAAGGTTAACAAGGTAACAGGTCAAAAGATCTAGGATAAACTAGATAGGAGGTCAAAATTAGACACATGCATATGAATTTAGATGTTTCATGGTGAATAGGTCAACAAGGATGATCCCATGCTATACTTGCCTGATTCAGAGTACTCTGGTTGTTCCTGGTTGTCGAAGTAGAGCTCTTGATCACCAACGTAATTCTCACCGTCTATACTCGATTACCACATCAACACACAACCATCGAAACAACAACCATACAAAGCAAACAAGCTATAATTAGAACATTACACCAATCAGCAAGAAAAATAATATAAAAAGTTTGAAAACAGAAAGTACGATCTACTACGATCACATAAACGCGAGAATCACGAAAAACGGAATTATAACGTGAAAGTTATGAGCTAAACAAGTTACAAAACCTTAATTAGTAGATTAAACTTAACTCCCATTTTATTTACTGAAAACAGTAGATAACCTTGTACAGATAGATAGAGCTTTTCAAAACGAATCTAACGCAACTTAAACGGACTAAATCGGACTAAAAACGTAGAAGTTATAAACATTTAAAACTGGTGGCAAATCTGTAAATAAACTGGAATTGATTTTGAACTTAAATTGATTTAAAACGAATTTCAGATCTGGCTGGACTGCGCCTCAATTTGGATGAAACGCAGGGGCTTAGAAGAAAGTTTTCGCAGACTCAGAGAACAGGGCCATTGGGACCGCGGGTTTAGACCTAAAAAGGTGTAAGGTTCTTTTTGTAAAACAGGCAACGAAGGGGTACCGAGCTCTGGTGTGCGTCGGATCTGAGATGGACGCTCGGGATTAGATCAGGGAGGGCCGGCGGCGCTTTTCGCCGGAGATAAAGAAGGACGCGGCGGTTCCACGGCCGGAAGGCGGCGGCGCGGCTCGGGATTCCGCTACAGAGCGGTAGAGACCTCGGGAACAGATCCAATCGATAGAGGAGAGCAAAGCGGACTCACCAGAGGCACAGACGAGGTCGGAGACGATCTGGTGGCGGCGTATCGCTCGTCGAGGCGGACGGCGGCTCTGGAAAGCGACGGCGAGCGATTAAAGCATCAAAACGAAGAGGAGAAAAGAGAGAAAACTTCTCGGTTAGCTTCGAAAGATCAAGGGGAAACTCAAGATACCACTTACGAGCTCTGAAACTCGACGAATCGCCGGGTTATTGGCGGCGGAGATCTTGCGGCGTGCGGAGCTTGTCGCGGGGGCGAACTAGGGCACAAGAGCTCAAGCTGATTGCGTGGGGAGAGGCGGCGGGTTCCTGGAGACCTTATAAGAGGGTCGGTTTGGTCGATTTGGCAAGCGAGGACGCGTAGCGAGGATGGACTCGATCCCGGTCATGGAGTCCGAGCCGGATACGAGAGGGAGAAGGAGCGATGGGACGCTGACAGGCGGGGTCGAGCTGTCAGCGAGAGCGGGCGCGCGAGGCTGGACCCTCGGGCGAGACGGAAACGGCTACGCTCGCGCGAGGCTGGACCCTCGGGCGGGACGGAGACGGCGATGCGCGCGCGAGGCTGGAGCCTCGGGCGAGACGGAGACGGTGATGCGCACGCGAGGCTGGAGCCTCGGGCGAGACGGAGACGGTGATGCGCACGCGAGGCTGGAGCCTCGGGCGAGACGGAGAATGGACCCTCGGGCGAGACAAGGCTGGACCCTCGGCTCAGCGCGGGGCTGCGGCGCTGCGCTGGGCTGCTGGGCCGGGCGGCGCGGAGCTGCGACGCTGCGCGTGAGCTGGGCCGGAGCGGCGGCCCACGCGGGCGAGAGAGAGGAGAGGGAAACAGGCCAGCAAGAGGGAGGGAGCGGGCCGGCCAAGCTGGCTCGGGCCAGAAGGGAGAAAGGGGAAGGGAGAGAAGGAAAATCGTTTTCCAATTTCAGTTTTGGTTTTTCAAATGCGTTTCAAATCCTTTTTGAATTCAAACAACTTTTGAACTAAAACCACACATCACAAAAATAAGATATGCACCAGCATGTATGCATCAACATGATCTTCGGCCTAGGATTAATTTTAGCTTTTGCAAATAATTTATTAACTAAGTTTTATGCAACACACAAAATGCATAATTAAATCATATTGCCTATTTTTAAATTGATGCAATTTTTGGGATGTTACAATTCTACCCCCCTTAAAGAATCTCGTCCTCGAGATTCCAGCGATGCTTACTCAAACAACTGTGGGTATGACTTTCTCAAATCCTCTTCTCTTTCCCAAGTTGCCTCTGCTTCTGAATACCGATTCCACTGAACCTTACACATCTTTATTACTCTGCTCCTGGTAACTCTTTCAGCGGTCTCTAGAATTCTTGTTGGGTACTCATCATAAGTCAAATCTTCCTTAACTGTGAGCTCTTCCAACGGTATCTGCTCTTCGGGTACTCGCAGGCACTTTTTCAACTGAGAGACATGAAACACATCATGCACTCCTGACAAGTTTTCAGGCAACTCTAACTGGTATGCCACTTCGCCACGTCTTTCAAGAATTTTGAACGGTCCAATATACCTTGGTGCTAACTTTCCTTTCTTATTGAACCTTTTCACACCTCTCGTCGGTGACACCTTTAGGTAGACATAATCACCTACTGCAAAAGATAGATCTCGACGACGGTTGTTTGCATAACTCTTCTGTCGGGACTGAGCAGCTCTCAGGTTATCTCTGATTATTCTGACATGTTCCTCGGCATTCCTCAACACATCAGGTCCAAACACTTGACTCTCACCTGTCTGATCCCAGAACAACGGTGTTCTACACTGTCTACCATACAAGGCTTCAAACGGTGCCATCTTAAGACTCTCCTGATAACTGTTGTTGTATGAGAACTCTGCATAACACAGATTCTTGTCCCAACTGGTGCCATACTGTAATGCACAAGCTCTCAACATGTCTTCCAGAATCTGATTGGTTCTTTCCGTCTGTCCATCAGTCTGTGGATGATAAGCAGTACTGAAGTTCAACCTTGTGCCTAATGATCGATGTATCATCTGCCAAAAGTGAGAGGTGAACTGAGTACCACGATCTGACACAATCTTTCGGGGCACTCCATGCAAACATACTATCCGTTCCATGTACAATTCTGCCAATCTAGCTCCCGTATAGGTAGTTTTAACTGGTATAAAGTGAGCAACTTTGGTCAATCGATCAACTATTACCCATATGGAGTCGTACCCTCTCTGCGTACGAGGCAAACCAACTATAAAATCCATACCGACTTCTTCCCACTTCCATTCAGGTATCTTCATCGGCTGTAACAAACCAGCGGGTCTCTGATGTTCTGCCTTTACCCTCTGACATGTATCACACAAAGCGACGTACTCGGCTACATCTCGCTTCAGTCCATCCCACCAATACTTTTTCTTCAGATCAAGGTACATCTTAGTGCTTCCAGGATGAATGGAATAAGCTGACTCATGCACTTCCCGCAGTATAGACTCACGTATCTCCTTGATTGCAGGTACACATAATCTATTCCCATGCCATAATGTACCATCATCATCTAACCGAAAACCTGATGCTTTGCCAAGAACAATGTTATCGGCTATCTGCTTTAACTTTTCATCTGACATCTGACCCTTTCGTATCTCTTGCATCAGTACCGGTTCAAGTTCTAACTCCATTCTGTTGATCACAATTCCCAAATTTAGATGTGCAAGTTCAGCACACAACTCATCTGGCATAGAAGCAATTCTGACCTCATTGGCATGGCTCTTTCTACTCAAGGCATCTGCTACAACATTAGCCTTCCCGGGATGATAGTGTATTTCCAAATCATAATCCTTAATCAATTCCAACCATCTACGTTGTCTCAAATTCAGATCAGACTGATTGAAAATGTACTTCAAGCTCTTATGATCAGTATAGATGTCTGTCTTGTGACCCACTAAGTAGTGTCTCCAAATCTTCAATGCATGGACGACAGCTGCCAATTCTAAATCATGAGTGGGATAGTTCAGCTCATGCTTTCTCAACTGCCTCGATGCATATGCTACCACTCTGCCTTCTTGCATAAGAACACAACCCAAACCTTGACGAGACGCATCACAATAAATAGAGAAATCCTTACTCAGATCTGGCAGAATTAACACTGGAGCTGTAGTCAGACGTTTCTTCAATTCCTCGAAATTAGCTTGACACTTATCAGACCAAACAAACTTAGCATTCTTCTCTAGCAGAGCTGTCATTGGCTTAGCAAGTTTGGAGAATCCTTCAATGAACCTTCTATAGTAACCAGCCAATCCGAGGAAACTACGAATCTCAGTCGCATCTGTTGGTGGTTTCCAATTCAACACATCTTCAACCTTGCCTGGATCTACTGAAATGCCTCCATTAGAGATAACATGTCCAAGGAAAGAAACTTCCTTTAACCAAAACTCACACTTGCTGCGCTTGGCATACAACTTGTGCTCTCTGAGTTTTTGTAGTACTAACCTCAGATGATCAGCATGATCTCTCTTGTTCTTAGAGTATACTAGAATATCATCAATAAACACAACTACGAACTTGTCGAGATATTCCATGAACACCTTGTTCATCAAATACATGAAGTAGGCAGGTGCATTGGTCAATCCAAATGACATGACTGTATACTCATACAACCCATACCTGGTAGTAAAAGCTGTCTTTGGAATATCAGATGCTCGAATCTTCAACTGATGATAACCAGAACGCAGATCAATCTTAGAGAACACACATGCACCTTTAAGCTGGTCGAACAGATCATCAATCCTCGGCAACGGGTACTTGTTCTTGATAGTAACTTCATTAAGCGATCTATAGTCAACACACATCCGTTGACCACCATCCTTCTTGTCAACAAAGATAACAGGAGCTCCCCAAGGTGATGAACTAGGACGAATAAACCCTTTTTCTTGTAACTCTTTAATTTGTCTCTTAAGTTCTTCTAATTCAGGTACTCCCATTCTATATGGTCTTTTAGCTATGGGTGCAGTTCCAGGTAAAAGTTCAATAATAAATTCAATGTCGCGATCAGGTGGCATACCTGGCAAGTCATCGGGGAACACATCCGGGAACTCATCCACCACTAGATCTTCCGGGAAAACCTCTTCATTCATCTGATTCACGGTTGCAGTCGGTGTTGGTTGTAGCACTACATTCACCCTGATTCTGTCTCCCTTAGCTGTAGTAACTGTCACAACCTTATCTTGACACTGAATACCGGTTTTGGTTTTCGTCAGCCAATCCATACCCAGTATCAAATCAATACCAGCTGTCTTCAACACAATTGGGGATACTGAGAAATCTACCCCCCTAAAGTCACTGCTAGCGGCATACACTGGAGCGTAGCTTGCAAACCTCCACCCGGTGAGGTAACCATTATGGGGGTTTTCATGAGACTAACAGGTAGATTATGCATTCTAACAAATGTATGTGATATGAAAGTATGCGATGCACCAGAATCGAAAAGAACTGTAGCGGGGATGGAACTGATGTTGAACGTACCAAGCATAATTTCTGGCGCTTCCTGCACGGTCTCTGTGGACACGTGATTCACACTGCCCGAATTAGGGGGTACTTGCTGCCTTCCTTTCTGCCCATTATTCTGAGGTGGGAGCTGATCTTGCCTCTTCGGACAGCGGTTAGCATAGTGACCGGGATCACCACAACGGAAACAGGCATTGGGTGTTCCATTCTTGACGGGGGTGTTGGGTGCACTAGTCTTCATGGGAGCATTGTTGGGAGTGCCTTGGCGCTGGGCTTGATTATTGTTCTGCTGCTGTTGCGGGTATGAAGGACGTTGCTGTCCCTGGTTGCGGTTCCACTGAGTAGTCGGTCCCTGGTACCTCTGCTGATTGCCTGGTGCGAAGTTGGAACGAGGGCGGTTGTTACTACCGGAAGACTGACCTTGGAGCTTCCTCTTTCTAGCCTCCATCTCCTTGCGCTTGTTGTCAACCACAATAGCACGGTTGACTAAGGTCTGGTAGCTGGCATACTCATTGGACATAAGCTGCAGTGCCAGTCCGTCATTCAGACCCTTGAGGAAGCGACGCTGCTTGTCGGCATCCTGAGCAATATCAGCGGGAGCATAGCGTGACAATTGAGCAAACTTGTCACGGTACTCTGCAACGGTCATGGCTCCTTGGCGTAGAGATCTGAACTCTTCCTGCTTCAATTCAATCAGACCAGCAGGGATATGGTACGCTTTGAAGTTGGTCTTGAATTCCTCGAAGGTGACAGGTGGGGCATTGTTGGCTTGACCGAACTGAAACGATTCCCACCAATCCAGAGCAGCTCCTTGCAACTGACCAGAAGCATAGAGCACCTTCTCCTGGTCATTGCATTGCGCGATGGTAAGCTGGCGTTCAATAGCACGAAGCGAGTCATCAGCCTCCAGGGGATCAGCGGCATGAGAGAACACTGGCGGGTGACCCTTCAAAAACTCACCCCTCTTGTCCCTCACTTGCATCGGTGGTGCTCCTCCAACTGGCTGATGCTGCATATGTTGCATCATAGTTTGCATAAATTGGGCTTGGATGCCCATCAACTGCTGAATGTCAACTGGGGGTGGTGGTGGTGGTGGATTAACAGGTGCTCCACGACCACGGCCACGTCCACGTCCACCTCCAACTCCACCTCCTCTGGCGGCCATCTGTGTTTCCAACAAGGATCAAGGTTAGCGAACTTTTCATGAAAAGATCACTTGTATGAGAGGAAACAGGAGATCTGAAAATTTCTGGGCGAGATCCGGTAACAGCAGTACAGAAAAACAGTCATATACGGAGTTCCAGAAATCCAACCAGGGCGTGTGATACACGGTTGGAAAGATAACGAAATTATCTACAACTTTTATTTAAGTGACTTTCCCAGATTCTGTCGTTAAGTTAGTCAAAAACAGAGAACAAACAGATCTGTCCAGTGCTCAAAACTGCGCAGAAACTCTAACTTGAAACAGCCATAACTCACAAACCATAATAGCTATTGAAGTGATTCCAGAGGCGTTGGTTAGATATAGGAGTCTATTTTCCATCATAAAATTTTCAGCCATGTTGCACGATCAGAACTTGAGATATAACCAAAAGATCACAGGTTGCTCCAGAAAACAGCATAGGACAAGATGTAACTAACCCTTTTATTATTCATAAACGTTATGTCTAACTATGAGATTTGTAGACAAGCCTACAATATCTCAACACTCATTACAAAGATCCAAATCACACATAAGCATAATGATAATCCAACTCACACATAAAGAAGCACACTAGCACAAAGGTTAACTAGACTCGACAAACGTCTACTAATATCGTCTTATTACATAGAAGGGTGACCTATGCCTATTTGTAGAGCAGTTCGCGGAGCCTCTTGTACATAGGGGGTTGATTGAGAAGTTCCAAGAGCCCATCAATGGTGCTATAGCATCTTTTGAGATCTTTTCCCATGGATATCACCTGCCTTTCCAAGTCCGCGTTAGACCTTTCCCTGTCAAGGAGAAAATCTCGTGTGGCCTTCTCGGTTGGTGTTGCATTGGGGTCTTCTACCATAGCCTCCTTATTCTCACTGTTCCAATAGGGCAGATAGCGGTATGCGTCATTCCTCATGTCTTCAATACGACGACCTCGGAACGCTTTGTAGGCTTCAACTGCCACGGCTTCCAAGGCTGATGCTAGAGTGGACCGACGAGCCCTGTGGCCAATCACCATCTCATGCAGGTATAAGCCACTCTCTGGTTCTCGGACGGCGACAGTCACTCTAGCCTTCCAGTAGGTCCTTTCCATGGGATGACTGTACCTCCAGTGGGTGTACTGTACGATGATGTTCTTGTCGGGGTAGTAGGCGTCAAAAAGTCCCATCAGCCTGTGATGTGTGGGACTCAGGGCAGCTGTGGGCGCTCCGACGAAATACCCGGAGTCCACGTCCCATCCCACCGGGAGCTCTTCATCATCTTCAACCTCCAGCACTTCTGGGGGCACTGGCGCGGGAGGTACTGGAGCTTGTGGAGCTGGTGCTTGCTGAGCTGGAGCTTGTACTGGTGGTGCCGGCGCTTGTGGTTCCACTTCTTGAGGTGCTTGTTCTTGCAGTACTGGCTCTTGCGGCGCTACCTCCTGCTGTTCTGGCTCCTGGGGTACTTGCGGTGCTTGCGGAACAGGGTTGCCTGCCCTCCTGCGTCCACCGATGGTCCTGCGGGTGATACGACGAGCCATCTATGGAGTAGACCAAGAGACAGATACAATAGAATCAATATATTTGTGTAATAGAGCAAGTAAAGAGAAGCATATAGTTTTGATAAATTAACAAGGCTAAGATAAATAGCAAGAATTGAGAAGCAAGGACCACTAAAACGACCATAACTAACTAGGCTTGCGTCCTACAGTCAACATAGCTCCGATACCAATTTGTCACACCCAATTTTAAGAACAAAATTGAATGCAATAACTCATGTGTGCCCAGAGATCAATCACACACATAAGCCACAAATTTAAGAAGTACCATCACATATGTTTATTACATAACGAATAATATTCAAAGTCTTAACATAGCAGCGGATAAATAAAGCATCTCTCGCGGTAGCTCCATCACAGGGAAGTTGACTGGTTGACAGCAAGACTAGAACTCTTCAGGGAAGTCGTCGTTACCATAGCAATCTGTTACCCATCCGGGATTTTTATCCAAGTAGAAAGAAAATAAACAAGTATAAGTACATCTCGTACTTAACAAGTGTAACATGGGGTTCATGAGGCTCAAATAAGGCTGACACTGGTTAGACTGCGGTAGCTTTTAATTGGCAATATTTTAATATGAAAGTGAGCATATATGAATGCTTAAACCCAATCCACATGATCATAATAACTGAAACATAGTAATAAGGTAATCAACATAAGCAACATAAATAAACAACATATAACAACTAATCTGTAAGTTTTCCGGGCCGCTCGTATCCGTGAGCACGGCTGATATATCAGTTTATTAAACTCTGCGCAGAGGTGTACACTTTACCCGATGAGTCGTGATATCCAGATGCCCGGGTTAATTACTCCCATAACACTTCCAAGGTGAGTGGGCAGGATACACGCAAAGCCTTTCAAAGGTTCGTCTAACAAGTTAGGGCCGCTAGGTCTTAAGGCAAGGGGAAGAAGGGTCTCCCAACCTTACGGCAACGCAGGCAAGGTGAAAGTAGCCGCCCTAAATCCAGCTCGTCAAGCGCCTTATGCGCCCTTTCGGGTAACCACTAACAAGCTAGAAAAGGTCCTTATACTGAGCTAAGGTCAGAGCCATATAACCCTCATGGTTGCACTGTATGTCCCAGCTTTTGCTGACAGGAGGTCCTAAACCATGTTGCTAAAAAGATCAAGTTTTATTCACCGTTATTAGATCATGTTTGGTTTAAGTAAAGCTCTAGCAAAATTCTACCCGTATGCATAGCATCCCAAGGTTAACAAGGTAACAGGTCAAAAGATCTAGGATAAACTAGATAGGAGGTCAAAATTAGACACATGCATATGAATTTAGATGTTTCATGGTGAATAGGTCAACAAGGATGATCCCATGCTATACTTGCCTGATTCAGAGTACTCTGGTTGTTCCTGGTTGTCGAAGTAGAGCTCTTGATCACCAACGTAATTCTCACCGTCTATACTCGATTACCACATCAACACACAACCATCGAAACAACAACCATACAAAGCAAACAAGCTATAATTAGAACATTACACCAATCAGCAAGAAAAATAATATAAAAAGTTTGAAAACAGAAAGTACGATCTACTACGATCACATAAACGCGAGAATCACGAAAAACGGAATTATAACGTGAAAGTTATGAGCTAAACAAGTTACAAAACCTTAATTAGTAGATTAAACTTAACTCCCATTTTATTTACTGAAAACAGTAGATAACCTTGTACAGATAGATAGAGCTTTTCAAAACGAATCTAACGCAACTTAAACGGACTAAATCGGACTAAAAACGTAGAAGTTATAAACATTTAAAACTGGTGGCAAATCTGTAAATAAACTGGAATTGATTTTGAACTTAAATTGATTTAAAACGAATTTCAGATCTGGCTGGACTGCGCCTCAATTTGGATGAAACGCAGGGGCTTAGAAGAAAGTTTTCGCAGACTCAGAGAACAGGGCCATTGGGACCGCGGGTTTAGACCTAAAAAGGTGTAAGGTTCTTTTTGTAAAACAGGCAACGAAGGGGTACCGAGCTCTGGTGTGCGTCGGATCTGAGATGGACGCTCGGGATTAGATCAGGGAGGGCCGGCGGCGCTTTTCGCCGGAGAGAAAGAAGGACGCGGCGGTTCCACGGCCGGAAGGCGGCGGCGCGGCTCGGGATTCCGCTACAGAGCGGTAGAGACCTCGGGAACAGATCCAATCGATAGAGGAGAGCAAAGCGGACTCACCAGAGGCACAGACGAGGTCGGAGACGATCTGGTGGCGGCGTATCGCTCGTCGAGGCGGACGGCGGCTCTGGAAAGCGACGGCGAGCGATTAAAGCATCAAAACGAAGAGGAGAAAAGAGAGAAAACTTCTCGGTTAGCTTCGAAAGATCAAGGGGAAACTCAAGATACCACTTACGAGCTCTGAAACTCGACGAATCGCCGGGTTATTGGCGGCGGAGATCTTGCGGCGTGCGGAGCTTGTCGCGGGGGCGAACTAGGGCACAAGAGCTCAAGCTGATTGCGTGGGGAGAGGCGGCGGGTTCCTGGAGACCTTATAAGAGGGTCGGTTTGGTCGATTTGGCAAGCGAGGACGCGTAGCGAGGATGGACTCGATCCCGGTCATGGAGTCCGAGCCGGATACGAGAGGGAGAAGGAGCGATGGGACGCTGACAGGCGGGGTCGAGCTGTCAGCGAGAGCGGGCGCGCGAGGCTGGACCCTCGGGCGAGACGGAAACGGCTACGCTCGCGCGAGGCTGGACCCTCGGGCGGGACGGAGACGGCGATGCTCGCGCGAGGCTGGAGCCTCGGGCGAGACGGAGACGGTGATGCGCACGCGAGGCTGGAGCCTCGGGCGAGACGGAGACGGTGATGCGCACGCGAGGCTGGAGCCTCGGGCGAGACGGAGCTGGACCCTCGGGCGAGACGAGGCTGGACCCTCGGCTCAGCGCGGGGCTGCGGCGCTGCGCTGGGCTGCTGGGCCGGGCGGCGCGGAGCTGCGACGCTGCGCGCGAGCTGGGCCGGAGCGGCGGCCCACGCGGGCGAGAGAGAGGAGAGGGAAACAGGCCAGCAAGAGGGAGGGAGCGGGCCGGCCAAGCTGGCTCGGGCCAGAAGGGAGAAAGGGGAAGGGAGAGAAGGAAAATCGTTTTCCAATTTCAGTTTTGGTTTTTCAAATGCGTTTCAAATCCTTTTTGAATTCAAACAACTTTTGAACTAAAACCACACATCACAAAAATAAGATATGCACCAGCATGTATGCATCAACATGATCTTCGGCCTAGGATTAATTTTAGCTTTTGCAAATAATTTATTAACTAAGTTTTATGCAACACGCAAAATGCATAATTAAATCATATTGCCTATTTTTAAATTGATGCAATTTTTGGGATGTTACAACCATTGACGACGAACCCATTAGGTAGCCACGAGCAGCAGTTCTATCCTCAGGAAGCCCAGATCTGCCCCACCAGAATCCTTGAACCCCGAAGAAGAAGAAGGGTAGAGGGAAGGGTGGCATGGGAGAGATGGGGAGGAATGGGGTGGGCAGCGACAGCTTCCTCTTTTTCAGGCCGCCGCCACCGAGGCAGGGAGGGGATCGGAGGCGCCAGCGGGTGGCCACAGGAGTCGCCGTTGGCGGAGCGCTCCTTGCATGTTTAGGAATGATCACCTTAATTTTTCAGGTCTTAATTTAGATACTAGTGAGAAAATTGAGCCCAACTTTACCCAACAAAGGTGCCAGCTCTCTGGTTTCATAATAATCAACAAAGATGTTCAGATATGAGAATTGATTCAACATTTACAGCCTGACCAAAATTCAATGGAAGGTTACTCACATATACCGTTGTTTTAAGTGCATGGACAATCAGATTGTACATCTCCTCATGCCTTGTAGTGGTCTCTCAAACCTTGTCTATATATAAAATAGTAGGTAAGGCAGTAGAAGCCAGTAGTGTTGTTTCTAAAACTATAGGCCTCAATCCAGTAGTAGTGACCTAGCTTGCTGCAGAATTACCTTTGTAGGAGTAGGAAACATCAGGAGCACGTGCATTACCTGTGCACTGTATGCTTCTTGACTACAAGCTGTCCACTACATTCTTGGCACCGTGGATGGATTGGTGCGTGCTCATCACAGTGACCTCGGACAGTTGATGGATGTGTCCCAGGGAGCTGAGGTTCATTCGTCCAGGTAGACGTTGTTTGTTTGGTATGGAAAGTGGACGGCTAGTGGCCTTCATCGTACCCTTCAGGTACTGTGATCTAGATAAGTAGAGGTCCACTCCCGGCCCACAGCTTGTGAGCGCGCGTGGGTTTAGTCAGAACCACAGTAACGTGTGTTAGCAGCATATCTTGCACAGACAAGAGATGAACGGGGCAAAGGCTAGCAGAATCATAATTTTCTTTTTTTTTTATGACAGCAGAATCTGAATTAGGACAGAGGAATGATTGCATAGATAGGAAATTGTTAATTTGTTGGGCTTAAACTTGTTCGCCTTAAACTCATCCGTAACTGAATAGCTGTCCCAGAACGTGCCAGCCAACACAAGCCAGTTAACGCACGGATGCTGCTGCCCCACTCCGGGTTGAAGTCTTCCATATTTCTCCTCTTGGGCCCTAGGTTGTCAGTGCCCGCCCGCATGTCCTAACACCAGAAGAAGTCTTTGTTGTCAGAGGCGGTCACAGAATCCAAGCGTTTTCTAAAATACTGTCGATTAACGGAGGCAGTCATTTTATTTACTGAGACATCAAAAAAATATTATATCACATAATCGATTACTATAGACAGTCATTTTATTTACGAAGACAGGCAACCATCTCTCAAAATAGTCTATTTTTGGGAGGCAGTCGTCTAAAGAAGTTTTTTTTAGAGTTCGAGGGCAGGATGCCCTAGCCTTTCGATTAAAACCAAAAGACCACAGTTTTACAGCATAGTTTGAACCAAAAATTCCAGCTCCATCCGGAGACAGGAAAGGACAGGTCCTTGGGAGCACTACACTCACAGATCAGAAGATAGAACGGCTCCGGTATAAACCAGAGAAAGAACGAACAACCACCAACACTCTACATATCACCAAGAACCTCGTCCAACTGCACCCACCATGGCCAAGACCTCTGCAACATCAGGGATGGTTCAGCTGCACGCACCAAAGGAACTGTCGTCTCCCATCCACGCTGGACCTTGAGGCCAAATCCATTGGGGCATCTGGAAGCCAAAACACCTCGGCTGCAGAAGTGCGTAGCTTCTCGATCACTGCCTCCAGATGAGCCTTTTTCTCCTGAGGACAGAGGACCCTCCAGTTCTGTAACAACCCCCGGATCCTGAACAGTAGAACCTCCATACTCTTCCACCTGATTTTCTGAAAACACAAATCGTTTCTTAGTTTCCAAAGAGACCAAAGCACAGCAGAGGTAACCATGTTAACAATACCATTCCTCTTATTACTAAGCCAGAAACTACCAATATTAACTATATCGTTACCTACAGCTACATTCAAAATCCCAGACAAAACAGACCAACACCTCTTAGCAACAACGCAATCAAAGAACAAATGGGAGCAGGTTTCTTTCTCATTGCAAAACAAACAAGACTCATCATCTACTTTCCTCCTTTTAGCAAGATTATCTCTAGTAAGCACCCTACTATTGATAAGCAGCCATAAAATCATATGAACTCTAGGGGGGACTTTGGTCCCCCAAAGACTAGACACATGAACAGGCTGAACCCCTCTAAAATTAATAATTTTGTACAAGGACTGAGAGGAGTAAACGCCGGTTAACGAAGCCGATATGAGCCGGGTACTCGGGATGAATATATAATAAACTGAGGAAAATCCTAGACCGACCACTCTCCTAGCCCCTCTCTCCTCTCTGTCTATCTCCGGAGTGCGGCACTACACTCCCTTCTCTCTCCCTCAGTCTCCCAGGGGTGGCGCCCCTCTCCCTCTTCCCTCTGTCTCTCTCCCTCACAACTAGCGTGTCGCCCCTCGCTCACTCTCCTCTCCCCCACAACCGGCAGGCAGAGCTGGGTGCCCTTCTTCTACCTCACCTCTCCCTCATCCCCATGGCAGGAAGTCGTGGCAGGCCCATAGCCATGGCTGTGGTGCCATTGAAGAGGTTGGATCCGGCGGTGTAGATCCGGCTCAGCGGTGGCGCAATGGCCTCTCTTCTCCCCATGGTGGTGCAACGCCCTCTCTTCTCCCTTCGTCGGCATGGTGCCCTCTCTCTTCCCTCCAGCTGCAAGACGAATCCGACTTGTGGGCGGCGGATCCAGCACGTGGGCGAGGCTTCAGCGATGGATGGGCTGGGGAGCTCTCCGTGTGTTGTGCCACCCGAGGTGAAATGGGACGAGTAGATCTGGCGATGGGGCATCCTCACCAAGACACCAAGGGCTATGTGGCACCAGCGTGAGCAGATCCCACGACGGGTGTCCTCGTGAACAACCACTCGACACCAGTGCAAGAAGATCCGGCGACGAGCGATGGCGGCGCGTGCGGATCTGGCAAGAGCAGGGTCGACAGCGGTGGCGGTGCAAGTGACATTCCTAGTAGCAGACTCAACTTTGAACCTCGGTGTGGGTTCTGCTTTGGGCCCGTGTTTTTTTGGTTTTTTTGTACCTATTTACGCTGACGGGCATTGTGCCCACCTAACTGAAAACTGATTAATGCAGGTGGAGGAGTTGCCTGCTTGGCAAAACATAAAATGCTCGCATGCAAAAAAAATCTATGCAGTGGAATTCCTCTTGTAATACCAAGTGCCCATGGGAACAACTTCACGTCAGTTGGACATGACAAGACTTAAAGGGGCAGATTGGTTGAGAGAAGCCAGGCCAACCTGGCTGGCCGCATGCAAAACTTCAGTGCCGTTTGGATGCATGGCTGCCAAATCCTGGCCGCCCGCATGCAAGATTCCTCGCCAAGCCAGGCTCCTAGGAAACATATATGGATTCTGTTTCTGTTGAGCCTGGGTCATGAGGGGTGCAAGTGCACACGGCTCGTGGTTCAGCTATGAGAGAGTAGGAGTGGACAAGTAGACAACCAAAAAACTGTTGTGCCGATCCTGTTTGTACGCATTCAGTCAACCAAACAGTATAGAGACTTGTATACACCAGACCTGTCTCAGCTCAGCCTGGCCAACAGATACGAGCCAGACTCGCCAATTCTCTAAACCAATCACATCCAAAGTTTCCACTTTCACAACTTTGCCTTCTAGTCATAAACTGAAAATCATGCCTTCCCGTCACAAATTGAAAATCATTGTTCATATAGTATCCTTCCAGCTCCTCCCCCCTCCCCCTTTGTCATGCACCAGTCGAAAAATAACCTGGTGCATCCAACGTTATTCATCAGTTCCATAAGCGATGAACATATATAGTCCGTAATATGTGATAGATATGTCCGTTTGCACAGCCCAGAAGGTTTGTTTGCTCATCCTTCTCTCTTTGTTGATTCCCACGTACTATAAATGATTCGGTCATGTATGTGAGTATTTGCTGTTGCATCTCATTCATCAATTGTGCTCTTTTTTAACTCAAATATTTGACTTTTCAAACAAGTAGGGTTAACCAATGATTTGGTATAATTGCAGAAGTCAAGAATATGATTCTGAGCTTGACCATGCATTCCTCCTCCTCGTTGTTGTCCGACAAGCATGGGGTCCAACATGAAAACAATCCTCAGTGGGACAAGCATCGTGGTGTACAGCAACAACATCATCCACCATGAGTCCTGCTTTACATGCCACCTGAACATATGGTCCTACAAGACGCATTGGTTGCAAGCAGATTCATCATGTTTCTATTGACATATGTTAACTCCTTGATCTAGAGTTTTCAGAAATAAGCAATGTAGACTCCACAATGTGACTAGGGCAGGAGCTAAGTACTTACACCACAACTGCCATGTAACACAACAGTTTCTGATGCCTCGGATGCCAAAGCAATACTAACTACATAAGGACCATTGAATCATTAGTCCATCCATATGACCTACATAGGTGACTCTGAGGACTAGCTTCATTGTCTACCTTTCGGTGTGGCTTTTATGGACCAAATGATAGATGTCACAACGATGGATTTATAAGGATGTAATACTACTAATTAGTTGTACAACATGCGCTCAATCTGCACTCTTGGACATGCAACCTTCTACTACATACATATAGTTTAATTCTTGAAGTATAACATGCTCAAAACTCATACACCATTATTCACCCAGCTATATCGTGCAATACTACTCTTCGGTTGGTCACATTTTACATATCTAAGCGGCTACAATGCATCGTGTTGTCCTCACAATAATTTTGATAGCAAGGTTATATCTATGTTTCTAAGGTTAATCTATCAGACTTTGCACTTCTTATAAAATTCTATGGCAGTTCTTGCTAATTTAACATTGTTTTATTGTGAAGGGGCTTAAGTGTTATACCCTATTTGAAGCGAAATGGTGGTTTTGCCCTTGTTCTTTTAACTTTGTGATTTTACCCCTATGATTTCAAAACCAAAGGAGACTTTTCCCCTGTTCTATGGCCACTTAATCATGTTAACTTTTGGAGAAAGGACAAGTTTGCCCATGCATTTTTACCCCTGTTTTATTTATTTGATATTTATGTTTGTACCCGTTGTTTTGTATCAGCATTTTGGCAAATTTGATAAAAAAAATAGTCAGTAGTTCAACCGGTGCACAATTCAAAAAATTTCACAACAAAGTCAACAATTTCAGCTAAAAATCCATATAAAAATAGAATAATCTCACACATATCGCAGTACTGGGGCAACACACCATGTCACTTTAATATGTACCTCTATGTGGCATACCAATATATTGAGCAAAATGACATCTTACAGTACCATATTACATGCTAACATAGATGTTCAAATGACATGTCACTATAACATACAGATTCTGATGGTATTGCCGTCTTTTGGTGTGGATGTCTTTTCTTTTTATTTTATTTTTTGCCATTATTCTAGGCAAGCTCAATGGTGTTACAAAAGTAGGGTAAATGATGAGAATAAAATCACAAAGTTAAAAAAGTGAGGGTAAAATAACCATTGAAGCTTGGGATATACGGACACAAACACCAAATTCCCTACTGTTAATTATTATTAAAATTTCAGTACTAAAATATAACACATTTGTAGAGGTGGCTCGGAAGCCTCTTTTCATAGATGTTCGTCTCTACAAAAACAGCTGTCTAGCATTAGATTGGTTTGTAAATGTGGCTCATTTTCCACAAATCATATCTTTTAGATTTTTTAATCTGGGGAGGACCCACACAATTAGTCACGCAATTTTTCGAGCATATGCAGCCATGGGTGCATTCTTCAGCTAACCACTATACGCCAAAGTCACTTGTGACTAAATAGCAGAATCATCCCACCGAATTTCCATTTACTCGATTTCGAAACCAATATTTGTGACTAAACAAATTCAAATGAAATGGGACTGAACTGAAAATTTGTAGACATTATCTGTTGGGGTTTAGTCCCACATCGTGTATCGATGGTGGGGGAGCACAACATATAAGGCATGACAGTCCTCACATATAAGGCTAGTCTTTTGGGTTGAGTTAGGCCCAGTCCTTGATATGTTGGAGCTCCGGTGGACCTGGGCCTCTGGGGAGCGCAGGCATGTAACGAGCCGTCACTACTGGTTCCAACAAGTGGTATCAGATCCCAAGGTCTGAAAAAGCTAAACCCAATAAAAAAAATCTCGGACGTCACCACATGGCGGGGGCACCCCCGATGTGTGACTAAGGGGGAGATTGTTGGGGTTTAATCTCACATCGTGTATCGATGGTGGGGGAGCACAACATATAAGGCGTGGCAGTCCTCACCTATAAGGCTAGTCTATTGGGTTGAGTTAGGCCCAGTCCTTGATATGTTGGAGCTCCGGTGGACCTGGGCCTGTGGGAGCGCAGGCATGTAATGAGTCGGGCCGACTTTAAAGTCAAGCTCCAAGATCGAGAACTCGGTGGTCACCACCGGTTCCAACATTATCGAGATGTACAACTTTAGATTTAGTCATTTATCCATCTGAAGTTTTTCAAAAAAATTGAATTTAAAACATGACAATGTAAAGGCCTCTGAAACTTGATTTCTAGAGGTGTCCGGGGCTAGTTCAAACCATTTTTAAAGGCTGATTTTGATTGAGCCACCTCTAGTGAAAAATACCTCCGTTGCTAAGACTAACTTTTGTACTAGTGTTTTTTTACTCATATGTCAATGTAAATATTTAAGTGGAAAATTGACATAACCCTGTTATGACCTGATAATGTTCTGTTAGTACCTGACGTGGTAGTTATAGGAATGCTACATGGACAACCATTTCTTATTGTGTACTCCCTTTCGTCTAGAAATGTAAATATTTATATGATTCAAAATTTCACCACAAAACCTAAGGACTTCTAAACCATGTTCTCATATGAATTAATTCAATATTTACTGACTAATTAAAATTCAATGGATGGTTACTCATATGCAGTGGTCATAAGTGCTTGGAGAATCATATTTTAACTCCCTCTGAATTCTCATGGTCTCTCAAACCTTGTCTGCATATAAAACAGAAGGCAAGGGTGCAGCAGCCAGTCGACACATTGCTCCTCCAGTACGTGGCCTTGCTATGGAAATTGTGTATAGGAGTAGGAAGCATCAGGAGCACCTGCATTAGCTATGCGCTTACTCTTCTCCCCAAGGCGAGAATTCCCAGCGGTTCAACAAGAGGCAGGAGCTCTCCAACACAGCCGTCCCGGGGTGGATAGTTTTGTCATGGTGCCGCTGATGTGGGTCACTATATATGCGGATACTGGATACATGGCACCTGCTGCTAGTTGAATGGGTATGTGGTCTTCCATAGCGGCCAGAAACCAAGAATGTATATGTCATGTGACTGCCTGGATGATGGAGATGCAAAAACCAACAAACTCATATAACTCGAGGAGAGCTACAGAAAAGAAGAACGAAGCAAATTATTGACAACCTACTGGCTACTGGAAGTATGTTACGTTATTGAAGTGCTGTGCGGCTAATGTACTTCTCAGCCATCATATAGGGAGTGTGAAGCAAGCAAGTCAATGACACTCTATCTATGATTTGGGCCTAGCATCATGCCAATCTGGGTCATCTAAACTACTCTGGCCCTTTAAATTAATACAGAACGTGGTGTTTGGAATGTTGGAAACAACGTAACCTTTACATAATTGTGAAGATAATTTGCCCGTGTTGTTGTTGAATGTAGGTATAGCTCTTCTATTATAATTTATATTGTAACAAAATTTGAATGCTTTTCCTGTACATACAATATCTCTGGCCAAAACAATCTCTTCAGTTTGAACAATATATGGGTACAATCAATAGTGTAAAATTTATAGTTCAGTTCAGATTTTCTTTGTTTCTTTTTTTTTTGTTTCTTGATTCTCTTTCTGTAATCTCTTTGTCTGTATCCTTTTTAAAACCGACCTTTTATTAAGTTGTATTGTACCCTTTCTGTAGGGCGGCCTTTCCAGTTTCCTTAAAAAAAAAGAATGCTGATTATCTCTAGCTTTAGAAACCACGATGGGACTGCTTGTCACGTAAAATCCAGCCTCTCACATGACTAGTACAAGGCACAAGCTGGTGGTTCTGATCGCCATGATATGGTTTACAAGAATACACAGTAGGAATTACAACTTAGTAATCTATTCTACCATGTACCTTATTGAGAATATCACGGTGACGACATTATGTCATAGTCATATATATGAATGCTATGACATATACCTTGCTATATATTCCTATATAGATCGAGTACACACAAGCTCTCTCTGAATGTGATATCGTGCTTTATTTCAGGGGATGGGAGGGGTGCCCATAAAAGAAGAACGAGGGAGACAGAACAATATAGCTGCATCATGAGAGTATGCATGTGGGCTATTGTTTCCATTTTCTCTTGATAAAAAATAGACGAACAGTTCTTGAAACAGGCAGTGAGATGAGAGATATGTTCATGGAGACTCGTCCATTCTATTTCCATGTACAGTAGGCTTGGGAGGCACTAGGAATGCTCCTTGTTGCAGGACTGCCCCCTCATAAGCTCCAAGCTAAGGTGTTGAAGGACCGAGAACGCAAACCAGAGGCGACCAGAGGGGTGGGGGCCGGTGAATGAGAGCCTAAAAAATTTCCTTAGAAACTTTGGCCTCTGTCCCAAAAATTCAACCCCAAAAGTTTCGAGCAAGAGCGTGATGTCCACAACCCTCAAAAAGAAGGTGGATGATCCCTAAAATCACAGTGAGGCACCACGGAAGAGAGCAAAGTGAAACTCACAAACCAAGAGTCGAAACACCACTCAAAACCGAACCCCGAAGGAGCGCTCGAGGGGAGCCTCGTTCGCTCGGAAGGAACTCCGTAATCAAGGGTCACCCGAGGCTTGAGAGATGCCTCGTTCGCTCGGTAAAAGTCCGTAATCGAGGATCACCCGAGGCTCGAGGGATGCCTCGTTCGCTCGGAGGAAACTCCGTAATCGAGGGTCCCGAGGAGAGCTCGAGGAATGACGCTCGAGGGGTGCCTGAGGGGAGCTCAAGGGGTGCCTCTCGAGGGATGCCTGAGGGGAGCTCGAGGGATGCTGCTCGAGGGGTGCACAGAAAGAATTAGTTCCGTCTTGGGAAGGGACTCCTCGAGGATGACTCAGATCCAATACTCCCGACACAACACGACTTTCCGCCGATTCGATCGGATCTCCACCAAATCGATAGCTCTAAGGCTAGAAATTAGTACGTGGAGTCACAAGGATGTTAGTGAGCTACTCCTAGAAGATCATGGCTCAAACCTAACTCTAAATCCGTGAATCGAAGAAAATCATGGCAAAAGGCAAGAACACGATCCAAAAGAAAATTCGTTCGATGATCTACTTGCTCGTGAGGTCTTAGACAAATTCCTTAGGTAGAGAAGAAGTCCTCACGATCAAGAACAGGCAGGAACAAACGGAATCGAAACCCAAGCAATGTCAAGGTCTGGCACGTACAAACGACAGAATCAGATCACTGTTGCCTGATGGTGGATTGCCTACAGGGAGGAAGGAGAAGCCGGCCTCTGAAATCCTTTCAATATGAAAATATGTGGAGAAGAGACCCTTTGTATATACCTCTTGTTGAGGCAGCTTGGAGCACTTTAGAGAGTCCGACTTCCTTAGCACAGTTGACCGGAAACCTGGGGACTATCTCGAGCTCCTTGATGTCCTAGGAACAGACTTCTTTTAGGTCGATCAAAAGGGAGCTTCAGAAACTTCGATCCGACCTGGAAACTATACAGAGGTCCTCCTTGCTATCAAGGCCTTCAGTGAGAGAAAGGCGGCTGATGTCCCACATGTCTAAACTCCTGTCAAGGGAAGAAATTATGATGAAACAAAGAGCCAGACTTGACTGGCTTAAAGAGGGAGATCGAAATACTGTGTTCTTCCATTCGAAGGCTCGAGAGCGTGGTCATCAATCTAATCGCATCTCAGCTCTAAGGAAGGAAGATGGCTCAATAGTGACCAGCCAAGGGGAGATGGAAGCGGAAGCGATGGATTTCTACTCACGGCTGTTCACCCGACAGGAGTTGCTGGACCCTGGAATGATCCTAGATTGTGTTCGTGTCAAAGTTACGCCATTAATGAACGACTTCTTGATGAGACCAGCTTATACAGAGGAAGAAGTGAGGGAAGCTTTGTCCATTGGGAACTAATTGGGGCCGGAGTTACAGTAGCTGTTTTGGATTTCCTAAACGGAGGGGCGATGCCGAATCCCATTAACAGAACAACAATTGTCCTAATCCCGAAGGTCAAACAGCCACAGGAAATGAAACAATTTAGACCAATATCTCTTTGCAATGTGGTCTATAAAATCTGCTCCAAGGTGTTGGCTAATAGACTGCGTGGTTTTCTCGATGAGATTATTTCGGAAGAGCAAAGTGTGTTTGTGCCGGGCAGATTAATTACAGATAATGTGCTAGTAGCATATGAATGCACGCACTATTTGCAAAGAACGAAAGGGAAGTCCGACGCTTGTGCAATCAAACTTGGTATGGCCAAAGCGTATGATCGTGTCGAGTGGGAATATCTCCAGAGAATTATGTTGAAAATGGGATTCCATGAAGGTTTTGTCGGCCTGGTGATGAAGTGTGTAACCTCAGTTTCTTTCTTAATCAAAGTCAATGGGGTGCTTTCAGAGACCTTCAGACCAACCTGAGGTATTCGTCAGGGAGATCCTATTTCACCTTACCTTTTCCTCCTCTGTGGGGAGGGTTTATAATGTTTACTAAAATCTGTTGGTCTAATGCATTTATCTAGAGGTGTTCGCGTGGGAATTCACGCTCCTTGTATATCGCATCTTCTCTTTGCGGATGATTGCGTTGTCTTTTCAGAAGGGTCGCAAAGAGGGGCCACCAGGATTCAGTCGATCCTAGATATCTACAATAGAGGATCAGGGCAGTTGGTAAATAAGGAGAAATCTGCGGTCTTTTTCAGTAGGAACTGCTCTGAGCAGGTCAAACTAGAAATGCGGCACGAACTGAATATTGTGACTGAGGCTCTTTCAGATAGATACTTGGGACTCCCGACTGCTGTAGGGTGGTCCAATGCTGGAACCTTTGAGTTCTTACCAGCAAGAATTAAGAGTGCCATTGGCTCATAGAGTGGTCTCAAGGCAAGCAGTGCCGGACGGGAGGTCCTTCTCAAATCAGTGGTGGAAGCAATCCCAACCTATTCTATGAGTTGTTTCCTATTATCCAAAATTACTGCAAGAAGATGAGGGCAGCCATCTCAAACTGTTGGTGGGGTGGGTCAGCTGACAATCGGCGCATTCACTGGCTTCGATGGGACCGCCTTACTCAGCACAAATCAAGAGGAGGTATGGGATTTCGGGATTTACATCTTTTTAACAAAGCATTGTTGGGGAAGCAGGGCTAGCACCTAACTACACAAGACCGGACAACTTGTATGCCCGGGTCCTGAAAGGGCGTTATTTCCATGATACTGAATTTTGGAGAAGCACACGTAAGAAACATGCCAGCCACACGTGGAGGGCCATTTTTGCTGGTAAAGAGGTCCTAAACAACAGATTAATCAGAAGAATTGGTGATGGTAACTCGACAAACATATGGCAAGACAGGTGGATTCCAATGCATTTTGATGCTAGGCCACTGACTTCGAGTGATGGTCAAGAAGTTTCCCTAGTTTCAGAGTTATTAACAGATTCGGGTCACTGGAATGAAGGACTTATTCGAGGAATTTTTATACCCATCGATGCAAACGCAATTCTCCAAATTCTAGTGAGACCGCAAGGGGAAGATTGGTGGGCATGGGAACTAGAGAAACATGGTGAGTACTCCGTTAGATCAGCTTACAGGAAGCTAGCAGCCGTTCATATGCAGGATGAATTTCTGCAACCGCAGGGCTCAGGTGACATCTCATGGCATAGGATTTGGAAACTGGATGTTCCACCAAAGGTTAGAGTCTTCTGGTGGCGTGTACTCCACGAATTCCTGCCATCAAAAGCAGTTCTACAGCAACGTCATGTCGAGCCACTGGCCTTCTATGACCTGTGTGGAGCAGACAAGGAATCCATTAACCATGTGCGCGCTTATGGACTGTTCTATAGCGAAACTCTTCTGGAGGGAGATCAAGAGAATTACCAGTTCTAAACTTCCGAGTCTACATCCTCCGTCGTGGGCCTTAGATATATTACGACCTAATGTTTGTTCAGACAAAGACAGGGGGATATTTACTATTGGTATGTATGCCCTTTGGTCACAGCCGGAACAAACGTCGCCATGGGGAGCCTCAGGTGCCGTTACAGACGTACTGCTGTTCAATGGGCACTGGATTTGGCGCATGATTTATGGCAGCTATCTTTGGAGAAGAAGACAGTGAAGCCAACAGTTGTGCAACATAAATGGCGCCCACCACCCTAGCTCGGGCTGGAGTGTAATGTGGATGGGGCCTTCGCTGAGCAAAATTGCCGACACTACAGGAGACGTTGGCTTTGCCGAGTGCTGGCTGCACTCGGCGAAGGCTTCGCCGAGTGCCGCACTCGGCGAAAGGCACTCGGCAAAGAAGTTGTCGGCAACGATTTCTTCGCCGAGTGCCAGGTCAGCACTCGGCGAAGCAAACGGGAGCCGTCACCTGACGGTCCCTTCGCCGAGCGGCCACGTGGACGGCACTCGGCGAAGCGGGACCCTTTGCCGAGTGCCACGCAAGCCGGCACTCAGCGAAGAGGGCCCCTTCGCCGAGTGCCACGCAGGCCGGCACTCGGCGAAGAGCTCCTCTTTGCCGAGTGCCACGCAAGCCGGCACTCGGCGAAGAGGCACCCTTTGCCGAGTGTCAGGGTCAAGGCACTCGGCGAAGAGGCCGAGCTGAGCAAAAATTTGCCCAGCTTTACCGAGTGCCATGACCTCTTTGCCGAGTGTGGCACTCGGCAAAGCTGGGGAAAATAGAATTTTTTTTCCGTTTTCATTTCCCTAAACAGAAAATATATCACACATTCATATTCCATTTCAGACAAATATCACATGCATATATATCACACATACATATCCATTTCAAACAAATATCACATGTTCAGTCTCCATGCATCACAAGCTAACAAGTTTATCACAAGTCCACAAGTTCGGCACTCGGCACTCCTCAACAAATCCACAAGTTCACAAGTCCATCACAAATCTAAGTCGGCCATCACTGCTCACCTTGGTGCTCAGATTGTGAAGAACCTCCACCTTGCCACGCGTCCCACGACCCGCCCGAAGGACCACCTTGCCAACCTTGCCACCCAGGCGGCGGAGGTCCAGATGGCCACCTGGTGTACCCTGACTGCGGAGGAGGCTAACCTGGCCACCCATAGGGCGGAGGAGGGCCACCGGGGAGCCACCCAGGCTGCGGAGGAGGGCCACCAGTGATGTGCAAAGTGTGCGGAGGAAGGCCAGGTGCAGGAGTCGGTGCCGAACCCTCCGACTGTGAGTGCACAAAGGAGAAGCAAATTCGTTAGCACCTGGAGGACAACCGTAAAAGTTAAAGAAATATAAACAACCATATATACTCACCGGAGTCTCTGTCGTAGGAGTAACAGGAGGCACAAAAGGAGTGAGCAGCGAGGGAGGCACGACAACACCCGGGATGTTCATGCTCCCAAAGAAGTGAGCTATGTCCTGCGTCCTCTGCGCCTCCCGTTGCTGGACGGCCAGTAAGTCGCGACGATGGGCCGCCGCCTCGGCCTCGTGCATGGCCTGCAACCTCTGCATCTGTTCCGCCTGGGCCTGCATCTGGGCCTGCAAAATTCGTCCCGTAAGGTTTAAACAATGCAAAGACAAGGTATATGTGTAAAAGCAATGAACGACGAATAGAACAAGTACTTACCTGAAGTGCTGTCATCATCTGCTATGAGGTCGGCTGCCGAGGTCGTATGGGGACGGAGGAGCTCGTGCTGGCAGCTCGAATCTCAGCGAGGTTGGGAACAGAGGACGAGTCAACTGCGCTGTTGGCTATCCAGTACCGGTCGTGCTGCTTCCCTCCTCCCAGCCTCATCACCAGGTCTGTATCTAGGGGCTGGGTGGCCGGATCGAAGTCCTCCCCATGGCGCTCGCGAGCCGCAGTGGTGTACTCGGTGACCTTGGTGTAGGCGTTCGTGTTGGTGAACGTCTCGGGCCCGGCGTCTGGGTTGTACTGGATGCTCGCGGCAGTCGCCTTGCCCTGGTGCGACAAGTGGTACGCCTTGAAAGGGAGGCACTCCTCACCACCATGCGACTGGGACTGCGAGGAAAACACAGATGATTACAAGTAATGAGTAATTGAGTGTTACAATAAAAAAAATCAGTAGAGCATACCCATCTGTCGGCGTACGCAGCGAGGCTAAGGTTGCCTTGGTGGTGTGCCACCCCAGGCATCTGCAGGCGGCAGTCTCGGCGGGCACTGTGCCTCTCGTACCACTCGTCCGATCTCCACTTGTCCACAATGGCCACCCAGCAGTCTAGGTGATTGGCGCACCAAACAGGACAGAACTGCAAGACAATAAGTATTTAATATGTTAGAAGAGCCGCTAAGTGATGGATGGACCAATCAGTATTACTGTTTTGTACGTACCTGGATGTACTGCTCCCTAGTGAGGTCGGTCTCCCTGGTGAGCATCATCTGCCTAGCGTCCGTCTTCTTCACCGCCTTCCCTAACACGTCGGCGTTGTAGTTGATGACGCACTGGATCCGCGCCTCGTGGTACATATCCGCGAGCCGGGACCTGCAGACCTTGTCCTGCACGTGCAACGCCTCGGCCTCTCTCCCCGCCTCGCACGCAAAGTACTCCTGCATAAAGACAACATGTACCCTTTCATTATTTCAGGAACGTCCAACAAATACGTATCATTGAGAAATGTTGTGCGAGCAAGACTGACCCAGAACTCGGCTCTAATCCGCGCTGCAACGGTGGTGTACGTGGGGTCCGAAGCGGCACCAAAGTGGTCCCACGTCCAGGGCGGTGACCTGACCCCAGCGTAGGTGACCAAGCCCGGGTAGTTCTTCCGAATCAGAAGACTTAACATGCCATTGATATGGCGTGTCTTGCCACCTGCCACAAGTTCCCAGTTCCTGCATGAGTCATTAAGAACAACTGTTAGTCGGAAGTTCAATTTTGAACATGCCATGTGAACAAGTAGTGAAAACATTAATGGTAACTTACTTGTCGCCGGACGGTCGAATCACCGGACGGCGGCTAGGTGCGAGACGCTGCTGCGGGAGCTGCGAGGGGCCGCGCAAGTACAGTCTGCTCGAAGCAGAGGAAGTGGAACCCCCTCCGGAGGCACCGACGATCTCGACACCCTCGTCCCCCTGGCCACCCGTCGAGTCCGAGGAAGTGGTGTCGTCGTCCGACATCCTCCTGGACGTCCCTCTGGCGTCCCCCTGGTCGTCGTCCGAGCTCTCCGCCGGGTCGGGAGTCGGGTCGGGAGTCGGATCCGGAGTCGGGTCAGGAGTCGGCTCCCTCCTAGGACGTCCGCGGGGGCAGCCGGACCTCGCCCTCCTCGTGGACAGCTCCTCGGCTGCGGTGGGTGGTGAGCTGGACCTCTGGTAGAGCGAGTTGACCCGCCGCTGCTGCCGCCTTCCGCCCGGCATTTTGTCGAGTGCCTGTCATTACAAAGATAAAATCAATTAGCATATATAAACGATAAGTCTTTATAAAGAGATACAAAATGAATAAAACATAATTGCAAAATAATTATAACAATATAGCATTACATGAATTAAAAATTATCTCCGCGATTGTCAGTGGCTAGTGCCCCTCGTGTGTTGGCATGTGGCACACGTGTGTCGTCATCACTGTCAATATTGTCAAAACAATCGGCGTCGTCTCCATCATCCTCATCACCCTCGTCCTCACCACCAAACCGTAATCGCTCAAGCATTCTTAAGTCCTTGGCATTGTGCACCTCATCACCCTCGTCCTCATCAATATCATTGTCATCGTCTTCTTCCATGTCCATCAGCTCAAAAATGTTAATGTCAAACCTCCCTTCTAGCCCCTCAGGTTAAAAGAACTCTCCGCTATATGTGTTTGGGTCGAAGTTGTAATCATCATCGTTTGGGAGAGGCGCTTTACCGTGCGGCGATACTAACTGCACAAGGTACCAACCCATAAGATTGTTGTCTTCTTGACACGCCCATGGGAGATAATAAACTTGTGTGGCCTGTTGAGCCACAATATAGACATCGTCTCCCTTGTAAACGGAGTCATGTCGAATTTCGACTAGCCCAATCTCAGGGGCTCTTCTCGTGACATCAGGATCGAACCAATGACATTTGAATACCACTGGATTAATAGCTTTGGTACCCTCAAAGTTGAGCTCATATATTTCTTCGACTATGCCGTAATAGTCACGCTCATCGGTGCCGGGCGTACGAACTCCGGTATTCGTGGTCTTTCGATTGGGCCGACTCTGCTCGTAGCTTCTTGTGTGAAAGCGATAGCCATTCACATCATAAACGGTGAATGACTTGACCCTATAGTCAAAGCCATTGGCAACCTGTTTCAACTCATCTATCATTTCCGCATCTGTGCGGGCCTGTAAGTTGAGATAGGGTAGATCGTTTCATCAAATGAAACAAGAAATGAAATGAAATACAAGGTTAGTTCAGTGGTACCTTCGTACTAAACCATGAAATGAAATCGGGCACACCATTTTTGAGAAGATGGTCTTGTTCTTCAGAGGAAGGTTCCCTATCCTCTCTCCAGTATTCATCAATAAATTTCCTTAAAAACAAGGAGGTCGAATCAATAGATTGAAGATAGTGACGGCGCATGTAACAAGCTCATTGAGAACTTACTGCACATAAGGAGTCACTTCGTCAAGGTTCAACAACACGTACAACATGATAGTGTGCCACTCATCATG